>CM045768.1:107377500-109962882 GCA_025200525.1 Camellia lanceoleosa | reverse complement strand
CTCTGATGAAAGCCTTTACTTTAAGCCTTGATGTTGTAATGTTGGAGTTCAATGTTAGAGCTTGCAAATTACATTGGAATCTGGAAATGGCTAGGCATGTTGTGAAGCGTCTTTTATGTTGATGAACCCAGGAACTGTCGTTCTATGCTATCAACTTGTATGTGCAGATATTGGTAGGAGAGTTTACAGAAGCTAGGGAAGTGGGATGGATATAGAGGAGTTGGAGAAGATTTTGGGATTGAGTTGGGTTGAAATTCAGTTGCATGCACCTCATTGTAGGTGCAGCTGACAAGTTACATCCTTGTGTTAGCTAAATTAAGATGTTCTGCAAAGACTCTCTTTGCAAATGCAAGAAAGCTACCACAAAATGAGTTTAGTTTCCCATTGAACTGATTTGATTTACATATTTTGTTGTTCATTGAATTTTTGTATATGCATTTTTAAACAAATGTAAATTACTTTCATGGTGTTCTTTAGTTTATGGATATTTACTACATTTTTTAGTTTCTTCTAACCTTGATTATTATATTCAAGTTGTTCATTCAGGTTCTACAAATTATCTGGCCTCTATTTCTGATATATGCTAGATTTATTTTTTTCTTTATCAGATTTAGGGACTGTCAAAGGAAGTTAGCCATAAAAAAAAAATGGCTTTTTGCAAAAAAAAGCTCACAAATTATTTATAAGTTAAAAAGTTAAATGTCACATCAAGATTTTCACTCATAAAAAGTAACTTTTTAGCAACTTCTCAAACACATTAACTTTTTAGCTTTTAAAAATTCAAGAGCCATAAATAAATAAAAACATACTCCAAACACTCACTTCGTTTGTTTCTCAACTAATCCAAGAATAATATGCTAAATATCTATAAAAAGATTTAGAAAATAGCATTTACATTGAATCTCTTAGGTCTTTTGACTTGTTCATTGGGCTTGTATATGGTGTAACTTTATTGTGAGTTAAAAAAAAAACTACGATTATAGAGCATAAGCTAAAACACACTCCTCGAGCTTTTAGTTAATCAGAATTTCTTCAATTTTATCCCCTACAAAAGTGTACTTTTTTATCTTTTTAGGATCACATCATCTCTATATTTTGAACGTTGTTTAGAAAAAAATCAAAAAGTATACTTATTTGGATCATCCCAAACACTCTCTTATTTGAGCTATTTTTTTGCCTAATAAGCAAAAGCTACATAAAATAGTTTGATACAGAATTCCTACACAAATTAAAAACTATAAGCACTTTATATAACTGCACCAAACATCTTCCCAACATACTGTTGGCCTATTATTTATCATATATATAGTTGACCTTCTTATAATTATTATTTTATCTTAATAATATCAATTACTTTTAGAAACAAACTTTGTATCATGTTGTATAGTTAATAATTCCATTGCTAATTTTTTTATTTTTGAGAAATCCTCTTAGCTATTATGTTTTGATTGATTCATTGGAATAAAATGAAATGGAATAGATTCTAGTGAATCAAACACTGGCCTAAGTAGAACAATAGTCAACAAGTACATCTATCTATTGTATGTATAGGAATTCGTTTTTTTTGATAAATAGTATGTATAGGAATTATTGACAATGTTAATTTACTTGTAACAGAGAAGTGGGTCATGAGTTTCTGTACAACCAAGCTTTGGTATAATAAATTATCTTGCAATGGGAGGTTATTGCCTTATAAAATATGCATTTCATATCTTATTATTGTATTGAAAATTGTAAGAGAATGTACTAAAGTGTTTAAACTAAACTAAACTAAACTAAACTAAATTAAATATTATATTCCAATCAAGGATCAATTATATGGATTATTTTTGCCATTTTTTTCTCTGGAAGAGAATGTAGTATATTGAAAAATAAAAAAAATATTAGTTTTCAGAATTGTTTCCAAACTTTATTCTAAAGTTTATAGAAATGACATTAAAGGCGTATTTAAATCATAGATTTGGATATGAATTTGAAAATGACAAGAGAAAAATATGAATGAAATTAAACTAAATTAATTTTTTTTTCTTTTTCTAAAAACTTTTATTGAAATTTATGATCCAAACAAAGCATAAAAACTTCCTGTTCAAAAAAACGTAGTATAAAATTTATTTATTAAAAGACACAAAAGATGGTGTCATGCAAAATAACCTTAATAAATACGGTAAAATGGACTCTACTATTTGGACTTGTGGACTTGGGTCCACCACTATTTGGACCCTTAGAACTTGGGCTCAAACTGTGTAGACTTATGGAGTTGCACGCAATATTTCAGTGTCTTTGGTTTGAATTTTCTAAATTTAGTTTCTTTAAAATTGAGTTTTTGTTTTGGTATTTTTTATTTTTTAGTGAATATTTTTAAAATTTTAAGCAATTTTTTACTTTTAAGATGCACCTTATATAGATGTATCTAAATAGTAAAATAATTGTGAAAAAAATATTTTAAAAATTAATAAATATACAAAAATATTAAAAATATCTTGAATTTTTGTATATTTTGAGTATTTAGTGTATTTTTTAAAGATTTTTTTTCACAAATATTATATTTTTTAAGTGTATTTATATTAGCTGTGTCTAAAAATTTTTTTTAAAAAAATTGATTAAAATATTAAAAAATTCATTGAAAACATTAAAATATGAACAATAAAAAAGTATAATTTTCTAAAAGCATTTTCGAAAACTAGAAGCAAATAAGTTGAAATACCCAAAAAAATATTAAGTACTCCCAATTTCTAAATACACCTTATTTAATTATTTAAAATTTTATTTTACTCTCATTACACTCTATTATTTTCCCCAAATTATCCTCAAGGTAAACCGAATAATAAATAATAAACAAACTAATAAAACTAATCGAAAAAAACTTTTAAATATAGAAAATAATTCTCAAATATAGAAAAAAACAAAACAAAGTTATAAGCACATAAACATGATAAATCTGAAAAAAACCAAACTTTTACATAAGTATTATAAAACTTTTCAATATAAAACAAAACAAAAACAAAAACAAAAATTTTTACATTATAAATTATTCACAAGAATGTTCATGAAAAAGTAAAAACCAAACTTATAAGTACATAAGGATCAAACACTAACAAGAAAGGGCAGTTCTCAAATAATATACTATTTAAATGATAAAATAAGAACAACTCTAATAATATGTTATTGTTAATCTAACTACTGGGCCCTTTAATTTTTGTAAAAAAAAATGATATAAAAAATAATTTATTGTGCTCTACAAAAATTGTGAAACACCTTTATATAAATATTTACCTCCTTTTTTATGGTTGCTTCAAAAAACTATTTTGATTATTACTCTCATCCATTATTTGATTTTGTTTAAACTTTCTTCTAAAGTTTAAGGTTTCAAAATAATAAAAAACAATAATATTGATAATGATGGTGGGTTTTGGTAGGGTGGATTGGAGTTTTGGAGAATGAAGAAGAAGAAGAAGAAGAAATAACTTTGATATATGGGGAAGAAGATACAAAAGATTTGAATAGGAATAAGCGATTAAGGTGTACCATGAGAAAAAATTATTTTAGAGTTTAATATGTGGGGGCACTTACCAATCAGTTCTATTAACTAAACTTATTGACCTACAGGTCCTACTGATAAATTTATTTATAAAAATAAGAGACTGATAAATTTATTACTATAAATTTATTCATAAAAACAAAAAAGTCCGATAAATTTGTCACTACAAATTTATTCATAAAAACAAGGGACTAATAAATTTATCACTTAATAAATTCATCAATAAGACTTAATAGTTAATAAGTCTCAAAAGTAAGACCTATTAGTAATTCCTTCTAATATTGTATTGTCCTTATTAGTAAATTCATATTTTGGGTTCAAATAAAATCCCTCTCAATACTTGGGACCCATAAAGGTTAGACCCAGATGCCTGTTTATATTTTTTATTTTTTTAGGGGCCGTTGGGGAATAGATTTTTTTAGTGATTTTTTAAAAAATTTTTAATTAAAATATGAGATAGAAAAAATAAATATATTTGAGATGACTTTTTAGGTTTTTTATAATAAAAAAATGTGTAAAAAATATAGTGAATGGAAATGAATCTCTGACTTTTTTATTATTATTATTTATTTATTTGTCATTTTTAATAACTTTTAGACTAAAACAACAACTTCCAAACAATTCCTAATTTTATATTTTTATTTTTATTTTTCAAAAAATATAATAAAAAATTATTTGAGAAACTATTTCATAAATAAAACACATTTTAGGAAACATCAAAAGTTGTTTTCAAGTTTTTAAAATTATTGATGTAGTGATGACACTCAACATCCTTTTTTAGTTCAAAAAAAAACAAAAGTTTTTAAAATTATTTTCGATTTTAGCAAATTAAACCCGAGCGATGTGGACTTTTCATGAAAAACGTCTCACATGACATGATGCCATTGGCCATAAGCTTTTCAATCCATATTATTGAATAAAATAAAATATTAGGTAAATTACACTTTACTACCTCAATTATTACTTCGTTTCACTTTACCTCCTCAATTAAAAATGGTAACACCTAATCCCTTATCTACTATTTTTTTTAGTGTTACTATTAGCACCCTATCAATTATTTTGGACTCCCATTTTTTAGCTTTTTTTTTATTACAATAATAATTTTAAATGAAATTACTAAAAGGGATATCAAAAATTTTGAAACATCCTATCTCACAATTAAATCCACATATCCACTATGTTATGAGTTAGGTTTTATGAAACCATCTACCTCCATCACCACTCATCCATCTTCCTCAAATCTCACATTCAAAACATACCCACCGTCAAAACCTTAAAAACCCTTTGGCTGCAATATTCTGGCAATAACGATGGCAACCATTTGATTACATACACTTCTCCGGCAATAATATTGAGTGGAATTTTTCCAGCAATCACAACTTCATGAGACAAAAAGAGTACAATAATAAAAGCTCATAAAAGATTTATAATTTGATGGTATTTTTAGCTCAAATGACTGAAGCAGTAGCAGAAGAAAGCAAACAAAGGAGGTTGAACCACCCTTGGGTGGTCGACCGACCAGTTGATCGGGGGGTAAAATCCTACCTAGTTTTGCTGAGAGCATACAAATACAATGAAACCATGGATGAATCATAGAAAAGTAACCAGAAAAAGCATGAAAATAGATTGTATTGTGTGTGTGAAAAGAGATAATAGAAAAAAAAAATCAAAAAAAAAAATCAAACAAATTGACAAACCTTGTAATGATATAGAGAAAAAACTTTTTAACTACCACAAATTTTTTTCACTGGTTTTGGGAGGTTCTACCATCGTAGGTTTTGTTAGGGTTTTGAGAGAAAGGCTTTTTGGAGTGCGGAGGATATGAAAGTGTGCATTTGAATAGATGAAATATTTGTACAAAGATAATTTTAGTATTATTTAGGAGGAGAAAAGAAATTTTAAGACTTTTGGAATTTATAAATGGGGTCCAAAATAATTGATAGTGGTGCTAATAGCAACACTTTTTTTATTTTTCTTTTTTTTCAATTTTAACTTTTATGACAAAAATATCATTTCATCAATAGAATAAATTACACTTTACCTCCATAAACAATTACTCAATATCACTTAATCTCCTCAACTGAAAAAAAAAAAAAAAAATACATTTGCCACTTTGAATTATAAAATCGTATCAATGTAAATGTTTTGTTAAGGTCTATCTCTTCAGTAGATAAAAGATTGACATGTAAAACTGCCTTACTCATGACATCTCGAATGGAATGTTTAAAATGACATTATCAATATGTTTTTGTTTAGTTTTTAAAATTATTTTTGATTTTTTTATTCTTCCATTATCTTTTGTTGTTAGTATTTTTTTTAGTTAATTTTTTTTAATGTTTTAGGGACATCTAATGAGATGCATGTAAAAAGTAGATACTTATAAATAAATCTAAAAAAAAGTTTATTAAATACAAAAAATACAAAAATAATATTTTGTTTTTGTTTTTTATTTTTTTTCTTTAGTTAATTTTTTTATATATAATTCACAAATATTTACTTTTTAGGTACATCTAAAACTTTTGAATTTGTGACTAAAATAAGAAAAAATTTAAATAAAAAAACTCTCAAACTGTATTTTAGCTTAAAAATCAAACAATTTGTTTAGTTGAGGGGTAGGGTGAAATTGAGTGATAGTTTAATGAGATAAAGTATAATTTACCCCTATAGTTAAAAGGGCATTTTCATCTTTTAGGTTTAAATTGAAAAAAAAAAAATATTAATAGATGATAGAGATTAAGTCTTATAATTTTTAATTTAATGGGAGTAAAAGCGATATGAGACAATAGTTTGGGGCTAAAATGTAAGTTGCCATAAAATATTTTCCCAACAAATTTCTTCCAAAAATATTTTCAGAGTGTTATTAAAAATGTTTTCAAAATTATTCTGCTTGGTTTAGAGTTTTTAAAAATAGTTTATGAGTTTTCAATCTATATATATATATATATATTTTAGTAAACTTTTTAAATATTTTAATTAAATCTTTCTACTTTTTAGTTCCATAATTTACATACACTTAAAAAGTACAAAATATGTGAAAAAATTTTAAAAACTAAATACAAAAAAAATTAAAATTTAATATATTTTAAGTAATTTTTATTTTTGTATTTATTGATTTTTTAATAATTTTTCCACAAATTTTTACTTTTTAAATACATTTAGATTATATGCATCTAAAAACAATTGCTAAAACATTAAAGTAAGTTCTAAAAATAATAAAAATACAATTTAAAATTCAAAAATTATTTTACAAATTCAAAAATAAACATATTGTATTCATTTAAGAGCATCTTCAATCTTTGATAGGCATTTTACTTATCTAAATATTATTATAAAGTATACATTTTACTTTATCTATTAACTATTTCATGTTTCTACTCTAACAATACTCTTTATTTTAGTTATTCATCCAAATACTATTTCATTAACAATAATCTTTATTAACTATTTCATTAACTTTATAGAACACCACAGCAGCAATAAAGATGGAGGAAAATAGTCTTAATGATTAAATGTATTTTGTCTAGCCTTTGAAAATTAATTACATGTAACTAGTAAATATGAGTTGAACTAAAATATCTAATTATATGTCTAACATATTAAAATTAAAAAAATTGAATCATGCTAAACATTTTAACTAACAAAGATATACTTTAATGGGTTACACTTATAACCTATTTAGCTCGTTGGCCAGAGTTCATACACCTCACTAGGAGGTGAAGAGTTTGACTTACCTTACCTTCGTGTAACTGTAGCCTCTCATATTTTTTTTTTTTTTTTTTTTTTTGAGGTCTAGCAGCAGTTAATTCTAAAAAGTAATTTCTTATTAAATGTATATTATGTTATCAATATAATTTTATGATAAATATATAAAACTTTAGAAAAGTAATTTTCACAAATATATTTTGATAAGTATATATAGTGTTATACTACATAAAAACCATTTACAATACAATTATATCATGTAATTCCTTATTGATTGACAAAATCAGCCTGGGGTTGGATTACAAAAATAAATAAGTAAATTTGACCCTTATAAACAAAATAATTTTTTAATTTTTAATTTTTAATTTTATCAATTTAAACTCTATTCTTTTGATTTGTTTTCAGTCTAAATCATCTACCTATTTTCGTTAAGTAAAATGATGAAAAAAGTTGATTTTTTAATCATTAAACTCAACGAAACATGATAATTTAGACATTTTATGGTGCAATTATATTTTTATATAATAATTTCTCTCAATACACACATTTAATGAACAAATTCCCAGAGCGCGCGCGCGCACACACACACAAAATCTCGGTACACATCCTTTATTTCAATAATACCATCATCGCTAATTTTAAAATCTCAATTTTTCTATCATCCACCCATCCCTTTTTCACCGCCATCACTACCAATGCCATTGCTGTCACTTTTAGCCCTCCACTGCCATCGCCACTCCCAACTCATTACCTTCTATCGTAGACCTCCACAATCAACCCTCACAACCCACTTCTAAGTTCTAGCCGTAGCTGACCCTTGCTTCAAAACCTCAGCCTTTGTGACCCCTCATCTTCGACCCTACTCCACCACGAGTCACCGCTTCCTCTTTAACCCTTTCACTATTTTTCTTCTATCACAACTTTCTCTTCTCCTAGATTTGCAAAAAAGTCTTCATTAAAAATCATTTGGACTACAAATCTCGAAAGAATTGCCACCATTGAGAAATCACCATCGAACTAATCATATTTGTTCGGATACCTATTATCAAACCATTAGGGGTTGCAAAGATAGGTTTTGCAAAAGGCTATGACAGGTTCGCGGTGAAGGAGTTCGCAAAAGTGGGTGGTTCACAACAAAAGAGCTCGTGAGGAGAGTGTGGTTCAGGCGAAAAATGGTCTAGCGAGAGGGAGAAAGAAGCGATGAGAGAGGAGAGGCGATCTTTGGGAAGGAAATTGAAAGAAGGTGTTTTAGGTAGAAAAAGATAAAGGTATTATGGTATTTTTATTTTAAGACAAAATTGTAATAAGAAAAGAATTCATTAAGTTTGTGAACTAAAGGGAATTGTTATGTGAAAATAGAATTACCCCATTTTATGGGGTGGCTCTATTTGTACCCCAAAAGATTGGTTGGATACCTCAATTTAATAAAAAAAATATATATATATATATATTATGTCCTTATTTAAAATAATCAAAAATTACTTGATATTGAAAAAAATACAAATCATAGTATTTTGGACACCCCATATCAGAATCAATCTCAATCCTTCCTTCTATGTTCTCTTCTCATTTTCTTCCCTTTTCATCTTCATATATTTCCCTTGAATCAATCATTCTTATATTCCATTTCATATTCAAGTCAACAATAGACAATAAAGAAAACATTTCCAAGCAATTTATATATATATATATATATTTTTTTATAGAGGAGGTATGTTTTCTCTTCATCTTCTACGTTTTCAGTGGTGGGATTTATGAAATTTTTAACAGTGAGTACCCCACATATTTCATTCTTTAAACCGTATCCAAATAGAATCTTGGAACCAATTTATGGCAATTTGTGAGAGGGTAATTTATATATAAATTAGGCCGAGCTAGGATTGTGGGCCATTCTATGGGCCGTATTAAAGAGGCTTAGAAGATGAGCCGCGGACAAGTGGTAGTCTGGTCCAAAGTAAGAGGTTCGCCACTGGATTAAGTGAATGGGCTTAGTTCGGTTGCCATGGCTAGGGATAGCTCGGTCATTCTATTCAGAACTGAGGTATGTTGAGCCTGCTCTAGGACCTGAGTAAAGGTTAGCTCGGCTTAATTCTTCTATGAATAGCTATGCCTTTGCATGTGAGGCTGAGGTAGGAGAAAGGAAAGGAAGAGCCGAGGTAACCGTTAGATCGGTCACGATGGTCAGTCCATCATGGTAATGTTATTTCGGTCCTGTGGTAGTTCGGCCATGGGAAAACCATCTCACTTGGTTTAAACAGTGAGGGGGGTGTTGGAAGATAAGCATTATCCTCCAAGAGTACGAATCCTAGGAGGACTCTATATGGAGAAGTAAAAGTCCTACTAGGATTGTGCCACACGAAACTTATAAAAACTCACAAACATCACCTATGGAAGGGGTAACACAACTTTGTTTCTGAATACCGAGGTATTGTCTATTTGTCAAGCTTCTTGACTTAGGCATCGGAGAGGTTTCCGGCACACACCCGCCACTAGCTCACGTTTGTGTTTTGGTGATAAGCGGCGTCGTCGGAGAAGCGCAGACTTGATCTCTGAGGATTATCTGAGAAGGTTTATTTCTTTCCATTACAATTGGCGCCGTCTGTGGGAACTCGAGACAAGAACAAAACCTCTTGATCAAGCTTTTCTTCTTTAGAATCAATGGCGCTACGAAGATTTGCCACAATCCGCCATTGTGAGACAAACACGGAGGAGGTGCGAAGGTCTACCTCTTGTCCCTCTCATGGGGGATTTGGAGCCACAAAGGCGAGAATCTTAGGAGGATACGAGAGGAAGAAGGCGGACTAACCTTCATCACTCCCATTCACATAGTCGAACAGACAAGGAGGAGAATTGATCCCGGGCTTTGGAGGATCGCGTCAAGGAGCGGGATGAGTTTATCGTCGAATGGCGGCGGATATGGAAACTCTAAAGCGCCGAGTAAAGGGAAAGCAAGTGGCGGCAGGAGAGGCGCTAAACAAGATGCCCTCTCGCCACTTTCGGAAAGTCGTAGTAGGAATACTACATCCTGTCAAGCGCAGAACAAGTGCCTCAGGGCAGACGACATGTAATCCAGATCTTCCAAAACTCGTCCTCCAGTGCGAGAGGGCGAGATCACGAAGGTCGTCGTGCACGAAGGAAGCACATATTGGCCCTCGCATCGCACTAGACAAGATCTAGGCAGCCGAGTTGCCTATATCGTCCGACCTACGATCCGTGCTAGAGAGAAGGCCGCGATGGAAGGAGAAACGCCCGAGAACGCGTGATCCGCATAGAGTCTCTGCCTTCTGCGGTTGGCTCCTCGGACACTGCAGGCGTCGAGGTAGGAATGCCAATACGCGCCGCCTCTGAACCAGCGGACAAGGCATTGGCGAGACTACAAACCTCACCGTTCGTTCGGCGATAGAGAATGCACCCTACCATCGGGCTTCCTCTGACCCAAATTCACCACATCTGAAAGGAAGATGGATCCTACTCACTGAGCCACTTCGCGAGTCATGGTACGTATCACAGCGGAACAAGGCCTTGATGTACATCATCTTCCCATCTAGCCTTAGCAACTTAGGCGACTTGGTTTGAGAAACTTCGAGGCGATAGCCTCTTGGGCACAATTAGCGGAGGCATTCGTAACAAGGTTCCGAACAAACACTAAAACCCCAGTGGAGATCGACCAGCTACTCTCCATCGACATGGGTGACAAGGAGACCCTGAGATCCTATAACAGCCGCTACTGGGAGACCTTCAACCAGATTGGGGACTGTCCCACCAATCTCGCCACTGCGCAGTACAAAAGAGGCCTCCCAGTCGGGAACAGACTAAGGGACTCTATCACCATAACACCGCCCCTCACCATGGAAGCCCTGATGGAAAGAGTGCATCAGCACATCAGGGTGGAAGAGGATGGCGCACGTGCCAAAGCAAAATCTGGCGCGACCACAGCACCAGAAAAGAAGACCTCAGCAAAGGTCAACACGGTAGACCGTCCGAACATAAACGGACGTGGCAGAAGAAACAACGGAGAAGACCAGGACAAAAGATGGTTGAGAGTCCGCACTGCCATAACCACGGTATTCAAGAAACCGATCTACCGAATACTTAGTGAGATTCGAGACGAGCCTTTTGTCAAGTGGCCAGCCAAGCTAGGCGAGGCTCAGAAGGATTACGATGGCGGTCACGGTGCACCTTCCATAAAGAAAAGGGCACCGCCTGGAAATTGCGCCATTACAGCGGCACTGGAGGAGTTGGTGGCGGAGGCCACCTAGATAAATACATTGAAGGAGGCGCAACCCCCCCGGGACCATAATAACCTAATGGTATGCCAATTGGCGCCCCACCTCAAAGGCGTAATCAGCGTGATAGATGGAGTCTTTGAACTGGCGTGTATCGAGCTCGGAGGATCAATTAAAAATTTGAGCACTTGAGAGAAAGCGCTAAGTGCCCAACCGCCATCAAAAGAGGAAGACAAAGGCCACGAATGTCATGTCTTTTTCGGATAAAGACTTAAGGATATATTGCCCTCATAATGGCATACAGTCGTTACTCTCGAGTCAAGGATTTTGGCGTCAAGCGGTCGATTGACCGGGGTAGTTCATGTGAAATCATGTACTCTGAAGCCTTTAAACAATTGAAGTTACAAGATAAAGACTTGGCTTTGCCGTGTCTCCCTAATCGGCTTCAACTCCATGCGAGAATGGCCGTCGGCAAAATAATCCTCCCAGTCAGAGCAGGGAGTGTGACCAAACAAGTGGAGTTCTGGGTGTTGAAGGTCCCCTCTACTTACAACATCATCTTGGGCAGAACATGGCTGCATGCCATGTAATCGGTGGCGTGATCCTATCACCAAATGTCACGGTTCCCCAGCGACACGGAGTAATAGAAGAAGTCTATGGAGACGGATCATGTCAAAAGCGAGTGCTTTGTCACGATGAATGGCGGCCGCTACCAAAGGATCGTTCATTCGGTGGAAGAACACGAGAGTAATGAACTATTCGCGAGATGTTAACCAGCGGCTAGCGAGCGATGGAAGACTTGGTAAAAATAAGAATAGATGAAAAGAACCGGATAAGTTCTTTACGCTTTCGGTTCGTCATTGTCGATCTTGAAAGATTAGAGGTCTTGGAATTTTGACCTCTAATATCGAAGTGTTCGCTGGACACCATCGACATCGGGCATTGATCACAACTTCATCTGTCACCAACTCAGCGTCCACCGTCCATGCGGACCAATCATACAATGCACCCGCGGATCGGCACTCCACCAGCCGAGATAGTGGTGGAAGAATAGAAAACTTCTTTGGGCGGGAGTGATAAGGAGGTGCACTACCTAAGATGGATCTCCAACAGTCGTAGTGCCTAAAAAGAATGGCAAGTGGCGTGTCGCGTCGACTACAAAAGCAGATCAACAAAGGCGTGCCCAAAAGATAGCTTTCCTCTACCACGGATAGATCAATGGTCGACCTAGCGGCGGGGCACAAACTTAGCTTTCGGATGCATCTGAAGCTACCATCAAATCACCATGCATGAACCGGATCAAGAAGTGACATCCTTCACAACTCCAAGAGGACTATCTTGTTACAAGGTCATGCCCTTTGGCCTAAAAACGCGGGGTGACATTCAGGAGGATGGTCACCAAGATATTTAAGCCGTTGTTAGGCAAAACAATGGAGGCTTACATCGACGATATGGTAGTCAAGAGCAAGAATGAGAATGACCATCTCAAAGACACGGGTGAGATGTTTAAGATCCGGAAGAAGCATAAGTTCGCCTCAGCGTCGAAGTGTGCATTGAGTAGGATCAGCAAATTCTGGGCTTCTTGGTGACCAAGGGAATAGAGGCGGAACCCTCGGATCAAGGCAATTCGAGGATCTGGAAAGGCCGAACTTCGATAAAAAGTGCTGATCTCACGGTATAGCCCGCTGCGCTCAATCGGTTCATAAGCCGGTCGTCAGACAGACTACGACCATTCTTCCATGCTCTGAAAGCCAAGTTCGAGTGGGACAACGAATGCGACCACGCTCTGGAAAGCTTGAAAGAATACATGTCCTCTCCACCACTACTTGTAACCCCAATTCCTGGAGAAGAACTATTCTTGTACCTAGCAGTCTCACGACGCATAATTAAGCGCGATAGTCCGTCTTGAAGAATCCAACATCTACCCATCTATTATGTCAGCAAGACATTGCTGGGTGCCGAAACAAGGTACTTGCCACTGGAAAAACTGGCATTGGCCTTGATGATGGCCTCGAGGAAGCTATCACACTACTTTCCGCCACACCATAGTTGTTCTCCTGATTCCCATTAAAGGCTTTGTTTGAAAGGGTGAACTTCTCTGGGCCGAATTCTAAAGTGGGCGATTGAGTTGAGAACATCGACATCAAGTTCCAACCCGGAACCACAATAAAGGCACAAGCATTGGCGGACTTCGTCATGAAATTCACCCGAAGTCAACATATCGCCTGATCGACTGTTGAGCGACGGACTAGGGATGGAAGTTGACGTCGGAATAACGCAAACCCTAGTACTGGCAACTCAGTCAAGCCCCAAGGCAGACCAGAGTAAAGCAAGGAAGGAAAAAGCAAACCATGCTACACCAAGTCAAGACTCACCAACAAGGCAAGACTCGGTACAACCAGATGGCGGGGGGCAGACAACAAGCATGGACCTTGAAGAAGACACCAGCAACAAGGAAGATCCCAAGGCATCATCTGATCCCTCTACTTGCTGGAAGTTGTTCGTGGGAGAGATGTGGAAGCTCTTTGTGGATGGAGCATCCAACCGGCATGGAGCAGGGCTTGGCATAGTCCTCATCTCTCCAGACAGCCTAGTAGTGGAGCAAGCGATCAACCTTGGTTTCCCAGCATCAAACAACGAAGCGGAGTATGAAGCGCTTCTTGCAGGTCTCAAGTCAGCATTCCACATGAAGGCCACCGAGCTAATGGTCTATAGCGACTCACAGCTAGTGGTAAACCAAATATCTGGCGACTACGAAGCAAAGGATGGCAAGATGGCCAAGTACCAAGAGTTGGTCAGAACAGAGGTCAAAAAATTTGATGTAGTTAGGATAGAACAAATCGGCATGGAGGAAAAGCAATGAGCGAGCGAACTAGCGACCGCCTCAATGGCGAACACCTCCATCCCTCATCCATTCTTGATCGACTACCTACCTAGACCAAGCATAGAAGACCCGAAGCGGAAGAGGTATGTTGTGCGAGTTAGGCCCTTCTTGGATGGACCCCATCATCTTGTTCCTAAAAGGCGGCACCCTACGAGAAAAGAAGAAAAAGCCAGGAATAAAAGCAAATCTGTGACGATTTTAGCTCTCTCCATCCTTGGCATTGTACAAAAAGTCGTTCTCGGGACCTTACTTAAAGTGTGTTCACCCGACAAAGTGGAAGCATTCTTTGTTTGAAATACATGAGGGTGTATCTGGACCACCAAGGAGGAAGATCAGCGGCATCTGAGCAATCTCATAAGGATATTGGTGGCCATACATGCAATGATTCAAGAAATATGTCAAAAGTCACGAAAAATGCCAAAAATTCGCACATCAAATACACTAACCTGCTAGAGAACTTCTACCTTTAACTAGTCCATGGCCCTTCGCAATGTGGGGATTGGACATAGTAGGACCACTTCCAACAGCACCCGGCAACAGGAAGTTCTTCCTTGCAGCAACCGACTACTTCACAAAATGGGTGGAAGCAGAAGCCTTGGCGTCAATCAAGGAAAAAGATGTGAAAAAATTTATCTGGCAGAATATCATCACTCGATTTGGCATACCCCAGGCACTGATATCAAACAACGGCACTCAATTCGACAGTAGGATTTTCAGGGGCTTTTGTGAAGAATACAAGATAGAATTCTACAATTCTACACCGGCATATCCCCAAGCAAATGGTTAGGCAGAGGCATCAAACAAGGTAGTCTTGGATGGATTGAAGAAAAGGTTAGAGAGAGCAAAGGGCAAATGGGCAGAAGAACTCCCTCATGTTTTATGGGCTTACCGCACCACACCTCGCCGATCAACAGAGGAAACACCATTCTCCTTAGCCTATGGCATGGAAGCAGTCATCCCATTAGAAGTTGGCCTCCCCACAATTCGAAGCGAGAACTTTGACCCAGACTTAAATAGCGAAGCCATAACATTGGAGCTTGACCTTGCAGAAGAAAGAAGAGACAAAGCATTGGTTCACATCGCCTCCTACCAACAAGAATTGTCCAGAAAGTATAACAAAACAGTGCATCCAAGGCAATTCAAGATAGGAGATTGGGTACTGCGCAAAGTAATGAGAAATACCTTGGTACTAGGAGATGGCAAACTAGGGCCTAACTGGGAAGGATCTTACAAAGTGGTCAGGATTAGCAGGCAAAGGAGCATACCACTTAGAAGATAAGGACGGCAAAACAATCCCCAGGCCATGGAATACTGCCAATCTCAAGTTATTTTATTTTTAGCTTTTTTTTTTTCTTAAATATATGTAACTTTTTTCCCTTTTCTCAATAAAACAAGTATTTGTTCTTTTCAATATAAGCATTTTTTACTGTAATAGTTTGTTTTAGAGTTAGGGGCAGCAAAAACATTTTATTCTAGGTTGGCTGGATTAAACCAACTTAGAGGTTGGCTGGATTAAACCAACACCCCTCCTAAGCCCAGGATAAGGATCCGATTGCGGGGCGTTTAGTGCATAATAACCAAACATTTTATTTTAGGTTGGCTGGATTAAACCAACTCTTGTTACTCTTCAGCCGAAGTAAGTTTATGGCTGAAGAGTGGTTGGCTGGATTAAACCAACTCTTGTTACTCTTCAGCCAAAGTAAGTTTATGGACGAAGAGTGGTTGGCTAGATTAAACCAACTCTTGTTACTGTTCAGCCGAAGTAAGTTTATGGCTGAAGAGTGGTTGGCTGGATTAAACTAACTCTTGTTACTCTTCAGCCGAAGTAAGTTTATGGCTGAAGAGTGGTTGGCTGGATTAAACCAACTCTTGTTACTCTTCAGCCGAAGTAAGGGTATGGCTGAAGAGTGGTTGGCTAGATTAAAACAACTCTTGTTACTCTTCAGCCGAAGTAAGTTTATGGCTGAAAAGTGGTTGGCTGGATAAGCCTAGAATGACTAAACAAAAATACCGAAATAAACACTTGCAGCAAGAGAGGCAATCATTCAAAGAATGCAAGTACAAACAGGACAGCAAACCGAAATAAGAGTTGAGCACAAAAAGAAAAATTTTCATTAAAATAAAACAGAAGTACAAAGGAGGGGCCGGCATTACAAGTTACAAATTCAAAAACAAAAGGAAAGCAAAAAAATGGTCGGTGAAAAAGATCATCAATTTCGGCATCAAACCCAGCATCGGCATCAACAAGAAGACCGGTTTCAGGCGGGAACCCGGTCTGGGTCACAATAGGGGTTTCGGGTAGGAGCACGGTAGCACCTGGTCGTTCAATGGACAGGTCTTCCACCGTGGGCTCCACCCGGACTGGCCCCCATTGATAACCGGACTATCCTCAGATTCCGAATCTTCATCAGAGCCTGAACCCTCTTCAAGAAATTGCTTTTGAAGATCGACAACATATTCCGCTAGTGAAATTTGGAATGAAATCTTGGAGGCGTTATATACCTCGGTCTCGGACTCGCAATCGAGCTACTCCACCGCACTCCTCCAGCCACACTTGAAGAACAGATCTTTGGCGGCCGCCTTTGCTGAAGTATAGGCATCCTCTGCCTTTTTGAAGCCTTGCTTTTTGGCTCCTTTGATGCTCTCCTTCAGCTGGGTTATTTCGATATTTTTCTTCTTTTCCATCTTCGCTAGCTCACGAAGGTACTTATCCTTCAGCTCGATGGCGTATACCTTCTGCTTGGGCGAACTAACTTGATTCGGTCGGCCCGTTCTCAGATCGCAGCTCGGCTATTTGCCTTCTGGCCTCTTCTAGCTCGGCCGTCTTTGCTTCGGCCTCTGCCATGGCCTCCCTTGTGTTTCTCTTGAGCTCCATCACTCTCCTGTGTGTAACGTTGTTTTTCTGAATGGCCTGCAAAGGAGTTGTAACTTTTCCTTTAGCCGGACAGAAAGTTGGAAAAATTACAAGGAGAAAAGAGAGCTATTTACCAGGATCATTGACTTTGTTGATGACCGGATGGATTTTATCTCGGTGTTTAGCTGCTTGTAGTGGTGCTCCATGTCTTTTGGAAGGCACACACTCTTGGCTAGGTTGAAAGCCATTAAGTGGTCCTTCTCGGATACCACCGAATCTGATTGCAGTATGTCTCGGTTCTGGAAGGTAAGGTTTGGAACCCATTTGGAGGAGGCAGCTCGGTCAAACTGCTCCGGTTGAGAACTTCGTTGGGGGCTTGGAGGAGGGCTTGGTGGCAGAATCGTCTCATCCTCATCAGCAAGTCGTTGCTCAGTTTGGCTAGTCCGGGCACGCTTGCTTGGACGAGATGAGGACGGCCGTTGAGATGGGAGGGCTACCACGGTCTCAGTGGTCTGGCCGGTTTATGGTACCTCGGCTGGGTTTGTTGCGGTCAACAAAGCCTTCAATCTGCTCCTTTTGGCCATCTCTTGTTCGGCGGTCAAACGCACTAGGTTGATCTCGGGCAAGGTTGGGTCCGGCTCTGGAGCGTCTTCTAGGAGAAAGTCAGTGACTCTGGCTTTTCGACGTCATTATATCGGTATATGTCTGCTCAAAATTGAGGAGTTTAGCCCAACTTCTTTCTTCAAAACGTAGTGCGGCGTGGAGCACGCCTAGGTTGGAGTGGTTGTATAGTGAGAGAAGATGCGCTGAATCTGCAAAAAGAAAACAACTGTTAGTTCGGTTAGAGTTCAGATAACCGAAATAAGGAGAAACCTGGAAAGTAACTAAAGTAAAGTATACCAGGGATTCCTTTATTCCAATTTATACGTCGGCCAGGAATCTGGGCTTGGTGATCCTCGAAATTGCCAGATACCCAAAAAAGTCATCGTCGTTCAAGTCTTTATCCGGTGTATCTTTTATTATTTTCTCTCGGCGACAGCGTATTCTTAAGTAATAAACCCATCCGTCTTCTTTTGATCCTAAGGAATATTGATGAAATATTTCGGTTAAACCGAGGTTAAGGCCAACTCGGTGGTTTAGCTTGGCTACACCCATTATTATGCGGTATGAGTTGGTGGAAAGTTGGGTTAGGCATAGTCTGGTTTGTCTAAGGAATTCACAAATCAAGGGTTGGACTGGAAATCTTAGTCCGGTTTCTATTATTGAAAGCAGGGTAAAAAGTACAGAGCCTTCATTCCCCCATGGAATGGTATCTTGTTTGGCTAGGGTAAGGTGCACGTCGTCAGGTATCTTATAGTCCTTTCGAAATTCGGCAAGGCCTCCAGGAGTTTCTAGCAAAAACCTATATTTACCCATTTATTCTATAAGTTAAGAATAAGTTAGTTAGGTTGAAAAAAGCGTGCTCGAGTTTGGTTGAGCCTTGAGGTGCCTGGGCAACCTAAGTCTGCAAAGTAGAAAACAAAGGGGTTAAGCACAGATCATTGGACCATGCTACAAATAAAGAGCAAAATAAAGAAGTCTTACTTCGGCTTAAGGAGTGCTACAGGTTCTATATCGGTTTTCGCATGGTGTTTGGAAGCTCAGGTTAAGCAAGGGGATGGTTATCTCGGTTTGAACTATGGGTTTCTTTAGTTCGGTTAAGCCTCTAGCGGCAGCTTTCTGAGTTCTGTTTTAGAAACTAAGAAAGGTGGCCTAGCCCCCAAAAGCTTAGCTCCGTTGAAGGCTAAGGTTTCTTTCTTGCTAACTTCAAACTTCTGTGAATTTATTTGGCTAAAATGAATCAGGAGTTGGTAACTTACTGAAACTACTGATTTATCTACTTGTTCTAGTTCGGTTATTGTCTGGATTGGTCTACCTACATAGCACAAACAGTATCCTAGTTCGGTTGGGACAAGTTTATGGATCAAAACTACGTTCTACTGGTTGCTTCGTGATATTCATAGTGTTCTTATGAAGATTTTTTCCAGAAAATACAAGACTAATGGAAAGTAAAAACAGAAGTGTGTTTTGCAAAAACACACGAAACAAATCTGATGGATAAAATACAAACACAAAAGAGATCTGAATAACTTACGGGGCAAGAGGAAAACTAGAGATTGAAGCGATGGCGGCGATGAAGAACACGAGCTTGGGAGTTGAAGAAGTGAAGGCATAGAGAAAGAACAAACAAAGTGAACAAAAGTAGAGTAAATTCAAAGAGAAAATAAATGGTGTAAAAGATGAAAAAATGCGGGACTATTCAAATCTTCACGGCACGATGGCGGCGTGGCAGTATAAAGGGCCAATCGGCGCCACGCCTTTGAAAGGGAAGCGTTTGATTCTTTGTGATTGAAGAGCGTTTTGACCGGACATGAGTAGCTCGGCTAGGATTGCTAAAGGGGTTGTAGCAGGTTGGCATAAGCTAAAAGATCGTGGCTTCAATTTGGAAGGGCTTCTGAACTCTAGCTCGGTGATGGAGTAATCCCTATCATGCTATGCGAGATGGAATTAAGGGCAATTGAGAGGGTAATTTATATATAAATTAGGCCGAGCTAGGATTGTGGGCCATTCTATGGGCGTATTAAAGAGGCTTAGAAGATGAGCATGCGGACAAGTGGTAGTCGGTCCAAAGTAAGAGGTTTGCCACGGATTAAGTGAATGGGCTTGGATTCGATCGCCATGGCCAGGGATAGCTCGGTCATTCTATTCGGAACCGAGGTATGTTGAGCCTGCTCTAGGACCTGAGTAAAGGTTAGCTCGGCTTAATTCTTCTATGAATAGCTCTGCCTTTGCATGTGAGGCCGAGGTAGGAGAAAGGAAAGGAAGAGTCGAGGTAACCGTTAGATCGATCACGATGGTCAGTCCATCATGGTAATATTATTTCGGTCCTGTGGTAGTTCGGCCATGGGAAAACCATCTCACTTGGTTTAAGCAGTGAGGGGGGTGTTGGAAGATAAGCATTATCCTCCAAGAGTATGAATCCTAGGAGGACTCTATATGGAGAAGTAAAAGCCCTACTAGGATTATGCCACTTGAAACTTATAAAAGCTCACAAACATCACCCATGGAAGGGGTAACACAACTTTGTTTTCTAAATACACAGAGTTATTGTCTATTTGTCAAGTTTACTGACTTAGGCATCGGAGAGGTTTCCGGCACACACCGGCCGGCTAGCTCACGTTTGTGTTTTCAGGTGATAAAGCGACGTCGTACGGAGAAGCGCAGACTTGATCAACAGGATTATACGAGAATGTTTATTTCTTTCCCGTACGAGAAGGTTTAATATTCCATTTCATATTCAAGTCAATAATAGACAATAAAGAAAACATTTCCAAGCAATTTTTATATATATATATTTTTTTATAGAGGATGTATGTTTTCTCTTCATCTTTTACGTTTTCAGTGGTGGGATTTATGAAATTTTTAACAGTGAGTACCCACATATTTCATTCTTCGTCGTATCCAAATAGAGATCTTTGGAACCAATTTATGGCAATTTGGAACCGAGTATCCAAAACCATTTATTATTTTGGA
The DNA here is from genome assembly GCA_025200525.1 of Camellia lanceoleosa. Taxonomy (NCBI): domain Eukaryota; kingdom Viridiplantae; phylum Streptophyta; class Magnoliopsida; order Ericales; family Theaceae; genus Camellia; species Camellia lanceoleosa. Next base: position 109,942,105 of record CM045768.1, on the reverse strand, counting down.
ATTTAGTACCCACATATATTTTATTTTTTAACACGGAGTATCGAATGAAGATGTTAGGACCAATTTATGACATTTAGAAATTGAGTAAAAGTGGTAGAGAAAGAAGGATATGTGGAATACCTCAGAATATCAATGGGCTCCGACTGGGGTGGCTTCTATGATGGTTGAAAGGTTGCCCTGCATGAGAAGTATCCTCTAGGGATCAATTTGATTTTTGGGGTGTGTTAAGTATCTCTTTAGGGTTCTTGAGGATATAAGGTGTCTAAAATAATATAATAAATTTCAAATTTTATAATAGAGTGTACAAAGTATTGGGGTGTCCAACCAATCTTTTGGGGTGCAAATAGAGCCATTCCATTTTATGCACATACATATTGAGTTTAATAACAAAAATAGATAGATAGTTTAGGGTGAAAAAAAAAATTAAGGTTTAAATTGATAAAACTAAAAACTTATGGTTTATTTTGTTACAACAATCAAACCTTCCTTTTTTTTTTTTTTGGTTGTAATTTTACATAATTGTTTTTTAAAATTAATAATTATGTTCAATTGTGCTTAAAACCTAACCCCCCTCGCCCCCCCCCCCCCCCTCCAAAAAAAAAAAAAAAAAAAAAAAAAAAACCCATGTATATATATAAACTCAAGTTACCATACCCCAGCAAACTGTCAAGAGGTTTTAATAGTTTGATTTAATTCTTATCAAGTCTTATTGAAAAAAATTTCTAATAAAGTCGTCGCTAAAAATAATTTTTTGTGACTATTTTTTAAATGTCATTAAAAATTGACAACCAGTGATTTTGTTTAATCATCATTTTTATAAATTATAACTAAAACTTATAATTAGCGACATTTTTCTATGACAAATTTTTCTAACTATTACTGAAAGTTAAAAATTAGTGACAATTTTTTACACTGTCGCTAAAACTTATAATCAGTGACATTTTTTGTGACAATTTTTAAACTATCGCTAAAAATTAACAATTAATGATGTTTTTTAATAGTGCTTAATGAAAAATATCATTAATTTCCACAGAACCTATGGGATAATAAGTGAACCTATTAGAACTTATAAGTAAGTCCCGCTTAAATCAATTTACACGTGCTTAGGTTACACTTCTTAAATTATTATAATGACCTATAAAATCATATTAATATTTAAAATAATAATCAATATTTGAGAATCGTTATACTTTTCGTTTAACAAATATTTCTCTTTAGTTAATCTAAAAATATACTTCCATGAGTCACATATATGTATTTATGGTCGTAAAAAAATATTTATTTTGGATTGAATGAATATATAAAATTATTTAAATTATTGAGTTGAGTTTGAGATTTTAAAATAATTTGATCATCTTTCTTGATCCACCACGTCTTATTTTATAAAATAATAGAATAACAATTCTAACTTGAGTGCATTTTGTGGGGATATACTTCTGAAGTATCAACACGTGGCATGGTGACGCCGACGTGTCAGCCGAGGTGCCACGTGTCGTGGTAAGTTATGCCGAGGTTATCTCCGAAGATGTCGGAATACCGGGATAAGCGGATAAAGGACAGGAGTCCTAGATTGGGAGGAGACTTGAGTTTGGATAAAGGTATAACTCTTGGGAAGTTTTGTCCTGAACCCATTGGGAGTTCCAGATCAACAATAATCCTGAGTCCATTGGAGTTAGGCTCCTATTGGGACTAGGACTATATTGATTATAAAAGAGAGGCACCCCCATGGGTCAAAGGTATGTTTTTTATACTCAAGCTTGTGAGTTGAATACTTGATTATCTTTGAGAGATATACTGATTTGATCGTCGGAGTGCCCCCGGGTGGAAGAACTACCGCCGGAGCCTTTTCTTTCTGTGCAGGACAGCAGGGTGCCATCTATTCTGCCTGTGTTCTACAGCTGAATTACTGAGGAGGGCAGTGTGATCAGAAAATCACTCACACACATTTCATGACAAATAGAAGATTAACATCATCACTTCTCTAAAATTTTAATGTTCTAATTAGGTTTTTGTTTTCATAAAAAATAATTGAATATTCCTTAAATCTGATATATCTTAAATTTGTTAAGATATTTCTGCTTTATAATCACAATTATTTTTGAAATTTTCAATTTACTACTTGATTATTTTCAAGTAGTCATTTCTTATGTTCAGGTAATTCTACGACATATAATAGTTTTAGGGGCCAAAAATTTTTGTCCCTAAAATTAGAAATTTTGTTGCAAAAACATTTGGGGACTAATTACTATTATCGTAATGATAGTTATTAAAAGATCATTTGAAAAAGTCAACCAAAAAAAAAAAGAATTTTAGCAACAATATAATTCTTGGCAAATGTTCAATTTGGCCAGTAAAAATACAACAATGACATTTTTGACAATTAGAATATTTCGTTTTTAAAAAGTGATTTTATCCTTAAATTTTTATTTCTAAGACTTAAATTTGTTATAGTCGAACGAACAAATCATCTTTCTACTAAAATATTCCAAATTGGATAGAGTTTTCTTTGGTTTTTAGGTTTTTTTTTTAATAATAAAATTGAGTTGATGTTAAAAAATAATAATAATAATATTTGAGAGTTCTAATTTGAAAGTTCTAATGTAATTTTAATGATGTGGAAAGTGCACATGTGAAAATGGGGCTCACACTCCTCTCTCTATCTCTCTCTACTCTCTCTCTTCCACCTCACTAGAGCTCCATTTAGAGTTCTAGTATTAGGGCTATGTATCATTATTGGAAAAAAAAATTTGTTTGAATTTACGCAATGTTTAATGTGATGAAATTCACATAAATGGTAGAGGTGGCAATGGATCTAGCGACCAGAGGGAGAAGAGAAGGGGTGAAACCAGATCTCGAGGGTTGTGGTGACCGATCTAGAGGCAGTGTGGTAGAGGCGGCGCTAGAGTGAGGTAGAGGAGAAAGGAGAAGATGGATTCAGTGAAGGCCGGTGGGTAGAGAACACCTCACAAGGAGGGAGAGAGTTGGAAAGGCAAAGCTTCCAAGGTTATTTGAACAAAAAGCAAGGAAAAGACCAGCTGTAAGCCCAATTGGCTTGGGTAAGCGTCATCGATTTAAAATTTTACATTTCATATTAACGCACAAATTAAAGGGATAAATCAATAATTAATAGTTAAATAATTTTTTTTTTTTGTTTTATCTATTAGCCCACTAGATTCATCATATAAATTGCGTGGATCTTTATTTGGATTCTCATATAGGTTAAGTCACAAAAAAATAAAAAGTTTCTAAATGGGAGTCACAGCTTGGTTTTAGGGTCCAAAAACTCATATTGACTTTAGTCCTTACAAAAATCGTCCGTCGTAACCAAAAAATTTGACTCGAAAGTTTAGGTACAAGATGAAAAGGTTTTACTCACTCATCTCGCCCGACACAAGGTCAACCTCTACTCATATCTCCTTGATTCTTAGTTTAAAAATTGTTAGGAAAAATACATTATGACAATTTAAATAACTATACTATGATAATCTGACCAAAGGAATATGTCAATCCAAGTGGATACATTGTTCAAAAGGAAAATTTCGTAAATATTTTTAAAAAATGATTTTTAAATGAAAATTTGGATTTTATGAAAAGGAGTTTATTTTTTTAAAATAGAGGAATTCAATTTAATTAGAACATGTGGGGATGTATTTTCTGAGTACCAACACGTGGCAAGGTGACGCCGACGTGTCAGCTGAGGTGCCACGTGTCCTGGTCGTGATGCCGAGGTGATCTCGGTTAGGCCGAGGTTATCTCCGAAGATATCGGAATCCGAGATAAGCGGATAGGGGACAAGAGTCCTAGAATGAAGAGGGAACTCAACCTAGATATGGACAAGAGTCCTAGATTGGGAGAAGACTTCAGTTTGGGTAAAGAGGAAACTCTTAGGGGTTGTCTGAATTCCGGGAGTTCAGACCAGCAGTGATCCTGAGTCCATCGGAGTTAGGCTCCTATTGGGACTAGGATTGTATTGGCTATAAATAAGAGGCACCCCCATGGGTCTAAGGTATGTTTTTTTATACTCAAGCTTGTGAGTTGAATACTTGATTATCTTTGAGAGATATACTGACTTGATCGTCGGAGTGCCCCCGGGTGGAAGAATCACCGCCGGAGTCTTTTCTTTCTGCGAGTTCTGAGCCATCCACTCTGCTGTGTTCTTCATTTGAATCACTAAGGAGGCGGTGATCGGAAATTCACTCACACAATTTGGCGTCTGTGGGGAACGAGAGAAGAGTAGATGGCGATGAACACGCAGAGGAAAAGGTTGGGGCGACACTCGATGGGGAGTGGAAGACCCGTCGACCTTAACGCTGAAGAAGGAGACATAGCGAGAAAGTTCGTGATCGAGAATCACGAGAACGCCGTCGGCCAAAAGCGGTGATACATCAAAGAAAGCGGACAAGGGCAAATACTATAACGAGGGCGACCTCCGGACATGGAAAGACAGATGTCGAGGAGGATGAAGAAGTAAAGGAGATGGCAAATAAGTTGGCGGACCTTCAATCGGTCGTCAACTTCATGATGCGAGAATAATGTCATGCACCTCCATACCCATTGCCGCAGACACACCAATGCCAGCAAGAACGCCAAGAAGGGACGGAAAGAAATCCCCGAAGCCCCTCAGCACACGAGGAGCGGAAGGTACTCTCACCGACCCTCCAGGGAAGTCGGCCGAGAAGAGCCGAGAGGAGAAGAGTCCCGAAGGACATATCGCGAGAAGGAAGCAGACCCCAAAGAACATCGGCATGTTCCGGGGCGGATATTGTGTTTCGATGCGTCCTGTGGAGAAGGATCGAAAAGGGGCCACCATGAGGCCGAAAGTAGTGCGCTGAAAAGGCTGAAGCCCAATGACAGCCGGGCTGCAGGAAGAAGTAAAGAGGACTTGAGAGATTACCTCAAGAGGAAACAGGAGAACGCCGGAGCCGAAGTAACTTCCCCGGTTAAGCTGAGGACTCCATTCTCGACAGAATTGGATAGATTCGTCGCGCCGAAAAGATTCAGTATGCCGAGGCTCCAGATATACGATGGTAAGTCGGACCCCAACTTCCATGTTGGATTATTTTTGAATTCCATGGCTTTGTACAGTGGGAACGAGCCGTTGCTCTGCAAAGTGTTCCCTTCATCCTTCGGGGAAATTACATCAGACTGGTTCCACAAACTACCAAAAGGGAGCGTGAAGAGCTGGGAAGGCCTGGCCGAGATGTTTGTGGCCAGGTTCATAACAAACAAAATTGCAGCCATTGAGGGTGGATGCATTGATGGCCCTGAAGATCGGCAAAGAGGAGAGCCACAGAGCCTATGCAAAGCGATACTACGAGGTGTTCAATCGAATACCTGAATGCAACCAGGAGGTGGCGGTCGTGTCTTTCAAGAACGGCTGAAAGATGGCCATCCATTGCGGAAGTCTTTGGCGAAACCCCGCCAAAGAACATGGAAGAACTCATGGCGAGAATTGAGAAATGCGACGAGCCGAGGAAGACACCTCGGGGAACAAGGATAAAGAAGAGAAGGCAACGGCTCGCCAAAGCGAGGCCGAGGTAACAACGACGAACAAACAGAGATGAGTTGAGGGCTAAACAAGCAATGAGACGGTGTTCAATTCCGTCCAAAAGTCCTTGACCAAATTCGAAATCGGCCCTACTTGAGTAAGCAAAAGAGCACAAGGAGAATTTATGGGGAGAAACCTTGGTAGGCGTTGCGCCTATCACAATGAGCAGGGTCACCCAACTCAGGGTTGCAGAGCCCTTAAAGCACATCTAGAAGATCTGGTGAGGCAAGGCCATTTGAGAGACCTTGTAGATGAGGCCAGAACCAGGGAAGAGCAGGCACGATTGCCCCAAGCACCAGCAGCCCCGCCCCCCCCAGCGCAGCAACCACAGGCAGGTGGACCTCGGGTGGTTAACGTGATCCACTCAAAGGTGAACGAAAACGACATACGGGGGGAGACGCAGAGGGTGAAACATCTGCAGCATGTCAACCAGGTCGGATTGAAAAGACCTCGGCCTGAAGATTGCCAAGGACCAATGATAACCTTCACAGACGCCGACCTCGACATGGTTCAGCACCCGCACAATGATGCCCTGGTAGTATCCCTCCAGGTTGGGGAGTGCCAGGTGAAACGCATCTTGATTGATCAGGGCAGCTCCTGTGACATCATGTATGTCAGATGCTACAAGGAGTTAGGCCTTCACCCTGATGACATGGACCAGTCAAACGGCCCGATGGTTGGCTTCAATGGAACGCCGACATGGCCTTTAGGCACAACCAGCTTGGAGGTACAAGCTGGCACGAAGAAGATAAGGACAGAATTTGTTGTGATTGATACGCCTTCGCCTTACAACATCATCATGGGGAGGCCGTGGTTGTATGCAATGGGGGCAGTTCCCTCAACCTTGCATCAACTGCTACGATTCCCAACAGAACATGGGATTGAGGAAATCATAGGAGATCAGTTGCAGGCGAAAAATTGCTCCATGGCAGCAATGAAGTTAACCTGCAGCATTCGAGAACCAGAAGAAGCAGAGGTTGAAGAAGAGGACATGAAGGTCCTAGATGATGTCGGCAAGGAGCCGACCGAGAAGAGTGAAGCAGCATTGAAGAAAATCTTCGTCCAAGAGGGCGACGAGGAACGCTTCTTCCTTCTCGGCACGGGATTAGCCAAAGGAGAAGAAAGGGAGTTGGAAGCCTTTCTGAGGAAAAATATTGAAGTGTTCGCCTGGACACCTTATGAAATGCCTGGCATTGACCCCGAGGTCACATGCCACAGACTCAACGTTGACAGGTCGGCCAAACCTGTAATACAACGAGCCAGAAGACCGACGTTGATGCACGTCGAAGCAGTGGAAGAGGAAGTAGCCAGACTTCTAGAGGCCAGGGCCATCCGAGAAGCTAATTATCCGACGTGGTTATCAAATACCGTGGTAGTAAAGAAGAAGAATGGCAAGTGGAGGGTCTGCGTGGACTTCACAAATTTGAACAAAGCTTGTCCCAAAGACAGCTTCCCCCTGCCAAAGATCGACCAGTTGGTGGACGCCACATCTGGACATGGAAGGATGAGCTTCTTGGACGCATATAGGGGGTATCACCAGATAGCCATGTACCCCCCGGATGAAGAGAAGACAGCGTTCATCACTCCGAAAGGTTTGTACTGTTACAGAGTCATGCCTTTTGGGTTGAAGAACGTAGGAGCAACTTACCAAAGGCTGGTGACCAAGATGTTCAAACGTCTGATTGGCCGAACTGTAGAAGTCTACATTGATGATATGGTCGTGAAGACCAAGGAACCAAAGGATCATCTTGCTGACTTGGAAGAGGTCTTTGACATACTCAAAACATATCGGCTCAACTAAACGCATCGAATGCGCGTTTGGAGTCGGATCCGTAAGTTCTTGGGGTACTGGTGACTAGAAAGGGCATTGAAGCCACCAGATCGGATCAAGGCCATTACGGAATTCAGAGTCCGACATCGGCAAAAACAGTTCAGATGCTTCTTTGGAAGGGCCTGACTCTAAACAGTTCATAAGCGGCTTCGGACAAATGTAGACCTTTTTCAATCTGGTGAAAAAGGCCACAATTTTTATAGACGAGAGGAATGTGAGGCCGCTTTGGCCGACCTAAAGAAATACCTCACCCCGGCTCCAGTCCTCTCAACACCTCAACCCGAGAGGCTGTTTTTATACCTAGCGATTTGAGAGCACGATGAAGTCTTTGTGATTATCCAAGAAGAGCGAGGAGAGCGAAGGCGTTATACTATGTAAGTAAAACCTTGGCGTCGAGAAACAAGGTATTTACCACTGGAGAAATTAATGCTGGCCTTGGTAATGGCCTCAAAGAAGCTAAACCATTATTTTCAGGCTCACAAGATAGTGGTTCCGACAGAGCACCCATTAAAATCCTTGTTGCAACAAGGAGACTTGACTGGAAGAATTGCAAGATGGGCAGTAATTTTGGGCCAGTACGACCTGGAGTTCAGGCCAAGAACCGCAATTAAGGGCCAAGTCTTGGCCGACTTCGTGGTTGAGTTCTCGCCAGAATACATCGAACATCGAGCTCCGCTGAGCCGAGATGAACGATGTCGAAACAAGGAGGGAGAAGCCCAGCCAAAGGCTAAAGAACCAAGGAAGGAAAAACTCAGACCCTGCAGCATTTACATCGGCGATTCCTTTTTTCTTTTTGTTGATGGAAGCTCAAACAGGCAGGGGGCAGGGGCAGGAGTAGTGCTAATTTCCCCCGATGGGGAGATATTGGAATAGTCCATTCGACTGGGGTTCAAAGCCTCGAATAATGAGGCGGAATATGAAGCAATCGATTAGCCGGACTGGCGATGGCAGAGATGAGGTAATAGTTTTTGTGACTCACAACTTATAGTGAATCAAACTACAGGAGAGTTTTACGCCGAGATGAAAGGATGTCGGCATACATAAGAAGTCATCAATTTGGCAGACATGTTCCAAATCTGCCGACTTCTACAGGTTAGCCGAGATGATAATAACCACGCCGACACACTGGCCAATTTGGCAAGTTCAGTGCAAACCGGGAAGACGAGGACAATAATGATTGATTACCTACCAAGCCCGAAAGAAAGCCACCACACACAATGCAAGAAGCATTATGTGTGGACTTGGGACCAAGCTGGATGGATGCAATTGTTGCATTCCTGAAAGAGGGCAAGCTGCCAGAAGATCGAAAGGAAGCACACAAGGTCAGATTGAAGTCGGCAAGATTCAGCCTGACAGTAGAGGGACATCTCTACAGAAGATCCTTTACTGGACCACTTTTAAGGTGTGTACACCCTCTTCAGGTCGAAGACTTTCTGTATGAAATTCATGAAGGAGTTTGTGGAAGCCACGCAGGGGGCAGATCGTTAGCTCACAGGGCCATTACCCAAGGGTATTGGTGGCCCTATATGCAAAAAGACGCAGAAACCTATGTGAAGAAGTGTGAGCAATGCCAGAGGTTTGCACCATTGATACATCAGCCAGCTGCTGACCTGAACCCTGTTTCCAGCCCTTGGCCATTTGCCCAATGGGGGATGGATCTCGTTGGACAATTGCCCCAAGCCATCGGGAATGGAAGTACCTACTGGTTGCAACAAACTACTTCACAAAATGGATAGAAGCAGAGCCCCTTGCCAAAATCCGAGATGTGGATGTGAAGAACTTCATCTGGAAAAACATCATCACCAGATTTGGGATTCCAAGGGCAATCGTTGCCGACAACGGAACACAGTTTGACAGCAAACTCATCAAGAATTTTTGCGCCAAGTTCAAGATAAAGAATTATTTTTCGACACCAAGCTTTCCCCAAAGTAATGGGCAAGCCGAAGCATCAAACAAAGTCATTCTAGATGGAATAAAGAAGAGGCTGCAGGCAGCAAAAGGGAAGTGGGTAGACGAATTGCCCAACGTGCTCTGGGCATATCGCACTACGCCAAGAAGATCAACAGGGGAATCCCCCTTTGCCATGGCTTATGGCACAGAAGCAGTCATTCCATTGGAGATCGGCATCCCAGGGATCAGAACACAGGGAGTTGAGAACGGGTCTAATGATGTGCTCTTAGCCCGAGATCTGGACCTACTAGAAGAAAGAAGAGAGAAAGTCGCAATCCACTTGCAAAGATACCAAAGAACAAATTGCCAAAGCTTACAACAAGAAGGTCAATCCAAGGATTTTCAAGTCAACGACCTAGTCTTGAGAAAAGTCGTCGGCAATAAGAAGGATCCCAGAGAGAGGGCAAGCTTGGCCCAAACCGAAGGCCCTACGTAATCACCTCGGTGTTAGGGAATGGGGCATATCGGCTCGAAGATAATGAGGGCAAAGCGTTGCTCAGACCATGGAACACTTGTAATTTAAAGTTTTTCTATCATTAGATGTTCTTTGATTTTTGTCGATATGATCAATAAAATCTTAGCGTAATTCTCTGAACTTATACAACTTTGCATGATGTTGTTTTTGAATAATGAGAACCCAAGAGGAACTTAGGTTCACATTAAAGAGAGAAGACATTAGTAATGCTTAGCCGAAGTTAAGCCGAGATAAATTCCTTATCTTTACTTGTTGAAATTTGTAGCAATTTACAAGTTAAAGTTAAGCCGAGATAAATTCCTTATCTTTACTTGTTGAAATTTGTAGCAATTTACAAGTTAAAGTTAAGCTGAGACAAATTCCTTATCTTTACTTGTTGAAATTTGTAGCAATTTACAAGTTAAAGTTAAGCTGAGACAAATTCCTTATCTTTACTTGTTGAAATTTGTAGCAATTTACAAGTTAAAGTTAAGCTAATATGATTGTTATCTTCACTTGTTGAAATTTGTAGCAATTTACAAGATGAAGTTTAATTGAATTTATATGCTTTATACTTGTTGAAGCTTATGACAAGTTTACAGGTGAAGCACTAGCCGAGGAAAATCTTCAGGTAAACATGCCCGAGGTATGTAACCCCCGAGGAGATTGTGCAAGGGAAGAATTGTATGAATCATGTGAAATATTCTAAGTATAAAACTACACAGAAGCAATAAAGAAGAATTTAAAGACTGAAGCATTCAGAAAGAAACAGTTGCATATGAAAGGAAGGCACTGTGGCCTAAGCAAAAATCTTGTTCACAAGTTACATAGAAGGCACATCGGCCACAAAACAACAGACATTGAAGGAAAGAACAAAGAAAAGAGACAAAATACAAGAAAGAAAAATAGAAAACATCTAAACTCCTTCAGCATTAACAGAAGATTGGGCAGGAACGTCGGAAGGATCTGGAGGAATGATCTCTGCTTCCTTGTCCACCACAACCTCAGCTTCTTCATTTACCGAGACCTCGGCCACTTTATCTGCTGTGACTTCAGCATCAATCTCAGCCAAGGTTTCATCAACACTCCTCTCTGCCAACAGAAGGTCAGAGGATAGAGTACCGATGTCCGCCTTTTTGGAAGCAGCATCGAGGTCTTCATCTCCAGTCAGGTCCAGGACTTGATCACCCTTTGAAGGAGGTTTGGCCTTCCTCACCAGGGCTTCACCTTCACCTTCACTTTCCTCTTCAGCCTCGGCTTCAGAATCATCTTCTTCAGCTTGGCTTGGAGATGGAGGAAGAGGACAAGGAAGACGCATGGCCTTGGTCTTGCGCCATGGCGAGTCGACTGGAAGATCAAGCTTTTTGGCCAAAGCATTCCAACCTAGGGAATATCCCTTGTTGCATGCTTGCTTGACCTGAAGCTTATAGTCTTCAAATGACGTCGGCCATGCCTTCTTTATAAGCAAAGATCAATTTCAGCTCTCTTGGTGGCCAAGGCTTTTGTAGCTCCTTTTACTGGGCTACTTTTTTCTTCGGCTTCTTTTTCTTTGAGACAAAGCAGCTTTAATGACCTCAGCGACCTCGGCCTTTTCATCGGCTATTTGTTTAGCCTTGGTTGACCTCGGCACCGTCCTCCAGCTTTTTTTCATCTTGAAATGGAGGGCCTGCTTTGTGGAGAAGAGCAAACTCCTTCTCCATGTCGCCTAACTTATTCTTTGTTTCAAAAGCCTGCATGGAGAAGGTATGGGCGTGTTGGATGGCCTGGAAGAATACAAGGCAAAAGTTATTATAAACATTTCAAAATTTTATAAGTATGAAAGATAAATTATCAAATTCAAAGACTTACTTGGACTGAATGCTGCATCATGAAGGCATAATTCTCATAGCCGCTCATTTTTTCGTTACGCTCCATATCGCCCTCAAGAAGGACTGCTGTGCTGAGCGCCACGCCGATGTTAACGTCGGCAGCACTTTCGTTGGTGTAGACCGGCCTGTTTTCAAGAGTAACTTTGGGTTCCCAGGGAACTTTGGGAACCCTGGATCCCGAAGCAGTGGCAGACGAAGACCTCGGCTTCTTTTGTTGAGCATACCCTGACGGTTGGGCTTCTGCTGGTCTTTTAGCAGGAGCAGAAGTGGTCTTCCTGCTCACCGCTAGCTGGAGATTGGCAGGGCATCTTCAGCCTCGGCATCAGCCTCAGTCGCCTTCGCCTTTGGTTGGGCCTTCTTGGTTCTCTTCGGCTTTGGTGGGGGCAGAGGTTACTGGTGCATCATCCGTATCGTCTGGAAGATCGGCCAAGAGGTTCAGCACCACTTTATTTGGTTTTTCCATCTCGGCTGTTTTAACAAGCCTTCGTCGGCGTTTCTTTGGAGCCGAGGTTGATGGCTGATCGGTTGGCTCAGATGTGGAGGCAGCCTGTTCTGTAGAAGCAGTTGATGGAGAAGCGCTCTTCTTCCTCTTCCTTGAACGTCGGCCAACTTGGACGTGTAAGTGGGATGAAGTTCAACAACAATGGAGCTTTTCGTCGCTGAAGTGGAAGGTCTAAGAGCTTTTTCAGCTCGGGCCTGAGGAAATATGATTGGCGAAAGTCCTTGGGAGGCTGGCGAACGTCTGCAAAAAAGAAACACAACATTAGAAACAGATAAAATTTGGAAGAAATTGAAGGAAACAACAGCTAAGCAGTTAATGATGGGCTCTTACCCTTGCCCTCCTTGACCGTTCGAGGAAGAGGGAAGAGTTGAACTTCTTCATCTAGGGCAAATTCGGTTTCGAAAGCGATCAAGTAATCATCTCCAGCCCCTTTGTTGGAGTCTGGAAGGTCGGCTACTATTTTATAGGCAGTAGACCTCGGCTTGAGGTAGTAGACATAACCCTTTTCCTTAAGGTTCAGGGGGCACATTGTGTAGCAATATTGGATGTCTGCTAGAGTGATCCTAACGTTCTCTTGCCGAGCTAAGGCTATTATTCCGTTGAGTGTCCTATAGGCGTTAATGGAAAGTTGCATGGGGTTCAGGGTGTAGTAGTGAAGGACTTCGCGGAAGAGGGGATCTAGAGGGAACCTAAGTCCACACTGGATGAAGGCCACAACAGGAAAAGGCATTTTATCACCATTGGGCATAATGGAGTCCTTCTCCTCAGCTAGTCTGAGGTGGACATCCTCTGGTATGGAAAATTCTTGCCTAAAGTTCTGAAGCTTGGTTGGGGTATTGACTCTATCCCTCCACACACCCATGGTCCTGATATAGACAAGTGTTCGACTACAGAAACAGAGTATTCCTAAAGGGCTCTTAGGACCTCGGCTTGACCTGTGTGTATGTTGGGGAAGTTGGTTTCAGTTTTTCCTAAAAGATTGAAGGTTCTACAGCAAATCCCAAGCCTAAATCTACGAATAATGAGTATGAAGGGAAGAAAATCTGGAAAACAGGAAAGCAAAAAGAAGTCTCAGATTCAAGAACACGAAAGAGTGGAAGGCCAAAAACAGAGGTGAAACGGTATAAATATTCGCAGTATAAACAGAATAATGAGATGAGGTACGTGATTTGCAAATCAGATACAGAACAATCAAGTAATGAGAAATCTCAGAAACAAGCAAGAACTGGGAAAAGAAGGGAACGGTGGCTTACCAGGAAAAGATAAGGCCGGGATGAAGCCACGAGGTCGATAATGAACGCAATAGCAAAGAGCTTCAGAGCTTCAGCGAAATGGCGGATGGAGGCGATTCAGGGCTTTGCAAGAGTAATGGCAGAATTGAAAGAGAAAAAGTTTTAGAGAGAAAGAAAGTAAGGAGATTCAAAATGCAAAAGTGAAGGAGAAAGAGAGAGGGAATCGTTTTTGCCAAAATTTGAAACGGCGGCAAAAAAAAATGAATTATTACGCCTAGGTAACGCATGCGCGTCGACGCATGGGCAGAGAAAAGACGGCTTGTAGGCGCGTCAATGGCACGGACCAGTAAGAATGAAACGCGTCATCAGAACGGTTGAAAATTGGTGCAGGACAGCTCATACGCGTAAGGGAATTGATTTGAATCTGAAGAGGACATGTCGGCCTGAAATGAATGATCTCGGCTAGAAAGTTCTTAGGTCGATGTACGAGAAAAAGTTCGAAGATAGGTTCCATCACCTCAAAATGCCGAGGTAATAGAACCTAGGGGGCAGTTGTGGGGATTTATTTTCTGAGTACCAACACGTGGCAAGGTGACGCCGACGTGTCAGCCGAGGTGCCACGTGTCCTGGTCGTGATGCCGAGGTGATCTCGGTTAGGCCGAGGTTATCTCCGAAGATATCGGAATCCGAGATAAACGGATAGGGGACAAGAGTCCTAGAATGAAGAGGGAACTCAACCTAGATATGGACAAGAGTCCTAGATTGGGAGAAGACTTCAGTTTGGGTAAAGAGAAAACTCTTAGAGGGGTTGTCCTGAATTCACTGGGAGTTCCAAACCAGCAGTGATCCTGAGTCCATCGGAGTTAGGCTCCTATTGGGACTAGGATTGTATTGGCTATAAATAAGAGGCACCCCCATGGGTCTAAGGTATGTTTTTTTTATACTCAAGCTTGTGAGTTGAATACTTGATTATCTTTGAGAGATATACTGATTTGATCGTCGGAGTGCCCCCGGGTGGAAGAACCACCGCCGGAGTCTTTTCTTTCTGTGCAGGTTACAGGGAGCCATCCACTCTGCCTGTGTTCTTCCGCTGAATCACTAAGGAGGGCAGTGTGATCGGAAATTCACTCACACAGAACATTAGGTCAAGAACTCCAATCAAATCTATTTATGGCCATGTTTGTTTTGAGTGATAGAGGAGGAGATTAGATTAGTAGTGAGTTGGAATTTATGAGAATCATGTTTATTTGGAGAAATGACCATGGGACTAACAGTCACAAGGTATTAGAAATAAGTACCCCCTAGTGAGGGACTAGTAATAATATGGGGAGATAGTATTCAAATCTAATTCTATGGGATTAGAGATGAAATGACTATTTTGTCCCTCATTTTAATGCTGAAATATAAGAAAATAATAATATATTTATACCAACAAAAATATATCAACAAAAATATATATATATAGCCAAATTATATATATTTATAACGTATAATTTTTAATATTTAAATATATCAAAGTGCTAAGGGTATTTATTGATTTTCATATAGTTAATCTCATCATAGAATGACAAAAGAAACATTAATTATTGCTAATTTAGTGGTTATCAAACAAACAAAATTTTTCTTAATCTCATCACTAACAATCTACACACTAACGATCCCATCACTAATAATCCCACCCAACCTAATTCTAAAAACAAACGGGCCTATGAGTTATCTCAATGCTCCACATAAAACACATAAAAAATGAAAAATTCATCCATAGAATAAAAGGAAAAGAATAGGAAAAAGAAAGGGAAAAAATAATCTATCCACAATAAATAAGTAAAATATCCATCCACAGAAAAGATAGTAAATGAAGCGGGAAAAGAGAGGGGACACCATTCATGTGATGAAATCAAAGAGCTGCTAACTATATGAAACAATAATCATACTATATTTGCTTGTTTAAGGGCAAAACAACAATCAATGCAATTAATATTAATGTTTAAACCCTATACAATGTATGACTACCAAATCAACATTGATTCATCTCCAAGCATTGTAACAAGTAGATAATCACAACTCTATCATGCTGTGATAGCAAGAGCAAGTGGAATATAGAGAAGAAAAAAAAAATACTAAATATGCTAAGGAATTGATTGGTTAACCCACATGTGACCAAGTCAACAATGGTTTGATCACATGTGGATTCATATGCCCAAATGAACAAAAGAAAAATAGATTACCAAGTCTCCAATTAAGAATTTAAAATAAAAAAATATATATATAAAAATAATAAAACTTATTAACTCACTATAACATATAAAAGTTGTAGAGACCAAATTTTTTGGTATTTAAAAGTGAAAATTTTGTTACAAAGGACATTTATGGACCAATTTCTATTATCGTGAGGATAGTCGTTAAAAGGTCGTCTCGAAAAGTCAAAAATAAGGCTTTTAGCAACAAAATTTTGAAAATTTCACTAATAAATAGACTTGTAGGGACAAAATAATTTGGTTTCAAAATGGTTTATTTTTTGAGACAAAAAATTTGTTTCCAAAAGGATAATAATTCATCACTAATGTCTAATTTTCATTGCTAAAAATATAATGATGACACTTTTCGCAACAAAAATATTTGGTCCCTAAAAAATAATTTTGTCCCTAAATTTTGGTCTTTAAAACTATAACGCCACAAAGTAAATACACAAACCCATCTCATAAATAGAAATATAATTAAATTAACATGCTTTCATTCATTAGAGTTTAATACACATGAGAGACAGATACAAGAAGGAATAAAAGTTGCACAGATATTCATTTGCCCTAATGGCTTACATCTTTCCAAGTCGCTGCTTGATTACAACAAAAATGAACCTAGCTCAACACAATTTTAAGCCCTCGGCTATACAAAATAGATACAACAAAAATAGAAGTTCTTGCTCCAAATTTCTCCAAGCTACTGCCTTGGCGGAGGCATATTACCAACACCTGAAAATGGTTTTCCCATATAGGGTGAGCCAAAATCCAGTAGAAATAATCCAGTACAACATATGAAACTTAACAAAGATACGAAGGTAAAGATGCAATTACAATGCCATTGATAAACCGTTTCATAATTTCTTTGCAAAACATACAACACCAACTGTATTATTACACTTCACAACAACATTCCATTTTATTCAAACGACCAAATTGAGACTACAACTCAATAAATCTTTAATCGGAATAATCATCATACAATCATTTCTATTTGCCATTTTATGAACATTTTGTCCGCGGGAATCGACACCCATATATAATCACGATTTTCGAGACTTTCACCCTAGATGCTCCGACCAACTTAATTCAATAGAGTCCATCCCTTATCTCCTCTCAAACATGGAGTATATCCCATATTTTCTCCCAAACATCATATATATACAATGTAATTAAAGACATAATCATACATGGAGTACATCCCCTATCTCCTCTCAAACATCATACATATACAATGTATTTAAAAATATAGTCATATTCAATGAAAACGGATGAGAAATGAGTTTCAATTTACCTAGTCTTTATGCAATTTCTACAAACATATCCACCCTCCATAGATAGCCCAAAATAGATATTTCTAAACGAATATACAATCTCAAGACAGATAAATTATCTAAATTTCCATGGGTGTGAGGTAATACATACCTAATTCCACCATTTATATCAATATCCATTCAATTTCACATTTACAATACCAATTTCATTTATTTATACAAAATAAATATTTAAAACATTTTAGGGCGAACTTCCCCTCTTTTCAAACTATCCAACCCAAGTATCAAAATCAACCATTTTGTTACCATGTAACCTCATAACTATTTCCATAACCATTTTCGATACTCCTATTTGAAAACCCCTCTTTTGAATTTAAACCAAAACCCTAGGTTTGTTTCAATCCTTCCAAAATCACAATGATGTTTATACAAAATAAATAACTAAGTTAAAAGTAATATAGAAGCATAGAAAATTCCTACTTCAAGTTTAGAAGACCAAAGAAAGCAATGGAGGAACTCCAAAGATGCCAAAACCAAGTTCTATTCGAATCAAAACGTAACCCTTGAGATGCTCTACCTTTTTAACAAAGGCATACGGGTAGAGAAATCACTAGATCTAGGTGAAAATGTAGAGAGAATGTAAGTTTGAGACAGAGAGGCTTTAGATCTAGGGTTTTGAGAAAAAAAGATATGAAAATGTGATGTAAAAAGGTGCTGTTGTGATCTGATATACGCATAGTCCGCTCGAGCGCAAGAGTTGACGTTCGAGCGTCAGACATGATAAGTTATTCCACTCGAGCGCAATAAGTGCCGCTCAAGCACCAAGACACAATATAAAAAATGCTCGCCGCTCGAGTACAAGAAGTGACGCTTGAGCATAGAAAACACATATCCAGTAATTTTGCAGACAAAAGAACATCGCTCGAGCGCACACCCACTCGAGCGTAGAATACACTCTCCCAGTAGTTTTGCAGACCTGCAATAGTACTAAGAGTTTACAAAGCCCGCGCGAGCACAGGAAGTGCCGCTCGAGCGGAAGACCAAAAATCTGGGCAACAAAAGATTTGAAAAACAAGTGACCAACCTGTCCAAACACAATCACAACAACCTGAAAGCCCAATTCAAGAAGATACAAGGAAATCAAGAGATAAACAACAATATGAAATCATTAAGCCCGAATTCGGGATCCAACCAGAGTTCGGTCAAAACCGGGATCGCTATAAAAACCTTAATTTTTTGTAGTGACTACAAAACGAAATCGCCGAGGGAAACGTCTTGGTGCCCTCAAGACTTTCTTATTTGAAGAGGAATTCCCAACACGCCTTCGGATGATTGTACCCAAGACAAACTTGACACATAAACTCTGAACTAAAATGGCCAAATCTCACACAAGAGTGCAAAATAGCCTTTTAAATTATCTTTAGGGAAAGCTATCTTAACTAAGAGATTGAATGACTTCAACCTTGAACTCAAATCTTAGATTTTTTGAATGTTTGTAGAAATATTGGAGGTCAAGGGGAGTTTTATATAGGGCTTTTGAAAACAGGTTTGAAGGCTAAAAAAATGATGTGGGATTCACAAAAAAATGGATTATGATAAGATTGATTGCACAACTGAAGCCAAAACAAGAAAACAATGCACCGCAGTCAAAACCAACACGATAGAGCTGGTTTGGCTCTTTGGAATAGCCTGTCCGACTATCCATTGGCCTAAAAAAGTGCTCAGATGGTTAGTTTGGCTATGTAGGCCTAGGTGCATGCTATTTTGTGTTTTCTTCACAATTTTTAGGTTTTTTAAGTTTCAAACTGTGGTTCTTGGTTTTGGGCCTCCAAAATATTTTTAAAATAATTTTATTTAATAATTAAATAAGTCCACTTTGAAATAAAAAAGGCCTTGTCAAGGTCTGATTTACAAATTTTGTGAAAAGATCATTTTATCATTACTTATCAAAAAGAGATCAGAAAGGCGTAAAATGGCTACTAAATCTTCATTTTAATCAGATTCAAGTGAATCTTGTATCATTGGAAAGCACTTTGAAAATATTACAAATTGAAATCAACCAATTTTTGAAACTCTTTATTTGTTTATATATATATATATACATAAAATGCCATGCAGGAGATAAAATTATTTCATGAATTTGCAAGAGATTGATGCAAATAAGAAAAATGGAACCCATGGGATCCAATATGTCTTAAATAGGTGTAGAAACGTTGGTTAGGTTGTTTGGTTAGGCCAAAGTCTAGCCAGGTGCATCCAATTCGGAGTAAAAGTTGACAAATCAGGAATTCCAAACCATTTCTTATATTCATTATCAAGCTCTATTTCTAAAGCGAGGCTAGATACTATAGCCAATCAAAATGGGTGTATACACCAGTGTGGGTGGTGGTGTTCGTAATGCCATTTACATTGCTACTGGGTTAGATTTTACACTCATTTTGGGTTCTAATTTGCACTTATTTGGGTTTGATTTTGCACTTATGCAGGACTAGCGTTGATTCTATGCAAATCTATGGTGAAGAGGAATGAGTCTTAGGGTTGAAGTATAAGGGAGGAGGAGGCGACCAATGAATATTGTAATTGTATACTGACCATACTTGGTTTGTGTCATGGATGCTAAGAGAGTAGATGTGAGAATATAATGAAAAACTAATCAAGGATAAAATTCGTATTTTAAATGTATAATTGTCAACAAAAGTCATTAATTGCTCTAACTATTGATTAACAGAGGGAACATTTTATAATGCGTCTTTAAACCTCATAGAGAGTGATGTAAAATTTTCAAATATGAGAGAAAAATATGTTTATTGGTGATAAATCAGTTTTATAGGGATATGGAATTAAGTCCAATGATAACTTTATTACACTTTATACTCCTAAACTATCGCCAAATTGTCTACTTAATCCCTAAACTATCGATTGAGTCTATTAAATCCTTAAGTATACAAGTCTAAATCTATTTAGTTCCTAAACTATCGATTCAATCTATTAAATCCCTAAAGTATTTAAATCAAACATATTTATGAAAGAATTACAAAAATCAAATATAAACCCATAAATGTTATAAATTAGTAAAAGACCCTATTTAGTTAAAATTTTCATCAAAAGAATCTAAATTTTTTATTTTGTCTTTGAAAAGTGGACGTCAACGCTTATGGTGAATTTCCTTTATAAGGGTAAGAATAATTATCTATAGTATTTTTTACTTATCTTTTACAATAGTTACGTGTTTACCTTTATCTAGTATTATATGTTAGATTTTGTTTATAATTTCTAATTGATTATTTTTAAGTTTTTTGTTATTTTTTTCATAACTTAATTAATGTATTATTTTGTTGTGTTATTATTTGTAGCAAAATGTTATTATTTAAATTATCTAATTCTACTTCTTTAGCATATCTAATATTTATATAATTTTATTGGTAAGATCGAGAAACCAAACTCTAATATTAATTTAATCACACAATGAAATAAAACATCTTTTAAAGACAAAGTAAAATTTCAAGATTTTTTAATAATAAAATCTTAATTAGGTAGTGAGAGGGTAATTTGTGAAGCCAAATTGAGCAGAGCTAATAGGAAATGTATTCAAGGCTTGGACCGCACAGTGGGCCATGCTATGTCTTGAAGATAGCCTTGTTTTGGGCTGAGTAGTAGCTAGGCTGGTCAAAGATGTTTGACCGAACTAGCAAATGTCCATATTCTTGGACCTAACTACTTTCAATTGGTGGTCAATGCCATGACCGCACTACAAGGAAAGTGGTCAAATGGTGCTAGGAGAAGCTTTGACTGAGCTAGGAGCAAAGCCTCGTAATGTCAGTATAAGTGGCGCACCATGCAAGCCATGAATAATGGTAGACCGAGTAAAAGTGGTTCGGTTGCATGATGGAAAGCTGAGCAAAGAGTTGTGCCATTTCACTTGGCTTGCAGTGAGAAGGGTGTTAAATGATAAGCATTATCTTTTTGGAATGTGATTCCTAGGAGGACTCTACAAAGGAGAGGTAAAGTCCTACTAGGATTGTGCCATGCGAAACTTACAAAAGCTCACAGTAAACCTTAATCTGAGGCATTACAATTCTTACTCTCGAATTCATAGAGCTTTTACTTCCATAGTCTACTTGCTGACTTAGGCAATAGAGGGCTTTCTGGTACACACCCTACCTCATGTTTATGATTTCAGGTGTTACGACAACGTTTGGAAAAGCGCAAGCTTAATCAACAGGATTATACGAGTGAAGATTATTTTGTGCTCATATAATTGGTGCCGTCTGTGGGAATTCATAGAGAACTTACCTTTTGATCAAGTTTTCCTTCAGTAAGTTTTAATGGTGCATAATGAAGATTTGCCACAATCTGCCATTGATGGCCAAATGCCAGGGGCAAACAGAAGGCGTGAGGATTTGCCTCATGCCTTACCCATGACTAATTTGGACCCTCAAGGACAAAACCCTCACAGGGGCATGCAAGAAAAGAAGGGTTTAAGCCCTCGCTACTCTAGAAGCCCAAATGGACAAATCACGAAGACGGATACCTGGTTCTAGAGGATTGTGTAAGGAAGCAAAGTGAGTTGATAAGGAGGATAACAGTAGACATAGAGACTTTGAAACGATAGGTGAAAGGCAATGGCATGGCTGGAGTGGAGATCCACGAGAGATGAACGCGATCTCATCATTCTGGAGATCAAGATGGTTATGTTATACCCACACATTCTAGGAGTAGAGCCTCAAGACAAGTGACACCCAGTTAAGGGCTTCCAAAACTCGTTACTCCAGGTCTGAAAGGAAGAGATTTGAAAGGTCATACACTGAGGGGAGCAACTATCGACCCTCACACACTCATCAAACATCTTCGATATACATTGAGTTGCCCAGATCGGAAGATTTGCCAATTGTTTTTGGAGAAAAAGGCACGAAAGAGAGAAGTTGACCAGGTGCAGGACCCTCAAAAGGTATCTACTTTGCAACGATTAGCTCCTAAGACGTATCAAAGCGTCAAGGTTGCAATGCCAATGTCACATCTAGCTTATAAGCCAGTGGACAAAGCACTAGTGAGATTGCAAAGCTCGCCGTTTATTCCGGCGATAGAGAACGCACCTCTACGTTTAGGTTTTAACGAGCCTAAGTTTACGGTCTATGATGGGAAGTCAGATCCTTACATGCATCTTAACCACTTTCAACAAGTAATGGCTATTCACGGGCGAAATGATGCTTTGATATGTATTTTGTTTTGTCAAGCCTTGGGGATCTTGGCTTGACTTGGTTTGAGAGGTTGCCAAAATGCAGTATTGCCTCATGGGCGCAGCTAACAGAGACATTTGCCACTTGGTTCAAAACAAACACCAAGACGCATGTGGAGGTCGACCAATTGCTCACCATTGACATGAGCGAGAAAGAAACACTAAAGTCCTACAACAACCGATATTGGGAGACATTCAACCAAATAGGTGAGTGTCCCATTAACCTAACTATTTCCCAGTACAAGCACAGACTCCCAATTAGGCATAGACTAAGGGATGCCATGACCATGACACCACCCCTAACTATAGAAGCCTTGATGGAAACGGTGCATCAACATATCATGGTGGAAGAGGATAGCGTCCGTGCTAAGGCAAGATCTAGCATAACATCAATGTCGGAAAAAAGTCCACGGTTAAGGTAAACACGGTCGGTAAGAAGGAAAAATTGAGCTATAATAATCATGGCAGTCCGCCAAATGATGAAGAAACCAAAGCGAGAAAGTTGAAAGTGCGCACCATCATCACGATGGTTTTTAAGAAGCCCATCTATTGAATTCTAAGCGAGATACACAATGAACCCTTTATTTGACAGCCTGCCAAATTGGGAGAAGCACAGAGAAATGTAAACACTCTATTTTGACCGGCCCTAAGACTTGGAAGGCTTTTTTTTTATTAGTCGATAATGAAAATCAGAATGTGTTTCTCATATAATTCTCAGTAAGAAAGATGGAATTTGTGCTTCAATTCCAACCCTAAGCTTGTTTTGGCCAAGTGTTTTAGACCCATTCAAAACTCTCTTTTAAAATATCTTTTTATGCACAGTTCCAATAATTCTACTGAAAAACTCTATTTTCCCTAAGAAAAAGAAAGGAAAAAAATTCAGTGAATAATGCCTGATGAATAGTATTGGCTAGCCAAATAGTGCCTGGTAAATAGTGTCGGTTGACTAAATAATGCCTGGTGAATTCTTGGTCGGCTAACTAACAAATTGGCTAGCCGACTAAGTTTCCTAGGAGCAGGGCAGTTTTGGAAGAATTCTTGTTGAAAATGTGTGGGTTATGCCATTTCAAATCGTTTACTGATATATTCATGCATGAGGTACACACCTACCCCCTTCCATTATCCTCCTTTGGCCTCCATTGTCAAAAGGAGGATTGTCTTCTTCCCAAAAGGTAGCATCCATTTTTAACCACCATTGTCATCCCGTCAACCTTGTCTCCCACCTTGTCTCTTACCTCCTTGATTGAGCCTGCATTCATTAACTATATGGAGAGATAGAGAGGATTAGAAAGGGAGAAGAAAAGATGATTGAATTAAGAGAATAGAGTTAGAGAGGAAAAGAGAAAATATTGAGAGCTAGCCAAAAACACCTCCATATACACTGATATTCCATCTTTCTATATATGAAAATCATCCTAAGAATTCCATTAGAGCCATATTCTTGAGCCTTAATCCAAAAGAGAGTGAGTGTTCTTGAAAAGAGAGAAAAACAGAGAGTTGGAACAACTCCCCTCCCCTCCCCTCCCCCCAACACTATTAAATAGCCCAAAAACACCATTCTAACTACAATTTCAAATTTTGAATTGAGAACTGAGAACAAACTTCCTAAACTTGATGGTGATTAAAAGAAAATTTAGAAATCAAATCCTTCATTGGAAGGTGAATTTTGTACACTTTTATTTTCTTGTATTTCTTGCATTTTCTTTTTTTATTGCTTTTCTTGCTTCAATTTCATATTATAAACCTATTATAATCTAATTGGAAGTAGTTAGTTGAGCCACTCATATATCCCTTGTTTGTTCTTTTTTTAGTGTTGAAAAGAAAAAAAACAAAGTTTTTTTTGCCAGAATTAGTTGGCCAACCAGCCAACTTCTTCTAAAGAAGAACATAGTTGTTTTTCTCGTCAAGCACAATGGTTTCTGCGATCCCCAAAGGCGTATGTATTTATTTATTTTTGTTGTATTTTAAGAGAGTTGTGAGGTTTTATATTTTGTTGTAATATTTTTATTCCTATCCCCCATTTATTTAGATATGTAATATTCAAACGATGTAATAATTCCCCATCTCGTTTATTTCTATCCTGTTCTTTTACTTACTTTCCTTATCTGTAAATATGCATTATACATTGTCTTGTCATCATATCCATGCTTTGCATTCATGTTTCATGCCTTAAAATTCGGCTAAATTTGCATCTATGAGTTTAATTGATTATTATATGATTTTGTGTGCTATCTCATGTCTTGAGATGATTCACATGTCATATATTAGAAGTCAATCCTTTAGTTACATTTCGTAAGTGAATTGCATTTGGATCTTGTATATAGGATCATGCATTTGTTTACTAATTTTGTTTTGTAATTATTGGCGAGAAGTCGATAAATATATAAGTTTTTCGTGCTTTAGCATCCCGCTTATGCGTGTTTTTCTTCTATGTTTAGCATCCTACCATGTGGCAAGTTGCTTATTTGATATAACTCTATGCATGCCAGTGGGTGAAAGTTGTGTTATTTAATTTAGAATAAAATTAATTTTCATGGTTGCACTATTTAAAACATTTTCAAAATAATGAAGTCAAATTGTTCCAAAATGAATAACAAAGTCTATTTGTTTGCTTCACATAGTAAATTTTAGGATTTATTAATAATCAGAATATGAAAATATGAAGTTAATAAAAATCATATCATGGTTTAGTAGAAGCCAGTCTTTTGATTGGGTGAGCGAGGTGCTCAATTAATGACCTTCCCTCTTATACCTAAGGTTAGAGCCAAGTATCCTTGGTTCTGACGGATAGTGGTCTTGGCATAAGTTACGGGTTTCCTAATTTTTCAAAACATTAGGTGGCGACTCTAAGATCTGATGACGCAGTCCATTTCTGTCAAATGTTTTTGCAATAAAAATGGATTTTCTACAAAGTTGTCAAATATGAGCTCTCATCTATGTTTCATATTACACTCATGTTTAACGAGCGCGGGTATCCTCCGGGAGATGCTACAATTTTTGGCAACTCTACTGGAGATATTCAGAAACTTTGACTCGAACTCTATGATATGAATTTTATTTTTAATTATATGTTCATTGCATTTCGTGCATTGGTAAACCTAAGTCCCGTACTTGTCACTTATTATCCTGGACGGCTATTCAGCTTCGGGTGGATAGACAGACATGGGTTTTAATATGGTGGGAGCACATGCCTTGGAATCGGGATCACCACGTACCACTTGATCTGCCGAATTGAGTAATTATATTGGTGTCTCGCTAAGGTACCCTTTTTGACTAAGACTGACCTAGTGCATGTAGTAAGCTCTCGTAACTTCCAAAATTAGGGCAGAATGCTACTCATTCAGGATGTATAATGCCACTTGTTTAAATAGTGAAACCCTAGATCATGTCAAAAGTTAGGACATGATAACCCTATCCACCATAGGGGTGTTTGTTCTTTTTCCTACCATGTGCAATGTATGGGATCTGGGGTTCTGATCAGTGGGCCAAACATATCATTTTGCAGGGTTGAGTTCAGTGTGTATAATGATCTATTGAGCCGAAATGTTGCCGAAATTCTAGTTGGGAGTTTCGTTTGGGTTTTAAAAGGCAGTCATAACACTATAGCTTCAGAACAATCCGATATCTCCCAAGTTTTGTGGGCTCAACGCTGGTAGACCTAGTAGAACCGCAAATTTGGTTCAAAGATAACCAATGTTAGTTTCTCTACCGCCAGTTACAAGGAGGAAGGTTAAAACCTCATTATTAGAACCTCGCCAGCCGGAAATTCTAGGATTTGTGATGGATCCACCTTCAGTAGTGATGGATCAACCTTCAGTGGTGATAGACCCACTTCCGGTGCTGATAGACCAACCTCCAATAGTAACAGACCCACTTCCAATAGTAACGAACCCACCTTCAGCAGTAACAGACCAACCTCCGGCAAATATAGCAAACATGTTGCTATCCCTTCAATGAAGCATGGATGCTATTACCAACAAGGTTGCCGCCAATAGGGAGGCTCTCGCCAAATTGCAATGCCCATCTAGGACATTTACATCTCATCCACCTTTAGTGGTTCATCCGGTTCTGGAACCACCTCTGCCAGCTGTGGAACTTCTTGAGCCCAATTTGCAAGAAGACTTAAGGGTTCTCACACAACCAATGGAAGGACTATTATCCACAGATATCGGTGGAGTTGACCTGACTATGCTAAAATTAGCCAAGTTAGAAAAAATGTTCAAAAAATCACAAAGGATCAACTCCGTTCAAGACATTGAGGATGGGCTTACAGAAACAATTGTGAGGCTGCCTGATGTGTTCAAAATGCCGCATATGGTTAGATTTGATAGGGCAGGTGACCTTATGGTTCACATTCGCTTCTTCTCATACAGCCTAAAGCCGATAGGCCTATCTTAGGCTCAAAAGCTTTCCTTGTTTGGGAGAACTTTATCTGGTGTAGGTGCCATTTGGTTTGCCAAGTTAGAGGACTTAGTAAAACAGAGTTGGGAGAAGTTAGCCGAGGCTTTCGTCACCCAATATTCTATGACACCAGATTGAGGTAACCATTCGGGAACTAGAGGCAACCCAACAAGAGCCCAACGAGAGCTTCATGGCATTTCTCACTAGGTGAAGGGCAAAGACAGCCATGATGACAAGTCGACCCTTAGAAAAAGATCAAGTCTGCATGGTTGTTAAAAATCTTCATGGAGAATTACTGCAGAAAATGATAGTTCTCCCACTCTTCAATTTCAAGGACCTCTATGAGATTGGGGTTCAAATTAAGGATGCTATCAAACAAGGGATCATTACAAAAGGAAATGAGCCCGTGAGAAAGATGTTCAATCGTAGTTCCAATACTACTATCGGTAGTAACACAACTGCCAATGCCATACCCTCAGAGATCAACACTATCACCACTGCCAAAACATCCAATCCATTTGCCAACTCTTGACCACAAACAACCACTTCAACCCAACCTCAAAATCGAAGGTTTCACCCTCTCCACGTGTCTCCAACCCGTGCCATGAAAATTTTAGTGAAAAAAAGGCACTTTAAGCTCCTTGATCCTCAACTCCTTCCTAATCCACTTCCATGTAGCCATGACCCTAACAAATACTACGCCATTCACCACCAACATGGTTATAAGACTAATCATTGTTTTCGCTTACGCCAGGTGATTTAAGATCTCATCAACAACGAAACCAGAGCTCCACGTCAACCCCAAAGAGCCAAGCTTACCTCCAACCCATTTCCACCCCATGATCAATTCCCATCACCTTCCCATCTCAACCTGATCTATACACTACCACCCATCTTCAATCCCAACATATATATCACACTTTCCTATCTACATATACCTGAGGTGCTTATTCTAGAGAGCGTTGGTTTATTCATGATATATGCACCTCGATTCCAGCTAAAACCCTGACACCCTATGGTGGCAGATGATTTGGAGTCAGAATTGGGCATTATAGCAGATAGTCTCATTCATTCTTTATGGTATTCTTGAGCTATGGATTGATTATGCAACAAAGAAGCACTGGGGAAGTTCTGGGACTAACACTGGCTGAATCTGTGATAGATTTTGAACCTAGCACAGACAAGTAAATTCGGGGGATATTGTGACCATTTCTATGATTGGGGATGGAGCACCTGCTGATTGCACAAATTTCATTCCAAACATGATGGATGGCATACATTGAATGCTTTTATTTTACTTTCTAAATTGGGTATTGAGTTTGAGCCTAATTCTACCAAGTTCGTGGAGCTGGAATCTGGATCGAGTCAATCTTGTGAGTTAGAGTCTAGTGATTTTCAAGGGTGATAACCCGGGCATCATCGTCCTATTTGTGTTTGTTGTCTTTTCACTTTCTTCTGAGTCTGTTTTAATCATTTAACTAGAAGTTCTGAATAAAAATGCAACAATTTTTGCCTACTTCTTTGTGTCTTTAAATCATTGCATTGACCAAATATTTTCAAAAAATTTTCCAAAACTTTGATAAAAACGAAGAGAAAGGAATTCCTCGGAATTTATAAAATTGGATCGACTGAAAGGAAAAGAGATATGGTAAGCCCTTAATGGATAAGATCATTTTTGTTAATATGGGTATTAAGAAGGATCCTGGCTTGGTCCAGATTAGTTCTACATTGTCTTTGGAGGGGCATGAGCGAGTAGTCGCTTTATTAAAAGATTTCAAAAATTACGTGGTCCTACGAAGACATGCCTATAATTGATCTTGAGATTGTACGACATAGGATCCCTCTCAACTTGGGACCTGACCCCCCATAGCTTTCAAACCTTGATTTACAATGTTCAATGATCAACCAAAGTATGAGGCTTGCATAGCCAAATTGAAAGCAACCCTCGAGCTAGGGGCAAAAAGGTTGAATGTGATTGAAGATTCAAACCGGGTCATTTCTCAAGCCAATGGATACTGGAAACAAAGTCAAATCCTAGATCTGAGAAAATGAGATTTATTGTTAAAGGACAATCAAACCTCTATCCATGACTCTAGGGGCAAATTTAGACCCAATTAGATGGGTCCCTACATCATCAAGTCTATCTGGTCGAGAGGAACAGTCATTCCTATGGATTTAAATAGCCTAGAGTTCTTACAACCAATCAACATGAACAATCTACAAAGTACTATCTTTGAGAGGCTCACTAGACTGAAAACCTGGATGGGCGAGCCGGGCAAAAGTTAGAATAGAAATACAAAAAAAATTCAAAGGAAAAAAATAGAAAATGAAAAAAAAAAGATGAAAAAAGAAAAAGAAAAAGAAAAATGAAAAAAACTGAAGAAGAGCTTTCAAGGTCAAAAATCCGAAAGAGTAACTTTGACAAAAGGAAAGTGTTAATATCCGAGTGAGCCTTACCCATGAACTACGTAAGGCCTGATTCCTATCTTTGGGATACAGAGGTAGCTTCATCCTGAAGTTCGGCCCTAACCATTTTCAACTCACTTATCCCGTCCATGTTTGATTGGTGTATCTTTATTCAACTCGGTTGTCTTATCCATATTTGATTGGCTCATATCCGTTTGATCCAATTATCCTATCTCTTCTTTGCAACAGATTTAACTTCCAGACAAATCAAGTTCGGATTTGAGATTGTGCATCTCAAAGGGTTGATTCTATGTTGGTTGGGTAGTGGTCGTTTGCGAAAACAAGTTTTGATGTTTTTTAATGAAGTCAACTAATTTTCTCAAAAATTATTCCATTTTTGCAAAACCCAGACAATTCTTTGGACCAAAAGGAAAATTTTCAGTACTCACAGCTTGACTTACATGATTTCAAAATAGACAGTGGAACAAGCATGTTAATCTAACTCTCATGTTGATCAAAACTTTTTAGTAGAAAACCAAAAAAGCTTAAAGCAATGAACTAGGGGCATAGTCAAGTCAGGAATTATGTCTTCTCCCAGCACTTTCGAGTCTTATGTTCATCTTTCAGCCGACCGACTAATCATTCAGTCGGCCGTCCAAGTTTTGAGTTAACTCTAAGTGTGCTTCTTGTTTGTTTCGACCAGCTGGCTACTTGCTTAGTCGGCCGACCAATTTTCTAGCCAGTTCATTAGTTTATTCTAATTAGGTTTATATAATATAGGCGGCATCAATTTTTTCGACTAGTTGGACAACAAATCAGCATACCAACCAATCAATTAGCCGGCTAACCAATTTTTGATATCCAGAATGGAAAACTACTGAATTTGTCTTTTAGAGTCTTGTTTTGACTGCCTTTCCATCAAGTGTACAGCTATGGATTGCTTTTGCTTTGTTTTTCTTTCATTGAGTCGTTTTTTGACTTCTAGTCAGTTGAGGGCTCGATGTCCAATTCAAAATTCATTAAGATTCAATCATTCTTAGATTCAAATTTGAAATAAAATGTTTTCATGCTCAAGTGTTGTGCCATTCACGCCATGATGTGCGAAAACAGAACTCATTTTATTAAACTTTAAGGTGAAGCCCCGATCAACATTACAAAAAAAAAAAAAAAAAATCAAAAACAACAAAATGGAAATTTTGAAGCATTGGTGCTCATTCCTAAGCAAAAATAGAAAATGAAAAGAAAAAAATACAGAAAGAAAAAAATTGAAAATACAAAAAGAGAAAAAAAAAAAAAAAAAAAAAAAAGAGACTTTTTCTCAGATTCCGGTAATAGCCCAATGGCAAAGATAACCAACTTCATTGGCAGACAACTTCATCGCTCGACTCTACCGTCAATTGCCTCATCATATCTTCACTCTTGGAAGGCCTTTAAAGACTCTGCCTTGGTATTGGCAGAGCTTTCAAATAAAATTACTCCCTTGACCATCAAATCTGAGTCTGAAGGAACTCCAAATAGGGCCCTGAAGGTAACTGTCATTTGACTCTTTGTTCTATTTTTTTAGTGAACTAATCTCTATTTGAGCATCCTTGTACATACTCTGGAGCAGAGAGAGTTAGGCAATTAATCGGTGTACTTCACTTGTCCTGTTTTGCAGCCGGTGGGACAAATTGGAGACCGCAGTCACCGTCTCTACACAAGACTTCAATGTGAAGTGGTTGGCATCAATATCAGACTATGCTGCCATTGTTTGCTTGTGATAAGCGCAGAAAGTTAAGAACATGGGCGGCAAAGGCACTCTATCGAGGCTTAGAGGAGCGGCCTCAACATTCTCGATTGGGGAATTGTTAAGGTCGGGGAATAGGCCATATCGGAGAGTAATGCCTCCAAAGAAAGAATTGGCAAGAGTAATGGTGGGGTAGTCTGCGACTTTTTGCTCTACTCTCTCGCAGCCTCAATTTAAGAAGAAGTTGGAGAAGAAGAAGAGGCTAAGAGAAGAGATTGCCGAGGCAATCTTTAACCAACGAGGCCGGTCCGATTCTTTGTCGATCAAGCATCGTGATTGTTGAAATCAGCGCACTAGACACCGGTGCTTGAAGAAGAAGGCGAGCAGACAAAGAGAAAGACCAAAAATAGGAGAGAAGTGTATATATGTATATATGTTTGTATATATTTTGCATGTATTTGTATGTATCCGTGTATCTGTATATATATGTATATATTTGGTATATATATTATATGTATTTATCCGTATGTGTTTATTTGTATGTCTATATATATCGTGTATATATATATATGTGTGTATTTGTATGTATCCGTATATGTATATAGTGTGTACGTATTTTGTATATCGCTTGTATCTGTATATGTATATCTGGTATGTATATAAATGTTGAAAACAAAAAAATAAATTCAAAAAAAATAAATTTTTCAAAAAAAAATTCAAAAAGAAATTTTCAAGAAAAAAAGTTCAAAAATAAATTTTGAAAAACAAAAAAAAAAGAAGAAAATTTCGAAAAAGCAAGAAAAAAAAAAATCAATTTGTGTATTCATCTGTTGTGCATCCATCATGTTATCGTTGTGCATTCATCATCACATATTGTATGTCTCATATTGCCCTTTCATGTTTTTGCATTCACCATCACACTTGCACTGTCTATTACATTTCTCATACATGGTTGTAATCCATTCACATCATTTTAAACTTTTTCGGTTAAGACCCCTTTTTTTCCTTTACCAGGTTGAAACCATCTCTTTATTTCGTATTTAGGTACGGTTTATGTCTCGCTTTTTAGTTAAGACCCTTTTCTTCTTTACCCGATTGAAAACCATCTTCCTATTTCGTATTGAGGTACAGTCTAGGTCTCGCTTATTGGTTAAGACCCTTTTCTCCTTTACCCGATTGAAAACCATCTCCCTATTTCGTATTGAGGTACAACCTAGGTCTTGCTTGTTGATTAAGTCCCTTTTTTTTTCTCTTCTCTCATGTGATTGTTTTTAGATTGTACCCTTTTGTTTGCTTCATTTGCATGAGGCTTGCCTCACCACCTATTGCATTGCATTGCATAAATCATGCACTTTCAAACATAAAAGAAAAAAATGAATTTAACTTTCAATTGCATTAGCATATCATTTGCATGGTTACAAATACCACTGTTGCATCACTTGGCTACAATTTATTCACATCAACATTTGATTATGACTTTTTTCATCAGTTACTGCTGGCCTCCTTTTTTAGGTTGTAGGTTCAAACCACTCAGTTTATGATGGCCCCCTTTTTGGAATGACGAGACTATCCCTTTCTCAAGTTGTTGACAGTTCAAACCACCATTGGTTAATACCTTCATTTTCTTAGGTTATTGGTTAAGACTATCCATCAGTTAATACCTCCCATGTTTTGGATTATAGGTTAAAACTATTCATCGATTACATTTTGTTCTCTTATGTGAATATGTTTGGATTGTATCCCTTATTATGCCTTATATTACCTATTGTATTGCATTATAGATTGTGAATTTTCAAAACAAAAATGGCTTTGTGAAACATGTAAGTCCAACTTTCAAATTGTATTTCAATTGCATATCATTTGCATTTCGCCCCTGAACTACGTTGGTTTGATTCCTTGCAAAGGGATACGTAGGTAATCATCGGGTTTAACCACCTGCATTCGTATCTTGTTTGTTTACCCAAGTCTTACGGCCTTATTAAAAGGGTTATTTTCAGGTTTTAACATTTACTCACGTCAAGAAATGACTCCGAGTTCTACCAAAGAGAGGCAACTGTAGACATCCTATTTTGATCGGCCCTAAGACTTGGGCTCTTTCTTTTGATTAGTCGATGATGAAAATCAGAATGTGTTTCTCACATAATTCTCAGTAAGAAAGATGAAATTTGTGCTTTATTCCCAACCCTAAGCCTATTTTGGCCAACTGTTTTAGACCTATTCAAAACTTTCTTTTAAAATATTCCTTTTATGCATAATTCCAATAATTCTGCTGAAAAACCCTATTTTCCCGAAGAAAAAGAAAGGAAAAAAATTCAGTAAATAGTGTCGGCCGACCAATTAACTAACTTTTTGGCCTGCCAACCAATTAAATTGGCCAGCCGACCAAGAAATTGGCTAGCTA
This sequence comes from Camellia lanceoleosa, assembly GCA_025200525.1. Lineage (NCBI taxonomy): Eukaryota > Viridiplantae > Streptophyta > Magnoliopsida > Ericales > Theaceae > Camellia > Camellia lanceoleosa. Next base: position 109,909,036 of record CM045768.1, on the reverse strand, counting down.
AGTTTCGAGGCGGGGCAATTTCGTGAATTCTTGTTGAAAACATGTGGGTCATGCCATTTCAAATCTTTTGTTGATATATTCATGCACGAGGTATACACCCACCCCCTCCATTATCCTCCTTTCACTTCCATTGTCAAAAGGAGATTTGTTTTCTTCCCAAAAAGTGGCATCCACTTTCAACCACCCTTGTTATCTCATCAACCTTGTGTCTCACCTCTTTGATTACAAGGGGCTATAACGAAATATATCGGTGCATTTTCTATGATGAAGTTGGGTACCGAACTGAAGATTGCATGCTATTAAACCAGCATCTAGAAGAATTAATGGTAGTGGGCCACTTGGACTGATACATTAAGGGGCGAGCTTGGCTAGCCCCCCAAGTCCACAACATGCCTGGTAGAATGCTAGTAAATGGTCTGCCTTAAGGTCTGATTAATGTGATCCATGGAATCATCGAGCCTAAACAAGTTTATGAGCTCAAAGGGATGATAAAAAAGGCAAAGCACATAAGGGAGGTGCTAAGTGTTCAACCGACCTTGAAGAAAGGAAAAACATAAGCAAAGAATGTGATTTCTTTCTTTGATAGAAACTTAGCAAGGTTACAAAACCCCTACAATGACACACTGGACGTTACTTTGTGCGTCAAAAATTTCGACATCAAGAGGATCTAGATTGATCAAAAGAGTTCATACAAAATAATGTACTATGAAACTTTCAAGCAACTAAAATTAGATGACAGAGACTTGGCACCAACCGCGTCTTCCTTGATGGGTCTCCACTTTATGGTAGAATAGCCCGTTGGTAAGATTATTTTGCCGGTCAAAGTCGCCTAATGGTCAAATAAGTGGAGTTTTGGGTTTTGAAAGTCCCATCCACTTATGACATCATTCTTAGGAGAGCATGGTTGTACGCCATGCGAGCGGTAGCCTTAACCTACCACCAAATAATTCCGTTCCCAAACGAAGCTGGTGTAATTAAAGGGATCTTGGGAGACCAGATCATGTTAAAGCAATACTTCGTGACAGTTAATGGCAGTTGTGTTGCCAAAGGATTCATACAGATGGTAGAGGAACCGAAAAATAATGAGATATTTGGAGACGTCAGCAATGCGGCCGAACAGAAGGCAATGGAGGACTTAGTAGAATTAAGGATTGGTAAGAGTAACCTAGAAAAGTTCTTCTTGTTTGGCTCATCTTTGTCTAGCACTAAGAGAAAAGAGATCATGGATTTTTTTATCTTCAATGTCGAAGTGTTTGCCTGGATAGCATACAACATACCTGGTATCGATCCAAACTTCATCTGTCATTAACTCAATATCAACTCTATCGCCAGAGTGGTCATACAAAGGACTCATATATCAGCTCTACACCATGCCGATGTGGTGGCTGAAGAAGTGGGAACTTGCTAAAAGCAGGAACGATCAAGGAAGTCCATTATCCAAAGTGGATTTCAAACATAGTGGTGGTGCCTAAGAAGAACGGCGAATGGCGTGTTTGTGTTGACTACAAAACGGTCAACAAGGCATGCCTGAAAACGACTTTCCTTTGCCAAGGATTTATCAATTAGTGGACCTAACAGCATGCCATAACTAACTTAGCTTCTTAGATGCATATCGTGGATATCACCAAATCGCTACACACGAGACGAACTAAGAGATCATTACAAGGTCATGCCCTTTGGTCTAAAGAATACAGGGGCAACATATCAACGTATGATCACCAAAATATTTGCACCGTTGTTAGGTAGAACAGTGGAGGCTTACATTGATGACATGATGATCAAGAGCAAGGATGTGTCAGACCATCTCAACGATCTAGCAGAGATGTTCCAAATCCTGAAGACTCACCAGCTGCGGTTAAATGCGACAAAGTGTGCATTTGGCGTGGGATCAGACAAGTTTCTGGGCTTCCTAGTGACCACCTGTAGAATAAAAGTAGACCATTTAAGAGTTTGAAAGGCCAAACACAATTAAGGAGTAACAACATCTAACAAGCTTAGCCACGGCGCTAAATAGGTTCATAAGTCGGTCGTCAGACCGATGTAGACCATTCTTCCAGGCCTTTAAGTCCAAGTTTGAGCGAGATCAAGAGTGTGAGCACTACAACAAAAAGAGTTTTTACGGCGCAATACACGCCATAAAACCTTTCTACAACGTAGCGGCACGTCATATTATGACCGGTCATGGAAAGTTATTCACTTTCAACGACATGCTATAATGCGCCTTTAAAAACTATTTAACAGATTTTGGGCGTCGTTGTTACTTTTCTCGACACGCTATAATCTGTTAAAAACTATTTAAACCGATTTTGTCTTGTCGTTGTTACTTTTTCTATGACCACTTTTGCACGTCGTTATTTGTTGGGACAAATAACAACGTTGATTGTACACCGTAAAATATATAATACAACGACTTGCTCAGCCTACCGTAAATAAGTAGAACATACCACGGCATACATGGAATGTTGTGGAATATTTCATATAATGATCTAATTTGCTTGCCGTAGAATATGCATATTATTTTTTTAAATTCAGCAGGTTCTATTTGATCTGTTTTGTACAATCTAATATTACAAACAAGCTTCACAAAATATCAATTAACCACCAAAATATTATTTCAACCATAAAAAATAAACTATATCTATAAATTATAAACATTCAAAAATTGTCAATATATACATTCCAAACATCCAAAACCTAACCACAAGTTCAAAAACATCCAAAAGGACTCTTCTTAAGTTCTAAATTATCTAAAAAGTTATAAATCATCCAAAACTGTACATATATAAATTTGTAGACATTACCCAAAACTATTCAAAAATTATAAAAATCTATTCATCAAAGTCCTCAAAAACTATCCATAGATGTTAGTTCTACTCAAAGTCAAAGCTAATGAAATGGGTTAGCCAAGCAACAATGCTTCCAATAGCATCCTCAAGCACAAACATCTCACGATTAAAGTAAACAATGGCGCATTGATTATGACATGGTTAACTCATACTTTCTAACAACTAAGGCCAAGAGGCACGTGATATACTAATGCTTTAGAATCTGTTGATACAATTGTGACTTCCGCAACCACCACCTTTGTTCCATCCTAATTCAATAATTTGCATTTGGCATTGTCCGAGGATCCACCATTTCCAGTTTCATTTGCATCATGCAACTATCATTAAAGCAATACATAAGATAAGCTAATGAATTGAAAACAAAATTTAAGTTATTATTAATGCCATCTAAAATTTACCCAAATATCTTCATCTTCTTCACTATGTTCATCACCCTAAAAAAATTGTAATACAATGTCAAGTTATATTTGTTTACCCAAATTTAGTAGACGATATGGGATGTATATGAAGATTTGACAAAAGCTCTTGAGTAGAAAAGCAAGCAATCAGACAAAAGCAGAAGCACAAGAAAAATGCAAATGAGTAAATTAATAATGCCATACAAGATTTACCTAAATATTTAGATGTGAGTTCATCATACGTTCACTACCTCCATGTACCTTATGTTCACCTCTATCGTTTTACTCACCCTAAAAAAATTGTAATACAATGGCAATAAGCATTTGTTTACTTAAATTTAGAATCTTAATGTAATCCATATGCAAAATGACAAGCTTGAGTAGAAAAGCAAGCAAGCAAAAGCACAAGCATGAGAAATGCGCAAGTTTACCTAAGTTTCTCCATGTGAGTGTCCATTTGTCCCTTTGCTTAGCTCTTACAAGTATTAATCAATTTTTTATTTTTACAAACTTTGTGAAATATCCTTATATCTAAGATGGGAAGCACCAAAGTAAAAAACAGTTAAATTTTATAGGAAGACAAATTTGTTTACCCAGTGTTGTAAAAATAAGGAACAGTGGATTTTCACAAGTTAAAAGTCAGTGAGCTTTTAATCTTTTCCCATATAAATAACCCAAAAAAACTCACAAATTAGTCATCATGAATTTTGGTGGCTCTAATCTTTTGAGTTGAAGTGAAAAATTCAACATGGACAGTTAGACAATGATTTCCCATTCATGCACAAGCTGCTAGTATCTAAGTTATAGGTCTAGACTATTGAAGGAGGTTTGTCAGGCGCACCATACCATTTTTGTTCTGAGAACATTGCTCTTAATATCTCTATCACATGTTTACCTCTGAGTACAGTAGTCCTTAAAGTAATAACTATCCTCAAATGCATTCTATTATTGAACAACTCAATAATAAAAAAGTTCTTAAAGTAATAACAATCCTCATCTTAAAGTAGGTGAAGTACCCACAGCCCCAAGTGCCAAAGCTGTAGACAATGAAAGTCTAAGCTTTTTTCCCAATATGAGGGGGTATTGGTGGTAGAGTAGATACAGAAATAAGAGGGCTTATGTGTTTTTGAACCAAACTATGAGGGGGTAAATTGTAATTAATCCTAAATTTAAATAAGAAGTCTATGAACTGTGTAGTTCTTTTCATAAAATTAGAAAAAAGACAGAGAATTGGAAAAAGCTACCTTGGTTTTTGCATAAGAATTTTTCTTGCCTGTTGCATCTTTGCTTGGTTCCTACAAGTTTTAATTGAAAATTTTTTAGGAACAGCTATAAAACATCAATATATATAACATATATTGTCACATTGTTCATTTTTTTTTCCCCCTCATTTGCCCTTTTTCCTTTTAACATTTCAGCTTTCATCTCCCAGAGTTCTTGTTCTATGAGCAGCAATTTTTGATTTACTTGTCTCATATTTTGATTTTGGTATGCTTGTGCATCAACTTTTGATGGCAATGCACCAAATCCAAGCCCTCTTACACTACCATGCCATTTTGGACCAAACACTTGAACAATTGCGTCATCTTTGATAGACGTTGACCCTTCCTCTGTAAAAGGCTTGTGAAGCTCTTGAACCTTATTCTGTAATATATAACATTTATGATAAGGAACCCAAGTCTACTAACTACAAAAATAGGCGCAAAACTCACCTCTGAGTTACTTCATAAACTGAAAGGAAACACCACCCCCATTCCTTTTATTGAGCATAATTAGGGCATGTTGCTGATGGTAATGCTCAGTTCAAGTCTTAGGAAAACAATAACACTAACATTTCTTCTCCAATCAAATCCAAAAACCCACAATCCATAGTTTGTACTTATATCCAAAGAAGAAGAAGATGAAAAGGATGTACCGACTCTGCTAACTACAAAAACAAGTGCAAAACTCACCTCTGAGTTACTTCACCACAATATGACAAGTAATTATCAAACAAATTGAAGAAATGAAGTAACATCACAAGAACAACTTCATAGGTTCTATTCAAGACAAACTGGACCTCTACATATCCAAAAAAAAAAGTAAATCAAATTGGTAATTTGTTCAACTTCCATACCAAAACAAAACAGCACAACAACAACAGCCCAAACAAAACAGCATAGCAGCCCAAACAAAACAACATATCAGCAGCCCAAACAAAATAGCACAACAGCAGAGCAGCAATGAACCTTATTGAACACTTGTACAATTATTTGTTGAATAGAATTGAGCTTGAGATATTCATATATTCTCAAATCTTAATTAGCTAGTTCACTAGAATTGAGTATTGTTTGCAGATTACTATTCAAATTGGTGGCTTCCTTAATCTGCATTAATTGCTTTTGACTAGTTATCCTTTATGACTGCTACTTTCTTATGCCTAGTTTTATTGGCAATTTAGACCTTTGTGGTCGACAAGTGAACAAACCATGTAGAACATCACTAGGCTTCCATGCAGTGCTACCACATGCTAAAAGCGATGAAGCTGCAGGTAAGTTTGTAGATCAAACTCCTTTGGCACATACACTAAATGAAAGACAATCCAAGTTTTTTAAACTAACAATGCTAGATTTTCTGTTGGTATGATTTTCACAACACCAATGAAGCGATCATCTCACCATATCAAAGGAGTACTGATTGCTGTAATGTCTATAATGGGTCTTGTGGTCATCGTGCTCCTTATTTTCCTTTGGATTTGGTTGCTATCGAAGAAGGAAAAGGTTGCTAAGAAATACACATAAGTCAAAAAACAAGTTCATCAAGGAAAAAGTTAGCCAGATGTTCCTTCAAATTCTATGTTATGTTCTTTTAATTTTTTCTGGCAACATTCTAAATTTTACCATAATTTTTTTTTTCTATGTTGCTAGGCACCAAGCTTGTTACTTTCCATAGTGATCTTCCCTATCCCTCATGTGAGATCATAAAAAAGCTTGAATCTCTTAATGAGGAGGACGTTGTGGGATGTGGAGGATTTGGTACTGCCTATCGAATGGTCATGAATGATTGTGGTACATTTGTTGTTAAAAGGATTTATTGGAGCCATGAAGGATTGGATCAAGTTTTTGAGAGAGAGTTACAAATCTTAGGTAGCATTAAGCACATAAATCTTGTCAATTTGAGAGGGTACTACAGGCTCCCTTCTAGCAGGCTGTTTATATATGATTATTTGGCAATGGGCAGCTTAGATGATTTGTTGCATGGTATGTTTCACTTTTAACGAGTTCTTTTTCAATTTTTGATCCTTGGGGATGTTGTTTTGATGAGATTAGTTTACTTTACCTTTCTAGGTTTAAGGAAACCCTAAATAGCAGGAAGTCCAATATTTAACTGGTGACAAAGGAAGAACAAAATACAGTTTAAAGCAATAGCCACAGCATTACAAGACAAGGTAGAGCTGTAGCCATGGCCACAACAAGAACAACACATAGCTGCAGCAGTTGCAGCCACAACTCAGTCCAACAAAGCAATTGCATTAAATTGCATGTCCTTTGACAACAATCTTTCAATTGTAAAGCAATTGTAAAGTAACAGCCAACAATCTTTCAATTGAATTGAATGAAATCACAAGCTTTAATAATATATTAAGCTAATTCATACCATTACTTCCTAAAGCACTTCATTGACAGGTTGTCCCTTCTGTCTTCTATGTCCTTTGATCCAAACATCCACTCTAGATATGGAATTTGGGTCTTGGCTTTGATTTTTCTAGAAAAAAACAAAAAACAAATAAAACATAGTACAAAATTAGAAGCAACAAAATCAAAATGCTTTCGAAATAAATGTCGTCTATATTGCCAAACTTACCATGTCTTCCTCTAGTCGTGCTCATCATGTGTGACACCTTTTGCTTTGCTCTCATCTCTTTGAATTTTTCACTCTTTTCCTAAGTGTGAACATTTGAAATGCCTACATTTTTTAAGGATTTGTAATCTTTATCTTAATTGTTATGAAAAGAAATGAACTTCTATATAAAACTATTACGGAAAAAAAAATTACAATGAAGCTTTTTGAAAGTCGATTTTTCACAAATGCCTTCTATTCATCCATTCCAATCTTATCAAGTTTCGTGAGGGCAATACTACATGCTAAATGACCTTTACCTACTGCAGCAAGAGTTCTTACTTTTCTTGATAGTTTAGACTTGTAATTACGCCATAATTTTGCAACCTTTTCAAGGGCGGACCCAGGATTCGTCGATGGGGTGGGCTAATATTAAGGTAAAATTATACAATATATTTTAGTATAATCACATAAGAAAAAAGAGAATTCGATAATATAATCTAAATTAATATTTAAATTTGTTGATTAGAAACAATCTAATTAAGTTGTACTCGACGAGTCTCCAAATATTCGAATTCATCGATTACAAAATCTAGATCAATTTTCAATGTAAGGTCTCATTCAAGGTAGAGAGACAAGCAATTGGCAAGAAACTCATCCCCCATTGAATTGCGAATGGCAGTTTTAACATATTTCAAAGTTAAAAAACTAAGAGCAATATAGAACATTGAACAAGGCAGCATCATAAAAAAACTAAGAGTAATATAATATTTGTTGTATGAAGACAAAATTTTAAAACCATTGTTAATCAATTCCATTCTCAACCAACGAAATAAAATAATTGATTAATTACATTTACCAAAAATGTTAGGAAATTGGAGTTATTGTAGGCTATTAGAGACAACGGAGAAGACGAAGAGAGGGCTGCTTGTGAAAATTGTTTTGGAAGATTTGTTCTTTAAACAAATACAAACCTATTAGTCTGCCTATCTATTTTTTTGGGTAAATATTGGGCAGCTATTGGACTGCCTATTTAAAAAACAAACAAAAAAACTATTGGCCCTTATTTGGGGCGATTGGTGAAATTGGGAGAGGTTGGGAGGTTGGGTTGGGTGGGAAAAAAAATTTCTACAAATTTTTTAAATTTTGGGCTGGGCTGCAGCCACCTATGCCCAGCCCTAGGTCCGCTCTTGAACCTTTTGTATCATATGTGTCTTGTGGATATCATGTATTTTATATCTAAGTTGCATTTTCATATAACCAAACATTTAGTATTACAAGAGGGGGAAAAATAATGAATTATTATATGAAAATTAACTACATAAACATACTACTTTCACACAAGTCCATTACTTATCCTTAATCTCATCTGGAACTTCAGACCAATAATCTATATTAATTGGCACCATCTCCCGAGCTAAGATCCCTTCTAAGATTGATAAGTGCACTGATTCTTGTCCTATCGATTGGTTCCTTTCATTGAAGTCGATCTCATCACACTTTTGTTTGTCTTTATCATGCATCTTTAACTTTGACGGTCCCCTAGTTTTCTTCTTTGGTTGTTGACCAGAGTCAGCTACTCTATCTGCATTTGGTGATTCAATTTGTTGAGTATTGGAACCTATATTTGAAATTCTAATGGGTCCATCACTTTTATTATCCATTGTGGTAACAACTATAACTTTTTGCTCTTTCCTATGTCTTTTTGTTGCCTTTTTAGAACTCTTTATAACACATGAAAAAAATAAAACAAGGCAGCCAATAATTGGTTAAAAATGTGTACCCAGAATAAATAAATTAGAAACAAAAAACACTTGCTTGAAAGTTACCTCTGCACACATTGTTGGTTGGCAACTTCAATTACTAAATCCTTAGAAAAGAATTCCACCTGCAAAAATGAAAGAACAAAACCAAGTCAAGTAATATTTTTTATATGAGATACAAGTACATGAAAGTGTTTTGTAAAAGGGAAAAAAAAAACTACTAATTAATTTCATACATACCACAAATATCACATAGTGAAAAAGTGATTCTTAAACATCAATCGCAATAGAACACAAGTACTTATAATGTTATTTTACTTCATTACTAGGTCAACAAAACATAAAGAGTAACTTATTTATCACACAACACTTCCACACCCTCAGAATCACTCCTTGCGTAGCACTCATCTTCATCACTATTAGCCATTTCAAGCCTAGCTATATCAACATTTTCACTAAGCATCATCATCGTACATTTCAAAATCATGAAAACCTCTTCATGGTGCTTTAAGTACAACTTCCCAACTGGATGTATCATTATCTCTCAAATAAAACACTTGTTTTGCTTGTGAAGCTAGAATGAACGGATCTCTCTCTCAAATTGATGTTTGCCATGTTGTAAGTTAACCAGAGTAAATCCATCTTCAACTTTGATACCATTTCCAGTAGCTACCCATTCACATTTAAATAAAGAGACTTGGAATTTATAATAGTCCAACAAAATAATCTCTTTAATAACCTCATAAAAAGAGATTTTTCTCACAACTTGTGTAGTATCTCTCTTACTAGCTCGACAAAGAGTTTCTACTTCGATGGAAACACCACTATTTTGTGTAGCCCTCTCAACATTAGTTGTATGAAAGCGATGGCCATTAATGGCATAACCCAAGTATCCATTTGTCTAGAATGTAGTAATGTAGCATCCCTCAATAAACGCCTATCAGAATGCTTAAGCTCCTCCGCATGCATCCTAATAAGAAAGCAAAATGGTAAGAACCCAACATTCTTTGAATAGTCAACTACAAAAGAGTATTTAACTCATCATACTTACTCTAGATAAGGTTGGATTTCTGCACTGTTTATCAGCATACATCGATGAGCAATTTGCAACACATCATTTGGTATCGCTATTGATTTTCTTGAAGTAATTGGGCGTCCATCTAGTATTGTTTCACTTTCAAACTCTATATTGTGATTATGTCGAACACCTATTTCAACTGCTTTCTTCATATACCCACTACAAAATTGTTGGACCACTTTAGCTAGATAGCATTCTGCTATGCATCCCTCAGGTCTTGCTCGATTTTTAACATAACCTTTGAGTATCTTCATGTATCTAAACAACAATAAAATTCGGCTTAACAACTTTTTTAGAAGTTTATTTATGTTAGAGAAAAAAACAATACTTACATTTAAAATATGATATAGACTCACCTTTCAAATGGGTACATCCAACAAAACTGCACTGGCCCACATAAGCGAGCTTCTCGCCCTATATGAATTGTTAAGTGTACCATAATATCAAAAAATGATGGAGCGAAGAATCTTTCTAACATACACAATGTCTCGGCAACATCATTTTCAAGTTATTCTATCTTATTCCTATCAATCACTTTTTGACATAACTGATTGAAAAAAGAGCACATTCGAAATATGGCATTCCTTGGTCTTTTTGGCAAAAGTCCTCTCAATGCGACTGACAATAATTGTTTAAACAGGACGTGACAATCATATAACTTGAGTCCAACTAACTTGCATTCTTGTAGTGAAACACAAGTGTAGACGCGCCCGTGGGCTTCACTCTACAGTTCGGACTCGATTTTTGTTGCGGTTCTCAATCTTGAACCAAAGAGTCCAAATCCGGCAAATCGTTTTGAAGGAAAACAGATTTTTTGAAAAGAAGTGCCAAACATGGACTGCTTTGCGGATAATGAGTCGCCACCTAAATATTTTAAAATGGGAAATTTAGGAAACCCCGACTCGGTCTGGGAAGGCCACGTGTCCGATCATCACCAAAGTTGGCTCGGGAACTTGGGTACGATTAGGAAGGTCACATCGTGAGCACCCTCTCACCGGTCAAAGACCGCCTCTACTAACCATGATATCTGCTTTTTGAAAACTTTGTGAGTTCTTATTAGGTTATTAGCCTAGATTACTATGTGATGCTCGCGAAGAAACAAGTATAAATCGGGCCGTCTGAATTGGATCAAAACATTTTATGTTTCTTTGTTTGAAAATGGTGTGATGGTGCTACCCCAAGGTAGGCTAAAATGCGGATTTGCCACCCTCGGGTGGGCTTAGAAAACAGTGATGTTGCCACTATCTAGTGGGCTTAAAACAAACAGTCAATGCATTGTCCCAATTCAGATAACTCAACCTCCACCCACAGGCATTCAAGGCAGTTATATCACATAAGCAGTTAGCCTCATGGCAAGCATGCTATCATGGTAACACTCACACGCATGCAAGGATGCTAAAGCATAAAAACTCACCGAGTACTCCAAGCCAAAACAGAAAATTGATTAGAAATCATGCATGAATCCTAAATATGCTGAAATGCCTAATGCAACACATGCAAAATGCAACTATAGCAGGCTCGGCTATTCTAAACATGGTATATGAAAAGCTACAGTTAGCATGTATTCAATTTGGAATTGAAATACAAATGCAGTTTGTATGATGCGCCGAGCCCGGTGCGTGCAAAACAGATGAATGATGCAAATATGCTGTCATACTGTATGCTAATTGAAATATGCCCTATATCTAACCATCATAAGCGGATAAATAAAAGGGAGAAAGAAATGGAGGTTGGAAGACATACATCACACTCACACACCCTTATTACAACATTGCCCTCGCGCAGAGGGTCCGAATAAATAAAATAATATCTGAGACGAATAAAAGAATATTACAAATTTCTAATTAATGTACAGATTAAACTAAGAAAGTCAGAAAGGCATGCAAGCCGTACGCCTTTTGCTTCGATGAATGATGTATCTTTGAGCTCTGGTGCGGAAATCCACTGGGATGCCCCAATTAGCCTCTGTTTGCACTGTTTCTCGAAATGCGTGCCGGACTCCGAAAAGTTGTTGATCCTCGGTTTTGCTGCAACAGAGAGCAGGAAAAGGGCATAGCAATGTATTTTCACAACTATATGTATGTCTCGATCCTCGTGCCACCAATCACGCATACCGATGCATGATGGTAGAGTCGGATTGATTGCACAACTCAATATGGGATGAATGTAGATGAAAACCTAACTCCGTCATGGGTAATCCGGAGTGTCGGTGACTTGGGAATTGAGACCCGCTTACATCGGAGTACAAAACGCGCCTCGTTTCCCGTGCAATATGCATGATATGCATGAAATGCAACTAACATATATCCTAGCATGCACAATGCTATGCAAATGAGATGTCTCGAAATGCGTGCCCACGGGCACGCAAATCGAGATGATAGCATAAAAACATGGAATGACATGAAAAATGATGTACAATGGGGCTAAAATGAGATACCTCGAAATGCATGCCCACAGGCACGCAAACCGAGGCGGTGACATACGGGCATGAAATGGAAATCGGATAAAACCGAAGTGCCTCGAAATGCGTGCACACAGGCACGCCGACCGAGGCGATGACATACAAGCATGAAAATGCAAATTGGGCTTACGCCAACATGAGAGGGCCTCAACCACACTCACATAGGCTGCCGTCAGATAAGAATGAAGTGCCTCGAAATGCGTGCACGGCACGCAAAACCGAGGCAATGGCATACAAGCATGAAAATGCAAATTGGGCTACGCCAACATGAGAGGGCCTCAACCACACTCATAGGGTCGCCGTCAGATAAACGAGGTCGCCGGATAAAGCATTGCCTCGAAATCACCCGCACGCAAAACCGGCGAGGCTCTAAAGCACCAAAATGACATGCGAATGAGATGTAGCAAATGGCATAAGGAAGATGCAAAATTCAGCAACTAAGATAATGCAAAAACAGCCCCCAAATTATGATAAAATTGCAACCGATGCCCAAAATGCGATGAAATGCACCGGAAATGGCCTACAGCCCGATTAAACATACAGAATATGGACATGGAATGCAAAACAGTGGCAAGGCAGCCCTAAACTAGCATTTTATTAACACAAAGAAAGGCCAAATAATGCTCACAAGTATGGAAACAAAAGCTTGCAAAAATACGGTAAAAGAGGGGAATTACAAAGCAAGTGATATGTACAATGCTCAAACTGAAAAATACAGTTCTACAACATTAAAGAGGGACCAAAAATATGCACAAATGCAAGAGATGACAACCTCTAAATCAGTATGTATATATGCTAAACATAGCATGCAAAAAGGGGCTATAAAGAGAGGTATCATGAGCAATGACCAAACCACTTAAGACCCTTGACAAAAAGTGTAGAATAGACCAAAACAAGACACTCTCTAAGCCTGATGGAGGCTCAAAACAGTAGCTAAACAAGTCTAACAAAGCATGCAAATTTACGGTAAAATGAAAGAATTTCAAAGGAAGTACCAAAAATATACACTAAATGTCTTAAGACCCTAAACAAAACATGACAAGGAGACAAAAATAAGACTTTTTCTAGGCCTGATGAAGGCCAAAATCCGGAGCCAAATGAGTCTAGCAAAGCATGCAAAATAATGGCATTCAAAGAGGTATTGAAACAAGTGGTAGTAGAAGGTCCCAAATGGGTAAGAACCCTTAAGGGAAGATGAAAATAAGCTCAAAAAATGGTCACTTTCAGTTTTGGTCGGAGCTTAAAACAACAAGCAAAGAGGGTAGAAAAATGATACAAAAATGGAGCTCAAAAGGGGAAATAAGTGCTTACCCTTGTAGACCAAAACCTTGGCTGCTTCTAGGACTGAAAATGACGCCTCTTAGCTGCTGGAAAACCCCTCAAGATGCTGGAAATGGAATACGGGTGGTGGTGCTTGGTGGTGATGAAGGAATGGTGCCAAACTTGGAAGATGTTTGAGAGTTTTGGAGCTTGGAATTATAGAGAGAGAGATACAATATAGGAGCTCTCAAAGGTTTTTTTCCAACCCTTAAAACAGATCTGGAGGGCTGTATTAATAGGCAAAAACGTTTAGAAAGGAGGGGGAAAAAGAGGGGGGAAAAAAGGGGGGGAAACATTTCAAGTTTCCCTCCAAAAATGGCCAAAAGGGAAAGTGGTAGCTGGTTTCAAATGGCGAGAGCCCTTCAACAAAGTCGAAGAGGGCTCAAAATAAGACGCTTTGTAGTTTACGACCAAGTCCAACGCAGCCCACAAGTACGCCTAAAATACCGCAAAAAGGCCCAAAAGAGGTAAAAAGGCAAGTGACAAATGGAGATGTCAACAGTAAAAGGTCCTTAATCAAACATGAAAAGGACCTCAAAATATGACTATCTCAAGTTCGGTCGGGCCCAAAAATGCAAGATGAGGGTTCGGGAGCCAAACACGCAGCCGGCCCCGAAGTGGGTGTTAGGGCACCTAAGAAGGGCATACGGCCTGAAGTGGGTATCAAAGGCCCTGTGGTTCCTTGTAATGATAAAACAAAGGTTCCCACCGAAAATGAACAAAACCGATGCGAATGAATGCTCGGCCTAAACCGCATGGTTCAAGGTCCCGAAAATGGGCCGAGGCACCGAAGTGGCGACGGCCACGAGTGGGTATCAAAGGCCCCAAAGGTCCCTCGGAATGATAAAACAGAGGCACTTGCCAAAACCGGAGAAATCGAGAGATGGTTAGGCGTCCCAACCGAGGCACACGGCCGACTGACGGCTCAAAACCGAACCGCCCGAAATGGGAAAAATGGCTCATGACCACAAAACGTAGCCTCTGACCATCGAGAGATGGTCTACGAGACCTCTCCTCCCTTTGGGAAGAGAAAACAGAGAAAACGGAGCTGGTTCGCAAACCGAGACAAAGCACAAAAGAGTCCGAAGTCCGGAGGCAAGGCTAAATGGCGGACTCGCAACCTCGTAACGAGCACAATATGCAACATCACCAAGCGCTCAATCGGTGACGTCGAAGTCTTAAGGTCGGTCAAAATAGGGTGTCTCTGTTGCCCTCTTTGACAGAACTCTAAGTCATAACAATGACGGAGTGAGTGTCAAAGCCAGAGACGCCCCATTTTGACAAGGTCAAGACTTAGACAAAGCAATACAAGCTACAGATGAAGATATGCCGAAGGTGGGGGCAAAATGCAATTGACAATGCAAGAAGCCAACACAACTTATGATCATGCAAAGAAACATAGGGGCGTATCCGGTGTTTGTAAATGTATAAGCATTGAACGTATTAGGATGCTCTTAACCAAAGATGGAGACACATGGGGACGTATCCGGTGTTTAGGACGTATCCCAAAAGTTAGGACGATCCGGTGTTTTAGGACGTATCCCAAGGTTTAGGACGTATCCCAAAGGTTAGGACGTATCCCACGATTAGGACGTATCCCAAAGGTTAGGACGTATCCCAAAGGTTAGGACATATCCCGTAGATTAGGACGTATCCCAAGATTAGGACGTATCCTGCAGGTTAGGGACGTATCCCGCGAAAGGTTAGGACGTATCCCGAGGTTAGGACGTATCCCGTGATTAGGACGTATCCCAAAGGTTAGGACGTATCCCAAAGGTTAGGACGTATCCCACGACAGGAGGACGTATCCCACAGATTAGGGACGTATCCCAGAGATTAGGGACGTATCCCACAGATTAGGGACGTATCCCAAAGGTTAGGGACGTATCCCAGAGGTTAGGGACGTATCCCAGAGATTAGGGACGTATCCCAAGGATTAGGGACGTATCCCAAAGGTTAGGGACGTATCCCAGAGATTAGGGACGTATCCCAGGATTAGGGACGTATCCCAAAGGTTAGGGACGTATCCCAAGGGTTAGGGACGTATCCCAAGGATTAGAAAAGAAGGGGAAACATAGGGACATATCCCGGTGCTCTGCAAGGAATGAGAAACATAGGGACATATCCCGGTGTTCCGCAAGGAATGTGAAACATAGGGACGTATCCCGGTGTTCCGCAAAGAGAGGAGAAAATGTAGGACGTATCCCAAGAGTTCGCAAGGAATGAGAAACATAGGACGTATCCGGTGTTCCAAAGAGAGAGAGAAACGAGGGACGTATCCGGTGTTTGAAAAGAGAGAGAAACGAGGGACGTATCCTGTTCCGGAAGAAGGAGAAACGTAGGACGTATCGGTGTTTCCAGAAAGAGAGGAGAAACGTAGGGACGTATCCGGTGTTTGAAAAAGAGAGAAACGTTGGGACGCATCCCGATGTTCGCAAGGAATGAGAAACATAGGACGTATCCTGTTCCGTAAGGAAAGGAAAAATGTAGGGACGTATCCGGTGTTTGAAAGGAGAGAAACGAGGACGTATCCGGTGTTTGAAAAGAGAAGAGAAACGAGGGACGTATCCGGTGTTTAAGAGAGAGAAACGTAGGCGTATCCGGTGTTTCGGAAAGGAGAAGAAACGAGGGACGTATCCGGTGTTTCGAAAAGAGAAGAGACGTAGGGACGTATCCCGGTGTTTCAAAAAGAGAAGAGAAGCGTAGGGACGTATCCCGGTGTTTCGAAGAGAGAGAGAAACGTAGGGACGTATCCCGGTGTTTCGAAGACGAAGTGTGCATAACAATGCAAGATAGATGTGCATAATCAATGCAATGAATGAGCATAACAATGCTAGTGAAGTGGGTGCATAACAATGCAATTGGAATGGGCATCACAATGCAAGCATAAGAAGTGCATAACAATGCAGGTGGAAGGATGCATAACAATGCAAGTGGAATGTACGTGACAACGCATAGTTGAAACAAAATGCCGAATAAGGAAATACAAGCCTTAATGAGACCAGATAAAAACGCGACCTCCGATTTACCTTTCGGAGGGGTTTGCAACACATTCAGTTCAAGAACGGGCACACCCTGCTCATATTAGAGAGATAACATCTCTGCCTTGCTTTAATCGCCATTCGACTTGAAGCGAGCTTACACTTGGGATAGAGGCACACTCATTCTTCTAACACCGACAAGGTCTCAAGAGGTACATACGAATGCGATCTCGGAGCTTACCAAGTTGGAACAAACTCAAATGCCCGACATTTTCCTCTTTTCTTTGCTTTGCGATCCGGAACCATTATAGCTTCAGATAGGTCCCGGTTCTCTTTCACACTTATCGGGATGGACCTGCGGTTTTGAAAGAACAAATTCATTTTTTTTTTGTGCACAAATGTGGAGAATGGCACAGCACTCTGAGCACACAACAAATCGTTTTTGAAATTGAGAAAATGAGTTCTCGACCGGGTATTGAGCCTACAACTGAACACAGCAAAGACGACCCAACAACGGAAAATAAAGGTAAACAACCTAAACACATCTAGTGACACTTGAAATGACTCAAAACAAGAATCGAGACAATCAAAACACAACGAAAGACTCAAATGCGCACAGGGAGCCTGTTTCACCAGGTATTATTTCCCACCATTTCTCATTTGTGATTCTCACATCACTCGGCATTCAATCTCTTGTTTTCTGAAAAAGCCCTTTTCTCATTTTTTCTCTCATCGCACATCTCTCTATTCTTCAATCTCTCATTTTTCAATCCCTCCCCTGGATGGTTGATGGATAAACAGCAAGTTGGGCTCGTGCCCCTAGCATTCTGCTAGATTCTTTTTCTTTCGCACGCAGCCTAACATCGGTTGATGATGTCCTTTGGGGAGTTTGGGCGTGGTTAGATCTGTCTGGATGAGGAAGTGGAACATCTTGATCCATTCCAGCTTTGTACTTCGTGACTTGGCTTGATACCGTTGCTTGGAGGATGTTGAGAGCTTTCGATCCTTCTTTGTTGACTTGATTGTGCCCTCTTGGCGGTAGAGAGTGCCTTTCTGGCAAGTATGTTGATGATGGGGAAAAGACAGGAAGCCTGACTTAACTGTGCCCCTAGTTCATCATTTTGACCATTTTTTGTTTTTACTTTCTACTAAAACAGTTTTGACCAACATGAGAGTTAGATTAACATGCTTGTTCGATTTTTGATTTGAAATCATGCAAGTCAGGCTATGAGCACTGAAAATTTTCCTTTTTTGGGTCCAAGAAATGGTCCAGTTTTGTAAAAGATGGAACAATTTTCGAGAAAATAGTCAACCTCAGTAAAAATTCTCAAAAACTATTTTTGCACACGGCCACTTGCTCAATGAGCATGAAACTTACTCCCGAGATGCACAACCTCGGATCCAAGGGAAAACTGCCCCGTGCTTGAAGAGAGCTGCATGGCAACGGAAAGTTGCCCCTTGTTTGAACGGCACCACAGCGCATTGAATGGCAACGGAAAGTTGCCCCTTGTTTGAATGTCACCGCGGCGCTGAATGGCATGAAAGTTGCCCTTGTACGAATAAGCTGCGAAAGATCTTGAATGGCAATGGAGAGTTGCCTTGTTTGAATGGTATCAAGAAGACATTGTAGTCACCCTCGAGCGATGAACACAACCAGACTCTCAGATACAGATAAGGCAAAAGATGATCAAAACCATTACATGGACACAATTGAATTTGAATCGTTTTACCGCTGGACTTCAGAATGAAGTTGCCTACGTATCCCAAAGATAGGAATCAAGCCTTACGTAGTTCGGGGTTAAGGTACACTCGGGTATTTAACCTCTCCTTTTTATGCTCTAACTTTTGCCAAGGCGCCTGTTGCAGGTTTTCGACCTTGCGAGCTTTGTTCTTTTTTTCTTTTTCTTCTATTTTTTTTTCTTTTCTTTTCATTCTTTTCTTCTTCTTCTTTTTTGTTTTTTTGCTTTTCTTTTCTTTTCTTTTCTTTTCTTTTTTTTTTGCATTTTTTGTATCTTTGCATTTTTTTCTTTTTGCATTTTTGTATATATATTTTTCTTGTCTCGCTCTAACTTTTGCCTGGGTCGCCCTTTCGAGTTTTCGGCCCAGCGAGCCTCTCAAAGGGTAAAAATGTAACCAGTCCATGCCAAATGGTTCTGAGATTGAAGCCCTCTATATCCAGGAGAGTGGCTGTTGTATTGACTTGCAGAAAGATCCACCTTTGGTTCTTCGAGCACATCGGATATTTTTTACCCCTAGTTCGAAGGGTACTTCTGTTCTAGCTTTGCAAGCTTTTTCTGATCTTCTCGATCCGACTTTCCTGGCCTCTTGTTCGAGGGCTGCTTCAAATCTGGCCACACAGGCCTCACATTGTAGTTGACCGTTGAACCTTCTGAATTCAAGTTCAAGGTTTGGAAGCAAAGGGGTTGGGTCTCGAGGCTGAGAGCGATCCTAGACTGCACAATCTCAAGAGCGATTCCACACAGGTTTTCACAGGACCGCGCAAAACATTTTATTTTTGAAAATTTTTAAGAAAGCGACAAATCGCTCGCGCTGAAGATAGTGTGAAACCAGTCTGGATCAAGCTAGGGTCCTTCTCAGTACTCACACTAACAAGCATGATTTCATTCATTAAGGGCTTAGCACGCCTCTCTTTCTCTCAGTTGATCAAAGTTTTGCAAATCCCGAGGAATTCCTTCCTCTTTGTTTTCACCGCAGTGTTCAAAAAGTTTTGAAAAACTCAGGTCATGCAATGAATTCAAGGCACAGAAAAGACACAGCTTCTAGTCAAATACTGCCATCTCATTTGGAATTTCTGGTACAACTAGCACACGGCAGAAGCAAACACAAAAGCATGAAAAAAACACTGCTGTTCATTCAAATCTGTTGGCGTTACTGGCTCCAAGGCAGAAACAGACTCAAAACAAAACGAAAAGACAAACACAAAACAAAATGGTGATGCCCGAGGTAACACCCCCCCGGGGAATCACCCAACTCCTATACAATAGGACTGACTCAATACAACAAGACAGACCCAAAACAAAAGAGACTGACTCAAAACAAAAGGACAGACTCAAAACAACAAGATGACCAATACCCAAGTCAGAAAGCACAAAAGCTGGCATTCACAAATGCTCAAAATAGTGCATGCCATCCACCATATCTGAAATAAATTGAACATCGCCCGCAGGTGGTTCATCCCTTGATCACATCACATTATCCCCACAAGTTCATCGATCAAAGCCGATAGACTTTGAGGACTGGTGCGGGGGATGACACCGTTGTCAATCAAATTTTGTATCTCGTGGCGAGAGGCAGACGCAATCGCTCGGTGTCATGACCGGTTTGTTGATGGAAAGCATGATTTAGTCGGGTCATGCTTTGGAGGGAGAGGATCGGGTAGAGGCCGTTGCTCTAACGGTTTCAAATGTCCTTTCTGAGTAGGACCCCTGTATTTTAGACAAAGACATATAGAGGGTGAAAACCCTGTTGCCTCGGGTAGATAGTCCGAAGTTCGGGGTTTGAAGTGGATGCACCAACAAAGGGGTGGTCGCTTGGTGTGGTGGTGGCGACCATGCCCACTTCGGAAGATCTTGCAGTACGTCAGGCCGGTGGTTGCATTCGAATCGCGGTAAACGCCTCTCTGGCCGCTCCTTCTCTGGTCAATGAGGCCTGTTTTATAGCATCCTCGTCCAGACTCCCATCTCATGCAAATCGAAAAGGTAGGGAAGGGAGCACGATCATTTTTGCATTAGTTTGGAGGTTGCGACAACCATCCGTATTTGATCCTTATCCGCTGGCCTAATGGTCATCATTGAGGCTTTGGCCTCCAATGGCCACGACTCGAGAAGCTCTCCTTAGGCTCTCGCTGCGTCGTCTCAAGATCACGGGTCGTAATCTCGATTTGGGTATTGTATGAATATTGCGCTACAAAGGCCTCGGCCATCTCCTCCCAAATTTCTTTCATCGAATCCTCCAATTTGGCGTGGCCGCATACCCGATAGGGTCCCGCCAAAAGGGAAAGCGTAATCTTGTCAAGCCCATCGGGCGAAAACATCCGAAAACAAACTCGGTGGACCATGGGATCTCTCGACCAAAAACGGTCGATGTGAGGCATCTTGAACTCGTCCGGCGAGTTACAACAAGCGTCGGTGTACCCGTCCTCAATGTCCGGATGGACTTTACCCTTGAGATTTTTGAACAACTTTTCAAGCTTACTCAACTTCAACGCTGTAGAATCGACCTCGAACTTCGAAGGAGAGTCCGTAGATTAGTAGGTGTTTTGGACGGTTTGGGTAAAATTAGAGGCGGGCGACCTGCTTGGAATGTCCGTATCTGCTGGACATTTGGCGTCTCCCAGTGTTGGAGCTCCTGTGGGAAGAACTTGTTGTGAAGCGGACGTCGCTTTCTTTATTGCGACTGGTGATGAGCTCGCTTCGAGCCATGATTGACTTCTTTGCTTGGAGAATGCTTGGCGGACGTCTTCTTTGCATGAGTTTCATAGTTTCTGCATCGGCGATCATTGCCTCTACCCCGATGTATTCTGTTGGTCCATCCGACCGGTATATCTATCCTATGATGAAACAGACCTCGGCCATTGTTCCTTGGTGGGGTGGATAAGAACTCTGATCGTAGCTTCTTTGAGCGGTGATTTGTGCTGGTGGCCCTTTTACCTGCCATGATTGCCCTTGAAGAACCTCGACCGACAAAGTCTATTAGCACAAGTTCGATGAACCTCGGGGGATATTGGAGCCTTCTAAAGCTATGGTTCCAAGACTACCTGGCAAAAGAGAAAACAGACAGCATCTCAGCCTGATTCCATCTGAACAGAAACGAACATAATTGAATGAGTGTGCCCTCTACTGCATTCTGCCCAAATCTCGCTGTCGATACCCTCAGTGGCAGTTCCACCAAATCTTGATGCCGCAGTTGATACCCAAAATCTTGAATTGGTGCCCAGAACTGATCGATGCCCAAACTTGCAAACTGATACATGCATTCCTGTAGAGACGCACTCTAAAGCACATAATAAGCAAGTGAGAGCCAAAACACCCCTATGTTGGGGTAGGGTTTCCCTGTCCTATTTTGTCAGGAACTAGGGTTTCACTACGCACACAGCGGCTTCAAACAACCTATAAGCGGGTAAGCAACCTGTCCTAGTTTGGAATGGTCACTATGGATCCGAATATGCACTAGGTCGAATGGTCAAAAAGGGTGCCCCGGTAAAACCGGGGTTTGTGTTCCCATCTTTGTCGAGCCAGCCGATCAGCCTTACGGACATGACTTGACAAGACAAGCCTCCGGCAAATCGTTCGGGAATGGCATATGGCAAACACGGTGTCCTAGGCGCACCAATGCAAATGTAATGCAAAGAAACACACAAGTGTAGTCAAAACCAGATATCGTGAGTTCGAGTCAAGTTCTCTAAATCCCCAGCAGAGTCACCAGAAACTGTAGACGCGCCCGTGGGCTTCACTCTACAGTTCGGACTCGATTTTTGTTGCGGTTCTCAATCTTGAACCAAAGAGTCCAAATCCGGCAAATCGTTTTGAAGGAAAACAGATTTTTTGAAAAGAAGTGCCAAACATGGACTGCTTTGCGGAAACGAGTCGCCACCTAAATATTTTAAAATGGGAAATTTAGGAAACCACGACTCGGTCTTAGGAAACACGTGTCCGTCATCACCAAAGTTGGCTCGGGAACTTGGGTACGATTAGGGAAGGTCACATCGTGAGCACCCCTCTCGCCCGATCAAAAGACCGCCTCTACTAACCATGATATCTGTTTTTGAAAACTTTGTGAGTTCTTATTAGGTTATTAGCCTAGATTACTATGTGATGCTCATGACAAACAAGTATAGATCGAGCCGTCGAATTGGAACAAAACATTTCATGTTTGTTTGTTTGAAAATGGTGTGATGGTGCTACGCAGTAGGCTAAAATCTTGGATTTGCCACCCTCGGGTGGGCTTAGAAAGCGATGATGTTGCCACTATCTAGTGGGCTTAAAACAAACAGTCAATGCATTGTCCCAATTCGAGATAACTCAACCTCCACCCACAGGCATTCAAGGCGGTTATATCACATAAGCGAGTTAGCCTCATGGCAAGCATGCTATCATGGTAACACTCACACGCATGCAAGGATGCTAAAGCATAAAACTCACCGAGTACTCCAAGCCAAAAGCAGAAAATTGATTAGAAATCATGCATGAATCCTAAATATCTTTGAAATGCCTAATGCAACACATGCAAAATGCAACTATAGCAGCTCGGCTATTCTAAACATGGTATATGAAAAGCTACATTAGCATGTATTCAATTTGGAATTGAAATACAAATGCGGTTTGTATGATCTTGTGAGAGCAGTGCGTGCAAAAGCAGATGAATGATGCAAATATCTTTGTCATCTTGTATGCTAATTGAAATATGCCCTATATCTAACCATCATAAGCGGATAAATAAAAGGAGAAAGAAATGGAGGTTGGAAGACATACATCACACTCACACACCCTTATTACAACATTGCCCTCGCAGAGGGTCCGAATAAAATAATATCTGAGACGAATAAAGAATATTCTGATTTCTAATTAATGTACAGATTAAACTAAGAAAGTCATAAAATCGTATGCAAGCCAGTGCCTTGCTTCGATGAATGATGTATCTTTGTCGCTCTGGTGCGGAAATCCTTTGGGATGCCCCAATTAGCCTCTGTTTACCTTGTTTCTCGAAATCGTGCGGACTCGGAAACTTGTTGATCCTCGGTTTCTTTGTGAAGAGCGGAAAAGGGCATAGCAATGTATTTTCACAAATATATGCATGCCTCGATCCTCGTGCCACCAATCACGCATACCGATGCATGATGGCCGAGAGTCGGATTGCACAACTCAATATGGGATGAATGTAGATGAAAACCTAACTCCGTCATGGGTATCCGGAGTGTCGGTGACTTAGGAATTGAGACCCGTTCCGTTACTCGGAGTACAAAAGCAGCGCCTCGTTTCCGTGCAATATGCATGATATGCATGAAATGCAACTAACATATATCCTAGCATGCACAATGCTATGCAAATGAGATGTCTCGAAATCGTGCTCAGGCACGCAAATCGAGATGATAGCATAAAAACATGGAATGACATGAAAAATGATGTACAATGGGGCTAAAATGAGATACCTCGAAATGCATGCCCACAGGCACGCAAACCGAGGCGGTGACATACGGGCATGAAATGGAAATCGGATAAAACCGAAGTGCCTCGAAATGCGTGCACACAGGCACGCCGACCGAGGCGATGACATACAAGCATGAAAATGCAAATTGGGCTTACGCCAACATGAGAGGGCCTCAACCACACTCACATAGGCTGCCGTCAGATAAGAATGAAGTGCCTCGAAATGCGTGCACACGGGCACGCAAACCGAGGCAATGGCATACAAGCATGAAAATGCAAATTGGGCTTACGCCAACATGAGAGGGCCTCAACCACACTCACATAGGCTGCCGTCAGATAAAAGCGAAATTTGCCTCGAAATCTTGGCGCCTGCAGACGCAAACCGAGTCGAGGCTCTAAAGCACCAAAATGACATGCGAATGAGATGTAGCAAATGGCATAAGGAAGATGCAAAATTCAGCAACTAAGATAATGCAAAAACAGCCCCCAAATTATGATAAAATTGCAACCGATGCCCAAAATGCGATGAAATGCACTTAAAATGGCCTCTGACCCTATTAAACATACAGAATATGGACATGGAATGCAAAACAGTGGCAAGGCAGCCCCTAAACTAGCATTTTATTAACACAAAGAAAGGCCAAATAATGCTCACAAGTATGGAAACAAAAGCTTGCAAAAATACGGTAAAAGAGGGGAATTACAAAGCAAGTGATATGTACAATGCTCAAACCCAAAAAATCAGTTCTACAACATTGAAGATGGAACAAAAATATGCACAAATGCAAGAGATGACAACCTCTAAATCAGTATGTATATATGCTAAACATAGCATGCAAAAAGGGGCTATAAAGAGAGGTATCATGAGCAATGACCAAACCACTTAAGACCCTTGACAAAAAGTGTAGAATAGACCAAAACAAGACACTCTCTAAGCCTGATGGAGGCTCAAAACAGTAGCTAAACAAGTCTAACAAAGCATGCAAATTTACGGTAAAATGAAAGAATTTCAAAGGAAGTACCAAAAATATACACTAAATGTCTTAAGACCCTAAACAAAACATGACAAGGAGACAAAAATAAGACTTTTTCTAGGCCTGATGAAGGCCAAAATCCGGAGCCAAATGAGTCTAGCAAAGCATGCAAAATAATGGCATTCAAAGAGGTATTGAAACAAGTGGTAGTAGAAGGTCCCAAATGGGTAAGAACCCTTAAGGGAAGATGAAAATAAGCTCAAAAAATGGTCACTTTCAGTTTTGGTCGGAGCTTAAAACAACAAGCAAAGAGGGTAGAAAAATGATACAAAAATGGAGCTCAAAAGGGGAAATAAGTGCTTACCCTTGTAGACCAAAACCTTGGCTGCTTCTAGGACTGAAAATGACGCCTCTTAGCTGCTGGAAAACCCCTCAAGATGCTGGAAATGGAATAGGGGTGGTGGTGCTTGGTGGTGATGAAGGAATGGTGCCAAACTTGGAAGATTTTTGAGAGTTTTGGAGCTTGGAATTATAGAGAGAGAGAGATACAATATAGGAGCTCTCAAAGGTTTTTTTCCAACCCTTAAAACAGATCTGGAGGGCTGTATTAATAGGCAAAAACGTTTAGAAAAAGAGGGGGAAAAAGAGGGGGGAAAAAAGGGGGGGAAACATTTCAAGTTTCCCTCCAAAAATGGCCAAAAGGGAAAGTGGTAGCTACGGGTTTCAAATGGCCGAGAGCCCTTCAACAAAGTCGAAGAGGGGCTCAAAATAAGACGCTTTGTAGTTTACGACCAAGTCCAACGCAGCCCACAAGTACGCCTAAAATACCGTGCAAAAAGGCCCAAAAAGAGGTAAAAAAGGCAAGTGACAAATGGAGATGTCAAACAGTAAAAGGTCCTTAATCAAACATGAAAAGGACCTCAAAATATGACTATCTCAAGTTCGGGTCGGGGCCCAAAAATGCAAGATGAGGGTTTGGGGCGAAACACGCGATTCGGGGCCCCGAAAGTGGGTATTAGGCACGCAAGATGGCATCTGACGGCCGAAAAGTGGGTATCAAAGGCCCCAGGTTCCTTGTAATGATAAAACAAAGGTTCCCACCGAAAATGAACAAAACCGTCTGAAATGAATGCTCGGGGCCTAAACCATGTGTTGAAGGTCCGAAAAATGGGCTGGAGGTACCGAAAGTGGCGTCTGACCACGAAGTGGTATCAAAGGCCCAGTGTCCCTCGGAATGATAAAACAGAGGCACTTGCCAAAACCGGAGAAATCGAGATGGTTGGGCGGTCCCAAGAACCTGAGGCTTTGTGACGGCTCAGCAAGGAACCGGGCTCGAAATGGGAAAAATGGCTGCGACCACAAAAGCGTAGCCCTGACCCATCGAGAGATGGTCTCTGAGACCTTTCCTCCCTTTGGGAAGAGAAAGCAGAGAAAGCGGACTGGTTATGGCAAACCGAGACAAAGCACAAAAGAGTCAGGAAGTCCGGGAGGCAAGGCTAAATGGCGGACTCCGCAACCTCAGAACGAGCACAATATGCAACATCACCAAGCGCTCAATCGGTGACGTCTGAGTCTTAAGGTCGGTCAAAAATAGGGTGTCTACAACAAGTAGCAATATTTGAGCTATAACCATCAAGCAACTTCAAATCTTGTAGTCTAGAACAAAAAATCTTCTTCTCATCTTTTGAAAGTGTATGTGATGCTGGTGGCAAGTAAAAATGGGATCGTTTATCCTCTGTATGCAATTCACTTCTAATTCTTATTTCTGCCAAATCTTTACGAGCCTTAAGACCATCATTCGATTTCCCCTTAACATTTAAAAATGTGCATAAAAAACTTTCACAAACATTTTTCTCTATGTGCATTACATCCAAGTTATGACGTAAAAGCAATGTCTATAACATCAACAAAAGAATTATTATTTAAAAAATTAGAAGAAAAGGTTTGACAAAGACTAACGATAGACAAAAGAATATGAAATCCTACTTTCCAAGGACTTACATTCCAATATGGTAGATTGAAAAATTTGGACTTCTTCTTCCATGGTTGGACACAATCTAACTTTTTTTTTGTTGTCCTTCTTTTTGGTTTGGGCCCTTTTTCTTTTCCTTTCCTTTGTAGTTTTTCCCCAATTAGTTTCGATGTCCCTTACTGCATGTAACACATCAGATCCACTGAATGGTTTAGGCTTCCACCCAAGTTCTTGTTTTCCATTAAACCAACTTCTTTTCATTCAAAATGGATAATCCGAAGATAGAAATCGCCTGTGGCCCATATACACTATCTTCTTACTGTGATTCAACCACTGCGAGCATGTGTTAATACTACATATAGGACATGCAACTTTCCCTTTTGTGGCACATCCAACTAAGTTCCCATAAGCTAGAAAATCATTTATTGTCCATATCAACATAACATTCAAATTAAACATAGACTTGCTGGCTACATCATAGACCTCCATACCATTATTCCATAATTCTTGTAGGTCTTCTATAAGTGGTTGTAGATACACATCTATGTCATTTCCTGGTTGTTTTGGTCATGGTATAAGTAATGTCAACATTATATTTTCATTTGCCATGCATAATCATGAAGGAAGATTATAAGTCACTAACATCACTGGCCAACAACTATACATTGAGCTAAGACTTGCAAAGGGATTGAATCCATCTGTTGGAAGACCAAGTCGAAGGTTTCATGGATCCGATGCAAAAGAGGGCCCCTTGTGATCAATTGCATCCCATGCCAATGAATCAACTGGATGTCGCATCTTTCCGTCTTGACTTTTGTGGGTAGAATGCCAAGTTAATTGTTCTGCTTTTTCTTGTGACCTGAACATTTTTCTAAATCTCGGAATTATAGGAAAATAAAGCGACACCTTCGCTGGAACCCCCTTTTTAATCTTCTTAGTTCGCTTATTTACTTGCCAACGTGAACAATTGCATTTCGGGTATCTCTCCATATGCTGTAAATCTTTTCTAAATAAACAACAATCATTGACACAAGCATGTATTTTGTTATACCCAAGATCAAATGCTTTAAGCAACTTCTTTACTGAATATATAGATTGCACAAGTGTGTTACCTTCTAGTAGCATGTTAGACACTAATCTCAAATTTTCATCAAAACTCTTGTCAGATGCCCCATGCACAGCTTTATGCTTGTATAAAGCGACAAGTGTTGAGAACTTAGTGGACTTTGTACAACTTGGATATAAAGGAGTTTTAGCATCTTCGAATGCTTGTGTGAACTCCCTCTCTCTACTTTCATTTCTAGGTTGTGAAAAATCATCGTGTGCATAAACATCTCTAAATAGCCTATATGTCTTTGGAATTGCGACATTGTCCTGAACTTCTCTGATTCACTTAGTTGTTCCTCATGGAAAAATCCATGACATATATTTAGAATCCATCCCTACCATGACCAAATGCTTGAAAATAGTATCACAATGTTGTTGTGACAGGTTTCGACAACTTCCATAAGGGCATTTGATCATATCGGTATTCCTTGGATTTGCCTTAGTCATATTGACAAATTTTCTCGCTCCATCTACATACTCATTCAATACTTTGAAAACTTTGAATTATTATTAATTCCATTTAAACAAAATGAGTAACTTAACATTTGAAAGCATATTTATGGTTGTGTTTAGAAATAAACCTTGGAAAATGTACCCATGTTTTGTCTATCTTGAACTTTCCACTTGCTAACAAATTGCATCCACAAAAACTACTAAAATTAGTTACATGCATCAATGCTCAAAATGATTAGCAAATACACTAAGATGGTATTTTAGAGTTTCAAATAATCTAGAATCTAGAATTGTAATCAAATACCATTAAATTCTGGAAATATCAAGTACGTAACAAACAATTGAACATCAATTTTGGTGTTTGATAGGTAACTTAGTAATATACTAGATGACAACTAGATAAATATTCTATGAAAAAGTTCAACAAACTTTAGGTAAATAAAAAAAAAAAAAGTATACCTTGTAAACTCAAAATTGCTTGATTCCTTCCTTCTCCTAGGTCGAAATAATTATTTTAGCTCTTTCACAAGAAGGCTTTGACAGTTGGTCAACAAAGACTTTGAAAAAAGCGCTACAGGGGCGAGCAAATTGTTCCTAACACCACATCCATATAACAATTCCTAGAACAAGATGGTACCTGAGTAGAAGCGATGTAGCAACGGTTTAGAAGATGAAATTTCTCATTTTCAACAAGCAAGGCTGCAAAAGCAAAGCATTGAATCACAAAAGAATATTAGGAAAAATAAATTGAAGGTTATTGAAGGCAGAAAAAATAAATTGAAGGCTATTGATTAAGAGACAATTTGAGTTCAGCAAGATTGAGTGCAGCAATTGGATTAACCCTAGCACTAGACTGTGAGAAGTCAAGGTTATTGAATTATCACCTAATTGAAATTTATGTTTATTTAGCTAATAGAAATGTTCGGTTTTGTTTGGCTTACTTAACTCACCTCATCTGAGATAGAGCATGCATGATTTGCTACATATATACATAGAAATTGAATAAATAGATTGTTCCTCTCAAAGCAGTGGCAACAGTTATAGCTAAGCTAATTACATGACAAGGCCAGTTGGTCAAAATGAAATTCTAGCAAGCGTATAGGTAGAACTGCATACAATTCCAGCACAAAAAGAGAAAATTGGGCAACTATGTTCAGTAACACTTGGAAGCTATAAAGTGGACAATCGAACCGACCCTCAATCACGGTGTTGGCTTAGTCAAAACAATTAACAAATGCATAGTTGGCTTATAGAGAAAATTGAGACGAGTTTTCAATAGATAAATTCAGAATCAATGATATTTTAATAGTAACCACATAGATGAGGAGTAGGAGTTGAATCACTTAATAACAATAAAAATAAAGGGTTACAACAATACTCGACAGAGTTGCATAACATATTTAAATAAGATCGATGCAAAAGATATGGTCATTGTTTCATTGCGTCTCATTAAAACATTTGATTGAACCTCTTCTTTGTTGCATTCACGAGTACTAGGATTTCTACAAACTAATGTTAGATTCGAACAACAATGTTGGGATTCTTGTCCCCTGAGAGGAGCAAGTTTTGTTACACATATCATAGAAAGCAACTAGCTCTAGGCTAAACAAGGAGGATAAAATTCATCTATGTTTCAAAGTAGATTCTTGAAGCCAAAAAGAAGCATGAGTTACATTATGCCACGTTGACATTGCATTAGTAAACTCAGTTCAACAAATCTTACCCAATGTAAATATTACAAAATTATGAACCAAATGATTGTACTTTTGCCCAACTCCAAATCATCATTAAATAAAGAAAAATAGGGAAGCTGATTCCACTCAATTTAAGATGACTATTGAATGGTTATAAGAAATGCTTCCTTACCAGGGCTAAGGCAAAGGAAAATGCGGTAAGTTAAATTAGCTTTGTCTCTCTTAATGAAGCACTGAATGGTTCCATCTCGATGCCCTGGCTATAAAGGAGAAATAAATCAGAAATGTCATGCAGCTTTGGCAGAAAATTTATTCACGAGACATCATCAATAAACAACAATCCACAAAAAAATCAAAATCAAAACCAAAAAAAAAAAAAAAAAAAAGAGAACAAAAACCCCAAAAGACGATGGCAATGGAAAGAGATGATGTTAACTGAATGAAAGATGAAACAAAAACCCAAAAAATGTAGATAGATATAGAAGGTGTATGTATGTATGTATAGAGAGAAGGGAAGAGAAAAATAGAGAACAGAAAAACAGAGAAGAGAAAGGAGCAGGGGATATAAATGTATATATATATATACCGAGAGAGAGAGAGAGAGAGAGAGAGAGAGAGTGCCTTACCAGCGTGTGGCTTTGAGGAACCTCAAAAGGGCCTACGTAAATAGAATAGATTACAAATTGATTAAATTGAACAGATGGAATTAGAAATTGAATCCAAGTCCAAGTAGAAGCAGTCGAAGCACATTACAAATTGATTCAATGGAAAGTGTGATTGCTTTGTTGAGGAAGGAAACGGACTGCGTCAATAACTGTCATGCGTCTCGATCTCCACCGATTCAATTGATTGAAGAACAAGTGTTGAAGAACCCTTTCCCTTTCACCTACGTCTTTCTTCTCCCTTTCTTCTTAGAACCTCAGTGTTTTTTTTTTTTTTTTTTTTTTTTGAACTATATCAGTCTGTTTGATAATAAAAAAAATTAATTAAATATATATTTTTTTGGATAAGTAGTGCCACAATATTAGGTTTTGGCACCCGAAATTTTTTGGGCATACCATTCACGACACATATGGTTAGCCATAAAAAGTGACTTATTTTTAACGACTGGCATACATGTGTAGTCTATAACTGATGTATTAACGGCATGCCATATTATGACCTAGAAAGTTTTATTATTTACGACTAAAATTGCAAGCCGTAAAAAAATTATCATCTTTTCCATTAACGGCCTGCGCAATAGACACACCGTGGTTAGTATATTATTTATGACATGCAAAAAAAGCAAGTCGTAAAAGTAAGAAATTACAGCTTGCATTCACTGTATATCGTTGATGTGATGCCGTAAAAAGTCAATTTTGTTGAAGTGGACTGAGCTCTGGAAAGCTTGAAGGAGTACTTGTCTTCTCCACCACTTTTAGCGACCCCAGTATCTTGAGAAGAGCTCTACTTATACCTCGCAATCTCCTAGAATGCCATTAGCGCGGTTTTGGTACGCGCAAAAGAAATACAACACTTGCCCATCTTTTATGTGAGTAAGACCATGCTTGGGCACAAGATATTTGCTGTTAGAGAAGCTTGCCTTAGGTTTAATAATGGCATCCACAAATTTATCGCACTACTTCCACCCGTACACTATTATGATGTTGAACTCATTTGCTTTAAAGGCCCTATTTGAAAGGGCTAATTTTTATGGAAGGATATTAAAGTGGGTAGTGGAGTGGGGATAGTTTGACATCAAGTTCTAACCTAGAATGACAATAAAGGTCCAAGATTTAGCAAACTTTATGGCAAAGTTTGCTCTCAGAAGTCATTCCGTTTGTTCGGTTGACTTGACCGAGGAAACTAAACAAAAGGGGGTGCTGCGAGAATAGCGCAACCCCCCGCTATCCAGTTGAATTACCACCTTAAGCAGAGGAGCCGCGCAATGTGCCATTGAGCCTGGCAGTGGTTGCACCACCCACTAAGGTTAATGATACATTGCTAGGGGGTGATGAAGTAAGTCACGCAATGACAAGCGTGATTTGCGATAACGTGCCTGAAAAGGAAATTGTAGGACAACTGAGAAAAGAGATTGACGAACAAACGATGAACAAAGACTTGGAGGAAATAGCTAAAGTACCAGACCGCAAGACATCTTTAGACCTATCTATTTGTTAGAAGTTGTTCGTGGGAGAGATGTAGAAGCATTTCGTGGATGGAGCTTCTAATAGACATAGAGCTGGACTATGAATAGTTCTTATCTCGCCAAATGGCTTGACTATTGAGCAAGCGCTCAGACTTGGGTTCCCAACGTCCAATAACGAAGCGGAGTACGAAGCACTCTTGGCCAATTTGAAAGCTGCCTTCCAGATGAAGGCTACTGAGCTAATGGTGTACAGCGACTCCCAATTGGTTTGTGGACTAAGTATCTGTTGAGTATGAGGCAAAGGATAATGGACTACATGATTATTTTTAAAATTTTGAATTTACTACATGATTATTTTCAAGTAATCATTTCTTATGTTCAGGTAATTCTATAATATATATATATATATAGTAGTTTTAGTGGCAAAACAAATTTGTCCCTAAAATTAGAAATTTTGTTGCAAAAACATTTGAGAACCAATTATTGTCATTGTAAAGATAGTCACTAAAAGATCATTTCAAAAAGTCAACAAGAAAAAGACTTTTAGTGACAAAATAATTTTTGGCAAATGTTCAATTTGGCCTCTAAAAATACAACAATAAAACTTTTAATAATCAAAATATTTCACCTCTAAAAAATGATTTTATCTTGAAATTTTTATTTCTAAAACTTGAATTTGTTGTAGTGGAATCAACAAATCATCTTTCCACTAAAATATTCCAAATTGAATAAAGTTTTCTTTGGTTTTTAGGGGGGTTTTTTTTTTAATAATAAATTTGAGTTGATGTTTAAAAAATTTGTTTGAATTTATGCAATGTTTATTGTGATGAAATTCATGTAATTGGTGAAGGAAATTAGGTTGTCACATTTGGAGATAAAGATAGCGTTGATAGAGTTGACGGTTTTAATCCATATGCAACCAAATCAACAATGGTTTGATCACATATGGATTCATTTGCCCATATATGAACAGGAGAAAAATAGATTATCAAGTCCCCAATTAAGAACTTCAAATAAAAAAAATAATAAAATTTATTAACTACAAAACGAAATCGCCGAGGGAAACATCTTGTTGCCCTCAAGACTTTCTTATTTGAAAAGGAACTCTTGACATGCCTTCGGATGAATGTACCCAAGACAAACTCGACATACAAAACAGGAAAACAAAGTACCGTAGTCAAAACCAACATGATAGAGTTGGTTTGGCTCTTTGGGATAGCCTGTTCGACTATCCATTTGCTTGAAAAAGTGCTCGAATGGTCGGTTTGGCTAGCTAGGCCTAGGTGTACACAATTTTGTGTTTTCTTTGCAATTTTTAGGTTTTTAAGTTTCAAATCGTGGTTCTTGGTTTTGGGCCTCCAAAATATTTTAAAATTAATTTTATTTAATAATTAAATAAGCCCACTTTGAAATAAAAAAGTCTTGTCCAAGTCTGATTTACAAATTTTGTGAAAAGATCATCTTATCATTACTTGTCAAAAGTCGACGAGCGATTGTAAAATGGCTACTAAATCTGTATTTTAATCAGATTCAAGTGAATCTTATATCGCTGGAAAGCACTTTGAAAATATTACAAACCGAAATCAACTAATTTTTGAAACTCTTTTTAATTATTATTATTTTTATTATGCATAAAATGACATGCATAAGATAAAATCATTTTATGATTATTATTATTTTTATTATGCATAAAATGACATGCATAAGATAAAATCATTTTATGAATTTGCAAGAGATCGATGCAAATGAAAAAAAATGGAACACATGGGATCCAATATGTCTAAAATAGGTCTAGAAAAGTTGGTTAGGTTTTTTGGTTAGGCCAAAGTCCATCTGGGTGCATCCAATTCCAGGTAAAAGTTGACAAATCGGGAATTCCAAACCATTTCTTATATTTATTATCATGCGCCATTTCCAAAGCGAGGCCAAATACTATAGCCAATCGAAATGGGGTGTATACACCAATGTGAGTGGTAGTGTTCATAATGCCATTGACATTGATACTAGGTTAGATTTTGTACTAATTTTGGGTCTAATTTACACTTATTTGGGTTTGATTTTGCACTTATTGGGACTAAGCGTTGATTCTATGCAAATCTATGGTGAAGAGAAATAAGTCTTAGGGTTGAAGTGGAAAACTTACTTCTGGGCTTCAACCAAGGCTCAAATATTGACTGAGAAGGTTCTCAATTATGATAATCAAAGACTCAAATATAATTTCATTATACCAAGAAGTACAGAGTGCTACACAAACACAGTGAACCTTATCCTTTATTAGTTTTCATTATATTCTCACATCTAGTCTCTTAGCATCTTCTTTCAACTTCCATCACACAAATTGAGTGTAGTCAGTATACAATCCCAACATTCATTGGTTGCCCTCTTCTCCTTTCCACTTCAACCAGAAGACTCATTTCTCTTCACCATAGATTTGCATAGAATCAACGCTAGTCCCGAATAAGTGCAAAATCAAACCCAAATAAGTGTAAATTAGGCCCAAAATTAGTATAAAATCTAACCTAGTATCAATGTCAATGGCATTATGAACACTACCACTTACATTGTGTATACACCCCATTTCGATTGGCTATAGTATTTTATTCACCGCTCGAGTGCAGATTTGACCGCTAGAGCAGTCTATTTGGGATCAGATCTTTAAAAGTCATTTTTGGGTCAAATATCTTCACTTTTCACCCTCTCTTCTCTCTCTCTTTTGGCTATTTTTGAGCTTCCAAGCTCTTTAACCCTTAATTTCATCTGTTTCTAAACATCTTTGACTCTTAGTTCCACATACCAAAACATAGAGCTTAGCGATGGCTTCCATTTAATTTGAGCGGATCGTCATTTCGTTGCCGGTGATTGTTTTTGAGTTGTCTTCTCTTTGCTTCTAGAGGTAGGAATTTCTTTGCTCCTCTTCAATACCTTGTTATAGATAGATATGTGGTAGTTTTATTTGCATTTAATTGTTAAGCGATTTTTCCAAAAGCATGAAAAGGGGTTTAGGGTTTGAGTTTTGGGAGTTGAAATTATTTGTTTTTGGTTGTTTTGATTAATTGGGACATTGTTGGTTATGGTTAGGTTACTAGTGACAGAAAGTCCTAATTTATTATTATAAATTAATAAAAAAAAAGACGTAAAGTTTGGTAATAGTTGTGTTATGTGTTATGAGATTGAATTAATACTTATGAGATTGAACAAATGATTTAGGGGATTGAATTAATGCTTTGGTTGCTAAAAGGGGTTAACCGGGCCTTGTGATTGTTTTGTTTACGTTGTGTTGTTATAGTTGTATATCTGTAGACACCCCATTTTTTACCGACCTTAAGACTCAGACGTCACCGATTGAGCGCTTGGTGATGTTGCATATCGCGCTCGTTCCGAAGTTTCAGAGTCTCGGCCGCGAGCCTTGCCTCCGGACTTTCAGGCTTTTCTGTGCTTTGCCTCCGTTTGCGAACCAGGCCCCATTTTCTCCGTTTTCTTTTCCCAAAGGGAGGGAGAGGTCTCATAGATCATCTCTCAGTGGCCGTAGGCTACGTTTAAATCGTAGGCCATTTTCCATTTCGAGCCAGTTCGATTTTGAAGCCGTCGGCCAGTGTGCCTCGGTTGGGACCGCTTAACCACCTCCGTTTGCTCGGTTTTTGGCACACATCTTATTTACTCCTTTTGAGGGAACGTGGCTTGAAAGACCAACCGTGGTGACGCCACCTCCGGTGCTGCTTGATCAATTTTGGGGCCCCAATTGCGTGTTTGACCCCAACCTTCAATTTGCATCGGTTTGGGTTCATTTTTGGCAGGGACCTTATTTTCATTATTATGAAGGTCGTAGAAGGGTGGGAGGCCAGCTATTGTTCTAAAAAGCCAGCTTTATTCCTTCATCGCTCTCCGTCGCCCGTTTTCCTCACTAGAAAGCTAGTGTTGACCACCCCCGGGCCACTTTTTTGGGCCATTAACCACATATTTGTGTTGTACATACCTAGGAGGCCACCAATATGTCATGGCCGGCCAGGGGAGGTGGCCGGCCGATCACTTGAACTCTCTGAACCTGGCCGGCCATGTTCCTCACAACTGGTTCCTTACAACTGCACCCTCCTTTCCCCCCCAAATTCTGTATCCGATTGGGGGACTTTTCGGGGGAAAATTTGAATTTCATTTTGCCCCCATTTTCTCCACTCATTTGCCTATATAACCAGCACCCCCAGCTGCATTTTGGGAGGTTACAAAATTTGGTTTTAAGCTCTTGCATAGAATCTCTCTCTCTCTCTACTTCAACCCCTCAAACCCTAAGGTTCTTGCACCAATCCATAGCAACACACCTCCACACTCCATTCTCGCCACTTAGAGGCCACTTCCAGAGGTTAGGAGCACCATTTCTTCAACCAAAAGCTGCTGGAGCTTTGTGCTACAAAGGTAAGCTTCTTTTTCCTCTTTTTTGTTCCTATTTTGCATGCAATCTTAGCCTTTGTTTCTTACATTTTTGGGCTCTGACCCAAACTGTAAATAGTCATATTTTGAGCCCATTTTCATGTTTAATCAAGGACTTCTTACTGTTTGAGGTCTCCTACTATCACTTGCCTCTTTAACTCTCTTTTAGGCCTTTTTTTGCATAGTATTTTAGGCTTATTTTTGAGCTGTTTTGGACTTGGTCATAAACTATAAAATATCTTTTTTTGAGCCCCTCTTCAACATTGTTGAAGGACTCTTCTCTGTTTGAGGCCAGAAGCTACCACTTGTCTCTTTATCCCTCTTTTAGGCCTTTTTCTTGCATGATAGTTTAGCCTCACTTGTGTTTATTTTCGTGACTTGATGTAAACTGTAAAGTGCCTTTTTTTGAGCCCCTCTTCAACTTTGTTGAGGATCCTTGCCATTTGGGGCCAGGTGCTGTCCCTTATCTCTATTCTCTTGTTTAGGGCCATTTTTGTATGATAGATTAGCCCTATTTGTGTTCATTTTTTAGATTTGTTATAAACTGTAAAAAGTCTTTTTTTGACATCATCTTCATGTCTTATTAAGAGCATTTTCTTATTTGAGGTCACATGCTTCCTTGAATGCTAGATTGTCTCTTGTTTTGGGCCTTACACCCTAGCCCTTGTTGCATGCTTTGTTTGGCCTTCTAGCCACTGGAATCCAGTGGATTTCTAGTGGTTTTGATGTTGTTTTGAGCCTCCAAATCAGAGGGGGGTGCCCCCCCTCTCACCTTGACTTGTTTGATGGCCATTTTGGCCTTTCAAAGCGACCCCATCTTGCATGCTTCTTAGTCACATTTCAGGATCAATTTGGTGAGTTTTAAGACTATCATATTTGATTTTCAAAGTTGATTTGGGGCTTCCACATGTCTATCTTGTATGTACCTAATAATCCCTTTGTATGCCCTCTAAAGGAACCCCTCATTTGTGCATGTGTTGGCTGCATTTCCATGGTCATTTGGGCATATTTTGGCATATTTTATTCACTGATTTTTTCTAGTTTGATGAGTTCTCACTTGCTTCATATACATGCCATGTAACCCTTGTTTACTAGTCAAAATTGCATGCTAATTTAAGCCATCTTGCTAGCACTTTTTAACCACACTCTAAACTGAAAAAGTTCATGTTTTGGGACTTCCTTGACTCTTTCTTCATGTTTCATGTTCAAATAATGCATGCTTTGTATAGCTATAAGTCATTCCATGTGCCCAGTTTTGAGTTTCGGGTCTCATCTCGTGCATCAGGTGCCATGTTGCCATGCTTCGGGGCTGTTTAGCATCATGTTTTAGTGCTGAAATTTTCTTGTTTGCATATCATGTTCCACGCCTTACCATGCTTTGGTAGAGTGGCATTCGTGCCTTAAGTTCGGTCATCGGTTTGCGTGCATGTGTGCACGCATCTCGAGTGTCTCATTTTCTTCTTATGGCCACTAATGTGAGTGTGGATGAGGTCCACTCATGTTGGTGTAAGTCCATCCTGCATTGTGTATGTCATTTCAATTCACAGCATTGTGTATGTTAGGTTGTGTGTTAGAGCATCGTGTATGCCATGTCACATTGTGCATCATGTATGCCATCTCATAGCATTGTGTATGCTAGATTGTATATTAGTTGCATTCATGCATGTCATGCATATTGCATTGTGTTCAGAATAGGAGTTAGCCCGAGCACGGAAGCGAGGCGTTTATACTCGGTGTGGGCGTGTCTCAATTCCTGTCATGAAACACTCCGAATTATCCATGATGGAGTCTCGGTATTGTGTTTATCGTGCATTCATTTCATATTGAGTCGTGCAATTTGACTCCTCGGCCATCATGCATCGGGATCGTGATTGGTAACCGAGGATCGAGGTAAGCATACATATGTGAAAATACATTGCTATGCCCTTTCTTACTCTCTGTTGCGACAAATAAAAATCGTGACTTTCAAAAGCCTTGCCTGACATTAGAGCATACTGCATGTAAGCGAGGCTAATCGGGCGTCGCATGATGGATTTCCGTAGCGGCGAACATGCATCATTCATCATCCGGAGGCAGTCGAGGCAATCCACGGCTTAAGCCAATTTATTGCTTTCTAGATTAATTTGTTAATTAATTAGGATTTTGTACTTATTGATTGTACTACTCATTAGCGTATATTATTTATTTGGGCCCTCTCTGAGAAATGTTGTAATAAGTGTGTGCATGTGATGTATGTCTTCCAACCCACGTCTTTCTCCTTTTATTTATCGCTTATGATGGTTAGATTAGGGCATATTTCAATTAGCATCTGATATGATAGCATATTTGCATTCATTCATCTCATCTTGCATGCAAGACTCGGCGCATCATAACTCACTGCATTGTATTTCAATTCCAAGTTGAATGCTTGTTAGCTGTAGCATTCCATATGCCATGTTTAGAATAGTCGAGCATGCTATAGTTGCATTTTTGCATGTGTTGCATTAGGCATTTCTGTATAATTAGGGTCATGCATGGATTTCTAATTAGCTTTTGTTTTGGCTTGGAGTACTCGGTAAGTTTTTATGCTTTAGCATCCTTACATGTGTGTGAGTGACTGCCATGATAGCATGCTTACCATGAGGCTATATGCTTATGTGATATAACTGTCTAAATGCTTGTGGGTGAAGGTTGGGTTACTTAGATTGGAACAAATCATCAACTGTGAGTTTTAAGCCCACTAGATAGTGGCAAAACCATCTTTTCTAAGCCCACCTGAGGGTGGCAAAATCTGCATTTTAAGCCTACCTGCGGGTAGCAAACCATCTTTCAAAAACAAACATGAAGTGTTTTGTTTCAATTCAGGCGATCCGGTCTATACTTGTATGCTGTGCGTATCATATAGTAAATCTAGGCTAATAACCAGAATAAGAACGCACAATATTTTCAAAACTAGATATCATGGTTAGTAGAGGCCGATCTTTGATCGAGTGGAGAGGTGCTCACGAAGTGACCTTCCCAATCGTACCCAAGTTCCGAGGAGGCAACTTTGGTGATGACGGACACATGGCCTTAGGCACGAGTCATGATTTCCTAAATTTTCCAAAATAAAATATTTAGGTGGCGACTCTGTATCTGGCAAAGCAGTCCATGTTTGGCACTTCTTTCAAAAAAATCTGTTTTCTCAAAACGATTTGTCGGATTTGGACTCTTTAGTTCAGATTGAGAAGCGTGACAATTAGAGTCCTGAACTGTAGTGAGCCCAAAACGAATGGAATGGGGGACTTCATCCCTCCCGGGGCATTCGGGGACGTCTACAATATCATAAAGATGGTTTTAATAAATGTGAAAGGGATTTTTGGTTAGGGGTTAAAAGTGTTGAATAATTTGGAACAACAGATTTGGTTTAGAAGAACATAATGATACTCATAACTCTTTCATGAAATAATTTCATTGAAAATGATAATGATTTAGAATTATGGAACCAGTTGTGGTTTAATTCATGGAAGTTATATATTTAAATATTAAAGGTTTTGTCCTTGGCCATCAGTGGAGGATGGTATTTTTGTTGTTGAATAGATTATGTTTATGTATTACACTTATGATAATGTTTGGAGGTCCGTATCTCTCCGATAAAGAGTGGCACCTAGACAAAGGTTCTTCTCTCTTCTGTTTTCCACCGGTAAAGTGTGAATTTGAGGTCTGTTTCTCTCTAGGAGGACGGTAAAGCGTGGTGCTTTAAGATAAGTTCCTCTCCCTTCTGGTTTGTGCTAGGTAAAGTGTGACCTTGGGGTCATTATCCTCCGGGTGAGGCCTATAAATTGTTTTGTTATGTGGTTATTGCATTTTCCATCAGTGCTGTAGGCTTGTGGAAATGAAAGTATGTATTACTCTTGGTTATAAATGTTTAGAAAATGTATGTCTTGGTATAATGTTATGGGTGTTCTTTGCCCTTAGGCCTAAGGTGAGGGAAGATAGTAGATGTATTGATATATAAATATGTACAGTGTGTCGAAATGTAAGATTTGGTTATAACTAGTTATGAAAACGTGTTTTCAAAATAAGTGTTGAGATGAAATTCTTTTAACTCATAGTAAAAAGGTAAAAGTTGAGGGAAATGCTATGATGAAGTGCTTTTGAACTAAGATGAAAAGATAAAAAGATAATAAGAGATGTTTACATGTTGTGTGTTAAAGAGGATGATTTCGAAAAATGTACGGATATAAGTTTATTTTGGATATTTAACTGTCACATAACTTATATTTGTCATGGTGCATTCTTGATCATAACTATCTGTATATTGTTATTGTTTATGATCGTATTGGGATCCCTACTGGACTTTATGTTCATCCCACGTTACTAATCATTTTTCAGGTGCAAGTTGAGAGATGATTCAAGATTAGTGATTTTCTTTAATTGTTGGCCATGGGGTTCTGTATTTGTTGGCGAAATGCCATTGTCATAAAAAGGGTTAAACCCTTAATTTTTATATAAAGATGTATGCCTACGGGTATTTTGTTTAAATGTAATTCATATTGCATTCAATATATGTATGATGAGTCAACTTTTTATTATTATTTATGAATGTAATGTATATATAGTTCTGCATGTTACTATTAGAAACAGACTAATTTAATGGATATGGTAATATTATTCATATAATAAAAAGTGAGGCGTGATGGTTTGGTTTCAATTTTTTGAAAATCAAATATTTTTGTTTTTTGTGTTTTTATTATTTTTAGTGAATATTTTTAAAATTTACAGCATTTTTTAAAAACTTTTTTAGATATACTTTACTTAGATATATCTAAAAAGTAAAATATTTGTAATTTTTTTTAAAATAAATAAATACATAAGAATATGAAAATGTATTGAATTCTCGTATTTTTTTATATTTTTGATATTTATTGATTTTTTAAAAAAAAATCACAAAAATTATACTTTTTAAGTGTATTTATATTTGGTTAAGATATTAAAACATCCAGTAAAAGCAAAAAAATATGAAAAATTAGAAGTTTCAATTTTTTGAAAAGTGAATCCTAAAACCAAACAAGCTGACTGATATTTTAAATGTATAATTGTCAACCACAGTCATTAATTGATCTAACGATTAGGAG
Organism: Camellia lanceoleosa; assembly: GCA_025200525.1. NCBI lineage: Eukaryota > Viridiplantae > Streptophyta > Magnoliopsida > Ericales > Theaceae > Camellia > Camellia lanceoleosa. Next base: position 109,867,358 of record CM045768.1, on the reverse strand, counting down.
TGGCGGCGGACATACCGATCCGCCAAATCGATCCGTCGCATTTTGGACGGATCGTAATAATGACGGACGGATTTGGATTGATTTTCTCAATCTGTCAATCTGGCAGACGGATGGCGGATTTGAGATTCCTTTAGTCGCATAGCCAAACCGTGAACACCTAGTAATTTATAAAACTTTGTGTTTTCGGTTTGTTTAAATATTACATTTGTGTTTTCAATTAAAAAGAGTTTAAATATTACATTAAAAAAAGTTTTCAACTTAAATATCTTTTTGAATTGAAAAAAATAAGCGTATTATTTATCTATATTTTTTGTTTTTAAATCTATCTCTAAAAATAATAAATAGAAAATATGATATATCTTTGGTTGGTTTTGTTTTAAAAATAGATATAGATGTAACATCTGAGATATACAATATCTACTCTGCTTTGTTTATGGTTTTGGTAGTTTGAATTGTTTTTATATTTTAAGAACCACGAGATAATACTTTATGTGGATGAGACATCTTTGTGATTGTAGTATGTGGATGAAGCATCACGATGATTGTGATATCCTAAAATTTCAAATTTTCTTGCTTTAGATGAGGTATCGATGATTGTAATTTTTTTTAAGTCATTATGTAATACTTTCTTCTTCTTCTTTTTGAGAATTGCACAAGTTGAATTATGTTGAAAATTTATAAAATTTTAAATCGCCAAACCGATTCGCATCAATCATGGCCAATTCGCTCAATCATCATTTGGATTGGCGGCGGATGTTGATTGATTTTCTTCAATCATGCCAATCTGGCGGACGGATGGCAGTTGGAGGTTACGTGGCATAGCCCAGCGCCCACCCTACTAACGATTGATTACTAGAGGGAATAATCTATAATGCCTCTTTAAACCTCATAAAGAGTGATGTAAAATTTTCAAATGCAAGAGAAAAATATGTAAGGTTTATTGGTGATAAATCATTTTTATGGAGATATGGAATTAAGTCAAATGATGGGTTTATTACATTTTATACTCTTAAACTATAATTGTCTACTTAATCCCTAAACTATTGTTAAATTGTCTACTTAATCCCTAAACTATCAATTGAGTCTATTAAGTTTCTAACGTATATAAGTTAAAGTTTATTTAGTCACCAAATTATCGATTCAATCTGCCAAGTCCTTAAAATATTTAGATCAAACCTATTTAGTCTTTGAAAGAATTAGAAAAATCAATATAAACCCATAAATGTTATAAATTAGTAAAAATCACCTTCTAGTTAAAATTTTCATCAAAAGAATTTTAAATTTTTATTTTGTCTTTAAAAAGTGGACGTCAGCGCTTATGGTGAATTTTCTTTATAAAGATAAGAATAATTATCTATAGTATTTTTTACTTATCTTCTATAATGATTATGTGTTTCCCTTATCTAGTATTATATGTCGGATTTTGTTTATAATTTATAATTGATTATTTTAAAGTTTTTCGCTAAATTTTTTTATAACTTAACTAATATATTATTTTGTTCTATTATTATTTGTAACAAAGTGTTATTACTTAAATTATCTAATTCTGCTTCTTCAGCATATCTAATTCTCATATAATTTTATTGGTATGATAGAGAAACCAAACTCGAATACTAGCGAAATAAAACACCTTTTAAAGACAAAGTAAAATTTTAAGATTTTTTGTAATAAAAACTTAATTAGGTAGGATATTTTGTTAATTTATAACATTTAAAGACATATATATTAATTTTGGAATCCTTTTAAGGACTAAATGAATTTGAATCAAATATTTCCGAAACTTAATAGATTCAATAAATAATTTAGAACTAAATAAATTTCATTTATGTACTTTTTTTGGTAAAAAGTTCAATTGAGTGGAGGCTACCTCGGTTCAAGGTCGAGAACGAGTTTCTTGAGGACTTACATTAGATTTATAGATCGCCCACCAAACCGCTAGACCATACGTAAAAGTAATTGAAAAAATGATTGAACAAGTAAATGCGTGGTTGGTGGCAACGACTAGTGGTGATATTGATTTGGATAATTAGGCAAATTAGGTGGATAAATAAGTGATCGTGAGCGAATAAGTAGATAGATAAATAATATATGAACAAATAAGTAGATAGATCAGATAAATCAATGATATAGACAAATAAGTGAACGATAAATAAGGATAATATTTATTTTTTAAATTGTATTGTTATTTTAACCTAAAATATAAAACTTGAAATTATTGCACAAAATGTTTAAAAATAAACCTATAAGTCGTGTCAATGTTGATTTATCCATCTTTACAAATTTGTCCTATTAAAACAACCCAAAATGGGCCTCAAAGCCGCGTGACTAATCCAAAAACTCAGGGCAATCCATACCGTCCGATTCATCAGCACCCATATAATGGCCACAACGGTCGCACCCTATTGGTTCCCAATCACCCGTACGGCGTCGTTTGAAGGGGGCCTAACATCCTTAGACGCACACAAGAGAGAATGTATCTACAAACACGTCTCTCCAAACAAAAATAACCTCGCAAAGCCTATTTTTCCCTGATAACCCCCCCTCTCTCTCTAGAAGGACGCCCCTCTCTCTCTCTCTCTCTTCTGGACATCATCGACCGGTAAATCGTAAATCACCATTGAGCTCGTCGTTTTCGTCACTCATCGGCTGTTAATCTCACCCCCGGCGCAGATTAGCCACCGCCGCCGCCGATTGAAATCTAGCATAAATATAAATCCCTCGAAACCCAAAAAAAAAAAAACTTATTTTTTCTCATCGATTTTTTTTACCGTCGCCGGTGTGTCAGTTTCCGGCGTTGCCTCGCCGCCTGATTGTGCGTGCGATTACTAACCTGCGCACGTCTTTCTCTTTTTCAATCTTGACCTAATTCGCGTCACTTTCTCTCTCTAGAAAGGTGAGTCTGTGTTCGGATGAATCATCAGCTTCTCTGTTTCAATCGATTGTCTCGTTTTACTGCCAATTTTGGTGCTGTGATGTTAGATTTAGCGTTTTTTCGTTGTTAGGGCTTGTCTAATGGAGTTGTTTGTTTTTTGTTGAAGTTTTCGTATCGTTTTCAATAGATTCTGCTAGTCTAGTGAGCGATCCATTGTTTTCACAGTAGAATTGGTTTTATTTTTGGCATTTTTAAGTTTTTCGATTATGTGGATCGGATTTCGTTGTATCTTTTGATTGTTTGGTCTTGGAATTCGACTTTCGGGAGCAGAGTTTGAACCTTGTTCTGTTTTTGCTAGAAATGTCCTGTTTAGGTCTTTGCCTCATTTGAATTGTTTTCAACACTCCATTCGGGTTAGATTTTATTTGAATTTATCAGTATTGTGAAGATTTTTATGTGTTTGAGTTGAATTTCAAGTCTCACTTGATGTCATACAGTGTTTGGTTCATGAAATGCTTAGAATTTAATATCAATTTGCTTATTTGATTGCCTAAGCCTATTTACATGTAGTTTCTGCTTATTTGGAATTGTAACAGTGGTTAATGAGGTTTCACTGACTGATCCAATTTAAATTTTGTTTGTTGCTCAGACATTGGAGGGAATTTTAGGTGATAATAAAGGAATTAACAGTCTCTTGCATTGAGTGATCGTTTACTGCTTTCCATTTGAAGCACTTTCCTTGTAAATAGAAGTGATAGTAAAGTCTAATTGAAGTGTGTTCCATGTGAGAGGAAACATGGCTTTTTTTAGGAACTACTCTAATGAAACGGTTTCGCAGAGTGCCTTGGATGACAAAGGCCAGGGACAGACCATGGAGAGAATGCATGGAATGGTAGGAAATGAAGATGTAGAGGGGACTTCGAGTGATAAAGATTCTGAAATCAAGATGGATGGCCACTATAGAAGTGATGGTGAACCAGATGATGCAAGTAGGCACCAAGATGATGCAGCTGCAGACAATGGTGGAACATCGAATTTGCAGCCTTCTGGAAAGAGAACTGCTATGGCTGGCAAATGGGGTTCAAACTTTTGGAAGGACTGTCAACCTATGCGGCCTCGTGCTGGATCGGAATCTGGGCAGGAGTCAAAAAGCGGATCTGAGTATAAAAATGAGGATGGATCTGAAGAAGATTCATTAGATGGAAGAGAAGATAGATCAGGGTCAGAAGGTGATGATGGGCAGAAGGAAGCAGATAAGGTTCGAAGGGGTCAAATTGATGTCCCTGCTGATGAGATGTTGTCTGATGATTACTATGAGCAGGATGGAGATGATCAGAGTGACTCCTTGCATTACAAAACACTAAGCCATTCTAGTGGTTTTAATTCGAAGCTGCAGTCAAGGTCTGTTGCTGCAAACAACAATGTGGCTAGGAATTCGAAAACTGCAAATGGCGCAGAATATGATGATGAGGATGATGATTATGAAGATGATGATGATGAGGAAGATGGTAATTGTGTTTTGACATTATCATTTTTTTCCCATACTAGATAGTTGAAAGTATGTGGAATGGTGTATGGGTATTGCTGTATGAAATTATGAGTATATATATATATTAATTTATAATATGGTGCCTCTTCATAATTGTTGGTATTGATGGTCTGTTTTTCTGTTGTGGCAGAGGATGATCCTGATGATGCTGACTTTAATCCTGATTATGGTGACACAAAAAGTCACAAGGGAAATAAGGTTATCTCAAAAAATTTTTTTGGACCAGTAACAAAAAATGTATTATTGTAACTGATACCTTTAGTTTACTGATATGGTGCTCTTCACTTTTTCTTGATGTTTGCATTGCATCCATGGCATTTTTGGGTGAATATATATGGCATTTACATTATTGTAATCAATACATTTCATCTTCATGCATGCATTGTTATTCTGTGGTTTTATGTTTCAGTTTTTTACATATATATATTTTTTTCTATCTGAAGCCTTTGGGTAACCAAGAAACAACATGTAGATAAGATGAGTGTGGCTGAGATGAGGATGCTAAGGTGGATGTGTGGTAAGACTAGACAAGGCAGGGATTAGGAATGAGTGTATTAGGGAATGGGTAGGAGTAGCGATAGAAGATAAGTTGAGAGAGAATCGTTTGAGATGGTTTGGTCATATTCAACGGAGACCAACAGAGGCAGTAGTGAAGAGATGCGATGTTGTAACGGTAGATGGTAGTGTTAGGGGACGGGGTAGGCCTACATTAACGTTGACTAGTATTATAATTAGAGATATGAATCTACTTAATTTGACTAATGAAATGGCCTTTGATAGGGCCGCGTGGAGAAGAAGGATTCATGTAGCCGACCCTATTTGATGGGACTTAAGGCTTGGTTTGGTTTGGTTTTTTAAGCCTTTGGGTTAGCATTGGTTTATAATACTGATAAAACCTATTTTACTGCAAAGCGGCTTCCCTGTCTCTTATTTTCCATTTTTAGTGTCTCTGAATCTTTATACTCTGTGTTATATATATATATATAAAATCAAAACTGTTATATAAAGGATATTCTTAAGAATTGTGTTGAAATCTTCGGAGATGTTAACAAGAAGATGTAAATTATGTATTTTAAAGTCAAAGCACTGTACTAGTAAAAATTTTGGAATAAATAATTTTGAACTATACATCTATTGGGTGGACTCAGTTTGTTTAGTATATGATGCAAGCACCGCCCTCTTTACTTGTAGTTTTAGGAGGCAGATTATGTTCATGAAGCTTTTTCCATTGTGAGTGGTGTTTTAAAGTTTTGGCATGTGATGATGGTGGTGGACATACAGTTGCTAAACTGCGTTTTGGTTTTAGTAGAGGAAGCTAATTTAGTGGTGAGGTGAGTGGCTGCACTGTATTAATGCCCGTGAACACAGACACATTGATGGTATTTATGGTTGTATGACCAGTTTTAGTGAGAAGCGAACTGAGGTGACAAGGCAAACACTAAGGATATATATTTAAAAAAAAAAAAAAAACATAGACAAAACTCAAGAATTTCATAAAACTTTCCAAATACTTAATATCCATAACAAACATATAACATCCAACCAAATTCAACATTTCAAATGCCAATATTCAACAAAAACATAAGATGTCCAACACGCATTAACGTTTTACATTTGGAAACATAGGAAGACAAAATAATTGATTAACTACTTAGCAAATAATTTAGTACCCGCCAGTGGCTGAAAGTATCAGCTGCATATTCAAAGTGAAAAAATAAAAGTTCTAAACTTTACCAAAAAAATAATTATAGATGCAACCCCTAGTCATAAGCTATGATTTGACACGCATGTAAAACCAGATGTTTATTACAACTAAAAAGTGCATGGCTGAGATAAAATCATAATCCCAAAAAAACAAAACCACTACCTCGAGTGCCTCACACTTATGCCTATGGTGAGGTCTTCTCATTCAAGTCACATCCCCTCATGCCTTTTGAGACCTCATGCCTTTTGAGATGCTAAGGCTTCGCCTTGGTTTGCTTGTTGCATTAGCTTTTGCTTGGGCTCCCTTTTCAAAACACTGTTTTCACAATGTCTTTTTTTGATGTGGTGGTGGTTGTTACTTATTTATTTATTTTTTTTGGTGTTGAATTTGTACTTTCACAAGTTTGCTGGTGAATGTCTAGTGTGGTTTAGACAAGCGAGGGGCAGTATGGATCTTGGACTTGGATCATGTAGCTCTTTAGCTTCTGTTTCTTTTCTTCCAATGCTGGTTAATCAGGTTGGAGAAGTAAATGTGCTTAAAACTCTGGGGTTGGTTTGGTTTGCAAGTTAGTTGTGCTCTTTTACTGCTTACCCTTGCCACACTGTTGTGAAAATGTGGACTCTGATTGGAAGGTTCAATTTCAGTTCTGGTGGGCTTTACATGGACAATCCAAGTTGAATGGGATCTACTGGCATCTTTAAAAGTCATATGTCTTGTAGCCTTTATAAATGACATCTTCCTTGTGGCTGGGCAGGTGGAGTTAATGTGAATTTTGAATTTTTCCATGTGTTTAAGGGCTAGTCATCTTGAATTTAGTTGTTTCTGAAACTGGCGTTATTTCATGTTGGCAACTGTCTATATCTCTAGATGCCTCTACTTGAGAGTTTCAGATTATATTTTCAAGTGATTTTTGGCCTTTTTGCTTGCTATGAGTATGTCATTGATTGGCCAACATGAAGTAACTGTAGCTTAGAGAGGAGCATACTGAGGAGGATGCTAATAGGCACCACTCCTTGTCTACATACCACCTTAGTGATTCCATAGTAATCAATTCTAGTTAGAAAAACTCCTTTTACTTTATGGCCTAGATTCCTTTGGCTTATAGAAATTCTTTTTGTAGAATTTTTTATCTTATGGAATAAGTGAGGTTACCTATTTTGGACTGTTGACAACTGGATTTGCATGTTGTGAGGTAACTGCACTTAAGTTTGTCTTGAGCATTTTCATGTTTAAGGTGCATAATACCCAAGGCTAACTAACACCATAGTTCGGGGGGGAAGAATGATGTTCACCTGTCTTTTATAGCAAGATGGATACTTGGGCAATGTAATGCAATTCGGCAGTTAATACGTCACACTAAATTCTTGACCAATGTGCATCCTATTTCAGAAGTGAGCTCATCCCTTGCAAAAAGGGGTGCTATTTTTTTACGGATTTGTCGTATGTGTTTGAATCTTTTTTATCGGTAAAAAAATCCTCCAGGATTTTCTTTTGTTTTTTCCCCATTTTTTTCTCTGCTTAGGGTTGTTAGGGGCAAGATTGGATTTTGTATTTTTATTGCATTTTTTTTTGGTGGGTTTGCTCATAAGTATATGCTCTTTATGTTGGGGTGGGTGGGTGGATGCCACAACTGAATTTGATGGATGCTTGGGTGATGAGTAATTAGGACTTGGAGAAGAGATCAAAATGACCTACTCCAACAGCGTGCCTGTTAGTTGTGACGAAAGGATGTTGACTCACTGTCAACAAGTCACGAAGTACCACTTGTGCTCTATGCACATGCCTTGTGCTCGTTTACAGAGGGAGAGTTCTTTTAACACAAATGACTTTTCATCACTGAATTGATTTGCATGATTCATGTATTACAAATTAGACACTGGTATGCCTAGCTGAGGCATAATAAATCTAGGAGAAATATTGGCTGCTCAGAATTTCAGTATCTTGTAATGCTGAGTTCAGGATGCTATATTAGTGATATGAGCTTGATTGGTTAAAGAATGTTAGCAGATAGCTGTTCACATAGTGGAGTAATAGGCCTTTTAAATTGTTATTCTTCTTATATGTGTGTGTATATGTATAAAGATGATTGGTGGTGTAATTATTGTTTTGAATGTTTCATGGGAGGCCACCGAGTAGCACATTAGGCAGTGAATGGTTTGCTAACAAGTCAACTTTATGAGATTAATAGATTCCAATTTGTAAGATTGTTTAGATGCTCATATTTTGCGTAGTCATTGAGAACTTTTTTGGCAGTATGTGACAAGAAAGAGCTAGGGTTATATGTAGTCTTCATGAAGGGGCTTTGGAGCATTTTGCCTTGATATTGCTAAAACCAGCAGAAGTGGAGGAGGCTAAGAAGCACGGATACAGACACGACACTAACAAGCTGACACATAAATTTTCAAAAATTGTAGGACGCGATGCATGGGGGTGACTTGCAAAGTATATCATTTTATATTTTTATTATATGGCATATATAAGGATAAATAATTATAATATGTCATATTTATGAATATTTAAGTCAAAGATAATAATTTTTATGGTCTGAAGAGGAGAACATGTATAAATTTACTTTGTTTTTGTTTTATAATTGGATTTCAAGTTATTTTATTCAAGCTTGTAATGAGTTTTACGTGTGTCCAAGTGTTGGGAAGTGTCAGATGAGTGTTGTGTTGTGTCCGACACGACATGTTTCCTTTGTAGAAGTTGTCTGTGCTGCTTAGGGAGGAGGCATTAATTTTTGTGTGGATGAGGAAGTAGCTCAATAGAACAGAAACTAAGAATGCTTTCTGACAAGATTGAGATTTAGGCCTCATTTGGGAATAAGCTTTTGTAGTGGCTTTTTGACTTTTGGCTAAAATATGAGATGAAAGAAACTAATATGTTTGGGAATGACTTTTGACTTTTTACGAAAAGATGTGCAAAAACAAGGGTGAAGGAAATGAATCTTGACTTTTTTGTATGATTTGAAAGCTTGTTGTTTTTTGGCTTTTTAGTGATCTTTTGGCTTTTAGGCTAAAAAAGAGGGTTCCCAAATGTTTCAATAATCATTCTGAAGTAACTTGCTGTATACTACAGACTAAAGTCACTAATTGCTGTTTTGCCAGTATTATGGCTTATGGCTTTTGTACCATTATTCTATCTGTTATTTTTGGCTAAAAATTATATTGTCATCCTCCTCTTCTCCCCCTTCCCAGTATTCTTATTTATTGGTTACTCTCAAGCTGCATATTCTTTATTTCCACTGAAAAGATTTTTGGTTTCTTACATCATTACTTCTTGCACGTGAGGTGAATCTCTGAATGTCCAGTAACTGTTGCATTTATTTTTCTTTTTGTCGTTGTCTTTGCCATTTTCCTTTTTGATGGTCCAATTATTCAGTATAAATTCTGTTGAATAGAATTCTATATTTTTCTCTCAGTTTTTACTTGTATAAAAATATTTTGTCTATCAGTCCCTGGCTTTGAGTTTTGACAGAACACAATACTCTATGACTACTATGGGTTTTGCATTTGATTATAAGGTGCAACTTGAACTTTGGCAAACAAACTTATTGTGTTTTTCTGGTATCAGGATGATGACTGGGATGGAGAAGATTTTGATGGAGGCGATAACAGTGGAGATGACGACGATGATGATCTAGATATATCAGATGAAGATGATGCCAATTATAAAAAACCCAAGGGCAGGCAGCGAGGTAGGGGTGGACAGAGTATAAAGTCTACCAGAGAACATAAATCATTTACTTCATCTAATCGACGAAAAAGAGGTAGAATGTTATTTGAAGAGGAAGACTCATCAGCAAAGGACTCGGAGGATGATAGTGATGGCGATTTTAGCAGTATGACCAGGAGAGGTGCACATCCCATAAAAGCATTGGTGTGCGTTCCACTTCTGCAAGTGGCAAAAACAATGAAGTACGAACTTCAACTCGGTCAGTACGGAAAGTATCATATGCTGAAAGTGAAGAAAGTGAAGAACTTGATGAGGGCAAGAAAAAGAAGAGCCAAAAGGTATGGTGCTACTAGTTAATATATTGTTGGATGTATCATGTATGTGTGTGAATTACATTCTATTTTCTATTCCTTGTGTTAGATTAAGTTTTATAGTGAAATTTCTATGGGACAACTACAAAAAAAAAAAAACCTAGAGTTTGAGCCTTCTAACCAAATAAACATTGAGTATTTTGTCAATTTAAACCCTAATAGCAATCTAATGGAACAGATTTGTCATTGTTTGTGTATTGTGTTGGTTGGCCACTTTCCAAGAAGTACTTTACTCTAATTCTGTGTTTATTTTTTACAATTGACATCTCTTATACTTGATTTTAATGTGAATATTTTTCTTGTGGAATTTCTATGAGTCTATCTTATAGTAATTTCTCAGTTCTTCTAAAACAATGTTATTGATATAATTATTTATTTCTTTCAAAAGGAGGAGATTGAAGAGGAAGATGCTGACTCGATTGAAAAGGTGTTGTGGCATCAGCCAAAGGGCACAACTGAAGATGCTATGAGGGATCACAAGTCAGCGGAACCTTCGTTGTTAACCCACTTGTTTGACTCTGAACCAGATTGGAATGAGATTGAGTTTTTAATAAAATGGAAAGGCCAGTCACATCTGCACTGTCAATGGAAATCGTTTTCTGAGCTTCAAAATGTAAGCCTTAAATCTTTTTCTTGCTAACATACCATTTTATGTAATTACTGGTTATTGGTGGTAATGTTCGTATTGCATTGTTCTGGGCTGAAATTAGTTGCCTCTTTTCTTTTATTTGTCAGCTATATATACCACTCACATTTTTTTTCTTCTGTGAATTTGCAGCTTAGTGGTTTTAAGAAGGTTATAAATTATACTAAAAAAGTGATGGAAGATGTGACATATCGGAAGACAGTCTCACGGGAAGAGGTAATGTCAGCTATTAACTATGTCTATGTCAAATCCTTGGGGTTCTTGATATCAAATAAAAAATAAGGGACTGCAAAAAAAATTCCCATTTTGATATAAAAAGTATCGGTTTTACTTATATGTGCACAGTATTGTTTTCATTCTGCAAAATTTTCCCATGGTTATACAATAGTTTTTGCTTTCACTTAATGTGTACATGCTATGAAGCACGGACACGGACACGGACACGGCAACTTCTAAAAAATAAGGACACGGACACGGTAGGGAACACGGCAATTTTTTTTATATATATTTGCTACATAAGTTAATATTATGTTACCAAACATTAAAAATTAATAAAAATTAACATTAATATATATATATATATATAAACCACTACATTTATATTTATAAAGTTAAAAAAATAAATAAAGAAATTAAAAAATATATTACAATAATTATAAATATAGAAAAAGATATAAACTTATAAAGAAAAAAATTAAATAGAAAAACATATAGATATAAAAAACAGGGTTTAAATCAAAGATGTATATGTACAAAATATAAATTATATAAATATTGAAAAAAGAGAAAAAGATTAGAAATGATAAAAAATAAAAAGGAAGAGAGTAGAAGAGTAGAAGCGAAAGGTCGGATAGAGAGAGACAAGAGTCGATCAAGAAAAAAGAGAGCGAGAGAGTGAGGTGGCGGCAAGAGAGAGAGGCGATTGATCGAGAGGTGATGAAGCGATCGAGAGGCAAGATAGAGAGATGATTGAGAGGTGAGAAAGAGATGATGGATCGAAGAGAGAGGGACTTACCTTCTGGTGTGTCCAACGAACTAGGTAATTAGCTTCTTCTTCTTCTTACATTACGACTCTTCTGCATGTCTAGCGTGTCCCTTGACGCAAGGAAATTAAAGGGACATGCCAAATGGCACATCTGTCGTGTCCTCGTGTCTAAGACTTCAAATGAATTGAGCCGAGCCAAGCTTTAGTATGTTTGGACTTGTTTATTAAGATTTTAACGAGTTCAAGCTTCAGCTCAATAAAAATTTAACGAATCGAGCTCGAGCCAAGATGGCTTAGGCTTGACTCGAGCTCGAGCTTGTTCACGAGCCTTGATAAGCCCAAAAAATTATAACTTCATAATTGCGCATGAGACTAAAGTTACAATTAAAATTTTGATTATACAATTATATTTACAATATATATAAACATACTAATTGAAAAGTCAATATCTTACTAAAATAATAATATTTACCGCTACTATTATATAAATGTATTATCTATAGTTAGCTATTATTTACATATAAATAAATTTAGCTATTATTTACATTTACATTATTTAAATTTATAAATAACATATTTATTTTATTGTTTATACATAATTTTACGTTATTTAATATATAAATATTATATTTATTCTATTATTTAAATAAATATTAAAGGAGTCGAGGTAACGAGATGAGTTTTAGTATGTTTGGGCTTATTTGTTAAGATTTTACTTGAGCTCGAACTTCGAGCATAATAAAACTTAACGAACTGAGTTCGAATGAGTCCTTATCGAGTCGAGTTCGAGTTTGTTCACAAATGGCTCTGTTCATTTGCAGCCCTACCCATGCCCCCGGCGTGACCTTGTGTCCGATACCGCTATAGCACCTATTCCGGCGTGTCCGTGCTTCATAGTGTACATGTATGTGTTGATATGTTTCTTTTTGGAATTTTTTTTTTTCTTAATCACTAATACAGACATGCCTGAAAGTGATGTGATCATGTGAGATAGTCTTTTGATATGGCATGCCACATTTTGCATTTCCAGCACTGTGCCTAGATTAAATGTTCAACTTTCAATGAATGACACTTTAGCACTGGGAACCCAGATTGTTACCCCTATAAGGAAGTTAATTTGGTTCATTGGAAAAACAAGATTGAAAAGAGGGCACATAGCTCTTTAAGAAATATTAACTGAAATATTTGAATACCAAGTGATGTTTTAAACTAAAGCCATTCTGCCACTGATTGGCTTAAGGGATTTTTTTTGGTCTCTTCAATTTTATTTGATGCAAGTTGATGCCACTAGACATGCTTTGCCTTAGTTTAGCTTATATGGTTTAGTATAGACTTCTGGTCTTTTGGATTACATTGTTGGTATTACTCATTGCTTGGCAGGTTATATTGTTAATTGTGGATTATTGTAAAGTGAGTAGCATCACTGAAACTCTGGAAAGAATGAAAGTTTAATCTCATGGAAACCCAACATATGGACATCATATTTTGATGGTTTCTTAAGTGTGAAGTACATGAGGTTAAGGAGTTTAAATATACTTGCAAAAATAATATAAACCAAACCAAGCCTTAAGTCCCATCAAATGGGGTCGGCACTTGCAAAAATAATATAGATATGTTAAATTATAGCCCGGTTGATATCAGTCAAATCCAACCTCCTTGAAATTTGAATATCCTGATATTCATTGCATTTCTGTAACATTTTCCACACCTGCGGGTTGTTAGTGTTGAGAAAATCTCTTTGCAATAGCGTCATTCCATGGTGCAGTATAATTGGGCTTAAATAAATGAAGAAATGGTTTGGAGGTTCTATCTCTGCTTTCAAAGTATGCAGTGGTTTGTTATAATCTATATTCAAGTCATGTGCACTGAAACACCTGACCAAAAAAATAGAGTGAAAATTTACATGAAATCAGTTTCCTGATAAGTGTTTTTGTGAATGGAACTTGCTGCTGAACCAATTAGAAATTATGGTTTCAAGCTCATTTGGCACATCTTATTTGTTCCATTTTACAACCGACCATATTAATGGGGTTATCAGAAAAGTTTATTCTCTTAATTGTAGGAGTTCCTCCTGTAGGAGGCAGACCTTTGATCCCTGATCTTGTGAAGAAATTGCAGATGTAGTCATTATTAAGTCGAGTAACCCTAGAAATAGATGGATAATTATTCCAAAGTGGGGATTGTCCATTGTACATGTAATCCAATGTTTGAGCTTTTCTACCCCCATTATCCACAGTGATTTGATGTGAAAGTGGTGCATTACATGCATGTAAATACTGCATGCATTGTACATGCTTGTGGTGATATGCTTGTGTGTATATATACCCCCAAATTCCATAACCATGAGTGTAATTAGCTTAAGCTAGGGTGCGTGTGAAGTGAAATTGATATATATTTCTTATTATATATATATTTTTTGGGGGTGGGTGGTTGGTTTAGTGTGCGCGTGAGAAAATAAGAAAGAGATGAATTTGAGAGAAAATCGTTTAACTTAAAAATACGAAGCAAGCAATGCTTTCTTTCTTGAAAGATTAGAAATTAGATTAAATTGCATCTCAGAACAAGTTGAAGATAAAGAAGATAATAAGAATAATGAATAATACCTATGAAAAAAAAGAAAAAAGTCATTCCCAGAAGAGTTTTGCAATTTGCAAACACACTCATCTCTGTTTGTTGTGTATTATATGCATATATATATATATATGTGTATTTCTCTTTGGCTTAAAGCTGCTGAAAGCTGGACCTCGATGTAATCATAGGATGTTCTGATAAAAATTGATCTCCATGTGGAAGAAGATACCTATGCAGAAATATTTGGTGGCCTTACTGATTGGGCTTGGAGGAGCCCCAAGCTTCTATCTCAACTGTTTACATTCATATGAATGTTTTTAAAGTGAGACTAAATGCATCTGCATACCTTCTGGAATTCAATTCCATATTCTAGATATTTCTTTGGAAAACCCAGCAAAATGCTTCTTTTTAAGAGGCTGGCTTCTATATAGTCCCGTACTTAATCTTGAACTATAAGTGGTTCATGGTCTAAGCTCAAGAATCTTGAAGTAGTTTAATGTCTTTTGTTCATATTACAACATTTTTATCTAATATTTACACTGTTTTCATGAAATTAATCTGTTATCTGACTGTGTTCTTCTATTGGTGAATCAAATAACTAGATTGAGGTCAATGATGTGAGCAAGGAAATGGACTTGGACATCATCAAGCTAAATAGTCAGGTTTTGTTGTTGATTCTATTTGATGGTCATCTTTTGCCTTCTGTCTCTCTTGGTTTGAGGTTTCTGTAATCTGTTCTACTAATGCATGCTCAGGTGGAGAGAATAATTGCGGACAGAGTGACGAAGGATAGTTCAGGTGATATGGTTCCAGAGTATTTAGTCAAGTGGCGAGGACTGTCTTATGCTGAAGCAACTTGGTATATTAAACATATGTTATTTTCATCACTATTGTAACTTGTACTAAGTAACATTTTTTCTTTTCTAATATTATTTAGCCTTCATTTTCTCTAATCATAATGAATAAACTCAATCCCATCTTTTTTTTTTCTTTTTTTTTTTTTTTGGGGGGGGGGGGGGGGGGGTTATGTAACAGATGGTCACAATTTTTCTGGTTCTCCTTTATGTTATTTATTTATTTAGTTATTTCCTCCTTCCAAGTACTGTTTATTATAATTTGCAATGGAAACTTGAATGCTCATGATGGTGATGATGTGTTGTTCTAGGGAGAAAGAAGTTGATATTGCGTTTGCTCAAGATGCTATCAATGAGTACAAGGTAGCATACTGATTAATATGTGTCCTGTTTTGGTCCTTAATTGTGTGTGCCAATGTTTTTTTTCTTGATATCGGTGTTGAAATGTCTGTCAATCTTGTTGGTATTTGCATTAATTTGTTAATGCTGCGTATCTCATGCTTTGTATACATGTGTTTAGTCATTATCTCTTTTTCATGCATGGAATTTTACATGGTATGGAATGTGGTGCATAATTGATACCTCATTGACTTACATTTGTAATTCAGAAGCTTAGGGGTCCCCTGGAAGGGTTTTGCTTTTTGTCATATTGGTCATATTCTTATTGACCTTTCATATTTTTACTGAACAGCATTGTTTTGTTTAATGAATACATGACTCCTCCAAAATACAGAATGAAAATAAAAAAGAAACAAGCTGCAGGAATTTTTATTTTATTTTTTTATTTTAAATATAAATATATACATATATATATATATATATTTTGTACCTGCAAGCATGCTAAGCAGGAAGAATATGTGTGCATGTCAAAATTTCAGCCATTATTCCAAATAGTAAAGATCTTTCTAACAAAAACAAAGAATATAGGACATTCTTAACTGGATGCTATAATTCTATGGCTTGTTTAAGTTTGTGGAAGGTGAATTGGTTATTGTTTGGTTGATTGAGAGTGTTCTTGCATCATTCAATGTGTCAATTTCATTGGGTAGACTTTTATGGTGGAAAATTCAACAGTCTGTGTAAAGTGAGTTGTTTATAGGAGTAACACAGATCAAATTCAGATAGTTTTGGCTCAAATGAGAAATACTAAAATGCAATTTTAAGTGGTCTGTCCCCTAGAAATGGCACGGAGCCTAGTTGTCTCACACTTGGAAATGGATAAACAGTCATGAAACTATACCCAGCATTGTTGTCATGCAATAGTGGAGGAAAATAGTTGTCTAGATATCAAATTTGTGTTGGCCTTATAGATCATAGTGAATAATTGAATCTAGATCTTAGGAATACTTAGGAAGTGTCTCATATTAGTTATGAAAAGGAACCTTGAGGATGAGGTGATGGAAAGCTTTCACTTTGTAATCACCTAAATTTGTAGGATACGTTCTCATTGAGAATCTCTGTACAATTTCAACTCCTGCTCCCTTTCTTTCCTCTCATATCCTTGCAACTAGGTTGGCAACTTGGCATATTGAAGTACTATGTCTCAATTTAATTAATTAATTAATTATTTTTTTTTTATAACTTGTAGACTTTATTGAGGGAGGATTTGGGTGAATCTTGGGACCTACTCAAGAATTGAAAAGAAAATTTGGTTTGTTACATGAAAAGAGAGGAGTGTAGAAATTAATATGGGATAAGAAGAGAAGAAGAAAAGAAGATATGAAGAGGTTCTAGAAAGAGAAAATGGGAAATATTTATAGGAAAAGAAAAGAAAAACGGAAATGGATGTCCTAGTGATTTCCTGTTTTTTGTGAACCAATCATTTTCATATCATTTTTATTTTTGTGCGAAAACAATTTTCAAAATTTCATGACACAACCTAAAAGTATTTCATAAAAAATGGGTGTTTAAATTTTTTTTCTTTTCCATAATCAGTATTCCGAAACAGTCTGCAAACAAATTTTCTGTGATAGTTTCTTTTTTCTTTTTTTGAGAACAGATAAAAATACCCAACAAGCAAATTTTCGTCTGCTTACCGTCTCTACTATCAAATGGGCAACAATGGCACAGTATAAGTATATTATTCTTTTAGCTGTACAATGCTTTTTCCAAAGGCAACATTCACAAAAATCTCTCGCTTCTAGTTTTCCTTATGTTATGTGCTTATCCTCCATAAGGGGTAAGCCTTCCTTGAAGCTTCGAATGGATTTTCTTGGCCAAGTCTCTCCCATGCTTCTCAAGTATTGAAATTTGAAATCCTATAATGTTTTTTTTTTGTGGGTTTCCCATTGTTTTTTGTAATGTTGGTCCATTTCAATGTTCTCAATTTGGTGATTTGAATATATGTTTGGCTCAATTTCAAGGGTAATTCTTCCATGATTTTGAGTTGAGGGTGGATTGATGTTCGGTGGTTAGTTTTATTTCTTGGTGTCTTTGTAGAGTGATTGTTTTTGTTGGAGTGCCTTGTGTATGACTTGCCTATAGTTTTCATCTATTATGGAGTTGTATTTTTTTTGTAGTTTGGGATTCATTGAATAAGAGTATATTCTCTTATGGGCACCATGAAATTTTTGTTCGTTGCACTCACAAACGGAAGATTATGTCATTTATATTGTATACTTCGTATAATAGGTTCTGATGTTTTTGTCATGGGTCATTCTCAATTAATGTTGTACTTGTTGTTTTATTCAATCAGTCAGTTTGTATATGCCATAATTATAAAATTTGTGCAGGGATATTGATTTACACAATTATGGTAATCAAGGTTTCTATTTTTTTTATTGTGTAAGCAGGCTCGCGAGGTTGCAATGAGTATACAAGGAAAATTGGTGGATTTCCAGCGTAAGAAGAGTAAAGGTCTGTTATTCTTGGAATGTTAGCTCTGCTTGTTTACTTCAGCTTTTGGGGTTCATGTGGTAGTTTGGAAACATCCAAACTAGAATGTTCGTTATTAATAATACTAATTTTGATATTGCTGTTATTATTTCTTACTAAGAAGCTGGAATTGTTTAGAAGAAAGTAACGATATATTGTGTGTCTAAAACCATGAGAATGTTGCCTTAAAGTTTAAGTATCTTGTCCTTATATTGTGGAATGTTCAACTGTAATCCTTGATACGTTTTTGACACATCTCCTTCCTTGATATTATGTGCTTTTCTGTTGTCAAGATTAACATTCTAGGATTTCACTTGCAAACTTTGGTTGTTCTCTGATACCATCACATGCTACAAGCTTAATACCAATCCTCAATAACTTTGGTTCTGACTTGCTTTATATATATATATATATATATATTTGGGTTGTTGTTGAAGGAAGAAAGAAGTGTAAGCAATGAATTGGTTGTCGGGAAAAGCTATGTTTTCATTTTGTGTTTGCCAAGATCAGTATTATACATACATAATTGATGCATACACAAGAAAGTATATGCTAGCTTCAGCCACTTTCATTACCTCCCCTTCTGTTGTTTCTTCTTCAATTTCAGTGTTATCTACTTCATTGAATTCTTTATTTTTCAAATGCTGAAAAGATATTAGTTAATTTTGAAAACACTCTTTTGTCCTTTAGCAAGTTTGAGGGAGCTTGATGAACAGCCTGAATGGTTGAAGGGTGGAAAACTTGAGATTATCAGCTTGAAGGCTTGAATTTTCTTGTTAACAGGTATCACAGAGCCTATTCTGTTTGAAAATAGGTATTTGATACTGGAATTTTGTATTTCAATTTAGGTTTGGAAATCTGTGCTAATTAATTACCTCTTTTGTAGCACAGTTGGAGGAATAATCTGAATGTCATATTAGCTGATGAAATGGGTCTTGGTAAAACCGTTCAGTCTGTTTCTATGCTTGGTTTTTACAGGTATAAATTTACTCATGTCAGTGGTCTGCTGCTAACTTCTCTTGCCTCTTTTGAGTTTTTAATCATTTTTCTTCCCACAGAATGCTCAACAAATTCACGGGCCATTTCTTGTTGTTGTACCGTTATCAACTTTGTCAAATTGGGCAAAAGAATTCAAAAGTGGCTTCCTAGCATGAATGTTATTGTGTATGTTGGAACTTCGAGCAAGCCGAGAGGTGTGTCATACTTTTTGGTGATTTGGTTGTGATTCTAGCACTGATTAGGATACAATGTCAATGATCCTTGGATTATGTTGAAATTAGAGGCCTTTTTGTTTACTTTTTATTTCATAAGCATGTGTGTGATCTTTAAATTTTTCCGTGGATGGGTTTGGTAATCTAACTTTATTGCATTTTTTTTTCTTTTCTATTGGGGGGCACTGTCGTGCTTATGTCTCTATATTAGTCTTTGCTTGGTGCAAGTCCTTAATGTTATTGGGAAATCACCAGATATTTAATGGTGCTGACCCTGCTAGTATGTAGAACTATTTTGATCGTATGTACCAGAACTGGTGTGAATGTTTTGAATCATCTCATACAGAAGCTTTCCTGTTTTCTCTGCAGATGTTCAATTGAGCCAAACCTGCGTTTACATGGTCCATGTTTATATATATACATATTTTGCTGAAAGTTATTTTTTCTAAATGTTTTGAATCGTCCCATCTGGAAGAGTTCCTTATTTCTTCTTCTTTCTAAAGCTTATTTTCCTTTGCTGCCATTAGAATCTTGATAGTTCAGAATCATCCTTCTAATCTATTATCACTGATCATCAATTTAGGTTTGGTTGTATCCGTTTCCTATTGTAATGATTGTTGTACTCTTGTGCACGAGATTATGGTTGAATCTTAAATATTCGGGTTTGAGGTTTCTCTGGTTTAGATTTAGCATCTATGAGAGGAGTAAATGCTGTCAAATGTGGTTAAAATGGGCACCAATGTTAGGTCCATACGGATTTTGTAATTTGGAGGTAGGTGCTGGCTGGTGTGAGGTGATCATGGGCCAAAGTGGCTGCCAGCTACCACTTCTTTCGGATTGGATGTAGGCAGCCACTATGATCTCCCTGTCAATGAACTTGGAGTGGGTCAGTGATGGTTAATAATCTCATACGTTAGTGGTCGCATGTAGGTGAACTGCCTTTTCTCTTTCATAGTTCATTTCTTGTTCACGCATATTCTAAGTGTTAAATCTCTATTTGATTGGGCTGATGTAGTTGGCATGCCTTATATCGGTTCTTAGGGTGGGACATTCTAACAGCAATTTTGCCACTCCCATCATTAAAATCTTGGAATCATAAAATTTTGTCACATACTTTAGGTGTGTGTAGAAGAGTGTGTGGATGCATCAATTGCAGATAATTGAATTTTAAAACAAGCTTCCACTCTTGGAGAATCATAGGAGACCTGTTTACATGCACAGATGAACTTAATATTTAATTTAATGGATTAGTTGGAGTCTGATGTAGCTATCCTAATTGATGAGACAAGGGCTGGCTCAATGTTCAAAAATTGGCTGTTTCATCACAAACCGGTCAGTTTGTATTGAAATGTTGGCTTTCGGTTGATTAAAAATCACACTCAACCAGAATAAAAGATCTTGCCACTCTCCAAGTGATTATAGTTGGTGAATTAGGGAATGGTGATCTTTCGATGCTCTGTTGAAGGCATTCAGCTCAGCGTAGAAGTAGCTGGCGGGCCTTGTCTGAAGACCAAGGGCAGGACTTTGCACTGTTGGAAGGACTACCAGTTTTGCTATAGTGGACTTCCTATCTATAGCGTATTCGTTGGGATTTTTTTGAAGTTACATAGAGCTTTTTTATGTTGCATAAGGGATATTTATATTTTTTCCCGCTGTAACTTGTGATTTTGATTAATTAGTATAACTGCAATTTTGCAGAGTCTTAGTTTATTTGCTTTTCCCAATTTTTTTGTGAATTTTATTTTAGGAATGTTTTGCTAATTATTTTCTTCGATTGCATTGCAGGTTTGTCAGCAATATGAATTTTACACTAATAAGAAAGGTGGCAGAGGTATAAAGTTTGATGCTCTGTTGACTACATATGAAGTATTATTGAAGGATAAGATGGTGCTATCCAAAATCAAGTGGAACTATCTTATGGTTGATGAAGCTCATAGGTTAAAGAATAGTGAGGCTTCATTGTATATGACACTTTCGGTACGGCAATGCTTCCAATAAAACTTTTTTGGTATACTTTTTATTTATAATATACATATATTTTTTATTTATCAAAAATAAATAAATATATATACATATATTTTTCTTTGGGTAGTTACTGTTGTATGCTATGCTTGTGTTTGCACAGGAGTTTAGCACCAAGAACAAGTTGCTTATCACTGGTACTCCCTTACAGAACAGCGTTGAAGAGCTATGGTAATTGTTACTTCTGATTGTTAAAATTTTATGTTTGACACAATCCATTTGAATAATCTTGTTCATTTGTTGTTTTACAGTAAACTGGGGACCCCCACTCAGACCCCATCTAACGGGGGCTAAACTGGGTGTACTTTTTTTTAAAAAATTTAATTAATTTAAAAAAAAATAAAATAAATGTTTAATTTAATTTAAAATTTTTATATAATATTTGTATCTTAACAAAAGCTTTGGAAGGCTAAGAAGTTGAAGTTTTGAATAAGGAAATCACATACTTCTTCTGTTTTAGTAGATGCTTTATCAAATAGCTCAAGCATTTGTTGACTGACAATGCATTGAAGTCAGTAATGCTGTAGTTTGATGAGTTATTGCATCACTATCAGGAGGATTGTTTTATTGCATTTATTTATGTTTATAGGCATATAGCTATATATTATATTTGGAGATACATTCTCATTTTGATAAGGGGTGACCATTGGTTCAATGCTAAAACCTTGGTTTAATAACCTTGAGGTTGTGGGTTCAAGTCACGGGATACCACTTTGTGCCTTTGTGCAAAGGTTAGGTGTGTACCCAATCTTTCCTCCCAAACACACATTCTTGTGTACTAATTGGGCGTTGTTTTTATTCTCATTTTGATATTGGTGCTTGTTTTATTTATCAAAAAAAAAAAAAAATGCTTTCCACTGTCTGAAAGTTAACGGTGCATGTTTTTGTATCTTTTCTTTAGAAGATAAAATCATTTGTTCATAATTTGTTTATCTGTCTGCACATTAATAATATGTGGATAGATGTGAAAGTTTTAGAAACTGCTACAATTTGAACATTGTGGAGAAATTACGTTTTACCTTTTCATGAAAAAGAAAATTAGCGGAAAGCCCTTTTCAAGAACTTGTTTAGTCATAGATCCTATGGAAATTCTTGTGATCTGATAAGTCCTATATGTTTGGAATTGTATTCTAGGAAGTAATTTTTTGAACTTAAATATTTTTTCATGATGACTTTATACTTGTTTTCGTCAACATGCTTGTTGTATAGTAGGTTTTTATTTTTATGTTCCAAAATTTTAAAATTCCTAACTTTCAAAATACACATCCTTGTTATTTTATTTTATAAAATTTAGATTTTGTTTAGATTTTTTGAAAACTACTCGTGAGATCTTTCAAACAAGATCTCAATTGAATATAAGATTATGTAAAATGAAAAAAAGTAAAAGTTTTGCAATGTTTTTGGATTTGGAAGTACGAAATTTTTCCACTTCTAAAATTTCACACTTTTGAGAAATATTGTCACGAGACTCCTTTCGGCATTATTATATATGTATGTATGTATATATATATATAATAGTTTGAATATTTTAGTGAGTGTGAAAATGTTTATTCTTGGGTTTTTGGTTGATGATTTCTCTGGCTCTAAGAATATAAAAAAGATTTAGTGGTTTATAAGTTCTATATAGAGGACTTGTAAATAGAACCCCCTATTTTTTATTTTATGATTTTTGTAATTTCAGTGTATAAAAGTGTATGATACAAAGATGTCAGGGTTTTAGTAGGCTTTTGATTGTTGTGTTAAATATTTAAGTGTGCAGAGGTGTTTGGAAATTTGGAATCATCTAAATTTCAAGTTATGGGTAGAATGGAGGAGATAGATTCTTTGGAAATGCAGGGGAATGAGGTTGAGGATTTGAGGAGAGAGAGGAGGGAGCTAGGCATGAAGTTGGAAGAGTTGACTCTTAGAATGCAGATTTTTTGGGCACAAAAAGCAAAGGTGAGGTGGTTAAAGGAGGGGAATGTTAGTTTAAAATTCTTTCATAGGGTTGCGGATGGCAAAAGGAAGAAAAATTTTATTAAGAGGTTGGAAGTAAGGCCAGGGTAGTGGTGGACTTAGAGGAGCAAATAGTCCAAGGGATTTTGGATTTTTACTCAAAATTGTTTTCGAAGGATGAGATAGTCAGGCCTAGGTTAGAAGGGATTGAGTGGAGGCCTATTGATCAGGAAAGTGCCATCTGGTTAGAGAGGCCTTTTGAGGAATTGGAGATTAAGGATGCAGTTTTTGAGTGTGAGAGGGACAAGGCTCCAGGTCCTGACGGGTTTTCATTGGCATTTTTTCAAGATTGTTGGGAGGTGGTAAAGGGGGATTTGGTGAAGGTTTTCATGGAATTTTATGAGTCAGGGGTGGTTAATTTATGTGCTAATTCCACATTTATTTGTTTGATTTCCAAGAGGGATTGGGCCATCCGAATTGGTGATTTTAGACCAATTAGTTTGTTATCATCACTCTACAAGATTTTAGTGAAGGTTTTGTCAAAAAAGTTGAGGGCTTCTTTAGGGGATACAATCTCTTCGACACAAGGGGCTTTTGTGCAAGGTAGATAGATTCTAGATGTGGTGCTGGTGGCGAATGAGGTGGTTAAAAAGTGTAGAAAGTCTGGAAAGAGAGGTCTTGTATTTAAGGCAGATTTTGAGAAAGCGTATGATCATGTAGATTGGCATTTTTTGGATTTTGTGATGGTTAGGAAAGGGTATGATGAGAGATGGAGGTCCTGGATAAGGGGATGTTTAGTTTCTTGCAATATGTCGGTGATAGTCAATAGTGGCAAGGCGGAACTTTTAAGGCATCTCGAGGGTTGAGACAGGGAGATCCTTTATCTCCTTTTCTCTTCATCATGTTGGCGGACGTGTTAGGAAGGATGGTGGATAGGGCTAAAGAGGTTGGTTTGTTTGAAGGCTTACAGGTTGGTAGACATAAGATTAGTGTGACACATTTGCAGTTTGCGGATGATACTATCTTCTTCTCTGAAGGGGATGAGAGCCAAATGGTGGATCTTTTTTCGGTGGTTAGGCTTTTTGGGGTGCTCTCTGGTCTCAGGGTAAATTTAGAGAAGAGTAGGGTTGCGGGTATTAATGTTAATTCAAGTTTGATTTAGAGATTGGTTGAGTTACTTGGGTGTGGTATAGAGACATTTCCGATGAAGTATTTGGGGCTTCTGCTGGGAGGTAACCCAAGGGGTGAAGTGTTTTGAAATCTGGTTATGGAAAAGATAGGCAAAAGGTTAGAAGGGTGGAGTAGGGCTTTACTATCCCGTGGGGGTAGGTACACTCTAGTTTAGACAATGCTAAGTGGAATCTCAATTTATTTTATGTCTGTGTTTAAGGTTCCAGTCAAGGTAACAAAATCTATTGAAAGTTAATGAGGGATTTTCTATGGGAAGGAAAAGGTGAGGGTAGGAAGGATCATTTGGTGGATTGGGAAACGGTGTCCTTCTCTACGGAGAAGGGGGTTTTGGCCATTGGTAATATAGTGGCTAGAAACATGGCTCTGCTGGGGAAGTGGTTATGGCGATTTCCCAATGAGTGTGGTTCATTATGGCATGCAGTTATTAAAAGCAAATATGGGATTCAGGTTAATGGTAGGAACTCGTGGTCTCGAGGGATAGCGGTCGTGCTCCTTAGAAGTCCATTTCTTAGATTTATCTAGTTTGGTCCCGATTCATTTCTATGAGGGTGGGTAATGGGGAAATGGTCAAATTTTGGGAGGATGTTTGGGTGGGCTCGATGTCCTTGGTTGAGTCATATCCACTTCTGTATGGTGTTTCTCAATCTCATAATTGTTCTGTTGCGTTTGTGGTGGGTTCTTTGGTGGTTCCTTTATCTTAGAATTTTAATTTCCATCGGAATCTTCACGATAGGGAAGTTCTGGAATTGATTTCTCTTTTGTCAAGGCTCGAAAATGTTTCTTTGTCTCCAATGTTGAAGGATAGGTTGGTTTGGAATATTCATTCGTCGGAGTCTTTTACTTGTAAGTCCTTTCTTGATAAAATCATTGATAATTCTCATGTCCCTCAGTTTCCATTTCATAACAAGATTTGGAAGGCGTGTATTCCTCTCAGGGTGAAAGTGTTCATGTGGATTTTGGTTCATGGGGGCACTTTGACCAATGATTCATTGCAAAAGAGGAGACCTTCGTGGTATCTTAATCCTCAATGGTACATCATGTGTTGTAGAAGTGGAGAATCTTTGGATCATCTCTTTTTGCATTGCTCGGTGGCTAAGTATTTATGGCATAGGGTGTTTGGATTGGGTAGTGTGATGTGGGTGGCCCCAAAAGGATGTGTTCAAATGTTATTATTTGATTTTTAAGTTTTTGGAAGATTGAAGAGAGCTAAAGTACTGTGGAGTGGCGTAGTCTTTGCAATTTTTTGGGTTGTTTGGTTGGAAAGAAATGCTCGGGTTTTCGAAGGAGTGGCCCGGGATATAGATTACTTATGGGACAGGGTGAGATACTCGACGTCTTTTTGGGCCTCGGCAAGCTCAGTATTTCGGGGGATTTCGCTTTTTTTGCTTGCTTCGGATTGAGTGTCAGTTTGTTCTATGTAGAAGTTTTTGAGTTCGGTATTTTTGTATTTTCATTTTTCTCTTTTTGGTTTTTCCATTTCTGTTGTAAGAGGATATCTTATCTTATTTTTCCTTGGCCTTGAGCCTTAATAAATCTTTGTTTGTTGCTAATCACAAAAAAAAAAAAGAAAAAAAAAGAAGAGAATATTCACACATAATGTTTACACTTGTTAGAAATTTACATTTTGATTCATTTGAAAACGTGTGAATATTCACACTAATGATTTTAGGCCAAGTTTGGCATCCCAATATAAGTGCACTTATTTCATCTTTTTATCTTTTTTGGGTCACATCAATCAACATCTCCTCTCTACTTTTTCTACACATAATACAAGAAAAGTCAAAAAGTGCACTTATTCTAAACTTCCCAAACCTTGTTAGAAATTCATATTTTTATTTATTGAAAATGGTATTTACAGTTTTAAGTGTAAATATTCACACTCGCAATTTTTAGACTTACTAGAAATTCACATTTACTTAATTGACACTATTATACATATATATGATGAGGAGGAGTCCACAATGGAATAAGTATTCCAACTGTCTTAACTTTTTACTCCCTTACTCTGGGCTTCTATTAGGAATGTTTTTCAAACAGATACTATTTTCCTATTTTAGTGCATGCTTTGCGGAGAATCTTTGGATTTTATTGAAAATACAATTTTCAAATTTTCGTAATAGAACTCACTCACAAATTCTGAATTTACTTATTACCATGTATATAAGTGGTGGGAATAGTGTCATTTTCAATCACACAAGACTTGATGGGTCATAAGATTTTCAACAGCCGTAAATGCGACATGAGTCTCATATATGGGATTTACTAATAAATGCGCTTTAAAAAATATGGAAAAACTCATTTAAATGATAAAAAATAACTTTTTTATGACGATTTTGATTTAGTAAAAATAAAAAAACATTATCCAGCTTCATTCACACCAATCGAGGTGTTCCCTTCATAATATAGTATACATAGTATTGATAATGTAGTATAGATATAGATTTGAATGTTACCAATTTTGACAGAGAAACTTGTAAAGACCATAATCTAAATTAATCTCTCTCTCTCTGTCTCTCTCTCTCTCTCTCTATATATATATATTAATGACAGGGCTCTGCTTCACTTTCTTGATCCTGATAAGTTTAAGAGTAAGGATGACTTTGTTCAAAATTACAAGAACCTTAGTTCATTCGATGAAATTGAGGTACATTTTATCGTCTCCTACCTTCTATTTCTGTTCTTTCCATACCCCTTGGTATAAATCTTGGATAAATTTTATAAATTATTGCTTTTCTCCTGCTGCTAGCTGGCTAATCTTCACATGGAATTGAGGCCTCATATCCTTCGAAGAGTTATCAAGGATGTGGAGAAGTCCTTGCCTCCAAAGATTGAACGTATTCTTAGGGTTGAGATGTCCCCTCTTCAGAAGCAGTAAGTGATTTCAATTGCCAGCATTTTTTGGGGCTACTACTTAATTCATTTTATTCACATGTATTGCTGGTTAACTTAATACAGGTATTATAAATGGATCTTGGAACGCAACTTTCATGACTTAAACAAAGGAGTTCGGGGAAATCAGGTAAATTATTGTTCTTGATGTTTCTTAAGTGAGAACATCTTTACCTTCAGCCTTAATTGTAAACAATGATGCCTTTGCTTAGTTATTGTAATTTTTAGGGATAATTACATTTTACCCCCTTGTGGTTTAGCTTGAAAACATATTACCTCCCTGTGATTTAGAAATATACACGTAACTCCCTTATAGTATGGAGTAAACTGCAAAGTTCAATTCTGTTAACATTTTCTACAAAAAGCCTATATTACCCTTGTCTGTTTGTTTAATTTTCTTCGTAATGCCATTATCAACCAAACTCCATTTTCTTTCACTTTGCTCTCTTTTTCCCCTTTTCTTCTTCTCTCCTTTCTTTTTTTATTATCCAATGGAAGACCACCCACCCAACACCGTTACAAGCAGCCTTCTGTCATTATTTTCCTTTCAACACAGTAGAGAGATCGTAGACTAGAGAGAGAAAAAAATAAGTTTCAATTTCTTGAGAGATGGTAGCAAAAGCTACCAATCCATTCACAACCTATTACGAAAACATTCAATTGTTGATTCAATTGGAGCTTAAATCATCCGAAACTAGCTCCACTGAAAACAATTGTCCAAGGTATATGCTGCATTGGGAGGTATTTGGGGATAGTTCAAGTATCAGCCCATTCTCAGTGGGTGTTTATATCATGATTCATGTGTGCTGTAATGTGAGGTGGTCCCATGGTGACCTTGGGTTATTGGATGAAGTGAGGAGAAACGAAAGTGGGATGAGGGAAGGAGATTATGTGCATGGTGAAACGAAAAGGGAAGAAGCGAAGGTTGGTCACTGCTGTTAATGGTGAAAAGGTTGAGGAAGAAGAGAATTGAAAAATAAAAAATAAAAAATAATTAAAAGGGCAAAAATATGTATATATTTTTTTGAACTGAAGGCAAAAATATGTTTGATACTTGTCCCACGCACTCAATTTTGTGTGTGCCCTGCATTCGCCGTTAAATGTAACAGGATTGGTTACTTTTACACTATACTCCAGACTATGAGGGGGTTATGTGCATATTTCTAAACCACAGTGAGGTAATGTGTTTTTGAGCTAAATCATAAGGGGTTAAAATGTAATTAACCCTAATTTTTATTGTTGTTTTTGCTGTTTCCTATTGTAGATTTCTGTGCAAAGAACAATTGTTTTGACATCTCTCCAATATTTGCAGGTTTCACTTTTAAATATTGTGGTAGAATTGAAGAAATGTTGCAATCACCCATTTCTATTTGAAAGTGCAGACCATGGTTATGGTGGGGACACAAACATTACTGGTAGCAGTAAACTGGAACGGATAATTCTTAGCAGTGGGAAGCTAGTTATACTTGATAAGCTGCTTGTCAGATTGCATGAAACTAATCATCGTGTATTAATATTTTCTCAGGTTTGTTTCAGAAACCATATTTCTGGATATCAAACCAGGGCAACTGGATTATCAATTCCTTGGTCTGGAAATAGGTTCTACCATAGCCAACATTAACTATTGCCATTTCTTTTCTTATTGTCAAAAATATTTTCCTTCATCAGTCCATCTTGCTGATGGATCATGAAGTAACAGTGTCAATGCTCTGTGTTGCTGGCCCTTGGGTTTTTTCTGTTGACTCGCATAGAAATTGGTGTAAGCTCAAGCAGTCCTCTTCAAGGTCGGCGCAGACAAGATTGGCTTGGCCTTGTCTGTTTCAGTAATTGAATATTTGTGATTTTATAATGAAAGTCTAGGCATAAGGAACAAATAGTTTATTTAATTTATTGGGTAGTGAAAAAAGATATGAATTTATTTAATTTAACTAAGCATATAGCCTTGATAGAGCTGAATGGATAAAAAGGGTTCATTTAGCCGACCCCAGTTAATTGGGACACAAGGCTAGTTTGGTTTCATAGATTGGCATATTTTGTTAATATACACAATCAATAAAACTGGCTATTTATAAACTATGTTTTTTTTATTTATTCAAATTTATTTATTTATTATTATTATTATTTTGAAAGAGTTAAAACCAGGAACATTGATAAACTTATGGAAGCAGTAATTAGTAAATGGAGGGGTCATTGTGTCATGATATGCTAAAAGCTGAGGCTCCCTAGTGTAAAGAACAACGGTTTGAGTCTAAGAGTGGCCACTTTGAGCGACTAATGTCAAAGGCCCAAAGGTATAAACCATCCAATCCATTGCTCTCAGCATGCTCATTTAATTAGCACCAACACTTCTTTTGGGTTTTGCTATATTTTCTTTTCAGCAGTAAGTAAATTAACCTTTGCAGGGGTTAATTGATGTCTTGCAGTAAAATTCTCTACGAATAAATAATCCAATTAAATTTTCCGTTGGCCTTGCAAGTGTTCATTTAAAATTGCACCTCGGTAGATGATCAATTGATCAAGCGTGTGTCTTTGTCGATCCAACGTTTATAATGACATTTAAGATTTGACAAATATTTATCATCTATTTCTTTTCTAAAATGAAAACCTGTCATGTTTGGTTATAAGTTAATGTTTTCACTGTCTAATATGGTTACATATATATCATATGGATTGAAGTGTATTGCCATTGATTTTTGTAGCAAAGATTATTTCTTAGTGATCAGTCTGATGGGTTGAAGCACATTAACGTGACTGTTTCACTGTTGCAGATGGTTAGGATGTTGGATATACTGGCAGAATATTTGTCACTTAGAGGGTTCCAATTTCAGAGGCTAGATGGTAGTACCAAGGCTGAGTTGCGTCAGCAGGCTATGGACCATTTTAATGCACCTGGAAGTGATGATTTCTGTTTCCTTCTTTCAACTCGTGCTGGTGGCTTAGGCATCAATCTTGCAACAGCAGACACAGTTATAATATTTGATTCAGACTGGAATCCTCAAAATGACTTACAGGTTGGTACAATATGATTTGTTCTTTTGCATTATCAGTTTCTTTTTGTGCTCAATTTCACATTGAAATGTTAATTCTACATGTATTTCTAAAAATTTTTTTTTTTATAGGCAATGAGTAGAGCTCATAGGATTGGGCAGCAAGAAGTTGTTAACATCTATCGATTTGTTACAAGCAAGAGTGTGGAGGAAGATATCTTGGAGCGTGCTAAGAAGAAGATGGTATACTAATTAGCAGTTGTCTTTTTCTCTTTCTACCAGGCTTTTGCATATCATTCATTTTTAGATGCATTGTTGTGCTTGCTTACTTCGCTTATATTGATGTATGCATGCTTTCTGGTTCTATATGTGTGGATCTCTTACCTTCTGATGTATCCTTGATAGGTTCTTGATCATTTGGTGATTCAAAAGTTGAATGCGGAGGGAAGACTGGAGAAAAAAGAAGCGAAAAAAGGGAGTTCCTTTGACAAAGTAAGTACATAAGCAGGAAAATATATTTAGTTGTGTTTTGTGAAAAAAATATATGGTTCATAGGAGATTTTTGAAATTTGAAAGCAATTGGTTTAGGTCAACGGAATTACTTGTTATTGTAGTTGTCATTGTGAAATTCATGTTCTGTATCCGCTGCAGAACTAACAATTTCTTTTTAGATCACATCCTTGGCTGTATTGTTTTGACCTTAGTAGGTTTTCCATCTAACATTTGCCTCACATGATTACAGAATGAGCTGTCAGCAATCTTGAGATTTGGTGCAGAGGAACTATTTAAGGAAGACAAAAATGATGAAGAAAGCAAAAAGAGGCTTTTAAGTATGGATATTGATGAAATTCTTGAAAGAGCAGAAAAGGTAGAAGAGAAGCAAACAACAGAAGAGCATGGGAATGAATTGTTGAGTGCTTTTAAGGCAAGCACCTAAAACCCAATGTTATTATTATAATGATTATTTTTATGTTTCAGAAGGGGTTTTCCCTTTCCTCTTTTTTGTTTTTCTCTTCTCTTCAATATTTAGGTACCATACCATGATGTTTCCACTTTTGCATAGATTTCTCTAGATTTCTTATGTAAGCTCTATTCTTATATATGTTACTATTTTTAGGTTGCCAACTTCTGTAGTGCTGAAGATGACGGGAGCTTTTGGAGCCGCTGGATAAAACCGGAAGCTGTATCTCAAGCTGATGTATGAACCAAATATTTAAATCAGTTTTAATCATGAAATGCATGTGAATGTCTTATATTGCTTTTCAAACTGATTAGTAGTTCACTTATTAAGTTATTTTAGTATATTTATTGCTTCCTTCTTTCTTTAGGAAGCTTTAGCTCCTCGAGCTGCAAGAAACAATAGGAGTTATGTGGAGGCTATCCCACCTGAGAGAAGTAATAAAAGGAAAAAGAAGGGAGTTGAACCCCAGGAGAAAGGCCCAAAGCGCCGCAAAGCAGATAATTTTGGCCATTCAGCGCCAGCAATTGAGGGAGCTGCTGCTCAAGTAAGAGGATGGTCTTATGGGAATTTGTCGAAGAGAGATGCTTCCCGCTTCTTCCGGGCGGTAAGATCCCAGTATCTCATGTGTATTTTATAACCTTTTGTACTGGTATACCCATTACTGTGTTGGTATAGATGCAGATATGCAGTTCATCAGTCTCGTTTCTCATAAATAATTAGAAGATATGTAAGTCTAGGAGCTATGTGGTTTTCTTTATTGACATGAGGTTCCTTGGAAGCCTTATTTGTCGTCGTCTTCTTTTCCTTTATTTATCTGTCTTTTTTCTTCTTTGAGTTGTAAGTTTGAACTTTTGTTTTGTGGTCATCTTATCATAGTGAAAAACATATCAAATATAAGGCCCGGTGAGTAGATTTGATACAGAAGTCTTCCTTAATTGAGCAATATTTGGGCAATAAAAACGCAGTTAAGGTGATCCTATCCTCAATCTTGGCTGCATCTAATTTCACATCCTTAATTATTCCAATATTTCTCAATTTGCCATGGTCATGAAACCCACTCCGTCGTCAACCTGGAGGATGGATTTATTGGGTAACTGTCAACTGCTACATCAAGCTGATGGCCTATTGATGCAGAACACATTGTTTGGAGTTTTGCTAATATTTATAATACAATGTAAGCATGATTTAGTTATTAAAAGTTGTGACAAGATGTCTTACATAAGGATGTAGTGTTTACACTCAGTTCAGTAAGGATATTGTGGTCTCTGAATTACAAGATGCACCTTTTATGGATTATTCTCAAGTAAGCAATATTTGCCCTCATCCATTGTCTCTGTAGCTAGTTCTTTTGTCTGGTTTTACTCTGGGTTCTATCTGAGTCCATCCATTTTTATCACTTAAATTGTCCAAACAAGAGTCATGTCTGCCAAGTAGCTGGATCACTGTTGATTGGTTGGTTGACCAGGTCAGACTGGTTGGTTTTGATCACTAGATTTTGACAGTTCATCTGAAGTAGTCTGGAAATATTGGTTCTCCATTATATGCAGCCCTCCGCTGGTTATCCTCCATGGCTTTTGCCCTTGAATTTTGAAATAGGCAAAGGCTATAACTGCATCTTGCTGAATTTTTGAATTGTGTACACTGACTATCTGGTTATTGGATAAGAAATGAGTTTTGGATTTTGATTGGTCAATAACCAGTGAATGTATCAATGGACCTTGTTCAATGAAGCTTAGGTTTATTTTTGAACAGTATCTGACATTTCTATAGGATAGTGTGGTGTTGATTTAGTTTTGTTTATACCCTTTATATTTGAAGGACTAAGGATCGAGGGTGTAGTTCATAATTCTGGCGTTAATTTGAGCATGATTGGATCTTGTTCAATGTAACTTAAGGTTTATTTTGAGCAGTTTCTGACATTTTTATTGGATAGTATGGTGTTGATTTAGTTTCATTTGTACTTTCTATATTTTATGAACTACGGATCAAGGGTGTTTTTCATAATTCTGGTTTGGGCTGTAAAGTTTGTTGTAGTGGGATGATGGAGTCTATTATATATAGCGATTGATTTGGCAATATTTTGGAAGGAATGATGGGATTTTTGGAGCTCTACTAGATCAGGCGTGATTCATCTTGTTTTAGGGAGTACTGAAGGAGACCTAGGCTTTTATTGTTGCTTTGCTTGTTCTTTTAGCTATATTTCTTGTACTTCAAGCGCTCTTTATCTGTTCTCTCTGTCTCAGATAACTTCCTGAAGCTATCTTGTTCACTACCTTCCCTTGCCAGACAGCTCAGCTTCTTGGGTTTTCTCAGGCTGTCTTGCATCTAAAGGTTGCAAATTATTAGTAGGCTTTTTTGTTTTTTAAACTAAATTACATGAAGTGTTCCACTCCAGACACAACTAGAGGTTTTGTAATCTTTGTTTTTTTAATATGAAAATGCTTTTTCTCAGTTATCATTCATGACAGCAAGAATGACTTCATTGCAAAGAGTTGACCTTCTTAAGGCCATTACTTTCAGTTACTGTCATCTCTCCCAATCTTTTGCTACATGGACTTGGTGATGTGTTTGTGCATGGAGATGTGTTTTCATGTTTGATGTCCCTTCAATCCCAAATCTTAGAATAATTTGGATTTGGCTTGAGTCAAAAAGTTGTGCACAGGTGCTGGGAGAATTATTACATATTAAAATACATTTATGTTATAAAACATCACAATATGCAGTGTTTTAATCTATGAATCACTAACACTTCAAAACAAGTGCCATGTCCATGTTGGACACTTTGGGGACATGTATGGGACATGCCACATGGCGTGCCCTCTTATTTAATTAATTTATTTCTAGGGGACATGCTAGGGACACACTAAGGACATGCTGAGTTGTCTTTTCCCCCATTTTCTTTAATGCTTTTGATGAATATTGAATGGTGAATGTTTATTATCTTTTTCTTAGATTTAAATACTTAATCATCCATAAAAAAAACATGTAAACTACAAGTGTTAATTTAAAAATGTTTTTTTTAAATTTTTTTTTTTTGTAATAGAACTAGAGTTATTTTTGTTAATATTGATTGTTTGTGGATGTAATATTAATTTAGATAGCAAATAAAAATATATGAAAACATATTTTATTGTCGTATTCTCACCTTGTCCGTGTCCCCATTTTTTTAAAATCACCGTGTCCCATGTCCGTGTCTGCATCCACGTCCATATCCATGTTTTTAGGTTCTAATTTTTATGTGAAGTATAGATTTAAATTCAGTTCACTGTTTGAGGGTGCTTCTTATCCGTTTTCACAGGTGAGAGTTCAGAAAATTGTCACTTGCTACTTAGTTTAAGCCTTTTGTTCTTCACCAGCATGTACAAAGGGACCTGAGTGTCTGATTTGGATACATTTCTAATGTATGCATTGGACACAATTCTTCTGTCCTTGTCCCTCTCATGTCATGTTGGCATGTGTACTTCAGGCTAACAGAATGGTCTTTGTAACAAAGAGCTGAAGTTGTCTCTAAAATATGATTGCATTTCTAATGGGTTAGATTATTGCCTGAAGTGTCCTATTCTTTTGGCACCTGGCATGGGAATTGCACCACATGACATGACTTAGATGAGGGCATGTTTCTAACACAAGATTGTGAGGGTGATATAATGAGTTGCATTCCACCATTTCTTGCTTGTTAAATGTTCATCAATAATATCTGGCACTTTTTTTGTTGAACTTCTGTATTCAGTTTTTTATATGCCATACTCTGGGACCTTAAGGATACTATATGCAACTCACTGTCAATATTGTTTTCTTCCATACCATGTTCTAATTGATCAACTGGTGCTTCTGTCCCTCACTTCTTCTGTCCCTCACTTCTCCCAAATTTTCCTTGCTTCTCCATTTTCTGTGCAACTGAAGGCAGAATGGAGAAGAGGGATAAACAGTAAGTATAATATCTGAACTCATTGAATTTGGCTAGTTTTGGATTTCATTTGTTGACAAATGTCATATCTAGTTACTACCTTATTGTATTCCTTTTCATTTTCAACTGATGTTCTTTGAATTGTATAAAGAGAAAATAAAATGTGCTGAAGTAACTGTTTCCTTTTAGTGCATTTAAAGGAGTGAAATTGGTTTTCTTCTGTTTAATTTAACATCTTCACTTTTCTGTATTTTCCATGTTATGTGTAAGTAAGGAGATGCTCTATTACCCTGCTATGCAAGCGTTTTTATGACTATTGTAATGGCTTTGGCGTTTCTTTTATGTCCGTTTTCTGTCATACTATCTTTCATTGCTGTTTGTGCACTATTGGCAAAGGGGTTGTGGGACCTTCTGTGTGATAACTGAAGTGGAGACATATTATGTTTCTCCTTTGTTATGCACATCTTTGAATGTAACTTTTCTTTTAATATTTTAACATTCTGCTGAAATTAGGTTAAAAGTTTGGGAATCACAGCCAAATCAGCTTAATAGCGGCTGAGGTTGGTGGGGCAGTTGAAGCTGCTCCCACTGAAGCACAGATTGAGCTTTTCGTTGCTTTGATCGATGGTTGCAGAGAAGCAGTTGAGGGAGGGAATTTTGATCCAAAGGTTAGATTTCTGTGAATTCTACTGAGGGTCTGAGTCACATTATTAATTGAGTGCAACTTATGCGATATGTGTTTATTGTGAGCACTATGTGGCTATTGTGAACTAACAATTAAATGTTGTATGTACCTTTAGGGGCCTATATTGGATTTTTTGGTGTTCCTGTAAAGGCTAATGATTTACTAAGTCGTGTTGAAGAACTTCAACTCCTAGCAAAGCGTATTAGTTGCTATGAGAATCCCACCTCTCAATTCCAAGCTTTGATGTACCTCAAACCTGCAACTTGGTCTAAAGGTTGTGGTTGGAATCAGAGTATGTCTTTACTCTCTTTTAAATAATGTAACTTTCAATTCTTTGGAAAGGTTTTTCTGGTATATGTGGTGGATGCATTATTTTTCCTTGTTTCTGTTTGTCACTAGAGGATGATGCTAAATTACTACTTGGAATTCACTATCACGGATTTGGCAATTGGGAAAAGATAAGGTTAGATGAAAAACTCGGTCTTACCAAGAAAATTGCTCCAGTGGAACTTCAACATCATGAAACTTTCCTACCTAGAGCTCCCAACTTGAATGAACGGGCTTCCCAGCTTTTGGAAATGGTAGGCGATGACCTATATTCCAATTTTCTAATCCACAAAACTTGCATATTGGCAGTCTTGGCTTGTTCATCATATTTTGTGTTACCATTATGCTCAACTTTGTTTTTATACTTTCTGGATAACTTCTGTTTCCTAGTTAGCATTAGAAAAATAGAGTGATTTTCAGGCCCCGTTTTGGTTAGGTGGAGAATCATGGGAAGTGAAGTAAAGATGAATAAATTGAACTTTTTTGGGTTATATGCTTTGCCAGAAAGGGAAAAGTATGCAAAAAAGTAGGAACCATGTAATGGCTTAATTTTCTTAAAAACATGCCTTCTCATTTCTTGCAAAATGCGCAAGAAGGTCCTTACTTACCAGTGTCTATTATTAGGATTCCCACTTTTTTTCTTTCTATTGAAATGCAGCTCTCTATATGGATGAACTAAATTTATACGAAATAATAGTATTTTTTTTTTAGACTTCATGCTATTCAAATATTTTCTTTATACTTTCATGTATGTCAAATAATAATATTTTGTTTTCCTGTAACTTTCTGGAAAATAATTCTACTTAACCAAATTCTTGTTGAAAATTACTTTTTCCCTTTTTCTTTACAATCATTTTATATTGTTATATTTTTACTTACTAATATTGTTTTCATTCTAACTAAACAGAGCCTTTATGTTTGTTTGTTTTCCTTACCTGTGAGAAAATTTGTGGTTAGAACTGAAATTGCTTTAGTGAATTAGTGCAACATAACCTTTTCTTGATTTTGAGATGGGCCAAAGTGTCAATAATAACATGCCTTGCGCATTTAGTGCTTAACTTAGGACAGGAACAAATCTAACATGGCCTGTGACAAGAGTGGTACCAATTTGGACCAGTTCCGTATGGCAACATGGAGCCTGTCAATTGATTTGTCTTTGTGAATCAAAGGCAAGGCAAGAGAAAACTTCATGTGATAGTTTGAAGTGGAATGTTTCAATGATTTTTATGTTTGTAGCTTATGAAAAAGAGTCAAAGTTCATAATTGAACTCAGATTCACACTGACAGTTAAATTCAATATAAAACATAATGTTCTTTGTAAAGTGTGGCCCTCCATGACCCTATCATTACTGTTAGAAGCTAATTGCAGTCAGGACTCAGATATTAGAATTATTCTTGATGGCTTGCTCTTTGGGTTAGGATAATGTAATTAGGTTATTTAATGAAAAGAT
Organism: Camellia lanceoleosa; assembly: GCA_025200525.1. Classification (NCBI taxonomy): domain Eukaryota; kingdom Viridiplantae; phylum Streptophyta; class Magnoliopsida; order Ericales; family Theaceae; genus Camellia; species Camellia lanceoleosa. The sequence continues at coordinate 109,829,690 of CM045768.1, read as the reverse complement.
GGGGACTATTGGAATGACATAGTGTGATATGTTTTAGATTGTTATGTTTAAGAGTGCAAACAAAATATATATTTTAAATGGATTTATTTACTGGCCAAGCATCGAAGAAAATTCATTATGTTGTAATTTGGATAGGTTTCTATTTTCTGCCAGACTCCTAGGACGTGTTTTGCAGTTCTGTTCTAGATTCAATGTTGTTAAATTATTGACTATCAACTCATCTGAAGGCTTGAGAGCGTTGAAGGAAATAAATATTTTCTTTTTAACTCAGCTTTCTACATGTTCTACTATTTTGTCTTGAGTAAGGCTGAACAAGAAATCTCCCTTTTTCTTCCATGACATCCTTGACCACTGTTTTGGACTTCTGTCTCCAACCAGTTTCCTCATCTCTTGCAAATGAACCGAGCTGTTCGTGAACAGGCTCGGCTCGGTAAGGGCTCGGCTCGGCTCGTTTAAACGAGCTCGAGCTCGATTATTGGGCTCGTTTCATTAACGAGCCGAGCTCGAGCTCGCATGTGTTCGGCTCGGTAGGCTCGGCTCGTTTATCTTTAATTAAATTATATAATAAATATATTATTTATATATTAAAAATATATAAATATATATATATACATTATTTATATATTAAAAATATATAAATATATATATATAAATAATAATATAAATGCATTTTTTATATATTAAATAATATAAATAATATTTTTTATTTAAATATTTATATTTAAATAATATAAATAATATTAAAAAAAATTTATCGAGCCGAGCCGAGCCAAGCTCGAGTTCGATAAAAATTAACGAGCCGAGCCTAGCCGAGCCGAGCTCGAGCCCAGTCCCTTATCGAGCCGAGCTCGAGCTCAATAAACGAGCTCGATAACTTAACGAGCCGAGCTCGAGCCCAGCAAAGCTCGGCTCAGCTCGGTTCGTTTGCAGCCCTACTTCCCAAGCACAACACCAAAACTCAAGCTTTAGCCCAATTAAAATATCATACTTCCTACAGTTCTCTTCTTTCTTGGGTGTCTTCTTGTTCCAATTAATGATTTTGGCCAACGTCCTCTGCCAGTTTTTGGTTGCCTGAGAGCTAAGAAGCACGGACATGGACACGGACACATGACACGACACGGAAACGTTGACATGCTAATTTTCAAAAAATGCAAGACACGACACGTGGGTGATACACATGAAATATATAATTTTATATATTTATTATATGTTACATATATGAATATATCATTCAAAGATAATAAAAAATGTAATATGAAACTAATCCTTATAAATTTTTATGGTTTTTGTTTTATTATTGCATCTTAAGTTGTTTTGTTTAAATTTATAGTTAGTTTTACATATGTCTAACGATAGACACGTGTTTTAAGAGATACACACTTGTCCTCCAAGTGTCCAAAGAGTGTTTGGGCTTTAAAAAATATTAAAAAATATGACATGTTTTGAAGAGTGTCAGACACGTGTCGGGGAAGTGTCCAAAGAGTGTCCGTGTCCGACACGGACACGACATGGATACATCACCTTCTTAGAAGTGTCTGTGCTTCTTAGCCTGAGAGTATTCATAAACACACTATTCTCTGCTTCTTGTCACTTGTTTACTTCGTCCTTACACATATATACATATATATATATATGTTTCAATGAATGCTAATTCGCAAATCAGTGTGAACATTATTTTGCACACAAATACTCAAACGATCACATAATATAAGTTTTAATAATGTTTTTTGGGGGACTCTCACTCCTAAATAAAGGGCCATGGGATGCTGATTGTTTTTCTCAATTAAAGCATGATATTAAGTAATCAATAAATGCATTGTCCCCTCTTCACTTGATGAACAACCAAATGATGTAGAGGTACACAAGTTGGTAGTTCGTATCCCACATTTGGTACACTTTCTTACATGTATGTGGATATATAATAATGCTTTCAATATTTCGGAAAAAGAGGCTTTGAGGTTACTTACCGATAAAAGTGGTTTGAGTTCAACTTGCCAAGAAAAAGGTTGTTTTAGGCTAGTCTCACCTCCCTTGTACATGTGGGAGTTACTTATTGCCTGTCTTTTGTCCGCCTTCATTGACCTGACGATCATTGTTACTTTTCCACGGCAATTGTTTTAAGTTATTTCTGTGAGCCCTTTCATGTGAATTGACTGCCTACACATTTGTTACCAGGAACTTATGGCTGATGGAAAGAAGATTTCAAATGCCAAAGGTGGCCGTAAGGCTTCCAAGAAGCAGACAGGAAATCTTTTAAACATCTCAGTATCTCGCAGCAAGGGCAAGCAAGGGAAACTAGGTTCTTCTAAACTTAATTTCCAAATGAACAAGGTTAGACATTCAAGACCCCAGAAAGTTGAACCTTTAGTAAAAGAGGAAGGTGAAATGTCAGATACTGAAGAAGTATATGAGCAGTTCAAGGAAGTTAAGTGGATGGAATGGTGTGAAGATGTCATGGTTGATGAGGGAAAGACCCTTAGACGTCTTCAACGGTTGCAAACTACCAGTGCTGATCTGCCAAAGGAACAGGTTCTTCTTAGTGCCTGTTTCTACTGTCTTGTCTTTTGTTTCGATTTTGTCCTATATTGTGTTCTTAACCTATATGTTTCTGTAGGTTCTTTCCAAAATTCGAAAGTATCTACAACAACTTGGTCGAAGGATTGACCAAATTGTTCTAGAGCATGAGGAGGAGCTTTATCGGCAAGAAAGTATGATTCTTAGCATCTCTGTGTTTGAACATGCAACTATTGTTTGCATTCTTTGCATCGGAAAGTTTTTGCATAGGTATTAAACTTGATTGGCATGAATAATGGATAATTTATTTTTCAGGGATGACCACTCGGCTGTGGAACTATGTTTCCACCTACTCGAATTTGTCTGGGGAGAGACTTCATCAGATTTATTCTAAACTTAAACTGGAGCAAGGGGATTCAGGGGTTGGGCCATCCCACATCAACGGTTCTGCAACTGGGTCTGTTGCCAGGACATCAGCATTAGTTAATAGGGAGCTTGATACAGGGAAATTTGAGGCATGGAAACGCCGGAGAAGAGCTGAAGCTGATATTCACTCCCAAGTTCAGCCTCCTCATCAAAGAGCTATGAGTAATGGCACCCGTAACCCTGATCCAAATTCTTCAGGAATTCTTGGGTCAGGACCGTCTGACAACAGAAAATTTGCTAATGAGAGGCCTTATAAGATGCGTCAGACTGGTTTTCCCCCAAGACAAGGTTTCTCATCAGGCATCAAATAGTGTCCTTCCATGCCTGATGATGGAATGAGAGCCAAGAGTACAGGGAAGTCGATCGATTTTCACCCAGGGGAATTTGCTGCTTTGGTCAATTAATATTCTCTGAATTTTTTTCCACCATGAGAATAAAAGTTTTGCAGATTCCTATTTGAGAATGTTCGTACGATACCAAGCCATGATCTGTTGGATGAGGAACGCATCCATGCAAACAGAGATGGCTGTGGAGATATTTCTAAGGGCTTGTGGTATGTGCAGGAGGCGACTTTTAGAGAATGAAGACGACTTTAAGAAACGAACATACATGGAAGCTTGCAACAACAATTTTTCTTTTTCTTTCATATTAACCGAGTCACTAATTTCTTTTACGTATATAGGGGACAGTCAAAGAGGATTTACTTGTTCTTTTGAAATACAATAGATGAGCAAGACATTTTGTATGTATTTTGCCTTCGGAAAGTGTACATTAAGCAATTTTGCAGCTTTAATATCTGAACCTTTTCTAGTACAAATGTCTGTTATAGAAATTCCAATTTGCAAAATGCATAATGCCTGCAGCTTTAGTCCTTTAGTGTCTTTTATTTTATTACATTTGTTTTTAAATTTATTTTTGCTTCCTGCAATTTGTTTTGAGCCTTTCCCAATTTTTTCTCTTCTTTTTGGTCATTGTATAGATTGAATGATGCACAGGTTATGCTGGCAGATTGCGTTGCATGGGTTTGGTGGTTGTTTTTACTGGTTTATCTGCTGCAGCAGGATCCTTTCCGTTTCAGTGGAAGTGGGATTAAACAGATAGAACTGAATTACTGAGCTAATTCTTCGGCCAGTGTGTATTTGAATCTTTTTGCTGGGATCTCATTTGGATTTTGTTGCTTTGAAGAATGTTCAAAACATGCAGGTAATAAGAATTGGATTATATAGTTACATTGTTGTTTCCTGTTGATTGCATTGGTAATAATTTTTCTATTTTTTTTTTAGTTATAAATTTGGCTTCTCTATTTTCATGAACAGGCAATTACTCACAATAAAGAGGCAGAAATGAATCCTACTTGGGGAGGTTTGATTATGAATTCTCGCTTTGACCGTTAAGTGTAGGTAATAACCCCTTGGAATTGGAATAAGTATGGCGGCAGATGTAGAAATCTGGCGATCTTCTCTATCTCATGAAGGGGGACTCCGGTTTAAAGCCAACCACCACCCAAACTTTGGTGACTTAGTAATGGTCCTGGAGGTTCTCCAAATGGGTACTATTGGGTGTGGTGAATTCAAGACTTAAAGTGCCTGGTTTTTGGTAGTCCACCTCAATTTTTTAATGGTCAGATAGATCACCCTTGTTTCTCCAGAATGTAATTATACGAATAGGTTCTCTTTGGATTAGTAAAGAGGCATTACGTATCTTCTGTGGGGTTTCTGACTATTACAAGAATTTTTTTTGTAGTTTCAATAATTAAATTAATTTTTATTACTTTTGAAACTATTATCTAGATTTTTTTACTATTAGACTATTTAACAAAATTTGCTGTTGTCATGTTGATGTTATGTTAATGTCATACCAAAAATAATAAAATTGCCCCGTTAATTATTTTATCTATTCAAATGTGAGATTTCACTCGTTTTTCTTGAAATTTTGCATATATATTATAAAAAAATCCATACATATTTTACTATTATTTAATAAAATTCTTAAATTTCATCAATATTAAATAAAATCTTTAAATTGTTAAGACATTAAATCATTTAATGTAAAAAAACAAAAAACAAAAAACAAAAAGTTTTAACTTTTATTGATAAAACACTTTAAAATAATAATCTATTTAAAATTATTGTTAGATAACATCCTAATAATTTAGTATAAAACTTATTTCACACCACATACATAACCAAAAATTTAGATTAAATTGGTGATAAATTCAACCTAATGAGTGTATAAGGTATTAGGTCCAATGAATATTTTTTGTTGGTGAGAAGTCCACACTTTGTGAAATAATTTTATGTATTTTGTTGTTTTGGAAGAACGTGTTATTTCTAATTTCATCCCTTAATTTATTTGTTGACTTTTCGTTGACTACCTGTTTAAATTTATATTTATCTGTTTAATTTTTTTTCTATCTGTTCAATTTTTATGACTATCTGTTCAAATGTTTTGACTATCTGTTCAATTTTTTCCTCTTGTCTGTTCAAATATCTGTCCAAATTTTCTTATCTGTTTAATTTTTTTTTCCTGAATTCTATTTGTTGATTTTTTATTTGTTCAAATCTTTGATAAAATTCTTGTTCTAATTTTTTCTATCTGTTAAAATTTTAAAACTCTATCTGTTGAAATTATTGTCCTATTTTTTCTTATATGTTTGAAATTCTTGTTCTAATTTTCTTACATTTTGAAATTCAACATACAAATCTATTTAAATTCAAAACAAATAGATCTTATATATATATATATATTTTTCCACCTATTCATCATCATCAACAATAACAATCACATATACATCTATATCATCAATAACAACAATCAACAACTTAAAAGTAAATAAATAAGGATCTGATTTGAATCTCCACAAACCCAGATCTAATTAAAAGAAAAATCAATATCATTACAGCCTCTTATATATTTATCTATATCTTTCTTTATATATATATATATATTTATATCAGTAACAACATGAAACAAAACACAAACAAATTCAAGTTTGGATTTTTATCTGTTGAAACACATACATAGATTTGATGAGGGAGTGCCTGAGTGAAGTTGGGACGACTCGGTAGGTTTCAGCGAGTCAGAGCTCGATGGGGTCAAGTGAGGTCCGCGGATGTTATGATAGTAGAGAGAGAGGAAAAAATATGTATTGTATTCAATAAATTAATCCTATATAATAGAAGACCTGAATATAGGCTGAGAAATAGTATCCTAGTAGAAACCTAACTATGAAAAAAAGTATCCTACAAAAAACCTAACTATGGCAATACAAATATATCTAGGAAATCAATACTTAATATATCTAGGAATACATACCCCATATATATATATATATATATATTAACATCCCCCTTTAAACTTAAGGATAATAAACATCTTGAATTTGGAGAGAGAAATTAAAACATAAAAAGAAAACTAAAAAAATAAAATAAAAGGTAAATAGATTGCAAAGTTTGAAGGGTGCTTGAGATAGATCAGAAACTGGAGCTAATGCTGGAAGATAGTTTATGGTCATGCCAGACCGTTGTAAAAACTAGTCGGAACTAATGCCAAGACAATTTAAGATCATGTTGGATCATTGTAGAAATTGACCGGAACTAATGTCGGGACAGTTTAAGGTTGTGCTGGATTGTTATAGAAATTGGCAGGAACTAATGCCAAGATAGTTTAAGATCGTGCCGGACCGCTGTAGAAACTGGCAGAAATTAATGACGAGACAGTTTAAGGTCGTATCGAATCGTTGTAGGAGCTAACCAGAATCAATGTTGGGATAGTTTATGGGGTTATACCAGAACGTTGTAGAGACTGGATGTTGAACTAGCAAACGTGACACACACATAACTTATGACATGGTGTTGAATGATGATGGCAATAAATGGCTAAGTGTGCCAAGTGACAGCTTGGATGGTACGCCAGGGGGTGACTTTGGTGGTGCGCCAATGAGACGGCTTAGAGAGTGTGCCAAAGGAGGTGACTCAGAGAGTGTGCCAAAAGGAGGCGGCTTAGGAAGTGCGCCAAGGAGACGACTTAGATAATGCGCTAATGGGACAGTTTAGAGAGTGCATCAAAGGAGACGGTTAAGAAAGTGTGCCAAGGAGATAGCTTAGGTAATGCGTCAATGAGATGGCTTAGGGAGTGCGCTAAAAGAGGTGACTTAGGGAGTGTTCCAAGGAGGCAGCTTAGGTGGTGCGCGAAGGGATGACTTGGGTGGTGCGCTATAAGGGGTCTTGAGTTGTGCATCACATGGGCGACTTAGGTGGTTTGTATGGTGAATATCCATATTCACCATGATATAGTTGAAGCAGAGGGAAAGACAGAATGGAGCAGAAGCACAAAAAAAAAATGATATAAATATTTGGGGTATGAATAAGCCAGCTGACAAAGAAAGAGATCACCATGAAGCAATATTGACAGGAAAATATGACAGCAAAATAAGTTGAGGTCTGGCGGACGGCCAAAGCAAGGCTGTTACCCGTCGATAAAGTGAAATTATTAGGTACTTAACCTAGTTCTGATACCATGTTAGAATAGTAGAGAGAGAGAAAAAAAAATGTATTGTATTCAATGAATTAATCATATACAATAGAAGACCTGTATATATAGGCTGAGAACTAATATCTTACTAGAAGCTAACTATGAGAATAGTATTCTATATGAAACCTAACTATGGCAATACAAATATATCTAGAAAATCAATACCTAATATATCTAGGAATATATACACCATATATACATTAACAGCGGAGATGAGACGGTGACGGTGGCGGATCAAGAGGAGGAAGATTTGAGGGTGGTGTTGAGGATAAGTATGCAACATGAGCCGCCAAAGGAGAACATCGTCGAAGGCGGAGGTCGTTGGAGCAGATTTGGAGATCTCAATGTCTTGGTGGTGGAGATCGGCTTCTATCTCTTCTCTTTCCCTCACCGGTGGCGGTAGTGGTGGCGGCGGAGACGATGTAGATCTTGACTAAGATAATGGATATGGCAAATATGGCGGTGGATCTAGATGGAGGTTAGGAGGAGGATGGTAGAGCTAGAGCTCAGAAGGAGGACGAAGATCTTACGCTAGCGTTGGTGAGGCGACAGAAGTGATAGAGCTTTGACGATAGAGGGACGACGGTGATTGGCGGTAGCGGAGAGGGAAGAGAGAGAGAGAGTGTGTGTGTGTGTGTGTGTGTGTGTGTTGTTGTTGTTGTTGTTGTTTGATGGTATTCGAAATTTGGGACCGTGTATAAATATATATATATATAGATATTTTGGTCATTTTGTTTAACTTTGTCTTTTTAGACGAAGTATTTAAGCATCTGGACCTTTAATCAAACAAAATCGATATTTCGATTTATGGACCGACTGACCTAAAATTCATTATTTTTAGTAATGTATTTATTATTTGATTTTTTTTAAACTTCAAATAAAAAAATTTACTTTTTTCCTAGCAATATGCATTATTTATTTTTTTATTCATATGTAAAAAAAATTATTATTTTATCTTTTCTCAATCATATATTATTTTCAATTTTTAATTTTTGAGTTATTAGACTTCTAATCGATGCATATTTAAACAAAACATAGGTTAATATTTCTGACAAGATTATAAAAAAAAAAAAAGAAGTAAAAAATTTAATCGCCTTACAATAAATTAAAATTAGTTAATAGGGAATGAAAGATCAAGAAATCATTTGAAAATAATAAATAATTCAAACAATTTGTCATTTCTTACACCTAAAATTAAAATTAATCTTTACTTAAATGAAGAAATTATTTGAGAATAATAAAATGCTAAATTAATTTGTTATGTATGATACTTCAAATCTATTTCTCCATATTTATTTATCTCATTTAAAATATTTTTATTAAATTAAATCTTAAAATTTATCGCCTTTTTAGACGGCAGTGATTTGTTTGGCCTTTCCTTGATAGTCCGCAGACTTCAATCCTTGTGAACCGAGCCTGATTGAAAGCAATAGATTTCTCTTCAATGTGAATCTTACCTTTCACCCTCGTAGGACAACTTCTTGAACCCATTGTTCTTCTTACCTTTTAGCTCAAGCCACCGGCCAGATAGAGACTACAATGACTCCCTTCGCTTCGTGTTTGTTGCTGTCGTTGTTGTTTTTTTTTTTTTTTTTGGCTTGCGATCAATCTAGTGAGCTCTTTCAAGCTCATAGTACGGCTTTAGGTTCAAATTGAAATCTTTGTCTTTTTGGGCATTAGTCAGAGGATGCCCAAAGAAGGCTCGCTCCTTTGAGTCAAGATTGTTTTTGTAATTGAAATTCAAGCTTTCAATTACAAAAACTTTTCAATCTAGCAAATGAGGCTAGCTCTGCTGTAGTGTATGTGTGTATCTGTTAGTCCCTCGTCAACAGATTCTTGGTTTGGTGTTGTCATATGATTGTGTGCGCTACTTAGTGCTAATCTAATCGGGATTGAGTTGTTTCACTATGATGGCCTATGCATCATTCCCCATCTCCTCCTTTATTGACATCTTTTTTCCTTTCTTGTAAGGTTCTCTCATCAATAAAGTTTTTTGTTGATAAAAAAAAAATAGTCTCAAGAGTGCCTAGTTGAATAGCGATAAGAAAGTCTTCTGCATATCGGATGCGGTCGGGAAGAGATTCACACAGAGATTACTGCTCTCCAGGAATCCATTTCTATGTTAGCTAGTAGGGGCTATCTCACATTCAATAATAGTGGGATTTATATTTTATTTTTTGATTATGAAAGTTCAAAAACTTATTGTGAAAAAAAACAGAGTTAAGAAATTACATTTATATTTTAAAAAAGTTATGAAAAATAAATAATAATTTCATATATATTTAAATAGGGTAAATTAAATTACATTTATATATATTTTTTAGAAAGTGTTTTATTTGGTTGTGTGTTTAAATTATTCTTAGAGTTTGATTTCTCAGTTATGTCAATAAAATTATATTAGTATTAGATATACGGAAGAAGTAAAATTAAATAATTTAAATAATTACACTTCACTATAAATAATAATAGAACAAAATAAAGGTGAGAAATTAAAAAATAAAGTAAACATTTAACCATTAATGAAGGTGAGAAATTAATTTTAAGATTTAATTTAATAAAAATAGTTTAAATGAGAAAAATTAAGGTAGAGAAATATATTTTAAGTATCATACAACAAATTAATTGATTATTTTAGTATTCTAAAATTATTTCTCCATTCAAGTAAACATTAATTTTATTTTTAGGTGTAATAAATAAGAAATAGTTTGAACTGTTTATTATTCTCAAATGATTTTTTGATCTTTCATTTCCTATTAGCTAATTTTAATTTATTGAGAGGCGATTAAATTTTTTTTACTTCTGTATTTATTTTTTTTATTTTTTTAATCATGTAAGAATAACCTGTGTTTTTTTTATTTATTTTAAATATGCATCTACTAAAATTTAATGACTAAAAGATCAAAATTAAAATTTGTTAATAATATCTTAATAATTTATGGATAAATAATTTTCTTACATATGAATAAATAAGTAGGATAAATTGTTGGGAAAAAAAAATAATCCATTTGTTTCAACTTAAAAAAAGAAAAGGAAAAAAAATTAAATATTAAATACATTAATTAAAATTGATAAATATTTCATTGTTTATATAGTGTGAAATAAATCATATATGTATGTATTGTATTAATTATTAGGGTTTTATATTAAATTATTAGGGTGTTAAGTTAAAATATGCATAGATCTTTAATAATATATATGCAAAACCTCAAGGGAGGTGAATGCAAATTTTCAGTTAAATAGCTTATTAGTTTAAGGGGGCAATATAGTCATTTTGAATAGAACAATAACGGCATTTGTGCTAAATGAACGGATTGGGAGAATTTTCAAATAGGGGAGATTTTTGTAATTATTAAAATCATAGGAGAAGTCCTTCTATTTGTCAGAAACCTTGTAGTTTACCCCCTTCTAAAAAAAAAAAAACTACAATTTTTGAATAGTTAGATGACCTTTTGGTTTGGATTGTAATTATACGAAAAGGTTCTCCTGGATAAGTCAAGAGGCATCAAATAATTTTATATTGTCTTACAAATGTAAAAAGGCATTATATAATTTTATATTGTCTTATGAGTAAGAGTTTGAGAGTGATTTTTCATAATGTGATATATTGGATGGTTGAGATTTAATTCTATTAAAATTGGGTAACCTTATCACTCTCATACGACATATGTTTGGTAGTGGGAAGTTGTTTATTGATTGTTTAATTTTTGACCTCCCAAAGTTGATCTGTATATGTTACACTAGTTTTTGGTGATAGTCAATGTGGAGATCAAATTTAGATATTAAATTATCTAATAATTTAAAATATATATGTTTTTCTCTAAAAAGTGATAGGTTTGAATTTTATTTTATTTTTTGGGTCCCTTTTCAATGTATTAAAGGAAGAAAAAACTAAAAAAAAAAAAAACACTAATGCATTGGTATAAAATAAGAGAAATTACAAATTATACAAAGTTTTCAAAATAATTAACTACACATGAAAAAATTTATAATTTTAATAATTAAAGTTTATAAAATTTACTATTAATTTGAATTTCTTTTGTAACCTTCAACTGATTTGTTATTTCCCCTATAAAATATGAAAGTGAGTTCCTTAAATCATGTGTCATATACATAGGGGTACCTGAGATTTAGGAGGCGTAAGGCGAATTTCGAAAATGGGAGTCCTCTTACATTAAAAAAAAGAAAAGGTTCATGAATAAAATGATACGTTATAACTTTTTTATTTGTTTGTAGTTATAAAAAAATTTATTTGCACATAATCATTAAAATTATAAACAAAATAATTTAATGAAACAAAATTAGTACCAAAAAATTAGGAAAAATTTATTCAATTAAAACTGATAAAGACCTACGTAAAAAAATTTGGGTAAAATTTTTATTCCACTAAAATTTAATAGATAAAGAAGGTAAAAAAAAAGAGAAAAAAAAAATTAGGACCCATATATTGTATGTATTGTTCTTCTTTGACCCAAACACTTTTTTTTAAATATATATTTTCATTTTAATAAATATGGCCAAACCACACGTATAAATAAATATGGGTTAAACCATACATAAAATATTTTGGGACCCTTTAAATTGATCTTTAAAAAAAAAAAATTGAACCTATAACATTTTACTAAATTTAGAAATCCTATTTTTGGGCCAAAATTTTGGACCTGAGGCATAGGCCTCACTAGCCTTAGGCCAGGGCGGCCCAGCATATACAAGGATTAAGATATTGTTTCTACTGGAAAACAACCAGCCTTCCTCCATCATAAAAAGTTTAACATGTGAAACTTGTATGATCACTCCAACTTCTTGTATGATGGATCAGACCAAGAAATGAATATATATATATATAATGATTGAATTTTTATATTAAATTTACTTATTAAATAATGTGTTATTATTACATTGGTGTAACAGACTCCACTTCTTATGCATTGTACCAATGCATAGATGACTACCCAAATTCAATAATGTTGACATTTCGTAATATGAGATTGTGGGTTTAAATCCTGTAGAGAAAAATTTGATATTGTTTGTGTTGCCTCCTTTCCTTACTAAGAACTAACATCTAATCGGTGCTGATGATCTTTATATAGGTCCAGGACAGCGCCTCTTGCAGAGATTACCAATGTGTCCTGTTGTTCGTTTCGAGATAGGAGACTATAACTTGAGAATTTGTCCCGACCTTTCAAGATAAGCTCCGCTTAAGTCAGGACTCGAGCAGCGGGGAAGCATTAGACCCACACCAAGTGCTGTGGTAGCAACAATTTGAGGCTAACCTCCTAACTAACTGGGAGCATTGGGCCTACACCAAGTGCTGTGGTAGCAACAATTTGAGGCTAACCTCCTAACCAACTGCCCTCCTAACCAACTGCCCTACGCCCAGGAGATTGGCCCAAGGAGTTTTGAACTTGGGACCTAGGGTGTTAACCCCCAAGCCTTTACTAAGTTACCAAACACCCTTGGGTTGCATTTAGTATGTTATCCCATGTAGCACATCTATAATATTTGGATATTAGTGAAACCCAGGTGAGATCCAATCTATTAATGGTTGTAAATGTGCACATGAGATGAGATAATAATTTAAAGTGTAGTGTTATTTTAATTTAAAAGTTAGACTTAATTTTCAAATCGTATGTCAGTCTATTAAAATATCTAAGACAACTGGTTTATTTATTTCTTCTCTAAATATTAAACAATTATTATTTTTACATATCATTAGGTTTTAAAAATGAGTTTAGAAAATAGGCTTCTGTATTATTTTTCTAATTTAAATATAATATATAGAGAAGATAAATATAACATTACTCATATAAATTTGGTACAAAATTTAGTCATATTAACATTAATCTATGTATGTGCATGTCTGCTTGTATATCAACTAGGAAGGGTTGTAAATGAAAGTAGTCACAGGCTCAGGCAACAGCCAACAGAAGATAAAAACAAAGTATGGAATAGAAACTAAAGAAACAAACAAAAGGAGAAGTGATGTGTGGCTTTGGCTACATCAGATGAGGGAGTGGTTGATAGCCCTTTATCACATTATCTCTCACTTAGTCTTTCTCAACCTCACACTCAATTTCAGCTTTTTCCATGGCCTTCTATTAAGATTGTACTTTTTTCCTTTTTTTAATGTTATATCTATTTTATTTTGTAGTCCCTGTATTATGGCGTATTTGTATTAGTTCCATCATTTTTTAAAAATGTTTTCTTACTTCTCAATCCATGCTTTTTGATCCTAATTGGACTCTCTCTCTCTCTCTCTCTCATGGGGTTCCATTTGGTGCAGATGTATTGAGATTGAAAAATGTTTGGGGGCTTTAATTTTTGTGGCTCAAATGACTCAAAATTGCCAAAACGACATCGTTTTGGCAATTTTGATGTTGTTTTGTACTCAAAACGACGTCGTTTTGGCAAATTCGAGCTATTTGAGCCACAAAAATTAGGACCCTCTACCATTGTTGATTAAGATTATGCAAAAGCAAAAACAAACTAAATGACTAATTTTGGTATAGAATATTTCATTTGGAACAGTTGTATTAGGAGTTTGAGAAAGGGAAAACAAACTAGATTACTAGTTTTGGTAATATTTAAACATTCATCTCATCTAAGTTTCAAACTGAGAAATTTTTCTTCAGGTGCACCTCATGTAGCTACTATCTAGTCACGTCCACCTTCCTTAGCTGTCTTTTTTGAAAAAAATGTTGATTATAATAGTAATCAGTTTGGTTGGTTTGGTTTTTCAAAATTCACTTTTTAAAAGATTAAATTTTTTTATTTTTTGTATATTTTTGTTTTCATTGAATTTTTTTTTAATGTTCGAAGTAATTTTTTAAATTTTTAGATACACCTAATATAAATATACTTAAAAAGTATAATATTTGTAAAAAATAATCTTTAAAAAATTTACTAAATATCAAAACTATAAAAAAAAAAAAAATACAAGAATTTAATATATTTTTCGTATTCTTATGTATTTATTGATTTTTAAAAAATATATTTTTACAAATATTTTATTTTTTAGATACATCTAAGTAAGGTGCATCTAAAGAAATAAAAAAAAAATTGCTTAATTTTTTTAAAATATTCACTAAAAACAAATAAAAAACAAAAAAACTCAATTTTTAGAAAATTGAGACTAAACACAGTAAATATTATCTTAAGTGGTATTACTAATCCAAAAATAAAAATTAAAAAAATCATTAAGTAGATAAGGCTTGTTTTCCATTAACCCAACCAAGTTGTGATCTCTACCACAAAATGAGATTGTTCATTTGATGGTGATACTGTCACATGGTATTACTATTACACTCAATATTTATTCTTTTTTTTTTAACCTTTTATTTGCCGTTTTAAGTTTATTAAAATTTGTTAACATTTGAGTCAATTTTTTTTTGGTACTTCTAAACTGAAGGCTCTAAAATTTATAAAAAAAAAATAAAAGTATCCACTTATATATATATATATATTTATTTATTAATATGCATAGTGCAAGTGAGAAGTGTGTACAATCCTGACACAGTATGTACATGCATTGGGCACAAAGACACACACATGCTCTAGCCGGGGGTGGCCATGTGCTGCTTGCTAACTCGAACTTTTTGTGGCTTAAATTTTAAACGGCAGTGCTAGGTAGTTCGAGAGTTGAAGCTCGAGATTTGTCTCGAGGGTCAAAACGACGTCGTTTTGATTTTTTTTTTTTTTCTTTTCTTTTTCTCGTTGACCCCTCCTTCTCTGTATTTTTTTTTTGACAGAAAAAGAAGAAGTGTAAGAAGAAGAAGAGGGAGGAGGAGGAGGAGGTCCTATCTGAGGGGGAGGGGGCCCTAATACAGGGAAGGGGGAGGAAGCGGAGGCGGCTGAGGCGGAGGCGGAGGCGGAGGCCGACGATCTGACGATCTGATGATCTGGAGCTGGGCGACGACAGCGGCGGCGGTCGGCGAGACGATCGGCGGCTGGGCATCGGCGTCTTCTCTCTCTCTCTTCCCCTCTGCTTCTCTCTCCCTCTCTTCCTCTTTTCTCCCTCTCCCTCTCTTCCTCTTTTCTCCTCTCTCGAGCCAAATTCGAGCTCCTTTTTCGAGCTACCGCTCATTTTCCAATTTTAAATTAGTTCAAACGATGTAGTTTGATGCTATAGTGTAGAAAATAATTATTTAATTTATTTTATTTTTTTTAAGGATGCTAAATCTAGTTGTTCTTAATAACATACAATTTCTTAAGACATTTTATCAATTTTTTTTTGTGTGTAAATTCTGTATCTTTAGCAGCACCTGTGTTTAGTAAATTTTGTAAAAATTCATAATGTTGGTGACAGCTTGCGATTAATATTAGTACTTGATTATGATCTAACAATAGATCTTGGATATAGAAATAGTGATATAAACTCATAAAAAAGAAAAAATTATTGATAATTCTAAGATGTTTTGATTTTAGACCCACCATACTTCCAAAATAAGAACAATATTTAAGGATTTTTACCGTTACCTGAACATAGTTGGTGTTGGCAAGCTTCTAGTTTACAGAAATGGCTAACTTCAATCTTTCATTCCTTAGATTAGACTCAGCACAGATTTGTTTTATTTCCTATCTCAGACCGTAACTTCAGAAACTGCTTCTTTGGTTATGCAAGAGATGTAAGATCAATAACTTGACATACAGTAGTAATACACTATTTTCTGAAAACGAAAAACTTTTTCATTTATTGAACAAAGATTTACAAGGAAAGTAGTGTCTGTAAACTGTTGGATTGCTAGAGTATTATTTGCTCTAAGAAGGCCTGAGAACCAAACTTCTTTCTAGTTTAAGTATACTCGAAGTAATCTCTCCCATTTTGCTCTCCCCAAGGCGTTTATATAGGCATCTTGTGGACTTTAAAGTCTGAATTCCAACCTATTCTATAAACATAAAATATTTTATATGTTAACATTTTTTTTTTTGGTTATTTGAAGGCAAACAAGAGACAAACAAGTAGGTGGTGTAACCATATGCTGATTTATTTATGCATAAGAGACATCAAGTAGTGTAGTCATATGGAAGTGTAATTTTCAACCCATGGTTTTGCCAAATTGCCTATGATTTTGTCAATCCATTACATTGTCTAAATTCCATATCCCCTCATCACCCATGATATCACTAAGATCATAGTTTTTATCATATTTTTCAAACATCTCATCCCATCCTTCTAGATCTTGTTCCATTAGATATTTCTCCATAAATTTACATCCTCTTTCAGATAAATATGTCCCCGAATCTACATGTTCCAAATAATCATATACTAATTCATAAGGCAATCCTGGAACAATTAACTTTTCCGCCAAGGATGATGTTATTGCAAACATAGTTAGGGGTGAGCATGGTCCGGATTGGATCGGATTGGGATAAAATTAGGACCAATCCATTATCTATGGTTCTGGAAAAATTAGAACCAATCCAATCCATTTAATTCATGGAACCAATCCGAACCAATCCATTTAAATACGGATTGGATCGGTTTAGGACCACAGATTCACATAATTAAATAACAAAAATATATATATAACACTTTAATTTCATAAAAACATAAACATAACGCTACATTAATTCCACAATAGTAGCATATTTTTCTATAATAGCGACATACTATTCTACAATTTAAACAACCATAAGAAAACTGGTTTCACCATAAGTATTTAGCCAATTACAAATTAAAATAAAAACTAACAAATAAAACTAATAAAAGAAGATATTATATGATTTTAGGTTTGAGTTTAGATTTTATATAAAATAAGAGAAGATACTATGAGGGAGGATGTATAATAAAAATATAGACTATTTGTATACGGTCCGGATCGGTTCCAATTCGGAACCGTGGGGTTCAATCCGGAACCAATCCGTGGACTACGGATTTTTAATTCTTCAAACCGAAACCGAACCACGGATTTAAAAAACCAATCCAAACCTATCGGATTGGACTAGACTGGATCGGATTACGGATGTCACGGATTCCTTGCTCAACTCTAAACGTAGTCCTTCCATAATGAAGTAATTTGAATCCAACTCTTGCTAATTTGTAGTTTTGTGAGATATTATGAAAAATCCTCTTGCTCTTGCTTTTATTGGATCTAATATAAAAGGTTCGTCCCAATCTTTGAACCAATCACATTGTGGGGGATCACGTCTTTCTTGTCTTTGACTTTTATTATATAATGAGTTGCATTTAGATGTTCATCATTTAACTCTGTTTGGGCAGTTGTAAATGTGATGCGTGCCATGCTTGGATATTTTTTATAGACTTCATAAATTCTCCTGAACATGAATTGTTGGAATTTGGTGAGCTGAGAGAACATAGTACTCTGTAGATGAGGTGGAACATCAAATGTATTGATTATTCCCAATTTCTACATTTGAACCAAAGGACCTTTTGGGCTGATGACCTTGTATGGATCGAATAAAACTTTTAACATTCTATAACTGTACATGGTTGTCCATCCATTGAGGTAGCACCACTGAGTTCCCAGATATGTGACATATTCTTCATACCATCTTAGAAATAACTTAATAAACGTACATCTTCTTATTTTATATTGGATGTCATAGGGGAGTTGAAGAAACAAATATAATACTTTTAATCGTGAAAAGGTTTTGGCTACTAAATAGGTTGTCCTAATAAGTTCGTTCACAGAATGGCTCTTTTCTACTGTCTACATTTTTCTAATAATTTCAGCGCTGTCTTGTGTCACCAAGTCCAACACTTCTTGAGTTTCTGCCAGGAGTATTTCCTTCTCTGGCGGTGTAAGTCTTGCGGATGTGGATACCATCTGCAAGTTTTCGAGTTAGAGTATCTGCTAAACTATTTTTATTTCCATTAATATGGTCTATATCAAAAGTAAATTGTTTTAACCAGAGTTACCATTGTAAAAGCCTTCCTTGCGCATGCATGTTAAATAAATTCTTATTTACGAAGCCTAGTAGGCTTTTGCAATCAGTTTTTATTAAAAACGATTTTGGTGCCAAAAATATTAAAAAAAATTCTATGCCTTTTGTTATAGCTAATAATTCTTTTTCTATGGTGGGATAATTACATTCAGCTTGATTAAATCTTCCACTACAATACCTATATAGTTGATTATTTTCTTTTATTTTTAGCACTGCGCTCCAGTGATTGTTACTTGCATCGGTTTCTAACACTAACTTATCATTTTCATTAGGAAGAGTTAGGGTAGGTAAATCTTTACATTTTTCTTTTAAGAATTTTACTCTAGTGGAGTTGGTTGAGTTCTAAGTCCAACTCTCATCCTTTTTCAGTTTCTTTTGTAAATGTTTTTTTTTATTTTGGTTAGGTCTTTTATAAAATCTGAGGCATAAGTTAAACATCCTAAAAAGATTTCTAATTGTTTTTTATTCGTAATTTTATCAGGAAATTTATTAATTTTTTCAAGAACATGACTTTGCATTTTTATTGATCTTATCTTGATTTCAAGTCCTAAAAATTCTATTTCCTGTTGTGCATATATGCATTTCTTTTCACCTAACACTATTCCATATTCTTCACATTTTTCTGTTATTATTTTAATATCTATTTTATGTTGTTCTATGGATCTAGAAAAAAATTAAAATATTATATATATATACACAAGACAAATATTATTCAATTATTTAAAGATATTATCCATTATTCGTTAAATATTTGAGGTGCATTTTTTTAACTCAGATAGCATTACAAGCCATTTATAATATCTTTGTCGTGCACTAAAAACTTTTAGTGGGATATTGTCTTTATTCATTTTTATTTGCTAGTATCCACTTTTACAGTCCATTTTGGAGAACTAGGAGTTACCCTGTATTATGTTAAAAAAGACTTGCTTATTTGGAATAAAATAACCATCTTTTTAGTATTATCATTTAATTTTTTTGTAATTTATTACCATTCTACCCTTTCCTCTTTTAATCTTAGCATAATTTCTAACCATAAATGTTGGACTACTATATAGACTTTCACTATCTCTAATTAATCCTTTTCGTTTGAGATCTTCTATCTCTTTTTCTGAATTCCTGTATATCATTATAAGTATATACCATTTGTTTTGCTATAATTATTTTATTAGGGTTGATTAGTGTCATGACCCAAACCCGTCCCTATAGGTTTAGCATTGTAATCGGCCAGTAATCCGAGATTACCGAAGGCCTGCTTAACAGTAATACAGTATAACAGAGTACAGGGGCATGGCGGAAGCCATTACAGTAAATAAACAATGTCCAATGAGTTGTGACAGTCTGTATGCAAAAAGACTTTTCATACATATATATATATATATACAGTCGGTGACCAAACAGTATGCACAACATTTATAAACATTCAGTACAGGGACTTAATCCCTATTAAGCAGTACAGTAACAGTCTATACAGATACAAAACGGTTACAGAGATAGACGGGGGAGATTAAAACACCCCTAAGCCATAGCTTGGACAGGCTTGGAACCTCGCAGTAAGGCACAGTGGTTGGCTTGACAAAACTGGAGTTTACCCCGACGCTTCTAGCATTGGTCCGGTGCCTGTTCACTTACATATATATATATATATGAGCAGTGAGCTAAAGCCCAATGAATAACATAATGCGTAAAGGGGTTTAGAATGAATGTCCTTACAGTAATGAAAACAGTTCATTTCAATCAGTATATCAGTTGTTCAGTACAGTAAATAGTCATATGTGGTACATCCATTAGCATAACAGTGAACAGTAGGTCTTAAAAGACCGAACAGTAAATGATGGCCATCAATTAGTAAACAGTAGTGGTTCCAACAAGGGAACCGACAGAGATCTCTGTAATAAGAATAACAAGAATAAAGAGTTGCTAAGGATGCCACAATACGCCTGTAATATAGGACATACATTCATTCGCTTAATAAAGATTCATAAACAAGATGCCAAGATTCAAAAGATAATCAGTTTGAACATATCTTCACATAATTGTTACTCACAGAGTTCTGGGCTATAGTAAGCTAGAGCGTCTCCTCGGAAAGCCAACCCTACACAGTTTACAGATTGAACACACACTAAGCTACACAGTTGGAAAAGTAATAACTTAGTCCCTAATTTGCCTCAGTATGTTCTACATCTATATCTTCAATAAGATGCCTTAAATATGCCCTAGGAATACCTAGGATGGAAAGAGGATGCAAAGATGCATTTAGAAAACATTTTCAGAATTTTCAGTGAAACAGAGTCCCGCTCGAGCGCTGGTTTCCCCGCTCGAGCGGACATGCAGACAACGGTTCTCGCTCGAGCGTCAACTTACCCGCTCGAGCGGACCAAAAAGTACTGGATAGGTGAAATTTACGCTCGATAGCCGCTCGAGCGTAAGATACAAGGTCTCGTTCGAGCGTCAATCCTTCCACTCGAGCGGACTTCAACACAGTGCAAAGTACTGGGAGTACGAATTTCTCGCTCGAGCGCCACTTTCCCCGCTCGAGCGAGAGTGCAAAATTTGGAAAATCCAGATTGCACCTCCAAGCCAAAAACCAAGTTTAAATGCACTAAATTAGATCCTCTTGGGCCAAATTTCTAGAAAACATTTGTAAACACATAGAATAACATGATTCAAAACTCAATTTGTAAAATCAATGCCCAATGGTAGCTTAATTAAACCCAATTTCAAATCAATTTTCAAGAACATGATCTCAAATGAACATGCAGGAACTTTAAACAACTTTCAAGCTTCAAAACATGCTCTAATAAGCCAATTCTTTTCAAAATAAGATGAACACATGGTTTATAACATAAACATGGACATGCATGTACTCTTTCATGAAGAACAACACCAAAATTGTAGGATGTAAACATGCATGCATGAATCAAGCTCCAATTCAACATTTTAGGACCAATTCAAGCCTTAGCTCTACAATGAGGCATGAATCATGCAAGGATCACATAAAGACACAATTAAGAGGTTGAATTCCTTACCTAAGGTTCTTAATTCCAAGTATGGAAGCTGAATTGCACAAATCTTCTACAAATTCTTCAAGTTCTCTGGCCAAACTCTCAAAAACAAGTCAATCTCTCACTCTCTCTCTCTCTTGATCGGTTTTGCTCTCAAAAGTGGCTGAAGGAAAAGTTGTAACAAATGCAATACAAGGCTTAAACAAAAGGCTAGCAAAGTCCACTAAGTGGCAAAGTTGTATATAAATCTAACTTATGTAATTTAGCTTATTTTAATCTAATTTAATCATACCAAATCACTTTTTAGATAAATACACCATTAAATCACATAAATTCTACTGATCATGAAACACTAATCAATTTCTGGTTCGGCCGCCGATAAGGCCTTCAATTCACAGTTTAAACATAAAAACATGAACAGATAACTAAACAGGAAACAGATAGAAATGCTATTCAGACAGATACAGTCAATCAATCAGTTCCAGATTTCAGTCAGTCAGTTCAGTATTTCAATCAATTCAATTATCAGTCATAATCGGTCTTAGTTTAGCAGTAATCAGTATTAATCAGTGATCAGTGATGAGGGTTGTTACAATTAGGTCTAATTTAGCTATACTTTTATCTTTATGCCAAAATTTCAACGGATCTTCACTATATAAAATTTTGCATCTTTCTTGTTGCTCTTTTTGTATTTCTTCTTTAATACTAATTTCTTTAATACTTAGTGCAATTTAGCACCCGGTTAGAGATATTACCTCCTTACCACGCTTGCTACGCACAAAGTTAATATTGTGATGTGTAACAACCGCTTTTAGTTTTAAGACTTCAATTGGTTTATTGTTATTTGTAAATATAACAGAGTGTAACTGTAATGCCCCAAAATAATTAGCATTTACCCATCTTATAAAAGTGCTACAATTGATCAACAATCTCATAACTCCTATTCATTATATGTTTGATCATTACAAAAGATGACATATGAAATATGCATTCACAGATCCTGGATTCTGAATCTATAGCATATGGTATGGATACAAGAGTAAAAAAGGAAGTAAAACCAAGTAATGAAATGCCGTAATGGCTACAACTTTCTAAGACGCTCATTGGTTACAGCAAAATGAGTTTAAACTCAATACAAGTAAAATTTGGGGCTTAAACAAAAAATAATTACATCAAGAAACCAAAAATGAAACCTTAAGCTCCAAGTCCTCCCAAGCTACATCTTTGGTAGATGTATATCATTAACACTTGAAAATTGTTTTCTACATAGAGTGAGCTAAAGCCTCGTAGAGATATTCTAACAGTATATGAGTCTTAGCAAAATTATAAGGTGAATGCATACACCTGCCATTTGTCAAAAATTCATCATTTTCCATATCAAAATAATGCAATGCCAGATGATATCAGTTCATGAAAATAATCATTTTGTACAAAAAAACAAGGTAGTGGATACAAAATATTGGGAATATCTAGGTACGTGTTTACTAGTAGGCTATACAAGCACTATCAATGCCATTTTACCGGTACTAACCGGAAAGATTGATACCTAACTGCGCGGGTTTTTAGATTTATTTTTAACTAATGCCTTATTTGGCAACCCAATGGACTGGAGAGCGTTGTTTGGGCATGGCCAACCACAGGCTCTGTTTTGATAATTTGAATAATTCATTTTGTCAAAAATTTCATGTATTTCGTTCACAAAAAAACTAGGTCGATTCGATAATTGTAATTTGTTCAATTTTTTCTATTTGTCACTAAAAAAATGTACAGTGATGCTACGTAGCTCGAAAGCTACGTAGCTCGAATTCCCCGAATCGAAAACGGCAACGTTTTTGTATTTTTTTTTTTTTTTTTTTTTTTGTTTCAGAACCAGAAATCAGGAGGAAGGAGAGGAGAGGAGAGGAGAGGAGGGGGAGGAGGGAGGACTGGAGGGGCTCTAATAACAGGGAGGAGGCGGAGGCGGAGCTAGAGTGACGACGATGGCGAGGAGGAGGCGAGACGACGAGCGGCGGCGACGACAGTGAAGGCGGTGAGACGATCGGAGCTCTCCTCCTCTCTTTCTCTCTCTCTTCTCTCTTTCTCTCCTCTTTCTCTCCTCTCGAAAATCGAAGGAGAGATCGAAGGAAAAAAATCGAAAAAGAAAAAAGAAAACCCTAATGCCCAAAACGACGTCGTTTTGGGCATTAGGGGGATTAGGGGGAGAGATTTTCGAGCTCTCAATCATTATTCAAAAATGTATTGTTTATTTTTAAAAACACAATTGTTGTCTATTTTTTTTTAGTGAAAAATTAAATAAATTACAATTATCGGATTGACCTAATTTTTTGTGTAGATGAAATACACGAAGTAATCGATAAATTGAATAGTTTGGATCATTGAAACGGAACTTGTGATGAGATTCACAGGACCAAACAGTGCCCTCTAGTCCAAAATCTAGACTGGAGAGGATCATTCTAAAAAAAAAATTAATTCATTTGGTATATTTATGACTTTTCTAAAAGTTTAAATTTACATTTTGGCGAGAAATGTGTATGATAAACGACCTTAAGCTTCATTTTCTTAAAGCAAAATATACTTATAAAATCTATCTCCCACTTAAAGCACCAAACCAAATCTAAGAAATTCTTAAAAAGAGTGGGTAGTTTGTAGCAATACACAAAAGAAGGTAAAGGGTATTTGAGCAAAGTTTCAAAGTTTAGTGATGTCACACATTTTTATTTTCCTTGGCCACGGGAATACCAGATGAAATGAAATTGGTTACACTTCTTATCTGCCACGTGGAGCCCAAGGTGGGACCGAGATGGAACGTAGGCTCTTATAAAATTGCAGATTGGTTTTAGCCCTTTAAAATTGTCATCTCATCTGCAAACTCTCATTTTCCATCTCTACCACAGAGGTGGGAAACTCAGCCACTCACTGCCTACTTGCTTTGTGTACTTCTCCCACATCCCACAAAGGTAAACAACTCACTCTTCTCAATCACCTCAACTTATTGCTTTTTTCATTTTTTTTTTTTTAATTATATGTATATACATGTCTTATTGAGTTTGGAAACTTTTTATTTTTTTATATAGAAATGTTTGTTGTTTATTGTAATCAGAACTTGGGTAGTTCTTTTTCCTTCATGATTGTTCTATTTTGTTCTTGTTTTGCTTAAGCCTCTGTTTTCTTGTGAAAGATTTTTAAGTCACTTGATTTTCTGAATGAAAATTCTTTAATCTATTGGGTAATTTTAATTCATTGATCAAAATATACCAAAATGATAAATTTCTCCAAAATAACATAGGATTTAGAGAAAATACAATAAATCTTATAATTTTGACATAATTATATTGTATAATATTTAGCCCATTTTCATCAAAAATTTATTAGTTATATAAATTAAAAAATGATGTCATCTCGTTTACATGAAAATGTTTATCTTACGTTGTTTATTTTTATATTTTTACACTATCTGGATTAGTTTCGATAGATTTAATTTTATTAAAAGAGAGATTGATGTAATTATGTCAAAATTGTAGAGCTTACATTATTTTTTCCAAATCTCAAGGGATTTTAGTGTAATTTACCTAATAATATACTAGGAGTAAGCAAACCATAATATTAAGGGTAAATTACACTGACCTCCCCGAGATTTAGAGAAAATATAAATAGTCTCACAGTTTTGATATAATTACACTAACTCCCTTCTAGTAGTGCTAAATAATTCAAAACTAATGCGAGCAGTATGAAAACACTAGGATAAACAAGGAATGATATATTTTCAGTATAAAAAAAAGAAAAAGAAAAAAAGAAAAGAAAAGTGACAATATCATTTTTTCATTTATATAACTAGCAAATTATTAATGAAAAGGGAGCTAAACATTATGTGGCTTAAAACTTTAAGAGAACTTAATGTAATTATGTCAAAACCGTGAGATTTGTTATATTTTCTCCAAATTTTAGAGGAGTTTAATATAATTTACCCTAATGTTAAATTGGGGATTTGTATGTAAATTACAAATTTTGGTTGTTATTATTAGATAGAATTGAATCTCAAGTTACAATTACCCCATAGAGAATTTTGGTATTTAGTGTTTTTGGGTTCAAGTTTGTACCTAATTACTATAGTATATCCTAATTTTGTTGAAAAATACCATATAACCATTTTTTTGTACTTGCAAAATTGTCCGAAGGGTTTGATATAGATTTAAAGTTGGTGTAATGTGAGTTACACCCATAAAGAATGTTGTAGTTTTTTTGGATATTTTTCTGGATAATTTTTCTAGTTATGTCACTGTTGAGTTTTGTTTATGAGCCTTGTTGTGCATTGGCGACAACATTTTTTATTTTTTACCAATGCATTCATCTCCAAGAAAGTCACAAAAAATTTAATCAAAAAAAAAAAAACCCATGTTCTTGGAATTTTGTAAATCTATTGCCCTTTCCCTAACTTTTTTCTAGTTAAATCACTGTAAATAAAAGATGGCAATTATTTAAATATATTTCCACTTATTTACAGTAGACCCTCTCTAATAAACAATTATCTTGGGACAAGTAAATATAGTTAGCTAGTAGAATTATTAAATATTAAGTTTTCCTATGATTTTCATTGACAAAGAAGTTTGCTCCTAGTTATACAATTTTCAGTGCAAAAATTGGACATGTGTGCATATTTTTTAAGGCAATGAATTTCATTCACAGACACATGTACTGTATCAAATCTTGGTGGCATGAAAGTTCCTATTAATCCCTCCTTTAATACTCATAAAATAATATTTATAAAAATCTTATACAATAGATATGCTTATTTATGTGTACTTTTCTACTGTAATAATTTTATAGGCATAGTTGTAAATTTTGGCAATATACCGCAATGTATTGGTAACAAGAAGGGTAAAAGAAAACAATATTTAAAAATATGGGATATTGGAAAATAACTGGAAAACAAAGGGAAGTAACGGAAAAATAAACTATTCAAATATATATTAACAATTAAAATAAAATAAAATAAAATTTGATTTAATGGCTATATATATATAAATAGATGAATAAAGTCTAAAATTACAGCCACCGTGACAAAAAATAATGGCTGATGTAGTGAATTTTGGAGATTTTTTGTTTTCCGGATAAATACCTTAAAATATTACCTGTATTTCAATTGATAAAACCTTTGTTTCAGGACATCAATCATAAGAGGGTCAACTGTGGCTTTAGTAGAACTGCTATAAGAATGAATCTAAAATTTGTATTTCATTTGTTCATAGTTGGGCAAATCATACTGACTAGTTTTAGAGCAATATTATTAATTAGATTGATTTCCTTAATGGGTTTTGGTAATTGAGGTTGTGGCACTGAATACACCAGCAATTTGTTGACTTTCAATACAGAAGTGAAAGATGGACTATGTCTATGGACCTGGAAGGAACCATCTGTTTGTTCCTGGGCCGGTCAATATCCCAGAGCAGGTTATTCGTGCAATGAACAGGAACAATGAGGATTATCGCTCTCCTGCCATCCCAGCAATGACAAGAACCCTACTTGAGGATGTCAAGAAGATTTTCAAGACTACTAGTGGAACCCCATTTCTGATTCCAACCACAGGTACCATACCACTTTGATTTGGAGTTTCAGAATTTGATCTTTTCAAGTTGATGTGGAAATACTTAATTCTGGTACTATATAGTAGGATTTATTATTAGCATTTGAACATCATTTTGATTTCTGGACATGTCATCAGTTTTTCATTAGAGGGCAGCTTTGAATTGCATTGCTACATGGCACAAAATTGTGCATAAAAGAGCCATTTCTGACTAATTAGTATATAGTTTAACATACTTGTGTGTTAGTATTTGCAGTAATAAAATCTTATTTTTTCCATTCTTTATTATCAGGGTATATCTGCAACTCGAAACATCAATTTCAATGACTCTTTCAAAGGATGAAACAAAGGCTTTTAATGCAATAGAAAATGACACAATCTGATTCCTTTTTGGAGGAATATTATTATCTACGCATGTATTAAGACATCAGATGCCATGGTTTCGTTTAATAGCTTCATTGTTGTTTGTTTCTTCTGATTTGCAACGGAACGTTGCTGTTTTGGTACAGGTACTGGTGCATGAGAAAGTGCGCTCACAAACACACTTTCTTCAGGGGATAGGATTGTGTCTTTCCTAATTGGGCAATTCAGTTTGCTGTGGATTGATCAACAGCAATGTCTGAACTTCAATGTGGATGTCGTTGAAAGTGATTGGGGTCAAGGTGCCAATCTTGAAGTTTTGGCATCAAAGCTGGCAGCAGATTCTGCACATACTATCAAGGCCATTTGTATTGTGCACAATGAGACAGCTACTGGAGTAACCAACAACTTAGCTGCCGTAAGAAAAATTCTTGGTAAGAATACATTTTACTCCACATTTTATGGTTTTCTATTGCTAAGTAATATATCTCATAGTCTTAATCATTAGTACTGAGTTTTAATCTACTGATGTGAAAGCATCCAATTGGTCCTGTAAAACTATGAAATTCACATTGGTTTTTCTACATTTATCTATTGATGTAAAAGCAATACACTTCTTTTGAGCGCCCTCCTATGATCCATCTTCATCTACCATTTTCTTGATGTATTCTTTATGGAAAGCTATGATATTGAAGTTTTGATATGATTATCACTTTCATTTGGTTGCACTTTTTTATAATCATGGATGGATGTTTTAGCTCCAATTTTGTTGGTCTTATCGTGTAGGCTTCAACACCATTTTGTTGTAAGTTGTAGTATATGGGCATGCATTAAAGTCTGTACTTGATATTACAGTTGAGCTTCAAAATTGCACTAATACATTCCACAAACAAAAAGAAAAAGAATATACACTAATAAATTTCAGTTTTCTATGTCTGCTGTTATCTGCTTGTTTTTTATCATTTTTGTAATTTATGTATATAGATTGGCTAAACATAGCGAATAAAGTGAATTTTAAGCAAATCATAAGTCACAACACCCAAAAATCTGTCTTTAAGAACATCCTTGTTCGGGTTTACTTTTTTTTTTGACTTGTCTAGTTTTTATGACAATTGTCTTTGATTTACCGATGCATATGTTGTCTCTGGCATGGAAACTGTATTTCCATTTTATTAGTTAAATTCTTTCTAGGTGGCGTTAATTTTCTACCTCTGTGGATTAGTCAGATTGTACTAACTTTCATCACATGATTCTCAGATCACTATCAGCATCCAGCGCTCTTTCTTGTTGATGGAGTTTCTTTCATATGTGCACTTGATTTTCAAATGGATGAATGGGGAATAGATGTGGCTTTGACGGGCTCTCAGAAAGCTCTTTCTCTGCCCACTGGAATGGGGATTGTCTGTGCAAGCCCCAAAGCTCTTGAGGCCTCCAAAACTGCAAAATCTCTCAGAGTTTTCTTTGACTGGAAAGACTACTTGAAGTTCTATAAGATGGGAACATTTTGGCCATACACTCCTTCCATCCAATTGTTATATGGACTTAGAACGGCACTCGATCTCATTTTTGAGGAAGGACTTGACAATGTGATTGCTAGGCACGGCCGCCTCGCTAAGGCAACAAGGCAAGTAATCCTTTTTGATTTTTTCATGTGATTTTTTTAGGGTAAATTGCACTGACCTCCCTTGAGCTTTTGACAAAATG
Organism: Camellia lanceoleosa; assembly: GCA_025200525.1. NCBI lineage: Eukaryota > Viridiplantae > Streptophyta > Magnoliopsida > Ericales > Theaceae > Camellia > Camellia lanceoleosa. Next base: position 109,800,668 of record CM045768.1, on the reverse strand, counting down.
TATTAAGTCTCACAAGTTTGACATAATTACATTGGATTCCTTTATTTGGCTTCTTTTCATCAGTAATTTTTGTTAGTCATATGGATGGAAAAATGATGTTGTCATCTCTTTTATACTGAAATGTATAATTTACTTCGTTTATCATTCTGTTTCCACACCATCTACATTGGTTCCGGTCCCTTTAGCACTACTGAAAAAGAGGTCAGTGTAATTACATCAAACGATGGAATTTTTTGTATTTTCTCCAAACCTGTGGAGATTTACCCTTTTTTAATGAGTATGCAAACAAATTCTTGCTTTATTATATACTTAAAATAATTTCTTGTAATTTTGTAGTATTTACAATGGACATTTCTGTCATGACACAGGTTGTATTTTGTACTCATGACTTCCTCTGAGTTTATTCACGCTATTTTCCCCATTAGTTATTTAACTTTGTGTCAAGTCATCCCCATATCAAAAATATCAGTATTTATGCTTATAAACCTTCATGAAGTCATATTCCTTGATTTGTTGTTGTTGCTATGATTCTGAATGGTAAATTCAAAGTATTTTGAATTTGAAATGCAGGATTGCTGTGGAGGCATGGGGCTTGAAGAACTGCACTCAAAAAGAGGAATGGTACAGTGACACAGTCACTGCAGTGGTTGTTCCTCCATACATTGATAGTTCACAAATTGTTAAAAGGGGATGGCAAAGATACAACTTAAGCTTAGGCCTTGGCCTAAATAAAGTGGCCGGAAAGGTTTTCAGAATAGGGCATCTTGGCAATCTAAATGAGGTATGCTTCATTTCTTATATCCCAAGTTGCTGATGACTTCATCTGCAAAAACAATTAAGATTGATATTAGATGATACTGAAACTTTGTAGTCTGTATATTTCCATGATGTCAACCTGTCTTTTTTCACCTTAAACATCATGAATTCTCAATCTGGTGGGTTTGGGGATTGCTTTTTAGTAGCTTTTTTGGTTTTTTTTTTTTTTTTTTTTTTTTCTTTTAGAATCTAAAGAAGCTGATACGTTTGGGAAGTTAAAAATATTGTTCTTTTATGAGTGGAAAAGTTCAGTGAGTTCTTCGCTTTTTTAGCCGATAACAAATAGGCTTTTACTTTTTGACTTATTTAGCCAAAACAATCAAAAGATACTTTTTTAACGTTACCCCAAACAAGGTCTGAAATTGTTCTTCAATTTTCACCAAAATTGTTGTTTTTCAATTTCCACCAAAATTGTTCTCCAATTTTCACCAAAATTGTTGTTTTTCAATTTCCACCAAAATTGTTCTCACTCTCTCCAATGTTGCTTCATATCACTTGCTTCTAAACTATATGCTATATGCTATATGCTTAACTAGCATTCTCAAGTTATCCACATAAATCAATCCATCCTGAATTTATCCTTATGCTCAGTTAGGAAGCAACAGCTGCCCTTTTCACTGTATAGATAGATTTTGCAAAGTAGAAAACCGGCTCATACACAACATATGCTTAGATTGGTTTCCTCTTGCTCCACTTTGTAGTTCATTGATTTACTTGTTTATGTATATATTTTTATCCACTTAATGTAGTTGCAATTGCTGGGGTGTCTTGCGGGAGTGGAAATGGTACTTAAGGATGTGGGATACCCAGTGAAGCTTGGCAGCGGAGTTGGAGCAGCCTGTGCTTTCCTTCAAAACACCACCCCCTTGATTGCTTCCAGGATTTGATTCACAGGTCGTCCGTGCAATGTTACTACTTTTTTTTACTTCAGGGCACTCTGTAAAAAGTACATGTATCTCATTTTCCCTGCTGGCACTCTTTGAGGCTTACTGAACCCTTTATATATTGTTGCAACCTGCTTTTTCCTGTATTTTAATCTCATATCCAATTATTTATTGCTGTTTTTCTTAGATAAAATTGAGTTTAACTTGGCCAACAAATACAGGAAAAATGTTATTTCGATAACTAATTCAGCGATATACATGCTAAAATGAACAACAATCATTATTACTACTACTTTTATTTATTTATTTTTCCATTTTTTGTTTTGTTTAGATGTCATTACATGCACTTTTCTTGCTCGTTGGATAAGAAAATTTGGAGAGCAAAATGTTAACAAAAGAAGAAAATATTCTTTTCTCTGGAGAATTATGTCCTTTGCCTTTGGCTTGGTCTTTACTTTCCCTGGCTAAGTACTTTGGGCTCTGCCATTCCTATAGCCTGGGCAATTTTGGGTACGTTGGAGCTTTGGGGTAAATCCTTTGATCATGTTTGTTGCACGAGTAGTAGTTATGAGACTATCAATCATATAGAATTTTGTATCCTATCTCACATTTAGAATGTTCCTAAAAGTTTCGTTGGTTTTGAACTTGTTTTTGGCTTCAATTTGTAACTTATTTTCTAACAAAAAGCCATACTTTAACTTCTACCCAAAAAAACTAGTTTTGAACTTCTATCTTGTAACTTTCTTCACAGCCTGCACACTATTCGGCTAGTAGTAGAAGGCAATTCTCCTGCTCTGGTTGCGAGCTGCCTTTCTTGGGGCAAACCTATGGTTGCAACGAGTGTGATTTCTACATACACAAATTATGTGCCAAGCTGCCATTAAAGCTCCAACACCCTCTTCACCCAGCACACCTTCTAGAACTCACCCCTGCTAGAGACTGAAAATGGTTACTTCAATTGCAATGTTTGCGAAAGTACTAGTCGTGGCTTTGCCTTTTTCTGCAGCAAGTGTAACTTCCAAGTTGATCTTCATTGCATGTTTTTAAAACCCACCATTAATCATCAAAATCACAACCACGCTCTCACTCTCCTACAACAGCAATCTATGAGTCACTCAGTGGTTGCACTGATTGTGGAAAGAGTTTCTCCGACACCCCTGTCATCTGTTGGGTGCAGTGTCGAATTAACTTCCATGTTCAATGTTTGTTTCCGAGCGTCATCAAAAGCACACATGTAGATCCCCTTTCCTTGTGGAGTTTCTTGATGAAGAAGTTTTGGGTGAGTATAATTGCGATGCTTGTGAGGAAGAAAGAATTCCAAGTCAACCTGTTTATCAGTGCATGAAGGGATGTGCATATATTGCTCATGTGGACTGTGCCTACTCCAAGTTAAATCTATCTATCTATACATATATATATATATATATATGTAGCTACACAGGATCCATTGGTTTTAACTAATTAATAGTTATTTATAGAAAATGCTACAAATATATAATCCATTTTTCATTGTATTTTCTCTCTCATTGCATTTTTTTTCTTTATTTATAGTGAGAGTTCTGAAACCTGCATAACATGTCCTTTGGTAAATTATTTTAATGTGTTGTGTTGCTATTGTGGAATTTTTTGCAAATTTTTTTTATAGGATTCTTATGAGTTCTGAAACATTTTTTTTTTTTTTTTGAAATATTTTTTATGTAGAATTGTTGTGTTGCTATTGTGGAATTTGAAAAGTGTTAGATGCACATAGTCTTATCTCGCAGAAATTATGATTTCTACGCAGAATGTCATATTAGAGGCAAATGATAGGGTCCGAGGAAAAATTGTCACATAAGGATAAGGGTACCACATGGCTACCCCAAACAAATCACTAAATCTATGCTACTTTTCATAGCATTTCTATTAATTTTATTTTTCAATTAAGCTATATGTGTGTGACTCGGTTTGCTGCTTAATTATTTGGAGAGTGTGGATGCAAGAGAGCATGCTGTAATGCCTGTAAAACAAGACAACATGGATGAGTGGCCTGAAAATGTGGTAACCTTGAAGAACCTTTTCAATTCTCTCACAATGGAGGATCGCAAAGTAGTGAAAGACATCATGTCAGCTGTACTAGTTGATCAAGTAACATATTTTCATAAGATAGATCCAAACCAGGGCTTCAATGAGTTCATGAAAAAGTTTGATTCTCCATCTACTAGCCCTCTAAATGAAGATGATTTTAAACTATACTACTTGAGGAATAGGTTAGAGGTTGTCAAGATTGGTAACTACATGATCCTTAATGTTTGAAGCCTTGTTGACTAAGAGGAGAATTTGTGCCGAACAAATGGGCCAAGCAGAACCTAGTGTGGGCCTTGTTCTCAACCTAGCAACCGGGCTATTGAGTCTTCAGACGTCAAGACCTGGCCAGGTGATGGGCTCGAGTCATGGGCCAAGGTTGGTGAAATGAGAGCATTATTCTTGGTCGAGGTAAAGATCGTGGTCGAGCTATATCGACACCCCAAGGCCAAGCTGAGCTAAGATTGAGAAGGTGATAAGACTCTTGACCGAGCTAAGAGTTCCAGTCGAGAAGGGTTACACGAGGCTTGACCAAGTTGCACGCTTGGCAAACCAGGCAAGGAAAGCCGTGCACGACAGTCTGGCAAGAGCCAGTCCGATCTTGAGGATGCCTAAGGTGGACCGAGCTAGAGTTAGCTTGATGGGTGTATGCTACGTGGCCCAATTGGAATGCTGGGAGAAAAACCCGCCAGTAGTACGTGTCAATACCGTTTGGATGTTTAGCTAATGTTGTTTGGAAGTATTGACGCATACACGTGTAAGGCAAGGAGAGGATAGTACATCCACGCGTCCAAGAAAGGATGAGCAAGGTAGTGTGCGCACAAGCTATATAAGTCCTACGACGTCTCCATGAAGAAGGTCTGCTATTTCTTACACTGTGCTAGCCTTACTTCTTTGTTTTATCTCTAAGGGTGCTAAGTTGAACATCGGAAGGGTTTTCCAGCAATACACTCGCCAGGTAGCTCATCGTCATCATGTTTTCAGGCTACACAACGCCATTCAGAGCAACACAACTTGGTTGCAAAGAGTACAAAAATAAAGAATATTTACTCCCCGTACATTGACCAAATATGGAGATTTCAGTGTTAACTCAACAATGATGAGTCTGAAGGTGAAGACTTGGATGTGCAATACTGGATTCAAAGACTTGGATCAACTTGAAGTATTTAACTGGAGGGATTGATTTTTATATGCTCAAAATGCAGGCTTCAAGGTTCAGTTTGCGTTGATTATTTGAAGAAAATGTTGCGTGTTTTTTTTCTGTCTATGGCAAATTAAAATCCATTGCTGCTGAAGAAGAAGAACGTGACGAAGAGATTGAAAAGCATCTGAAGGAGCTCTGGGATGGGGCTTCTGCTCTAAAAGATCATAAGGTGGGTGCAAATCTTATCAAAATGTGAGGAATTGTTGGCTGCCATGTTTGTGCCTGATTTTGAAATGAAGTACACTTTTTGACTTTTTGGCTAAAAAAAGTTGAGAAAAATATGGTTGTTTGGAATAACTTTTTGACCTTTTATAAAAAAATGTGTATTAAAATATTGTATGAAATACCAAAATTACCTTCTTACCCTTATGACAATGCACTGAGCACTGAGCACTTGTCATTTCATTTCACACAGGTAATCGAAATGCACTGGTGCATTGTTTGGCTTCTTTTTCTTCTTTTTTTTTTCCTTAAACAGCCGTGAGCTGTGCATGTCAGTGGAGGGCAAAAATTGTCTTTTTGTCCTCTGAGTACTGAACCCCATTTTTCCGCCCAAACATTGTGAACAGTATAAACTTTTCTGATTTTTTAGTAATTTTTTGATTTTTTATCTTTTTTAGATGATGCCAAACAAGCACTTAATATGTATGTTAAGTACCACATGTCATCTTTTACTATTTGTAACTAGACGTTTATGAACTTCCTTTGTAAGCACTTCTAGTAGGAATTGTAATTTAGGTTCCAAATTAAATGTAACTTTGGACTTTATTATACGGAAAAGTGAAAATTACATCCTCAAATTTTGAAAACAATTTTGAAACATTTTTACTTTTTTGAAAATAATTTTGTCCACTTTGGATTTTAAGCTTTGAAACAATTTCGAAAATGAAAGCAAGTGTTGGAAGCGTACACGGTTAGTTTAGGGGTTTAGGGGTATTTTTTGCCCAAATTCATTTCCAAAATAGTAGATGACTATATAACTAGAAAATATTTTGACTTTTTTTTTAATCGATAGGAGAGTAATTAAAAATATACTAGGTATTATAGTATATAACTCCAATAATGAGAAAAAAATAAACACTACAATTATATCATTTGAATTTGCAACCTCAAATCCCACAAAATAGTGTTATATAATTATTAGGCCAAAAGCCTTGATTTGAGTTTTTCTTGAAACAAATAAAATTTTATGGATGAAACTTCTCATCGGCCACTATCAGGACTAGAGGGTTCAATTTAGGTCATAATGAACCCAACTTGGATCTACTTCATTAATTTGAAATGTTTAATTTTAGTGCATCTTGAGTAGATCATCTACCAAAAACAGTTGGACTTACCAAATATTGTTAATCATACTTTTGAATCACATTTATTTGTAAAAAAATTGACAACAAATTTAATTTCAAAAGTAGACTATCTATTTTTTAATTATAAATATGATTCAAACATGTAATTACTCATATCTAATGTATCTGTTTGTTTGGTTTTTTCGTTTTTTTTTTCCTTTCATAAATGAATTACTTAAAAGACATGAAAAATTAAATGATTTGGATCAATGAAATAGACTCCAATACGCCTATAATAAACTAAACTAAACTAAACCCTACCGTCCAAATGATGGACCGGAGTGTAATATGTTTAATGATATTCCTTTCATTTAAGTGGGAATTACAGCAAAGTGAGATAGACAAAAACATATGGGTGCAAGTCGTTCTATGATAAGATGTAAGTAAAAAACTATTTACACCCTCCAGGTTTTTGTAAACAAAAATTTATGTTTCATTGGGATGTAATTTTCCGTCCATTTAAAATCGTAAAGCCAATTATTTTCAACATAATTTATAAATATGTTATTGTCATATCATTTTAATAATTGATGCATAAAAGTTTGGAGGAACAATTACAATAAAAAAAAATAAATAAATAAAAATAAAATCTAAGGATTTTAGTACAAAATAAATCTAGAATTTTTAATTTAAACCATTCATTTATTTTCATTAAATAAAACTGATGGAAAAAAATATTTTAGTCATTAAACTCAATGTAGATATATATAAAATGTCTAAAAAATATATTTTTTTTATTAAGTTTATTAACTAAAATATTTATTTTTTATTATTTTAGTTAACAAAAATAGATAAATGATTTAGATTGAAACAAATACTATAAAAAAATAAGGTTAAATTAACAAAATTAAAAAAAATCAAAGTTTATTTGGTTATAAGGCACAAATCGTGAAGGGTTACTCGTTTTTAGTTTTTAGTTTTTTTTTCTTCTTCTTAATATCATTTTCCTTCTATTTATTTATTTATTTATATAATATTGGATTGGATGCAATATGAGCCGTAACTTGGTCTGGATAAGTTTTTTTTAAGCGACATTTACGCTAAGTTTTAATTTATGAATTTATACTCCATTAAATCTTAATTAAGATTTTTAAAATTTTCAAGTCTTATTAAAGTTTTAATAATTAGAATTGTCCTTTAAATAATGATTATTTATCATTTATGATTATTTATAAAGGAACATGATAATTTGACATTTATTTTAATTTTTAAAACTTTAAAATATAAACTTTTAAATTGAAAAAACTAAAAAAAAAAAATTCTGTGCAAAAAATTGAAAAAACTAAATTATTTTTTGTGCAAAACTCAAAATTTTGTATCTGTAAAGAAGTATGATGATGGAACATTGATATGCAAAACTAGAAAGAAAAAAAAAATTAAAAAAAAAAATTGATAATGTTTTTAGTTTTAAAACTGAAAAAAAAAAAATTGATAATGTTCTCGGTTTTATTGGATAGTTGAATCAAATCAATAAGTAGAAGGGCAAAAAACATTTAATCTCATATTCTTTTTTTTTTTATCAATTAGTGAAATAATTATTTGGAACATTATTGTGCAAAATTGATAATATTCTTAGTTTTAAAAATTAGAAAAAACTAATTAGTGTGTTTGATTTTAATTTTTTGAATTCAATTTTTTTTTTTAAATTGAGTTTTTTTATTTTTTGTTTTTAGTAAATATTTTTAAAATTTTAAGTAATTTTTTTTACTTTTTTAGATGTACTTTACTTAGATATATCTAAATAATAAAATATTTGTGAAAAAATATTTTAAAAAATTAATAAATACACAAAAATACAAAAATATACTAAATTTTCATATATTTATTTTGTATTTTTAGTATTTGGTGAATTTCTTTTAAAAAAATTTAACGAATATTACACTTTTTAAGTGTATTTATGTTAGGTATGTCTAAAAATTAAAAAAATTTCTTAGAATATTAAAAAAATTCAGTGAAAATAAAAAAATATGAAAAACGAAAAAGTAGAATTTTTTTAAATATGAGTTATTAGTTCAAAAAATTTTAGATAAGACTTGATTACCATAACATTTGTAAATAAAACTTTTAAGGTAATTAATTTTTATTTTTTTATTATTACCCTTGTACTCTGTTTTTGACTACTTTACTAGAAAACGTATTGGCTATTTGTCAAAAGTTAAAAACCAAAACTAAAAGCGTTTACAAAAAAATAAGAAAGAAAAGAAAAATAATGTTAATTAAAAAGAGAGCTCAGTCATAAGTTCAATCTAAAAATTTTGTTAGGTTAAAGGGACAAAATAATTTAAAAGATCAAAATTATCCCTACCAATCTATCTATCTGTCTACTGGTCACCTATCTATCCATATGTGATCTATTATTTGTCTATATGTGACTTATATGTTTATCTGTTTATATCACCATCACTATCAATCGTCGCCACTAGCCACCACTAGCAACTATTTTGGTATTGTGATGGTCCGATGGTCATCACTAGCGGCTGTTTTCGTAGCACTTTGTGCTTCCTGTTATAATGAAATTATAATTTGACTCTTTGATTATCTTGATTGAGAACCTTCATAGTTGATATTTGAGTCTTGGTTGAGGTGTTACCATAATGGTTGGGTGAAATTGAATCAGAAACTTTAAATTTGAATAATTGTTATTAAGTAGTTTTCACTCTTTCATCATTTTCTCTCTCCATACTTTGAATATTGATGTGAAGCTAGAATCATTGGAAAGCTTACTTCTGGGGCTTCAATTTGGACACAAGAATGACCCTAAACGAAGCCCAGACAAGAGAGTTATACATGTTTGAATTTTGCGCTTATGTGCTGGAAGCATGCTCGCTCGAGTGAGCTTTTTTTCGCTCGAGCGAACTGTGTCAGTTTCAAAAATTCTGAGAGCTTATTTTGTACGCTCAAGCGACCATGTCGCTAACAGGCATTATAAAGTGAATTTTTGGCCTTAAAACTCTATTTTTTCTCCCTCTCTTCTTCTCCCATCCTCCAAACCTAACCTTCTAAACTCTTGATTTCTCTTCTTTTTAACTAGGATTCACACCAAATCTTTCAAGAAGGTTGAAGAGCAAGCATAAATCAAGACTTCTACTGATTGTTTTGCGATTTCATTAGAATTTTAAGTTGAATCTTCATCTTTAGCTTCAAATCTTGAACTTTGAATCTTGAGGTAGGGATTTCTTTGCTTCTTTATAATACCTCATCTATAGATAGATATGTGGTAGATTTTATTGCATAAAAATCATATCCATTATGGATTTCTTTGAAAATCATGAAAGGGGATCTAGGGTTTGTCATTTGGGAATGAGATTGTTGAATTGATTGTTGTTTGGGTTAATTGGAGAGTAATCTAGCAAGCTTATGTTGAAAGAAGAAAAAGCCCTAATTTAATATTTTGACTTGGTGAATTAAAAGGAATAAAGTTGAATAATGTTTGTAAATTGTTATTATGGTTTGTGTAAATGGGTTAATAGTTAAAAGGGAGAATTAACTATAACTTTGAAATTATTTTGGATTGATTATATTAAGTTGAGTTGGGTTGTGGCTTTGATATCCATGGATTTAATTCTGAGAAATAAAAAGAATGGATTGGGATAAAGGGTGGAGTATGTTAACTTGGAAAATAAGAGAATTGATTTTTGAAAAGAATGATGAAATCATATGTGAATTTCATAAATTAGATTGAGGTTGGATTATGAATATTTTATTTTACTATTATTGTTGTTGGATTTAAAATCTCATGAGAGTTGAATTATTATAATATGTGTGTTGAATACATACATTTAGAGGTTTTGTCCTTGGTTATCGGTGGAGGATGACATTGTTGTGTTAAATCGTTGCGTGTATACATTACACTTGTGTTGGTTGTACTTTGTTGAATAGTTTGTGTGTATGCATTACAATTATATTGGTTGTACTTTGTTATGTTGTGATGATTAGTAATGTATACTGCGCTAAGAATGAGAACTACCATTACTTTTCAGCTAGCACCTGGAGAATTGGCTGCACTTAGAATGAGAGGTAGTAGAACCTTCCAGCTAGTGCTTGGAAAACTTGACAGAAGTACCATTACCTTCCAGCTAGTGTCTGGTAAATTGGCATTTCATTGTGAAAATGTGTATCCTTGGCTTACCGTGCTTAAGGCAGGTAGAGCCGAATTTATTTATCATTATTGTCTTAGTGTGGGTATATCATGGGTTATGATGGTTATCATTCTGGAAGGCCGTATTGCCTCAATTGTTGAAGCAGATAGTTATTGATTGCTTGTTGTTTTCCTTTTATATTAAAGGCATATTTGTATAGTTATGAATGTGTTGGAAATGGATGTAAGTATTGTGTTGAGATTGTGAAAAATGTGAAAGACTTTGAATACTTGTGAACATGTTTTAAAAAGGCAAATCAGGTATAAGTCTGGAAAGTGAGAGAAAACGTAATGGGCTTGGTGAAATTATTTTCTTCAGAAATTTGTTATAGTTATATGAATATTGGAAAAAGGTAACAAGAAGAAAGAAAAGTGAATTATTCATGTTATTGAATGAAATGAATGACTTTGAGAAAAGTTCTTATATACGTATATTTCTGTATAAACCGTCACATTATTTATGCAGTATAAGACTAAGCATTTATGATCATAGCTAAATGTTAGTTGTTATTGTTTAGGATCATGTTGAGCTCCCTACTGGACTTTATGTTCATCCCACGTTGCTAATCCTTTTACAGGTGAACATCGAGAAGTGTTTCAAGGTCATGGATTTTCTTTACCTGTTGGCCACGGGGCCTATTATTTGTGGGCGAAATGCCATTGATGAAAAAGGGTTAAACCCTTTCTTTTACTTTTAAAGATGTAAGCCTACGGGTAAGTTATTTAGGGTCTGTTTGGTAACGTTTACGTTTTCAGTTTATATTTACAAAAATTTTATAAATTGGTTTTGTTTATTTTTAGAGAAACATAAACTACAAATGCGTTTGGATGACCAAATGTTTAAAAAATTTAAAAAATATAAAAAAGAGTGAGAAATGGCAAGTAGTGGCAAGTGGTGGCGGAAGATGGTGGTGGAAAGTGGTGACGATGGGTGGTAGGTAGCGGGTGGTGACGGGTGGGTGGTCGTGGTGGGTGGGTCGGTGGTGGTGGTGGTGGTGGTGGTGGTTGTGGGTGGTGGTGGTAGTAGGTGGGTGGTGGCGGGTGGTGGTGGTGGGTAGGTGGATGACAGTGGTAGCGAGTGGGTGGTGGTAGTGGTGGTGGTGGCGGCGGATGGTGGTAGCGGGTGGCGGGTGGTGGTGGCGATGTGGGTGATGGTGGTGGCGGGTGGTGGCGGGTGGTGGTGGTGGTGGGTGGGTGGGTGGGTGGCGGGTGGTAGGTGGTGGCAGTGGGTGGTGGTGGTGGTGGTGGTGGTGGCGGGTGGTGGGTGTCGGATGGCGGTGGTGGTGGTGGTGGTAGGTGGTGGTGGGTGGATGGTAGTGGCGGGTGGTGGATGGTGGTGGCGGGTGGTGGTGGCGGTGGTGGATGGTAGTGGCAGTGGTGGGTGGTGGCGGTGGATGGTGTGGTGGGGTGGTGTTGTTGTTGGTGGTGGTGGCGAGGGGTGGGTGGTAGTGGCGAGTGGCTGGTGGTGGCAGGTGGGTGGTGAGTGGTGGTGGCAGGTGGTGGTGGGGGGTGGGTGGTGGTGACGGAAGACGGTGGTGGAAAATGGTGGCGGGTGGTGGCTAGTGTTAGGTGGTAAAAAAAAAAAAAAAACTCAAAACTCAAAACGGAAACACATTTTTTGAGTTTACATTTTTTGACTAAATTTATAAAATGAGACCACTTATTTATAAATCAAAAATTTACCAAACAAGTTTTTATTTGAGTTTTTTTAAATTTTTGTAAATATAAACAGAAAACTGAAAACGTAAGTGTTACCAAACAGCACCTTAGTTATGCTCATGTTGCATTTAATTTGCATTCGGATGAGAGAATCTTTATTTATTTTTACTCATTGATGTCAAGAGTTTTTCGCATGTTATCTTTGAAATTGAATTAAATTAATGAATTTGGTAATGGTTCCAAGTAATAAAAAGTGGGGCGTTACAGTTTTGGGGCAGCACCCCCGAAGCAAAAATGCAAAATGCATTAGAAGTTGCTTGTCCGCTCGAGCGGCCGTTTATGCGCTCGAGCGGAGAATTTTTGGTTTCAGAAGTTTGACTTGTCTGCAAAAGTACTGGGAAAGTGTATTTGACGCTCGAGTGGACCATGTTATATTAGTTCATAAATCTGATATTTCAGATTACTTTTGTATATCTCTCTCTCTCTAAAAACCCTTTCCTCTCACTTCTCTCTATATTTCTCTACGCCAAATTAGATCAAAACCATGATTTCTCAAGATCCATTAGAGTTCTGCCATAAGTTCTTCATCAAAGTTGGTTATCTTCTCGAGGGCTTCGTTGTGTGCGGTGAAGATTGAGTTTCGATACCGTTAATTTTGGAGGTTTCATCTCATTTCTTCTTCAAAACTTGAGGTAGGGATTTTCTTAGAGTTTTATATATATATATATATATGCAAGATCTAGATGATTTTCGAAATCATCCTTTGATAGCTTTAAAAATTGATTGTTAATTTAAAAAGTTGAGCGATTTTGAAAGTGGGTTTGCCTCTTGTTCTTTAAAATAATCTTATGGGTTTTGATCTTCGTTGATTGAAGAAAAGATGATTTTAGAAAGTTTTCTTTCAAAAGATTTGAGTTGTATAGTTTTGATGAGAAAACCTAGAATTTGGAATTTTTTTTTAAAAAGATTGAAAATCCATGAATGATATTATGTGTCAAAATAAATGGATGTTTGGAAAATTTCTTATTTATATTTATATAAATGATAAATTTTAGGAAATATGAGAATTGTTGTTCATTTTGGAAATTATTGTTCAAAACGTTGAAATAGTCTTCAAATGACTAATTGTTGAGGATACTTGATAAGAGAGAATTGTGTTATTCCTTGGATGATAAATTGAAATAAAAGTATTTATATTCATCTTGTGTTATTGGCATATCAATTCATTTGATTACATTAAACTTTGAAAGTTGATTTGAAAACTTGCATTGAGAAAAGAATGTTGAGAAACAAGTTTCCATGAATTGGTTTTGGGATAAATACGGTGGTAAGTCTTAACAGGTGGTGTAGATGAAATTGAATAGGTGTCGAGCCTTCCAGTTAATACTGGTAAAAATGACAGATTATAGGTGTCGAGCCTTCTAATCAATGCTGGTAAAAATGACAAATTGGTAGTACTTGTATAGTCTACTTACAGACACCAACTTAGGGATTACCAGAGTCGTATTTACCGCCTTTCAAATAAATTTTTAAGTTTTGAACAATTGAAATTGCATGATATTATTGAGCATGATGGTTTTCAAAAGATAAAAATTTGATTTATCTTAAAAAAGAGTATAGCATGGCATATATATTTCATCTCTTGAGACTTGTATAAAATATATATACTTTGTTAAGAATTTCTTACCGGGCTTTATGCTCACCCTACGGGATTTTTGCGTAGGAAAAGATGTAGTGATCCCACCCAACTAGGGGCTTGGAAGTACGTGTGTTGGGAGTACAATGTTCTCATTTTACTGTGGCTCTGTGTGTAAGCCAAGGGCTGTGTTTGTGTGGGTTTGAATAATTGTTTTGTGTAACTAGGCTCAAGCCTTGGAAACTTATAAACCCTTCGGGATATTTATTTGTTTATTTACTTTTTGTTAGATTAATATATTGTTGTATGAAGAACTATTGTATCATGTAATGAAGTTTGGAGATTTATATTCGGTTTTCTTTGAAAAAGCTATGATTGTTATCTTATCATTAGGCTAGAAATTTGGGGTGTTACATTTGTCATTATAATTATTTAGACAAAATTAACGTTGCTATAAAAAAAAATATTGAATTTATACACTTTCTCTTTTCTTGTTTTGTTTTACCATTTTTTTTTTCTTTGGTTTGATTTTTTTTTTCCCAATATAATTTCTTTTGTTTTTCTACTAAGAGTTGTTGTTTTTTATATAAGTAGAGGGTTTATGAAATGAGAGTATTAACCACATGGATAAGAATGTAATTTTCATAACATTAGGGGGTGGGATGTAATCAGACCAAACGTCAGGGGATGTCAGTGTAATTTACCCTTTTAAATATATCTAGATTAAATTGATCTAATTTAGATATAATGGTGGAAATAAAAATAAAAAGTTATATTCATATATAAAAGTTTATACAAAAAAATCATAAAAATGTCGTGATAGCAATATTTTTGTAAATATAAATCATGTATAGGGTTGTTTTGTTTTAAAATGAAAGGTCACTATTAAGTTATATTATTGTGCTTGAAAATTCTATATAAAATTTATATTTATAAATCATCAATCAATAAAAATATGTTCAGGTAAAATTTAATGATAAAAAGTTATAGAATGTAGTCATGATGATATGAAAAAGAAATGGTAAAAAAAAAGAGCAAGATGGTCATTTAGAAAATTTTAAGGCATGAAATCAACAATTTAGGGGATAATTTTTAACAAGATTACAAATCTCAGGGAGAAAAATGTGATTTTTAAATATGAGGGTGATCTGTATTAAACAGAAATCCCAAAGAGTGTCGGTGTAATATACTGTATGATATAATTTCTATATAAGGGTAAATCAATATTTAGGGGTTGTCCCCCTGTGCTTTGTCCATAAACTAAACAGTTCCTCTACAGACCCCTACAGAAACCCAACCCCCACGACCCCCACTGATGTGGCAACTGTTCCTGGGCATATGAGTAGGAATCATAGTAGGAGAAGGTGCGATACACGTACAAAAAAAAAAAAAAAAAATATATATATATATATAGCAGGAACCCAAACCCAAAACCCCATATTTTCCTTTTTCCCTCTTCCCTTGTCCGTTCTTCCCTGTTGCTATTCTATATCTGTTTAGGGCTATCGGTGGAGGATAACCATGATTGTGGTAGAAATTGCATGAGGATTAGGTAAATTGAAACTAATCTCTTAACTGTTTTCATTGAATATGACTGTGTTTTAGTACATTGTTTATGTATGATAGAAAAAAGAGGATATACTCTATGTTTGGAAGAAGAAAGGGGATGGACTCCATTGAATTAAGTTGGCCTGTGTGTTTAGGGTGAAAGTTTCGAAAACCGCGTGTATACATGGGTGCTGATTCCCTCGGACAAAATTTTCGTAAAATGGCAAATTGAAGTGTTTGTGTAATGGTTGTATTGATTAGATAACCACTGGGTTGTAGCCTCAGTTGGGTTGTTTGGATCACAATGAATCTGATTCATGAATTGAGGTGAAATGAATTGACTTGAAATGAATTGAGATAAAATGGATTGAGATATAAAACTTGGCACATTATGATCTTGTAGAATATGAATGATTTTATCACAGGGATAGTATATGCACATTATACTTATATCTTTGTTAAGATTCATATATTGTGTTAGATTATTTTTACTGGACTTTGGCTCACCCTACTTGGGAAAAACCATTTTCAAGTGCTAGTGATATATCTCCACCAAAAACTTAGCTTCAGAGGATTGTGGAGCTAAATGCTCAATTTCTGTTTATTTTGTATTTACTCTTTTACAAGCCTAGGGCTTTATTTGCATCGAGCTTATGACTTATTTTGTTGTAACCAAGCACAGTCTTAGAAAGATGTAAGCTATTAGGGTATATGAATATCTATTTAGCTTTCATTCTTTATTTACGTCTTGTGACACATGCTGTAGATTTAGGATGAACGATTTATGAATGTATATTGCATGTGTCATCTTTTGTATATTAACTCTGATTAATGAAAGTTTCTTATTATATCTATATCACTTTGTACTGGTGTTTGGAGTTGGATTATTGTAATTATTTTAGAGGCGTTACAACTCTTCTTCATCGACGGCCATAGCTCTTCAGGAACTCTATCTATAGCTCTTCTCCGTCTCTATCTCTCGCTTTCCTCAATCTTCAACTGCTTCTCTTTCTTGCGCATGCTCGCGATCGCAGTTTCTCAAGTAAACTTTTTTCCCTCCAGCTCTCTATCCATATCAGTTAGGGATTTATCAGTATAATCCATTACAAGCAAATCAAAATCTGGGCAATAACACTTGTATATATGATGATTTAGGCTTTTTGATGTTTTGAAATTAATTTTAAAAGATTTTTGATGCTTTTGAATAGATTTTTGATGTGTTTGGGAATTGTGTTATAGCTTGTATATATAATGTGCTTTGTTTCTTGACTTTATTGAATCTTCCATGGCAAATAAAAGTCCTATCTCTTGGATTGAATTTGGATGAATCTAAGAGTCCTATCTCTTGAGTTTTGCAGTTAAAATTCTACTCGGTTTGTTAGGCTAGATTGACATATTATTATTTTTATTTGTTTCCAGTTTCCAGTTTGCATTTACTTGTTTCCAATTTGACACATTGCACACTGGTTTCCAGTTTATGAGTTTTCTATTTAAAATTCTACTTGGTTTCCAGTTAAAATTCTATTTGCATATTATTTGTTTTCCAATTAATATCTGCTCATCATGGTTTTGTTCCATCCTCTAACATTTTGAAATCAAGCAACCTATAATAATCATTCTGAAATCATTCAATTTCAATTTCAATTTCAATTTCAATTTCAATTTTGAAAGTGGAAGAATGGAGGTTGATTCAAATAGTGGTGACAATCTTTCAGAACATGAGGGTGGAGAAGTTGAAGAACCTAAGAAGGGTATGTGTTTTAGCTCAAGAAAAGAAGTGTACACATTTTATGGCAAATGCGCTAAGCATGTTGGATTTTCTATAGTTCATAGAGCACAACATTTTGGAGATGATGGGCAATTAAAATACTTTGCAATTGAATGTTCTCTAGTGGGGGAGAGAAAAAAGAAATCAAAAGTCAACCCTCTAAAGCTATCTTTGTCCACAAAAATTGGTTGCAAAGCAAGGGTATGAGCTAGTTTACAAAAAAAATGGGAGATATATGTTAACCACAGTTAACCTTGAGCATAATCATGATTTGATTCCCACTGACTCACATTATTTTGCAATGTATAAGAAAATTCTTACTCCGGTGAAGAGAAGATTAGAAATTAATGATCGAGCAGGGATTAGGGTGTCTAAGAACTATCATTCAATGGTTGTTGAAGTAGGAGGATATAAGTCATCGACATTTGATGAGCGAGATGCAAGGAATTACATTAAGAGAGAAAGAAGATTGAGGCTTGGAGAAGGTGATACCCAATCACTTCAAAGTTAATTTACGAGGATGCAAGGTCATGGTGAGAGATTCTTTTATATGATTGATGTTGATGAGGAGTTTCGCATTAGAGACTTGTTTTGGGCTAATGCAAGGAGTCGGGCAACTTATCAGCATTTGAAGATGTTGTTTCATTTGACAAAACTTATCTCATGAGCAAATATGACATGCCATTTGCTCTATTTGTAAGAGTTAATCACCATGGACAATCTATTTTGCTTGGTTGTGGATTGTTATCTAGTGAAGACACTAACACATTTGTTTGGCTATTCAAGTTGTGGTTAAGTTGCATGTCAGATCATCCTCCAAAAGCTATTATAACTGATTTGGGCAGAGCTATGCAAAATGCTATAGAAATTGTCTTTCCATAGGCTCGACATCGATGGTACTTATGGCATATAATGAAGAAAATTCTGGAGAAGTTGAATAGATATTCTCAGTATGAACCTATAAAGTTGGCTATGCAAAATGCAGTTTATGACTGTTTGACAAGAGATTAATTTGAAAATAAATGAGAAGAGATGTTTACAAAATTCAATCTTCATGATAATAAGTGGTTGGGGGTGCTATATGATGAGTGGCATTGATGGGTTCCTGTCTATGTTAAAGACATTTTTTTGGGCTGGCATGTCAACTACACAACGAAGTGAAAGTATGAATGTATTTTTTGATGGATGTCAACCTAAAGACTACATTAAAGCAATTAGTTGAGCAATATGACAATGCCTTAAGAAGTAAGGTAGAGAAAAAGAAGAAAGCAAACTTCAAGTCTCGACAGAAATTGTTTGATTGCCTAACTGTATATTGTTTTGAGAAGCAATTTCAGCAAGCCTACACCAATGCAAAATTCAAAAAAGTTTAAGGAGAGTTTAAGAGATTAATTTACTGTCAAGCCTTGATTGTCAAAGAGGAGGAATCAATTTGTACATATAATGTCCAAAAAGCGATGGTAGTTTGTGAGAAGATAAAGCATGTGGATTTTGTTGCCTATTTTAATTCAACTGAATGTAAAGTTCAATGTATGTGTCAGTTGTTTGAGTTTAGAGGCATTATGTATGCTCACTCATTCATTGTGCTTGTGAAAAGGTGCATAAACGAGGTTCCAAATAAATACATTCTGCCACGATGGAGAAAAGATTTGGATAGAGAGTACACATGTATCAAAACCACATACCCTGACTTTAGGGATGATTTCAATGCAAGTTGCTATGAGAGGATGAACAAGAAATTGATTAGCATTGTACAAGTTGTTGGCAACTCTGAAGGCAAAATTAAAATTATAGACCTTGGGTTGGATACAATCAAAGATAGAGTCATAAAAGATGAATTGGGTGATGGGAGTAATTTACCACCTTCTACTAATCATATACCATCTTCCCCAATTGCTTGTTCGATTGTCATCGGTTCTACAAAAGGAGCTAGCACTAGGAAGGTGATTAGTCCTTTGGTTGCTTGGTGAAGAGGCCGTCCAGTTACCAAACGAAAGGTTGCCAAAATAGATCAAATAGTGAATTGGTTCAAGGCAATAACAAAAAAAAAAAAAAAGAAAAAGAAAAAAAAAACATACAAAAGCAAAGGTAAATTGTCTATTCAACTTCTTTTTTTTTTTTTTTTTTGACAAACTCTATTCAACTAGATTAAAGCAATTCATAAATTTCAATCATTGATCATTCTTGATTATTATAGGCTGCTAAGGTGCTTCGATTTGAAGCTCAAGCTCAAGCTCAAGCTAGTGCATATACACCGTATTATCCTTATATGGTTGGAATGAAAAATAGTATGTATGTATCGGTATGTGTTTGTTGGCTTTTTGGCTTTCGAAGGGTATTTTTGTAAATGCGAGCGTGCCAGCAAGGATCAATCAGTCCTTATAGAAATTATAATTGCCAACTAATTATCAGACGATTGTGTTTTAGTTCTTTCAGCCTCAATGAAGAGGACTTTTACTGGTGGCTTGACTTAGGAGAAATTAAGCAAAATAACAGTTAAATGACGAACAATTGAAGTATTTCATTAAGATGAAAACTTACAATGATCCAAACTCAGTCTCGTAGAGGTTTATAGCAACAATCTACTTGAAACTACTCCTATGAACGAAGTGCAGTGCAAGAATTTAAAGTGCAGGAATGTAAAGAACAGGTATTTAAAGTGCAGGAAATGTAAGGACTGGAAATGTAAAACTGGAAAAGAAAATATAAAGTAAATGACTGATTTATTGGATCTGAGTCTGGGGCTTTTTTCTGGAGGCTTCCCTGCTATTTATACTCCTCAAGGATGATTATCAAACTGCACTTCAAACCGTCGAACTGTTCCTCCATGATTGCTTGATCATGCTGCCTTAGAAGTAGTTCCACTACGCCATTACTTGCAGTTGGGCTTCCCTCCTATGTTTGAATTTGAATGTGAGTAACCGTTGAAGCCACGTCACCTTGCACCTCTTTATTGATCCAGTGCTACTCAGATCACGTGAGAACCAATACTAACTGCCACGTGTATGATCAGGATCGAAGACTTAAATGGTCTTCCTATATTACCCTTATTCCGCCACGTGTCGAATTGTGATTGGCTTTTACAAACTATGTAGCCAACATTAGCCCCCGCACTAATATACCCAATACTTGGTGATATCAGTGGATCAAAGCCTTTCCCATGCTTTTTGGAACGTGCATGGAGTCTATATTCTGGAAACACAACTGCTATCCATTGATGATTACTTGCATTAATTTCGTTTCCGACCTTTAGAACATCTCCATCACCTTAGTAATCGAACGGACTAATATCTCTTTCATGACTGAACCAAACTTCTTCTCTATTGATCAAGTACATGAAGAGTCATCTGATGATGTTGTTTTCTCTCGAAAGAACTTCCATGCATTCATTAGCCACCTTTACCTGCCTTTCCATATTCAGGTCATGGATGCCTTTGCAAATTACCAACCTTTGGATTACGAACATATTGCCTTTAATCCTTCGATTCAGAAAGTTATAAACATGGACATGGGAAATTCTTCTTCTGATTCACCCTTGGATTGTGAACAAACTGCCCTTAGTCCTTTGATTCAAAAGGTTGCAAATATGGACATAGGAGGCCCCTCTCCACAATCCTCTGCATGGGATAAGGCTGTGGCTTCAAATTCCTCCGGGGCTTCAGGCTGGTCAAGCTGGTCAGAACCTGAGGTCTGGGAATTAAGGGAGTGAATTAACCATCACTTTGTCGAATTCACCGACCTGTTGGACTTTTCTTCTTATGCGCGAAGCTCGGTGGTTTATCCTTACATGCCTATCGACTGTCGATGCAATTTAGAGGACAATCTACTCGTGGCATGGTACATATCATCTATGCCTACAAAAATAGTACGATCTATTCCTCGTCCAGAAGAGGCACAGGGGTATAACCCTTCATTTTTAGCCAAGAAGGCGAAGCTTCATCCTTCTGACTGGCTTGATTGTGTCAATGCTCCTCAATTTCCTCTTTCTTTCGAAATGGGAGCCTTTATACCTCCTCATTCGAAAAAACTTTCCTGGATAGAGAAGTTGAGGCTTACCCTTTCTGCAGAGAAAGTTTTCCCTCCTTATGAGCCTCCACATTCTCCTACTCCAGCTCAACAAAAGCAAGCCCAACTCCTGTTTGTAACCTTTTCTCACCTACCCTTCAATGTTCTTGAGGAAGATGTTCCCCTTAAGAACTTTCGATGGGCTTGTAATATTCTGACTCGGGGCCACGTTCTCAACCCCATTGCTCAAGCAGAACTTCACACGTTTTTGAACCAACTTCCATCACTTCTCCATTGGCACCAAGACTTTTTGGCCACCACTCAATCCTTGGATCAACTTTCATCGCTCCGAGTTCATTCTCAATATGAAGCAGAGAACCTCGTCGAAGAATACAACGACTTTCAAAATAAGGATTCTGCGTACTGGGATGATTTGGAAATGGATGAGTTGGAACAAGGACTAAGAGAAACGGCGTTCGAAATAAAGGCTGAGGAGCTTTTTTTATGAAGTGAGAACACATCAACTCATACAGCCAATGTTAGAAGAAATAGAGGATATAATAAAAAAAGAACAGAAATTCATTGATCATAGTTGGATTAAGTTTCATGATCTTGTCATTTATTCCATTCCCTATTTTTATGAGCTTGAGTTTGTATCCAAATAGGGTTATTCGATGCAATCACTTTTGCTTAAATATAATTAAGACTTTTCTTCTGTTCGGCATTGTCTCTGTTTGCCTTTAAAAGCAAATTCAAGACTTTGAACTGAACAATCTCATCCTTCGAACCTGGACTCAATTGTCTTAAATGAAACACTGCAAAGAACCAATTATGAACTTTTCCAATTTATGGAATAAAGTTGACAGTTTTTTGGCTGATTTTCAATCAGAATCAGTGTTTCGAATCTAACAATCTTATACTTAAAGCTTGTTTCAACCATAATCAACATCTGACCATGGTTAGTATGATCAATTTAGTTTTAAATTGACCATCTTTTGTTTCGAACAACAGTTCATGCTGCTTTAGTTCCACATACAACTTTTCTGTGAACCAACCATTGGTTTTGATGTTTCGAACACCAAATCCTATCCTTAAAAGAGTCTCAAGTTTTGCCTCGAAGGACATTACCTTCGTTAAGAAACCTAAAATAGGTCTTTAAACCTTTCGGAGTAAAACAAACACTTGAGTATTCTTATATATATATATATATATTTTGAGTATGAAATGTGCTTCGAAGCCGGCTTCTCCATCGAGGCCGTTGTTTTTTGGCTTTTGGCACCAAAATTTGGCTTCGAAGCCAAATTTTTTACTTCGAAGTTAACCTCAGTATCTGGGCTGTGTTTTTCCCCCCAAAAGTATCAATATTGAAGGAAACTCTTCATATTCGTACTTCTAGTACTTAACGACTTACGCAATATATTTTTCAGACACAAGAGCTTTTAAACACCCCTTTGTTTTGTGCTCTGAAATCACTTGCTCTTTTAACACACAAACCCTACCGATCTTCTGTTAACCCTCTCTTCCTTACTACTTGCTATCAATGGATCCTTCCTCACTAAAAGTGCTCGCTGGCGACCGTATCAGCCTTACCATGGCTTTGAAGAAATGCATTGATGAAGAAATTGCCAAGCTAACAACTGGTGGGTCAAGCGCCATAGATGGACGTCTCTTTGTTCCTCGCCACAGCAACCAACAAGAGTACGTCCTAGGTCCCATCTTTCGGGAGGCCCCTGACCAACTCCCAGCTTTATACCCTCGTTTGGAGGATCACTTTCTTCTTTACGAAGGAGGGCTTGACTAGAGCAATTGGAGAATGACCTGGCTTCATCGCTGCTGGCCGACATTGAGAACCGAATGGGAGGACTAGTATGACAGGGTTGTGCCTGCGAGAGAAGATGACCTACAGGAGCTCTGCATCCTCGACGTTCTTCGTCTTTCCAGGTTCATCATTCCTGAGGACCCCTTTTTAATTCCTGCTACTCTATGTTTTTAGAATATGGCTTTTAATTTCTTCTAATTTCGGTGTGGCATGATGGCCCCCATCGTTCTTGATATTTGCCATCTTTTAGGGCTTTCACTGTATGGCTCTCCTTTTACTCCCAACTACCCGGATCTCCCTGTCAAATTTTCCCTTCCAGCCTTAAACTCTTCTTACAGTGACTTCGTAAAGGCTGAAAATAAAAGGGAAGGCCCCGTGAGAGACAGAGAACTATTTTCCTTCATTTTATACTAGTTGTGCAAATTTCTCTTTTGTACCTCATCTCAGAGGATTATGCCTGAGTTCGCTCCACTTGCGAAGGCACTTGTCTTGAAAAAACACATAGCTCTTGCCCCTTATCTTTTAGGTCATGTCTACAGAGCTTGCTCTCAATTTTGCCAAAAACCTCTTGATATTAACCAAGGAGGTCCTCTCTGGGTTCTCCAACTCTGGCTCTTTGCTTATTTCACTGATTTGCATCAAAAATGCCTAAAATTCCTTGTTCAGGATCCTAGCACCTATGGGGAAAAGTATGCTAGGATTGTTCTTTACCCTGCTTCTTTTGCTTATTACTTTGCCTTCTTTTATCAACTCCCTATTTCTCTTCCTGCTTCCCTTTTTTGTCTTTTTGATGCCAATAAAGGACCTGCTTGACTACAAACTTTTCTGGCTGATAAAGAGTGCTCCACCTCACCACACAAAGATATGTGGGCTTCAATTTTGCTACCAAGGGAGTTGTTCATTGGCACTTTAAACCCTCGAGGTTATAAATGCATATCTGAGGTGTACTGCCCTTCTCAGTTTGCCAGACAATTTAGGCTCACTCAAGGGATACCTATTCCACTTTGCAGTCTTTCGAATGTCCACCTTACGGCTAGAGACTTGAGAATATCTAAATCAAAGCTAGAGGCGGCAATATTCAAACTGCTAAAGGAATTGAATGAATTTCAATTTGTCCCTTTTTTCCTATCTGGCTTAGTTTTGAAAAGATTCCAGAACTGGTGGACAACCAATATGGAAGTGTGCCTATCTGTATACCCTCATGACTTGCTAATAGGGTTAGGAGTGCCTTCGAAGGCTAAGTCAGCAACAGTTGAGAACATTCCCTCCCTTTCTATAGCTACCACAACTTCTCCTGCAGCCTCATCTCCTCCAGCTAGAATTACCAGAGCTGCTTCGAAGAAGGGTAAGTATTTTCAAGTTCTTCTTCTTCTTTTTTTTCTTTTTTTTTTCTTTTGAATCTTTTGTTTGTTTCCCTTACACTTATGTTCTTTGGTGCAGGGCCCCCACAATAAGAATCCCCCAAGAGAGCTGAAACTTTAGCTACTCTTAAAGAGAGACAAAACAAATGTAAACGGAAGCTAATCCTCCTCCCGAGGAATCAATCTCAGTGTAAGAGAGAGAGGTTGAGCAAGAACAAGAAGTACCTTTACAAAGAACAAAGAGACAAAAGGTGGCTGTCTCTTCATCCGATATAATCGAAAATCCTGTTCACGAGGCAACTACCACAATAGTGGAGAAAGAACTTACCTCTGAAGATTCTGAACCCCAGGTTGAAAAAAGGGGGGTTGAAAAGGAGCCGGTAGTATCACTGCCAAGAAGGAAGAGAAAGAAAGTGACTGTTCTTGCTACTGACTTGGTTGAAGACCCTATTCATGAAGTAGCTGCCAAGGCAATAGAGCAGGAACATTCCAAAGCCATGATTGTCTTCGAGAGGGCTGAGAAGAGACGGTTGCAACAATTTCTAAGAGAGGAAGTTGCTGCTGCTAATGCATTACAAAGGGAAACGGCAAGAAGGAAACAGACTGTCGAACATTATTCCCTTCGCAGCTCTCCCATTATTTCTGAAACAAGTAATTTCTTTCATACTTCTACTGTTTTTCCCTTGTCAGCTTTTGGTATTGAAGTTTGACATTGCTTTACATCTCTTTCTCTTGCAGCAATAACTACTGTGTTTATCTTTCCAATGAGGCCTCCCTCAATTTCAGTTGAAGTTGATCAAATGCAGAATGTCAGGGTTATTCAAATCATACTCCCACTTCCAAGGCCTACATTCGATGTACCTTCTTTGAGCCCCAGCATTCCTGCATCTCTTCTTCTTGGCTTAGAGCCATACCTCCCTTACTTGACCTTTGACCTACCTCAGTCCACTTCTTCTTCGAGCCTTGTTCCTCCCCCTTCCTTCACAGAAATTCCAACTGTTACTCCATCTCTAATGGCAGCTGATTCTCCTATAGAGGGTGCTGGTAGTTCTCCAACTCATAGTTCATTACCTTTACCTACTTCCAGCCCCTCTTCACCTGATTCATTGGTGGTTAAGACCATAGAGACTGCTAAAGATGCTCCATCCATTTCTCTTACCCTATGCAGTCCTTATGCCTTCCACCACAACTCTCTCTGCACTTCTCATGTCTACGGATGAGGTAGACATCTTCGAAGCCAGACTAGCTAGTCTCTTCGACGTACCCTCTACCTCTCCAACATTGAATGTTAAAGCTGAGCCATTAGTTTTGGCTGACTCATTGCTGAAAATTTTTGAGAGCTCTTCTTCTTCCAACAACAAGCCTTCTGCAACTTTGATAGACCTAGACACATGCTTGGAACTGTTGATTTCTTTTTCGAGGATTCCCTTTGAGGCTCTACAAAGGCCTATAATCAGAAATGGGTTCTTTCAATGCTGCAAAATTGCTGAGCAGTCTGGCATGAATATTTCAAATCATCTATCTCAGGCAGCGACTACTATCGACTTCTACCTCAGCATTTGTCATGCTGCTAAGGCTGCGGATGAGAAACTGGCTAGAGATCAGAGTTTTGTTTCCCAAGTGCACACCGAAGTGTCAAATCTGAAAGAACAACACTCCTCTGCCTCCCACTTTCGAGTCCAGCTGCTGGAAAGGAAAGCTCAGCTTGAAGAGGAGCTGTCTGCAGTGAATCAAGCCTTAGTCCGAACTGACACCAAATTGCAAATCACCAACCAAGGACTGGCTGATCGAAAGGAAGAGATGGCTACAGCTATTCAACTAGTTTCATCACTTAGCAATAGGAAATCCATTGTAAAAGAACAACTAAGACACTGTAATAATTTTTGGGCCAATTTGTGGCAAAATGTACTTAATTCTTTATGAAAGAACAAATTTTTATCTGTCATCTAAGTAATCTTATGTTCTTGTACTTAATGTTTATTTTATTCCTTGTGTTTCCCAAATGGTTGAAAAATATGGTTTCAAATATCTGCCATTAATCTTTTTGGGATGTATATACCTATTCAAATTTCTCAAATGGTATGCTCCAAACTTATGAATTTGATATGATCCTTCCCAGTTAGGTGACCATTTGCCAAACTTATGGCTTTTAATTCCTATTGGAAGTATTGTTTTCCATACCAAATCACCTTTATTAAAGCCAATGTGTTTGACTTTCTTATTGTAATTTTTGGCCGCTTTCTTCTTTTGCAAGAGAATGATGTTTAATGCCAGAATTCTGGCTTTATCTATACTTTCTAGTTCCAAGCACATACTCTGATGGTATTGCTCAGGATTTAGCTGGTCTTGGCATCTTACCTTCAAAGATTTAACATTAATTTTCACAGGTAATACTACATCATGCCCATACACTAAGGCATAAGGAGTAACTCTTGTGCTTGACCTTGGGGAAGTTCTGTAAGCCCATAACACATCCAACAATAAATTATGCCAATCTTTGGGATTGTCTTCCACAACCTTTTGTATTCCCTTTTTCAAGGACTTATTGGATGATTCAGCTTGACCATTGGCTTGTGCATAATATGGGGTGGAATTAACGAGACTAATTCCAAATTCTGCCACAAAGGACTTCACCATCTTCCCATCGAACACAGTCCCATTATCCACAGTTATGGTCTGTGGGATACCAAATCTATGGATTAGATCTTTAATAAATTCAATAACCTCAGTCTGGTCTACAGCCTTGTATGGCTTAGTTTCGACCCATTTTGTGAAGTAATCAGTGGCCACTAGAATAAAACAATGATGCTTCGAAGAAGGTGGGTGTATCTTCCCTATCATATCCATAGCCCATCCTCTGAATGGCCAGGGCTTCACTACTGCATGTAGGTCAGTTATGGGCATATGCCTTATTGTGCCATGCTTTTGACATGCCTGACAACCCTTTGCATACTCTATGCAATCTTTAAGGATAGTTGGCCAATAGTAAGAATGCCTTCGAAGCAATCAACTCATCTTCACACCAGGCTGATGAGCACCACAGATGCCTTCATGAACCTCAGCCATAGCTGTTAACGCTTCTTTTGGGCCTAAACATTCCAGCAATAAGCCATCTCCCCCCCTTTTGTAGAGAGCATTACCATATATCATATATTATATAGACTGCAATTTAATTTTCCTGCTGGCCTTCGAAGATGGACCAACCAAATACTGCATTATTGGATGCCTCCAATCTTATTCTTGTAAGTCATTATGATTGACTTCCAAGACCACATTCCTTTTATTCAAAGGTGGTATCAATTTCTGATATGTTGTTTGGCTTATGTCCCTTTGGGCATTGTCCCTTCTCTTGAAGTTCGAAGCTTTCTGAGCCACATCATTAGCTCTATTATTCAAGAATCTTGGAACATGAGTTACATTTGCTATTTGAAATTGAGAAAGCAAATGTAATGCAACAATATAGTATGATAAAATGTTTATACTTTAACACTTGAAAATCCCTTTCACTTGGTTAACCACCAATTGAGAATCTCCAAATATGTCAACTGCATGAACTTGTAATCCAATAAAAATTTCTAGTCCCCACTATTAAGGCTTCATATTCAGCTTGGTTATTAGAACAGGTAGCTTCATCCACTCTGAAACCATGTATAGTTTCTACCACTTGTGGAGACCTAATCACAATACGAATTCCAGTTAAGCCATTGGCTTTCGACCCATCGAACCACATCTGCCATGGCTCAACACTAGCCATACCAAGTTCCATAATCTCTTGGCTCTCTGTTTGAGATGGATGGTCTGCTAGAAAATTGGTTAAAACTTGCCCTTTTACTGCCCTTTGAGAGACATATTCTAGATGAAATTTTGATAAGGCTAGTATCCATTTGCCAATTCTCCCCCTCAACATAGGTCTAGATAACATGTACTTAACCAAATCTGTGGTTGCAATTACCAAGACAGTTGTAGGTAAAAGATAGTATCTTAATTTCATTGTAGTAAAATACAAAGCAAGACACAGCTTTTCAACAGCTGAATATTTACATTCACAAGAATTTAAAAACCTACTAAGGTAATAAACAGCTTGCTCATTGCCTTCTTCATTATCTTGGGCCAAGAAAGCTCCCAATGAATCTTCTGCTGTAGCTATGTACAACTTCAAGGGCTTATCACCCTTTGGTGGCATCAGCACTGGAGGGTTGGCCAAGTAGGCTTTGATACCTTCAAAAGAAATTTGATACTCTGCTGTCCACACAAATTCCTCTTCATCTTTCAGCCTTAACAAGGAAAAAAATACTTTAGTTTTCCCTGCAGTGTTAGAAATGAACCTTCGAAGAAAGTTAACCTGTCCAAGGAACCTTTGTAATTCTTTCTTACTTGATGGAGGCCTGGCTTCAATGATGGCTTTGGCTTTATTCCAATCAATCTGTATTCCTTTCTTGTGCACTACATAACCCAAGAAGTTTCCAGATGATACACCAAAAGCACACTTAAGAGGATTGAGTTTCAACTTGAACTTCCTCATTCTTTCAAAAGCTGCTTCAAAATGAAACAGATGCTCCTCCATGGACTGGGATTTCACTACAATGTCATCAATATAACACTCTAAATACCCTCCAATGAGGTCATGAAAGATAGTGTTCATAGCCCTCTGAAATGTAGCCCCAGCATTCTTCAGACCAAATGGCATTTTAACCCATTCGAAAGTGCCAATATTTCCAGGACATCTGAATGTTGTCTTGTGGACATCCTCCTCTACAATGCAGATTTGGTTATAACCAGAGTGTCCATCCATCATTGATAAAACTTGATGCCTTGCTGAACTGTCTACCAACGGATCCACTATAGGCATAGGACTCATCTTTTGGAGTTGCTAGATTTAAGTTTCTAAAATCAATGCATACCCTCATTTTACCATTCTTCTTGACTACAGGCACAATATTAGATAGCCATTCAACATACCTGGCTGTCCTAATAAAGCCTGCCTTGAGTAGTCTACGAATCTCTTCCTTAACTTTCTGAATTACTTCTGGACTCATTCTTCTTGATTTCTACTTGTATGGCTTGAAATTAGGCTTCATAGGGAGCCTATGTTCCACTAATAACCTATCAAATCCTGGTAGTTCATTATAAGACCATGCAAAGCAATCTTTATATTTCTTTAGAACAACCAATAACTGGCCCCTGTCCAGATCATTCAAACAAGCACTTATATAGGTGGGCTGTTGCATAGAACCTTCCCCTAAATTTACTTCTTCTAAGGGGTCTTGTGTCTGAGAACTTGTTGAAGCTTCTTTCTTGGTTTCTTCTACCTTCGAAGTAACCTTCTCGCTTTGTTTTGCTCCCAGGTTCTTTAGTTCAACATCTTTGCCCTCCTCCTCATAGACAAAATCTGTCTATAAGGCATCCTCTTCTTGTATCTCCTGGACTTTTGTTTCAATGTCCAATACACAGTATTTACCAAGGGTCAAAATTCTGACCTGTTGCTACTCCTGTTTGCAACCAATTATCATGGCTTTTCTCTCTTGCTCCTGTACTTGCTGGACTATTGATTTTACATCCAATGTTGAAAACTTAATTAGAGCCAAAGACTTGGCTTCTTGTTCTTCATCTCTTTGCCTACAACCAGGCATCATTGTCATTCATAATGACAATCTCTTCATCAGCACTTTCTTGAACTAAGTGCTTCAGGTGTGTCACTTCCTTATTAGCCGTCACTTCGGCTGAGCCATTAGCTTTCCTCAGTATACTGAGTGGTGTCACTCCCTCAATATACAACTTGGCCTCTGTAAAGTCTGCACAGGCTATGAAGGGTTGAGGATCTACATCAATTTCATCTGTCTCTCCATTGCCTAAGGCCATCATAATTTTCTGATGCAAAGAGGAAGGCACACATTTTTTAGTGTGGATCCAATCTCTCCCAAGTAAAGCATTGTATTTAGCATTACTGTCGATTACGAAAAATGCTGTCATGTAGTCGCTGGTTCCCACACTCAAGTTAATGGGTAGAATCCCCTAAGCCATCTGTTTGTCTCCAGCAAAGCCAGCGATGGTTGTGCTGGTTGGAATCAATCTGGGATTCTTTTTTCCTAGTTTCTTCAAAGAAGATTTCGGTAGTAAGTTCACTGCTGCCCCATTGTCTATCAGGACTTGGTTCAGTTGTATCCCATCGAAGAAAGCCTTGATGTACAAAGGCTTGACATGTTGTGTCATAGAATTCGAGGGATACTCAAAAGGATACGAGGGGTTAATGCTCATCTCTTCTTCACTCTCATATTTAGTTTCCATTGGGGTAGCCATTCCAGAATCATCTTGTACCATACTTACTTGTGAGTCTTCACTAGAGACAGGAATAGGATCCATGTCTTGGTCATTTTGATCCTCATCTCCAGCCTGGAACTCATGAGGCAATATGTGTACCATATTGACTGATACTGGAGGAAATGAGCCAAATTGGATGGCTGGCTGTACCTGCTTCCCCCCTTGGCCACCTTGTTCAGTTATTTCAGCAGCATCCTCCATGCTGCATTCTGGCATTTCGTTGTTAACTGATTCCTTCGAAGGATCTTTCTCAACTAGTTTTTCAACCGAAAATGTTTGCTCAGCCATGAAGGCTTTGAACATTTCTTCCTCTACAATTTCTTTCTTTTGGCTTATGCCAATTTCTTCTTCTGTCTCGCTATCACTCTTCATCAGAGCTTTCTTCAATCCTGCTAAGCTAGACTTCTCTCTGGCTTTTAGTTCAGAATGAATCTTGGCCAACTGTTCCCTGCTGTAATCCACCTTGCTTTGTCGAGTTGCTTTTGGAGTGTGGTCTGACTTTGGAGTCTTCTTTCCTTTTGTCTGGACCAATGAAGAGCTCTCTCCATTTTCTTTCATATCTTTCTGGTACTGAGTGTACCTGCGCTGAATCTTTCTCCTTTGTGATCTCGAAATGACTGGGACCATATCTGGTTCCTTTGTCTTTGGGTGTTTAAGCAATACCCAATTGTTCAGAGCCACCAAAGGAGGCTTGACCATCCTGCCTTGGTTTCCAACATCTCTCTGGGCAGGCACTTCCCTAGGTTTGTTTTGCATTACAAACCACTCTAGAACTCCAGGTACCCACGAACTTACTAACTTAGATGTTGAACTACTTTTTTCTACCTTCGAAGCCATCTTCGAAGCTGGCTGTGAAGGTAAATGCTTGGCTCTAACCTCATGTTTCGAGCCTGATTCAGACCTTCGATGAAGGTAGCCACTTTCTGTCCTGCGTGAGGCTGGTCTAGGAGGCCAATCTCCGGCTTTGATCCCATGAACTGAACCTTTCTCCAGTCTTCTTTCAGAATGACTGCTCTCCATTCTGTAATAGTTAGGTGGCTTGGATTCATATAAGGGCCTCTTGCCTTTAGCATGAATTCTGTCCATTACAGGCTCAACCACTAGTGGTCGCCGCCTATCACTAGCCGGATACGGCCTTTTGTTGTAAGTATTGGTTGATTTAGGACGTCTCTGTACATCCCTGTAATATTGCTTCCCATCAACTGGAAGCCCTTTCAACCACTTATAACTCAGTCTGCACCTAGGACATATCCTTTGCATTACTACTGTCTCTAAGGAATCATCATCCAGTGATTCTTCATCAGAGTGTTCCCTCCGGTGTGAGAAACCTTGTCCAATAGCTGGTGGGTTTCTAGTGTCCTTTTTGATAGTTGTCTGGTTAGCAACATGCATCTGCACATTGACTTCTTCCAATTCTGTCAAGGACAAGTTCTGGAAGTCTGACGTAATGACATTAGCTGCCGCCTCTCTAACCTCTGGAAATGGATTACTGTCGATCCCCATGGCCTTTTCTGTTTTGGCTGGGAACTTCAAACTTCCATTCCGAATTTATTCTTGGATCTTGTCTCGAAAAACAATGCAGTTTTTAGTCGAGTGAGACCAAGAGTTATGCCATTTACAATATACTTTTCCCTCAAGTTCATCTAAAGATGGCAATTTTACTCCTTTAGGTAACTTAAGGAAGTTGGCCGCAAGCAAATGATCAAAAATGTCATCTGCCTTTGTTAAATTGAAAGAATACTTTCTGTGAAAGTCTTTCTTTTTAAACTGCTGGTCAATTGTTGTATCCTTATGAACTAATGCCTCACAGATCACAGGTTCTTTGCCCACAATCTCTGCTGCATCGATCTCATAATTAGGATCTCTATAATATGTCTTGTACGATGCATTATTTCGATCTTGTTCCTCCTCTAGTAATGCATCGTACCTAGACACCTTATAGGTTAGTTCCACCAAATCTCTGAATTCAGTTGAGTCAAACTTCTTTTGAAGCCTAAACTCTAGGCCATTTTGAGCCAATCTTACGAATTCTGGCTCTGGCAGGATGACTCTACATTTATTTCGAGCCCTTTTAAATCTAGCAATAAACTGAGTAGCCTTTTCTTCAGGCCTTTGACTCAATCTAGCCAAGTCTGCCACGGAAACCTCTAGCTCCGATTGGAAGAATTGGGCATGAAATGCCTCTTCCATTTGTTGCCAATTTTGAATGGAGCCAGGTGTAAGGTTGATGTACCATACAAATGCTCCTCCGGTTAGAGAATTTGGGAATAATCTTAGTTTCATATATTCATGATTAGTAAATTCACCGCATTGAGCAGCAAACCTAGCAATATGCTCTACTGTTGATTGATTTCCACTCTCATAAAAAAGGGTAAAATCTGGTATTCTGAACCCCCTTGGGTATTCATGTACCCTATCTACCCATTCTGGGTATGGTTTTCTGTACACAGGAGTTTGGACCCCCCGAGCCATCGGTCCACACATCTCCCTAACAATATCAGCAATTTGGTCCCTAGGGATCATATTTTGTGCTTGCTGAACCACTACTGGAGGAACAAACACAGGATTTGGTGGACAAACTTGTGCTTGTGGTCCTCTTGGTCCATAAGGTGGTATATTTGAGACTGGTTGTCCACTGGTGCAAGTTCTTTGTTGGGGTGTGGGTAACCCTTGAGCTGTCTCAAAAAAGGACCTGCGAAAGGTGCTAGAACAGGTGTTGTGTCCCTTCCATTTGCAGGCCAACTTTCCAAACCCCTGGGTATAAATTCGAATAAGGGATTATTATACCCTCTAGTGCCAAGTATGGCTTCGAACATGGAATTTGTAACCATTTTTACGCCAGTTTCTTGTACTTGACCAGATTCACCAACTTGTGTGGCTTCATTGTTGAGTACTGAGGCATTTTGGCCTGCTATAGGCCTCGAAATGGGTTCATACCAAGACTGAGGTGATGGTCTTTCATAGTTTTGATTACTAGTTTGACCATTAGAATGTCCATTAACTTGCATAGGCTGTTTGTCTCTAGCCAATCTTTGTTGAGGGACATTTAAAACTTCCTCTGTGTGTCTTGTGTTTGTTGGTTGGTGGTTATTCATTCGATCCAAAAAGGATATTGCTCACCTTTCTATTGTGTTCATTAATTGCTGTCCCATAGCATCTACTAGGCCATCCTATGGATTTGTTGGCTGAGTAGATGGAACAGTGGAGGTCCAATTCCTTGGTTTCGTCCAATATTATGAACATATGATTCTTGCCCCGAAGTACTGGTCTGTTCGACCATAGGTTCTGATAACATGGGAGTTTCCACAGGATGTGTTACCACATTATCCTTTGGATTAGGTATTTCTACCTCTTCTTCTACGCCTTCTTCCAAGCGTTCATTTTCTCCTTGTCTTCTTCGTCTAGCCATTTTAACAAAAGTCCTATCGGGCGTGCCAAAAATATATGTTGGCTTTTTGGCTTTTGAAGGGTATTTTTGTAAATGCGAGCATGCCAGCAAGGATCAATCAGTCCTTACAGAAATTATAATTGCCAACCAATTATCAAATGATTGTGTTTTAGTTCTTTTAGCCTCAATGAAGAGGACTTTTACTGGTGGCTTGACTTAGGAGAAATTAAGCAAAATAACAGTTAAATGACGAACAATTGAAGTATTTCATTAAGATGAAAACTTACAATGATCCAAACTCACCAGAGAGGTTTACAAAGAACAATCTACTTGAAACTACTCTTATGAACGAAGTGCAGTGCAGGAATTTAAAGTGCAGGAATGTAAAGAACAGGTATTTAAAGTGCAAGAAATGTAAAGACTGGAAATGTAAAACTGGAAAAGAAAATATGAAGTAAATGACTGGTTTGTTAGATCTGAGTCTGGGGCTTTTTTCTGGGGGCTTCCCTGCTATTTATACTCCTCAAGGATGACCATCGAACTACACTTCAAACCGTCGAATTGCTCTTCCATGATTGCTTGATCATGCTGCCTTAGAAGTAGTTCCACTACGCCATTACTTGCAGTTGGGCTTTCCTCCTATATTTGAATTTGAATGTGAGTAACCATTGAAGTCACGTCACCTTGCACCTCTTTATTGATCTAGTGCTACTCAGATCACGTGAGACCCAATACTAACTGCCACGTGTACGATTAGGATCGAAAACTTAAATGGTCTTCCTATATTACCCTTATTCTGTCACGTGTCGAATTGTGATTGGCTTTTACAAAATATGTAGCCAACAGTGTTCATAAGATGACTTTACATCAATTGCCTGTTTTCATTTAGAAATATATTTTTTTTAACATGTACCTTTATTTGAATTATCACAGGTGGTAAATACTATTTGAGGCACATCTCTTATCCCTTCAGACTTTATAAGAGGCACACCGGGAAGTTTAATGAGTGCTTCAACTCAAATTTTGGATTTGGATCTCTAACCCCATTGGGTTCTAATGTATGCACACCAGGAGTGATGGACATTATGGACCTTATGTCCTAGTTTATTGAACTTTTACAGTTTGTGTTTGAGATTAGAACTTATTATGAAGAAACTTTTATATTGTGTCTTGAGATAAATATTTTGTTTGAACAACACTTACAATGTGTATGCAAATATTAAACAAATTCTATAAGTTTAAACAAGTCATATTTTATTCCACTCACAACAAAACATGTATAGTAATTGGGTTTTAATACGCAACAAAACATCACTTGCTTTCCAACATCACAGTACCATATAAGAGTATTTAGTCTACTTCTACTTCTAACTTGGATGTATAAATTATTAAATCTTCATAAGTGATAAGGCACCAATTACAAGCAACATAAACAACAAATATTCCATTTTTTTGCTTCTTTGTGCTCTGAATTCGAAGTTGATCCCTTATAGATCTTTGTTATTCGGTCATAGATTGAAGTTGTTCACCGACAATTGGCACTTCTCCTTATACTTGTCTTGGAATTTCATCACCTCTACATTGTGAATTCGTAGGCAAACACCATCCAATAAAACCACCACAATCATTACAAGAGTAGAATAACTTGTTTTTGTTTCGATCGGTCTCAAAAATCCAAATAGTGGCATTTTTATTACATCTAGGACAATTTTTGTTGAAGTATGTCAACCGATCTGAGCTACTGCCTTTCACACTTGAAGTTGACATATAAGAAAACATAAACCCAAAAAGTATAATGATTATATTTTCATAAAGTCCAATGTGAGTTTTTAAAATTATTATATAATACAAATCCTCATTAAACTGTGAATGCACCTATATTCAAGTTAAAACAATGGATGGTAATAGGGCTACCATGTTTTGGGCTCACCTAGCCTCTTGTTCATATAATTCGTACACAAAACACATTTATTAAGACCACGAATCAAAAGAATCTTAAATCTATCACACTAAATATACATGTGCATACAATACATAAGATATATATAAAATGTGTATGTACATAAATACATGAAGAGAGAGCATAAAAACAGAGACAACCAAAGCAAGCAAAGCAGAGTTATATATAGTACAGAGGCAAATTTTGTTTGTTTGTTTGTTTGTATGAAACAAAACAAAAACAATATAATGAGAACCCATATGGATTCTTAATTCAATGTAAAAGTTCAAGAAGCTTAAGATGCAATATTAAGAACCAAACTCGTAAAAGAACATTTTATGTAAAAATTCCAATTTTCTTAATTTTCTATAGTCTCAGTAATTCACAACTAGCAACATATCTCCTTGTACAATATAGGTCCAACACAAGGCCAGAAAAAAAAAAAAAAAACTATAAGTTATAAAAAAAATAATTATAGCTGGAATCAATGATCAGAATGTGAGAGAAAAAAAGGTTTGCAGAAACACTTGGGTTAGGACTAGAAGATTTTATTGAGGAATTTCATCGAGCAGATGGTAAGTAAGATAAAGATTACTTAATTCCCAAATCAAAATGCCAAAATCCAAACATTCAAATTGTTTATCAGATTGTGAAAAGTCCTAAATCCAAACATTGAAATTAATTATCAGATTGTCAAAAACCCTAAATCCAAACATTCAATCCAAGTGTTTATCCCACACCCTAATATATATATACAAGATGCATATATACCCAATAGACATATATATACATATATATATACACATGCAGATAGAGATATAAGTTGAAGTCGGAGTTACTTCTTAGTCATCTTTCATTGGGTCTTTGTCGGAGAGAGTTAGGAGTCGGGCGTCGGAGTTAAGGGAATGAGGGAGTCGGGTGTCAGAGTCAAGAGAAGGAGCACGTCAGGCTTTCTCTTGTTAGAGTCAAGGGAAGGAGGGAGAGGGAGCCACAGAGATGAGAGATCTGTATTGCAAGGAGATTTTGATCAATATTGCAACAGGAGAATTTGAATTCTGAATGAGGAGAAAAAAAGAAAAGGTGCGTGAGCTGTGATACACATGAAAGATTATGTGCTGTTGGGTATACCTCCTTATTAGAGTGTGGGACCCAATTGGTTTTGAAAAAAGAGTTTTAATTTGGCTTGGTTTAGGTATAATATTTTTATATATTATATTTGTGGAGGCCCAATCTAATTTGAATACAATTAGGG
The DNA here is from genome assembly GCA_025200525.1 of Camellia lanceoleosa. Taxonomy (NCBI): domain Eukaryota; kingdom Viridiplantae; phylum Streptophyta; class Magnoliopsida; order Ericales; family Theaceae; genus Camellia; species Camellia lanceoleosa. The sequence continues at coordinate 109,763,526 of CM045768.1, read as the reverse complement.
TTTAATTACAAAACCCAAGATTTAATAATATATATATCTCATATATATATTATTTTTGTTTGATATACACACAAAAAGTGGGCGGCGGTTTACATTACACAGTGCTGAAGATTGGAGATTGGTTCAATTTCGTTTTTTTTGAAAGCTCGGTTTTTGGGGCATCTTCGGTTGGGTTTTGGTTCGTTATTTTGGGTCTTCTTCAACTTTGGTTCTAAAGATTTTGGTTCATCTATTTGGTGAGGTCTTTCCTCTTGTTTATTTGTGATTATTTAGAATTCACCTAAGGGTGGTTTGTGAGACCATTCGTGTCTCGTTTGTAATCGTTTGGAAACTGATTTGGTTGATAGTGAAATCGGATTTCGATCCCGTGGACGTACCTCACATTGAGGGAACCACGTAAAAATTCTTGTGTTGCCTTTGATTTAATTTTTCCGCATTAGTTTTTATTCCCATTGATTGATTTACTTGTGGGGAATCATCGATTTTCCCTAACAATTGGTATTAGAGCTTAAGGTTTATTTGGATCTATTTATTTGTGTAAATCAATGGAGGGGAATGTGAGTCGCATGTCTAGCTTCAATGGAAGTAATTGGGTAACTTGGAAAACTAAAATAGAGGACCTATTATTTTGTAAAGACTTGTATGGACCCATTGAGGGTGATAGTGGCAAACCTGCTGATATGAAAGATGATGAGTGGAAGAGGCTTAATCGAAAAGCCGTTAGTGTTATCCGTCAATGGATTGATGATAGTGTGTTTCATCATGTTGCTACTGAAACTTCGGCACATGATTTATGAAAAAAATTAGAGTCTTTATGATAGAAAATCAGTCACAAATAAAGCCTTTCTGTTTCGTAAGTTGGTTAATTTAAAATATAAAGAGGGCAGCCCTATTCCGGAACATCTAAATGAAATAAAGAGTATTGTTAACCAACTTGCTTCTATGAAAATTATTTTTGATGATGAGTTGCAGGCTTTAATGCTACTTAGTTCCTTACCCGAAAGTTGAGAGACTTTGGTTGTGACAGTTAGTAATTTGGCACCCGATGGAGTTGTCACAATGGGCCAAGTCACTAGTAGCTTATTGAATGAAGAAACTAGAAGAAAATCAGTCGGTTCCTCTCATTCGGAAGCATTTGTTGTGAGAGGCCGAAGCAAAACAAGGGGGAGGAGTAAGACTCCTCGTGGTCGTGATCAAAGCCGTGACAAGTCAAGAGATGGTTCTCTTTTAAAGAAAGACGTTGAGTGTTATTATTGCTATGAGAAAGGACACATGAAGCGGGAATGCCGAAAGCTCAAGAATAAGGAGAAAAGGCGTGACAAAAGTGTCGATAAGAAGCAAGAAGACACAGCAGCAGTTACTACCGATGATCTCATGGTCGTTTGTGAAGATGATTGTATCAATTTTGTGGGCCAAGAGAGCAGTTGGGTGATTGATTCTGGTGCTTCTTTTCATGTGACTTCTCGAGTTGATTTCTTCACTACCTACACTGCAGGAGATTATGGTTCTGTTCGAATGGGTAATGAAGGTTTGTCCAAGATTATCGGCATGGGTGATGTTTGTTTGGAAACAAATTTGGGCTGCAAATTGTTGCTTAAAGATGTGAGGCATGTTCCCGACATTCGCCTTAATTTGATCTCTACTGGGAAGCTAGATGATGAAGGCTTCAACAACAAATTTGGTGATGGAATATCGAAGCTCACAAAGGATTCTTTGGTGGTGGCTAAGTGTAAGAAGACTCATACACTTTATTCGATGCAAGGAAAAATTTGTAAAGGTGTTATCAATGCACTTGAAGATGATACTTCTACTGAATTATGGCATAAGCGACTTGGGCACATGAGTGAAAAGGGGCTGCAAGTTTTGTTCAAGAAAGAGCTTTTACCCGGTTTGAAAGGTACACATCTTAAAATTTGTGTTCATTGTTTAGCGGGTAAACAACATAGAGTTTCTTTTCATAAAAATGTTGCTTTTAGAAAAAAAAATGTTTTGGAGTTGATTCATTCGGATGTTTGTGGTCCTTTAAAAGTTAGAACACATAGTGGTGCACTTTATTTTGTTACTTTCATTGATGATTATTCAAGGAAAGTTTGGGCTTATTTACTAAAAACTAAAGATCAAGTTCTAGAAGTATTTAAGCATTTTCAGGCCATGGTTGAAAGAGAGCAGGCGAAATTGAAGTGCATCCGATCAGACAATGGTGGTGAATACATTGGGCCATTTGATGAGTATTGTCGCAGCCAAGGTATTCGGCACCAAAAGACGGTTAAGAAGACTCCTTAACAAAATGGCGTTGCCGAGAGGATGAATCGCACCATTGTAGAAAGAATAAGGTGTTTGCTTTCACAAGCTAAATTGCCAAGATCCTTTTGGGGTGAGGCAATGAGTATAGCGGTTGACGTGATCAATTTGTCTCCTTGCTATCCTTTGAATGGTGATGTTCCTGAAAAAGTTTGGACTGGTAAAGATGTATCTTATGAGCACTTGAGAGTGTTTGGTTGCTGAGCTTTTGTTCACATTCCAAAGGATGAGAGGTCCAAGCTTGATAGTAAGTCAAGACAATGTGGGTATGTTTGGTTTGTGTTTCAGAAACATGTTTCTGAAAAAAAAAAGTACGAAAACATGTTTGGTTTGGTTTTTTGGGAAATTTGTTTTGAAAAATTGTTTTGAGAGAGAATTTGGGAAAAAGTGATTGATTTGATGTGTGTGTGAGAGAGGTTTGTTTGGAAAAATTGTTTGGTTTGTGTGTTTTGAGAAATTTTTTTGGGAAAATTTGTTTGGTAGAGAAAATTTCTGAAACTTGTTTGGGAAAAAAATTTCTGAAATTTTTTTCCCAAACACAAACCAAACGAGCCCTGTATTTTTCTTGGCTATAGGTGTGATGAATTCGGGTATAGATTATGGGATCCGGTCGACAAGAAAGTCATTCAAAACCGTGATGTTGTGTTTCTTGAAGACCAAACAATTGAAGACTTTGGTAAAGGTGATCAACCGGAGCTAAAAACTAGTGATCTCATTGACATGGATCCATCTCCTTCATCTTCAATTGATGATGAAAATGGGGGAGATGTGCAGCCACCTATTGAAGATGTAGAGGATGATGCTAATCCTAATGAAGTTGAGCCAGAAATTGAGGAAGAACATCCAACTCAAGAACCGCCACCACAACTTGAGTTGAGGAAATCTACAAGGGACCGACAACCTTCAAGAAAGTATCCTCCCAATGAATTTGTATTGATTTTCGATCAAGGGGAGCCGGAGAGCTACCAAGAAGCAATTGAGTATGCAAAGAAAGATGATTGGAAAAAGGCCATGGAAGAGGAGATGAATTCCTTACTTGAAAATCACACTTATGATTTAGTAAAGTTGCCTAAAGGGAGGAAAATTCTGAAAAATAAGTGGGTTTTCAAATTGAAGAATGATAGGAAGAATCTGAGGTACAAAGCACGTCTTGTTGTGAAAGGCTTTGGGCAAAAGAAAGGCATTGACTTTGACGAGATTTTCTCGCCGGTTGTGAAGATGTCTTCTATTCGGGTTGTACTTGGCATGGCTGCAAGTATGAATCTTGAAGTTGAACAACTTGATGTGAAGACCGCATTTCTTCACGGTGATCTTGAAGAAGAAATTTACATGGAGCAACCGGAAGGTTTTGTAGAGAAAGGGAAAGAGAAATTTGTTTACAAATTGAAGAAAAGTTTGTATGGCCTCAAGCAAGCTCCACGGCAATGGTACAAAAAATTTGACTCTTTCATGATGAATAATAGTTTTTCTAAAACCACTTCGGACCATTGTGTGTTTGTGAAAAATTTCCCGGATGGCAAATTTATTATTCTTTTGCTTTATGTTGATGACATGTTAATTATGGGTTAAGATTCTACCATGATTAACAGGTCGAAATTAGAGTTGAGCAAGTCTTTTGCTATGAAAGATTTGGGACCGGCAAAGCAAATACTTGGTATGAAAATTGTTCGTGATCACAAAGAGGGACTGATTTGGTTGTCTCAAGAGAGCTACATTGAGAAAGTTCTTGAGAGGTTCAACATGAATAAAGCAAAGCCGGTTGGTTGTCCACTTGCGGGTCACTTCAAACTTAGTTCGAATCAATGTCCTACAAGTGAGAAAGACAAAGAAGAGATGTTGAAAGTTCCTTATGCTTCAGCAGTTGGTTCTTTGATGTACGCCATGGTTTGTACAAGGCCGGATATTGCTCACGCTGTTGGTGTGGTGAGTCGGTTTCTCTCTAATCCGGGTAAAGAACATTGGGCAGCGGTAAAATGGATTGTCAGATACCTTCGAGGACTTGAAGGTGTGTTTGTGTTTTGGGGATGGTGGCCGATGCTTGATGGGTTCACTGATTCGACATGGTGGTGATGTTGATTCTAGGAAATCTAGTTCGGGGTATTTGATGACTTTTGCAGGGGGAGCTGTGGCATGGCAATCTAAATTACAAAAATGTGTTGCTCTCTCAACTACCGAAGCTGAATTTATTGCCATTACAGAAGCTTGCAAAGAAGAGTTATGGTTGAAGAAATTTTTGCAAGAGTTGGGTTTGAAGCAAGAAAAATATGTACTTTATTGTGATAGTCAAAGTGCTATTCACTTGAGTAAAAATTCTACATTTCATTCGAGATCGAAACACATTGATCTAAGATACCATTGGATTCGTGATGTGTTAGATTCGAAATTGTTACAACTCGAAAAGGTTCACACAGATGATAATATTTTGGATATGTTGACTAAGACATTGTCAAAGGACAAACATTTAAAGTGTCGAACTTTGGCGGGTATGGTTGATGTCTCCACCTAAGTCGGTAGGGGGAGAATTGTTGGGTATACCTCCTTATTGGAGTGTGGGACCCAATTGGTTTTGGAAAAAGAGTTTTAATTTGGCTTGGTTTAGGTATAATATTTTTATATATTATATTTGTGGAGGCCCAATCCAATTTGAATACAATTAGGGTTTGATTACAAAACCTAAGAATTAATAATATATTTATCTCACATATATATTATTTTTGTTTGATATACACACAAAAAGTGGGCAGCGGTTTACATTACATAGTGCCGAAGATTGGAGATTGGTTCAATTTCGTTTTTTTTTTAAGCTCGGTTTTTGGGGCATCTTCGGTTAGTGTTTGGTTCGTTATTTTGGGTCTTCTTCAACTTTGGTTCTAAAGATTTTGGTTCATCTATTTGGTGAGGTCTTTCCTCTTGTTCATTTGTGATTATTTGGAATTCACCTAAGGGTGGTTTGTGAGACCATTCGTGTCTCGTTTGTAATCGTTTGGAAACTGATTTGGTTGATAGTGAAATCGGATTTCGATCCCGTGGACGTACCTCACATTGAGGGAACCACGTAAAAATTTTTGTGTTATATTTGATTTAATTTTTCCGTATTAATTTTTATTCCCATTGATTGATTTACTTGTGAGAAATCATCGATTTTTCCTAACATGTGCCTCGTCTACATCAATTGGGGGTCATGGGGTTCAATATTTTTGATGGTTGGAAGCATTTTTGTAAACTTAAAAATAAAAATAAAAATAAAAATAAAAATAAAAAGTAGTAATATAGACACGGGAGTATCACTTTATTGCATTGGATAAACACGTTTTTTTTTTTTTTTTTGCGGGAATAATGCAGGTGAATCACATGTGCACTCCTGTGTCTCTCATCTGTCTTCCTGAGGATGAGATTGCCAAGTAATAATCCAACTCCACCTCCCCATAAATCTAATAAATAAATCCATTGTCGGGAATCAAATAAGAATAAAAGTTGGGATCCCCTTTGGGGATCACCCCTTTTACCCCCCTTTGCCACGTGGCAAGAGGTGATTGGAGGAGCAGGAAAAAAAAGAAAAAGAAAAAAAAAAGGTGACCAATGAAAGAGAGAGGGGGTCCAAAGGGGTCCTAAAAAGGGGGGATGAATCATTGTTGATCAAATAATCCCATTATTGATTTCGTCAAAGTCAAAAACTCCCTGCTCTTTTAACGTGTGTCGGCGTTAGACTCTATAATAAAATGATATAACTTTCATACGCGCCAAACATTCAGCCTTACCTATAAGACCCCTTGAAATTTTCTCACAATTCAGACTTTGGAAGAGTAAAGAAAAAACAAAACAAAGCAAGAAAAATGAGTTTCATTAACGAAGAAGATGATGAGTTTGATCGATTACCTGATGCGATTCTTCGTCTGATTTTCAACAAATTACACGACGCTGAATCTCTCAGCAGATGCAATTTGGTCTGCAAGCGATTTGCTTCTCTAATTCCTCAAGTCGACAATGTTTATCTCACAGTTCCTCGCAAAAGCCTCTGCGGATCCTACGATCAGATTTCGAAATCCAGCTGTATCGATTGCAGCCACAGATCTAAAAGCCTTTTCAAGTCTCTGATTCGTAAACTCATCACGACGCCATTTCGATGTCTTCGCCGTATCATCACTTTGAAATCTTCGTCGTCGTCTCGGTTTGATTGTTCTTACCATTCGCCAAATGAAATCCTGAAGAATTTTAAGGAAATTCAATCCCTGCGAATCGAGCTTCCAGGATATGGCGGCGAAATCGAATCAATCAACGACGGTGATTCGTTGCTGAGATGGAGAGCCGAGTTTGGGAGCCATCTCGAGAGCTGTGTGATACTCGGATCCAAATCTTTCGATACACAAAATCACAAACAACAACAAGAAGAAGAAGATGAAGAAGAAGCCGAGCTCACAGACGATGAGCTGAAATTGCGAGTAGTCTGGACGATCTCGTGCTTGATTGCTGCGTCGGCAAGGCATTACTTGATGCAGCAAGTTGTTTCAACGCATCAAATGCTTCAAAATGTGGTGGTTACGGATAGGAGTAAACAGGGGAGGCTGAATATGAAGAGAGAGCAGATTGAAGAATTGAGGAGTAAAGTGAATTCATCGCCTGAATTGGAGTTGCCGCCGATGTTGGAGAGGACACCGTTGCCGGCACTGAAGATGAAATTATGGTACGTGCCTGTGATTGAGTTGCCGGCGTCGGGGTGCGTGATGAGAGGGGCGACGCTGCTGGTGATTAGGCCTGTGGATGGGGAGAAGAAGGCGGAGGAGAGCGATGGTGATTTGGTGGAGAGGGTTTGGAATGGGGAAGGAGGAGAAGAAGAGGTGTTTAGTGAAGCTGTGAGGGAGATGATGAAGAAGAAAAAGACTTACACTCTAGAAATGAATTCATTTTGATTCCAAATTGTCGCATTTCTTGATCTCCTTCTTGTTGTAAATAAGTTTTGGCTTTCATATTTCATTTTGAATGAATTTCACTATTTTTTTTTTTTTGTAATCAGAAAATAAAAATAAACGAGGTTTAAAATATGATGAAAATTTCAATAGTTTGATGCATGATGGTGGAAAATATGTTTTTGGGCAAATTTCAAAATGATTTTCAAAATTAATTGTTTAGATTTTGGGTGTTTTTAAGACCTTTCTTGTTTTTTTATGGAAAGCTTGAAATAAGTTTAGAGATTTTGTCTTACATTAAAAAAAGAGGAAAACATAAAACACCTAATAAAGTGTAATATGAAATATTTTTGTAAATATGAAATTATAGAATGAATGCTACTGAAATACAGTCAACCTCGTGTGGTAAATTGGTAATATACAACAACATGGTTTATAGCTTGGTAAAAAGTAATAGTTTTTTTTTTTTTTTTTTCAATTTTTTATCCTAATTAAATTTAGTACAATTGCTCACATGATATATAATCTCATCTAATATTTTAAGATCTATAGTTTCGTTTATGATCTTAGGTCACCAACAATGATAGAGAGCTCTAATTTTAAAACTTTAATATTGTATTTGGTTGGGAGATTTGGGAAGAGATTTGGAAAGGAAAATGGAAAATGTGTGTGAAATTAGGTGAAATGTAGGTATGTTTTATTCACATTTCACCTAACTTTTTCCTTTCCCTTTCTAATTCCCTCCTCAAATTCCCTAACCAAACACAGCGTAAAGAGAGTTCTAATGATGTGGTAAGAGAAAAAAAACAAAAACATCGGCACACATTACATCACATATGGGTCATACTCCTTGTCATATCACTAGAGCTCTTTTTAAAGTTCCAAAATTAAAGCTCTCAATCATTATTCCTTAGGTCACACATATATATATTCACAAAACAAGAATTTCCTTCAAAGATTATGAAAACATACCTAAAGACTTTTCATATTCAAATTACATAGCTAGCGAGAATCCATAAAGCAAGGAAGTGAAATTGCAACCAACTAACTATTCAATGGAGAAATTTGGGTTCGAGGCTAAGTGAATTGGATGTATTAAGAAGTGTGTAACATCAGCCAAAGCATCAGTTCTTGTTAATGGGTCACTCACAAAAGATTTGAACTTGCAAAAAGGATTGAGACAAGGCGATCCCTTGTCACCATTCCTCTTCGTAATAAAGGTGAGGTGTTAAATATGATGTTTAAAAGGGCAAAGCAAATGAGGTTAATAAGGGGAGCAAAGCTAGGAATTAATGGAGTAAATTTGACTCACCTCCAATTCGCGGATGATACCATTATTTTTTGTCAAGCGGATTGGTTGAGGTAGTAAACATAAGGAGGGTTTTTTTTCTCTCTTTCTGTGATGTTTTGATCTAGTTTCTGGTTTAAAGATCAATTTTGGAGCTGAAGATAGTCTAGTAGAAGATTTTGCTTCAGCCCTAAACTGTAAGGTACAGAAGTTTCCAATGTAAAATCTACGATTTCTTTGGGCGCAAACCTGAGGCTGAAAAGAACTTGGGAACCAGTAATATAGAAATTTGAATCCAAATTAGCGATATGGAAGAGGAGACTCTTGTCCTTCGGGGGTAGATTAACTTTGGTAGAGTCTGTTTTAAGCTCTCTACCAACAAACTATCATGTCACTATTTAGAATACTAGTGGCGGTGGAGAGTGTGATTGATAAAATTCGAAGTGGTTTTCTGTGGGGGTGATAATGATCATGGAAAAAAGAATCAAATGGGAAAAGGTGACTAGTGGAAAGGATTATGGAGGAGCAGGTATTCGAAAGTTAAGAGTCTTCAATGATGCATTACTGTTGAAGTGGTGGTGGAGGTTTGGGATTGAAAAGGAAAGCTTTTGGAGGAGAATGATCTGCAGAATATATGGGATTGATAGTGTAACGACCCAGAACCGTATGATGTCATTTTCAGTAATTAATTATGTGTTTACGTGATTTAATTGAGAAAAATCTGTTTGAATTAGAAAATATCTGTTGGCAGTACGACTTCGGGACTGAAATTGATGACCGTAACGGGTTCAGGAAATGAAATTGAGCGCACCTATGTGTTACCGGGAATTTTTAGAACCATTCGAAACAATAAATTGGGGACTGAATTTCGTCTGAATCGCTAAGTCTTGTTTGGCTTGAGTTTATGGCACAAATGTTTATTTATTTGATATATTATAAAGATAAGGATGCTTTGACCCTTTGACTCAAACCAAAGAAAGAAATATCTGAGAAAGAGAGAGACTACGGGAAAGAGGGAGAACCACGGGAAGAAGAAGAGAAAGAAAGGGGAAGTGAGCTTAACTCTTCTCCATCAAAGAATTAAGGTAAGTTTGTTGAACTAAGGTTGATTCCTTTATGATCTCATGGCTAGTGAATGGAATTAAAGAGAATTCATGTGTAATCTAAGCATCTAGGGTTTTAAATGGTATGATTTATGATTTTGGGTCATGTTTGAGAAAAACCTCCATGGATGTATATGAGTGAAGCTTTAATGTGTATGTTCATGGTTATTCATCTTAGTTCATGGGCTTGATCTTGTGTATATGATGCATGTGAGTATTTTGTAAAGAAAAATGAGTTGAGGGAAAGTGATTTTCAAGGTTGCATGCCCAGAAAATGAGATTGGGAGGGTTGAATGTCGGTTTGAAGCTTAAATCTGCAACCTGAGAACCCAGATTTTTTCACATTGAGCGGGGATTGGTCGCCGAAGGGATTTCACGCATCCAAAGATCTGCCGTCCACATCCGCCGAAGCGGTTTGCCGCTCGGCGGGAGGCTATTTTTCAGAAATTTCAAGAGAAGTTTGGGCAGAGGTTTTATGTGATTTTAACATGTTAATTGCATCTTTTAGCATCTCATGAGCATGAATTAAAGTAAAGAAAGATTAGAATGAGCATGAAATGAATATGATAGTATGTAAAAGAAGAAAGGAAATGGCATGAATTATGTATATTGATGTTGAATGATGAGAATGTGTCATATGTGGATGTTTGCAGGACAAGACGGAAAGACCGTGTAATCGGTAGCAGGAAACCACTGTAAGTAACATTTTCGTAAAGATATGTTATTATGAATTATGTTCAATGATAAATGTTATGATATGTTTAAATGATAATGTTTTACGTGAATGAATGTCTTGATTGCGAATCTAGTATGGTGTCCATAGATAGTTTTAGTTGTGGGGGACGACATAGATGTGTAGGCCCATGCGCTTGAGTCATGGGGGACGGCACGGATATGTAGGCCCATGACCAGTTTACGAGATCTCGGTATGTGTTTAATTGGTGTCCGGGACCGGTTACTCTAGTCGTTTGTCGACACATGTTATGATACGTTATGTTATGATCTATGGAGTACGCCATTACGTATGTTCTATATGATGACTGATGACTGACTATGTTTATGAATGTTTTATTGCGGTTTTATAAGAAATGTTGGACTTCATTCACTAACCCCTTTACGTTACTGTTACTTGCTGGGCTTTAGCTCACCCCCGTATATATGTATTTATAGGTGAGCAGCCGGGAAGTCGAGCCTAGGCGGAGTTCAAGCTGAGCCGCCGTTTTGTAAGCCAACCAGAGTTTTGGATGCCTCAGAGCTGGGGCTAGGCCTGGAAGGCCGTTTTGCGGGGTTTTGTCTTTTGTTTTTGTACATGTATATAAGTGCTACACATGATCTTTTGTCGCTTGTTTTGTAACTGAATGTGGGTAATTAACCTTATTTTTGGCATGTATATAAATGTTCATATTATGCACAGCTCTTGGACTCTTAGTTATTTATTAGGTCTCTTTTCGCTTCCGCGAGCCCCGTTTATTTATGTTTTGTACAGTAAGGCCGGAGGTAATTTACGAATTACTGGCCGGTCATGTTGCCGGACTTCTAGGGGCGGGTTCGGGGCGTGACAGATAGTCAATGTTGGTTGCCTTGGCTAGATCAAAGGTCATCATACTCTTGAATTTGGAATGATGTACTCATGGTCAAAGATAGAAATCCAACAATTTTTGGGTTGTTCATTGGAAATATTTGTTTCAACTTAGGAGACGGAAAGAGATTGTCATTTTGGAGGGATAGGTGGATTGATGGGGGACAGACCTTAAAAAGTGTTTTTCCCAGGCTCTATCGGTTATGTTTGAATAAAGAAGGCAGGGTAGCTGATTTTGTGATTAATCAGAACCTCGACTTGAGTTCTTGGATGGCTTTTAAGAGAGAACTATTTGCTTAGGAAGTGGAGAGGAAGAAATTATTATTGAATGTAGCTCCAACTATTAGGGATAAGGTGATGGATGAAATTAAATGGAAAGCTGACTCAAATGGAATCTTCTGCATAGCTTCAGTTATTTGAAGCTTTGAAGATGTTAGAATGGTTGAAAGATAGGGAAAATTGTGTATCTATATTATTGAATTGAATAACCATGTACAAAAGCTCCTATATATAGAAGAGTGATAAAATCCTAATCTAACTCTAATTCCTAATTTATGATATACATTAATTAGGATATACATTAACAGTCCCTTTCAGACTCAAGGTGGGTAAGCATCAACCAACTTGAGTTTGGAAACTAGATCACTGAAACGACCACGAGGATGAGCCTTGGTGAAGATGTTGGCTATTTGATCGGCAGAGATAACAAAGATAAGACGAATAGTGCCACTAGTAACATGCTATCGTATGAAGTGACAATCAATCTCAATATGCTTTGTGTGATCATGGAAGACATCATTATGGGCAATCTGAATAGCACTCTGATTATCACAATAGAGATTAATCGTAGTAGAATGAGAAACCCCCATATCAGAAAGAAACCAGCAAAGCCACACAAGTTCCACACAAGAGCACGATACTGAGCTTCGGTACTAGAATGAGCAACAAGAGTTTGCTTCTTGCTACACCAAGCAAGGAGAGAGTCACCCAAGAAGAAGCAGAATCTTGTAGTAGAAAGGCGATCAGTAGGATCCCCTGCCCAATTTGCATCGTAAAAATGCGTAATCAGAGATATGAGTGTCTTTGAGTATAAAGACCACGAAACATAGTTCCTTTAAGATAGCACAAAATGCGAACCAAAGCATCATAGTGCAGAAAGTGAGGAGCAGCCATGAACTGACTGACAATGTGAACATCATAGGTAATGTCTAGACGAGTAACTGTGAGATAAACAAGACTACCAACTAGCTGACGATATAAGGTAGCATCAGACAACAGGTGACCGTCAAAAGGTGTGAGATGAGTCTGAGGACTAACTGGGGTAGGAGCAGTCTTGCAATCGGTAAGACCAGCACGAGCCAAGAGATCAGAGGTATACTTGGCTTGGGTGAGAAAGTAACCAGAAGGATCATGAGCAATTTCCAAGCCGAGGAAGTAACTAAACAAACCTAAATCTTTCATCTTAAACTGGCGATCGAGGAACTGTTTGAGACTAGAGATACCCACTGTGTCATCCCCGGTGATGATCATATCATCAACATAGAGAAGAAGAAAAATAATAACACCACGCTCTATCTTGCATATAAACAGAGTAGAATCATAAGCACTGGAAGAGAATCCAAAGTCACTAATGGTAGAACTGAACTTGACAAACCAGGCATGGGGAGCTTATTTCAAACCATACAAAGCACAGCGAAGTTTACAGACCTTGGTGGACGAAACTGAGGAACCAGGAGGAGGCTGCATATAAACTTCCTCAGTGAGATCGCCATTGAGAAAGGCGTTCTTGACATCCATCTGACAAAGACTCTAATAACGAGCAACAGCAATGGCAAGTAGGCTGCGAACTAAAGTAAGACGAGTAACATGAGCAAATATTTCCTCGTAATCAATCTAATATTTTTGAGTAAACCCCCGAGTAACAAGACGAGCTTTGTAACGCTCAATGGAACCATTATAGTGGGTTTTGATCTTGTAAACCCATTTGCAACTAACAACACTCTTGCCAGGTGGAAGGTCAACTACATCCCAAGTATGAGTTTTATCTAAAGCCTGCAGTTCATCACTCATAGCTTGCTACCAAAAAGGGTTAGACCAAGCCTCTTAATAGGAAGTAGGTTCATGAGAAGAAAAAGCAATGGAACCAATAATGAAATCACGAAAAAGTACAGAAGGTTGTGTTACCCAAGTAGAATGACGAAGAGGTACCCTTGGTGCAGAAGATGATGTAGTGGAATCAAAGGATGTATAAGGCTCACTGGGAGAGGAAATGATAACAGGACTAGGAGGTGGAGCAGGAGTGTCACGACCCAAACCCGCCCCTACAGGTTTGGCGCCGTAACCGGCCAGTAATCCGAGGATTACCTACAGCCTCTGAACGGATTAACAAATAGTAAGGGGCTGCGGAAGCAAATATACAAAATAACAAGGTCCAATGAGCTGTGATGACGTACATGGGACAGGAAATTCAAAACTTTATTTATATACATAGACATGCTAGTCAGATACACCAAATATGTACAAAGTATTTACAAAATGTAGTCCCAAGGTTAGACGTTACAAAATAGATACAACAGACTAGCATGAAGTGCAAAAACAGCCAAGGCGATAGGCTTCAAGCGGAACCTCCTCGGGAGGCGCAATGGATGGCTGACCAAAACAAAACAGAAGGCCATCAACTCTGGCTTGGGTCCTGTGCCGCCTCACCTACATATACATAGTAAACTGTGAGCGAAAGCCCAGTGAATAATAAACAGAGTAAAGGGGTTTCAATGAATGAGTTCGTACAGATTTCAGAAATCAATTCATATTACATCAAAAGCATACATGATCATGTAGAAATCTTACTTCAGTTTTATCAAACTCATACTAGATCGGATCATGTACCGACGGAAATCATAAGTCATAGTTTCATTTACGTGATACATCCATTAGCATAACTAAACAGGATGCGCTACGCGTAAGGTTATGAATAACCTTCTAGTTCCCGCGAAGGAACCTCCGGATCCGGGTAACTGGACAGCTAAGCCCCCATGGTGGGCCTCCGGTACGAGCAACAGTGCACAAACAAGACGCATAAGCGTAAGGTTACCAATAACCTAGTTCCACCAAGGAACCTCCACTACCGGGCCACGGTTGTAAATCTCACATGGTACAAAGGATGTCACGAATACATGTCAGAAATTGAACAATCATTCATTATACTTAACATATCATTTCAGAAAACGGATCTCATTTTGTCGCACAGAAAATAAGTACTGTTGAACATATCTTTACTATGTTATTACTCACTGTGGGCGTTGAAACAGCTAGATGGAGCCAAGCGGTCAAGCAAAATGCGGCACACGACCTACACAATACATAACGGATACACACTTGAAACACGCAATCCAATTGTACAAAACTCACATTAGTGATCCTAAGTGTGTGCCTAACCTTTTATCCTTAATATGGAGCCTTAAACATAGCCTAGGAATGCCTAGGATGGAATGAGGATGCAAAAATGCCTTAGAAAACATTTTTCACAACTTGTTGAAAACAGGGGTCTCGCTCAAGCGAGCCTTCCTTCGCTCGAGCGAGCCTGCAAAATCAAAGGGTTCGCTCGAGCAAGGACTTCTTCGCTCGAGTGATCTGCAAAGATGAAAAAGTACTGGTTGCTGATTTTTTTCGCTTGATGCTCGCTCGAGCGTGAGACACAGCTCCTCGCTCGAGCGTAGGTCTCTTCGCTCGAGCGTGCGTCTGCGTGCACCAAGATTCTGAGAGCTTGAAATTTACGCTCGAGCCACCATTTATTCGCTCGAGCGGAGCTCTGAACAAACAATGGTCGCTCGAGCGAGGAATCCTTCGCTCGAGCGAGTAAGCCAAATTCTGGAATTTCTAGATTTGCCT
Source organism: Camellia lanceoleosa (assembly GCA_025200525.1). Lineage (NCBI taxonomy): Eukaryota > Viridiplantae > Streptophyta > Magnoliopsida > Ericales > Theaceae > Camellia > Camellia lanceoleosa. Next base: position 109,748,463 of record CM045768.1, on the reverse strand, counting down.
TCCAAGTTCGAACCATGCATTCTATAGCTCAAAACTCAACCTCTTGGGCCCATTTTCTGGAAAAACATTTCAAACTCATAGTATATCAAGTTTCAAAGCTCAATTTGTAAAATCAATGGCCAAGAGTGAGTTAATTTGGTCACAAATTCCAAAAATCACCAAGAACAAAGTTTAAACAAACATGCATGAGTTCAAATAAGTTTCAATGCTCCAAAATATGATCCAAAGCAACATTAAACCCAGAATTTGGATGAATTCAAGGACCTTAGCAAAAATATGACCATGCATGTGAAGTTTTGATACAAAATAACTCAAATGGCAAGATTGTAAACATGCATGCATGAATCTCTACCCAAGCCACCATTTATGAACCAATTTCTAGCTCTAGTTACCAATCTAACCATGAACCATGCAAGAAGTGATCTAGACTCACAATTAAGAGACGAATCTCCTACCTTAAACCTTGAAATCAAAGTGTGCTAGCTCAATTTGTTGTTATCCTCCAATTTCTTCTAAGTTTCCAAGTTAAATCTTGAGCTAAAACCCAATTCCCTCAATTCCTCTTCTTCCTCACGTTTTTCTCTCTTGTTGAGGCTCAAATGTGTAAAATGAAATGCAAAGGGGTGAGTTAGTGGAGTAAAACAAGAATAAAGCAAAATAGCCTATAAGTGGTGTTTGGCTCAAATTAAATAGATGGCATTATTTTAATCGAGTTTAATCACCCCAAACCGAATTTTAATTAAACCCACCATAAAATCATATGAAATCTAACTAGTCTAAAACATTAATCAATTTCGAAATCGGGTGCCGATAAGGCTTCCAATTCGCAATTTAAAGTATAAAGCGCAAACAGGTATTTCGACACCGAACAGATAGAAACACATAAATCATTGAATACAGATGCAAATGGATTTCAGATTCCCTTTTAATTATTATTAGGCATAATTAAGTACCAATTAGCGTTAATCAGGGTCAGGGTTATTACAAGGAGCAGGTTCAAAAGTTGGCTTAGGATCAGGGAGTGGAGTAGCAGGACCAGGAGGCGGAGTAGAATCCTTAGGATGGGTCAGAGTCATCATGTCAAAAGTAGTGTCTGTATCAAGCTTATCAAATAGAAGAGAGGGATCTGTAAAGAATGGTGTAGTGAGAGGAGTGGACAAATGAAACTTAGATGTAGAGAAGAACATTTTGCGTTCCTGAAATACAACATGACGAGAGACACGAAGACGACAAGAAAGAGGATCCCAACAACAATAACCTTTATGTTCAATACCATACTCCAAGAAACAACACAAACGGACGTGAGATTCTAATTTTGTACGCTCATGTGGTTGAAGAAGAACAAAACAAGCACATCCAAACACATGATGACCAGTATAGGCAGGAGTTGTACCATACAGACGCTCATATGGGGTTTGATTGTCGATGGTAGGAGAAGGAATGCGGTTGATAGTATAGACTATTGTGAGAGCAGCTTCTCCCAAAAAATGTTTAGGATAAGAAGAAGAGATTAAAAGAGCACGGACAGTGTCTAGGATATGGCGATGTTTGTGCTTAACATGACCATTTTGTTAGGAGGTACCAAGACAAGAATAATGAGAAAACGTACCATTTTGACGAAGGGATTTCAAAAATGAGTTTTTTTTGTATTCCTGAGCATTATCAGCACGAAAAAATTTGATGGTGGAAAAAAACTAAGTTTTGACCATGTAAGAAAAATCTTGGTATATTTGGTGTAATTGAGAGCGAGATTTCATAAGAAATAACTAGGTAAAACGAGTGAAATCATCGCAAATATAACAAAGTATTTAGATCCCCCCATAGTGGTATTAGGCGAAGGCCCCCAAACATCAGAGAGTATGAGATCAAAAGGTGCATGAGACATAGAGGTACTAGTAATAAATGGCAAGGCAGGATGTTTTGCAAGTTAACAAGATAGATAGTCGACTTTATCATTTCGAACATCACCTAATTGACCATTTGAAACGAGAGAGTGCAAACGACCAAAAGACACATTACCTCACTGAGAATGCCATAAAGCAAGATGAGAACTAATAGTAGCAGAAGTAGCAGTCTCAACATTGGAAGGACTGGAGGAGGGAATGCAAAGGTGGATGAGCTCGTATAGACGTCCATGTCTACGATCTATCCCAAGGCTTTATCCCGTCTTCGGATCCTGTACAACACAACCAGTTGGAGAAAATAAAACAGTGAGGCCAAGATCACAGAGTTGACCAATAAAGATAAGATCAAGTGCAAGATTAGAGATCAGATAAGTGTGAGGGAGAGAGACATTAGAGGTAAAAATATGACCTACGTGACTAACATGCATTTGAGAACCATCAGTAGTATGAATGCTAGGTAAATTAGAAGGACATGTAGTGGAAGAAAACAATGTAGGGTCAAAGGTCATATGGTTACAACAAGCCAAATCAAAATACCATTAAGAGGTACTTGGGGTGACTAAGATAGCAGTTGAAGGTGTACCAAAAGTGGAAAGAGCCTTTTGCATAATAGCTTCAATATCATGAATAATGTGAGTGGAAGAGAAGGCAGGTGCAATAGCAGCAAAGGCAAACTGAATCGAAGAGTCATGTCGACTAATAGAGAATCCAAAAAAGCCACCGTAGAGAGGAGAACTATTTGAATGATCCATGAAGTGATCAAAGTATGAGTCACAAAGAGGGCCCAATAGTGTCGTAGTAGAGCTGGGTGAGTCATAAAGAGGGCCTAGTCATAAGAGGGCCTAGTAGTGTCGAGTAGAACTGCGAAATAGTGAGTGTAGAGAATCGAACGCTGAAAATAGCGAGAGCAAATCGAATAGGCCCAAAATGACCAAAAATAGGCTAAAGATGACGCCGTGGATGACATCAAAGATGCGGGCGTTAGCAAAAAAGACGCGACGCCCACCAGATGACAGAGGCGATGCACAATTTATAGTAGCAAAAATGATGCATGTAGATGCATGGTAGCGGTAGGAGTGCACAAAGAGGGTGCGACTACAAAACGGGCGTGAGAGCATGTGCGGAAATGTGTGGCGACGGGCCTAGTGGCGTTGGAACCAGGGAACAATTCCAAGCACAGTGGTAAAAAATTTATAAAATTTTGGTAAAAAATGATGACAGAGCAATGACAAAACAGTGTTATGAAAAAAGAATGGTGTATTGATGAAAAAGAAAAGAGATGCTATAATGCCACATGCAGACGCAATAAGTAGGAGAAAAGAGGAGCTAGGATTCAAGACCTACAATCTAATACCATGTTAGAATGGTTGAAAGATAGGAAAAATTGTGTATCTGTATTATTGTATTGAATAACCATGTACTAGAGCTCCTATATATAGAGGTCGCAAGCCGAGCCGAGCCTTTGAGCCTGGCTCGAGCTCGTTTATCGAGCTCAAGCGATTGAGCTCGAGAGCCTCCGATAAGGATCGGCTCGAGCCTCGGCCTCGGCTTAATTTTGTCGAACTCGAGCCTCTACGCCGGCTCGATAAATTTTTTTAATATTATTTATATTATTTAAATATAAATTTTAAATAAAAATATTATTTATATTATTTATTATATAAAAATGCATTTATATTATTATTTATATATATATTTATATATTTTTAATATATAAATAATGTATTTATATATTATTTAATATATAAATAATATATTTATTATATAATTTAATTATAGATAAACGAGCGAAATGCCTAACACAAATGAAGCTCGAGGCTGCTCTAATCTAAACGAGCCCAATATCGAAGCTGAGCTCGGCTCGCTTACTAAACGAGCCGAGCCTCATCGAAGCCGAGGCAGCCTGTTCACAACAAATTCGGTTCATTTGCAGCCCTACCTATATATAGGAGAGTGATACAATCCTAATCTAACTCTAATTCCTTATTTATGATATACATTAATTAGAATAATTAGGATATATACATTAACAGATGATAAGACGTGGTAAAAGGAGAAGAGGACAAAACTGGTTTGGGAAAACGTAGCACCATACAAAGCCTAATTTTTTGGGTGGTTAGCTTGGAATGGTAGAATCAAGACAACAGTTAGATTGATAAGGTTGAGGATTATTAACAACCTTGAAGGGTCGATGTAGATTCTTTAGGGACACTATCGAGACACCTGAACATGTATTACTATGGTGTAAACTTGTTTGGAACGTGTGGTCTAAGATTATGAAGTGGTGGGGATTGTTGTAGGTGGGTCCAAATTCAGTTAAAATCCTTATGGACCGGTGGCAAGGCTGGAACTCTCGAAAAGCAAAAAAAGTGGTTTTGGAAGTTATTCCGCTCACTGTGATGTGGTCAATTTGAGGGTTGAGAAACTAGTGCTTGCTCCTTGGAGCATAACCAAATTGAGAGGAATTGTTCGAACTCATAAAGTTCCGGGTAGTTTTTTGGGCCAAGTTAAGTAAGGAGCTTGGAGTTTCTTCATTTACACAGCTGCTCTCTTACCATAACCAGTTATTGCGTTGCCTTTAAAGAAGGTTTGGCTTATTAGGATGGTTTTTTGCTTCATATTCTGTTTTCTTTTTTTTTTCACTCTGTTTTATTTTCTCTTGCTCCTGTTATGTTTCTACTTTATGTATTTCAATCTCACCAATGTGGTGGTGATGCTTGTCTTCCCCCCTGTTTGTTGTTTTGATTGTATTGATGCCTTCATTGATGTAACATTCCATTGATCATTAATACAATCGATAGCTCTTTTTCGCTGATCAAAAAAATATACAATCATCACGAAGCTCTTGAAATTCCATATTACTCTTTTCCACCAAATATGAAGCTTTCAAAATGATAGCTTTCTAGAACCCTAAGCTAGTAAACTTCTTATTAGCATCCTTCAGCCAAAACTCCAACACCACACATCGCAGATGAAAACTAATGTACTTGATGTCATCATAAGACTTGAAAAGAGGAAAGAAAAAGGCAAAAGAAAGGAATAGGAAGCAATAAACGGTGACCTTTGATAGGGTGGCTACTGGAGCCGACGACATTGAAAGGCTTGGAAAAGATGGGGATTAGAACAACTTTCCTCAATAGCTCTCTCTCTCTTTTCTTTTCATTTTTTCCAATAACAATCTTGAGGGTGGGATACATCCATAACCTCATTGCTCGGCCATGGTGTTATATTATTGAAGGAGCCAAATATATCATATCTCACGGCTTTCTTAAATCATGCTTGTCTAGTATAGATTTAGCATCCAAAGATTAAATTAATAGCAAGGGGATTAACAATCCATGTGAATAGTATAGAATTAGTTATCCAACTGAATTAGTAAGATAAATAATATAACATTTCATCCTTCTTGTGTCACAGCCCAATTTTTTAAAATTAATTAAGCAGAAACTAATTAACCTAAGCGTGAGGTTTTATAAGAAATCTCATTCTTATTCATTAAATTACCAAAAATTTCTTTTCCTTAATAATTTTCTTTACTTTTTTAAAGTTCACATGAGGAAAAACCCTAAAAAAAATATCTTAATTTCAAAAGATCGTATAATTGAGGAAGAAATTGATAATACCAAAGATGGAAACCATAAACCCAATCTCCGTATAATGCATTTAATATAACTTGCTTTTTACAAACAAAATGCCCCAAGGGCTTACAATAATTATGAGGGCACTACCTTTTTACAAAAGGAAGATGTTAAGTCAAATAAATAAATAAGATTGCAAGCCAAACATAACAAATAGAAGCACTACAGCTCATCACCACACTACGACAATAATGAGACAAAACAAGATATCTAATCCTCAATCACGAAAACATCCACTTGCAACTATCTAGTAGGGAGTGAGCAAACCACACGCTCACCAAATAATCTTATATCATTACTTTCAAAAACATGCAAGTATAGTGATACTATATACACATAATATCATGCCATTCCAATTTTTCTGATTTAATTACCTAACTCCTTAAGTCCAATTTATTTAATTAAACCTGCAAGTTAACTCAAAAAAATAATTAAATCGAATAAGATAAGACTGCCAATAAGGCATCCATTCCAACTTATTTAATTAACTCATCCTAATTGTTAGCAAAAATTTGGTTTGGGGTAAATCGACGGGACTTAGTCGACAGACAAAACCAAAATTCCACAAACAAACAAGAACAAACAATTGTGGTTAAGTGTCTTTGCCTTAACAAATTCAATGACTTATTTAGAGGTTGTAATGTGAAAAAACAAAAGGCGCACACACTGAAATTAGTAATAAAATTGAAACTTGTCACCTCATTGCATTAACCAAATAACAAGTATAACCTCAGTTAGGGTTGCAAACGAGGCGAGCCGAGCCAAGCTTTTGAATGTTCAAGCTCGTTTATTAAGAATTAGTCGAGCTCAAACTCGAGCCGAGCTCTAATCGAGCTTCAAAAATCAAGCTCGAGCTCGGCTTGTCAAATATTTGTTGAACTCAAGCTCGGCTCAAGCTCGCTCAATTACATAAATTAGTCGACTTCAAGTTTGAGCTTGAAAAAAAATTAAATTTAGATTAATTTACTTATTAAGATAAAAAAAAAATACAAAATTATGAGTAAAATATGTAATAATACTTATATTAATAATAAATATGTAAATTTACACAAACACCAAACATAAATAAAATAAAATAAAATAGATTATTGAAAATTTATTTAATATATTATTAAAAATAAATATTTATTTATTTATTTTTATATTCATGAGCCTTATCGAGCTGAGCTTCGGGCTACTCAAGCTCGGCTTGATTAATAAACGAGCCTAAAAATTGAGCTTGAGCTCATTTATTTAGTAAACGAGTCGAGCTCAAACGAGGCCTTACATGAGCCAAGCTTGAGTTGTTCATAAATTTCGGTTCATTTTGACTCTAACCTCGCCATTACACAATCAACCGGTATTGGAAAGGTTATCAAGAACTGGAACTAACTACTATTCTACTTCTAATTACATGTATTGCACTACTCCTAGACAGATTGAACTACTCCTATGATTTCACAAGTGTTGTGAATTGGGTTGAAGGTCTTTTACATTAGCCAAGAGAGGAATTTATTTAGATGTAGGAAATAACCACCGATAACCATCTATAACTACCAAAAACCTCTACCTTCGCCTTGAGCCGCCACTTGTCATTCATCCCTCAAATCTTTACAATGTCCATTGTAACTTCTCCTAACTCTTCCTTCAAATTCTTCTAACCTCCAAGGAATTCAAAGAGTGCCAAGTGTCCTATAAAAGACAACAATAAAAATAATAATAATAAAAGTGGCCATAATCACTTTTAAAAAATGGTACATGGTCTGAATCGACAGACCATAGTCAACACAAGTCACAATCGACAGGAAAATAAAATATGGCATCAACACTAGTTAAATTAAATCATTAAACAAACTACAATGACTGTAATAAAGCATCAATTCCACTTCATTTATGTGATTCATGCTCTTTAATGTAAATGAATAAACAAACTACCGTGACTACCAATAGAACATCAATTCTATTTTTATTTAATTAACACATAAATAAATCTTTCAACTTAGCCTAAACCTAATTTTATTTAATTAACTCACACCAGTTAACTTAAAAAATAAACCAAATACAATGACTATCAATAGGGCATACGAAAATGGTTTAGACCCCCACTGGGGGTCAACCCCCAGTGAGGTGGAGGGGCATGAGTGGCTGAAAAAAAGCTGTGTTTTCTTTTTTTAAGAGGCTGTCGGCCATCGGGGTCCATAGCAGTTCTCATAGGGCATAAACCTCATTTTAATTAACTCACTTCAGTTAACTTAAATAAACGAATAAACCTTAAAACATAATAACTACCAACAAGGCGTACAATACTTGCCAATAAGGCACTAACTTATATCGTCACCAATATTGTGTCCAAGCCATAAAATCAATAATATGCCGTACCCTAATCACACTCCAGGCTCACTCTGAGCTGTGTGTCAGAAAAGAGTTCCATTCACAACCACAGATGTTAGTATTCCTTTCAACTGTGCAACATCCGGGGATCTATACCATAGATAGTTGGTACCACTATCTCTTACAACTTCACCCAATAATACCGGCTAGAAGCCTATATCTTGGGCCATGCATGTAAAATTAATAATACCAGCATAAAGTCTGAAAATCAACTAAGTATAGTAAACACACACCCGGTTACCAAATACTTAGCTAAAATCAATTTTTCATATAGTTCTCAACACTTAGACAATTATATTAAAATCTTCTTTTGACTATAATTATAAAATATAACACAAGTGTTCTTTTACTATTTTATCAATATTAATCTCATCTAGTTTATCCAAAGAGACAAAATCAATTGATATTTTTCAGTTTAATCCAAAACGTCCATTTAGCCCAAACAAACTATAATCATCGTTTTTTCTTTTCTCATCAAAAATCACTAAACAATCCAAATATCTCATATATGAATGTAAAGGTACAAAAATAAGACATTAAAATCCGTCAATTAGTAAAGCTAGTAATCAAATACTAAATCACTTTGACTCGAACAATTCTTTTAAATCAAATTTTGTTCCACACCAAACAAACTAATCATAGTGATTTTTTCCAAATCTCATACTTGTCAAATCTTACCATTTCCCAATAACATAATTTTAATCACATAGGGTATAAGATAATAGCAAAACTAAACGAATAGATAAATTACTAAACTCATCACATCTAGAAATGCTAACAAAAAATTCTGACTGTAATCTAGAATTGTCAATCCTTCAACCTAATCACATTTAATGTCAAGCTACTCAAATATCTAATTTTTACTAATTTTCTACAATTAGTAATTTTTTACAATTTTTCCAAAGTTAACTAACCAACATGAGGTTTACATCAAAATCATGAAATTTGCACAAGAGTACACATTTTAAGGTTTGAAGTTCAAAATCTCAAATTTTTCATTTTCACAAAAATAAACAAACTATAACAATCTATATATCAATATTCATCAAATGTCATAAACATAACACCTTTAAAATTTTTAATCCCCAAACACTCTAATTTCAACTTGATAGTTTAGACATGTTCATTAACATGAATTTATTTTTCTCAATTAAATGCCACGATAACATTCGACATGATATTTTTCTCAAATATAATATCCAATCATAAACATGAGAAAGATAAATGCAATACAACTCCTATCATGTCATTTTTTTCCTCAAAATATAACCCTAACTTGGATTTTAAAGTAATAAAATGGAGAAAACCCTACCTTATAGTGAAGCTTTAACGATGAAAATGAGATGGTGAACGTGAAAGGTGTAGATCCAAGCCACCAAACTTTCCTAACTTTAAGATCCTTCAAGAATTCATTTAGAACCCTAAAATTACTATTTCTTTCCTTACATTTGAGAATGGGTTATCAAGCCACAACTCAAGGGATAAAGGGTGAAACCCATTGATTGCGTGATTTGGGTTATCAAGCCACAACTCAAGGGATAAAGGGTGAAACCCTTCTTCTTTCTTTGCCTTGCTCTTTTTCTTTTTTCTTTTCCAAGATGCTATCAATATATCCAAAAAGATGCTATTCTTCCTCAACAAGATTTATACAAAATAAAAAATAATAATTTACAATGCCCATGTGGGCTTGTACTCTTAGCAGAGAGGCATGAGAAAGACAACAAAATATTTGTTTTGGCCTGTTTTAGAAAGTAAGAAAAAAGTTAAATTTTAGTTTTTTTTTTTTTGAAAAAACGCGTAAAAAAATAGAGAGGTAAGTCATTGTGGGAAGTAGATTAAAAGTTGACTTTTTGACTTTTTTTTTTAGCTTTTTTAACAAAATGTGTGATATGGTAGGGATCTCTCTCCTCTCCTACCATTTACGATCCATCACCCTCCAGCCATATCTACTAGATCGGGACGCGTGGTGACGATAGATCCGACGACGAGGAGGGAGCCACGTCTGTGGAGTTCAAGAGCCAAACAAAACGACGCCGATTTATGTTGTTTTGGCCAAACGGAGATAAGTAACGGAATTTTTTTTTTAATTTTATTTTGAACTACATACCTAGATTTGGATCCCTTCTCTCCCGCCTTTTTCAAAAACTCACAACGCAATCCCCCTCTCTCTCTCTCTCTAGACTTACATTCTTGTGCCTCCCTCATCTCCATTAGCAAACCCATCGATAACAGTGGAAGGCTTTTCAAAGATCGGCATTAAGATCCTGGACTCTATCATTTGAGAAGCTTTGTTTACCCAAACACATTGTAGACACCAAAGGTCAGATTTCTTTATTATTATTATTATTATTTTGGTATAAATCTATTTCAAGTGTATGATTAAATGCCTCAATGAATATCTATATATATTTCAATAAGTTTTTCATTGAAATATATACAGTGATATATTAAACAGATTTTAATATATCATATTGTAAATAAGTTTTTCATTTGTGTTGAGCAAGTGCAAGCAATCTTCATATTTGAATATATTATTAATTAATATATCAATTTTGAACAATTACAATCAATAATACAATAGATATCAGTTTGTTCAAAACTATATAATATATTAGTTTGGTCAATGATATATTAACTGGTGGGTTCACATGATATATAATGTTCAATAATACAGTGGGAGCATATATATATTGATAAGTTTGATTATCATGATGAAGGCTTGGTTGTGAAAAACAGAGCATTAATAATACAATGTTCTCAGAAATCATTAAGATGATTAGTTCGATTGTTTCATTGTCTTTCATGAACTCAATGAATATATATATTGTAAATAGATTTGAAATGCCTCAATTCATATATATATATATATTAAATAGATTTTAAACAGATTTGATATTGGATTTTGAAATAGATTGGGGTTTTAAACAGATTAGGGTTTTAGTTATTAAAAATTATAGTGTTTAATATATTCTTTTTGGTGTTGAAGAACATTAAATCATTAAACATAACCTTTATGGAAGATGGTTACATGAGGCATCTTGTACTTCAATCATTTAACAAAATTACCTATCTAAATATCATATTTAGTCATGTACTACTTTCACATATTTCTTAGATGGATAATCATGTTTACTTTTTTGCATTTTAGGTGTTGCATATATCGAAGATGGATGATTTAACAATTGCTACCCAAATGGATGTTCATGGCAAGGATGATACATAGTGTAAATCCATACTACGTATGGAATTTGACTCTGAACAATTTGCTTTTGATTTTTATAATTCTTATGGAGGAAGAGTTGGATTTAGTATTAGAAAAAAAATGTGCTCACAAAAGTAAGACTGGTGAAATTACTTTAAGGACATTTGTTTGTTCTAAGGAGGGTCTTAGAAGATCTGATAAATGAGATTTTGCTATAAGGATTCCTAACAGGACCGGTTGTGGTGCTTTAATGAGTGTTAAATTAATTAGGCAAATTGGGAAGTATAGAGTTATCCATTTTGTAGAAACACACAACCATCCCCTTGTAGTAAGTGCATGTGCTCATATGTTTCATTCCCAAAGAAAAATTTCCACCTCTTAATATATTGAAATAGATTTGGTAGATGACTGTGGGATACCTCTTAGGTCATCCTATGAGTTAATGGGTAGAGAGGTAGGTGGAAGGGAATGTGTTGGGTTTTTGAAAAAAGATCATGAGAATTATTCAAGAACAAAAAGACAAAGAATGTTGGAATTCGAGGAAGCAAGGAGCATATTAAAGTATTTTCAAGATCAAATGGTACAAAATCCTTCATTCTTTCATTCTGTGCAATTGGATATTAAAGAGCAAATAAGAAATATTTTTTTGGTAGATGCTAGAATGATAATTGACTACGGTTAATTTGAGGATGTTGTAACATTTGACACAACATACAAGATTAATAGAGAGAGCCGACCTTTTTGCTATTTTCAATGGCTTCAATAACCACCGAGAGACCATTGTTTTTGGAGCTACATTGATGTATGATGAAATAGTTGATTCATTTATATGGTTGTTGAAAACATTTTTTTAGAGGTAATGTCAATTAAGCATCCAAAAACTTTTTTCACAGATCAGGATGCAGCAATGGTTAAGACTATTTCATGTGTGATACCCAAAATACATATCATAGGCTATGCACATGGCATATGATGCAAAATGCTGTAAAACATATGAGTGGCATTTTTAGGGGTCTTGGTGGGGGTAAGAAGTGTTTTGAGAAAGTTTATGGATGAGTATGACGAGGAAGAGGAATTTTTTGCAGCTTGGAATGCTATGCTAGATGAGTTTGATGTTCATGATAATTCTTGGCTGCAAACGGTAGACATCCTATTTTGACCAGTCCTAAGACTTAGGTGCTTTTTTTCGATTACCCGATGATGAAAATAAGAATGTGTTTTTCACAAAATTCTCAGTGAGAAAGATGGAATTTGAGCTTTACTCTTAACCCTAAGCTTGTTTTGGCCAAGTATTTAAGTCTTGTCTAACAGCCGAAGCAAAGCTAGATTGAGCTAAAAGGAAACAGGCAAATTTTTCACTGGCCAGTTAACCACCCGATTGTTTACCTATTCAACCACCTAGAGTTGTTTTTCACTAACCAGTCGACTGCCCAGTTATCTGCCTAGTTGACTAGCCGGTCGACCGCCCAAGGACAGTGTAGACTCATTTTTTGTTCAATTCATGTAGGGCATTCCATCATCCCATTTTCCAATATATTCATGCACCAAATGCATATACATTCAACCTTCATTGCCTAGTTCTTGATCCATTGAAGGTAATGATCCATTTTAGTGCTTCATTAGCTCCATTATCTGTACTCCATTAATCTTCCACTTTGTTTTCCACCATTTCTCCACTTGTATTGCCTATATGAACATATCATATTGTTGGGGACTAGGAGATGAATTTGAGAGATAGAGAGAGGATAGATTGATTAGAGGAGAAGGCTAGAGATAGAGAAAGAGAGAGTCTAAGCTTAGAATTTAAGAGTTGGCCAAAATTGAGTGTTAGTTGTGAACTTCCATTTTCTCAAGCTATACACCATGTCTCATCTTCTATTACAAAAGTCATCTAAGTCATGTTATTGTAATTAAATTCTAGAGTTTTGATCAAAGAGAGAGTGATTATTGTTGAAAGAGAGAAAATCAAGGAGTTCACCAATTTTCCCCCACATCTAGTGTTATACAATTAAAGTCATCATTCTAGCTCAGATTCCAAGTTCATTCTTTCTTTGGAAAGTGAATTTTCAATTTATCTCATTTTTCTTGTATTATCTTTCTTATATTAGTTTTCTTACTTTGATTTCATATTACAAACTTGATGTAATCTAACTAGAAGTGGTTAGTTGAGCCACCTACATATTTTATGTTTGTTCTTTTTTCGGTGTTGCAACAAAACAAATTTTGCTAGGCCTAGTTGGCCGGCTGGCTAACTTCTTCTGAACAGAATAGAGTAGTCTTCGGCCTTGAGCATAATAGTTTTCGGTGATTCTCGAGACCTAGATCTTTTTTATATATATATATATTTTAATTGAGATATTTGTGAGGTTTTATTTTGTTGTAATATTTTTCTTCCTCTCCTCCCTTATTCGGTCTGTAATTATTCAAGTGTTGTAATAATTCTCCACCCTTCTTCTTTCTATCTAATTCTTTACTTGCTTTCCTTATTTGTAAATATGCATCATATCTATGCTTTGTATCTATGTTTCATGCATCTTGATTTGGCTAAATTTACATTTGTGGATTTAATCAATTCTGTGTTACCTCATGTTCTTGAGATGATTCGCGTGTCATATATTAGGAGCCGAATCTTTAGTTTCATTTCATGAGTGAATTGCATTAGAATTTTGTATATAAGATCATGCATATTTTACTAACTTTGTTTTGTAACTGTTCGCGGGACGTCGGTAAATATGTAAGTTTTTATACTTTAGCATCTCGCTTGTGTGTGTTCTTAATATGTTTGCCATTCTACCATGAGGCTATTTGATTATTTGATATCTCTATGAATGCCCGTGGATGGAGGTTGCATTGCTTAATTTAGAATGATGTTAATTTTCATGTTTGTAAACTCACTTTCTTTGAGTTGTAAATCTTCAACCTTCTTTCAAAATACATGAAATCAAGTTGTTCCAAAATTAATGATATATTCTATACTTGTATGCTTTACATAGTAAATTTTAGTATTTATTAAATAATCAGGATATGAACATATAAAGTAAATAAAAATCATATCATGATTTAGTAGAAGCCGATCTTTGATCGGGTGAGCAGGGGTGCTCAATTAATGACATTCCCCTCTCATACCTAAAGTTCCAAGTCAAGCATCTTTGGTTACGATGAATGGTGGCCTTAGCATGAGTAACGGGTTTCCTAATTTTTTCAAAATATTAGATGGTGACTCTAAGATCTGGTGATGTAGAGTATTTATGGCAAAGGTTTTGCAATAAAAACGGATTTTCTACAAAGTTGTCGGATATGACTCTCATCTATGTTTCACATTGCACTCGTGAGATTATAACAAAGAAATCAAGGGTCCGAATTATTTAACGCACACAGGTACCCCCCGGGCATGTCACACAAAGCATTTTTCATTTGAGAAAAAAGTAAGTTAGGGCATATGTTAGGTGGGCAAGGTTAGCAGGGATGAAGAGCACACAACTTAGTGAAAACTTAAATGCTAATTTGGAAGAGTTCTTGAGATCATATTACAATTTGATTCAATTTTTCACTCTCTTTGAAAGGGTACTTAATGAGAAGCGATATAAGGAATATAAAGTTGAGTATGCATTATCGTATAAGTTACCTAGAATAAAAGTGCAAGTTATGATGTTGATTCAGGTAGGAGATGTTTACTCAAAGACTATCTTTAAAGAATTTCAAGATGAATATGTGGGTTCACTTGAGTTATATGTGGCAAATTGTGTTCACAAGGATGAATTTTTGTTTTATATTGTCAAAGCACATCGACAGTTTACAATGTGTAAAGTGAAGAAAGACAAATATGGTAATTTGTCTTGTTCTTGTAGGTTGTTTGAGAAGAAAGGAATATTGTGCAGTCATGTTATTAAGGTTCTTAAAGATAAAATGATTATAATGGAAATTCCAAGCCAATATATCTTGAAAAGGTGGACCAAATTACCAAGAGTTAAAATTGTCTAAGATTACAAAGGACTCGACATTCAAGCTCACCCTAAGTTAGAACAAAGTAGCAGATACAAGTAATTGTGCTCCCTCTTTACTATGATTTCATCCTAGGCAGCTGAATTGGAAGAAACATATGAAAATTGTGTTAAGGAAGGGAACAAATTGCTTGCACTTGTTCAAAACAAGTTGTATCTACGTATCACCAATGGACCACTTCATGTGAATGATGCTAGCTTTGCAATGAGAACGAATAAGAGCAAAAAAAATGTCATTCAATCAAAGGGACTGAAGAAAAGGATTGACCCCATTCATGGAAGGCGACGAACTAAAAGTAGCTCGGAAAAGGCATTGGAGACTTCAAAAAAGAAAAAACAACGTGGTTAGGTATTATTTAATTTTTTTGGTTATTATCCTTACATTCTTTAATTTTTTTCAATTTATGCTACTTGGTTTCATCTAATTTCACTTTATAGGATGTACAAACATCTTCAAATATGCTCCCATATGTGATGCCACGATATGCTCAAGTACCAACTTCAATGCAGGTAATACTTAATTCTTTGTGTTCTTATCTTTACATTTTTTAATTTATTCAAGTTCTTTTGAAGAAATTTCACTTTATAGGATATAAAAATATCTCTGAATATACTCCCACATATGATGCAACCATATGCTGAAGTACCAAATTCAATGCCTTGGACATGGAATGGAGAGCCTCAGTATACTAACTTCCAAACCTTACTTCAAGGATCTACTTTGGTTCAATCATCGCAATGCTCGACAAGTACACATTACAATCAGGTATGTAACATGAATTATGGTGGATATCCTTTAATTATATGATTTGAACTTGTTCTGATTATGTTTTTTTTCTTCATAGTTCCCAATCTAAACATTATTCGAAATTCCCATGCACCAATATATCCAGAAATTCTTGGAGACCAATGAAGATTGTTGTAAGTGAAATATTTTTATTAATGTTGTTGATAATGAGCTACTGATGAATTAAACTATGCTGTAACCATCAAATGGTTTTTTTTGTCAACCTTAAATTTGGGAATGTTTATTGTCAATTTGGATTGTGAACATTTCTATTACTATATGGTGCATTGAATCCTAGAAGTGATGTTTTTATTGTTATGGAGTTTTATTTTGGGGACAATGAAGAATCTCTCCTAAAAGTTGATTTTGTAGGACCTGTTGTTGATGAGCATATTTGATGATGTTTCTAGATATATATGAATTGAGTGTTAAATAATATATATATATATATATTTCTGGTTCTGTGAGGTAGGTATGGTATTGTTTACAAGGGTGTATTGAAGGACAATACTAATGTGTTTGTCAAGAATTTGCTCAATAACAACTGCAGTGTTTGAATTCTTAGTCCCACCAACATGCACAATAACTCATTCCATTGTGTGTATTTGATCTAGAGGTATGATTTTATTAATCATTCTTGCATGCAATTCTGACTAATTGTTGTTGAATTAAATGGAATTCACTAATTAATGCCAAAAAAAGAAAAAGAAAAAAAAAAGGGTCATGTTGTTTAGGTTCAGTAAGAACCAAATAATGTTGAAAATAATGCCTATTGGGGTCATTTGTTGACTCCTCAATCCCTCTGAGAGTGCTATTCAAAAAAGAAAAAGAAAAGTAAATGAATAAATAAATAAAGCTCTTTGAGAATGTACCAATTTGTTCAAAATAGAGTGATGTTCATTTGCTATCACTTACCATATCTGACAAGAAAAATAATGTTATACAGATAAATTTTAGATATATGTAAAAAGTTTAGAGCGACTAATAACAGTTGTTCTTTCCTTCATTCGTCAACCATTCTACAAAACCATACGTGCATTCCAAAACCACATGTATAAGTTTACAACATTCACTTGAATATTAAAGAAATTGACACCATTGGCATGCTAAAACCAGTACACACTATGTTTGTCATTGAAAGCAATTTCATAGCTCCTTTATTTGCCTCAAGCCATCTAATCTTTGCTACAATTTGTCCAAAGCTTCATTGTTTCTTTATGAATCATTCTTTCCCTCATCTTCATTCTTCCGATGAATAGGATTAGGCCTACATTAGATATTTGATGCATTGCCATGTTGGCTAGCAGGCGCCCACCATGCAAAGTAATTGCACATGCTATTTGCACACTTGAAGTAAAGCCTCCCTACATTTTTTTGTGAGTCTAATAGCTTAACGGCTGCTTTTTTGCCACACTTGCAACTTCGATTTTCGGAAAGGCGACCATCATTGCTTGAACCAATGGAGGTGTAAGTCATTGACATGTTACTCCTAATCGTAGCATTTTATCAAATAATTAGTGGATTATTCAACAAAAAAAAAATACAATGTCGATGTCACGACCCCATCTTGCCCCAAACAGGATAGTGGTTATGACCGGCCAGTAGTGTCCAACTACCAAACGCCTGACAAAATAAGACAAGACTAAACTACAACCTTGGGGCTGAAGCGGAATAACCTGTTCATTATATTATTTAAAATCCATTCAGAGCAAGTGCATAAGTAGAATGAAGACAAAACAAGCATAAATTTTATTTATTTACCTTGATGCTTACATGTCAAACCAACAAAACAAAAAGGGTACAACATCAAAAGTCATCCTTACAAAAACCAAACCATAAAGACAAAACTCTAGTTTCAAGGTTACAACTTCTCCAAAAGACAAAATAAAAGAAAAAAGGTTCTAGTGTGACTCTTCTCTGTGTCCTTGTTCCTCATCTTCACCTACATACATATAAGGGAGAGGGGTGAGTCATTGTCCAATGAATAGTAATAAAGCAAGCCGTTAAATAAATGAACATTGAAAGCTTTAAACATTCTTTCAAAATAATATATTCACTTGTACAAGATAAAGCATAGCTTGACTTGCAAACAAAATACATAGTGATGAGCATTTCAAGGATTTCACATGATCCAATAATGCCATCTAGGTACGTGATA
Source organism: Camellia lanceoleosa (assembly GCA_025200525.1). Classification (NCBI taxonomy): domain Eukaryota; kingdom Viridiplantae; phylum Streptophyta; class Magnoliopsida; order Ericales; family Theaceae; genus Camellia; species Camellia lanceoleosa. The sequence continues at coordinate 109,730,403 of CM045768.1, read as the reverse complement.
CAAAAGTATAAAATGTTTGTTCATAGTAAAACATAACATGCTTGTAAACATAGTCAAGTTTTGCATTGAAAACATAATTTGTCAAACATAGCATTACTAAATTACTACTCATAAATAACTTGGCTAGACAAGGTGTTTCCCTCCAAGGCTTGGCCAACACAAAACAATAGCAAACATTGAAGTATAGAAACTTCAAACTTCTTATAGAAATTTATCAATTCTCTTTTCTAGTTAAGCATGTTTCAAGTGGGTTTCAAATTATGTCACTCATGTGTCTAGGTCCTAAACATGCCTAAAAGGGTCCAAGGAAAGGGAGAGAACTGAGCAAAATCAAGCTTTCAATTTTCCAAGATTGGTTAATCCACTCGAGCGGTCTCTTCACTGCTCGAGCAATGAATGAATATTTCCAGAAGTTCGAGTATGTAAAAGGAGATTTTAGGAGTGCTTAAAGTGCTCTCAAGCCACCCTTCAATCGCTCGAGCAATTGACTAACTTAGTCAGGTTCTTGGGCGGTCCGCTCAAGTGGTCTCTTTTTCACTGCTCGAGCGACGATCTGCAGAACAAGTCCTGCAGTTCGCAAATTGCTCTATTCTAGGCTGTTCTAGGGCTTTCAAACTCAATTTTCAAGCTTTCAAATCCCAAATCTTGATCCATAACATCCTATTAATCATATATATAATAAAAGAATAATAAAAACTTAGGATTATGCATTGATTTGAAGATTAAACAAGTAATAGATAGGTTAATTCAAGTTTCTCAACCTTTTCACCCCTTTCTTTCATTCAATGTTTTCAATTCTTCAAAACCAAGTTCTCAAACTTCTTAATCATAAATAAAAGGTGTAGGTTCATAGCATAATGTTTATCTTGCTCAAATCTTACATAAGATTAGTTCAAAACATAATCTTTATATCAATTCCTCAAACTCTTTCCTAATTTCCAAACTTTCCTATTTCTTTTTATTTCAATCTTCCAAAACTTATTCCTAATCAATTTTTGGCTATGTTTTGATATGGAAATATGGAAGAGGGTCGAGTTTCTTATCTCGTAGTGATTTTCTTGGAATTTCTAGGTTTGAATCCTTAGCTCATTTGAATTTTCTTGTATTTTCTCTCTTTCTCCTCTTCTCTTCTTCTCTTCTTCCTATTGTTCTTGAGTTCTCCAACAAATACCTTATTTGTTTGGCTTGAGACATGAGGTTTTATATGGTGTGAATGGGGAAAAAGTTATAAGTTTCATTAGCTAATCTCCTTGTTTTGGCCTAGTTAACCAAGTTTAAAACTAAATAATCTAATCTTATTTTAATCATACTTATCCTAATTAATCCTAATTAGCAATTTGGCAAATAACATGGGATATACAAGTTCATTAGACTAAAGCCTTTAAGCTTCTCAATTAAGGCATAGGGACATCCTATGATTTACAGATTCCAATCTAAACCATCCCCTAACTTAAAGCATGAAACAAGCAATAACCTTGTTTGTTTCCACTTTTCAAAAAACACTTTTCAGAAAATTCTACTTTTTTATTTTCCGTGTTTTTTTTTGTTTTTACTGAATTTTTTTAATATTTTAAGCAATTTTTTTACTTTTTAGACACATCTAACATAAATACACCTAAAAAGTAAAAAAAATTGTAAAAAAAATCTTTTAAAAATTCAATAAATACCAAAAATACAAAAAAATTACAAGAATTCAGTACATTTTTTTGTATTTTTATGTATTTATTAAATTTTTAAAATATTTTTTCATATTTTTTTTACTTTTTAGATACATCCAAGTAAGGTGCATCTAAAAAAGTAAAAAAAATATTTAAAATTTTAAAAATATTCACTAAAAACAAAAAAATACGAAAACTAAAAAAGTCAATTTTTAAAAAACTTAATCCAGAAAACTCAAACCAAACACACTGAATATTTTTTTAAGTTTAAGTTTCCAAACAAACTTCTCCTTCTCCAATACTCCTACAAATAAACACTTAACATGAGATTAATACGCATGAACGTCATTGCATATGCATGAAGTGTCGGGTGTCAAAGTCAATGTGTCAATTAATGCTCTACTTAGAAAATGGAGGACCGTAATAAGGATGGGGAATCTCTCTCCATTAATAATGTCAAATGGCCCATAGAATGAAAAATAAACCAAGAAAATAAAAAATGCAAGACCTTGGGGTGTGTTTGTTTGGATGGACTAGATAAGGGGGGATTAGAATTCATCGGACTTGAATCCTGGGACTGCGAATCCCCTGGCCTACTTGGTTGGATTGGATGTGTATCCCGTATTTTTTTTCTCATGGTATTAGATGTCTGTAAAGAACTATTTTTAGTGAATCCAATGTTTGGTTGGACGGACTGGATAAGGATAAATGAGCAAAAGATTATTTTACTATTTTTCAATTTTGTTTACTAAGTAATAGCAATATTAAACATATCTTTAATATTTTAATTATTTTTAGATTAAATAAAAATTTATTTTATTTTATTTTATTTTTTACTCAATTAAATAAATTTATTTATTTTTAAATAAATAAATAAAATATCAATAAAAAATATGTTATTTTTTAATTAAAATTTTAAATAAATTTATTTTAAAAAATAATAATAATTAAATAATGAAATTAAATAAAACATCTATTAAAATTTAAATGATGAAATTAAATAAAATATAAACAAAATTTTAAAATAAAACATCAATAAAATATTATTTTAAAAAATTAAATAAATAAAACATCAATAAAAAGTTAAATAAAATTATTTTATTTTAAATTAAGACATTTGAATTTTATTAAATTTTACTAAATATAATACATAATTAAATAGTAGAGGGTCAAAATAGTCATTTCACCATATAATCCAATGGGATTATTATCCCATAAAAATTGTCCCACCCCCCGCCCCCCGGGGACAGTGTAATCCCACATATAGGGAATAAGGAGTCCGGCCGAACTCCATGTTCGGCGGACTAAAAAAAAAAAAACAAACGCAAGATAAAAAGCTTTCAATGGATTACAATCCGAACAGCAAATAATCCCCTCCAATCCCCCCAATCAAACGCACCCTTACAGTATTATCATCTCAGAAATTTTGATTAAGTCCAGTGTTCAACACTGTGTCCTAAAGACAGATTCATTCTCTCCACGGTGCTTTCAGATTATAGACGTCTATCTCCCAAGATAAAATGATTAACAACAACTAGTAACAGCACTACCAATTAATTGCCCAGCGAACACACTCTATGTTTACACTCCTTCTCACTGAAAATTAATGCAGCAAAATGCAGGAAGCAAAAACAGAAAAGAATAACGAAAAATTGGATGATCAAACCAAATAGAGGACTTGTCTATTTATATGAGAACTGGTGGCTTTTCAAAACAGACTTCAATAGGTAAAAACCTGTTCGGGACAAAGTTGAACAGGCAATATTTATAGGAGAATTGATGGCTTTTTAGAACAGACTTCAACAAGTAAAAAACCTGTTTGGGACAGAGTTGAATAGGTAAAAACCTATTCAGACAGATTTGAATAGAAAAAACCTATTCACGTTGAATTTAAACAGGTAAGAACTTGTTTAGTTTCAAGAGATAGGTGCATTGGACCAAACGGCCAACGTTCAAAAACGTTAGGGTCAATTCATAATTAATTTTGAATTTCAAATCGAATTCAAATTCCAAACAGTAAGAATTTAATTTAGAAAAAATAAAATTCAATTGTTTTTGGCCCAAAAAAGATAAGCATTGGGTTGGACAAGCCCAATCCAACCTGCTCGAATAGACTGCAGGCGTGCATGTGTGTTTGTTTTGGGTCTAATGGGTCTAGCCCACTTTGCCCATAACCTTACCCTTCCACAAAACTTAGGTACCCTTTGGGGCTCTCTCCAAGATACAAACTCAAGGCTTAGAAACCCACACCAAGTTTATCCACCAAAGCAATGTGGGACAAACCTAATCTCTATCTTTTATGAAAATTTTGTAACGCCCCGTATTTTATTACTCGAATAACCTTACCAATATTCATTAATTAAGTCCATTTACAAATAACATTTCATCCAATCCTTGGATGAAATGATGAATAATTAAATATACATATTTCCTCTCGTTATACAACAATGACATTTACATACAAATAAAAGAAATGCCCTGAGGCTTACAATAAAAGAGAGAACACTACTCTTTACAAAAAAATAGTACTCAGCCAAACAACAAATGAAGTTGTATAATCTATCACTACATTACATTTATGAAATAGTAAAACCCATTATTTGATCTTCAAATCCGAAAAGCATTCCATATACACATGTACTGGTAGAGGGTGAGCAACCACTAGCTCACTAAGCAATTTCATATTAAAACATTAGAAGATATGCGGGTACCAAAATACTCATACATATACGTGAAATCATATCATGTCAAAGCCATATGATTTTATTACATAATCTTTTAAATCTAATTTATTTAATTAACCACAACAAGTTAACTTAAATAAATAAAATATGTTTCAATAGCAACAGGATATCATTTTCAATTCATTCAATTATCTCATTATCAATTGAATCAAATAATTAAACAATTCATCAAATCCATTTTATACGGTCTTATAAGATGAATGCATATGCCATGTCATGCTCAAAATATTTTTCCCATCTTTTGAAAATCTTATGCACAATGTCATTTTGAAAACACATTAATCCAACAATTGCAATAAAATTCCAAGACGGTAAATACGACTCAGGTAATCCCTAGGCTAGATTCTGCAAGTAGATTATACAAGTACTACCAATTTGTCATTTTTACCAGTATTAATTGGAAAGCTCGACACCTATAATATGTCATTTTTACCAGTATTAACTGGAAGGCTCGACACCTGTAATCTGTCATTTTTACTAATATTAACTGGAAGGCTCAACACCTGTAATCTGTCATTTTTACCAATATTAACTGGAAGGCTCGACACCTATCATCTATATCACCTTTCAAGACTTACCTCCATATTTACTCCAAAATCATTTCATGAAAACTTGTTTCCCAACATTTCTTTTTCAATGCAAAGTTTTCAAATCAAATTTCAAAGCTCATCATTATTAAATGAATTGATATGCCAATGCAATGATTAATAATACAACACAATATTTCTTTCACTTTCAATACTTTCACACAATATTCCCATTGTGATCAAAATTCTCATTTCTCATTTTAATATAATTTCTCCAAATGAATATAAATACTTTTATTCTAATTTATCCATGGGACAACAAAATTTCCACACTTAGAATAATCTCAACCATTTAGTCACTTTAAGACTATATCAACATTTTGAACAATAATTTCCAAAATTTCAACAATTCTCATATTCTATGAAAACCATTATTTATATGTAAACAAATAAACAAATTTTCAAACATCATTTATTTTGGCATACAAAATAAATATAACAACATCTTCAAAGATTGTCAACATCTTTCTTAAAAACTCCCAATTTCTAAATTTTCTTACCAAAACCATTCATCTTCAATGAAAGAAAGTCACTAAAAACATCTCTCTTCAATCCTCATAGTTCAAAACCCTTTAAAAGGAATAAGAAAGTAAACCCATTTTCAAAAAAAATCTCTCATCTTCTTAAATCAACAATCAATTTTCAAAACAAATCAAAGGATGATTTCGAAAATTTTCTAAATCTTGCAAAAACATGTATATAACTCAAAGGAAATCCCTACTTATTAAATATTATTATTTCCATCATACTATGTCAAAAGTTATAGTATAATCTTAATAACACACTATTAACCATAAAAGATATAACCTTTTAACTAAAACTAATTTAATCTACCAAATTAGTAAGTTTATTATATTAAAAAATTTTTAAATTAATAATACCAAACCTAACTTGACATGCTTCATCCCTCAAATATAACTATATTTCAACATAACCATTTTTTATGCCAAGCTATTTAAAGAGGTAATATTTTTACTAAATTTTCTACCAATAACAATTTCACATCTTTTTCTAAAATTATTTAACCAACATGATATTTACATAAAAAATTATAAAATATGCCCAATAGTAACATTTTCAAGGTTATGAGTTTGAAAGTCCATTTCACATTTTTATTTTTATAAAAATGAACACAACTTAGGCGGTGTTTGGGAACCCGGGTTGCCTCAGATTTTATTCACAACGGAAAAAAATTCAAAAAACGCGCACTGTAGCTGAGTCAATAAGCTAAGTCCAGCTGTATGGCAATTCGTGGGTAAAATGACGTTTTTACCCTTCATTGCTCTACCTATTTCGCACCATGACATTCATCTCCCATATCTCAAAAAACTCTCACAGAAGCTCTCTGGACACTTTGACCAAGTCGACTACCTCTCTGGCGGCTCACTCCAGCAGCACTATTACGGAAGACGAAGTAGCTGATCGTCGACGACCTACTAAGGTACGGTTGCCAAACACCATTTTCTCATATTTATCTTTACCGACTTCCTCATTACCCGTCTTCCTTCATTTTGGGTTTTGGTTTCACCATCTTCACCAAACTTTTGTTGTTGGCCCTTCCGTGACCATGGAAGTTGTCTGCATATGGAAGTTAAAAAATGAATTTCATTTGGAAGTTGTCTGCATCCAAATGAATTTTAAAAAATACATTTAAAAATGAATTTAAAAAAAAAATGAATTTCATCGGGAAGTTAAAATGAAAAATTAAATTAAAATAAATTGTCAAAATTAAATTTTATATGTGAAAATTAAAATAAAATAAAATTTTATATGTGAACATTGAAATAAATGAAAATTACCAAAAAAAAAAACAAATAGTTGACAAAATAAATGAAGAATTAAATTTAAAATAAATGAAGAATTAAAATAAATTTTATATGTGAAAAAAATAAATTGAATTTATCAAAAAATAAATGAATGGAGAATGAAAATAAATTAAAAAAAAATTTAATTTAATAAATTGAAGCACAACACAATAAATAAATTGAATTTATCAACAAAAAAAAAAATACACCAAAAAATAGTTGACAAATTAAATTTTAATTCAAATAAATGAAGAATTGAATAAATTTTATATGTGAAAATTAAAATGAATGTTGACAAACAAATTGTTTTTATTTTCTAGAGAAATAGTTGCAATTTTCAATTAAATGAAAATTTTAATTAATTTTAATATGGCAACGTAACAGGTGTTTGATTAATTAATTCATTTGAATAAATTTTGGTAACAATTGTTTGCACCATGTGATAATTGATCGGTAAATGTGGCCACGTGTCAACGCAAATTTCAGTTTCTAATGTGGGGGGAGTGGTGGCCACGTGGCCATTACCAAATATGCGCAAGCAATAGGGGCAACTTGGTCAATTTACATTTTACTATCATTTCAAAGGGTGCCTCTATTTACACACCATTTTATCTCTCAAGGGAAACCATTAATTAATTTTTTTTTATTACAATTTTAACCTTAAGTGAAATGACTATAGAGGACAAGTTATGATACACACCATTTGTGTATTTACCATAAAGGACAAGAATGAATATAATATAAATGATCAATTTCAAACTTGTTCCTTACGTATCTTCTTTGTCAAGAATACAAAAACCCTAAAACCAAAATCAAAAACTCTTCAATAAATAATCAAAAATATAGTATTATTGAAGATTTTGAATGGATTCAATGAAGGATGCATCTGGCAACTTTGAATCACAACAATGGAGCAAGGAAGAGGTTATTTTTTTTGTTGTTATTGTTTTCGTTTACTTTTGCCGAAAGTGGTAAATAGTGGTAAATAGTTAATGGAGAGGTGGATATTATATCATTGTTCAACATACTACGGTCGAACAAAATGTTTTTGTTCAACATACTATTGTCGAACAAAATGCCTTTGTTCAACATTCTACTGTCGAACAAAATGCCTTTGTCCAACATACTACGGTCGAACAAAATGCCTTAGTTCAACATACTACAGTCGAACGAGCCTTTTGGGGTTCGAAATTACAGTATTGAATGGTTTGGAACTCATTAATTCATGACAATGGTAAAAAATACATAAAACCCTAAAATGTAAGCAAAATAAGAACTCACCTAATGCTTTACTTGAGCTCTTCACCACTTGCTTTACTCTGTGTTGAGCATCAACAACACACCTGAAAAGAGAGAACGGAGGGGGGAGATAGAAGAAGGTGGGTGTGTGGGGATGTGTGAGTGAGGGAGGGTAAATATTAGAGTTTGTGTTTATATTATTGTGGATGGGTGTTTCAGTAAGGGTGTATATGTAAATTTGGGGTGTGTGAGGAGTGAAATATATATTTATCAAATAATTAAAGGTGTGTCTTTAGAAATGGTTTGCCTTGAGGGATAAAGTGGTGTGTAAATAGAGGCACCCCATTTCAAACACATTTTTTAATACAATAAATCCAAAAAAATCCATTCCATCTTCCCAAACACACAAATAAACTACCCTACTAAAATACTCAAACCACATAAAAACCTCAAAAAAACTCACTTCCCAAACACCATCTTAATCATCAACATATCATCTTTTATAAAATATCATGAATATAACACTTTTAGAGTTTTTAATCCCAAAGCAACTCTATAATTCTTACTTAAGCATTTACTTCATATTCCTTAACATTAATTTATTTTTTTCAAAAAAAAATTCTAAATCAAAGATAAAAAAAATTCAACTTTATTTTTCTCAAAATAAATCATCTAATTATAATATGATGTAGAGATAATTCATACAACTATTAAATTTTATTTTCAGATTTCTTTGCAAAATTATCAATACAAAATAATTTTCCCAAATCAATCTCAAAATGCCAACATTCGTAACATTTCAATATAATTTTTCTTCCAAAAATTACCAAACAAAAATCTGAATATATATATATATATGCAATACTTCTTATAATGATATATTTTCTCAAAATAACCCTAACATAACTTTAATATAAAAATATGAAAAAAGTTCCTACCTCAATTATGAAGAAAAATAAATCTGAAAATGCAAATATCGCCTGATCATGAATCCGAGATCACCATTGCGAAGATCACGAAGAGCTCTCCGATTTTCATTTACAAAACTTTTGTAAAATTTTAGTCTAAAGACTCCGACTCTAAGTTCAAAACTTGAGCAAAAATGAAGAGAGAGAGAGAGAGAGAGAGAGAGAGAGAGAGCTGGCGGGGGGGCAGAGGGGTCTGCCAACTCAAGCTACACAATTGAAATGAAATGGAGTGATGGTAAGGACAAAAAATTGGGTCCACTTACATGAGTTTGTTTCCCAAATATATATATATAATTTTTATAATAATATTTTAGAATTTATAATATAAATTATAAAATGTTATAATTTTTCTTATCACAACCACGAAATATATACACATTTTATTTATCACAAAAATATATAATTTTTCACTATATAGTATACACTATAAAATCAACTAACAAATATTTATTATTATCCTATATAATAAATAATAACAACTCCCAAGGTAGTTACTACCAATCACATAATAAAAAAGGACTAAACAGTTAAATGTAAGTAATTAAATAAACTCAAATTAAATTAAATATAAATCATGGGTCTTGAATTAAATTCCTACCCATAAGCCAAACATCGTTAATTACATATCAAAGTAGATCCAACAAATTTATCCAAATCATGATCTAAACATTAAAAATTAAATAACAAAATTCTGCTATAAATTAAACTACACACCAATCAGTCCGTGAATTTTCATAAAATAAATATTTATCATTTAATTTTAAAATTTTTATCCAACATGTTAGACTTATATGTGAACAACATATAAAAATTTCATAATGTTCTGAGATCGGAAACTATTTTTAAAAAATACAAAACCAAATTATTTTCGCACAGAATTTACACAACACTCAAATTAAAAAATTTACTCAATTAAATTATGCATTGACTATTTAAAAAAATTATGGGTCACTACAAATTTCACCAAAATACTATTTTCATAGAGCTCATTTTGGCATCGATTTTCCATTCACCTGATAATGGTTTTAAATAACAAAATATATAACGTGAATTGTTACGTGGCAAAGAACATGTTGCCACATGGACTGGCCAACTTTGGCTCATGGGCCCTATTTGAAAAATAGACCAAAGTTAAAGGCCTCGTTTGGGAACATATTTTTTAGTAACTTTTTGGCTTTTTGATTAAAATATGATGTAAAAAAAATTAGTATGTTTGTGATGATTTTTTAATTTTTTACGAAAAAATGTGTAAAAAGTAGAGACAAAAGAGAATTTTTAACTTTTTAGTATAATTTTTTAATTTTTTTTGTGACTTTTTAATTTTAAAAAGTGATATTGCTAAATAAACATGAGAAAATTCACAATGCTTGGTTGTGTTTTTTGGAAAACACTTTTCAGAAAATTCTACTTTCTTTTTTTTCGTATTTTTTTGTTTTTATTGAATTTTTTTAATATTTTAAGCAAATTTTTTTTTACTTTTTAGACATACCTAACATAAATATACCTAAAAAGTAAAAAATTTGTGAAAAAAACCTTTTAAAAATTCACTAAATATCAAAAATATAAAAAAATACGAGAATTCAGTAAATTTTTTATATTTTTATGTATTTATTAAAATTTTAAAATATTTTTTACTTTTTAGATACATCTAAGTAAGGTGCATCTAAAAAGGTAAAAAAATGTTTGAAATTTTAAAAATATTCACTAAAAACAAAAAAATACGAAAACCAAAAAACTGAGTTTTTAAAAAATTTAATCCAAAAAACTCAAACCAAACTGAGTTTTTAGTGAATATTTTTAAAATTTTAAACATTTTTTTTACCTTTTAGATGCACCTTACTTAGATGTATCTAAAAAGTAAAAAATTTGTGAAAAAATATTTTTAAAAATTAATAAATAAAAATACAAAAAATGTATTGAATTCTCGTATTTTTTATATTTTTGACATTTAGTGAATTTTTAAAAGGTTTTTTTCAATTTTTTTTATTTTTTAAGCATATTTATGTTAGGTATATCTAAAAATTTTAAAAATTGCTCAAAATATTAAAAAATTTCAATAAAAACAAAAAAAATACGATAAATAAAAAAATAGAAATTTCTAAAAATTGTTTTTGAAAAGTGGTAATTTTTCCAAACCATTCCTTACCTATAGCACTACGTAGGAGTGCTGTGCAAGAAAAAAAAAATAAATAAATAAGGAGAGGAAAGAATAGAGAAGATTTGAACCTACCTAATAAGGCAAGATTTGAACTTACCTAATACGAAAGGAGCCAATAATGTAAGAATACAAAGAATCATATATATATATATATATATGTCATATATTAACATTCCGCCAGACCACTATCCTTTTCCAAGTAGAGCTTGCTTAGGGTTGGGATTCGAAAGCCATTTGTGCAATCAGGGGTATTCGAATTCGAGCATCTTGTTACGGTTCGCGACCATTTATCACTGAAACAAATCTCGTCGGTCGGTCGGTCGGTCATCAGCAACAGGTTGGTCATCTCTGTGCGCACACCTCTCTCTGTGCTTGGGTTCTATTGCGTGTTGTTGGGTTTCCAAGTTTACTCTGTTTTTTTGATTTTTGATTTTATTTTATTTTATGTGTTTTTTTTTTAATGTTACACGTATATGATTGTCCATGCAGTGAGTTGACTCAATGATTCAGTAGATTTGGGTTTCGATTCAGTAGATTTGACCCTGTTTGTTCTGTAGATTTTACTCTGTTTGATTTAATAGTCTATTTGGTTTTATTAAGATAATCCGGTTGTCTCCGTGATTCAGAAGATTTGGGTTTTGATTCAGTCTATTTGGTTTGGTTTCTAAACAGAATCTGACTGAGTCTCATTTTATGTTTTGGGTATTAATTTGTGGATGTTTAATTGCTCTGTTTGGTTCATGGGAATGAGAGACAATGGAATTATCATTCCATTCCATTTTATTCAAGTGAACCAACAACTATCTCAGTGTTTTACCTCATGAAATAGGCAAATTTATGCTTAGAGTTGGTCATTTGGGCTGGGTATCCCTTGTTGCTAATCATTGCATTTATTTAAAGATCATATAAATGCCCAGTAGGGCTGGGTATAGGGTTAGTCGACTCGCACAATCCACCATACCTGAACCGACCCACACACACATCGGTGGTTGCGCAAACACAGTAGGAGCGGGTGCGGTTTGAAATATGACATTTTTTTAGATTGTGGATGGGCTGCGAGTTTAAACCGTACCTGCCACAACCCGCCCGCATTTACATTTAAAAAAATAAAAATAAAAATAAATTATGGACCATTCATATGTCCTAGATATTTTTGCCCAAAGTTCTTGTATTTTGCTGTGTTTTTTGCAACGGAATAAGATTTTAGTTACCATGCTATTGTGAGTGGTACAAGTAAATTAAATTTCTTATAACTTCCACTATTCATGCTCAGCAAACTTGGAATTTATTATTATTATTATTATTATTTTTTCATCCTAACCCAACTTAGCCTAACATGAAAAAAAAAATGTTTGAAATGAAAAGTAAAAAAATGAAAAATGAAATATATAGGGGATGTGAACAAAACTATTCATGTAAAATAACTATAAATTATAATTTTTAGATTAACATATAAATTGATTGCGTCAATCCTATCTATTTTCTGCTTATCGTCATCTTATGAAAAAGGAAGTATGCATGTGCTGTATGTTGCCCTCTCATCTTAACCATTATATTAAGGCAACTCCTTATTTAAATTACTTGCAAGTGGAGGTGAGACATATATTTATTTATTTTTTATTTTTTAAAAAAGACGAAAATCTTAGGGGATGCAAGTTTTTTTTTTTTAATAATGTTTTTCTACGTAAAAAACACTTGCACCTTCACACAGATTACTATTTTTGGCCATATACATTGAACTATAGTTGTCCTATTTTATAGACTAATATATATTACATAAGTTTTTAGTTTTATTTGCTTATTTTTGTGAAGAGAATGACCTTTCTAACTTAGATCTAACAGAAATGTATATGGAAAGGGAACAATTTTAAAGCTGGAGAGATTATTCACCAAATAGTTGGTTTGAATGGAAAAATTAAGGGGAGGAAAAATTGTTCAATTACAAAAATTGTAACAGAACAAAGTGTGCATTATAACAGAACAATTTTAAGAAAACACCTATTAAGGGGAGAAAAATTGTTCAATCATAAAAATTGCTATCTTTTTCAGTAGACAAGATTGGTGAAAACTATGTAAAGCTGAAGAGATTATTTACCAAATAGTTGGTTTGGATGGAAAAATTACTATTTGAATTCAGAGAGAACCCAATTGGGATGGATTTTCTTAAATTTAGAATATTATTTTTATAGCAAAATAGTGTGAAACACTAAAGGGAATATGTTCATTTATACACACCAGGGATTTTCTTCTTGAGTGATTTTTTCTATTGGTTTGATTTGTTCAAGAGAGGAAATGCTAGTTCCCAAAGACTGTTGTTGATAGTACCAGAGGCTAAACCAGGGAACTGAATCAATTTTTTTATCACGGTGTTGTAAGAAAAGGGCCCAATGAAATGAAATTATAAAGCTTGTGTGTATCATTAAATTAATTCAATGTTGTTTAAGAGGAATTTTGTCAAACAACTTAGGCACACATTTTGGCTTTTTGGAAAGTAAAATCTTAGGTGACAGGTATATGCATAAACCTGTTCAAAAAAAGAAAAAGAAAAAAAGAAGAAGGTATATCCATAAACAAGAAAACTCACGAATAAACAGGAATCATGTTTTCAAATGAGGGAATATTTACGAGACATCAAAATAAAGAACTTTTCAAAGTGAAAGTAGTAAGTTTGGAAAATGTTTAAATGATTTAGTGGTCATCTGTGAAAAGTGAATTTTACCGCACTGTCAAGGAAGGAGATATTTATATGGCAGAGAATTAAATTTCTTAGAGGGCTTTCTGTTTTTTTGGTCTCCTCTGTTCCTTCCTTTACTCCCGTTTGGACAATCATAACCGAAGTTTTGCAAAGTGATCTGCAACAAAGCATATTGTTACAACAGAAACGGAAAAAAAAAGAAGCTTTCGCTCTCTTGCAATTCCATTCTTTTCCAATACTCTTCCTTCTTTTGCTAATCTCTACAAGACCCAAAAGAATGAACTATAATTCCTAATTTGTGAATTGCCCCAGCCCCTCATTGCAATCGCTGTCATCCCTTCCCAACCACCATCCCTTTCCTCCTCTCTTCCAATCGCAATGCCAACCCCTTTCTCAACCACTGCTGTCCATTCATCCTCTTTACCCATCATAATGCCACCGCTCTTTCTTCTTCTTCTTCTTCTTGTATATAAACACATGGTATATATAATATATGCACACACCACAACAAACAATGTGAACACTGGGTTTAATCTCCAGCTCTATATTGATTGTTTATTGGATGTCTGTAAAATCCATTCTTCACAGTTCATCCGTGTATAATCTGTGTATAATCTATTATCTTCACCATATATTCCTCAATTTGATGCACTTAACAAAAGCAACAGAATTATGTGAATTCTTCCTGTGGACTATGAAAGAATAGATTTGTGGTGTTCATTGCCCTAAAGAATGAGACGAACCATGAATCATTGGACTCTTGATACTACTGCTTGTTTTCATGCAATCATATGGGATAAGATTGTGCCAATTTGATTGTTGAAATATTGTTTTGAGTTAGAAAGAGAGCATGCCACATTTGAAACGTCAATTTTACTTGTAAATAGATAAATAATATAGACATTTTCATGAATCAATATATATGGTTATTTTGAACTTAGGAAGCACAGATACGGGATACGGGTACGATATGATACAGATACGATGATTCGATAAAATTTGAAAAACTAAGGCCTCGTTTGGGAATAGGTTATTTTAGTAACTTTTTGGCTTTTTACGAAAAGATGTGCAGAAAAGTAGAGAGGTGATGTGACTAGTTTTAGTTGACTTTTTGACTTTTTGGTTAAAATAGTCAGTCTCCAAACGAGGCCTAAGATACAGATATAGTGAGATACGTTCGTAAAAAATATTATTTTTATAATTTTTAGTAATACGATATACATAAAAATAAAACTTAAACAACAACAGGAAAAAATAAAGAGTATATTTAAAAAAATGAAAAATAAAGAGTATATTTTAAAAAAAAATGTGTATCATAAAAAAAAAAGAAAGAGTATATTTATGTAAAATAAAGGGTATATTTAAAAAAAAGAAAAACAAAGAGTATATTTTTATAAAAAAAAAAAGAAAAAAAGGAAAAATGTGTATTATAAAAACAGCAAGAGATCGAAAGAAAGGGAGAGGAGAGCAAGACGAGACGAAAGAGGAAGAGGGAGAGATCGAACGAGAGCGAAAGAGAGAGAGTGAGTGAGATCGAGTCTGTCAGTCCAGAGAGATCGAGCGAGAGAGGGAGAGAGAGAGGGAGAGGGGGAGAGAGAGGGACGAACCTATTCGACGACGACGACGACGTTGCTGTTCGCGAACCTGATCAACGACGCTGTTGTCCAGAGAGACTCCTCCTCCTTTGCTGCTGCTGCTAGGGCTTGGTTCGTTGTTTTTTTTGTTTTATTTTACATAACTTTTGTTATTTTACAATTTGACTCAATTATAAGTTTTTAAAATTATTTTTTTGCCCCCACCGTATCCCGAAAGTATCCGAGCGTATCCCTGAAGTATCCTCACGTATCCCAAACCTATCCGAAATTCAAAAAATTAAAAAAAAAATAGGATACTTATTTGCCGTATCCGATATGTATCCCGCCGTAATAGACGCGTATCCGTATCCGATACATATCTGATACGCGTACGGGGCCATTTCGGAGTATCCGTGTTTCTTAGTTTTGAACATTTGTATCCCTTAGTTGCCAATTGTATCTTCTATACATTGAGAGTGTTGGAACTACATTCCAACAGACGTGTCTCTTTGGGTTGCAATGTACATTTAAGGGAGGGTTATTTTCGGAATAAAAAAGTGTAGAAAACATTATCAAAACCTGCACTTTTTTATAGTAGTAGAGATAGAGATAGAGATAGAGATTGAGATTGGAACTGCATTCCAGCAGACTTGTCTCTTTGAGTTGCAATGTACACAAGTAATATAGCATTAAGGGAGGGTTATTTTTGGAAATAAAAAGTGTAGAAAACACTGCAAAACCTTCACTCTTTGATAGATTTTTTTATTTATTTTTGGTGTGGTTACAACTAGGCCAAAGCCAACAACCTACACAGAATGGAGCGAGCGCTTTCCTTACTTATTAGCAGCTAAAGCTGTCCACAGATTTGGTGGCATATCAGAAAGAACCACATTCCCATTAGATAATTGAAGAGCTTCTTTAGCTAGGAAATCCACACACATATTAGCCTCACCCGACTGAAAGGAAGATACATTGCTAGTATTGAGACATCAACTCTCGAATTTCTTGAAGGAGATTAAAGTTAGGATCAAGCACACTTGGGTTGTTAATACCTTGGATAGCTTCAATAGAATTTGATTCAATAAGAACCGGACGAAATCCTTGAATACATGCTAGCTGTAACCCATTCCAAATAGCCCACAGCCCCGCAAGAATCACAGAAGCTCGACCCACATGATATTTGAAGCCCATAATCCAATCACCCTGGTTTGATCGAATGAGACCCCCTACTCCCACTCGACCGCTCCGTTGTGCAACAGCTCCATCGACATTGATCTTAACCCAACCTTCCGGAGGACTAATCCATTGAGATGAACCCTTGGGAGAGCTGCTTCCCTTGGCTAGACTAATTTTTGCAGCCTCAAATTCCTTAACCCTGCCCTTAAGATAAGCAACTGGACAATAAGGTTGTTTAAAGGTAGGATCATGTAATTGTTTATTACGCCAGAAGCACAAAGAGGAGATAGAGGCCAAAAATAACAGAATCCAACTTTGTACATCAGGGCGTACCCACGGGCAATTCCCCAAATTTGTATCCATCCAACTCACCAAAGGTAGAGAAAAGAGTCGTAACCACTGAGGGGGAGGAATAAGCTCATGCCATACCTTCTTCGCCCTTTGACAATCCTGAAGTGCATGGGGGGTTGTTTCCCTGTAATGACCACTCAAAGAACTGGTAGAATTTAGGCTGAGTTGTCTTCTCATGGCCAACCAACCACACAAAATGCTTCCATCTTTGGGGATTAGAATGATGCCAAAACTTTGTCCAACCTGAATCAACCCCAGTTGAGTTGGACTCCAGATGAAGGCAATTGAAGGCAGACTTAATTGAAAATTTTGCTTTTGAAGAGTACTTGCAAATGGTTTGGTCATGGTTATTATCATCATCAGTCTTGAGCACCACTGCTCGCGAAGTATCAATTATGTTGTGTGGCAACCACAATGAAAGCTTGGTCCAGTCCCAACCATGCCTAATAATCCAATACTCACAAACCCGCTTGCCTATTATTTGGTATATTGGAGGGTAATCTGACTTTAAAGAGACATACATGTGTTCTAGCCATTGGACTCACCTAAGTGGTTAATGCTGATTTTGTTATGTGTAATAAATTGTAATTTATTCATCATGAAATTCAGTGAAATTGCATTATGCTAATAAGTACATTCATGGTTTGTTCATTTTGCGCTTTGAGTTCCAAACTTATTTTGTTCTTCAAAATGCAGCTAAAAGCTAAGTTTTGTTTTTGTTTTTATTTTTATATAGAAGTACAATAGAACTCCCTCAAAATCTTTCTTCTCTTTTTTCTTTCTAATTATTTACTTTCTCTTTTAATATCAGGATTCTTGTTCTTTCTTTTCATTGTGATACGAGGAAGAAGTGCAACATGAGGAGCTATACTGTGATATTCTCATACTATTATTCTTTTTTTTTTTTCATTGGTTTGTTAAATTGTTTAATTATGATTTTTTATTAGAAATTCTCTTTATCTATAGGCATCTTTTGGTGTTTCTATTTGGACCGAAACTTCAATTTCTAGTAGTCAAGAGATGTACTTCAACCAAAACAAGGAAGGTGGCATGTTTCGTCTTGTGCAATTCCAGTCTTCTGACGAGGCCAAGGAACTTTATGGTGCTCTAATGCGCTGTCGACATCCGAACTTGGCGCATGTTTTACAATTTACGGTGAGACCTTATGTTTTATAAAGTAATCTAATATTATCTTGAGTATTTTTTGTACCTGCATGTTTTTGGATTGTGCATTTTTTAACTAAATAATTAAAAAATATATAGAAAAAATTAAAGAAGTATTGCTAATTGGTTTAGTTGAATCTTCAATTTTCATACAAGAAAATTTTGACAAGTTAGTATATTATATAACATCTAACACATTAGATTTAGGTAAAATTTCCAAATTATGATGCATGAGATTAAAGCTTGGGTGGACACGGGATGCTAATATTGACCCAAGTACATCCTCTGTTGACGTTGGGCTTATATTCTTCATCCTAAGACCGGCCCTATAATGTTTTTGTTAGGCCTGAACTTGGCCTAACATCTTACTATGAAATACAAATCAATAACTTAAATTAAAAAGAAAAATAAATCACTACAACTACCACATGCCTTGATGGTTTAAGTTTTTATTCATATTTCATTGAGGTTAAGTGTTTTCAATATACTAACAAAACTATGTATATGAACATAGTATTTATATAAACTTTGGCCAGGGGCCTTTAAGCACTAATCGCAAGCTTGGTCCAAAAAGTGTTTGTGCCTTAGCCTTTATAGATCCTTTGAGCCTAAACACTAATTCGAAACACTAGAATAATTGGGTCGGGCTACTAAGCTGATGTCGACCCCACTTTAAAACTGTAAAAAGTGCAAGTTGAATAAAAGTCTGATAGTCTCTTTCACACACACATCCATTTCCTTTTCTAGTTGCTTCTTTTTGATTTCATGTCTTCGTAATTGTAGGAAATATATGTCACTATTGGAAATTGCTTTTTTTTTTCTTTTTTTTTTTTTTTTTTCTTTCTCTAGTTGCGTTTGTAGTTTTCTTTCAGTGTTCTCATTATATATTCTTTCTCTTCTACCTAAAATTTTTGCCTTCACTAATGTTATCAATTTTTATTTTTTGGTTACTTTTTGGAGTACTTTTACTTCGTTCCCGCGTTAGGTCTCCTTTGGTAATTCTCCATCCAAAGGAATAGATGGACCACGATTTATCATATATGCTAGCGTTAATTCCTTCTTAGAATGGATTTGACATTCTAGTGCGTATAGTCATACTTTTTGCACGTTCATTTAAAGTTCATGCATTCTATAAAACACCCCTAAAGAACCAAAAAAACATCACATTGGTTCAGCTAGACCACTTTAGGCGTAAAACCAAAAAATGACAGAAACACCCTTCACTAGACGTCCATATATATTGCTCAATATACATACTTACCTGGTTTGTGACATGGTTTAAACTAAGTCGTACAAAGATTCAAAAATTAAAGGTAAAAATAATGAACATTAAGAAATAAAGTGGTAAATGAGAATAAGGAAGAGTAATAGGAGGTAGAAGGGATTAAAAACAAAGAAGATATGGTAGCAGCTTGTCTAGTTTCCATACAGCTTTGACTGGTTTTGTTTTGGGTTGCATCCATTTAAGAACTGTATACTTAAAAATGTGAGGTCACTACTAGAGGAAGTTACACTCAAACTATATATTTAATTTCAAGTTTATGCTTCAAATTTCTTTGTATGTAATATGATTGTTGCTTTTATTTTGAGAAATATTATGGATACCCTTCACATCCATTGGTAGCAAAGTGTCATCCAAGTTGAATATGCCGTGTGAAATTCTTCCAAAACATAAAAAAAAAATACAATAAAAGGGTCAACACTACAAAGAAAATCCTAACATACGTTGCAAAAGAAATTAGAAATGGTATTCTATTGTTATGTATTCGATTGAAAATGAATTGCTACTACTGGTATACTTTTCAATTAATTAATGCAAGCTAAATTGTTATTTGTATTTGATAAAACATATTTTAGGTGGAAGGAGAAGGAGGTTTTTTTTTAGCCTTCAGGAAACAAGGTACAAGTTTGAAAGACATTTTGGAGAAATTTGTTGATGTAAAGAAATTTTATGAGGATAATCGGATTACACCTTTCTACCAAAAGATTTTGACGTAAGTACTAGTACTTAAAATTTAGTATTTCATGATACAAATAATTGTAATTCTTTTAATGCTTATTAATAAATATTTTTACCAATGCAGTGACTTACTTCTAGTGGTAAGGCATTTGATGGATACCACAGTCAAGTGCACACTTGATCTGTCAGACATTTATATTTTGAATGGTGGACATGTTATGATGACAAATTTTAAATTGAGAGGTATGGCAAAATGTATAATTTATTCCTTGGCAAAAAAATTGTATAATTTATTCTTATTATACAATTATTAGTACATACGAGTTTCTTTGTCTAAATAACATGGTTTAATTGCAGGTTGTCCTAGTTCAATTTCTGAATGGAGAGAATTAGCCGTGGTTGTGAAGGCTATAAATGAAAGTACCAATTATGAAGCAAACATGGAAATGAATATTTTTATAAATTATCTTGAAAGTGAAAATGCAAAGTAAGTGCCTTATTAGATTTTTATTTTATTTATTATTTATTTTTATCTGGACTCTTACTAGCAAAGTTATTTGGGGAGCAAAATGAATCATTTGGATGATACATGTACGTTCTCTTATATTGTAAACTAATAAATTTGGCTTTCGTAGCAATGGTATTATACATGTTTCTTAAACTTGATTTAGGCCCAATTACAATAAATAAAAGTTCAAATTTTTACTGATCGTTACACCTTTGGCTATGAATCTTGCGTAGAAAATTCTGAACTTGATTTCATAATCTCGGCATGTTTTCCCTCTTTGTATACTATTTAGATTTTCTCTTCTTGGATTTCTGTAGTTTCTCTATCTATGATTTTTCTCTTCTTGTATTTCTGTAGTTTCTCTATGTATGAATATATGCTTTGTGTCTGCTAGGTGTTTGATAAAATGCCATAAACAGAGTATTTGTGTCTCTGTCTCTGTGTCTATCACTGTCTCTACTCGGCTTTTGTGTATTTTGTTGTAAATATTTATTTTCTCTATGTTTTATTTTTATCTTGATTGAGTTGTTGAAGCCATAAGCAAACATATATAGAAGCTGTAAAGAACTTCATTGGGTCTTCGTCAAAATTCATAGCTGTGAAAGTGAAACAGTGAATGCTATTGTACTGAAGTCTTTTTAAATATAAACTTGTGTTTCATATTTCATGCTAAAGTTATTTGGAATTGGATGATCTTTTCAATAAATATATAATATATAATATTTGCAGCGATAAATCCGAAATGGTACCTGAAATTTACCAATACCGATACATACCGTACAAATGGAAAAACTGGTACATTGTCTGGTATGAGATTGACAAGTTTGAACGATATTGGTACTGTTAATAATAATAAAATAAGTGACAGTGGGAAGGCAAGCCACTGTCCGCCTAATCCACTTAGGATCAAAACCCAACTTGGCCATCTTGTAAACAAGGCTTTTGTATTCTATCATAAGTTTTTGTTAAATCAAGTTTGAAAGCAATGAATTGTACCTCTTATTCTAAAGATAATGCTCTATTTCTAGGGCAATGAGAATGTTATAAAATATTTGTTGCCCCTTCTTGAATGCTTATCGAAACTTTGTAATAATGACATGCATTACATTGCTCAACATGTTGGACATAACCTTCACCACAATCTTGTAAACAACATTACATAGAGAGATTGGTTATAATGGGTGAACTTTGTCGCAATCTTGTAAACAACACTACATAGAAAGATGGACTATAATGGGTGGATAGAGAGGAGGGATTTTGATCTTTGAACTAGTGCAATGTGTTTATAATTCATGGTTTGTAACAAATGACCTGAGTGGAAAAGGCTATGGATTGGACATGAAAAATTAGCACCTACCACATCCCAAAAATGTTGGAAAAAGGCCGAATTCGTGCCATCAAGTTTGATACATATCAAATAGAGCGATTGGTTGCTCCACTTGTTCGCGAATATACTTCTTCACTTGGCTATGTAATTTGTCTCTATAAGTTACTTGCTCGTAGCTATATATGTTTTTGTCTTTGTGCATATATATTTCCATTTTTTTTTTTTAAAAGAAGAAAGTCTTCATCCATCATTAACATTACAAATAAAAAAAATTATGTGTAATTTTAATTTTTTATTATTTGTTTATCAAACGATTTTTTTCGGACCATCGTCTAATTTGTTGCCGAAAAAATAAGTGACTTGAAAAATCAAATATAAGTGTTGAAATATTTTTTGATTTTAAATTTTAAATTTGGTTGGGGTTCTTTTCTCATGGAGAGATGCAGTTGTGTTATAAAAATTTTGGTAACGGATTGATAGATGATTAATTAAAATATTTGAGTAGTTTTGGTAGGTATTTATAACAATTATTTTCATAGTGAGTTATGTTCTTATTTTTGCCATTTTTCTTGTAGGTGTTTTACTGACTTATCCAAACTGCCTCTCTTTTGGACACCAGAAGAGAGGAGATTATTTCGTTTTTTGGAACTTCATAAAAGGAAAATCTTCTCTATCTAGTGTGATGAGTATCTCACCTTTTGGAGAAAGTGTCAATGTGATTGAAAACGATCCTATATTGAGGCAAATAAAGCAGCATGTGGACAATTACGAAAGCCAATTTGGAAAGGATCCATATGTGTCTTCTGTTTTCGATACACGTGAAACTGAAGTAAGGAACAACTTGGCCTTAATCAGCAAGTGCTTGTCCCACTTTCATGAACTGAAAATTACAAGCTTGGTAATAATTTTTTTTCCCTTTTTTGTGTAATGTACTTTGGATATGATGTACTAAAATATTTGTTTTTTGAAATTATGTTATTTGATAGGGTCTCAAAAATGAAGATGAAGTAGCAAAATGTTTTGAAAAAGCATTCAAAGACTACATCGGACAACTATATAAGTGGGCGTTGATTTTTGAAGCTAGTTCACAAGTAAAATTACTTCCGCGAAAGACAATTTTGAGTAAGCTATACAAGGAACCATGAATGCTGTTTTTGTGGTAATTAGTGGGCTTTTGATTTACAACCAAGAATTTACGTTTTTGTAAGACTAGTGTTATGTATTGTGGAGGTCTTGATGAATCTTATCATCTTGTTTGTTTTGGCTCAATTGACTGATAGCTAGGAGCCATGACACATGAAGCTCAAAATTCAATGAATTCATAAGTTTTCATAAGTAAATGTCAACCTGTGTACATGAAAACTTTTTATTAGTTTTTTTCAATTGGTTGAAATTTTAAGCTAATCTTCTGTTTAAACTTAGCTTATTATGCAATACAATCCTTTCATTTGTCCTAGAACATATGCTGTGCTACATATACAATTTAGATAAGTGCTCTGACATATCAGCTCGATGGGGTTGTTTGGAGGGAAAGCAGTGGGAGTAGGTGCAGAAGTGAGTCTCAATGGCACCATTGAAGGTGTCCAGGGCTCATTAGGATGTTGTTGGATTGCTAACTGAAGTTTGTACCCATTTTGTCACTTGGAGACCTGTTTTTTGTGGCAACAGTCTCTAAAGGCGGCCTGTGATTTAATGGTCCTGTTGCTACTATCTTTTAATGTTTTGTAAGATAATGGTTTCTTGAGAATATGACCTGAATATCTCCTATTGTGAATTGAAATTATGAACCAAAATTTAGCATTATTTGTTTGTAATGTTACTCTGCAGATTTCCTCCTGTAGAATTAAGATATAATTTAAGTTGCCAGCAGGTATAAACTGTGGTAATTGCTCTGCAGGTGCTTTGTGAATTTAATCATGTCAATCCACAAGATGATGAGGATGTAAAAGAGTTTTTGAATGTGTTTATTGACACATGGAAATGATCTTTTCTTTTCTTCTCTTTTTATTTTATTTATTTATTTTTATTTATTTTCTATTTTTTATTGTGATTCTTTTATGCTATGTTTGATTGGGGGATTTGGAAAGGAATTTAAAATAGGGGAAAAAAAAAAAATGTGATACTACGGAAAATGAATTATAGTCTATCAAACATACCTTATATGCTTCAATGGACTTTTTGCATTCTCCCCTTTTAAGATAGCATGCGGCCACGTTGAGATGTAATAGTTTTTTCAAGCATCCAAAAGCAACAAGGTCAATATATAAGAGAAAAAAAATGCTATATGACATACAGAGAGGTTGTTATGGTGGTGATAATGTGTGAGTAAATAATAACTCACTTTAATACCCTAATGATGTTTAGTTGGGAGATTTGAGAGAAAATTTGAAAAAAAAAAAATTAGGTGAAATGTAGTGTATGCGTAGTTATTGTTATTCACATCTGCATTAGGGGATACATCTCAACTGTGACAAACCTAGTTAACTAGCTGACTCGTTTGATTGCTGAACTTCATTGTTTTCTGCCGTCTTTTTTTTGGTTTCTGTTTGTCTTTCATTTCTCTCTCTCTCTCTCTCTCTCTCTCTCTCTCTCTCACACACACACACACACACACACACATTATTATACAAATACACCTCTGAAAAATTGACAATTCAGTTTACATCATTCCTGTGGAGTTCAACATTTGACAAATGGTATTTGTAATAAGTAGTGATATTACTTCATCCATGAGTTGAATGACCTCAGAATTAATCTGCTCAAGTTTGTGACAGAGAAGGCCTGAAATTTGGTGATCACATTCATATGAAAGCCTCTGGATATGACACACAGTTCAAGCTTCCATGGCGCAGTAAAGCTCAGTTAGGCTAATCGCTCTGATGGTCTAAATGAATAGTAATCTGAAATGGGAGGTGAAAAGCTCTTCGGATACGCTACCCAGAAGATTTAAGCAACAAAAGAAAATTGCTCCTAATAAATGGATTTTGAATTTTGATTATCTGATATTGAAATTTTAAATGATAATAATAATAAGCTTCTCGATAATACTAACTTGAGTCTTGGCACTGATCCAGGAGTCTCCGCATATATACATCTCATGGTTGTTGGCTTTGGGTAAGCTCTGATCTGCATCCAACATAAAGGTTAAATTTCTCATTACAAGACATTTACCAGAATTTCATACAACAAAACAAAAACCAGTTAGCGGTAGTTTCAGTGGAATGCATAGAAGCATCTTAGACTAATGAGAAATGAAAACAAGTTCTTTAATGCAAAGCTTGATTGATGCAAACTAGAAAAAATAAAAATAAAAATCATAATATTAGCCAACCAATGTGCATATAGAACTAATAAAACTAGGGAGGAGGATCCCTTTTAGTTCAGATTTTGAATTGAATGGCGTCGTTTGGGCTTGTGGGGTTTACCACGGGTCCTGTTTCGATTATTCAAATTGTTCATTTTATCGGATATTTTGTGTATTTTATTTATAAAAAAAAATTAAGTCAATCAGACAATTGTAACTTATTTAATTTATCACATTTTTAAATAAAAAAATGTTTAATCCAAAATATGGACGAGAGAGATGCTCTCCTAAGGCCTCCAAATCCGCATTTTAATCAATCTATCTATCTATCTATCTATCTATCTATATATTATACAAGCAAAAAAGGTAATCTAATGAGGAAGCCTTTAAGGCCTCCAAATCCGCATTTTAAAATTGTTAATTTTTTTTTTAATTTTAAAATCATTTTTAGAAAAACATTATTGGCCATTAATTATTTAAAATTAATTATTATACATTAATTTGAAAATTTTGAAAAGAAATAAACTTTCTACTTTATACTCTTTCTTACATAACTTTCTTCCATTCCATATTTTATAATTTTTAAACACTTTTGATTTATTTGTTTTGATTTTCTATTTATTTATTTATTTTTAAATTTTGTCGTAGAGGTTGTGTGAATTGCAATATGAGTTATGATTTGTGCTCAAACCAGCTTCTTTAGGTTGTTATACAATACCTTTAGCATGAAAAATATTTTCTTTAACAATTTTTCTTAAATTTACTTTGTATTTTCTTTTTCTTTTTTTGTATTTTTTTTTCCTCTTAAATCTGGTGTTCATATTTGTTTTTTTTAAGGGTCATTGTAGAAACTCGTAATTTAAATTTCGGTAATTACTATTTTTGTAGAAACTTATATTATATGAATGGTTTGCTGAAGCCAGTTTTAGTATTTTTTTTTCATTTTTCATTTTTATTTTTAGAATGAAGTTTTTGGGAAAAGAAATTGGTAAGTCTGACAAATTTTTTAAACAGTTACTTTTTTGTTATTGAGAAAAATTCAAGTAAGCTTAATTTAATTTAATTTTTTGTCTTTTATTTCTTTTTTTTTTTCCTTCAATTTTTTAGATTCTTCTTGAATAAGTGGACCTCAAAAATAGGGAAAAAATTAATATGGATTTATTTATTTTAATTGAAGGAAAGAAAAATTAATAAAAGGTAACTTTTAAACAATTGCTAAATAAGGTGGATGTTCATATTTCGTATTTTTGTTATAAAAAATATTTTAAAAAATATTTTCTAATTAAAAAATAACTAAATAGGTGGGTCAAGTAACTCATGAATTGGACAAAAAATCAAAACAAATCTCTAAAGACTAGGCTTGAGCTAAGAATTATTGGTATAAAAATCGATTCAAACTTGATTTTTAGGTTAATTTTAGTGTTTAATCTAATAATGGAACCCCCTAAACTAGCTCATTGTTATCACAATGTGAGAAACTATAACATAATTTAGACATAAAGTTTAAATTTATTATTATTAAATGTTTATATTGATGAACCAATGAATTTTTTAGATCAAGTGTAAAGCTAAGGCAAGAATATGGTTCAAAATTTTGGGCGACTCGATTCAGATAGTTTTTTTAATATATAAACATACCTAACTATTCATTTAATACTTTTAAACATAAATATGTAACTTTTTTTTTTACTCAAATTTACTTTTTCTTAATAAATATGCATAAACATATGCATATTTTTTTTTATTTAAATTATATGAAAATACTTACTATTTATCAATTTAATAAATCAGTAGGTCAAATAATTCATAAGTTAAGCATAAACTAAGATAATTTTTTAACAATTAGGTCATGGTCAAGTTGGCTTAAAAGTTGAATTGTTTAAGCATTTTTTAATATTTATATCCCCATTCTAACTCTTCAAGCCAAATCAACAAAAAAAATTTAGGGTCAATAAAATATTAAATTGGCCAAGTTTCTTAGAAAATTGCCGAATATGGGTAGCTGATATTAGAAGGATTGTTTTAGAGGTTATGTCTAACGACATCAAGTCTTATTTGAGGAGTGACCTGAAGATAAGGGTCATTTACTGATATTTCCTTTTTTAATCATTTTTTATATATATTTTTTATTCAATTTTTCTTTTTTTATATATAAACTAATTTTAATTGATTAATTTTTGCAAAATAGATATGTTGAGTGAATTTTACAAAATGAATAATGAGGTAATTGGTTAATTGACAAAACAAAATTACAAAATTTATCAAGAAGAAATGTATGTATATTTTATCATAAAAATAAGTTTATCAAAATAATTTTTAATTCAATCCGTGCATAGTACGGGTAATAGGCATGTTTGGCACAAATAAAAGATTAGTATGCATATATGTCCACAATAGGAAAAATTTGTTGGAAATGGTTATAAAATTCTGGGTAAAACCAGAATTTTTTTCTAAGTTTGGTCTAATTTTTAAGTGGGCCCCGTGCATCGATTTACACGAGTCAAAGTGGTAACGCGTTCTATGTCGCGTTGTGATTCACGTGGTATATTTGGTTGCTCAAAACCATTACTGAGTGAATGGGAAATTGAAACCAAAGTATGTTCCATGGAAATGGAGTTTTGGTGGAAATTCCTTAAAGGTTTGTATAAGGCTTGTCCCACATTGATTTGGTGGGAGGTTTTGAGAGGGTTTATAAGACATGGGTTTGGTACTTGGGGTGTGCCCCAAGGGGTACCCAAGTGTTTTAGAGGGAGAGGTTATGGGCTAGACCCATTGGATCCAAAAACCACCACACGCGCGCCGTCCGTCCGTCCAGTCAATCGGGCGGGCTTAGGCGTGGGTGTGAGGTTCGGTTGGGCTTGTTCGGTCCAATACTAATCTTTTTGGGCCAAAAACATTTGAAAGAATTCAAATTAAATTGGTTTGGATTTAATATTCATCCAAACAAGGCCCTTCCCGTTTTCAAATAGAATTAAACTGGTTTGGATTTATTGTTCATCCAAACAGGGCCTTTCCTGTTTTTGAACCCAACAGATTTAAATCTGTTTGAATTTCAAACCAAACAGTGCCTAACCTATTTGTATCTGTTTAATTCAAATTGTAAATCTGTTTGAATTTCAAACCAAACAGTGCCTAACCTATTTGTATCTGTTTAATTCAAATTGAACATGTACAGTACCTGTTTAATTCAAAACCAAGAGCCACCTATACATCTATAAATAGACCAGCCTCCTATTTGGATTTTCACTCTAATTTTCGTACTCCTTCTTTTGCTTTAGATCTCTGCCATATTGCTGCATTTTATTTCTGAAAGAAAGAGTGTAAACATTTTGTGTGTTCGACGGACGAATAAATTGTAGTGCTGCATTTATTCGTTGATAGATCATTTTATCCTGGGAGATAGACGTCCAAATTTTGAAAGTACCGTGGAGAGAACGAATCTGTCTTAAGGACACAATGTTAAACACTGGACTTGATCAGAAAAATTATTCAAAGAAATTAACCAAGTAAGTTGTTTAATTTTATTCTGTTATTTATTTATTTATTTAAATCAGATTTCAATTTTGTTTTTGTAACAAAATAAAATCTGTTTTATTTATTTATTTATTATTTCGAGTTTGATTTTTGTGATCAAACAAATTCTCTCCTTTTCTTTATTTCTTTAAATTCTAATTGTTGTTTTGTATATAATAGAATTAAAATATTTTAAATACAGTGAAGATTGGCCAATAAAATTATGTAGTGGTCTCTGGGCATTGTCACATGGTGCCTCAACTTAATATGATTTGTTGAAATTATGAGATTTAGTACCTTTTGTTAGATTAATGGAAGACAACTTAACAAATGTCAAGTGTCTATTAGTGTGAAGTAATGCTCCTAAACCACCCAATAACCACTTCCACAATGGTTACAGTCTGCAGACTCGGTCATATCATAAGCATTAAAATGGTCAACCCTAGAATGCATGCTTTTTAGCATACGGACAATTTAGTTGTGCATATAGGCTGATTTTGGTAATTGAATTAAAAGTAAAAAAATTAATTTTTTTTTTTTTTGAGTCATATCATCTCTTTATTTTTATATTTAAAAAAAAAAAAATTAAAAAATTGACTTTGAATTTACTTCTCAAAACACCCCATAAACGTGTCAATAGGTCCTCATCAAAAAATTATTAAGTATTGTATTTATAGTCTTTCACCAATAATCAATTATCATATTCTTTTATGTACCTTAATCATCTAACATAAAATCATAATATTTCACATTCTCTATTAATTATAATAACATAGAGCACCACATTACGCCCTCTTAAATACTTAATAATCAACCGCCTCTATCTCCCCTAATTAGCAAAATCGTGGCCCATTTTATTTTTGAAATACCAAATCAATTGTCACATTTCACATCTTATGTAAGTCCGCACTTTGCCATTTTATGAGTTTCACAAAACATTCATATAATATAATTCATGAGGTATGAGACACAGGGATGAACCGCCGCGCTGGGGGGTGTAGGGGCGACCACCTCCTAAAAGTTTTGAAAAAAACCCCTTAGATATAGTATTAAAATTACAAATATTTTAAAATTATATAGGTTCGTCATCCCAAAGTTTTTGCAAAAAATTTAAGAACCGCCATTTCTACTTTAAAATTTAAAATTTTAATTATTTTTTTGATAAATACTAAAAATAATAATAATAATAATTTATTTTTTAAGTATGATTACTTTTTATTTCAAATTTAGTAATGTTAAAATAATTGAGAATGTAACGCCCTCAAAATAATACTAAACCCATCAATATAAACATGCATTAATAGATGGAAGACCAACAGTTTCAAGTCATCAGAGTTCTTCATTACAAAAGATATTACATATTAACAGTAAAAGCTAATGCCCTAAAGGGCTCACATCTTTCCAAGTTAACACTTGGTTACAAAAGAGAGTACTAGCTCAATTACACACTAAACCCTTGGCTTGAATCTATACATAATACATCAAAAGAATAGGACAATAAAGATGATGTCCTCCTCTAGCCTTCCAAGCTATGTCCTTGGAGGTGTCACGCTACTTGCACCTGAAAATGATGTTCCCATATAGGGTGAGCCACAACCCAGTAGAAATACACTAAACCAACTATGAACAATGACTAAAAGATTAGCAACTAATAGATGGTCAACACTCCCACATTCACTTACCTCATTTTACAATTTCAAAATAATTAAGTCTATGTTACAATTCATCTCCCATTTCTTATTCGACTTTGAGTTTGAAGACTAGGCTCGGTACTCTGGTCAAAACATTTGATGAGACTATGATTCATCTTTAGAATACTTTCGAAAATTCATAAAAGATACACATGTTGGTGTTGTATCAACAACACATAAACCACTTCCATACTTTACTTATGATACACATGTTGGTGTTGTATCAACTTAACATAGAAACATTTTCTATACTCCACAACTGATAACGATATACATTTTAGTGCTATATCAAATCAAACAAACAACACTTCAATTGATAAGCATATGAGCTGTATCAACACTTCAATCGATAAGCATATGAGCTGTATCATAACTACAATGGGAGAGCATATGAGCTGCATCCCCGGGTTCATCCCCCATCTCCCCATAACCATTAACCGGTTTAGAGGTACATCCCCCATCTTCCTCTAAACCGTGGAGTACATCCCCCATCTCCTCCCATACACAAGCAATGCATATAAACACAGAATCATATACACAATCAATCAACACATAAAGTTAATGTATTCCATCCACCGTCTACACATAATGCATATAAACACATTGGTCATATGCACAATCAATCAATACATAAAGTTAATGTATTCCATCCACCGTCTACACATAATGCATATAAACACATTGGTCATATGCACAATCAATCAATACATAAAGTTAATGTATTCCATCCACCGTCTACACATAATGCATATAAACACATTGGTCATATGCACAATCAATCAATACATAAATTTAATGTATTCTACCAACCGTCATACTCTATGACACGTCCAATTGATTAGTTTTAGTTTACCTAATCATCATGCATTGTCTACAATAATCAATACTACCCTCCACTGGTAATACACAGCAATTATCTCTAAGCAGGAAATAAATGCACAAATGGATGATATATCAACATTTCAACTAGGTGAGTAATGAATGATTCAACTACACCCTTTAGTCCCATACATTCCTGATTTCAACATTCTCAACCCAATTCCTCACTTTCTTTAATTAATTACATGCACTAATTAATTAAACTAATTAGGGTAAATTACCATAATTCACAAAACAACCCTAAGGTTCCATTTCTATCAATGTTCCAACATTAATCTCATTTCTCTATGCCAAATCTTGCATATAGGTTTATTTTAAATAAAACCCCAACTTTTGTAAAAATACACAAAAGACCCAAACTTTTTCAAAATTACCCAACAACCCCCAACATATCAAAATGCCAAAATTCAAAGACAAGATTCAAAACGACGCCCTCGACAATCAACAACCTTTTTGCAAAGGCCAAAGGTAAAGAACACCCTCTAACTAGATCAAACCCTAGAGAGAAGGGAGTTTCTAGAGAGAGGAGCTCTCAAAATCACTTTTTAGAAAGTAAGAGAGAGAAAGGAAAGTGAAAGACTGAATCAAAAATGCCTCAAAGTCGTCTGATATACGACAGGTCCGCTCGAGCGGAAAACAGAGTGCTCGAGCGTAAAGAACAAAAGACATGGTCCGCCGGCGCAGAAGTTACGCCGAGCTCCAACACACATGAATAAAGCACCTTCGCGAAGCGTGAAAACCACCGCCGAGCGCAAGTTTCTCCCGTAACTCACATCAAAAATACACTCCCCGCTCGAGCGCCAACAATCCCGCTCGAGCTTGACCCGCTCGAGCTCATGAAACCCGCTCGAGCGCAAGAATCACACCTGTAGAGGTTTTGCAGGGACGCGAGATGCCGGAATGATGTAAACTCCGCCGGCGTGAGGAACGTCCCGGCGTAAAGACCAAAAACTGAGCAACAAGAAATTTGTCCAAGGCTCAACCCCCTCGCTCGAAACACGCCCAATACATACTAAAATTCAAATAAAAGGAATCAAAGGATGACAATAAGATGGATACAACTACCAACTCCCCGGAACCAAGGTCCAGAATACAACAAATATTGTAAGGGAATACCGGGATCGCTATAGAGAATTTATTTGTTACTCTCACAGTTAATCTATGTGGATCTTCTTATAAAAGGCATGATCAATAGAAAGTTGTTCCAGTTGAAGAAATTGTAACAAAACTTACCATTGATGAAGTTGAAATTGGTAAAGGAAAAAATCAAGTTAGGACATTGAAATGGGTTGGAGATACTCGATAGGGTTCTCACTTGGGATCTATTTCCAGTTTGATAAATATGTTTAGTGCAACTTGTTCAGTCTTAAGTAATGTCATCAATGATGGAGCCACCTCTACTCAACGTGCAGATGCCGATGGAGTTTATGATAAGATTACATCTTTTGAGTTTGTGTTTATCTTACATCTTATGAGAAATATTATGGGGGACTACTGATGATCTTTGCCAAGCTTTGCAACGTAAATCCCAAGATATATTGAATGCAATGCATTTAGTGTCAACTACAAAAGCACTTGTTCAAAAATATAAAGAAGATGAATGGGTTTCTTTGTTGGAGAATGTTCAACTATTTTGTGGAAAATATGACATAGATATTCCTGATATGAGTGCTTATTACACATATGGTAGAAGTCGTACTTGTCACCAAAGAGATCACATTACTATTGAGCATCATTTTCGGGTTGATATTTTCACAATTATATGTGATTCTCAATTGCAAGAATTGAACAACAGATTCAAAGAAGATGTGATGGAGTTGCTTATTCTTAGCTCTGCTTTAGATCCTAGGGATGATTACAGTTCATTCAAAATTGAAGATATATGCAAGCTTGCAAGTCAATTTTATTCTAATGACTTTACAGAGCAAGAAAAAATACATTTAAAATTCCAATTGCAAAACTACGAGACTGACATCCTTAAACAACTGAGTTTCAAAGCTTGTTGACAATTTCTAACTTGTGCCAAATGTTGGTAACAACAAGGAAGTCAACAACTTATCCTCTTGTAGACAGATTAATTTGTTTTGTTCTAACTTTGCCAGTTTCTACGGTGACAACAAAACGTGCATTTTCAGCCATGAAAATTGTAAATACTAGATTGCGCAACATGATGGATAATGATTTTCTTTCAAGCTACTTGTTAACATATGTTGAGAAAAACAATGCTTGAGATTTTGATATAGATTCCATCATAGATGCTTTTTATATTATGAAAGAATGTCAAGTACAGCTTTAGATGTCTAAGTAGATATGTAGAGCAAATAGTTGCTTTATTGAAAATTAATATGGATTTAGTAGAACATATCCAGTTGTATTTTAATAATATTTTGTAATTATATATGATGAATGGAAACATCTAATTATACATTTTTGTGATAGTTGGGTAGAAATTGATATTGTATATCACATGCTCATTACAAATTTTTTGATTGTATATTTTTCTCAAGTTTTGCATTGAAAACATAATTTGTCAAACATAGCATTACTAAATTACTACTCACAAATAGCTTGGCTAGACAAGGTGTTTCCCTCCAAGGTTTGACCTACACAAAACAATATCAAACGTTGAAGCATAGAAACTTCAAACTTCTTATAGAAATTTATCAATTCTCTTTTCTAGTTAAACATGTTTCAAGTGGGTTTCAAATTATGTCACTCATGTGTCTAGGTCCTAAACATGCCTAAAAGGGTCCAAGGAAAGAGAGAGAATTGAGCGAAGTCAAGTTTTCAATTTTCCAAGACTGGCCAATCCACTCGAGCGATTGCTTCACCGCTCGAGCAACGAATGAATATTTCCAGAAGTTCAAGTTTGTAAAAGGAGATTCTAGGAGTTCCTAAAGTGCACTCGAGCCACCGTTCAATCGCCGAGTAGTTAACTAACTTAGTCGTTCTTGGGCGGTCCGCCGGCAAGATATCTTCATTTCTTGAGCGATGATCTACAGAACAGGTCCTGCAGTTCGCGAATTGCTCTTTTCTAGGCTATTCTAGGTCTTCCAAACTCAATTTTCAAGCTTTCAAATCCCACATCTTGATCCATAACATCCTATTAATCATATATATATAGTGAAAGAATAATAAAACTTAGGATTATGCATTGATTTGAAGATTAAACAAGTAATAAATACTTTAATTCAAGTTTCTCAACCTTTTCACCCCTTTCTTTCATTCAATGTTTTCAATTCTTCAAAACCAAGTTCTAAAATTTCTTAATCATAAATAAAAGGTGTAGGTTCATAGCATAATGTTTATCTTGCTCAAATCTTACATAAGATTAGTTCAAAACATAATTTTTATATCATTTCCTCAAACTCTTACCTAATTTCCAAACTTTCCTATTTTCTTTTTATTTCAATCTTCGAAAACTTATTCCTAATCAATTTTTGGCTATGTTTTGATATGGAAATATAGAAGAGGGTGGGGTTTCTTACCTCGTAGTGATTTTCTTGGAATTTCTAGGCTCAAATCCTTAGCTCTTTTGAATTTTCTTGCATTTTCTCTCTTTTTCCTCTTCTCTTATTCTCTTCTTCTGCTTCTCCCTATTGTTCTTGAGTTCTCCAGCAAATACCTTATTTGTTTGGCTTGAGACATGAGGTTTTATATGGTGTGAATGGGGCAAAAGTTATAAGTTTCCTTAATTAGCTAATCTCCTTAGTTTTGGCCTAGCTAACCAAGTTTAAAACTAAATAATCTAATCTTATTTTAATCATACTTATCCTAATTAATCCTAATTAGCAGTTTGGCAAATAGCATGGGATATACACGTTCATTAAACTAAAGCCTTTAAGCTTCGGAATTAAGGCATAGGGACATCCTATGATTTACAAATTCCAATCTAAACCATCCCCTAACTTAAAGCATGAAACAAGCAATATTTTCTAAGGTTAAGTTTCCAAACAACCTTCTCCTTCTCCTATACTCCTACAAATAAACACTTACCATGAGATTAATATGCATGAATGTCATTATATGCATATGCATGAAGTGTCGGGTGTCACAGTGGATGTGTCAATTAATGCTTTACTTAGAAAATGAAGGACCCTAATAAGGATGGGAAATCTCTCTCCATTAATAATGTCAAATGGCTCATAGAATGAAAAATAAACCAAGAAAATAGAAAATGGTGGACCTTAGGATGTGTTTGTTTAGACGGACTGGATAAGGGGGGATTACAATCCATCGGACTTGAATCCTAGGACTGTGAATCTCTCAGACTATTTGGTTGGATTGGATGTGTATCCTGTATTTGTTTTCTCATGGGATTAGATGTCTGGAAATGACTATTTTTAATAAATCCAATGTTTGGTGATAAGGATAAATGAACAAAAGACTATTTTACCCCTTTCAATTGTTTACTAAGTAATAACAATATTAAACATATCTTTAATATTTTAATTATTTTTAGATTAAATAAAAATTTATTTTATTTTATTTTTTACACTATTAAGTAAAATTATTTTTTAAAAATTAAACAAATAAAATAAATAAAATATCATTAAAAATATATGTTATTTTTAATTAAAATTTTAAATAAATTTATTTTAAAAAATAATAATAATTAAATTATGAAATTAAATGAAACATGTATTAAAATTTAAATAATGAAATTAAATAAAATATAAGCAAAATTTTAAAATAAAATATCAATAAAATATCTATAAAAAATTATTTTAAAAACTTAAATAAATCAAACATCAATAAAAAGTTAAATAAAATTATTTTGTTTTTAAATTGAGACATTTAAATTTTATTGAATTTTACTAAATATAATACATAATTAAATAGTAGAGGGTCAATATGGTCATTTCGCCATCTAATCCCATGGGCTTGTTATCCCGTGAAAATTGTCCCACACACCCCCCCAGGATAGTGTAATCCCACATATAGGGGATAAGGAGTCTGGCCGGACTCCATGTCCGGCGGACTAAAAAAAAAAAAAAACAAATGCCAGATAAAAGGCTTCCAATAGATTACAATTCGAACAATAAATAATCTCCCCTAATCTCCCCAATCAAACGCATCCTTAGAGTGTGTTTGATTGGACGAATTGGATAAGGGAGGATTATAATCCATTGGCTTTGAGTCCTGGGACTGTGAATCCCCCAGACTATTTGGTTGGATTGGATATGTATCCTGTGTTTGTTTCCTCATGAGATTAGATGTCTGGAAAGGACTATTTTTAGTGAATCCAACGTTTGGTTGGATGGATTGGATAGGATAAATGACCAAAAGACTATTTTACCCTTTTTCAATAGTTTATTAAATAATAGCAATATTAAACATATCTTTAATATTTTAATTATTTTTATCTAGATTAAATAAAAATTTATTTTATTTTATTTTTTACACAATTAAATAAATTTAATTTTTAAAAATTAAATAAATAAGATAAATAAAATATCAATAAAAATATATGTTATTTTTTAATTATAATTTTAAATAAATTTGTTTTTAAAAATATTAATCATTAAACAATGAAATTAAATAAAACATCTATTAAAATTTAAATAGTGAAATTAAATTAAATATAAACAAAATTTTAAAATAAAACATCAACAAAATATCTATAAAAAATTATTTGAAACAAATTAAATTAATAAAACATCAATAAAAAGTTAAATAAAATTATTTTATTTTTAAATTGAGACATTTAAATTTTATTGAATTTTACTAAATATAATACATAATTAAATAGTAGAGGGTCAAAATGGTCATTTTACCACCTAATCCCAACAGTAGATTGTCCCCCCAAAATTGTCCCACACCCCTTCCCCCAGGACACAATAGTCCCCCATATGGGGGATAAGGAGTCCAACGGACTAAAAAAAAACAAATAGCGGATTGGATGCTTCCTCCAGATTACAATCCGCACAGTAAATAGTCCCCCGCTTATCCCCCTAATCAAACACACCCTTATTGTATTATCTTCTTATAAATTTTGATCAAATTCAGTATTCAACACTGTGTTCTTAAGGCAGATTCGTTCTCTCCACGGTGCTTTTAGATTATAGATGTCTATCTCCCAAGATAAAATGATTAACGACAACTGGTAGTAGTATTACCAATTAATTGCCAACGAACACACTCTGTGTTTATACTCTTTTTCATTGAAAATTAATGCAGTAAAATGCAGGAAGCAAAAACATAAAAGAAGAACGAAAAATTGGATAATCAAACCAAATAGAGGACTTGTCTATTTATAGGAGAACTGGTGGCCTTTCAGAATAGACTTCAACAGGTAAAAAACCTATTCAGGACAAAAATGAACAGGTAATATTTCTAGGAGAATTGGTGGCTTTTCAGGACAGACTTGAACAGGTAAAAAACCTATTTGAGATAGAGTTGAATAGGTAAAAACCTGTTCAGACAGATTTGAACAAAAAAGACCTATTTGGATTGAATTTAAACAGGTAAGAACTTGTTCAGTTTGGAGGAATAGGTGCATTGGACCAAACAACCAATGTTCAAAAACGGTGGGGTCAATTTAGAATTAATTTTGAATTTCAAATTTCAAATGGTAAGAATTTAATTTTAGAAAAAATAAAATTTAAATGTTTTTGGCCCAAAAAAGATAAGTATTGGGCCAAACAAACCCAACCCAACCTGCCCAAACAGACGGCATGTATGCGATACAAACCTTGGAGCTGTTTCCAAGATACAAACTCAAGGCTTATAAACCCATACCAAATTTGCTCACCAAAACAATGTGGGACAAACCTTATCTCTATCATTTATTGAAATTTCACCAAAATACCATTTTCATAGAGCTCATTTTAGTATCGATTTCCCGTTCACCTGATAATGATTTTGAGCAACCAAATATACAACGTGAATCGTTACGTGGCAAAGAAGGTGTTGCCACATGGACTCGGCAACTTTGGCTCATGGGTCTTATTTGAAAAATAGACTAAAGTTTAAGGCCTTATTTGGAAACATATTTTTTTTAGTAATTTTTTGACTTTTTGGCTAAAATATGATATAAAAAAATTAGTATGTTTGGAATATTTTTTAGTTTTTTACGAAAGAAGTGTAAAAAATAGAGAGAAAATGAAATTTTTGACTTTTTGATATAAGTTGCTGGCTTTAATTTTTTTAGTGATTTTTTAACTTTTAAATTAAAGAGTGATATTGCCAAACGAAGCCTAAGAAAAATCTGTTTTCTTCCCAACCATTTTTCCAAACCATTCCGTATATATAATACTAGGAGTGCTGTACAAGAAAAAGAATAAGGAAAGGAAAAGAGTAAGGCAAGATTTGAACCTACCCAATTAGGCAAGATTTGAACTTACCCAATACGAAAGAATACAAAGAATTATATATATATATACTTCATATATTAACATATTAGCCTTGCCCGAAGAGGTGAGTTTTGTCTTCAAAATGCAGCTAAAAGCTGAGTTTTGCTTTTATTTTTATTTTTGTATAGAAGTACAATAGAACTCCCTCAAAATCTTTTTTCTCCTTTTTCTTTCTAATTATTTACTTTCTCTTTTAATATCAGGATTCTTGTTCTTTCTTTTCATTGTGATACGAGGAAGAAGTGCAACATGAGGAGCTATACTGTGATATTCTCATACTATTATTCTTTTTTTTTTTTTTTTTTTTTCCCATTGGTTTGTTAAATTGTTTAATTATGATTTTTTATTAGAAATTCTTTTATCTATAGGCATCTTTTGGTGCTTCTATTTGGACCGAAACTTCAATTTCTAGTAGCCAAGAGATGTACTTCAACCAAAACAAGGAAGGTGGCATGTTTCGTGTTGTGCAGTTCCAGTCTTCTGACGAGGCCAAGCAACTTTATGTTGCTCTAATGCGCTGTCGACATCCGAACTTGGCGCATGTTTTACAATTTACGGTGAGACCTTATGTTTTATAAAGTAATCTAATATTATCTTGAGTATTTTTTGTACCGGCATGTTTTTGGATTGTGCATTTTTTACTAAATAATTAAAAAATATATAGAAAAAATTAAAGAAATATTGGTAATTGGTTTAGTTGAATCTTCAATTTTCATACAAGAAAATTTTGACAAGTTAGTATATTATATAACATTTAACACATTAGATTTAGGTAAATTTTCCAAATTATGATGCATGATTTTAAAGCTTGGGTGGACACGGGATGCTAATATTGACCCGAGTCCATCCTCTATTGACGTTGGGCTTATATTCTTTATCCTAAGACCGGCCCTATAATGTTTTTGTTAGGCCTGAGCTTGGCCTGACATCTTGCTATGAAATACAAATCAATAACTTAAATTGAAAAGAAAAAATAAATCACTACAACTACCACATGGCTTGATGGTTTAAGTTTTTATTCATATTTCATTGAAGTTAAGTGTTTTCAATATACTAACAAAATTATGTACATGAACATAGTATTTATATAAACTTTGGCCAGGGGCCTTTAAGCGCTAATCGCAAGCCTGGTCTAAAAGGTGTTGGTGCCTTAGCCTGTATAGATCCTTTGAGCCTAAACACTAATTCTAAACACTATAATAATTGGGTTGGGCTATTAAGCCGATGTCCACCCCGCTTTAAAACTATAAAAAGTGCAAGCTGAATAAAAGTCTGATAGTCTCTTTCACACACACATCCATTTCCTTTTCTAGTTGCTTCTTTTTGATTTCATGCCTTTGTAATTGTAGGAAATATGTGTCACTATTGGAAATTGCCTTTTTTTTTCTTTTTTTTTTTCTCTAGTTGCATTTGTAGTTTTCTTTCAGTGTTCTCAATATATATTCTTTCTCTTCTATCTATAATTTTTCCCTTGGCTAATGTAATCAATTTTTATTTTTTGGTTACTTTTTGGAGTACTTTTACCTCGTTCCTGCTTTAGGTCTCCTTTGGTAATTCTCCATCCAAAGGAATAGATGGACCACGATTTATCATATATGCTAGTGTTAATTCCTTCCTAGAATGGTTTTGACAATCTAGTGCGTAGTCGTACTTTTTGCACGTTCATTTAAAGCTCATGCATTCTATAAAACACCCCTGAAGACCCAAAAAATTAAACGTCACATTAGTTCAGCTAGACCACTTTAGGCTTAAAACCAAAAAATGACAGAAACACCCTTCGCTAGATGTCCATATATATTACTCAATATACATACTTACCTGGTTTGTGTCATAGTTTAAACTAAGTCGTACAAAGATTCAAAAATTAAAGGTAAAAATAATGAACATTATGAAATAAAGTGGTAAATGAGAATAAGGAAGTGTAATAGGAGGTAGAAGGGATTAAAAACAAAGAAGATATGGTAGCAGCTTGTCTAGTTTCCATACAGCTTTGACTGGTTTTGTTTTGGGTTGCATCCATTTAAGAACTGTATACTTAAAAATGTGAGGTCACTACTAGAGGAAGTTACACTCAAACTATATATTTAATTTCAAGTTTATGCTTCAAATTTCTTTGTATGTAATATGATTGTTGCTTTTATTTTGAGAAATATTATGGATACCCTTCACATCCATTGGTAGCAAAGTGTCATCCAAGTTGAATATGCCGTGTGAAATTCTTCCAAAACATAAAAAAAATACAATAAAAGGGTCAACACTACAAAGAAAATCCTAACATACGTTGCAAAAGAAATTAGAAATGGT
Organism: Camellia lanceoleosa; assembly: GCA_025200525.1. Lineage (NCBI taxonomy): Eukaryota > Viridiplantae > Streptophyta > Magnoliopsida > Ericales > Theaceae > Camellia > Camellia lanceoleosa. Next base: position 109,689,443 of record CM045768.1, on the reverse strand, counting down.
ATTCTATTGTTATGTATTCGATTGAAAATGAATTGCTACTACTGGTATACTTTTCAATTAATTAATGCAAGCTAAATTGTTATTTGTATTTGATAAAACATATTTTAGGTGGAAGGAGAAGGAGGTTTTTTTTTAGCCTTCAGGAAACAAGGTACAAGCTTGAAAGACATTTTGGAGAAATTTGTTGATGTAAAGAAATTTTATGAGGATAATCGGATTACACCTTTCTACCAAAAGATTTTGGCGTAAGTACTAGTATTTAAAATTTAGTATTTCATGATACAAATAATTATAATTCTTTTAATGCTTATTAATAAATATTTTTACCAATGCAGTGACTTACTTCTAGTGGTAAGGCATTTGATGGATACCACAGTCAAGTGCACACTTGATCTGTCAGACATTTATATTTTGAATGGTGGACATGTTATGATGACAAATTTTAAATTGAGAGGTATGGCAAAATGTATAATTTATTCCTTGGCAAAAAAATTGTATAATTTATTCTTATTATACAATTATTAGTACATACGAGTTTCTTTGTCTAAATAACATGGTTTAATTGCAGGTTGTGAAGGCTATAAATGAAAGTACCAATTATGAAGCAAACATGGAAATGAATATTTTTATAAATTATCTTGAAAGTGAAAATGCAAAGTAAGTGCCTTATTAGATTTTTATTTTATTTATTATTTATTTTTATCTGGACTCTTACTAGCAAAGTTATTTGGGGAGCAAAATGAATCATTTGGATGATACGTGTATGTTCTCTTATATTGTAAACTAATAAATTTGGCTTTTGTAGCAACAGTATTATACAATCTTGCGTAGAAAATTCTGAACTTGATTTCATAATCTCGGCATGTTTTCCCTCTTTGTATCTTTGACTCCCTATTTAGATTTTCTCTTCTTGGATTTCTGTAGTTTCTCTATGTATGATTTTTCTCTTCTTGTATTTCTGTAGTTTCTCCATGTATGAATATATGCTCTGTGTCTGCTAGGTGTTTGATAAAATGCCATAAACAGAGAGAAGATAAGTGACTTGAAAAATCAAATATCAGTGTTGAAATATTTTTTGAGTTTAAATTTTAAATTTGGTTGGGGTTCTTTTCTCATGGAGAGATGCAGTTGTGTTATAAATATTTTGGTAACGGATTGATACATGATTAATTAAAATATTTGAGTAGTTTTGGTAGGCATTTATAACAATTATTTTCATAGTGAGTTATGTTCTTATTTTTGCCATTTTTCTTGTAGGTGTTTTACTGACTTATCCAAACTGCCTCTCTTTTGGACACCAGAAGAGAGAAGATTATTTCCTCGTGCTTTTTGGAACTTCATAAAAGGAAAATCTTCTCTATCTAGTGTGATGAGTATCTCACCTTTTGGAGAAAGTATCAATGTGATTGAAAACGATCCTATATTGAGGCAACTAAAGCAGCATGTGGACAATTACGAAAGTCAATTCGGAAAGGATCCATATGTGTCTTCTGTTTTCGATACACGTGAAACTGAAGTAAGGAACAACTTGGCCTTAATCAGCAAGTGCTTGTCCCACTTTCATGAACTGAAAATTACAAGCTTGGTAATAAATTTTTTTTTTCCCTTTTTCGTGTAATGTACTTTGGATATGATGTACTAAAATATTTGTTTTTCGAAATTATGTTATTTGATAGGGTCTCAAAAATGAAGATGAAGTAGCAAAATGTTTTGAAAAAGCATTCAAGGGCTACATCGGACAACTATATAAGTGGGCGTTGATTTTTGAAGCTAGTTCACAAGTAAAATTACTTCCGCAAAAGACAATTTTGAGTAAGCTATACAAGGAACCATGAATGACGTTTTTGTGGCAAGTGGGCTTTTGATTCACAACCAAGAATTTACATTTTTGTAAGACAAGTGTTATCTATTGTGGAGGTCTTGATGAATCTTATCATCTTGTTTGTTTTGGCTCAATTGACCATCTTTTGTTTATTCTTTAGGCTTCTAGGAGCTTAGGATGATAGCTAGGAGCCATGACACATGAAGCTCAAAATTTGATGAATTCTTAAGTTTCCATAAGTAAATGTCAACCTGCGTACATGAAAACTTTTTATTAGTTTTCTTCAATTGGTTGAAATTTTAAGCTAATCTTCTGTGTAAACTTAGCTTATTACGCAATACAATCCTTTCATTTGTCCTAGAACATATGCTGTGCTACATATACAATGGAGATAAATGCTGTGACATATCAGCTAAAATGGGATTGTTTGGAGGGAAAGCAGTAGGAGTAGGTGCAGAAGTGAGTCTCAATGGCACCATTGAAGGTGTCCAGGGCTCATTAGGATGTTGTTGGATTGCTAACTGAAGTTTGTACCCATTTTGTCACTTGGAGACCTGTTTTTTGTGGCAACAATCTTCTAAAGGCGGCCTGTGATTTAATGGTCCTGTTGCTACTATCTTTTAATGTTTTGTAAGATAATGGTTTCTTGAGAATATGACCTGAATATCTCCTATTGTGAATTAAAATTATGAACCAAAATTTAGCATTATTTGTTTGTAATGTTACTCTGCAGATTTCCTCTTGTGGAATTAAGATATAATTTAAGTTGCCAGCAGATATAAACTCTGGTAATTGCTCTGCAGGTGCTTTGTGAATTTAATCATGTCAATCCACAAGATGATGAGGATGTAAAAGAGTTTTTGAATGTGTTTATTAAGTGATACTTAGAAATGATCTTTTCTTTTCTTTTCTTCTCTTTTTCTATTTTTTATTTATTTTTTTATTGTGATATTTTTATACTATGTTTGATTGGGGGATTTGGAAAGAGATTTGAAAAAGGAAAAAAAAAAAGTGTGTGAAACTACGTAAAATGAATTGTAGTATATCAAACATACCTTCTTATATGCTTCAATGGACTTTTTGCATTCTCCCATTTTAAGATAGCATGCGGCCACGTTGAGATGTAATAGATTTTTCAAGCATCCAAAAGAAAAAAGGTCAATATATAAGAGAAAAAAATGCTATATGACATACAGAGAGGTTGTAGTAGTGATAATGTGTGAGTAAATAATAACTCACTTTAATACCGTATTTGGTTAGGTGATAATGAGAAAAAATTTGAAAAAAAAAGATTAAGTAAAATGTAGCGTATGCTTAGTTATTGTTATTCACTTCTGCTTTAGGGGATACATCTCAACTGTGACAAACCTAGTTAATTAGCTGACTTGTTTGATTGTTGAACTTCACTGGTTCATTGCTGCGAGTCAATTGGATATTTAAATTGGTCAACAGTCATTAGTTAGGTTATTGAAATAGATGATTGTTCTCTCTCTCTCTCTCTCTCTCACACACACACACACACACACAAAATGATTATTATGCAAATACACCTCTGAAAAATTGACCATTCAGTTTGCATCATTCCTGTGGAGTTCAACATTTGACAAATGGTATTTGTAATAAGAAGTGATATTACTTCATCCATGAGTTGAATGACCTTAGAATTAATCTGCTCAAGTTTGTGACATAGAAGGCCTGAAATTTGGTGATCACATTCATATGAAAGCCTCTGGATATGACACACAGTTCAAGCTTCTATGGCACAGTCAAGCTCCGTTGGGCTAATCGCTTTGATAGTCTAAATGAATAGTGGTAGGGGTGAATTCCATATGTGGAATCTGAAATGGGAGGTGAAAAGCTCTTCGGATCCGCTACCTAGAAGATTTAAGCAACAAGAGGAAATTGCTCATCTGATAATGAATTTTGAATGATAATAATAATAAACTTCTCGATAATACTAACTTGAGTCTTGGCATTGATCTAGGAGTCCCCCTATATAAACATCTCATGGTTGTTTGCTTTGGATAAGCTCTGATCTGCATCCAACATAAAGGTTAAATTTCTCATTACAAGATATTTATCAATAATAATAATAATAATAATAATTTACTCATTACCAGAATTTCATACAACAGAACAAAAACTAGTTAGCAGTAGTTTCAGTGGAATGCATAGAAGCATCTTAGACTAACGAGAAATGAAAACAAGATCTTTAATGCAAAGCTTGATTGATGCAAACTAGAAAAAATAAAAATAAAAATCATAATATTAGCCAACAAATATGCATATAGAACTAACAAAACTAGGGTGGAGGATCCCTTTCAGTTCAGATTTTGACTTGAATAGCGTTGTTTGGGCCTGTGGTGTTTACTACGGGTCCTATTTCGATGATTCAAATTGTTTATTTTATCAGATATTTTGTATATTTTATTTATAAAAAAAATTAAGTAAATCAGACAATTGTAACTTGTTTAATTTATCACATTTTTAAATAAAAAAATATTTAATCCAAAATATGGATGAGAGGGATGCTCTCTTAAAACTAGTATATGATTTAGCCACCAATCTATCTATCTATCTATCTATCTATATATTATACAAGCAGAAAGGTAATCTAATGAGGAAGCCTTTAAGGCCTCCAAATCCGCATTTTAAAATTGTTATTTTTTTTTTTATTTTAAAATTATTTTTAGAAAAACACTATTGGTCATTAATTATTTAAAATTAATTATTATACCATAATTTGAAAATTTTGAAAAGAAATAAACTTTCTACTTTATACTCTTTCTTATGTAACTTTCTTCGATTCCATATTTTGTAATTTTTAAACACTTTTGATTTATTTGTTTTGATTTTCTATATATATATATTTGTTATTTTGTTGTAGAGATTGTGTGAATTGCAATATGAGTTATGATTACCGGCTTCTTAGGTTGTTATCCAATACCTTTAGCGTGAAAAATATTTTCTTTAACAATTTTTCTTAAATTTACTTTGTATTTTTTTTTTTAATTTGGTGTTCATATTTGTTTTTCTTTTAAGGGTCATTATAGAAACTCGTAATTTAAATTTTGGTAATTACTATTTTTTTAGAAACTTATATTATATGAATGGTTTGCTGAAGGCAGTTTTAGTATTTTTTTTGTTTTGTTTTTTATTTTTATTTTCAGAATGAAGTTTTTGGGAAAAGAAATTGGTAAGTCTGACAAATTTTGTAAACAGTTACTTTTTTGTTATTGAGAAAAATTCAAGTAAGCTTTATTTTATTTTATTTTTTTGTCTTTTATTTCTTTTTTTTTTTCCCTTCAATTTTTTAGATTCTTCTTGAATAATAGGACATCAAAAATAAGGAAAAAATTAATATGGATTTATTTATTTTAATTGAAGAAAATAAAAATTAATAAATGGTAACTTTTAAACATTTGCTAAATAAGGTGGATGTTAATATTTCGTATTTTTGTTATAAAAAATATTTTAAAAAATATTTTCTAATTCAAAAATAACTAAATAAGTGGGTCAAGTAAGTCATGAATTGGACAAAAAATCAAAACAAATCTCTAAAGACTAGGCTTGAGCTAAGAATTATTGGTATAAAAATCGATTCAAACTTGGTTTTTAGGTTAATTTTAGTGTTTAATCTAATAATGGAACCCCCTAAACTAGCTCATTGCCATCACAATGTGAGAAACTATAACATAATTTAGACATAAAGTTTAAATTTATTATTATTAAATGTTTATATTGATGAACCAATGAATTTTTTAGATCAGGTGTAAAGCTAAGGCTAGAATATGGTTCAAAATTTTGGGCGACTCGATTCAGATAGTTTTTTTAATATATAAACATACCTAACTATTCATTTAATACTTTTAAACATAAATATGTAACTTTTTTTTTTACTCAAATTTACTTTTTCTTAATAAATATGCATAAACATATACATATTTTTTTTTATTTTAATTATATGAAAATACTTACTATTTATCAATTTAATAAATCAGTAGGTCAAATAATTCATAAGTTAAGCATAAACTAAGATAATTTTTTAACAATTAGGTCATGGTCAAGTTGGCTTAAAAGTTGAATTGTTTAAGCATTTTTTAATATTTATATCCCCATTCTAACTCTTCAAGCCAAATCAACAAAATAAATTTAGGGTCAATAAAATATTGAATTGGCCAAGTTTCTTAGAAGATTGCCGAATATGGGTAGCTGATATTAGAAGGATTGTTTTAGAGGTTATGTCTAACGACATCAAGTCTTATTTGAGGAGTGACTTGAAGATAAGGGTCATTTGCTTATATTTCCTTTTTTAATCATTTTTTATATATATTTTTTATTCAATTTTTCTTTTTTTATATATAAACTAATTTTAATTGATTAATTTTTGCAAAATAGATATGCTGAGTGAATTTTACAAAATGAATAATGAGGTAATTGGTTAATTGACAAAACAAAATTACAAAATTTATCAAGAAGAAATGTATGTATATTTTATCATAAAAATAAGTTTATCAAAATAATTTTTAATTCAATCCGTGCATAGCACGGGTAATAGGCATGTTTAGCACAAATAAAAGATTAGTATGCATATATGTCCACAATGGGAAAATTTTGTTGGAAATAGTTATAAAATTCTGGGTAAAACCAGAATTTTTTCCTAAGTTTGGTCTAATTTTTAGGTGGGCCCTGTGCATTGATTTACACGGGTCAAAGTGGTAACGCGTTCTATGCCGCGTTGTGATTCACGTGGTATATTTGGTTGCTCAAAACCATGAATGGGAAATTGAAACCAAAGTATGCTCCATGGAAATGGAGTTTTGGTGGAAATTCCTTAAAGGTTTGTATAAGGCTTGTCCCACATTGATTTGGTGGGAGGTTTTGAGAGGGTTTATAAGACATGGGTTTGGTACTTGGGGTGTGCCCCAAGGGGTACCCAAGTGTTTTAGAGGGAGAGGTTATGAGCTAGACTCATTGGACCCAAAAACCACCACACGCACGCCGCCGTCCGTCCAATCGATCGGGTGGGCTTAGGCGCGGGTGTGAGGTTGGGTTGGGCTTGTTCGGTCCAATACTAATCTTTTTGGGCTAAAAACATTTGAAAGAATTCAAATTAAATTGGTTTGGATTTAATATTCATCCAAACAAGGCCCTTCCCGTTTTCAAACAGAATTAAACTAGTTTGGATTTATTGTTCATCCAAACAGGGTCTTTCTTGTTTTTGAACCCAACAGATTTAAATCTGTTTGAATTTCAAACCAAACAGTGCCTAACCTATTTGTGTCTGTTTAATTCAAATTGAACATGTACAGTACCTGTTTAATTCAAAACCAAGAGCCACCTATACATCTATAAATAGACCAGCCTATTATTTAGATTTTCACTCCAATTTTCGTACTCTTTCTTTTGCTTTAGATCTCTGCCATATTGCTGCATTTTATTTCTGAAAGAAAGAGTGTAAACATTTTGTGTGTTCGCCGGACGAATAAATTGTAGTGCTGCATTTATTCGTTGATAGATCATTTCATCCTGGGAGATAGACGTCTAAATTCTGAAAGCACCGTGGAGAGGACGAATCTGTCTTAAGGACACAGTGTTAAACACTGGACTTGATCAGAAAAATTATTCAAAGAAATTAACCAAGTAAGTTGTTTAATTTTATTCTGTTATTTATTTATTTATTTAAATCAGATTTCAATTTTGTTTTTGTAACAAAATAAAATCTGTTTTATTTATTTATTTATTATTTCGAGTTTGATTTTTGTAATCAAACAAATTCTCTCCTTTTCTTTATTTCTTTAAATTCTAATTGTTGTTTTGTATACAATAGAATTAAAATCTTTTAAATAAAGTGAAGATTGGCCAACAAAATTATGTAGTGGTCTCTGGGCAATGTCACGTGGTGCCTCAACTTAATATGATTTGTTGAAATTATGAGATTTAGTACTTTTTGTTAGATTAATGGAAGACAACTTAACAAATGTCAAGTGTCTATTAGTGTGAAGTAATGCTCCTAAACCACCTAATAACCACTTCCACAATGGTTACAGTGGGGCATTTTCCTAAATAAGTCAAAATAATAAAGGAATTTTCAAACTAAGCCTAGTTTTGAAAGAATTCCCAAAATAAGCTAACTTTCATGATTTTTTCAAAAAAATTTATCAAAAAAATTTCTTTTGAACTCGCTGTTATAAACCGCGATTTTATCCAAAAAAAAAAAAAAAAGGACTTGTTCACTCAAAACATATATATTAAAATGTGAGCAAAACATTACTTATGATGTTGGCAGCTCAAATGGTAGCTCAGTGATTATGCCCACGCACAGACGTGGGTTCAAACCACCACGCCAACTTCGTTTTTTTTTTTTCACTCACTCTATACTTTATATATTTATTACGTAATTTTTTTATCAAAAAAAAAGTAAAACATTTGTTTGGTTAACTAAAAAGTAAAAAAGTAAAATGCATTTTTTCTGTACATTTTTTTATATTTTTATGTACATTTTTTGTATTTTTATATATTTATTAATTTTGAAAAATATTTTTTCACAAATTTTTTACTTTTTAAATATATCTAAGTAAGGTACATCTAAAAAAGTAAAAAATAATGTTTAAAATTTAAAAAATATTCAATAAAAACAAAATAATACGAAAATCAAAAAACTCAATTTTCAAACAACTAAATCCAACAAACTGAAACCAAATACACTGAATATTTTTTAAACAATTATGTTGACATTTTGAAAAAAATTGTGTTTGATAGAAAAAAATTTTAGTTAACCAAACAAATATTTTATGTAAAAAATGTTTTTTTATGTATTTTTCAGCAAAATATTTTTGTAAAAAATGTAAAAATATTTTTGTATTTTCAGCAAAATGTAAAAAATGTAAAAATATTTTTGTATTTTTAGTATTTTTTGTAAAAATACATTTTTTTTTGTAAAAATACATTTCCCTAAAAAATATAAAATACATTTTTTACATTTTTTGAGTATATTTTGCTGAAAAAATACTAAAAATATAAAAATATTTTTTCTATACATTTTTTTGTATTTTTATGTATTTATTAATTTTTAAAAATATTTTTTCACAAATTTTTTACTTTTTAAATATATCTGACTAAGGTACATCTAAAAAAGTAAAAAAAAAATGTTTAAAATTTTAAAAATATTTACTAAAAACAAAAAAATATGAAAATTAAAAAACTCAATTTTCAAACAACTAAATTCAAAAAATCCAAACCAAATACACTGAATACTTTTTAAACAATTATGTTGACATTTTGAAAAAAATTGTGTTTTGCTCACATGTTTTACTTTTTTTTTGATAAAAAAATTACATAATAAATATATAGAGTATAGAGTGAGTGGAAGAAAAAAAAAAAAGGGAAGAAGTTGGCGTGGTGGTTTGAACCCACGTCTGTGCGTGGGCATAATCACTGAGCTACCATTTGAGCTGCCAACATCATAAGTGATGCTTTGCTCAGATTTTAATATATATGTTTTGAGTACACAAGTCCTTTTTTTTTGGGATAAAATCGCAGTTTATAACAGCGAGTTCAAAAGAAAATTTTTTTTTTGATAAAATCGCGGTTTGTAATAGCGAGTTCAAAAGAAATTTTTTTTTTAATGAAATCGCTGTATAAAAAATTCAAAAAAAAAAAAAAAAATTAAAAAAAAATTAAGCCAGAAATCATGATTCAAAAGAAAAAAAAAACTAATTAAATTCGCGTTTCGTAACCGCGAGTTCTTAATCAAACTCGTTTTTTGTAACAGCGAGTTTAACATTACCAATTTTCACGCGAGAGGGGTGAAAAAGTGTTGAACTCGCGATTGTGAACCGCGAGTTAGCTTATTTTGAGAATTCTTTCAAAACTAGGCTTAGTTTGGGAATTCCTTTATTATTTTGGCTTATTTAGGGAAATGCCCCGGTTACAGTCTGCAGACTCGGTCATATCCTAAGCATTAAAATGGTCTACCCTAGAATGCGTGCTTTGTAGCATACGGACAATTTAGTTGTGCATATAGGCTGATTTTGGTAATTGAATTAAAAGTAAAAAAATTAATTAAATTTTTTTTTGAGTCATATCATCTCTTTATTTTTATATTTTTTTTAAAAAAAAATTAAAAAAATTAAAAAATTGACTTTGAATTTACTTCTCAAAACACCCCATAAACGTGTCAATAGGTCCTCATCAAAAAATTATTAAGTATTGTATTTATATTCTTTCACCAATAATCAATTATCATATTCTTTTATGTACCTTAATCATCTAACACAAAATCATAATATTTCACATTCTCTATTAATTATAATAACATAGAGCACCACATTACGCCCTCTTAAATACTTAATAATCAACCGCCTCTATCTCCCCTAATTAGCAAAATCGTGGCCCATTTTATTTTTGAAATACCAAATCAATTGTCACATTTCACATCTTATGTAAGTCCGCACTTTGCCATTTTATGAGTTTCACAAAACATTCATATAATATAATTCATGAGGTATGAGACACAGGGATGAACCGCCGCGCTGGGGGGGTGTAGGGGCGACCACCTCCTAAAAGTTTTGAAAAAAACCCCTTAGATATAGTATTAAAATTACAAATATTTTAAAATTATATAGGTTCGTCATCTCAAAGTTTTTGCAAAAAATTGAAGAACCGCCATTTCTATTTTAAAATTTAAAATTTTAATTATTTTTTTGATAAATACTAAAAATAATAATAATAATAATTTATTTTTTAAGTATGATTACTTTTTATTTCAAATTTAGTAATGTTAAAATAATTGAGAATTTATTTGTTACTCTCACAGTTAATCTATGTGGCTCTTCTTGTAAAAGGCATGATCAATAGAAAGTTGTTCCAGCTGAAGAAATTGTAACAAAACTTGCCATTGATGAAGTTGAAACTGGTAAAGGAAAAAATCAAGTTAGGACATTGAAATGGGTTGGAGATACTCGATAGGGTTCTCACTTGGGATCTATTTCCAGTTTGATAAATATGTTTAGTGCAACTTGTTCAATCTTAAGTAATGTCATCAATGATGGAGCCACCTCTACTCAACGTGCAGATGCTGATGGAGTTTATGATAAGATTACATCTTTTCAGTTTGTGTTTATCTTACATCTTATGAGAAATATTATGGGGGACTACTGATGATCTTTGCCAAGCTTTGCAACGTAAATCCCAAGATATATTGAATGCAATGCATTTAGTGTCAACTACAAAAGCACTTGTTCAAAAATATAAAGAAGATGAATGGATTCCTTTGTTGGAGAATGTTCAACTATTTTGTGGAAAATATGACATAGATATTCCTGATATGAGTGCTCGTTACACATCTGGTAGAAGTCGTACTTGTCACCAAAGAGATCACATTACTATTGAGCATCATTTTCGGGTTGATATTTTCACAATTATATGTGATTCTCAATTGCAAGAATTGAACAACAGATTCAAAGAAGCTGTGATGGAGTTGCTTATTCTTAGCTCTGCTTTAGATCCTAGGGATGATTACAATTCATTCAAAATTGAAGATATATGCAAGCTTGCAAATCAATTTTATTCTAATGACTTTACAGAGCAAGAAAAAATCCATTTAAAATTCCAATTGCAAAACTACGAGACTGACATCCTTAAATAGCCTGAGTTTCAGCAGTTGTTGACAATTTCTAACTTGTGCCAAATGTTGGTAACAACAAGGAAGTCAACAACTTATCCTCTTGTAGACAGATTAATTTGTCTTGTTCTAACTTCGCCAGTTTCTACGGTGACAACAAAACGTGCATTTTCAGCCATGAAAATTGTAAATACTAGATTGCGCAATAGGATGGATAATGATTTTCTTTCAAGCTACTTGTTAACATATGTTGAGAAAAACAATGCTTGAGATTTTGATATAGATTCCATTATAGATGCTTTTTATATTATGAAAGAATGTCAAGTACAGCTTTAGATGCCTAAGTAGATATGTAGAGCAAATAGTTGCTTTATTGAAAATTAATATGGATTTAGTAGAACATATCCAGTTGTATTTTAATAATATTTTGTAATTATATACGATGAATGGAAACATCTAATTATACATTTTTGTGATAGTTGGGTAGAAATTGATATTGTATATCACATGCTCATTAAAAAATTTTTGATTGTATATTTTTCTCAAGTTTTGCATTGAAAACATAATTTGTCAAACATAGCATTACTAAATTACTACTCACAAATAGCTTGGCCAGACAAGGTGTTTCCCTCCAAGGTTTGACCTACACAAAACAATAGCAAACGTTGAAGCATAGAAACTTCAAACTTCTTATAGAAATTTATCAATTCTCTTTTCTAGTTAAACATGTTTCAAGTGGGTTTCAAATTATGTCACTCATGTGTCTAGGTCCTAAACATGCCTAAAAGGGTCCAAGGAAAGGGAGAGAATTGAGCGAAGTTAAGTTTTCAATTTTCCAAGACTGGCCAATCCACTCGAGCGATCGCTTCACCGCTCGAGTAACGAATGAATATTTCCAGAAGTTCAAGTTTGTAAAAGGAGATTCTAGGAGTTCCTAAAGTGCACTCGAGCCACTCTTCAATCGCTCGAGTAGTTAACTAACTTAGTCAGGTTCTTGGGCGGTTCCGCCGAGCAAAGATCTTCACTTTTCGGCGATGATCTCTGAGCAGTCTGCAGATTCGAGAATTGCTCTTTTCTAGGTCGTTTCTAGGTCTTCCAAACTCAATTTTCAAGCTTTCAAATCCCACATCTTGATCCATAACATCCTATTAATCATATATATATAGTGAAAGAATAATAAAACTTAGGATTATGCATTGATTTGAAGATTAAACAAGTAATAAATACTTTAATTCAAGTTTCTCAACCTTTTCACCCCTTTCTTTCATTCAATGTTTTCAATTCTTCAAAACCAAGTTCTAAAATTTCTTAATCATAAATAAAAGGTGTAGGTTCATAGCATAATGTTTATCTTGCTCAAATCTTACATAAGATTAGTTCAAAACATAATTTTTATATCATTTCCTCAAACTCTTACCTAATTTCCAAACTTTCCTATTTTCTTTTTATTTCAATCTTCCAAAACTTATTCCTAATCAATTTTTGGCTATGTTTTGATATGGAAATATAGAAGAGGGTGGGGTTTCTTACCTCGTAATGATTTTCTTGGAATTTCTAGGCTCAAATCCTTAGCTTTTTTGAATTTTCTTGCATTTTCTCTTTTTCCTCTTCTCTTATTCTCTTCTTCTGCTTCTCCCTATTGTTCTTGTGTTCTACAGCAAATACCTTATTTGTTTGGCTTGAGACATGAGGTTTTATATGGTGTGAATGGGGCAAAAGTTATAAGTTTCCTTAATTAGCTAATCTCCTTAGTTTTGGCCTAGCTAACCAAGTTTAAAACTAAATAATCTAATCTTATTTTAATCATACTTATTCTAATTAATCCTAATTAGCAGTTTGGCAAATAGCATGGGATATACACGTTCATTAAACTAAAGCCTTTAAGCTTCGCAATTAAGGCATAGGGACATCCTATGATTTACAAATTCCAATCTAAACCATCCCCTAACTTAAAGCATGAAACAAGCAATATTTTCTAAGGTTAAGTTTCCAAACAACCTTTTCCTTCTCCTATACTCCTACAAATAAACACTTACCATGAGATTAATATGCATGAATGTCGTTATATGCATATGCATGAAGTGTCGGGTGTCACAGTGGATGTGTCAATTAATGCTTTACTTAGAAAATGGAGGACCCTAATAAGGATGGGAAATCTCTCTCCATTAATAATGTCAAATGGCTCATAGAATGAAAAATAAACCAAGAAAATAGAAAATGGTGGACCTTAGGATGTGTTTGTTTAGACGGACTGGATAAGGGGGGATTACAATCCATCGGACTTGAATCCTAGAACTGTGAATCTCTCAGACTATTTGGTTGGATTGGATGTGTATCCTGTATTTATTTTCTCATGAGATTAGATGTCTGGAAATGACTATTTTTAATAAATATAATGTTTGGTGATAAGGATAAATGAACAAAAGACTATTTTACCCCTTTCAATTGTTTACTAAGTAATAACAATATTAAACATATCTTTAATATTTTAATTATTTTTAGATTAAATAAAAATTTATTTTATTTTATTTTTTACACTATTAAGTAAAATTATTTTTTAAAAATTAAACAAATAAAATAAATAAAATATCATTAAAAATATATGTTATTTTTAATTAAAATTTTAAATAAATTTATTTTAAAAAATAATAATAATTAAATTATGAAATTAAATGAAACATGTATTAAAATTTAAATAATGAAATTAAATAAAATATAAGCAAAATTTTAAAATAAAATATCAATAAAATATCTATAAAAAATTATTTTAAAAACTTAAATAAATCAAACATCAATAAAAAGTTAAATAAAATTATTTTGTTTTTAAATTGAGACATTTAAATTTTATTGAATTTTACTAAATATAATACATAATTAAATAGTAGAGGGTCAATATGGTCATTTCGCCATCTAATCCCATGGGCTTGTTATCCCATGAAAATTGTCCCACACTCCCTCCAGGATAGTGTAATCCCACATATAGGGGATAAGGAGTCTGGCCGGTCTCCATGTCTGGCGGATTAAAAAAAAAAAACAAACGCCAGATGTAACACGTCCGCGGGGGACCTCGCGCTACAGTTCGGACTCTCCTTTTTTGTGTTGCGGTTCTAAATCTGAACCAAAGAGTCCAAATTCGGCAAATCGTTTTGAAGAAAAACCGATTTTTGAAAAGTAGTGCCAAACATGGACTGCTTTGCCAGATTACAGAGTCGCCACCTAAATATTTATTTTTGGAAAATTTAGGAAACCCTGACTCGGTGCCAAAGGCCACATGTCCGTCATCACCAAAGTGATCTTGGCTCGGGAGCTTGGGTACGATCGGGGAAGGTCAGCTATGAGCACCCCCTTTCGCCCGGTCCGAAGACCGGCCTCTACTAACCGTGATATCTGATTTTGAAAACTTTATGCGTTCTTATTCCAGTTAGTAGCCTAGAATTACTATGTGATGCGCACAGCAAAAAAGTATAGACTAGATTGCCTAACTTGGAAATAAACATTGCATATCCGTTTGTTTGAAAAACAGTTTGGAATTTGCTACCCGCAAGTAGGCTAAAATGCGGATTTCAATGAGTTGTCCCAACTCACGCAATCCAACCTCCACCCACAGGCATTCAAACAGTTTGTAACACATAAGCATTTAGCCGCATGGCAAGCATACTGTCATGGTAAACATTCACACGCATGCGATATGCTAAAGCATAAATACTTACATCGTACTCCAAGCCAAAACAGAAAGCTAGTTAGCAAAACATGCATGACCTAGTTCATGTTAAGTGGCTAATGCAACACAAGCATAGATGCAATCTAGAGTAGGCTCGGCTAATCCTAATCATGGCATATGAAGCGCGAACATTTGATGCACGTATTCAATTTGGAAATTGAAAATTGCAATGCAGTTTGTATGATGTACCGAGCCCGGTGCATGTAAGCAAATGCATGAATGCACGCATGCATTGCATAAAGTATGCTAATTTAGATATGCCCTAATCTACCATCATAAGCAGGTAAATAAAAGGGATAGAAAGAAGTGAGGGTTGGAAGACATACATCCACTCACACACACTTATTACAATTTTGCCCTCACTCGGAGGGATCAAATAATAATACAGTCCAAGAGAATAAACGAATAAATTAAATATTACAAAATTCTAACTATTAAAATTTAAGCAAATAAATGAAAGAAAAGGGGCCTCAGCCCTGCCTTGGGGCGCGCGAATGATGCATGCTCGATCCGACTTGCCCGGAAAACCCGTGTCATGGCATTCTCGCTTATACATTTTCTTGCGCCTCTCTAAAAATTCCCAAAGCTTCAGGACACCTTCTAAATGATCTGCGATAACCCACCGGCTGGGGGAAGTGATCACCGGTTGCTGCAATTGACCACCGGCTGCATGTGGGGTTTATCGGCACAAAACAATGCAGTCGGCACAATATCTCGCCGGCCGTGAAATTCCTCGCAGACGGTTTGACAATGACAAGAAGACAAGAATGCATGGCATGGGTTTTGGGGGACATGTAAGCATGGTCATTGCCTCCTATCATGCTTGGGGACTCAAGGAGGCAAGACCCTTGGTTCTTGGGCCACCAATAGTGCATCTTGATGCATGATAACCCTAAGAACCAAGGTTGCATTTTGATATGAAAATGCATGCAACACAAAATGCTAACTAAGTCCCTATCATGCCAATATCAAGGGCCTTAGTGACATGGAAATTGAGGTGTGCTTTGTCACTTGAAGTACAAACACCCCTCATTTCCCATACTTGGTTTGACACCCCAAACCAAGTGATGAAATGCAACTTATGCAAACATGCAAACATGCCAACATGCAAACGTGCAAACATGGACCATGGGAGCCAAGATGCTAGCAAATTAAGTACCACACAACTAACACATTAGTCATGTAAAATGCTTAGAATGTGCAAGATGCTAGTGTGATGCAAACATGAGGCAAATATGCAATAGGATCAATAGGTTACAACACTTAGCGGACCAAACATGTAACTAACATGTGATGAGTGTAAAGTAGGGGACTTAGCCACCATGGGGGAGGCCTCAAACCTCCCCAAAAATAGTAGCAAGATGTGCTCCGAAACAAGAACAAAATGTCATGCAAGCATGCAATTTGATGGGCCTAAGCCTAAAGAACCAAAGTGAACACCCAAGTGCCATTAACATGGCCACTCATGGCACATGTTGGGCAACCAAAAACAGAGATTCAACATGCAAAAATACACCCAAGTCCCACACATGGCAGCCCCAAAACAACCCAAAAAACACAAGGCAAGCATTATGCACATTTCAAGGCCTAAAGGACACACCCTTAAATCATAAAAAGAGATGATAAATCTGAGCATACGAGCATGGAATATGGCCTGAAATAGCATGGTAAAAGGGCCTCAAATTACTTAAATGACTTAACCAATGTATATGCATGGATCATATACTCAAAGCTTGTAAGCCATCATACAAAACAAACATGTGAAGCATGCCAGATGTGGCCAAAACAATGGCTCGCAGCCCTAATACATGGTAATATGATACTAATACCCTCATGAAATCAAACTAAAATATGCAAAGAACATGGCCTAGATGCATGACATACTTTTAAGCATTAGAGAGCATTTCAAAGCAAGTATGATAGACATGCTAAGGACCATAAATCCGACCAAAAACAGAGGTATAATATGTCATATCAAGCACAAATATACTCTGAAATGAGGCCAAAACTCAACGCACACACATGCTATTCTTTAGGTCCAAAACAAAAGCAAACAAAGAGCAAAGGGGAGAGGGGTGTCCCTCCCCTATATGTGACCTAAAACCACCTTCCCCACCACTGAAAACCCACTGGTTTTCAGTGGTGAGAAGGCCAAAAATACTGAAGTTAGACAATGCTCCAAAAAGAGGCACAAAAGGACCAAAACAAAGCCTAAAAGAGTGAGGCTTCACTCAAATACAAAAGTGACCTTAATGAATGTTCTTGAGCAAGTAAAAACAAGGTTTTCTTATGTTAAACACAAGTCCAAAAACACAAAGCAAAAGGGGTAGAAACTAGTTGCAAGAATGGGGAATCTAAAGCAAAGAGTTTACCCTTGAAGATCCAATGAAGAACAGGTGGAGCAGCCCTCCTCTAGTGGTCAAAACCAGTCCAAGATCACACAAAACAAACCTCCAAGCCTCTCAATCTCGAGCTAAGGTGTACTAGTGTGTGTAATGGTGCAAAAATGAGGTAAAACTACACTTTTAGGCCCAAGAACACACACACAAGAGGAGAGAGAGGGAAAATATAGAGAGAGAAAGTGTATCACACAGATATATAGATATAAGCTCTGGTTTTTGACCTAAAATGGCTAACCCCTCACTCAAAGGGAAGAGATGAGCTTATATAGGCAAACTAAGGCTCTCAACTTAAGGGCTAAGCAAAAGGAAAGGGGTCAAGGGACCAAGGGGGTGCAAGGCTTCTTGGAGAAGCCAAAACAGCTGGTCAAGCTTCTCCAAGAAGCTTGGCCAAAAGGGGTCAAGCTTCTAGAAGCTTGAGGGGGTTCAAAGGGCAAGGGGGTCAATCCCATGCACGGGGATGAGTAATAGTGCACACCAGCTGGCACAGCTGGAATGCACCATGACCCAGGGGTGCAAAAAGGTCAAACCGGCCAGCCAAAACAGTCACCGGCACAAAACACTGCCGGTCGGCAACATATGGTGCCGACCGGCCAAGGATTTGGATAAAATAGTGCCGATGGCTACTAGAGAGTGCCGGTGGAGGTGTGGGGCAGCCGGTGGGATTTAGGGATGGCTAACAAGCCTTCCCCTACCCTCAAATGCAAAAACACACAAGTACTTGGTGCATAACCAAGCACAAAACAAGCCGGTTGAGAGGTCCTGAGGCACGGCGCGCAGCCGGGGCCTCCGGGAACTCAAAACAAACACAAACATGGATAATCACCGGGTGTTCAAGCGGTGACGTCCAAGTCTTGAGGACGGTCAAAAATAGGGTGTCTACACCAGATAAAAGGCTTCCAATAGATTACAATTCGAACAATAAATAATCTCCCCTAATCTCCCCAATCAAACGCATCCTTAGAGTGTGTTTGATTGGACAAATTGGATAAGGGAGGATTATAATCCATTGGATTTGAGTTCTGGGACTGTGAATCCCCCGGACTATTTGGTTGGATTGGATATGTATCCTGTGTTTGTTTCCTCATGAGATTAGATGTCTGGAAAGGACTATTTTTAGTGAATCCAACGTTTGGTTGGATGGATTGGATAGGATAAATGACCAAAAGACTATTTTACCCTTTTTCAATAGTTTATTAAATAATAGCAATATTAAACATATCTTTAATATTTTAATTATTTTTATCTAGATTAAATAAAAATTTATTTTATTTTATTTTTTACACAATTAAATAAATTTAATTTTTAAAAATTAAATAAATAAGATAAATAAAATATCAATAAAAATATATGTTATTTTTTAATTAAAATTTTAAATAAATTTGTTTTTAAAAATAATAATCATTAAACAATGAAATTAAATAAAACATCTATTAAAATTTAAATAGTGAAATTAAATAAAATATAAACAAAATTTTAAAATAAAACATCAACAAAATATCTATAAAAAATTATTTGAAAAAAATTAAATAAATAAAACATCAATAAAAAGTTAAATAAAATTATTTATTTTTAAATTGAGGCATTTAAATTTTATTGAATTTTACTAAATATAATACATAATTAAATAGTAGAGGGTCAAAATGGTCATTTTACCACCTAATTCCAATAGTGGATTGTCCCCCAAAATTGTCCCACACCCTCTCCCCCAGGACACAATAGTCTCCCATATGGGGGATAAGGAGTCCAACGGACTAAAAAAAAACAAACGGCGGACTGGATGCTTCCTCCAGATTACAATCCGCACAGTAAATAGTCCCCCCTTATCCCCCTAATCAAACATACCCTTATTGTATTATCTTCTTATAAATTTTGATCAAATCCAGTATTCAATACTGTGTTCTTAAGGCAGATTCGTCCTCTCCAAGGTGTTTTTAGATTATAAATGTCTATCTCCCAAGATAAAATGATTAACGACAACTAGTAGTATTACCAATTAATTGCCAGCGAACACACTCTGTGTTTATACTCTTTTTCATAGAAAATTAATGCAGTAAAATGCAGGAAGCAAAAACATAAAAGAAGAACGAAAAATTGGATAATCAAACCAAATAGAGGACTTGTCTATTTATAGGAGAACTGGTGGCCTTTCAGAATAGACTTCAACAGGTAAAAAACCTATTCAGGACAAAAATGAACCGGTAATATTTCTAGGAGAATTGGTGGCTTTTCAGGACAGACTTGAACAGGTAAAAAACCTATTTGAGATAGAGTTGAATAGGTAAAAACCTGTTCAGACAGATTTGAACAAAAAAGACCTATTTGGATTGAATTTAAACAGGTAAGAACTTGTTCAGTTTGGAGGAATAGGTGCATTGGACCAAACGACCAATGTTCAAAAACGGTGGGGTCAATTTAGAATTAATTTTGAATTTCAAATTCCAAATGGTAAGAATTTAATTTTAGAAAAAATAAAATTTAAATGTTTTTGGCCCAAAAAAGATAAGTATTGGGTCAGACAAACCCAACCCAACTCGCTTAAGCAGGGCGGCATGTATGCGATACAAACCTTGGAGCTCTTTCCAAGATACAAACTCAAGGCTTATAAACCCATACCAAATTTGCCCACCAAAACAATGTGGGACAAACCTTATCTCTATCATTTATTGAAATTTCACCAAAATACCATTTTCATAGAGCTCATTTTAGTATCAATTTCTCGTTCACCTGATAATGGTTTTGAGCAACCAAATATACAACGTGAATTGTTACGTGGCAAAGAAGGTGTTGCCACATGGACTCGGCAACTTTGGCTCATGGGTCTTATTTGAAAAATAGACTAAAGTTTAAGGCCTTATTTGGGAACATATTTTTTTTAGTAATTTTTTGACTTTTTGACTAAAATATGATATAAAAAAATTAGTATGTTTGGAATATTTTTTAGTTTTTTACGAAAGAAGTGCAAAAAATAGAGAGAAAATGAAATTTTTGACTTTTTGATATAAGTTGCTGGCTTTAATTTTTTTAGTGATTTTTTAACTTTTAAATTAAAGAGTGATATTGCCAAACGAAGCCTAAGAAAAATCTGTTTTCTTCCCAACCATTTTTCCAAACCATTCCGTATATATAATACTAGGAGTGCTGTACAAGAAAAAGAATAAGGAAAGGAAAAGAGTAAGGCAAGATTTGAACCCACCCAATTAGGCAAGATTTGAACTTACCCAATACGAAAGAATACAAAGAATTATATATATATATACTTCATATATTAACATATTAGCCTTGCCCGAAGAGCTGAGTTTTGTCTTCAAAATGCAGCTAAAAGCTGAGTTTTGCTTTTATTTTTATTTTTATATAGAAGTACAATAGAACTCCCTCAAAATCTTTTTTCTCCTTTTTCTTTCTAATTATTTACTTTCTCTTTTAATATCAGGATTCTTGTTCTTTCTTTTCATTGTGATACGAGGAAGAAGTGCAACATGAGGAGCTATACTGTGATATTCTCATACTATTATTCTTTTTTTTTTTTTTTTTCCATTGGTTTGTTAAATTGTTTAATTATGATTTATTAGAAATTCTCTTTGTCTATAGGCATCTTTTGGTGCTTCTATTTGGACCGAAACTTCAATTTCTAGTAGCCAAGAGATGTACTTCAACCAAAACAAGGAAGGTGGCATGTTTCGTCTTGTGCAATTCCAATCTTCTGACGAGGCCAAGCAACTTTATGGTGCTCTAATGCGCTGTCGACATCCGAACTTGGCGCATGTTTTACAATTTACGGTGAGACCTTATGTTTTATAAAGTAATCTAATATTATCTTGAGTATTTTTTGTACCGGCATGTTTTTGGATTGTGCATTTTTTACTAAATAATTAAAAAATATATAGAAAAAATTAAAGAAATATTGGTAATTGGTTTAGTTGAATCTTCAATTTTCATACAAGAAAATTTTGACAAGTTAGTATATTATATAACATTTAACACATTAGATTTAGGTAAATTTTCCAAATTATGATGCATGATTTTAAAGCTTGGGTGGACACGGGATGCTAATATTGACCCGAGTCCATCCTATATTGACGTTGGGCTATATTCTTTATCCTAAGACCGGCCCTATAATGTTTTTGTTAGGCCTGAGCTTGGCCTGACATCTTGCTATGAAATACAAATCAATAACTTAAATTGAAAAGAAAAAATAAATCACTACAACTACCACATGCCTTGATGGTTTAAGTTTTTATTCATATTTCATTGAGGTTAAGTGTTTTCAATATACTAACAAAATTATGTACATGAACATAGTATTTATATAAACTTTGGCCAGGGGCCTTTAAGCACTAATCGCAAGCCTGGTCTAAAAGGTGTTCGTGCCTTAGCCTGTATAGATCCTTTGAGCCTAAACACTAATTCTAAACACTATAATAATTGGGTTGGGCTATTAAGCCGATGTCCACCCCGCTTTAAAACTATAAAAAGTGCAAGTTGAATAAAAGTCTGATAGTCTCTTTCACACACACATCCATTTCCTTTTCTAGTTGCTTCTTTTTGATTTCATGTCTTTGTAATTGTAGGAAATATGTGTCACTATTGGAAATTGCCTTTTTTTTTTTTTTTTTTTTTTTTCTCTAGTTGCATTTGTAGTTTTCTTTCAGTGTTCTCAATATATATTCTTTCTCTTCTATCTATAATTTTTCCCTTGGCTAATGTAATCAATTTTTATTTTTTGGTTACTTTTTGGAGTACTTTTACCTCGTTCCTGCTTTAGGTCTCCTTTGGTAATTCTCCATCCAAAGGAATAGATGGACCACGATTTATCATATATGCTAGTGTTAATTCCTTCCTAGAATGGTTTTGACAATCTAGTGCGTATAGTTGTACTTTTTGCACGTTCATTTAAAGTTCGTGCATTCTATAAAACACCCCTATCACCCGTAAAGAACCCAAAAAACGTCACATTGGCTCAGCTAGACCACTTTAGGCTTAAAATCAAGAAATGACAGAAACACCCTTCACTAGACGTCCATATATATTACTCAATATACATACTCACCTGGTTTGTGACATGGTTTAAACTAAGTCGTACAAAGATTCAAAAATTAAAGGTAAAAATAATGAAAATTATGAAATAAAGTGGTAAATGAGAATAAGGAAGAGTAATAGGAGGTAGAAGGGATTAAAAACAAAGAAGATATGGTAGCAGCTTGTCTAGTTTCCATACAGCTTTGACTGGTTTTGTTTTGGGTTGCATCCATTTAAGAACTGTATACTTAAAAATGTGAGGTCACTACTAGAGGAAGTTACACTCAAACTATATATTTAATTTCAAGTTTATGCTTCAAATTTCTTTGTATGTAATATATATGATTGTTGCTTTTATTTTGAGAAATATTATGGATACCCTTCACATCCATTGGTAGCAAAGTGTCATCCAAGTTGAATATGCCGTGTGAAATTCTTCCAAAACATAAAAAAAATACAATAAAAGGGTCAACACTACAAAGAAAATCCTAACATACGTTGCAAAAGAAATAAGAAATGGTATTCTATTGTTATATATTCGATTGAAAATGAATTGCTACTACTGGTATACTTTTCAATTAATTAATGCGAGCTAAATTGTTATTTGTATTTGATAAAACATATTTTAGGTGGAAGGAGAAGGAGGTTTTTTTTTAGCCTTCAGGAAACAAGGTACAAGCTTGAAAGACATTTTGGAGAAATTTGTTGATGTAAAGAAATTTTATGAGGATAATCGGATTACACCTTTCTACCAAAAGATTTTGACGTAAGTACTAGTACTTAAAATTTAGTATTTCATGATACAAATAATTATAATTCTTTTAATGCTTATTAATAAATATTTTTACCAATGCAGTGACTTACTTCTAGTGGTAAGGCATTTGATGGATACCACAGTCAAGTGCACACTTGATCTGTCAGACATTTATATTTTGAATGGTGGACATGTTATGATGACAAATTTTAAATTGAGAGGTATGGCAAAATGTATAATTTATTCCTTGGCAAAAAAATTGTATAATTTATTCTTATTATACAATTATAAGTACATACGAGTTTCTTTGTCTAAATAACATGGTTTAATTGCAGGTTGTGAAGGCTATAAATGAAAGTACCAATTATGAAGCAAACATGGAAATGAATATTTTTATAAATTATCTTGAAAGTGAAAATGCAAAGTAAGTGCCTTATTAGATTTTTATTTTATTTATTATTTATTTTTATCTGGACTCTTACTAGCAAAGTTATTTGGGGAGCCAAATGAATACTTGTTTATTATTATACATGTTTTTTAAACTTGATTTAGGCCCAATTACAATAAATAAAAGTTCAAATTTTTACTGATCGCTACACCTTTGGCTATGAATCTTTTGTGTAGAAAATTCTCAACTTGATTTCATAATCTCGGCATGTTTTCCCTCTTTGTATCTTTGACTCCCTATTTAGATTTTCTCTTCTTGGATTTCTGTAGTTTCTCTATGTATGAATATATGCTTTGTGTCTGCTAGGTGTTTGATAAAATGCCATAAACAGAGTATTTGTGTCTCTTTGTCTCTGTGTCTTTCACTGTCTCTACTCGGCTTTTGTGTATTTTGTTGTAAATATTTATTTTCTCTATGTTTTATTTTTATCTTGATTGAGTTGTTGAAGCCATAAGCAAACATATATAGAAGCTGTAAAGAACTTCATTGGGTCTTTGTCAAAATTCATAGCTGTGAAAGTGAAACATTGAATGCTATTGTACTGAAGTCTTTTTAAATATAAACTTGTGTTTCATATTTCATGCTAAAGTTATTTCGAATTGGATGATCTTTTCAATAAATATATATTATATAATATTTGTAGCGATAAATCCGAAACGGTACCTGAAATTTACCAGTACCGATACATACCGTACAAATGGAAAAACTGGTCTGGTATGAGATTGACAAGTTTGAACGATATTGGTACTGTTAATAATAATTAAGTAAGTGACAGTGGGAAGGCAAGCCACTGTCCACCTAATCCACTTAGGATCAAAACCCAACTTGGCCATCTTGTAAACAAGGCTTTTCTACTCTATCATAAGTTTTTGTTAAATCAAGTTTGAAAGCAATGAATTGTACCTCTTATTCTAAAGATAATGCTCAATTTCTAGGGCACTGAGAATGTTATAAAATATTTGTTGCCCTTTCTTGAATGCTCATCGGAACTTAGTAATAATGACATGCATTACATTGCTCAACATGTTGGACATAACCTTCACCACAATCTTGTAAACAACATTACATAGAGAGATTGGTTATAATGGGTGAACTTTGTCGCAATCTTGTAAACAACACTACATAGAAAGATGGACTATAATGGGTGACTATAGAGGAGGGATTTTGATCTTTGAACTAGTGCAACATTACATAGAGCGATTGGTTGCTCCACTTGTTCACTAATATACTTCTTCACTTGACTATGTAATTTGTCTCTATAAGTTACCTACTCGTAGCTATATATGTTTTTGTCTTTGTGCATATATATTTCCATTTTTTTTTTAAAAAAAGAAGAAACTCTTCATCCATCATTAACATTACAAATAAAAAAAAAATTATGTGTAATTTTAATTTTTTATTATTTGTTTATCAAACGATTTTTTTCAGACCATTGTCTAATTTGTTGCCGAAAAAATAAGTGACTTGAAAAATCAAATATCAGTGTTGAAATATTTTTTGAGTTTAAATTTTAAATTTGGTTGGGGTTCTTTTCTCATGGAGAGATGCAGTTGTGTTATAAAAATTTTGGTAACGGATTGATAGATGATTAATTAAAATATTTGAGTAGTTTTGGTAGGTATTTATAACAATTATTTTCTTAGTGAGTTATGTTCTTATTTTTGCCATTTTTCTTGTAGGTGTTTTACTGACTTATCCAAACTGCCTCTCTTTTGGACACCAGAAGAGAGAAGATTATTTCCTCGTGCTTTTTGGAACTTCATAAAAGGAAAATCTTCTCTATCTAGTGTGATGAGTATCTCACCTTTTGGAGAAAGTGTCAATGTGATTGAAAATGATCCTATATTGAGGCAACTAAAGCAGCATGTGGACAATTACGAAAGTCAATTCGGAAAGGATCCATATGTGTCTTCTGTTTTCGATACATGTGAAACTGAAGTAAGGAACAACTTGGCCTTAATCAGCAAGTGCTTGTCCCACTTTCATGAACTGAAAATTACAAGCTTGGTAATAATTTTTTTTTTTCCCTTTTCGTGTAATGTACTTTGGATATGATGAACTAAAATATTTGTTTTTTGAAATTATGTTATTTGATAGGGTCTCAAAAATGAAGATGAAGTAGCAAAATGTTTTGAAAAAGCATTCAAGGACTACATTGGACAACTATATAAGTGGGCGTTGATTTTTGAAGCTAGTTCACAAGTAAAATTACTTCCGCAAAAGACAATTTTGAGTAAGCTATACAAGGAACCATGAATGACGTTTTTGTGGCAAGTGGGCTTTTGATTCACAATCAAGAATTTACATTTTTGTAAGACAAGTGTTATGTATTGTGGAGGCCTTGATGAATCTTATCATCTTGTTTGTTTTGGCTCAATTGACTATCTTTTGTTTATTCTTTAGGCTTCTAGGAGCTTAGGATGATAGCTAGGAGCCATGACACATGAAGCTCAAAATTTGATGAATTCTTAAGTTTCCATAAGTAAATATGTGTACATGAAAATTTTTTATTAGTTTTCTTCAATTGGTTGAAATTTTATGCTAATCTTCTGTTTAAACTTAGCTTATTACGCAATACAATCCTTTCATTTGCCCTAGAACATATGCTGTGCTACATATACAATGGAGATAAATGCTGTGACATATCAGCTAAAATGGGATTGTTTGGAGGGAAAGCAGTGGGAGTAGGTGCAGAAGTGAGTCTCAATGGCACCATTGAAGGTGTCCAGGGCTCATTAGGATGTTGTTGGATTGCTAACTGAAGTTTGTACCCATTTTGTCACTTGGAGACCTGTTTTCTGTGGCAACAATCTCTAAAGGCGGCCTGTGATTTAATGGTCCTGTTGCTACTATCTTTTAATGTTTTGTAAGATAATGGTTTCTTGAGAATATGACCTGAATATCTCCTATTGTGAATTGAAATTATGAACCAAAATTTAGCATTATTTGTTTGTAATGTTACTCTGCAGATTTCCTCTTGTGGAATTAAGATATAATTTAAGTTGCCAGAAGGTATAAACTCTGGTAATTGCTCGGTGCTTTGTGAATTTAATCATGTCAATCCACAAGATGATGAGGATGTAAAAGAGTTTTGAATGTGTTTATTAAGTGATACTTGGAAATGATCTTTTCTTTTCTTCTCTTTTTCTATTTTTTATTAAATTTTTGGGCAAATTACATATACCTTCCTCGAGGTTTAGCTAAATTACAGATACCCCCTGAGGTTTCGCAAATTACATCCCGCCCCTTGAGGTTTGTATTTTCATAATAATTTGTCCCCTGTGGTTTATATTCATAACAAATTACTTCCTAATTTGTTATGCAAATATAGCATTCAGGGGGAAATTTGTAATATCTCAAACCTCAGGGAGTATTTGTATAGCACATTTTTCGTATTTTTTTATTTTTAGTGAATATTTTTAAAATTTTAAACATTTTTTTTTTACTTTTTTAGATGCACCTTAGTTAGATGTATCTAAAAAGTAAAAAATTTGTGAAAAAATATTTTTAAAAATTAATAAATATATAAAAATACAAAAATGTACTGAAAAAATGTATTTTTTTTAAAAAAAATACAAAAAATGTGCTTTTTTAAAAAATACAAAAAATATTTTAAAGTATTTTTTTTGTATTTTTGGTATTTAGTGAATTTTTAAAAGATTTTTTTCACAATTTTTTTACTTTTTAGGTATATTTATGTTAGCTATGTCTAAAAAGTAAAAAAAAAAAATTGCTTAAAATATTTTAAAAAATCAGTAATTATCTTTTGACACAATTATTTGTAAGCAATTTTTAAGCAATTTTTTAAAGCAATTTTAAGCAAATTTTTTTTGAGCAAATTTTTTTTTTTTTTTTTTTATACTTTTTGAACATACCTAACATAAATATACCTAAAAAGTAAAAAAATTGTGAAAAAAACCTTTTAAAAATTCACTAAATACCAAAAATATAAAAAAAAATACTTTAAAATATTTTTTGTATTTTTAAAAAAAACACATTTTTTGTATTTTTTTTTCAATACATTTTTTGACATTTTGAAAAAAATTGTATTTTATAGAGAATGTTTTTAGTTAACCAAACAAACGTTTTACTTTTTTTTGATAAAAAAATTACATAATAAATATATAAAGTATAGAGTAAGTGGAAAGAAAAAAAACAAAAGCCTTGAATTTAATTTGAAAAATAGCAACGGTTTGGAGACATGGGGTGTTGAACTCGCGCCCTCCAAGCTAAGCAAGTGGACTACCATTTGGTCTACACCCCGCTTAAATTTTATTTTGCTCACATTTGAATATATTTTAAAAGTGTGTTTCCTTGGTCAACAATAAAACCGTGAAAACAGTGAAAGTGTTGTTTGTAATAGCGTTTTAGCTTAGTTTGGGAATTCCGTCCAAACTAGACCTAGTTTGAGAAATAAGTTGCTAATTTGACTTAATTTGGGAAAAGCCCAAAAAAGGGTAATCTAATGAGGAAGCTTTTAAGGCCTCCAAATCCGCTTTTTAAAATTGTTAACTTTTTTTATTTTAAAATTATTTTTAGAAAAACATTATTGCCATTAATTATTTAAAATTAATTATTATACCATAATTTGAAAATTTTGAAAAGAAATACTTTATACTCTTTCTTACATAACTTTCTTCCATTCCATATTTTGTAATTTTTAAACACTTTTGATTTATTTGTTTTGATTTTCTATTTAATATATTTTTTTTTTTGTTGTTTTTGTTATTTTGTTGTAGAGGTTGTGTGAATTGCAATATGAGTTATGATTTGTGCTCAAACCGGCTTCTTAGGTTGTTATCCAATACCTTTAGCGTGAAAATTTTTTTCTTTAACAATTTTTCTTAAATTTACTTTGTTTTTTTCTTTTTTAATTTGGTTTTCATATTTGTTTTTTTAAGGGTCATTCTAGAAACTCGTAATTTAAATTTCGGTAATTACTATTTTTGTAGAAACTTATATTATATGAATGGTTTGCTAAGGCAGTTTTAGTATTTTTTTTTTGTTTTTTATTTTTATTTTTAGAATGAAGTTTTTGGGAAAAGAAATTGGCAAGTCTGACAAATTTTTTAAACAGTGACTTTTTGTTATTGAGAAAAATTCAAGTAAGCTTAATTTTATTTCATTTTTTGTCTTTTTTTTTCTTTCAATTTTTTAGATTCTTCTTGAATAAGAGGACCTCAAAAATAGGGAAAAAAATTAATATGGATTTATTTATTTTAATTGAAGGAAAGAAAAATTAATAAAAGGTAACTTTTAAACAATTGCTAAAATAAGGTGGATGCTCATATTTCCTATTTTTGTTATAAAATATATATTTTAAATCAAAAATAAATAAATAAGTGGGTCAAGTAACTCATAAATTGGACAAAAAATCAAAACAAATCTCTAAAGACTAGGCTTGAGTTAAGAATTATTAGTATAAAGATCGATTCAAACTTGGATTTTAGGTTAATTTTAGTGTTTAATCTAATAATGGAACCCCCTAAAATAGCTCATAGCCGTCACAATGTGAGAAACTATGACATAATTTAGACATAAAGTTTAAATTATTATTAAATGTTTATATTGATGAACCAATGAATTTTTTAGATTAGGTGTAAAGCTAAGGCTAGAATATGGCTCAAAATTTTGGGCGACTCGATTTAGATAGTTTTTTTAATATATAAATATGCCTAACTATTCATTTAATACTTTTAAACATACCTATGTAACTTTTTTTTTTTTTACTCAAATTTCATACTTGTCAAATCTTACCATTTCCCAATAACATAATTTTAATCACATAGGGTATAAGATAATAGCAAAACTAAACGAATAGATAAATTACTAAACTCATCACATCTAGAAATGCTAACAAAAAATTCTGACTGTAATCTAGAATTGTCAATCCTTCAACCTAATCACATTTAATGTCAAGCTACTCAAATATCTAATTTTCTACAATTAGTAATTTTTTACAATTTTTCCAAAGTTAACTAACCAACATGGGGTTTACATCAAAATCATGAAATTTGTACAAGAGTACACATTTTAAGGTTTGAAGTTCAAAATCTCAAATTTTTCATTTTCACAAAAATAAACAAACTATAACAATCTATATATCAATATTCATCAAATGTCATAAACATAACACCTTTAAAATTTTTAATCCCCAAACACTCTAATTTCAACTTGATAGTTTAGACATGTTCATTAACATGAATTTATTTTTCTCAATTAAATGCCACGATAACATTCGACATGATATTTTTCTCAAATATAATATCCAATCATAAACATGAGAAAGATACATGCAATACAACTCCTATCATGTCATTTTTTTCCTCAAAATATAACCCTAACTTGGATTTTAAAGTAATAAAATGGAGAAAACCCTACCTTATAGTGAAGCTTTAACGATGAAAATGAGATGGTGAACGTGAAAGGTGTAGATCCAAGCCACCAAACTTTCCTAACTTCAAGATCCTTCAAGAATTCATTTAGAACCCTAAAATTACTATTTCTTTCCTTACATTTGAGAATGGGTTATCAAGCCACAACTCAAGGGATAAAGGGTGAAACCCATTGATTGGGTGATTTGGGTTATCAAGCCACAACTCAAGGGATAAAGGGTGAAACCCTGCTTCTTTCTTTGCCTTGCTCTTTTTCTTTTTTCTTTTCCAAGATGCTATCAATATATCCAAAAAGATGCTATTCTTCCTCAACAAGATTTATACAAAATAAAAAATAATAATTTACAATGCCCATGTGGGCTTGTACTCTTAGCAGAGAGGCATGGGAAAGACAACAAAATATTTGTTTTGGCCTGTTTTAGAAAGTAAGAAAAAAGTTAAATTTTAGTTTTGTTTTTTTTTTTGAAAAAAGTGTAAAAAAATAGAGAGGTAAGTCATTGTGGAAAGTAGATTAAAAGTTGACTTTTTGACTTTTTTTTTTAGTTTTTTTAACAAAATGTGTAATAAGGTAGGGATCTCTCTCCTCTCATACCATTTACGATCCATCACCCTCCAGCCGTATCTACTAGATCGAGACGCGTGGTGATGATGGATCCGACGACGAGGAGGAAGCCACGTCTGTGGAGTTCAAGAGCCAAACAAAACGGCGCCGATTTCTGTTGTTTTGGCCAAAGCGGAGATAAATGTGAATTTTTTAAATTTTATTTTGAACTACATACCTAGATTTGGACCCCTTCTCTCCCGCCTTTTTCAAAAACTCACAACCCAATCCCCCCCTCTCTCTCTAGACTTACATTCTTGTGCCTCCCTCATCTCCATTAGCAAACCCATCGATAACAGTGGAAGGCTTTCGGCATCGGCATTCCGGCATCCCTGGACTCCATCATTTGAGAAGCTTTGTTTACCCAAACACATTGTAGACACCAAAGGTCAGATTTCTTTATTATTATTATTATTATTATTTGGTATAAATCCATTTCAAGTGTATGATGAAATGCCTCAATGAATATATATATCTATATAATAAAGCAAGAGGAATTTTGAAAATGTTTTAAAATATATGTGAGATACATTTTGATCCAACGGTTGAGATGATTCCTATATACCATCTAACAGTTGAGATCATTTTTATTCCCGCCCAAACACTCTCTGTTCTCTTTCTCTCTCCCACGTCTGCCCAAACCACTTCTCTTCAACTCCCTCTCTACACGTTATCTCTCACATTCTCTCTTCAGCTCCCTCTATGATCTCTCTCTCATGTTCGAAATTCTTTCTTTTCTGAAACTGGCTAACAGAGGTAGCAGATCAGAGAAACATCTTCCAACAATTTGATTCAAATAGAGATGGTGGTCTCAACAGGGCTCACCACCACCGCCGCTGCTCATCATCACCGTCGCCATTGATTGACACCCGCTCTCTCTCGGCTCCCACCCTCCCAACATCAGAGGTATTTTACATTTATTCAGTTCTTTGAGGCTTCGGTTTTAGGGCTAATTTTTGTACCAATCAGAGTTGATGGCTTCGGTTTTAGGGCTAATTTTTGTATCAATCAGAGTTGAGGCTTCGGTTTTAGGCTTCAGTTTCAGTTTTAGAGATTACAACAGAGTTGGAATCTAGGGTTCGCTATCTTCTTTTTATTTTTTTTTCAAGTACATTAGTTAGATATGAGAAAAGTGCTAATATGTTGGCTTATACTGCCATGGCCACAACATGTTTGATAGTTTGCCTATAAGAGACTTCTAAGTTGCTTCTTCTCAGTTGTCAAAATAGAAAGCCTCTATGAAGGGAAGAAACTTCTATGGAAAAAAAAAAAAAAAACATTCAGAGAAAACTTGTTTGCTTAAAGTTGTCAAGATAATTTTCTCACAATAACTTCGATTATTTTCAGAGAGTAAATTCATTGAACATATAATGAATGTAACTAGAATAAAATCTGGTTTCATTCTCAACAGAAACAACACTGGAAACATCATCATCACAAGTACAGTTTACCACGGACACAAATTTGCAGGAAGGTGGTTGAGTACCCAACAACATATGAATATTTAAACCCACCATGTCCCCGTGTCCTAAGATACTCGCAACGGTTGGATTTCGCGAGAATCTCAAGGCATATGAATATTTATTAAAATTTATTAAACATAAGTACTAAACTAATAAAAAATTTTCCAAACAGAGTTTATTAAAATGAATTGATTGTAAATTTTTTTAAAGAAAAAGAAGAGTTGATTAACTAATTCCAACATCCAAGTCATTGATATCATAGCTACAAGCATCTGTGCCATGTGATCATCAATAAATACCATACCAAAACATCAATCAATTTCACATCCAAAAAAATAATCAACTTAATCATAGTCCAAATTGGATATAATACAGATCATTTATTTTTTCCCACTAAAAAGATCATCAATCAAGCTTCAAAAACATCCTGCTGTTCCTCAGTTCTTCACAAGCAACCTGTAAAATTAATTAAAAACTTTTAATTGAATAGAAACTCGGACTAAAAATTCTAAAGAGGGAAACAACTCAACAACTTCGCTTCACCAAGCAACGAAACATAAGCTTTCTGCAAGAGACACAACACACATGCATTAGGCAGACTTGTAGAGAACACACAAGGAGATCTAGAGATACGTTAATTCCCAACAAGGTGTAAGTATTATCTTCATATCAATATCCACTTGATAATGACACCACCAATGGACCTACTTGGTTGCCGAAACATTCACTTTGTGAACCAGGAAACTCAAGATATGATAGTATCAACAAACAAACAAAAAAAATTGTGAATAAAAAATGCATGGCAAGAAAACTTTGAGGAGCGGATGATTTAGCTAGCAAGGACAGAACTTTAAGCACCCAAGATATATGTAAAAAACAGTAATGGTGGCTAAAAACTAATGTTGAAGTAATTGATTCAAAAAATCAAGGACGAAAAGTTGTGGATGAAAGATGAATGGGCAAAGTATATTTTCTGCCAAATGTCAACTTTCAACAATTCCCAAGCATCCTAAGTAAATGTAGATAGAGTAACAACAGCTAAAAAACTAGTGTCTAAGTGATTGATTTACGTCCAGAGTATCAAATGACTTTTTGAGGTATTCGACCTCAGACTCAAAATTAGATATGTAGAGCATCGCATCCACTCTTCTAAATGCATAAGGAATATCAAGCACTGCCTTGAGAAATCTCTTGGTAGGTCCAAGTTTCAATGGTGAATCATCTTTGTAGTCTCTCAACCTATATTCCTCATCCTTGGTTGGAGCCATCTTCAATAAACTTTCAAGAAGATCGGTTCCAAGAGCTTCCGCATTCCCTATATACAAGTGCAAAAATATTCCACTTAGCAAAACATGTTAATTACAAACATTTAAATATACATAAAATTGCTATTAACAGGTATATCGAGTCCATGAGAGAAATTCATACACAATAATTCTACGGAGACAGTATCAATCATGAAAAATAATGGTGGTTATACATTAGATGGTGACGTCTGCCACCAAAGAGGTTGCTCCATTTACACAATAATTCTACGGCCATATAACCAATCACAGAAAATACAGGCAGAGCAATGTAAGTGGAGCAACCTCTTTAATGATGTTCTATGATTGGTTATGTGATCGATTTTGCATCTATAGATATATTGGTATGTACAGTGTACATAGTAATGAAGTATTTGCAGAAAAAAGAGAGAAATGCGGCAAGATAAAATTAAAAACAGAGAAAGAGAAGTTACCTTCTAAAAGAGCTTCACAAACTTCTTCAATGGTAGAAGTCAAAGCAACAACATTAATATATACCTTGACCCAAACAGCCAAAGATTCATCATGTTCTAACCACTTGGATTCTGAAAGAGAAGACTCTCCCTCCTTGTTACTCAACACCCTGCTTTCAACAGTATCTACAAGTAAATTGTCGGTCTTAGAGGCCAGACAAGACTCTATGCAAAAATCCTGTCCATTCAAGTTCCCATCATTTGCATCTTGATTTAAAAATAGAAATGGTATTATACATGTTTCTTAAACTTGATTTAGGCCCAATTACAATAAATAAAAGTTCAAATTTTTACTGATCGTTACACCTTTGGCTATGAATCTTGCGTAGAAAATTCTGAACTTGATTTCATAATCTCGGCATGTTTTCCCTCTTTGTATACCATTTAGATTTTCTCTTCTTGGATTTCTGTAGTTTCTCTATCTATGATTTTTCTCTTCTTGTATTTCTGTAGTTTCTCTATGTATGAATATATGCTTTGTGTCTGCTAGGTGTTTGATAAAATGCCATAAACAGAGTATTTGTGTCTCTTTGTCTCTGTGTCTATCACTGTCTCTACTCGGCTTTTGTGTATTTTGTTGTAAATATTTATTTTCTCTATGTTTTATTTTTATCTTGATTGAGTTGTTGAAGCCATAAGCAAACATATATAGAAGCTGTAAAGAACTTCATTGGGTCTTCGTCAAAATTCATAGCTGTGAAAGTGAAACATTGAATGCTATTGTACTGAAGTCTTTTTAAATATAAACTTGTGTTTCATATTTCATGCTAAAGTTATTTGGAATTGGATGATCTTTTCAATAAATATATAATATATAATATTTGCAGCGATAAATCCGAAACAGTACCTGAAATTTACCAATACCGATACATACCGTACAAATGGAAAAACTGGTACATTGTCTGGTATGAGATTGACAAGTTTGAACGATATTGGTACTGTTAATAATAATAAAATAAGTGACAGTGGGAAGGCAAGCCACTGTCCACCTAATCCACTTAGGATCAAAACCCAACTTGGCCATCTTGTAAACAAGGCTTTTCTACTCTATCATAAGTTTTTGTTAAATCAAGTTTGAAAGCAATGAATTGTACCTCTTATTCTAAAGATAATGCTCTATTTCTAGGGCACTGAGAATGTTATAAAATATTTGTTGCCCCTTCTTGAATGTTCATCGGAACTTTGTAATAATGACATGCATTACATTGCTCAACATGTTGGACATGACCTTCACCACAATCTTGTAAACAACATTACATAGAGAGATTGGTTATAATGGGTGAACTTTGTCGCAATCTTGTAAACAACACTACATAGAAAGATGGACTATAATGGGTGACTAGAGAGGAGGGATTTTGATCTTTGAACTAGTGCAATGTGTTTATAATTCATGGTTTGTAACAAATGACCTGAGTGGAAAAAGCTATGGATTGGACATGAAAAATTAGCACCTACCACATCCCAAAAATGTTGGAAAAAGGCCGAATTCGTGCCATCAAGTTTGATACATATCAAATAGAGCGATTGGTTGCTCCACTTGTTCGCTAATATACTTCTTCACTTGACTATGTAATTTGTCTCTATAAGTTACCTGCTCGTAGCTATATATGTTTTTGTCTTTGTGCATATATATTTCCATTTTTTTTTTTAAAAGAAGAAAGTCTTCATCCATCATTAACATTACAAATAAAAAAAATTATGTGTAATTTTAATTTTTTATTATTTGTTTATCAAACGATTTTTTTCAGACCATTGTCTAATTTGTTGCCGAAAAAATAAGTGACTTGAAAAATCAAATATAAGTGTTGAAATATTTTTTGAGTTTAAATTTTAAATTTGGTTGGGGTTCTTTTCTCATGGAGAGATGCAGTTGTGTTATAAAAATTTTGGTAACGGATTGATAGATGATTAATTAAAATATTTGAGTAGTTTTGGTAGGTATTTATAACAATTATTTTCATAGTGAGTTATGTTCTTATTTTTGCCATTTTTCTTGTAGGTGTTTTACTGACTTATCCAAACTGCCTCTCTTTTGGACACCAGAAGAGAGGAGCTTATTTCCTCGTGCTTTTTGGAACTTCATAAAAGGAAAATCTTCTCTATCTAGTGTGATGAGTATCTCACCTTTTGGAGAAAGTGTCAATGTGATTGAAAATGATCCTATATTGAGGCAAATGAAGCAGCATGTGGACAATTACGAAAGTCAATTCAGAAAGGATCCATATGTGTCTTCTGTTTTCGATACACGTGAAACTGAAGTAAGGAACAACTTGGCCTTAATCAGTAAGTGCTTGTCCCACTTTCATGAACTGAAAATTACAAGCTTGGTAATAATTTTTTTTTCCTCTTTTTCGTGTAATGTACTTTGGATATGATGTACTAAAATATTTGTTTTTTGAAATTATGTTATTTGATAGGGTCTCAAAAATGAAGATGAAGTAGCAAAATGTTTTGAAAAAGCATTCAAGGACTACATCGGACAACTATATAAGTGGGCGTTGATTTTTGAAGCTAGTTCACAAGTAAAATTACTTCCGCAAAAGACAATTTTGAGTAAGCTATACAAGGAACCATGAATGACGTTTTTGTGGTAAGTAGTGGGCTTTTGATTCACAACCAAGAATTTACATTTTTGTAAGACTAGTGTTATGTATTGTGGAGGTCTTGATGAATCTTATCATCTTGTTTGTTTTGGCTCAATTGACTGATAGCTAGGAGCCATGACACATGAAGCTCAAAATTCAATGAATTCATAAGTTTTCATAAGTAAATGTCAACCTGTGTACATGAAAACTTTTTATTAGTTTTTTTCAATTGGTTGAAATTTTAAGCTAATCTTCTGTTTAAACTTAGCTTATTATGCAATACAATCCTTTCATTTGTCCTAGAACATATGCTGTGCTACATATACAATTTAGATAAGTGCTCTGACATATCAGCTAAATGGGATTGTTTGGAGGGAAAGCAGTGGGAGTAGGTGCAGAAGTGAGTCTCAATGGCACCATTGAAGGTGTCCAGGGCTCATTAGGATGTTGTTGGATTGCTAACTGAAGTTTGTACCCATTTTGTCACTTGGAGACCTGTTTTTTGTGGCAACAATCTCTAAAGGCGGCCTGTGATTTAATGGTCCTGTTGCTACTATCTTTTAATGTTTTGTAAGATAATGGTTTCTTGAGAATATGACCTGAATATCTCCTATTGTGAATTGAAATTATGAACCAAAATTTAGCATTATTTGTTTGTAATGTTACTCTGCAGATTTCCTCCTGTAGAATTAAGATATAATTTAAGTTGCCAGCAGATATAAACTGTGGTAATTGCTCTGCAGGTGCTTTGT
Organism: Camellia lanceoleosa; assembly: GCA_025200525.1. NCBI lineage: Eukaryota > Viridiplantae > Streptophyta > Magnoliopsida > Ericales > Theaceae > Camellia > Camellia lanceoleosa. The sequence goes on along the minus strand of CM045768.1, from coordinate 109,652,082 downwards.
GAATTTAATCATGTCAATCCACAAGATGATGAGGATGTAAAAGAGTTTTTGAATGTGTTTATTGACACATGGAAATGATCTTTTCTTTTCTTCTCTTTTTATTATTTTTATTTATTTTTTATTTTTTATTGTGATTCTTTTATGCTATGTTTGATTGGGAGATTTGGAAAGGAATTTAAAATAGGAAAAAAAAAAAAAAAAGTATGAAACTACGTAAAATGAATTATAGTCTATCAAACATACCTTATATGCTTCAATGGACTTTTTGCATTCTCCCATTTTAAGATAGCATGCGGCCACGTTGAGATGTAATAGTTTTTTCAAGCATCCAAAAGCAAAAAGGTCAATATATAGGAGAAAAAAAATGCTATATGACATACAGAGAGGTTGTTATGGTGGTGATAATGTGTGAGTAAATAATATCTCACTTTAATACCCTAATGATGTTTAGTTGGGTTGAGAGAGAATTTGAAAAAGAAAAAATTAGATGAAATGTAGCGTATGCGTATGCGTAGTTATTGTTATTCATTTCTGCATTAGAGGATACATCTCAACTGTGACAAACCTAGTTAACTAGCTGACTCGTTTGATTGCTGAACTTCATTGGTTCATTGCTGCGAGTCAATTAAATATTTAAATTGGTCAACAGTCATTAGTTAGGTTATTGAAATAAATGATTGTTTTCTGCTGTCTTTTTTTTGGTTTCTGTTACTGTTTGTCTTTCATTTCTCTCTCTCTCTCTCTCTCTCTCTCTCTCTCTCTCTCTCTCTCTCTCTCTCTCACACACACACACACACACACACACATTATTATACAAATACACCTCTGAAAAATTGACAATTCAGTTTACATCATTCCTGTGGAGTTCAACATTTGACAAATGGTATTTGTAATAAGTAGTGATATTACTTCATCCATGAGTTGAATGACCTCAGAATTAATCTGCTCAAGTTTGTGACAGAGAAGGCCTGAAATTTGGTGATCACATTCATATGAAAGCCTCTGGATATGACACACAGTTCAAGCTTCCATGGCGCAGTAAACCTCAGTTAGGCTAATCGCTCTGATGGTCTAAATGAATAGTAATCTGAAATGGGAGGTGAAAAGCTCTTCGAATACGCTACCCAGAAGATTTAAGCAACAAGAGAAAATTGCTCCTAATAAATGGATTTTGAATTTTGATCATCTGATATTGAAATTTTAAATGATAATAATAATAAGCTTCTCGATAATACTAACTTGAGTCTTGGCACTGATCCAGGAGTCTCCCCATATATACATCTCATGGTTGTTGGCTTTGGGTAAGCTCTGATCTGCATCCAACATGAAGGTTAAATTTCTCATTACAAGACATTTACCAGAATTTCATACAACAAAACAAAAACCAGTTAGCGGTAGTTTCAGTGGAATGCATAGAAGCATCTTAGACTAATGAGAAATGAAAACAAAATCTTTAATGCAAAGCTTGATTGATGCAAACTAGAAAAAATAAAAATAAAAAACATAATATTAGCCAACCAATGTGCATATAGAACTAATAAAACTAGGGAGGAGGATCCCTTTTAGTTTAGATTTTGAATTGAATGGCGTCGTTCGGGCTCGTGGGGTTTACCACGGGTCCTGTTTCGATGATTCAAATTGTTCATTTTATCGGATATTTTGTGTATTTTATTTATAAAAAAAAATTAAGTCAATCAGACAATTGTAACTTATTTAATTTATCACATTTTTAAATAAAAAAATGTTTAATCCAAAATATGGACTAGAGAGATGCTCTCCTAAACTAGTATATGATTTAGCCATCAATCTATCTATCTATCTATCTATCTATATATTATACAAGCAAAAAAGGTAATCTAATGAGGAAGCCTTTAAGGCCTCCAAATCCACATTTTAAAATTGTTAAATTTTTTTTTTTAATTTTAAAATCATTTTTAGAAAAACATTATTGGCCATTAATTATTTAAAATTAATTATTATACATTAATTTGAAAATTTTGAAAAGAAATAAACTTTCTACTTTATACTCTTTCTTACATAACTTTCTTCCATTCCATATTTTATAATTTTTAAACACTTTTGATTTATTTGTTTTGATTTTCTATTTAAACTTTATTTATTTATTTATTTTTAAATTTTGTCGTAAAGGTTGTGTGAATTGCAATATGAGTTATGATTTGTGCTCAAACCAGCTTCTTTAGGTTGTTATCCAATACCTTTAGCATGAAAAATATTTTCTTTAACAGTTTTTCTTAAATTTACTTTGTATTTTCTTTTCTTTTTTTGTATTTTTTTTTTCTCTTAAATCTGGTGTTCATATTTGTTTTTTTTAAGGGTCATTGTAGAAACTCATAATTTAAATTTCGGTAATTACTATTTTTGTAGAAACTTATATTATATGAATGGTTTGCTGAAGCCAGTTTTAGTATTTTTTTTTTCATTTTTAGAATGAAGTTTTTGGGAAAAGAAATTGGTAAGTCTGACAAATTTTTTAAACAGTTACTTTTTTGTTATTGAGAAAAATTCAAGTAAGCTTAATTTAATTTAATTTTTTGTCTTTTATTTCTTTTTTTTCCTTCAATTTTTTAGATGCTTCTTGAATAAGAGGACCTCAAAAATAGGGAAAAAATTAATATGGATTTATTTATTTTAATTGAAGGAAAGAAAAATTAATAAAAGGTAACTTTTAAACAATTGCTAAATAAGCTGGATGTTCATATTTCGTATTTTTGTTATAAAAAATATTTTAAAAAATATTTTCTAATTCAAAAATAACTAAATAAGTGGGTCAAGTAACTCATGAATTGGACAAAAAATCAAAACAAATCTCTAAAGACTAGGCTTGAGTTAAGAATTATTGGTATAAAAATTGATTCAAACTTGGTTTTTAGGTTAATTTTAGTGTTTAATCTAATAATGGAACCCCCTAAACTAGCTCATTGTCATCACAATGTGAGAAACTATAACATAATTTAGACATAAAGCTTAAATTTATTATTATTAAATGTTTATATTGATGAACCAATGAATTTTTTAGATCAGGTGTAAAGCTAAGGCTAGAATATGGTTCAAAATTTTGGGCGACTCGATTCAGATAGTTTTTTTAATATATAAACATACCTAACTATTCATTTAATACTTTTAAACATGAATATGTAACTTTTTTTTTTTACTCAAATTTACTTTTTCTTAATAAATATGCATAAACATATGCATATTTTTTTTATTTTAATTATATGAAAATACTTACTATTTATCAATTTAATAAATCAATAGGTCAAATAATTCATAAGTTAAGCATAAACTAAGATAATTTTTTAACAATTAGGTCATGGTCAAGTTGGCTTAAAAGTTGAATTGTTTAAGCATTTTTTAATATTTATATCCCCATTCTAACTCTTCAAGCCAAATCAACAAAATAAATTTAGGGTCAATAAAATATTGAATTGGCCAAGTTTCTTAGAAGATTGCCGAATATGGGTAGCTGATATTAGAAGGATTGTTTTAGAGGTTATGTCTAACGACATCAAGTCTTATTTGAGGAGTGACTTGAAGATAAGGGTCATTTACTGATATTTCCTTTTTTAATCATTTTTTATATATATTTTTTATTCAAATTTTCTTTTTTTATATATAAACTAATTTTAATTGATTAATTTTTGCAAAATAGATATGCTGAGTGAATTTTACAAAATGAATAATGAGGTAATTGGTTAATTGACAAAACAAAATTACAAAATTTATCAAGAAGAAATGTATGTATATTTTATTATAAAAATAAGTTTATCAAAATAATTTTTAATTCAATCCGTGCATAGTACGGGTAATAGGCATGTTTAGCACAAATAAAAGATTAGTATGCATATATGTCCACAATGGGAAAATTTTGTTGGAAATGGTTATAAAATTCTGGGTAAAATCAGAATTTTTTTCTAAGTTTGGTCTAATTTTTAGGTGGGCCCCGTGCATCGATTTACACGGGTCAAAGTGGTAACGCGTTCTATGCCGCGTTGTGATTCACGTGGTATATTTGGTTGCTCAAAACTATTACCGAGTGAATGGGAAATTGAAACCAAAGTATGCTCCATGGAAATGGAGTTTTGGTGGAAATTCCTTAAAGGTTTGTATAAGGCTTGTCCCACATTGATTTGGTGGGAGGTTTTGAGAGGGTTTATAAGACATGGGTTTGGTACTTGGGGTGTGCCTCAAGGGGTACCCAAGTATTTTAGGGAGAGAGGTTATGGACTAGACCCATTGGACCCATTGGACGGCAGAGCGCGTGTGAGGTTGGGTTGGGCTTGTTCGGTCCAATACTAATCTTTTTGAGCAAAAAACATTTGAAAGAATTCAAATTAAATTGGTTTGGATTTAATATTCATCCAAACAAGGCCCTTCTCGTTTTCAAATAGAATTAAACTGGTTTGGATTTATTGTCCATCCAAACAGGGCCTTTCCTGTTTTTGAACCCAACAGATTTAAATCTGTTTGAATTTCAAACCAAACAGTGTCTAACCTATTTGTATATGTTTAATTCAAATTGAACAGGTACAGTACTTGTTTAATTCAAAACCAAGAGCCACCTATACATCTATAAATAGACCAGCCTCCTATTTGGATTTTCACTCCAATTTTCGTACTCCTTCTTTTGCTTTAGATCTCTGCCATATTGCTGCATTTTATTTCTGAAAAAAAGAGTGTAAACATTTTGTGTGTTCGACGGACGAATAAATTGTAGTGCTGCATTTATTCGTTGATAGATCATTTCATCCTGGGAGATAGACGTCCAAATTCTGAAAGTACCGTGGAGAGGACGAATCTGTCTTAAGGACACAGTGTTAAACACCGGACTTGATCAGAAAAATTATTCAAAAAAATTAACCAAGTAAGTTGTTTAATTTTATTATGTTATTTATTTATTTATTTAAATCAGATTTCAATTTTGTTTTTGTAACAAAATAAAATCTGTTTTATTTATTTATTTATTATTTCGAGTTTGATTTTTGTAATCAAACAAATTCTCTCCTTTTCTTTATTTCTTTAAATTTTAATTGTTGTTTTATACACAATAGAATTAAAATCTTTTAAATACAGTGAAGATTGGTCAACAAAATTATGTAGTGGTCTTTGGGCATTGTCACATGGTGCCTCAACTTAATATGATTTGTTGAAATTATGAGATTTAGTACTTTTTGTTAGATTAATGGAAGACAACTTAACAAATGTCAAGTGTCTATTAGTGTGAAGTAATGCCCCTAAACCACCCAATAACCACTTCCACAATGGTTACAGTCTGCAGACTCGGTCATATCCTAAGCATTAAAATGGTCTACCCTAGAATGCGTGCTTTGTAGCATACGGACAATTTAGTTGTGCATATAGGCTGATTTTGGTAATTGAATTAAAAGTAAAAAAATTAATTAAATTTTTTTTTTAAGTCATATCATCTCTTTATTTTTATATTTTTTTAAAAAAAAATTAAAAAAATTAAAAAATTGACTTTGAATTTACTTCTCAAAACACCCCATAAACGTGTCAATAGGTCCTCATCAAAAAATTATTAAGTATTGTATTTATATTCTTTCACCAATAATCAATTATCATATTCTTTTATGTACCTTAATCATCTAACACAAAATCATAATATTTCACATTCTCTATTAATTATAATAACATAGAGCACCACATTACGCCCTCTTAAATACTTAATAATCAACCGCCTCTATCTCCCCTAATTAGCAAAATTGTGGCCCATTTTATTTTTGAAATACCAAATCAATTGTCACATTTCACATCTTATGTAAGTCAGCACTTTGCCATTTTATGAGTTTCACAAAACATTCATATAATATAATTCATGAGGTATGAGACACAGGGATGAACCACCGCGCTAGGAGAGGGGGGTGTAGGGGCGACCACCTCCTAAAAGTTTTGAAAAAAACCCCTTACATATAGTATTAAAATTACAAATATTTTAAAATTATATAGGTTCGTCATCCCAAAGTTTTTGTAAAAAATTTAAGAACCGCCATTTCTACTTTAAAATTTAAAATTTTAATTATTTTTTTGATAAATACTAAAAACAATAATAATAATAATTTATTTTTTAAGTATGATTACTTTTTATTTCAAATTTAGTAATGTTAAAATAATTGAGAATTTATTTGTTACTCTCACAGTTAATCTATGTGGCTCTTCTTGTAAAAGGCATGATCAATAGAAAGTTGTTCCAGTTGAAGAAATTGTAACAAAACTTGCCATTGATGAAGTTGAAATTGGTAAAGGAAAAAATCAAGTTAGGACATTGAAATGGGTTGGAGATACTCGATAGGGTTCTCACTTGGGATCTATTTCCAGTTTGATAAATATGTTTAGTGTAACTTGTTCAATCTTAAGTAATGTCATCAATGATGGAGCCACCTCTACTCAACGTACAGATGCCGATGGAGTTTATGATAAGATTACATCTTTTGAGTTTGTGTTTATCTTACATCTTATGAGAAATATTATGGGGGACTACTGATGATCTTTGCCAAGCTTTGCAACGTAAATCCCAAGATATATTGAATGCAATGCATTTAGTGTCAACTACAAAAGCACTTGTTCAAAAATATAAAGAAGATGAATGGATTCCTTTGTTGGAGAATGTTCAACTATTTTGTGGAAAATATGACATAGATATTCCTGATATGAGTGCTCGTTACACATCTAGTAGAAGTCGTACTTGTCACCAAAGAGATCACATTACTATTGAGCATCATTTTCGGGTTGATATTTTCACAATTATATGTGATTCTCAATTGCAAGAATTGAACAACAGATTCAAAGAAGCTGTGATGGAGTTGCTTATTCTTAGCTGTGCTTTAGATCCTAGGGATGATTACAGTTCATTCAAAATTGAAGATATATGCAAGCTTGCAAATCAATTTTATTCTAATGACTTTACAGAACAAGAAAAAATACATTTAAAATTCCAATTGCAAAACTACGAGACTGACATCCTTAAATGACTGAGTTTATTAGCGGTTGTTGACAATTTCTGACTTGTGCCAAATGTTGGTAACAACAAGGAAGTCAACAACTTATCCTCTTGTAGATAGATTAATTTGTCTTGTTCTAACTTTGCCAGTTTCTACGGTGACAACAAAACGTGCATTTTCAGCCATGAAAATTGTAAATACTAGATTAGCAAAGGATGGATAATGATTTTTTTCAAGCTACTTGTTAACATATGTTGAGAAAAACAATGCTTGAGATTTTGATATAGATTCCATCATAGATGCTTTTTATATTATGAAAGAATGTCAAGTCTGACTTTAGATGCCTAAGTAGATATGTAGAGCAAATAGTTGCTTTATTGAAAATTAATATGGATTTAGTAGAACATATCCAGTTGTATTTTAATAATATTTTGTAATTATATACGATGAATGGAAACATCTAATTATACATTTTTGTGATAGTTGGGTAGAAATTGATATTGTATATCACATGCTTATTACAAATTTTTTGATTGTATATTTTTCTCAAGTTTTGCATTGAAAACATAATTTGTCAAACATAGCATTACTAAATTACTACTCACAAATAGCTTGGCTAGACAAGGTGTTTCCCTCCAAGGTTTGACCTACACAAAACAATAGCAAACGTTGAAGCATAGAAACTTCAAACTTCTTATAGAAATTTATGAATTCTCTTTTCTAGTTAAACATGTTTCAAGTGGGTTTCAAATTATGTCACTCATGTGTCTAGGTCCTAAACATGCCTAAAAGGGTCCAAGGAAAGGGAGAGAATTGAGCGAAGTCAAGTTTTCAATTTTCCAAGACTGGCCAATCCACTCGAGCGATCGCTTCACCGCTCGAGCAACGAATGAATATTTCCAGAAGTTCAAGTTTGTAAAAGGAGATTCTAGGAGTTCCTAAAGTGCACTCGAGCCACCCTTCAATCGCTCGAGTAGTTAACTAACTTAGTCAGGTTCTTGGCGGTCTGCTCGAGCGGTATCTTCACTTCTCGAGCGATGATCTACAGAACAGGTCCTGCAGTTCGCGAATTGCTCTTTTCTAGGCTGTTCTAGGTCTTCCAAACTCAATTTTCAAGCTTTCAAATCCCACATCTTGATCCATAACATCCTATTAATCATATATATATAGTGAAAGAATAATAAAACTTAGGATTATGCATTGATTTGAAGATTAAACAAGTAATAAATACTTTAATTCAAGTTTCTCAACCTTTTCACCCCTTTCTTTCATTCAATGTTTTCAATTCTTCAAAACCAAGTTCTAAAATTTCTTAATCATAAATAAAAGGTGTAGGTTCATAGCATAATGTTTATCTTGCTCAAATCTTACATAAGATTAGTTCAAAACATAATTTTTATATCATTTCCTCAAACTCTTACTTAATTTCCAAACTTTCCTATTTTCTTTTTATTTCAATCTTCCAAAACTTATTCCTAATCAATTTTTGGCTATGTTTTGATATGGAAATATAGAAGAGGGTGGGGTTTCTTACCTCGTAGTGATTTTCTTGGAATTTCTAGGCTCAAATCCTTAGCTCTTTTGAATTTTCTTGCATTTTCTCTCTTTTTCCTCTTCTCTTATTCTCTTCTTCTGCTTCTCCCTATTGTTCTTGAGTTCTCCAGCAAATACCTTATTTGTTTGGCTTGAGACATGAGGTTTTTTATGGTGTGAATGGGGCAAAAGTTATAAGTTTCCTTAATTAGCTAATCTCCTTAGTTTTGGCCTAGCTAACCAAGTTTAAAACTAAATAATCTAATCTTATTTTAATCATACTTATCCTAATTAATCCTAATTAGCAGTTTGGCAAATAGCATGGGATATACACGTTCATTAAACTAAAGCCTTTAAGCTTCGGAATTAAGGCATAGGGACATCCTATGATTTACAAATTCCAATCTAAACCATCCCCTAACTTAAAGCATGAAACAAGCAATATTTTCTAAGGTTAAGTTTCCAAACAACCTTCTCCTTCTCCTATACTCCTACAAATAAACACTTACCATGAGATTAATATGCATGAATGTCATTATATGCATATGCATGAAGTGTCGGGTGTCACAGTGGATGTGTCAATTAATGCTTTACTTAGAAAATGGAGGACCCTAATAAGGATGGGAAATCTCTCTCCATTAATAATGTCAAATGGCTCATAGAATGAAAAATAAACCAAGAAAATAGAAAATGGTGGACCTTAGGATGTGTTTGTTTAGACGGACTAGATAAGGAGGGATTACAATCCATCGGACTTGAATCCTAGGACTGTGAATCTCTCGGACTATTTGATTGAATTGGATGTGTATCCTGTATTTGTTTTCTCATGGGATTAGATGTCTGGAAATGACTATTTTTAATAAATCCAATGTTTGGTGATAAGGATAAATGAACAAAAGACTATTTTACCCCTTTCAATTGTTTACTAAGTAATAACAATATTAAACATATCTTTAATATTTTAATTATTTTTAGATTAAATAAAAATTTATTTTATTTTATTTTTTACACTATTAAGTAAAATTATTTTTAAAAAATTAAGCAAATAAAATAAATAAAATATCATTAAAAATATATGTTATTTTTAATTAAAATTTTAAATAAATTTATTTTAAAAAATAATAATAATTAAATTATGAAATTAAATGAAACATGTATTAAAATTTAAATAATGAAATTAAATAAAATATAAGCAAAATTTTAAAATAAAATATCAATAAAATATCTATAAAAAATTATTTTAAAAACTTAAATAAATCAAACATCAATAAAAAGTTAAATAAAATTATTTTGTTTTTAAATTGAGACATTTAAATTTTATTGAATTTTACTAAATATAATACATAATTAAATAGTAGAGGGTCAATATGGTCATTTCGCCATCTAATCCCATGGGCTTGTTATCCCATGAACATTGTCTCACACTCCCCCTAGGATAGTGTAATCTCACATATAGGGGATACGGAGTCTGGCCGGACTCCATGTCCGGCGGACTAAAAAAAAAAACAAACGCCAGATAAAAGGCTTCCAATAGATTACAATTCGAACAATAAATAATCTCCCCTAATCTCCCCAATCAAACGCATCCTTAGAGTGTGTTTGATTGGACGAATTGGATAAGGGAGGATTATAATCCATTGGATTTGAGTCCTGGGACTGTGAATCCCTCGGACTATTTGGTTGGATTGAATATGTATCCTGTGTTTGTTTCCTCATGAGATTAGATGTCTGGAAAAGACTATTTTTAGTGAATCCAACGTTTGGTTGGATGGATTGGATATGATAAATGACCAAGAGATTATTTTACCCTTTTTCAATAGTTTATTAAATAATAGCAATATTAAACATATCTTTAATATTTTAATTATTTTTATCTAGATTAAATAAAAATTTATTTTATTTTATTTTTTACACAATTAAATAAATTTAATTTTTAAAAATTAAATAAATAAGATAAATAAAATATCAATAAAAATATATGTTATTTTTTAATTAAAATTTTAAATAAATTTGTTTTTAAAAATAATAATCATTAAACAATGAAATTAAATAAAACATCTATTAAAATTTAAATAGTGAAATTAAATAAAATATAAACAAAATTTTAAAATAAAATATCGACAAAATATCTATAAAAAATTATTTGAAAAAAATTAAATAAATAAAACATCAATAAAAAGTTAAATAAAATTATTTTATTTTTAAATTGAGACATTTAAATTTTATTGAATTTTACTAACTATAATACATAATTAAATAGTAGAGGGTCAAACTGGTCATTTTACCACCTAATCCCAACAGTGGATTGTCCTCCCAAAATTGTCCCACACCTCCTCCCCCAGGACACAATAGTCCCCCATATAGGGGATAAGGAGTCCAACGGACTAAAAAAAAACAAACGGCGGATTGGATGCTTCCTCCAGACTACAATCCGCACAGTAAATAGTCCCCCCCTTATCCCCCTAATCAAACACACCCTTATTGTATTATCTTCTTATAAATTTTGATCAAATCCAGTATTCAACACTGTGTTCTTAAGGCAGATTCGTCCTCTCCACGGTGCTTTTAGATTATAGATGTCTATCTCCCAAGATAAAATGATTAACGACAACTAGTAGTAGTATTACCAATTAATTGCCAACGAACACACTCTGTGTTTATACTCTTTTTCATTGAAAATTAATGCAGTAAAATGCAGGAAGCAAAAACATAAAAGAAGAACGAAAAATTGGATAATCAAACCAAATAGAGGACTTGTCTATTTATAGGAGAACTGGTGGCCTTTCAGAATAGACTTCAACAGGTAAAAAACCTATTCAGGACAAAAATGAACAGGTAATATTTCTAAGAGAATTGGTGGCTTTTCAGGACAGACTTGAACAGGTAAAAAACCTATTTGGGATAGAGTTGAATAGGTAAAAACCTGTTCAGACAGATTTGAACAAAAAAGACCTATTTGGGTTGAATTTAAACAGGTAAGAACTTGTTCAGTTTGGAGGACTAGGTGCATTTGACCAAACGACCAACGTTCAAAAACGGTGGGGTCAATTTAGAATTAATTTTGAATTTCAAATTTCAAATGGTAAGAATTTAATTTTAGAAAAAATAAAATTCAAATGTTTTTGGCCCAAAAAAGATAAGTATTGGGCCAGACAAACCCAACCCAACCTGCCCAAACAGACGGCATGTATGCGATACAAACCTTGGAGCTCTCTCCAAGATACAAACTCAAGGCTTATAAACCCACACCAAATTTGCCCACCAAAACAATGTGGGACAAACCTTATCTCTATCATTTATTGAAATTTCACCAAAATACCATTTTCATAGAGCTCATTTTAGTATCGATTTCCCGTTCACCTGATAATGGTTTTGAGCAACCAAATATACAACGTGAATCGTTACGTGGCAAAGAAGGTGTTGCCACATGGACTCGGCAACTTTGGCTCATGGGTCTTATTTGAAAAATAGACTAAAGTTTAAGGCCTCATTTGGGAACATATTTTTTTTAGTAATTTTTTGACTTTTTGACTAAAATATGATATAAAAAAATTAGTATGTTTGGAATATTTTTTAGTTTTTTACGAAAGAAGTGTAAAAAATAGAGAGAAAATGAAATTTTTGACTTTTTGATATAAGTTGCTGGCTTTAATTTTTTTAGTGATTTTTTAACTTTTATTAAAGAGTGATATTGCCAAACAAAGCCTAAGAAAAATCTGTTTTCTTCCCAACCATTTTTCCAAACCATTCCGTATATATAATACTAGGAGTGCTGTACAAGAAAAAGAATAAGGAAAGGAAAAGAGTAAGGCAAGATTTGAACCTACCCAATTAGGCAAGATTTGAACTTACCCAATACGAAAGAATACAAAGAATTATATATATATATATATATACTTCATATATTAACATATTAGCCTTGCCCGAAGAGGTGAGTTTTGTCTTCAAAATGCAGCTAAAAGCTGAGTTTTGCTTTTATTTTTATTTTTATTTTTATTTTTATATAGAAGTACAATAGAACTCCCTCAAAATCTTTTTTCTCCTTTTTCTTTCTAATTATTTACTTTCTCTTTTAATATCAGGATTCTTGTTCTTTCTTTTCATTGTGATACGAGGAAGAAGTGCAACATGAGGAGCTATACTGTGATATTCTCATACTATTATTCTTTCTTTTTTTTCATTGGTTTGTTAAATTGTTTAATTATGATTTTTTATTAGAAATTCTCTTTATCTATAGGCATCTTTTGGTGCTTCTATTTGGACCGAAACTTCAATTTCTAGTAGCCAAGAGATGTACTTCAACCAAAACAAGGAAGGTGGCATGTTTCGTCTTGTGCAATTCCAGTCTTCTGACGAGGCCAAGCAACTTTATGGTGCTCTAATCTTGTTGTCGACATCCGAACTTGGCGCATGTTTTACAATTCTGGTGAGACCTTATGTTTTATAAAGTAATCTAATATTATCTTGAGTATTTTTGTACGGCATGTTTTTGGATTGTGCATTTTTACTAAATAATTAAAAATATATAGAAAAAATTAAAGAAATATTGGTAATTGGTTTAGTTGAATCTTCAATTTTCATACAAGAAAATTTTGACAAGTTAGTATATTATATAACATTTAACACATTAGATTTAGGTAAATTTTCCAAATTATGATGCATGATTTTAAAGCTTGGGTGGACACGGGATGCTAATATTGACCCGAGTCCATCCTCTATTGACGTTGGGCTTATATTCTTTATCCTAAGACCGGCCCTATAATGTTTTTGTTAGGCCTGAGCTTGGCCTGACATCTTGCTATGAAATACAAATCAATAACTTAAATTGAAAAGAAAAAATAAATCACTACAACTACCACATGCCTTGATGGTTTAAGTTTTTATTCATATTTCATTGAGGTTAAGTGTTTTCAATATACTAACAAAATTATGTATATGAACATAGTATTTATATAAACTTTGGCCAGTGGCCTTTAAGCACTAATCGCAAGCCTGGTCTAAAAGGTGTTCGTGCCTTAGCCTGTATAGATCCTTTGAGCCTAAACACTAATTCTAAACACTATAATAATTGGGTTGGGCTATTAAGCCGATGTCCACCCCGCTTTAAAACTATAAAAAGTGCAAGTTGAATAAAAGTGTGATAGTCTCTTTCACACACACATCCATTTCCTTTTCTAGTTGCTTCTTTTTGATTTCATGTCTTTGTAATTGTAGGAAATATGTGCCACTATTGGAAATTGCCTTTTTTTTTCTTTTTTTTTTTTCTCTAGTTGCATTTGTAGTTTTCTTTCAGTGTTCTCAATATATATTCTTTCTCTTCTATCTATAATTTTTCCCTTGGCTGATGTAATCAATTTTTATTTTTTGGTTACTTTTTGGAGTACTTTTACCTCGTTCCTGCTTTAGGTCTCCTTTGGTAATTCTCCATCCAAAGGAATAGATGGACCACGATTTATCATATATGCTAGTGTTAATTCCTTCCTAGAATGGTTTTGACAATCTAGTGCGTAGTCGTACTTTTTGCACGTTCATTTAAAGCTCATGCATTCTATAAAACACCCCTAAAGACCCAAAAAATTAAACGTCACATTAGTTCAGCTAGACCACTTTAGGCTTAAAACCAAAAAATGACAGAAACACCCTTCGCTAGATGTCCATATATATTACTCAATATACATACTTACCTGGTTTGTGTCATAGTTTAAGCTAAGTCGTACACAGATTCAAAAATTAAAGGTAAAAATAATGAACATTATGAAATAAAGTGGTAAATGGAGAATAAGGAAGAGTAATAGGAGGTAGAAGGGATTAAAAACAAAGAAGATATGGTAGCAACTTGTCTAGTTTCCATACAGCTTTGACAAAACTATCTAGTGGTTTTGTTTTGGGTTGCATCCATTTAAGAACTGTATACTTAAAATGTGAGATCACTACTAGAGGAAGTTACACTCAAACTATATATTTAATTTCAAGTTTATGCTTCAAATTTCTTTGTATGTAATATGATTGTTGCTTTTATTTTGAGTAATATTATGGATACCCTTCACATCCATTGGTAGCAAAGTGTCATCCAAGTTGAATATGCTGTGTGAAATTCTTCCAAAACATAAAAAAAATACAATAAAAGGGTCAACACTACAAAAGAAAATCCTAACATACGTTGCAAAAGAAATTAGAAATGGTATTCTATTGTTATATATTCGATTGAAAATGAATTGCTACTATTGGTATACTTTTCAGTTAATTAATACGAGCTAAATTGTTATTTGTATTTGATAAAACATATTTTAGGTGGAAGGAGAAGGAGGTTTTTTTTTAGCCTTCAGGAAACAAGGTACAAGCTTGAAAGACATTTTGGAGAAATTTGTTGATGTAAAGAAATTTTATGAGGATAATCGGATTACACCTTTCTACCAAAAGATTTTGACGTAAGTACTAGTACTTAAAATTTAGTATTTCATGATACAAATAATTATAATTCTTTTAATGCTTATTAATAAATATTTTTACCAATGCAGTGACTTACTTCTAGTGGTAAGGCATTTGATGGATACCACAGTCAAGTGCACACTTGATCTGTCAGACATTTATATTTTGAATGGTGGACATGTTATGATGACAAATTTTAAATTGAGAGGTATGGCAAAATGTATAATTTATTCTTATTATACAATTATTAGTACATACGAGTTTTTCTGTCTAAATAACATTTTTTAATTGCAGGTTGTCCTAGTTCAATTTCTGAATGGAAAGAATTAGCCGTGGTTGTGAAGGCTATAAATGAAAGTACCAATTATGAAGCAAACACGGAAATGAATATTTTTATAAATTATCTTGAAAGTGAAAATGCAAAGTAAGTGCCTTATTAGATTTTTATACATGTTTTTTAAACTTGATTTAGGCCAAATTAGAATAAATAAAAGTTCCAAATTTTTACTGATCGCTACACCTTTGGCTATGAATCTTTTGTGTAGAAAATTCTGAACTTGATTTCATAATCTCGGCATGTTTTCCCTCTTTGTATATTTGACTCCCTATTTAGATTTTCTCTTCTTGTATTTCTGTAGTTTCTCTATGTATGAATATATGCTTTGTGTTTGCTAGGTGTTTGATAAAATGCCATAAACAAAGTATTTGTGTCTCTTTGTCTCTGTGTCTGTCACTATCTCTACTTGGCTTTTGTGTATTTTGTTGTAAATATTTATTTTCTTCATGTTTTATTTTTATCTCGATTGACTTGTTGAAGCCATAAGCAAACATATATAGAAGCTGTAAAGAACTTCATTGGGTCTTCGTCAAAATTCGTACTGAAGTCTTTTTAAATATAAACTTGTGTTTCATATTCAATAAATATGTAATATATAATATTTGTAGCGATAAATCCAAAACGGTACCTGAAATTTACCAATACCGATACATACCGTACAAATGGAAAAACCGGTACATCGTCTGGTATGAGATTGACAAGTTTGAATGATATTGGTACTGTTAATAATAATAAAACAAGTGACAGTGGGAAGGCAAGCCATTGTCCACCTAATCCACTTAGGATCAAAACCCAACTTGGCCATCTTGTAAAAGAAGAAAGTCTTCATCCATCATTAACATTACAAATAAAAAAAATTATGTGTAATTTTAATTTTTTATTATTTATTTATCAAACGATTTTTTTCAGACCATTGTCTAATTTGTTGCCGAAAAAATAAGTGACTTGAAAAATCAAATATAAGTGTTGAAATATTTTTTGATTTTAAATTTTAAATTTGGTTGGGGTTCTTTTCTCATGGAGAGATGCAGTTGTGTTATAAAAATTTTGGTAACGGATTGATAGATGATTAATTAAAATATTTGAGTAGTTTTGGTAGGTATTTATAACAATTATTTTCATAGTGAGTTATGTTCTTATTTTTGCCATTTTTTTTGTAGGTGTTTTACTGACTTATCCAAACTGCCTCTCTTTTGGACACCGAAGAGGAGATTATTCCTCGTGCTTTTGGAACTTCATAAAGGAAAATCTTCTCTATCTAGTGTGATGAGTATCTCACCTTTTGGAGAAAGTGTCAATGTGATTGAAAAGCGATCCTATATTGAGGCAAATAAAGCGATGTGGACAATTACGAAAGCCAATTGGAAAGGATCCATATGTGTCTTACATTTCGATACGTGAAATGGCGAAGTAAGGAACAACTTGGCCTTAATCAGCAAGTGCTTGTCCCACTTTCATGAACTGAAAATTACAAGCTTGGTAATAATTTTTTTTCCCCTTTTTTGTGTAATGTACTTTGGATATGATGTACTAAAATATTTGTTTTTTGGAATTATGTTATTTGATAGGGTCTCAAAAATGAAGATGAAGTAGCAAAATGTTTTGAAAAAGCATTCAAGGACTACATCGGACAACTATATAAGTGGGCGTTGATTTTTGAAGCTAGTTCACAAGTAAAATTACTTCCGCGAAAGACAATTTTGAGTAAGCTATACAAGGAACCATGAATGATGTTTTTGTGGTAATTAGTGGGCTTTTGATTCACAACCAAGAATTTACATTTTTTTAAGACTAGTGTTATGTATTGTGGAGGTCTTGATGAATCTTATCATCTTGTTTGTTTTGGCTCAATTGACTGATAGCTAGGAGCCATGACACATGAAGCTCAAAATTCAATGAATTCATAAGTTTTCATAAGTAAATGTCAACCTGTGTACATGAAAACTTTTTTAGTTTTTTTCAATTGGTTGAAATTTGAAGCTAATCTTCTGTTTAAACTTAGCTTATTACGCAATACAATCCTTTCATTTGTCCTAGAACATATGCTGTGCTACATATACAATGGGGATAAATGGTGTGACATATCAGCTAAAATGGGATTGTTTGGAGGGAAAGCAGTGGGAGTAGGTGCAGAAGTGAGTCTCAATGGCACCATTGAAGGTGTCCAGGGCTCATTAGGATGTTGTTGGATTGCTAACTGAAGTTTGTACCCATTTTGTCACTTGGAGACCTGTTTTTTGTGGCAACAATCTCTAAAGGCGGCCTGTGATTTAATGGTCCTGTTGCTACTATCTTTTAATGTTTTGTAAGATAATGGTTTCTTGAGAATATGACCTGAATATCTCCTATTGTGAATTAAAATTATGAACCAAAATTTAGCATTATTTGTTTGTAATGTTACTCTGCAGATTTCCTCTTGTGGAATTAAGATATAATTTAAGTTGCCAGCAGATATAAACTCTGGTAATTGCTCTGCAGGTGCTTTGTGAATTTAATCATGTCAATCCACAAGATGATGAGGATGTAAAAGAGTTTTTGAATGTGTTTATTAAGTGATACTTAGAAATGATCTTTTCTTTTCTTTTCTTCTCTTTTTCTATTTTTTATTTATTTTTTTATTGTGATATTTTTATGCTATGTTTGATTGGGGGATTTGAAAAGGGATTTGAAAAAGGAAAAAAAAAAAAAGTGTGTGAAACTACGTAAAATGAATTGTAGTATATCAAACATACCTTCTTATATGCTTCAATGGACTTTTTGCATTCTCCCATTTTAAGATAGCATGCGGCCACGTTGAGATGTAATAGATTTTTCAAGCATCCAAAAGAAAAAAGGTCAATATATAAGAGAAAAAAATGCTATATGACATACAGAGAGGTTGTAGTAGTGATAATGTGTGAGTAAATAATAACTCACTTTAATACCGTATTTGGTTAGGTGATATGAGAAAAAATTTGAAAAAAAAAGATTAAGTAAAATGTAGCGTATGCTTAGTTATTGTTATTCACTTCTGCTTTAGGGGATACATCTCAACTGTGACAAACCTAGTTAATTAGCTGACTTGTTTGATTGTTGAACTTCACTGGTTCATTGCTGCGAGTCAATTGGATATTTAAATTGGTCAACAGTCATTAGTTAGGTTATTGAAATAGATGATTGTTTTCTCTCTCTCTCTCTCTCTCTCTCTCTCTCACACACACACACACACACACACACACACACAAAATGATTATTATGCAAATACACCTCTGAAAAATTGACCATTCAGTTAGCATCATTCCTGTGGAGTTCAACATTTGACAAATGGTATTTGTAATAAGAAGTGATATTACTTCATCCATGAGTTGAATGACCTTAGAATTAATCTGCTCAAGTTTGTGACATAGAAGGCCTGAAATTTGGTGATCACATTCATATGAAAGCCTCTGGATATGACACACAGTTCAAGCTTCCATGGCACAGTCAGGCTCCGTTGGGCTAATCGCTTTGATAGTCTAAATGAATAGTGGTGGGGGTGAATTCCATATGTGGAATCTGAAATGGGAGGTGAAAAGCTCTTCGGATCAGCTACCTAGAAGATTTAAGCAACAAGAGGAAATTGCTCATCTGATAATGAATTTTGAATGATAATAATAATAAACTTCTCGATAATACTAACTTGAGTCTTGGCATTGATCTAGGAGTCCCCCTATATAAACATCTCATGGTTGTTTGCTTTGGATAAGCTCTGATCTGCATCCAACATAAAGGTTAAATTTCTCATTACAAGATATTTATCAATAATAATAATAATAATAATAATAATAATAATAATAATTTACTCATTACCAGAATTTCATACAACAGAACAAAAACTAGTTAGCAGTAGTTTCAGTGGAATGCATAGGAGCATCTTAGACTAACGAGAAATGAAAACAAGATCTTTAATGCAAAGCTTGATTGATGCAAACTAGAAAAAATAAAAATAAAAATCATAATATTAGCCAACAAATATGCATATAGAACTAATAAAACTAGGGTGGAGGATCCCTTTCAGTTTAGATTTTGACTTGAATAGCGTTGTTTGGGCCTGTGGTGTTTACTACGGGTCCTATTTCGATGATTCAAATTGTTTATTTTATCAGATATTTTGTATATTTTATTTATAAAAAAAATTAAGTAAATCAGACAATTGTAACTTGTTTAATTTATCACATTTTTAAATAAAAAAATATTTAATCCAAAATATGGATGAGAGGGATGCTCTCCTAAAACTAGTATATGATTTAGCCACCAATCTATCTATCTATATATTATACAAGCATAAAGGTAATCTAATGAGGAAGCCTTTAAGGCCTCCAAATCCGCATTTTAAAATTGTTAATTTTTTTTTTATTTTAAAATTATTTTTAGAAAAACACTATTGGCCATTAATTATTTAAAATTAATTATTATACCATAATTTGAAAATTTTGAAAAGAAATAAACTTTCTACTTTATACTCTTTCTTATGTAACTTTCTTCGATTCCATATTTTGTAATTTTGAAACACTTTTGATTTATTTGTTTTGATTTTCTATATATATATATATTTGTTATTTTGTTGTAGAGATTGTGTGAATTGAAATATGAGTTATGATTACCGGCTTCTTAGGTTGTTATCCAATACCTTTACGCTGTGTTTGGTTGGGAGATTTGAGAAGGAATTTGAAAAGGGAAAGGAAAAAGTTAGGTGAAATGTGAATAAAATATACTTACATTTCATCTAGTTTCACACACATTTTCCCTTTCCTTTTCCAAATCTCTCTCCAAATCTCCCAACCAAACACAGCATTAGCGTGAAAAATATTTTCTTTAACAATTTTTCTTAAATTTACTTTGTATTTTTTTTTTTAATTTGGTGTTCATATTTGTTTTTCTTTTAAGGGTCATTATAGAAACTCGTAATTTAAATTTTGGTAATTACTATTTTTTTAGAAACTTATATTATATGAATGGTTTCTTTGAAGCGCTTTTAGTATTTTTTTTTTGTTTTTTATTTTTATTTTCAGAATGAAGTTTTTGGGAAAAGAAATAGGTAAGTCTGACAAATTTTGTAAACAGTTACTTTTTTGTTATTGAGAAAAATTCAAGTAAGCTTTATTTTATTTTATTTTTTTGTCTTTTATTTCTTTTTTTTTTTCCCTTCAATTTTTTAGATTCTTCTTGAATAATAGGACATCAAAAATAAGGAAAAAATTAATATGGATTTATTTATTTTAATTGAAGCAAATAAAAATTAATAAAAGGTAACTTTTAAACATTTGCTAAATAAGGTGGATGTTAATATTTCGCATTTTTGTTATAAAAAATATTTTCTAATTCAAAAATAACTAAATAAGTGGGTCAAGTAAGTCATGAATTGGACAAAAAATCAAAACAAATCTCTAAAGACTAGACTTGAGCTAAGAATTATTGGTATAAAAATCGATTCAAACTTGGTTTTTAGGTTAATTTTAGTGTTTAATCTAATAATGGAACCCCCTAAACTAGCTCATTGCCATCACAATGTGAGAAACTATAACATAATTTAGACATAAAGTTTAAATTTATTATTATTAAATGTTTATATTGATGAACCAATGAATTTTTTAGATTAGGTGTAAAGCTAAGGCTAGAATATGGTTCAAAATTTTGGGCGACTCGATTCAGATAGTTTTTTTAATATATAAACATACCTAACTATTCATTTAATACTTTTAAACATAAATATGTAACTTTTTTTTTTACTCAAATTTACTTTTTCTTAATAAATATGCATAAACATATGCATATTTTTTTATTTTAATTATATGAAAATACTTACTATTTATCAATTTAATAAATCAGTAGGTCAAATAATTCATAAGTTAAGCACAAACTTAGATAATTTTTAACAATTAGGTCATGGTCAAGCTGGCTTAAAAGTTGAATTGTTTAAGCATTTTTTTAATATTTATACCCCCATTCTAACTCTTCAAGCCAAATCAACAAAATAAATTTAGGGTCAATAAAATATTGAATTGGCCAAGTTTCTTAGAAAATTGCCGAATATGGGTAGCTGATATTAGAAGGATTGTTTTAGAGGTTATGTCTAACGACATCAAGTCTTATTTGAGGAGTGACTTGAAGATAAGGGTCATTTACTGATATTTCCTTTTTTAATCATTTTACATATATATTTTTTATTCAATTTTTCTTTTTTTAAATATAAACTAATTTTAATTGATTAATTTTTGCAAAATAGATATGCTGAGTGAATTTTACAAAATGAATAATGAGGTAATTGGTTAATTGACAAAACAAAATTACAAAATTTATCAAGAAGAAATGTATGTATATTTTATCATAAAAATAAGTTTATCAAAATAATTTTTAATTCAATCCGTGCATAATACGGGTAATAGGCATGTTTAGCACAAATAAAAGATTAGTATGCATATATGTCCACAATAGGAAAAATTTGTTGGAAATGGTTATAAAATTCTGGGTAAAACCAGAATTTTTTTCTAAGTTTGGTCTAATTTTTAAGTGGGCCCCATGCATCGATTTACACGAGTCAAAATGGTAACGCGTTCTATGCCGCGTTGTGATTCACGTGGTATATTTGGTTGCTCAAAACCATTACCGAGTGAATGGAAAATTGAAACCAAAGTATGTTCCATGAAAATGGAGTTTTGGTGGAAATTCCTTAAAGGTTTGTATAAGGCTTGTCCCACATTGATTTGGTAGGAGGTTTTGAGAGGGTTTATAAGACATGGGTTTGGTACTTAGGGTGTGCCCCAAGGGGTACCCAAGTGTTTTAGAGGGAGAGGTTATGGGCTAGACCCATTGGATCCAAAAACCACCACACGCGCGCCGCCGTCCGTCCAGTCAATAGGGCAGGCTTAGACGCGGGTGTGAGATTGGGTTGGGCTTGTTCGGTCCAATACTAATCTTTTTGGGCCAAAAACATTTGAAAGAATTCAAATTAAATTGGTTTGGATTTAATATTCATCCAAACAAGGCCCTTCCCGTTTTCAAATAGAATTAAATTGGTTTGGATTTATTGTTCATCCAAACAGGGCCTTTCCTGTTTTTGAACCCGACAGATTTAAATCTGTTTGAATTTCAAACCAAACAGTGCCTAACCTATTTGTATCTGTTTAATTCAAATTGAACATGTACAGTACCTGTTTAATTCAAAACCAAGAGCCACCTATACATCTATAAATAGACCAGCCTCCTATTTGGATTTTCACTCCAATTTTCGTACTCCTTCTTTTGCTTTAGATCTCTGCCATATTGCTGCATTTTATTTCTGAAAGAAAGAGTGTAAACATTTTGTGTGTTCGACGGACGAATAAATTGTAGTGCTGCATTTATTAGATTGATAGATCATTTCATCTGGGAGATAGGCGTCCAAATTACGAAAGTACCGTGGAGAGGCGAATCATCTTAAGGACACATGTTAAACTCTGGACTTGATCGAAAAAATTCAAAAAAAAATTAACCAAGTAAGTTGTTTAATTTTATTACATTATTTATTTATTTATTTAAATCAGATTTCAATTTTGTTTTTGTAACAAAATAAAATCTGTTTTATTTATTTATTTATTATTTCGAGTTTGATTTTTGTAATCAAACAAATTCTCTCATTTTCTTTATTTCTTTAAATTCTAATTGTTGTTTTGTACACAATAGAATTAAAATCTTTTAAATACAGTTAAGATTGGCCAACAAAATTATGTAGTGGTTTCTAGGCATTGTCACATGGTGCCTCAACTTAATATGATTTATTGAAATTATGAGATTTAGTACTTTTTGTTAGATTAATGGAAGACAACTTAACAAATGTCAAGTGTCTATTAGTGTGAAGTAATGCTCCTAAACCACCCAATAACCACTTCCACAATGGTTACAGTCTGCAGACTCGGTCATATCCTAAGCATTAAAATGGTCTACCCTAGAATGCGTGCTTTGTAGCATATGGACAATTTAGTTGTGCATATAGGCTGATTTTGGTAATTGAATTAAAAGTAAAAAAATTAATTAAATTTTTTTTTTTGAGTCATATCATCTCTTTATTTTTATATTTTTTTTTAAAAAAATTAAAAAAATTAAAAAATTGACTTTGAATTTACTTCTCAAAACACCCCATAAACGTGTCAATAGGTCCTCATCAAAAAATTATTAAGTATTGTATTTATATTCTTTCACTAATAATCAATTATCATATTCTTTTATGTACCTTAATCATCTAACACAAAATCATAATATTTCACATTCTCTATTAATTATAATAACATAGAGCACCACATTACGCCCTCTTAAATACTGAGAGGGCCATTTATGTGCAAAATTGGGCCGAGCTGGGTCTTGGGCCGAGGTAAAAGAGGCCGAGCAAATGGCCATATGGGAGTTACTTCGGTCAGGAGAAATAGCCTCGGAGTCAAACCGGTTGAGGGTTAGTTCGGCCATGAGGGTTACTTTTACTCAATTTGGGAAGTGTGGCGTTGGTAGTTCGGTTAAGGCATATGATAACCGAGGTGTACCAAGTCCGTGAGGGACTTGATTGTGAGGTTAGATCGGCTCAACTCTCTTATGGTTAGCTCGGTCCAAACATGGAAAACGAGGTAAGACTCCTATGATTAGCTCGGTTTAGGCATAGAAAGCAGGGTAGGAGGGAGTAGCAAGTGTTTGGTCTGGGGATGTTACTTCGGTCCTGAAGTAGTCCGGTCATGGGAAGAACCATCTCACTTGGTTTAAGCAGTGAGGAGGGTGTTGGAGGATAAGCATTATCTTCCAAGAGTATGAGTTCTAGGAGGACTCTACACTAGGAGGAGTAATCCTAGAAGGACTCTACACTTGGAGAAGTATGAATCCTACCAGGATTGTGCCCCGTGAAATCTATATAAGCTCACCAATGTCACCTTTGAAGAGGTAATACAACTTTGCTCCCTGAATACATTGAGCTTTTGCCTTCTTGTCTTGCTTACTGACTTAGGCATCGGAGAGGTTTCCGGCACACCCCCGCCGGCCAGCTCACGTTTGTGTTTTTAGGTGGTGGAACGACGACGTATTGAGAAACGCAGACTTGATCAACAGGATTATACGAGAAGGTGAATTTCTTTCCTGTACAATTGGCGCCGTCTGTGGGAATAACAGACAAGAACAACCTCTTGATCAAGCTTTCTCTTAAACATCAATGGCGAACAATGAAGAACTACCTCGATCATTGTTGTGGTGACTCGAAGGGTGCAAAGCGCGAAGGCCTTCCTTTGGTCCCTCCATGGCGAACTGGAACCACAAAGCGAAATTCGGGAGGGATGCGAGGGCGAAGGAGGAATAGCGACCTCATCCTTCGCTTCATAAAGCCCAGAAAGACAAAGGCGCAGAGTTGATCCTCAAATTCTGGAGGATCGCGTCAGAGAACAAGACGAACTAATCCGTAAGATGGCGGCGGACATGGAGTCTCTGAAGCGCCAGATGAAAGGAAAAGAGGTGGCGACAGGAGAGGGGCGCAACAAGAAGACGCCCCCTCGCCACTCAGAGGGTCATGGTAGGAATTCCACACCCTCACAACCAGAGGACAGAAGCCTCAGGACAGGCGACACGCGGTCCGTATCTTCCAGGACTCGTCACTCCAGGTCTGAGAGGACGAGGCCTGAGAAGTCATATACTGAGGGGAGTACCTATTGGCCCTCACATACGCACCATACGAGGTCCAGACAGACAGAATTACCTAGGTCGTCCGACCTAAGGTCCATGTTGGAAGAAAAGGCACGATGGAAGGAGGACGCCAGAGCGCGCGATCCCCACAGGGTTCCTGCCTTGCAGCGATTGGCTCCTCGGACGCATGGAAGCGTCGAGGTTGGAATGCCAAGGCCGCACTTGGCATACGAACCAGCGGATAAGGCATTGGCGAGGCTGCAGACCTCACCATTCGTCCCCGAGATTGAGAATGCGCCTTCCAAAGCTTCCTACAACCCAAATTCACGACGTATGAAGGAAAGACGACCCATACACTCACTTGAGCCACTTTCGCCAAAGTTATGGTCAGATCACAAGCGGAATGAGGCGTTGATGTGCATCCTATTCCCTTCAAGCCTCGGCGACCTAGGCCTAACTTGGTTTGAGAAGCTTCCAGAAGGCAGCATAGCCTCCTGGGCGCAATTGGCAGAGGCGTTTGTAACCCGGTTCAGAACAAACACAAAGACCCCGGTGGAGATCGACCAGTTACTCTCCATCGACATGGGTGACAAGGAGACTTTGAGGTCATACAACGATGCATCGGGAGACATTCAACAGATTGGGGCGCCCAACCAACCTCGCCATTGCAATACAAAGAGGCCTTCGAATGGGAACGGTGAGGACTCTATCACCATGACTCCGCCACTTACCATGGAGGCCACGATGGAGAGAGTGCATCGACATCAGGTGGAAGAGGATGGCGCTTCGTGCCAAGGCAAAAGCGTACGACGAACTCCAGAGAAGAAGACCTCGGAAAGGTCAATCTGAGGTCGCCAAACCAAAATAGGCAGGCGAGCGTGACAATGATGAAGACCAGACAAGAGATGGTTGAGAGTCGAGCGCCATAACCACGGTGTTCAAAAAGCGATCTAGTATACTCGGTGAGATTCGAGACGAGCCTTCGTCAAGTGGCACCAAGTTAGGCGAGGCCGGAAGGATTATGATGTGAGATCGGTGCACCTTCCACAAGGAAAAGGGCACCGAATCGCCTGCGCCGTTGAGGCAACATCTGGAAGAATTGGTGGCGTGAGCCACCTAGATAAATACATAGAAGGAGGCGCGGCCGACCCCAGAACCACAACCTCCCCAGCGGAATGCCAAGCGGCGCCCATACAAGGCACCATCAACGTAATCCATGGAGTCTTTGAACCAGAGCAGTATGTGAGCTCGGAGGTTCAATCAAAAAGCGAAACTTGAGAGAGGTGCTAAGTGCCCATCCGATCGTCAAAGGGGAGGGCGAAGCTGAATGTTATGTCCTTTTCGGACAAAGACTTGGGCAGAATTTATTGCCCACACAATGATGCCTTGGTCGTCACTCTCGAGTCAAGGATTTTGGCGTCAAGCGGATTTTGATTGACCAAGGAGCTCGTGCGAAATTATGTACTCTGAAACCTTCAAGCAACTCAAATTGCAAGATAAAGACTTGGCCCTGCGTATCTCCCTCATCGGGTTCAACTCCATGCGAGTGGCGGTCGGCAAAATCATCCTCCCGGTCGAGGCGAGTGTGACAAAGCAAGTGGAGTTACGGGTGTTAAAGGTTAGTCCACCTACAACATCATTTTGGGCGAGCGTGGCTGCACGCCATGCGCTCGGTGGCATCCTCTTACCACCAAGTGATGAGGTTCCCCGGCGACAGGAGTGATAGAAGAAGTATATGGGGACAGTTATGTCCAAGCGATTAGCCGTTGCAGCGAATGGTAGCCGTATTTGCCAAAGGATATGTTCATTCGGTTGAAGAACGAGAGTAATGAACTATTCGCGGATGTTGGCAAAGAGGCTAATCAAAAGCGATGGAGGACTTGGTGGAGGTCGAGAATAGGCGAGAAGAACCGGATAAGTTCTTCTTGCTTGGCTCGTCGTTGTCTAGCCTTTGAGAGGTTAGAGGTCTTGGAGTTTTGACCTCTAACATCGAAGTGTTTACTGAACCCCTCGACATGCGAGCATTGACCCCAACTTCATCTGCCACCAACTCAGCGTCCACCCATCTGCCGGGCCGGTCATTGGCGCTTTTCATGAATCGGCACTCCACCACGAGATAGTGGCGGAAGTGGGTAACTTGTTAGAAGCGAGGCGATTAGAGGTGCACTACCCCAAGTGGATTTCAAACACAGTAGTGGTACCAAAAAAGAATGGGAAGTGGCGCGTCTGCGTTGATTACAAGCATCAACAAAGCATGTCCAAAGGGCGGTTTCCCGCCAAGGATCGATCAATTGGTGGACCTAACGGGAGGACATAGCGGGCTTAGCTTCCTTGGCGCATCTGAGGCTACCATCGAGATAGCCATGCACGAACCAGACGAAGTGGCGTCCTTCACCACACCAAGAGGACTATATTGTTACAAGGTCATGCCCTTTGGCCTAAAACCTTGAGCTGACGTTTCAAGAATGGTCACCAAGATGTTTGAGCCATTGTTAGGCAAAACAATGGAGGCTTACATCGATGATATGGTGGTCAAGAGTAAGAGTGAGGTGACCATCTCAAGGACCTAAGCGAGATGTTCGAGATCTGAAAAAGCATAAGTTCATATAACGCGTCGAAGTGTGCTTCGAATTGGGATCGAGCAAGTTCTTAGGCTTCTTGGTGACCAATCGAGGTATAGAAGCGAGATCCTTCTCGGATCAAAGCAATTCGGGAGTTAGAGACCTAACTCAATGAAAGAAGTCTGACACCTTCTGGCATGGCTGACATAACCGATTCATCGGTAGGTCTTGAGCAGTTACGTCCATTCTTTCGGTCATTAAAAGCTAAGTTTGAGTGGGACGAAGAGTGCGACCAAGCCTGGCGAGTCTGAAGGAATACATGTCTTCTCCACCATTACTTGTTACCCCATCCAGGAGAAGAACTCTTCCTCTACTTGGCGGTTTCTCGGCCTTGATAAGTGCGATGTTAGTTGACGGAAGGAATCCAACACCTACCCATCTTCTATGTCGACAAGACATTCTTTGGGAAGCGAAACAAGGTACTTGCCTCTAGAAGCTAACTTGGCGTTAATGATGGCATCCGGAAATTGGCGCACTACTTTCACGCCCACACCATTGTCGTCCTCACGACTTTTCCATTGAAAGCTCTGTTTGAGAGGGCCAACTTTTGGCGAATTTTGAAGTGGGCGATAGAGTTGGGACAATTTGATGTGAAGTTCGACCCGAAATGATAAAAGCCCAATCTTTGGCAGACTTCGTCGCGGAGTTCACTCCAGGAAGCCACCAAGTCTGCCCAATCGACCTGATTGACACAACCAAGCTAGGGATGAAGATTGACGCCGGAATAGCGCAACCCCTAATCTGACTACTCGGTCAAAGCCAGCAGACCAAAAGTAGAAAAGCGAGGAGGAATCCGACCTTACTACACCAAGTCAAGATTCATTGGCGACTAATGACTCGGGCCCATTTGAAGACAAGGGGCAAACCGCAACTATGGACTCTGAAGAAAACATTAGCAACTTGGAAGACCCCAAGGCATCATCTGATCCCTCCACATGCTGGAAGTTGTTTGTTGGGGAGATGTGGAAGCTCTTTGTGGATGGAGCATCCAACCGGCATGGCGCAGGACTTGGCATAGTCCTCATCTCTCGAGAAAGGTCTAGTGGTGGAACAAGCGATCAACCTTGGCTTCCGACATCAAACAATGAAGCGAGTCTGGCGCTTCTAGCAGACTCAAGTCGTGACCTACATGAAGGCCACGAACTCATGGTCTCTGATGACTCACGGTTGGTGGTGAATCAAATTTCTGGCGACTATGAAGCAAAGGATGAAAGAATGGCTAAGTACCGAGGACTTAGTCGGGGCGAGATCAAGAAGTTGAAGTCGTCGAGAATAGAACAAATTGGTAGGAGGAGAATAGTAGAAGCAGAGCGAACTAGCGAGCCGCCTCAATGGCGAACCTCCATCCCACATCCTCTCTTGATCGACTATCTGCCTAGGCCAAGTATTGAAGACCCGAGGCTGAAGAGGTATCTTTGTGCGGAGTTAGGTCCTTCTTGGATGGATCCCATCATCTTGTTCTGAAAGGCGGCACCCTACCGGAAGAAAGAAGGAAGCCAACAAAATCGAGCCAAGTCGCGATTTTGGCTCTCTCATTGGCTTTATACAAGAAGTCGTTCTCGGGACCTTACTTAAAATGTGTCCACCCACAAGGTAGAAGCATTCTTGTTAAGAAATACGAAGGGGTTTGTGGCGACCATCAAGGAGGCGGATCATTGGCATCTAGAGCTATTTCACAAGGGTATTGGTGGCCATACATGCAAGCGGATTCGAGAGAAGTATGTCAAAAATGCGAAAAGTGTCGAAGTTCGCACATCAAATACATCAACTGCCAGAGAACTCCTGCCTCTCACTAGTCCGTGGCCTTCGCAATGTGGGGCTTAGACATAGTGGGACCACTCCCAATGACACCGAGCAACGGGAAGTTCTTTCTTGCAGCAGACTACTTCACAAAATGGGTGGAAGCGAAGCCTTGGCGTCAATCAAGGAGAAAGATGTGAAGAAGTTTATGCAGCGTAACATCATTACTCGCTTTGGCATACCAAAAGCGATTTGAACAACGGCTTTTCGGTTTGATGGCGAAATTTTGAAGCTTTTGTGAAGAATACAAGATAGAGTTCTACAACTCCACCGGCATATCCCCAAGCAAATGGACAGCAGAGGCGTCAAACAAGGTAGTCTTGGGCGGATTGAAGAAAAGGTTGGAAAAAGCCAAAGGCAAGTGGGCGAAAGAGCTCCCTCATGTTTTATGGGCTTATCGCACTCGCCACGGCGATCAACAGGAGAAACACCATTCTCCCTAGCATATGGCATGGAAGCTGTCATCCCTAGAAGTTGGCCTTCCTACCATTCGAGCGAAATTTTGATCCCGACCTAAATGGCGAAGCTATAGCATTGGAACTTGACCTTGCGGAAGAAAGAAGAAAAGGCATTGGTTCACATCGCCTCCTATCAGCAAGAGTTGTCCAGAAAATACAACAAAACAGTACATCCAAGGCAGTTCAAGATTGGCGATTGGGTACTACGCAAAGTTATGGGCAACACATTGGTCCCAGGGGATGGCAAGTTAGGACCTAACTGGGAAGGGCCTTACAAAGTGGTCGGATTAGCAGGCAAGGGCATACCACTTGGAGGATAAGGGCGACAAAAGCAATTCCTAGGCCATGGAATACTGCTAATCTCAAGTTATTTTACTTTTAGCTTTCTTCTTTTTGAGCATGTGTAATTTTCTACTTTTTCAATAAAACAAATCGATTCTTTTCAGTATATTTGTTTTCCATACAAAGTAGTTTTAGCAAGTTAGTAGCTTTGTAAACATAGTTGGCCGGAATAACCAACTATTAACCCTCCTAAGCCCAGGATCAGGATCCAGGCTGCAGGACTTTCGGTTGGCTGGAAAAACCAACTTAGAGGTTGGCTGGATTAAACCAACACTTAGCCAAAGTATGGGAATGGCTAAAAGAGTAGTTGGCTGGATTAACCCAACACTCTGTACTATTCAGCCAAAGTAAGTTTATGGCTGAAAAGTGGTTGGCTGGATTAAACCAACACTTTGTACTCTTCAGCCGAAGTAAGTTATATCGGCTGAAGAGTGGTTGGCTGGATTAAACCAACACTTCGTACTCTTCAGCCGAAGTAAGTTATATCGGCTGAAGAGTGGTTGGCTGGATTAAACCAACACTTTGTACTCTTCAGCCGAAGTAAGTTATATCGGCTGAAGAGTGGTTGGCTGGATTAAACCAACTCTTTCTACTCTTCAGCCGAAGTAAGTTATAACGGCTGAAGAGTGGTTGGCTGGATTAAACCAACACTTTGTACTCTTCAGCCGAAGTAAGTTATATCGGCTGAAGAGTGGTTGGCTGGATTAAACCACCTCTTCCTACTCTTCAGCCGAAGTAAGTTATAACGGCTGAAGAGTGGTTGGCTGGGTTAAACCAACACTTTGTACTCTTCAGCCGAAGTAAGTTATATCGGTGAAGAGTGGTTAACTGATTAAACCAACTCTTTGTACTCTTGACGAAGTAAGATATATCGGCGAAAGAGTGGTTGGCTAGTGAGGTATATAGGCAACCGAGATTACGGTTAATGTAAATTAGTGCATAAGCGAGCATACAAGCCTTTGAACAAGAGATGATAATTTTTCATTGAAGAACAAAGGAAGTACAATGATGGGGCCGTAGCAGGATTACAAAAATTCGGACACAAAAGAAAGAAAGTACAAGTTCAAACAAAAGATCATCTATCTCGGCATCGGATCGGTCGAGGTTGGCATGTACTCGGTGTTTGCGGCTTCAATCGGGCGTTGGGCGAGTATTTTTCATTTGTGGGCTCCATGAGCTAGTGGATCACCGGCTTGCTCTTGATTAGCGGAGTCTCGGTTGTTTCATCATCATCATCTTCATCGTCGGAAGAACCGCAGAATTGTTTACGGGCTCAAATGCGCATACTCTGCATTGAAGCGGAATAAAGTGCTCCGGTGCGTTGTAGACCTCGGTTTCAGGTCCACAACCGACCTTCTCCACGGCACCTCTCCACCCGCACTTGAAAAACAGTTGTTTCGCGGCTTCGCACTGCAAAGAGTAGCCAGCTTCGGCTTCCTTGAACCCTGCCTTGTGCTCGTCTTCAACTTTCTTTTCCAGCACCGCTATTTCGGTATTCTTCTTGTTTTCAAGCTCCGCCATCTCTCATAAATACTTGTCTTTCATCTCGGTCACGGCGCGCTGCTTGTCGCTTTCAGCCGAGGTGACCAGTCCGGTTAGACGTGCCACCTCGGTCTCCAGCTCGGCCGCTTTTTGCTTTGACAGGACCAGCTCGGCCGCCCTGGCTTCGGCGTCCCTTATTGCATGCCTGGTTGTTTTGCGGAGTTCCATTATTTGTTTGTGGGCGATGGTGTTCTTCTGAATGGCCTGCAAAAGGAGAGTTCCATGTCAAACCGAGCTCAGAGTTTGAAGAAATTTAGATTGGTCACAGAAAAAGTAGTACTGCTTACCAGAATCATCGACTTGGTGGATGACCGGAGGGACTTCAGCTCGGTGTTCAGCTGCTTGCTGTGGTGCTCCATGTCTTTAGGCGGAACAAACACCCTAGCAGAGTTGAAGGCTAGAAGGTGATCCTTATCGCCAACCAACGAGTCATCTTCATCGATATCTCGGTTGTTGAAGGCGAAGGGTGGAAACCCATTTGTTGGTAAGCGCTGACTCGGTGGGGACGATTAGGTTGAGGTTGAGTTCGGGCTCGGTGGAAGGATGGGGTCAACCTCGTCAACCAAGTCTTTGCTCGGTCTCGATAGTCGAGCACGCTTAGCTCGGCGTGAGGATGATGGTTGTTGTGAAGGAAGAGCTATAGCGGTTTTTTGGTGGTGGGTTGGTGGCACTTGGCCCTTGTGGTTGCGGTGAGCATGGCCCTCATCTTGTTTTTCTTCGCCATCTCTGTTAATTTGTGAGAGGCACGAGGTTAATTTACAGCAAGGTTGGGTCCGGTTACGGCGGGTCTTCAAGGAGGAAATCTGTTACTCTTGCTTTTCGTCGGAGAGTATCGGTAGGTCGGCTCAAAGTCAAGTTTTGCCCAACTTCTTTACGTCACTTTCGGTCTTGTGTAGTCTGGCAATGTTGGGATGACCGTCTTTGGGAATGGAGGAAGGCTAAATCTGCAAAAGATAGACAAAGTGTTAGTTCGGTTAGAGAGGCGGAAAACCGAAATGAACAAAGTTGAGGAATGTAACAGAAGTATGAATCTGGGCTCTCCTTTCTTCGGTTTATTCTTGACACAGGATCCGACTGAAGTCTTCAAAATTTCCAGAGACCCAGAAGAAGTCATCGTCGTTTAAGTCTTTGTCCGGTGTGTGTTTGATTATTTTCTCTCGACCTCGGCGTATTCTAAGGTAATAACACCAGCCATCATTCTTTGAACCTATTGAGTATTGGTGTAGTATTTCGGCTAAACCGAGGTTGAGACCGGTTTGTTGGTTTAAGGCGGCTATACCCATTATTATTCGGTATGTGTTAGTGGACAGATGTGTGTGGGGCATAGTGCAGTGCGCCTTAAAATTCACATATAAGGGGTTGGTGGGAATCTAAGTCCGGTTTCTACTATGGATTGAATGGTAAAGGGGACAAAGCCTTCATTGTCCCACGGATCTATGTCTGGTTCGGCTAGTATGAGATTTACATCGGCTGGGATTTGGTAGTCCTTCCTAAATTCGGCTAGGCCACCTGGGGTTTCTACTAGACACCTATATTTCCCCATTTTATTGTATAAATTATAAATAAATTACTTCGGTTGGAAAGAATGTGTTGAAGCTGGTGGCCTTGATGGCGTGCTGGCAACCTAAGTGCGCAAAGTGAGAAAACAAGTTAAGCCTGAGATCTTAGACCGTGCTATGAAAGCAAAGCAAGAAAAAAATGGTTTTATTTGGCTCTACAAGGTCTTTGTGGATTCTACATCGGTTTACGGTGAGTGCTCGTTATCTCGGTTTGCGGTGTTTTGTCATCTCGGTTTCAAGATTTATTACTTGTTAGGCCTCAAGGCTGCTTATGTGAGTTGATGCGGAACTCCTAAAGGCTTAGCCCCCCAAGGCTTAGCTCGGTCGAGGGTCAAAATTTCAAAATCAAGTGTGTTTTTATTTCGGCTAAAGTATATCGGATGGAAACCTATTAAAATTACTGTGGTGTGTACAAGTGTAAGTTCGGTTTCGGTTTGCCTAGGTTCTCATATGACAAACACAATATTCTAGTTCGGTTGAAGCGTGTGTAAGGATCAAAAAGGTGTTCTACTGAATAAATCAGCGTGTTCAAAGTGTTCTTCAGAAGTTCTTTAGCAAATGCAGACATGGAAGAAGAAAAACACAGTGTTTTGCAAACACACACTACAAAGACTGTCGTGGATTACAATGAAAGTAAAAAACAGATAAATGGAAGTAGATTCGTGCACTTACCGGGAGGAAGGGGAGATGAACGAAAGGATTCGCAAGCGACAAGCGGAGGCACAAGCTTGGGAGTTGGAACAAAAACAACACAAGGAAAAAGAAGAGATGAATAGAGAGTGATGAGATTCGAAAATGAGAGGTTTGTTTTGTGTAAAAGGGCAAAAAGGCGGAATTTGTTCAAATATTGCAATCTGAGCAGCGCTTCTGGGGAGGCCAATTGCGACTGCCACGTGTCATGGAAGAACAAGCGTTTGATTCTGCGGTGAAGAGCGTTTGACGGACAAGATCTGACCCATGTTTAGCTTCGGTTGGACGAGACTAAAGGGTCTTAGCTCGGCTGGAAAGGCTAAACGGATGTTTTAGCTCGGCTGGAGGGGTTAAGACTAGTGCGGTTAGTAGACAGGTAATCCCTATCACGCTTCGCGGATGGAATTAAGGGGCAATTGAGAGGGCCATTTATGTGCAAAATTGGGCCGAGCTGGGTCTTGGGCCGAGGTAAAAGAGGCCGAGCAAATGGCCATATGGGAGTTACTTGATCGGGAGAAATAGCCTCGAGTCAAACCGGTTGAGGTTAGTTCGACGGCCTTGAGGTTACTTTTACTCCGGTGGGAAGTGTGGCGTTGGTAGTTCGGTTAAGGCATATGATAACCGAGGTGTACCAAGTCCGTGAGGGAACTTCGGTGTGAGGTTAGATCGGCTCAACTCTCTTATGGTTAGCTCGGTCCAAACATGGAAAACCGAGGTAAGAGACTCCTATGATTAGCTCGGTTTAGGCATAGAAAACCGGGGTAGGAGGAGTAGCAAGTGTTTGATGCAGGGATGTTACTTGGTCTGAAGTAGTCCGGTCATGGGAAGAACCATCTCACTTGGTTTTAGCGGTGAGGAGGTGTTGGAGGATAAGCATTATCTTCCAAGAGTATGAGTTCTAGGAGGACTCTACACTAGGAGGAGTAATCCTAGAAGGCCTCTACACTTGGAGAAGTATGAATCCTACCAGGATTGTGCCCCGTGAAATCTATATAAGCTCACCAATGTCACCTTTGAAGAGGTAATACAACTTTGCTCCCTGAATACATTGAGCTTTTGCCTTCTTGTCTTGCTTACTGACTTAGGCATCGGAGTGGTTTCGAAGCACACCCGTTGACTCACGTTTGTGTTTTCAGGTGGTGGAACGACGACGTATTGAGAAACGCAGACTTGATCAACAGGATTATACGAGAAGGTGAATTTCTTTCCTGTACAAATACTTAATAATCAACCGCCTCTATCTCCCCTAATTAGCAAAATCGTGGCCCATTTTATTTTTGAAATACCAAATCAATTGTCACATTTCACATCTTATGCAAGTCAGCACTTTGCCATTTTATGAGTTTCACAAAACATTCATATAATATAATTCATGAGGTATGAGACACAGGGATGAACCACCGCGCTGGGGGTGTAGGGGTGACCACCTCCTAAAAGTTTTGAAAAAAACCCCTTAGATATAGTATTAAATTTACAAATATTTTAAAAGTATATAGGTTCGTCATCCCAAAGTTTTTGCAAAAAATTTAAGAACCGCCATTTCTACTTTAAAATTTAAAATTTTAATTATTTTTTTGATAAATACTAAAAATAATAATAATAATAATTTATTTTTTAAGTATGATTACTTTTTATTTCAAATTTAGTAATGTTAAAATAATTGAGAATTTATTTGTTACTCTCACAGTTAATCTATGTGGATCTTCTTGTAAAAGGCATGATCAATAGAAAGTTGTTCCAGCTGAAGAAATTGTAACAAAACTTGCCATTGATGAAGTTGAAACTGGTAAAGGAAAAAATCAAGTTAGGACATTGAAATGGGTTGGAGATACTCAATAGGGTTCTCACTTGGGATCTATTTCCAGTTTGATAAATATGTTTAGTGCAACTTGTTCAGTCTTAAGTAATGTCATCAATGATGGAGCCACCTCTACTCAACGTGCAGATGCCGATGGAGTTTATGATAAGATTACATCTTTTGAGTTTGTGTTTATCTTACATCTTATGAGAAATATTATGGGGGACTACTGATGATCTTTGCCAAGCTTTGCAACGTAAATCCCAAGATATATTGAATGCAATGCATTTAGTGTCAACTACAAAAGCACTTGTTCAAAAATATAAAGAAGATGAATGGATTTCTTTGTTAGAGAATGTTCAACTATTTTGTGGAAAATATGACATAGATATTCCTGATATGAGTGCTTATTACACATCTGGTAGAAGTCATACTTGTCACCAAAGAGATCACATTACTATTGAGCATCATTTTCGGGTTGATATTTTCACAATTATATGTGATTCTCAATTGCGAGAATTGAACAACAGATTCAAAGAAGATGTGATGGAGTTGCTTATTCTTAGCTCTGCTTTAGATCCTAGGGATGATTACAGTTCAATCAAAATTGAAGATATATGCAAGCTTGTAAGTCAATTTTATTCTAATGACTTTACAGAGCAAGAAAAAATACATTTAAAATTCCAATTGCAAAACTACGAGACTGACATCCTTAAACAGCCTAAGTTTCAGCAGTTGTTGACAATTTCTGACTTGTGCCAAATGTTGGTAACAACAAGGAAGTCAACAACTTATCCTCTTGTAGATAGATTAATTTGTCTTGTTCTAACTTTGCCAGTTTCTACGATGACAACAAAACGTGCATTTTCAGCCATGAAAATTGTAAATACTAGATTGCGCAACAGGATGGATAATGATTTTCTTTCAAGCTACTTGTTAACATATGTTGAGAAAAACAATGCTTGAGATTTTGATATAGATTCCATCATAGATGCTTTTTATATTATGAAAGAATGTCAAGTACAACTTTAGATGTCTAAGTAGATATGTAGAGCAAATAGTTGCTTTATTGAAAATTAATATGGATTTAGTAGAACATATCCAGTTGTATTTTAAATATATTATGTAATTATATACGATGAATGGAAACATCTAATTATACATTTTTGTGATAGTTGGGTAGAAATTGATATTGTATATCACATGCTCATTACAAATTTTTTGATTGTATATTTTTCTCAAGTTTTGCATTGAAAACATAATTTGTCAAACATAGCATTACTAAATTACTACTCACAAATAGCTTGGCTAGACAAGGTGTTTCCCTCCAAGGTTTGACCTACACAAAACAATAGCAAACGTTGAAGCATAGAAACTTCAAACTTCTTATAGAAATTTATGAATTCTCTTTTCTAGTTAAACATGTTTCAAGTGGGTTTCAAATTATGTCACTCATGTGTCTAGGTCCTAAACATGCCTAAAAGGGTCCAAGGAAAGGGAGAGAATTGAGCGAAGTCAAGTTTTCAATTTTCCAAGACTGGCCAATCCACTCGAGCGATTGCTTCACCGCTCGAGCAACGAATGAATATTTCCAGAAGTTCAAGTTTGTAAAAGGAGATTCTAGGAGTTCCTAAAGTGCACTCGAGCCACCCTTCAATCGCTCGAGTAGTTAACTAACTTAGTCGGAGTTCTTGGGCGTGCCTTTCGAGCGGTATCTTCACTTCTCGAGCGATGATCTACAGAACAGGTCCTGCAGTTCGCGAATTGCTCTTTTCTAGGCTATTCTAGGTCTTCCAAACTCAATTTTCAAGCTTTCAAATCCCACATCTTGATCCATAACATCCTATTAATCATATATATATAGTGAAAGAATAATAAAACTTAGGATTATGCATTGATTTGAAGATTAAACAAGTAATAAATACTTTAATTCAAGTTTCTCAACCTTTTCACCCCTTTCTTTCATTCAACGTTTTCAATTCTTCAAAACCAAGTTCTAAAATTTCTTAATCATAAATAAAAGGTGTAGGTTCATAGCATAATGTTTATTGTGTGAGTGATTTTCTGACCACATTGCCCGCTTAGTAATTCAGCTGTAGAACACAGGCAGAATAGATGGTACCCTACTGACCTGCAACAAAAATATAGGAATCCCGCGGTGGTTCTTCCACCCGGGGGTACTCCGACGATCAAGTCAGTACTCAATATCTCTTAAGGATAATCAATCATCTATTGAACTCACAAGCTTGAGTATAAAAAACATACCTTAGACCCATGGGGGTGCCTCTCTTTTATAGCCAAATCAATTCTAATCCCAACGGGAGCCTAACTCCAATGGACTCAGGATTACTGCTAATCTGGGACTCCCAGTGGGATTAGTATAAACTCCCTAAGAGTCTCACCTTTACTCAAACTGAAGTCTCCTCCCATTCTAGGACTCTTGTCCCTCATCTAGGTTGAGTTCCCTTTTCATTCTAGGACTCTTGTCCCTTTTCCACTTATCTCGGATTCCGATATCTTCGGAGATAACCTTGACCTTGCCGAGATCACCTCGGCGTCACGACCAGGACACATGGCACCTCGGTTGACACGTCGGCGTCTGTAGACGTCCCCGAACGCATCCCGGGGAAAGGGAGTGCGAATCCCCCCCCGTTCTGGTTTGATATTGGGTTACTACAGTTCAAAGGACTCAAATGTCACGGTTCTTAATCTTGAACCAAAGAGTCCAAATCCGGCAAATCGTTTTGAGAAAACAGATTTTTTTGAAAGAAGTACCAAACATGGACTGCTTTGCCAGATACAGAGTCGCTACCTATATGTTTTTTAATGGAAAATTTAGAAAACCCTGACTCGGTGCCAAAGGCCACGTGTCCGTCATCACCAAAGTTGCATCGGCTCGGGAACTTGGGTACGATTGGGGAAGGTCACTTCGTGAGCACCCCCGCTCGCCCGGTCAAAGACCGGCCTCTACTAACCATGATATCCGTTTTTGAAAACATTGTGCGTTCTTATTCCGGTTATTAGCCTAGGTTACTATGTGATGCGCACAGCATACAAGTATAGACTGAGTCGCCTGAATTGGAACAAAACATTTTATGTTTGTTTGTTTGAAAATTGTTTGATGGTGCTACCCGCAGGTAGGCTAAGACGTGGATTTGCCACCCCCGGGTGGGCTTTGGAAAATGTGATTTTGCCACTATCTAGTGGGCTTAAAACAAACATTTGATGAATTGTTCCAATCCAAGTAACCCAACCTTCACCCACAGGCATTCAAGAAGTTATATCACATAAGCACATAGCCTCATGATAAGCATGCTATTCATGGCAGTCACTCACACGCATGCAAGGATGCTAAAGCATAAAACTCACCGAGTACTCCAAGCCAAAACAGAAAACCGATTAGAAATCATGCATGATCCTAGATACACAGAATTGCCTAATGCAACACATGCAAAATGCAACTAAGATAGCAGGCTCGGCTATTCTAAACATGGCACATGGAATGCTACAACTAACATGTATTCAATTTGGAATTGAAATACAAATGCAGTTTGTATGATGCGCCGAGCCCGGTGCGTGCAAAACAGATGAATGATGCAAACATGTTGTCATACTGTATGCTAATTGAAATATGCCCTACATCTAACCATCATAAGCGGGTAAATAAAAGGGAAGAAAGACGTCGGGTTGGAAGACATACATCACACTCACCCACACTTATTACAATTATGCCCTCGCGCAGAGGGTCCGAATAAATAATACAGTCCGAATAAAAGAATAATACAGATTTCTAATTAATTAACAAATTAATTACAAAAAAGAAAAACTGGCATGCAAGCCGTGGACCGCTTTGATGAGTGATGTATCTTTGGGGTCAGCTTGGTGCGGAAATCCACTGAGATGCCCCAATTAGCCTCTGTTTGCAATATTTCTCGAAATGTGTGCCAGACTCCGAAGACTTGCTGATTCTTGATTTTCCTGCAACAGAGAGCAGGAAAAGGGCATAGCAATGTATTTTCACAAATATATGCATGCCTCGATCCTCGTGCCACCAATCACGCATCTCGATGCATGATGGCCGAGGAGCCGAATTGCACAACTCAATATGGGGTGAATGCACATGAATGCTACAACAAAACCTAACTCCATCATGGGTAATCCGGAGTGTCGGTGACTTGGGAAGTGAGACCCGTTCTGTCACTCGGAGTACAGAACGCGCCTCGTTTCCCGTGCCCGGGCTAATTCCTACCCCGAACACGATGCAATATGCATGATATGCATGAATGCAACTAAAATACAATCTTAGCATGCACAATGCTATGGAAAATGAGATGCCTCGAAATGCGTGCGCGCGGGCACGCAAATCGAGGTGATGACATAAAAGCATGAAATATGATATACAATGAGACTAAAATGAGATGTCTCGAAATGCGTGCCCACGGGTACGCAAACCGAGAAAAGGGCATACGGAATGCGACAGGACTAAAATGAGATATGCGATGCAATATGGGCTTACACCAACATGAGTGAGCCTCAGCCACACTCACATAGGAGGCCATGAGATGAAAAATGAAGTGCCTCGAAATGCGCGCACACGGGCACGCAAACCGAGGCAATGGCATACGGAATGCGATGAGACTAAAATGGCATACAGAATGCAAAATGGACTTACACTAACATAAGAAGGCCTCAGCCACACTCACATAAGAAGCCGATAGATGAAAATGAAGTGCCTCGAAATGCGTGCACACGGGCACGCAAACCGAGGCGATGACGTATGGAATGAAATGGCATACACAATGCAAATTGGACTTACAC
Organism: Camellia lanceoleosa; assembly: GCA_025200525.1. Lineage (NCBI taxonomy): Eukaryota > Viridiplantae > Streptophyta > Magnoliopsida > Ericales > Theaceae > Camellia > Camellia lanceoleosa. Next base: position 109,611,530 of record CM045768.1, on the reverse strand, counting down.
TAACATGAGAAGGCCTCAGCCACACTCACATAAGAGGCCGTCGGATGAAAGTGAAGTGCCTCGAAATGCGTGCACACGGGCACGCAAACCGAGGCAATGGCCCTTAGGCACAAAAATGGCATGCAAATGAGACGTGGTAAATGGCATACGGAAAATGTAAATTTCAGCAGCTAAAATGATGCAAAAACAGCCCCCGAATTATAACAAAATTACACCCGATGCCCGAAATGCTATGCTAAGCACCCGAAATGGCCTACAGCTATGCCAAACATGCACAATATGGATATGACATGTAAAGACAGATGCTAGGAAGTCCCCAAACTAGCATTTTTCCAGTACAAAGTATGGCCAAACAATGATCACAAGTATGGAAAAAATAGCATTCAAAAATGGGGGAAAAGAGGGGAGTAATGAAACAAGTGGTATATACAATGCTCAAACTGAAAAACACAGTTCTACAACATTAAAGAGGGACCAAAAATATGCACATTTAAAAGAGATGACACCCCCGAATTCAGTATGTAGATATGCTCAATATAGCATGCAAGATGCAGCTAACAAAGGCTATAACATGAGGTACCAAAAGGATGCACCAAACAGCCTTGGACCCTTAACAAAACATGAAGAATGGGTCATTTTAAGACTCTTTCCAAGCCTGATGAAGGCTCAAAAACAGAAGCATGATGAGCTAGCAAGGCATGCAAAAATAAGGAACCAAAGAGGGTATAACATGAAGTACCAAAAGACATCACCAAACCACCTAAGACCCTTAACAAAACATGACAATAAGGCCAAAATAAGGCTCTTTTCAGGCCTGATGAAGGCCGAAATCAGAAGCCAAATAAGCTTAAAGAGGCATGCAAAATGGGGCCAAAGAGAGGTATAAAGAGAGGCCATGCATGGAGGCCCCAAACAAATCCCTTCTACAATGTTGTAGAGGGACCTAAAATAAGCTCAATCTCAGTTAATGGCATGCTCAAAATCAGACTTCAAATAGGCTAAAGAAACCATGCAATTTTACGGTAAATTGGAAGAATTACAAAACAAGTGCATGATAGAACCACCAAACATGGTTGAGTCCTTCTTCAATATTGAAGAAGGGCTCAAAATGAGCCTACTTACAGTTTATATTATGCTCAAAAACAGATCACACGCAGGCCAGAAATTCCATGCAAAAATGTGGCATATCAAGGAGTATTGAAGCAAGTGCACTAGGGAGGGCTCAAACAGGGTTGAGCCCTTAAACAAACATGAAGAATGGCTCAAAAGAGTCCCGCTTTCCGTAGGGGTCGGAGCTCAAAACCACAAGCAAAAAGGATAAAAAAATGGTACAAGAATGGAGCTCAAAAGGGGAAATGAGTGCTTACCCTTGTAGACCAAGACCTTGGCTGCTTCTAGGACTGAAAATGGTGCCTTTTAGCTACTGGAAGGCCCTCCTTGCTGCTGGAAATGGTGTAGTGGTGGTGGTGCTAGGTGGTGATGAAGGGGGGGGTGTAGAAACTTGGATGATTTTGGTGTTTTAAATATAGAGAGAGAGAGATTGTATGGAGGAGCTCCCAAATCAGATTTTTCTAACCCTCAAAATCACAGCTGGGGCTGCTGTTATATAGACAAAATGAGGGGGAAAATGGAGGGAAAAAAGGGAGGGAAAACATATCAAGTTTCCCGCCAAAAATGGCCAAAAGGGAAAGTGGTAGCTACGGGTTTTAAATGGCTGAGAGTCCTTCAACAAAGTTGAAGAGGGGCTCAAAATAAGGCACTTTGTAGTTTACGCCCAAGTCCAACGCAGCCCACAAGTACGCCTAAAATACCGTGCAAAAAGGCCCAAAAAGAGGTAAAAAGGCAAGTGACAGATGGAGATGTCAAACAGTAAGAGGTCCTTAATCAAACATGAAAAGGACCTCAAAATATGACTATCTCAAGTTTTGGTCGGAGCCCAAAAATGTAGAATGAAGGTTCGGGAGCCGAAACACGCAGTTCGAGGCCCCGAAAGTGGGCTGTTAGGCACCGGGAGTGGTGCACGACCACGAAGTTGGTCTCTCGGACCACAGTGTCCCTAAAAAGGGAGTAAATAAGATACATGCCAAAAACCGGGGCAAACGGAGGTGGTTAGGCGGTCCCGAACCGAGGCACACGGCCTGACGGCTCCGAAAACCGGGAACCGGGCTCCGAAATGGGCAAAATGGCCTATGGCCACGAAATGTAGCCTACGGCCATTGAGAGATGATCTACGAGACCTCTCCCTCCCTTCAGGAAGAGAAAACAGAGAAAACCGAGCCTGGTTCGCAAACCGAGACAAAGCACAAAAGAGTCCGGAAGTCCGGAGGCAAGGCTCGTAGCCGGGACTCTGCAACCTCAGAACGAGCACAATATGCAATATCACCAAGCGCTCAATTGATGACGTCTGAGTCTTAAGGTCGGTCAAAAATGGGGTGTCTACAGTTGCCCCTCTTTGACAGAACTCGGAAGTCATAACAATGACGGGAGTGAGTGTCAAAGCCCAGAGACGTCCCATTTTTGACAAGGTCGAAGACTTAGACAAAGCATACAAGCTACAGGTAAAGACATGCGCCCGAAGGCAGGGGCAAAATGCAACTGACAATGCAAGAAGCCGAACATAACTTATGATCATGCAATGAAACATAGGGACGTATCCCGGTGTTACGGAAATGTATAAGCATTAGAACGTATTCCGGATGCTCTTAACCAAAGATGGAGAAACATGGGGACGTATCCCGGTGTTTAGGGGCATATCCCAAGGATTAGGGACGTATCCCAAGGATTAGGGACGTATCCCAAGATTTAGGGACGTATTCCAAGATTAGGGACGTATCCCAAGGATTAGGGACGTATCCCAAGGATTAGGGACGTATCCCAAAGGTTAGGGACGTATCCCAGGGATTAGGGACGTATCCCAAGGATTAAGGACGTATCCCAAAGGTTAGGGACGTATCCCAGGGATTAGGGACGTATCCCAAGGATTAGGGACGTATCCCAAAGGTTAGGGACGTATCCCAAAGATTAGAAAAGAAGGAGAAACATAGGGACGTATCCCGGTGTTTCAGGAGGAGGGAAAAACATAGGGACATATCCCGGTGTTCTGCAAGGAGAGTGAAACATAGAGACGTATCCCGGTGTTTCGAAAGGAATGTGAAACATAGGGACGTATCCCAGTGTTCCACAAGGAATGTGAAACATAAGGACGTATCCCAGTGTTTCGAAAAGGCAAGAGAAACATAGGGACGTATCCCGGTGTTTCGAAAAAAGAGAGAAACTTAGAGACGTATCCCGGTGTTTCAGAAAGAAGAGAGAAATGTAGGGACGTATCCCGGTGTTTCGGAAAGGATGGAGAAACGTAGGGACGTGTCCCGGTGTTCTGCAAGGAATGAGAAACATAGGGACGTATCCCGGTGTCTAGGGAATGTGAAACATAAGGACGTATCCCGGTGTTCCGCAAGGAATGTGAAACATAGGGACGTATCCCGGTGTTCTGCAAAGAGAGGAGAAACGTAGGGACGTATCCCGGTGTTCTGCAAGGAATGTGAAATATAGGGACGCATCCCGGTGTTTCAGAATGGTGTAAGCATTGGAACGTATTCCGAATGCTTTTAACCAAAGAAGGAGAAACATAGGGACGTATCCCGGTGTTTCAGAATGGTGTAAGCATTGGAACGTATTCCGAACGCTTTTAACCGAAGAGGGAGAAACATAGGGACGTATCCCGGTGTTTCAGAATGGTGTAAGCATTGGAACGTATTCCGAACGCTTTTAACCGAAGAGGGAGAAACATAGGGACGTATCCCGGTGTTTTAGAATGGTATAAGCATTGGAACGTATTCCGAACGCTTTTAACCGAAAAGGTCTAACCCGTCGCACGCGCGAGGAGAAAGAGTGATAACTGCAAATGAAAAGGTGCATAACAATGCAGGTGAAGTGTGCGTAACAATGCAAGTAATGAGCATAACAATGCTAGACAGATGTGCATAACAATGCAACGAATGAGCATAGTGTGATTGATACACAAAGTGAGCAGGGTATGATAGACATACTAAAGGTGAACACAAAGTGTAATAGATGTACTATGTGAACAAGTGTGATTGATACACTAAAGGTGTGCGATGGATACACAAAAAGTGAATATGTGCGTGATAGATACACAAAGTGAGAATGTGTGTGATAGATACGCAAAAGTGAGAATGTGTGTGATAGATACACAAAATGAATGAAGTGTGATTGATACACTAATAAATGATCTCAAACGAAACTTCTTTGGATGAACCGTACATACAATATTGTGCATGACTAAGAAAAAAACTTGATAGGTACAATGCATTACAATGCATGATGCTTAAGGAAAGCAATAAATGGACAAAGCGGCGCTTTAGAAAGCACCTCCTGAGGTGAGTGGCGGTGAACCACTCTACTCTGACGGGGATCTCCCCTCGTGCTCTTCGAACACTTTACCTTGAACTCACAGTACAAAGGCTTTGAAATGCTGACAAGTAACAACATCTGTATGTAGGAGCTACGGCTGCTGCTTGTTTTCCTGATCATATTCACAACTTTCCCTATTCTCCAACGGGGTGACAGACTAGGTTGGTCCAGTATCCAGAATTGAGGTGCATACACGCTATCTCAACCTATGGGGCTTCCATACGGATTTCAGGCCGTGGACACGCTGCTGGGTATTTAAACCAGACTTTAGTCTCGGAAATCCCGAACCTTTGCGTTCTAGGCAACAGCCATTCGAACTCTAGTTTCCACCGTCGCAGTTGGTCTCCTAGGAACTCATTGCGAACACAGCCAAGATGACCCCGGCAAGGAACTGGTACTCAGAGAGAGCACTTCTGATCGCCATTCTGGCTTGAGGTAGACTTGATCTTGAGCTTGAGGTAGAGGCACACTCATACTTCGGAGCATTGGCAAGACCTGAAGAGGTACACACGGAATACAATCTCGAAGCCTACTGAAGTTGGAACAAACTCAGATGCCCGACATTTTCCTCTTTTGCTTTCGCTTTGCAGTCCGGAACCATTATAGCTTCAGATAGGTCCTGGTTCTACTATTCTCATATGACCTGAGTTAAATCCTGCGGTTTTATGAAAGAACAAATTTTGTTTTGCACAAATGTGGAGAACGGCACGGCACTTGGAGCACAAAACAATTTTATTTTTGAAATTGAGAGATGAGTTTTTCGACCAGGTATTGAGCCTACGATTGAACACAGCAAAACGACTCAACAAGGAAATAAGAGACACACAACCTAGACACATCGAGTAACACTCGAAACGACTCAAAACAAGAAACGAGATAAAACAAAAAGACACGACACTCAGACGTGCACAGGGAGCCTGTTTCACCAGGTAGTGTTTCCCACCCTTTCTCATTTGTGGTTCTCACATCACTCGGCCCTCAAGCTCTGTTTTTCTGAAAAAGCCCTTTTCTCACTTTTTCTCTCATCGCACATCTCTCTATTCTTCAATCTCTCATTTTTCAATCCCTCCCCTGGGTGGTTGATAGATAAACAGCAAGTTGAAGGCTCTCGCCCCTAGCACTCAGCTAGATTCTTCTTTCTTCCGCTCACAGCTAGTGAATTTCTCCCACAGAGGGGCTGTGCTACAACTGGGTGTGTAGCAAATCTGTAGCTGACATCGATTGATGATGCTCTGCTTGGAGTTCGGATGTGATCAGATCTGTCCAGATGAGGGAGTGGAATCTCTGGTCTCATTCCAGTTCGTGCTTCGCACTTGGCTTGATATCTAGTTGCTCGGAGGATGTGAGAGCTTTCAGCCTTTTGTTGTGCCTTTCAGTTGTGCCTTTTCTGGCAAGTAGAGTGCCCTTCTTGGCAAGTATTTTGACAAAGGGGAAAAGACAGAACTCCTGACTCGACTGCGCCCCTAGTTCATCATTTTGACCATTTTTTGTTTTTTTGTTTTTTTGTTTTGTTTTCTACTAAAACAATTTTGACCCACATGAGAGTTAGATTAACATGCTTGTTCAATTTTTGATTTGAAATCATGCAAGTCAGGCTATGAGCACTGAAAATTTTCCTTTTTTGGGTCCAAGAAGTGGTCTAGTTTTTGGAAAAGATGGAACAATTTTCGAAAAAATTAGTCAACCTCAGTAAAAATTCTCAAAAACATATTTTTGCAAACGGCCACTTGCTTAACGAGCGTGAAACCTACTCCTGAGATGCACAACCTCGGATCCAAAGGAAAACTGCCTCGTGCTTGAAAAGAACTGCATGGCAACGGAAAGTTGCCCCTTGTTTGAAGCAACGGCATGGCGCATTGAATGGCAGCAAAGTTGCCTTGTTTTGAATGGCAATGCTGGCGCGTTGAATGGCAACGGAATCGAATGGCAACGGAAAGTTGCCCTTGTTTGGATAGCACAGCGGCGCATTGTAGTCAGTCCTCAGAGTGACGAACACAACCAAATCCTCAGATACAGAGAAGACAAAGATGACCAGAACCATCGCATGGACACAATCAAATTGAAGTGTTTTACGGCTGGACTTCAGGATGAAGTTGCCTACGTATCCCAAAGATGGGAATCAAGCTTTACGTAGTTCGGGGTTAAGGTACACTCGGGTATTAACCTCTCCTTTTTAGGCTCTAACTTTTGCCAAGGCGCCCGTTGTAGGTTTTCGACCTTGCGAGCTTTGTTCTTTGTTCTTCGTTCTTTTTCATTTCTTTTCTTCTTTTTTCTTTTTTTTTCTCTTTTCTTCTTTTTTCTTTTTTTTTGTTTTTCTTCTTTTTTCTCTTTTCTTTTTTTTTGCTTTTTGTATATATCTTTTCTTGCTCTAACTTTTGCTCTGGTCGCCCTTTCCTGCTTTCCAAATGAGCCTCTCAAAGGGTAAAGTGTAACAAGTCCATGCCAAATGGTTTTAGGATCTCGAAGCCATCCGTATCCAAGAGAGTGGCTGTTGTATTGACTTGCAGAATGATTCATCTTTGGCTCTTCGAGCACATCTGACATTTTTGCCCCTAGGTCGAAGGGTACTTCTGTTCTAGCTTTGCAAGCTTCTTCTGATCTTCCGATCTTCTTGATCTGACTCTCCTGGCCTCTTGTTCAAGGGCTGCTTCAAATCTGGCCACACAGGCCTCACGTCGTAGTTGACCGTTGAACCTTCTGAATGCACGTCCAAGGTTTGAAAGCAAAAGGGGGGGGGCGAGTCTCGAGGCTAAGAGCAATCCTAAGCTGCACAATCTCAAGAGCGATTCCACACATGTCTTCGCAGGACCGCGCAAAACATTTTTTTTGAAAGTTTTTAAGAAAGCGACAAATCGCTCGCGCTGAAGACAGTGTAGGATCAATCTGGATCAAAGCCAGGGTCCTTCTCAGTACTCACACTAACAAGCATGATTTCATTCATTAAGTGCTTAGCACGCCTCTCTTTCTCTTAATTTGATCAAAGTTTTGCAAATCCCGAGGAATTCCTCCCTCTTTGTTTTCACTGCAGTGTTCAAAAAGGTTTTGAAAAACTTAGGTCAATACAATGGCTTCAAGGCACAAGAAGCGGTGGAATGCCCGCCATTTCATTCAAATCCCAAAGAACTAGCACACGGCAGTAAAACAAATGCGAGAGTATGGAAATCATCTTTGTTTCATTCAAGGTCTGTTGGCATAACGGCTCCACTGGCGGCAGACTCAAAACAAAACAAAAGACAAATGCAAAACAAAATGGTGACGCCGAGGTAACACCCGAATCACCGACTCTATACAACAGATGACTCGATACAACAAGACAGACCCAAAACAAAAGAGACTGACTCAAAACAAAAAGACAGACTCAAAACAAAACAAAAGACTGACCCAATACCCAAGTCAGAAAGCACAAAAGCTAGCATTCGCAAATGTTCAAAATAGTGCATGCCATCCACCATATCTGAAATAAACTGAACGTCGCCCGCAGGTGGTTCATCCCTCGATTACATCACATTATCTCCCACAAGTTCACTGATCAAGTGCCGATAGACTTTGCAGGACCTGGTGCGGGGATGACCCCGTTGTCAATCAAATTTTGTATCTCGTGGCGAAAGCGACGAATTGTCGGTGTCATGACCAGTTTGTTGATGGAAAGCACAGTACCTAGTCGGGTCATGCTTTGGAGGGAGAGGATCGGGTAGAGGCCGTTGCTCTAACGGTTTCAAATGTCCTTTCCTGAGTAGGACCCCCAGGGCTTTAGACAAAGACATATAGAGTGGGGTGAAAACCCTCTTGCCTCGGGGTAGATAGTCTGAAGTTCGGGGGTTTGAAGTGGATGCACCAACAAAGGGGGTGGCTGCTCTTGGTGTGGTGGTGGCGACCATGCCCACTTCGGAAGATCTTGCAGCTGCGTCACCGCTGGTGGTTGCATTCGAATCATGGTAAACGCCCTCTGGGCTCCTTCTCCGATCAATGAGGCCTGTTTCATAGCATCCTCGATCTACTCCCATCTCATGCAAATCGAAAAAGGTAGGAAAGGGAGCACGATCATTTTCGCATTAGTTTGAAATTTGGAGGTTGCGCACAACCATCTCAGATGTCGATCCTTATCCGTTGGCCTAACGGTCATCATTGAGGCCTTGGCCCTCCAGCGGGCCACGAATTCTGAGAAGCTCTCCTTAGGCTCCTGCCTCGTCGTCTCAAGATCACGGGTCGTAATCTCGATTTGGGTATTGTATGAATATTGTGCGACGAAGGCCTCGGCCATCTCCTCCCAGCTTCGTTTCACTGAATCCTCCAATTTGGCATACCAGATAGCCGCAATACCCGACAGGATCCTGCCAAAAAGGGAGAGCTTTTGTAATCTTGTCAAGCCCATCGGGCGTAGAACATTTGAAAACAAACTCAAGTGGACCATGCGATCGCCTGACCCATCGAAACGGTCGATGTGAGGCATCTTGAACCTGTCCGGCAGTGTCACAGCTGCGTCGGTGTACCCGTCCTCAATGTCTGGGATGGACTTTACCCCTTGGGATTTCTTGAACAACTTTTCAAGCTTGCTCAACTTCAACGCTGTAGGGTCGACCTCGAACTCGAAGGAAGAGTCTGGTAGATTGGTAGGTGTTTTGGATAGTTGGGGTAAAATTGGGGGCGGAGCCAGCCCTACCGGAATGTCCGTACCTTCCTGGACATTTGGTGTCTCCTCAGTCTTGGAGCTCTGGCGGGAAGAACTTGTTGTGAAGCGGACGCCGCTTTCTTTGTTGGTACTGGTGATGAGCTCGGCTTTCTTTGAGCCATGATTGCGACTTCTTTGCTTAGAGAATTTCGCTTGGCGACGGCGTCTTCTTGCATTAGTTTCATAGTTTCTGCATCGACGCATCATTGCCTCCACCCCGACGATTCTGGCGATCCATCGGACCGGTATATCTATCCTGCAGAGAAACTCAGACCTCGACTGTTGTTCTTGGTGGGGTGGATAAGGGCTCTGATCCGTAGCTTCTTTGAATCGGTGATTTGTGCTCGATGGCCCTTTTACCGCCACCGATTGCCCTTGAATCGAACCTCGACGACAAAGTCTATTAGCACGAGTTCGATGAACCTCGGGGATATCGAGCCTTGAAGCTATGGTTCCAGGACTACCTAGCAAAAGAAAACATGCTGACATCTCGGCTGATTCTACCAAAAGCGGATATGAGCATAACAGGGATGGTTGTGCCCTCTACTAAATTCGCCCCAAATCTACATCACATAAGCTGAGTCCCAAAACTTGCAACCGAGTGATACATGCATTCTTGTAGAGACGCACTCTAAAGCACATAACAAGCAAGTGGGAGCCAAAACACCCCTATGGTGGGTAGGGTTTCCGTCGTATTTTGTCGAGCTAGGGTTTCACTACATACGCGGTTTCAAACAACCTATCGGGTAAGCAACTGTCCTAGTTTGGAATGGTCACTATGGATTCGAATATGCACTAGGTCGAATGGTCAAAAGGGTGCCGGTAAAACGGATTTGTGTTCCCATCTTTGTCGAGCCTGACCGTCGGCCTTATGGTCATGCCTTGACAAGACAAGCCTCCCAAATCGTTCGGGAATGGCATATGGCAAACCACGGTGTCCTAGGCACCAATGCAAATGCAATGCAAAGAAACACACAAGTGTAGTCAAAACCGAGATATCATGAGTTCGAGTCAAGTTCTCTAACTCCCTGTAGTCGCCAAGCGTCAGCGTCCCGAACGCATCCGGGGAAGAGTGCGAATCCCCGTTCTGGTTCGATATTGGGTCACTACAGTTCAAAGGACTCAAATGTCACAGTTCGTAATCTTGAACCAAAGAGTCCAAATCCGGCAAATCGTTTTGAAAACAGATTTTTTGAAAGAAGTGCCAAACATGGACTGCTTTGCCAGATACAGAGTCACCACCTAAATGTTTTTAATGGGAAATTTAGGAAACCCTGACTCGGTGCCGAAGGCCACGTGTCCGTCATCACCAAAGTTGCCTCGGCTCGGGAACTTGGGTACGATTGGGAAAGGTCACTTCGTGAGCACCCCTTCGCCGATCAAAGACCGCCTCTACTAACCATGATATCCGTTTTGAAAACATTGTGCGTTCTTATTCGGTTATTAGCCTAGGTTACTATGTGATGCCTGACATACAAGTATAGACGAGTCTTTGAATTGGAACAAAACATTTTATGTTTGTTTGTTTGAAAATTGTTTGATGGTGCTACCCGCAGGTAGGCTAAGACGTGGATTTGCCACCCTCTGGTGGGCTTTGGAAAATGTGATTTTGCCACTATCTAGTGGGCTTAAAACAAACATTTGATGAATTGTTCCAATCCAAGTAACCCAACCTTCACCCACAGGCATTCAGGAAGTTATATCACATAAGCACATAGCCTCATGATAAGCATACTATTCATGGCAGTCACTCACACGCATGCAAGGATGCTAAAGCATAAAACTCACCGAGTACTCCAAGCCAAAACAGAAAACCGATTAGAAATCATGCATGATCCTAGATACACAGAATTGCCTAATGCAACACATGCAAAATGCAACTAAGATAGCAGGCTCGGCTATTCTAAACATGGCACATGGAATGCTACAACTAACATGTATTCAATTTGGAATTGAAATACAAATGCAGTTTGTATGATGCTTGCAGCGATGCGTGCAAAAGCAGATGAATGATGCAAACATCTTTGTCATCTTGTATGCTAATTGAAATATGCCCTACATCTAACCATCATAAGCGGGTAAATAAAAGGGAAGAAAAGGCGTGGGTTGGAAGACATACATCACACTCACCCACACTTATTACAATTATGCCCTCAGAGGGTCCGAATAAATAATACTGATCAGAATAAAAGAATAATCTGATTTCTAATTAATTAACAAATTAATTACAAAAAGTAAAGCGGCATGCAAGCCGGGGACCGCTTTACTCTTGATGAGTGATGTATCTTTGGGTCAGCTTTGGTGCGGAAATCCACTGAGATGCCCCAATTAGCCTCTGTTTGCAATATTTCTCGAAATGTGTGCCAGACTCCGAAGACTTGCTGATTCTTGATTTTCCTGCAACAGAGAGCAGGAAAAGGGCATAGCAATGTATTTTCACAAATATATGCATGCCTCGATCCTCGTGCCACCAATCACGCATCTCGATGCATGATGGCTGAGGAGCCGAATTGCACAACTCAATATGGGGTGAATGCACATGAATGCTACAACAAAACCTAACTCCATCATGGGTAATCCGGAGTGTCGGTGACTTGGGAAGTGAGACCCGTTCTGTCACTCGGAGTACAGAACGCGCCTCGTTTCCCGTGCTCGGGCTAATTCCTACCCCGAACACGATGCAATATGCATGATATGCATGAATGCAACTAAAATACAATCTTAGCATGCACAATGCTATGGAAAATGAGATGCCTCGAAATGCGTGTGCGCAGGCACGCAAATCGAGGTGATGACATAAAAGCATGAAATATGATATACAATGAGACTAAAATGAGATGTCTCGAAATGCGTGCTACGATGCATAAACCGAAAAAAGGGCATCTGGAATCTGACGGGACTAAAATGAGATATGCGATGCAATATGGGCTTACACCAACATGAGTGAGCCTCAGCCACACTCACATAGGAGGCCATGAGATGAAAAATGAAGTGCCTCGAAATGCGCGCACACGGGCACGCAAACCGAGGCAATGGCATACGGAATGCGATGAGACTAAAATGGCATACAGAATGCAAAATGGACTTACACTAACATAAGAAGGCCTCAGCCACACTCACAAAAGAAGCCCATAGATGAAAATGAAGTGCCTCGAAATGCGTGCTGCAGACGCATAACCGAGGCGATGACGTATGGAATGAAATGGCATACACAATGCAAATTGGACTTACACTAACATGAGAAGGCCTCAGCCACACTCACATAAGAGGCCGTCGGATGAAAGTGAAGTGCCTCGAAATGCGTGCACACGGGCACACAAACCGAGGCAATGGCCCTTAGGCACAAAAATGGCATGCAAATGAGACGTGGTAAATGGCATACGGAAAATGTAAATTTCAGCAGCTAAAATGATGCAAAAACAGCCCCCGAATTATAACAAAATTACACCCGATGCCCGAAATGCTATGCTAAGCACCCGAAATGGCCTACAGCTATGCCAAACATGCACAATATGGATATGACATGTAAAGACAGATGCTAGGCAGTCCCCAAACTAGCATTTTTCCAGTACAAAGCATGGCCAAACAATGATCACAAGTATGGCAAAAATAGCATTCAAAAATGGGGGAAAAGAGGGGAGTAATGAAACAAGTGGTATATACAATGCTCAAACTGAAAAACACAGTTCTACAACATTAAAGAGGGACCAAAAATATGCACATTTAAAAGAGATAACACCCCCGAATTCAGTATGTAGATATGCTCAATATAGCATGCAAGATGAAGCCAACAAAGGCTATAACATGAGGTACCAAAAGGATGCACCAAACAGCCTTGGACCCTTAACAAAACATGAAGAATGGGTCATTTTAAGACTCTTTCCAAGCCTGATGAAGGCTCAAAAACAGAAGCATGATGAGCTAGCAAGGCATGCAAAAATAAGGAACCAAAGAGGGTATAACATGAAGTACCAAAAGGCATCACCAAACCACCTAAGACCCTTAACAAAACATGACAATAAGGCCAAAATAAGGCTCTTTTCAGGCCTGATGAAGGCCGAAATCAGAAGCCAAATAAGCTTAAAGAGGCATGCAAAATGGGGCCAAAGAGAGGTATAAAGAGAGGCCATGCATGGAGGCCCCAAACAAGATTCATCCCTTCTACAATGTTGTAGAGGGACCTAAAATAAGCTCAATCTCAGTTAATGGCATGCTCAAAATCAGACTTCAAATAGGCTAAAGAAACCATGCAATTTTACGATAAATTGGAAGAATTACAAAACAAGTGCATGATAGAACCACCAAACATGGTTGAGCCCTTCTTCAATGTTGAAGAAGGGCTCAAAATGAGCCTACTTACAGTTTATATTATGCTCAAAAACAGATCACACGCAGGCCAGAAATTCCATGCAAAAATGTGGCATATCAAGGAGTATTGAAGCAAGTGCACTAGGGAGGGCTCAAACAGGGTTGAGCCCTTAAACAAACATGAAGAATGGCTCAAAAGAGTCCTGCTTTCAGTAGGGGTCGGAGCTCAAAACCACAAGCAAAAAGGATAAAAAAATGGTACAAGAATGGAGCTCAAAAGGGGAAATGAGTGCTTACCCTTGTAGACCAAGACCTTGGCTGCTTCTAGGACTGAAAATGGTGCCTTTTAGCTGCTGGAAGGCCCTCCTTGCTTCTGGAAATGGTGTAGTGGTGGTGGTGCTAGGTGGTGATGAAGGGGGGGGTGTAGAAACTTGGATGATTTTGGTGTTTTAAATATAGAGAGAGAGATTGTATGGAGGAGCTCCCAAATCATATTTTCTAACCCTCAAAATCACAGCTGGGGCTGCTGTTATATAGACAAAATGAGGGGGAAAATGGAGGGAAAAAAGGGAGGGAAAACATATCAAGTTTCCCGCCAAAAATGGCCAAAAGGGAAAGTGGTAGCTACGGGTTTCAAATGGCTGAGAGTCCTTCAACAAAGTTGAAGAGGGGCTCAAAATAAGGCACTTTGTAGTTTACGCCCAAGTCCAACGCAGCCCACAAGTACGCCTAAAATACCGTGCAAAAAGGCCCAAAAAGAGGTAAAAAGGCAAGTGACAGATGGAGATGTCAAACAGTAAGAGGTCCTTAATCAAACATGAAAAGGACCTCAAAATATGACTATCTCAAGTTTTGGTCGGAGCCCAAAAATGTAGAATGAAGGTTCGGGGCGAAACCACGATTCGAGGCCGAAGTGGGCGATTAGGCAGGAGTGGTGCACGACCACGAAGTTGGTCTCTCGGACCACAGTGTCCCTAAAAAGGAAGTAAATAAGATACAAGCCAAAAACCGGGGCAAACGGAGGTGGTTAGGCGGTCCCGAACCGAGGCACACGGCTGACGGCCAAAACTTCGGGCCGAATGAAATGGGCAAAATGGCCTATGGCCACGAAATGTAGCCCTCGGCCATTGAGAGATGATCTCTGAGACCTCTCCTCCCTTGAGGAAGAAAAACAGAGAAACCGAGCTGGTTATGGCAAACCGAGACAAAGCACAAAAGAGTCCGGAAGTCCGGAGGCAAGGCTCGTAGCCGGGACTCTGCAACCTCAGAACGAGCACAATATGCAATATCACCAAGCGCTCAATTGGGGTGTCTACAGCGTCACCGTGCCACGTGTTGGTACTCAGAAAATATATCCCCACAACTGCCCCATAGGTTCTATTACCTCGGCATTCTGAGGTGATGGAACCTACACTGTTCGTTCATCTATGTCCCTCTGTCCGAGATCAAACTCGCCGACCTCAAAGTTTCCTGGACTTTACTGTCCACTTCTGTCAAGTATCAAGCTTCATACTTTCCAAGCTATTCGAGATCATACCTTCTAGCCGAGGTTTCTGATTTCATTAATTTCATAAACTCAAAGAGCTTTGCATCCGCTCTATTCACGTTTTCTGGTGGGTTCTTGATTTCCAGTCATCAATTTGACTTTAGCAATCTTCATATCGGCGTTCACTTATCTTGGTAGGTTTATAAACTCTATTATTAAGCTCAATCTTTCATAACCCTTCTGAATCCGTTTACTTGCCCTCTGTTGCCTTCTATTTTCGTCTGTTTTTAAGCTTTGAATTGTTTGAATGCCTGGCATTGTTCTTGTCATATCCGCTTTCTGTTGCTAGCATCGTGTTTGGGCCATTGCTTTCTTGTTCTTCATATACTTACTTAGTGCCTGTGCACTTGGCTTTATTCATGAACTTTGTTGTCTTCTTGACTCTGAATTTTCTCTTTCTAGCTCTTTTGCTTAAATCCGTCATTGTTCCAAGTTTTCAAGCTCTGCAATTGTTTTCGTTTCTCTCATCCGGTGAAGCTTTCGCCGTTCCGTCTTGTCTGCAACCGTTGCCTGACCTCGGTGACCTTCATACCGGCTCCACCTTTCCTGGTAAGCCTCTGTTCCTTTCATTCTCAATTCTTCTATGCTCTTTCTAAGAAGTTCTGCTTCATTGTTTATCACCATTACTGTTTTACCCGTTGTTTCCAAATCATCTTCTTGAATACACAATGTTCACATATTTGTTGATTTCTGCCACTGTTCTTGGCTTGACACACCTATGCAATCTTTTCGTTTTGAACACTTGCACTGTTTCACCACTTTCTTGCTATTGTTCTTGAGTCTATATTTCTGTGTCTTTTTCCAGGTTTTTGCTTTCAATCCTGCCTTCAAAACTCCGAGGTGCCAATCGCCGAGAAGAGCGTTGATCAAACTCTTCAGGAGATTGATGCTGAGCTCATGGCTGAGATGGCTGCTGAGAAGTTCCTTCAAACTGTCTTCTGGAGGTGAGACACAACCTGCCGCTGATGCCGAGTAGTTTGCTTCTTTCTTGAAATTGATGCCGAGGTAACGGTAGAGAAGCTCCTCCAATTGACTGCCGAGGCTGAACCATCGTCGTTTGTCGAAGCAGATCAGTCCAACGTTCTTGCTTTTAGTCCCTAGTTCTTTAAGGTCTTCATTCTTTGTACTTTTGTTTTTTTTGCATATGTAATTTTTTTGCCTCTGAAAAATGTCTGTTGTTGGCCGATGCGTCATCGCTTTGTTTCTGAACAAGAAATGTTTGTTTCTTTCCTGAGTGTTGAATGCTTTCTTCTGTTTACTGCCTCGGATAAGCGTCTCTTCGGAATTATCATCAGGTAGACACCTTGGATCAACATAACCTCGGTACTTTATTTCTACAAGTGTGTTCAGAGGCTTTCAAGTGCTGCTTCCTCATTCTTCTCGGCTGGCTCCTTGCCGACGTCCTCGAGGACTTGCACGTCCTCGTGTCCGATCTCTACCTTCTCTGGTTCTCGTATGATTCTATACTTTAGAAAAAATGTACATGTCTTTCCAAAGTATACCTTAACTGTGCAATTTCCTCGGGGTGTCACACGTTGGTTGTACCCATTGATTTATTTCAGCCTCGGCTTAACACTTGAAAATATTTTAACAAATATTTTCACAAGTGTTCTTCAAGACTTCATCTTCCATTATCTTCAAGTCTTGGCAACATGGTTATCTCGGATGACCATATCTCGGAAACGTCTTTCAGTTTATCTCGGCTATACCAAACTTGTAAATTGCTTTAAATTTCAACAAGTGGTAGACTTCATAATCTTCGGTTAACTTATCTTGTAATTTTGCTCAAAAATTTCAACAAGTGTTAACATTCCTTGCTTTTTAATTATCATTCCTTCCCCTGCACCTTCTTCCTGCCCCATAAGTTGCACTTAGGATCACATTAGGGAAGTTGGCTTCGTCGTAGATCCGCAGACTGATGTGTTCTTCTTTCGTCAGTGTATTAAAACTTCTCCCCTTTAGACCCTCTTTCTCTTGGCCTTTGCAAACTATCATCGCTGTTTCTTTGAAGCATTTATTCCTTTCACAATTGTGATTACCACTTCTGGCGTGTACTTAGTGGTTTTGTTCTAATCAAAACGACGTTTGACTCCGGCGAATCTTTTGCCGACACTTAACTTTGTGCGCTCTCTAACTTGTAAATTTTCTCTGAATTTCAACAAGTGTTTAAGCCATTCTTCATTCTCGATTTTAACTCTGCTTGTAAACTTTTCTCGGGTTTCAACATCATCTCAGTTTAACTTCGGTTAAACATCATCTCGGCTTAACGTCGGTTAAGCATCATCTCAGTTTAACTTCGGTTAAACATCATCTCGGTTTTTTGAAGTTCTTCCTTTTTTGTCGCTTGTACTCTTGTACCTTTTTGCTTTTCAGACAATGTAAGCTCTGCATATGGCCGATGTGCCCCCTTGTTCTTGAATGTCTAATTTAACTTTCCTTCTTTGAATGTTTATGCCTTTGTCTTTTCTTGACTGCCTTTGCATGATTCTATACTTAGTATATTCTGCGTGCCTTTCATTCTTTGCCTTCTTTGTGCAATCTTCTCGGGGTTACATACCTCGGGTATAACAACTGATGATTTACCTCGGGAAGAACTTGACCTGTAAATCTTTTCATAACTTTCAACAAGTATAGAACAAATACTATTTTAATCTCAACATGTAAACTTTTCGTAAGTTTGAACAAGTGTAAAATATATACTATTGTCAATTTTAATTTGTAAACTTTTCGTAAGTTTCAACAATTGTTTAAACAATGATCTTAGTTTTTACCTTAACCTGTAAATTGCTACAAATTTCAACAGATGTTTAAATATCATATATCGGCTTACCTTTGCCTTGTAAATTGTTACAAATTTCAATAAGGATTAACATATACTGTAAACTTTCCTCAGGTTTATAACAAGTGCTAAACAATGATCTACTTGTAAATTGCTACAAATTTCAATAAGGGTTTAAACAATATACTTAGCTTTTACTTCAATTTGTAAATTGCTGCAAATTTCAACAGATGATCACATGTCGGCTTAACTTCAACTTGTAAATTGCTACAAATTTCAACAAGTGTTAAGCATCTTTTTGGTTTTAGCGAACCGGTAGATTGCCATGATTCTGTAAGTAGTAACATCGGCTTCCCTTCAACTTGTAAATTGCTACAAATTTCAACAAGCGAAGAAAAACAGTAATCTCGGCTTAACTTCAACTTGTAAATTGCTACAAATTTCAACAAGTGTTAAGCTTTGTATCGGTTTGACCAACTTGTAAATTGCTACAAATTTCAACAAGTGGTAAACTTTGTATCGGTCTGACCAACTTGTAAATTGCTACAAATTTCAACAAGTAGTAAACTTGTGTATCGGTCTGACCAACTTGTAAATTGCTACAAATTTCAACAAGTGGTAGACTTTGTATCGGTCTGACCAACTTGTAAATTGCTACAAATTTCAACAAGTGGTAGACTTTGTATCGGTCTGACCAACTTGTAAATTGCTACAAATTTCAACAAGTGGTAGACTTTGTATCGGTTTAACTTCGGTTAAATGTCTTCTCGGCTTAACTTCGATTAAGTATCTTCTTTGGATTCAAGCCGGGGTTTTCAATCCGACCAACTTCAGTCTGATCTCGTGTGTTTTCTTTTTATCCTCTAGGATCTTAGATTTGCTCGTTGTGCTCTTCTCTTCTCAGACTTAAGCGCCGAGATCTTATCTTCTTAGATCTGCTCACTCGGGTTGAGCTCTTCTTTTCTCGAACCTACTCATCTAGGCCGAGATCATGTCTTCTAGGGTCCGGGATCTGAAATCCGGGACCTGCTCACTTAGACTGAGCTCTTGTCTTCTTGGACCTATTCATCTAGGCCGAGATCATGTCTTCTAGGGTCCGAGATCTAGAATCCGGGATCTGCTCACTTAGACTGAGCTCTTGTCTTCTTGGGCCTATTCATCTAGGCCGAGATCATGTCTTCTAGGGTCTGAGATCTGGAATCCGGGATCTGCTCACTCAGGCTGAGCTCTTCTATACTTGAATGTCATCTCCTTGGGAGTGCTCATGCCCCCTGTCTTTATATCCCTTCCGGAAGGGTTTTCATTCCGTTTATGTCGACATATTTTCCATCCTTACTAAACTAGTCGTTTCCAACACGTTGATCTTGTACGGAGGTGGCCATCTATTCTCCTTTCGTTCCCACAGACGGCGCCAAATTGTGTGAGTGATTTTCTGACCACACTGCCCGCTTAGTAATTCAGCTGTAGAACACAGGTAGAATAGATGGCACCTTACTGACCTGCAACAGAAATATAGGAATCCCGCGGTGGTTCTTCCACCCGGGGGTGCTCCGACGATCAAGTCAGTACTCAATATCTCTCAAGGATAATCAATCATCTATTCAACTCACAAGCTTGAGTATAAAAAACATACCTTAGACCCATGGGGGTGCCTCTCTTTTATAGCCAAATCAATTCTAATCCCAATGGGAGCCTAACTCCAATGGACTCAAGATTACTGCTAATCTGGGACTCCCAGTGGGATTAGTTTAAACTCCCTAAGAGTCTCACCTTACTCAAACTGAAGTATCCTCCCATTCTAGGACTCTTGTCCCTCATCTAGGTTGAGTTCCCTTTTCATTCTAGGACTCTTGTCCCTTTTCCACTTATCTCGGATTCCGATATCTTCGGAGATAACCTCGACCTTGCCGAGATCACCTCGGCGTCACAACCAGGACACATGGCACCTCGGCTGACATGTCGGCGTCACCTTGCCACGTGTTGGTACTCAGAAAATATATCCCCACATTTGTCTTGCTCAAATCTTACATAAGATTAGTTCAAAACATAATTTTTATATCATTTCCTCAAACTCTTACCTAATTTCCAAACTTTCCTATTTTCTTTTTATTTCAATCTTCCAAAACTTATTCCTAATCAATTTTTGGCTATGTTTTGATATGGAAATATAGAAGAGGGTGGGGTTTCTTACCTCGTAGTGATTTTCTTGGAATTTCTAGGCGCAAATCCTTAGCTCTTTTGAATTTTCTTGCATTTTCTCTCTTTTTCCTCTTCTCTTATTCTCTTCTTCTGCTTCTCCCTATTGTT
This sequence comes from Camellia lanceoleosa, assembly GCA_025200525.1. Taxonomy (NCBI): domain Eukaryota; kingdom Viridiplantae; phylum Streptophyta; class Magnoliopsida; order Ericales; family Theaceae; genus Camellia; species Camellia lanceoleosa. The sequence continues at coordinate 109,591,487 of CM045768.1, read as the reverse complement.
CTTGAGTTCTCCAGCAAATACCTTATTTGTTTGGCTTGAGACATGAGGTTTTATATGGTGTGAATGGGGCAAAAGTTATAAGTTTCCTTAATTAGCTAATCTCCTTAGTTTTGGCCTAGCTAACCAAGTTTAAAACTAAATAATCTAATCTTATTTTAATCATACTTATCCTAATTAATCCTAATTAGCAGTTTGGCAAATAGCATGGGATATACACGTTCATTAAACTAAAGCCTTTAAGCTTGAATTAAGGCATAGGGACATCCTATGATTTACAAATTCCAATCTAAACCATCCCCTAACTTAAAGCATGAAACAAGCAATATTTTCTAAGGTTAAGTTTCCAAACAACCTTCTCCTTCTCCTATACTCCTACAAATAAACACTTACCATGAGATTAATATGCATGAATGTCATTATATGCATATGCATGAAGTGTCGGGTGTCACAGTGGATGTGTCAATTAATGCTTTACTTAGAAAATGGAGGACCCTAATAAGGATGGGAAATCTCTCTCCATTAATAATGTCAAATGGCTCATAGAATGAAAAATAAACCAAGAAAATAGAAAATGGTGGACCTTAGGATGTGTTTGTTTAGACGGACTGGATAAGGGGGGATTACAATCCATCGGACTTGAATCCTAGGACTGTGAATCTCTCAGACTATTTGGTTGGATTGGATGTGTATCCTGTATTTGTTTTCTCATGGGATTAGATGTCTGGAAATGACTATTTTTAATAAATCCAATGTTTGGTGATAAGGATAAATGAACAAAAGACTATTTTACCCCTTTCAATTGTTTACTAAGTAATAACAATATTAAACATATCTTTAATATTTTAATTATTTTTAGATTAAATAAAAATTTATTTTATTTTATTTTTTACACTATTAAGTAAAATTATTTTTTAAAAATTAAACAAATAAATAAATAAAATATCATTAAAAATATATGTTATTTTTAATTAAAATTTTAAATAAATTTATTTTAAAAAATAATAATAATTAAATTATGAAATTAAATGAAACATGTATTAAAATTTAAATAATGAAATTAAATAAAATATAAGCAAAATTTTAAAATAAAATATCAATAAAATATCTATAAAAAATTATTTTAAAAACTTAAATAAATCAAACATCAATAAAAAGTTAAATAAAATTATTTTGTTTTTAAATTGAGACATTTAAATTTTATTGAATTTTACTAAATATAATACATAATTAAATAGTAGAGGGTCAATATGGTCATTTCGCCATCTAATCCCATGGGCTTGTTATCCCATGAAAATTGTCCCACACTCTCCCCAGGATAGTGTAATTCCACATATAGGGGATAAGGAGTCTGGCCGGACTCCATGTCCGGCAGACTAAAAAAAAAAAAACAAACGCCAGATAAAAGGCTTCCAATAGATTACAATTCGAACAATAAATAATCTCCCCTAATCTCCCCAATCAAACGCATCCTTAGAGTGTGTTTGATTGGACGAATTGGATAAGGGAGGATTATAATCCATTGGATTTGAGTCCTGGGACTGTGAATCCCCCGGACTATTTGGTTGGATTGGATATGTATCCTGTGTTTGTTTCCTCATGAGATTAGATGTCTGGAAAGGACTATTTTTAGTGAATCCAACGTTTGGTTGGATGGATTGGATAGGATAAATGACCAAAAGACTATTTTACCCTTTTTCAATAGTTTATTAAATAATAGCAATATTAAACATATCTTTAATATTTTAATTATTTTTATCTAGATTAAATAAAAATTTATTTTATTTTATTTTTTACACAATTAAATAAATTTAATTTTTAAAAATTAAATAAATAAGATATCAATAAAAATATATGTTATTTTTTAATTATAATTTTAAATAAATTTGTTTTTAAAAATAATAATCATTAAACAATGAAATTAAATAAAACATCTATTAAAATTTAAATAGTGAAATTAAATGAAATATAAACAAAATTTTAAAATAAAACATCAACAAAATATCTATAAAAAATTATTTGAAAAAAATTAAATAAATAAAACATCAATAAAAAGTTAAATAAAATTATTTTATTTTTAATTTGAGATATTTAAATTTTATTGAATTTTACTAAATATAATACATAATTAAATAGTAGAGGGTCAAAATGGTCATTTTACCACCTAATACCAACAGTAGATTGTCCCCTCAAAATTGTCCCACACCCCCTCCCCCAGGACACAATAGTCCCCCATATGGGGGATAAGGAGTCCAACGGACTAAAAAAAAACAAATAGGAGATTGGATGCTTCCTCCAGATTACAATCCGCACAGTAAATAGTCCCCCCCTTATCCCCCTAATCAAACACACCCTTATTGTATTATCTTCTTATAAATTTTTATCAAATCCAGTATTCAACACTATGTTCTTAAGGCTGATTCGTTCTCTCTACGGTGCTTTTAGATTATAAATGTCTATCTCCCAAGATAAAATGATTAACGACAACTAGTAGTAGTATTACCAATTAATTGCCAACGAACACACTCTGTGTTTATACTCTTTTTCATTGAAAATTAATGCAGTAAAATGCAGGAAGCAAAAACATAAAAGAAGAATGAAAAGTTGGATAATCAAACCAAATAGAGGACTTGTCTATTTATAGGAGAACTGGTGGCCTTTCAGAATAGACTTCAACAGGTAAAAAACCTATTCAGGACAAAAATGAACAGGTAATATTTCTAGGAGAATTGGTGGCTTTTCAGGACAGACTTGAACAGGTAAAAAACCTATTTGGGATAGAGTTGAATAGGTAAAAACCTGTTTAGACAGATTTGAACAAAAAAGACCTATTTGGGTTGAATTTAAACAGGTAAGAACTTGTTCAGTTTGGAGGAATAGGTGCATTGGACCAAACGACCAACGTTCAAAAACGGTGGGGTCAATTTAGAATTAATTTTGAATTTCAAATTCCAAATGGTAAGAATTTAATTTAAAAAAAAATAAAATTTAAATGTTTTTGGCCCAAAAAAGATAAGTATTGGGCCAGACAAACCCAACCCAACCTGCCCAAACAGACGGCATGTATGCGATACAAACCTTGGAGCTCTCTCCAAGATACAAACTCAAGGCTTATAAACCCACACAAAATTTGCCCACCAAAACAATGTGGGACAAACCTTATTTCTATCATTTATTGAAATTTCACCAAAATACCATTTTCATAGAGCTCATTTTAGTATCGATTTCCCGTTCACCTGATAATAGTTTTGAGTAACCAAATATACAACGTGAATCGTTACGTGGCAAAGAAGGTGTTGCCACATGGACTCGGCAACTTTGGCTCATGGGTCTTATTTGAAAAATAGACTAAAGTTTAAGGCCTCATTTGGGAACATATTTTTTTTAGTAATTTTTTGACTTTTTGGCTAAAATATGATATAAAAAAATTAGTATGTTTGGAATATTTTTTAGTTTTTCTGAAAGAAGTGCAAAAATAGAGAAAAATGAAATTTTGACTTTTGATATAAGTTGCTGGCTTTAATTTTTTTAGTGATTTTTTAACTTTTAAATTAAAGAGTGATATTGCCAAACGAAGCCTAAGAAAAATCTGTTTTCTTCCCAACCATTTTTCCAAACCATTCCGTATATATAATATTAGGAGTGCTGTACAAGAAAAAGAATAAGGAAAGCAAAAGAGTAAGGCAAGATTTGAACCTACCCAATTAGGCAAGATTTGAACTTACCCAATACGAAAGAATACAAAGAATTATATATATATATATACTTCATATATTAACATATTAGCCTTGCCCGAAGAGCTGAGTTTTGTCTTCAAAATGCAGCTAAAAGCTGAGTTTTGCTTTTATTTTTATTTTTATATAGAAGTACAATAGAACTCCCTCAAAATCTTTTTTCTCCTTTTTCTTTCTAATTATTTACTTTCTCTTTTAATATCAGGATTCTTGTTCTTTCTTTTCATTGTGATACGAGGAAGAAGTGCAACATGAGGAGCTATACTGTGATATTCTCATACTATTATTCTTTTTTTTTTTTTTTCCATTGGTTTGTTAAATTGTTTAATTATGATTTTTTATTAGAAATTCTCTTTATCTATAGGCATCTTTTGGTGCTTCTATTTGGACCGAAACTTCAATTTCTAGTAGCCAAGAGATGTACTTCAACCAAAACAAGGAAGGTGGCATGTTTCGTCTTGTGCAATTCCAGTCTTCTGACGAGGCCAAGCAACTTTATGGTGCTCTAATCTTGTCGACATCCGAACTTGGCGCATGTTTTACAATTTACGGTGAGACCTTATGTTTTATAAAGTAATCTAATATTATCTTGAGTATTTTTTGTACCGGCATGTTTTTGGATTGTGCATTTTTTACTAAATAATTAAAAATATATAGAAAAAATTAAAGAAATATTGGTAATTGGTTTAGTTGAATCTTCAATTTTCATACAAGAAAATTTTGACAAGTTAGTATATTATATAACATTTAACACATTAGATTTAGGTAAATTTTCCAAATTATGATGCATGATTTTAAAGCTTGGGTGGACACGGGATGCTAATATTGACTCGAGTCCATCCTCTATTGACGTTGGGCTTATATTCTTTATCCTAAGACCGGCCCTATAATGTTTTTGTTAGGCCTGAGCTTGGCCTGACATCTTGCTATGAAATACAAATCAATAATTTAAATTGAAAAGAAAAAATAAATCACTACAACTACCACATGCCTTGATGGTTTAAGTTTTTATTCATATTTCATTGAGGTTAAGTGTTTTCAATATACTAACAAAATTATGTATATGAACATAGTATTTATATAAACTTTGGCCAGGGGCCTTTAAGCACTAATCGCAAGCCTGGTCTAAAAGGTGTTTGTGCCTTAGCCTGTATAGATCCTTTGAGCCTAAACACTAATTCTAAACACTATAATAATTGGGTTGGGCTATTAAGCCGATGTCCACCCCGCTTTAAAACTATAAAAAGTGCAAGTTGAATAAAAGTCTGATAGTCTCTTTCACACACACATCCATTTCCTTTTCTAGTTGCTTCTTTTTGATTTCATGCCTTTGTAATTGTAGGAAATATGTGTCACTATTGGAAATTGCCTTTTTTTTTCTTTTTCTTTTTTTTTTCTCTAGTTGCATTTGTAGTTTTCTTTCAGTGTTCTCAATATATATTCTTTCTCTTCTATCTATAATTTTTCCCTTGGCTAATGTAATCAATTTTTATTTTTTGGTTAGTTTTTGGAGTACTTTTACCTCGTTCCTGCTTTAGGTCTCCTTTGGTAATTCTCCATCCAAAGGAATAGATGGACCAAGATTTATCATATATGCTAGTGTTAATTCCTTCCTAGAATGGTTTTGACAATCTAGTGCGTAGTCGTACTTTTTGCACGTTCATTTAAAGCTCATGCATTCTCTAAAACACCCCTAAAGACCCAAAAAATTAAACGTCACATTAGTTCAGCTAGACCACTTTAGGCTTAAAACCAAAAAATGACAGAAACACCCTTCGCTAGATGTCCATATATATTACTCAATATACATACTTACCTGGTTTGTGTCATAGTTTAAACTAAGTCGTACAAAGATTCAAAAATTAAAGGTAAAAATAATGAACATTATGAAATAAAGTAGTAAATGGAGAATAAGGAAGAGTAATAGGAGGTAGAAGGGATTAAAAACAAAGAAGATATGTCTAGTTTCCATACAGCTTTGACAAAACTATCTAGTGGTTTTGTTTTGGGTTGCATCCATTTAAGAACTGTACACTTAAAATGTGAGGTCACTACTAGAGGAAGTTACACTCAAACTATATATTTAATTTCAAGTTTATGCTTCAAATTTCTTTGTTTGTAATATGATTGTTGCTTTTATTTTGAGAAATATTATGGATACCCTTCACATCCATTGGTAGCAAAGTGTCATCCAAGTTGAATATGCCGTGTGAAATTCTTCCAAAACATAAAAAAAATACAATAAAAGGGTCAACACTACAAAGAAAATCCTAACATACGTTGCAAAAGAAATTAGAAATGGTATTCTATTGTTATATATTCGATTGAAAATGAATTGCTACTACTGGTATACTTTTCAATTAATTAATCTGAGCTAAATTGTTATTTGTATTTGATAAAACATATTTTAGGTGGAAGGAGAAGGAGGTTTTTTTTTAGCCTTCAGGAAACAAGGTACAAGCTTGAAAGACATTTTGGAGAAATTTGTTGATGTAAAGAAATTTTATGAGGATAATCGGATTACACCTTTCTACCAAAAGATTTTGTCGTAAGTACCAGTACTTAAAATTTAGTATTTCATGATACAAATAATTATAATTCTTTTAATGCTTATTAATAAATATTTTTACCAATGCAGTGACTTACTTCTAGTGGTAAGGCATTTGATGGATACCACAGTCAAGTGCACACTTGATCTGTCAGACATTTATATTTTGAATGGTGGACATGTTATGATGACAAATTTTAAATTGAGAGGTATGGAAAAATGTATAATTTATTCCTTGGCAAAAAAATTGTATAATTTTTTCTTATTATACAATTATTAGTACATACGAGTTTCTTTGTCTAAATAACATGGTTTAATTGCAGGTTGTCCTAGTTCAATTTCTGAATGGAGAGAATTAGCCGTGGTTGTGAAGGCTATAAATGAAAGTACCAATTATGAAGCAAACATGGAAATGAATATTTTTATAAATTATCTTGAAAGTGAAAATGCAAAGTAAGTGCCTTATTAGATTTTTATTTTATTTATTATTTATTTTTATCTGGACTCTTACTAGCAAAGTTATTTGGGGAGCAAAATGAATACTTGTTTATTATTATACATGTTTTTTAAACTTGATTTAGGCCCAATTACAATAAATAAAAGTTCAAATTTTTACTGATCGCTACACCTTTGGCTATGAATCTTTTGTGTAGAAAATTCTGAACTTGATTTCATAATCTCGGCATGTTTTCCCTCTTTGTATCTTTGACTCCCTATTTAGATTTTCTCTTCTTGGATTTCTGTAGTTTCTCTATGTATGAATATATGCTTTGTGTCTGCTAGGTGTTTGATAAAATGCCATAAACAGAGTATTTGTGTCTCTTTGTCTCTGTGTCTTTCACTGTCTCTACTCGGCTTTTGTGTATTTTGTTGTAAATATTTATTTTCTCTATGTTTTATTTTTATCTTGATTGAGTTGTTGAAGCCATAAGCAAACATATATAGAAGCTGTAAAGAACTTCATTGGGTCTTTGTCAAAATTCATAGCTGTGAAAGTGAAACATTGAATGCTATTGTACTGAAGTCTTTTTAAATATAAACTTGTGTTTCATATTTCATGCTAAAGTTATTTCGAATTGGATGATCTTTTCAATAAATATATATTATATAATATTTGTAGCGATAAATCCGAAACGGTACCTGAAATTTACCAGTACCGATACATACCGTACAAATGGAAAAACTGGTCTGGTATGAGATTGACAAGTTTGAACGATATTGGTACTGTTAATAATAATTAAGTAAGTGACAGTGGGAAGGCAAGCCACTGTCCACCTAATCCACTTAGGATCAAAACCCAACTTGGCCATCTTGTAAACAAGGCTTTTCTACTCTATCATAAGTTTTTGTTAAATCAAGTTTGAAAGCAATGAATTGTACCTCTTATTCTAAAGATAATGCTCAATTTCTAGGGCACTGAGAATGTTATAAAATATTTGTTGCCCTTTCTTGAATGCTCATCGGAACTTAGTAATAATGACATGCATTACATTGCTCAACATGTTGGACATAACCTTCACCACAATCTTGTAAACAACATCACATAGTGATTGGTTATAATGGGTGAACTTTATGTAATCTTGTAAACAACACTACATAGAAAGATGGACTATAATGGGTGACTATAGAGGAGGGATTTTGATCTTTGAACTAGTGCAACATTACATAGAGCGATTGGTTGCTCCACTTGTTCACTAATATACTTCTTCACTTGACTATGTAATTTGTCTCTATAAGTTACCTACTCGTAGCTATATATGTTTTTGTCTTTGTGCATATATATTTCCATTTTTTTTATAAAAAAAGAAGAAACTCTTCATCCATCATTAACATTACAAATAAAAAAAAAATTATGTGTAATTTTAATTTTTTATTATTTGTTTATCAAGCGATTTTTTAGGACCATTGTCTAATTTGTTGCCGAAAAAATAAGTGACTTGAAAAATCAAATATCAGTGTTGAAATATTTTTTGAGTTTAAATTTTAAATTTGGTTGGGGTTCTTTTCTCATGGAGAGATGCAGTTGTGTTATAAAAATTTTGGTAACGGATTGATAGATGATTAATTAAAATATTTGAGTAGTTTTGGTAGGTATTTATAACAATTATTTTCTTAGTGAGTTATGTTCTTATTTTTGCCATTTTTCTTGTAGGTGTTTTACTGACTTATCCAAACTGCCTCTCTTTTGGACACCAGAAGAGAGAAGATTATTTCCTCGTGCTTTTTGGAACTTCATAAAAGGAAAATCTTCTCTATCTAGTGTGATGAGTATCTCACCTTTTGGAGAAAGTGTCAATGTGATTGAAAATGATCCTATATTGAGGCAACTAAAGCAGCATGTGGACAATTACGAAAGTCAATTCGGAAAGGATCCATATGTGTCTTCTGTTTTCGATACATGTGGCTAAGTAAGGAACAACTTGGCCTTAATCGGCAAGTGCTTGTCCCACTTTCATGAACTGAAAATTACAAGCTTGGTAATAATTTTTTTTTCCCTTTTTGTAATGTACTTTGGATATGATGAACTAAAATATTTGTTTTTTGAAATTATGTTATTTGATAGGGTCTCAAAAATGAAGATGAAGTAGCAAAATGTTTTGAAAAAGCATTCAAGGACTACATTGGACAACTATATAAGTGGGCGTTGATTTTTGAAGCTAGTTCACAAGTAAAATTACTTCCGCAAAAGACAATTTTGAGTAAGCTATACAAGGAACCATGAATGACGTTTTTGTGGCAAGTGGGCTTTTGATTCACAATCAAGAATTTACATATTTGTAAGCCAAGTGTTATGTATTGTGGAGGCCTTGATGAATCTTATCATCTTGTTTGTTTTGGCTCAATTGACTATCTTTTGTTTATTCTTTAGGCTTCTAGGAGCTTAGGATGATAGCTAGGAGCCATGACACATGAAGCTCAAAATTTGATGAATTCTTAAGTTTCCATAAGTAAATATGTGTACATGAAAATTTTTTATTAGTTTTCTTCAATTGGTTGAAATTTTAGGCAAATCTTCTGTTTAAAATTAGCTATTTACGCAATACAACCCTTTCACTTGCCCTAGAACATATGCTGTGCTACATATTCAATGAAGATAGATCTTGTAACATATCAGTTAAAATGGGGTGGTTTGGAGGGAAAGCAGTGGAAGTAGGTGCAGAAGTGAGTCTCAATGCCACCATTGAAGGTGTCCAGGGCTCATTAGGATGTTGTTGTATTACAAACTGAAGTTTGTACCCATTTAGTCACTTGGATTCCTGTTTTCTGTGGCAACAATCTCTAAAGGATTCCTGTGATTAAATGGTCCTGTTGCTACTATCTTTTAATGTTTTGTAAGATAATGGTTTCTTGAGAATATGACCTGAATATCTCCTATTGTGAATTGAAATTATGAACCAAAATTTAGCATTATTTGTTTGTAATGTTACTCTGCAGATTTCCTCTTGTGCAATTAAGATATAATTTAAGTTGCGGAAGGTATAAACTCTGGTAATTGCTCGGTGCTTTGTGAATTTAATCATGTCAATCCACAAGATGATGAGGATGTAAAAGAGTTTTGAATGTGTTTATTAAGTGATACTTGGAAATGATCTTTTCTTTTCTTCTCTTTTTCTATTTTTTATTAAATTTTTGGGCAAATTACATATACCTTGCTCGAGGTTTAGCTAAATTACTGAATACCCCGAGGTTTATAAATTACATCCGCCCTTGAGGTTTGTATTTTCATAATAATTTGTCCTGTGGTTTATATTCATAACAAATTACTTCCTAATTTGTTATGCAAATATAGCATTCAGGGGGAAATTTGTAATATCTCAAACCTCAGGGAGTATTTGTATAGCACATTTTTCGTATTTTTTTATTTTTAGTGAATATTTTTAAAATTTTAAACATTTTTTTTTTACTTTTTTAGATGCACCTTAGTTAGATGTATCTAAAAAGTAAAAAATTTGTGAAAAAATATTTTTAAAAATTAATAAATATATAAAAATACAAAAATGTACTGAAAAAATGTATTTTTTTAAAAAAAAATACAAAAAATGTGCTTTTTTAAAAAATACAAAAAATATTTTAAAGTATTTTTTTTGTATTTTTGGTATTTAGTGAATTTTTAAAAGATTTTTTTTACAATTTTTTTACTTTTTAGGTATATTTATGTTAGCTATGTCTAAAAAGTAAAAAAAAAAAATTGCTTAAAATATTTTAAAAAATCAGTAATTATCTTTTGACACAATTATTTGTAAGCAATTTTTAAGCAATTTTTTAAAGCAATTTTAAGCAAATTTTTTTTGAGCAAATTTTTTTTTTTTTATACTTTTTGAACATACCTAACATAAATATACCTAAAAAGTAAAAAAATTGTGAAAAAAACCTTTTAAAAATTCACTAAATACCAAAAATATAAAAAAAATACTTTAAAATATTTTTTGTATTTTTAAAAAAAACACATTTTTTGTATTTTTTTTTCAATACATTTTTTGACATTTTGAAAAAAATTGTATTTTATAGAGAATGTTTTTAGTTAACCAAACAAACGTTTTACTTTTTTTTGATAAAAAAATTACATAATAAATATATAAAGTATAGAGTAAGTGGAAAGAAAAAAAACAAAAGCCTTGAATTTAATTTGAAAAATAGCAACGGTTTGGAGACATGGGGTGTTGAACTCGCGCCCTCCAAGCTAAGCAAGTGGACTACCATTTGGTCTACACCCCGCTTAAATTTTATTTTGCTCACATTTGAATATATTTTAAAAGTGTGTTTCCTTGGTCAACAATAAAACCGTGAAAACAGTGAAAGTGTTGTTTGTAATAGCGTTTTAGCTTAGTTTGGGAATTCCGTCCAAACTAGACCTAGTTTGAGAAATAAGTTGCTAATTTGACTTAATTTGGGAAAAGCCCAAAAAAGGGTAATCTAATGAGGAAGCTTTTAAGGCCTCCAAATCCGCTTTTTAAAATTGTTAACTTTTTTTATTTTAAAATTATTTTTAGAAAAACATTATTGCCATTAATTATTTAAAATTAATTATTATACCATAATTTGAAAATTTTGAAAAGAAATACTTTATACTCTTTCTTACATAACTTTCTTCCATTCCATATTTTGTAATTTTTAAACACTTTTGATTTATTTGTTTTGATTTTCTATTTAATATATTTTTTTTTTTGTTGTTTTTGTTATTTTGTTGTAGAGGTTGTGTGAATTGCAATATGAGTTATGATTTGTGCTCAAACCGGCTTCTTAGGTTGTTATCCAATACCTTTAGCGTGAAAATTTTTTTCTTTAACAATTTTTCTTAAATTTACTTTGTTTTTTTCTTTTTTAATTTGGTTTTCATATTTGTTTTTTTAAGGGTCATTCTAGAAACTCGTAATTTAAATTTCGGTAATTACTATTTTTGTAGAAACTTATATTATATGAATGGTTTGCTAAGGCAGTTTTAGTATTTTTTTTTTGTTTTTTATTTTTATTTTTAGAATGAAGTTTTTGGGAAAAGAAATTGGCAAGTCTGACAAATTTTTTAAACAGTGACTTTTTGTTATTGAGAAAAATTCAAGTAAGCTTAATTTTATTTCATTTTTTGTCTTTTTTTTTCTTTCAATTTTTTAGATTCTTCTTGAATAAGAGGACCTCAAAAATAGGGAAAAAAATTAATATGGATTTATTTATTTTAATTGAAGGAAAGAAAAATTAATAAAAGGTAACTTTTAAACAATTGCTAAAATAAGGTGGATGCTCATATTTCCTATTTTTGTTATAAAATATATATTTTAAATCAAAATAAATAAATAAGTGGGTCAAGTAACTCATAAATTGGACAAAAATCAAAACAAATCTCTAAAGACTAGGCTTGAGTTAAGAATTATTAGTATAAAGATCGATTCAAACTTGGATTTTAGGTTAATTTTAGTGTTTAATCTAATAATGGAACCCCTAAAATAGCTCATAGTCACACAATGTGAGAAACTATGACATAATTTAGACATAAAGTTTAAATTATTATTAAATGTTTATATTGATGAACCAATGAATTTTTTAGATTAGGTGTAAAGCTAAGGCTAGAATATGGCTCAAAATTTTGGGCGACTTCGATTTAGATAGTTTTTTTAATATATAAATATGCCTAACTATTCATTTAATACTTTTAAACATACCTATGTAACTTTTTTTTTTTTACTCAAATTTCATACTTGTCAAATCTTACCATTTCCCAATAACATAATTTTAATCACATAGGGTATAAGATAATAGCAAAACTAAACGAATAGATAAATTACTAAACTCATCACATCTAGAAATGCTAACAAAAAATTCTGACTGTAATCTAGAATTGTCAATCCTTCAACCTAATCACATTTAATGTCAAGCTACTCAAATATCTAATTTTCTACAATTAGTAATTTTTACAATTTTTCCAAAGTTAACTAACCAACATGGGGTTTACATCAAAATCATGAAATTTGTACAAGAGTACACATTTTAAGGTTTGAAGTTCAAAATCTCAAATTTTTCATTTTCACAAAAATAAACAAACTATAACAATCTATATATCAATATTCATCAAATGTCATAAACATAACACCTTTAAAATTTTTAATCCCCAAACACTCTAATTTCAACTTGATAGTTTAGACATGTTCATTAACATGAATTTATTTTTCTCAATTAAATGCCACGATAACATTCGACATGATATTTTTCTCAAATATAATATCCAATCATAAACATGAGAAAGATACATGCAATACAACTCCTATCATGTCATCTTTTTCCTCAAAATATAACCCTAACTTGGATTTTAAAGTAATAAAATGGAGAAAACCCTACCTTATAGTGAAGCTTTAACGATGAAAATGAGATGGTGAACGTGAAAGGTGTAGATCCAAGCCACCAAACTTTCCTAACTTCAAGATCCTTCAAGAATTCATTTAGAACCCTAAAATTACTATTTCTTTCCTTACATTTGAGAATGGGTTATCAAGCCACAACTCAAGGGATAAAGGGTGAAACCCATTGATTGGGTGATTTGGGTTATCAAGCCACAACTCAAGGGATAAAGGGTGAAACCCTGCTTCTTTCTTTGCCTTGCTTTTCTTTTTTTTCTTTTCCAAGATGCTATCAATATATCCAAAAAGATGCTATTCTTCCTCAACAAGATTTATACAAAATAAAAAATAATAATTTACAATGCCCATGTGGGCTTGTACTCTTAGCAGAGAGGCATGGGAAAGACAACAAAATATTTGTTTTGGCCTGTTTTAGAAAGTAAGAAAAAAGTTAAATTTTAGTTTTGTTTTTTTTTTTGAAAAAACGTGTAAAAAAATAGAGAGGTAAGTCATTGTGGAAAGTAGATTAAAAGTTGACTTTTTGACTTTTTTTTTTAGTTTTTTTAACAAAATGTGTAATAAGGTAGGGATCTCTCTCCTCTCATACCATTTACGATCCATCACCCTCCAGCCGTATCTACTAGATCGAGACGCGTGGTGATGATGGATCCGACGACGAGGAGGAAGCCACGTCTGTGGAGTTCAAGAGCCAAACAAAACGGCGCCGATTTCTGTTGTTTTGGCCAAACGGAGATAAGTAACGGAATTTTTTTTAAATTTTATTTTGAACTACATACCTAGATTTGGACCCCTTCTCTCCCGCCTTTTTCAAAAACTCACAACCCAATCCCCCTCTCTCTCTCTAGACTTACATTCTTGTGCCTCCCTCATCTCCATTAGCAAACCCATCGATAACAGTGGAAGGCTTTCGGCATCGGCATTCCGGCATCCCTGGACTCCATCATTTGAGAAGCTTTGTTTACCCAAACACATTGTAGACACCAAAGGTCAGATTTCTTTATTATTATTATTATTATTTGGTATAAATCCATTTCAAGTGTATGATGAAATGCCTCAATGAATATATATATCTATATAATAAAGCAAGAGGAATTTTGAAAATGTTTTAAAATATATGTGAGATACATTTTGATCCAACGGTTGAGATGATTCCTATATACCATCTAACAGTTGAGATCACTTCTATTCCCGCCCAAACACTCTCTACTCTCTTTCTCTCTCTCATGTCTGCCCAAACCACTTCTCTTCAACTCCCTCTCTACACGTTATCTCTCACATTCTCTCTTCAGCTCCCTCTATGATCTCTCTCTCATGTTCAAAATTCTTTCTTTTAAACTGGCTAACAGAGGTAGCAGATCGAGAAACATCTTCCAACAATTTGATTCAAATAGAGATGGTGGTCTCAACAGGGCTCACCACCACCGCCGCTCATCATCACCGTCGCCATTGATTGACACCCGCTCTCTCTCGGCTCCCACCCTCCCAACATCGAGGTATTTTACATTTATTGAGTTCTTTGAGGCTTCGGTTTTAGGGCTAATTTTTGTACCAATCGAGTTGATGGCTTCGGTTTTAGGGCTAATTTTTGTATCAATCGAGTTGAGGCTTGGTTTTAGGCTTCGCCAGTTTTAGAGATTACAACGAGTTGGAATCTAGGGTTCGCTATCTTCTTTTATTTTTTTTCAAGTACATTAGTTAGATATGAGAAAAGTGCTAATATGTTGGCTTATCGCCATGGCCACAACATGTTTGATAGTTTGCCTATAAGAGACTTCTAAGTTGCTTCTTCTCGGTTGTCAAAATAGAAAGCCTCTATGAAGGGAAGAAACTTCTATGGAAAAAAAAAAAAACATTCAGAGAAAACTTGTTTGCTTAAAGTTGTCAAGATAATTTTCTCACAATAACTTCGATTATTTTCAGAGAGTAAATTCATTGAACATATAATGAATGTAACTAGAATAAAATCTGGTTTCATTCTCAATGAAACAACACTGGAAACATCATCATCACAAGTACAGTTTACCACGGACACAAATTTGCAGGAAGGTGGTTGAGTACCCAACAACATATGAATATTTAAACCCACCATGTCCCGTGTCCTAAGATACTGCATAGCGGTTGGATTTGCGAGAATCTCAAGGCATATGAATATTTATTAAAATTTATTAAACATAAGTACTAAACTAATAAAAAATTTTCCAAACAGAGTTTATTAAAATGAATTGATTGTAAATTTTTTTAAAGAAAAAGAAGAGTTGATTAACTAATTCCAACATCCAAGTCATTGATATCATAGCTACAAGCATCTGTGCCATGTGATCATCAATAAATACCATACCAAAACATCAATCAATTTCACATCCAAAAAAATAATCAACTTAATCATAGTCCAAATTGGATATAATAGATCATTTATTTTTCCCACTAAAAAGATCATCAATCAAGCTTCAAAAACATCCTCTTTGTTCCTCAGTTCTTCACAAGCAACCTGTAAAATTAATTAAAAACTTTTAATTGAATAGAAACTCGGACTAAAAATTCTAAAGAGGGAAACAACTCAACAACTTCGCTTCACCAAGCAACGAAACATAAGCTTTCTGCAAGAGACACAACACACATGCATTAGGCAGACTTGTAGAGAACACACAAGGAGATCTAGAGATACGTTAATTCCCAACAAGGTGTAAGTATTATCTTCATATCAATATCCACTTGATAATGACACCACCAATGGACCTACTTGGTTGCCGAAACATTCACTTTGTGAACCAGGAAACTCAAGATATGATAGTATCAACAAACAAACAAAAAAAATTGTGAATAAAAAATGCATGGCAAGAAAACTTTGAGGAGCGGATGATTTAGCTAGCAAGGACAGAACTTTAAGCACCCAAGATATATGTAAAAAACAGTAATGGTGGCTAAAAACTAATGTTGAAGTAATTGATTCAAAAAATCAAGGACGAAAAGTTGTGGATGAAAGATGAATGGGCAAAGTATATTTTCTGCCAAATGTCAACTTTCAACAATTCCCAAGCATCCTAAGTAAATGTAGATAGAGTAACAACAGCTAAAAACTAGTGTCTAAGTGATTGATTTACGTCCGGAGTATCAAATGACTTTTTGAGGTATTCGACCTCAGACTCAAAATTAGATATGTAGAGCATCGCATCCACTCTTCTAAATGCATAAGGAATATCAAGCACGCCTTGAGAAATCTCTTGGTAGGTCCAAGTTTCAATGGTGAATCATCTTTGTAGTCTCTCAACCTATATTCCACATCCTTGGTTGGAGCCATCTTCAATAAACTTTCAAGAAGATCGGTTCCAAGAGCTTCCGCATTCCCTATATACAAGTGCAAAAATATTCCACTTAGCAAAACATGTTAATTACAAACATTTAAATATACATAAAATTGCTATTAACAGGTATATATCGAGTCCATGAGAGAAATTCATACACAATAATTCTCGGAGACAGTATCAATCATGAAAAATAATGGTGGTTATACATTAGATGGTGACGTCGCCACCAAAGAGGTTGCTCCATTTACACAATAATTCTCTGACCATATAACCAATCACAGAAAAATACAAAGAGCAATGTAAGTGGAGCAACCTCTTTAATGATGTTCTATGATTGGTTATGTGATCGATTTTGCATCTATAGATATATTGGTATGTACAGTGTACATAGTAATGAAGTATTTGCGAAAAAAGAGAGAAATGCAAGATAAAATTAAAACAGAGAAAGAGAAGTTACCTTCTAAAAGAGCTTCACAAACTTCTTCAATGGTAGAAGTCAAAGCAACAACATTAATATATACCTTGACCCAAACAGCCAAAGATTCATCATGTTCTAACCACTTGGATTACGAAGAGAAGACTCTCCTCCTTGTTACTCAACACCTGCTTTCAACAAGTATCTACAAGTAAATTGTCGGTCTTAGAGGCCAGACAAGACTCTATGCAAAAATCCTGTCCATTCAAGTTCCCATCATTTGCATCTTGATTTAAAAATAGAAACATTTCCAATAGACATTATTAAAATATATATATATATATATCAGTATATATCATTTATGTATCTGCACATTGATACGTAAATCCTCCCTCCAGGACCAAACTCATTAATCCTTGCCTATCCTCCAAAATCGGCGATCTACCTACCCCTTCGGCCCTCCACCATTGTAGAACCATAAGAGAGAGAGAGAGGAGAGAGATGAAGGAACAACAAATAATCGTACAAATTGAGTCAATCCGAACATACCTCAAGAATCGAATCGAGATTTTTCGGATCGGAGCTTGAAATGCGAAATGTCGAGGTCGAGTTGAGATCGAGCTCGAAATCGAATCTTTGCAAATGAGCCGGTGGAGCTCGCTACCTCGCCGGTCTTGACTTAAATCGCTTCCATGGGGCTTCGATCTGAATCTTCGTGGAGCTTAGGTATGAATCTTTGATGGAGCTTCAAAATTGCTTCGATGGTGCTTCGATCTGAATCTTCGATGGAGCTTCGAAATCGCTTCGATCTGAATCTTCGATGGAGCTTAGAGAGGGTTGAGAGGGAGAGAGAGATGTGTGCGTATAAGAGTTGAGAGAGAGAGAGAGTTATGAATCTTCAATCAAAATAAGGTTCTGAACCTTTAGAGAGGGTTCTGATTCAAAATAAGGTCTCACAAAAGGAGGCGCGTGTGGCACCGCACATTTGGAGGCGTTTTCCATTATAAAACGGTGCCGTCCTGTCTAATAGAATATGCGGCGTTTATAAAACGCCGTTAAATACTAATAACAGTGACGTTTAAAAAAACGTCGTTAAAAAAACGCCACTATATCCCCTTTTTCCTGCAGTGAGGGAAGAAACTTCTATGGAAAAAAAAAAAAAAAAAATTCACCACCAAACAAATACTATCAAACACATTCACGATTTCTTTTTGAAGCATTAAAAAAAAATGGCTTCACAATTTGTCCATCATCACAATTCCTCTACAACATAAATAAATCATTTTAGATCTAAAGTGGTAGCTTAGTATATAAAAACACATTTAGCAACGTCGAATTTCAATTTGGAGTCAATTTTAATGGAAACTTCCTGAGTGGCAGGCTGATAAGAGGGTGGAATGAGGGGAGGACCAAAGTGGTGCTTCTGAGCAAGGGTAGGCCATTGCTGGAGCTGTTTCGATGCGATGACATGGTCACACAAGAAGGTGACTGGTGGTTCTTTCAGCCCCAAATTGAGATGTTGGAGCACAAGATTTCACTGCTTGTTGGCTCCTGCAATTTGGCTCTCCCACTTTGGGGAAAAAGTATGCTTCCTAATTATACTCTCTCACTCCCTCCTAACCCACATGATTTCTTGCTCTATTATCATTCAAACTCATAGCCTAAGCTATCTCCTTGAAGAATTTGTAACAATTTAATTGACGATTCGGTTAATTGTTTGAAGTTAATTTTTTTTTAGATAAAGAAACATTAAAACAGAGTTTAACAGAGTTAATTATCATAAAATTTTAGGATATTTTTGGAGTGAATTAACAAACAGACATGATTTCTTACTCTATTACCATTCAAACTCATAGCATAAGCTATCTCCTTGAAGAGTTTGTAACAATTTAATTGATCAATGGTTTAATTCTTTAAAGTTAATTTTTCTTTTAGATAGAGAAACATTAAATCAGAGTTAATTATATAAAATTGTAGGCTACTTTTTGAGTGAATTAACAAATAGAAAAGATGCAAAAATTTGACCATCCTTTAATGTTAAATTTTCTTTTAGATAGAGAAACATTAAAACAGAGTTAATTGTATAAAATTGTAAGCCATTTTTGTTGTTTTTAAGATGATCTGTTGTTTTTTCTTTCCTAAGATTTAATATAGATAGAATAGGAGAAAGAAAAAGAAATTCTGGAATTTTGTTACCTAAACAGGAGAGTTTGGAAGTGGTTAACAACCTAGAATACAAATTTCAAACAAATTATGAACAAGAACCTAGAATGCATAACACTGCTGGAGACAAAAGACAAATTAGTATCTTCCATGAATTGAGATTTAAGATTGATTACATGTAAGAGACTTTCTTTTCGCATCTAAGAGGTGAAAACATCATGAAGCATGTGAATGAAAACAACTACTTCACAACACACAATTTGGTGTCAAACCAATCAAATGAACCCCAATAGGTTAAGGCCAAGTTTGGCATATTACAAAAAAGTCAAAAAGTTACTCAAAAAGTTAAAAAGTTAACACTATTCATCAAAAGTCAACAATTACGGCTGCACAACTCTCAATCTTAATTTTTCCCTACAAATCAATTTTTACAATTTTTTATTACATATTTTTCCATAAAAAGTGAAAAAATTAATCCAAACATCCATATTTTCTTCCTTAATTTTTTAGTCCAAAAGGACAAAAAGTGCACTTATTTAGGACACCCCAAACAACCCCTAATTTGTGTATAAAACTACACCACAACACATACTTTGGTGTGTACACTAAGTCTTCAGTACAGAACTTTTTAATGTTTGTTGTATGAGAACAATGCTACTGAAAGAATGTTTGTTGTACAGTACTTTGGTGTGTACAGAACTTTGGTGTGTACACTAAGTCTTTCATTCGTATTTATGATTTGCTATTTAATGTCTTCAAGATGTGAACAATCTTTCTTTGAAAGAATGCTTTGCTAATTATGGTTTATTTAATTAATGTTTGTCTTGACTGTTTTTATGGAACTTAGTAATTTTTCTTTTAGGCAATGGCTTTGTAACCATTGCCTTTCTTTTTATCACATTCAGGGTCCTACAAACTGCTTATTTAATCCAATTTCTGAAGGTTCTGCTTGTCCAACAACCCCTACCCTTTCAGCTGCTACTATTCTTCCATCATTGCAATGCATTTTGCAGCAAAACAATATGCAAAGGGTATGCATCTAATCACATTGAGGGTCCTACAAATTGAGGGTTTTGAAGGGTTTAGTCACATTTAGTTTTTTTATTTCCCTCTTTTATTGCATGTTGATATGCTTTGTTCAATTTTACGAATTTTAATAATGGGTTAAAGTTAATTCCATCTTTGTTCAATTAAGAGGGTTTTTTTTTTTTTTTTTTTTTTTTGGGCAGCAGAAACTGATAAAAGAAAAAAAAATTAATTATTATTTTGGTTCCTCTGCATTTGAATTTAGTGTTTTTTTTTGGTGGTCAATTGATCTTACATAGATCAAGATAATTACATTAAATTAGATAACCATTTAAACTCCAACAAAGCTAATACCAACAATCATTACGAGGAAGATTAAACTGGACAATGAAAGTCCAAATTAGACCGTAATAGGAAATAAATGAACAACTAAATAAAGACCCTCAAATAATAGGGAGTAAATAATCAATCTTTGCCAATGACAAGAATACCCTCTAATCTCTCAGTTGAGATTGTACAAGGTGGCAAAGTGACTTGATTGAATTTGAGCCCCTATTGTTCATCTTAACCTCTAGAATGAGCATGTTTCATGTTATGTGGATGAGGGTATTATGATTAATGACCTTTTTCTTGAGGCAATAACACAGTTTTTCTTATTTGTGATGATTAAGAAATTTTCACAAGTTGTGATAAGAAAATGATATGTTTTTCAATCTGTTTGGTTTAAGGGAAATAGGTATTGAATCGCTAATATGGATTACAAGCTTGGAATATCATTCATCGTTATTATTATTTTTTTTCCCTCTGATACATTTACCTGTGGCAAATTTACCTCTGAGCTATAATATTATTGATCTGGTTGGTTAATTCAATTCTTTCTTTAAATATAACAGGTATTGTAGGTATGAAAGTGCTAAACCCTTATAGCCCATGTCCAAAGGGCCACCATCCAAGATTCCTAAATGCAATTCTTGTGGTGGCCCTCGAGGGTTTGAATTAGGTATGAAATAATGTTCCTTCAATTTTTATTTTTGTGTCATTCTTTGATCTTTCAATTTAATCTATGACACCATGTATGTGCCTATTTATCTGAAATCTGATCTTCCATTGAAACCTCTGGTTTATGTTTGGATTTGGTCATTCCAAATTTTGCCACAGTTGCTTTATTACTTTGGTGTGAAAAATGGTGTGGATTCTCTTGATTGGGCAACTATTGTTGTCTATACATGTGAAATGTTATATACATGTATAATCATTATCCTTCAAAAATTTTGAAATGGGTTTCATTTTAAAAAATTATTGATTGATCGTTTTTCCAACTTAAAAACAATGTTATAAAGGAAATTGGAAAAAGCAAAAATAGGCAAAAATGATCTCTCTTTATAAGACCTATGTTATCCTTCCTCTCAAGTGGTGTCTACACCTGCATTTTAGTTGATGGGAAATAGGTATTGAATCGCTAATATGGATTACAAGCTTCCTTAATTTCCTAATAATCATGCAAATTTTGTTTAGGCACGTAGTGGCACCTCAATTGTTATCTTGCTCTAAGCACACAAAACATCAGTTGACTAGCTTTAAAGTGTTCCATCGATGGTATAAAATATGTAGATCTGTACATAAATATTTTTGTGCATCAGCATCACTATGTGTGTGTTGTATGCCACATAAAATTTGTTTGCGTCACGTATATATCTACCTTTGCATGTCTATAGTTTATGTTTCAGGTGTGTAAGGTGTTGGACTTGGAACATTTCTAATTTAATAACTGGCCAATTCACATCTTGGAATATCATTCATCGTTATTATTATTTTTTTCCCTCTGATACATTTACCTGTGGCAAATTTACCTCTGAGCTATAATATTATTGATCTGAGCTATAAGAAAATGATATGTTTTTCAATCTGTGGCAATAACAATCATTGGGTTGTTTTATTTATTCATTGGGTTATTTATTCATTGGGTTCCATTGGGTTGTTTTATCATGAAACCATCTTCAATTCTTCAAAATTCATAGATGTTTGTTCTTCAACGTCACTTGCTCTCAACTGTTTGTTTCATTGGAACACAAATTTCAAAGGTTGAATTTTTTTTGGGTTTTCAATTTCCTATGTTTAGGTGAGGTTGAATCTTTATATATCTTAAACTGAAGTTATACATACCCTTTTTGAATTTTAATTTTAAAGTTTCTATTCTCAAATGGTTTTTATTATTATTATTATTATTATTATTATTATTATTATTATTTTGTATTCTATGTTCAGATAAGTTTGATTCTTGATTTCATTTTAGGTAATTTTAATGAGTGCTGTTTTGAATGCCAATCACATTTGATTTCAAAAGCTGTTAAAGCAATTCTGTGTTTGCGTGTTTCTCTATGCTTCTAACTTTTTCTTTTTATTTGGAGCTTTGATATGCTCTTTCCTTTTCTTGCATTATTAATTTTCTGAATCTGTTGGGTTAAGATTCTAAGAATTTTTTGAACTCTTAATCGTTAGGTGTTTGTTCCATTGGGTTGTTTTATTTATTCATTGGGTTCCATTGGGTTGTTTTATCAAGTGGCTCACTTGCTCTTCAAAATTCATTGGGTTGTTTTATTTATTCATTGGGTTATTTTCTGTGTTTGCGTGTTTCTCTATGCTTCATACTTTTTCTTTTTATTTGGAGCTTTGATATGTTCTTTCCTTTTCTTGCATTATTAATTTTCTGAATCTGTTGGGTTCCATTGTATTCAAAGTTAGATTTTTTTGTAATGGAAAAGTATTTGTAGAGACTGAGATTTGCAATAAGAAATTGCAAGTTTTCGTTGTTTCGATGAATAGTTTGAACAGGGAGATCCCATTGAGCATATCAAATTGCAATGCCCTTAAATTCTTGGATTTGGGGTTTAACAGTCTGAATGGGAGTATTCCAATTGAGGTTGTGGGTTTGAAGAGGCTTTTGGTTTTTCGATTGGGGAATAATTCGGTTGATGGAATTGTTCCAGGAGGGTTTTGGTTTTTTATTTATTTTTATTATTTTTATTATTTTTTTATTGTTAATTGATGGAATGCTTTCAATATATTTCAAGGAGGAATTTAAGGATGAGGAGATGGTTGATGTAAAGTCATTACACATCCGAAACTTTCTCTGAAGTTGAGTTTGTTGATTATAACTGTTAGGATACTCATATCCAGCAATTGTTTGAAGAAAAGAGATTATAATTGTTCAGGTATTTGTTAAAATAAAGGGAAATACTGGATTAATGTTTTGGTCATTTGTATGTGTCTGGTCTAACTTATCTTTAGCTCCTTGAATATTGATTGGTTGGCGATCTCCAATCACAGTGAGATTTGAAATTGCAGTTAAAGTGCTGCCTCTTTTGTTTTCAATGGCCAACTTTTGTTTTAAGCTTATGCTATATTACATAAGGATTTTGAAGCTGTCTTCTTTAATTGAAATTCATTGATTACCTAGGGACCTGTCTTAAAAAGAGATGTAATCCTAGATTTAATAGTAAACCACTTGATTATCTTTTCGTCTATTGTTATTGGTTGGTTTCCAGACAAAAGAAATTTAAAAACTATGCTAATATACTGTAAGCATGTGATGGATCGCAGCCCTCTAAATCTCCATTCTACCAAATTTTCACAAAATCTTAAAAAAGGGTAAATTATAAATATGCCCCTAATGTTTGTAAAATATTCTCTCTATGGGAGCTTGCATTTTAAGATTAGTATCCAAAGTTTGGTAATGAGGTGCGGTGTTGCCTTTGAGTCAAATTTGGTTCTAGATCATGACACAATGCAATTATACAATTGGATTTGTTATTTTTATAACTGCATTTTAATCTTAATATTATTTACATTGTGCCTTCAGGCACGGGCATACGCTAGTACATATATATTTCAATAAGTTTTTCATTGAAATATATACAGTGATATATTAAACAGATTTTAATATATCATATTGTAAATAAGTTTTTCATTTGTGTTGAGCAAGTGCAAGCAATCTTCATATTTGAATATATTATTAATTAATATATCAATTTTGAACAATTACAATCAATAATACAATAGATATCAGTTTGTTCAAAACTATATAATATATTAGTTTGGTCAATGATATATTAACTGGTGGGTTCACATGATATATAATGTTCAATAATACAGTGGGAGCATATATATATTGATAAGTTTGATTATCATGATGAAGGCTTGGTTGTGAAAAACAGAGCATTAATAATACGATGTTCTCAGAAATCATTAAGATGATTAGTTCAATTGTTTCATTGTCTTTCATGAACTCAATGAATATATATATTGTAAATAGATTTGAAATGCCTCAATTCATATATATATATATATATATATTAAATAGATTTTAAACAGATTTGATATTGGATTTTGAAATAGATTGGGGTTTTAAACAGATTAGGGTTTTAGTTATTAAAAATTATAGTGTTTAATATATTCTTTTTGGTGTTGAAGAACATTAAATCATTAAACATAACCTTTATGGAAGATGGTTACATGAGGCATCTTGTACTTCAATCATTTAACAAAATTACCTATCTAAATATCATATTTAGTCATGTACTACTTTCACATATTTCTTAGATGGATAATCATGTTTACTTTTTTGCATTTTAGGTGTTGCATATATCGAAGATGGATGATTTAACAATTGCTACCCAAATGGATGTTTATGGCAAGGATGATACATAGTGTAAATCCATACTACGTATGGAATTTGACTCTGAACAATCTGCTTTTGATTTTTATAATTCTTATGGAGGAAGAGTTGGATTTAGTATTAGAAAAGAATGTGCTCACAAAAGTAAGACCGGTGAAATTACTTCAAGGACATTTGTTTGTTCTAAGGAGGGTCTTAGAAGATCTGATAAATGAGATTTTGCTATGAGGATTCCTAACAGGACCGGTTGTGGTGCTTTAATGAGTGTTAAATTAATTAGGCAAATTGGGAAGCATAGAGTTATCCATTTTGTAGAAACACACAACCATCCCCTTGTAGTAAGTGCATGTGCTCATATGTTTCATTCCCAAAGAAAAATTTCCACCTCTTAATATATTGAAATAGATTT
This sequence comes from Camellia lanceoleosa, assembly GCA_025200525.1. Taxonomy (NCBI): domain Eukaryota; kingdom Viridiplantae; phylum Streptophyta; class Magnoliopsida; order Ericales; family Theaceae; genus Camellia; species Camellia lanceoleosa. Next base: position 109,566,367 of record CM045768.1, on the reverse strand, counting down.
GGTAGATGACTGTGGGATACCTCTTAGGTCATCCTATGAGTTAATGGGTAGAGAGGTAGGTGGAAGGGAATGTGTTGGGTTTTTGAAAAAGATCATGAGAATTATTCAAGAACAAAAAGACAAAGAATGTTGGAATTCGGGGAAGCAAGGAGCATATTAAAGTATTTTCAAGATCAAATGGTACAAAATCCTTCATTCTTTCATTCTGTGCAATTGGATATTAAAGAGCAAATAACAAATATTTTTTGGGTAGATGCTAGAATGATAATTGACTACGGTTAATTTGAGGATGTTGTAACATTTGACACAACATACAAGATTAATAGAGAGAGCCGACCTTTTTGCTATTTTCAATGGCTTCAATAACGACCGAGAGACCATTGTTTTTGGAGCTACATTGATGTATGATGAAATAGTTGATTCATTTATATGGTTGTTTAAAACATTTTTTTAGAGGTAATGTCAATTAAGCATCCAAAAACTTTTTTCACAGATCAGGATGCAGCAATGGTTAAGACTATTTCATGTGTGATACCCAAAATACATATCATAGGCTATGCACATGGCATATGATGCAAAATGCTGTAAAACATATGAGTGGCATTTTTAGAGGTCTTGGTAGGGGTAAGAAGTGTTTTGAGAAAGTTTATGGATGAGTATGACGAGGAAGAGGAATTTTTTGCAGCTTGGAATGCTATGTTAGATGAGTTTGATGTTCATGATAATTCTTGGCTGAAAACGGTAGACATCCCATTTTGACCAGTCCTAAGACTTAGGTGCTTTTTTTCGATTACCCGATGATGAAAATAAGAATCTGTTTTTCACAAAATTCTTAGTGAGAAAGATGAAATTTGAGCTTTACTCTTAACCCTAAGCTTGTTTCGGCCAAGTATTTAAGTCTTGTCTAACAGCCGAAGCAAAGCTAGATTGAGCTAAAAGGAAACGGGCAAATTTTTCACTGGCCAGTTAACCACCCGATTGTTCACCTAGTCAACCACCTAGAGTTGTTTTTCACTAACCAGTCGACTGCCCGGTTGTCTGCCTAGTTGACTCGCTGGTCGACCGCCCAAGGATAGTGTAGACTCATTTTTTGTTCAATTCATGTAGGGCATTCCATCATCCCATTTTCCAATATATTCATGCACCAAATGCATATACATTCAACCTTCATTGCCTAGTTCTTGATCTATTGAAGGTAATGATCCATTTTAGTGCTTCATTAGCTCCATTATCTGTACTCCATTAATCTTCCACTTTGTTTTCCACCATTTCTCCACTTGTATTGCCTATATGAACATATCATATTGTTGGGGACTAGGAGATGAATTTGAGAGATAGAGAGAGGATAGATTGATTAGAGGAGAAGGCTAGAGATAGAGAAAGAGAGAGTCTAAGCTTAGAATTTAAGAGTTGGCCAAAATTGAGTGTTAGTTGTGAACTTCCATTTTCTCAAGCTATACACCATGTCTCATCTTCTATTACAAAAGTCATCTAAGTCATGTTATTGTAATTAAATTCTAGAGTTTTGATCAAAGAGAGAGTGATTATTGTTGAAAGAGAGAAAATCAAGGAGTTCACCAATTTTCCCCCACATCTAGTGTTATACAATTCAAGTCATCATTCTAGCTCAGATTCCAAGTTCATTCTTTCTTTGGAAAGTGAATTTTCAATTTATCTCATTTTTCTTGTATTATCTTTCTTATATTAGTTTTCTTACTTTGATTTCATATTACAAACTTGATGTAATCTAACTAGAAGTGGTTAGTTGAGCCACCTACATATTTCATGTTTGTTCTTTTTTCGGTGTTGCAACAAAACAAATTTTGCTAGGCCTAGTTGGCCGGCTGGCTAACTTCTTCTGAACAGAATAGAGTAGTCTTTGGCCTTGAGCATAATAGTTTTCGGTGATCCTCGAGACCTAGATCTTTTTTTTAATATATATATATTTTAATTGAGATATTTGTGAGGTTTTATTTTGTTGTAATATTTTTCTTCCTCTCCTCCCTTATTCGGTCTGTAATTATTCAAGTGTTGTAATAATTCTCCACCCTTCTTCTTTCTATCCAATTCTTTACTTGCTTTCCTTATTTGTAAATATGCATCATATCTTGATTTTCATCATATCTATGCTTTGTATCTATGTTTCATGCATCTTGATTTGGCTAAAATTTACATTTGTGGATTTAATCAATTCTGTGTTACCTCATGTTCTTGAGATGATTCGCGTGTCATATATTAGGAGCCGAATCTTTAGTTTCATTTCATGAGTAAATTGCATTAGAATTTTGTATATAAGATCATGCATATTTTACTAACTTTGTTTTGTAGCTGTTCGCGGGACGTCGGTAAATATGTAAGTTTTTATACTTTAGCATCTCGCTTGTGTGTGTTCTTAATATGTTTGCCATTCTACCATGAGGCTATTTGATTATTTGATATCTTTATGAATGCCCGTGGATGGAGGTTGCGTTGCTTAATTTAGAATGATGTTAATTTTCATGTTTGTAAACTCACTTTCTTTGAGTTGTAAATCTTCAACCTTCTTTCAAAATACATGAAATCAAGTTGTTCCAAAATTAATGATATATTCTATACTTGTATGCTTTACATAGTAAATTTTAGTATTTATTAAATAATCAGGATATGAACATATAAAGTAAATAAAAATCATATCATGATTTAGTAGAAGCCGATCTTTGATCGGGTGAGCAGGGGTGCTCAATTAATGACATTCCCCTCTCATACCTAAAGTTCCAAGTCAAGCATCTTTGGTTACGATGAATGATGGCCTTAGCATGAGTAACGGGTTTCCTAATTTTTTCAAAATATTAGATGGTGACTCTAAGATCTGGTGATGCAGAGTATTTATGGCAAAGGTTTTGCAATAAAAACGGATTTTCTACAAAGTTGTCGGATATGACTCTCATCTATGTTTCACATTGCACTCGTGAGATTAGCTCAAAGAAATCAAGGGTCCGAACTATTTAACGCACACGGGTACCCCCCGGGCATGTCACACAAAGCATTTTTCATTTGAGAAAAAAGTAAGTTAGGGCATATGTTAGGTGGGCAAGGTTAGCAGGGATGAAGAGCACACAACTTAGTGAAAACTTAAATGCTAATTTGGAAGAGTTCTTGAGATCATATTACAATTTGATTCAATTTTTCACTCTCTTTGAAAGGGTACTTAATGAGAAGCGATATAAGGAATATAAAGTTGAGTATGCATTATCGTATAAGTTACCTAGAATAAAAGTGCAAGTTATGATGTTGATTCAGGCAGGAGATGTTTACTCAAAAACTATCTTTAAAGAATTTCAAGATGAATATGTGGGTTCACTTGAGTTATATGTGGCAAATTGTGTTCACAAGGATGAATTTTTGTTTTATATTGTCAAAGCACATCGACAGTTTACAATGTGTAAAGTGAAGAAAGACAAATATGGTAATTTGTCTTGTTCTTGTAGGTTGTTTGAGAAGAAAGGAATATTGTGCAGTCATGTTATTAAGGTTCTTAAAGATAAAATGATTATAATGGAAATTCCAAGCCAATATGTCCTGAAAAGGTGGACCAAATTACCAAGAGCTAAAATTGTCTAAGATCACAAAGGACTCGACATTCAAGCTCACCCTAAGTTAGAACAAAGTAGCAGATACAAGTAATTGTGCTCCCTCTTTACTATGATTTCATCCTAGGCATCTGAATTGGAAGAAACATATGAAAATTGTGTTAAGGAAGGGAACAAATTGCTTGCACTTGTTCAAAATAAGTTGTATCTACGTATCACCAATGGACCACTTCATGTGAATGATGCTAGCTCTGCAATGAGAACGAATAAGAGCAGAAAAAATGTCATTCAATCAAAGGGACTGAAGAAAAGGATTGACCCCATTCATGGAAGGCGACGAACTAAAAGTAGCTCAGAAAAGGCATTGGAGACTTCAAAAAAGAAAAAACAACGTGGTTAGGTATTATTTAATTTTTTTGGTTATTATCCTTACATTCTTTAATTTTTTTCAATTTATGCTACTTGGTTTCATCTAATTTCACTTTATAGGATGTACAAACATCTTCAAATATGCTCCCATATGTGATGCCACGATATGCTCAAGTACCAACTTCAATGCAGGTAATACTTAATTCTTTGTGTTCTTATCTTTACATTTTTTAATTTATTCAAGTTCTTTTGAAGAAATTTCACTTTATAGGATATAAAAATATCTCTAAATATACTCCCACATATGATGCAACCATATGCTGAAGTACCAAATTCAATGCCTTGGACATGGAATGGAGAGCCTCAGTATACTAACTTCCAAACCTTACTTCAAGGATCTACTTTGGTTCAATCATCGCAATGCTCGACAAGCACACATTACAATCAGGTATGTAACATGAATTATGGTGGATATCCTTCAATTATATGATTTGAACTTGTTCTGATTATGTTTTTTTTCTTCATAGTTCCCAATCTAAACATTAGTTGAAATTCCCATGCACCAATATATCCAGAAATTCTTGGAGACCAATGAAGATTGTTGTAAGTGAAATATTTTATTAATGTTGTTGATAATGAGCTATTGATGAATTAAACTATGCTGTAACCATCAAATGGTTTTTTTTGTCAACCTTAAATTTGGGAATGTTTATTGTCAATTTGGATTGTGAACATTTCTATTACTATATGGTGCATTGAATCCTAGAAGTGATGTTTTTATTGTTATGGAGTTTTATTTTGGGGACAATGAAGAATCTCTCCTAAAAGTTGATTTTGTAGGACCTGTTGTTGATGAGCATATTTGATGATGTTTCTAGATATATATGAATTGAGTGTTAAATAATATATATATATATATATATTTCTGGTTTTGTGAGGTAGGTATGGTATTGTTTACAAGGGTGTATTGAAGGACAATACTAATGTGTTTGTCAAGAATTTGCTCAATAACAGCTGCAGTGTTTGAATTCTTAGTCCCACAAACATGCACAATAACTCATTCCATTGTGTGTATTTGATCTAGAGGTATGATTTTATTAATCATTCTTGCATGCAATTCTGACTAATTGTTGTTGAATTAAATGGAATTCACTAATTGATGCCAAAAAAAGAAAAAGAAAAAAAAAAGGGTCATGTTGTTTAGGTTCAGTAAGAACCAAATAATGCTGAAAATAATGCCTATTGGGGTCATTTGTTGACTCCTCAATCTCTCTGAGAGTGCTATTCAAAAAAGAAAAAGAAAAGTAAATGAATAAATAAATAAAGCTCTTTGAGAATGTACCAATTTGTTCAAAACAGAGTGATGTTCATTTGCTATCACTTACCATATCTGACAAGAAAAATAATGTTATACAGATAAATTTTAGATATATGTAAAAAGTTTAGAGCGACTAATAACAGTTGTTCTTTCCTTCATTCGTCAACCATTCTACAAAACCATACGTGCACTCCAAAACCACACGTATAAGTTTACAACATTCACTTGAATATTAAAGAAATTGACACCATTGGCATGCTAAAACCAGTACACACTATGTTTGTCATTGAAAGCAATTTCATAGCTCCTTTATTTGCCTCAAGCCATCTAATCTTTGCTCCAATTTGTCCAAAGCTTCATTGTTTCTTTATGAATCATTCTTTCCCTCATCTTCATTCTTCCGATGAATAGGATTAGGCCTACATTAGATATTTGATGCATTGCCATGTTGGCTAGCAGGCGCCCACCATGCAAAGTAATTGCACATGCTATTTGCACACTTGAAGTAAAGCCTCCCTACATTTTTTTGTGAGTCTGATATCTTAACGGCTGCTTTTTTGCCACACTTGCAACTTCGATTTTCGGAAAGGCGACCATCATTGCTTGAACCAATGGAGGTGTAAGCCATTGACATGTTACTCCTAATCATAGCATTTTATCAAATAATTAGTGGATTATTCAACAAAAAAAAATACAATGTCGATGTCACGACCCCATCTTGCCCCAAACAAGATAGTGGTTATGACCGGCCAGCAGTGTCCAACTACCAAACGCCTGACAAAATAAGACAAGACTAAACTACAACCTTGGGGCTTAAGCGGAATAACCTGTTCATTATATTATTTAAAATCCATTCAGAGCAAGTGCATAAGTAGAATGAAGACAAAACAAGCATAAATTTTATTTATTTACCTTGATGCTTACATGTCAAACCAACAAAAGAAAAAGGGTACAACATCAAAAGTCATCCTTACAAAAACCAAACCATAAAGACAAAACTCTAGTTTCAAGGTTACAACTTCTCCAAAAGACAAAATAAAAGAAAAAAGGTTCTAGTGTGACTCTTCTCTGTGTCCTTGTTCCTCATCTTCACCTACATACATATAAGGGAGAGGGGTGAGTCATTGTCCAATGAATAGTAATAAAGCAAGCCGTTAAATAAATGAACATTGAAAGCTTTAAACATTCTTTCAAAGTAATATATTCACTTGTACAAGATAAAGCATAGCTTGACTTGCAAACAAAATACATAGTGATGAGCATTTCAAGGATTTCACATGATCCAATAATGCCATCTAGGTACGTGATACAAAAGTATAAAATGTTTGTTCATAGTAAAACATAACATGCTTGTAAACATAGTCAAGTTTTGCATTGAAAACATAATTTGTCAAACATAGCATTACTAAATTACTACTCATAAATAACTTGGCTAGACAAGGTGTTTCCCTCCAAGGCTTGGCCTACACAAAACAATAGCAAACATTGAAGTATAGAAACTTCAAACTTCTTATAGAAATTTATCAATTCTCTTTTCTAGTTAAGCATGTTTCAAGTGGGTTTCAAATTATGTCACTCATGTGTCTAGGTCCTAAACATGCCTAAAAGGGTCCAAGGAAAGGAGAGAATTGAGCAAAATCAAGCTTTCAATTTTCCAAGATTGGTTAATCCACTCGAGCGGTCTCTTCACCGCTCGAGCAATGAATGAATATTTCCAGAAGTTCAAGTATGTAAAAGGAGATTTTAGGAGTGCTTAAAGTGCTCTCAAGCCACCCTTCAATCGCTCCAGCAGTTGACTAACTTAGTCAGGTTCTTGGGCAGTCCGCTCAAGTGGTCTCTTTTTCACTGCTCGAGCGACGATCTGCAGAACAAGTCCTGCAGTTCGTGAATTGCTCTATTCTAGGCTATTCTAGGGCTTCCAAACTCAATTTTCAAGCTTTCAAATCCCAAATCTTGATCCATAACATCCTATTAATCATATATATAATAAAAGAATAATAAAAACTTAGGATTATGCATTGATTTGAAGATTAAACAAGTAATAGATAGGTTAATTCAAGTTTCTCAACCTTTTCACCCCTTTCTTTCATTCAATGTTTTCAATTCTTCAAAACCAAGTTCTCAAACTTCTTAATCATAAATAAAAGGTGTAGGTTCATAGCATAATGTTTATCTTGCTCAAATCTTACATAAGATTAGTTCAAAACATAATTTTTATATCAATTCCTCAAACTCTTTCCTAATTTCCAAACTTTCCTATTTCTTTTTATTTCAATCTTCCAAAACTTATTCCTAATCAATTTTTGGCTATGTTTTGATATGGAAATATGGAAGAGGGTCGAGTTTCTTATCTCGTAGTGATTTTCTTGGAATTTCTAGGCTTGAATCCTTAGCTCGTTTGAATTTTCTTGCATTTTCTCTCTTTCTCCTCTTCTTCCTCTTCTCCCTATTGTTCTTGAGTTCTCCAACAAATACCTTATTTGTTTGGCTTGAGACATGAGGTTTTATATGGTGTGAATGGGGAAAAAGTTATAAGTTTCATTAATTAGCTAATCTCCTTGTTTTGGCCTAGTTAACCAAGTTTAAAACTAAATAATCTAATCTTATTTTAATCATACTTATCCTAATTAATCCTAATTAGCAATTTGGCAAATAGCATGGGATATACAAGTTCATTAGACTAAAGCCTTTAAGCTTCTCAATTAAGGCACAGGGACATCCTATGATTTACAGATTCCAATCTAAACCATCCCCTAACTTAAAGCAAGAAACAAGCAATAACCTTGTTTGTTTCCACTTTTCAAAAAACACTTTTCAAAAAATTCTACTTTTTTATTTTCTGTGTTTTTTTTGTTTTTACCGAATTTTTTTTAATATTTTAAGCAATTTTTTTTACTTTTTAGACACACCTAACATAAATACACCTAAAAAGTAAAAAAATTATAAAAAAAATCTATTAAAAATTCAATAAATACCAAAAATACAAAAAAATTACAAGAATTCAGTACATTTTTTTAATATTTTTATGTATTTATTAATTTTTTAAAATATTTTTTCATAAATTTTTTACTTTTTAGATACATCTAAGTAAGGTGCATCTAAAAAAGTAAAAAAATATATTTAAAATTTAAAAAATATTCACTAAAAACAAAAAAATACGAAAGCTAAAAAAGTCAATTTTTAAAAAACTTAATCCAGAAAACTCAAACCAAACACACTGAATATTTTTTTAAGTTTAAGTTTCCAAACTAACTTCTCCTTCTCCAATACTCCTACAAATAAACACTTAACATGAGATTAATACGCATGAACGTCATTATATGCATATGCATGAAGTGTCGGGTGTCAAAGTCAATGTGTCAATTAATGCTCTACTTAGAAAATGGAGGACCCTAATAAGGATGGGGAATCTCTCTCCATTAATAATGTCAAATGGCCCATAGAATGAAAAATAAACCAAGAAAATAGAAAATGCAGGACCTTGGGGTGTGTTTGTTTAGATGGACTGGATAAGGGGGGATTAGAATCCATCGGATCTGAATCCTAGGACTGCGAATCCCCCGGCCTACTTGGTTGGATTGGATGTGTATCCCGTGTTTGTTCTCTCATGGTATTAGATGTCTGTAAAGAACTATTTTTAGTGAATCCAATGTTTGGTTGGACGGACTGGATAAGGATAAATGAGCAAAAGATTATTTTACTATTTTTCAATTGTTTACTAAGTAATAGCAATATTAAACATATCTTTAATATTTTAATTATTTTTAGATTAAATAAAAATTTATTTTATTTTATTTTTTACTCAATTAAATAAATTTATTTTTTTAAAATAAATAAATAAAATATCAATAAAAAATATGTTATTTTTTAATTAAAATTTTAAATAAATTTATTTTAAAAAATAATAATAATTAAATAATGAAATTAAATAAAAACATCTATTAAAATTTAAATGATGAAATTAAATAAAATATATACAAAATTTTAAAATAAAACATCAATAAAATATTATTTTAAAAAATTCAATAAATAAAACATCAATAAAAAGTTAAATAAAATTATTTTATTTTAAATTAAGACATTTGAATTTTATTAAATTTTACTAAATATAATACATAATTAAATAGTAGAGGGTCAAAATGGTCATTTCACCATATAATCCCATGGGATTATTATCCCATAAAAATTGTCCCACCCCCCACCCCCCGGGGACAGTGTAATCCCACATATAGGGAATAAGGAGTTCGGCCGGACTCCATGTTCGGCGGACTAAAAAAAAAAAAAAACAAATGCAAGATAAAAGCTTTCAATGGATTACAATTCGAACAGCAAATAATCCCCCCCAATTCCCCCAATCAAACGCACCCTTACAGTATTATCTTATCAAAAATTTTGATTAAGTCCAGTGTTCAACACTGTGTCCTTAAGATAGATTCATTCTCTCCACGGTGCTTTCAGATTATAGACGTCTATCTCCCAAGATAAAATGATTAACAACAACTAGTAGTAGCACTACCAATTAATTGCCCAGCGAACACACACTGTGTTTACACTCTTTCTCACTGAAAATTAATGCAGCAAAATGCAGGGAGCAAAAATAGAAAAGAATAACGAAAAATTGGATGATCAAACCAAGTAGAGGACTTGTCTATTTATATGAGAATTGGTGGCTTTTCAAAACAGACTTCAATAGGTAAAAACCTGTTCGGGACAAAGTTGAACAGGTAATATTTATAGGAGAATTGATGGCTTTTTATAACAGACTTCAACAAGTAAAAAACCTGTTTGGAACAGAGTTGAATAGGTAAAAACCTATTCAGACAGATTTGAATATAAAAAACCTATTCACATTGAATTTAAACAGGTAAGAACTTGTTTAGTTTGAAGAGATAGGTGCATTGGACCAAACGGCCAACGTTCAAAAACGTTGGGGTCAATTCATAATTAATTTTGAATTTCAAATCAAATTCAAATTCCAAACAATAAGAATTTAATTTTAGAAAAAATAAAATTCAATTGTTTTTGGCCCAAAAAAGATAAGCATTGGGTTGGACAAGCCCAATCCAACCTGCTCGAATAGATTGCAGGCGTGCGTGTGTGTTTGTTTTGGGTCTAATGGGTCTAGCCCACTTTGCCCATAACTTTACCCTTCCACAAAACTTAGGTACCCTTTAGGGTTCTCTCCAAGATACAAACTCAAGGCTTAGAAACCCACACCAAGTTTGTCCACCAAAGCAATGTGGGACAAACCTTATCTCCATCTTTTATGAAAATTTTGTAACGCCCCGTATTTTATTACTCGGATAACCTTACCAATATTCATTAATTAAGTCCATTTACAAATAACATTTCATCCAATCCTTGGATGAAATGATGAATAATTAAATATACATATTCCCTCTCGTTATACAACAATGACATTTACATACAAATAAAAGAAATGCCCTGAGGCTTACAATAAAAGAGAGGACACTACTCTTTACAAAAAAGTAGTACTCAGCCAAACAACAAATGAAGTTGTATAATCTATCACTACATTACATTTATGAAATTGTAAAACCCATTATTTGATCTTCAAATCCGAAAAGCATTCCATATACACATGTACTGGTAGAGGGTGAGCAACCACTAGCTCACTAAGCAATTTCATATTAAAACATTAGAAGATATGCGGGTACCAAAATACTCATACATATACATGAAATCATATCATGTCAAAGCCATATGATTTTATTACATAATCTTTTAAATCTAATTTATTTAATTAACCACAACAAGTTTACTTAAATAAATAAAACATGTTTCAATAGTAACAGGACATCATTTTCAATTCATTCAATTATCTCATTATCAATTGAATCAAATAATTAAACAATTCATCAAATCCATTTTATACGGTCTTATAAGATGAATGCATATGCCATGTCATGCTCAAAATATTTTTCCCATCTTTTGAAAATCTTATGCACAATGTTATTTTGAAAACACATTTATCCAACAATTTCAATAAAATTCAAAGACGGTAAATACGACTCAGGTAATCCCTAGACTAGATTCTGCAAGTAGATTATACAAGTACTACCAATTTGTCATTTTTACCAGTATTAATTGGAAAGCTCGACACCTATAATATGTCATTTTTACCAGTATTAACTGGAAGGCTCGACACCTGTAATCTGTCATTTTTACTAATATTAACTGGAAGGCTCAACACTTGTAATCTGTTATTTTTACCAGTATTAACTGGAAGGCTCGACACCTATCATCTATATCACCTTTCAAGACTTACCACCATATTTACCCCAAAATCATTTCATGAAAAACTTGTTTCCCAACATTCCTTTTTCAATGCAAAGTTTTCAAATCAAATTTCAAAGCTCATCATTATCAAATGAATTGATATGCCAATGCAATGATTAATAATACAATACAATATTTCTTTCACTTTTAATACTTTTCACACAATATTCCCATTATGATCAAAATTCTCATTTCTCATTTTAATATAATTTCTCCAAATGAATATAAATACTTTTATTCCAATTTATCCATGGGACAACAAAATTTTCACACTTAGAATAATCTCAACCATTTAGTCACTTCAAGACTATATCAACATTTTGAACAATAATTTCCAAAATTTCAACAATTCTCATATTCTATGAAAACCATCATTTATATGTAAACAAATAAACAAATTTTCAAACATCATTTATTTTGGCATACAAAATAAATATAACAACATCTTCAAAGATTGTCAACATCTTTCTTAAAAACTCCCAATTTCTAAATTTTCTTACCAAAACCACTCATCTTCAATGAAAGAAAGTCACTAAAAACATCTCTCTTCAATCCTCATAGTTCAAAACCCTCAATTTCTATTTTAAAAGGAATAAGAAAGTAAACCCACTTTCAAAAAAAATCTCTCATCTTCTTGAATCAACAATTAATTTTCAAAATAAATCAAAGGATGATTTCGAAAATCTTCTAAATCTTGCAAAAACATGTATATAACTCAAAGGAAATCCCTACTTATTAAATATTATTATTTCCATCATACTATGTCAAAAGTTATAGCATAATCTTAATAACACACTATTAACCATAAAAGATATAACCTTTTAACCAAAACTAATTTAATCCACTAAATTAGTAAGTTTATTATATTCAAAAATTTTCAAATTAATAATACCAAACCTAACTTGACATGCTTCATCCCTCAAATATAACTATATTTCAACATAACTATTTTTTATGCCAAGCTATTTAAAGAGGTAATATTTTTACTAAATTCTCTACCAATAACAATTTCACAATTTTTTCTAAAATTACTTAACCAACATGATATTTACATAAAAAATTATAAAATATGCCCAATAGTAACATTTTCAAGGTTATGAGTTTGAAAGTCCATTTCACATTTTTATTTTTATAAAAATGAATACAACTTAGGCGGTGTTTGGGAACCCGGGTTGCCTCAGATTTTATTCACAACGGAAAAAAATTCAAAAAACGCGCACTGTAGCTGAGTCAATAAGCTAAGTCCAGCTGTATGGCAATTCGTGGGTAAAATGACGTTTTTACCCTTCGTTGCTCTACCTATTTCGCACCATGACATTCATCTCCCATATCTCAAAAAACTCTCACAGAAGCTCTCTGGACACTTTGACCGAGTCGATTACCTCTCCGGCGGCTCACTCCAGCGGCACTGTTACGGAAGACGAAGTAGCTGATCGTCGATGACCTACTAAGGTACGGTTGCCAAACACCATTTTCTCATATTTATCTTCACCGATCTGTTACCGTCTTCCTTCATTTTGGGTTTTGTTCAGATCTTCTTCACCAAGCTTTTGTTGGCCCTTTTTGCCGACCATCTGGAAGTTGTTTGCATCTGGAAGTTAAAAAATGAATTTCATTTGGAAGTTGTCTGCATCCAAATGAATTTTAAAAAATACATTTAAAAATGAATTTTTAAAAAAAAATGAATTTCATCTAGAAGTTAAAATGAAAAATTAAATTAAAATAAATTGTCAAAATTAAATTTTATATGTGAAAATTAAAATAAAATAAAATTTTATATGTGAACATTGAAATAAATGAAAATTACCAAAAAAAAAAAAAAGTTGACAAAATAAATGAAGAATTAAATTTAAAATAAATGAAGAATTAAAATAAATTTTATATGTGAAAAAAATAAATTGAATTTATCAAAAAATAAATGAATGGAGAATGAAAATAAATTAAAAAAAATTTAATTTAATAAATTGAAGCACACCACAATAAATAAATTGAATTTATCAAAAAATAAATAAATAAGAAACCAAAAAATAGTTGACAAATTAAATTTTAATTCAAATAAATGAAGAATTGAATAAATTTTATATGTGAAAATTAAAATGAATGCTGACAAACAAATTGTTTTTATTTTCTGGAGAAATAGTTGCAATTTTCAATTAAATGAAAATTTTAATTAATTTTAATATGGCAACGTAACAGGTGTTTGATTAATTAATTGATTTGAATAAATTTTGGTAACAATTGTTTGCACCATGTGATAATTGATTGGTAAATGTGGCCACATGTCAACGCAGATTTCAGTTTCTAATGTGGGAGGAATGGTGGCCACGTGGCCATTACCAAATATGTGCAATTAAATAGCAATAGGGGCAACTTGGTCAATTTACATTTCACTATCATTTCAAACATATTTTTCAATACAATAAATCCAAAAAAATCCATTCCATCTTCCCAAACTCACAAATAAACTACCCTACTAAAATACTCAAACCACATAAAAATCTCAAAAAAACTCACTTCCCAAACACCATCTTAATCATCAACATATCATCTTTTATAAAATATCATGAATATAACATTTTTAGAGTTTTTAATCCTAAAGCAACTCTATAATTCTTACTTAAGCATTTACTTCATATTCCTTAACATTAATTTATTTTTAAAAAAAAAAAAATTCTAAATCAAAGATAAAAAAAATTCAACTTTATTTTTCTCAAAATAAATCATCTAATTATAATATGATGTAGAGATAATTCATACAACTATTAAATTTTATTTTCGGATTTCTTTGCAAAATTATCAACACAAAATAATTTTCTCAAATCAATCTCAAAATGCCAACATTCGTAACATTTCAACATAATTTTTCTTCCAAAAATTACCAAACAAAAATCTGAATATATATATATATATATATATGCAATACCTCTTATAATGATATATTTTCTCAAAATAACCCTAACATAACTTTAATATAAAAATATGAAAAAAGTTCCTACCTCAAATATGAAGAAAAATAAATCTGAAAATGCAAATATCGCTTGATCATGAATCCGAGATCACCATTGCGAAGATCACGAAGAGCTCTCCGACTTTCATTTACAAAACTTTTACAAAATTTCACTCTAAAGACTCCCATTCTAAGTTCAAAACTTGAGCAAAAATGAAGAAAAGAGAAAGGAAGAGAGAGAGAGAGAGAGAGAGAGAGAGAGAGAGAGAGAGAGAGAGAGAGAGAGAGAGAGAGAGAGAGAGAGAGAGGGGTCTGCCAACTCAAGCTACACAATTGAAATGAAATGGAGAGGTGGTAAGGACAAAAAATGGGTCCACTTACATGAGTTTGTTTCCTAAATATATATATATATAATTTTTATAATAATATTTTAGAATTTATAATATAAATTATAAAATGATATAATTTTTCTTATCACAATCACGAAATATTTACACATTTTATTTATCACAAAAATATATAATTTTTCACCATATAATACACACCATAAAATCAACTAACAAATATTTATTATTATCTTATATAATAAATAATAACAACTCCCAAGGTAGTTACTACCAATCACATAATCAAAAAGGACTAAACAGTTAAATGTAAGTAATTAAATAAACTCAAATTAAATTAAATATAAATCATGGGTCTTGAATTAAATTCCCACCCATAAGCCAAACATCGCCTAATTACATATCAAAGTAGACCCAACAAATTTATCCAAATCATGATCTAAACATTAAAAATTAAATAACAAAATTCTACTATAAATTAAACTACACACCAATCAGTCCGTGAATTTTCATAAAATAAATACTCATCATTTAATTTTGAAATTTTTATCCAACATGCTAGACTTATATGTGAACAATATATAAAAATTTTATAATGTTCTGAGATCGGAAACTACTTTTAAAAAATACAAAACCAAATTATTTTCGCACAGAATTTACACAACACTCAAATTAAAAAATTTACTCAATTAAATTATGCACTACTATTTAAAAAAAATTATGGGTCACTACAAATTTCACCAAAACACCATTTTCATAGAGCTCATTTTGGCATCGATTTTCCATTCACCTGATAATGGTTTTAAGTAACCAAATATACAACGTGAATTGTTACGTGGCAAAGAACATGTTGCCACATGGACTGGCCAACTTTGGCTCATGGGTCCTATTTGAAAAATAGACCAAAGTTAAAGGTCTCGTTTGGGAACATATTTTTTTAGTAACTTTTTGGCTTTTTGATTAAAATATGATGTAAAAAAATTAGTATGTTTGTGATGATTTTTTAATTTTTTACGAAAAAATGTGTAAAAAGTAGAGATAAAAGAGAATTTTAAACTTTTTAGTATAAATTATTAATTTTTTAATTTTTTTTGTGACTTTTTAATTTTAAAAAGTGATATTGCTAAATAAACATGAGAAAATTCACAATGCTTGGTTGTGTTTTTTGAAAAACACTTTTCAGAAAATTCTACTTTCTTGTTTTCCGTATTTTTTTTTGTTTTTATTGAATTTTTTTAATATTTTAAGCAATTTTGTTTTTACTTTTTAGACATACCTAACATAAATATATCTAAAAAGTAAAAAATTTGTAAAAAAACCTTTTAAAAATTCACTAAATACCAAAAATATATATAAAAAAAAAAACGAGAATTTAGTAAATTTTTTATATTTTTATGTATTTATTAAAATTTTAAAATATTTTTTTACAAATTTTTTACTTTTTAGATATATCTAAGTAAGGTGCATCTAAAAAGGTAAAAAAAATGTTTAAAATTTTAAAAATATTCACTAAAAACAAAAAAAACACCAAAACCAAAAAATTGAGTTTTCAAAAAACTTAATCCAAAAACTCAAACCAAACTGAGTTTTTAGTGAATATTTTTAAAATTTTAAACATTTTTTTTACCTTTTTAGATGCACCTTACTTAGATGTATCTAAAAAGTAAAAAATTTGTGAAAAAATATTTTTAAAAATTAATAAATAAAAATACAAAAAATGTACTGAATTCTCGTATTTTTTTTTATATTTTTGGCATTTAGCAAATTTTTAAAAGTTTTTTTTTAATTTTTTAAGTATATTTATGTTAGGTATGTCTAAAAATTTAAAAAATTACTGAAAATATTAAAAAAACTTAATAAAAACAAAAAAAATACAAAAAATAAAAAAATAGAAATTTCTAAAAATTGTTTTTGAAAAGTGGTAATTTTTCCAAACCATTCCTTACCTATAGCACTACGTAGGAGTGCTGTACAAGAAAAAAAAAATATAAATAAATAAGGAGAGGAAAGATTAGAGAAGATTTGAACCTACCTAATAAGGCAAGATTTGAACTTACCTAATACGAAAGGAGCCAATAATGTAAGAATACAAAGAATCATATATATATATATATATATTTCATATATTAACATTCCGCCAGACCACTATCCTTTTCCAAGTAGAGCTTGCTTAGGGTTGGGATTCGAAAGCCATTTGTGCAATCAGGGTTATTCGGATTCGAGCATCTTGTTACGGTTCGCGACCATTTATCACTGAAACAAATCTCGTCGGTCGGTCGGTCGGTCGGTCATCAGCAACCTCTACATTTCGTAACCCAACAGGTTGGTCATCTCTGTGCGCACACCTCTCTCTGTGCTTGGGTTCTATTGCGTGTTGTTGGGTTTCCAAGTTTACTCTGTTTTTTTGATTTTTGATTTTATTTTATTTTATGTGTTTTTTTTTAATGTTACACGTATATGATTGTCCATGCACTGAGTTGACTCAATGATTCAGTAGATTTGGGTTTCGATTCAGTAGATTTGACCCTGTTTGTTCTGTAGATTTTACTCTGTTTGATTTAATAGTCTATTTGGTTTTATTAAGATAATCCGGTTGTCTCCGTGATTCAGAAGATTTGGGTTTTGATTCAGTCTATTTGGTTTGGTTTCTAAACAGAATCTGACTGAGTCTCATTTTATGTTTTGGGTATTAATTTGTGGATGTTTAATTGCTCTGTTTGGTTCATGGGAATGAGAGACAATGGAATTATCATTCCATTCCATTTTATTCAAGTGAACCAACAACTATCTCAGTGTTTTACCTCATGAATTAGGCAAATTTATGCTTAGAGTTGGTCATTTGGGCTGGGTATCCCTTGTTGCTAATCATTGCATTTATTTAAAGATCATATAAATGCTCAGTAGGGCTGGGTATAGGGTTAGTCGACTCGCACAATCCACCATACCCGAACCGACCCGCACACACATGGGTGGTTGCGCAAACACAATAGGATCGGGTGCAGTTTGAAATATGATATTTTTTCGGATTGTGAATGGGCTGCGGGTTTGAACCGTACCTGCCACAACCCGCCCACATTTACATTTAAAAAAAAATAAATAAATTATGGACCGTTCATCTGTCCTAGATATTTTGGCCCAAAGTTCTTGTATTTTGCTGTGTTTTTTGCAACGGAATACGATTTTAGTTACCATGCTATTGTGAGTTGTACAAGTAAATTAAATTTCTTATAACTTCCACTATTCATGCTCAACAAACTTGGAATTTAGTATTATTATTATTATTATTTTTTCATGCTTTCTATTATTTTCATCCTAACCCAACTTAGCCTAACATGAAAAAAAAAAAATGTTTGAAATGGAAAGTAAAAAAATGAAAAATGAAATATATAGGGGATGTGAACAAAATTATTCATGTAAAATAACTATAAATTATAATTTTTAGATTAACATATAAATTGATTGCGTCAATCCTATCTATTTTTTGCTTATCGTCATCTTATGAAAAAAGGAAGTATGCATGTGCTGTATGTTGCCCTCTCATCTTAACCATTATATTAAGGCAACTCCTTATTTAAATTACTTGCAAGTGGAGGTGAGACATATATTTATTTATTTAATTTTTTTAAAAAAATACGAAAATCTTAGGGGATGCAAGTTTTTTTTTTTTTAATAATGTTTTTCTACGTAAAAAACACTTGCACCTTCACACGGATTATTATTTTTGGCCATATACATTGAACTATAGTTGTCCTATTTTATAGACTAATATATATTACATAAGTTTTTAGTTTTATTTGCTTATTTTTGTGAAGAGAATGACCATTCTAACTTAGATCTAACAGAAATGTATATGGAAAGGGAACAATTTTAAAGCTGAAGAGATTATTCACCAAATAGTTCGTTTGAATGGAAAAATTAAGGGGAGGAAAAATTGTTCAATTACAAAAATTGTAACAGAACAAAGTGTGCATTATAACAGAACAATTTTAAGAAAACAGCTATTAAGGAGAGAAAAATTGTTCAATCATAAAAATTGCTATCGTTTTCAGTAGACAAGATTGGTGAAAACTATGTAAAGTTGAAGAGATTATTCACCAAATAGTTGGTTTGGATGGAAAAATTACTATTTGAATTCAGAGAGAGACCAATTGGGATGGATTTTCTTAAATTTAGAATATTATTTTTATAGCAAAATAGTGTGAAACACTAAAGGGAATATGTACATTTATACACACCAGGGATTTTCTTCTTGAGTGATTTTTTCTATTGGTTTGATTTGATCAAGAGAGGAAATGCTAGTTCCCAAAGACTTGTTGATAGTACCAGAGGCTAAACCAGGGAACTGAATCAATTTTTTTTATCATGGTGTTGTAAGAAAAGGGCCCAATGAAATGAAATTATAAAGCTTGTGTATATCATTAAACTAATTCAATGTTGTTTAAGAGGAATTTTCTCAAACAACTTAGGCACACATTTTGGCTTTTTGGAAAGTAAAATCTTAGGTGCAGGTATATGCATAAACCTGTTCAAAAAAAAGAAAAAAAAAAAAAGAAAAAAGAAGAAGGTATATCCATTAACAAGAAAACTCACAAATAAACAGGAATCATGTTTTCAAATGAGGGAATATTTACGAGACATCAAAATAAAGAACTTTTCAAAGTGAAAGTAGTAAGTTTGGAAAATGTTTAAATGATTTAGTGGTCATCTGTGAAAAGTGAATTTTACCGCACCATCAAGGAAGGAGATATTTATATGGCAGAGAATTAAATTTCTTAGAGGGCTTTCTGTTTTTTTGGTCTCCTCTGTTCCTTTCTTTACTCTCGTTTGGACAATCATAACCGAAGTTTTGCAAAGTGATCTGCAACAAAGCATATTGTTGCAACAGAAACGGAAAAAAAAAAGAAGCTTTCGCTCTCTTGCAATTCCATTCTTTTCCAATACTCTTCCTTCTTTTGCTAATCTCAACAAGACCCAACAGAATGACCTGTAATTCCTAATTTGTGAATTGCCCCAGCCCCTCATTGCAATCGCCATCGTCCCTTCCCAACCACCATTCCTTTCCTCCTATCTTCCAATCGCAATGCCAACCCCTTTCTCAACCACTGCCATCCATTCATCCTCTTTACCCATCATAATGCCACCGCTCTTTCTTCTTCTTCTTCTTGTATATAAACACATGGTATATATAATATATACGCACACCACAACAAACAATGTGAACACTGGGTTTAATCTCAAGCTCTATATTGATTGTTTATTGGATGTCTGTAAAATCCATTCTTCACAGTTCATCCGTGTATAATCTATTATCTTCACCATATATTCCTCAATTTGATGCACTAACAAAAGCAACAGAATTATGTGAATTCTTCCTGTGGACTATGAAAGAATAGATTTGTGGTGTTCATTGCCCTAAAGAATGAGACGAACCATGAATCATTGGACTCTTGATACTACTGCTTGTTTTCATGCAATCATATGGGATAAGATTGTGCCATTTTGATTGTTGAAATATTGTTTTGAGTTAGAAGGAGAGCATGCCACATTTGGAACGTCAATTTTACTTGTAAATAGATAAATAATATAGACATTTTCATGAATCAATATGTATGGTTATTTTGAACTTAGGAAGTACAGATACGGGATACGGGTACGATATGATACAGATACGATGATTCGATAAAATTTGAAAAACTAAGATACAGATATGGTGAGATACATTCCTAAAAAATATTATTTTTATAATTTTTAGTAATACGACATACATAAAAATAAAACTTAAACAACAACAGGAAAAAATAAAGAGTATATTTAAAAAAATGAAAAATAAAGAGTATATGTAAAAAAAAAAATGTGTATCATAAAAAAAAAAGAAAGAGTATATTTATGTAAAATAAAGGGTATATTTAAAAAAAAGAAAAACAAAGAGTATATTTAAAAAAAAAAAAAAAGAAAAAAAGGAAAAATGTGTATTATAAAAACAGCAAGAGATCGAAAGAAAGGGAGAGGAGAGCAAGACAAGACGAAAGAGGAAGAGGGAGAGATCGAGCGAGAGCGAAAGAGAGAGAGTGAGTGAGATCGAGTCTGTCAGTCCAGAGAGATCGAGCGAGAGAGGGAGAGAGAGAGGGAGAGGGGGAGAGAGAAGGACGAACCTAGGGACGAACTTTGTTTGGCAACGACGGCGTTCTGATTCGCGAACATGAACGATCAACGGCTATTTGTTGTCGGAGAGACTCCTCCTCCTTTCATACTGCTAGGGCTTGGTTCGTTGTTTTTTTTTGTTTTATTTTACATAACTTTTGTTATTTTACAATTTGACTCAATTATAAGTTTTTAAAATTATTTTTTTGCCCCCACCGTATCCCGAAAGTATCCTCACGTATCCCGAAGTATCCTCACGTATCCCAAACCTATCCGAAATTCAAAAAATTAAAAAAAAAAATAGGATACTTATTTGCCGTATCCGATACGTATCCTACCGTAATAGACGCGTATCCATATCCGATACACATCTGATACGCGTACGGGGCCATTTCGGAGTATCCGTGTTTCATAGTTTTGAACATTTGTATCCCTTAGAGCATCTCCAAGGGGATAGTTAAACAAGGCTTGTTAGGTATTTTAGCTAATGTAAGTCTAATTTTGAGCTCCAATGGGCTAGCTATTGGACTAGCTACTTTACCATCCTATTTTTTTGGTGGCTACAATTGAAGAGCCCTAGAGGCTCTCCAAATAATTATGTATGTATATATTTTAGATTTTTGTATATTTATGTCTTGAATTTTGGAAATTTATATTAGTAAAATATATTTATTATTATTGCAAATTTATATTAGTAAAATATTAATAATTAGTATTTTTTTATTTTAAAAATTAATTAAGTTAATTTAAATGATTAGCTAAAATAAAGAGCGTGGTTGGAGAACACAATAGCTAAAGTAATTAGGTAAAATAAAGAGTGTACTTTTTTTGTACTTTAGCTAGTAAAAAGTAGAGAGTGTGGTTGGAGTTGCTCTTAGTTGCCAATTGTATCTTCTATACATTGAGAGTGTTGGAACTACATTCCAACAGACGTGTCTGTTTGGGTTGCAATGTACATTTAAGGGAGGGTTATTTTCGGAATAAAAAAGTGTAGAAAACATTATCAAAACCTGCACTTTTTTATAGTAGTAGAGATAGAGATAGAGATTGAGATTGGAACTGCATTCCAGCAGACTTGTCTCTTTGAGTTGCAATGTACACAAGTAATATAGCATTAAGGGAGGGTTATTTTTGGAAATAAAAAGTGTAGAAAACATTGCAAAACCTTCACTCTTTCATAGATTTTATTTTATTTTTGGTGTGGTTACAACTAGGCCAAAGCCAACAACCTACACAGAATGGAGCGAGCGCTTTCCTTACTTATTAGCAGCTAAAGCTGTCCACAGATTTGGTGGCATATCAGAAAGAACCACATTCCCATTAGATAATTGAAGAGCTTCTTTAGCTAGGAAATCCACACACATATTAGCCTCGCCCGACTGACAGGAAGATACACTGCCAGTATTGAGACATCAACTTTCGAATTTCTTGAAGGAGATTAAAGTTAGGATCAAGCACACTTGGGTTGTTAATACCTTGGATAGCTTCAATAGAATCTGATTCAATAAGAACCGGACGAAATCCTTGAATCCATGCTAGCTGTAACCCATTCCAAATAGCCCACAGCCCCGCAAGAACCACAGAAGCTCGACCCACATGATATTTGAAGCCCATAATCCAATCACCCTGGTTTGATCAAATGAGACCCCCTACTCCCACTCGACCGCTCCGTTGTGCAACAGCTCCATCGACATTGATCTTAACCCAACCTTCCGGAGGACTAATCCATTGAGATGAACCCTTGGGAGTGCTGCTCCCCTTGGCTAGACTAATTTTTGCAGCCTCAAATTCCTTAACCCTGCCCTTAAGATAAGCAACTGGACAATAAGGTTGTTTAAAGGTAGGATCATGTAATTGTTTATTATGCCAGAAGCACAAAGAGGAGATAGAGGCCAAAAATAACAGAATCCAACTTTGTACATCAGGGCGTACCCACGGGCAATTCCCCAAATTTGTATCCATCCAACTCACCAAAGGTAGAGAAAAGAGTCGTAACCACTGAGGGGGAGGAATAAGCTCATGCCATACCTTCTTCGCCCTTTGACAATCCTGAAGTGCATGGGGGGTTGTTTCCCTGTAATGACCACTCAAAGAACTGGTAGAATTTAGGCTGAGTTGTCTTCTCATGGCCAACCAACCACACAAAATGCTTCCATCTTTGGGGATTAGAATGATGCCAAAACTTTGTCCAACCTGAATCAACCCCAGTTGAGTTGGACTCCAGATGAAGGCAATCAAAGGCAGACTTTAATTGAAAATTTTCCTTTTGAAGAGTACTTGCAAATGGTTTGGTCATGGTTATTATCATCATTAGTCTTGAGCACCACTGCTCGCGAAGTATCAATTATGTTGTGTGGCAACCACAATGAAAGCTTGGTCCAGTCCCAACCATGCCTAATAATCCAATACTCACAAACCCGCTTGCCTATTATTTGGTATATTGGAGGGTAATCTGACTTTAAAGAGACATACATGTGTTCTAGCCATTGGACTCACCTAAGTGGTTAATGCTGATTTTGTTATGTGTAATAAATTGTAATTTATTCATCATGAAATTCAGTGAAATTGCATTATGCTAATAAGTACATTCATGGTTTGTTCATTTTGCGCTTTGAGTTCCAAACTTATTTTGTTCTTCAAAATGCAGCTAAAAGCTGAGTTTTGTTTTTGTTTTTATTTTTATATAGAAGTACAATAGAACTCCCTCAAAATCTTTCTTCTCTTTTTTCTTTCTAATTATTTACTTTCTCTTTTAATATCAGGATTCTTGTTCTTTCTTTTCATTGTGATACGAGGAAGAAGTGCAACATGAGGAGCTATACTGTGATATTCTCATACTATTATTCTTTTTTTTTTTTCATTGGTTTGTTAAATTGTTTAATTATGATTTTTTATTAGAAATTCTCTTTATCTATAGGCATCTTTTGGTGTTTCTATTTGGACCGAAACTTCAATTTCTAGTAGTCAAGAGATGTACTTCAACCAAAACAAGGAAGGTGGCATGTTTCGTCTTGTGCAATTCCTGTCTTCTGATGAGGCCAAGCAACTTTATGGTGCTCTAATGCGCTGTCGACATCCGAACTTGGCGCATGTTTTACAATTTACGGTGAGACCTTATGTTTTATAAAGTAATCTAATATTATCTTGAGTATTTTTTGTACCTGCATGTTTTTGGATTGTGCATTTTTTAACTAAATAATTAAAAAATATATAGAAAAAATTAAAGAAATATTGCTAATTGGTTTAGTTGAATCTTCAATTTTCATGCAAGAAAATTTTGACAAGTTAGTATATTATATAACATTTAACACATTAGATTTAGGTAAATTTTCCAAATTATGATGCATGAGATTAAAGCTTGGGTGGACACGGGATGCTAATATTGACCCAAGTACATCCTCTATTGACGTTGGGCTTATATTCTTCATCCTAAGACCGGCCCTATAATGTTTTTGTTAGGCCTGAACTTGGCCTAACATCTTACTATGAAATACAAATCAATAACTTAAATTAGAAAGAAAAATAAATCACTACAACTACCACATGCCTTGATGGTTTAAGTTTTTATTCATATTTCATTGAGGTTAAGTGTTTTCAATATACTAACAAAACTATGTATATGAACATAGTATTTATATAAACTTTGGCCAGGGGCCTTTAAGCACTAATCGCAAGCCTGGTCCAAAAAGTGTTTGTGCCTTAGCCTTTATAGATCCTTTGAGCCTAAACACTAATTCTAAACACTATAATAATTGGGTTGGGCTATTAAGCTGATGTCCACCCCGCTTTAAAACTGTAAAAAGTGCAAGTTGAATAAAAGTCTGATAGTCTCTTTCACACACACATCCATTTCGTTTTCTAGTTGCTTCTTTTTGATTTCATGTCTTTGTAATTGCAGGAAATATATGTCACTATTGGAAATTGCCTTTTTTTTTTTTTTTGTTTCTCTCTAGTTGCATTTGTAGTTTTCTTTCAGTGTTCTCAATATATATTCTTTCTCTTCTATCTATAATTTTTCCCTTGGCTAATGTAATCAATTTTTATTTTTTGATTAGTTTTTGGAGTACTTTTACCTCGTTCCCGCGTTAGGTCTCCTTTGGTAATTCTCCATCCAAAGGAATAGATGGACCACGATTTATCATATATGCTAGCGTTAATTCCTTCTCAGAATGGATTTGACATTCTAGTGCGTATAGTCATACTTTTTGCACGTTCATTTAAAGTTCATGCATTCTATAAAACACCCCTAAAGAACCAAAAAAACATCACATTGGTTCAGCTAGACCACTTTAGGCTTAAAACCAAAAAATGACAGAAACACCCTTCACTAGACGTCCATATATATTACTCAATATACATACTTACCTGGTTTGTGACATGGTTTAAACTAAGTCGTACAAAGATTCAAAAATTAAAGGTAAAAATAATGAACATTATGAAATAAAGTGGTAAATGAGAATAAGGAAGAGTAATAGGAGGTAGAAGGGATTAAAAACAAAGAAGATATGGTAGCAGCTTGTCTAGTTTCCATACAGCTTTGACTGGTTTTGTTTTGGGTTGCATCCATTTAAGAACTGTATACTTAAAAATGTGAGGTCACTACTAGATTGTTGGTAGCAAAGTGTCATCCAAGTTGAATATGCCGTGTGAAATTCTTCCAAAACATAAAAAAAATACAATAAAAGGGTCAACACTACAAAGAAAATCCTAACATACGTTGCAAAAGAAATTAGAAATGGTATTCTATTGTTATATATTCGATTGAAAATGAATTGCTACTACTGGTATACTTTTCAATTAATTAATGCGAGCTAAATTGTTATTTGTATTTGATAAAACATATTTTAGGTGGAAGGAGAAGGAGGTTTTTTTTTAGCCTTCAGGAAACAAGGTACAAGCTTGAAAGACATTTTGGAGAAATTTGTTGATGTAAAGGAATTTTATGAGGATAATCGGATTACACCTTTCTACCAAAAGATTTTGACGTAAGTACCAGTACTTAAAATTTAGTATTTCATGATACAAATAATTATAATTCTTTTAATGCTTATTAATAAATATTTTTACCAATGCAGTGACTTACTTCTAGTGGTAAGGCATTTGATGGATACCACAGTCAAGTGCACACTTGATCTGTCAGACATTTATATTTTGAATGGTGGACATGTTATGATGACAAATTTTAAATTGAGAGGTATGGCAAAATGTATAATTTATTCCTTGGCAAAAAAATTGTATAATTTATTCTTATTATACAATTATTAGTACATACGAGTTTCTTTGTCTAAATAACATGGTTTAATTGCAGGTTGTCCTAGTTCAATTTCTGAATGGAGAGAATTAGCCGTGGTTGTGAAGGCTATAAATGAAAGTACCAATTATGAAGCAAACATGGAAATGAATATTTTTATAAATTATCTTGAAAGTGAAAATGCAAAGTAAGTGCCTTATTA
This sequence comes from Camellia lanceoleosa, assembly GCA_025200525.1. NCBI lineage: Eukaryota > Viridiplantae > Streptophyta > Magnoliopsida > Ericales > Theaceae > Camellia > Camellia lanceoleosa. The sequence continues at coordinate 109,539,926 of CM045768.1, read as the reverse complement.
GATTTTTATTTTATTTATTATTTATTTTTATCTGGACTCTTACTAGCAAAGTTATTTGGGGAGCAAAATGAATCATTTGGATGATACGCATACGTTCTCTTATATTGTAAACTAATAAATTTGGCTTTCGTAGCAATGGTATTATACATGTTTCTTAAACTTGATTTAGGCCCAATTACAATAAATAAAAGTTCAAATTTTTACTGATCGCTACACCTTTGGCTATGAATCTTATGAGAAAATTCTGAACTTGATTTCATAATCTCGGCATGTTTTCCCTCTTTGTATACTATTTAGATTTTCTCTTCTTGGATTTCTGTAGTTTCTCTATGTATGATTTTTCTCTTCTTGTATTTCTGTAGTTTCTCTATGTATGAGTATATGCTTTGTGTCTGCTAGGTGTTTGATAAAATGCCATAAACAGAGTATTTGTGTCTCTGTCTCTGTGTCTATCACTGTCTCTACTCGGCTTTTGTGTATTTTGTTGTAAATATTTATTTTCTCTATGTTTTATTTTTATCTTAATTGAGTTGTTGAAGCCATAAGCAAACATATATAGAAGCTGTAAAGAACTTCATTGGGTCTTCACAAAATTCATAGCTGTGAAAGTGAAACATTGAATGCTATTGTACTGAAGTCTTTTTAAATATAAACTTGTGTTTCATATTTCATGCTAAAGTTATTTGGAATTGGATGATCTTTTCAATAAATATATAATATATAATATTTGCAGCGATAAATCCGAAACGGTACCTGAAATTTACCAATACCAATACATACCGTACAAATGGAAAAACTGGTACATTGTCTGGTATGAGATTGACAAGTTTGAACGATATTGGTACTGTTAATAATAATAAAATAAGTGACAGTGGGAAGGCAAGCCACTGTCCACCTAATCCACTTAGGATCAAAACCCAACTTGGCCATCTTGTAAACAAGGCTTTTCTATTCTATCATAAGTTTTTGTTAAATCAAGTTTGAAAGCAATGAATTGTACCTCTTATTCTAAAGATAATGCTCTATTTCTAGGGCACTGGGAATGTTTTAAAATATTTGTTGCCCCTTCTTGAATGCTTATCGGAACTTTGTAATAATGACATGCATTACATTGCTCAACATGTTGGACATAACCTTCACCACAATCTTGTAAACAACATTACATAGAGAGATTGGTTATAATGGGTGAACTTTGTCGCAATCTTGTAAACAACACTACATAGAAAGATGGACTATAATGGGTGGATAGAGAGGAGGGATTTTGATCTTTGAACTAGTGCAATGTGTTTATAATTCATGGTTTGTAACAAATGACCTGAGTGGAAAAAGCTATGGATTGGACATGAAAAATTAGCACCTACCACATCCCAAAAATGTTGGAAAAAGGCCGAATTCGTGCCATCAAGTTTGATACATATCAAATAGAGCAATTGGTTGCTCCACTTGTTCGCTAATATACTTCTTCACTTGACTATGTAATTTGTCTCTATAAGTTACCTGCTCGTAGCTATATATGTTTTTGTCTTTGTGCATATATATTTCCATTTTTTTTTAAAAGAAGAAAGTCTTCATCCATCATTAACATTACAAATAAAAAAAATTATGTGTAATTTTAATTTTTTATTTTTTGTTTATCAAACGATTTTTTTTCAGACCATTGTCTAATTTGTTGCCGAAAAAATAAGTGACTTGAAAAATCAAATATAAGTGTTGAAATATTTTTTGATTTTAAATTTTAAATTTGGTTGGGGTTCTTTTCTCATGGAGAGATGCAGTTGTGTTATAAAAATTTTGGTAACGGATTGATAGATGATTAATTAAAATATTTGAGTAGTTTTGGTAGGTATTTATAACAATTATTTTCATAGTGAGTTATGTTCTTATTTTTGCCATTTTTCTTGTAGGTGTTTTACTGACTTATCCAAACTGCCTCTCTTTTGGACACCAGAAGAGAGGAGATTATTTCCTCGTGCTTTTTGGAACTTCATAAAAGGAAAATCTTCTCTATCTAGTGTGATGAGTATCTCACCTTTTGGAGAAAGTGTCAATGTGATTGAAAACGATCCTATATTGAGGCAAATAAAGCAGCATGTGGACAATTACGAAAGCCAATTTGGAAAGGATCCATATGTGTCTTCTGTTTTCGATACACGTGAAACTGAAGTAAGGAACAACTTGGCCTTAATCAGCAAGTGCTTGTCCCACTTTCATGAACTGAAAATTACAAGCTTGGTAATAATTTTTTTTTCCCTTTTTCGTGTAATGTACTTTGGATATGATGTACTAAAATGTTTGTTTTTTGAAATTATGTTATTTGATAGGGTCTCAAAAATGAAGATGAAGTAGCAAAATGTTTTGAAAAAGCATTCAAGGACTACATCGGACAACTATATAAGTGGGCGTTGATTTTTGAAGCTAGTTCACAAGTAAAATTACTTCCGCGAAAGACAATTTTGAGTAAGCTATACAAGGAACCATGAATGATGTTTTTGTGGTAATTAGTGGGCTTTTGATTCACAACCAAGAATTTACATTTTTGTAAGACTAGTGTTATGTATTGTGGAGGTCTTGATGAATCTTATCATCTTGTTTGTTTTGGCTCAATTGACTGATAGCTAGGAGCCATGACACATGAAGCTCAAAATTCAATGAATTCGTAAGTTTTCATAAGTAAATGTCAACCTGCGTACATGAAAACTTTTTATTAGTTTTTTTCAATTGGTTGAAATTTTTAGCTAATCTTCTGTTTAAACTTAGCTTATTATGCAATACAATCCTTTCATTTGTCCTAGAACATATGCTGTGCTACATATACAATTTAGATAAGTGCTCTGACATATCAGCTAAATGGGATTGTTTGGAGGGAAAGCAGTGGGAGTAGGTGCAGAAGTGAGTCTCAATGGCACCATTGAAGGTGTCCAGGGCTCATTAGGATGTTGTTGGATTGCTGACTGAAGTTTGTACCCATTTTGTCACTTGGAGACCTGTTTTTTGTGGCAACAATCTCTAAAGGCGGCCTGTGATTTAATGGTCCTGTTGCTACTATCTTTTAATGTTTTGTAAGATAATGGTTTCTTGAGAATATGACCTGAATATCTCCTATTGTGAATTGAAATTATGAACCAAAATTTAGCATTATTTGTTTGTAATGTTACTCTGCAGATTTCCTCCTGTAGAATTAAGATATAATTTAAGTTGCCAGCAGATATAAACTGTGGTAATTGCTCTGCAGGTGCTTTGTGAATTTAATCATGTCAATCCACAAGATGATGAGGATGTAAAAGAGTTTTTGAATGTGTTTACTGACGCATGGAAATGATCTTTTCTTTTCTTCTCTTTTTATTTTTTTTATTTTTTATTTTTTATTGTGATTCTTTTATGCTATGTTTGATTGGGGGATTTGGAAAGGAATTTAAAATAGGGAAAAAAAAAAGTGTGAAACTACGTAAAATGAATTCAATAGTGATTTAGACTCCCTCAAATTTCAACCCCCACCACTCCCCACACATACGTGACGGGTGGTGATTGGAAGAGAAGAAAAAAAAGAAAAAGAAAAAGAAAAAGTGACCAATCAAAAAAGAAAGGGGGTCAAAGGGGGTGAGGGGAAAGGGGATTTCAATCTTTGTTCAAATGAATTATAGTCTATCAAACATACCTTATATGCTTCAATGGACTTTTTGCATTCTCCCATTTTAAGATAGCATGTGGCCACGTTGAGATGTAATAGTGTTTTCAAGCATCCAAAAGCAAAAAGGTCAATATATAAGAGAAAAAAAATGCTATATGACATACAGAGAGGTTGTTATGGTGGTGATAATGTGAGTAAATAATAACTCACTTTAATACCCTAATGATGTTTAGTTGGGAGATTTAGTTGGGAGATTTGAGAGAGAATTTGAAAAAGAAAAAATTAGATGAAATGTAGCGTATGCGTATGCGTAGTTATTGTTATTCACTTCTGCATTAGAGGATACATCTCAACTGTGACAAACCTAGTTAACTAGCTGGCTCGTTTGATTGCTGAACTTCATTGGTTCATCGCTGCGAGTCAATTAAATATTTAAATTGGTCAACAGTCATTAGTTAGGTTATTGAAATAAATGATTGTTTTCTGCTGTCTTTTTTTTGGTTTCTGTTTGTCTTTCATTTCTCTCTCTCTCTCTCTCTCTCTCTCACACAAACACACACACAAACACACACACACACACACATTATTATACAAATACACCTCTGAAAAATTGACAATTCAGTTTACATCATTCCTGTGGAGTTCAACATTTGACAAATGGTATTTGTAATAAGAAGTGATATTACTTCATCCATGAGTTGAATGACCTCAGAATTAATCTGCTCAAGTTTGTGACAGAGAAGGCCTGAAATTTGGTGATCACATTCATATGAAAGCCTCTGGATATGACACACAGTTCAAGCTTCCATGGCGCAGTAAAGCTCAGTTAGGCTAATCGCTCTGATGGTCTAAATGAATAGTAATCTGAAATGGGAGGTGAAAAGCTCTTCGGATACGCTACCCAGAAGATTTAAGCAACAAGAGAAAATTGCTCCTAATAAATAGATTTTGAATTTTGATCATCTGATATTGAAATTTTAAATGATAATAATAATAAGCTTCTCGATAATACTAACTTGAGTCTTGGCACTGATCCAGGAGTCTCCCCATATATACATCTCATGGTTGTTGGCTTTGGGTAAGCTCTGATCTGCATCCAACATAAAGGTTAAATTTCTCATTACAAGACATTTACCAGAATTTCATACAACAAAACAAAAACCAGTTAGCGGTAGTTTCAGTGGAATGCATAGAAGCATCTTAGACTAATGAGAAATGAAAACAAGATCTTTAATGCAAAGCTTGATTGATGCAAACTAGAAAAAATAAAAATAAAAATCATAATATTAGCCAACCAATGTGCATATAGAACTAATAAAACTAGGGAGGAGGATCCCTTTTAGTTCAGATTTTGAATTGAATGGTGTCGTTTGGGCTCGTGGGGTTTACCACGGGTCCTGTTTCGATCATTCAAATTGTTCATTTTATCGGATATTTTGTGTATTTTATTTATAAAAAAAAAATTAAGTCAATCAGACAATTGTAACTTATTTAATTTATCACATTTTTAAATAAAAAAATGTTTAATCCAAAATATGGACGAGAGAGATGCTCTCCTAAACTAGTACATGATTTAGCCATCAATCTATCAATCTATCTATCTATATATTATACAAGCAAAAAAGGTAATCTAATGAGGAAGCCTTTAAGGCCTCCAAATCCGCATTTTAAAATTGTTAATTTTTTTTTAAATTTTAAAATCATTTTTAGAAAAACATTATTGGCCATTAATTATTTAAAATTAATTATTATACATTAATTTGAAAATTTTGAAAAGAAATAAACTTTCTACTTTATACTCTTTCTTACATAACTTTCTTCCATTCCATATTTTATAATTTTTAAACACTTTTGATTTAATTGTTTTGATTTTCTATTTAAACTTTATTTATTTATTTATTTATTTTTAAATTTTGTCGTAGAGGTTGTGTGAATTGCAATATGAGTTATGATTTGTGCTCAAACCAGCTTCTTTAGGTTGTTATCCAATACCTTTAGCATGAAAAATATTTTCTTTAACAATTTTTCTTAAATTTACTTTGTATTTTCTTTTTTTTTTTTTTTTTTGTATTTTTTTTTCTCTTAAATCTGGTGTTCATATTTGTTTTTTTTTAAGGTCATTGTAGAAACTCGTAATTTAAATTTCGTAATTACTATTTTTGTAGAAACTTATATTATATGAATGGTTTCTCAAGCCGCTTTTAGTATTTTTTTTCATTTTTATTTTTATTTTTAGAATGAAGTTTTTGGGAAAAGAAATTGGTAAGTCTGACAAATTTTTTAAACAGTTACTTTTTTGTTATTGAGAAAAATTCAAGTAAGCTTAATTTAATTTAATTTTTTGTCTTTTATTTCTTTTTTTTCCTTCAATTTTTTAGATGCTTCTTGAATAAGAGGACCTCAAAAATAGGGAAAAAATTAATATGGATTTATTTATTTTAATTGAAGGAAAGAAAAATTAATAAAAGGTAACTTTTAAACAATTGCTAAATAAGGTGGATGTTCATATTTCGTATTTTTGTTATAAAAAATATTTTAAAAAATATTTTCTAATTCAAAAATATCTAAATAAGTGGGTCAAGTAACTCATGAATTGGACAAAAATCAAAACAAATCTCTAAAGACTAGGCTTGAGCTAAGAATTATTGGTATAAAAATCGATTCAAACTTGGTTTTTAGGTTAATTTTAGTGTTTAATCTAATAATGGAACCCCCTAAACTAGCTCATTGCCATCACAATGTGAGAAACTATAACATAATTTAGACATAAAGTTTAAATTAATTATTATTAAATGTTTATATTGATGAACCAATGAATTTTTTAGATCAGGTGTAAAGCTAAGGCTAGAATATGGTTCAAAATTTTGGGCGGCTCGATTCAGATAGTTTTTTTAATATATAAACATACCTAACTATTCATTTAATACTTTTAAACATAAATATGTAACATTTTTTTTACTCAAATTTACTTTTTTCTTAATAAATATGCATAAACATATGCATATTTTTTTTTATTTTAATTATATGAAAATACTTACTATTTATCAATTTAATAAATCAGTAGGTCAAATAATTCATAAGTTAAGCATAAACTAAGATAATTTTTTAACAATTAGGTCATGGTCAAGTTGGCTTAAAAGTTGAATTGTTTAAGCATTTTTTAATATTTATATCCCCATTCTAACTCTTCAAGCCAAATCAACAAAATAAATTTAGGGTCAATAAAATATTGAATTGGCCAAGTTTCTTAGAAAATTGCCGAATATGGGTAGCTGATATTAGAAGGATTGTTTTAGAGGTTATGTCTAACGACATCAAGTCTTATTTGAGGAGTGACCTGAAGATAAGGGTCATTTACTGATATTTCCTTTTTTAATCATTTTTTATATATATTTTTTATTCAAATTTTCTTTTTTTATATATAAACTAATTTTAATTGATTAATTTTTGCAAAATAGATATGTTGAGTGAATTTTACAAAATGAATAATGAGGTAATTGGTTAATTGACAAAACAAAATTACAAAATTTATCAAGAAGAAATGTATGTATATTTTATCATAAAAATAAGTTTATCAAAATAATTTTTAATTCAATCCGTGCATAGTACGGGTAATAGGCATGTTTAGCACAAATAAAAGATTAGTATGCATATATGTCCACAATAGGAAAAATTTGTTGGAAATGGTTATAAAATTCTGGGTAAAACCAGAATTTTTTTTTAAGTTTGGTCTAATTTTTAAGTGGGCCCCGTGCATCGATTTACACGAGTCAAAGTGGTAACGCGTTTTATGCCGCGTTGTGATTCACGTGGTATATTTGGTTGCTCAAAACCATTACCGAGTGAATGGGAAATTGAAACAAAAGTATGTTCCATGGAAATGGAGTTTTGGTGGAAATTCCTTAAAGGTTTGTATAAGGCTTGTCCCACATTGATTTGGTGGGAGGTTTTGAGAGGGTTTATAAGACATGGGTTTGGTACTTGGGGTGTGCCCCAAGTGGTACCCAAGTGTTTTAGAGGGAGAGGTTATGGGCTAGACCCATTGGATCCAAAAACCACCACACGCGCGCCGCTGTCCGTCCAGTCAATCGAGCGGGCTTAGGCGTGGGTGTGAGGTTCGGTTGGGCTTGTTCGGTCCAATACTAATCTTTTTGGGCCAAAAACATTTGAAAGAATTCAAATTAAATTGGTTTGGATTTAATATTCATCCAAACAAGGCCCTTCTCGTTTTCAAATAGAATTAAACTGGTTTGGATTTATTGTTCATCCAAACAGGGCCTTTCCTGTTTTTGAACCCAACAGATTTAAATCTGTTTGAATTTCAAACCAAACAGTGCCTAACCTATTTGTATCTGTTTAATTCAAATTGAACATGTACAGTACCTGTTTAATTCAAAACCAAGAGCCACCTATACATCTATAAATAGACCAGCCTCCTATTTGGATTTTCACTCTAATTTTCGTACTCCTTCTTTTGCTTTAGATCTCTGCCATATTGCTGCATTTTATTTCTGAAAGAAAGAGTGTAAACATTTTGTGTGTTCGACGGACGAATAAATTGTAGTGCTGCATTTATTCGTTGATAGATCATTTCATCCTGGGAGATAGACGTCCAAATTCTGAAAGTACTGTGGAGAGGATGAATCTGTCTTAAGGACACAGTGTTAAACACTGGACTTGATCAGAAAAATTATTCAAAGAAATTAACCAAGTAAGTTGTTTAATTTTATTCTGTTATTTATTTATTTATTTAAATCAGATTTCAATTTTGTTTTTGTAACAAAATAAAATCTGTTTTATTTATTTATTTATTATTTCGAGTTTGATTTTTGTAATCAAACAAATTTTCTCATTTTCTTTATTTCTTTAAATTCTAATTGTTGTTTTGTACATAATAGAATTAAAATCTTTTAAATACAGTGAAGATTGGCCAACAAAATTATGTAGTGGTCTCTAGGCATTGTCACATGGTGCCTCAACTTAATATGATTTATTGAAATTATGAGATTTAGTACTTTTTGTTAGATTAATGGAAGACAACTTAACAAATGTCAAGTGTCTATTAGTGTGAAGTAATGCTCCTAAACCACCCAATAACCACTTCCACAATGGTTACAGTCTGCAGACTCGGTCATATCCTAAGCATTAAAATGGTCTACCCTAGAATGCGTGCTTTGTAGCATATGGACAATTTAGTTGTGCATATAGGCTGATTTTGGTAATTGAATTAAAAGTAAAAAAATTAATTAATTTTTTTTTTTGAGTCATATCATATCTTTATTTTTATATTTTTTTAAAAAAAAAATTAAAAAAATTAAAAAATTGACTTTGAATTTACTACACCCCATAAATGTGTCAATAGGTCCTCATCAAAAAATTATTAAGTATTGTATTTATATTCTTTCACCAATAATCAATTATCATATTCTTTTATGTACCTTAATCATCTAACACAAAATCATAATATTTCACATTCTCTATTAATTATAATAACATAGAGCACCACATTACGCCCTCTTAAATACTTAATAATCAACCGCCTCTATCTCCCCTAATTAGCAAAATCGTGGCCCATTTTATTTTTGAAATACCAAATCAATTGTCACATTTCACATCTTATGTAAGTCCGCACTTTGCCATTTTATGAGTTTCACAAAACATTCATATAATATAATTCATGAGGTATGAGACACAGGGATGAACCGCCGCGCTGGGGGGGTGTAGGGGCAACCACCTCCTAAAAGTTTTGAAAAAAACCCCTTAGATATAGTATTAAAATTACAAATATTTTAAAATTATATAGGTTCGTCATCCCAAAGTTTTTGCAAAAAATTTAAGAACCGCCATTTCTACTTTAAAATTTAAAATTTTAATTATTTTTTTGATAAATACTAAAAATAATAATAATAATAATTTATTTTTTAAGTATGATTACTTTTTATTTCAAATTTAGTAATGTTAAAATAATTGAGAATTTATTTGTTACTCTCACAGTTAATCTATGTGGATCTTCTTATAAAAGGCATGATCAATAGAAAGTTGTTCCAGCTGAAGAAATTGTAACAAAACTTGCCATTGATGAAGTGAAATTGGTAAAGGAAAAAATCAAGTTAGGACATTGAAATGGGTTGGAGATACTCGATAGGGTTCTCACTTGGGATCTATTTCCAGTTTGATAAATATGTCTAGTGCAACTTGTTCAGTCTTAAGTAATGTCATCAATGATGGAGCCACCTCTACTCAACGTGCAGATGCCGATGGAGTTTATGATAAGATTACATCTTTTGAGTTTGTGTTTATCTAACATCTTATGAGAAATATTATGAGGGACTACTGATGATCTTTGCCAAGCTTTGCAACGTAAATCCCAAGATATATTGAATGCAATGCATTTAGTGTCAACTACAAAAGCACTTGTTCAAAAATATAAAGAAGATGAATGGATTTCTTTGTTGGAGAATGTTCAACTATTTTGTGGAAAATATGACATAGATATTCCTGATATGAGTGCTTATTACACATCTGGTAGAAGTCGTTCTTGTCACCAAAGAGATCACATTACTATTGAGCATCATTTTCGGGTTGATATTTTCACAATTATATGTGATTCTCAATTGCAAGAATTGAACAACAGATTCAAAGAAGATGTGATGGAATTGCTTATTCTTAGCTCTGCTTTAGATCCTAGGGATGATTACAGTTCATTCAAAATTGAAGATATATGCAAGCTTGCAAGTCAATTTTATTCTAATGACTTTACAGAGCAAGAAAAAATACATTTAAAATTCCAATTGCAAAACTACGAGACTGACATCCTTAAACAGCCTGAGTTTCAGCAGTTGTTGACAATTTCTGACTTGTGCCAAATGTTGGTAACAACAAGGAAGTCAACAACTTATCCTCTTGTAGATAGATTAATTTGTCTTGTTCTAACTTCGCCAGTTTCTACGGTGACAACAAAACGTGCATTTTCAGCCATGAAAATTGTAAATACTAGATTGCGCAACAGGATGGATAATGATTTTCTTTCAAGCTACTTGTTAACATATGTTGAGAAAAACAATGCTTGAGATTTTGATATAGATTCCATCATAGATGCTCTTTATATTATGAAAGAATGTCAAGTACAGCTTTAGATGTCTAAGTAGATATGTAGAGCAAATAGTTGCTTTATTGAAAATTAATATGGATTTAGTAGAACATATCCAGTTGTATTTTAATAATATTTTGTAATTATATATGATGAATGGAAACATCTAATTATACATTTTTGTGATAGTTGGGTAGAAATTGATATTGTATATCACATGCTCATTACAAATTTTTTGATTGTATATTTTTCTCAAGTTTTGCATTGAAAACATAATTTGTCAAACATAGCATTACTAAATTACTACTCACAAATAGCTTGGCTAGACAAGGTGTTTCCCTCCAAGGTTTGACCTACACAAAACAATATCAAACGTTGAAGCATAGAAACTTCAAACTTCTTATAGAAATTTATCAATTCTCTTTTCTAGTTAAACATGTTTCAAGTGGGTTTCAAATTATGTCACTCATGTGTCTAGGTCCTAAACATGCCTAAAAGGGTCCAAGGAAAGGGAGAGAATTGAGCGAAGTCAAGTTTTCAATTTTCCAAGACTGGCCAATCCACTCGAGCGATTGCTTCACCGCTCGAGCAACGAATGAATATTTCCAGAAGTTCAAGTTTGTAAAAGGAGATTCTAGGAGTTCCTAAAGTGCACTCGAGCCACCCTTCAATCGCTCGAGTAGTTAACTAACTTAGTCAGGTTCTTGGGCGGTCTGCTCGAGCGGTATCTTCACTTCTCGAGCGATGATCTACAGAACAGGTCCTGCAGTTCGCGAATTGCTCTTTTCTAGGCTATTCTAGGTCTTCCAAACTCAATTTTCAAGCTTTCAAATCCCACATCTTGATCCATAACATCCTATTAATCATATATATATAGTGAAAGAATAATAAAACTTAGGATTATGCATTGATTTGAAGATTAAACAAGTAATAAATACTTTAATTCAAGTTTCTCAACCTTTTCACCCCTTTCTTTCATTCAATGTTTTCAATTCTTCAAAACCAAGTTCTAAAATTTCTTAATCATAAATAAAAGGTGTAGGTTCATAGCATAGTGTTTATTGTGTGAGTGATTTTCTGACCACACTGCCCGCTTAGTAATTCAGTTGTAGAACACAGGCAGAATAGATGGCACCCTGCTGACCTGCAACAGAAATATAGGAATCCCGCGGTGGTTCTTCCACCCGGGGGTACTCCGACGATCAAGTCAGTACTCAATATCTCTCAAGGATAATCAATCATCTATTCAATTCACAAGCTTGAGTATAAAAAACATACCTTAGACCCATGGGGGTGCCTCTCTTTTATAGCCAAATCAATTCTAATCCCAACGGGAGCCTAACTCCTATGGACTCAGGATTCCTGCTAATCTGGGACTCCCAGTGGGATTAGTATAAACTCCCTAAGAGTCTCACCTTTACTCAAACTGAAGTCTCCTCCCATTCTAGGACTCTTGTCCCTCATCTAGGTTGAGTTCCCTTTTCATTCTAGGACTCTTGTCCCTTTTCCACTTATCTCGGATTCCGATATCTTCGGAGATAACCTCGACCTTGCCGAGATCACCTCGGCGTCATGACCAGGACACATGGCACCTCGGCTGACACGTCGGCATCACCGTGCCACGTGTTGGTACTCAGAAAATATATCCCCACAACTGCCCCCTAGGTTCTATTACCTCGGCATTCTGAGGTGATGGAACCTACACTGTTCGTTCATCTGTGCCCCTCTATCCGAGATCAAACTCGCCGACCTCAAAGTTTCCTGGACTTTACTGTCCACTTTTGTCAAGTATCAAGCTTCATACTTTCCAAGCTATTCGAGATCATACCTTCTAGCCGAGGTTTCTGGTTTCATTAATTTCATAAACTCAAAGAGCTTTGCATCCGCTCTATTCACATTTTCTGGTGGGTTCTTGATTTCCAGTCATCAATTTGACTTTTGCGATCTTCATATCGGCGTTCACTTATCTTGGTAGGTTTATAAACTCTTTTATTAAGCTCAATCTTTCATAACCCTTCTGAATCCGTTTACTTGCCCTCTGTTGCCTTCTATTTTAAATGCATTTTTTAAGCTTTGAATTGTTTGAATGCCTGGCATTGTTCTTGTCATATCCCCTTTCTGTTGCTAGCATCGTGTTTGGGCCATTGCTTTCTTGTTCTTCACATACTTACTTAGTGCCTGTGCACTTGGCTTTATTCATGAACTTTGTTGTCTTCTTGACTCTGAATTTTCTCTTTCTAGCTCTTTTGCTTAAATCCGTCATTGTTCCAAGTTTTCAAGCTCTGCAATTGTTTTCGTTCCTCTCATCCGGTGAAGCTTTCGCCGTTCCGTCTTGTCTGCAACCGTTGCCTGACCTCGGTGACCTTCATACCGGCTCCACCTTTCCTGGTAAGCCTCTGTTCCTTTCATTCTCAATTCTTCTATGCTCTTTCTAAGAAGTTCTGCTTCATTGTTTATCACCATTACTGTTTTACCCGTTGTTTCCAAATCATCTTCTTGAATACACAATGTTCACATATTTGTTGATTTCTGCCACTGTTCTTGGCTTGACACACCTATGCAATCTTTTCGTTTTGAACACTTGCACTGTTTCACCACTTTCTTGCTATTGTTCTTGAGTCTATATTTCTGTGTCTTTTTCCAGGTTTTTGCTTTCAATCCTGCCTTCAAAACTCCGGGTGCCAATCGCCGAGAAAGGCGTTGATCAAACTCTTGAGAGATTGATCTTGAGCTCATATTTGAGATAATTTCTTGAGAAGTTCCTTCAAACTGTCTTACGGAGGTGAGACACAACTGCCGCTGATCTTAGTAGTTTGCTTCTTTCTTGAAATTGATGCGAGGTAACGGTGAAAGCTCTTCAATTATTTAGAAATTTGAACCATCGTCGTTGTCGAAGCGGATCGATCCAACGTTCTTGCTTTTAGTCCCTAGTTCTTTAAGGTCTTCATTCTTTGTACTTTTGTTTTTTTGCATATGTAATTTTTTGCCTCTGAAAAATGTACATTTGTTGGCGATCGTCATCGCTTTGTTTCTGAACAAGAAATGTTTGTTTCTTTCCTGAGTGTTGAATGCTTTCTTCTATTTACTGCCTCGGATAAGCGTCTCTTCGGAATTATCATCAGGTAGACACCTTGGATCAACATAACCTCAGTACTTTATTTCTACAAGTGTGTTGAGGCTTTCAAGTCTTGCTTCCTCATTCTTCTCGGTGGCTCCTTAGGCGTCCTCGAGACTTACTGCGTCCTCGTGTCCGATCTCTACCTTCTCTGGTTCTCGTATGATTCTATACTTTAGAAAAAATGTACATGTCTTTCCAAAGTATACCTTAACTGTGCAATTTCCTCGGGGTGTCACACGTTGGTTGTACCCATTGATTTATTTGACCTCGGCTTAACACTTGAAAATATTTTAACAAATATTTTCACAAGTGTTCTTCAAGACTTGTCTTCCATTATCTTCAAGTCTTGGCAACATGGTTATCTCGGATGACCATATCTGGAAATGTCTTCGGTTTATCTCGGCTATACCAAACTTGTAAATTGCTTTAAATTTCAACAAGTGGTAGACTTCATAATCTTCGGTTAACTCATCTTGGAATTTTGCTCAAAAATTTCAACAGGGGTTAACATTCCTTGCTTTTTAATTATCCTTCCTTCCCCTGCACCTTCTCCCTACCCCACAAGTTGCACTTTGCATCACATTAGGGAAGTTGGCTTCGTCTTAGTAGTCCGCAGACTGATGTGTTCTTCTTCGCCGATGTATTAAAACTTCTCCCCTTTAGACCCTCCTTCTCTTGGCCTTTGCAAACTATCATCCCTGTTTCTTTGAAGCACATATTCCTTTAACAATTGTGATTACCTAATCTGGCGTGTACTTAGTGGTGTTGTTCTAATCAAAAGCGACATTTGACTCGTGAATCTTTTGCCGACACTTAACTTTGTGCGCTCTCTAACTTCTGAATTTCAACAAGTGTTTAAGCCATTCTTCATTCGATTTTAACTCTGCTTGTAAACTTTTCTCGGGTTTCAACATCATCTCAGTTTAACTTCGGTTAAACATCATCTCGGTTTTTTGAAGTTCTTTCTTTTTTGTCGCTTGTACTCTTGTACCTTTTTGCTTTTCAGACAATGTAAGCTCTGCATATGGCCGATGTGCCCCCTTGTTCTTGAATGTCTAATTTAACTTTCCTTCTCTGAATGTTTATGCCTTTGTCTTTTCTTGACTGCCTTTGCATGATTCTATACTTAGTATATTCTGCGTGCCTTTCATTCTTTGCCTTCTTTGTGCAATCTTCTCGGGGTTACATACCTCGGGTATAACAACTGATGATTTACCTCGGGAAGAACTTGACTGTAAATCTTTTCATAACTTTCAACAAGTATAGAACAAATACTATTTTAATCTCAACATGTAAACTTTTCGTAAGTTTGAACAAGTGTAAAATATATACTATTGTTAATTTCAATTTGTAAACTTTTCGTAAGTTTCAACAATTGTTTAAACAATGATCTTAGTTTTTACCTTAACCTGTAAATTGCTACAAATTTCAACAGATGTTTAAATATCATATATCGGCTTACCTTTGCCTTGTAAATTGCTACAAATTTCAATAAGGATTAACATATACTGTAAAGTTTCCTCAGGTTTATAACAAGTGCTAAACAATGATCTATTTGTAAATTGCTACAAATTTCAACAAGGGTTTAAACAATATACTTAGCTTTTACTTCAACCTGTAAATTGCTGCAAATTTCAACAGATGATCACATGTAACCTTCAACTTGTAAATTGCTATAAATTTCAACAAGTGTTAAGCATCTTTTGGTTTTAGCCAACGGTAGATTGCCATGATTACGTAAGTAGTAACAACGGCTTCCCTTCAACTTGTAAATTGCTACAAATTACAACAATCGAAGAAAAAGCGATAATCTCGGCTTAACTTCAACTTGTAAATTGCTACAAATTTCAACAAGTGTTAAGCTTTGTATCGGTTTGACCAACTTGTAAATTGCTACAAATTTCAACAAGTGGTAAACTTTGTATCGGTCTGACCAACTTGTAAATTGCTACAAATTTCAACAAGTAGTAGACTTGTGTATCGGTCTGACCAACTTGTAAATTGCTACAAATTTCAACAAGTGGTAGACTTTGTATCGGTCTGACCAACTTGTAAATTGCTACAAATTTCAACAAGTGGTAGACTTTGTATCGGTTTAACTTCGGTTAAACGTCTTCTCGGCTTAACTTCGATTAAGTATCTTCTTTGGATTCAAGCCGGGGTTTTCAATCCGGCCAACTTCAGTCTGATCTCGTGTGTTTTCTTTTTATCCTCTGGGATCTTAGATTTGCTCGTTGTGCTCTTCTCTTCTCAGACTTAAGCGCCGAGATCTTATCTTCTTAGATCTGCTCACTCGGGTTGAGCTCTTCTTTTCTTGAACCTACTCATCTAGGCCGAGATCATGTCTTCTAGGGTCCGGGATCTGAAATCCGGGACCTGCTCACTTAGACTGAGCTCTTGTCTTCTTGGGCCTATTCATCTAGGCCGAGATCATGTCTTCTAGGGTCCGAGATCTGGAATCCGGGATCTGCTCACTTAGACTGAGCTCTTGTCTTCTTGGGCCTATTCATCTAGGCCGAGATCATGTCTTCTAGGGTCCGAGATCTGGAATCCGGGATCTGTTCACTCAGGCTGAGCTCTTCTATACTTGAATGTCATCTCCTTGGGAGCGCTCATGCCCCCTATCTTTGTATCCCTTCCGGAAGGGTTTTCATCCCGTTTATGTCGACATATTTTCCATCCTTACTAAACTAGTCGTTTCCGACACGTTGATATTGTACGGAGGTGGCCATCTATTCTCCTTTCGTTCCCACAGACGGCGCCAAATTGTGTGAGTGATTTTCTGACCACACTGCCCGCTTAGTAATTGGTAGTAGAACAGGCGAATAGATGGCACCCTCTTGACTACTGCGAAATATAGGAATCATGGTGGTTCTTCCACGGGGTACTCGACGATCAAGTCGATTACTCAATATCTCTCAAGGATAATCAATCATCTATTCAACTCACAAGCTTGAGTATAAAAACATACCTTAGACCCATGGGGTGCCTCTCTTTTATAGCCAAATCAATTCTAATCCCAGCAGAGCCTAACTCCAATGGATTGGGATTCTTGCTAATCTAGGACTCGATTGGGATTAGTATAAACTCCTAAGAGTCTCACCTTTACTCAAGCGAAGTCTCCTCCCATTCTAGGACTCTTGTCCCTCATCTAGGTTGAGTTCCTTTTCATTCTAGGACTCTTGTCCCTTTTCCACTTATCTCGGATTAGATATCTTGGAGATAACCTCGACCTTGCCGAGATCACCTCGGCGTCACGACCAGGACACATGGCACCTCGGCTGACACGTCGGCGTCACTTTGCCACGTGTTGGTACTCAGAAAATATATCCCCACATTTATCTTGCTCAAATCTTACATAAGATTAGTTCAAAACATAATTTTTATATCATTTCCTCAAACTCTTACCTAATTTCCAAACTTTCCTATTTTCTTTTTATTTCAATCTTGAAAACTTATTCCTAATCAATTTTTGGCTATGTTTTGATATGGAAATATAGAAGAGGTGGGGTTTCTTACCTCGTAGTGATTTTCTTGGAATTTCTAGGCTCAAATCCTTAGCTCTTTTGAATTTTCTTGCATTTTCTCTCTTTTTCCTCTTCTCTTATTCTCTTCTTACTTCTCCCTATTGTTCTTGAGTTCTCCAGCAAATACCTTATTTGTTTGGCTTGAGACATGAGGTTTTTTATGGTGTGAATGGGGCAAAAGTTATAAGTTTCCTTAATTAGCTAATCTCCTTAGTTTTGGCCTAGCTAACCAAGTTTAAAACTAAATAATCTAATCTTATTTTAATCATACTTATCCTAATTAATCCTAATTAGCGGTTTGGCAAATAGCATGGGATATACCGTTCATTAAACTAAAGCCTTTAAGCTTGAATTAAGGCATAGGGACATCCTATGATTTACAAATTCCAATCTAAACCGTCCCCTAACTTAAAGCATGAAACAAGCAATATTTTCTAAGGTTAAGTTTCCAAACAACCTTCTCCTTCTCCTATACTCCTACAAATAAACACTTACCATGAGATTAATATGCATGAATGTCATTATATGCATATGCATGAAGTGTCGGGTGTCACGATGGATGTGTCAATTAATGCTTTACTTAGAAAATGAAGGACCGTAATAAGGATGGGAAATCTCTCTCCATTAATAATGTCAAATGGCTCATAGAATGAAAAATAAACCAAGAAAATAGAAAATGGTGACCCTTAGGATGTGTTTGTTTAGGCAATTTGGATAAGGGGATTACAATCCATCGGACTTGAATCCTAGAATTGTGAATCTCTCGAGACTATTTGGTTGGATTGGATGTGTATCTGTATTTGTTTTCTCATGGGATTAGATGTGGAAATGACTATTTTAATAAATCCAATGTTTGGTGATAAGGATAAATGAACAAAAGACTATTTTACCTCTTTCAATTGTTTCCTAAGTAATAACAATATTAAACATATCTTTAATATTTTAATTATTTTTAGATTAAGTAAAAATTTATTTTATTTTATTTTTTACACTATTAAGTAAAATTATTTTTAAAAATTAAACAAATAAAATATCATTAAAAATATATGTTATTTTTAATTAAAATTTTAAATAAATTTATTTTAAAAATAATAATAATTAAATTATGAAATTAAATGAAACATGTATTAAAATTTAAATAATGAAATTAAATAAAATATAAGCAAAATTTTAAAATAAAATATCAATAAAATATCTATAAAAATTATTTTAAAACTTAAATAAATCAAACATCAATAAAAGTTAAATAAAATTATTTTGTTTTTAAATTGAGACATTTAAATTTTATTGAATTTTACTAAATATAATACATAATTAAATAGTAGAGGTCAATATGGTCATTTCGCCATCTAATCCCATGGGCTTGTTATCCGTGAAAATTGTCCCCACACCCCGGAGGATAGTGTAATCCCACATATAGGGGATAAGAGTGCTGGGACTCCATGTCCGTGGACTAAAAAAAAAAAACAAATGCGGATAAAAGGCTTCCAATAGATTACAATTGAACAATAAATAATCTCCCTAATCTCCCCAATCAAGCGCATCCTTAGAGTGTGTTTGATTGGGCCAAATGAATAAGGAGGATTATAATCCATTATTTGAGTCACAGGGCTGTGAATCCCCCGGACTATTTGGTTGGATTGGATATGTATCATGTGTTTGTTTCCTCATGAGATTAGATGTCTGGAAAGGACTATTTTTAGTGAATCCAACGTTTGGTTGGATGGATTGGATAGGATAAATGACCAAAAGACTATTTTACCCTTTTTCAATAGTTTATTAAATAATAGCAATATTAAACATATCTTTAATATTTTAATTATTTTTATCTAGATTAAATAAAAATTTATTTTATTTTATTTTTTACACAATTAAATAAATTTAATTTTTAAAAATTAAATAAATAAGATAAATAAAATATCAATAAAAATATATGTTATTTTTTAATTATAATTTTAAATAAATTTGTTTTTAAAAATATTAATCATTAAACAATGAAATTAAATAAAACATCTATTAAAATTTAAATAGTGAAATTAAATAAAATATAAACAAAATTTTAAAATAAAACATCAACAAAATATCTATAAAAAATTATTTGAAAAAAATTAAATAAATAAAACATCAATAAAAAGTTAAATAAAATTATTTTATTTTTAAATTGAGACATTTAAATTTTATTGAATTTTACTAAATATAATACATAATTAAATAGTAGAGGGTCAAAATGGTCATTTTACCACCTAATCCCAACGATGATTGTCCCCCCAAACCTGTCCCACACCCCCTCCCCCAGGACACAATAGTCCCCCATATGGGGGATAAGGAGTCCAACGGACTAAAAAAAAACAAATAGCGGATTGGATGCTTCCTCCAGATTACAATCCGCACAGTAAATAGTCCCCCGCTTATCCCCCTAATCAAACACACCCTTATTGTATTATCTTCTTATAAATTTTGATCAAATTCAGTATTCAACACTGTGTTCTTAAGGCAGATTCGTTCTCTCCACGGTGCTTTTAGATTATAGATGTCTATCTCCCAAGATAAAATGATTAACGACAACTGGTAGTAGTATTACCAATTAATTGCCAACGAACACACTCTGTGTTTATACTCTTTTTCATTGAAAATTAATGCGATAAAATCACGGGAAGCAAAAACATAAAAGAAGAGCGAAAAATTGGATAATCAAACCAAATAGAGGACTTGTCTATTTATAGGAGGCGGTGGCCTTCAGAATAGACTTCAGCGGTAAAAACCTATTCGGGACAAAATGAGCAGGTAATATTTCTAGGAGAATTGGTGGCTTTTAAGGAGACTTAAGCAATTAAAAACCTATTTGGGATAGAGTTGAATAGGTGAAAACACATTAGAAGATTTGAACAAAAAGACCAATTTGGGTTGAATTTAAACAGGTAAGAACTTGTTCAGCTTGGAGGAATAGGTGCATTGGACCAAACGACCAACGTTCAAAAACGGTGGGGTCAATTTAGAATTAATTTTGAATTTCAAATTCCAAATGGTAAGAATTTAATTTTAGAAAAAATAAAATTTAAATGTTTTTGGCCCAAAAAAGATAAGTATTGGGCCAGACAAACCCAACCCAACCTGCCCAAACAGACGGCATGTATGCAATACAAACCTTGGAGCTCTCTCCAAGATACAAACTCAAGGCTTATAAACCCACACCAAATTTGCCCACCAAAACAATGTGGGACAAACCTTATCTCTATCATTTATTGAAATTTCACCAAAATACCATTTTCATAGTGCTCATTTTAGTATCAATTTCCCGTTCACCTGATAATAGTTTTGAGTAACCAAATATACAACGTGAATCGTTACGTGGCAAAGAAGGTGTTGCCACATGGACTCGGCAACTTTGGCTCATGGGTCTTATTTGAAAAATAGACTAAAGTTTAAGGCCTCATTTGGGAACATATTTTTTTTAG
This sequence comes from Camellia lanceoleosa, assembly GCA_025200525.1. NCBI lineage: Eukaryota > Viridiplantae > Streptophyta > Magnoliopsida > Ericales > Theaceae > Camellia > Camellia lanceoleosa. The sequence goes on along the minus strand of CM045768.1, from coordinate 109,519,108 downwards.
TAATTTTTTGACTTTTTGGCTAAAATATGATATAAAAAAATTAGTATGTTTGGAATATTTTTTAGTTTTTTACGAAAGAAGTGCAAAAAATAGAGAAAAAATGAAATTTTTGACTTTTTGAGATAAGTTGCTGGCTTTAATTTTTTTAGTGATTTTTTAACTTTTAAATTAAAGAGTGATATTGCCAAACGAAGCCTACGAAAAATCTGTTTTCTTCCCAACCATTTTTCCAAACCATTCCGTATATATAATACTAGGAGTGCTGTACAAGAAAAAGAATAAGGAAAGGAAAAGAGTAAGGCAAGATTTGAACCTACCCAATTAGGCAAGATTTGAACTTACCCAATACGAAAGAATACAAAGAATTATATATATATATATATACTTCATATATTAACATATTAGCCTTGCCCGAAGAGGTGAGTTTTGTCTTCAAAATGCAGCTAAAAGCTGAGTTTTGCTTTTATTTTTATTTTTGTATAGAAGTACAATAGAACTCCCTCAAAATCTTTTTTCTCCTTTTTCTTTCTAATTATTTACTTTCTCTTTTAATATCGAGATTCTTGTTCTTTCTTTTCATTGTGATCTGAGGAAGAAGTGCAACATGAGGAGCTATCTTGTGATATTCTCATACTATTATTCTTTTTTTTTTTTTTTTTCCATTGGTTTGTTAAATTGTTTAATTATGATTTTTTATTAGAAATTCTCTTTATCTATAGGCATCTTTTGGTGCTTCTATTTGGACCGAAACTTCAATTTCTTGGAGCCAAGAGATGGACTTCAACCAAAACAAGGAAGGTGGCATGTTTAAGTCTTGTGCAATTCAGTCTTCAGCGAGGCCAAGCAACTTTATGGTGCTCTAATCTTGTTGTCGACATCGAACTTGGCGCATGTTTTACAATTTACGGTGAGACCTTATGTTTTATAAAGTAATCTAATATTATCTTGAGTATTTTTTGTACCGGCATGTTTTTGGATTGTGCATTTTTTACTAAATAATTAAAAAATATATAGAAAAAATTAAAGAAATATTGGTAATTGGTTTAGTTGATAAAACATATTTTAGGTGGAAGGAGAAGGAGGTTTTTTTTTAGCCTTCAGGAAACAAGGTACAAGCTTGAAAGACATTTTGGAGAAATTTGTTGATGTAAAGAAATTTTATGAGGATAATCGGATTACACCTTTCTACCAAAAGATTTTGACGTAAGTACTAGTACTTAAAATTTAGTATGTCATGATACAAATAATTATAATTCTTTTAATGCTTATTAATAAATATTTTTACCAATGCAGTGACTTACTTCTAGTGGTAAGGCATTTGATGGATACCACAGTCAAGTGCACACTTGATCTGTCAGACATTTATATTTTGAATGGTGGACATGTTATGATGACAAATTTTAAATTGAGAGGTATGGCAAAATGTATAATTTATTCCTTGGCAAAAAAATTGTATAATTTATTCTTATTATACAATTATTAGTACATAAGAGTTTCTTTGTCTAAATAACATGGTTTAATTGCAGGTTGTCCTAGTTCAATTTCTGAATGGAGAGAATTAGCCGTGGTTGTGAAGGCTATAAATGAAAGTACCAATTATGAAGCAAACATGGAAATGAATATTTTTATAAATTATCTTGAAAGTGAAAATGCAAAGTAAGTGCCTTATTAGATTTTTATTTTATTTATTATTTATTTTTATCTGGACTCTTACTAGCAAAGTTATTTGGGGAGCAAAATGAATCATTTGGATGATACGCGTACGTTCTCTTATATTGTAAACTAATAAATTTGGCTTTCGTAGCAATGGTATTATACATGTTTCTTAAACTTGATTTAGGCCCAATTACAATAAATAAAAGTTGAAATTTTTACTGATCGTTACACCTTTGGCTATGAATCTTGCGTAGAAAATTCTGAACTTGATTTCATAATCTCGGCATGTTTTCCCTCTTTGTATCTTTGACTCCCTATTTAGATTTTCTCTTCTTGGATTTCTGTAGTTTCTCTATGTATGATTTTTCTCTTCTTGTATTTCTGTAGTTTCTCCATGTATGAATATATGCTTTGTGTCTGCTAGGTGTTTGATAAAATGCCATAAAACAGAGTATTTGTGTCTCTGTCTCTGTGTCTATCACTGTCTCTACTCGGCTTTCGTGTATTTTGTTGTAAATATTTATTTTCTCTATGTTTTATTTTTATCTTAATTGAGTTGTTGAAGCCATAAGCAAACATATATAGAAGCTGTAAAGAACTTCATTGGGTCTTCGTCAAAATTCATAGCTGTGAAAGTGAAACATTGAATGCTATTGTACTGAAGTCTTTTAAATATAAACTTGTGTTTCATATTTCTTGCTAAAGTTATTTGGAATTGGATGATCTTTTCAATAAATATATAATATATAATATTTGCAGCGATAAATCCGAAACGGTACCTGAAATTTACCAATACCAATACATACCGTACAAATGGAAAAACTGGTACATTGTCTGGTATGAGATTGACAAGTTTGAACGATATTGGTACTGTTAATAATAATAAAATAAGTGACAGTGGGAAGGCAAGCCACTGTCCACCTAATCCACTTAGGATCAAAACCCAACTTGGCCATCTTGTAAACAAGGCTTTTCTATTCTATCATAAGTTTTTGTTAAATCAAGTTTGAAAGCAATGAATTGTACCTCTTATTCTAAAGATAATGCTCTATTTCTAGGGCACTGAGAATGTTATAAAATATTTGTTGCCCCTTCTTGAATGCTTATCGGAACTTTGTAATAATGACATGCATTACATTGCTCAACATGTTGGACATAACCTTCACCACAATCTTGTAAACAACATTACATAGAGATTGGTTATAATGGGTGAACTTTGTCGCAATCTTGTAAACAACACTACATAGAAAGATGGACTATAATGGGTGGATAGAGGAGGGATTTTCATCTTTGAACTAGTGCAATGTGTTTATAATTCATGGTTTGTAACAAATGACCTGAGTGGAAAAAGCTGTGGATTGGACATGAAAAATTAGCACCTACCACATCCCAAAAATGTTGGAAAAAGGCCGAATTCGTGCCATCAAGTTTGATACATATCAAATAGAGCAATTGGTTGCTCCACTTGTTCGCTAATATACTTCTTCACTTGACTATGTAATTTGTCTCTACAAGTTACCTGCTCGTAGCTATATATGTTTTTGTCTTTGTGCATATATATTTCCATTTTTTTTTTAAAAGAAGAAAGTCTTCATCCATCATTAAAATTACAAAAAAAAAAAATTATGTGTAATTTTAATTTTTTATTTTTTGTTTATCAAACGATTTTTTTTCAGACCATTGTCTAATTTGTTGCCGAAAAAATAAGTGACTTGAAAAATCAAATATAAGTGTTGAAATATTTTTTGATTTTAAATTTTAAATTTGGTTGGGGTTCTTTTCTCATGGAGAGATGCAGTTGTGTTATAAAAATTTTGGTAGCAGTTGATAGATGATTAATTAAAATATTTGAGTAGTTTTGGTAATTATTTATCACCATTATTTTCATAGTGAGTTATGTTCTTATTTTTGACATTTTCCTTGTAGGTGTTTCTTGACTTATCCAAAGCGCCTCTCTTTTGGACACGAGAAGAGATTATTCCTCGTGCTTTTGGAACTTCATAAAGGAAAATCTTCTCTATCTAGTGTGATGAGTATCTCACCTTTTGGAGAAAGTGTCAATGTGATTGAAAAGCGATCCTATATTGAGGCAAATAAAGCGACATGTGGACAATTACGAAAGCCAATTTGGAAAGGATCCATATGTGTCTTACATTTTCGATACGTGGCTGAAGTAAGGAACAACTTGGCCTTAATCAGCAAGTGCTTGTCCCACTTTCATGAACTGAAAATTACAAGCTTGGTAATAATTTTTTTCCTTTTTAGGTGTAATGTACTTTGGATATGATGTACTAAAATATTTGTTTTTTGAAATTATGTTATTTGATAGGGTCTCAAAAATGAAGATGAAGTAGCAAAATGTTTTGAAAAAGCATTCAAGGACTACATCGGACAACTATATAAGTGGGCGTTGATTTTTGAAGCTAGTTCACAAGTAAAATTACTTCCGCGAAAGACAATTTTGAGTAAGCTATACAAGGAACCATGAATGATGTTTTTGTGGTAATTAGTGGGCTTTTGATTCACAACCAAGAATTTACATTTTTGTAAGACTAGTGTTATGTATTGTGGAGGTCTTGATGAATCTTATCATCTTGTTTGTTTTGGCTCCATTGACTGATAGCTAGGAGCCATGACACATGAAGCTCAAAATTCAATGAATTCATAAGTTTTCATAAGTAAATGTCAACCTGCGTACATGAAAACTTTTTATTAGTTTTTTTCAATTGGTTGAAATTTTTAGCTAATCTTCTGTTTAAACTTAGCTTATTATGCAATACAATCCTTTCATTTGTCCTAGAACATATGCTGTGCTACATATGCAATTTAGATAAGTGCTCTGACATATCAGCTAAATGGGATTGTTTGGAGGGAAAGCAGTGGGAGTAGGTGCAGAAGTGAGTCTCAACGGCACCGTTGAAGGTGTCCAGGGCTCATTAGGATGTTGTTGGATTGCTAACTGAAGTTTGTACCCATTTTGTCACTTGGAGACCTGTTTTTTGTGGCAACAATCTCTAAAGGCGGCCTGTGATTTAATGGTCCTGTTGCTACTATCTTTTAATGTTTTGTAAGATAATGGTTTCTTGAGAATATGACCTGAATATCTCCTATTGTGAATTGAAATTATGAACCAAAATTTAGCATTATTTGTTTGTAATGTTACTCTGCAGATTTCCTCCTGTAGAATTAAGATATAATTTAAGTTGCCAGCAGATATAAACTGTGGTAATTGCTCTGCAGGTGCTTTGTGAATTTAATCATGTCAATCCACAAGATGATGAGGATGTAAAAGAGTTTTTGAATGTGTTTATTGACACATGGAAATGATCTTTTCTTTTCTTCTCTTTTATTTTTTTATTTTTTATTTTTTATTTTTTTATTGTGATTCTTTTATGCTATGTTTGATTGGGGGATTTGGAAAGGAATTTAAAATAGGGAAAAAAAAAAGTGTGAAACTACGTAAAATGAATTCAATAGTGATTTAGACCCCCTCAAACTTCAACCCCACCACCCCCACACATACGTGGCGGGTGGTGATTAGAGGAAAAGAAAAAAAAAAAAAAAGTGACCAATCAAAAAAGAAAGGGGGTCAAAGGTGGTGAGGGGAAAGGGGGTTCCAATCTTTATTCAAATGAATTATAGTCTATCAAACATACCTTATATGCTTCAATGGACTTTTTGCATTCTCCCATTTTAAGATAGCATGTGGCCACGTTGAGATGTAATAGTTTTTTCAAGCATCCAAAAGCAAAAAGGTCAATATATAAGAGAAAAAAAATGCTATATGACATACAGAGAGGTTGTTATGGTGGTGATAATGTGTGAGTAAATAATAACTCACTTTAATACCCTAATGATGTTTAGTTGGGAGATTTAGTTGGGAGATTTGAGAGAGAATTTGAAAAAGAAAAAATTAGATGAAATGTAGCGTATGCGTATGCGTAGTTATTGTTATTCACTTCTGCATTAGAGGATACATCTCAACTGTGACAAACCTAGTTAACTAGCTGGCTCGTTTGATTGCTGAACTTCATTGGTTCATCGCTGCGAGTCAATTAAATATTTAAATTGGTCAACAGTCATTAGTTAGGTTATTGAAATAAATGATTGTTTTCTGCTGTCTTTTTTTTGGTTTCTGTTTGTCTTTCATTTCTCTCTCTCTCTCTCTCTCTCTCTCTCTCTCACACACACACACACACAAACACACACACACACACACATTATTATACAAATACACCTCTGAAAAATTGACAATTCAGTTTACATCATTCCTGTGGAGTTCAACATTTGACAAATGGTATTTGTAATAAGAAGTGATATTACTTCATCCATGAGTTGAATGACCTCAGAATTAATCTGCTCAAGTTTGTGACAGAGAAGGCCTGAAATTTGGTGATCACATTCATATGAAAGCCTCTGGATATGACACACAGTTCAAGCTTCCATGGCGCAGTAAAGCTCAGTTAGGCTAATCGCTCTGATGGTCTAAATGAATAGTAATCTGAAATGGGAGGTGAAAAGCTCTTGGATCGCTACCCAGAAGATTTAAGCAACAAGAAAATTACTCGTAATAAATAGATTTTGAATTTTGATCATCTGATATTGAAATTTTAAATGATAATAATAATAAGCTTCTCGATAATACTAACTTGAGTCTTGGCACTGATCCAGGAGTCTCCCCATATATACATCTCATGGTTGTTGGCTTTGGGTAAGCTCTGATCTGCATCCAACATAAAGGTTAAATTTCTCATTACAAGACATTTACCAGAATTTCATACAACAAAACAAAAACCAGTTAGCGGTAGTTTCAGTGGAATGCATAGAAGCATCTTAGACTAATGAGAAATGAAAACAAGATCTTTAATGCAAAGCTTGATTGATGCAAACTAGAAAAAATAAAAATAAAAAACATAATATTACCCAACCAATGTGCATATAGAACTAATAAAACTAGGGAGGAGGATCCCTTTTAGTTTAGATTTTGAATTGAATGGTGTCGTTTGGGCTCGTGGGGTTTACCACGGGTCCTGTTTCGATCATTCAAATTGTTCATTTTATCGGATATTTTGTGTATTTTATTTATAAAAAAAAAATTAAGTCAATCAGACAATTGTAACTTATTTAATTTACACATTTTTAATTAAAAAAATGTTTAATCCAAAATATGGACGAGAGAGATGCTCTCCTAAACTAGTACATGATTTAGCCATCAATCTATCTATCTATCTATCTATATATTATACAAGCAAAAAGGTAATCTAATGAGGAAGCCTTTAAGGCCTCCAAATCGCATTTTAAAATTGTTAAATTTTTTTTTTAATTTTAAAATCATTTTAGAAAAAACATTATTGGCCATTAATTATTTAAAATTAATTATTATACATTAATTTGAAAATTTTGAAAAGAAATAAACTTTCTACTTTATACTCTTTCTTACATAACTTTCTTCCATTCCATATTTTATAATTTTTAAACACTTTTGATTTATTTGTTTTGATTTTCTATTTAAACTTTATTTATTTATTTATTTTTAAATTTTGTCGTAGAGGTTGTGTGAATTGCAATATGAGTTATGATTTGTGCTCAAACCAGCTTCTTTAGGTTGTTATCAATACCTTTAGCATGAAAAATATTTTCTTTAACAATTTTTCTTAAATTTACTTTGTATTTTCTTCTTTTTTTTTTTTTTTGTATTTTTTTTTTCTCTTAAATCTGGTGTTCATATTTGTTTTTTTTTAAGGGTCATTGTAGAAACTTCGTAATTTAAATTTGGTAATTACTATTTTTGTAGAAACTTATATTATATGAATGGTTTCTTTGAAGCAGTTTAGTATTTTTTTTCATTTTTATTTTTATTTTTAGAATGAAGTTTTTGGGAAAAGAAATTGGTAAGTCGACAAATTTTTAAGCAGTTACTTTTTTGTTATTGAGAAAAATTCAAGTAAGCTTAATTTAATTTAATTTTTTGTCTTTTATTTCTTTTTTTCCTTCAATTTTTAGATGCTTCTTGAATAAGAGGACCTCAAAAATAGGGAAAAAAATTAATATGGATTTATTTATTTTAATTGAAGGAAAGAAAAATTAATAAAAGGTAACTTTTAAACAATTGCTAAATAAGGTGGATGTTCATATTTCGTATTTTTGTTATAAAAAATATTTTCTAATTCAAAATTATCTAAATAACTGGGTCGAGTAACTCCTGAATTGGACAAAAATCAAAACAAATCTCTAAAGACTAGGCTTGAGCTAAGAATTATTGGGATAAAAATCGATTCAAACTTGGTTTTAGGTTAATTTTAGTGTATAATCTAATAATGGACCCCACTAAACTAGCTCATTGCCATCACAATGTGAGAAACTATAACATAATTTAGCCATAAAGTTTAAATTAATTATTATTACATGTTTATATTGATGAACCAATGAATTTTTTAGATCAGGTGTAAGGCTAAGGCTAGAATATGGTTCAAAATTTTGGTGGCTCGATTGAGATAGTTTTTTAATATATAAACATACCTAACTATTCATTTAATACTTTTAAACATAAATATGTAACTTTTTTTTTTACTCAAATTTACTTTTTCTTAATAAATATGCATAAACATATGCATATTTTTTTATTTAAATTATATGAAAATACTTACTATTTATCAATTTAATAAATCGATAGGTCAAATAATTCATAAGTTAAGCATAAACTAAGATAATTTTTTTAACAATTAGGTCATGGTCAAGTTGGCTTAAAAGTTGAATTGTTTAAGCATTTTTTAATATTTATATCCCCATTCTAACTCTTCAAGCCAAATCAACAAAATAAATTTAGGGTCAATAAAATATTGAATTGGCCAAGTTTCTTAGAAAATTGCCGAATATGGGTAGCTGATATTAGAAGGATTGTTTTAGAGGTTATGTCTAACGACATCAAGTCTTATTTGAGGAGTGACCTGAAGATAAGGGTCATTTACTGATATTTCCTTTTTTAATCATTTTTTATATATATTTTTTATTCAATTTTTCTTTTTTTATATATAAACTAATTTTAATTGATTAATTTTTGCAAAATAGATATGTTGAGTGAATTTTACAAAATGAATAATGAGGTAATTGGTTAATTGACAAAACAAAATTACAAAATTTATCAAGAAGAAATGTATGTATATTTTATCATAAAAATAAGTTTATCAAAATAATTTTTAATTCAATCCGTGCATAAATGCGGGTAATAGGCATGTTTGGCACAAATAAAAGATTAGTATGCATATATGTCACAATAGGAAAAATTTGTTGGAAATGGTTATAAAATTACAGGTAAAACCAGAATTTTTTCTAAGTTTAGTCTAATTTTTAAGTGGGCCCGTGCATCGATTTACACGAGTCAAAGCGGTAGCGTTTTATGCAGCGTTGTGATTCACGTGGTATATTTGGTTGCTCAAAACCATTACCGAGTGAATGGGAAATTGAAACAAAAGTATGTTCCATGGAAATGGAGTTTTGGTGGAAATTCATAAAGGTTTGTATAAGGCTTGTCCCACATTGATTTGGTGGGAGGTTTTGAGAGGGTTTATAAGACATGGGTTTGGTACTTGGGGTGTGCCCCAAGTGGTACCAAAGTGTTTTAGAGGGAGAGGTTATGGGCTAGACCCATTGGATCCAAAACCACCACAGCGCATTGTCCGTCCGATCAATCGGCGGGCTTAGGCGTGGGTGTGAGGTTGATTGGGCTTGTTCGGTCCAATACTAATCTTTTTGGGCCAAAAACATTTGAAAGAATTCAAATTAAATTGGTTTGGATTTAATATTCATCCAAACAAGGCCCTTCTCGTTTTCAAATAGAATTAAACTGGTTTGGATTTATTGTTCATCCAAACAGGGCCTTTCCTGTTTTTGAACCCAACAGATTTAAATCTGTTTGAATTTCAAACCAAACAGTGCCTAACCTATTTGTATCTGTTTAATTCAAATTGAACATGTACAGTACCTGTTTAATTCAAAACCAAGAGCCACCTATACATCTATAAATAGACCAGCCTCCTATTTGGATTTTCACTCTAATTTTCGTACTCCTTCTTTTGCTTTAGATCTCTGCCATATTGCTGCATTTTATTTCTGAAAGAAAGAGTGTAAACATTTTGTGTGTTCGACGGACGAATAAATTGTAGTGCTGCATTTATTCGTTGATAGATCATTTCATCACGGGAGATAGGCGTCCAAATTACGAAAGAAATCTTGTGGAGAGGATGAATCATCTTAAGGACACAGTGTTAAACCTTGGACTTGATCGAAAAATTATTCAAAGAAATTAACCAAGTAAGTTGTTTAATTTTATTACATTATTTATTTATTTATTTAAATCGATTTCAATTTTGTTTTTGTAACAAAATAAAATCATTTTATTTATTATTTATTATTTGAGTTTGATTTTTGTAATCAAACAAATTTTCTCATTTTCTTTATTTCTTTAAATTCTAATTGTTGTTTTGTACATAATAGAATTAAAATCTTTTAAATCTGATGAAGATTGGCCAACAAAATTATGTAGTGGTCTCTAGGCATTGTCACATGGTGCCTCAACTTAATATGATTTATTGAAATTATGAGATTTAGTACTTTTTGTTAGATTAATGGAAGACAACTTAACAAATGTCAAGTGTCTATTAGTGTGAAGTAATGCTCCTAAACCACCCAATAACCACTTCCACAATGGTTCTGATCTGCAGACTCGGTCATATCCTAAGCATTAAAATGGTCTACCCTAGAATCGTGCTTTGTAGCATATGGACAATCTAGTTGTACATATAGTCTGACTTTAGTAATTGAGTTAAAAGTAAAAAAATTAATTAAATTTTTTTTTTGAGTCATATCATATCTTTATTTTTATATTTTTTTAAAAAAAAAATTAAAAAAATTAAAAAATTGACTTTGAATTTACTTCTCAAAACACCCCATAAATGTGTCAATAGGTCCTCATCAAAAAATTATTAAGTATTGTATTTATATTCTTTCACCAATAATCAATTATCATATTCTTTTATGTACCTTAATCATCTAACACAAAATCATAATATTTCACATTCTCTATTAATTATAATAACATAGAGCACCACATTACGCCCTCTTAAATACTTAATAATCAACCGCCTCTATCTCCCCTAATTAGCAAAATCGTGGCCCATTTTATTTTTGAAATACCAAATCAATTGTCACATTTCACATCTTATGTAAGTCCGCACTTTGCCATTTTATGAGTTTCACAAAACATTCATATAATATAATTCATGAGGTATGAGACACAGGATGAACACTTGTATTTGGGGGGTGTAAGGCGACCACCACCTAAAAGTTTTGAAAAAAACCCCTTAGATATAGTATTAAAATTACAAATATTTTAAAATTATATAGGTTAAATCATCCCAAAGTTTTTGCAAAAATTTAAGAACCGCCATTTCTACTTTAAAATTTAAAATTTTAATTATTTTTTGATAAATACTAAAAATAATAATAATAATAATTTATTTTTAAGTATGATTACTTTTTATTTCAAATTTAGTAATGTTAAAATAATTGAGAATTTATTTGTTACTCTCACAGTTAATCTATGTGGATCTTCTTATAAAAGGCATGATCAATAGAAAGTTGTTCCAGCTGAAGAAATTGTAACAAAACTTGCCATTGATGAAGTGAAATTGGTAAAGGAAAAAATCAAGTTAGGACATTGAAATGGGTTGGAGATACTCGATAGGGTTCTCACTTGGGATCTATTTCCAGTTTGATAAATATGTCTAGTGCAACTTGTTCAGTCTTAAGTAATGTCATCAATGATGGAGCCACCTCTACTCAATGCGGAATCTTGGATGGAGTTTATGATAAGATTACATCTTTTGAGTTTGTGTTTATCTAACATCTTATGAGAAATATTATGAGGGACTACTGATGATCTTTGCCAAGCTTTGCAACGTAAATCCCAAGATATATTGAATGCAATGCATTTAGTGTCAACTACAAAAGCACTTGTTCAAAAATATAAAGAAGATGAATGGATTTCTTTGTTGGAGAATGTTCAACTATTTTGTGGAAAATATGACATAGATATTCCTGATATGAGTGCTTATTACACATCTGGTAGAAGTCGTTCTTGTCACCAAAGAGATCACATTACTATTGAGCATCATTTTCGGGTTGATATTTTCACAATTATATGTGATTCTCAATTGCAAGAATTGAACAACAGATTCAAAGAAGATGTGATGGAATTGCTTATTCTTAGCTCTGCTTTAGATCCTAGGGATGATTACAGTTCATTCAAAATTGAAGATATATGCAAGCTTGCAAGTCAATTTTATTCTAATGACTTTACAGAGCAAGAAAAAATACATTTAAAATTCCAATTGCAAAACTACGAGACTGACATCCTTAAGCGACTGAGTTTATTGGTTGTTGACAATTTCGACTTGTGCCAAATGTTGGTAACAACAAGGAAGTCAACAACTTATCCTCTTGTAGATAGATTAATTTGTCTTGTTCTAACCGCCCGGTTTCTCGGTGACAACAAAAGCGTGCATTTTTGACCATGAAAATTGTAAATACTAGATTAGCATAGCAGGATGGATAATGATTTTCTTTCAAGCTACTTGTTAACATATGTTGAGAAAAACAATGCTTGAGATTTTGATATAGATTCCATCATAGATGCTCTTTATATTATGAAAGAATGTCAAGTCTGACTTTAGATGTCTAAGTAGATATGTAGAGCAAATAGTTGCTTTATTGAAAATTAATATGGATTTAGTAGAACATATCCGGTTGTATTTTAATAATATTTTGTAATTATATATGATGAATGGAAACATCTAATTATACATTTTTGTGATAGTTGGGTAGAAATTGATATTGTATATCACATGCTCATTACAAATTTTTTGATTGTATATTTTTCTCAAGTTTTGCATTGAAAACATAATTTGTCAAACATAGCATTACTAAATTACTACTCACAAATAGCTTGGCTAGACAAGGTGTTTCCTCAAGGTTTGACCTACACAAAACAATATCAAGCGTTGAAGCATAGAAACTTCAAACTTCTTATAGAAATTTATCAATTCTCTTTTCTAGTTAAACATGTTTCAAGTGGGTTTCAAATTATGTCACTCATGTGTCTAGGTCCTAAACATGCCTAAAGGGTCCAAGGAAAGGGAGAGAATTGACGAAGTCAAGTTTTCAATTTTCCAAGGCGGCCAATCCACTCGAGCGATTGCTTCACAGCTCGAGCAACGAATGAATATTTCCAGAAGTTCAAGTTTGTAATAGGAGATTCTAGGAGTTTCTAAAGTGCACTCGCGCCACCCTTCAACCTCTCGAGTAGTTAACTAACTTAGTCGAGTTCTTGGGCGATGCCTTTCGGCGGTATCTTCACTTCTCGGCGATGATCTCTGAGCAGTCTGCGATTCGAATTGCTCTTTTCTAGGCTATTCTAGGTCTTCCAAACTCAATTTTCAAGCTTTCAAATCCCACATCTTGATCCATAACATCCTATTAATCATATATATATAGTGAAAGAATAATAAAACTTAGGATTATGCATTGATTTGAAGATTAAACAAGTAATAAATACTTTAATTCAAGTTTCTCAACCTTTTCACCCCTTTCTTTCATTCAATGTTTTCAATTCTTCAAAACCAAGTTCTAAAATTTCTTAATCATAAATAAAGGTGTAGGTTCATAGCATAGTGTTTATTGTGTGAGTGATTTTGACCACCTTTGCCGCTTAGTAATTAGTTGTAGAACAGGCGAGAATAGATGGCACCTATTTGACACCTTGAAATATAGGAATCATGGTGGTTCTTCCACCCGGGGGTACTCCGACGATCAAGTCAGTACTCAATATCTCTCAAGGATAATCAATCATCTATTCAATTCACAAGCTTGAGTATAAAAAACATACCTTAGACCCATGGGGGTGCCTCTCTTTTATAGCCAAATCAATTCTAATCCCAACGGGAGCCTAACTCCAATGGACTCAGGATTACTGCTAATCTGGGACTCCCAGTGGGATTAGTATAAACTCCCTAAGAGTCTCACCTTTACTCAAACTGAAGTCTCCTCCCATTCTAGGACTCTTGTCCCTCATCTAGGTTGAGTTCCCTTTTCATTCTAGGACTCTTGTCCCTTTTCCACTTATCTCGGATTCCGATATCTTCGGAGATAACCTCGACCTTGCCGAGATCACCTCGGCGTCATGACCAGGACACATGGCACCTCGGCTGACACGTCGGCGTCACCGTGCCACGTGTTGGTACTCAGAAAATATATTCCCTAGCCCCTAGGTTCTATTACCTCGGCATTACGAGGTGATGGAACCTACTGCTCGTTCATCTGTGCCCTCTATCAGAGATCAAACTCGCCGACCTCAAAGTTTCCTGGACTTTACTGTCCACTTTTGTCAAGTATCAAGCTTCATACTTTCCAAGCTATTCGAGATCATACCTTCTAGCCGAGGTTTCTGGTTTCATTAATTTCATAAACTCAAAGAGCTTTGCATCCGCTCTATTCACATTTTCTGGTGGGTTCTTGATTTCCAGTCATCAATTTGACTTTTGCGATCTTCATATCGGCGTTCACTTATCTTGGTAGGTTTATAAACTCTTTTATTAAGCTCAATCTTTCATAACCCTTACGAATCCGTTTACTTGCCCTCTGTTGCCTTCTATTTTAAATCTTTTTTAAGCTTTGAATTGTTTGAATGCTGGCATTGTTCTTGTCATATCCCTTTACATTTGCTAGCATCGTGTTTGGGCCATTGCTTTCTTGTTCTTCACATACTTACTTAGTGCACTGCACTTGGCTTTATTCATGAACTTTGTTGTCTTCTTGACTCTGAATTTTCTCTTTCTAGCTCTTTTGCTTAAATCCGTCATTGTTCCAAGTTTTCAAGCTCTTGCAATTGTTTTCGTTCCTCTCATCCGTGAAGCTTTTCGCCGTTCCGTCTTGTCTGCAACCGTTGCACGACCTCGGTGACCTTCATCTGGCTCCACCTTTCTGGTAAGCCTCTGTTCCTTTCATTCTCAATTCTTCTATGCTCTTTCTAAGTTACGCTTCATTGTTTATCACCATTCTTGTTTTACCCGTTGTTTCCAAATCATCTTCTTGAATACACAATGTTCACATATTTGTTGATTTACCCTTTGTTCTTGGCTTGACACACCTATGCAATCTTTTCGTTTTGAACACTTGCCTTTGTTTCACCACTTTCTTGCTATTGTTCTTGAGTCTATATTTACGTGTCTTTTTCGGGTTTTGCTTTCAATCCGCCTTCAAAACTCCGAGGTGCTGTCCGAGAAAGGCGTTGATCAAACTCTTGAGATTGATCTTTGAGCTCATATTTGAGATGGCTTCTGAGAAGTTCCTTCAAAGCTGTCTTACGGAGGTGAGACACAACTTGCCCGATCTTAGAGTAGTTTGCTTCTTTCTTGAAATTGATCTGAGGTAGCAGTGAAAGCTCTTCAATTATTGCTAGAAATTTGAACCATCGTCGTTTGTCGAGCGGATCGATCCAACGTTCTTGCTTTTAGTCCCTAGTTCTTTAAGGTCTTCATTCTTTGTACTTTTGTTTTTTGCATATGTAATTTTTTGCCTCTGAAAAATGTACATTGTTGGCGATCGTCATCGCTTTGTTTGAACAAGAAATGTTTGTTTCTTTCTGAGTGTTGAATGCTTTCTTACATTTCTTGCCTCGGATAAGCGTCTCTTGAATTATCATCGGTAGACACCTTGGATCAACATAACCTCGGTACTTTATTTCTACAAGTGTGTTGAGAGGCTTTCAAGTCTTTGCTTCCTCATTCTTCTCGGTGGCTCCTTCTTGGCGTCCTCGAGGACTTACTGCGTCCTCGTGTCCGATCTCTACCTTCTCTGGTTCTCGTATGATTCTATACTTTAGAAAAAATGTACATGTCTTTCCAAAGTATACCTTAAGCTAATGCAATTTCCTCGGGGTGTCACGTTGGTTGTACCCATTGATTTATTTGGCCTCGGCTTAACACTTGAAAATATTTTAACAAATATTTTCACAAGTGTTCTTCAAGACTTCTTCCATTATCTTCAAGTCTTGGCAACATGGTTATCTCGGATGACCATATCTCGGAAATGTCTTCGGTTTATCTCGGCTATACCAAACTTGTAAATTGCTTTAAATTTCAACAAGTGGTAGACTTCATAATCTTCGGTTAACTCATCTTGTAATTTTGCTCAAAAATTTCAACAAGTGTTAACATTCCTTGCTTTTAATTATCATTCCTTCCTGCACCTTCTCCTGCCCATAAGTTGCACTTAGGATCACATTAGGGAAGTTGGCCGTCTTAGTAGTCACAGACACTGATGTGTTCTTCTTCGCCGATGTATTAAAACTTCTCCCTTTAGACCCTCTTTCTCTTGGCCTTTGCAAACTATCATCATTGTTTCTTTGAAGCATTTATTCCTTTCACAATTGTGATTACCACGGCGTGTACTTAGTGGTTTTGTTCTAATCAAAAGCGACATTTGACTCGGCGAATCTTTTGCCGACACTTAACTTTGTGCCCTCTCTAACCACGAATTTCAACAAGTGTTTAAGCCATTCTTCATTCGATTTTAACTCTGCTTGTAAACTTTTCTCGGGTTTCAACATCATCTCAGTTTAACTTCGGTTAAACATCATCTCGGTTTTTTGAAGTTCTTTCTTTTTTGTCGCTTGTACTCTTGTACCTTTTTGCTTTTCAGACAATGTAAGCTCTGCATATGGCCGATATGCCCCCTTGTTCTTGAATGTCTAATTTAACTTTCCTTCTCTGAATGTTTATGCCTTTGTCTTTTCTTGACTGCCTTTGCATGATTCTATACTTAGTATATTCTGCGTGCCTTTCATTCTTTGCCTTCTTTGTGCAATCTTCTCGGGTTACATACCTCGGGTATAACAATGATGATTTACCTCGGGAAGAACTTGACTGTAAATCTTTTCATAACTTTCAACAAGTATAGAACAAATACTATTTTAATCTCAACATGTAAACTTTTAGTAAGTTTGAACAAGTGTAAAATATATACTATTGTTAATTTCAATTTGTAAACTTTTAAGTAAGTTTCAACAATTGTTTAAACAATGATCTTAGTTTTTACCTTAACCTGTAAATTGCTACAAATTTCAACAGATGTTTAAATATCATATATCGGCTTACCTTTGCCTTGTAAATTGCTACAAATTTCAATAAGGATTAACATATCTTGTAAAGTTTCCTCGGGGTTTATAACAAGTGCTAAACAATGATCTATTTGTAAATTGCTACAAATTTCAACAAGGGTTTAAACAATATAATTAGCTTTTACTTCAACTTTGTAAATTCTGCCAAATTTCAGCAGATGATCACATGTAAAACTTCAACTTGTAAATTGCTATAAATTTCAACAAGTGTTAAGCATCTTTTTGGTTTTAGCCAACCGGTAGATTGCCATGATTCTGTAAGTAGTAACATCGGCTTCCCTTCAACTTGTAAATTGCTACAAATTTCAACAAGCGAAGAAAAAGCGATAATCTACTTAACTTCAACTTGTAAATTGCTACAAATTTCAACAAGTGTTAAGCTTTGTATCGGTTTGACCAACTTGTAAATTGCTACAAATTTCAACAAGTGGTAAACTTTGTCTCGGTCTGACCAACTTGTAAATTGCTACAAATTTCAACAAGTAGTAGACTTGTGTATCGGTCTGACCAACTTGTAAATTGCTACAAATTTCAACAAGTGGTAGACTTTGTATCGGTCTGACCAACTTGTAAATTGCTACAAATTTCAACAAGTGGTAGACTTTGTATCGGTTTAACCGGTTAAGCGTCTTCTCGACTTAACCCGATTAAGTATCTTCTTTGGATTCAAAGCGGGGTTTTCAATCCGCCAACCGGTCGATCTCGTGTGGTTTCTTTTTATCCTCTGGGATCTTAGGTTTGCTCGTTGTGCTCTTCTCTTCTCACACTTAAGCGCCGAGATCTTATCTTCTTAGATCTGCTCACTCGCGTTGAGCTCTTCTTTTCTTGAACCTACTCATCTAGGCGAGATCATGTCTTCTAGGGTCCGGGATCTGAAATCCGGGACCTGCTCACTTAGACTGAGCTCTTGTCTTCTTGGGCCTATTCATCTAGGCCGAGATCATGTCTTCTAGGGTCCGAGATCTGGAATCCGGGATCTGCTCACTTAGACTGAGCTCTTGTCTTCTTGGGCCTATTCATCTAGGCCGAGATCATGTCTTCTAGGGTCCGAGATCTGGAATCAGGATCTGTTCACTCGGTGAGCTCTTCTATCCTTGAATGTCATCTCCTTGGGAGCGCTCATGACCCCTATCTTTGTACCCCTCACGGAAGGGTTTTCATCCCGTTTATGTCGACATATTTTCCATCCTTACTAAACTAGTCGTTTAAAACCGTTGATATTATGCGGAGGTGGCCATCTATTCTCCTTCGTTCCTGACGGCGCCAAATTGTGTGAGTGATTTTCGACCACCTTTGCCAGCAATAGTAATTTTGTAGAACAGGCGAGAATAGATGGCACCTCTTGACACTAGAAATATAGGAATCAGCGGTGGTTCTTCCACCCGGGGGTACTCCGACGATCAAGTCAGTACTCAATATCTCTCAAGGATAATCAATCATCTATTCAACTCACATGATTGAGTATAAAAACATACCTTAGACCCATGGGGTGCCTCTCTTTTATAGCCAAATCAATTCTAATCCCAACGGGAGCCTAACTCCAATGGATTCAGGATTACTGCTAATCTAGGACTCCCAGTGGGATTAGTATAAACTCCCTAAGAGTCTCACCTTTACTCAAACTGAAGTCTCCTCCCATTCTAGGACTCTTGTCCCTCATCTAGGTTGAGTTCCCTTTTCATTCTAGGACTCTTGTCCCTTTTCCACTTATCTCGGATTCCGATATCTTCGGAGATAACCTCGACCTTGCCGAGATCACCTCGGCGTCACGACCAGGACACATGGCACCTCGGCTGACACGTCGGCGTCACTTTGCCACGTGTTGGTACTCAGAAAATATATCCCCACATTTATCTTGCTCAAATCTTACATAAGATTAGTTCAAAACATAATTTTTATATCATTTCCTCAAACTCTTACCTAATTTCCAAACTTTCCTATTTTCTTTTTATTTCAATCTTCGAAAACTTATTCCTAATCAATTTTTGGCTATGTTTTGATATGGAAATATAGAAGAGGGTGGGGTTTCTTACCTCGTAGTGATTTTCTTGGAATTTCTAGGCTCAAATCCTTAGCTCTTTTGAATTTTCTTGCATTTTCTCTCTTTTTCCTCTTCTCTTATTCTCTTCTTCTGCTTCTCCCTATTGTTCTTGAGTTCTCCAGCAAATACCTTATTTCTTTGGCTTGAGACATAAGGTTTTATATGGTGTGAATGGGGCAAAAGTTATAAGTTTCCTTAATTAGCTAATCTCCTTAGTTTTGGCCTAGCTAACCAAGTTTAAAACTAAATAATCTAATCTTATTTTAATCATACTTATCCTAATTAATCCTAATTAGCGGTTTGGCAAATAGCATGGGATATACCGTTCATTAAACTAAAGCCTTTAAGCTTGAATTAAGGCATAGGGACATCCTATGATTTACAAATTCCACTCTTGACCATCCCCTAACTTACAGCGTGAGACCAGCGATATTTTCTAAGGTTAAGGTTCCAAACCACCTTCTCCTTCTCCTATCCTCCTACATATAAACACTTACCACGAGGTTAATATGCATGAATGTCATTATATGCATATGCATGAAGTGTCGGGTGTCACGATGGATGTGTCAATTAATGCTTTACTTAGAAAATGAAGGACCCTAATAAGGATGGAAATCTCTCTCCATTAATAATGTCAAATGGCTCATAGAATGAAAAATAAACCAAGAAAATAGAAAATGGTGGACCTTAGGATGTGTTTGTTTAGACGGACTGGATAAGGGGGGATTACAATCCATCGGACTTGAATCCTAGGACTGTGAATCTCTCAGACTATTTGGTTGGATTGGATGTGTATCCTGTATTTGTTTTCTCATGGGATTAGATGTCTGGAAATGACTATTTTTAATAAATCCAATGTTTGGTGATAAGGATAAATGAACAAAAGACTATTTTACCCCTTTCAATTGTTTACTAAGTAATAACAATATTAAACATATCTTTAATATTTTAATTATTTTTAGATTAAGTAAAAATTTATTTTATTTTATTTTTTACACTATTAAGTAAAATTATTTTTTAAAAATTAAACAAATAAAATATCATTAAAAATATATGTTATTTTTAATTAAAATTTTAAATAAATTTATTTTAAAAAATAATAATAATTAAATTATGAAATTAAATGAAACATGTATTAAAATTTAAATAATGAAATTAAATAAAATATAAGCAAAATTTTAAAATAAAATATGAATAAAATATGTAGAAATAATTATTTTAAAACTTAAATAAATCAAACATCAATAAAAGTTAAATAAAATTATTTTGTTTTTAAATTGAGACATTTAAATTTTATTGAATTTTACTAAATATAATACATAATTAAATAGTAGAGGGTCAATATGGTCATTTAGCCATCTAATCCCATGGGCTTGTTATCCCGTGAAAATTGTCCCACACACCCCGGGATAGTGTAATCCCACATATAGGGGATAAGAGTGCTGGACTCCATGTCCGTGGACTAAAAAAAAAACAAATGCGGATAAAAGGCTTCCAATAGATTACAATTCGAACAATAAATAATCTCCCTAATCTCCCCAATCAAGCGCATCCTTAGAGTGTGTTTGATTGGGCCGAATTGATAAGGGAGGATTATAATCCATTGATTTGAGTCTGGACTGTGAATCCCCGGACTATTTGGTTGGATTGGATATGTATCTGTGTTTGTTTCCTCATGAGATTAGATGTGCGAAAGGACTATTTTTAGTGAATCCAACGTTTGGTTGGATGGATTGGATAGGATAAATGACCAAAAGACTATTTTACCCTTTTTCAATAGTTTATTAAATAATAGCAATATTAAACATATCTTTAATATTTTAATTATTTTATCTAGATTAAATAAAAATTTATTTTATTTTATTTTTACACAATTAAATAAATTTAATTTTTAAAAATTAAATAAATAAGATAAATAAAATATCAATAAAAATATATGTTATTTTTTAATTATAATTTTAAATAAATTTGTTTTTAAAAATATTAATCATTAAACAATGAAATTAAATAAAACATCTATTAAAATTTAAATAGTGAAATTAAATAAAATATAAACAAAATTTTAAAATAAAACATCAACAAAATATCTATAAAAAATTATTTGAAAAAAATTAAATAAATAAAACATCAATAAAAAGTTAAATAAAATTATTTTATTTTTAAATTGAGACATTTAAATTTTATTGAATTTTACTAAATATAATACATAATTAAATAGTAGAGGGTCAAAATGGTCATTTTACCACCTAATCCCAACAGTAGATTGTCCCCCCAAAACTGTCCCACACCCCCTCCCCCAGGACACAATAGTCCCCCATATGGGGGATAAGGAGTCCAACGGACTAAAAAAAAACAAATAGCGGATTGGATGCTTCTTCCATTACAATCCATACGAGAATAGTCCCCGCTTATCCCTAATCAAACACACCCTTATTGTATTATCTTCTTATAAATTTTGATCAAATTAGATTCAACACTGTGTTCTTAAGGTGATTCGTTCTCCACGGTGCTTTTAGATTATAGATGTCTATCTCCCAAGATAAAATGATTAACGACAAGCGGTAGTAGTATTACCAATTAATTGCCAGCGAACACACTCGTGTTTATACTCTTTTTCATTGAAAATTAATGCGATAAAATGCGAAGCAAAAACATAAAAGAAGAGCGAAAAATTGGATAATCAAACCAAATAGAGGACTTGTCTATTTATAGGAGAACCGGTGGCCTTCGGAATAGACTTCAGCAGTAAAAACCTATTGGGACAAAAATGAGCAGTAATATTTCTAGGAGAATTGGTGGCTTTTAGATGAGACTTAAGCGGTAAAAAACCTATTTGGGATAGAGTTGAATAGGTGAAAACACATTCGACAGATTTGAACAAAAAGACCTATTTGGGTTGAATTTAAGCAGTAAGAACTTGTTCAGCTTGGAGGAATAGGTGCATTGGACCAAACGACCAACGTTCAAAAACGGTGGGGTCAATTTAGAATTAATTTTGAATTTCAAATTCCAAATGGTAGGAATTTAATTTTAGACAAAATAAGAGTTAAATGTTTGTGGCCCAAAAAGATAAGTATTGGGCGGACAAACCCAACCCAACTTTGCCCAAGCAGGCGGCATGTATGCAATACAAACCTTGGAGCTCTCCAAGATACAAACTCAAGGCTTATAAACCCACACCAAATTTGCCCACCAAAACAATGTGGGACAAACCTTATCTCTATCATTTATTGAAATTTCACCAAAATACCATTTTCATAGTGCTCATTTTAGTATCAATTTCCCGTTCACCTGATAATAGTTTTGAGTAACCAAATATACAACGTGAATCGTTACGTGGCAAAGAAGGTGTTGCCACATGGACTCGGCAACTTTGGCTCATGGGTCTTATTTGAAAAATAGACTAAAGTTTAAGGCCTCATTTGGGAACATATTTTTTTTAGTAATTTTTTGACTTTTTGGCTAAAATATGATATAAAAAAATTAGTATGTTTGGAATATTTTTTAGTTTTTTACGAAAGAAGTGCAAAAAATAGAGAAAAAATGAAATTTTTGACTTTTTGAGATAAGTTGCTGGCTTTAATTTTTTTAGTGATTTTTTAACTTTTAAATTAAAGAGTGATATTGCCAAACGAAGCCTACGAAAAATCTGTTTTCTTCCCAACCATTTTTCCAAACCATTCCGTATATATAATACTAGGAGTCTTTGTACAAGAAAAAGAATAAGGAAAGGAAAAGAGTAAGGCAAGATTTGAACCTACCCAATTAGGCAAGATTTGAACTTACCCAATACGAAAGAATACAAAGAATTATATATATATATATATACTTCATATATTAACATATTAGCCTTGCCCGAAGAGGTGAGTTTTGTCTTCAAAATGCAGCTAAAAGCTGAGTTTTGCTTTTATTTTTATTTTTGTATAGAAGTACAATAGAACTCCCTCAAAATCTTTTTTCTCCTTTTTCTTTCTAATTATTTACTTTCTCTTTTAATATCAGGATTCTTGTTCTTTCTTTTCATTGTGATACGAGGAAGAAGTGCAACATGAGGAGCTATACTGTGATATTCTCATACTATTATTCTTTTTTCTTTTTTTTTTTTCCATTGGTTTGTTAAATTGTTTAATTATGATTTTTTATTAGAAATTCTCTTTATCTATAGGCATCTTTTGGTGCTTCTATTTGGACCGAAACTTCAATTTCTAGTAGCCAAGAGATGTACTTCAACCAAAACAAGGAAGGTGGCATGTTTCGTCTTGTGCAATTCAGGTCTTGACGAGGCCAAGCAACTTTATGGTGCTCTAATCTTGTCGACATCGAACTTGGCATGTTTTACAATTCTGGTGAGACCTTATGTTTTATAAAGTAATCTAATATTATCTTGAGTATTTTTGTACCGCATGTTTTTGGATTGTGCATTTTTTACTAAATAATTAAAAAATATATAGAAAAAATTAAAGAAATATTGGTAATTGGTTTAGTTGATAAAACATATTTTAGGTGGAAGGAGAAGGAGGTTTTTTTAGCCTTGAAACAAGGTACAAGCTTGAAAGACATTTTGGAGAAATTTGTTGATGTAAAGAAATTTTATGAGGATAATCGGATTACACCTTTCTACCAAAAGATTTTGGCGTAAGTACTAGTACTTAAAATTTAGTATTTCATGATACAAATAATTATAATTCTTTTAATGCTTATTAATAAATATTTTTACCAATGCGTGACTTACTTCTAGTGGTAAGGCATTTGATGGATACCACAGTCAAGTGCACACTTGATCTGTCGGACATTTATATTTTGAATGGTGGACATGTTATGATGACAAATTTTAAATTGAGAGGTATGGCAAAATGTATAATTTATTCCTTGGCAAAAAATTGTATAATTTATTCTTATTATACAATTATTAGTACATCTGAGTTTCTTTGTCTAAATAACATGGTTTAATTGCAGGTTGTCCTAGTTCAATTTACGAATGGAGAGAATTAGCCGTGGTTGTGAAGGCTATAAATGAAAGTACCAATTATGAAGCAAACATGGAAATGAATATTTTTATAAATTATCTTGAAAGTGAAAATGCAAAGTAAGTGCCTTATTAGATTTTTATTTTATTTATTATTTATTTTTATCTGGACTCTTACTAGCAAAGTTATTTGGGGAGCAAAATGAATCATTTGGATGATACGCGACGTTCTCTTATATTGTAAACTAATAAATTTGGCTTCGTAGCAATGGTATTATACATGTTTCTTAAACTTGATTTAGGCCCAATTACAATAAATAAAAGTTGAAATTTTTCTGATCGTTACACCTTTGGCTATGAATCTTGCGTAGAAAATTCTGAACTTGATTTCATAATCTCGGCATGTTTTCCCTCTTTGTATCTTTGACTCCCTATTTAGATTTTCTCTTCTTGGATTTCTGTAGTTTCTCTATGTATGATTTTTCTCTTCTTGTATTTCTGTAGTTTCTCCATGTATGAATATATGCTCTGTGTCTGCTAGGTGTTTGATAAAATGCCATAAAAGCAGTATTTGTGTCTCTGTCTCTGTGTCTATCCTGTCTCTCTACTCGGCTTTCGTGTATTTTGTTGTAAATATTTATTTTCTCTATGTTTTATTTTTATCTTAATTGAGTTGTTGAAGCCATAAGCAAACATATATAGAAGTAAAGAACTTCATTGGGTCTTCGTCAAAATTCATAAATGTGAAAGTGAAACATTGAATGCTATTATCTTGAAGTCTTTTTAAATATAAACTTGTGTTTCATATTTCTTGCTAAAGTTATTTGGAATTGGATGATCTTTTCAATAAATATATAATATATAATATTTGCAGCGATAAATCCGAAGCGGTACTGAAATTTACCAATACCAATACATACCGTACAAATGGAAAAAGCGGTACATTATGCGGTATGAGATTGACAAGTTTGAGCGATATTGGTGCTGTTAATAATAATAAAATAAGTGACAGTGGGAAGGCAAGCCACTGTCCACCTAATCCACTTAGGATCAAAACCCAACTTGGCCATCTTGTAAACAAGGCTTTTCTATTCTATCATAAGTTTTTGTTAAATCAAGTTTGAAAGCAATGAATTGTACCTCTTATTCTAAAGATAATGCTCTATTTCTAGGGCCTGAGAATGTTATAAAATATTTGTTGCCCTTCTTGAATGCTTATCGGAACTTTGTAATAATGACATGCATTACATTGCTCAACATGTTGGACATAACCTTCACCACAATCTTGTAAACAACATTACATAGAGAGATTGGTTATAATGGGTGAACTTTGTCGCAATCTTGTAAACAACACTACATAGAAAGATGGACTATAATGGGTGGATAGAGGAGGGATTTTCATCTTTGAACTAGTGCAATGTGTTTATAATTCATGGTTTGTAACAAATGACACGAGTGGAAAAATTGTGGATTGGACATGAAAAATTAGCACCTACCACATCCCAAAAATGTTGGAAAAAGGCCGAATTCGTGCCATCAAGTTTGATACATATCAAATAGAGCAATTGGTTGCTCCACTTGTTCGCTAATATACTTCCTCACTTGACTCGTAATTTGTCTCTACAAGTTACTGCTCGTATCTATATGTGATTTTGTCTTTGTGCATATATGTTTCCATTTTTTTCTTAAATGAAGAAAGTCTTCATCCATCATTAAAATTACAAAAAAAAAAAATTATGTGTAATTTTAATTTTTATTTTTGTTTATCAAACGATTTTTTTGGACCATTGTCTAATTTGTTGCGAAAAAATAAGTGACTTGAAAAATCAAATATAAGTGTTGAAATATTTTTGATTTTAAATTTTAAATTTGGTTGGGGTTCTTTTCTCATGGAGAGATCTTGATTGTGTTATAAAAATTTTGGTAGCAGATTGAAAGATGATTAATTAAAATATTTGAGTAGTTTTGGAAGGTATTTATAACAATTATTTTCATAGTGAGTTATGTTCTTATTTTTGCCATTTTTCTTGTAGGTGTTTTCTTGACTTATCCAAGCGCCTCTCTTTTGGACACCGAAGAGAGGAGATTATTTCCTCGTGCTTTTGGAACTTCATAAAAGGAAAATCTTCTCTATCTAGTGTGATGAGTATCTCACCTTTTGGAGAAAGTGTCAATGTGATTGAAAACGATCCTATATTGAGGCAAATAAGCGAAGATGTGGACAATTACGAAAGCCAATTCGGAAAGGATCCATATGTGTCTTCTGTTTTCGATACACGTGAAACTGAAGTAAGGAACAACTTGGCCTTAATCAGCAAGTGCTTGTCCCACTTTCATGAACTGAAAATTACAAGCTTGGTAATAATTTTTTTTCCCCTTTTTTGTGTAATGTACTTTGGATATGATGTACTAAAATATTTGTTTTTTGAAATTATGTTATTTGATAGGGTCTCAAAAATGAAGATGAAGTAGCAAAATGTTTTGAAAAAGCATTCAAGGACTACATCGGACAACTATATAAGTGGGCGTTGATTTTTGAAGCTAGTTCACAAGTAAAATTACTTCCGCGAAAGACAATTTTGAGTAAGCTATACAAGGAACCATGAATGATGTTTTTGTGGTAATTAGTGGGCTTTTGATTCACAACCAAGAATTTACATTTTTGTAAGACTAGTGTTATGTATTGTGGAGGTCTTGATGAATCTTATCATCTTGTTTGTTTTGGCTCCATTGGTGATAGCTAGGAGCCATGACACATGAAGCTCAAAATTCAATGAATTCATAAGTTTTCATAAGTAAATGTCAACTGCGTACATGAAAACTTTTTATTAGTTTTTTCAATTGGTTGAAATTTTTAGCTAATCTTCTGTTTAAACTTAGCTTATTATGCAATACAATCCTTTCATTTGTCCTAGAACATATCTTTGTGCTACATATGCAATTTAGATAAGTGCTCGACATATCACTAAATGGGATTGTTTGGAGGAAAGCGGTGGGAGTAGGTGCGAAGTGAGTCTCAACGGCACCATTGAAGGTGTCCAGGGCTCATTAGGATGTTGTTGGATTGCTAACTGAAGTTTGTACCCATTTTGTCACTTGGAGACCTGTTTTTGTGGCAACAATCTCTAAAGGCGGCCTGTGATTTAATGGTCTGTTGCTACTATCTTTTAATGTTTTGTAAGATAATGGTTTCTTGAGAATATGACCTGAATATCTCCTATTGTGAATTGAAATTATGAACCAAAATTTAGCATTATTTGTTTGTAATGTTACTCTGCAGATTTCCTCTGTAGAATTAAGATATAATTTAAGTTGCCAGCAGATATAAACTGTGGTAATTGCTCTGCAGGTGCTTTGTGAATTTAATCATGTCAATCCACAAGATGATGAGGATGTAAAAGAGTTTTTGAATGTGTTTATTGACACATGGAAATGATCTTTTCTTTTCTTCTCTTTTATTTTTTTATTTTTTATTTTTATTTTTTATTGTGATTCTTTTATGCTATGTTTGATTGGGGGATTTGGAAAGGAATTTAAAATAGGGAAAAAAAAAGTGTGAAACTACGTAAAATGAATTCAATAGTGATTTAGACCCCCTCAAACTTCAACCCCACCACCCCCACACATACGTGGCGGGTGGTGATTAGAGGAAAAGGAAAAAGAAAAGAAAAAAAAGTGACCAATCAAAAAGAAAGGGGTCAAAGGTGGTGAGGGAAAGGGGTTCCAATCTTTATTCAAATGAATTATAGTCTATCAAACATACCTTATATGCTTCAATGGACTTTTGCATTCTCCCATTTTAAGATAGCATGTGGCCACGTTGAGATGTAATAGTTTTTCAAGCATCCAAAAGCAAAAGGTCAATATATAAGAGAAAAAAATGCTATATGACATACAGAGAGGTTGTTATGGTGGTGATAATGTGTGAGTAAATAATAACTCACTTTAATACCCTAATGATGTTTAGTTGGGAGATTTAGTTGGGAGATTTGAGAGAGAATTTGAAAAAGAAAAAATTAGATGAAATGTAGCGTATGTATCGTAGTTATTGTTATTCACTACGCATTAGAGGATACATCTCAACTGTGACAAACCTAGTTAACTAGCTGGCTCGTTTGATTCTTTGAACTTCATTGGTTCATCATTGCGAGTCAATTAAATATTTAAATTGGTCAACAGTCATTAGTTATGTTATTGAAATAAATGATTGTTTTCTGTCTTTTTTTGGTTTCTGTTTGTCTTTCATTTCTCTCTCTCTCTCTCTCTCTCTCTCTCTCTCTCACACACACACACACACACACACACACACACACACATTATTATACAAATACACCTCTGAAAAATTGACAATTAGGTTTACATCATTCTGTGGAGTTCAACATTTGACAAATGGTATTTGTAATAAGAAGTGATATTACTTCATCCATGAGTTGAATGACCTCGAATTAATCTGCTCAAGTTTGTGACAGAGAAGGCTGAAATTTGGTGATCACATTCATATGAAAGCCTCTGGATATGACACACAGTTCAAGCTTCCATGGCGCGATAAAGCTCAGTTAGGCTAATCGCTCGATGGTCTAAATGAATAGTAATCTGAAATGGGAGGTGAAAAGCTCTTCGGATACGCTACCCGGAAGATTTAAGCAACAAGAGAAAATTGCTCCTAATAAATAGATTTTGAATTTTGATCATCTGATATTGAAATTTTAAATGATAATAATAATAAGCTTCTCGATAATACTAACTTGAGTCTTGGCACTGATCCAGGAGTCTCCCCATATATACATCTCATGGTTGTTGGCTTTGGGTAAGCTCTGATCTGCATCCAACATAAAGGTTAAATTTCTCATTACAAGACATTTACCAGAATTTCATACAACAAAACAAAAACCAGTTAGCGGTAGTTTCAGTGGAATGCATAGAAGCATCTTAGACTAATGAGAAATGAAAACAAGATCTTTAATGCAAAGCTTGATTGATGCAAACTAGAAAAAATAAAAATAAAAAACATAATATTACCCAACCTATAGCGATCCCGGGTTTACCCCTTGTTGTATAGTGATCCGGACGTGTGTCCGTGGATGTTGGTAGTGGATTGTTGTCCTGTTTACGTCCTTTCATATATTGTATTTGAGTTATAGGATGTGTTAGGCGAGTTTGTTTTGAGTTGGTTGTATTCGAGCCAAGGGTTGCTGCCGAAATTTTGTCCTTCGCTCGGCGAGGAGTTGGTCGCCGGCGAGAGTTGAGTTTGTGTCTGTGGGTCGAGCAGCGGCTTCGCTGAAGCGGCGATCGCGTCTGGGCTGGAACTGAACACCATGATTTCGCTCGAGCGGTGATTCTTCGCCGAGCGATCTGGTTCGATCTTCGCCGGCGAGCGGTTAAATCGCTTCAGCGTCGTCTAATTCGAACTGAAGTCGAGTCCTGCTCGGCGAGATTTTCTTCGCCGGCGAAGCTTCAGGATGTTGGCTCGGCGAGACCTTTTGGCTCGAGCTACGGTTTTCACGGTCGCTCGGCGACCAAGTCTTCGCCGAGCGAGCTGTTTATATCGATTCATGACGGCGATCTAAACTTCACTTTTTGAAACTTTTACTTTTTAAAACCCTAAATCGAGAGCCTCTCTCTAGACTTGCCTTCTCTCTAAGAGATCATCTCCTAGAGTGTGAATCTTCCCTAAGTGCTTGGTTAAAAGATTGAGGTGACTTGGGCTTCGATCTAATCTGAAAATATTCGGTTTTGGAGCAAGTTGGGTGTTGGGTCTTCATCTCCTTTTGAGCTCAAACTTTGAGGTAGGGATATCCTACTCCTCTTTATGGATTTTGTCTTTGAATTTTAGCATTTTGATATGTTGGTAGTTGTTGTGTAATTTTGGGAAACTTTGGGCCATTGTGTAATTTTATAAAAGTTTGGGGTTTTGTCTATAATAAACCTAGAAGCATGTTTGGTATAGAAACATGGAATCAATGTTGAAACATTAGTGAAATTGGAACCTAAGGGTTGTAATGTTAATTATGGAAACGTCCTAATTACATTGATTAATTAATTTGAATAATTAATTGTGGAAAGCGAGGAATTGAAATTGAATTGAGTCATGGGTTATGACGATGCGAAGAATACATAGATTTTATGTATTGATATGTGATGTGTATAATTGTGATATATATGCATTGTGTTGTGTTGGAGGAGATAGGGGATGGACTCCACGGTTTAGGGGAAGATAGGGATGGACCTCTAAACCGGATGTTCCGGAGGAGATAGGGGATGAACTCCGTAGATAGAGCATGTATGCTTATCTAGAAAATATTGGCAGAGCATTTATGCTTGTCATGGAAAGTGTGAATATATCTGTTTTGTTTATACTTGTTGAAGTGATGAAAGAATGTAAGAGAATGGACCATCTATCAATTGGTAATCTTTTAGTCATTATTTATAAGCTGGTTTAGTGTATTTCTCTTTGTGGCTCACCCTATATGGGAACATCATTTTCGTCTTGGTAGCATGCCACCTCCAAGGACTTAGCTTGGGAGGCTAGTGGCGGACGGACTTTTTGGTTGTCTTTCCTTTTGCAGTGTTACATGTAAATTCAAGCCTAGGGCTTAATGTGTAAATGAGTTAGCACTCTACTTTCTTGTAACCAAGTGTTAACTTGGAAAGCTGTAAGCCCGTAGGGCATTTGCTTTTGTTGTTAACATGTGATACCTTTTGTAATAGCATTCTGATGAATGGAAGGACGTGGATCTTTTATATATCATAGCATGTTAATATTGTTGGTTTAATATCATTTATTTTGAGGGCGTTACAACTTGGTATCAGAGCGTACCGGGTTCGAATACTTTGGGTACGTGGGAAGTGATTAGGATCACAATGGGTTTGTCTCGCTTGATAGAGACTTAGTGTAGTGTCATATGCTATGTGTTTAATTGATAACGTGCTTATGTGATTATTTGGGTATGGGATTTAGTTTCTAGGATGTTGACTGGATCTTTGGGTTTCTGAGAGTCCCGTTGGAAAGGCACTTGATCAATGCTGTTTCTAACCGGTACTCTAGTAACGCCTTTGGGATCGCTATCATCCGGAAATGAAATTGTAAGTGCTTATGTGTTTATGTGCTTACGTGAGTGAATTCTGATTATTCATGTATTAGGGCGTGAGTGTTTAGTTATGGCACGTTGATAAATGTGCTAATGTTTTGTGTTACCTTTATTAGGATGTCGGGGCGAGCAAGAGGTGGTAGGCGTGGTAGGCCTAGGAGGCAGAAGTGCCATTCTGGGATGAAGTTCGGAGCTCAGAAGGGGTTGGTCGAGCCAATGTGGCCGAGCAGTGGGTCAAGAGCTATGGGTGCCTTGGCCCGAGAGATAGCAGGGGCCTTAGGTATTCTCAGAGCAGGAAATCAGGCAACTGAGGCAGGACCTTCTTTCTTGAAGAGGGAGTTCTTCCGGTCTAACCCGGAGGAGTTTGTTGGGGATCCTAAGGAGCCATTGAAGGCAGACGAGTGGCTAGAACAGATGAGTAAAACGTTCGATATGCTAGGCATTGAGGACGGAGCATTGAAAGTGACCTTGGCATCCTTCCAGCTGAAGGGAGATGCGGGTCAATGGTGGAAGTATGAGAAAGTTCGCGTGGGTGGTACTTGGGGGGCGTTTGTGAATGCTTTCAGAGAGGTTTTTATCATGATGGCTAGAGAGAGACTAAGGGATCAGTTTACCAAGCTTAAGCAGGAGGGTTTGTCTGTGGCCGAGTTTGAGGCTACATTTACTAGCTTGTCCAGGTTTGCACCTGAACTTGTGGCGACAGAAGAGCGCCGTTGTTATGAGTTTGAGCGGAAGTTGAGGTGGGACCTCAAGTTGAAAGTTGGTGGACCTTATATTCGAGAGTACAGGCATTTGGTGGATGCTGCAGCTCATATGGAGCTGATGATGCAGGAGGGAGAAGAGGAGAAACATGGGGGCTCCAAGAGGGGCCAAGAGGGACAGGGGGATGGCAGGAGGCAGAGGGGTTATAACCCTCAGCCGTCTCAGGGTGGTTTGGTCAGGTCGACTTTCCCAAGACTGAAAAGTGCTCCGGAGGGGCATCGGGAGAGTTCACCTGTTACAAGTGTGGCCACCGGTCACAAGGCTTCGCTTGCCCTGAAGGGCGGGGTCGAAGTCGCTTCTTCGTCACCTGCACCACGAGAGTCGAGTTCGGGCAGGGGCGGCCTGTCGTGTTACCGGCAGGGATGGCACATGAAGAGGTATTGCCCACGGTTGAGTGCCACTTCAGGAGAATCTGGTTCTAGACAGACGCAGGGATTTCAGCCAGCTCAGTCTGTGCAGGCCTCGAGGGCCAATCCGGGCTTCGTCCCAACAAGATCTGGCGATCCTATGCTCCGAGAGGCGAGCAGTAGATCGAGGCCCTCAGGCGGCGTGTATCTTTATCACAGCGAGACCTAATCCGACTCCATCGGTAGTGAGAGGTACTTTTTGTTTTGCAACTTCGGTTGCTAGAGTGTTGATTGACACGTGCATCTCATTCTTTTGTATCTGCACGATTTGCATACGTGTTGGAACCGGAGTTAGCACTTTTAGCATCTCCTATTTGCGTTGTGTCACTGTTGGGGGTGAGTTAATTTTGAGGCACGGATGTAGAGGTTGTGATATAGAGGCGCATTGGCGATCATCGACTTCCTTTTCCATTTGTAGTTATGCCCATGAAGGGCTTTGATGTTATTTTGGGTATGGGTGGTTATCGTCATACCGGCGGTTATTGATTGCTACCGCCAGAGGGTTACTCACTGATGATGAACGGGAGTTTTTCCACTTTTTAGGAGACCGGTTGGTAGTATTGTGCCAATAGGTGCGGTCATGGCGGAATGAGCTTGGTAGTTTACTTGCTAGTTTTGAGAATGGTGAATATGATGAGACCCATTGAGTTGCCAAGGGGTAGTTTGTGAATACGCAGATGTCTTTCCCGAGGATCTTATTGATTTGCCACCCCACCGAGAGACGAGTTCTCTATTGATTTAGTGCAAGACGCACCGATTTCTATGGCACCTTATCGTTTTGCCCAATAGAGTTGATTGAGTTGAAGGTTCAACTCCAAGAATTGCTAGATAAGGGCTTCATTCGCCTAGTGTATCGCATGGGGAGCACCGCCCTCTTTGCTAAAAAGAAAGGCGGTGCCTTGAGGTTGTGTATCGACTAGGAAGTTGAATCAGACTCTGATTAAGAATAAGTACCCTATGCCCCGTATAGATGACTTGTTTGACCAGTTGAAGGGTTCCCGTTGTTTCTCTAAGATAGACTTGAGATCGGGTTACCACCAGTTGAGGGTCAGAGAGGAGGATATTCCGAAGACGGCATTCCGTACGCGGTATGGCCATTATGAGTTTCTGGTGATGCCATTTGGGCTTACTAACGCACTGCGATCTTTATGGACTTGATGAACCGGATTTTCCGGGAATTCTTGGATCGTTTTGTGGTTGTTTTTGTGGATGATATTCTTATCTATTCACCCTCAGAGCAAGAGCACGAGGAACACTTGAGAATGGTGCTTGAATTGCTTAGAGCCCATAGGCTGTATGCCAAGTTTGGGAAGTGCGAGTTCTGGCTAAGAGAAGTTAAGTTCTTAGGCCATGTAGTTTCCGGGGAAGGGGTGTCTGTTGATACATCCAAGACTGAGGCAGTGCAAGATTGGGCACAGCCTAAGAGTGTGTTTGAGATCCGCAGTTTTCTGGGATTAGCTGGGTACTACCGTCGATTTGTGAAAGATTTCTCCAGGTTAGCTTCGCCGTTGACTAGGTTGACTCGCCAGGGAGTCAAATTTGTATGGAGTGAGACTTGTGAAAAGTCGTTTCAGGAGTTGAAAGTTAGATTGACCACCGCTCGGTCTTGATTATTAGGAGAGAGGTTGGGTTATGCAGTCTATTGTGATGCCTCACGAGAGGGTTTGGGTTGTGTGTTGATGCAGGGAGGGAAAGTGGTAGCTTATGGCTCACGTCAGTTAAAAATACACGAGAAGAATTACCCTACACACGACCTAGAGTTGGCGGCTGTGATCTTTGCCTTGAAAATCTGGAGGCACTACCTTTATGGTGAGAGATTCGAGGTGTTCTCGGATCATAAAAGTCTGAAGTATCTGTTTTCACAGAAAGACTTGAACTTGAGGCAGAGAAGGTGGATGGAGTTTATAGAAGATTACGACTTCGAGTTGCATTATCACCAGGAAGGCCAATGTTGTGGCGATGCTCTTAGTAGGAAATCCATTAGTGATGTAGCTTGTGTAGCCATCCGAGAGTGGGAGATGTTGAGGGAACTTGGCGAGTTTGACTTGCTTCAGGCGAATCCGTTGAGGTCGGCCTTGTTTTCGTGGGTTGCGACCTACACTTGTGACTCGAGTGTTAGAGGCGCAGAGAGGTGATCTTGAGGTAGAATCCTCGAGAGAAGATCTCGAAAGGAAAAGTTGAGAAAGTTTGACGGCGTATCCCGACCGAGTTTGAGATACCGAGACCGTCTGTTTGTGCCGAGTCTGTCGAGAGGAGGTACTCGAGAGTTCCATCATTCGCGCTTTGCGGTGCATCCGGAGGTACTAAGATGTATCGGGATTTGGGTCGTCGGTTTGGTGGCGGGGTATGAAGAGAGATGTGGCGATCGGTGTCTAAGTGCCTTACTTGTCGACAAGTGAAGGCCGAGCATCGAGGCCGGGTTTGTTACAACCCTTGCCTATTGCCGAGTGGAAGTGGGAGCACATCACCATGGACTTCGTTGTAGATCTTCGAAGACCCACGGGTAGTGACACTATTTGGGTGGTTGTAGACCGTTGACCAAGTCGGCGCATTTCATTCCAATGCGTGAGAGATTCGGTAGATCATCTTGCCGACTTGTATGTTCGGGACATAGTGAGATTGCACGGGTCCCGATGTGATCGTCTCGGATAGAGATCCTCGTTTCTTTGCTAGGTTGTGGCGAGTTTGCAAAGTGCTTTAGGTACTAAGTTGACCTTTAGTACAATTTTATCATCCTCGGTGATGGGCGTCCGGCGTACCATTGAGATCCTTGAGGATATGCTTGAGGTTGTGTCCTTGATTTGATGGGACATGGAGAGGCACTTACATTGGTGGAGTTTGCCTACAATAACGTTTTCGATCTAGTATCGGTATGGCACCATTTGAGGCCTTGTATGGCCGACCTTGTAGGTCTCGTTTGTTGGGCGAGGTGGGTGACACACCTTTGTTGGGTCCAGAGTTGGTTAGGGAGACGACGGAGAAAGTTGAGCTTATCCGTAGGAGGCTTATTCTGACCAGTCGTCGAAGTCCTATCTTGACCGTAGGAGGAGACCGTTGGAGTTTGAGGTGGGTGATCACGTCTTTCAAGATATCACCTAGGCGGGGTTTGTTGAGATTTGGGAAGAGTGGGAAGTTATCCCTCGGTTTATTGGTCCTTTGAGATCCTTGAGCGGATTGGCGAGGTTGCTTATCGTTTAGCTTTGCCGCCACAGATTGGCGGAGTTCATGGCGTGTTTCATGTGAGTATGCCGAAATATGAGCCGGATCCATCACACGTGTTGGATTGGACCGACTTAGAGGTAGATGAGGATGCCTCGTATGAGGAGAGACCGGTTCGGTCTTGGATAGGCGGAATCAAGTCTGCGTGGTAAGACCATCCCTTTGGTTAAGGTTTTGTGGAAACATCACGGAGTGGAGGAGGCCACTTGGGAACGTGAGTTGGGAGTCCGTGAGAAATATCCGGACTTATTTGTTGATGTGTAATCAAGTGTTGCAATCTTGTAATTGTAATGAACTTTAAGAACATTTGAAATGTCTTAAGTTGTAAAACATGGTGTATGTTTTGGTTAATGTAAATGTTGTAGAACTTGCCTTGTTATGGGAGTTGATTATAATATTGCATATGTTGGCTATATTATAGAAATAAAATTGTATCATGATTATTGCTTATGATATAAAATGTAAACCATATATGTGGGAAATGGTTGAAATGGAAAGAAATTGCATATTGAAATGTACATGTTGAGAAATGCCTCTTAATAGGAGATGGATGACCGGTAATGGGTCGAATTGTTAAATGTTGTGTTATGACATTGTTTAAAATGGAGAAAAAGGCTTGCTTTTCAAAAACTTGTTTTAATTTCGGGACGAAATTCTTTAAGGGGGAGGTTATAGCGATCCGGGTTTACCCCTTGTTGTATAGTGATCCTGGACGTGTGTCCGTGGATGTTGGTAGTGGATTGTTGTCTGCTTCGTCCTTTCATATATTGTATTTGAGTTATAGGATGTGTGGGCGTGTTTGTTTCAGGTTGGTTGTATTCGGGGGCCAAGGGTTGCTGCCCAGAATTTTTGTCCTTCGCTCGGGCGAGGAGTTGGTCGCTCGGGCGAGAGTTGAGTTTTGTGTCTGGTGGGTCGAGCGAGCGGCTTTCGCTGAGCGGCAGCTCGTCTGGTGAACTGAACACCATGATTTCGCTCGGCGGTGATTCTTCGCTTCGAGCGATCTGGTTGATCTTCGCCGGCGGCGGTTCGTCGCTTCGGCGTCGTCTAGTTGCAGAACTGAAGGTCGAGTCCTCGCTCGAGATTTTCTTCGCTTCGGCGAGCTTCAGGATGTTGGCTCGGCGAGACCTTTTGGCTCGAGCTACGGTTTTAGGTATGCCGTCGCTCGGCGACCAAGTCTTCGCCGAGCGAGCTGTTTTATATCGATTCGCGACAAATGATCTAAACTTCACTTTTCTCAAACTTTTACATTTTAAAACCCTAAATCTGAGAGCCTCTCTCTCTACACTTGCCTTCTCTCTGAGAGATCATCTCCCTAGTGTGTGGATCTTCCCTACGAGCTTGGTTAAAAAGATTGAGGTGACTTGGGCTTCGATCTAATCTGAAAATATTCGGTTTTGGAGCAAGTTGGGTGTTGGGTCTTCATCTCCTTTTGAGCTCAAACTTTGAGGTAGGGATATCCTACTCCTCTTTATGGATTTTGTCTTTGAATTTTAGCATTTTGATATGTTGGTAGTTGTTGTGTAATTTTGGGAAACTTTGGGCCATTGTGTAATTTTATAAAAGTTTGGGGTTTTGTCTATAATAAACCTAGAAGCATGTTTGGTATAGAAACATGGAATCAATGTTGAAACATTAGTGAAATTGGAACCTAAGGGTTGTAATGTTAATTATGGAAACGTCCTAATTACATTGATTAATTAATTTGAATAATTAATTGTGGAAAACGAGGAATTGAAATTGAATTGAGTCATGGGTTATGACGATGGGAAGAATACATAGATTTTATGTATTGATATGTGATGTGTATAATTGTGATATATATGCATTGTGTTGTGTTGGAGGAGATAGGGGATGGACTCCACGGTTTAGGGGAAGATAGGGGATGGACCTCTAAACCGGATGTTCCGGAGGAGATAGGGGATGAACTCCGTAGATAGAGCATGTATGCTTATCTAGAAAATATTGGCAGAGCATGTATGCTTGTCATGGAAAGTGTGAATATATCTGTTTTGTTTATACTTGTTGAAGTGATGAAAGAATGTAAGAGAATGGACCATCTATCAATTGTTAATCTTTTAGTCATTATTTATAAGCTGGTTTAGTGTATTTCTCTTGTTTGTGGCTCACCCTATATGGGAACATCATTTTCAGGTACTGGTAGCATGCCACCTCCAAGGACTTAGCTTGGGAGGCTAGTGGCGGACGGACTTTTTGGTTGTCTTTTCTTTTGCAGGGTTACATGTAAATTCAAGCCTAGGGCTTAATGGGGTAATGAGTTAGGACTCTACTTTCTTGAAACCAAGTGTTAACTTGAAAGTCAGAAGTCTGTAGGGCATTTGCTTTTGTTGTTAACATGTGATACCTTTTGTAATAGCATTCTGATGAATGGAAGGACGTGGATCTTTTATATATCATAGCATGTTAATATTGTTGGTTTAATATCATTTATTTTGAGGGCGTTACACAACCAATGTGCATATAGAACTAATAAAACTAGGGAGGAGGATCCCTTTTAGTTTAGATTTTGAATTGAATGGTGTCGTTTGGGCTCGTGGGGTTTACCACGGGTCCTGTTTCGATCATTCAAATTGTTCATTTTATCGGATATTTTGTGTATTTTATTTATAAAAAAAAAATTAAGTCAATCAGACAATTGTAACTTATTTAATTTACACATTTTTAATTAAAAAAATGTTTAATCCAAAATATGGACGAGAGAGATGCTCTCCTAAACTAGTACATGATTTAGCCATCAATCTATCTATCTATCTATCTATATATTATACAAGCAAAAAAGGTAATCTAATGAGGAAGCCTTTAAGGCCTCCAAATGCGCATTTTAAAATTGTTAAATTTTTTTTTTAATTTTAAAATCATTTTTAGAAAAACATTATTGGCCATTAATTATTTAAAATTAATTATTATACATTAATTTGAAAATTTTGAAAAGAAATAAACTTTCTACTTTATACTCTTTCTTACATAACTTTCTTCCATTCCATATTTTATAATTTTTAAACACTTTTGATTTATTTGTTTTGATTTTCTATTTAAACTTTATTTATTTATTTATTTTTAAATTTTGTCGTAGAGGTTGTGTGAATTGCAATATGAGTTATGATTTGTGCTCAAACCAGCTTCTTTAGGTTGTTATCCAATACCTTTAGCATGAAAAATATTTTCTTTAACAATTTTTCTTAAATTTACTTTGTATTTTCTTCTTTTTTTTTTTTTTGTATTTTTTTTTTCTCTTAAATCTGGTGTTCATATTTGTTTTTTTTTTAAGGGTCATTGTAGAAACTCGTAATTTAAATTTCGGTAATTACTATTTTTGTAGAAACTTATATTATATGAATGGTTTGCTGAAGCCAGTTTTAGTATTTTTTTTTTCATTTTTTATTTTTATTTTTAGAATGAAGTTTTTGGGAAAAGAAATTGGTAAGTCTGACAAATTTTTTAAACAATTACTTTTTTGTTATTGAGAAAAATTCAAGTAAGCTTAATTTAATTTAATTTTTTGTCTTTTATTTCTTTTTTTTCCTTCAATTTTTTAGATGCTTCTTGAATAAGAGGACCTCAAAAATAGGGAAAAAATTAATATGGATTTATTTATTTTAATTGAAGGAAAGAAAAATTAATAAAAGGTAACTTTTAAACAATTGCTAAATAAGGTGGATGTTCATATTTCGTATTTTTGTTATAAAAAATATTTTCTAATTCAAAAATATCTAAATAAGTGGGTCAAGTAACTCATGAATTGGACAAAAAATCAAAACAAATCTCTAAAGACTAGGCTTGAGCTAAGAATTATTGGTATAAAAATCGATTCAAACTTGGTTTTTAGGTTAATTTTAGTGTTTAATCTAATAATGGAACCCCCTAAACTAGCTCATTGCCATCACAATGTGAGAAACTATAACATAATTTAGACATAAAGTTTAAATTAATTATTATTAAATGTTTATATTGATGAACCAATGAATTTTTTAGATCGTGTAAAGCTAAGGCTAGAATATGGTTCAAAATTTTGTGCGGCTCGATTCAGATAGTTTTTTTAATATATAAACATACCTAACTATTCATTTAATACTTTTAAACATAAATATGTAACTTTTTTTTTTACTCAAATTTACTTTTTCTTAATAAATATGCATAAACATATGCATATTTTTTTTTATTTAAATTATATGAAAATACTTACTATTTATCAATTTAATAAATCAAGAGGTCAAATAATTCATAAGTTAAGCATAAACTAAGATAATTTTTTAACAATTAGGTCATGGTCAAGTTGGCTTAAAAGTTGAATTGTTTAAGCATTTTTAATATTTATATCCCCATTCTAACTCTTCAAGCCAAATCAACAAAATAAATTTAGGGTCAATAAAATATTGAATTGGCCAAGTTTCTTAGAAAATTGCGAATATGGGTAGCTGATATTAGAAGGATTGTTTTAGAGGTTATGTCTAACGACATCAAGTCTTATTTGAGGAGTGACACGAAGATAAGGGTCATTCTTGATATTTCCTTTTTTAATCATTTTTTATATATATTTTTTATTCAATTTTTCTTTTTTTATATATAAACTAATTTTAATTGATTAATTTTTGCAAAGTAGATATGTTGAGTGAATTTTACAAAATGAATAATGAGGTAATTGGTTAATTGACAAAACAAAATTACAAAATTTATCAAGAAGAAATGTATGTATATTTTATCATAAAAATAAGTTTATCAAAATAATTTTTAATTCAATCCGTGCATAGTACGGGTAATAGGCATGTTTGGCACAAATAAAAGATTAGTATGCATATATGTCCACAATAGGAAAAATTTGTTGGAAATGGTTATAAAATTCTGGGTAAAACCAGAATTTTTTTCTAAGTTTGGTCTAATTTTTAAGTGGGCCCCGTGCATCGATTTACACGAGTCAAAGCGGTAACGCGTTTTATGCCGCGTTGTGATTCACGTGGTATATTTGGTTGCTCAAAACCATTACCGAGTGAATGGGAAATTGAAACAAAAGTATGTTCCATGGAAATGGAGTTTTGGTGGAAATTCCTTAAAGGTTTGTATAAGGCTTGTCCCACATTGATTTGGTGGGAGGTTTTGAGAGGGTTTATAAGACATGGGTTTGGTACTTGGGGTGTGCCCCAAGTGGTACCCAAGTGTTTTAGAGGGAGAGGTTATGGGCTAGACCCATTGGATCCAAAAACCACCACACGCCAGGCCGTCTGGCCCAAATCAATCGAGCGGGCTTAGGCGTGGGTGTGAGGTTCGGTTGGGCTTGTTCGGTCCAATACTAATCTTTTTGGGCCAAAAACATTTGAAAGAATTCAAATTAAATTGGTTTGGATTTAATATTCATCCAAACAAGGCCCTTCTCGTTTTCAAATAGAATTAAACTGGTTTGGATTTATTGTTCATCCAAACAGGGCCTTTCCTGTTTTTGAACCCAACAGATTTAAATCTGTTTGAATTTCAAACCAAACAGTGCCTAACCTATTTGTATCTGTTTAATTCAAATTGAACATGTACAGTACCTGTTTAATTCAAAACCAAGAGCCACCTATACATCTATAAATAGACCAGCCTCCTATTTGGATTTTCACTCTAATTTTCGTACTCCTTCTTTTGCTTTAGATCTCTGCCATATTGCTGCATTTTATTTTTGAAAGAAAGAGTGTAAACATTTTGTGTGTTCGACGGACGAATAAATTGTAGTGCTGCATTTATTCGTTGATAGATCATTTCATCCTGGGAGATAGACGTCCAAATTCTGAAAGTACTGTGGAGATGATGAATCTGTCTTAAGGACACAGTGTTAAACACTGGACTTGATCAGAAAAATTATTCAAAGAAATTAACCAAGTAAGTTGTTTAATTTTATTCTGTTATTTATTTATTTATTTAAATCAGATTTCAATTTTGTTTTTGTAACAAAATAAAATCTGTTTTATTTATTTATTTATTATTTCGAGTTTGATTTTTGTAATCAAACAAATTTTCTCATTTTCTTTATTTCTTTAAATTCTAATTGTTGTTTTGTACATAATAGAATTAAAATCT
This sequence comes from Camellia lanceoleosa, assembly GCA_025200525.1. Taxonomy (NCBI): domain Eukaryota; kingdom Viridiplantae; phylum Streptophyta; class Magnoliopsida; order Ericales; family Theaceae; genus Camellia; species Camellia lanceoleosa. The sequence goes on along the minus strand of CM045768.1, from coordinate 109,477,668 downwards.
TTTAAATACAGTGAAGATTGGCCAACAAAATTATGTAGTGGTCTCTAGGCATTGTCACATGGTGCCTCAACTTAATATGATTTATTGAAATTATGAGATTTAGTACTTTTTGTTAGATTAATGGAAGACAACTTAACAAATGTCAAGTGTCTATTAGTGTGAAGTAATGCTCCTAAACCACCCAATAACCACTTCCACAATGGTTACAGTCTGCAGACTCGGTCATATCCTAAGCATTAAAATGGTCTACCCTAGAATGCGTGCTTTGTAGCATATGGACAATTTAGTTGTGCATATAGGCTGATTTTGGTAATTGAATTAAAAGTAAAAAAATTAATTAAATTTTTTTTTGAGTCATATCATATCTTTATTTTTATATTTTTTTTTAAAAAAAATTAAAAAAATTAAAAAATTGACTTTGAATTTACTTCTCAAAACACCCCATAAATGTGTCAATAGGTCCTCATCAAAAAATTATTAAGTATTGTATTTATATTCTTTCACCAATAATCAATTATCATATTCTTTTATGTACCTTAATCATCTAACACAAAATCATAATATTTCACATTCTCTATTAATTATAATAACATAGAGCACCACATTACGCCCTCTTAAATACTTAATAATCAACCCTCTATCTCCCTAATTAGCAAAATCGTGGCCCATTTTATTTTTGAAATACCAAATCAATTGTCACATTTCACATCTTATGTAAGTCCGACTTTGCCATTTTATGAGTTTCACAAAACATTCATATAATATAATTCATGAGGTATGAGACACAGGATGAACCTGTATTTGGGGTGTAGGGCGACCACCTCCTAAAAGTTTTGAAAAAACCCTTAGATATAGTATTAAAATTACAAATATTTTAAAATTATATAGGTTCGCTATCCCAAAGTTTTTGCAAAAAATTTAAGAACCGCCATTTCTACTTTAAAATTTAAAATTTTAATTATTTTTTGATAAATACTAAAAATAATAATAATAATAATTTATTTTTTAAGTATGATTACTTTTTATTTCAAATTTAGTAATGTTAAAATAATTGAGAATTTATTTGTTACTCTCACGCTTAATCTATGTGTATCTTCTTATAAATGGCATGATCAATAGAAAGTTGTTCCAGCTGAAGAAATTGTAACAAAACTTGCCATTGATGAAGTGAAATTGGTAAAGGAAAAAATCAAGTTAGGACATTGAAATGGGTTGGAGATACTCGACAGGGTTCTCACTTGGGATCTATTTCCAGTTTGATAAATATGTTTAGTGCAACTTGTTCAGTCTTAAGTAATGTCATCAATGATGGAGCCACCTCTACTCAACGTGCAGATGCCGATGGAGTTTATGATAAGATTACATCTTTTGAGTTTGTGTTTATCTAACATCTTATGAGAAATATTATGAGGGACTACTGATGATCTTTGCCAAGCTTTGCAACGTAAATCCCAAGATATATTGAATGCAATGCATTTAGTGTCAACTACAAAAGCACTTGTTCAAAAATATAAAGAAGATGAATGGATTTCTTTGTTGGAGAATGTTCAACTATTTTGTGGAAAATATGACATAGATATTCCTGATATGAGTGCTTATTACACATCTGGTAGAAGTCGTACTTGTCACCAAAGAGATCACATTACTATTGAGCATCATTTTCGGGTTGATATTTTCACAATTATATGTGATTCTCAATTGCAAGAATTGAACAACAGATTCAAAGAAGATGTGATGGAATTGCTTATTCTTAGCTCTGCTTTAGATCCTAGGGATGATTACAGTTCATTCAAAATTGAAGATATATGCAAGCTTGCAAGTCAATTTTATTCTAATGACTTTACAGAGCAAGAAAAAATACATTTAAAATTCCAATTGCAAAACTACGAGACTGACATCCTTAAACAGCCTGAGTTTCAGCAGTTGTTGACAATTTCTGACTTGTGCCAAATGTTGGTAACAACAAGGAAGTCAACAACTTATCCTCTTGTAGATAGATTAATTTGTCTTGTTCTAACTTCGCCAGTTTCTACGGTGACAACAAAACGTGCATTTTCAGCCATGAAAATTGTAAATACTAGATTGCGCAACAGGATGGATAATGATTTTCTTTCAAGCTACTTGTTAACATATGTTGAGAAAAACAATACTTGAGATTTTGATATAGATTCCATCATAGATGCTCTTTATATTATGAAAGAATGTCAAGTACAGCTTTAGATGTCTAAGTAGATATGTAGAGCAAATAGTTGCTTTATTGAAAATTAATATGGATTTAGTAGAACGTATCCAGTTGTATTTTAATAATATTTTGTAATTATATATGATGAATGGAAACATCTAATTATACATTTTTGTGATAGTTGGGTAGAAATTGATATTGTATATCACATGCTCATTACAAATTTTTTGATTGTATATTTTTCTCAAGTTTTGCATTGAAAACATAATTTGTCAAACATAGCATTACTAAATTACTACTCACAAATAGCTTGGCTAGACAAGGTGTTTCCCTCCAAGGTTTGACCTACACAAAACAATATCAAACGTTGAAGCATAGAAACTTCAAACTTCTTATAGAAATTTATCAATTCTCTTTTCTAGTTAAACATGTTTCAAGTGGGTTTCAAATTATGTCACTCATGTGTCTAGGTCCTAAACATGCCTAAAAGGGTCCAAGGAAAGGGAGAGAATTGAGCGAAGTCAAGTTTTCAATTTTCCAAGATCGTTAATCCACTCGGACGATTGCTTCACCGCTCGAGCAACGAATGAATATTTCCAGAAGTTCAAGTTTGTAAAAGGAGATTCTAGGAGTTCCTAAAGTGCACTCGAGCCACCCTTCAATCGCTCGAGTAGTTAACTAACTTAGTCAGGTTCTTGGGCGGTCTGCTCGAGCGGTATCTTCACTTCTCGAGCGATGATCTACAGAACAGGTCCTGCAGTTCGCGAATTGCTCTTTTCTAGGCTATTCTAGGTCTTCCAAACTCAATTTTCAAGCTTTCAAATCCCACATCTTGATCCATAACATCCTATTAATCATATATATATAGTGAAAGAATAATAAAACTTAGGATTATGCATTGATTTGAAGATTAAACAAGTAATAAATACTTTAATTCAAGTTTCTCAACCTTTTCACCCCTTTCTTTCATTCAATGTTTTCAATTCTTCAAAACCAAGTTCTAAAATTTCTTAATCATAAATAAAAGGTGTAGGTTCATAGCATAGTGTTTATTGTGTGAGTGATTTTCTGACCACACTGCCCGCTTAGTAATTCAGTTGTAGAACACAGGCAGAATAGATGGCACCCTGCTGACCTGCAACAGAAATATAGGAATCCCGCGGTGGTTCTTCCACCCGGGGGTACTCCGACGATCAAGTCAGTACTCAATATCTCTCAAGGATAATCAATCATCTATTCAATTCACAAGCTTGAGTATAAAAAACATACCTTAGACCCATGGGGGTGCCTCTCTTTTATAGCCAAATCAATTCTAATCCCAACGGGAGCCTAACTCCAATGGACTCAGGATTACTGCTAATCTGGGACTCCCAGTGGGATTAGTATAAACTCCCTAAGAGTCTCACCTTTACTCAAACTGAAGTCTCCTCCCATTCTAGGACTCTTGTCCCTCATCTAGGTTGAGTTCCCTTTTCATTCTAGGACTCTTGTCCCTTTTCCACTTATCTCGGATTCCGATATCTTCGGAGATAACCTCGACCTTGCCGAGATCACCTCGGCGTCATGACCAGGACACATGGCACCTCGGCTGACACGTCGGCATCACCGTGCCACGTGTTGGTACTCAGAAAATATATCCCCACAACTGCCCCCTAGGTTCTATTACCTCGGCATTCTGAGGTGATGGAACCTACACTGTTCGTTCATCTGTGCCCCTCTATCCGAGATCAAACTCGCCGACCTCAAAGTTTCCTGGACTTTACTGTCCACTTTTGTCAAGTATCAAGCTTCATACTTTCCAAGCTATTCGAGATCATACCTTCTAGCCGAGGTTTCTGGTTTCATTAATTTCATAAACTCAAAGAGCTTTGCATCCGCTCTATTCACATTTTCTGGTGGGTTCTTGATTTCCAGTCATCAATTTGACTTTTGCGATCTTCATATCGGCGTTCACTTATCTTGGTAGGTTTATAAACTCTTTTATTAAGCTCAATCTTTCATAACCCTTCTGAATCCGTTTACTTGCCCTCTGTTGCCTTCTATTTTAAATGCTTTTTAAGCTTTGAATTGTTTGAATGCTCGGCATTGTTCTTGTCATATCCCCTTTCTGTTGCTAGCATCGTGTTTGGGCCATTGCTTTCTTGTTCTTCACATACTTACTTAGTGCCTGTGCACTTGGCTTTATTCATGAACTTTGTTGTCTTCTTGACTCTGAATTTTCTCTTTCTAGCTCTTTTGCTTAAATCCGTCATTGTTCCAAGTTTTCAAGCTCTGCAATTGTTTTCGTTCCTCTCATCCGGTGAAGCTTTCGCCGTTCCGTCTTGTCTGCAACCGTTGCCTGACCTCGGTGACCTTCATACCGGCTCCACCTTTCCTGGTAAGCCTCTGTTCCTTTCATTCTCAATTCTTCTATGCTCTTTCTAAGAAGTTCTGCTTCATTGTTTATCACCATTACTGTTTTACCCGTTGTTTCCAAATCATCTTCTTGAATACACAATGTTCACATATTTGTTGATTTCTGCCACTGTTCTTGGCTTGACACACCTATGCAATCTTTTCGTTTTGAACACTTGCACTGTTTCACCACTTTCTTGCTATTGTTCTTGAGTCTATATTTCTGTGTCTTTTTCCAGGTTTTTGCTTTCAATCCTGCCTTCAAAACTCCGAGGTGCCAATCGCCGAGAAGAGCGTTGATCAAACTCTTCAGGAGATTGATGCTGAGCTCATGGCTGAGATGGCTGCTGAGAAGTTCCTTCAAACTGTCTTCTGGAGGTGAGACACAACCTGCCGCTGATGCCGAGTAGTTTGCTTCTTTCTTGAAATTGATGCCGAGGTAACGGTAGAGAAGCTCTTCCAATTGACTGCCGAGGCTGAACCATCGTCGTTTGTCGAAGCAGATCAGTCCAACGTTCTTGCTTTTAGTCCCTAGTTCTTTAAGGTCTTCATTCTTTGTACTTTTGTTTTTTTTGCATATGTAATTTTTTTGCCTCTGAAAAATGTCTGTTGTTGGCCGATGCGTCATCGCTTTGTTTCTGAACAAGAAATGTTTGTTTCTTTCCTGAGTGTTGAATGCTTTCTTCTGTTTACTGCCTCGGATAAGCGTCTCTTCGGAATTATCATCAGGTAGACACCTTGGATCAACATAACCTCGGTACTTTATTTCTACAAGTGTGTTCAGAGGCTTTCAAGTGCTTCCTCATTCTTCTCGGTGGCTCCTTTGGCGCCCTCGAGGACTTGCACGTCCTCGTGTCCGATCTCTACCTTCTCTGGTTCTCGTATGATTCTATACTTTAGAAAAAATGTACATGTCTTTCCAAAGTATACCTTAACTGTGCAATTTCCTCGGGGTGTCACACGTTGGTTGTACCCATTGATTTATTTCAGCCTCGGCTTAACACTTGAAAATATTTTAACAAATATTTTCACAAGTGTTGCTTCAAGACTTCTGTCTTCCATTATCTTCCAAGTCTTGGCAACATGGTTATCTCGGATGACCATATCTCGGAAATGTCTTTCAGTTTATCTCGGCTATACCAAACTTGTAAATTGCTTTAAATTTCAACAAGTGGTAGACTTCATAATCTTCGGTTAACTCATCTTGTAATTTTGCTCAAAAATTTCAACAAGTGTTAACATTCCTTGCTTTTTAATTATCATTCCTTCCCCTGCACCTTCTCCCTGCCCCATAAGTTGCACTTAGGATCACATTAGGGAAGTTGGCTTCGTGCCGTAGTCACAGACCTGATGTGTTCTTCTTTCGCCAGTGTATTAAAACTTCTCCCCTTTAGACCCTCTTTCTCTTGGCCTTTGCAAACTATCATCGCTGTTTCTTTGAAGCATTTATTCCTTTCACAATTGTGATTACCACTTCTGGCGTGTACTTAGTGGTTTTGTTCTAATCAAAACGACATTTGACTCCGGCGAATCTTTTGCCGACACTTAACTTTGTGCGCTCTCTAACTTCTGAATTTCAACAAGTGTTTAAGCCATTCTTCATTCGATTTTAACTCTGCTTGTAAACTTTTCTCGGGTTTCAACATCATCTCAGTTTAACTTCGGTTAAACATCATCTCGGTTTTTTGAAGTTCTTTCTTTTTTGTCGCTTGTACTCTTGTACCTTTTTGCTTTTCAGACAATGTAAGCTCTGCATATGGCCGATATGCCCCCTTGTTCTTGAATGTCTAATTTAACTTTCCTTCTCTGAATGTTTATGCCTTTGTCTTTTCTTGACTGCCTTTGCATGATTCTATACTTAGTATATTCTGCGTGCCTTTCATTCTTTGCCTTCTTTGTGCAATCTTCTCGGGGTTACATACCTCGGGTATAACAACTGATGATTTACCTCGGGAAGAACTTGACCTGTAAATCTTTTCATAACTTTCAACAAGTATAGAACAAATACTATTTTAATCTCAACATGTAAACTTTTCGTAAGTTTGAACAAGTGTAAAATATATACTATTGTTAATTTCAATTTGTAAACTTTTCGTAAGTTTCAACAATTGTTTAAACAATGATCTTAGTTTTTACCTTAACCTGTAAATTGCTACAAATTTCAACAGATGTTTAAATATCATATATCGGCTTACCTTTGCCTTGTAAATTGCTACAAATTTCAATAAGGATTAACATATACTGTAAAGTTTCCTCAGGTTTATAACAAGTGCTAAACAATGATCTATTTGTAAATTGCTACAAATTTCAACAAGGGTTTAAACAATATACTTAGCTTTTACTTCAACCTGTAAATTGCTGCAAATTTCAACAGATGATCACATGTCGGCTTAACTTCAACTTGTAAATTGCTATAAATTTCAACAAGTGTTAAGCATCTTTTTGGTTTTAGCCAACCGGTAGATTGCCATGATTCTGTAAGTAGTAACATCGGCTTCCCTTCAACTTGTAAATTGCTACAAATTTCAACAAGCGAAGAAAAACAGTAATCTCGGCTTAACTTCAACTTGTAAATTGCTACAAATTTCAACAAGTGTTAAGCTTTGTATCGGTTTGACCAACTTGTAAATTGCTACAAATTTCAACAAGTGGTAAACTTTGTCTCGGTCTGACCAACTTGTAAATTGCTACAAATTTCAACAAGTAGTAGACTTGTGTATCGGTCTGACCAACTTGTAAATTGCTACAAATTTCAACAAGTGGTAGACTTTGTATCGGTCTGACCAACTTGTAAATTGCTACAAATTTCAACAAGTGGTAGACTTTGTATCGGTTTAACTTCGGTTAAACGTCTTCTCGGCTTAACTTCGATTAAGTATCTTCTTTGGATTCAAGCCGGGGTTTTCAATCCGGCCAACTTCAGTCTGATCTCGTGTGTTTTCTTTTTATCCTCTGGGATCTTAGATTTGCTCGTTGTGCTCTTCTCTTCTCAGACTTAAGCGCCGAGATCTTATCTTCTTAGATCTGCTCACTCGGGTTGAGCTCTTCTTTTCTTGAACCTACTCATCTAGGCCGAGATCATGTCTTCTAGGGTCCGGGATCTGAAATCCGGGACCTGCTCACTTAGACTGAGCTCTTGTCTTCTTGGGCCTATTCATCTAGGCCGAGATCATGTCTTCTAGGGTCCGAGATCTGGAATCCGGGATCTGCTCACTTAGACTGAGCTCTTGTCTTCTTGGGCCTATTCATCTAGGCCGAGATCATGTCTTCTAGGGTCCGAGATCTGGAATCCGGGATCTGTTCACTCAGGCTGAGCTCTTCTATACTTGAATGTCATCTCCTTGGGAGCGCTCATGCCCCCTATCTTTGTATCCCTTCCGGAAGGGTTTTCATCCCGTTTATGTCGACATATTTTCCATCCTTACTAAACTAGTCGTTTCCGACACGTTGATATTGTATGAGGTGGCCATCTATTCTCCTTTCGTTCCCACAGACGGCGCCAAATTGTGTGAGTGATTTTCTGACCACACTGCCCGCTTAGTAATTCAAATTTGAGAACAGTGAGAATAGATGGCACCCTATTGACACCAAATATAGGAATCATGGTGGTTCTTCCACCCGGGGGTACTCCGACGATCAAGTCAGTACTCAATATCTCTCAAGGATAATCAATCATCTATTCAACTCACAAGCTTGAGTATAAAAAACATACCTTAGACCCATGGGGGTGCCTCTCTTTTATAGCCAAATCAATTCTAATCCCAACGGGAGCCTAACTCCAATGGATTCAGGATTACTGCTAATCTAGGACTCCCAGTGGGATTAGTATAAACTCCCTAAGAGTCTCACCTTTACTCAAACTGAAGTCTCCTCCCATTCTAGGACTCTTGTCCCTCATCTAGGTTGAGTTCCCTTTTCATTCTAGGACTCTTGTCCCTTTTCCACTTATCTGGGATTCCGATATTTTCGTAGATAACCTTGACCTTGCCGAGATCACCTCGGCGCCACGACCAGGACACATGGCACCTCGGCTGACACGTCGGCGTCACTTTGCCACGTGTTGGTACTCAGAAAATATATCCCCACATTTATCTTGCTCAAATCTTACATAAGATTAGTTCAAAACATAATTTTTATATCATTTCCTCAAACTCTTACCTAATTTCCAAACTTTCCTATTTTCTTTTTATTTCAATCTTCGAAAACTTATTCCTAATCAATTTTTGGCTATGTTTTGATATGGAAATATAGAAGAGGGTGGGGTTTCTTACCTCGTAGTGATTTTCTTGGAATTTCTAGGCTCAAATCCTTAGCTCTTTTGAATTTTCTTGCATTTTCTCTCTTTTTCCTCTTCTCTTATTCTCTTCTTCTGCTTCTCCCTATTGTTCTTGAGTTCTCCAGCAAATACCTTATTTGTTTGGCTTGAGACATAAGGTTTTATATGGTGTGAATGGGGCAAAAGTTATAAGTTTCCTTAATTAGCTAATCTCCTTAGTTTTGGCCTAGCTAACCAAGTTTAAAACTAAATAATCTAATCTTATTTTAATCATACTTATCCTAATTAATCCTAATTAGCAGTTTGGCAAATAGCATGGGATATACACGTTCATTAAACTAAAGCCTTTAAGCTTCGGAATTAAGGCATAGGGACATCCTATGATTTACAAATTCCAATCTAAACCGTCCCCTAACTTAAAGCATGAAACAAGCAATATTTTCTAAGGTTAAGTTTCCAAACAACCTTCTCCTTCTCCTATACTCCTACAAATAAACACTTACCATGAGATTAATATGCATGAATGTCATTATATGCATATGCATGAAGTGTCGGGTGTCACAGTGGATGTGTCAATTAATGCTTTACTTAGAAAATGAAGGACCCTAATAAGGATGGGAAATCTCTCTCCATTAATAATGTCAAATGGCTCATAGAATGAAAAATAAACCAAGAAAATAGAAAATGGTGGACCTTAGGATGTGTTTGTTTAGACGGACTGGATAAGGGGGGATTACAATCCATCGGACTTGAATCCTAGGACTGTGAATCTCTCAGACTATTTGGTTGGATTGGATGTGTATCCTGTATTTGTTTTCTCATGGGATTAGATGTCTGGAAATGACTATTTTTAATAAATCCAATGTTTGGTGATAAGGATAAATGAACAAAAGACTATTTTACCCCTTTCAATTGTTTACTAAGTAATAACAATATTAAACATATCTTTAATATTTTAATTATTTTTAGATTAAGTAAAAATTTATTTTATTTTATTTTTTACACTATTAAGTAAAATTATTTTTTAAAAATTAAACAAATAAAATATCATTAAAAATATATGTTATTTTTAATTAAAATTTTAAATAAATTTATTTTAAAAAATAATAATAATTAAATTATGAAATTAAATGAAACATGTATTAAAATTTAAATAATGAAATTAAATAAAATATAAGCAAAATTTTAAAATAAAATATCAATAAAATATCTATAAAAAATTATTTTAAAAACTTAAATAAATCAAACATCAATAAAAAGTTAAATAAAATTATTTTGTTTTTAAATTGAGACATTTAAATTTTATTGAATTTTACTAAATATAATACATAATTAAATAGTAGAGGGTCAATATGGTCATTTCGCCATCTAATCCCATGGGCTTGTTATCCCGTGAAAATTGTCCCACACACCCCCCCATGATAGTGTAATCCCACATATAGGGGATAAGGAGTCTGGCCGGACTCCATGTCCCATGACTAAAAAAAAAAACAAATGCCAGATAAAAGGCTTCCAATAGATTACAATTCGAACAATAAATAATCTCCCCTAATCTCCCCAATCAAACGCATCCTTAGAGTGTGTTTGATTGGACGAATTGGATAAGGGAGGATTATAATCCATTGGATTTGAGTCCTGGGACTGTGAATCCCCCGGACTATTTGGTTGGATTGGATATGTATCCTGTGTTTGTTTCCTCATGAGATTAGATGTCTGGAAAGGACTATTTTTAGTGAATCCAACGTTTGGTTGGATGGATTGGATAGGATAAATGACCAAAAGACTATTTTACCCTTTTTCAATAGTTTATTAAATAATAGCAATATTAAACATATCTTTAATATTTTAATTATTTTTATCTAGATTAAATAAAAATTTATTTTATTTTATTTTTTACACAATTAAATAAATTTAATTTTTAAAAATTAAATAAATAAGATAAATAAAATATCAATAAAAATATATGTTATTTTTTAATTATAATTTTAAATAAATTTGTTTTTAAAAATATTAATCATTAAACAATGAAATTAAATAAAACATCTATTAAAATTTAAATAGTGAAATTAAATAAAATATAAACAAAATTTTAAAATAAAACATCAACAAAATATCTATAAAAAATTATTTGAAAAAAATTAAATAAATAAAACATCAATAAAAAGTTAAATAAAATTATTTTATTTTTAAATTGAGACATTTAAATTTTATTGAATTTTACTAAATATAATACATAATTAAATAGTAGAGGGTCAAAATGGTCATTTTACCACCTAATCCCAACAGTAGATTGTCCCCCCAAAACTGTCCCACACCCCCTCCCCCAGGACACAATAGTCCCCCATATGGGGGATAAGGAGTCCAACGGACTAAAAAAAAACAAATAGCGGATTGGATGCTTCCTCCAGATTACAATCCGCACAGTAAATAGTCCCCCGCTTATCCCCCTAATCAAACACACCCTTATTGTATTATCTTCTTATAAATTTTGATCAAATTCAGTATTCAACACTGTGTTCTTAAGGCAGATTCGTTCTCTCCACGGTGCTTTTAGATTATAGATGTCTATCTCCCAAGATAAAATGATTAACGACAACTGGTAGTAGTATTACCAATTAATTGCCAACGAACACACTCTGTGTTTATACTCTTTTTCATTGAAAATTAATGCAGTAAAATGCAGGAAGCAAAAACATAAAAGAAGAACGAAAAATTGGATAATCAAACCAAATAGAGGACTTGTCTATTTATAGGAGAACTGGTGGCCTTTCAGAATAGACTTCAACAGGTAAAAAACCTATTCAGGACAAAAATGAACAGGTAATATTTCTAGGAGAATTGGTGGCTTTTCAGGACAGACTTAAACAGGTAAAAAACCTATTTGGGATAGAGTTGAATAGGTGAAAACCTGTTCAGACAGATTTGAACAAAAAAGACCTATTTGGGTTGAATTTAAACAGGTAAGAACTTGTTCAGCTTGGAGGAATAGGTGCATTGGACCAAACGACCAACGTTCAAAAACGGTGGGGTCAATTTAGAATTAATTTTGAATTTCAAATTCCAAATGGTAAGAATTTAATTTTAGAAAAAATAAAATTTAAATGTTTTTGGCCCAAAAAAGATAAGTATTGGGCCAGACAAACCCAACCCAACCTGCCCAAACAGACGGCATGTATGCAATACAAACCTTGGAGCTCTCTCCAAGATACAAACTCAAGGCTTATAAACCCACACCAAATTTGCCCACCAAAACAATGTGGGACAAACCTTATCTCTATCATTTATTGAAATTTCACCAAAATACCATTTTCATAGTGCTCATTTTAGTATCAATTTCCCGTTCACCTGATAATAGTTTTGAGTAACCAAATATACAACGTGAATCGTTACGTGGCAAAGAAGGTGTTGCCACATGGACTCGGCAACTTTGGCTCATGGGTCTTATTTGAAAAATAGACTAAAGTTTAAGGCCTCATTTGGGAACATATTTTTTTTAGTAATTTTTTGACTTTTTGGCTAAAATATGATATAAAAAAATTAGTATGTTTGGAATATTTTTTAGTTTTTTACGAAAGAAGTGCAAAAAATAGAGAAAAAATGAAATTTTTGACTTTTTGAGATAAGTTGCTGGCTTTAATTTTTTTAGTGATTTTTTAACTTTTAAATTAAAGAGTGATATTGCCAAACGAAGCCTACGAAAAATCTGTTTTCTTCCCAACCATTTTTCCAAACCATTCCGTATATATAATACTAGGAGTGCTGTACAAGAAAAAGAATAAGGAAAGGAAAAGAGTAAGGCAAGATTTGAACCTACCCAATTAGGCAAGATTTGAACTTACCCAATACGAAAGAATACAAAGAATTATATATATATATATATATACTTCATATATTAACATATTAGCCTTGCCCGAAGAGGTGAGTTTTGTCTTCAAAATGCAGCTAAAAGCTGAGTTTTGCTTTTATTTTTATTTTTGTATAGAAGTACAATAGAACTCCCTCAAAATCTTTTTTCTCCTTTTTCTTTCTAATTATTTACTTTCTCTTTTAATATCAGGATTCTTGTTCTTTCTTTTCATTGTGATACGAGGAAGAAGTGCAACATGAGGAGCTATACTGTGATATTCTCATACTATTATTCTTTTTTCTTTTTCTTTTTTTCCATTGGTTTGTTAAATTGTTTAATTATGATTTTTTATTAGAAATTCTCTTTATCTATAGGCATCTTTTGGTGCTTCTATTTGGACCGAAACTTCAATTTCTAGTAGCCAAGAGATGTACTTCAACCAAAACAAGGAAGGTGGCATGTTTCGTCTTGTGCAATTCCAGTCTTCTGACGAGGCCAAGCAACTTTATGGTGCTCTAATGCGCTGTCGACATCCGAACTTGGCGCATGTTTTACAATTTACGGTGAGACCTTATGTTTTATAAAGTAATCTAATATTATCTTGAGTATTTTTTGTACCGGCATGTTTTTGGATTGTGCATTTTTTACTAAATAATTAAAAAATATATAGAAAAAATTAAAGAAATATTGGTAATTGGTTTAGTTGATAAAACATATTTTAGGTGGAAGGAGAAGGAGGTTTTTTTTTAGCCTTCAGGAAACAAGGTACAAGCTTGAAAGACATTTTGGAGAAATTTGTTGATGTAAAGAAATTTTATGAGGATAATCGGATTACACCTTTCTACCAAAAGATTTTGACGTAAGTACTAGTACTTAAAATTTAGTATTTCATGATACAAATAATTATAATTCTTTTAATGCTTATTAATAAATATTTTTACCAATGCAGTGACTTACTTCTAGTGGTAAGGCATTTGATGGATACCACAGTCAAGTGCACACTTGATCTGTCAGACATTTATATTTTGAATGGTGGACATGTTATGATGACAAATTTTAAATTGAGAGGTATGGCAAAATGTATAATTTATTCCTTGGCAAAAAAATTGTATAATTTATTCTTATTATACAATTATTAGTACATACGAGTTTCTTTGTCTAAATAACATGGTTTAATTGCAGGTTGTCCTAGTTCAATTTCTGAATGGAGAGAATTAGCCGTGGTTGTGAAGGCTATAAATGAAAGTACCAATTATGAAGCAAACATGGAAATGAATATTTTTATAAATTATCTTGAAAGTGAAAATGCAAAGTAAGTGCCTTATTAGATTTTTATTTTATTTATTATTTATTTTTATCTGGACTCTTACTAGCAAAGTTATTTGGGGAGCAAAATGAATCATTTGGATGATACGCGTACGTTCTCTTATATTGTAAACTAATAAATTTGGCTTTCGTAGCAATGGTATTATACATGTTTCTTAAACTTGATTTAGGCCCAATTACAATAAATAAAAGTTGAAATTTTTACTGATCGTTACACCTTTGGCTATGAATCTTGCGTAGAAAATTCTGAACTTGATTTCATAATCTCGGCATGTTTTCCCTCTTTGTATACTATTTAGATTTTCTCTTCTTGGATTTCTGTAGTTTCTCTATGTATGATTTTTCTCTTCTTGTATTTCTGTAGTTTCTCCATGTATGAATATATGCTTTGTGTCTGCTAGGTGTTTGATAAAATGCCATAAAACAGAGTATTTGTGTCTCTGTCTCTGTGTCTATCACTGTCTCTACTCGGCTTTCGTGTATTTTGTTGTAAATATTTATTTTCTATGTTTTATTTTTATCTTAATTGAGTTGTTGAAGCCATAAGAAAACATATATAGAAGCTGTAAAGAACTTCATTGGGTCTACGTCAAAATTCATAGCTGTGAAAGTGAAACATTGAATGCTATTGTACTGAAGTCTTTTAAATATAAACTTGTGTTTCATATTTCTTGCTAAAGTTATTTGGAATTGGATGATCTTTTCAATAAATATATAATATATAATATTTGCAGCGATAAATCCGAAACGGTACCTGAAATTTACCAATACCAATACATACCGTACAAATGGAAAAACTGGTACATTGTCTGGTATGAGATTGACAAGTTTGAACGATATTGGTACTGTTAATAATAATAAAATAAGTGACAGTGGGAAGGCAAGCCACTGTCCACCTAATCCACTTAGGATCAAAACCCAACTTGGCCATCTTGTAAACAAGGCTTTTCTATTCTATCATAAGTTTTTGTTAAATCAAGTTTGAAAGCAATGAATTGTACCTCTTATTCTAAAGATAATGCTCTATTTCTAGGGCACTGAGAATGTTATAAAATATTTGTTGCCCCTTCTTGAATGCTTATCGGAACTTTGTAATAATGACATGCATTACATTGCTCAACATGTTGGACATAACCTTCACCACAATCTTGTAAACAACATTACATAGAGAGATTGGTTATAATGGGTGAACTTTGTCGCAATCTTGTAAACAACACTACATAGAAAGATGGACTATAATGGGTGGATAGAGGAGGGATTTTCATCTTTGAACTAGTGCAATGTGTTTATAATTCATGGTTTGTAACAAATGACCTGAGTGGAAAAAGCTGTGGATTGGACATGAAAAATTAGCACCTACCACATCCCAAAAATGTTGGAAAAAGGCCGAATTCGTGCCATCAAGTTTGATACATATCAAATAGAGCAATTGGTTGCTCCACTTGTTCGCTAATATACTTCTTCACTTGACTATGTAATTTGTCTCTACAAGTTACCTGCTCGTAGCTATATATGTTTTTGTCTTTGTGCATATATATTTCCATTTTTTTTTTAAAAGAAGAAAGTCTTCATCCATCATTAAAATTACAAAAAAAAAAAATTATGTGTAATTTTAATTTTTTATTTTTTGTTTATCAAACGATTTTTTTTCAGACCATTGTCTAATTTGTTGCCGAAAAAATAAGTGACTTGAAAAATCAAATATAAGTGTTGAAATATTTTTTGATTTTAAATTTTAAATTTGGTTGGGGTTCTTTTCTCATGGAGAGATGCAGTTGTGTTATAAAAATTTTGGTAACGGATTGATAGATGATTAATTAAAATATTTGAGTAGTTTTGGTAGGTATTTATAACAATTATTTTCATAGTGAGTTATGTTCTTATTTTTGCCATTTTTCTTGTAGGTGTTTTACTGACTTATCCAAACTGCCTCTCTTTTGGACACCAGAAGAGAGGAGATTATTTCCTCGTGCTTTTTGGAACTTCATAAAAGGAAAATCTTCTCTATCTAGTGTGATGAGTATCTCACCTTTTGGAGAAAGTGTCAATGTGATTGAAAACGATCCTATATTGAGGCAAATAAAGCAGCATGTGGACAATTACGAAAGCCAATTTGGAAAGGATCCATATGTGTCTTCTGTTTTCGATACACGTGAAACTGAAGTAAGGAACAACTTGGCCTTAATCAGCAAGTGCTTGTCCCACTTTCATGAACTGAAAATTACAAGCTTGGTAATAATTTTTTTCCCTTTTTTCGTAATGTACTTTGGATATGATGTACTAAAATATTTGTTTTTTGAAATTATGTTATTTGATAGGGTCTCAAAAATGAAGATGAAGGAGCAAAATGTTTTCGAAAAGCATTCAAGGACTACATCGAACAACGATATAAGTGGGCGTTGACTTTTGAAGCTAGTTCACAAGTAAAATTACTTCCTCGAAAGACAATTTTGAGTAAGCTATACAAGGAACCATGAATGATGTTTTTGTGGTAATTAGTGGGCTTTTGATTCACAACCAAGAATTTACATTTTTGTAAGACTAGTGTTATGTATTGTGGAGGTCTTGATGAATCTTATCATCTTGTTTGTTTTGGCTCCATTGACTGATAGCTAGGAGCCATGACACATGAAGCTCAAAATTCAATGAATTCATAAGTTTTCATAAGTAAATGTCAACCTGCGTACATGAAAACTTTTTATTAGTTTTTTTCAATTGGTTGAAATTTTTAGCTAATCTTCTGTTTAAACTTAGCTTATTATGCAATACAATCCTTTCATTTGTCCTAGAACATATGCTGTGCTACATATGCAATTTAGATAAGTGCTCTGACATATCAGCTAAATGGGATTGTTTGGAGAAAGCAGTGGGAGTAGGTGCAGTGAGTCTCAACGGCACCGTTGAAGGTGTCCAGGGCTCATTAGGATGTTGTTGGATTGCTAACTGAAGTTTGTACCCATTTTGTCACTTGGAGACCTGTTTTTTGTGGCAACAATCTCTAAAGGCGGCCTGTGATTTAATGGTCCTGTTGCTACTATCTTTTAATGTTTTGTAAGATAATGGTTTCTTGAGAATATGACCTGAATATCTCCTATTGTGAATTGAAATTATGAACCAAAATTTAGCATTATTTGTTTGTAATGTTACTCTGCAGATTTCCTCCTGTAGAATTAAGATATAATTTAAGTTGCCAGCAGATATAAACTGTGGTAATTGCTCTGCAGGTGCTTTGTGAATTTAATCATGTCAATCCACAAGATGATGAGGATGTAAAAGAGTTTTTGAATGTGTTTATTGACACATGGAAATGATCTTTTCTTTTCTTCTCTTTTATTTTTTTATTTTTTATTTTTTATTTTTTTATTGTGATTCTTTTATGCTATGTTTGATTGGGGGATTTGGAAAGGAATTTAAAATAGGGAAAAAAAAAAGTGTGAAACTACGTAAAATGAATTCAATAGTGATTTAGACCCCCTCAAATTTCAACCCCCACCACCCCCACACATACGTGGCGGGTGGTGATTGGAGGAGAAGAAAAAAAAGAAAAAGAAAAAAAAAAAGTGACCAATCAAAAAAGAAAGGGGGTCAAAGGTGGTGAGGGGAAAGGGGGTTCCAATCTTTATTCAAATGAATTATAGTCTATCAAACATACCTTATATGCTTCAATGGACTTTTTGCATTCTCCCATTTTAAGATAGCATGTGGCCACGTTGAGATGTAATAGTTTTTTCAAGCATTCAAAAGCTAAAAGGCCAATATATAAGAGAAAATAAATGCTATATGACATACAGAGAGGTTGTTATGGTGGTGATAATGTGTGAGTAAATAATAACTCACTTTAATACCCTAATGATGTTTAGTTGGGAGATTTAGTTGGGAGATTTGAGAGAGAATTTGAAAAAGAAAAAATTAGATGAAATGTAGCGTATGCGTATGCGTAGTTATTGTTATTCACTTCTGCATTAGAGGATACATCTCAACTGTGACAAACCTAGTTAACTAGCTGGCTCGTTTGATTGCTGAACTTCATTGGTTCATCGCTGCGAGTCAATTAAATATTTAAATTGGTCAACAGTCATTAGTTAGGTTATTGAAATAAATGATTGTTTTCTGCTGTCTTTTTTTTGGTTTCTGTTTGTCTTTCATTTCTCTCTCTCTCTCTCTCTCTCACACACACACACACACAAACACACACACACACACACATTATTATACAAATACACCTCTGAAAAATTGACAATTCAGTTTACATCATTCCTGTGGAGTTCAACATTTGACAAATGGTATTTGTAATAAGAAGTGATATTACTTCATCCATGAGTTGAATGACCTCAGAATTAATCTGCTCAAGTTTGTGACAGAGAAGGCCTGAAATTTGGTGATCACATTCATATGAAAGCCTCTGGATATGACACACAGTTCAAGCTTCCATGGCGCAGTAAAGCTCAGTTAGGCTAATCGCTCTGATGGTCTAAATGAATAGTAATCTGAAATGGGAGGTGAAAAGCTCTTCGGATACGCTACCCAGAAGATTTAAGCAACAAGAGAAAATTGCTCCTAATAAATAGATTTTGAATTTTGATCATCTGATATTGAAATTTTAAATGATAATAATAATAAGCTTCTCGATAATACTAACTTGAGTCTTGGCACTGATCCAGGAGTCTCCCCATATATACATCTCATGGTTGTTGGCTTTGGGTAAGCTCTGATCTGCATCCAACATAAAGGTTAAATTTCTCATTACAAGACATTTACCAGAATTTCATACAACAAAACAAAAACCAGTTAGCGGTAGTTTCAGTGGAATGCATAGAAGCATCTTAGACTAATGAGAAATGAAAACAAGATCTTTAATGCAAAGCTTGATTGATGCAAACTAGAAAAAATAAAAATAAAAAACATAATATTACCCAACCAATGTGCATATAGAACTAATAAAACTAGGGAGGAGGATCCCTTTTAGTTTAGATTTTGAATTGAATGGTGTCGTTTGGGCTCGTGGGGTTTACCACGGGTCCTGTTTCGATCATTCAAATTGTTCATTTTATCGGATATTTTGTGTATTTTATTTATAAAAAAAAAATTAAGTCAATCAGACAATTGTAACTTATTTAATTTATCACATTTTTAATTAAAAAAATGTTTAATCCAAAATATGGACGAGAGAGATGCTCTCCTAAACTAGTACATGATTTAGCCATCAATCTATCTATCTATCTATCTATATATTATACAAGCAAAAAAGGTAATCTAATGAGGAAGCCTTTAAGGCCTCCAAATGCGCATTTTAAAATTGTTAAATTTTTTTTTTTAATTTTAAAATCATTTTTAGAAAAACATTATTGGCCATTAATTATTTAAAATTAATTATTATACATTAATTTGAAAATTTTGAAAAGAAATAAACTTTCTACTTTATACTCTTTCTTACATAACTTTCTTCCATTCCATATTTTATAATTTTTAAACACTTTTGATTTATTTGTTTTGATTTTCTATTTAAACTTTATTTATTTATTTATTTTTAAATTTTGTCGTAGAGGTTGTGTGAATTGCAATATGAGTTATGATTTGTGCTCAAACCAGCTTCTTTAGGTTGTTATCCAATACCTTTAGCATGAAAAATATTTTCTTTAACAATTTTTCTTAAATTTACTTTGTATTTTCTTCTTTTTTTTTTTTTTTTGTATTTTTTTTTTCTCTTAAATCTGGTGTTCATATTTGTTTTTTTTTTAAGGGTCATTGTAGAAACTCGTAATTTAAATTTCGGTAATTACTATTTTTGTAGAAACTTATATTATATGAATGGTTTGCTGAAGCCAGTTTTAGTATTTTTTTTTTCATTTTTTATTTTTATTTTTAGAATGAAGTTTTTGGGAAAAGAAATTGGTAAGTCTGACAAATTTTTTAAACAGTTACTTTTTTGTTATTGAGAAAAATTCAAGTAAGCTTAATTTAATTTAATTTTTTGTCTTTTATTTCTTTTTTTTCCTTCAATTTTTTAGATGCTTCTTGAATAAGAGGACCTCAAAAATAGGGAAAAAATTAATATGGATTTATTTATTTTAATTGAAGGAAAGAAAAATTAATAAAAGGTAACTTTTAAACAATTGCTAAATAAGGTGGATGTTCATATTTCGTATTTTTGTTATAAAAAATATTTTCTAATTCAAAAATATCTAAATAAGTGGGTCAAGTAACTCATGAATTGGACAAAAAATCAAAACAAATCTCTAAAGACTAGGCTTGAGCTAAGAATTATTGGTATAAAAATCGATTCAAACTTGGTTTTTAGGTTAATTTTAGTGTTTAATCTAATAATGGAACCCCCTAAACTAGCTCATTGCCATCACAATGTGAGAAACTATAACATAATTTAGACATAAAGTTTAAATTAATTATTATTAAATGTTTATATTGATGAACCAATGAATTTTTTAGATCAGGTGTAAAGCTAAGGCTAGAATATGGTTCAAAATTTTGGGCGGCTCGATTCAGATAGTTTTTTTAATATATAAACATACCTAACTATTCATTTAATACTTTTAAACATAAATATGTAACTTTTTTTTTTACTCAAATTTACTTTTTCTTAATAAATATGCATAAACATATGCATATTTTTTTTTATTTAAATTATATGAAAATACTTACTATTTATCAATTTAATAAATCAGTAGGTCAAATAATTCATAAGTTAAGCATAAACTAAGATAATTTTTTAACAATTAGGTCATGGTCAAGTTGGCTTAAAAGTTGAATTGTTTAAGCATTTTTTAATATTTATATCCCCATTCTAACTCTTCAAGCCAAATCAACAAAATAAATTTAGGGTCAATAAAATATTGAATTGGCCAAGTTTCTTAGAAAATTGCCGAATATGGGTAGCTGATATTAGAAGGATTGTTTTAGAGGTTATGTCTAACGACATCAAGTCTTATTTGAGGAGTGACCTGAAGATAAGGGTCATTTACTGATATTTCCTTTTTTAATCATTTTTATATATATTTTTATTCAATTTTTTCTTTTTTATATATAAACTAATTTTAATTGATTAATTTTTGCAAAATAGATATGTTGAGTGAATTTTACAAAATGAATAATGAGGTAATTGGTTAATTGACAAAACAAAATTACAAAATTTATCAAGAAGAAATGTATGTATATTTTATCATAAAAATAAGTTTATCAAAATAATTTTTAATTCAATCCGTGCATAGTACGGGTAATAGGCATGTTTGGCACAAATAAAAGATTAGTATGCATATATGTCCACAATAGGAAAAATTTGTTGGAAATGGTTATAAAATTCTGGGTAAAACCAGAATTTTTTTCTAAGTTTGGTCTAATTTTTAAGTGGGCCCCGTGCATCGATTTACACGAGTCAAAGCGGTAACGCTGCTTTTATGCCGCAGATTCACGTGGTATATTTGGTTGCTCAAAACCATTACCGAAAGTGAATGGGAAATTGAAACAAAAGTATGTTCCATGGAAATGGAGTTTTGGTGGAAATTCCTTAAAGGTTTGTATAAGGCTTGTCCCACATTGATTTGGTGGGAGGTTTTGAGAGGGTTTATAAGACATGGGTTTGGTACTTGGGTGTGCCCCAAGTGGTACCCAAGTGTTTTAGAGGGAGAGGTTATGGGCTAGACCCATTGATCCAAAACCACCACACGCCAGCCGTCTGGCCCAAATAATCGAGCGGGCTTAGGCGTGGTGTGAGGTTCTTGGGCTTGTTCGTCCAATACTAATCTTTTTGGGCCAAAAACATTTGAAAGAATTCAAATTAAATTGGTTTGGATTTAATATTCATCCAAACAAGGCCCTTCTCGCTTTCAAATAGAATTAAACCGGTTTGATTTATTGTTCATCCAAACAGGCCTTTCCTGCTTTTTGAACCCAACAGATTTAAATTGCTTGAATTTCAAACCAAACAAAGGCCTAACCTATTTGTATCTGCTTAATTCAAATTGAACATGTACAAGACTGCTTAATTCAAAACCAAGAGCCACCTATACATCTATAAATAGACCAAATTCTCCTATTTGATTTTCACTCTAATTTTCGCATTCTTCTTTTTGCTTTAGATCTCCGCCATATTGTGCATTTTATTTCTCGAAAGAAAGAGTGTAAACATTTTGTGTAGTTCGACGGATCTAATAAATTGTAGTGTCAAGATTTATTCGTTGATAGATCATTTCATCCTGGGAGATAGACGTCCAAATTCTGAAAGTACTGTGGAGAGGATGAATCTGTCTTAAGGACACAGTGTTAAACACTGGACTTGATCAGAAAAATTATTCAAAGAAATTAACCAAGTAAGTTGTTTAATTTTATTCTGTTATTTATTTATTTATTTAAATCAGATTTCAATTTTGTTTTTGTAACAAAATAAAATCTGTTTTATTTATTTATTTATTATTTCGAGTTTGATTTTTGTAATCAAACAAATTTTCTCATTTTCTTTATTTCTTTAAATTCTAATTGTTGTTTTGTACATAATAGAATTAAAATCTTTTAAATACAGTGAAGATTGGCCAACAAAATTATGTAGTGGTCTCTAGGCATTGTCACATGGTGCCTCAACTTAATATGATTTATTGAAATTATGAGATTTAGTACTTTTTGTTAGATTAATGGAAGACAACTTAACAAATGTCAAGTGTCTATTAGTGTGAAGTAATGCTCCTAAACCACCCAATAACCACTTCCACAATGGTTACAGTCTGCAGACTCGGTCATATCCTAAGCATTAAAATGGTCTACCCTAGAATGCGTGCTTTGTAGCATATGGACAATTTAGTTGTGCATATAGGCTGATTTTGGTAATTGAATTAAAAGTAAAAAAATTAATTAAATTTTTTTTTTGAGTCATATCATATCTTTATTTTTATATTTTTTTTAAAAAAAAATTAAAAAAATTAAAAAATTGACTTTGAATTTACTTCTCAAAACACCCCATAAATGTGTCAATAGGTCCTCATCAAAAAATTATTAAGTATTGTATTTATATTCTTTCACCAATAATCAATTATCATATTCTTTTATGTACCTTAATCATCTAACACAAAATCATAATATTTCACATTCTCTATTAATTATAATAACATAGAGCACCACATTACGCCCTCTTAAATACTTAATAATCAACCGCCTCTATCTCCCCTAATTAGCAAAATCGTGGCCCATTTTATTTTTGAAATACCAAATCAATTGTCACATTTCACATCTTATGTAAGTCCAAGACTTTGCCATTTTATGAGTTTCACAAAACATTCATATAATATAATTAATGGGGTATGAGACACAGGACAGCCCCGCCGGGCGGGGGGGGGGGGTGTAGGGGCGACCACCTCCTAAAAGTTTTGAAAAAAACCCCTTAGATATAGTATTAAAATTACAAATATTTTAAAATTATATAGGTTCGCTATCCCAAAGTTTTTGCAAAAATTTAAGAACCGCCATTTCTACTTTTAAAATTTAAAATTTTAATTATTTTTTGATAAATACTAAAAATAATAATAATAATAATTTATTTTTAAGTATGATTACTTTTTATTTCAAATTTAGTAATGTTAAAATAATTGAGAATTTATTTGTTACTCTCACAGCTTAATCTATGTGGATCTTCTTATAAAGGCATGATCAATAGAAAGTTGTTCCAAATTAAGAAATTGTAACAAAACTTGCCATTGATGAAGTGAAATTGGTAAAGGAAAAATCAAGTTAGGACATTGAAATGGGTTGGAGATACTCGATAGGGTTCTCACTTGGGATCTATTTCAGCTTTGATAAATATGTCTAGTGCAACTTGTTCAGTCTTAAGTAATGTCATCAATGATGGAGCCACCTCTACTCAACGTGCAGATGCCGATGGAGTTTATGATAAGATTACATCTTTTGAGTTTGTGTTTATCTAACATCTTATGAGAAATAATATGAGGGACTACTGATGATCTTTGCCAAGCTTTGCAACGTAAATCCTAAGATATATTGAATGCAATGCATTTAGTGTCAACTACAAAAGCACTTGTTCAAAAATATAAAGAAGATGAATGGATTTCTTTGTTGGAGAATGTTCAACTATTTTGTGGAAAATATGACATAGATATTCCTGATATGAGTGCTTATTACACATCCGTAGAAGTCGTTTTGTCACCAAAGAGATCACATTACTATTGAGCATCATTTTCGGGTTGATATTTTCACAATTATATGTGATTCTCAATTGCAAGAATTGAACAACAGATTCAAAGAAGATGTGATGGAATTGCTTATTCTTAGCTCGCTTTTAGATCCTAGGATGATTACAGTTCATTCAAAATTGAAGATATATGCAAGCTTGCAAGTCAATTTTATTCTAATGACTTTACAGAGCAAGAAAAAATACATTTAAAATTCCAATTGCAAAACTACGAGACTGACATCCTTAAATGAAGTTTCAAAGTAGCTTGTTGACAATTTCTGACTTGTGCCAAATGTTGGTAACAACAAGGAAGTCAACAACTTATCCTCTTGTAGATAGATTAATTTGTCTTGTTCTAACTTCGCCAGTTTCTACGGTGACAACAAAACGTGCATTTTCAGCCATGAAAATTGTAAATACTAGATTGCGCAACAGGATGGATAATGATTTTCTTTCAAGCTACTTGTTAACATATGTTGAGAAAAACAATGCTTGAGATTTTGATATAGATTCCATCATAGATGCTCTTTATATTATGAAAGAATGTCAAGTACAGCTTTAGATGTCTAAGTAGATATGTAGAGCAAATAGTTGCTTTATTGAAAATTAATATGGATTTAGTAGAACATATCCAGTTGTATTTTAATAATATTTTGTAATTATATATGATGAATGGAAACATCTAATTATACATTTTTGTGATAGTTGGGTAGAAATTGATATTGTATATCACATGCTCATTACAAATTTTTTGATTGTATATTTTTCTCAAGTTTTGCATTGAAAACATAATTTGTCAAACATAGCATTACTAAATTACTACTCACAAATAGCTTGGCTAGACAAGGTGTTTCCCTCCAAGGTTTGACCTACACAAAACAATATCAAACGTTGAAGCATAGAAACTTCAAACTTCTTATAGAAATTTATCAATTCTCTTTTCTAGTTAAACATGTTTCAAGTGGGTTTCAAATTATGTCACTCATGTGTCTAGGTCCTAAACATGCCTAAAAGGGTCCAAGGAAAGGGAGAGAATTGAGCTAAGTCAAGTTTTCAATTTTCCAAGATCGTTAATCCACTCGAGCGATTGCTTCACCGCCGAAAGCAACTAATGAATATTTCAAGGTTCAAGTTTGTAAAAGGAGATTCTAGGAGTTCTAAAGTGCACTCGAGCCACCCTTCAATCGCCGAGTAGTTAACTAACTTAGTCGTTCTTGGGCGGTCTCGCCGAGCGGTATCTTCACTTCGAGCGATGATCTACGTAACAGTGTCCCGCAGTCATGAATTGCTCTTTTCTAGGCTATTCTAGGTCTTCCAAACTCAATTTTCAAGCTTTCAAATCCCACATCTTGATCCATAACATCCTATTAATCATATATATATAGTGAAAGAATAATAAAACTTAGGATTATGCATTGATTTGAAGATTAAACAAGTAATAAATACTTTAATTCAAGTTTTCAACCTTTTCACCCCTTTCTTTCATTCAATGTTTTCAATTCTTCAAAACCAAGTTCTAAAATTTCTTAATCATAAATAAAAGGTGTAGGTTCATAGCATAGTGTTTATTGTGTGAGTGATTTTCTGACCACACTGCCCGCTTAGTAATTCAAATTGTAGAACACAGTGCGTAATAGATGGCACCGCCGACCAAGAACAGAATATAGGAATCATGGTGGTTCTTCCACCCGGGGTACTCCGACGATCAAGTCAAGACTAATATCTCTCAAGGATAATCAATCATCTATTCAATACACAAGCAAGTGTATAAATAACATACCTCAGACCCATGGGGGTGCCTCTGGTTTATAGCCAAATCAATTCTAATCCCAACGGGAGCCTAACTCCAATGGACTCAGGATTACTGCTAATCTGGGACTCCCAGTGGGATTAGTATAAACTCCCTAAGAGTCTCACCTTTACTCAAACTGAAGTCTCCTCCCATTCTAGGACTCTTGTCCCTCATCTAGGTTGAGTTCCCTTTTCATTCTAGGACTCTTGTCCCTTTTCCACTTATCTCGGATTCCGATATCTTCGGAGATAACCTCGACCTTGCCGAGATCACCTCGGCGTCATGACCAGGACACATGGCACTCCTACCGACACGCCGGCATCACCGCGCCACGGTTGGTACTCGTAAAATATATCCCCACAACGCCTCTAGGTTCTATTACCTCAAGATTCTCGAGGTGATGGAACCTACACTCGCTCGCTCATCTCGTGCTCTATCCGAGATCAACCTCCCCCACCCCAAAGTTTCCTGGACTTTACTGTCCACTTTTGTCAAGTATCAAGCTTCATACTTTCCAAGCTATTCGAGATCATACCTTCTAGCCGAGGTTTCTGGTTTCATTAATTTCATAAACTCAAAGAGCTTTGCATCCGCTCTATTCACATTTTCTGGTGGGTTCTTGATTTCACCATCAATTTGACTTTTATGATCTTCATATCGGCTGCTCACTTATCTTGGTAGGTTTATAAACTCTTTTATTAAGCTCAATCTTTCATAACCCTTCTGAATCCGTTTACTTGCCCTCTGTTGCCTTCTATTTTCGTCTGTTTTTAAGCTTTGAATTGTTTGAATGCCTGGCATTGTTCTTGTCATATCCCCTTTCTGTTGCTAGCATCGTGTTTGGGCCATTGCTTTCTTGTTCTTCACATACTTACTTAGTGCCTGTGCACTTGGCTTTATTCATGAACTTTGTTGTCTTCTTGACTCTGAATTTTCTTTCTAGCTCTTTTGCTTAAATCCGCTATTGTTCCAAGTTTTCAAGCTCGCAATTGTTTTCGCTTCCTCATCCTGAAGCTGAAGCCTGCCTTGTCTCGCAAATCGCTGTTCGACCTCGGTGATCTTCATACCGCTCCACCTTTCCCGGTAAGCCTCGCTCCTTTCATTCTCAATTCTTCTATGCTCTTTCTAAGAAGTTCGCTTCATTGTTTATCACCATTCGCTTTTACCCGTTGTTTCCAAATCATCTTCTTGAATACACAATGTTCACATATTTGTTGATTTCTGCCACTGTTCTTGGCTTGACACACCTATGCAATCTTTTCGTTTTGAACACTTGCACTGTTTCACCACTTTCTTGCTATTGTTCTTGAGTCTATATTTCTGTGTCTTTTTCCAGGTTTTTGCTTTCAATCCTGCCTTCAAAACTCCGAGGTGCCAATCGCCGAGAAGAGCGTTGATCAAACTCTTCAGGAGATTGATGCTGAGCTCATGGCTGAGATGGCTGCTGAGAAGTTCCTTCAAACTGTCTTCTGGAGGTGAGACACAACCTGCCGCTGATGCCGAGTAGTTTGCTTCTTTCTTGAAATTGATGCCGAGGTAACGGAAGAGAGGCTCTCCCAATTGATCGCCGAGGTCAACCATCGCTGCTTGTCGGCAGCATCACCCAACGTTCTTGCTTTTAGTCCCTAGTTCTTTAAGGTCTTCATTCTTTGTACTTTTGTTTTTTTTGCATATGTAATTTTTTTGCCTCTGAAAAATGTCTGTTGTTGGCCGATGCGTCATCGCTTTGTTTCTGAACAAGAAATGTTTGTTTCTTTCCTGAGTGTTGAATGCTTTCTTCTGTTTACTGCCTCGGATAAGCGTCTCTTCGGAATTATCATCAGGTAGACACCTTGGATCAACATAACCTCGGTACTTTATTTCTACAAGTGTGTTCAGAGGCTTTCAAGTGTCGCTCCTCATTCTTCTCTGGCTCCTTGTCGACGCCTCGAGGACTTGCACGCCCTCGTGTCCGATCTCTACCTTCTCTCGTTCTCAGATGATTCTATACTTTAGAAAAATGTACATGTCTTTCCAAAGTATACCTTAACTGCAATTTCTGGTGTCACACGTTGGTTGTACCCATTGATTTATTTCAAATTTCTGCTTAACACTTGAAAATATTTTAACAAATATTTTCACAAGTGTTGCTTCAAGACTTCGCCTTCCATTATCTTCCAAGTCTTGGCAACATGGTTATCTCGATGACCATATCTCGGAAATGTCTTTCGCTTTATCTCGCTATACCAAACTTGTAAATTGCTTTAAATTTCAACAAGTGGTAGACTTCATAATCTTCGTTAACTCATCTTGTAATTTTGCTCAAAAATTTCAACAAGTGTTAACATTCCTTGCTTTTTAATTATCATTCCTTCCTCGCACCTTCTCCCCGCCCCATAAGTTGCACTTAGGATCACATTAGGAAGTTGGCTTCGCGTCAGTAGTCACGCACTGATGTGTTCTTCTTTCGCCAGTGTATTAAAACTTCTCCCCTTTAGACCCTCTTTCTCTTGGCCTTTGCAAACTATCATCGCTGTTTCTTTGAAGCATTTATTCCTTTCACAATTGTGATTACCACTTCTGGCGTGTACTTAGTGGTTTTGTTCTAATCAAAACGACATTTGACTCCGGCGAATCTTTTGCCGACACTTAACTTTGTGCGCTCTCTAACTTCTGAATTTCAACAAGTGTTTAAGCCATTCTTCATTCGATTTTAACTCTGCTTGTAAACTTTTCTCGGGTTTCAACATCATCTCAGTTTAACTTCGGTTAAACATCATCTCGGTTTTTTGAAGTTCTTTCTTTTTTGTCGCTTGTACTCTTGTACCTTTTTGCTTTTCAGACAATGTAAGCTCTGCATATGGCCGATGTGCCCCCTTGTTCTTGAATGTCTAATTTAACTTTCCTTCTCTGAATGTTTATGCCTTTGTCTTTTCTTGACCGCTTTGCATGATTCTATACTTAGTATATTCTCAGGTGCCTTTCATTCTTTGCCTTCTTTGTGCAATCTTCTGGGTTACATACCCTAGTATAACAACCGATGATTTACCTCGAAGAACTTGACCAGAATCTTTTCATAACTTTCAACAAGTATAGAACAAATACTATTTTAATCTCAACATGTAAACTTTTCGTAAGGTTGAACAAGTGTAAAATATATACTATTGTTAATTTCAATTTGTAAACTTTTCAGAAGTTTCAACAATTGTTTAAACAATGATCTTAGTTTTTACCTTAACTCAGAATTGCTACAAATTTCAACAGATGTTTAAATATCATATATCGGCTTACCTTTTGCCTTGTAAATTGCTACAAATTTCAATAAGGATTAACATATCAGAAAGTTTCTCGTGTTTATAACAAGTGCTAAACAATGATCTATTTGTAAATTGCTACAAATTTCAACAAGGGTTTAAACAATATACTTAGCTTTTACTTCAACTCAGAAATTGTCGCAAATTTCAACAGATGATCACATGTGGCTTAACTTCAACTTGTAAATTGCTATAAATTTCAACAAGTGTTAAGCATCTTTTGGTTTTAGCCAACCGTAGATTGCCATGATTCGTAAGTAGTAACATCGGCTTCCTTCAACTTGTAAATTGCTACAAATTTCAACAAGCTTAAGAAAACAAGAATCTCGCTTAACTTCAACTTGTAAATTGCTACAAATTTCAACAAGTGTTAAGCTTTGTATCGGTTTGACCAACTTGTAAATTGCTACAAATTTCAACAAGTGGTAAACTTTGTCTCGGCCTCCCAACTTGTAAATTGCTACAAATTTCAACAAGTAGTAGACTTGTGTATCGGTCGACCAACTTGTAAATTGCTACAAATTTCAACAAGTGGTAGACTTTGTATCGTCTCGACCAACTTGTAAATTGCTACAAATTTCAACAAGTGGTAGACTTTGTATCGGTTAAACTTCGTTTAGACGTCTTCTCGTCTTAACTTCGATTAACTATCTTCTTTCCATTCAAGCCGGGGTCTTCTATCCGGCCAACTTCAGTCTGATCTCGTGTGTTTTCTTTTTATCCTCTCGGGATCTTAGATTTGCTCGTTGTGCTCTTCTCTTCTCGCACTTAAGCGCCGAGATCTTATCTTCTTAGATCCGCCACTCGGGTTGAGCTCTTCTTTTCTTGAACCTACTCATCTAGGCCGAGATCATGTCTTCTAGGTCCCGGATCCGAAATCCGGACCCGCCACTTAGATCGAGCTCTTGTCTTCTTGGGCCTATTCATCTAGGCCGAGATCATGTCTTCTAGGGTCCGAGATCCGAATCCGGATCCGCCACTTAGATCGAGTTTGTCTTCTTGGGCCTATTCATCTAGGCCGAGATCATGTCTTCTAGGGTCCGAGATCCGAATCCGGATCTGCTCACTCAGCCGAGCTCTTCTATACTTGAATGTCATCTCCTTGGGAGCGCCATGCCCCTATCTTTGTATCCCTTCCTAAGGGTTTTCATCCCGCTTATGTACATATATTTTCCATCCTTACTAAACTAGTCGCTTCCGACACGCTGATATTGTACCTGAGGTGGCCATCTATTCTCCTTTCGCTCCCACAGACGGCGCCAAATTGTGTGAGTGATTTTCCACCACACATCGCTTAGTAATTCAAATTGAGAACACAAAGTGTAATAGATGGCACCTCACGACCGCAATGAAATATAGGAATCCCGCGGTGGTTCTTCCACCCGGGGGTACTTCGACGATCAAGTCAGTACTCAATATCTCTCAAAGATAATCAATCATCTATTCAACTCACAAGCTTGAGTATAAAAACCTACCTTAGACCCATGGGGTGCCTCTCTTTATAGCCAAATCAATTCTAATCCCAACGAGCCTAACTCCAATGGATTCAGTGATTATCGCTAATCTAGGACTCCCAAAGGGGATTAGTATAAACTCCCTAAGAGTCTCACCTTTACTCAAACAAGTCTCCTCCCATTCTAGGACTCTTGTCCCTCATCTAGGTTGAGTTCCTTTTCATTCTAGGACTCTTGTCCCTTTTCCACTTATCTCGATTCGATATCTTCGGAGATAACCTCGACCTTGCCGAGATCACCTCGGCCACGACTGTGACACATGGCACCTCGGCCGACACGCCGGGCGCCACTTTGCCACGTGTTGGTACTCGTAAAATATATCCCCACATTTATCTTGCTCAAATCTTACATAAGATTAGTTCAAAACATAATTTTTATATCATTTCCTCAAACTCTTACCTAATTTCCAAACTTTCCTATTTTCTTTTTATTTCAATCTTCGAAAACTTATTCCTAATCAATTTTTGGCTATGTTTTGATATGGAAATATAGAAGAGGGTGGGGTTTCTTACCTCGTAGTGATTTTCTTGGAATTTCTAGGCTCAAATCCTTAGCTCTTTTGAATTTTCTTGCATTTTCTCTTTTTTCCTCTTCTCTTATTCTCTTCTTCGCTTCTCCCTATTGTTCTTGAGTTCTCCAAAGAAATACCTTATTTGTTTGGCTTGAGACATAAGGTTTTATATGGTGTGAATGGGGCAAAAGTTATAAGTTTCCTTAATTAGCTAATCTCCTTAGTTTTGGCCTAGCTAACCAAGTTTAAAACTAAATAATCTAATCTTATTTTAATCATACTTATCCTAATTAATCCTAATTAGCGCTTTGGCAAATAGCATGGGATATACATCGCTCATTAAACTAAAGCCTTTAAGCTTCGAATTAAGGCATAGGGACATCCTATGATTTACAAATTCCAATCTAAACCGGCCCCTAACTTAAAGCATGAAACAAGCAATATTTTCTAAGGTTAAGTTTCCAAACAACCTTCTCCTTCTCCTATACTCCTACAAATAAACACTTACTATGAGATTAATATGCATGAATGTCATTATATGCATATGCATGAAGTGTCGGGTGTCACAAAGGATGTGTCAATTAATGCTTTACTTAGAAAATGAAGGACCCTAATAAGGATGGGAAATCTCTCCATTAATAATGTCAAATGGCTCATAGAATGAAAAATAAACCAAGAAAATAGAAAATGGTGGACCTTAGGATGTGTTTGTTTAGACGGATCGATAAGGGGATTACAATCCATCTGGACTTGAATCCTAGGATGTGAATCTCTCGACTATTTGGTTGGATTGATGTGTATCCTATTTGTTTTCTCATGGGATTAGATGTCCGAAATGACTATTTTAATAAATCCAATGTTTGGTGATAAGGATACATGAACACAAGACTATTTTACACCTTTCAATTGGTTACTAAGTAATAACAATACTAAACATATCTTTAATATTTTAATTATTTGTAGACTAACTAAAAATTTATTTTATTTTATTTTTACACTATTAAGTAAAATTATTTTTTAAAATTAAACAAATAAAATATCATTAAAAATATATGTTATTTTTAATTAAAATTTTAAATAAATTTATTTTAAAAAATAATAATAATTAAATTATGAAATTAAATGAAACATGTATTAAAATTTAAATAATGAAATTAAATAAAATATAAGCAAAATTTTAAAATAAAATATCAATAAAATATCTATAAAAAATTATTTTAAAAACTTAAATAAATCAAACATCAATAAAAAGTTAAATAAAATTATTTTGTTTTTAAATTGAGACATTTAAATTTTATTGAATTTTACTAAATATAATACATAATTAAATAGTAGAGGGTCAATATGGTCATTTCGCCATCTAATCCCATGGGCTTGTTATCCCGTGAAAATTGTCCCACACACCCCCCCAGGATAGTGTAATCCCACATATAGGGGATATGAGTCTGCCGACTCCATGTCCCATGACTAAAAAAAAAAAACAAATGCCGATAAAAGGCTTCCAATAGATTACAATTAACAATAAATAATCTCCCTATCTCCCCAATCAAACGATCCTTAGAGTGTGTTTGATTGGACGAATTGGATAAGGGAGGATTATAACTATTGATTTGAGTCCTCGACCGTGAATCCTCTGACTATTTGGTTGGATTGATATGTATCCTGTGTTTGTTTCTCATGAGATTAGATGTCCGAAAGGACTATTTTTAGTGAATTCAACGTTTGGTTGTACGAATTTGATAGGATAAATGACCAAAAAACTATTTTACCATTTTTCAACAGTTTATTAAATAATAACAATATTAAACATATCTTTAATATTTTAATTATTTTTATCTAGATAAAATAAAAATTTATTTTATTTTATTTTTTACATAATTAAATAAATTTATTTTTTAAAAATTAAATAAATAAAATATCAATAAAAATATATGTTATTTTTTAATTAAAATTTTAAATAAATTTGTTTTTAAAAATATTAATCATTAAACAATGAAATTAAATAAAACATCTATTAAAATTTAAATAGTGAAATTAAATAAAATATAAACAAAATTTTAAAATAAAACATCAACAAAATATCTATAAAAAATTATTTGAAAAAAATTAAATAAATAAAACATCAATAAAAAGTTAAATAAAATTATTTTATTTTTAAATTGAGACATTTAAATTTTATTGAATTTTACTAAATATAATACATAATTAAATAGTAGAGGGTCAAAATGGTCATTTTACCACCTAATCCCAACAAAGAGATTGTCCCCCAAACTGCCCCACACCCTCCCCAGACACAATAGTCCCCATATGGGGATAAGGAGTCCAACGGACTAAAAACAACAAATAGCGGATTGATGCTTCCTCCAGACATAATCCGCGACAAGAATAGTCCCCGCTTATCCCCTAATCAAACACACCCTTATTGTATTATCTTCTTATAAATTTTGATCAAATTCAAGATTCAACACCGTGTTCTTAAGGCGTATTCGCTTCCACGGTGCTTTTAGATTATAGATGTCTATCTCCCAAGATAAAATGATTAACTATAACGGTAGTAGTATTACCAATTAATTGCCAACGAACACACTCGTGTTTATACTTTTTTCATTGAAAATTAATGCAAGAAATGCAGAAGCAAAAACATAAAAGAAGAACGAAAAATTGGATAATCAAACCAAATAGAGGACTTGTCTATTTATAGGAGAACCGTGGCCTTTCGTAATAGACTTCAACAGTAAAAACCTATTCAGACAAAATGAACAGTAATATTTCTAGGAGAATTGGTGGCTTTTCAGGACAGACTTAAACAGGTAAAAAACCTATTTGGGATAGAGTTGAATAGGTGAAAACCTGTTCAGACAGATTTGAACAAAAAAGACCTATTTGGGTTGAATTTAAACAGGTAAGAACTTGTTCAAATTTTGGAGGAATAGGTGCATTGGACCAAACGACCAACGTTCAAAAACGGTGGGGTCAATTTAGAATTAATTTTGAATTTCAAATTCCACATGGTAAGAATTTAATTTTAGAAAAAATAAAATTTACATGTTTTTGGCCCAAAAAAGATAAGTATTGGGCCGCACAAACCCAACCCAACTCGCCCAAACAGACGGCATGTATGTAATACAAACCTTGGAGCTCTCCAAGATACAAACTCAAGGCTTATAAACCCACACCAAATTTGTCCACCAAAACAATGTGGGACAAACCTTATCTCTATCATTTATTGAAATTTCACCAAAATACCATTTTCATAGTGCTCATTTTAGTATCAATTTCCCGTTCACCTGATAATAGTTTTGAGTAACCAAATATACAACGTGAATCGTTACGGGCAAAGAAGGTGTTGCCACATGGACTCGCAACTTTGGCTCATGGGTCTTATTTGAAAAATAGACTAAAGTTTAAGGCCTCATTTGGGAACATATTTTTTTAGTAATTTTTGACTTTTTGGCTAAAATATGATATAAAAAAAATTAGTATGTTTGGAATATTTTTAGTTTTTACGAAAGAAGTGCAAAAATAGAGAAAAAATAAAATTTTTGACTTTTTGAGATAAGTTGCTGGCTTTAATTTTTTTAGTGATTTTTTAACTTTTAAATTAAAGAGTGATATTGCCAAACGAAGCCTACGAAAAATCTGTTTTCTTCCCAACCATTTTTCCAAACCATTCCGTATATATAATACTAGGAGTGCTGTACAAGAAAAAGAATAAGGAAAGGAAAAGAGTAAGGCAAGATTTGAACCTACCCAATTAGGCAAGATTTGAACTTACCCAATACGAAAGAATACAAAGAATTATATATATATATATACTTCATATATTAACATATTAGCCTTGCCCGAAGAGGTGAGTTTTGTCTTCAAAATGCAGCTAAAAGCTGAGTTTTGCTTTTATTTTTATTTTTGTATAGAAGTACAATAGAACTCCCTCAAAATCTTTTTTCTCCTTTTTCTTTCTAATTATTTACTTTCTCTTTTAATATCAGGATTCTTGTTCTTTCTTTTCATTGTGATACGAGGAAGAAGTGCAACATGAGGAGCTATACTGTGATATTCTCATACTATTATTCTTTTTTTTTTTTTTTTTTTTCCATTGGTTTGTTAAATTGTTTAATTATGATTTTTTATTAGAAATTCTCTTTATCTATAGGCATCTTTTGGTGCTTCTATTTGGACCGAAACTTCAATTTCTAGTAGCCAAGAGATGTACTTCAACCAAAACAAGGAAGGTGGCATGTTTCGTCTTGTGCAATTCCAGTCTTCTGACGAGGCCAAGCAACTTTATGGTGCTCTAATGCGCTGTCGACATCCGAACTTGGCGCATGTTTTACAATTTACGGTGAGACCTTATGTTTTATAAAGTAATCTAATATTATCTTGAGTATTTTTTGTACCGGCATGTTTTTGGATTGTGCATTTTTTACTAAATAATTAAAAAATATATAGAAAAAATTAAAGAAATATTGGTAATTGGTTTAGTTGATAAAACATATTTTAGGTGGAAGGAGAAGGAGGTTTTTTTTTAGCCTTCAGGAAACAAGGTACAAGCTTGAAAGACATTTTGGAGAAATTTGTTGATGTAAAGAAATTTTATGAGGATAATCGGATTACACCTTTCTACCAAAAGATTTTGACGTAAGTACTAGTACTTAAAATTTAGTATTTCATGATACAAATAATTATAATTCTTTTAATGCTTATTAATAAATATTTTTACCAATGCAGTGACTTACTTCTAGTGGTAAGGCATTTGATGGATACCACAGTCAAGTGCACACTTGATCTGTCAGACATTTATATTTTGAATGGTGGACATGTTATGATGACAAATTTTAAATTGAGAGGTATGGCAAAATGTATAATTTATTCCTTGGCAAAAAAATTGTATAATTTATTCTTATTATACAATTATTAGTACATACGAGTTTCTTTCGTCTAAATAACATGGTTTAATTGCAGGTTGTCCTAGTTCAATTTCTGAATGGAGAGAATTAGCCGTGGTTGTGAAGGCTATAAATGAAAGTACCAATTATGAAGCAAACATGGAAATGAATATTTTTATAAATTATCTTGAAAGTGAAAATGCAAAGTAAGTG
This sequence comes from Camellia lanceoleosa, assembly GCA_025200525.1. Classification (NCBI taxonomy): domain Eukaryota; kingdom Viridiplantae; phylum Streptophyta; class Magnoliopsida; order Ericales; family Theaceae; genus Camellia; species Camellia lanceoleosa. Next base: position 109,441,245 of record CM045768.1, on the reverse strand, counting down.
CCTTATTAGATTTTTATTTTATTTATTATTTATTTTTATCTGGACTCTTACTAGCAAAGTTATTTGGGGAGCAAAATGAATCATTTGGATGATACGCATACGTTCTCTTATATTGTAAACTAATAAATTTGGCTTTCGTAGCAATGGTATTATACATGTTTCTTAAACTTGATTTAGGCCCAATTACAATAAATAAAAGTTGAAATTTTTATCGATCGTTACACCTTTGGCTATGAATCTTGTGAGAAAATTCTGAACTTGATTTCATAATCTCGGCATGTTTTCCCTCTTTGTATCTTTTGACTTATTTAGATTTTCTCTTCTTGGATTTCTGTAGTTTCTCTATGTATGATTTTTCTCTTCTTGTATTTCTGTAGTTTCTCCATGTATGAATATATGCTTTGTGTCTGCTAGGTGTTTGATAAAATGCCATAAAACAGAGTATTTGTGTCTCTGTCTCTGTGTCTATCACTGTCTCTACTCGGCTTTCGTGTATTTTGTTGTAAATATTTATTTTCTCTATGTTTTATTTTTATCTTAATTGAGTTGTTGAAGCCATAAGCAAACATATATAGAAGCTGTAAAGAACTTCATTGGGTCTTCGTCAAAATTCATAGCTGTGAAAGTGAAACATTGAATGCTATTGTACTGAATTCTTTTTAAATATAAACTTGTGTTTCATATTTCATGCTAAAGTTATTTGGAATTGGATGATCTTTTCAATAAATATATAATATATTATATTTGCAGCGATAAATCCGAAACGGTACCTGAAATTTACCAATACCAATACATACCGTACAAATGGAAAAACTGGTACATTGTCTGGTATGAGATTGACAAGTTTGAACGATATTGGTACTGTTAATAATAATAAAATAAGTGACAGTGGGAAGGCAAGCCACTGTCCACCCAATCCACTTAGGATCAAAACCCAACTTGGCCATCTTGTAAACAAGGCTTTTCTATTCTATCATAAGTTTTTGTTAAATCAAGTTTGAAAGCAATGAATTGTACCTCTTATTCTAAAGATAATGCTCTATTTCTAGGGCACTGAGAATGTTATAAAATATTTGTTGCCCCTTCTTAAATGCTCATCGGAACTTTGTAATAATGACATGCATTACATTGCTCAACATGTTGGACATAACCTTCACCACAATCTTGTAAACAACGTTACATAGAGAGATTGGTTATAATGGGTGATTTGTCGCAATCTTGTAAACAACACTACATAGAAAGATGGACTATAATGGGTGGATAGAGAGGAGGGATTTTGATCTTTGAACTAGGGCAATGTGTTTATAATTCATGGTTTGTAACAAATGACCTGAGTGGACAAAGCTATGGATTGGACATGAAAAATTAGCACCTACCACATCCCAAAAATGTTGGAAAAAGGCCGAATTCGTGCCATCAAGTTTGATACATATCAAATAGAGCAATTGGTTGCTCCACTTGTTCGCTAATATACTTCTTCACTTGACTATGTAATTTGTCTCTATAAGTTACCTGCTCGTAGCTATATATGTTTTTGTCTTTGTGCATATATATTTCCATTTTTTTTTTTAAAAGAAGAAAGTCTTCATCCATCATTAACATTACAAATAAAAAAAATTATGTGTAATTTTAATTTTTTATTATTTGTTTATCAAACGATTTTTTTCAGACCATTGTCTAATTTGTTGCCGAAAAAATAAGTGACTTGAAAAATCAAATATGAGTGTTGAAATATTTTTTGGTTTTAAATTTTAAATTTGGTTAGGGTTCTTTTCTCATGGAGAGATGCAGTTGTGTTATAAAAATTTTGGTAACGGATTGATAGATGATTAATTAAAATATTTGAGTAGTTTTGGTAGGTATTTATAACAATTATTTGCATAGTGAGTTATGTTCTTATTTTTGCCATTTTTCTTGTAGGTGTTTTACTGACTTATCCAAACTGCCTCTCTTTTGGACACCAGAAGAGAGGAGATTATTTCCTCGTGCTTTTTGGAACTTCATAAAAGGAAAATCTTCTCTATCTAGTGTGATGAGTATCTCACCTTTTGGAGAAAGTGTCAATGTGATTGAAAACGATCCTATATTGAGGCAAATAAAGCAGCATGTGGACAATTACGAAAGCCAATTTGGAAAGGATCCATATGTGTCTTCTGTTTTCGATACACGTGAAACTGAAGTAAGGAACAACTTGGCCTTAATCAGCAAGTGCTTGTCCCACTTTCATGAACTGAAAATTACAAGCTTGGTAATAATTTTTTTTTCCCTTTTTCGTGTAATGTACTTTGGATATGATGTACTAAAATATTTGTTTTTTGAAATTATGTTATTTGATAGGGTCTCAAAAATGAAGATGAAGTAGCAAAATGTTTTGAAAAAGCATTCAAGGACTACATCGGACAACTATATAAGTGGGCGTTGATTTTTGAAGCTAGTTCACAAGTAAAATTACTTCCGCGAAAGACAATTTTGAGTAAGCTATACAAGGAACCATGAATGATGTTTTTGTGGTAATTAGTGGGCTTTTGATTCACAACCAAGAATTTACATTTTTGTAAGACTAGTGTTATGTATTGTGGAGGTCTTGATGAATCTTATCATCTTGTTTGTTTTGGCTCAATTGATCGATAGCTAGGAGCCATGACACATGAATCTCAAAATTCAATGAATTCATAAGTTTTCATAAGTAAATGTCAACTGCGTACATGAAAACTTTTTATTAGTTTTTTCAATTGGTTGAAATTTTTAGCTAATCTTCTGTTTAAACTTAGCTTATTATGCAATACAATCCTTTCATTTGTCCTAGAACATATCTGTGCTACATATACAATTTAGATAAGTGCTCGACATATCGCCTAAATGGGATTGTTTGGAGGGAAAGCAGTGGGAGTAGGTGCAGAAGTGAGTCTCAATGGCACCATTGAAGGTGTCCAGGGCTCATTAGGATGTTGTTGGATTGCTAACTGAAGTTTGTACCCATTTTGTCACTTGGAGACCTGTTTTTTGTGGCAACAATCTCTAAAGGCGGCCTGTGATTTAATGGTCCTGTTGCTACTATCTTTTAATGTTTTGTAAGATAATGGTTTCTTGAGAATATGACCTGAATATCTCCCATTGTGAATTGAAATTATGAACCAAAATTTAGCATTATTTGTTTGTAATGTTACTCTGCAGATTTCCTCCTGTAGAATTAAGATATAATTTAAGTTGCCAGCAGATATAAACTGTGGTAATTGCTCTGCAGGTGCTTTGTGAATTTAATCATGTCAATCCACAAGATGATGAGGATGTAAAAGAGTTTTTGAATGTGTTTATTGACACAAGGAAATGATCTTTTCTTTTCTTCTCTTTTATTTTTTTATTTTTTATTTTTTATTTTTTTATTGTGATTCTTTTATGCTATGTTTGATTGAGGGATTTGGAAAGGAATTTAAAATAGGGAAAAAAAAAGTGTGAAACTACGTAAAATGAATTCAATAGTGATTTAGACCCCCTCAAATTTCAACCCCCACCACCCCCCACACATACGTGGCGGGTGGTGATTGGAGGAGAAGAAAAAAAAGAAAAAGAAAAAAAAAAGTGACCAATCAAAAAAGAAAGGGGGTCAAAGGTGGTGAGGGGAAAGGGGGTTCCAATCTTTATTCAAATGAATTATAGTCTATCAAACATACCTTATATGCTTCAATGGACTTTTTGCATTCTCCCATTTTAAGATAGCATGTGGCCACGTTGAGATGTAATAGTTTTTTCAAGCATCCAAAAGCAAAAAGGTCAATATATAAGAGAAAAAAAATGCTATATGACATACAGAGAGGTTGTTATGGTGGTGATAATGTGTGAGTAAATAATAACTCACTTTAATACCCTAATGATGTTTAGTTGGGAGATTTAGTTGGGAGATTTGAGAGAGAATTTGAAAAAGAAAAAATTAGATGAAATGTAGCGTATGCGTATGCGTAGTTATTGTTATTCACTGCATTAGAGGATACATCTCAACTGTGACAAACCTAGTTAACTAGCTGGCTCGTTTGATTGCTGAACTTCATTGGTTCATTGTCATGAGTCAATTAAATATTTAAATTGGTCAACAGTCATTAGTTAGGTTATTGAAATAAATGATTGTTTTCTGCTGTCTTTTTTTTGGTTTCTGTTTGTCTTTCATTTCTCTCTCTCTCTCTCTCTCTCACACACACACACACACACACACACACACACACATTATTATACAAATACAACTCTGAAAAATTGACAATTCAGTTTACATCATTCCTGTGGAGTTCAACATTTGACAAATGGTATTTGTAATAAGAAGTGATATTACTTCATCCATGAGTTGAATGACCTCAGAATTAATCTGCTCAAGTTTGTGACAGAGAAGGCCTGAAATTTGGTGATCACATTCATATGAAAGCCTCTGGATATGACACACAGTTCAAGCTTCCATGGCGCAGTAAACCTCAGTTAGGCTAATCGCTCTGATGGTCTAAATGAATAGTAATCTGAAACGGGAGGTGAAAAGCTCTTCGGATACGCTACCCAGAAGATTTAAGCAACAAGAGAAAATTGCTCCTAATAAATGGATTTTGAATTTTGATCATCTGATATTGAAATTTTAAATGATAATAATAATAAGCTTCTCGATAATACTAACTTGAGTCTTGGCACTGATCCAGGAGTCTCCCCATATATACATCTCATGGTTGTTGGCTTTGGGTAAGCTCTGATCTGCATCCAACATAAAGGTTAAATTTCTCATTACAAGACATTTACCAGAATTTCATACAACAAAACAAAAACCAGTTAGCGGTAGTTTCAGTGGAATGCATAGAAGCATCTTAGACTAATGAGAAATGAAAACAAGATCTTTAATGCAAAGCTTGATTGATGTTTAAGTCAATCAGTGGAATGCATAGAAGCATCTTAGACTAATGAGAAATGAAAAAAATTAAGTCAATCAGACAATTGTAACTTATTTAATTTATCACATTTTTAAATAAAAAAATGTTTAATCCAAAATATGGACGAGAGAGATGCTCTCCTAAACTAGTACATGATTTAGCCATCAATCAATCTATCTATCTATTATACAAGCAAAAAAGGTAATCTAATGAGGAAGCCTTTAAGGCCTCCAAATCCGCATTTTAAAATTGTTAAATTTTTTTTTAAATTTTAAAATCATTTTTAGAAAAACATTATTGGCCATTAATTATTTAAAATTAATTATTATACATTAATTTGAAAATTTTGAAAAGAAATAAACTTTCTACTTTATACTCTTTCTTACATAACTTTCTTCCATTCCATATTTTATAATTTTTAAACACTTTTGATTTATTTGTTTTGATTTTCTATTTAAACTTTATTTATTTATTTATTTTTAAATTTTGTCGTAGAGGTTGTGTGAATTGCAATATGATTTATGATTTGTGCTCAAACCAGCTTCTTTAGGTTGTTATCCAATACCTTTAGCATGAAAAATATTTTCTTTAACAATTTTTCTTAAATTTACTTTGTATTTTCCTTTTTTTTTTTTGTATTTTTTTTCTCTTAAATCTGGTGTTCATATTTGTTTTTTTTTTAAGGGTCATTGTAGAAACTCATAATTTAAATTTCGGTAATTACTATTTTTGTAGAAACTTATATTATATGAATGGTTTGCTGAAGCCAGTTTTAGTATTTTTTTTTTTCATTTTTCATTTTTATTTTTAGAATGAAGTTTTTGGGAAAAGAAATTGGTAAGTCTGACAAATTTTTTAAACAATTACTTTTTTGTTATTGAGAAAAATTCAAGTAAGCTTAATTTAATTTAATTTTTTGTCTTTTATTTCTTTTTTTTCCTTCAATTTTTTAGATGCTTCTTGAATAAGAGGACCTCAAAAATAGGGAAAAAATTAATATGGATTTATTTATTTTAATTGAAGGAAAGAAAAATTAATAAAAGGTAACTTTTAAACAATTGCTAAATAAGGTGGATGTTCATATTTCGTATTTTTGTTATAAAAAATATTTTCTAATTCAAAAATATCTAAATAAGTGGGTCAAGTAACTCATGAATTGGACAAAAATCAAAACAAATCTCTAAAGACTAGGCTTGAGCTAAGAATTATTGGTATAAAAATCGATTCAAACTTGGTTTTTAGGTTAATTTTAGTGTTTAATCTAATAATGGAACCCCCTAAACTAGCTCATTGCCATCACAATGTGAGAAACTATAACATAATTTAGACATAAAGTTTAAATTAATTATTATTAAATGTTTATATTGATGAACCAATGAATTTTTTAGATCAGGTGTAAAGCTAAGGCTAGAATATGGTTCAAAATTTTGAGCGGCTCGATTCAGATAGTTTTTTTAATATATAAACATACCTAACTATTCATTTAATACTTTTAAACATAAATATGTAACTTTTTTTTTTACTCAAATTTACTTTTTCTTAATAAATATGCATAAACATATGCATATTTTTTTTTATTTAAATTATATGAAAATACTTACTATTTATCAATTTAATAAATCAGTAGGTCAAATAATTCATAAGTTAAGCATAAACTAAGATAATTTTTTAACAATTAGGTCATGGTCAAGTTGGCTTAAAAGTTGAATTGTTTAAGCATTTTTTAATATTTATATCCCCATTCTAACTCTTCAAGCCAAATCAACAAAATAAATTTAGGGTCAATAAAATATTGAATTGGCCAAGTTTCTTAGAAAATTGCCGAATATGGGTAGCTGATATTAGAAGGATTGTTTTAGAGGTTATGTCTAACGACATCAAGTCTTATTTGAGGAGTGACATGAAGATAAGGGTCATTTACTGATATTTCCTTTTTTAATCATTTTTTATATATATTTTTTATTCAATTTTTCTTTTTTTATATATAAACTAATTTTAATTGATTAATTTTTGCAAAATAGATATGTTGAGTGAATTTTACAAAATGAATAATGAGGTAATTGGTTAATTGACAAAACAAAATTACAAAATTTATCAAGAAGAAATGTATGTATATTTTATCATAAAAATAAGTTTATCAAAATAATTTTTAATTCAATCCGTGCATAGTACGAGTAATAGGCATGTTTAGCACAAATAAAAGATTAGTATGCATATATGTCCACAATAGGAAAAATTTGTTGGAAATGGTTATAAAATTCTGGGTAAAACCAGAATTTTTTTCTAAGTTTGGTCTAATTTTTAAGTGGGCCCCGTGCATCGATTTACACGAGTCAAAGTGGTAACGCGTTCTATGCCGCGTTGTGATTCACGTGGTATATTTGGTTGCTCAAAACCATTACCGAGTGAATGGGAAATTGAAACAAAAGTATGTTCCTTGGAAATGGAGTTTTGGTGGAAATTCCTTAAAGGTTTGTATAAGGCTTGTCCCACATTGATTTGGTGGGAGGTTTTGAGAGGGTTTATAAGACATGGGTTTGGTACTTGGGGTGTGCCCCAAGCGGTACCCAAGTGTTTTAGAGGGAGAGGTTATGGGCTAGACGCATTGGATCCAAAAACCACCACACGCGCGCCGCCGTCCGTCCAGTCAATCGGGTGGGCTTAGGCGTGGGTGTGAGGTTCGGTTGGGCTTGTTCGGTCCAATACTAATCTTTTTGGGCCAAAAACATTTGAAAGAATTCAAATTAAATTGGTTTGGATTTAATATTCATCCAAACAAGGCCCTTCCCGTTTTCAAATAGAATTAAACTGGTTTGGATTTATTGTTCATCCAAACAGGGCCTTTCCTATTTTTGAACCCAACAGATTTAAATCTGTTTGAATTTCAAACCAAACAGTGCCTAACCTATTTGTATCTGTTTAATTCAAATTGAACATGTACAGTACCTGTTTAATTCAAAACCAAGAGCCACCTATACATCTATAAATAGACCAGCTTCCTATTTGGATTTTCACTCTAATTTTCGTACTCCTTCTTTTGCTTTAGATCTCTGCCATATTGCTGCATTTTATTTTTGAAAGAAAGAGTGTAAACATTTTGTGTGTTCGACGGACGAATAAATTGTAGTGCTGCATTTATTCGTTGATAGATCATTTCATCCTGGGAGATAGACGTCCAAATTCTGAAAGTACCGTGGAGAGGACGAATCTGTCTTAAGGATACAGTGTTAAACACTGGACTTGATCAGAAAAATTATTCAAAGAAATTAACCAAGTAAGTTGTTTAATTTTATTCTGTTATTTATTTATTTATTTAAATCAGATTTCAATTTTGTTTTTGTAACAAAATAAAATCTGTTTTATTTATTTATTTATTATTTCGAGTTTGATTTTTGTAATCAAACAAATTTTCTCATTTTCTTTATTTCTTTAAATTCTAATTGTTGTTTTGTACACAATAGAATTAAAATCTTTTAAATACAGTGAAGATTGACCAACAAAATTATGTAGTGGTCTCTAGGCATTGTCACATGGTGCCTCAACTTAATATGATTTATTGAAATTATGAGATTTAGTACTTTTTGTTAGATTAATGGAAGACAACTTAACAAATGTCAAGTGTCTATTAGTGTGAAGTAATGCTCCTAAACCACCCAATAACCACTTCCACAATGGTTACAGTCTGCAGACTCGGTCATATCCTAAGCATTAAAATGGTCTACCCTAGAATGCGTACTTTGTAGCATATGGACAATTTAGTTGTGCATATAGGCTGATTTTGGTAATTGAATTAGAAGTAAAAAAATTAATTAAAATTTTTTTTTGAGTCATATCATATCTTTATTTTTATATATTTTTTTAAAAAAAATTTAAAAAATTAAAAAATTGACTTTGAATTTACTTCTCAAAACACCCCATAAATGTGTCAATAGGTCCTCATCAAAAAATTATTAAGTATTGTATTTATATTCTTTCACCAATAATCAATTATCATATTCTTTTATGTACCTTAATCATCTAACACAAAATCATAATATTTCACATTCTCTATTAATTATAATAACATAGAGCACCACATTACGCCCTCTTAAATACTTAATAATCAACCGCCTCTATCTCCCCTAATTAGCAAAATCGTGGCCCATTTTATTTTTGAAATACCAAATCAATTGTCACATTTCACATCTTATGTAAGTCCGCACTTTGCCATTTTATGAGTTTCACAAAACATTCATATAATATAATTCATGAGGTATGAGACACAGGGATGAACCGCCGCGCTGGGGGGGTGTAGGGGCGACCACCTCCTAAAAGTTTTGAAAAAAACCCCTTAGATATAGTATTAAAATTACAAATATTTTAAAATTATATAGGTTCGTCATCCCAAAGTTTTTGCAAAAAATTTAAGAACCGCCATTTCTACTTTAAAATTTAAAATTTTAATTATTTTTTTGATAAATACTAAAAATAATAATAATAATAATTTATTTTTTAAGTATGATTACTTTTTATTTCAAATTTAGTAATGTTAAAATAATTGAGAATTTATTTGTTACTCTCACAGTTAATCTATGTGGATCTTCTTATAAAAGGCATGATCAATAGAAAGTTGTTCCGGTGACCAAATTAAGAAATTGTAACAAAACTTGCCATTGATGAAGTGAAATTGGTAAAGGAAAAAATCAAGTTAGGACATTGAAATGGGTTGGAGATACTCGATAGGGTTCTCACTTGGGATCTATTTCCAGTTTGATAAATATGTTTAATGCAACTTGTTCAGTCTTAAGTAATGTCATCAATGATGGAGCCACCTCTACTCAACGTGCAGATGCCGATGGAGTTTATGATAAGATTACATCTTTTGAGTTTGTGTTTATCTTACATCTTATGAGAAATATTATGAGGGACTACTGATGATCTTTGCCAAGCTTTGCAACGTAAATTCCAAGATATATTGAATGCAATGCATTTAGTGTCAACTACAAAAGCACTTGTTCAAAAATATAAAGAAGATGAATGGATTTCTTTGTTGGAGAATGTTCAACTATTTTGTGGAAAATATGACATAGATATTCCTGATATGAGTGCTTATTACACATCTGGTAGAAGTCGTACTTGTCACCAAAGAGATCACATTACTATTGAGCATCATTTTCGGGTTGATATTATAGCGACCCCGGTCTTTTCCCATTTGATTATTGTATCCGGACTTATGTTCCGTGGATTCCGTTGTCATATTGTTGTCGTTGTTGTCCTTTGATTCCTTGTTCTTTGGTTATAGGATGCTTTGGGCAGGTTGATTGCAGGTTGGTTGGGTTTAGAAACCAATACTTGATGTTCAGTTTTTGGCTTGGTCGCTCGAGCGAGCTTGTCTTCGCTCGAGCGAGATCCTTCTTTTTGGTTCGTCGCTCGAGCGAGCTTTTCTTGGCTCGAGCGAGGGTTGCGTCCAGTGCTAGACCTGAACGCAGTGTTTGTTGGCTCGAGCGAGCTTCCCTTCGCTCGAGCGAGCTGGTTTGTCTTTGGCTCGAGCGAGCTTCTCTTCGCTCGAGCGAGGTCTGTTTCTTGTGTCTGGTCGCTCGAGCGACCAGGTCTTCGCTCGAGCGAGCCTGTCCAGTATTTAAAGGCAGCAGCGGGATTTTTAGGGCAGTTTTTCATTCTTTTTGATCCCAAACCCTAAAGTCCGACTTTTCTTCTTCTCTAAACACCTTTTCCCCTAGGTTTGATCTAGTTAGGGTGTGTTTCTACCCTAGTTCCTTTACAAATAAGATAGAGGAGAGTGAGGGCTTTTATTCAATCGGAACAATCTTGGATTTGGAGCACTTTGAGGTTTTGGGCATCATCTTCATCTTCTTCTTTTCGAGCTATATCTTCGAGGTAGGGATTTCCTACTCCATTTATACGTTTTAATCCTAAGTATTGGTATTTTGGTATGTGGGGGTAGTTTGGTTAATTTGGGAGAAACCCTAGGGTTTGTCATAGATTAATTTATATAACCAATTTAAGGGAAGATTGTGATATTGGGTAGATTCATGAGATTGGGGAATTTAGTGATTTAATGTTGTATTTGGTTAGTTTAAATACTTACCTTGAGGATGTTGAAATTACATGTGTTGCTATAGTAATTTCTTGTTTAGAAATAATTGTTTTGGGCTATCGGTGGAGGATAGCCATGATTGTTGTAGACATTGCATGTGGATTAGGCAAATTGAAACTAATCATTTGGTTAACTTGTTGAGTATAAAGGTTGGAATATTACATTGAATTTATGTATTGATTTATTGTGTATATGACTTTATGTTTATGTGCATTACTTGTGTATGGGAGGAGATAGGGGATGTACTCCACGGTTTAGGGGAAGATGGGGGATGTACCTCTAAACCGGTTAATGATTATGGGAAGATAGGGGATGAACCCAGGGTTGCTGCTTATATGCGCGCCTATAGCAGAGATACAGCTCATATGCTTATCTAGTTGATATGATACATCACCAAGTGTGTATCAGTTGGGAAATATGGGAGTGAATTTGATTGTGACTGATACAATACCAACTTGTGTATTTGTTATGTTATATGAGAGGTTTAACTTGAGTTGTTATCCCTGTTGAATTGGAAAGATTGTTAATAAGAGATGAAATCCCCGTTGAGTTATTTGGGCCAGGTTCTGAGCCATAATTGGAAGGTGAATTATGCCATAGACAACGTGTCATAGGCAATGTAGACATTTGTGTCATGAAATTGTAAATAGATTATTTTGTGTTAACCATTTATCAGATGCTACTACTTTAGTTAATTCTTATGCTTGGTTTAGTATTTCTCTACTGGGCTGTGGCTCACCCTATATGGGAACTTCATTTTCAGGTTCAGGTGGTTCACTACCTCCAAAGACTTAGCTTGTGAGGATTTGGACTTGAAGACTTGTTGTATTTGGTTTAGTTGTTTATTTGAATTATGTAAACATTCAAGCCTAGGGCTTTATTTGTTTTGAGTTAGAACTCATGGAATTGGGTCCAAGTGTTGGCTTGGCAAGATGTAAGCCCGTAGGGCATTTATTTTGATGTTTTATTTCGTAATACTCTGATGATTGAAATAATATAATGTTTTCTGTTAATAAGGCATGTCATGTTTTATATTTAATGGGCTTAATTTTGAGGGCGTGACAACTTGGTATCAGAGCGTACCGGGTTCGAATACTTTGGGTACGCGGGAAGTGATTAGAATCACAATGGGTTCGTCTCGTTTGATAGAGACTTAGTGTAATGTTTATATGCATATATGATAACATGTTTATGTGACTATGTGGGTATGGAATGTAGTTTCTAGGATGTTGATTGGACCCTTGAGTCTCTAAAAGTCTTGTTGGAAAGGCACCTGATCAATGTTGTTTCTAACCGGAACTTTAGTGACGCCTCGGGACTGTCATTATCCAGGAATGAAATTCGTAGGTGCTTATGTGATTATGTGCTTACGTGGTATGATTTATTGTTGTTCAATGTATTAGGACGTGAGTTTTTAGTTTAGGCACATTTATTAGAGTGCTAACGATCCTTGTCACCTTTATTAGGATGTCAGGACGAGGAAGTTTGGATTTCCCTCCTTCCGCTCGGGAAGAATTGAGGAAACAGTTTGTGGAGTTACGCCAGGGTACTACACCTTTGGTACAGTTTGAAGCGTGGTTTGCTAACCTGTCAATGTTTGCTCCAGAGTTAGTGGAGACGAGGAATTATGCGTTGCGGAGTTTGAGAGAAAGTGTGACGACATCCGTAAGGATTATGGTTCTTGGCATAGAAGTTACAAGCAGGCTTGTTAAGGTCATGACTCATGTGGAGGCAAGGTACTAGCTATGGGGTAGAATAGGAAGAGACCATAGTTGGGGGTGTTGGTCGACTAGGAGAAGGTCATCTCGGTGACTCCCACAACTTATAGGTACTCTAAGCCAAGTAAGAAATGGAAGCGAAGGTATGCTCGGTCCCTGTAGAGTCCTTACCTCCGCCAAGAGTTTGATTCCTCTATTGGAGGGCCTAGAGAGGTCCAGATGTCTCTTGTTTCAGATGTGGTCTCATGGGCCACAAGGTGTCGGTTTGCCCAATCGAGGAAGAGGGTCAAGGATGGCTCGACCAAAGAGTGGCACCACCAGAATCTTTTGGTCAGCCAGATTTTGGATCGACAGAGCGCACAGTGGGGAGGCAGTTATTGGAATCCCCACCAGTTCAAGTTTTGCACCAGTAGTATATTCGGGCTCCACTTGCTTGCTGGGGGTGTAAACAGCAGGGTCATCTTAAACGCTTCAGAATCAAATGGGACTTCTTTAAAGGTTTTGCAACCTAGTCAGGCTCAGTTTCATTCAACTGGGCAAGAGCAGTGTCGTTTTGGGGGACTAGCAGGCCAGACTTTGCGGGCCTCAGTAGAGTCGAGTTCCAAAGCCCCAGATGGGGAAGTTTGTGGCTGTTTCACGTGTGGACAGAAGGGACACGTCGGTAGTCCTTGTCCGTGGTTTGGGAGCTCGTAGATTATCTTATGTTTGGGGGTGGCCAACTTTGGCGGTCTAGCAAGGGACAGTAGTGGTGGTGATACCGTCGGGTTGATTTTATTTTGACTAATTCGTTTCGCCATTAGTGGATTATTGTTTTGTGATCATTAGGTTCGGTTGTGTAACCTATGTGTTTTGGGAATGTTGAAACATGTAAACTGTTTGGTTATCTATATATATATATATGCTTTGTTTGTTAATTTCCGTGGATTGAGTGGATTTGAAGCTTGTAATAGCTCTACAGTTTTATTAATGTAATAAGCTGCTGTAAGGCCATAAAATTTTTGGTATTAATGCATCTTATGTGGGTGACTTGATTTGGGAAAGATAAGGGCTAAAGAGCCATGTTTTCATAAGTTGAGAACCACTGAGGGTTGCGTGTCTTAACCCAGACAATATTAGGGCGAGAACTGTTTTACTTGTCGAGTATGTGGAATTTTAGGGGTGTTACCCATTTAAATTTTGTGCGTGGTATAGATGTTGGTCTACTGTCGGGTGAACTCGAGAGGATGTGAAGGGTGCAATTAATACTAGTTGTAGTAAGTATTTAATACGGTGTTCTACGGGGAGCATAATGCATAATTTTGTTAGGGTTGGACTTGTACCTTCGTGGTAGGTAGTGTTGTCAAGATTGCATGAGTACAGTTTGGCCGTTTTGAGTAAGGGGATGTAAGTCCCTATATAAGGTAGTGGTTGTCGTATTGGGAGTGGTATGTTGTGAGTAGCTGGTAATATATCTCGGGCAGTGGTATAATTGATGTGTCTTAAATTTTCAGATTTCTTTATTTGGATCGAATGTGATAAATTTGTATTTTAGCACTAGTCAGGTCAGGTGATGTTAAGGGTTGATTGGGTGAATAGCCGTGGTTGAGGTGTGACCCGTGAGTCGAGTCACTGTGGTAAGTCTTTTGCGAAGAAAGGTTTGAAATGTTAATGAGAAAGTTGAGGACTTTTACTCCTCTAGGAAGTTTGGATGGTGTGTCTTTGAAAGCCTTATTGGTGATATGTAACAGTGTCGGGGTTGGTTCATGGTGGTTGTCTAGTAATAGATTGGCTAGTGGTTTGGCTCAGGGTTGGGTGTCTGAATCGTACTCTCGGGGTGAGTGACAAGTAAGATTTGGAATGAAAGGTGGACCCTATAGGTCGTTAGCGGATGAAGATATGCTATTAGTTTGTTTCCGGTATGAACGGTGACTTGGTAGTGGTGAACATCTCAGTGTAGCAAACCCAGTTAGGTAACCCAGTACGGGAGGAAAGGAGTAAGCAAATTTTGTTATTCCAAGTTCGGTCGGGGTGGTGAGTGAAATCTCTAAATGAGGGAGTTTTGCACCGTGCGATGCACGCTAGTGTGTGGTTAGTATATGCTGTTTAGTTGATGAATAGAAGGAAATTAATCATAGGAAATTTCAAAAAAAAAAAAAAAAAATCCCTAGTGAGGACTTAGTTTGGTTTTTGACTGAAACCGAGAGATTGGAGGTTTGGTAGGCTAGGTCACTTCGGCATGAGTGTCCGGCGCTCAGTTCGGATGGTGACAACACAGGTGAGGTGGTAAGGTTGTGAAGAGTAAGTGGGCCACCCTATTAAAATCATTTTGACTAGTTCGGTTCGTATTTGTGTGGTGTAAGACACGAGGGTGTGCAATGTTATCCTTTAGGTCGTGCATTGTTGGGGAGTTTCAAGTGCTTGGGAGTCTTCTTTGAAAGTGTTGTGGTGAGCATCGCGTCATCACCATGGGTATGGTGGGTGTTGTGGATTGGCTTTGTGTGTTTCACTTGGGGTTCATTGGGTACCCTTTGTAAACTAAAATAATCTGAGAGGAATCTTTGAGCTTGACTTTGACCAGTTGTAAGTGTCATGTTTTGGTGGTGGCCGTATAAATCCAAATAATTTGTAGGGAGTTAGACTCAGCCTAGCCTAAGTTGCTTGTTGTTGTTTGTCAGGCGATGTTGGTTGGACATTACACTTTTGAAGTGGTAATGTGCCCTAATACTGTTCCTTACCAGCACTTTATTACATATACTTGTTTTGTGAAAGCTAACTAGAAGCCTTATGTACGAATATTTTCGCGTTTCCCTTGTTGGGGTATTTAGTGCTAAACACTAGTTTGAGTGTGGTTGGTAGTCGAGGTGTAGTGGATGTTTGAATGGTAGTGATAGTATGTGTTTTACTATTATCATTGTTAATGGGTCTTATGAATCGGACCTTTCTATTAGTTAAGGTGTTGTGAATTTATGTTGGGGTTGGAAGAACCACTGGGGTGAGTGAATTTTGGATCCGACAGGAATCCCTGGATCCATTAATGGGTGTTTGAGCATACGTTATATTTTCTGGTGTATTGTTGAACTGGGTGAACATTGTGTATGTTGTAGTTTGTGGTAGTACTTGGGGTTTTGCCTTGAAAATGGGAATCTATTTAGCATTATACATGTTAAATGTGTTGTAGAAATGTAAGGGCATCATTAATATTGAATGTGTTATAAAATAGTGGACCATCCATGTTTATTGATTTGTAATCTTGTATTTAGATTATGTATTATAGTTGAACTTAAGAGCTTTATATATGTCTTAAGTTGGAAAACATTGAGAATGTTTGAGTTTAATGTTAACATTTTGAAACTTGCTTCATAATGGAAGTAGAATATAACATTTATATATTGAATGTGTTGTTTATATCATGGAATTGAATATGATATGGAAATTGTTAACATTGAAAGGAATAATGCATAATATTGATGCAGGTTGAAATATATGCTGATTTATACATATTGTGAGATGCCTCTTGATAAGAGATGAAGTGACCGGTTTTGGGTCGAGTTGTTGCTTATTATTGTGTTTATATCATTAGGGATTGAGAAAAATTATTTTTACAAACTTATGCTTAATTTCGGGGACGAAATTCTTTTAAGGGGGGGAGGTTATAGCGACCCCGGTCTTTTCCCATTTGATTATTGTATTCGGACTTATGTTCCGTGGATTCCGTTGTCATATTGTTGTCGTTGTTGTCCTTTGATTCCTTGTTCTTTGGTTATAGGATGCTTTGGGCAGGTTGATTGCAGGTTGGTTGGGTTTAGAAACCAATACTTGATGTTCAGTTTTTGGCTTGGTCGCTCGAGTGAGCTTGTCTTCGCTCGAGCGAGATCCTTCTTTTTGGTTCGTCGCTCGAGCGAGCTTTTCTTGGCTCGAGCGAGGGTTGCGTCGATGCTAGACCACGAACGGTGTTTGTTGGCTCGAGCGAGCTTCCTTCGCCGAGCGAGCTGTTTGTCTTTGGCTCGGCGAGTTTCTCTTCGCTCGAGCGAGGTCTGTTTCTTGTGTCTGGTCGCTCGAGCGACCAGGTCTTCGCTCGAGCGAGCCTGTCCAGTATTTAAAGGCAGCAGCGGGATTTTTAGGGCAGTTTTTCATTCTTTTTGATCCCAAACCCTAAAGTCCGACTTTTCTTCTTCTCTAAACACCTTTTTCCCTAGGTTTGATCTAGTTAGGGTGTGTTTCTACCCTAGTTCCTTTACAAATAAGATAGAGGAGAGTGAGGGCTTTCATTCAATCGGAACAATCTTGGATTTGGAGCACTTTGAGGTTTTGGGCATCATCTTCATCTTCTTCTTTTCGAGCTATATCTTCGAGGTAGGGATTTCCTACTCCATTTATACGTTTTAATCCTAAGTATTGGTATTTTGGTATGTGGGGGTAGTTTGGTTAATTTGGGAGAAACCCTAGGGTTTGTCATAGATTAATTTATATAACCAATTTAAGGGAAGATTGTGATATTGGGTAGATTCATGAGATTGGGGAATTTAGTGATTTAATGTTGTATTTGGTTAGTTTAAATACTTACCTTGAGGATGTTGAAATTACATGTGTTGCTATAGTAATTTCTTGTTTAGAAATAATTGTTTTGGGCTATCGGTGGAGGATAGCCATGATTGTTGTAGACATTGCATGTGGATTAGGCAAATTGAAACTAATCATTTGGTTAACTTGTTGAGTATAAAGGTTGGAATATTACATTGAATTTATGTATTGATTTATTGTGTATATGACTTTATGTTTATGTGCATTACTTGTGTATGGGAGGAGATAGGGATGTACTCACGGTTTAGGGAAGATGGGGATGTACCTCTAAACCGTTAATGATTATGGGAAGATAGGGATGAATCCGGTTGTCGCTTATATGCGCCTATAGCGTAGATACTGACTCATATGCTTATCTAGCTGATATGATACATCACCAAGTGTGTATCAGTTGGGAAATATGGGAGTGAATTTGATTGTGACTGATACAATACCAACTTGTGTATTTGTTATGTTATATGAGAGGTTTAACTTGAGTTGTTATCCCTGTTGAATTGGAAAGATTGTTAATAAGAGATGAAATCCCCGTTGAGTTATTTGGGCCAGGTTCTGAGCCATAATTGGAAGGTGAATTATGCCATAGACAACGTGTCATAGGCAATGTAGACATTTGTGTCATGAAATTGTAAATAGATTATTTTGTGTTAACCATTTATCAGATGCTACTACTTTAGTTAATTCTTATGCTTGGTTTAGTATTTCTCTACTGGGCTGTGGCTCACCCTATATGGGAACTTCATTTTCAGGTTCAGGTGGTTCACTACCTCCAAAGACTTAGCTTGTGAGGATTTGGACTTGAAGACTTGTTGTATTTGGTTTAGTTGTTTATTTGAATTATGTAAACATTCAAGCCTAGGGCTTTATTTGTTTTGAGTTAGAACTCATGGAATTGGATCCAAGTGTTGGCTTGGCAAGATGTAAGCCCGTAGGGCATTTATTTTGATGTTTTATTTCGTAATACTCTGATGATTGAAATAATATAATGTTTTCTGTTAATAAGGCATGTCATGTTTTATATTTAATGGGCTTAATTTTGAGGGCGTGACAGATATTTTCACAATTATATGTGATTCTTAATTGCAAGAATTGAACAGCAGATTCAAAGAAGATGTGATGGGGTTGCTTATTCTTAGCTCTGCTTTAGATCCTAGAGATGATTACAGTTCATTCAAAATTGAAGATATATGCAAGCTTGCAAGTCAATTTTATTCTAATGACTTTACAGAGCAAGAAAAAATACATTTAAAATTTCAATTGCAAAACTACGAGACTGACATCCTTAAACAGCCTGAGTTTCAGCAGTTGTTGACAATTTCTGACTTGTGCCAAATGTTGGTAACAACAAGGAAGTCAACAACTTATCCTCTTGTATATAGATTAATTTGTCTTGTTCTAACTTCGCCAGTTTCTACGGTGACAACAAAACGTGCATTTTCAGCCATGAAAATTGTAAATACTAGATTGCGCAACAGGATGGATAATGAGTTTCTTTCAAGCTACTTGTTAACATATGTTGAGAAAAACAATGCTTGAGATTTTGATATAGATTCCATCATAGATGGTTTTTATATTATGAAAGAATGTCAAGTACAGCTTTAGATGTCTAAGTAGATATGTAGAGCAAATAGTTGCTTTATTGAAAATTAATATGGATTTAGTAGAACATATCCAGTTGTATTTTAATAATATTTTGTAATTATATATGATGAATGGAAACATCTAATTATACATTTTTGTGATAGTTGGGTAGAAATTGATATTGTATATCACATGCTCATTACAAATTTTTTGATTGTATATTTTTCTCAAGTTTTGCATTGAAAACATAATTTGTCAAACATAGCATTACTAAATTACTACTCACAAATAGCTTGGCTAGACAAGGTGTTTCCCTCCAAGGTTTGACCTACACAAAACAATATCAAACGTTGAAGCATAGAAACTTCAAACTTCTTATAGAAATTTATCAATTCTCTTTTCTAGTTAAACATGTTTCAAGTGGGTTTCAAATTATGTCACTCATGTGTCTAGGTCCTAAACATGCCTAAAAGGGTCCAAGGAAAGGGAGAGAATTGAGCGAAGTCAAGTTTTCAATTTTCCAAGATCGTTAATCCACTCGAGCGATTGCTTCACCGCTCGAGCAACGAATGAATATTTCCAGAAGTTCAAGTTTGTAAAAGGAGATTCTAGGAGTTCCTAAAGTGCACTCGAGCCACCGTTCAATCGCTCGAGTAGTTAACTAACTTAGTCAGGTTCTTGGGTGGTCTGCTCGAGCGGTATCTTCACTTCTCGAGCGATGATCTGCAGAACAGGTCCTGCAGTTCGCGAATTGCTCTTTTCTAGGCTATTCTAGGTCTTCCAAACTCAATTTTCAAGCTTTCAAATCCCACATCTTGATCCATAACATCCTATTAATCATATATATATAGTGAAAGAATAATAAAACTTAGGATTATGCATTGATTTGAAGATTAAACAAGTAATAAATACTTTAATTCAAGTTTCTCAACCTTTTCAACCCTTTCTTTCATTCAATGTTTTCAATTCTTCAAAACCAAGTTCTAAAATTTCTTAATCATAAATAAAAGGTGTAGGTTCATAGCATAATGTTTATTGTGTGAGTGATTTTCTGACCACACTGCCCGCTTAGTAATTCAGCTGTAGAACACAGGCAGAATAGATGGCACCCTGCTGACCTGTAACAGAAATATAGGAATCCCGCGGTGGTTCTTCCATCCGGGGGTACTCCGACGATCAAGTCAGTACTCAATATCTCTTAAGGATAATCAATCATCTATTCAACTCACAAGCTTGAGTATAAAAAACATACCTTAGACCCATGGGGGTGCCTCTCGTTCATCTGTGCCCCTCTGTCCGAGATCAAACTCGCCGACCTCAAAGTTTCCTGGACTTTACTGTCCACTTTTGTCAAGTATCAAGCTTCATACTTTCCAAGCTATTTGAGATCATACCTTCTAGCCGAGGTTTCTGGTTTCATTAATTTCATAAACTCAAAGAGCTTTGCATCCGTTCTATTCACATTTTCTGGTGGGTTCTTGATTTCCAGTCATCAATTTGACTTTTGCGATCTTCATATCGGCGTTCACTTATCTTGGTAGGTTTATAAACTCTTTTATTAAGCTCAATCTTTCATAACCCTTCTGAATCCGTTTACTTGCCCTCTGTTGCCTTCTATTTTCGTCTGTTTTTAAGCTTTGAATTGTTTGAATGCCTGGCATTGTTCTTGTCATATCCCCTTTCTGTTGCTAGCATCGTGTTTGGGCCATTGCTTTCTTGTTCTTCACATACTTACTTAGTGCCTGTGCACTTGGCTTTATTCATGAACTTTGTTGTCTTCTTGACTCTGAATTTTCTCTTTCTAGCTCTTTTGCTTAAATCCGTCATTGTTCCAAGTTTTCAAGCTCTGCAATTGTTTTCGTTCCTCTCATCCGGTGAAGCTTTCGCCGTTCCGTCTTGTCTGCAACCGTTGCCTGACCTCGGTGACCTTCATACCGGCTCCACCTTTCCTGGTAAGCCTCTGTTCCTTTCATTCTCAATTCTTCTATGCTCTTTCTAAGAAGTTCTGCTTCATTGTTAATCACCATTACTGTTTTACCCGTTGTTTCCAAATCATCTTCTTGAATACACAATGTTCACATATTTGTTGATTTCTGCCACTGTTCTTGGATTGACACACCTATGCAATCTTTTCGTTTTGAACACTTGCACTGTTTCACCACTTTCTTGCTATTGTTCTTGAGTCTATATTTCTGTGTCTTTTTCCAGGTTTTTGCTTTCAATCCTGCCTTCAAAACTCCGAGGTGCCAATCACCGAGAAGAGCGTTGATCAAACTCTTCAGGAGATTGATGCTGAGCTCATGGCTGAGATGGCTGCTGAGAAGTTCCTTCAAACTGTCTTCTGGAGGTGAGACACAACCTGCCGCTGATGCCGAGTAGTTTGCTTCTTTCTTGAAATTGATGCCGAGGTAACGGTAGAGAAGCTCTTCCAATTGACTGCCGAGGCTGAACCATCGTCGTTTGTCGAAGCAGATCAGTCCAACGTTCTTGCTTTTAGTCCCTAGTTCTTTAAGGTCTTCATTCTTTGTACTTTTGTTTTTTTTGCATATGTAATTTTTTTGCCTCTGAAAAATGTCTGTTGTTGGCCGATGCGTCATCGCTTTGTTTCTGAACAAGAAATGTTTGTTTCTTTCCTGAGTGTTGAATGCTTTCTTCTGTTTACTGCCTCGGATAAGCGTCTCTTCGGAATTATCATCAGGTAGACACCTTGGATCAACATAACCTCGGTACTTTATTTCTACAAGTGTGTTCAGAGGGTTTCAAGTCGCTTCCTCATTCTTCTCTGGCTCCTTGTTAACGCCCTCGAGGACTTGCGTCCCTCGTGTCCGATCTCGCCTTCTCCGGTTCTCGTATGATTCTATACTTTAGAAAAAATGTACATGTCTTTCCAAAGTATACCTTAATCTGCAATTTCCTCGGGGTGTCACACGTTGGTTGTACCCATTGATTTATTTCAAATTGCTTAACACTTGAAAATATTTTAACAAATATTTTCACAAGTGTTGCTTCAAGACTTCGTCTTCCATTATCTTCCAAGTCTTGGCAACATGGTTATCTCGGATGACCATATCTCGAAACGCTTTTCGGTTTATCTCGGCTATACCAAACTTGTAAATTGCTTTAAATTTCAACAAGTGGTAGACTTCATAATCTTCCGTTAACTCATCTTGTAATTTTGCTCAAAAATTTCAACAAGTGTTAACATTCCTTGCTTTTTAATTATCATTCCTTCCCCGCACCTTCTCCTTGCCCATAAGTTGCACTTAGGATCACATTAGGGAAGTTGGCCGTCAGTAGTCACGCACTGATGTGTTCTTCTTTCGCCAGTGTATTAAAACTTCTCCCCTTTAGACCCTCTTTCTCTTGGCCTTTGCAAACTATCATCGCTGTTTCTTTGAAGCATTTATTCCTTTCACAATTGTGATTACCACTTCTGGCGTGTACTTAGTTGTTTTGTTCTAATCAAAACGACGTTTGACTCCGGCGAATCTTTTGCCGACACTTAACTTTGTGCGCTCTCTAACTTCTGAATTTCAACAAGTGTTTAAGCCATTCTTCATTCGATTTTAACTCTGCTTGTAAACTTTTCTCGGGTTTCAACATCATCTCAGTTTAACTTCGGTTAAACATCATCTCGGCTTAACTTCGGTTAAGCATCATCTCAGTTTAACTTCGGTTAAACATCATCTCGGTTTTTTGAAGTTCTTTCTTTTTTGTCGCTTGTACTCTTGTACCTTTTTGCTTTTCAAACAATGTAAGCTCTGCATATGGCCGATGTGCCCCCTTGTTCTTGAATGTGTAATTTAACTTTCCTTCTCTGAATGTTTATGCCTTTGTCTTTTCTTGACTGCCTTTGCATGATTCTATACTTAGTATATTCTGCGTGCCTTTCATTCTTTGCCTTCTTTGTGCAATCTTCTCGGGGTTACATACCTCGGGTATAACAACTGATGATTTACCTCGGGAAGAACTTGACCTGTAAATCTTTTCATAACTTTCAACAAGTATAGAACAAATACTATTTTAATCTCAACATGTAAACTTTTCGTAAGTTTGAACAAGTGTAAAATATATACTATTGTTAATTTCAATTTGTAAACTTTTCGTAAGTTTCAACAATTGTTTAAACAATGATCTTAGTTTTTACCTTAACCTGTAAATTGCTACAAATTTCAACAGATGTTTAAATATCATATATCGGCTTACCTTTGCCTTGTAAATTGCTACAAATTTCAATAAGGATTAACATATACTGTAAAGTTTCCTCAGGTTTATAACAAGTGCTAAACAATGATCTATTTGTAAATTGTTACAAATTTCAACAAGGGTTTAAACAATATACTTAGCTTTTACTTCAACCTGTAAATTGCTGCAAATTTCAACAGATGATCACATGTCGGCTTAACTTCAACTTGTAAATTGCTATAAATTTCAACAAGTGTTAAGCATCTTTTTGGTTTTAGCCAACCGGTAGATTGCCATGATTCTGTAAGTAGTAACATCGGCTTCCCTTCAACTTGTAAATTGCTACAAATTTCAACAAGCGAAGAAAAACAGTAATCTCGGCTTAACTTCAACTTGTAAATTGCTACAAATTTCAACAAGTGTTAAGCTTTGTATCGGTTTGACCAACTTGTAAATTGCTACAAATTTCAACAAGTGGTAAACTTTGTATCGGTCTGACCAACTTGTAAATTGCTACAAATTTCAACAAGTAGTAGACTTGTGTATCGGTCTGACCAACTTGTAAATTGCTACAAATTTCAGCAAGTGGTAGACTTTGTATTGGTCTGACCAACTTGTAAATTGCTACAAATTTCAACAAGTGGTAGACTTTGTATCGGTTTAACTTCGGTTAAACGTCTTCTCGGCTTAACTTCGATTAAGTATCTTCTTTGGATTCAAGCTGGGGTTTTCAATCCGGCCAACTTCAGTCTGATCTCGTGTGTTTTCTTTTTATCCTCTGGGATCTTAGATTTGCTCGTTGTGCTCTTCTCTTCTCAGACTTAAGCGCCGAGATCTTATCTTCTTAGATCTGCTCACTCGGGTTGAGCTCTTTTTTTCTCGAACCTACTCATCTAGGCCGAGATCATGTCTTCTAGGGTCCGGGATCTGAAATCCGGGACCTGCTCACTTAGACTGAGCTCTTGTCTTCTTGGGCCTATTCATCTAGGCCGAGATCATGTCTTCTAGGGTCCGAGATCTGGAATCCGGGATCTGCTCACTTAGACTGAGCTCTTGTCTTCTTGGGCCTATTCATCTAGGCCGAGATCATGTCTTCTAGGGTCCGAGATCTGGAATCCGGGATCTGCTCACTCAAGCTGAGCTCTTCTATACTTGAATGTCATCTCCTTGGAAGCGCTCATGCCCCCTGTCTTTGTATCCCTTCCGGAAGGGTTTTCATTCCGTTTATGTCAACATATTTTCCATCCTTACTAAACTAGTCGTTTCCGACACGTTGATCTTGTACGGAGGTGGCCATCTATTCTCCTTTCGTTCCCACAGACAGCGCCAAATTGTGTGAGTGATTTTCTGACCACACTGCCCGCTTAGTAATTCAGCTGTAGAACACAGGCAGAATAGATGGCACCCTGCTGACCTGCAACAGAAATATAGGAATTCCGCGGTGGTTCTTCCACCCGGGGGTACTCCGACGATCAAGTCAGTACTCAATATCTCTCAAGGATAATCAATCATCTATTCAACTCACAAGCTTGAGTATAAAAAACATACCTTAGACCCATGGGGGTGCCTCTCTTTTATAGCCAAATCAATTCTAATCCCAACGGGAGCCTAACTCCAATGGACTCAAAGATTCGCTAACTGGGACTCCCAAAGGGATTAGTATAAACTCCTAAGAGTCTCACCTTTACTCAAACCAAGTCTCCTCCCATTCTAGGACTCTTGTCCCTCATCTAGGTTGAGTTCCTTTTCATTCTAGGACTCTTGTCCCTTTTCCACTTATCTCGGATTCGATATCTTCGAGATAACCTCGACCTTGCCGAGATCACCTCGGCGTCACGACCAGGACACATGGCACCTCGGCTGACACGTCGGCGTCACTTTGCCACGTGTTGGTACTCAGAAAATATATCCCCACATTTATCTTGCTCAAATCTTACATAAGATTAGTTCAAAACATAATTTTTATATCATTTCCTCAAACTCTTACCTAATTTCCAAACTTTCCTATTTTCTTTTTATTTCAATCTTCGAAAACTTATTCCTAATCAATTTTTGGCTATGTTTTGATATGGAAATATAGAAGAGGGTGGGGTTTCTTACCTCGTAGTGATTTTCTTGGAATTTCTAGGCTCAAATCCTTAGCTCTTTTGAATTTTCTTGCATTTTCTCTCTTTTTCCTCTTCTCTTATTCTCTTCTTCTGCTTCTCCCTATTGTTCTTGAGTTCTCCAAAGAAATACCTTATTTGTTTGGCTTGAGACATGAGGTTTTATATGGTGTGAATGGGCCAAAAGTTATAAGTTTCCTTAATTAGCTAATCTCCTTAGTTTTGGCCTAGCTAACCAAGTTTAAAACTAAATAATCTAATCTTATTTTAATCATACTTATCCTACTTAATCCTAATTAGCAGTTTGGCAAATAGCATGGGATATACACGTTCATTAAACTAAAGCCTTTAAGCTTCGGAATTAAGGCATAGGGACATCCTATGATTTACAAATTCCAATCTAAACCATCCCCTAACTTAAAGCATGAAACAAGCAATATTTTCTAAGGTTAAGTTTCCAAACAACCTTCTCCTTCTCCTATACTCCTACAAATAAACACTTACCATGAGATTAATATGCATGAATGTCATTATATGCATATGCATGAAGTGTCGGGTGTCACAGTGGATGTGTCAATTAATGCTTTACTTAGAAAATGGAGGACCCTAATAAGGATGGGAAATCTCTCTCCATTAATAATGTCAAATGGCTCATAGAATGAAAAATAAACCAAGAAAATAGAAAATGGTGGACCTTAGGATGTGTTTGTTTAGACGGACTGGATAAGGGGGGATTACAATCCATCGGACTTGAATCCTAGGACTGTGAATCTCTCAGACTATTTGGTTGGATTGGATGTGTATCCTGTATTTATTTTCTCATGGGATTAGATGTCTGGAAATGACTATTTTTAATAAATCCAATGTTTGGTGATAAGGATAAATGAACAAAAGACTATTTTACCCCTTTCAATTGTTTACTAAGTAATAACAATATTAAACATATCTTTAATATTTTAATTATTTTTAGATTTAGTAAAAATTTATTTTATTTTATTTTTTACACTATTAAGTAAAATTATTTTTTAAAAATTAAACAAATAAAATAAATAAAATATCATTAAAAATATATGTTATTTTTAATTAAAATTTTAAATAAATTTATTTTAAAAAATAATAATAATTAAATTATGAAATTAAATGAAACATGTATTAAAATTTAAATAATGAAATTAAATAAAATATAAGCAAAATTTTAAAATAAAATATCAATAAAAATTATTTTAAAAACTTAAATAAATCAAACATCAATAAAAAGTTAAATAAAATTATTTTGTTTTTAAATTGAGACATTTAAATTTTATTGAATTTTACTAAATATAATACATAATTAAATAGTAGAGGGTCAATATGGTCATTTCGCCATCTAATCCCATGGGCTTGTTATCCCGTGAAAATTGTCCCACACACCCCCCCAGGATAGTGTAATCCCACATATAGGGGATAAGGAGTCTGGCCGGACTCCATGTCCGGCGGACTAAAAAAAAAAAAAAACAAATGCCAGATAAAAGGCTTCCAATAGATTACAATTCGAACAATAAATAATCTCCCCTAATCTCCCCAATCAAACGCATCCTTAGAGTGTGTTTGATTGGACGAATTGGATAAGGGAGGATTATAATCCATTGGATTTGAGTCCTGGGACTGTGAATCCCCCGGACTATTTGGTTGGATTGGATATGTATCCTGTGTTTGTTTCCTCATGAGATTAGATGTCTGGAAAGGACTATTTTTAGTGAATCCAACGTTTGGTTGGATGGATTGGATAGGATAAATGACCAAAAGACTATTTTACCATTTTTCAATAGTTTATTAAATAATAGCAATATTAAATATATCTTTAATATTTTAATTATTTTTATCTAGATTAAATAAAAATTTATTTTATTTTATTTTTTACACAATTAAATAAATTTAATTTTTATAAATTAAATAAATAAGATAAATAAAATATCAATAAAAATATATGTTATTTTTTAATTATAATTTTAAATAAATTTGTTTTTAAAAATATTAGTCATTAAACAATGAAATTAAATAAAACATCTATTAAAATTTAAATAGTGAAATTAAATAAAATATAAACAAAATTTTAAAATAAAACATCAACAAAATATCTATAAAAAATTATTTGAAAAAAATTAAATAAATAAAACATCAATAAAAAGTTAAATAAAATTATTTTATTTTTAAATTGAGACATTTAAATTTTATTGAATTTTACTAAATATAATACATAATTAAATAGTAGAGGGTCAAAATGGTCATTTTACCACCTAATCCCAACAGTAGATTGTCCCCCCAAAATTGTCCCACACCCCCTCCCCCAGGACACAATAGTCCCCCATATGGGGGATAAGGAGTCCAACGGACTAAAAAAAAACAAATAGCGGATTGGATGCTTCCTCCAAATTACAATCCGCACAGTAAATAGTCCCCTGCTTATCCCCCTAATCAAACACACCCTTATTGTATTATCTTCTTATTAATTTTGATCAAATCCAGTATTCAACACTGTGTTCTTAAGGCAGATTCGTTCTCTCCACGGTGCTTTTAGATTATAGATGTCTATCTCCCAAGATAAAATGATTAACGACAACTGGTAGTAGTATTACCAATTAATTGCCAACGAACACACTCTGTGTTTATACTCTTTTTCATTGGAAATTAATGCAGTAAAATGCAGGAAGCAAAAACATAAAAGAAGAACGAAAAATTGGATAATCAAACCAAATAGAGAACTTGTCTATTTATAGGAGAACTGGTGGCCTTTCAGAATAGACTTCAACAGGTAAAAAACCTATTCAGAACAAAAATGAACAGGTAGTATTTCTAGAAGAATTGGTGGCTTTTCAGGACAGACTTGAACAGGTAAAAAACCTATTTGGGATAGAGTTGAATAGGTGAAAACCTGTTCAGACAGATTTGAACAAAAAAGACCTATTTGGGTTGAATTTAAACAGGTAAGAACTTGTTCAGCTTGGAGGAATAGGTGCATTGGACCAAACGACCAACGTTCAAAAACGGTGGGGTCAATTTAGAATTAATTTTGAATTTCAAATTCCAAATGGTAAGAATTTAATTTTAGAAAAAATAAAATTTAAATGTTTTTGGCCCAAAAAAGATAAGTATTGGGCCAGACAAACCCAACCCAACCTGCCCAAACAGACGGCATGTATGCGATACAAACCTTGGAGCTCTCTCCAAGATACAAACTCAAGGCTTATAAACCCATACCAAATTTGCCCACCAAAACAATGTGGGACAAACCTTATCTCTATCATTTATTGAAATTTCACCAAAATACCATTTTCATAGTGCTCATTTTAGTATCGATTTCCCGTTCACCTGATAATAGTTTTGAGTAACCAAATATACAACGTGAATCGTTACGTGGCAAAGAAGGTGTTGCCACATGGACTCGGCAACTTTGGCTCATGGGTCTTATTTGAAAAATAGACTAAAGTTTAAGGCCTCATTTGGGAACATATTTTTTTTAGTAATTTTTTGACTTTTTGGCTAAAATATGATATAAAAAAATTAGTATGTTTGGAATATTTTTTAGTTTTTTACGAAAGAAGTGCAAAAAATAGAGAAAAAATGAAATTTTTGACTTTTTGAGATAAGTTGCTGGCTTTAATTTTTTTAGTGATTTTTTAACTTTTAAATTAAAGAGTGATATTGCCAAACGAAGCCTAAGAAAAATCTGTTTTCTTCCCAACCATTTTTCCAAACCATTCCGTATATATAATACTAGGAGTGCTGTACAAGAAAAAGAATAAGGAAAGGAAAAGAGTAAGGCAAGATTTGAACCTACCCAATTAGGCAAGATTTGAACTTACCCAATACGAAAGAATACAAAGAATTATATATATATATATATATACTTCATATATTAACATATTAGCCTTGCCCGAAGAGGTGAGTTTGTCTTCAAAATGCAAACTAAAAGTCGAGTTTTGCTTTTATTTTTATTTTTGTATAGAAGTACAATAGAACTCCCTCAAAATCTTTTTTTCTCCTTTTTCTTTCTAATTATTTACTTTCTCTTTTAATATCAGGATTCTTGTTCTTTCTTTTCATTGTGATACGAGGAAGAAGTGCAACATGAGGAGCTATCCTGTGATATTCTCATACTATTATTCTATTTTCTTTTTTTTTTTTCCTTTGGTTTGTTAAACTGTTTAATTATGATTTTTTATTAGAAATTCTCTTTATCTATAGGCATCTTTTGGTGCTTCTATTTGGGCCGAAACTTCAATTTCTAGTAGCCAAGAGATGTACTTCAACCAAAACAAGGAAGGTGGCATGTTTCGACTTGTGCAATTCCAATCTTCTGACGAGGCCAAGCAACTTTATGGTGCTCTAATGTTGTCGACATCGAACTTGGTATGTTTTACAATTTCCTGTCAGACCTTATGTTTTATAAAGTAATCTAATATTATCTTCAGTTTTGTTTGTACCGGCATGTTTTTGGATTGTGCATTTTTTACCAAATAATTAAAAATATATGGGAAAAACGAAAGAAATATTGGTAATTGGTTTAGTTGAATCTTCAATTTTCATACAAGAAAATTTTGACAAGTTAGTATATTATATAACATTTAACACATTAGATTTAGGTAAATTTTCCAAATTATGATGCATGATTTTAAAGCTTGGGTGGACACGGGATGCTAATATTGACTCGAGTCCATCCTCTATTGACGTTGGGCTTATATTCTTTATCCTAAGACCGGCCCTATAATGTTTTTGTTAGGCCTGAGCTTGGCCTGACATCTTGCTATGAAATACAAATCAATAATTTAAATTGAAAAGAAAAAATAAATCACTACAACTACCACATGCCTTGATGGTTTAAGTTTTTATTGATATTTCATTGAGGTTAAGTGTTTTCAATATACTAACAAAATTATGTATATGAACATAGTATTTATATAAACTTTGGCCAGGGGCCTTTAAGCACTAATCGCAAACCTGGTCTAAAAGGTGTTTGTGCCTTAGCCTGTATAGATCCTTTGAGCCTAAACACTAATTCTAAACACTATAATAATTGGGTTGGGCTATTAAGCCGATGTCCACCCCGCTTTAAAACTATAAAAAGTGCAAGTTGAATAAAAGTCTGATAGTCTCTTTCACACACACATCCATTTCCTTTTCTAGTTGCTTCTTTTTGATTTCATGTCTTTGTAATTGTAGGAAATATGTGTCACTATTGGAAATTGCCTTTTTTTTTCTTTTTTTTTTTTCTCTAGTTGCATTTGTAGTTTTCTTTCAGTGTTCTCAATATATATTCTTTCTCTTCTATCTATAATTTTTCCCTTGGCTAATGTAATCAATTTTTATTTTTTGGTTACTTTTTGGAGTACTTTTACCTCGTTCCCGCTTTAGGTCTCCTTTGGTAATTCTCCATCCAAAGGAATAGATGGACCACGATTTATCATATATGCTAGTGTTAATTCCTTCCTAGAATGGTTTTGAAAATCTAGTGCGTAGTCGTACTTTTTGCACGTTCATTTAAAGCTCATGCATTCTCTAAAACACCCCTAAAGACCCAAAAAATTAAACGTCACATTAGTTCAGCTAGACCACTTTAGGCTTAAAACCAAAAAATGACAGAAACACCCTTTGCTAGATGTCCATATATATTACTCAATATACATACTTACCTGGTTTGTGTCATAGTTTAAACTAAGTCGTACAAAGATTCAAAAATTAAAGGTAAAAATAATGAACATTATGAAATAAAGTGGTAAATGGAGAATAAGGAAGAGTAATAGGAGGTAGAAGGGATTAAAAACAAAGAAGATATGTCTAGTTTCCATACAGCTTTGACAAAACTATCTAGTGGTTTTGTTTTGGGTTGCATCCATTTAAGAACTGTACACTTAAAATGTGAGGTCACTACTAGAGGAAGTTACACTCAAACTATATATTTAATTTCAAGTTTATGCTTCAAATTTCTTTGTTTGTAATATGATTGTTGCTTTTATTTTGAGAAATATTATGGATACCCTTCACATCCATTGGTAGCAAAGTGTCATCCAAGTTGAATATGCCGTGTGAAATTCTTCCAAAACATAAAAAAAATACAATAAAAGGGTCAACACTACAAAGAAAATCCTAACATACGTTGCAAAAGAAATTAGAAATGGTATTCTATTGTTATATATTCGATTGAAAATGAATTGCTACTACTGGTATACTTTTCAATTAATTAATACGAGCTAAATTGTTATTTGTATTTGATAAAACATATTTTAGGTGGAAGGAGAAGGAGGTTTTTTTTTAGCCTTCAGGAAACAAGGTACAAGCTTGAAAGACATTTTGGAGAAATTTGTTGATGTAAAGAAATTTTATGAGGATAATCGGATTACACCTTTCTACCAAAAGATTTTGACGTAAGTACTAGTACTTAAAATTTAGTATTTCATGATACAAATAATTATAATTCTTTTAATGCTTATTAATAAATATTTTTACCAATGCAGTGACTTACTTCTAGTGGTAAGGCATTTGATGGATACCACAGTCAAGTGCACACTTGATCTGTCAGACATTTATATTTTGAATGGTGGACATGTTATGATGACAAATTTTAAATTGAGAGGTATGGCAAAATGTATAATTTATTCTTATTATACAATTATTAGTACATACGAGTTTTTCTGTCTAAATAACATGGTTTAATTGCAGGTTGTCCTAGTTCAATTTCTGAATGGAAAGAATTAGCCGTGGTTGTGAAGGCTATAAATGAAAGTACCAATTATGAAGCAAACACGGAAATGAATATTTTTATAAATTATCTTGAAAGTGAAAATGCAAAGTAAGTGCCTTATTAGATTTTTATTTTATTTATTATTTATTTTTATCTGGACTCTTACTAGCAAAGTTATTTGGGGAGCCAAATGAATACTTGTTTATTATTATACATGTTTTTTACTGATCGCTACACCTTTGGCTATGAATCTTTTGTGTAGAAAATTCTGAACTTGATTTCATAATCTCGGCATGTTTTCCCTCTTTGTATCTTTGACTCCCTATTTAGATTTTCTCTTCTTGGATTTCTGTAGTTTCTCTATGTATGAATATATGCTTTGTGTCTGCTAGGTGTTTGATAAAATGCCATAAACAGAGTATTTGTGTCTCTTTGTCTCTGTGTCTTTCACTGTCTCTACTCGGCTTTTGTGTATTTTGTTGTAAATATTTATTTTCTTTATGTTTTATTTTTATCTTGATTGAGTTGTTGAAGCCATAAGCAAACATATATAGAAGCTGTAAAGTTAGTTGAAAGTGAAACATTGAATGCTATTGGACTGAAGCCTTTTTACATATAAACTTGTGTTTCATATTTCATGGTAAAGTTATTTGGAATTGGATATTGGTTCCGAAACGGTACCTGAAATTTACCAATACCAATACATACCGTACAAATGGAAAAACTGGTACATTGTCTGGTATGAGATTGACAAGTTTGAACGATATTGGTACTGTTAATAATAATAAAATAAGTGACAGTGGGAAGGCAAGCCACTGTCCACCCAATCCACTTAGGATCAAAACCCAACTTGGCCATCTTGTAAACAAGGCTTTTCTATTCTATCATAAGTTTTTGTTAAATCAAGTTTGAAAGCAATGAATTGTACCTCTTATTCTAAAGATAATGCTCTATTTCTAGGGCACTGAGAATGTTATAAAATATTTGTTGCCCCTTCTTAAATGCTCATCGGAACTTTGTAATAATGACATGCATTACATTGCTCAACATGTTGGACATAACCTTCACCACAATCTTGTAAACAACATTACATAGAGAGATTGGTTATAATGGGTGAACTTTGTCGCAATCTTGTAAACAACACTACATAGAAAGATGGACCATAATGGGTGACTAGAGAGGAGGGATTTTGATCTTTGAACTAGTGCAATGTGTTTATAATTCATGGTTTGTAACAAATGACCTGAGTGGAAAAAGCTATGGATTGGACATGAAAAATTAGCACCCACCACATCCCAAAAATGTTGGAAAAAGGCCGAATTGGTGCCCTCAAGTTTGATACATATCAAATAGGGTGATTGATTGCTCCACTTGATCACTAATAGACTTCTTCACTTGACTATGTAATTTGTCTGTATAAGTTACCTACTCGTAGCTATATATGTTTTTGTCTTTGTGCATATATATTTCCATTTTTAAAAATAAAATAAAATAAGAAAGTCTTCATGCATCATTAACGTTACAAATAAAAAAAATTATGTGTAATTTTAATTTTTTATTATTTGTTTATCAAACGATTTTTTTCAGACCATTGTCTAATTTGTTGCCGAAAAAATAAGTGACTTGAAAAATCAAATATAAGTGTTGAAATATTTTTTGAGTTTAAATTTTAAATTTGGTTGGGGTTCTTTTCTCATGGAGAGATGCAGTTGTGTTATAAAAATTTTGGTAACGGATTGATAGATGATTAATTAAAATATTTGAGTAGTTTTGGTAGGTATTTATAACAATTATTTTCATAGTGAGTTATGTTCTTATTTTTGCCATTTTTCTTGTAGGTGTTTTACTGACTTATCCAAATTGCCTCTCTTTTGGACACCAGAAGAGAGAAGATTATTTCCTCGTGCTTTTTGGAATTTCATAAAAGGAAAATCTTCTCTATCTAGTGTGATGAGTATCTCACCTTTTGGAGAAAGTGTCAATGTGATTGAAAATGATCCTATATTGAGGCAACTAAAGCAGCATGTGGACAATTACGAAAGTCAATTCGGAAAGGATCCATATGTGTCTTCTGTTTTCGATACATGTGAAACTGAAGTAAGGAACAACTTGGCCTTAATCAGCAAGTGCTTGTCCCACTTTCATGAACTGAAAATTACAAGCTTGGTAATAAAATTTTTTTTTTCCTTTTCGTGTAATGTACTTTGGATATGATGTACTAAAATATTTGTTTTTTGAAATTATGTTATTTGTTAGGGTCTCAAAAATGAAGATGAAGTAGCAAAATGTTTTGAAAAAGCATTCAAGGACTACATCGGACAACTATATAAGTGGGCGTTGATTTTTGAAGCTAGTTCACAAGTAAAATTACTTCCGCAAAAGACAATTTTGAGTAAGCTATACAAGGAACCATGAATGACGTTTTTGTGGCAAGTAGGCTTTTGATTCACAACCAAGAATTTACATTTTTGTAAGACAAGTGTTATGTATTGTGGAGGTCTTGATGAATCTTATCAGCTTGTTTGTTTTGGCTCAATTGACTATCTTTTGTTTATTCTTTAGGCTTCTAGGAGCTTAGGATGATAGCTAGGAGCCATGACACATGAAGCTCAAAATTTGATGAATTCTTAAGTTTCCATAAGTAAATGTCAACCTGTGTACATGAAAACTTTTTATTAGTTTTCTTCAATTGGTTGAAATTTTAAGCTAATCTTCTGTTTAAACTTTGCTTATTACGCAATACAATCCTTTCATTTGTCCTAGAACATATGCTGTGCTACATATACAATGGAGATAAATGCTGTGACATATCAGCTAAAATGGGATTGTTTGGACGGAAACCAGTGGGAGTAGGTGCAGAAGTGAGTCTCAATGGCACCATTGAAGGTGTCCAGGGCTCATTAGGATGTTGTTGGATTGCTAACTGAAGTTTGTACCCATTTTGTCACTTGGAGACCTGTTTTTTGTGGCAACAATCTCTAAAGGCGGCCTGTGATTTAATGGTCCTGTTGCTACTATCTTTTAATGTTTTGTAAGATAATGGTTTTGTTGAGAATATGACCTGAATATCTTCTATTGTGAATTGAAATTATGAACCAAAATTTAGCATTATTTGTTTGTAATGTTACTCTGCAGATTTCATCCTGTAGAATTAAGATATAATTTAAGTTGCCAGCAGATACAAACTCTGGTAATTGCTCTGCAGGTGCTTTGTGAATTTAATCATGTCAATCCACAAGATGATGAGGATGTAAAAGAGTTTTTGAATGTGTTTATTAAGTGATACTTGGAAATGATCTTTTCTTTTCTTCTCTTTTTCTATTTTTTATACTTTTATGCTATGTTTGATTGGGGGATTTGGAAAGGGACTTGAAAAAGAAAAAAAAAAAAAAAAGTGTGTGAAACTACATAATATGAATTGTAGTCTATCAAACATACCTTCTTATATGCTTCAATGGACTTTTTGCATTCTCCCATTTTAAGATAGCATGCGGCCACGTTGAGATGTAATAGATTTTTCAAGCATCCAAAAGAAAAAAAGGTCAATATATAAGAGAAAAAAATGCTATATGACATACAGAGAGGTTGTTATAGTAGTGATAATGTGTGAGTAAATAATAACTCACTTTAATACCGTATTTGGTTAGGTGATATGAGAAAGAATTTGAAAAAAAAAAGATTAAGTAAAATGTAGTGTATGCTTAGTTACTGTTATTCACTTCTGCATTAGGGTATACATCTCAACTGTGACAAACCTAGTTAACTAGCTGACTTGTTTGATTGTTGAACTTCATTGGTTCATTGCTGCGAGTCAATTGGATATTTAAATTGGTCAACAGTCATTAGTTAGGTTATTGAAATAGATGATTGTTGTCTGCTGTCTGTGTTTTGGTTTCTGTTTTTGTCTTTCATTTCTCTCTCTCTCTCTCTCTCTCTCTCTCTCACACACACACACACACAAAATGATTATTATACAAATACACCTCTGAAAAATTGACCATTCAGTTTGCATCATTCCTGTGGAGTTCAACATTTGACAAATGGTATTTGTAATAAGAAGTGATATTACTTCATCCATGAGTTGAATGACATTAGAATTAATCTGCTCAAGTTTGTGACATAGAAGGCATGAAATTTGGTGATCACATTCATATGAAAGCCTCTGGATATGACACACAGTTCAAGCTTCCATGGCACAGTCAAGCTCCGTTGGGCTAATCGCTTTGATAGTCTAAATGAATAGTGGTAGGGGTGAATTCCATATGTGGAATCTGAAATGGGAGGTGAAAAGCTCTTCGGATCCGCTACCTAGAAGATTTAAGCAACAAGAGGAAATTGCTCATCTGATAATGAATTTTGAATGATAATAATAATAAACTTCTCGATAATACTAACTTGAGTCTTGGCATTGATCTAGGAGTCCCCCTATATAAACATCTCATGGTTGTTTGCTTTGGATAAGCTCTGATCTGCATCCAACATAAAGGTTAAATTTCTCATTACAAGATATTTATCAATAATAATAATAATAATAATAATAATAATAATTTACTCATTACCAGAATTTCATACAACAGAACAAAAACTAGTTAGCAATAGTTTCAGTGGAATGCATAGAAGCATCTTAGACTAACGAGAAATGAAAACAAGATCTTTAATGCAAAGCTTGATTGATGCAAACTAGAAAAAATAAAAATAAAAATCATAATATTAGCCAACAAATATGCATATAGAACTAATAAAACTAGGGTGGAGGATCCCTTTCAGTTTAGATTTTGACTTGAATAGCGTTGTTTGGGCCTGTGGTGTTTACTACGGGTCCTATTTCGATGATTCAAATTGTTTATTTTATTAGATATTTTGTATATTTTATTTATAAAAAAAATTAAGTAAATCAGACAATTGTAACTTGTTTAATTTATCACATTTTTAAATAAAAAAATATTTAATCCAAAATATGGATGAAAGGGATGCTCTCCTAAAACTAGTATATGATTTAGCCACCAATCTATCTATCTATATATTATACAAGCAGAAAGGTAATCTAATGAGGAAGCCTTTAAGGCCTCCAAATTCGCATTTTAAAATTGTTTATTTTTTTTTTTATTTTAAAATTATTTTTAGAAAAACACTATTGGCCATTAATTATTTAAAATTAATTATTATACCATAATTTGAAAATTTTTGAAAAGAAATAAACTTTCTACTTTATACTCTTTCTTATGTAACTTTCTTCGATTCCATATTTTGTAATTTTGAAACACTTTTGATTTATTTGTTTTGATTTTCTATATATATATATATATATATTTGTTATTTTGTTGTAGAGATTGTGTGAATTGCAATATGAGTTATGATTACCGGCTTCTTAGGTTGTTATCCAATACCTTTACGCTGTGTTTGGTTGGGAGATTTGAGAAGAGATTTGGAAAGGGAAAGGGAAAAGTTAGGTGAAATGTGAATAAAATATACTTACATTTCATCTAGTTTCACACACATTTTCCCTTTCCTTTTCCAAGTCTCTCTCCAAATCTCCCAACCAAACACAGCATTAGCGTGAAAAATATTTTCTTTAACAATTTTTCTTAAATTTACTTTGTATTTTTTTTTTTTTAATTTGGTGTTCATATTTGTTTTTCTTTTAAGGGTCATTATAGAAACTCGTAATTTAAATTTTGGTAATTACTATTTTTTTAGAAACTTATATTATATGAATGGTTTGCTGAAGGCAGTTTTAGTATTTTTTTTGTTTTGTTTTTTATTTTTATTTTCAGAATGAAGTTTTTGGGAAAAGAAATTGGTAAGTCTGACAAATTTTGTAACAGTTACTTTTTTGTTATTGAGAAAAATTCAAGTAAGCTTTATTTTATTTTATTTTTTTGTCTTTTATTTCTTTTTTTTTTTTCCCTTCAATTTTTTAGATTCTTCTTGAATAATAGGACATCAAAAATAAGGAAAAAATTAATATGGATTTATTTATTTTAATTGAAGCAAATAAAAATTAATAAAAGGTAACTTTTAAACATTTGCTAAATAAGGTGGATGTTAATATTTCGTATTTTTGTTATAAAAAATATTTTCTAATTCAAAAATAACTAAATAAGTGGGTCAAGTAAGTCATGAATTGGACAAAAAATCAAAACAAATCTCTAAAGATTAGGCTTGAGCTAAGAATTATTGGTATAAAAATCGATTCAAACTTGGTTTTTAGGTTAATTTTAGTGTTTAAGCTAATAATGGAACCCCCTAAACTAGCTCATTGCCATCACAATGTGAGAAACTATAACATAATTTAGACATAAAGTTTAAATTTATTATTATTAAATGTTTATATTGATGAGCCAATGAATTTTTTAGATTAGGTGTAAAGCTAAGGCTAGAATATGGTTCAAAATTTTGGGCGACTCGATTCAGATAGTTTTTTTAATATATAAACATACCTAACTATTCATTTAATACTTTTAAACATAAATATGTAACTTTTTTTTTTACTCAAATTTACTTTTTCTTAATAAATATGCATAAACATATGCATATTTTTTTATTTTAATTATATGAAAATACTTACTATTTATCAATTTAATAAATCAGTAGGTCAAATAATTCATAAGTTAAGCACAAACTTAGATAATTTTTTAACAATTAGGTCATGGTCAAGCTGGCTTAAAAGTTGAATTGTTTAAGCATTTTTTTAATATTTATATCCCCATTCTAACTCTTCAAGCCAAATCAACAAAATAAATTTAGGGTCAATAAAATATTGAATTGGCCAAGTTTCTTAGAAAATTGTCGAATATGGTTAGCTGATATTGGAAGGATTGTTTTAGAGGTTAAGTCTAACGGGATCAAGTTTTATTTGAGGAGTGACTTGAAGATAAGGGTCATTTACTGATATTTTCTTTTTTAATCATTTTATATATATATTTTTTATTCAATTTTTCTTTTTTTAAATATAAACTAATTTTAATTGATTAATTTTTGCAAAATAGATATGCTGAGTGAATTTTACAAAATGAATAATGAGGTAATTGGTTAATTGACAAAACAAAATTACAAAATTTATCAAGAAGAAATGTATGTCTATTTTATCATAAAAATAAGTTTATCAAAATAATTTTTAATTCAATCCGTGCATAGCACGGGTAATAGGCATGTTTAGCACAAATAAAAGATTAGTATGCATATATGTCCACAATAGGAAAAATTTGTTGGAAATGGTTATAAAATTCTGAGTAAAACCAGAATTTTTTCCTAAGTTTGGTCTAATTTTTAGGTGGGCCCTGTGCATCGATTTACACGGGTCAAAGTGGTAACGCATTCTATGCCGCGTTGTGATTCACGTGGTATATTTGGTTGCTCAAAACCATTACCGAGTGAATGGGAAATTGAAGCCAAAGTATGCTCCATGGAAATGGAGTTTTGGTGAAAATTCCTTAAAGGTTTGTATAAGGCTTGTCCCACATTGATTTGGTGGGAGGTTTTGAGAGGGTTTATAAGACATGGGTTTGGTACTTGGGGTGTGCCCCAAGCGGTACCCAAGTATTTTAGAGGGAGAGGTTATGGGCTAGACCCATTAGACCCAAAAAGCACCACACGCGCGCCGCTATTCGTCCAGTCGGGCGGGCGGCCTTAGGCACAGGTGTGAGGTTGGGTGGCTTGTTTGGCCCAATACTAATCTTTTTGGGCCAAAAACATTTAAAAGAATTCAAATTAAATTGGTTTGGATTTAATATTCATCCAAATAAGGCCCTTCCCGTTTTCAAACAGAATTAAACTGGTTTGGATTTATTGTTTATCCAAACAGGGCCTTTCCCGTTTTTGAACCCAACAGATTTAAATCTGTTTGAATTTCAAACCAAACAGTGCCTAACCTATTTGTATCTGTTTAATTCAAATTGAACATGTACAGTATCTGTTTAATTCAAAACCAAGAGCCACCTATACATCTTAAATAGACCAGCCTCCTATTTGGATTTTCACTCCAATTTTCGTACTCCTTCTTTTGCTTTAGATCTCTGCCATATTGCTGCATTTTATTTCTAAAAGAAAGAGTGTAAACATTTTGTGTGTTTGACGGACGAATAAATTGTAGTGCTGCATTTATTCGTTGATAGATCATTTCATCCTAGGAGATAGACGTCCAAATTCTGAAAGCACTGTGGAGAGGACGAATCTGTCTTAAGGATACAGTGTTAAACACTGGACTTGATCAGAAAAATTATTCAAAGAAATTAACCAAGTAAGTTGTTTAATTTTATTCTGTTATTTATTTATTTATTTAAATCAGATTTCAATTTTGTTTTTGTAACAAAATAAAATCTGTTTTATTTATTTATTTATTTATTATTTCGAGTTTGATTTTTGTGATCAAACAAATCCTCTCATTTTCTTTATTTCTTTAAATTCTAATTGTTGTTTTGTACATAATAGAATTAAAATATTTTAAATACAGTGAAGATTGGCCAATAAAATTATGTAGTGGTCTCTGGGCATTGTCACATGGTGCCTCAACTTAATATGATTTGTTGAAATTATGAGATTTCCTTTTGTTAGATTAATGGAAGACAACTTAACAAATGTCAAGTGTCTATTAGTGTGAAGTAATGCTCCTAAACCACCCAATAACCACTTCCACAATGGTTACAGTCTGCAGACTCGGTCATATCATAAGCATTAAAATGGTCAACCCCAGAATGCGTGCTTTTTAGCATACGGACAATTTAGTTGTGCATATAGGTTGATTTTGGTAATTGAATTAAAAGTAAAAAAATTAATTAAATTTTTTTTTTGAGTCATATCATATCTTTATTTTTATATTTTTTTTAAAAAAAAATTAAAAAATTAAAAAATTGACTTTGAATTTACTTCTCAAAACACCCCATAAACGTGTCAATAGGTCCTCATCAAAAAATTATTAAGTATTGTATTTATATTCTTTCACCAATAATTAATTATCATATTCTTTTATGTACCTTAATCATCTAACACAAAATCATAATATTTCACATTCTCTATTAATTATAATAACATAGAGCACCACATTACGCCCTCTTAAATACTTAATAATCAACCGCCTCTATCTCCCCTAATTAGCAAAATCGTGGCCCATTTTATTTTTGAAATACCAAATCAATTGTCACATTTCACATCTTATGTAAGTCAGCACTTTGCCATTTTATGAGTTTCACAAAACATTCATATAATATAATTCATGAGGTATGAGACACAGGAATGAACCGCCGCGCTGGGGGGGGGGGTGTAGGGGCGACCACCTCCTA
The DNA here is from genome assembly GCA_025200525.1 of Camellia lanceoleosa. Lineage (NCBI taxonomy): Eukaryota > Viridiplantae > Streptophyta > Magnoliopsida > Ericales > Theaceae > Camellia > Camellia lanceoleosa. The sequence goes on along the minus strand of CM045768.1, from coordinate 109,400,111 downwards.
AAAGTTTTGAAAAAAACCCCTTAGATATAGTATTAAAATTACAAATATTTTAAAATTATATAGGTTCGTCATCCCAAAGTTTTTGCAAAAAATTTAAGAACCGCCATTTCTACTTTAAAATTTAAAATTTTAATTATTTTTTTGATAAATACTAAAAATAATAATAATAATTTATTTTTTAAGTATGATTACTTTTTATTTCAAATTTAGTAATGTTAAAATAATTGAGAATTTATTTGTTACTCTCACAGTTAATCTATGTGGATCTTCTTATAAAAGGCATGATCAATAGAAAGTTGTTCCAGCTGAAGAAATTGTAACAAAACTTGCCATTGATGAAGTTGAAATTGGTAAAGGAAAAAATCAAGTTAGGACATTTAAATGGGTTGGAGATACTCGATAGGGTTCTCACTTGGGATCTATTTCCAGTTTGATAAATATGTTTAGTGCAACTTGTTCAGTCTTAAGTAATGTCATCAATGATGGAGCCACCTCTACTCAACGTGCAGATGCCGATGGAGTTTATGATAAGATTACATCTTTTGAGTTTGTGTTTATCTTACATCTTATGAGAAATATTATGGGGGACTACTAATGATCTTTGCCAAGCTTTGCAATGTAAATCCCAAGATATATTGAATGCAATGCATTTAGTGTCAACTACAAAAGCACTTGTTCAAAAATATAAAGAAGATGAATGGATTCCTTTGTTGGAGAATGTTCAACTATTTTGTGGAAAATATGACATAGATATTCCTGATATGAGTGCTCGTTACACATCTGGTAGAAGTCGTACTTGTCACCAAAGAGATCACATTACTATTGAGCATCATTTTCGGGTTGATATTTTCACAATTATATGTGATTCTCAATTGCAAGAATTGAACAACAGATTCAAAGAAGATGTGATGGAGTTGCTTATTCTTAGCTCTGCTTTAGATCCTAGGGATGATTACAGTTCATTCAAAATTGAAGATATATGCAAGCTTGCAAATCAATTTTATTCTAATGACTTTACAGAGCAAGAAAAAATACATTTAAAATTCCAATTGCAAAACTACGAGATTGACATCCTTAAACAGCCTGAGTTTCAGCAGTTGTTGACAATTTCTAACTTTGCTAGTTTCTACGGTGACAACAAAACGTGCATTTTCAGCCATGAAAATTGTAAATACTAGATTGCGCAACAGGATGGATAATGATTTTCTTTCAAGCTACTTGTTAACATATGTTGAGAAAAACAATGCTTGAGATTTTGATATAGATTCCATCATAGATGGTTTTTATATTATGAAAGAATGTCAAGTACAACTTTAGATGCCTAAGTAGATATGTAGAGCAAATAGTTGCTTTATTGAAAATTAATATGGATTTACTAGAACATATCCAGTTGTATTTTAATAATATTTTGTAATTATATACGATGAATGGAAACATCTAATTATACATTTTTGTGATAGTTGGGTAGAAATTGATATTGTATATCACATGCTCATTACAAATTTTTTGATTGTATATTTTTCTCAAGTTTTGCATTGAAAACATAATTTGTCAAACATAGCATTACTAAATTACTACTCACAAATAGCTTGGCTAGACAAGGTGTTTCCCTCCAAGGTTTGACCTACACAAAACAATAGCAAACGTTGAAGCATAGAAACTTCAAACTTCTTATAGAAATTTATCAATTCTCTTTTCTAGTTAAACATGTTTCAAGTGGGTTTCAAATTATGTCACTCATGTGTCTAGGTTCTAAACATGCCTAAAAGGGTCCAAGGAAAGGGAGAGAATTGAGCGAAGTCAAGTTTTCAATTTTCCAAGACTGGCCAATCCACTCGAGCGATCGCTTCACCGCTCGAGCAACGAATGAATATTTCCAGAAGTTCAAGTTTGTAAAAGGAGATTCTAGGAGTTCCTAAAGTGCACTCGAGCCACCCTTCAATCGCTCGAGTAGTTAACTAACTTAGTCAGGTTCTTGGCGGTCTGCTCGAGCGGTATCTTCACTTCTCGAGCGATGATCTCTGAGCAGTCTGCGATTCGTGAATTGCTCTTTTCTAGGCTGTTCTAGGTCTTCCAAACTCAATTTTCAAGCTTTCAAATCCCACATCTTGATCCATAACATCCTATTAATCATATATATATAGTGAAAGAATAATAAAACTTAGGATTATGCATTGATTTGAAGATTAAACAAGTAATAAATACTTTAATTCAAGTTTCTCAACCTTTTCACCCTTTCTTTCATTCAATGTTTTCAATTCTTCAAAACCAAGTTCTAAAATTTCTTAATCATAAATAAAAGGTGTAGGTTCATAGCATAATGTTTATCTTGCTCAAATCTTACATAAGATTAGTTCAAAACATAATTTTTATATCATTTCCTCAAACTCTTACCTAATTTCCAAACTTTCCTATTTTCTTTTTATTTCAATCTTCCAAAACTTATTCCTAATCAATTTTTGGCTATGTTTTGATATGGAAATATAGAAGAGGGTGGGGTTTCTTACCTCGTAATGATTTTCTTGGAATTTCTAGGCTCAAATCCTTAGCTTTTGAATAATAATATCAATATTAAACATATCTTTAATATTTTAATTATTTTTATCTAGATTAAATAAAAATTTATTTTATTTTATTTTTTGCACAATTAAATAAATTTAATTTTTGAAAATTAAATAAATAAGATAAATAAAATATCAATAAAAATATATGTTATTTTTTATTTAAAATTTTAAATAAATTTGTATTTAAAAATAATAATCATTAAACAATGAAATTAAATAAAACATCTATTAAAATTTAAATAGTGAAATTAAATAAAATATAAACAAAATTTTAAAATAAAACATCAACAAAATATCTATAAAAAATTAAATAAATAAAACATCAATAAAAAGTTAAATAAAATTATTTTATTTTTAAATTGAGACATTTAAATTTTATTGAATTTTACTAAATATAATACATAATTAAATAGTAGAAGGTCAAAATGGTCATTTTACCACCTAATCCAAACAGTGGATTGTCCCCCTAAAATTGTCCCACACCCCCTCCCCCAGGACACAATAGTCCCCCATATGGGGGATAAGGAGTCCAACGGACTAAAAAAACCAAACGGCGGATTGGATGCTTCCTCCAGATTACAATCCGCACAGTAAATAGTTCCCCCCTTATCCCCCTAATCAAACTGTAACAACGCCCGCGGGGGACCTCGCTACAGTTCGGACTCGATTTTGTTGCGGTTCTCAATCTTGAACCAAAGAGTCCAAATCCGGCAAATCGTTTTGAAGGAAAACAGATTTTTTGAAAGAAGTGCCAAACATGGACTGCTTTGCCAGATAACAGTGTCGCCACCTAAATATTTTAAAATGGGAAATTTAGGAAACCCTGACTCGGTGCCAAAAGGCCACGTGTCCGTCATCACCAAAGTTGGCTCGGGAACTTGGGTACGATTAGGGAAGGTCACATCGTGAGCACCCCCTCTCGCCCGGTCAAAGACCGGCCTCTACTAACCATGATATCTGGTTTTGAAAACTTTGTGCGTTCTTAAACGGTTATTAGCCTAGATTACTATGTGATGCTCATGACAAACAAGTATAGACTGGGCCGTCTGAATTGGAATAAAACATTTCATGTTCGTTTGTTTGAAAATGATTTGATGATGCTACCATCAGGTAGGCTTAAATGCAGATTTGCCACCCTCAGGTGGGCTTAGAAAACATGATTTTGCCACTATCTAGTGGGCTTAAAACAAACAGTCAATGAATTGTCCCAATTCAGATAACTCAACCTCCACCCACAGGCATTCAAGGCAGTTATATCACATAAGCATTTAGCCTCATGGTAAGCATGCTATCATGGCAACACTCACACGCATGCAAGGATGCTAAAGCATAAAACTCACCGAGTACTCCAAGCCAAAACAAAAAAATGATTAGAAATCATGCATGATCCTAAGTATACAGAATTGCCTAATGCAACACATGCAAAATGCAACTATAGCAGGCTCGGCTATTCTAAACATGGTATATGATGATGCTACAACTAACACGTATTCAATTTGGAATTGAAATACAGGTGCAGTTTGTATGATGCGCCGAGCCCGGTGCATGCAAAACAGATGAATGATGCAAACATGCTGTCATACTGTATGCTAATTGAAATATGCCCTATATCTAACCATCGTAAGCAGGTAAATAAAAGGGAGAAAGAAATGGGGGTTGGAAGACATACATCACACTCACACACACTTATCACAATTTTGCCCTCGCGCAGAGGGTCCGAATAAATATACAATCCCAAATGAAAGAATATTACAGATCGAAATATTACAGTCCGAATGAATAAATACAGATTCTTAATTAATTAACAATTAACTAAGAAAGCAGTAAACTGGCATGCGAGCTAGGGGCTGCCTTGCTTCTGATGAATGATGCATGCTGGGCTGCCTGGCGCGGAAATCCACTGGGATGCCCCAATTAGCCTCTGTTTGCAGTATTTCTCGAAATACGTGCGGACTCTGAAATTCTTGATTCTTCATTTTCTCGCAATGAGAGCGGAAAGGGCATAGCAATGTACTTCACAAATATATGCATGCCTCGATCCTCGTGCCACCAATCACGCACATCGATGCATGATGGCCGAGGAGCCGAATTGCACAACTCAATATAGGATGAATGCATATGGTGATACAACAAAACCTAACTCCATCATGGGTGATCCGGAGTGTCGGTGATTGGGGAATTGAGACACACTCCGTCACTCGGAGTACGGAATGTACCTCGTTTCCCGTGCCCGGGCTAACGCCTATCCCGAACACGATGCAATATGCATGGTATGCATGAAATGCAGCTAACATGTGATATAGCATGCACAATGCTATGAAACTGAGATGCCTCGAAATGCGTGCCCACGGGCACGCAAATCGAGGTGCTAGCATAAAAACATGAAATGACATGAAAAATGATGTACAACGGGACTAAAATGAGATACCTCGAAATGCGTGCCCACGGGCACGCAAACCGAGGCGGTGACATACAGGCATGAAATGCCATACAGAATGCAAATTGGACTTACACTAACATGAGAGAGCCTCAGCCGCACTCACATAAGAGGCTGTCGGATGAAAAAGGGGTGCCTCAAAATGCGTGCACACGGGCACGCAAACCGAGGCGGTGACATACGCAATGCAAATGACATGGAAAATGCAAATTGGGCTTACACTAACATGAGAGAGCCTCAGCCGCACTCACATAAGAGGCCGTCGGATAAAAAAGAGTGGCCTCGAAATACGTGCACACGGGCACGCAAACCGAGGCAATGATGTGAGATGCAAATCGGATAAAACCGAAGTGCCTCGAAATGCGTGCACACGGGCACGTAAACCGAGGCGGTGATGAAATGCAATTTGGATAAAACTGAAGTGCCTCGAAATACGTGCACACGGGCACGTAAACCGAGACGGTGATGAAATGCAATTCGGATAAAATCGAAGTGCCTCGAAATGCGTGCACCCGGGCACGTAAACTGAGGCAGTGATGAAATGTAATTCGGATAAAACCGAAGTGCCTCGAAATGCGTGCACACGGGCTCGTAAACCGAGGCGATGATGTGAGATGCAAATCGGATAAAACCGAAGTGCCTCGAAATGCGTGCACACGGGCACGTAAACCGAGGCGATGAAATGGCATACAGAATGCAATGATGGGCTTACGCCAACATGAGAGAGCCTCAGCCGCACTCACATAGGCCGTCGGTAAAAGGTAGAGGTGCCTCAAAGTGTGCTCATGCACGCAAAACCGAGGCGATGATATACAAGCATGAAAATGGTACAGAAATGCAATGATGGGCTTACACCAACATGAGAGAGCCTCAGCCTACTCACATAGGAAGCCATTGAATGAAAACGGAGTGCCTCGAAGTGCGTGCCCACGGGCACGCAAACCGAGGCAAGGCACTAAAGCATGAAATGACATGGAAAATGATATGCAAGCATGCAAACCAAATTTCAGTAGCTAAATGAAGGGGAAAACAGCCCCGAAATGATACGAAACGACAATCAATGCATGAAATCATCCCGAAATGTGATTTTAAGTACCCGAAATGGCCTACGGCTATGCTAAACATGCAAAATTGGTACATGAAAGCAAAAAAAGTAGCAAGGAAGCCCCAAAAATAGCATTTTTTCAGTACAAAATATGGCCAAATTATGAGCATAGATATGACAATAATGGCATGCAAAAATACGGGAAAAGAGGGGAATCACAAAGCAAGTGGTATATGGAAAATTCAAACCACAAAATTTCCTTCTACAACTTTGAAGAGGAGTCCAAAACATGCATATTTACAGTGAATGACAACTCCAAAATCAGCATGTAGATAGGCTCAAAATAGCATGCAATATAATGAGCTAACAAGGGCTATAAAGGGAGATACCATAAGCAATGACCAAACAACTTGAGACCCTTAATAAAACTTGAAGAACAGACCAAAAAAAGACAATTTCTAAGCCTGATGAAGGCTTAATTATGAAGATAAGATGGACTAAACAAACATGCAATTTTACGGAAGACAAGATGGAATACAAAGGAAGTACCAAAACCAATCATCAAATGGCTTAAAGCCCTTAACAAAACATGACAAGGAGACAAAAATAAGGCTCTTTCTAAGCCTGAAGAAGGCTTAAATCCGGAGCCAAATGAGCCTAACAAAGCATGCAAAATATGCATAGGACATGAATTCAAGGCAAGTGACATGTAGAGCAAGAAAAACAGGTTGAGCCCTTCTTAAAAGTTGAAGAGGGGCTCAAAATAAGCACAATATCAGTAGGTTGCATGCTCCAACTCAGATTGAAAATAGGCCAAAACACTCATGCAATTTTACGGTAAAATGGAGGAATTACAAAGGAGGTGCATGCTAGAATCACCAAACATGATGGAGCCCTTCTTCAATGTTGAAGAGGGGCTCAATATAAGCCTACTAACAGTTTACATCAGTCTCGAAATCAGATTACTCATAAGGAAAATAAAGCATGCAATTTATTGGCATAAAAGGGGGTATTGAAAGAAGTATATCATGAAGACACCAAATGAAGTTGAGCCCTTCTACAAAGTTGTAGAGGGGCTCAAAATAAGCCCAAAACCAGTAGGGGTTGGAGCCCAAAAACCAAAAGGAAATAGGGTAAAAATAGGAAGCAAGAAAATGGTAGAAAAAGGGAAATTGAACCTTACCCTTGAAGACAAGTCTTTCTTTGCTTCTAGGCTTGAATTTGTTGATCCTTGGCCACTGGAAATCACTCCCTTGCTGCTGAAATGGAGTTGGTGATAGTAGTGCTAGGGGTTGATGAAGGATTGAGCTAGGGAGCTTGAGGGTTTTTTGAGTTTTTGAGGATGGAAATGAAGGTTTTGGGAAAGGGAGTCTTGAGGTGAATTTTTGTAACCCTAGGGAAGGGGCTGTCCAGCCCTTTAAGTAGACAAAAAAAGGTGTAAAAGGAGGAAATGGAGCTAGATTTCCTCCCAAAATATCCAGGATGGGGAGATATTTTGACAAAAATATCGGACAATTTGGAATGGGCCGAAAGCAAGAACCCGGCCGGTGATTTTACAGGAGGTGGCCGGCCGGCCACCCCACCTGGTCGGCCAGCCACTCACCCTGGCCGGCCAGCCATGGTCAAAAATTGAAGTGCAAAAACTCTGGCCGACCACCATGCAATGGTGTCCTCCCATGTGTGTAGAACAAGGCCCCAAGGTCGGAATCTGGCAACTCTGAAGCAGAAGTCAACACATAGAGCTTGAAGGAGAGGCTCAAAAATGAAACCAACAATTGCTGGCCGACCACCAACTCTTAGGGTCCTCCCAGATGTGTGGAACAAGGTTCCAAGGTCGGAAATTGACAACACTGAAGCAGGAGTCACAACATAGGACTTGAAGGAGAGGCCCAAAAATGAAATTCTGAATTTTTGGCCGACCATGCTCTTTTGGTGTCCTCCCATATCCCCTGATCACAAATATGTAGCTTTGATTGGAAGAAAATACCCCAGGGTGTTCAACATTGGCCCGGAAGTGAGCAAAACGGGCGCCGGAGGAGCGAAACTGGTTATCTGGGATAATTGCTGGCTTCTCACCCCCCAGTGATCTTCCTGGTGTTGAAACAGAGGTACCTGCCAAGTTTTAACAAAAACTAATGAGAAATGAACGCTCGGGGCCAAAACCGAGCAATTCGGGATCCCGAAAATGGGCTGCAGGTGCCAGAAGTGGTGTTCAGCAGCGAAGTGGGCATCTGCGACCCCAGTGTCCTTCGGAATGACAAAATAGAGGTTCCTGCCAAAAATCAGAGAAAACTGATGCAAAATGAATGCTCGGGGCCCAAATCACGCAGTTCGGGGTCCCGAAAACCAGCTATAGGCACCGAAAGTGGCATACGGCCACGAAGTGGGCATCAGAGGCCCCAGTGTTCCTCGGAATGATGAAACAGAGGTGCATGCCAAAAATTGGAGAACTCGGAGATGGTTGGGCGGTCCCGAGCCAAGGCACATGGCCTGACGGTCCCGAAAACTGGGAACCGGGCTCCGAAATGGGCAAGATGGCCTGCGGCCACGAAATGTAGCACACGGCCACCGGGAGATAGTCTAACGGACCACTCCCTTCCCGTGGGAAAGAAAACTGAGAAAACCGAGCCTGATTCGCAAACCGAGACAAGGCACAGAAGAGAGTTCGGAAGTCCGGAGGCGGTATGTCAGCGACTCTGAGACTTCGAACGAGCACAAGATGCAACATCACCGAAGCGCTCAATCGGTGACGCTGAAGTCTTAAGGTTGGTCAAAAATGGGTGTCTCTGATTGCCCCTCTTTGACAGAACTCGGAAGTCAAGAAGTGACGGGAGTGAATGTCAAAGCCTAGAGACGACCCATTTTTGACAAGGCCGAAGACTTAGACAATCATACAAGATGAACAGAGATATGTGCCCGTAGGCAGGAGGGGCAAAATGCAAAGTGACATACAAAGAGCCAAATGATCATGCAAATGCAACAAGCTGTAACGTAGCAAGTATTGACAAATAGATGCAACAGTTTTAAGCAAGAATGCAAAGCAACAACTACATTTCATGCAGTTAGGAATGCGGAGAATTATTCAATTCTCGTCGCGTCTCACACGGAGAAGATACGATACTGTAGCGATTAAATGCAGTCGCACCGACCTCAAATGAACCGTACATACAATATCGTGCCTGCAAAAGAGAGAAATTCAACAAGAACAATATGCTAACAACATATATTCAATGTGATTCCGAAAGTGTGACACACGCAGTGTCGGCGAGTGAATGCATAAAGCAGTGTGATATAGGTAAGGTGTGCAAGATAGCGCGATGCAACGCACTAACAAGTGCAGGTGAGATGTGCAAGATAGCACGATAAAATGCATGCACAATGCAAGTAAGGCGCACAAAATAGTGCGATGCGCAAAATAGCGCGAGTGAAATGTAATGCACTAACAAGTGCAGGTGAGATGCGCAAGATAGCGCAAATGATACAATGCACAAAATAGTGCGATACGCTAAACAGCGCGATTGATTTGAAATGCACAAAATAATGCGATGTGATATGCAAAGCCGCAGGTGAGTCTCGATTGAGGTCGCATAAAATAGCGCGATGAATGCAATGCACAAGACAGGCGATGGAGGTGCGCAAAATAGCGCGAATGGTGAACTGCACAAAATAGTGCGATTGTGGTGCGCAAAGTAGCGCGAATGATACAGTGCACAACATAGTGTGATTGTGGTGCGCAAAATAGCGCGAATGATAAAACTGCACAAAACAGTGCGTGCGCAAAATAGCGCGAATGATAAAACTGCACAAAACAGTGCGATTGAGGTGCGCAAAATAGCGCGATTGTAAAACTGCACAAAATAGTGCGATTGAGATGCGCAAGATAGCGCGAATGTAAAACTGCACGAAACAGTGCGATTGAGGTGCGCAAAATAGCGCGATTGTAAAAACTGCACAAAACAGTGCGATTGAGGTGCGCAAAATAGCGCGATTGTAAAAACTGCACAAATCAGTGCGATTGTTTGAAATGCACTAAACAACGCGATACGCTAAACAGCGCGAGTGATTTGAAATGCACAAAACAGTGCGATACGCTAAACAGCGCGAGTGATTTGAAATGCACAAGAAGGTGCGAGTGAGATACAAAGTGTAAGTGCACAAGACAGTGCGAGCGAGATAAAATGCACAAGAAAGTGTGATAAAATGCATCTTCTATGCAAGTATGGGGGCATTTTCTATGCAATAGTGAAAGCGAGCATATTCTATGCATGAAACAAGTAAAGCATATTCTATGCGGAATCGAAAACAAGCATATTCTATGCATAAATCATAATGATGCGTGGCACGCATGCAACAACAGTGTATATGAAAGCTCGCACTCTATGCAATAGAGGGACAGCAACTATGTACTCTGGTGCCTCTGATTTGCCTCTTAGAGGACTTCACAACATACTCAGCTCAAAAGGGGCACACCCTATTCAAATTGACAAGAGGTAACATCTGCATGTGAAACCCTTTGGTGTTGCTTGGACTGCCATTCTGACTTGAAGCAGGCTTACACTTGGGGTCGAGACACACTCATACTCCAGAGAAATGGCGAGGCCTGAGAAGATGCACCTGGGATGCAGTCTCGAATCTTGCTAAAGTTGAAACATACTAAGATGCTCTAAATTTTTCCTCTTTTCTTTTGCTTTGCAGTCCGGAACCTAAATAGCTTCAGATAGGCCTTTGCTCTACTGTTCACACTTATCGGGGGTGGACCCTGCGGCTTTTTGAAAGAACCAATCCTGTTTTGCACAAATGTGGAGAACGGCACGGCACTCGGAGCACAAAACGATTTTTCTTTTGAAAATGAGAAAAGGATTCTCAACAGGGTATTGAGCCTACAACTGACCACAGCAAAACGACTCATCACGGGGAAAATAAAGGTAAACAACCTAAACACATCTATTGACACTTGAAACGACTCAAAACAAGAATCGAGACAAACAAAACACAACGAAAGACTCAAATGCGCACAGGGAGCCTGTTTCACCGGGTATTATTTCCCACCCTTTCTCATTTGTGATTCTCACATCACTCGGCATTCAATCTCTGTTTTTCTGAAAAAGCCCTTTTCTCACTTTTTCTCTCATCGCACATCTCTCTATTCTTCAATCTCTCATTTTTCATCCCTCCCCCGGGTGGTTGGTGGATAAACAGGAAGTGGAAGGCTCTCGCCCCTAACACTCAGCTAGATTCTTCTTTCTTCCACTCACAGCTAGTGAATTCCTCCCACAGAGGGGTTCTTCTGGCCCAGGTGTGTTACCGTCTGCGGTGACATCGATCGATGATGCTTTCATTGGGGAGTTTGGACGTGATCAGATCTGTCCAGATGATGGAGTGGAATATCTTGATCCATTCCAGTTCGTGCTTCGCACTTGGCTTGATACCTCGTTGCTTGGAGGATGTGAGAGAGCTTTCAGCCCTTTGTTGTGCCCTTTTCTGGCGGATACGGTGCCCTTTTTGGCAAGCGCGTTGATAAAGGGAAAAGACAGAAAACCTGACTCAACTGTGCTCCTAGTTCATCATTTTGACCATTTTTTGTTTTTGCTTTCTCCTAAAAAAAATTTTTGACCAAAATGAGAGCTAGATTAACATGCTTGTTCAATTTTTGATTTGAAATTATGCAAGTCAGGCTATGAGCACTGAAAATTTTCCCTTTTTGGGTCCAAGAAATGGTCCAGTTTTTTTTTGTGGAAAAGATGAAATAATTTTCGAGAAAATTAATCAACCTCAGTAAAAATTCTCAAAAACTATTTTTGCAAACGGCCACTGCTCAACGAGCGTAGAACCCACTCTCGAGATGCACAACCTCAGATTCGAAGGAAAATTGCCCCTTGCTGGAGGGGAGCTGCATGGCAACGGAAAGTTGCCCCTTGTTTGAAACGGCAAGGCACATTGAATGGCGGAAAGTTGCCCTTGTTTGGATGATGCCACGTAGCATTATAATCGATCCTCGAGCGGCGAACACAACGGACTCTCGAGATCTGAGAGAAGGCAAAAGATGATCAAAACCATTACATGGACACAATCGAATTTGAATTGTTTTACGGCTGGACTTCGGGATGAAGTTGCCTACGTATCCCAAACATGGGAATCAAGCCTTACGTAGTTCGGGGTTAAGGTACACTCGGGTATTTAACCTCTCCTTTTTAGGCTCTAACTTTTGCCAAGGCGCCCGTCGCAGGTTTTCGACCTTGCGAGCTTTGTTTTTTTTTCTTTTCTTTTCAATTCTTTTTTTCTTCTTTTTTTTTCTTTTCTTTTCATCTTTTTCTTTTCTTTTCTTTTTTTTGCATTTTTGTATCTTTGCATTTTTTCTCTTTTTTTTTCTTTGCTCTAACTTTTGCCTGGGTCGCCCTTTCGGGTTTTCGGCCCAGCGAGCCTCTCGAAGGGTAAAAGTGTAACAAGTCCATGCCAAATGGTTCTGAGATTGAAGCCCTCTATATCCAGGAGAGTGGCTGTTGTATTGACTTGCAGAAAGATCCACCTTTGGCTCTCCGAGCACATCGGATATTTTTGCCCCTAGTTCGAGGGGTGCTTCTGTTCTAGCTTTGCAAGCTTCTTCTGACGAGGTCTGACCTTCTTGATCTGACTTTGGTGCCTCATGTTCGAGGGCTGCTTCAAATCTAGCCACACAGGCCTTACATCGTGGTCGACCATTGAACATTCTGAATGCCAGTTCAAGGTTTGAAAGCCAAGGGGGGGGGGTCGAGTCTTGAGGCTGAGAGCGATCCTAAGCTGCACAATCTCAAGAGCGATTCCACACATGTCTTTGCAGGACCGCGCAAAACATTTTTTGAAAGTTTTTAAGAAAGCGACAAATCGCTCATGTGAAAGCGATGTAGGATCAATCTGGATCAAAGCTAGGGTCCTTCTCAGTACTCATACTAACAAGCATGATTTTATTCATTAGGGGCTTAGCATGCCTCTCTTTCTCTCAAATAATCAAAGTTTTGTAAATCCTGAGGAATTCCTCCCTCTTTGTTTTCACCGCAGTGTTCCGAAAAAGGTTTTGAAAAACTTAGGTCAATACAATGACTTCAAGGCACAAGAGAGCAGGTGGAATGCACTGCCATTTCATTCAAATCCCGGCACAACTAGCACATGGCAGAAGCAAATACGAGAGCGTGGAAATCACTGCTGTTTCATTCAAAATCTGTTGGCATAACTGGCTCCCTGGCAGAAACAGACTCAAGACAAAACAAAAGGACAAATGCAAAACAAAATGGTGACGCCCGAGGTAACACCCCCGGAATCACCCGACTCCTATACAACAGGACTGACTCGATACAACAAGACAGACCCAAAACAAAAGAGACTGACTCGAAACAAAAGGACAGGCTCAAAACAAAGTAGCAAAACTGATCCAATACCCAAGTCAGAAAGCACAAAAACTGATATTCGCGAATGCTCAAAACAGTGCATGCCATCCACCACAGCTGGAGTAATTTGAGTGCCGCCCGCAAATGGTTCATCCCCCCCAATCACATCACATTATCCCTTAAGTTCACCGATCCTGTGCCGATAGACTTTGCAGAGCTTGGCGGGAGGACAACCCCATTGTCAAATAGATCCTGTACTTCATGGCGAAGACGGAAGCAGTCGTCGGTAGTATGGCCAGTTTGCTGATGGTACGCGCAGTACTGGGTATCATCATGTGTAGCCGGAAGAGGGTTCGGGAGAGGCCGAGGCTCAAGGGGTTTGAGATGGCCTTGTCCTACAAGGATTTGGAAAGCTTTGGACAAAGGCATGTGAAGGGCATGGAAGACCCTCCGACCTCGGGGTTGGTACTTCAAGGTTTGTGGATTTTTGCTAGGTGCACCCGCAAAGGGATTGGCAGGTGTTGGCCTGGTTTGCTGATCTCTTCTAAGCACGGGATTAGAGCTAACAGGATTGCCTCTGGTATAATGGCCCTTCTCCCGGTTTGCCCCTTGATTCAAACTGCCCCTGACTTGAGTAGCGAAAGTGCCGTCCACAGTTTTTGCAACAACTGCGAGCACTTGCTCTTTGTTCAGTCCCTCGGCTTTCAAGGCCTCAACAGCCAACAGAAGATGTTCATGGGGATCCATGTCTGCCCTTACCTTGTTCTTTCCACTCGCCTCCACTTTGCCACAGGATTGGCCTTCCTCAGGTGTAGCCCGCCCCAAGACTGGGGAGCCTTTTGATATGAACTCCCTGGTATGTGATGTGACTGATGATGGAGCCAATGTCCCAGAGGCCAAATCTGTTACAATTTTTTGAAGATCTTCGATTATTCTCTTTAGCTCAGAAGTAGTGGGCTCACGAGTTTGAGATGATTGGGGTTCAGGTGCACCCATCATGCATAAGTCCATGCTTTCTGGGATAAACACCTTAGGCTTGGGTAGATGGGCCGGGGTGATGTATATGCTGGGGTCATAGGTGGATGGCAGTGTATGGATGAGATTGAGGTAGGTGGGAAATGTTTGGTCATTGGGGTTTAAAGGTGGAGCTATCGTCCGGTTATCGATGAGATTCTGGACCTCATGAAAGCGGTAACAGTCGGTGCCATGACATACTGCGATGGTATATCTGATTTGGCGGGGTTATGTCTGGCTGGGAGTGGGTTGGGAAGAGGTTGAGGATCGAGGGGTTTGAGATGCCCTCTTTCCATTAGGACTTTTAGTGCGCTAGTCAGGCTCATATGGAGAGGGGTGAAAGTTACGCCTGAGCTCTTTGGGTCGGCTATTTGCGGGCTTAGATTGGCAAAAGGGTTGGCTGCAGTGACTGTATTGATTTCAGTGGGTTCGGGAATAGTGCTACTTCCGGCATTGGTACTCCTTGAAGTCACCCTCCTTGTCGGTTCACTTGTTCTGGGAATGATCCCACTGTTGAACGCATTCTCGACCTGGACTCCTAGTTCATGCAAACTCTTGAAAGTGAATAGTGGAGTGACTATCAATTTCTGCAACATATCATGCTCGAGATTCCGCACCATCATCTGCACTTGATCCTTTTCAGAAGGGCGGCGATCTGTCATCTGTGCTACCTTTGCTCTCCATCTCGCAACAAATTTCACAAAAGGCTCTTTTGGGTTTTGGCAGGTTGCTTCAAGCTCTTGGATGGTTATTTCAACTTGGGTATTGTAGGAATACTGATCGACAAAGGCTTCAGCCAATTCTTCCCAGTTTTGCTTCACTTGGTCCTCCAACTTAGCGTACCAAGTGGCTGCTACACCGGACAGGGTTCTTCCATACAGAGAGAGTTTCTGTGGCTTAGTCAGACCCATCGGCTTTAGGACATCCAAGAAAAGTCGGATATGTACCATTGGATCCCCAGACCCGTCGAAACGGTCAATATATGGCATTTTGAATCTGTCTGGGAGCCGTACAGCAGACTCGGTGTGCCCATCCTCAATGTCGGGAATGGAATTAAGGCCCTGTGCCTTTCTGAATTGCTTCTCAAGGTTCGCAATTTTCACTGCGGTCAGATCAAGGTCATTAGCATCAAGGGGATAACGCCTCTCATTAGGCTGCACCAGGGGTCCGAAAACTTGGGCTTGAGCCAGCCCTTCTCGAGGACCTGAACACTGCAAATCTTCAACTGGCGGAAGTGGGTCAAAGTTCGGCTGGGGTCCCAAAGCTGGATGTAAGGTAGATGCCCCAGATGGGCTCTGCGTATCAATACTGGTCTCAGCTTGCATGGCAGTTCCCTGATTCAACGCTGCTATCACGGCCACAAATTCTTCTGAACCCTGTGCCATCACAGGCTGCTGATTCTGAACAAAGGTGATGTGACTGGTGACTGACGGATCAGATGAGTCAGTGAGCCCTGTATGGCCCTTCTTTGCCTTGCCTCAGCGAAAGAACACCGGTTTCCCTTGAATTGAATCTCTGACCTAACAAAGTCTACCTGCACTAGTCCAATGTACCCAGGGGATATTGGAGCCTTCTGAAGCTATGATTCCAGGACTACCTAGCAAAAGAGAAGCGAATGACATCTCGGCTGATTTTACGAGCAGATCTGAGCATAATTGAATGAGTGTGCCCTCTACTGAATTTTGTCCAAAATTCTGCCTCAAATCGATACCCTCAGATGGCCGCAGCCCATGCTCGATGCCCAAACTCATAGGCGATATATGCATTCCCTGTAGAGACGCACTCTAACAAGCACATAACAGATAAGTGAGAGCCAAAACACCCCTATGTTGGGGTAGGGTTTTCCTGTCCTATTTTGTCAGGAGCTAGGGTTTCACTACGCACGCAGCGGCTTCAAACAACCTATAAACGGGTAAGCAACCTGTCCTAGTTTGGAATGGTCACTATGGATCCGAATATGCACTAGGTCAAATGGTCAAAAAGGGTGCCCCGGTAAAACCGGGGTTTGTGTTCCCATGCTGTCAGAGCCCAGAGCCGATCAGCCTTATGGACATGACTTGACAAGACAAGCCTCCGGCAAATCGTTCGGGAATGGCATATGGCAAACACGGTGTCCTAGGTGCACCAATGCAAATGTAATGCAAAGGAACACACAAGTGTAGTCAAAACCAAATATCATGAGTTCGAGTCAAGTTCTCTAAATCCCCAGCGGAGTCGCCAGAAACTGTAACAACGCCCGCGGGGGACCTCGCTACAGTTCGGACTCGATTTTGTTGCGGTTCTCAATCTTGAACCAAAGAGTCCAAATCCGGCAAATCGTTTTGAAGGAAAACAGATTTTTTTGAAAGAAGTGCCAAACATGGACTGCTTTGCGGATATGAGTCGCCACCTAAATATTTTAAAATGGGAAATTTAGGAAACCCTGACTCGGTGCCAAAAGGCCACGTGTCCGTCATCACCAAAGTTGGCTCGGGAACTTGGGTACGATTAGGGAAGGTCACATCGTGAGCACCCCCTCTCGCCCGGTCAAAGACCGGCCTCTACTAACCATGATATCTGTTTTTGAAAACTTTGTGCGTTCTTAAACCGGTTATTAGCCTAGATTACTATGTGATGCTCGCAGCAAACAAGTATAGACTGGGCCGTCTGAATTGGAATAAAACATTTCATGTTCGTTTGTTTGAAAATGATTTGATGATGCTACCATCAGGTAGGCTTAAATGCAGATTTGCCACCCTCAGGTGGGCTTAGAAAACATGATTTTGCCACTATCTAGTGGGCTTAAAACAAACAGTCAATGAATTGTCCCAATTCAGATAACTCAACCTCCACCCACAGGCATTCAAGGCAGTTATATCACATAAGCATTTAGCCTCATGGTAAGCATGCTATCATGGCAACACTCACACGCATGCAAGGATGCTAAAGCATAAAACTCACCGAGTACTCCAAGCCAAAACAAAAAAATGATTAGAAATCATGCATGATCCTAAGTATACAGAATTGCCTAATGCAACACATGCAAAATGCAACTATAGCAGGCTCGGCTATTCTAAACATGGTATATGATGATGCTACAACTAACACGTATTCAATTTGGAATTGAAATACAGGTGCAGTTTGTATGATGCGCCGAGCCCGGTGCATGCAAAACAGATGAATGATGCAAACATGCTGTCATACTGTATGCTAATTGAAATATGCCCTATATCTAACCATCGTAAGCAGGTAAATAAAAGGGAGAAAGAAATGGGGGTTGGAAGACATACATCACACTCACACACACTTATTACAATTTTGCCCTCGCGCAGAGGGTCCGAATAAATATACAATCCCAAATGAAAGAATATTACAGATCGAAATATTACAGTCCGAATGAATAAATACAGATTCTTAATTAATTAACAATTAACTAAGAAAGCAGTAAACTGGCATGCGAGCTAGGGGCTGCCTTGCTTCTGATGAATGATGCATGCTGGGCTGCCTGGCGCGGAAATCCACTGGGATGCCCCAATTAGCCTCTGTTTGCAGTATTTCTCGAAATACGTGCCAGACTCTGGAAATTTGCTGATTCTTCATTTTGCTGCAACAGAGAGCAGGAAAAGGGCATAGCAATGTACTTCACAAATATATGCATGCCTCGATCCTCGTGCCACCAATCACGCACATCGATGCATGATGGCCGAGGAGCCGAATTGCACAACTCAATATAGGATGAATGCATATGGTGATACAACAAAACCTAACTCCATCATGGGTGATCCGGAGTGTCGGTGATTGGGGAATTGAGACACACTCCGTCACTCGGAGTACGGAATGTACCTCGTTTCCCGTGCCCGGGCTAACGCCTATCCCGAACACGATGCAATATGCATGGTATGCATGAAATGCAGCTAACATGTGATATAGCATGCACAATGCTATGAAACTGAGATGCCTCGAAATGCGTGCCAACGGGCACGCAAATCGAGGTGCTAGCATAAAAACATGAAATGACATGAAAAATGATGTACAACGGGACTAAAATGAGATACCTCGAAATGCGTGCCCACGGCACGCATAACCGAGGATGACATACTGGCATGAAATGCCATCTGAGAATGCAAATTGGACTTACACTAACATGAGAGAGCCTCAGCCGCACTCACATAAGAGGCTGTCGGATGAAAAAGGGGTGCCTCAAAATGCGTGCACACGGGCACGCAAACCGAGGCGGTGACATACGCAATGCAAATGACATGGAAAATGCAAATTGGGCTTACACTAACATGAGAGAGCCTCAGCCGCACTCACATAAGAGGCCGTCGGATAAAAAAGAGTGGCCTCGAAATACGTGCACACGGGCACGCAAACCGAGGCAATGATGTGAGATGCAAATCGGATAAAACCGAAGTGCCTCGAAATGCGTGCACACGGGCACGTAAACCGAGGCGGTGATGAAATGCAATTCGGATAAAACTGAAGTGCCTCGAAATACGTGCACACGGGCACGTAAACCGAGACGGTGATGAAATGCAATTCGGATAAAACCGAAGTGCCTCGAAATGCGTGCACGCGGGCACGTAAACCGAGGCGGTGATGAAATGTAATTCGGATAAAACCGAAGTGCCTCGAAATGCGTGCACACGGGCACGTAAACCGAGGCGATGATGTGAGATGCAAATCGGATAAAATCGAAGTGCCTCGAAATGCGTGCACACGGGCACGTAAACCGAGGCGATGAAATGGCATACAGAATGCAATGATGGGCTTACGCCAACATGAGAGAGCCTCAGCCGCACTCACATAGGCTGCCGTCGGGTAAAACAGAGGTGCCTCAAAGTGCGTGCCCGCGGGCACGCAAACCGAGGCGATGATATACAAGCATGAAAATGGTACAGAAATGCAATGATAGGCTTACACCAACATGAGAGAGCCTCAGCCTACTCACATAGGAAGCCATTGAATGAAAACGGAGTGCCTCGAAGTGCGTGCCCACGGGCACGCAAACCGAGGCAAGGCACTAAAGCATGAAATGACATGGAAAATGATATGCAAGCATGCAAACCAAATTTCAGTAGCTAAATGAAGGGGAAAACAGCCCCGAAATGATACGAAACGACAATCAATGCATGAAATCATCCCGAAATGTGATTTTAAGTACCCGAAATGGCCTACGGCTATGCTAAACATGCAAAATTGGTACATGAAAGCAAAAAAAGTAGCAAGGAAGCCCCAAAAATAGCATTTTTTCAGTACAAAATATGGCCAAATTATGAGCATAGATATGACAATAATGGCATGCAAAAATACGGGAAAAGAGGGGAATCACAAAGCAAGTGGTATATGGAAAATTCAAACCACAAAATTTCCTTCTACAACTTTGAAGAGGAGTCCAAAACATGCATATTTACAGTGAATGACAACTCCAAAATCAGCATGTAGATAGGCTCAAAATAGCATGCAATATAATGAGCTAACAAGGGCTATAAAGGGAGATACCATAAGCAATGACCAAAAAACTTGAGACCCTTAATAAAACTTGAAGAACAGACCAAAAAAAGACAATTTCTAAGCCTGATGAAGGCTTAATTCTGAAGATAAGATGGCCTAAACAAACATGCAATTTTACGGAAGATAAGATGGAATACAAAGGAAGTACCAAAACCAATCATCAAATGGCTTAAAGCCCTTAACAAAACATGACAAGGAGACAAAAATAAGGCTCTTTCTAAGCCTGAAGAAGGCTTAAATCCGGAGCCAAATGAGCCTAACAAAGCATGCAAAATATGCATAGGACATGAATTCAAGGCAAGTGACATGTAGAGCAAGAAAAACAGGTTGAGCCCTTCTTCAAAGTTGAAGAGGGGCTCAAAATAAGCACAATATCAGTAGGTTGCATGCTCCAACTCAGATTGAAAATAGGCCAAAACACTCATGCAATTTTACGGTAAAATGGAGGAATTACAAAGGAGGTGCATGCTAGAATCACCAAACATGATGGAGCCCTTCTTCAATGTTGAAGAGGGGCTCAATATAAGCCTACTAACAGTTTACATCAGTCTCGAAATCAGATTAATCATAAGGCAAATAAAGCATGCAATTTATTGGCATAAAAGGGGTTATTGAAAGAAGTATATCATGGAGACACCAAATGAAGTTGAGCCCTTCTACAAAGTTGTAGAGGGGCTCAAAATAAGCCCAAAACCAGTAGGGGTTGGAGCCCAAAAACCAAAAGGAAATAGGGTAAAAATAGGAAGCAAGAAAATGGTAGAAAAAGGGAAATTGAACCTTACCCTTGAAGACAAGTCTTTCTTTGCTTCTAGGCTTGAATTTGTTGATCCTTGGCCACTGGAAATCACTCCCTTGCTGCTGAAATGGAGTTGGTGATAGTAGTGCTAGGGGTTGATGAAGGATTGAGCTAGGGAGCTTGAGGGTTTTTTGAGTTTTTGAGGATGGAAATGAAGGTTTTGGGAGAGGGAGTCTTGAGGTGAATTTTTGTAACCCTAGGGAAGGGGCTGTCCAGCCCTTTAAGTAGACAAAAAAAGGTGTAAAAGGGGAGGGAAATGGAGGCTAGATTTCCCTCCCAAAATATCCCCCGGATGGGGAGATATTTTGACAAAAATATCCGGACAGCTGGAATGGGCTGGAAAGCAAGAAGCTGGCCGGCCAGGTGATTTTCTGGGAGGTGGCCGGCCGGCCACCCCACCTGGTCGGCCAGCCACTCACCCTGGCCGGCCATGGTCAAAAATTGAAGTGCAAAAACTCTGGCTGACCACCATGCAATGGTGTCCTCCCATGTGTGTAGAACAAGGCCCCAAGGTCGGAATCTGGCAACTCTGAAGCAGAAGTCACAACATAGAGCTTGAAGGAGAGGCTCAAAAATGAAACCAACAATTGCTGGCCGACCACCAACTCTTAGGGTCCTCCCAGATGTGTGGAACAAGGTTCCAAGGTCGGAAATTGACAACACTGAAGCAGGAGTCACAACATAGGACTTGAAGGAGAGCCCCAAAAATGAAATTCTGAATTTCTGGCCGACCATGCTCTTTTGGTGTCCTCCCATATCCCCTGATCACAAATATGTAGTTTTGATTGGAAGAAAATACCCCCAGGGTGTTCAACATTGGCCCGGAAGTGAGCAAAACGGGCGCCGGAGGAGCGAAACTGGTTATCTGGGATAATTGCTGGCTTCTCACCCCCCAGTGATCTTCCTGGTGTTGAAACAGAGGTACCTGCCAAGTTTTAACAAAAACTAATGAGAAATGAACGCTCGGGGCCAAAACCGAGCAATTTGGGATCCCGAAAATGGGCTGCAGGTGCCGGAAGTGGTGTTCAGCAGCGAAGTGGGCATCTGCGACCCCAGTGTCCTTCGGAATGACAAAACATAGGTTCCTACCAAAAATCAGAGAAAACTGATGCAAAATGAATGCTCGGGGCCCAAATCACGCAGTTCGGGGTCCCGAAAACCGGCTATAGGCACCGAAAGTGGCATACGGCCACGAAGTGGGCATCAGAGGCCCCAGTGTTCCTCGGAATGATGAAACAGAGGTACATGCCAAAAACTGGAGAACTCGGAGATGGTTGGGCGGTCCCGAGCCAAGGCACATGGCCTGACGGTCCCGAAAACCGGGAACCGGGCTCCGAAATGGGTAAGATGGCCTGCGGCCACGAAATGTAACACACGGCCACCGGGAGATAGTCTAACGGACCACTCCCTTCCATGGAAAGAAAAAGCGAAAAACCGAGCCTGATTCGCAAACCGAGACAAGGCACAGAAGAGAGTTCGGAAGTCCGGAGGCAGGGCGCGCGGCCGCGACTCTGAGACTTCTGAACGAGCACAGTATGCAACATCACCGAGCGCTCAATCGGTGACGTCTGAGTCTTAAGGTTGGTCAAAAATGGGGTGTCTACACAAACACACCCTTATTGTATTATCTTTTTATAAATTTTGATCAAATCCAGTATTCAACACTGTGTTCTTAAGGCAGATTCGTTCTTTCCACGATGCTTTTAGATTATAGATGTCTATCTCCCAAGATAAAATGATTAACGACAACTGGTAGTAGTATTACCAATTAATTGCCAACGAACACACTCTGTGTTTATACTCTTTTTCATTGAAAATTAATGCAGTAAAATGCAGGAAGCAAAAATATAAAAGAAGAATGAAAAATTGGATAATCAAACCAAATAGAAGACTTGTCTATTTATAGGAGAACTGGTGGCCTTTCAGAATAGACTTCAACAGGTAAAAAACCTATTCAGGACAAAAATGAACAGGTAATATTTCTAGGAGAATTGGTGGCTTTTTAGGACAGACTTGAACAGGTAAAAAACCTATTTGGGATAGAGTTGAATAGGTAAAAACCTGTTCAGACAGATTTGAACAAAAAAGACCTATTTGGGTTGAATTTAAACAGGTAAGAACTTGTTCAGTTTGGAGGAATAGGTGCATTGGACCAAACGACCAACGTTCAAAAACGGTGGGGTCAATTTAGAATTAATTTTGAATTTCAAATTCCAAATGGTAAGAATTTAATTTTAGAAAAAATAAAATTCAAATGTTTTTGGCACAAAAAAGATAAGTATTGGGCTAGACAAACCCAACCCAACCTGCCCAAACAGACGGCATGTATGCAATACAAACCTTGGAGCTCTCTTCAAGATACAAACTCAAGGCTTATAAACCCACACCAAATTTGCCCACTAAAACAATGTGGGACAAATCTTATCTCTATCATTTATTGAAATTTCACCAAAATACCATTTTCATAGAGCTCATTTTAGTATCGATTTCCCGTTCACTTGATAATGGTTTTGAGCAACCAAATATACAACGTGAATCGTTACGTGGCAAAGAAGGTGTTGCCACATGGACTCGGCAACTTTGGCTCATGGGTCTTATTTGAAAAATAGACTAAAGTTTAAGGCCTCATTTGGGAACATATTTTTTTTAGTAATTTTTTGATTTTTTGGCTAAAATATGATATAAAAAAATTAGTATGTTTGGAATATTTTTTAGTTTTTTACGAAAGAAGTGCAAAGAATAGAGAGAAAATGAAATTTTTGACTTTTTGATATAAGTTGCTGGCTTTAATTTTTTTTGGTGATTTTTTAACTTTTAAATTAAAGAGTGATATTGCCAAACGAAGCCTAAGAAAAATCTGTTTTCTTCCCAACCATTTTTCCAAATCATTCCGTATATATAATACTAGGAGTGCTGTACAAGAAAAAGAATAAGGAAAGGAAAAGAGTAAGGAAAGATTTGAACCTACCCAATTAGGCAAGATCTGAACTTACCCAATACGAAAGAATACAAAGAATTATATATATATACTTCATATATTAACATATTAGCCTTGCCCGAAGAGCTGAGTTTTGTATTCAAAATGCAGCTAAAAGTTGAGTTTTGCTTTTATTTTTATTTTTATATAGAAGTACAATAGAACTCCCTCAAAATCTTTTTTCTCCTTTTTCTTTCTAATTATTTAGTTTCTCTTTTAATATCAGGATTCTTGTTCCTTCTTTTCATTGTGATACGAGGAAGAAGTGCAACATGAGGAGCTATACTGTGATATTCTCATACTATTATTCTTTTTTTTTTTTTCCATTGGTTTGTTAAATTGTTTAATTATGATTTTTTATTAGAAATTCTCTTTATCTATAGGCATCTTTTGGTGCTTCTATTTGGACCGAAACTTCAATTTCTAGTAGCCAAGAGATGTACTTCAACCAAAACAAGGAAGGTGGCATGTTTCGTCTTGTGCAATTCCAGTCTTCTGACGAGGCCAAGCAACTTTATGGTGCTCTAATCTTATTGTCGACATCCGAACTTGGCGCATGTTTTACAATTTACGGTGAGACCTTATGTTTTATAAAGTAATCTAATATTATCTTGAGTATTTTTTGTACCGGCATGTTTTTGGATTGTGCATTTTTTACTAAATAATTAAAAAATATATAGAAAAAATTAAAGAAATATTGGTAATTGGTTTAGTTGAATCTTCAATTTTCATACAAGAAAATTTTGACAAGTTAGTATATTATATAACATTTAACACATTAGATTTAGGTAAATTTTCCAAATTATGATGCATGATTTTAAAGCTTGGGTGGACACGGGATGCTAATATTGACCCGAGTCCATCCTCTATTGACGTTGGGCTTATATTCTTTATCCTAAGACCGGCCCTATAATGTTTTTGTTAGGCCTGAGCTTGGCTTGACATCTTGCTATGAAATACAAATCAATAACTTAAATTGAAAAGAAAAAATAAATCACTGCAACTACCACATGCCTGGATGGTTTAAGTTTTTATTCATATTTCATTGAGGTTAAGTGTTTTCAATATACTAACAAAATTATGTATATGAACATAGTATTTGTATAAACTTTGGCCAGGGGCCTTTAAGCACTAATCGCAAGCCTGGTCTAAAAGGTGTTCGTGCCTTAGCCTGTATAGATCCTTTGAGCCTAAACACTAATTCTAAACACTATAATAATTGGGTTGGGCTATTAAGCCGATGTCCACCCCGCTTTAAAACTATAAAAAGTGCAAGCTGAATAAAAGTCTGATAGTCTCTTTCACACACACATCCATTTCCTTTTCTAGTTGCTTCTTTTTGATTTCATGCCTTTGTAATTGTAGGAAATATGTGTCACTATTGGAAATTGCCTTTTTTTTTCTTTTTTTTTTCTCTAGTTGCATTTGTAGTTTTCTTTCAGTGCTCTCAATATATATTCTTTCTCTTCTATCTATAATTTTCCCCTTGGCTAATGTAATCAATTTTTAATTTTTGGTTACTTTTTGGAGTACTTTTACCTCGTTCCTGCTTTAGGTCTCCTTTGGTAATTCTCCATCCAAAGGAATAGATGGACCACGATTTATCATATATGCTAGTGTTAATTCCTTCCTAGAATGGTTTTGACAATCTAGTGCGTAGTCGTACTTTTTGCACGTTCATTTAAAGCTCATGCATTCTATAAAACACCCCTAAAGACCCAAAAAATTAAACGTCACATTAGTTCAGCTAGACCACTTTAGGCTTAAAACCAAAAAAAGACAGAAACACCCTTCGCTAGATGTCCATATATATTACTCAATATACATACTTACCTGGTTTGTGTCATAGTTTAAACTAAGTCGTACAAAGATTCAAAAATTAAAGGTAAAAATAATGAACATTATGAAATAAAGTGGTAAATGAGAATAAGGAAGTGTAATAGGAGGTAGAAGGGATTAAAAACAAAGAAGATATGGTAGCAGCTTGTCTAGTTTCCATACAGCTTTGACTGGTTTTGTTTTGGGTTGCATCCATTTAAGAACTGTATACTTAAAAATGTGAGGTCACTACTAGAGGAAGTCACACTCAAACTATATATTTAATTTCAAGTTTATGCTTCAAATTTCTTTGTATGTAATATGATTGTTGCTTTTATTTTGAGAAATATTATGGATACCCTTCACATCCATTGGTAGCAAAGTGTCATCCAAGTTGAATATGCCGTGTGAAATTCTTCCAAAACATAAAAAAAAAAATACAATAAAAGGGTCAACACTACAAAGAAAATCCTAACATACGTTGCAAAAGAAATTAGAAATGGTATTCTATTGTTATATATTCGATTGAAAATGAATTGCTACTACTGGTATACTTTTCAATTAATTAATGCAAGCTAAATTGTTATTTGTATTTGATAAAACATATTTTAGGTGGAAGGAGAAGGAGGTTTTTTTTTAGCCTTCAGGAAACAAGGTACAAGCTTGAAAGACATTTTGGAGAAATTTGTTGATGTAAAGAAATTTTATGAGGATAATCGGATTACACCTTTCTACCAAAAGATTTTGACGTAAGTACTAGTACTTAAAATTTAGTATTTCATGATACAAATAATTATAATTCTTTTAATGCTTATTAATAAATATTTTTACCAATGCAGTGACTTACTTCTAGTGGTAAGGCATTTGATGGATACCAGTCAAGTGCACACTTGATCTGTCAGACATTTATATTTAGAATGGTGAAAATGTTATAATGACAAATTTTAAATTGAGAGGTATGGCAAAATGTATAATTTATTCCTTGGCAAAAAAATTGTATAATTTATTCTTATTATACAATTATTAGTACATACGAGTTTCTTTGTCTAAATAACATGGTTTAATTGCAGGTTGTCCTAGTTCAATTTCTGAATGGAGAGAATTAGCCGTGGTTGTGAAGGCTATAAATGAAAGTACCAATTATGAAGCAAACATGGAAATGAATATTTTTATAAATTATCTTGAAAGTGAAAATGCAAAGTAAGTGCCTTATTAGATTATTATTTTATTTATTATTTATTTTTATCTGGACTCTTACTAGCAAAGTTAATTGGGGAGCAAAATGAATCATTTGGATGATACGTGTACGTTCTCTTATAAATTTGGCTTTTGTAGCAATAGTATTACACACGTGAAACTGAAGAAAGTCTTCATGCATCATTAACGTTACAAATAAAAAAAATTATGTGTAATTTTAATTTTTTATTATTTGTTTATCAAACGATTTTTTTCAGACCATTGTCTAATTTGTTGCCGAAAAAAGAAGTGACTTGAAAAATCAAATATAAGTGTTGAAATATTTTTTGAGTTTAAATTTTAAATTTGGTTGGGGTTCTTTTCTCATGGAGAGATGCAGTTGTGTTATAAAAATTTTGGTAACGGATTGATAGATGATTAATTAAAATATTTGAGTAGTTTTGGTAGGTATTTATAACAATTATTTTCATAGTGAGTTATGTTCTTATTTTTGCCATTTTTCTTGTAGGTGTTTTACTGACTTATCCAAACTGCCTCTCTTTTGGACATCAGAAGAGAGAAGATTATTTCCTCGTGCTTTTTGGAACTTCATAAAAGGAAAATCTTCTCTATCTAGTGTGATGAGTATCTCACCTTTTGGAGAAAGTGTCAATGTGATTGAAAACGATCCTATATTGAGGCAACTAAAGCAGCATGTGGACAATTACGAAAGTCAATTTGGAAAGGATCCATATGTGTCTTCTGTTTTCTATACACGTGAAATTGAAGTAAGGAACAACTTGGCCTTAATCAGCAAGTGCTTGTCCCACTTTCATGAACTGAAAATTACAAGCTTGGTAATAAATTTTTTTTTTTTTCCTTTTTCCTGTAATGTACTTTGGATATGATGTACTAAAATATTTGTTTTTTGAAATTATGTTATTTGATAGGGTCTCAAAAATGAAGATGAAGTAGCAAAATGTTTTGAAAAAGCATTCAAGGGCTACATCGGACAACTATATAAGTGGGCGTTGATTTTTGAAGCTAGTTCACAAGTAAAATTACTTCCGCAAAAGACAATTTTGAGTAAGCTATACAAGGAACCATGAATGACGTTTTTGTGGCAAGTGGGCTTTTGATTCACAACCAAGAATTTACATTTTTGTAAGACAAGTGTTATGTATTGTGGAGGTCTTGATGAATCTTATCATCTTGTTTGTTTTGGCTCAATTGATTATCTTTTGTTTATTCTTTAGGCTTCTAGGAGCTTAGGATGATAGCTAGGAGCCATGACACATGAAGCTCAAAATTTGATGAATTCTTAAGTTTCCATAAGTAAATGTCAACCTGTGTACATGAAAACTTTTTATTAGTTTTCTTCGATTGGTTGAAATTTTAAGCTAATCTTCTGTTTAAACTTAGCTTATTACGCAATACAATCCTTTCATTTGTCCTAGAACATATGCTGTGCTACATATACAATGGAGATAAATGCTGTGACATATCAGCTAAAATGGGATTGTTTGGAGGGAAACCAGTGGGAGTAGGTGCAGAAGTGAGTCTCAAGGGCACCATTGAAGGTGTCCAGGGCCATTAGGATGTTGTTGGATTGCTAACTGAAGTTTGTGCCCATTTTGTCACTTGGAGACCTGTTTTTTGTGGCAACAATCTCTAAAGGCAGCCTGTGATTTAATGGTCCTGTTGCTACTATCTTTTAATGTTTTGTAAGATAATGGTTTCTTGAGAATATGACCTGAATATCTCCTATTGTGAATTGAAATTATGAACCAAAATTTAGCATTATTTGTTTGTAATGTTACTCTGCAGATTTCCTCTTGTGGATTTAAGATATAATTTAAGTTGCCAGCAGATATAAACTCTGGTTATTGCTCAGTGCTTTGTGAATTTAATCATGTCAATCCACAAGATGATGAGGATGTAAAAGAGTTTTTGAATGTGTTTGTTAAGTGATACTTGGAAATGATCTTTTCTTTTCTTCTCTTTTTCTATTTTTTATTAAATTTTTGGGCAAATTACATATACCTTGCTCAAGGTTTAGCTAAATTACAGATACCCCCTGAGGTTTCTGAAATTACATCCCGCCCCCTGAGGTTTGTATTTTCATAACAGTTTGTCCCCTGTGGTTTATATTTTATAGCAAATTACTCCCTAATTTGTTATGCAAATATAGCATTCAGGGGGAAATTTGTAATTTCTCAAACCTCAGGGGGTATTTGTATAGCACATTTTTCGTATTTTTTTTGTTTTTAGTGAATATTTTTAAAATTTTAAACATTTTTTTTTTTATTTTTTTAGATGCACCTTAGTTAGATGTATCTAAAAAGTAAAAAAATTGTGAAAAAATATTTTTAAAAATTAATAAATACATAAAAATACAAAAAATGTACTGAAAAGTGTATTTTTTTAAAAAAATACAAAAAATACAAAAAATGTGCTTTTTTAAAAAATACAAAAAATATTTTAAAGTATTTTTTTTTTTTTTTTGTGTTTTTGATATTTAGTGAATTTTTAAAAGGTTTTTTTCACATTTTTTTTTTTTACTTTTTAGGTATATTTATGTTAGGTATGTCTAAAAAGTAAAAAAAAAAAAAAAAAATTACTTAAAATATTTTAAAAAATCAATAATTATCTTTTGACACAATTATTCGTAAGCAATTTTTAAGCAATTTTTTAAAGCAATTTTTTTATATACTTTTTAGACATACCTAACATAAATATACCTAAAAAGTAAAAAAATTGTGAAAAAAACCTTTTAAAATTCACTAAATACAAAAAATACAAAAAAAAATACTTTAAAATATTTTTTGTATTTTAAAAAAAAACACATTTTTTTGTATTTTTTTTTCAGTACATTTTTTGACATTTTGAAAAAAATTGTATTTTATAGAGAATTTTTTTAGTTAACCAAACAAACGTTTTACTTTTTTTTGATAAAAAAATTACATAATAAATATATAAAGAATAGAGTAAGTGAAAGAAAAAAAAAAAACAAAAACGAAAGACTTGAATTTAATTTGAAAAATAACAACAGTTTGGAAATGTGGGGTGTTGAACTCGCGCACTCCCAAGCTAAACAAGTAGACTACCATTTAGGTTACATCCCGCTTAAGTTTTATTTTGCTCACATTTGAATATATTTTAAAAACGTGTTTCCTTGGTCAACAGTAAAAACGTGATTCGGAATCACGTTTTCTAAAAAAAAAAAAGTTTAAAAGTATGGTTTGTAACCACGCTTTTACTTTCACAAATTTTCCGCAAGAAAGGCCTGGAAACAGTAAAAGCGTGGTTTGTAATAGCGTTTTAGCCTAATTTAAGAATTCCGTCTAAATTAGGCCTAGTTTGAGAAATAAGTTGCTAATTTGACTTAATTTGGGAAAAGCCCCAAAACAGGGTAATCTAATGAGGAAGCTTTTAAGGCCTCCAAATCCGCTTTTTAAAATTGTTAACTTTTTTAATTTTAAAATTATTTTTAGAAAAACATTATTGGCCATTAATTATTATACCATAATTTGAAAATTTTGAAAAGAAATAAACTTTCTACTTTATACTCTTTCTTACATAACTTTCTTCCATTCCATATTTTGTAATTTTTAAACACTTTTGATTTATTTGTTTTGATTTTCTATTTAATTTTTTTTTTTTTTTTTCTTTTGTTGTAGAGGTTGTGTGAATTGCAATATGAGTTATGATTTGTGCTCAAACGGGCTTCTTAGGTTGTTATCCAATACCTTTAGCGTGAAAATTTTTTTCTTTAACAATTTTTCTTAAATTTACCTTGTTTTTTTCTTTTTTAATCTGGTTTTCATATTTTGTTTTTTAAGGGTCATTGTAGAAACTCGTAATTTAAATTTCGGTAATTACTATTTTTGTAGAAACTTATATTATATGAATGGTTTGCTAAGGCAGTTTTAGTATTTTTTTTTTGTTTTTTATTTTTATTTTTAGAATGAAGTTTTTGGTAATTCTGACAAATTTTTTAATTACTATTTGGTAAGTCTGACAAATTTTTTAAACAGTGACTTTTTTGTTATTGAGAAAAATTCAAGTAAGCTTAATTTTATTTTATTTTTTGTCTTTTTTTTTTTCTTTCAATTTTTTTAGATTCTTCTTGAATAAGAGGACCTCAAAAATAGGGAAAAAAATTAATATGGATTTATTTATTTTAATTGAAGGAAAGAAAAATTAATAAAAGGTAACTTTTAAACAATTGCTAAAATAAGGTGGATGCTCATATTTCCTATTTTTGTTATAAAATATATATTTTAAATCAAAAATAAATAAATAAGTGGGTCAAGTAACTCATAAATTGGACAAAAAATCAAAACAAATCTCTAAAGACTAGGCTTGAGCTAAGAATTATTGGTATAAAAATCGATTCAAACTTGGTTTTTAGGTTAATTTTAGTGTTTAATCTAATAATGGAACCCCCTAAACTAGCTCATAGCCGTCACAATGTGAGAAACTATGACATAATTTAGACATAAAGTTTAAATTATTATTAAATGTTTATATTGATGAACCAATGAATTTTTTAGATTAGGTGTAAAGCTAAGGCTGGAATATTGTTCAAAATTTTGGGCGACTAGATTCAGATAATTTTTTTAATATATAAACATACTTAACTATTCATTTAATACTTTTAAACATAAATATGTAACTTTTTTTTTACTCAAATTTACTTTTTCTTAATAAATATGCATAAACATATGCATATTTTTTTATTTTAATTATATGAAAATACTTACTATTTATCAATTTAATAAATCAGTAGGTCAAATAATTCATAAGTTAAGCATAAACTAAGATAATTTTTTAACGATTAGTTCACGGTCAAGCTGGCTTAAAAGTTGAATTGTTTAAGCATTTTTTAATATCTATATCCCCATTCTAACTCTTCAAGCC
This sequence comes from Camellia lanceoleosa, assembly GCA_025200525.1. NCBI lineage: Eukaryota > Viridiplantae > Streptophyta > Magnoliopsida > Ericales > Theaceae > Camellia > Camellia lanceoleosa. The sequence continues at coordinate 109,368,507 of CM045768.1, read as the reverse complement.
AAATCAACATAATAAATTTTGGGGTCAATAAAATATTGAATTGTCCCAGTTTCTTAGAAAATTGCCGAATATGGTTAGCTGATATTAGAAGGATTGTTTCGGAGGTTATGTCTAACGAGATCAAGTCCTATTTGAGGAGTGACTTGAAGATAAGGGTCATTTAGAGATATTTCCTTTTTAATCATTTTTTATATATTTTTTATTCAAATTTTTTTTAATATATAAAATAATTTTAATTGATTAAATTTTGCAAAATAGATATACTGAGTGAATTTTACAAAATGAATAATGAGGTAATTGGTTAATTGACAAAACAAAATTACAAAATTTATCAAGAAGAAATGTATGTATATTTTTATCAAAATAATTTTTAATTCAATACGAGTAATAGGCAAGTTTAGCACGGATAATTGATTAGTATGCATATATGTCCACAATGGGAAAAATTATGTAGTGGTCCTAGGGCATTGTCACATGGTGCCCCAACTTAATATGATTTGTTGAAATTATAAGATCCAGTACTTTTTGTTAGGTTAATAGGAGACAACTTAACAAATGTCAAGTGTCTATTAGTGGGAAGCAATGCTCCTAAACCACCCAATAATAACTTCCACAATGGTTAGTCTACAGACTCGGTCATCATATCCTAAGCATTAAAAGGGTCTACCCTAGAATGCGTGCTTTGTAGCCTACGGACAGTTTAGTTGTACATATAGGCCTATTTTGGTAATTGAATTACAAGTAAAAAGATTAATTTTTAAATTTTTTTGAGTCATATCATCTTTATATTTTTTATATATATTTTTTTTAAAAATAAAAAATAAATAAATAAATTGACTTTTAATTTACTTCTCAAAACACCCCATAAACGGGTCAATAGGCCCTCATCGAAAAATTATTAAGTATTGTATTTATATTCTTTCACCAATAATCAATTGTCATATCCTTTTATGTACCTTTATTATCTAACACAAAATCATAATATTTCACATTCTCTATTAATTATAATAACATAGAGTACCACATTACCACCCTCTTGAATACTTAATAATCAACTGCCTCCATCTCTCCCGATTAGCAAAATCGTGGCCCATTTTATTTTTGAAATACCAAATCAATTGTCACATTTCACATCTTATATAAGTCAGCACTTTGCCATTTTACGAGTTTCACAAAACATTCATATAATTCAATCCATGAGGGATGAGACATGTAACGTTGATACATTCCAAATGTCAACTCATGAGTGTGAATATCAACAATTTTCTCAAAATCTCTGAATTTCACAATCTAGGATTTTGAATAAATTGGGACTTTCCCAAATAAAACAAGTTTTAAGAGAAATATTGTCAAAATAAATGCAATAGAGAAGAAAATATCTCACCAAAACAATAAATTTCTAAAACCCTAACTACCCACATGAGTGCATGAGAAAAGAGTACAAATTTGTATACAATGAAATTACCACACATATCTTACAAACCCATATTGAAAAGGGAGAAGAAATCACTCCCTAAAGAGAGAAGGAATCACAACTCCAAGAATATATATATATATATATAGCATTTTTGATTTTGAGAACATCAATCATTTCAATTTTTGTGCCAAAATAGTTTTAAAAAAATAAACTTGTTGGCATTTCTTAAAATGTGGATTGTTTTCCAGAAAATAGTTTTGGAAATAGTTTGGCAAATGAGTTTTCTGTGTTTTCCCTAAAAGGAAAGTGAAAAATAACGAAACATGACTCATTTTCATTATCTTGTCATTTGATTTGATGATCTTTTTATTTTATTTATTTTTACATATACATGCACTTATATCTGCACCCTTACTACAAGGAAACATCCATCGTGCAGCACTGTCAGTTCTTTTTTCTTTTTGTTTTAAAAAGCTCATCATGAATTAATCAAAGCTTTAGACTGCATTGGGAATAAAAAATGTGAGGGATGGCAATGGATCGGATTTTTCGGGTTTTTCACGGTTGTTATTTTTAAATTCAACTATTTTAAGAGTGATTTTACTTACACTACTATTTAACCTTTTTACACATTCTATCTCATTACACCACTAAAAAAAATGTAATTATCATTACACTCCCAATATATTATCAAAATTAATCCTAAATTAACTATTTCATCTCTTTACACCACTAATTTTGATAACACGGTGCTAAACAATTTACATTATTCTAGTGTTATGTTATCGGAAAAAATATATCTCTCCAGCATTTTGTTACTATATATTTACAGAAACACTTTCTTCCAAACAATGATTTTTTAATTTATAGTAGGCCTGTTCTGTAATACAACGCTAATTAATTTGAATTACTCGAGTGTCATGTTACCGGACAATATTTTTTTCCTCAGCATTATGTTGCTGTCCAATTAGACGATGACCAAAACAAATTCATTTTGATGGCTTAGTAGTAACTTGACGCGTAGAATAACTTTAATGCTTCAACTTTAAGATGAATCCAACTCCCTGGCCTTCAAACCTTAAGTTATACAAATATGTTCTTGGGTGTACGGATATAAGGGGAGAATATATATATATATCACTATAGAAATTTAAGATTTTGAAGACCAAAATTTAGAGACAAAATTAATTTTTAGAGACTAAATATTTTTGTTGCAAAAAGTGTCGTTCTTATGTTTTTAGCAACAAAAATTGGACATTAATGATGAATTATTTTTTTTGGGACCAAATTTTTTGTCCCCAAAAATGAATCATTTTAAGGCCAAATTATTTTGTTACTAAAAGTCTATTTATTAATGACATTTTCAAAATTTTGTGGCTAAAAACCTTATTTTTGATTTTTCGAGACGATTTTTTAACGACTATTCTTACAACGATAGAAATTGGTTCATAAATCTCTTTTGTAACAAAATTATCACTTTTAGAGACCTTAGAGACCAAAAACTTTAGTGTATAAAATTCTTATATGTAGTGTGCATATACATATATATACATAGAGAGAGAGAGAGAGAGAGAGAGAGAGGGAAAAAGGTGAAATTGGACTAAAATATGAAAAAAATGCGTCTTTTATTTATAAAAAGTCACATAAACCGCTTAAGTGCAACTTACTGCTCAAGCGAACTACTCTTGACAACTTCAATGCTTGAACTTCGAATATGCAAAACTCGTTCATTCATACTTTGTTTTGAGCAAATTTTGAATCTAAATTGAAGTCTTTGAAGTAAGCTTTCCAATGATTTTAGTCTCGCATCAAGATTTAAAGTATGGAGAGAGAAAAAAAAGTAGAAGAATGCAGACTAATTAAAAACAAATACTTGAATTTAAGACTTCTGGTCCAATCTTGCCCGAACACCACGCTAAGATATCAATCAAGGTTCAAAGCATCTAGAAATTGGTCTCAATTACAATAATTAAAATTTCAGATGCAAACCTATAATTATCAAGAATTTGGAAACAATATAAGGTAAGTGATGCCAACTAGCATAAACTATAGTGACCCTGGTCTTTTCCCATTTAATTATTGTATCCGGACTTATGTTCTGTGGATTCTGTTGTCTTATTATTGTTGTGTTGTCCTTTGATTCCTTATTTTGGGTTATAGGATGTTTTGGGCAGGTTGATTGCAAGTTGGTTGGGTTTAGAAACCAAGAGTTGATGTTCAATTTTTGGCTTGGTCGCTCGAGCGAGCTTATCTTCGCTCGAGCGAGGCTTTTGTTTTTGGTCCGTCGCTCGAGCGATCATTTCTTGGCTCGAGCGAGGATTGCATCCAGTGCTAGACCTGAGAGCAGTGTTAGCTGGCTCGAGCGAACTTTTCTTCGCTCGAGCGAACTGTTAGTTCTTCGCTCGATCGGGCCTTTCTTGGCTCGAGCGATGATTTTCTGTGTCTGGTCGCTCGAGCGACCAGGTCTTCGCTCGAGCGAGCCTATTTTGTTTAAATACGCAGCAGCGTGTTTCAGATCAGTTTTTCAGCCCCTTCAGTTTCAGAAAACCCTAGGTTACGAGTTTTCTCTCTCCCAACCCATCTTCTCTTCTTGGTTTGATTTAGTTAGGGTGTGTTTTTACCCTAGTTGCTTTACAAATAAGATAGAGAAGAGTGAGGGCTTTCATTTAATCGGAGCAATTATTGATTTAGAGCATTTTGAAGTTTTGGGCATCATCTACATCTCCTTCTTTTTGGATTCTTTCTTCGAGGTAGGGAATTCCTACTCCATTTATACGTTTTAATCCTAAGTGTTGGTATTTTGGTATGTGGGGGTAGTTTGGGTAATTTTGGGAGAAACCCTAGGTTTTGTCATAGATTAATTTGTGTAATTAATTTAAAGGGAAATTGTGGTATTGGCTAAATTCATGAGATTGGGGAATTTAGTAATTTAATGATGTATTGGGTTGGTTTAAATACTTACCTTTGAGAATGTTGGAATTATAATTGTTGTGTATTTGTTTCTTGCTTAGAAATAATTGTTTTGGGCTATCGGTGGAGGATAGCCATTGATTGTTGTAGACCTTGCATGCAGCTTAGGTATAACTGAAATTGAGTCATTTATTTGACAGTTGAATTGGTACAGAACATTCGTGTATTGATCATGTTTTGTATATGTCAAGTATTGATTATGTTGCATATGCATTTGGTTTTTGAGGAGATAGGGGATGAACTCCACGGTTTAGGGGAAGATAGGGGATGGACCTCTAAACCGGATTTGTTGGGAGGAGATAGGGGATGGACTCCAGTAGCATCATTCATATGTGTGCTTATTGATAATAGCAATATTGCTATTTGTTGTCGACATGATACATCATTGTAATGTGTATCGGTTGGAAGTAGGGAAGTGTTGTGTTTTGAGCTTTAGTCTCATTTATTTTTGTAATATCTGGATTACTATTATAGTTGGCCAGGTTCTGAGCCATAATGATGAAATGGGAAAGTTGAATAAATATTGGAAAGTGAAATGTGTCATAGACAATAGGTCATAGATAATGTAGACATTCGTGTCATGAAATGGAAAATTGATTATCTTGTGTTAACCATGTATCGAATGCTAATGCTTTAGTTAATTCTTATGCTTGGTTTAGTATTTCTCTATTCGGCTGTGACTCACCCTATATGGGAACTTCATTTTTCAGGATCAGGTGGTTCATTACCTCCAAAGACTTAGCTTGTGAGGATTTGGACTTGAAGACTTTCTTTATTTGCTTTATTTGTTTTATTTGAACTATGTAAACATTTAAGCCTAGGGCTTTATTTGTTTGAGTTAGAACTCATGGATTTGTGTCCAAGTGTTGGCTTGGCAAGATGTAAGCCCGTAGGGCACTTATTATGATATTTTATTTCGTAATACTCTGATGATTGGTATATATATTGTTTTCTTTTAAATAATGCATGTCATGTTTTATATTTAATGGGTTAATTTTTGAGGGCGTTACATAAACAGATCGGGACCTAGTCATTATAGGGAAAGCTTCAAGTATGCAAATCAAAACTGCAAGTAAGTGAATCCACCACCAAGTTCTTCAAGAAATGGCCATAAAAAACACTCTTAAGCCCTCTCAAGTCTCTAATGAACTCATGAGTACTCACAAACATTCAAGCAAGGCCTAGGATCTATCAAGAAAGATCCAAACCAATTTTGTTAGCTTCTCCAAAAGCCTTGTACTTCACCCAATCTACTAGATTGGAATTTGCTGAGTTTCAACTGCATCCACCAAGCATTGAATATGATTTGGAAAAATATAGTCAAAAAGCCATTGCAATTGAAATCTCGAATGAAGCGCGAACTCCTAAAAGAGGAGGAAGAAGAAGAAGAAGAAAGAGTGAATGTTATGAATGCAACTTCAAATTAAACCTGTAATTCCAAGTATACCTCTACAAAATACAATAAAGAGAAATAATGAGCAAAATAACAAAATTCATTGGCTCATAAAGTCATTATATCCCCAATACTTAATTCCCCGAGGCAACTTATCACAAACCCAGCAAATTCCATGCCAATTATCAATACTCCGTTCATTTTAAGAAGATCAATTAACAACAATATTTTACAAAGGAAATCAATGACCATTTATCAAACTATATATATACATAGATAATGCATATATACCAATGAATCTTCACCGTGAAGCATCATCAACGAATCATCTCCTTCCCAAGCTTAAGGATGTCATATCTTGGCTACAAAATTTGCCATGTCATGTGTTGCACATGTGACAACCCCAAGGGTTTGCTAGAGGGGTTTAAATATTAACAAACTAGAAGGCTGCACATGTAATGTGTGTACAATTCAAAAAAAATATAATAGTATAAAAATAATGATAAAGAAAAAATATACATATAGCATTTCTCACTTAAGAAGTAACGATTTGCTTTGCCAAGCTCATGATATTAGCTTCAAATTTTGTGCTCTTCTTTTTTACATAACATCAACACCACTAGAAGCCTTCAATTTATATATTAGAATTTATAATTGATCATAATTGAAGGGAATTTGTTGTAATTTATCTAGGAATGGCAATGGGGGCAAGGGGCGGATATTAATTCCTCATCCCCATTCCCTTATTATACATTTTTTGGATTTTTATTGATAAATCCCATTTAGAATTGTTCTAACCCAAGAATTCATGAAGGAATTTTTTAACCCACTTAGTCCCATGTATTTAAACTTTTATTCCATAAAGTCCTTTTCTTGATTTACACTATTTTCTTAGACTCTTATATCCTTATATTTAATATTGATATTTAATGTTGGGGGAAGAAGAAGGAAGGGAAATGACCAAAGCATAAGAAATTTTATACGCAAATTAAATAACATTGATGTTATTATGTTATTATTTTATATTATTATATAATGTGAATATATTTTTAATTGACAACACATTATAAATAATGTGAACATTCTCTCTCATTTGAAGTGAACGTTCACAACACCTTTTCCAAAAAATTTCTCTCATCTAATGTAGTGATGTGAACGTTCGCAACATGTGAACCTTCTTATTTTTAATTGACAACATATTAAAAATAATGTAAACATTCTCTCTCATTTGATGTGAACGTTCACAACACCTTTCTGAAAAATTCTTTCTTATCTAATGTAGTGGTGTGAACGTTCACAACATGTTATATTTTTAATTGACAACATGTGAACATTCTCTCTTATCTAATGTAGTGATATGAACGTTCACATTTTTATGTTTTAGTATGAATATTTACATCATGTAATTGACAACACAATGAGAAAAATTCATTTCAAATTAATGTGAATATAATGATGTGAATATTCATTTCAATTACATGATGTGAATATTCACATCATGTAATTGACAACATAATGACAAAAATTCATTTTAAATTAATATGAATATAATGACAGTCAATATCTTGATGCATGGGAACTACCAAAATATAACGAAAATCAACATTAACTATCAACATTAATAGGGGGCAGGAGAGATTGGGGGTGTTTTGGCCTTCTTACCCCAAATAGGATTTAATGGAATAGTCAAAAAGAGTATGAGTTGGATGGAATAAAACTCTTAGAAATAGGACTTATAAAAAAAGCTCCCTAAATTTTTCCCATTTCCCAACCCATCTCCTATGGCGACTGCCCTCTCCATCCCCAAGCAGGTTTAGGTTTCTCCCATCCTCGACTTGACCCATTTACTTCATATTTTTTTTTCCCAACCCCATCTCCTATGGCGATTGCCCTCCCCAACCCCAAGCAGGTTTAGGTTTCCCCCATCATCGACTTGACCCATTTACTTCATATTTAAAAAAAAAAAAATATTTTCAAAAATATACATTATATATATATTTTTCTTTTTTAAAAAAATATATTTTCAAAAATATATATTATATATATATATTTAAAAAAAATATTTTTATTTTTTTGAAAAAAACTTATTATTTTTATTTTTAAATTTTTCTAAAAAAATATATTTTTATTTTAAAAAAAAGTGGTGTCAAAACATATGGAGAAATGGGTGGGTATCCATCCCTTACCCACCTCCGATGGAGATTTAAATTATTCCACCAAGCTAACCTAATGGGTAGAAAAATGGGAGAAACTCATGTATTTCGGATTAGATCTCCATAGGTAACGACTAGGTAGGGTCTCCATTGTCATTCCTAAATTTACCCTTCCTTAAAATATATAAATATATCCATACTAATTATTTTTGTGTATATCCATTTTGTTGTGATCACATGTTGTATCACACTTTTTAAATTTCCCAAGATTGTCCCAAAAATAAATTCATTGATCTCACTTCAAAATAATTATTGGATGCTTGTTTAGGTGATGTTTGGAAATTAATTTTTTAAAAATAATTTTGTAATTTTTCTAAATTGATTTGTATAATGATTTTTTATTTTTTATTTTTCTTGGTTGGTTCCAAACACACCTTAGTGTTACATGAATTGAGATTATGTGTGTAATACCCTATATTTTATTACTCGGATAATATTACCAATATTCATTAATTAAGTCTATTTACAAATAACATTTCATCCACAAATAACATTTCATCCTTAGATGAAATGATGAATACTGAAATATACATATTCTCTGTCGTTATACAACAATGATATTTACATACAAATAAAAGAAATGCCCTGAGGCTTACAATAAAAGAGAGGACACTACTCTTTACAAAAAAAAAATAAAAAAAAAATAGCACTCAGCCAAACAACAAATGAAGTAGTACAATCCATCACTACATTACACTTATGAAATGGTAAAATCCATTATTTGATCTTCAAATCCGAAAAGCATTCCCTGTACACATGTACAGGCAGGGGGTGAGCAACCACTAGCCCATCAAGCAATCTCATATTAAAACATTAGAAGATATGTGTGTACCAAAATATTCATACATATACGTGAAATCATATCATGTCAAAACCATATGATTTTATTAAATAATCTCTTGAATCCAATTTATTTAATTAACCATAACAAGTTAACTTAAATAAGTAAACATGTTTCAATAGAAACAGGATATCCTTTTTCAATTCATTCAATTATCTCATTATCAATTGAATCAAAGAATTAAACAATTCATCAAATTTATTTTATACAGTCTTATGAGATGAATGCATATACCATGCCATGCTCAAAATATTTTTCTCATCTTTTGAAAATCTTACACACAATGTCATTTTGAAAACACATTAATCCAACAATTTCAATAAAATTCCAAGATGGTAAATACGACTCAGGTAATCCGTAGGCTGGTGTCTGCAAGTAGACTATACAAGTATTATCAATTTGTCATTTTTACCAGTATTAACTGGAAGGCTTGACACCTATAATCTGTCATTTTTACCAGTATTAACTGGAAGGCTCGACACCTATCCGCGCGGGTTTTTGGTCTTTCACTAGGGACACTCAGGCCAACTTAACCAATACCAACTACACCCCTTATCCGGATTTACCAACATATTTACCAAAAACAAAACAATAGATCTTGTTTCATAAAACAAATTTTCTTTTAAAACCATAACCTTCCAATGCAAGATTAAAAATCAATTTCAACAGTGGTTCGATAAAATGATAATGCAAAATGTACAATCCTTCATATGATTCTATTTCCAATTTCCTCCACACAATTCTCCATTGTGATCAATTTCCATATCCCTATCAATGTAATATCATGATACAATCCCAAGAGATAATATAACAATGCCAATGTTCATGTATTTACCACATGTAAATCAACAACTTCTAACTTAGTCTTTTCAAAACAATTCAACAATATTCCTTATATAAAACAAACTTCCAAAGTCAAACATTTTCTTACCTTTCCAAAAATCTCCTCTTTTAAATACCAACGTGGCAATCCCCTACCAGTTATCAAAACTAAAATTTCTAAGCAATAGGTTCATCAATAGCAATAACATATGACACCAAAGTGGGTTCAAGTTTTCATCAATTTCTAACTCACATACTTTATCAATGAAATGTAATTACAATCTTTTCAAAACTCATCCCCATTCCAAACATTAAATAGAATCAAATTCTTATTTTTTTCATGCAAGTGAAATCTCGAGATCTTCAAGTTCAATCATAATTCTCAATAAGCATAAGTGAATATTCTAATATTTAATCAATTATATCAAAATCTTCTCTTGACTATAAATATAAAATATAACGTGAGTGTTCACTTTCCGATTATCAACATCAACCGCATCAAATTAAATCAAGAAAAATAAATAAATAAATAAATAAAAATTTTAATAACTCATTCTTGTCTTAATCCAATTCATCCAATTGCTCCAAACGAACTAAAATCATATTCTTTTCCTTTATTGTCAAAATCCGCCAAAACAATTCGAATATCTCATATATGAATTTTAGGTATTATTATGATAACATAACTTAACTAGTAAAATTATGGACCAAATACCATATCACATCAACTTAATCTCGCTTAATTTCTCCAAATCTCATTCTTGGTCAACATCATCACTTTTAATCTCATAATATTAAAAGTTAGGAATTTAAACCCAATAATACCCCTTTAATTACGAAGGATTTTAAATATTAACCAAACTAATTTAATTCATCAAATTAGTAAATTCATTAAGTTTATCATCTTCCAAATTAATAACACTAAACATAAATTCACATGACTCATCACTCAAAATACCCCCACATTTCATGCATAGCCACTTTTCCCAAATCTCTACAAATCACAATTTCACAACTTTTCTAAAATTAATAAATTAACATTTACAAACATCATAAATATCACACTTTTAGAGTCTTAAATCCCAAAATCATTCTATAATCTCAACTTAATAATTCACATCATATTCATCAATATCAATTTATTTTTCTTCTCAAAAATAAAATCCAAAACTCAAAGATGATATAAATATTTCAACCTTATTTTTTCAAAATAAATTATCTAACCATAATATGAGGTAGATACAACTCATAGATGATTTTTCCAAATCAATTTCAAAATAATAATATTCTTGACATTTCAACATAATTTCTCTTCCAAAAATTACCAAACAAAAATCTGAATATATATATATATATATATATGCAATACCTCTTATAATGATATATTTTCTCAAAATAATCCTAACATAGCTTTAATGTAAAAATATGAAGAAAGTCCCTACCTCAAATAATGAAGAAGAGCGGATCTGGAAGGCAAATCTTGCCCGATCATGAATCCGAGACTACCATTGCGAAGATCACGATGAGCTTTTCGACTTTCATTTACAAAACTTTTGCAAAATCTCACTCTAAAGACTCCCACTCAAAGCCCAAAGGTTGAACAACAATAGAGAAATAGGGAAGAGAAAGACCGACAGAGAGGAGAAAGAGAGCCAAGCTCTCTGCTCAATAAAAAAGAAAACCAAAGTAAAAGAATTTGAAGGAAAGAAGAGAAAGGGAGTGAGGTGTGGGGGACAACCCGTGTGGGGGACAACCCCTGTGGGTTCGCTTCCCCATGGATGATCACCTAACTTAATATCATACAAATTAATATAGAATATATGGTAATAATACCTCAAAAATTTATAATATAAATTATAAAATGATATAATTTTTCTCACCACAAAATATAACATTTTTGTACACCACAAAATATAATATTTTACTCACTACGAAATATACACATTTTCATTCTTTATAAAATATATAATTTTTCACCATATGGTACACACCATAAAATCAACTATCAAATATTTATTATAACTCCTATATAATAAATAATAACAACTCCCAAGGTGGTTACTGCCAATCACATAATTAAAAAGGACCAAACAGATAAACATGAGTCACTAAATAAACTCAAATTAAATTAAATCTAAATCATGGATCTCACCCATAAGTTAAACATCACCCAATTATACACCAAAATAGAGCCAACAAATTTATCTCAAATCCTGGTCCAAACACCCAAAACTTAATTTCAAATTCTGCTATAAATTAAACTGAACACCAGCCAGTCTGTGAATTTTCATAAAATAAATACTCATCATTTAATTCTGAAATATTTATCCAATGTACTAGACTCATATGAAAACAACATATAAAAATTTCATAATTTTTTGAGATTATGAACTATTTTTAAAAAATACAAAACCGAACTATTTTCGCACAGAATTTACATAGCAATCAAATTCGAAAATATGCTTAATTAAACTATGCACTGACTATATATATATATAAAATTGGGTCATTACAGTGTGCTAATATCACGTGAGAGGGAACAACCCAATTTAATGGTGGGCCACGCTTGTTTGAGTCACTACAGGAAAAATGGGGTATTGCAACGGTTCTTTTATGGCGTTTATGAAAATGCCATTATAAATTGATAAAACACAACGTTTTGAAAAATGTTGTCTCTGACCTCAGTTAAACGGCGTCGTATTGGGTCAATTTATTGATCGTCCAAACCTCCGTCTCTCTCTTTCTCAGTCTTTTCCACAACTTAGTCTCCCTCTCTTCCAAAACCCTCGATTTGAAGCTATCACTATCACTATCACTTTCACTTTCATTCTCAAACAAACTCACTCTCTTTTGCTTAATTTCAAACATACACACTCTCGCTCGCTCGCTGGATTGCATATTTGGCATTTGATTAGTTTCTCACTCTCACATACCATGGTTGCGCTTAATCGATCTTTGTTGCTCACAATCGAACTCTCTAGTTGTTCTTCATCGATCTCTGTTGCTCGAGGGCTTTGCTTTAGCGATTCTTCATCGAACTCAAACTTGAACTCAATCTGTTCTTCATCAAATCCTAGATCCAAAATCGATATCATTCTTGAACAAGATTGATCTCTCTTGCTCTTATCTCAGGTACATTTTTCATTCTCTACTTTCTCATTGTCAAATCTGCTGATCAACTTTGAAATTTTTTCATGCTTTAGTTTAAAAAAAAACTACTTTATATAATTCGTGATGATCTTGTTATTCTAGTTCTTTAGATTATTTATGATTTTAGCATTGCAATTTGTTTGGGGGGAGGGGGGGAACTAGTTAATATTCACTTGATCCTTGTCTTGAATTGGATGTTGTGTTTCATTGCTTACTCGATGACTTCTCTTCTAAACCGTTATTGGTAATTTTATTCTTCTTTCTTACTCTGTCTCTGTTTGAGAGAACTAATTGATGATGTGTTTGATTACTTACTGTAGACGTCCCCGAACATCCCGGGAGGGAATCCCCCGTTTTGTTCATTTGGGGTCACTATAGTTCGGACTCAATGTCGCAGTTTTTAATCTGATCTCGCAAAGTGCAATGCGAGATTGATAAATCACCAAAGAGTCCAAATCCGACAAATCGTTTTGAAAATAGATTTTTAGAAAGAAGTGCCAAACATGGACAGCTTTGCAAGATACAGAGTTGCCACCTAAATATTTATTTTGGGGGAATTTAGGAAACCCTGACTCGTTGCCTAAAGCCACGTGTCCGTCATCACCAAAGTTACCTCGGCTTGGGAACTTGGGTACGATTGGGGAACGTCAGCTATGAGCACCCCCGCTTGCCTGATCAAAAATCGGCCTCTACTAACCATGATATCGATTTTTGAAAACATTATGTGCTCTTATTCCGGTTTATTAGCCTAGAATTACTACATGATGCGCATAGCAAAACAAGTATAGATTGGATTGCCTAAGTTGGAACAAAGCATCGTATATCCGTTTGTTTCGAAAAATGGATTGAAGTTTGTTACTTGCAAGTAGGCTAAAACACGAGTTTCAACGAATTATTCCAACTCAAGCAACCCAACCTTCACCCACAGGCATTTAGGCAGTTATATCACATAAGCATATAGCCTCATGGTAAGCATGCTATCATGGCAATCACTCACACGCATGCAAGGATGCTAAAGCATAAATACTTACCGAGTACTCCGAGCCAAAACAAAAACTAGTTAGTAATCAAATGTATGATCCAAGTCCATGTTAAGATGGCTAATGCATCGCAGGCAAAATGCAGCTAGAGTAGGTTCGGCTAATCTATAGATGGCATGTGAAATGCAACAGATAACATGTATTCAAGTTAGATTTGAAATACTATGCATTAGTATGATGTGCCGAGCCCGGTTCATGCAATACTGATGAATGATGCATACATGCATAGCATAAGGATGCTAATCAAAACATGTCCTAATACTAACCATCAAAAGCAGGTAAGTAAAAGGGAGAAAGAAGTGGGGATTGGAAGACAAGCATCACACGCACGCACACTTATTACAAATTTGCCCTCGCTCGGAGGGACCAAAAGAATAATACAATTTAATCAACTAACAAGCTAATTAAATAGTTACAAACCAATTAACTAGTTAAGCAGATTAACTAAGCTAATAAAGTGATAAAATAGCCTCGGGAAGGGGGTCCAATGCATGCGTGTTCGACTCCGCTCGGAAATCCACCACCATGCACAAGCTGCCTCTGTTTTCACTGTTTTATGCCTCTGAAAATTGCACAAGTCCCAAGGAGCATTCTCTGAACACTGTGTGGTGCCACCGGCCATGGAAAAGTGGTCATCGACCATTGGTATGGCTCTCAGCCAGAGATTTGTGGTCGGCCGGCACTCAATTTGGTCGGTCAGCCATCTATGTCTGCAGAATCCTGTTTTGACAGCAGCAGAGGACAGATAAGGCATAGAAATGCATTTTCAAACAATATTTGCACCACCAACCTCCCTATCATGTTATGGACTCAAGGGAATTTGGTCTTCGACCCTCGGGCCATCAATCACGCATTTCTATGCATGATGGCCCAAGAAGCCAAGTTGTGCATTTTGATGTCAAATGTAATGCACATAAACACACAAGGGACCCAACCTCTATCATGGTAATTCAATAGGCAAGGCATGCATGCAAAATGCAACCTAAGCATGCGAGCTAAGTATGCAACATGAGCATGGGGACAAACATGCAAACATGCAAGCATGTGACAACCTATCAAACATGTGAACAAGCAATGTATACTAGTCACACAACCTAAGCGAACAAGCATGTACCAAGTATGCGAGTTAAACAAGCATGCAAGATGCAATGTAAACATGTAAGTATGCAAGACATGTAACATGTTAAGCAACTTAATCAAGGAAGTGCATGCCAAATGCAATGTGATTCAAGCATGCAACAACATGCGGTAGGCTAAGCATGCAATAACACACAAGGTGAGCATGCAACAATATGCGAACAATGGACTTGTACCAATTTGGGCAGCTCTCAAATAGGCCCAAAACAGTGGCCAAATGCCAAGGAAATAAAGGCAAATGCACATACAAACATGCATGCAAACATGGTCCAACACTTGGGCATCAAAGAGCAACTTTTAAGCACACTTAAAAGGGACAAAACATGGACAAATGGCATACATTATAAGCTTTGAAAATCATGTTAAGGATGGTGCCAAACCAACTAAACAAAGCAATCAAAGCATGCAAGCAAGGTTCAAACTTGAAAATTAGCCACGAGACTCAAACCAAGGCTACATGAAGCAAGCCCCAAAGTGGAGACCTAAAATAGTCCCAATGCAGGTCTGAACAAAACCAAAGACACACCTAGATGGCATCTAAATGGCCTAAATCTAAAGGCATGCACAAAGGTCCAAACATGGAGCATAAAATACAAACCTTTTGAACCATCAAAGAAGCCACAAATGCAAGTATACAAGTATGCTATATGGACTGAAATGACATGATAAGTGGTGCCAAACCACTGAAATGATGCAAGGAGAGCATGCTAGAGGGGCCAACACTCAAGGCCTACAAGGAAGATTGCATGGTAGCTATACAAAGCAAGTCATAGATGACCTAAACAACCAAAAAAAGATCTCAAGCATACTAAAACATGCATAAAATCTTCACAAAGCTAGGCCAAAATTATGCTAAAAACAAGGCTCAAAGTACAAAGCATGTTAAGGAAATTTCATGGCATTACAAGACAAGTATACAAGGCATGGATGGTGTGTCTAAACCAACTTAAAATAGAGGTAAACCATGGCAAAATACTACCAAATACTAGCTAAGACATGGCCAACATGGACTTAGAAAAGGTGCTCACCCATGAGGCTAAAATGGCAAGTATTGAAGACAATAAGGAGAGGGGATGGCCCTCTCCTTCTTAGGACCTTAAAACACCATCCCCACCACTAAAATCCCTCTAGATTTCAGTGGTGGGAAGGCCAAGACAAGGTGGTCCCAGAGCTCACCAAAGATGCACAAAAATGAGGCCAAACAAGGCCTAAGAGGGGTCAAACAACCCCAAACACCAAAACAGCCTTAAACAACTATTTTAAGCACTCAAAATCAAAGCTTTTATTAGTTATACACAAAGCTTAAAAATAGATGCAAGGATGGCTAAAAGCCTAAGCAAAAATGGGGAATAAAGGGGTAAAGTTCTTACCCTTGAAGACCTTCTTCACAAAGAGTATTCCAACCCCTTCTTTAGGTCAAAACCAGCTCAAAAACTTCAAGAACACCCCTTTGGCACCTCAGTAACCAAGGTATAGTGTAATGGTAGGTGTTTGTGCACAAAAGTAAGAACAAACACACACTTATACACACACAACTCAAAAGGAGAGGGAGATATAGAGATGGATAGATACATAAACCCTAACCCTAATCTCAGAGCTCTGGAATTTCTTGGAACCCTTGAGGAGGGAGGAGAAGCCCTCCTCTTATAGAATTCCAACTCTTGCAAAGCTTACAAAACAAGCTAAGCAAGAGTGAGATCCCTCCATACACGTGTATGGAGGGGGTGCATTGTGGGTGCCAGCTGTGCCAGCTGGCACAAAATATCTGCCAAAAGCAGATGAACAGTGGTCAACCAACAAAAGTGGCCATTTGACCAACAAAGGTGGCCAGCCGATTACCAAGAGTGCCGACCGACCATCACCAATGGCCGGTGGCAAGAAAACATGGCCGGTGGCCTCAAGCCAAGGCCGGTGAGGTGTGAGGATGGCCAACAAGCCATTTCTTGCCCTCAGAAGCAAAACAACAAGTGTTTGGTGCAAAACCAAACACAAAACAGTCAAGTTGAGAGTTCCTAAGGCAAGACACGTAGCCAAGGCCTCTAAGAACTCAAAATGAACACGAACATGGATGATCACCGAGTGTTCAAACGGTGACGTCCAAGTCTTGAGGACGGTCAAAAATGGGGTGTCTACACTTACTCAAATAGTTGATCTCTGCTTTTGAAAGTTGTCTTTAATGTTGTTTTTGAACATAGAAATGATGTGATACATAAAACAACTAAATTGTCACTATTACATTTCAATGACTTAGTTTTAATAATTGTAACTTAGATGGAAAGACCTATTTTGGATGATTCTCCTATTTCAATCTGAATGGTCTTATTTTGAAATGAATGTGAAAGTGTTGAAAATAGTATTGATGAATAGAGTAATTTTTTTTTTTTTTTTGGGTCTGATGAATACGGTAATTTGAGTTAGCCATGAATCAATCTGTCCTAGAACAACCCATTTGTAAATTCCCCTGAGTTGTTTTTTGTATTCAATTGCCTAGAACAATTGTTAGTTTGTCCATTCATTTATCATCACTGTCATAGTTGTCGGAGCGGAGGGTGTTAGAATATGGATTTATAAAACAATGCAAAACATTTTTAACTATGACACCAGTTATTGAATTGGTATCAAAGACAAGGAGACTGAGGAAAAAATTCTTGAAAAATAAAAAAGGACACCTCTATTGTGGTGGTTGGCTAACATAAGCTCATTAGAGGTGTCCTATTGAAGATGATTGTAGTAAGAAAAATAGGACACCTCTACAATCATGTAATGTGCTATCAACTACAATCATGGAATTTTTTACTTTGTGATTAATCAGGATAATTTGGTTATTCTTGTAGAATCTTCATTAGAGATACCTAGTCATCTTGATAAAGCTCTATGTCATAATCTATCAAGAGCATTGTAGAAACTACTAGTTTCTTCATTAATGCTTCCAGTATGCTTGATAGTTTTGATTCAGGTTGCACCATTGGGATGCAAAAATCATGATAGTTGTTAATTTAGCAAGTAATTATCCATGCATGCATAAATAGCCGTAGACCCATCCAAGAATCTTCATTAGAGATACCTAGTCATCTTTGATGAAGCTCTTCTTGGATTGTCCAGTTTGGACAATTCAAAAGCACAAGTCTATGTTGTAATTAATAGTTCTACTGCTTAAATGTAGTCCATCTCGTAGAGATTTCATGTAGTAGCTCCTCATGTTCTCTGGGTGCATACTAGACAAGGTGTAGCAGTACACCCAGTCTATGTCGGTACTTGGAGAACCATGGGGAGATGCTGCCGAAATTTTGTTAGAGATGGATAGAGAGGTATGAGCTACTTTTTAAAATATAGACTGTGCATTCTTGAATAAGAAAGTAGGATGAACCAACCTATTAGACAAGAGTTAGAGGTGAATGGTGTCAAGTCGCATGCATTATAAGGTACTTAATTGAGGTTAAGAATAATTAAAATGAAATGATAATTTTGAACTTTGTTGATTTGGCAGTGACATTTGTAGTGTAAGAAGAAGTCAGATGGATAAAAGTTGGATAAATCAACATAGGTTGCACCCAGAATATATAGAAGGGGTTAAGGAATTTGTTAAACTTGCATGCCAAAATAATCCTCTATCAAATGAAGTCACATGCCCATGTAAACAGTGTTGGAATGTCGAACTCGTAAAGAAAAACCTTTTGGGGAAACATTTAATGGCCAATGGGTTTCTTCCAAGCTACACTAGATGAATTTTTCACGGGGAAGATTTATCGGTGTTTGTGCCATTGAATGAGAATATTACGGATTTGAATGGTGGCAATGAAGTCAATGAAATGATATGTGAGAGGTTTGGACTTTGTCCACCAAGCTTGGTCCATCTTGCTAGTAATGAGACAGGAAGTTCTAACATCGAACTAGGCCCGGATAAGAAAATTGAAAGATTTTTCAGTTTATTGAAGGAGGTCGAAAAGAGTTGTATCCAGAGTGTCACAAATTTTTAACACTCTCATTTGTTGTTCGATTATTTCATATCAACTGCCTTAGTGGATGGAGCGACAAGTCTTTCATAATGTTGCTTAAACTTTTGAAGGATGCATTTCCAAAAGGTGAAACTTTGCCAAAGCTGTTCTATGCAACGAGGGTACTCCTTAGGAAATTGGGCCTCGATTATCATAAGGTACATGCATGCCCAAAAGATTGCTCACTGTATTGGAAGGAGACAGCTAGTAGAGATGATTACATAGTGTGTTAGACGCCTAGATACAAACAGTTTGAGGGTGAGAAGAATGATTATAAAAAGAAGCAACAAAGAATTCCCCAGAAGATTGTGAGATACTTTCCTTTAATTCCAAGGCTTCAAATATTGTTCATGTCATCCAAAACTGCTTTATTAATGAGATGACATGTAGAGGGTCGAATTGATGACAACAAAATGAGACATCCTGCTAACTCTCTTATCTAGAAAAATTTTGATACTTTGTATCCGAAGTTTGCGAATGAGCCTCGCAATGTCAGACTAGGTTTAGCAGCGAATGGATTTAATCCATTCAAGGCAATGAATCTTGCTCATAGTAGTTGGCCAGTTCTTGTGATGCCTTATTATTTGCCACAGTGGTTGTGCATGAAGCAACCTCATATGATGATAATATTTCTCATTGATGGTCCTTCTTCACCTGGCAATAACATTGATGTCTACTTGCACTTGTTAGTGGATAAACTGAATGAATTGTGGAAAAATGGTGTTCAAACGTACGATGCTAAAACTAATCAAATGTTCCGAATGCACGTGGTCTTATTGTGGACAATAAATGATTTTCCTGCATATGCAAATTTGTTAGATGGAGCACGAAAGGCGCTTTAGCTTGTCCTTGTTGTAACATACGTACTCGAGATCGATATTTGAAGATTGGAAGAAAAATTTGTTACATGGGGCATCGCCGCTGGTTGAATGTGAGTCACAAATTCTGAAAAGATGGTGCGTCTTTTGATGGAACTTCTGAATTTGAACCATGTCCAACTCGGTTATCAGGGGCTAATGTATTACGATAGCTAGGGCCTAAGCATCAACAAACTAGCAGATGAAAAGGAGCCAGGAAAGGAAAGGAAAAAGAGGACAACGAGGAGGATCATAATTGGAGGAAGATGAGTATTTTCTTTGAGGTTCCATATTGGGAGCATAATTTGATTCGCCACAATCTTGATGTAATGCACATTGAGAAGAACATGTGTGATAATGTATTGTGGACGATATTAAATGTTGATAGGAAAAGAAAGGACAATTTAAATGCTCGTTGAAACTTGCAAGATATGAGAATTCGAAAGGCACTACATCTTAAAAAAGGGGTTGGGAATAGGCATTATTTGCTGCCTGCATGTTTCGCTATGAATAATAGAGAGAGAGGTTTGTTTTGTACACTCCTGAAGAATATCAAAGTTCCAGATGGGTATGCATCTAATATTTCTCGTCATGTTAACCTCAAACAACATAGCATATTTGGACTGAAAAGTCATGACAACCATATATTGATGCAACAAATACTTCCAATAGCAGTGAGAAATTTGTTACCGAAGAAAGTGGTTGAACCATTGATTGAGTTAAGCAATTGCTTCAAGCAATTGTGCTCCAAAACTCTAGAGCCAGATGGGTTACATCGCCTTCAATCCCAAATTCCTCTTACACTTTGCCATCTTGAGAGAATTTTTCCTCTATTCTTTTTCGATATAATGGAGCACTTGCCCATTCACCTAGTAGAGGAGGCCAAGATTGCTGATCCAGTGCAATATCCCTGGATGTACTTTATAGAAAGTTGTGCAATTCTACTCCAATTTACATTTGTATTCATTTGTTTGTTTATAATTGAAAGTCATGTGTGCATTTGTTTGTTTATAGGTAACTTATGACACTTAAGTCATATATGTGTAATCGAAGTCATCCAGAAGGTTCAATTATAGAGGGATACTTAGTTGAAGAGTGTATGACCTTTTGCTCAATGTAACGCCCCAAATTTCTAGCCCAAATGATAATACAACAATCATGGCTTTTTCAAGGAAAACCAAATATAAATCTCCAAACTTACATTACATGATACAATAGTTTTTCATGCAATAATACATTAATCCAACAACAAGTAAATAAACAAATAAATATCCCCAAGGGTTTACAAGTTTTCAAGGCTTGAGCCTGGTTACACAAAACAATTATTCAAACCCACACACTTACAGCTCTTGGCTTACACACAGAGTCACAGCAAAATGAGAGTCTCGTACTCTCAACACACAGTTCCTCGCCTTTAGTTAGGCAACATCACCACGTCTTTCCCTACACAAAAATCCCGTAGGGTGAGCATAAAGCCTAGTAGGAAATCCTTAACAAAGTATATACATTTTATACAAGTCTCAAGAGATGAAATGCACAGGCCATGCTATGCCATTTTTGAAGATAAATCACATTTTCATATTTTGAAAACCATCATGCTCAATGATGTTATGTAATTTCAATTGTTCAAAACTACAATTTATTTCAAGAGCGGTAAATACGACTCTGGTAATCCCTAGGTCGGTGTCTGCAAGTAGGCTATACAAGTACTACCAAATTGTCATTTTTAACATTATTAACCGGAAGGCTCGACACCTATCCGCGCGGGTTTTCAGTGTTTCACCCCGGACTCTCAGGCTAACTTATTCAATATCATTTACACCACCTATCAAGACTTACCAACGTATTTACCCCAAAACCATTTCATGAAAACTTGTTTCTTAACATTCTTTTCTCAATGTAAGTTTTCAAATCAACTTTCAAAGTTTAATATAATCAAATGAATTGTTGTGCCAATAACACAAGATGAATATAAATACTTTTATTCCAATTCATCATCCAAGAAATAACACAATTCCCTCTTCTCGATATCCTCAACAATTAGTCATTTCAAGACTATTTTAACGTTTTGAACAATAATTTCCAAAATGAACAACAATTCTAGTATTTCCTGAAATTCATCATTTATATAAATATAAATAAGAAAATTTTCAAACATCTATTTATTTTGACACACAAAATAAATACAACAATAACATTCATGGATTTTCAGTCTCTTTTAAAAAATTCCCAAATTCTAGGTTTTCTCATCAAAACTATACAACTCAAATCCTTTGAAAGAAAACTTTCCAAAATCATATTTTCTTCAATCAACAAAGATCAAAACCCATAAGATCATTTTAAAAGAACAAGAGACAAACCCACTTTCAAAATTGCTCAACTTCTTGAATCAATAATCAATTTTCAAAGCTATCGAAAAATGATTTCGAAAATCATATAGATTTTGCAAAAACATATATATAACTCTAAGAAAATCCCTACCTCAAGTTTTGAAGAAGAAATGAGATGAAACCCCCAAAATCAACGGTGTTGAAACTCGATCTTCACCGTACACAATGAAGCCCTCGAGAAGTTAACCAACTTTGATGAATAACTTATGGCAGAACTCTAATGGATCTTGAGAAATTAAGGTTTTGATCCAATTTGGCGTAGAGAAATGTAGAGAGAAGGGAGAGGAAATGTTTTTAGAGAGAGATATATACAAAAGTGATATGAAATATCAGATTCAGAAACTGATATAACATGGTCCACTCAAGCGTGGAAAGCCCCGCTCGAGCGTCAACTACACCTTCCCAGTACTTTTGCAGACAGGTTAAACTTCTAGAACCAAACATTCTCCGCTCGAGCGCATAAACGGCCACTAGAGCAGACAAGCAACTTTGAATACATTTTGCATTTTTGCTTTAGGGGTGCTGCCCCTCAACCCCGCCAGGGCGCTGCCCTCGAACCCGCCAAGGGGCGCTGCCCCCTCGACCCCCACGAGCTGACTGGGTAGCTCAATCCCCGACCTGCCCAGTCGAAGTGGCAAAACATGAAAGAAGGATCGAAACCGGGATCGCTACACTCAAGATACTTGGATGATGTCGAGTCAAATTTGAATCGACCAATAAGGAATTACGATGTTAGCGACAATCCTGGGATATTACCGGCTCATACTTTAAGAAAAGGAAAAGGGTTTGCGCTTGATAACACATCATGGGTCCAAGCTCATCATTATGTGTTATTTAACACTGCTGCGGTTGTCCCATATCGAGAGTAAGATACATATCTTTGTTCCAAAATTTTATTAATATCATTAATAAGTATCTTGCATTTTATAAGTACTTTAAATGTGTAGGGAGCATTGTGATTTTATTAAGCGGTCACATCATCGTCTCAAAGATTTTGATGTGGATCGCCGTCACAATGATGAGTTTCCCAGATGGTTCAATTCTCATGTAAGTGCTAATAACTTACATGTTTCCAATTTTTAATTCTCATGTTTTCAATTTTTAATTCTCTGTTAGTCGATGTTTAATTTTGTTAACTTTTTAAAAATAGGTTGAAGAGTTTCTAGCTATTGAAAATGTTGTGTTGTCAGATGAGATTAAAATTTTTGGCATTAGGACCTAGTAAAAAGGCCACAAGATTCAGTGGGTATATAATTAATGATACTAGATATCATACGAGGAGTTGTGAGTGGAGAAGAAAGACTCAAAATAGTGGGGTTATGGTGAAAGTAAAGACTCGTAACTATGTAAGTACTAGAGACATATGTAGAAACTCGGAGTCTGTAATAGAATTGTTTACTATGTTAACTGATTTGAAACACCGAACACATTTGAAACCACCGAACAAAACATTAATTGATTAGGTAGTTTCAAATGTTTTTCATTGAAGATGAATACATGGGTTTAGAATGGTGATGAAGAAGAATACGATTGGGGTTTAGATTGGTAAGGAATATGTGTAGATAGGGATTGAGGTGTGTGTATAATATTATAGAGCGTCATTCTAATTGTTTTCATTTGGTGGGTGAGTGTTCCATTAAAAGTTATCATTTAATGTAATTTTACTTCAGAGTATAATTGTAATAAAAAAAATAAGAATTAAGAGGTCTAAAAAATTAAGTACTAATAGCAGCACTCTTTGTTTTTCCAATGGAATGGTTGTGACATGACTTCTCTTTGCAGAATATCATCACTACTTTTTTTTTTTAGAGAGACACAGGTTACTTTGGTAAATTTATGACCTTCGTTAACTGGTTGTTTGACAGGGGATATTTTGTAATTTTTGAAAACATAGTGGTATTTTATATTTTGCTTGAATCTTAAGGGGTTGTTGGTAATTTGCCCTAAAATGTAAGAAGGCCACTCCCAAATTTGTCCATGACTATCTATATGTCTAACTATCTATGCGATTAAATGGACCTTAAATGATGCATCAATATTTTTCTAGTTTCATGCAAACGGTAAAGGTCAATCAAAACTCAGTATTGTAAATCAAATGTCGCTGTAAATCTTTACACTCTGTGTTTCTAAATTTAATTAATTAAAAAATTAAAATGTTAAAAATTTAAAAATCATATAAAAAAGTTAAAAATTAATTTTCATTCTTTTTACTTTTTGCACATTTTTTTTTTATGAAAGGTAAAAAATTTAGTCCTAAATATTTCAAGTATTCTGTCAAAAAATTAAATAATCACAAAAGAACATCACTTTTTATATAAACCTAACTATCTAGCAAATCAAGACCAACAAGGACATGGCATGAACTTGCCAGTTTCATGCAAAATGTAAATGTCACTTTCAAAGTTATCATTGTAAAACAAATATGTGACTATCTGTGTAATTAAATGGACCATAGAGGACTTACTAGTTTCATGCAAACTATAAATATCAATCTAAACTCAGTAATGTAAATCAAATGTCATTATGAATCTTTACATTTCTAGTCTATCTTTGAAAATTGGCTAAATTGATTAAAAAAGATTAAAAAGTCATACAAAAAAGTTAAAAAATTATTTCCGTTCTTTCTATTTTGTACACAAATTAGTCATAAAAACTCAAAAAGTCATTCTTAAATATTTCAATTTTTTTCATTTTATATTTTTAGTTACAAAACTAAAAACACATTAAATAATATTCTCTAAAACATTAGATTTAAAGAAATAAATTTGATAAAGGTTATAATAACATTTGATTTAAAGGAATAAATTTGACTAAGATTATAATAACATTAGTCATAAGTTAACACCACCCACGATATAAAGTTACTATAAAAATTGTTAGAAATTGGGCGCCCATGTGACAAGGCCCTTTGAGCTTTTTGAGCCTGAACTTCTTGAACCTTATTCATGTAAGTTTGAATTTTAATTCAAACTTATTTGGATAACCATTCAGGATATCTATATATATCATATCAATAGATATGGATAGATAGATAGATATTTATTGGTTATTATTGATTATATACATCTAAGAATGGGAGATACGTATATCAGATACGTTATGGGATTTTTACCCATAACCTTTTTTCCCAGACTCTCCTCTCTCTGACTCTCTTCAAAGAACAACGATCAAAGCCATTTGCACTGTGATTTGTGTGGGTGATATTCACTATTGTAATATCACCCCATTGCTGGGTTGATTGATCAGATTCAGGAAGCACGTGATTTACCCACAAGGTTCTTCGCTAAAAGGTATGATCTAAACATTTAATCCACTGCGTTATATTACTTTATGATTTACATTGGTATCAGAGCCATGTATGGGTTTTTTTGTGCTTTCTTTTATCATGTGTATATTTATATATATATGTACACATCGATACTCATGAATATTTATAAAAGAGGAAGAGATCCAAAATATTTTATTTTTTTATGATCATTAATGTCATTTTTAAGACTATAAATGTATTTATTTTGGAAAATAGAGTTTGGGAGTACCGAAATCTGACCAGAAAACACCCTTGAAGGCGGCGCGTGGTCTGCACGCGCCACCTGACGCCTTAAGACGTTTCCACGCGCTCCCACGCCCTTGCACGTGCGTCCACGAGCCAGATCAAGCGAACCACGCTACCACGCTGCCGTCACGCTGCAGCGCTGAACGAGCCATTTTTCCGTGCTGGCTTGTTTTTAAGGCTCTGTTTGTTCTGCCTTAAATTCTGAATCGCGTTAAATGGCCATAATTTATTCGTTATAGCTTTGTTTTAAACGTGGTTAGAATCGTTAGACTCAGAATTAAATTTTCTATATTCTGTAAAATTTTGGAAATTTTATGAAAATAAAAAATATTTTTCTTGAAATAATAATTCATTATTTATGCTTTAAAATGCTTCTGGTATTGCATAAATAATTTTCTGGGGTTGAAATTTTTATTGTAGACTTCTGAAATGTTTTACTGTTTACTGGAATATTTTTTTCAGTTTATCAGATTCTGGAATTTTTTATTTCTAATTTTATGTGTGTTTATTGGTTATTTAGAATTCCAGAAAATTTCAGAAAAAATTCCAGAAAATTTCAGGATGATGTACTTTTATTGTGGCATAATTTGAATATTGTATACATCATATTTTTTTGGTTTATAATATGTTGTAATTAGAATAGTATGATTAATTGTTATTTGTTTAAATTCCATTGTTAATTATGACATAGCATGAATTGGTTGTGAATCTACATTATGATGCTATTATATGGAATTATAATTTTTTATCATGCTTTTAGACATGCTATAGTCAGTGGGAGGTTATTTGGTTGAGAGAAATCTTTGTAAATTAACTCCCGAAAACCAATATTTTGCGCATAAATTAAATTAAATTTTAGATAATTGTCACCTGTGGCGCAAGAGATGATTACGAGCATAGCGGATTTTCGATCTTGCGACTTGTGTAATATTGTCACTATTTAATTTAGGTTTTTGCGGCAAAATTATATTATGCTAATCAAATTAATCCCTATGCGAATTTCTTTCTAAATTGACTTAGCTTATGGAAGTTAATTTGGTTGGCCTAGACTTAGTAGAGATGTTCAAATGTGAACAACGTAATCCCATTCTTGAGATGAGCAAAAGTCTTGGAGACTTTAGGTCAAACCTTAATTGAGCAAAAGTAAGGAAACATGACTCAAAGTCGCCGTGGTTTTGTTGCCTTATTTGGCACAATAAAAATTAATGTGTGCGCTATGGTTAGCGGCATGCTACGTAGTTTTGGTTGGTGAGTTTTGGAGTTATGAAATTATTAAGCCCTCAATAGATCTGTATATGATCTTGACTATTGAGCTGCACAGATTGACTTTGTAATTTGACTTTTAATGATGTTGCATCATTAGATGAAGTAACATTCGAGAGTCACATCATCCAAGAAATGCGAGCCTAAATGAATTAGTCATTAAGTGTAAGATGAGTAACCAGTATGAGCAGTGTTTTGCTCTCTACCCAATTACTGGGAGTGGATGGAGCAAAATTTCATACACTATAATAGTGTGCGTTGAAATATCACGTGAAGTAAAAAGATTAGCGCTTAGTGGCTGCAAAATCTATTATTATTGCCAACTTGTCTAAGTCTGGACACTTACTGTTTCCACACTTGAGTGTGAGACATGAGGAGGGGCTTCTATGTATTATTCCTTTACTAGGCTAGCGTTTTTGAATAACGTTTACCACTAAGCGCAAACGTTGCAGCATAGTAATGAAAAGGTCAAGGCCGACAAGGTTGTTATGACTCTAAGAATTTGACGCATCGCTTGTGAGAGCATTGTGTTGAATTAGACTCTTTAGCCTAATTCCGCTTAAGTTACTTCAAGAGCTGTCACAGATTGATAGCTTATTCTCTCCTTCTTGTGGATAGTAGAATTAATTGCAAGTAACTATGAAGCAAGAAATAGATATGGCAAGAGGAGTATCGTCATCTTTCAACTAGATGTATTAAAGTGTATGGAGAATAAAATTGACTTGAAGGTGCAAGGGATTAGCACTTACTAGTTAAATTTGTGACTTAGGTGCACTTGATATCTCCATGACATCCTTTTATGATCTAGTGAATATGAATTAGTCCTGAGTCATTACCTAGTTGGGTCTAAACCTTTTAAACTTATCTTCGAGAACTCACACATTAAGATGATTGGAATTAGTTTATGACATTGGTCATGAACCAGTGGCTTATTATACTTAATCACATTAATGAGATGATGACACGATGGTTTGAGTAGGCCTTCTCGGGCCCACTCGCTTGTGACATCCTGCTCTCATATAAATGTGTAACTTTGTTCACAATGGGTGTGCACAAGTAAGTAGAAAAGCCGTAGAAGGTCATTTGTATTGGCGCATTTAGTCCACTATGTTTTTTTGTGACTAGATATGTGTAAGGGTATGATAGCTAGGCCTCAATCTCGACACATTTATAGATTACAATACGCATCTGAGTCAAGACTATTTGATCTCCCATAAGTCAAAAGTTTTGAGATGATTTTTTGACATTGCACATATGAGGTTGAGATCAATTAGGTAACAGCTTTTTGTGCTTTTAGTTTTGATCAAGGTGGCGAGTATCTATTTGAGTTATTTTAGAAAACTTTGTGAAGAGAAATGGATGCTTAGAAAATTGATTATTCCTAATACTCAACAACACAATGGTGTAGTAGAGATAAGGAATTAAATATTGTTAATGTTAGGTGGATAATGGCACAAAATGTTTCCCAATCGGGAATTGCACTAGTTTGTTGCCTATATCCCTAACTAAGTGCCTTCCATATCAGATTTTACACTTCATTTGAGTAATGGGTTAGCAGAGAGCTATCTATGGGTGATCTGTAACCGTTAAGCAGCTTATCTTTATTTTACTTCTCATAAGATTGCGAAGTTAAGACCTAGGGTTCTATAGCGCATTATTGTATGCTGTCTTGTAAACACATAGGGTTGTGTGGCGCATTATTGTATGCGATCATGTAAACCCTCCGGGTCATATGCATATAGGTAAGCAGCCTTGTGGTAGTGTAACTAAGTCACATAAAGTTTTCTTAGTAAAGGTGACGTGTATAGAGTTTTGGAACTCTATAAGATAGAGAATTCTAAGCATAGCGCTTTTATGTAGCCTAGTTGAGAATGGAAAGAAATTTCCAATATCCTAGGGACAGTGGGAGCGATGTGCCTACTAATGGATTACTCCATTAGAGTAGAATACTCTACATTCTTAGTTGCGTGGTAGCAAATGTGAAAATTTTCCACGTCATCACTGGGTGATTGAGAAGGAAACATTCATGAGTGCTCCGCAAGATGATAAAGAGCCTAGGATAATGCCAAAGGCTCTAGTCCCCTGTTTTTAGAAAGTGGATTAATGTTGCGCAGTTTAAGACAAAAGTCTTTGAGGATTAACCATTTCTATAATTTGGTTGACTTTCCATTATGACGTGAAACTGTTCTAAAGTTATGCGTAATTTGGATAGTCATTGTTGAGGCATAAGGCTCACTAGATATCGAAAAGTCTCACCATTGAGGAAAGTGTAGACTATGAGAAGACTTCCTCCTGGGGAGTGAGGTTGTTGTGACTTAGGCTATGATTGACATAAGTTCGGAACATTGATTTGTAGACATTGTGACCCAACTTTCCCGTTAGAGAATTGGATAAGTAGATCCGTAGAGATTTACCTTCTGTTTTTATGGTGAAAAGTTAGGAGCGCAAAAAGGTTGCTAGTTCCAATAAATCTTTTACAGCCTAAAACAATTATCCAAATAGTGGTTCTTAGATTTCGTCAAGCCATGATAGGCAAACAATGATTGTTGAAGACCATTGAGGCATGATCAATGGCCCAAAAGAAGTCTTTCCTTACTTAGTGATTATGAGCCAGGAATTTATAAGGATGTCGCCACCTAGGGTGGGCAGTCCTCTATTTTAGATATGATGGACATGGGTGATGTAATTTATATGCTCGGATGTACGATCCTTAGGGATTGTTTTGGGAAAATTCTCGGTTTGTCTTCGATGACTTACATAAGGAATATCCTAGAATAATTCTAGATGCAAAATTGCAAACCCATTGACTTACCTATTGGTAAAAGCCAGAGCCTTAGCTATTGAGTGTATCCTCGGATTGTCTTTGGGAGAAACAGATGATCTATATTCCTTGATCTTTTCTTTGTGGTGGGAGCCTAAAGTACGCTATGTGGGTGTATTCGGCATGATAAGTGTTATCTTTGGTAAATGGTCAACTGAGTTGTTTAGACATTGACCTTGCTCATTAGATTGTGGATAAAATACTTTACTAGTAGTATATTAATTTGCTCATTGTAAGATTCAATGCGCTAGCTGGGTGCATCAAGAATGAACGCAAATTGGTCATCAAAATATCTTTAGAGAGGTTATTGCGCAAGAGGTAGTGATCTTGAATCACTTAATGTGAGGCGCACATGGTGGATTCTGTTGTATATACTTATCGCAAGAGGTGCTGATAAGGCTTATGTTTGGAATCTAGAATTGCGCAAGCTGTGGTCATTTTTTTTAAATCGATCACTTATTTTGAGATGATGGGATGTTGACACTATTATGGTTTGTGTTATAATGATTAGCAGATGATGATGACAGCAGGCAAGATTGGCTCACTCACACGAGCAATCGCCCTTGGCGCTTGGGAGCGAGCAAGGATGAGACTAATGGTTTATTTTTTATTTTGGAGCCAAGAGAGGCTTAAAATTATCCACTATGTATGTCGCCTTGGTTACAACCAAGATGAGGTCGTGTTAAGGACCAAACATGGATGTTAGTACCCACCTTCCATGTTGTGCCTGTTATGATTAGCCAGATGCGAGATCTCATTTGGCGCCTAGAAAGCGAGCAGATAGAGAATTCGGGTTAGGCGCTAGAAAGCGACTAGACTAATATCTGTACGGTGTATCGAGTATGACGTCACTCTTTTGGAAGAGTTACTCCACCGTAACATGTATTCATACTATATGTGCTTGGCGACTGAGTAATGAGGTGAGAGAATGGATCCCTGTTTCCTCACCGTGTGAGTCTTACGTGTCATTATTGATATGACTTTCATTTTTGTACCCTTTTGTGACTTTTGACTATGTCATAAGGTAAGGGGTTGATGTTCTGCTACTTTGGTATGTTGCCTGCGGTCATGTATGATTCGGCCTTAAGGGACATCACTGGGAAAGCGGTCAATCCTAAACTAAATGGCATGAGGGCAAAGGGAAGATCATCTAGTATTACACCACTGATGTATATTCACTGCCGGCAACTCACATCGCTCTGTATGAGAAGCGGATTGAGCGTGAATATATTGCAAGAATTGAGAGGGTCAAACATGCTCCTTTTGAGGGATTAGAGATGTTTTTTGGACCGGTATAATTAGATGGGTCTGGGGTATATGAGACACTATTTTTGTTTTGTTTTTTTTTTTGAGTTGATGTCTCTATGCTGGCTCATTTTGAGTTTTTAGTATAGAGCTCCCACATGCAGGTGTTTTCAGCAGTCGCACAGTGCATTGGCTAGTATGAGATTGTTCATTTTTTGGGAGATTGAGATAGAGATGTGGCAGTATCATGCCAACTCATGTGCGAGTGGGAGATGTTAGAAATTGGGCGCCCATGTGGCATGGCCCTTTGAGCTTTTTGAGCCTGAACCTCTTGAACCTTATCCATGTAAGTTTGAATTTTAATTCAAACTTATTTGGATAACCATTCAGGATATCTATATCTATCATATCAATAGATATGGATAGATAGATAGATATTTATTGGTTATTATTGATTATATACATCTAAGAATGGGAGATACGTATATCAGATACGTTATGGGATTTTTATCCATAACCTTTTTTCCCAGACTCTCCTCTCTCTCTGACTCTCTCCAAAAAACAACGATCAAAGCCATTTGCACTGTGGTTTGTGTGGGTGATATTCACTATTGTAATATCACCCCATTGCTGGGTTGATTGATCAGATTCCGGAAGCACATGATTTACCCACAAGGTTCTTCGCTAAAAGGTATGATCTAAACATTTAATCCGCTGCGTTATAATACTTTATGATTTACAGAAATAATCAAAATGATCACAGTGGATAATAACTAATATTTTCACTATCTCAAATTATGTTTGACACAAAAAATAAAAATTTAAAATAATATATTCTTGTACTTAAATTCTTAATAATTTCACCAATTAAAACCACTCATTAAGTACTTATAGTAGTGCTTAAAAAAAAAAATGGGCAGAAAAATATATTATTTTAAGTTTTTTAGTTTTCGTATTTTACTAGTGAGGAAGTACCACTTTACATAATAGAATACTATAATGAGACATAGCTAATTTTGATTTCACAAATTTGTAAGTCCTATAATCATAATGAGCTACAACCAAACACTATAAATTGGTAACTAAAATTAATTTTAGATCCATCTAAAAATAAATAAAAAAATCAATTTAAATCAACAACAAACTCTTGGCCTATTTGTTGATACTACAATAAATAAAGATTTTAGAGACAAAAGTTTAGTGATAAATTATCTTAATTACCAAAAGTGTTTTTAATGTATTTTTAACAACAGAATTATACATTTAATAGTGAATTACTATCATTTTGAGACCAAAATTTTTGTAAAAAAAAAGTAAAATTTCTGGCACAAATTTATTTTTTCTCTAAAAATGTATTTATTAACGACATTTTTAAAATTTTGTACCTAATGATCTCTCTTTTTTTTACTATTCTGAAATTCGAAACCTAATGTTTTTTATAACAAAATTGTCATTTTTCAAGATGAAAGAGTCTAGTCCCTAAAATCCTTATATATTGTATTGTAGGATGCTCTTTTACCAAATGTCTAGGTTCGAGCTTTATCTCTACCATTGTAGTTTCTCTTTCTCTTTCCATTTTTCTTTCTTTCTCTTGGCATATAAAAAAATGAAATAAAAATAAAAAATCAAATTTACACATAACTTATATTTGGTATGCATCATATATTTATATTAGTCATGTAATGTGTGTACCTCTACTATTTTACTAAAGGTTGAGTATCTCTCCAGTTCACAAGGTACTGTCTGAATTTGTGAGTAGGGACGGAA
This sequence comes from Camellia lanceoleosa, assembly GCA_025200525.1. Classification (NCBI taxonomy): domain Eukaryota; kingdom Viridiplantae; phylum Streptophyta; class Magnoliopsida; order Ericales; family Theaceae; genus Camellia; species Camellia lanceoleosa. The sequence continues at coordinate 109,335,633 of CM045768.1, read as the reverse complement.
CTAGAATTTCGGGGTGTGAAAAGGAAAATATTGGTCGGTTTCGTTTGGTGGGTGGTTAGATTCGGCAAAATTTAATGACAACCAAATTCAACAACAATGAGCTTATTTGAAGTAGTTTATTATAAAGCTAAAAACTGATAATCATGAAGCAAAGCCAAAATCACCCTTTGCTAGCTTCTAGATAATTAACTATTTTTAACTTATTTAAGTTATTTATTCCTCATAAAAGCAAAAGTTGTACCAAACAGTCTCATATGGACTTCTAACTTTTGATTTTTGCTTCTTCTATCTATTGATTTTTATTCTATTTTATTTTTTGTTTGTTTGTTTGTAGAAGATGCTTTAAATGTTAGTGATTTGCAGCGTGCATAGAAGGGCATTTCTCAAACACAAGAGGGCCAGGGCACCCTTTAGTTGTAAAGTTGGTCTATTGATGATGCCGTGGGTTCATTAAGGGTTTTATTTTGTTGATTTTAATCGTTCATTTTTCAGGGTTTTCATAATAAACAGTAAGTTTATTTTAAAAAATAAATCATCTATTTTTTCTGAGGGGCACTTGTGATTTCTGATCAAGACAATGAATTATTGATGAGTACTAAAATAATCTTGACTATTTTATGAATATTATCTTAATTTCTTTTTTTTAAATGGCAAAAAGGACAATAAATTGATATAAAAGGGAAGGCTACGCAAGAGAACCTTAAAAACTTTATTTAATACTTCAAATGCCTGCCATTATCATTTTGTTTATTGATTAATACGCGATTAAAAGTAAGATTGGTGTTTGGGTTGAGCATAAATGACTCCAACTCTTTAGTCATACAGTTGAGTAGAAAAACTGAAAAAAAAAAAAATGCAAATCGATCTGATCCAGATTGTAATGACCAGATAAATGTGAACTTTTAATTATTGTGCTAGAGGCGTAGGTAACTTAGAATAATTGTAATAAAGTCCCCAGTGAAGTCTTGATACTTCAGTTTAGACCTTCGTCGATTAATTTTTTCACTCAGCCAGTAATCTCGATTTATGTGCACCAATCCCCAAGTTGACTCAAGACCTGAAAAACAGACCTTCAGGGCAGTAGATGATGTTAGCATGATCATAGGGCCAATCCAGTTAAATTAAAAGCACTTTGTTTGTTGTCATAACTAATGTGCTTATCGTCTCGTTTTGCATGTACACGGAACTAGTCCCATTTTTTTTTTTAAATAGATGGGCTCTTCAGTCCTAACAATTATTATTTGTTATGTATGTGTATTTTTTTTTTTCATTAGTTGACCCTACAAATTTTATAGAATTTTAGTTCAAAAAACATATATATTCTGTGTCTGAAACTGTTTAAATTAGGGGATTTACTCAAAAACCTCCTTATAATAAAATTTTAATACATTAAAGACAAGTGTAAAAAGTTTTCATTGAAAAGTTCAACACATACCACTATTACAAAAATATTAAACTTTAAAATAATATAACTTTTAATTTAGATGTCGGTTCTTAATAAAATTAATATTTTTAGAATTTTCTCATTAAGATCTATCAAATAATATTCATGTTGACTATTCTTTATAAAAAAAAATTCTTATTACCGTTGAAATTGATGTAAACAGTAACATGTTTCTCTTTTTGACAGTAACATATTACTCTATCTCACAGTAACATGTTACTCTGGTAATATCGTCCAAGAACAAAAAAAAGAAAAAAAAAAGAAAAAAAAAAAAGATATTTTACTTTATCCTTATTCAATTATGTGCCTTCTCCTTAGAGAATTTATGAAGCAAAATAAATTAGACTGTTTTTTTTTTACCAAATAAAAGTCCAATAAAAGAGTTTTGGCTAAATTTCTTGTTTAAATTTGGGGTAGGATTTTGGGAACTAAAGCCCTCCTTTATTGAAGTTTGAAATATTTTTGGCATCCACCAATATGTGTTGACCAACCACCCCATTCTACGATCACATGTTGATCTTTACTTCATTTAGATACTTCCATTACTTACACGTTTTGGTAACTTTTCTTGTACATCCTTAGAATTGAAATTCGTGCAACAAATTTTAAACAGTCTAAAATTAATAATCTAAATCATTTAACACATATAAAAGTGATATAGATTGTTGTTTTATAATTAATAAATTGACACAAATAATTTTTATATGGAAAAAATTATAGTTGGATCATCTTCAATTGCGATTAAAAAATTACGGGCGAAACGCTACTAATCAATCCATTATGAAGAATGAAAATACACAAGATTACCATACAATTTACCCAATACACCATAAAACTGTCTTCCACCATTTGTACCTTTTTCACCAACGCCTTCGTCTTGGAATTGATTAGTCTGATGTTGAATCCACGACAACGAGTCGCTTCAAAGTCCTTCAAAACCTTCATGCTCGAATATTTTCAAAATCCACCGAACTAACTCTCTTTAAATAGAATGATTAAACAACCCCGTTGATGTAATCAACTCAACTCATGAGACAATCTCACAATGACATTAAGGAAAACAAGTAAAAAGAGTTCTAGAAGCAATTACAAACTCTCAGGATGTAGATTTGGAAGCCATAACCCAAGAATCTGTCTTTCACACAGCTTTATAGTGAACAGGATCACAGAGACCGCTCGAGCACATGAATGGTCACTTGAGCGATGTGCCTTGCATGTGGAAAAGCTATAAGTGCCTTCGCTCAAGCAATGAAAAGCTTGCTCGAGTGTAAAAACAAAACTCCTAGTATTTTTGCAGATTGCCTGAACTACTGAGAGACAGAGTTCTTCGCTCAATTGGAAAAAGCTTCGCTTGAGCAGTCTAGCTAAAACACAAGCATAAAATTACAACTCAAAATATGTTTGTTCGCGAAATTGACGACACAAAGAAAGTTTCATCTTATTTGTTGTGCTAAACACCTTTAAGCCTATATATATATATATATATATTATGGGTAAAAAGAAAGAATTTTATTGATGTAAACGAACAATATATAGAGCATAGAAAAATACATCAATAAAGAAGGTAAAAGCAAAAGCATCACCGCTAAATAAAACCATTCCAACTAAGTTGTCACCAAATTGTTAGCTTGATCATTCGCAAGCACCAAGCCAAGAGCTAAAGAGCAAACAACTCAAAGAAAAAAATAAAACAAAACAAAAAAAAGGCAGAAAACAAACAAAGAAAAGCATAACACCCGAATAACTGCCATCGGGTTCAAGGCTTGCAACAAAGTAACCCAGCCAAGTCTTCAACCAAAACACTACTAAAAATCGAAGCTTTTGCAACGGTCGTAAACGTCGCAAAAGGTGCACATGCCATTGCAAAAGACTTTTTTGCGGCGGAGTGGGCGTGACAAAAGATATTTGCGACGGTGACAAACCGTCGCTTTCTTGTAGCGACGATAAATCAATGGTTTTTGTGACGGTTTTTTGCGACGGTTTAACCTGACACAAAATAAAGGGAAAAAAAAATCTCTTTTAGCGACGGTTTAGGATGTCGTCACCAAAATTTTTTTTAGAGACGGTAGTTGATGTCGCTAAAAGTATTATTAGCGACAGTCTTAAACGTCACAAAAAAATAGAATTAAATCAATAATATATTCGCAACAATTTAAACCGTCACTAAAGATGGCACTAATATGTATATGTCGCAAATAAAATGCAAGGAAATGATGATTCCATTAGCGACGGTTTATTACTGTCATAAATTTTTTTTCATAAAATAAATATATATTTTATTAATTCATTCCCTGTACAAATTATTAATACATGTCCACATTCACATTCACATTCACAAAATCATATATAAGAATAATTATATATATGTACCCTATAAGGATACAGTGTTAACCAAACATTCTTTACAAAAATATATAAAACATCCTCCAACAATACTAATATTTTTTTGATAATTCAAAAACTCAAATTTGTATCTAAAACAAAACCAAAATATCGACAATACAAATAAAAAAACATATATATTAACAGCTTGTTTTAGTATAAATAGTAAGCTCCAATCTCGATATGTGAAGATATCATCACGTACTCAAAATGGTAGCATTGGCAAAAAGAAAAAAAAAATTTATTTATAATATAATTAATTTCAAGCTTACAAAATATGTAAAACATTTGATATTTATTTCATAAAATAAATAAATAAATAAGATTGTAACATATACATAAATCAAACGCCACACAATGTATCTGCCAAGAGTTTCTCCAATTGTTCTTCGAAAAAGAATTTCTAAAGGGCAAGTTTTCACATATGGAAATTACACTCCAGATTCAAAATCGGAAATCGATTTCGAGTCCCGTCTTTTCCTACAAGTCATTTATGCCTAGTCGTATGTGTTAAGTTTTGTTGACATTCGATGCCGTTTGACCAATTTAGTATGTCAACTGGTTTAGAAAAAAAGTTTCTAAAGGACAAGTATTCACAAATAGAAATTAGGCTCTAGATTCAAAACCAGGAATTGGCTTTGAGTCCCGTCTTTTCCTAGAAGTCATTTGTTTCTAGTTAGGCGTGTGTGTCAAGTTTCATTGACATTCGATACTGTTTAACCATTTTAGTGTGTCAACTGGTTCAGAAAACAAAAGTTAAAAGTACTTTAGCTATTTTTGCCTCAAAAGATGCATTTACACTCTAGCAAACTTTCAAAAAAAAAAAAAAAGAATGAAAAAAAGAAGAAGAAAATAAACTATTAAGTAGCTCCATAAGCTAAACCAAACAACCCCTAAATCAACGAACCTTATAACCTTTTGGAGCTGGTGTAAGGACACAGATGGTGATGTAACCGTTAGTTAGCCCTAAGAATGATGAGAGCAATATCATCCAGCCCTTGCTGCCATATTTGGCTGTGAAGTAAAATGCTAGGATGAGTTTTAAGAAAATACAAATGGCAATTGGTCAGCTAACTTAGGTTAGTAGATTTTCAATCTATTCTTGAAAATCATTGTCATCTAAAATAGCTACCATAGTATTCCTAATTCAAGTGTAAAAATTGTGACTTAGTGCACCCATAAGGAATCCGAGTAAAATTAGAAAGGTAGTAAAACATAGAAAATAAAAAATTGCACGGGCGGATTTGAAGTCTTAGGGTAATAACCTTAAGGTTATGGGTTCAAGTCTTGGGGCCACCACTTTGTGCATTATGCCAAAGGTTAGGTGTGTACTCAATCTTTCCCCTCCCAAACACAAATTAATGTGTACTAATTGGGCGTTGTTTTATATATAGTTCTTTCATGGATATCTGGAAGAAAAAATAAGAAATATTTCTTAAAATGATTGACGTTACCAAAACCCCAACAACCATATCCCATGGTTTTAGACGATATTCCCAATATGCTTCTACAATTCCCAAAGCTACATAGCCCATATCCACTGTAGCTGCACCAAGCCTTCTTACGCCCTACACATATAAATGTCAAAATAGAGAGAGAGAGAGATTACAAAAACTTGAAACACAAAATCTTCCACCCTTATCTATGATGTAAGAAGTAAAGCAAGTGAAAGAAAATGGTTATTACTCGGCTGACATCAGTAAATTCTTTGAATAACTCTATGTTGGTACTCCATGCGTTGTCCTATTCATACCCAAATCCAGTAACTAGAAGTGATTGCTCCACCTAAGAAAACAAGTGAAAAAAGGTGAGCTGAAAAAAAAATTCCAGCTTTCAGCTCTAAACCACCACACTTTTACACTTTTTTTTTTCAATGTGATCTGTTTCCAGAAGAAGGAACATGATTAATTTCATAGATAGATAAGAAGTGAAATATACACAAGCATTTGAACTATCCTGTAATAAAGTCTGTTGTTGTCAATACCTTCTTCTTAGTTCTTTTTCCTTGCATAAACTGAGCTTGGGGAACTGTAAGATACAGATAATGCAGCGGGTAAAATGATTCAAACCATACCTTATGTGATATAATCCGAAACAAAGAACCTTGTGGGTAAATCACGTGCTTCGCGACCACGAACTAAGAACATCCAGCAATGGAGTGATACCACAGTATGAGTATCACCCATGTTAGTCACAATGCAAATGCTTGATCGTTATTCTAATGGGAGAGAGTTAGAGAGAGAGCATGGGAAAAATTCATTCGTTATTTGATTCATCCGACATCCCATATATCGTATCTGATATATAAGCTGACCATCTAACCATCTATTTGTATATCTTGATAAGATATGATAGATATAGATAGTGATAGTGGGTTATCCAAATAGGACAGATAATAATTCAAATTCAAATTACATGGGTAATTTGAATGGGTCATAAGTCATGCCACATGAGTGCCCAAATCCAAGTCCAATACCCAGCCCAATTTCCAACATCTCCCACTCGTACATGAGTTGGCATGACATTGCCACATCTCTATCTTAATTTCCCAAAATATTGAACAATCTCATACTAGCCAATGAACCGTGCAATTGCTGAGAACACCTGCATGTGGGAGCTCTATACTAGAAACTTAAAATGAGCTAGCATAAGGACATCAACCCAAAAAGAATAGAAATAGTGTCTCATGTACCCAGACCCATCTAGTTACATTGGTCCAAAACATCTCTAATCCCTCAAAGAGCATATTTGACCTTCCTAGGTCTCGCATTATATTCACACTCAGTCAGCAGCCCATACAGAGCGATGTGAGTTGTCGACAATGAATATAGAGCAGAGATGTAGAACTAGATGATCTTCCTTTCACCCTTATATCATTTAACTCGAAATTGACTGCTTTCCCAGTAATGTCGCTTAAAACCGAAATCATACATGACCGTAGGCAACATACCAAAGTAGCCGAACATCAACACCTCATCTTATGACATAGTTAAAGATCACAAAAGGCACAAAGTGAATTCATTGGAAAAAAAATGACTTTTAGGACTCACACGGTGAGGAAGTAGGGATCCATTCTCTTACCTCGCTAACGGGTCGATAAGCACATGTAGTACAAATGCATGCTATAGTGGAGTAACTCTTCCAAAGAGTGATGTTAAACTCACACACAATTCAGATCTTAGTCTAATCGCTCTTAAGCGCACAAGTCGCTTCCTAGCGTCTAACTCAAATTCTCTATTTGCTCGCCTCTCAGACATCAAATGAGATCTCGTATCTGGCTATCCATAACAGGCACATCATGGAAAAGTGGGTACTCTCATGTCCATGGTCGGTTGTAGACACCCCATTTTTGACCGCCCTTAAGACTTGGACGCTTCTGATTGTTTACTTGGTAATGAAAGATGTGCAAGGCAAAGGTTTGATTTCTTCGGTAAGAGGAGAGTCAAATCCCAAACTTACATCCCTTTGTGGACCAAAACTATTTTGAATGGTTTTTAGACCTTAAAACCCTCTCTTTCAAAATATTTTCGAAAAGAAGTTTCTACGATGTTCCGAGGCTCGCATTTCGTTAAAAGTTGTGCTTTTCAGTAAATCGAGCAAGGACAAAGTGGAAATGAATGAAAGAGAGGTGAAATCTTTGAAAAAATCTTCAAAACACCTTATTTAGGGGTTTGGAGTTAAAGAAAATGGGTGAGGAGAGAAGAAAACCAAGTTGGAGGAGAAGTTCGGCATAAATCCGGGTAGGATCGAAACTGAGCAGTCTTCACTCAAACAGGCACAAATTTTTGCACAGTTGGAATTTTGATGTGAGGATGCCACCATTGGAAAGAATACTTCTAGGGCTACAATTTAGGCACAAGAATGACCTGCAAAGGAGTTCAGATGAAGGAGTTATGTCCGGTTGAAGTCGAGCCCCAAAAGCAGATTTTTCTGTTCAACCAGAGGTGAAAGATGCTGGCCATAAATGGGATTTTTTGGCCATGTGCCGGCCATGAATGGCCAATGCCGGCCCCCTACTGTCCAAGAGTGTCCCATGCCGGCCAACAATGATCAAGTGCCGGCCATCAGTGAAGAAGTGCCAGCCATTAATGCCAGAAAGCAGTTTTTGGCAGATATTTTTGCTCCAGCTGTTCCAGCTGTCTCTCTTGAGATATTTTCGACCTAAGGCTCTTATATTGCTATATATTGAAGCCATATCTCATATATTCAAGGGTTAGAACATTTTAGGAACAAGTTTGGGAGCTTCTCACACTAAAATCCCTCTCTCTCTCTAATAATTTTCAGAGCTGAAAATTCTCCATCTCTCTAGAATTCTGTCTCTCTCTCTCTCTCTCTCTCTCTCTATTGTGCTATATTGTGCTTGAAAGTGATTTTTCTTCACATATTTGCATACAACCCCTTAACCAAACACCCCCATCTTGGAGCTGAGGTTTCTTAAGGCTTGTTTGGAGTTCTTTACGGCTAGTTTTGGCTCAGAAAGTTGCCATCTTGCTACTGTTCTTCAAGGGTAAGCTTCTTCCCCTTTTAAGCTTATTTTTGTACATTCTCTTGGCCACCTTTGCATGCTGTTTTAGGCCTACTTTTCAACTACAAAAACCTCTATTTTGAAGTGTTTAAAATGGTGGTTTGAGGTCTTTTTGGAGTTAGGGGTGGTCCACCCTCTTTTGTAGCTTATTTGCTAAGCTTTGTGCCATCTTTCAAAGATTTTGAAATCATCTCTTTTTGGCCCGTTAACCACTAAATTCTAGAGGAATTTCAGTGGTGGAAAGGTGGTTTTGAGGTCTAAAATGGGAGGGGGTGGTCCCCTCTCCTCTTGTTTTGTTTACATGTATTGATGGCCTACCAAATGAGTATGTATTTCTACCCTTTTGAAGCTTAGTTCGAGCATGTTTTAGGCTATATTTTGACTTTCTTTAACTCTATTTTTAGCTGGTTGGGTCACTTGTGGCTTGATTTTGGTACTTGTAATACAACCATGCTTACTAGCCCAGCATATTTGATGATTTAGCCTATTGATCTAGCTTATGTTGGCTTAGCTCCAACATGTTTTTGCCAATATTTTAGCATGCTTAAACTCTGTTTGAAGTGGTCTTGGCCCTTTGAGGCTTGCCTTGTATGGCTATAGTGTGAATGCCTTAACTAGCTTTGAGTTTTAGGGCCTCTAGCATGCTTTGCTTGTGATATTTGCATGCCATAGCATCATTTTATATGTGATTTCAGAGCTTATTCGTTTGTCACACTCTCACAGATTCCACTCTTTCATTGGCTTTGAGAGTTGTGCCTTTATGCTTTGTTTATAAGCCAATGAGTGAGCATGATTTTCTTGTTTTTCATGCCACCATCTCAGCACATTTTGGCCACTGTTTTGGCATGTTTGAGGTCTGTCCATAGTTGGTTTGTCCATTCAGATTTGATATTGCGTTTCTCTAGTGTAATGCTCCTCACTAGTCTTGATGATTATGGCTTTTGAACATGTCTTGCATGCTTTGCTTGCATGGTTGGGTGTCTTTAGCATGCCATTTCAGCACTAAAAATCTTCCACCTCCCTCATTTCTCCACTTTTGATTTGTTTTGAGGGTTGATTAGTCTTAAGTTGTGCTTAAGCTATGGGATTGAGGCATATGCTTAAATGTCTTTAACCTGTTTTGAGGGTTCCTCCTAGTCAAAGGCATGGTCACTCCCATGTCTTAAGTTATCTTTTGATTGACCTTCCTCTCATTAGAGGACTTTCATAATTGGACAAATTGGTTAATGAATGGTTTGGTAACTTAAAATGTGTAAACAAGAATTGAGCCAAGTAAAACATGCCAAGATAAACATGTTTTGAGTTGCATTGCATTGTGTTCAATCGGACGTTATATTGAACACAAGGCGAATTGGTTCATTTCATACTCCAAGTGATGAAAATGAGTCAATTCCCTTTGTCTCCATTGCCTTTGATCTTCCATGATAAGGTAGTGGACTTAGAGTCTTGTTTGTCTTGCATTTATTGAAATGCATGCAAATTGGATCTTTGGCCATCATGCATTGCATGCTTGATTGATGGTTTTGGATCCAATAGTGCCTCTCCCTTGATGTTTTGAAGTGATAAGGAGTGCCACAGTACATACATGCCCTAGGAGACCCTCCATTTCCTTTGTTTTGTGCTTTGTTGTAGTTTGGTGTCACAGCACACCAGTGGCCGGTAGTGCCACATTGATAGCCGACACCCTTGCATTGTTGGCCGGTAGATGGCCGGCAGCCACCATTCATGGCTGACAGGCCACTGGTGCACTCCCCAGCATTGTTTTGGTAAGTTTCAGCAGAAAGCTCTTGGAGACACCCTGCAAACAGAGCCTCTAAAGAGCAACCAGAGAGTTTTTCGGGACGAAAACCGAGGCATGCATATTCAACTTCTTCAAGGCAGAGCTGAGGCAGCCTAATTTACATATTTTAATGCTTAGCATTAATTTGTAATTTAATTAATTCATTTGTTAATTAGTTAAAGTGTTGTAATAATTAGCTTAGTGTTTCCTAGTTATTCAATTTGGTTGTGTAATAATTAGTCTAATTAGCTTAATTAGATTAGTTAGCTTAGCGTAGATTAGCTTAGTTTATTCATTCGGACCCTCCGTCGAGAGGGCAAATGTTGTAATAAGTATGCGTGTGTGTGTGAATGTCTTACAACCTCACGTCTTTCTCCCTTTTACTTAACCGCTTTCTTTGGTTAGTTTAGGATCATTTTCAATTAGCATACCTTATGCTTACATGTTTGCATCATTCATTTGTCTTGCATGCACCAGGCTCGACGCATTATTCAAACTGCATTGACTTTCAATACCTATTTGAATACATGCATCAAATCATTACATTCATAAGCCATCTTAGATAGCCGAGCCTAGTTAGTTGCATTTTTGCATGTGTTGCATTAGGCATTTTAACATAGCTAGGATCATGCATGATTTCTAACTAGTTCTCTATTTTGGCTTGGAGTACACTGTAAGTGTTTACGCTTTAGCATACTTGCATGAGTGTGAGTGTTGCTATGATAGCATGCTTGCCATGAGGCTACTTGCTTAAATGATTAACTGTTTGAATGCCTGTGGGTGGAGGCTTTATTGCCTGAATTGGGACAACTCGATGATTGTGAGTTTTAAGCCCACTTTGCGAAGTGGCATATCATGTTTTCTAAAGCCCACTTGAGGGTGGCAAATCCGCGCTTTAGCCTACCTGCGAGTAGCATTTTCAAACCATTTTCAAAAACAAACATGAGTTGTTTTGTTCCAATTCTTGTGATTGAGTCTATACTTGTATGATATGCGCATCACATAGTAAGTTACATTAATAATCAGAATAAGAACACATGTGTTTATAAAACAACATATCATGGTAGTAGAGGCCGATCCTTTGATCGGGCGAGCGGGGGTGCTCATTTCAGGACCTTCCCCTCTCGTACCCAAGTTCCCGAGCCGAGGCAACTTTGGTGATGACAGACACGTGGCCTTTGGCACGAGTTAAGCTTTCCTAAATTTTCCAAAAACAAAATATTTAGATGGCGAGTTGTAGACGCGCCCCGAGAACTCTCCGATATCTGCGCCTGCGAAGGTGCGAATCTCGTTTTGTTCTGAGCTACTATAGTTCGAACTCAATGTCATGGTTCTGAATCTGATCTCGCAAAGTGCAATGCAAGATTGATAAATCACCAAAGAGTCCAAATCTGGCAAATCGTTTTGAAAAACTGATTTTTATAAAGAAGTGCCAAACATGGACTACTTTGCCAGATACAGAGTCGCCACCTAAATATTTTATTTTTGGGGAATTTAGGAAACCCTGACTCATGCCTAAGGCCACGTATCCGTCATCACCAAAGTTGCTTCGGCTCGGGAACTTGGGTATGAGAGGGGAAGGTCATGCAATGAGCACTCCCGCTCGCCCGATCAAAGATCGGCCTGTACTAAGCATGATATTTTGTTTTTGAAAGCACATGTGCTCTTATTCCGGTTAATTAGCTAATCTTACTACGTGATGCGCACAACATACAAGTATAGACTAGATCACCTAATTTGGAACAAAACATTGTATATTTGTTTGTGAAAATGATTTGAAGTTTGCTACTCCCAAGTAGGCTAAAACGAGGATTTTGATGAATTATTCTAATTCAAGTAATCTAACCTTCACCCACAAGCATTCAGGCAGTTATATCAAATAAGCAGTTAGCCTCATGGTAAGCATGCTTAACATGGCAGTAAATAACACACATGCAGTATGCTAAAGCGTAAACACTCACAGTGTACTTCGAGCCAAAATAAAGAACTAGTTAGAAATCATGCATGGTCCTAGTTCATGTTAAGATGGCTAATGCAACACATGCAAAGATACAACTAAAATAGGCTCAGCTATTTCTAGAATGTCATGTGAAATGCAACTTGATAACATGCTATTGAACACGTATTCAAGTAAATGCATTGAAATACAATGCTGGTTAGTATGATGCGCCGAGCCCGATGCATGCAATACAGATGAATGATGCACGCATGTAAGCATAAGTTATGCTAATCGAAATATGCCCTAAAACTAACCATCGTAAGTGGTTAAGTAAAAGGGAGAAAGAAATGGGGGTTGGAAGACATGCATCACACACACGCACGCTTATTACAACAATTGGCCCTCTCGACGGAGGGTCTGAATAAGAAGCTAACTAGCTAATCTAAGCTAATTAAACTAAGTATTACAGAATAAAGCTAATTAACTAATCCTAGTTAACTAACTATTACAAAATGATTAAGCAGCTAAACTCATTAACTACTTAAAGTACATAACGCAAAGCATAAACTAGCTAATCAAATTAGCTAAGTAAAGCAGTAAAAAGGAGGCCTCAGAGGGAGAAGGGTGTATGCATGCCTGGTTACCTCGTTCAGAAATCCAATGCGATGCCCCGATTTGCCTCTGTTTTCATTTGTTCTCAGAAACTTGCACCAAGCTCCAGATAGCTTCCAACACACCTTGGGGACCTGTGGGAGGGTGGCCGACCAGTTGTTGGTGTGGGAGACCACTTGCCAACCACTTTTTGTTGTTGTAGGGGAGAAAAGTGGTCGGCCAGCTAGTTTTTCTGGCTGGCCGAGCAGTTGTTGCTGCATTTTTCCACTTTGCTGCAACAGAGAGTAAGAAAAGACATGGCAATGTATTTGTAAGATATGTGTGCACAACCACCCTCCCTATCATTTTATAAGCTCAAGGGAGTATGGTTCTCAACCCTCGGGCCACCAATCGTGCACTTCAATGCGTGATGGCCGAGAGGCGAAGTTGCACAATTCAATATGAAATGAATGCACAAATAAACACATAAGGCCTAAAACTCTATTATGTATGATCAAGAGCGTCGGCGACCGAGAATTGAGGCACATTTCATTCCTTTAAGTATGAAACGTCCCTCGTTTCTCGTGTTTGGACTAACACCTATTCCAACCACAATGTAACACATAACATAGCATGCATAATGCTATGTAACATGGAGTATGCAAAAATGCAATGCAACACAAGCATGCAAATATGCAATATGACTTAAGCATGCAAACATGCAATGCAACATGAACAACCTAACAAGCCTAATGGCATGCACAATGCACAATGCTAAGAATAACATGGCCCACTTAATGCAATGAACTATATGGCATACACAATGAAAATTACAACTATCATACACAATGCAAATGGGCATGGCATACACAAATGCAATGAACCAACATGCAAACAACATGGCATACTCAAAGCGACGAACTACATGCATACACAATGCTAAATGGACTTAAACCAAAATGGACAGACCTCAGCCATGTCCAAATTAGTGGCCATAAGGATGAAATTAAGACACAAAAGACAAGGTATGCATGCACAATGCATTGGCCATCAAGTAGGCCTCAGAGCACAACTCTCAAGAGTGCTCAAAGAGTGACAAATGTGAAAGTGTAACAACACTAAGTGTACTGAAATAAGGTATGAAATGATGCCAAATCATTCAAACAAAGTAAGCATAGCATGCAAAGGTCCTTAAAGCCCGAAGCTAGTAAAGAGGACTACAAAGAGGGCATGCAATACATGGCACAAGTGCATGAAACAACCATGGACAGAGCTTAATTAGGTCTAAACAAAGACCAAAATATGCTAAGATGGAGGCTCAAGGACCTAGGCAAGATGGCATACATGTTAGGCCACAAGTAAGGCAACAATGCACAACACTTAAAGGCATTCAAAGCTGTGACTCTCGGGAAGTTGGTTTATGATATTCCTGGTGCTAAGAACATACTTGAAATGCCTCCTCTTGTCGCTCAAGTTTGTCATTTTATTTGGATTGTCATTTATTTTATTTTATCCGTATAGGGGTGTAAACTGTTTGATTTGATCAGTTTTTGTGGAGAATTGGTTGTTGAGACGAATTAATCGGTTTGCAAATGCCATGAACCGAAAGAGACCAAACCATTGATGGTTGGACCGGTTTGGTTTGGTGCAGTTTAATTGGGTAGGGCCTTCTAAGTTGAGTTTGCTTTTAATGGTGAGGAAAAAATAAATAAATAAAATTTGGGTTATGTTTTTAACAAAATCACTAGTAAATAAAAAACATACCATCAACAAAATGAGAAAATGAAGACCTATAAGGAACTACAAAGGAATCAAACAAAATATGAACTGAGAAAAAAGAGAACAAAGACCTGGTGGTAATTAAACAATTGATGAATAATTTAAGCCACCAAATTGTAGAGAGTATTATCATTTTCATTACATGTATAATTTTTTTTTTTGGAAATCTCAGATTCGTTTTGATCGGTCTGTTTTGATGGGTGTGGTTTTTAGATGTTGAAAATGAAACTGAACTAGAAATCCTGTTATTTTAAGAAACCAAAACCAAACATAAAATGTAATAAGAGTAATATTTAACTGATACTTTGTTGTAGTTGCTTTTCTTTTTTTATTTTTTTGTAAGATTGAGTGATGTTTTTTCTTGTTATAAATTGGATTTTGTTATATTATAAAACAAGAAGACTATACTTTTATATATAAAAACGGAATTTGGGTGGATGTTAGTAAACGGTTTTAAAAAAATGTAAGTACTTGCTTTCCTTTTTACCCACAATTATTTTTAAACAAAAATTAAATATAAAACCGTTTTATTTCAAGAGTTCGCCTAGGGCCCAAATAAAATTTTAGGAGAAAAGTTTATAATCCATGTATAGAAATTGCAAAATATGATTTGTAATTTAGTTTCCACTGTTTTCAGGGAGGGAAATAACGGAAGCTGAACTTTGATATGAAAATAATCAAATCCCCTATTTTTTATACTTGCTCAATTTTGCTCAATTTATCTTTCCAGGTGACAAAGTTCAAATGTGGAGGATTTGTTCTTGGGCTATGCATGAACCATTGTATGTTTGATGGGCTTGGTGCCATGGAATTTGTCAATTCATGGGGCGAGACCGCCAGAGGTTTGCCTCTAATGGTCCCACCATTCCTCGACAGAAGCATACTCAAGACGCGAAACCCGCCAAAGATCGAGTTCCCCCATCATGAATTCATTGAGATTGAAGATAAATTTGACACCGCTACCCTCTAGAAAGAAGAAATGCTTTACCGGTCCTTCTGTTTTGACTCTAAAAAGCTCGAAACACTCAAATTGAAAGCAACAGAAGACGGGTTTTTAGATAAGTGCACAACATTTGAAGCCCTCTCTGCATTTGTTTGGAGGGCTCGAACCCGTGCACTGAAGCTAAAACCCGATCAACAGACAAAGTTACTTTTTGCTATTGATGGACGGTCTAGATTCAACTCGCCAATCCCCAAGGGTTATTGTGGAAATGGTATTGTGTTAACAAATGCGCTTTTGTAATGCAGGTGAACAAGTAGACAATCCATTATCATTCACTATAAAACTAGTCCAAGAGGCGGTTAAGTTAGTTACAGACGATTATATGAGATCGGCGATAGACTATTTTGAAGTCACAAGGGCTAGGCCTTCCTTGACCGCAACACTTCTAATCACGACTTGATCTAGACTATCTTTTCATACCACAGATTTCGGATGGGGAGAGCCCATCTTGTCAGGCCCGGTGGCGCTGCCAGAGCGGGAAGTGATTTTATTTCTCTCTCATGGGAAAGAGAGAAAAAACATCAATGTGCTTTTGGGCTTGCCCGCGCCAGCAATGAAAATCTTTCAAGAGCTTATGCAGACCTTATTTTACTAAGAGTCTTGTGCACTGGGTCATCTTGGTTTATTTATTTAATGATGTCATGACTATGACATGTTATTTTGTTACAATATATAATTTATTTTATCGTGGCGTAAATGCATTTTGTAAAAAAGAAAAAAATATATATACATGGAACAAATTTACTTCAATTGTGGGAATGGATGGACTATGTTCGGAACAACAAGGAAGAACAGCAGTGCAAATTTATGTCCAGTTTGCAAATTTTTAATAAGAAATTATATTTCTTTGAATGTATTTGGAGCTGTTTTGTTGGGTATATGAAGTTCAACATTATTGAACATCACAAGGGCAGTTAGCATTTATATTACAATTTATTTTATTTTTTGTTGCCGTTTTCAAGTTGAATAATATGGCTCAGAAAAGTGTTTTATTATCATATGACAATTTTGGTACTCAGAGAAAAGAAAAAAAATTGCATGCACCTTCCCTATTTGAAGGCTACCAGATTAATTTATTTTTTGTTTGGTAAAAAAAAGGGTGATAAGTGCATGATAACTTTTACTGGAAGTGTGTAGGAATTTGTCTCAAACTTCTCTCCCTCAGCTTCACCTTGAAGAAAGAAGAAGAAAAGATGTGAAGACCAAGCCAGAAGACTCCAAAAGAAGAAGTTCAACTTGGATTGAAGCTTCTTGATGGTCAACAATGAAGGCACCTTGAAGCTTCCGGAACGCGTTTGAAACGCACCGCTTGCGTATCTCACCCTGAAGGAGCTCTATAAATAGAGAGATAAGGTATTGTATTTGGGTATGCAAACATCGAATTGAAGAAGAAGAGAGTTGTGAGGAACTAAGAGTGAAAATTAAATCTCTCCAAATATATTGAATTTCCACTACCTATGGACGTAGGCTATTGCTGAACCACATAAACTCTGTGTTTCTCTCTTGTGTGTGTTTTTTTTGCATTAATTTGGGCTCCTCCTAACCCAACAAGTGGTATCAGAGCTTCGTTAGGCGACTTTTCAGTGAAACAGGGGGTATCTTTCAGAACTGCCCAAATTTCAAAGTTGTTAAAATCAACTTTTGAATACACTAGGAGGTCTGTCTCGTTGAGAGGAGTCCAACAGTGTAAAGAACAGGTCCAAAAGACCTCACACATCCCTAGAAGCTCGGCGCGTGAGTCTCACTCTCACCATGGGCCGTACGTGCGAACCAAAGGTAAAAGATGAGCTGATGTCATCTTGTCGCCGACATCTGACGTTACGTTGCTGGCCACTGACGTCATCACCCTAAAATCGAGCCTTGCCACCACATTACTGAGCCTCATCGCTGCGATGCCGTCTACCTTCCACGTGTCAGCGCCACATCGTGCCATGTCAGCTACCACGCCATTACCACCAGTCTAGTCAACGTGCCACATCAACAAGTTTGACCTCCATGTCAGTGTTGACTCGCCATGTCAGCAACCCAGTTAAGCAATAGAATATTCCCTCCGTGACATAATATTATGACAAAATATTCTCTTGAATAGCAGAATATTCCTTGAGAGGTTTTGGTCAATTTTGAGAGCACTTTGAGCCAATTTTTGACGTAGGGAGAGTAGCCCATAGCTAAATCAACCATTTTGGATACAAGTGTGCTATCCATTTCTTTAGATTTGGATCCAAGTTTTGAGAGGTTGTAAGGGTGTTGTATTCCAAACTGTTTTAGCTGTCCTCAAAGAGAGGCTTTTTTGGTGGTTTCAGAATTTTGAAGAAGAATAGCTGAAGAAATAGCTTCATCAAGTAACCAAAGAAGAAGGAGTTCAATCTCTAATGCCAAGTTCAAGGTTGAAAAGTTCGATGGAAGAAACAACTTCGGCACATGGTGTTAATCATATTGTTTAATTTTGATGATGTCTAAAATATTATTTGAAAAAATTGGATTTTTTAATATACATATTATATATTATTTGACACAAAATATTATCTGTTTAAAATATATATTGTATGATATATTTATTACAAATATTATTTAAATGGAAATATTTTGAAAATATTACTATTCACGTTTTTGAAAAGTTCGGTTGGTCACTATTCATTTTTTGACGAAATTAATATTGATTAATTGTAGTATTTTGACAAATGTGATATTAGTGAGTTGTCATCTTTTGACAAATTAATATACTCACACGGAATGGTTGGTATATAGCAAAAATATTTAATTTATATTTTGCATGGAAAATGAAACATACTCAAGTGATGTTTGAAGGAAAATCATATTTTTAAAAAAAAATATAAATATATAAATATATATATTATTGTAAAAAGAAAAAGATGAGCTTGACGGTGGATTTTGCATCCTTGACATATATGTGTATATATATATATTACTATAATTAATAGAAAAAGTTAGCACAAAAGTTTGACAAATCCTTGTATATGTATATGATATTATATTCAAAAGTGTGAATTGAACATCTTGGTGACTTGCCAGCAAAAGTTTGTCAAAGAAATGATGAGCAAAGAAAAATGTGTAAAGATTGACAAAGAAAAAGGTGCCACATGGTGTATTCATTGAAAACCAAAAATAGATGCCTTTTGTCTGTCAAGGAGCGAGCTCATGTAATCCATGACGTCAGCAAAGAGCGTCCTACCTCCAACGGGTATATTTTTGGGTATAAATAAAAGTGTTGTGTGTGGAAAAAAATCAAGAACTTGAAGAGAAAAATTCTGTGTGTTCCAAAATTTTGAGTGTATTGCATTATGATCTTTCACATTCAGATTTAAGTATAGTCTTTGTTCTTACACTTTCATATCTAGTCTTTGTGAGAGAATTATTGTAAAAGAGCGTTGAGTACCTCTTATCCTTATTTATTATTTTGTGAAGGAATTTTGTAAGAGTGAGGAATTTATTATTGAATGAGGTTCAATAGATAAAAATAAGACCTGTGCAAAATCCACAGGCTTGGTGAAGCCTTGGTGGTGTATTGATTCCTTTTGATAGTAAAGAAATTCTCAAGGAGGTTCCTTGGGGAGTGGACGTAGGCCTAGCGTGCCGAGCCACTATAAATCTCAATGTTTGATTTTCTCTTCCTATCTCTCTTACTTTTATATTGATAATTATTGTTTTGCTTTTTATTTGTTAAAATTTTGAATATTGTGTTTATTATTTTTTAATACTGTAAATTTTTTTAGTAACCCAATTTACCCCCCTCTTGGGTTGTCTACTTGGGATAACATTTAGTATTAGAGCCTAGACTCTGTTTGTGTGACTTAATTATCTTAGAGTAGATCATGGCAACCCCTAGTTATTCCTTACTTGAGGGACAAGCATCAAATAGGCCACCATTGTTTAGAGGCACAAATTTCAGCTATTGGAAATGGTCCAAAAATGCCAAAATAGGCCACCATACATGTTCAATCTAATGATTATGAATGTTGAAAAATTATTGGCAATGGTCCAAAAATGCCAAAATCATAAATGGCCTTGAGGTACCAAAACTCGAAGATGAGTGGAATGAATCAGATATTAGAATGGCCAAAATTAATGTCAAAGCCACAAACATGTTGTATTGCGCCTTAGATGCCAACGAGTTCAACAGGATCTCTACATGTAAAACCGCAAGAGAAATTTGAGATAAACTTATAGTGACTCATGAAGGAACCAAACAAGTTAAAGAATCTAGACTTAGTGTGTTAGTTCATAATTATGAACTCTTTAAAATGAAGCCTTATGAAACTATTCCTCAAATGTTTACTCGTTTTACTGATATTATTTATGATTTAACTTCTCTTGGAAAAATATATACTAATGTTAAAATTGTAAGAAAAGTGCTTAGGTCATTACCAAAAAGTTGGGAGACAAAAGTCATTGCCATTACCGGAGCTGTCTAGAAGAGTTAACGGAATCTCTCTTAACTCATGAGCTCACAATGCAGGAAGAGGGAGACAACAACAAGAAGAAAGGAATAGCCTTCAAGTCCACCTTAAAACATTAAGAGGATGAAGAAGTAATTCAGATGATGATGAGGAAATGACATTCATCACTAGGAAGTTCAAAAGGTTTGTGAAAAAGAAATAAGGTGTGCGAAATTTTTTTAGAAAAGACTTCAACAATAGAGATTTTCAAAGAGGAGAAAATCACAAAAAATCTGAAGTTACTTGCTACGAATGCAGCAAACCTAGACATTATAAATCAGAATGTCTGGAACTTAAGAAACAATTCAAGAAAAATAAGAAGAAAGCCATGATTGCTGCATGGGGAGAAGATATCGATGAAAGTGACTCAGAAACCGAAGTTTGCAAAAATGAGGTTGCTAACCTATGCTTAATGGCACTTGGAAACAAAGATGAGGTAAATAACGAATCTTTTACATTTGATGAATTACAATAAGCTTTTAATAAATTACATGCTGAATTTAAGAAACTTAGTTTGAAAAGTAACTATTAAAAAAAAGCGATTTCAAGTTTATCAAAAGAAAATAAATCCTTAACTTTTAAGATAAATGCTTTACAAAATGAAGCCATGAAAATAAAAAAAGAAAAATGAGATTTTAACTCGAAAAGAGTCTTCAATTTCTGGAAAAAAAAAAAATTAGTTGTATTGCAAAAAGAAAATGAGTTTTTAAAAAAAGGAGCAAATTGTTTTGAAAGAAAATATTGAAGACTCGAAAAATACTCTTTCAAAATTCACTCAAGATAGAGAGACTTTAGATAAAAATTTTAAAAATCAAAATCGTACTTTTGGTAGAATCGAAATTGGATATAAATCTTTTTCAAAAGTAAAAACTGTCAAAAATGATTTTGTGTATGCATCTTCTAGTCACTCTCATCTCACATGTCATTTTTGTGGTAGAAAATGTCATATTTCACTTTCATGTCCTGAAAGAAATCCTTTTGCTAAAATAAAAAAGATGTGGGTCCCTAAGGACATTTCAAGAGTGTCAAATTCTAACTTTTATGGACCCAAGAAAATATGGGTACTAATAGAAAAACCAAATTTTTGTAGGTATGTTTCAAGACAAAATCCAGTAACGATAGATGGTATCTCAACAGTGCATGTTTGAGGCACATGACCAGAAATAAAACAATGTTCGCTACACTCCAACCAAAGGAGGGTAGATATGTAACTTTCGGCGACAATAGCAACGGTAAAATTATTGGTGTAGGAAGTATTGGTAAAAATCCTTCTCCCATTATTGAAAATGTTTTACTTGTTGAAAGTTTAAAATATAACTTGCTTAGCATTAGTCAATTATTTGATAAAGGGTATAGAGTTATTTTTTAGAAAACTCATTGTACTCTTGAGAACTCCTTAGAAAACAAAACTTTATTTGTAGGTTATAGACATGAGAATGTATATGTGTTTGATTTGCATAATTTGTCTTTTCATTTTAATATTAAATGTTTATCTGCTATAAATGATAATGGTTGGTTTTGGCATAGAAGATTAGGACATGCTCATTTTGATTTAATTTTCAAACTTTCAAAAAATGAGTTAGTCATTGGTTTACTAAAAATTGTTTTTGAAAAAGACAAATTTTGTGATGCATGTCAATTTGGAAAACAAATTAGAATTTCTTTTAAATCCAAAAATATTGTTTTAACTATTAAACCGCTTCAACTCTTGCATATTGATTTATTCGAACCGTCTAGAACATTAAGTTTAGGAGGAAAATCATATGTTCTTATTTGTGTTGATGATAATACTAGATATACATGAGTATTATTTTCAGTACACAAAAATAAAGCTTTTTTATAATTTCTCAAGACTTTGTAAAAGAATTCAAAATGAAAAAATCTTAATATTTGTAGCATTAGAAGTGATCATGATAGAAAATTTGAAAATGATGTTTTGATTATGTTTTGTGATGAGTTTGGAATTGATCATAATTTTTCTGCCCCTAGAACTCCTCAACAAAATGGTGTAGTTAAAAGAAAAAATAGAACTCTTGAAAAAATGGCCTGTACTATGCTTTGCGAAAATAATTTGCTTAAATATTTTTGGGCGGAAGTCGTTAACACTGTATGCTATGTTGTAAACCGAGCTATGATTAGACCTATTCTTAAGAAAACTGCTTATGAAATTTGGAAAGGTAGAAAACCTAATATTAGTCACTTGCATGCATTTGGTTGTAAATGCTTTGTATTGAATAATAATAAAGATAACTTAGAAAAATTTGATACTAAATTGGATGAATCTATATTTCTTGGTTATTCAATTTCTAGTAAAGCTTATAGAGTATTCAATAAAAGAACTCCACTTGTTGAAGAATCTGTGCATGTTGTTTTTAATGAATCTAACAACATTATTTCCAAGAATCTTGTAAGTAATGATATTATAGAACATCAATACAGCATGGAGAGCATTTACACAAAAGAAAATGAAGAAAATCCATTACACGAACATGAAGAAGAAATAACAATGGAGAAACTTCAAGAAATATATGTTTTTCTAGAAAATGACTCAAATCTACCAAAAGAATGGAAGTATGCTCATGGCCACCCCAAAGACCTCATCATAGGTGATGTGGCGGAAGGTATAAAAACTCATTTTTCTGTCAAAAATGTTTGTGGTAACTTAGTATTTGTTTCACAAATTGAACCAAAATCGTTTTTAGAAGCTGAAAATGATGAAAATTGGATTTTAGCAATACAAGAAGAATTAAATCAATTTGAAAGGAATAAAGTTTGGTTTTTAACTTCTCAACTTAAGGACCATCCCGTTATTGGTACAAAATGAGTTTTTCGAAATAAAATGGATAAATCCAGAGTTGTTATTAGAAATAAAGCTAGATTAGTAGCTTAAGGTTATAATCAAGAAGAGGGTATTGATTTTGATGAAACTTTTGCACAAGTTGCTAGACTTGAAGCTATTAGAATATTACTTGCTTTTGCATGTTTTAAAGATTTTAAATTATATCAAATGGATGTTAAAAGTACTTTTTTAAATGGGTACATTTCGGAGGAAGTTTATGTTGAACAATCTCCTTGAAAATCATAAATACCCATATCATGTTTTCAAACTTTCAAAAGCCTTATATGGCTTAAAACAAGCTCTTAGAGTTTGGTATGAAAGATTGAGTAATTTTTTACTTGACAAAAGTTTTTTTTAGAGGAAAAATTGATACAACACTTTTTATAAAAATCAAAAAGAAAGATATGCGAATTGTTCAAATTTATGTTGATGATATCATTTTTGGTGCTACTAATGAAAATTTATGCAAAGAGTTTGCTAAAGATATGTAGGGTGAATTTGAAATAAGTATGATGGGGGAGTTAAATTACTTCATTGGTCTACAAATTAAACCAACTAATGATGGAATCCATTTAAATCAAACGAAATATATCAATGATCTACTTAAAAGGTTTGAAATGGAATCATCAAAGCTTGCAGCAACTCCAATGAGCACATCAATAAAAATCGACAAAGATGAGGAAGGTAAACTTGTAGATGAAAAGAAATATCAAGGTATGATTGGTTCCTTACTCTATCTTACTGCAAGTAGACTCGATATAATGTTTAGTGTTTGTATGTATTCACGTTTTCAATCCGCACTGAAAGAGTCATACATCACCGCAGTCAAACGTATTTTCAAATATCTTATTGGCACTCCAAATTTGGGATTATGGTATCCTAAGGGAACCACTTTTGAACTTTTTGGTTACTCAGATGCCGACTTTGCGGGATGTAGACTTGATCAAAAAAGCACTAGTGGCTCTTTTCATTTTCTTAGACATTCTCTCACTTCTTGGTTTTGCAAAAAACAAAACTTAGTGGCTCTGTCAACCGCTAAGGTAGAATACATTGCCGCCGCTAGATGTTGTGAACAATTGCTTTGGATGAGACAATAATTTCAAGATTTTGGATTTTACTATGATCACATTCTTATAAAATGTGACAACACAAGTGCCATTAACCTTTCAAAACCACGCACTAAACATATGAAATAAGACATCATTTTCTAAGAGATCATGTACTCAAAGGTGACATTGAACTCGAATTTGTGCCAACAAATCGTCAATTAGCTGACATGTTTACTAAACCTCTAATTAAAGAACAATTTTGTTATATTAGAACTGAACTTGGTATGATGAATACTTTAATATAATGTTTATATTAAAAATAAATTTTTATAAATAAATAAAATAATAATAATTAATAAAATAATAATAATTATTATAAAAAAATATTATATACAAATATATATATATTCTCTCTCTTTTTTTTTCTCTCTCTCTCTCTCTCTTTCTCTCACCCACTCTGTCTCTATCTCTCACCCGCTCTCTTCCTTATTTTTTGTTTTCTCTTTCTCTTATTCTCAGACGATACCATCTTCATCCTCACCATTGGCCACAACCAACTCCACCATCCACAACATCATCCATCATCTTCATCACTACCATCATCCACTCAAATTCCTTACTGACTTACCAAGATTCACCACGATTCTACTTCCATCACCAATCTTCAACATCATTTCTGATTCATCAAGATCAATTACAGATCAGTCAAGCTCAGTTACTGATCCACCAAGATCCATCACCGATCTACAAAAATTCATCATCGATCTACATGATCTTCTCTATTCTTTCCGATCATCAACGTCATCTCCAGTCAACATGTTAAAATTATTTTTGCATTGCGTTATATTTTTTTATCTTGTTATATGTGTTCCAAACTCTCTTGGATTTAATAATGATTACTTCTACCTTGTCTGAAGAAATTATTTTTATTTGTATTTTCTCTTTTTATGCAAGTGCACTTGATATAGTTGTTTATGGCCGGATCTTAATGGTCCTTGGTATTATAGATTGGTAATCTTTTTATTTTAATTTATGTAATTTTTAGTGCATTAATTTAGGGGAAGACTCATATATTTTGAGATTAAAATAATTATTATAAAAAAAGGATGGCGTTTGTATATTCTGTGCATAATTTTAGAGGAAGTATATATACTTTTTTTTACTCATCTGCACCAAAAATTTTTTTTTTTACAAAGACAAAATTTTTAAAAATAAAAAAGAGGAGAGAAATGCTTGCAATTTTATTTCAGAAGGAGAAAATATTACTCGATTATATGTAAGTTTTCAGAAGGTTTCACAGATTTTTTTGTTTCACTTCTCTTAATAACTTTTCATGAGCCTCCTTTACATGTCTCTCTCTTATTTTGACTTCAGTGAGTCTTGACATTATAACCATTACATAATATTGCACCGCATTCTCCAACTGCTCTTTTTTCCTTTCTAGCTTTCTCTTCTCCTTACAAATATTAGCTAGTTGTTTTAACGAGTACACCTCATCTCTTCATTGCTGATTTTCTTGTATTCTTGCTTGTAATTGTCAAGCCATATTGGAAACTGCAGTCATTGTTTGTGTACTAAGAGCCATAATGTTATTAATAGCATCGATATCATTTCGATTACCAACAACACTAGGACTTTCATTTACAGGCATAGCGTGTGACTGCACCATTGGCAACCTCTCACTTACCTACAATATAGGCACCTCATGCATGTCCAAACCATTGATGGCTAAGGTAAGGAATGACATGATTACACTAGAAGGTAAAACAACTTTTTCTCTCCCAACACTTGACACTTTCGTATCTCTACCTATTATTCTTGTCATTTTTTATACACTTCACCGATCCAATACTCAATGCATATCTGCTCAAATATTTTGTTTGTCAATATTATGTGCACCCGAGATGCTCCAAAATCTCCACAATGATTCCGGCAAGACAGAAGGACCATTATTATATTTTTGACCTCTCAGATTATTTTATCAAATGTGTTTGTTTTCTCTTTTCATATTTTATTTTGATGATGTCAAAAAGGGGGGGGGGAAATATGATTTTGAAAATTATATGTTGTAGAGTTATCAAATATTTTGTTGATTTTAATTTTGTGTGAAAGTTATCAAATATTTTGTTGATTTTAATTTTGTGTGAAAATTATATGTTGCAGAGTTATCAAATATTTTGTTGATTTTTTTTTTTGGGTTGCCAAATCCATATAAATATTGCCATTATCAAAAAGGGGGAGATTGTTAATCATATTATTTAATTTTGATGATGTCTAAAATATTATTTGAAAAAATTAGATTTTTTAATATACATATTCTATATTATTTGACACAAAATATTATCTGTTTAAAATATTTATTGTATGATATATTTGTTATAAATATTATTTAAATGGAAATATTTTGAAATATTCGGCTGGTCACTATTCACTTTTTGACGAAATTAATATTGATTAATTGTAGTATTTTGACAAATGTGATATTAGTGAGTTGTCATCTTTTGACAACTTTAATATACTCACATGGAATGGTTGTTACATAGCAAAAATATTTAATTTATATTTTGCATGTAAAGTGAAACATACTCAAGTGATATTCGAAAGCAAATCATATTTTTTTTTAAATATAAATATATATATTATTGTAAAAAGAAAATGATGGGCTTAACGGTGGATTTTGCATCCTTGACATATATATATATATATATAATATGATATTATATTCAAAAGTGTGAATTGAACATCTTGGTGACTTGTCTACAAAAGTTTGTCAAAGAAATGATGAACAAAGAAAAAATGTGTAAAGATTGATAAAGAAAAAAGTGCCACATGGTGTATTCATTGAAAACCAAAAATAGATGCCTTTTGTATATCAAGGAGCGTGCCCATGTAATTCATAACGTCAGCAAAGAGCGTCCTACCTCCAACGGGTATATTTTTGGGTATAAATAGAAGTGTTGTATGTGGAGAAAAATCAAGAATTTGAAGAGAAAAATTATGTGTACTCCAAAATTTTGAGTGTATTGTATTCTAATATTTCATATTTAGATCTAAGTGTAGTCTTTATTCTTACACTTTCATATCTACTTTTTGTGAGAGAATTATTGTAAAAGAGCGTTGAGTACCTCTTATCCTTATTTATTATTTTGTGAATGAATTTTGTAAGAGTGAGGAATTTACTATTGAGTGAGGTTCAATAGATAAAAATAAGATCTGTGCAAAATCCACAGGCTTGGTGAAGCATTGGTGGTGTATTGATTCCTTTTAATAGTAAAGAAATTCTTAAGGAGGTTCCTTGGGGAGTGGACGTTGGCCCAATGTGCCGAACCACTATAAATCTCAGTGTTTGATTTTCTCTTCCTATCTCTCTTACTTTTATATTGATAATTATTGTTTTGCTTTTTATTTGTTAAAATTTTGAATATTGTGTTTATTATTTTTTAATATTGTAAATTTTTTTAGTAACCCAATTTACCTCCCTCTTGGGTTATCTACTTGGGATAACATGTGGCAATGCGAAGTCTTAGACATGCTTATCCAACACAAATTGGATATCACTTTGGAAGACAAACCTGCAAAAATGTTCGACAAAGATTGGATAAAGATCAATCGACTAGCTTGTGGTACCATTTGGTTATGTCTTGCAAAAGATTAGAAATATTCCGTCATGAAAGAGACGAATGCCAAAGATCTATGGAAGAAGTTAGAAGACAAGCACATGACAAAAGCATAGAGAATCGATTATACTTGAAGAAGAAGCTTTTGTGATTTTTAGTATAAAGACAGAAGTTTGATGTTCGAACACTTGAATGACTTTAACAAGATTCTTGCCGATCTACTCAATCTGAATGTTGAAGTTGAAGATGAAGACAAGGCTTTATTGCTGCTGAATTTCTTGCCAGATGAATATGAGCACTTGATTACCATACTGCTCTACGGGAAGAAAGAAATCAAGTTTGAAGATGTGTCTAACACATTAGTTAACAATGACTACTGAAAGAAGGATAAGAAGGCCCATTATCAAGAAACATCTGGTGGAGCCTTAGTTGTACAAGAAAGATCGAAAAAGAAGCAATCTAGGAGGGGATCATACAGAAGCAACAAAAACAGATCCCACTCTGTCTAAAGAATAGTCAACCAGAAGAATACCTGCTATAGATGAATGTGCCCTTTGTCAAAAGAAAGGACACTGGAAAACTGATTGTCCGAAGAATAGTGACAATGAGACATCTATCATCAGCCTTACTCAGGAGAATGAACTTGTGTTTGTATTGTTCCATTGTTTCAGTGCCATTCTAATGAATGGATTATGGATTCTGGATGTACGTTTCACATGTGTCCTAATTGGGATTGGTTTTCTGACTTTGAGAAGTTAGATAGTGGAATAGTTCTTATGGGTAACGACGTCATCTGTAAGACAATGGGAATTGGAAGCATCCAACTGAAGTTGCATGATGGAATAGTTCGAGCCCTGAAAAAAGTACAGTATGTACCAGAATTGAAGAAGAATCTCATTTCGCTGAGCACTTTAGCATTCAAAGATTTCAAGATTACCTTGGAAGGAGGAGCTCTCGAAGTAGTATCGAGAACTAGGGTAATAATGAAAGGAAACAAAAAGAAGAATTTGTACTTCTTGAAAGGGAGTACAGTTATAGGTGGAGCAGCCACCAATAGTAGAAAAAATGAAGAAGTTGACAAAGTTGATACAAATTACACGAAACCGAAAGTCAAGTTTGAGACAGCAGAACATTGTATAGAAGAAAAGATGGACTATGTGCATACCAATGCATGGGGGCCTTCCAGAGTTGCATCAAAAAAAGTTAAGTATTGTTTTGTTGCATCTATTGAAGAATATTCTCATTGTGTTTGGGTATACCTTATGAAGAATAAGAATGAAGTTGTGAATATCTTCACAACATGGAAGAAGATGATAAAAAACCAGACTGGCAGAAAATTGAAGACCTTAAAGATCAGCTAATGGTGGAGAGAACATTACTGATCTGCTAAAGGAACTTTGTGTCACGACCCAAACCCGCCCCTATGGGTTTAGCACCGTAACCGGCCAGTAATCTGAGATTACCGAAGGCCTGCTTCACAGTACAACAATAATACAAAGTACAGGGGCTAGCGGAAGCCAAAACAGTAATACAAGGATGTCCAATGAGCTGAGACAGTCTGTATGCAAAAAGACTTTTCAAAAGATATTCACATTCAAAACAAGACAGTATGTACATACATCATATACAGATATTCAGGTTAGGGACCAAATCCCCACCATAACAGTACAGTACAAGTACAGTCTATACAGTAATACGGAAACAGATACAAAAACAACGGGGAAATCTAAAACACCCTAAAAAGCCCTACCTTGAAGGACTTGGAACCTCTCAGCGAGGCACAGTAGTTGGCTTGACAAAAAGGAAGTTTCACCCAACACTCCTAGCTTCGGTCCGGTGCCTGGATACCTACATATATATATATATAAACAGTGAGCTAAAGCCCAGTGAATAACATATGCGTAAAGAGGTTAATAATGAATGTCCTTCCAGTAGTTAAAACAATCATTTGAATAGCATATCAGTTATTCGATCATAGCAGTCATAAGTGGTACATCCAATAGCAACAGTATAGTAGGTCTTAACAGACCGAACAGTCAGTTGATGGCCATCATATCAGTAAACAATAGTGGTTCCAACATGGGGACCGACAGAGATCTCTGTAACAATAGCAGTAACAGTTCAGTAACAGTAAATTGCTATGGATGCCACGAATACAGTTCATAAATAAGACAAACATTCATTCAGTAAACAATGTCATTTCATAGAGCAGTACAACCATTTGCTCAGAAAATAATCTCACTTGAACATATCTTTACAATATTGTTACTCACAAAGTACTGAGCTATAAGCAGCTAGAGCGTCCACGGATGCCAACCCTACACAGTTACAGAACGAACACACACACAAAGCTACATAGTTGAGAAATAATAACTTAATCCATAATTTGCCCCGGTGTGGTTCTACATCGATATCCTCCTTAAGATGCCTTAAAGATGCTCTAGGAATGCCTAGGATGGAAGGAGGATACAAACATGCACTTTTAAATACTTTACAAAATTTTCAGAAAACAGGGGTCACGCTCGAGCGTGTCTTTCTACGCTCGAGCGGACATGCAGACAAAGGATCCCTGCTCGAGCGCCACTGTCCTTGCTTGAGCGGACTGTAAAACATGGCAAAAGTACTGGATGCACGAAATTCACGCTCGACGGGCGCTCGACCCCCGCTCGAGCGTGATACACAAGTCCTTGATCGAGCGTGCATTCTCTAGCTCGAGCGGACTGTAAACACATGCAAAGTACTGGATACACGCATTTCACGCTCGAGTGTCACTTTTTCCGCTCGAGCGGACTGCATGAATTCAGTGTGTACGCTCGAACGTGGAGTTCCTCGCTGGAGCGTGAGTCCAAAATCTGGAATTTCCAGATTTGAACCACAAGCTCAAAATCAACTTTTAAAGCATCAAAACCGATCCTTTTGGGCTAATATTCTGGAAAACACTTCAAAACCCATAATATTACATATTTCAAAGATCAATTTGAGAAATCAAAGCCCAAAGGTAGTTCAATTAAACACCATTTTCAAATAAACTTCAAGAACACAAAGTGTATGAAACATGCATGTGTTCAACCAAATCCAAAGCTTCAAATACATGACCAAATGAGTCAATTCTATCAAAAACATGATGAATTCCTGGACTAGAACTAGAATGTAGACATGCATGCAAGGATTTCCATGAAAACAACTTTAAACTTCATGATATGCACACGCATGCATGATTTAAGCTTCAATTCAACAGTTTAAGCCATAACTTGGCTCCAAACTCCAACAATCCTCTAAACCATGCAAGAACCAACCCAAAATATGAACAAGAAGGTAAATTCTCTACCTTAAGTCTTGAATTCTATAGCGACCCCGGTCTGTTCCCATT
Source organism: Camellia lanceoleosa (assembly GCA_025200525.1). Classification (NCBI taxonomy): domain Eukaryota; kingdom Viridiplantae; phylum Streptophyta; class Magnoliopsida; order Ericales; family Theaceae; genus Camellia; species Camellia lanceoleosa. Next base: position 109,304,858 of record CM045768.1, on the reverse strand, counting down.
TGATTATTGTATCCGGACTTAGGTTCCGTAGATCCTAGCATGGTTTAATTGCTGTTGCCGTTCTTTAATTTCTCATTTTGAGTTATAGGATGTTTTGGGCAGGTCTGTTTCAGGTTGGTTGGGTTCGGAAACCAAATCTTGCTGTCCAGTTTTTGAGTTGGTCGCTCGAGCGAGGGTTTGGTCGCTCGAGCGAGGGTTGAGTTTTGTCTCTAGTGGCTCGAGCCAGGATTTCTTCGCTCGAGCGAGCGATTGCGTCTAGTATAGACCTGAGAGCAGAGTGTTTTCGCTCGAGCGAGCTTTTCTTCGCTCGAGCGAGCGAGTTGTATGTTTTCGAGTTCTTCGCTCGAGCGAGCATTCTGTCGCTCGAGCGTGCTTCGATTGCGCACTGGCGCATCGAGTTCTTGGCTCGAGCGAGCTTTTCTTCGCTCGAGCGAGTATTTCTTAGGTTCTGGTCGCCGGCGACCATGTCTTCGCTCGAGCGAGCCTGTCCAGTATTTAAACGCAGCAGCAGTTTTAAAACGTCCTTTTTCACAATTTTTGATCCAGAAACCCTAGTTCCGAGTTTCTTCTCTCTCAACTCATCTTTTCCTTGGGTTTGACCTATCTAGAGGGCGTTTCTAACCTAGTTCCTTCATTAAAAAGGTAGAGGAGAGTGAGGGCTTTCATTTAATCGGAGCAATTGTTGATTTGGAGCACTTTGGGGTTTTGAGCATCATCTTCGTCTTCTTCCTTTGAATTCTTCGCCTTAAGGTAGGGATTTCCTACTCCATTTATATGCTTTAATCATAAGTGTTGGTATTTTGGTATATGGGGGTGGATGGGTAATTTTGGGAGAAACCCTAGGTTTTGACTTAGATTAATTTGTGTAATTAATTTAAGGGAGGTTTGTGGAATTGAGTTTAATTCATGAATTTGGGGGATTATGAGATCAATTGATGTAGTTGGATATTTAATCACTCATCTGTAAATTGATATTATATATATTGCGTTATTTATTTCTAATTAGACATAATTGTTTTGGGCTATCGGTGGAGGATAGCCATTGATTGTTGTAGACCTTGCATGTGGCTTAGGTTTAACTGGAATTGAGTCATTTATTTGACTGTTGAATTAATACAGAACATTACATGTATTGATTATGTGTTGTATATTGCAAGTATTGATTATGTTGCATGTGCATTTGGTTTTGGAGGAGATAGGGGATGGACTCCCGGTTTAGGGGAAGAAAGGGGATGGACTTCTAAACCGAATTTGTTGGGGTTTAGGGGAAGAAAGGGGATGGACCTCTAAACCAGATTTGTTGGGAGGAGAAAGGGGATGGACTCCACTAGCATCACATATATGTGTGCTATTTGTTAATAGAAGTATTTCTATTTATTGTTGATATGATGCATCACCACTAGGTGTATCAGTTGGGAAGTATGGAAGTAAATGTGGTTGTGATTGATTCAATACCAGCATGTGTATTCGTTATGTTATAGAGAGGTTTAACTTAATTTGTTATCCCTGTTAAATCATTGAGAGATGAGATTCCCGTTGAGTTTTTGGCTAGGTTTTGAGCCATAGATGGAAGGTAAGATGTGCCATAGACAAGGTGTCATAGGCAATATAGATATTCGTGTCATAAAAATTGTAATTGGAATGTAGTGTGTTAACCATGTATCAGGTGCTAATGCTTTAGTTAATTCTTATACTTGGTTTAGTATTTCTCTACTGGGCTGTGGCTCACCCTATATGGGAACTTCATTTTCAGGTGCAGATGGTTTACTACCTCCAAGGACTTAGCTTGTGAGGAATTGAAACTCGAAGATTTGTTTTTAGTTTATTTGCTTTTATATGTAAACACTCAAGCCTAGGGCTTTATTTGTTTTTGAGTTAGAACTCATGGATTTGTGTCCAAGTATTGGCTTGGCAAGATGTAAGCCCGTAGGGCATTTATTTTAATGTTTTATTTCTTAAGACTCTGATGAATGGAATTATATTTCTTGTTTTAATATATTGGTGCATGTTAATATTATTTATTATGGGTTAATTTTGAGGGCGTTACAAATTCAAGATGTGGAAGCTCAATTATGCAAATTAACCTTCAATTCTTCTAGTTTCCAAGCCAATTCTAGATGAAATCAAGCTTTCCTCCCATCTCTCTCTCTCTCTCTCTCTCTCTCTCTAATCGGTTTAGGCTCAAGAAATGAAGTGAACAAAAGATGCAACACATGTGAATCAATCCTATACAATTGTCTAGCAAAGCCCACTTAGTGGCAAATTTGTAGATAAGTCCAACTTTTGTAATTTATCATTAATTAATCTAATTTAATCATACCAAATCAAATTTCAACTAAATTTATCATAAAATCACATAAATTCCAATTAGCATAAAACATTAATCAATTTTAGAGTCGGCCGCTGATAAGGCCTTCAATTCGTAGTTTGAAACATAAAACATAAACAGATCATTCAACAGTCAACAGATAGAAATGTACTTAAGCAATACACTCAATCAATCAGTTCAAGATTTCAGTCAATCAGTCATTTAACGTGCTTAATCATAGATCAGTACTAATCAGTGGTGAGGGTTGTCACATTCTGTCAGAAAGAAGGTAGAGTACATCACATCACTGAAAGATGAACTCCACAATAGTACGGAACGGCAAAACGGATGAACATTAATCAGTTGGAAAAGATGCTCTATATGCTTGCTCAATCCGGTTTAGGCAAACAATTTTGGGTTGAAGCTATGACATATGCCTGCCGCTTGTGTGTGAGAGAGAGGGAGGGGAAGCTATGACAATTTCAGGAAATAACCGATAAATTCGGGGTCGGGGGGTCAGGTCACCGTCGGGCCGGGTTCAGATTGCCATCCCTAGAAATAGCGGCTATTGTTCCACCTTGTTCACGCAAAACAATCTCAATTTCAAGTCTTTCAAGGTCACATAGCAATTCTTTCTACCCGGTGAGTAAATAGGCTAAATTTCCAATTGATTTCCGACTCAATGCATCAGCAACGGTGTTAGCTTTTCCTGGATGGTACAAAATTTGCAGGTCATAGTCTTTTATCAGTTCTAACCATCTCCGCTGCCTCATGTTCAGTTCTTTCTGTGTGAAGAAGTATTTCAAACTCTTGTGGTCTGTATACACCTCACATGTCGCCCCATAAAGGTAGTGACGCCAAATCTTCAGTGCAAACACTACTGCAGCAAGTTCTAGATCATGGGTCGGGTAGTTCTTTTCATGCGGTCTCAATTGTCAGGAAGCATATGTAATAACTCTGCCATTTTGCATTAAAACACATCCCAAACCCTTATAAGAAGCATCACTATATACAGTATAACCATCCGTAACTGAGGGTAAGGTGAGAACTGACGCAGTCACTAGTCGAGTTTTCAACTCTTGGAAAGCTGATTCTCTCTGATCGGTCCAGTCAAATGATATCCCCTTTTGAGTCAACTGTGTCAGTGGTAGGGCAATTTTGGAGAAATCTTTGACAAACCTTCTATAATACCCAGTTAAGCCTAGAAAACTTCTAACTTCGGTGACATTGGTCGGTCTAGGCCAGTTCACTACTGCTTCAATTTTCTGTGGGTCAACTGTAATACCATCCTTACTGATCACATGTCGTAAAAACATCACACTGTCTAGCCAAAACTCACATTTAGTTAGTTTTGCATAAAGTTTCTATTATCTTAGAGTTTGTAGGGCAATGTTCAAATGACGTTCATGTTCTTCCGTGCTTTTGGAATAAATCAAAATGTCATCTATGAACACAACTACAAATTCATCTAGGAATGGTTTGAAAATTCTGTTCATAAGGTCCATAAATGCAGCAAGTGCATTGGTAACTCCGAAAGGCATAACTAAGAACTCGTAATGTCCATACCTCGTTCGAAAGACAGTCTTTTCAATGTCCCCTGTCTTGACTTTCAACTGGTGGTATCCAAATCTAAGGTCAATTTTGGAGAACACTTGGGCACCCTGTAACTGGTCAATAAGTCATCAATGCGAGGCAAATGATATTTATTTTTCACTGTTACCTTGTTCAGTTCACGGTAGTCAATGCGGAGTCTCAGTGAGCCGTCTTTCTTTTTCACAAACAAAACTGGTGTGCCCCAGGGTGAAGTACTGGGCCTGATGAACTTCTTATCTAACAATTCTTGCAGCTGAACTTTCAACTCTTTCAATTCAGTCGGTCCCATTCTATAAGGAGCTTTAGATACTGGCTATGTGCTCGGAATCACATCAATGGTGAACTCAATGTCCCTGTCAATCAAATCCCCTGGGAAATCATCTGGGAAAACATCTGGGAATTCTTTGACTATAGGAATACTATTCACATCAGTGTTAGCATCAGTAGGTACGGTCAATACAGAACATAGATACCCCTTACATCTCTTTCTAATCAGTTTAAAAGCTTTCATGGATGAAATCAGATATGAGGAGATACTACTCCAACTTCATTAAACACGAATTCAGGTAAACTAGGTGGACGGAAGACAACTTGTTTTGTTATACAGTCTATGGTAGCATGATATTTTGTTAACCAGTTCATTCCCAATATTACATCAAAATGGTCAATGTTCAATGACAATAAATCAATATACAAATATGCATCTCGAACAATGATCTCACATGCAGGGTACATATAAGCACAAGTCATGGATCCCCCAACAGGTGAAGATACAGCTAACAGATAGTTCATAGGTTCCAGTGGTCTATTTAATTTTCGCGAAAAAGCATGCGATACATATGAATGTGTAGACCCCGAATCAATCAGAACATATGCATTTTGAGCACAAATTGAGAGTATACCTGACACAACGGTCTCGGTATTCTATACATCTCCCGGTACGAGTGCGAACACGCGGCCTTGCCTCATAGGCTCCTTTCCAGTGGCTTTAGGGTTGGGTTTTGGTGCAGCAGTTGCGGCTGCGGCGCTGGCTGCAGCTTTACTATTGCCCGGAGGAGCGAAAGGGCAATCTTTAACCATATGGCCCACCTTGCCACACCTGTAACAAGCGCCTGAAATTTTATAGCAAACCCTTTTATGTTTCTTACCACATTCAGAACAGGGCGGTATGGAACCACTTCCCTGACTGGAGCTGGTTGTTGACCCTGTATTCTGCTTTTTGTTCAATGGATTATTTCGGCCTTTCCTAAACTTAAAACCCCGTCTTTTACCACGCCACTCGGTCGATGGTGTTTCAGTCTGATTCAATGCCTCGTTGTTTGACTCAGCCATTATTGCTCTGTCAAGAACATCTACATACTTAAGCAGTTTCAAAACATTAATTCTATTAAGTATTTCCACATTAAGGCCACCTTTAAACTTCCTGGCCTTTTTGTAATCAGTGTCAACCATGTGCGGTGCATATCTGGCGAGTTCAGTAACTTTGACTCATACTCAGCCACAGACATGGTACCTTGTCTCAGCTGTTCAAACTCAGTCACTTTTTGATCCCTGACACACTGAGGGAAGTATTTCTCAAAGAAGGCTCCTTTAAACTGAGCCCAAGTCATAACAGTGTCGGTGTCACGGACAAGCATCCACTACCTTCTGGCATTTTCTTGTAAGATGAAGGTAGCCAGTAGCACTTTGTGTGCTTTAGAACACGAAAAGACTTCAAATAATTTTTGGTTTCTAGCACCCATGCTTCGGCCTTCAATGGTTCAAGGCCTCCCTGAAATGATGGCGGTTTCATCTTACTGAACTTCTGTGTTAGAGTAATGATGTCATCATTCACATTCTGTTCCGGCTGTACCGGAGGAGGTGGGGGTTGTTGGTTCTGTTGCTGTTGTTGCCTTAAGGCCTCAGTTAGCAATTTAACTGTTCTTTCCAATCTTGCCATTCTGGCTTCGGATGATTCAGTTTCATCAGTAGTTCTTGCATTATCCATTTCACTATATGCAACATAATAATAATAAACATAGGAAGTTGCATACTTTAAACACATTAACACATTAGCACATATATTCATATCATGGCCACACACACTTTTTCAATGTTAATGCAATGCCCTAATCACTTTTCTAGGACATCTTATAGCTCATTTGCGCACGTGTGTGTGGTATAACTCGTGGTTTAGTATCGCTCTGATACCACTCCGTCACGACCCAAACCCGCCCCTATGAGTTTAGCACCGTAACCGGCCAGTAATACGAGATTACCGAAGGCCTGCTTCACAGTAAAATAATAATACAGAGTACAGGAGCTAGCGGAAGCCAAAACAGTAATACAAGGATGTCCAATGAGCTAAGACAATCTGTATGCAAAAAGACTTTTCAAAAGATATTCACATTCGAAACAAGACAGTATGTACATACATCATGAACAGATATTCAGGTTAGGGACCAAATCCCCACCATAACAGTACAGTACAAGTACAGTCTATACAGTAATACGAAAATAGATACAAAAACAAAGAGGAAATCTAAAACACCCCAAAAAGCCCTAGCTTGAAGCACTTGGAACCTCTCAGTGAGGCACAATGGTTGCCTTGACAAAAAGGGAGTTTCATCCAATGCTCCTAGCTTCGGTCCGGTGCCTGGACACCTACATATATATATAAACAGTGAGCTAAAGCCCAGTGAATAATATATGGGTAAAGAGGTTAAGAATGAATGTCCTTTCAGTAGTTAAAATAGTCATTTGAATAGGATATCAATTATTTGATCATAGCAGTCATAAGTGGTACATCCAATAGCAATAGTACAATAGGTCTTAACAGACCGAACAGTCAGTTGATGGCCATCATATCAGTAAACAACCACGTAAATTCTGTATTTCTCTCTTATGTGTGTTTGTTTGTATCAATCTGGACTTCCCCTAACCCAACAAAGTGAGCAAAAGAGTCTCACCAATTGGGGAGTTGCTTCTTGTGAATCAATATCACTACTCTTCTTTACATCATTTATTAAAAGAGTGTTCTCATTATTGCTTTCATATACAGGGAGTCATTAGTTAAAATCTAATAGTACGTCGAACTTTATTAGATATTAGGGTCAACTATTTCCAATAAATTTTTCTATCCACCTTCTTTTATTTTATGATTTTTTGTTATATTACAATTTGAGCAAGAAGGATTTAGATAAGCGTTGAAATAGGGGACTGCAACATGGTCGCAAGTGCTCCTTCATTAAGCTTGTGGAGTACATGTGATTGCCTACTAACCTCACATATCGAGTGATGTAGGTAATCAGGACTCCTACTGTAGACCATCTAAAAGTGTGCGTGGTTCACTCTTTTTAGTAATTTTTTTGTTGATTTTTTTTTTTTTTCATCTTTAATGATTTTTTTTTTTTTTTTTAAAAAAAACTTTATACTTTTAGATTTTAATTTTCTAAGTGAACCGAAAAAGTAAATTTTTTAAAAGAAGTCCAGAAAGAATAAAAAAAAGAAGGCGGCAAAAACAAGTTAGCTTTTTTGGTTTTATTTTTGCCTCCGGTGAACTTTTTTAAAAAAAAAATTTTTTTGATTGTTTTTGGTTGCTGGAAAAAAAACAAAAAAAAAAAAATTTGACATAATGCAAGGCAAAAAAAAAAAAAAAAAATCACTCAAAAAAATATGTGATTGTTTTAGGTTGTACGTCAAACTCACACTTATCAATTGGTCCACAAATCCGTGATCAAGCAACCATCTGGGGCCTTACTAACAGCTCCACAGAAGTAAACCAAGCCCAATACTTTGAGAAAGCCCACTACATGTAAAGGTTCCTTCAAAAGTTCATGATCAGGTTAAAAAAATCATTTCTTATCATCATCATCATTAAAAGGTTGTATTGAACCACAAAAAAATAAAAAAATAAAAAAAATAAAATACAATAATTAGCGACAATCATTAGCACTTTGGAACAACATTTTTTTGGATATTTACTCATAAATGTTGCTTTATCTATTTATATTTTACTTCATCCAAATTATTTTTTTATATTCTAATAAATCATATAGATGACATAATTATCAAAATATTCATAATAATAATAGGATGAAGTATGCATTAATATTCCCATTGACAGTATAAATATTTTATATGTGAACATTCACACTATCAGATTTACTTAATGTGAATATTTATATCACCAAGTTAGTAAGTGTTCAAAAATATATTTGTAAGGGTAAAATTGTCCATAAAATATCTTAAATATGAGAATTCGGATTTGATGGATCAAATATTTAAAATAATAGGACTTATTGAAATAAAAAAAAATATCTTATGGACTAATTGAAAAACAAGTACTTAAAAGAGGATAGTAAGTAATCTGTAAGTGTGTAATTTTCATCGATAAAAATACAACAATAATACTTTTGACAACGAATATATTTTGTTTCTAAATTTTTGTATGGCTTTGTTTGGTTCCAATTTAAAAAAATTATTTTTAGATAAATTTTCATTTGTTTTTACTAAACTTTTTTTTTTCATATATATATATATTTAGATACATCAAGATTAGATGTATTTAAAAGTAGAAAAGTTTAATCAAAATATGAAAACAAAATTCACTAAAAACAAACGAAAACTCTAACAAAAATATGTATGAATTTTTGTTGAAATTTTCATTTGTTTTTATTGATTTATTTTTAATATTAAGATAATTTTTTTACATATATATTGATTAAGTACATTTAAAAAGTACAAAAAATTAACTAATATATATATATATATAAAATCATAAAAAATAGACGAAAACTCATCTACTTGTTTTTAAAAAATAAATAAATAAAACAAAACAGACGCTTGTTACGGTGCGAAAATCAACTCACATTTCACATACACCCAACACCATATACAAACACACTTACACACAAAAGTATATATGTGCCCCTGCATTTTCCTATTCCATTCCCCATTAATGGACTGGACCTGAATCATGTTCCGTATTAATATGACGTATAAATTACAACATAATTTCTGATCCATTTTTCAACAACAATAAAAAAAATGGGTTCAATTTGATCATATAATACCTCAATAACAATTTAATTTTAGCAACATTACCCCTCCCCCCCCCCCCCAAAAAAAATAAAATAAAATAAAATAAAATAAAGTAAAATAAAATATAGCATATTATCAATAATTATAAATCAATTTCAACACATTATCAATCATTTCAATTAAATTTGAGCAAATAATCTATAGTTGTAATAGAGAATTTTTTTATTTATTTAAAAAAGGGGAGTTTTTTTTAATTATAAATATTCTAAAAAATCAAACTATTTATCAAAGTAACCCCTGTTCAAATTATTTATCAACCTAATATATTTTTTAAAAAATGTAAATTCAAAATGCGAGTTCATCGTGAAATCGCATGTTCAAAATGCGATTTTATGGTGAAATAGAATATTGAAGATGTAATTTCATATTAACTTGGCTTACTGATATATAGATGTGAGCTATGTAAATATAAAATTGTATGTTCAAAATGCGATTTCACTACGAAATTATATTTTGGACATGTGATTTTAAAAAATGAGTTAGTTTGATATATAGTTTGAAAAGTTGATTATTTACATAAATAGTTTAATTTTTTGGAATATTCAAAAAAAAAAAAAAACAAAGGCCCATAGATAGTTAAATGGTCAATAAAACGGTGGGGGCAAGAAAACAACAGGTGATCTTTAGTCAATAATCTAACGTGTGTTCAACCATCATGGTCAAGCATCTCACAACTACCAAACATTAGGGTTGTCAATACAAAAGCTAATTGAGAAATTTGTATAAAAATGCATATATCTATTGAGCTATACCTGAGAGTTGAGGGGTGCCAACTATGGGGATATATTTTTGAGTACCAACACGTGGCAAGATGACGCCGATATATCAGTCGAGATGCCACGTGTCTTGGTCGTAACGCCGAGATGATCTCGGCATGGCCGAGGTTATCTCCAAAGATATCAGAATCCGAGATAAACGGATAAGGGACAAGAGTCCTAGAATAAGAAAAGACTTCAAGATAGATAAGGCTATTGTTCTTAGGGAATCTATCATTATCTCTTCAGGAGTCCAAAGTAAGTACTGAATGGGAGTCCATAGAAGTCAAGCTTCTATCGGGACTGGGATTGAGTTAACTATAAAAGAGAGGCACCCCCATAGGTCTAAGGTACGCAATTTATATTATGAATAGTGAGTTTGCATTATTGATTATCTGTGAGAGATATCCTGACTTGATCGTCGGAGTGCCCTTAGGTGAACGAACCATCGCCAGAATCTTCTCTTTCTGTGACAGGTTAGACAGGTGTCATCTATTCTGCCAATGCTCTCCAACTAAATACTAAGTTGACAGTGTGGTTAGATTTTCACCCACACAATTTACAAGTTAAAGTTAAACCGAAATCATTGTTTAACACTTGTTGAAATTTGTGGACAATTTACAAGTTGAAGTTAAACCGAAATTATTGTTTAACACTTGTTGAAATTTGTGGACAATTTACAAGTTAAACCGAAATCATTGTTTAATACTTGTTGAAATTTGTGGACAATTTACAAGTTGAAGTTAAACTGAGATGATGTCTAACACTTGTTGAAATTTGTGGACAATTTACAAGATTGAGGACTAAGGTTAAACACTTGTTGAAATTTTATATTTACAAGGAGAAATCAAGATTACACCGAGAAGGGTAGTTAGGTACTTGCCGAGATAAATCATCAGTTTGTACAACCGAGGTGTGTCACCCCGAGAAGGTTGCACAAGGATTGAAGTGTATATTGAAGCTATGCAAAATATTCTAAGTATGAAAGCATACAAGGCAAACATGCAAGCATTCAAAAGCAAAAGAGTTGTATTAAGAGAACGTCGACGATGTAAAGAGTTTTACATTACTTCAGAAAGGGAAAAAACAAAACATAAAACTAAGGCTCCTCAGCAGTAGCAGTTAGTTGAGTTTGAAGTTTAGACGATTGTTGAGAGGACGGCTCGGCAGCCTTTTCCGTCACGAGCTCGACATCAATTTGGACAAGGGTTTCATCAAGGCTCTTGTCGGCAAAGGGGACGTCGACTGATGTCTTCTCAGAAACAGCATCTCTGAGAATCTCATTACCCTCTTCATCTTGAGTCAAGTCTAGGACTTGCTCATTCTGAGAAGGGGACTTGGCCCCATCAGCATCTTTTGGCTTTCTCACCAAGGTCTCATCCTCAGATTCGGAGTCATCATCAAATTGAGCTGGAGTTGGAGTTGGAGGGAATGGAAGAAGAATGGCGTCGGCGTTTCTCAAAGGCGAGTCCTCAGGGACATTAAGCTTTTTTAGAAGGGACATCCAACCAAGGGTGAAACCCTTGTTGCATGCCTCCTTCACTTGCTTTTCGTAGGCCTCCGTGACATCGGCCATGCCCTAGGCATACGCCTTCTCGTCGGCATCCTTGATTTCGGTCTCTTTGGTGGCCAGGGCATCTTGAAGCTCTTTTTGGGCCTCGGCCATCTTGTCCTCAGCCTCTTTTAGCTAGACTTGAAGAACTTTGTTTATCGCCTTAGCAGCACCCACCTTTTCTTCGACCGCGTCCTTTTCTTTGATAGCAACCTCGGCCTGATCCTCCAGGGTCTTCATCTTTGACTGCAAATTTTTATTAATTTTCTAAAGACTGGAGATCTCCCTCTTTTTCTCGGCCAGCTTCTCCCGATTCTCAAAAGATTGAACAGAGAAAGAATAGGCATACTGGATGCCCTAAAAAAAACACAAGACAAAAGTTATTGCAAAATCTTCTAAAGTACAGGAAATGAAAAAATTGTCAGGTAAGGACACTCACTTGAACAGAACGTTGGAGCATCAGAGCATAATTTTCATATTCGCTCAACTCGGCATTCCGATCAAGATCGCCGGACAGAAGTAAAGCGGTACTGAGCGCTACGCTGATGTTGATGTCATCGGTACTATCGGTAGCCAAGACTGGCTTATCCTTCAGAGTAATTTTTGGGGCCCAAGGAGCAGCATGTTTTTGAGACCCCGAGGTTGTTGCAAAATATGACCTCCGCTTTTTTTATTTTGGCGATTCGGATGGTTAGGCCTCAGAGCGCCTCTTCCCAGCAGAAGGTTGAGATTTGTCACTCTCAGCCAACTTGGAGATCAGCAAAGTATCCTCAGACTCAATCTGAGTAACTTTAGCCTTTGGCTGAATCTTTTTTTATTCTTTTTGGCTTTGAAGGCTGGGTTGGAACTGGTTGGGCATCAACATCAGTTGGAATGTTAGCCAGGAGATCTTTGGCAACTGGTTTTAGGCGACCCATCTCGGTAGAAGAAACTGTTCGGCGTCAACGGCGGCGTTGGGATATTGGAATCAAGTATGGAGCTGAGGTTGACGGTTGCTCAGATGGATCAGAGGTTGATCCTTGGTTTATCCGAGATGTGGACGCGGTTTGTGGAGTTATGGTAGAGGGTGGAGAAAGGCTTTTTTTCTTCCTCCTAAGGATGTCGGGCAGAGCTGACTTGTATGTTAGAATAAAATTGAGAAGCAAAGGCGCCTTCCATTTATGGGCTGGCAAGTCCAAAAGTTTTTTCAAATCCTTACTGGGAATGAAGGATTGGCGAAAGTTTTTTGGTGGTTTAGGAACAGCTGCAAGAAAAGCAAACATTAAGAAATAGATAAAGTATGAAAGACTTTAAAAAAAAAAAAAACAAGTAGGTATGAATGCAGGGCTCTTACCATTACCCTTTACAAAGACTGATCGAGGAAGAGGGAAGAGATGGAGGTCTTCATCTGGAGCGAACTCCCAGTTCCCCAAAGTAATGAAATAATCGTCCCCAGCTCTCTTGTTGGAGTCAGGGAGGTCGGCAACGATTTTGTATTCAGTGGACCTCGGCTTGAGATAGTAAAGGTAGCCGGTGTCTTTTTTGAGGCTACACATAGTATAGCAATATTGGATGTCTGCTAATGTGATCCTAGCGTTTTCTTGTTTGGCTAAGGCTATGATACCATTGATGGTTCGATAGGAATTGATGGAAAGTTACATTGGGTTCAACTTGTAATAATGAAGTATTTCACGGAAAAGGATGTTGAGTGGGAGCCGAAGTCCACACTCAATGAAGGCTACCACAGGGAAAGGCATGGAGTCATCAGTAGGCATGATGGAGTCATCATCCCCAGCCAACCTCAGATGGACGTCGGCTGGGATTTCAAACTCTTGTCTAAAGAATTTGAGCTTGGATGGGGTGTCTATCCTATGTTTCCACATACCTATGATATCGGCTTAATCGAAAGGGTTGGATTTCAGAAGATGTTTTGAAAGGGTCATTGGGACCTCGGCAAACACTTAGGTAAATACAGGTTTCAGTTTTTTCCTAAATTGTAGGTTCTATAGACAAATTCCAAACCTAAGTCTATGGAAACGAAGATTGAATGCACAAATTTGGAAAAGACACCAAAAAAAAAAAAAAGAAAAAAAAAAAGAACAAGTTTCAGAATCAAGAACATAGTGAGTACAAGGGGTACAAGGTCAAGAACAGTGGCAAAGAGTGCAAGAAAATGGTGAACAATGCGTGTATTCAAGACATGGGCAAGGGCAAAATCATGGAATAAACACACTCAGATATAAGATTCACAAATCGAATGTTTAAACAAAGCAGTAATGGCAACAAGTAGTAAAGAGCATCAAAGAATTGAAAACGAAAGGAACAGTGGCTTACCAGAAAAAGTGAAGCCGGTATGAAGATCGCCGAAGTCAGGCGATGGTTATAGAAGTAACAAAACGACGAAAGCTTCACCAAGAGGGAGGAATGATGGCAGTTGCAGAGCTTGAAGTCTGGAATAATGGCAAATTTAAGAGAAAAAAGTAAGAGAGAGAAAAAGCAAGAGTATCGAATGAAAAGTGAAGAACTGAAAGAAGAGGGAAATTTTTTTTGTTAAAACTTGAAACAACGGTAAAAAAGGGCAGTTAATGCGCCTAGAGCAGCGAATGCATCAGACGGCGCATGCAGGCGCAAGACGGCTTACAGGCGCGTCATAGGCACGATCTAATGAGGATAAGACGCGTGAATGAAACGATTGAATAGTGATGCATGACAGCTCATACGAGTGAAGGAATTCACTAGAATTCTTGTTCTTTAAGGGAGACATGTCGGCCTTAAACAATGATCTCAGCTAAAATGATTTAAGCCGACGTACTAGAACGAGGTACCGATATAGGTTCTATCACCTCAGAATGCCAAGATAATAGAACCTACGGGGCAATTGTGGGAATATATTTTTTAGTACTAACACGTGGCAAGGTGACGCCGATGTATCAGCCGAGATGCCACGTGTCCTATTCGTAACGCCGAGATGATCTCGGCATGGCCGAGGTTATCTCCAAAGATATCGGAATCCGAGATAAGCGGATAAGGGACAAGAGTCCTAGAATGAGAAAAGACTTCAAGATAGATAAGGATAATGTTCTTAGGGAATCTATCCTTATCTCTTGAGGAGTCCAAAGTAAGCACTGAATGGGAGTCCATAGAAGTCAGGCTTCTATCGGGACTGGGATTGAGTTAATTATAAAAGAGAGGCACCCCCGTGGGTCTAAGGTACGCAATTTATATTCTGAATAGTGAGTTTGCACTAGTGATTATCTGTGAGAGATATACTAACTTGATCGTCGGAGTGCCCCCGAGGGGACAAACCACCGCCGGAATCTTCTCTTTCTGTTGCAGGTTAGACATGTGTCATCTATTTTGCCAGTGCTCTCCAAGTGACTACTAAGTTGGCAGTGTGGTCAGATTTTCACCCACATACCAACAAATTCAGCAAAGAATCAATAATTACAAATCAATTTCAACATATTATCAATAATTTTAATTAAATTTGAGCAAATAATCTATAGTTATATGACAATAGGTCAAAAATTTATTAAAAAAAAAAAACCCCACATTACTTAGACAATAAAGAATAATACTTGAGATCCCCAAAATTTACACCCTCACAATCCCCAATTAATTTATGACCACTTATTATTTATTTATTTATTTATTGCTCTCTCTCACAAATGTATGTAAGGGTATGGGTCCTGGGTCTAGTGGTGGAGCCAGAAAATTAAATTAGAGGAGGCACTTATTAATTACAATAATAAAAAAATTTATGAAAATATTTCACGCAAATTTTTACGATTGATTTCGAGAAATATCAAAAAAATAATGTTATTTATAACTAGTGTATCATGGACAATATAAAAAAATATATACAAATATAAGTCTTAAAATAAATTATAGGGTAAATTACATATACACCCCTGAGGTTTGATTAAAATACGAATCATCTCTTGTGATTTTGGAAATTACAGTCCACTCCTAGAGGTTTCTAATTCCATAATAAATTGCTCATTTTATTAATAAATCATCAAGTCAATTAACAGTTTTTAATGATATTAGAAATATGTTTCAATTAGTAATTTAGGTAATTTTATTATTGTATAGAAGAGTAATTATAAATTTCATTTTTTTAGTTAATTCTGTTAAATAAAAAAATACTAACAAAGAGGTATTTGTAATTTTCCAAACCACACGGGGCAATTTATAATTTAAGCAAACCTCATGAGGTGTATTTGTAATTTACCCTAAATTATATAATGATAAATTATTTTTTTATACAAAATTTGATTAAAAATTCAATATAATGGTAATACCACATCATCATTGGTATATGATATCACCAACTAATAATAAGTAAACACATAGAGAATGAATTTCACATATCAAATATAATTAACAATCTAATAAATTTCATATTTTTATAGTGAGATTACTTATAATTGTATGTCAATAATAATGACATCACTGTTATATTCAAAAAATTTCATAAATTTTTTTTTTATAGATAATATGGTTTATAATAGTCTTTTTATTTTCAATCAAAACAACCATTATTATTCTCATAATTTTTAAAATATCATTAATATTTCACTCTAATAATATTTTTATAATTTTTTTTATTTAAAATAGTTTCTTTATATTTGTAAAAAAGAAAAAAAAAAATTTCCAAAATTTTTCCCAAAATTTTTCCAAAATTTTTCCACTGCCTGGGTCCCTATCACAGCTGGACAATAAAATAGTCAATAAAACTTAAAAGGGATGGGTGGTTCAATCTTAAAAAAAAAAAGGAACAAAAAAAAAAGAAAAAAAAAAGATTGGTGGCAAGGGAAAAGAATGTGTAATCTTTAGTCAATAATCTCTGTGTGTTCAATTGGTGCTGACAAAGCTAATCTCTCATATTACACCAGACGAGATCAAATAATGATCAAATTCCCTGTATAGTCTACTTCATTTACTTCTTGTTAGTCTCAAGAAAACCAAACAGCAATTTTTTTTAATGGGTTTGTTCTTCTTTTTCAACTAACATGGTCAAGCATACTTATTTTATTTTATTTTTATCAGTAAAAGAATTTTTATTGATGAGCGTAAAAAGTATCATAAAGTGATACATCAATAACGAAGAAAGCTAGTGCTCAAGCATCACAACCCAATGTGATAATCCCAATTAAGTTGGCACCCACACATGAGTCCAATCATTTACTAGCACAACACCGAGGTTGGTAAGATATACTTGATCAGGCATACTTGATCACAATTATCTAACATTAGGGTTGCCAATACAAAAACAAATGGAGATTTTTTTATATTTATAAATCATATTGTTGACACCACATTTTATTTTTTTGTTGATTGTGCCCTATTGATTATGGCCAAATTAAATTATGGTCTGTCGATTGAAACCATAGACTATTTTTAAAGAATAATTTTAGTCACATTTGTTATTATTATTATCCCAATTGACAGGCATGTTGATGTGGTAACGTGGTATGATAGCATGTTAAATTAATGGAGAGCCACAAAAGTTAGCCATTGCAATAATTTGAAAGTTAGTTACTTGAATCAATGAATCAAGATTAAGTTAAAGCACAAAATTTGCAAATTGATTCATATCAAACATGGGTTATGAATGATGTTGAGGAAATTATGGCCTGTTGAGAAAATCATGGCATGTTGAGAAAATCACAAGTTTGATTACCCCTCCCCTTCTCTCTGGCTCTCATGTAGTTGAACCTATAAATAAGTTAAGAGAGATACAAAGAAAGACATCCAACACAACTCACACATTGTGATTAATAGGAATAGCTTCTATATAAAAGTAGCAACTTAGTATTTTAGGAGTATTTTAGCTATAGCTAGTTACTTTTTCTCTGTCAATTATTATGTTTCTCAAGTTTCTGTTCTTATTTGAAGTTAATGTAATTTGTAACAAGTGACATTAACTTTGATTAATACAAATTTAGTTATCTTTTTCTCATATTCTTCTTTATTTTTTTTTTTGAACGACAAATAAGAAACTTTATTAATGAATGGAAAGAGTACAAGGTATCAAACAAACATCAATAAAGAGAGGGAAGTGCAAAAGTATCACAATAGGCTAAATGATCTCAACTAGGTTGGCACCAAAGAACCCATCCTATTATTTGCTAACACCTCCAAAGTTGGTGAGAAACCAACCAACGAAACAAAACAAACACCTCAACAACACTCCAACAACTAGCATAATAGCAGAAACAAAGCCCACAGAACAGCATAACAAAATAGAAACCAAGTCTCCACCAGCATAACCAGCAAACTTAGCCACACTCCAATAACTAGCATAACAGACCCAAAATAAAGCTCACAGAACAGCATAACAAAACAGAAACCAACTCTCCATCAGACTTAGCCACCAGACCCACATAGCTACAAACAGAACAGAGACAGACTTGCAAACAGAGCAAATACAGGACTAGATCAACTCAAACTGCATAGCAAGAGAAATGGTTAACATTGTAAATTACATGCACCCCACAAGTCTCCATCAAAACAGATTTTCTAAGTCTTTCCACCTAAATAGAATCTGATTTGTGAAATGTTATGAAGGAAGTCATCAATCAAGAATGAAATCCCCTTGGTTGCAGCTTTATACCAGATAACAATTCTTGTGATGATGAGCTCCTGTAATTCCTGCAACTTTGGTTGAGAGCCTTAAAAGAGGCACTCATTTCTGTGCTTCCAAATTGACTAAAGAGTCACTGGAGGAATTGCACTCCAAATTCTTCTTTATTTAATTACCTTTAAAGAAATTCTTAATCTATTTGAGGCATAAAATTTAATCACAAATCTGATATATTTTTGTTTTGCAAAAGCTAAGTTTTGTTTGTCGATTGGCTTTTGTCAATTAACCTTAACCAAATTTTTGCTAACACATACATATATCTATAGAGTTATATTGCAAACCCTATACATAGTTTTGCCATTGTTGGTGGGTGCCGGGAGATGGTGGGGATGGCAAGGTGGTGGTTGGATAGGGAGGGTAGTGGTGGCAACT
Source organism: Camellia lanceoleosa (assembly GCA_025200525.1). Classification (NCBI taxonomy): domain Eukaryota; kingdom Viridiplantae; phylum Streptophyta; class Magnoliopsida; order Ericales; family Theaceae; genus Camellia; species Camellia lanceoleosa. The sequence continues at coordinate 109,286,568 of CM045768.1, read as the reverse complement.
GAGTCTACAATGTTGGATGTTGGGTTTTGATTTGCACTCGATGTGTCACCATAGGACTGGTATTGTGTAAGCATGAGTGTGCTTCTATGGGTAAATTACACCAATGAAGATGATGAGTAAACATAAACAAAATTATCTATCATTTGTTAGTGGCTATAAGTAGAAATAGAAAAATGTTTGGAATACACAGCAATTTAAGGTTTAATTTGTTTAAAAGGCTAAAAACCCTATTTTTGTTTATGTAATTTTCTCTGACAATTATTTTGTATAGGAATAAGCTAAGTACATAGATTATATATCACCAAATGAATTTTATACTACTTACATAAATGCAAATAATAACAGTGAAATTCATATTGATGATATATAAAAACCTCTTTATACCCATATACCTAAAAAATGATTCATCTTAAGCATTCACGAAGGAGTCAAAACCCCATAGGAAACACAACCCTTCTTCCCCACCATGTTGCCATTGCCCACACGACAACGACATAGATTGAAAGGACTGTATGATCCACATGCAACTCCACAACTAGGTTGTTCAATCTCTTTACTCTCTTTCATCTCTGCTAAAACCTTGTAAAAATGATCAACCTCACATGGAAGCAAAAGAGGTCCTTCACTGTTGAACCCATATTCCATTTCAGCATCTTCAAGAAGCATTTTGAACAATGGTTGATTTGAATACTGAATCCTCACCACAAACCTTTGCCTCTCTGGTCCGACATAGACTGGGAAGCAACCTTGTGGAGCTATTACTTGGTGGTTCTTGGTGTTGGGCTTGTCATCGTCGTCTTTGGATGATTTTGTGGTGTAGTGCCATGAATTGCTCCTTGAAAAAAAACTTGAAGGCTTCGGTGGAGATTTTCTGTTCTCACGGACTCCACAGATTGATCGACATCGCTCCCATGTCTTAACGAACAAACTCTTTTTCTTTTTTCCCTTAACAACATCCATTTTACCCTCAAAACAGTCTACAAGTTTTTTCGAAGAAAGAAAAGAAAAGAAAAAACTTAGTACATGAGACTTGTGCAGAAGCAATGTCTGAGAAGGAGAAGATTTACATAGCTTTGTCTCCACTTTTAGAGTGCGTCACCAGAAATGCTAATAGCAAGCTTTACTGTTGTTTGGTCTTCAAAAAAAACAGAAAAAAAGAAAAAAGAGAGAGATAGAAAAAAAAAAAAAAAAAATCTTGGGTTGTTGTTTGAGGGTTGTATCATGCTCTATCATGAGCCAAATTGAACATAGACCTCATTCTTGGCCTTGTTGTATTTACTCATCATGCCTCAATGAGCTTAGCTTGAAAAACAGAAACTTTGAATCATTCAAGGAAGATAGGTTCTGCTAAGTGTAAAAGAAGAAAGAAATCAAAAAAGAAGTGTTACTGAGAAAACAAAAGCATTTCAGAGAAGTGGTTTAAGAAAACATACCCCTAAAAGAGATGGAAACAAAAGATAGAGCCTCGGGACAAGAGAGAGAGAGAGAGAGAGAGTGTTTCGTTCTGGGTAATCGCTGTGTAGGAGAGGCCTCACTTATATATAGATATGCAATGCTCCTCACTATTTGGAATTTGTCAACTCTACAATAAAAGTTTGAATAATATGCAATACTTCACGAATTTTTCTTTTCCATCCCTAGCAAAACAATGGCCACGTTTGTTTGATGATGATATTAGATAAGGTTATGCTTATAATGAGATTGAATGAAGAGATTAGTTATTAAGTTAGAAATATAAGATAAAGTGTGTTTATTTGTGTAATAGTTTTGTGATATTAATTGATTGAGATTAAACATATAAAATTTCATATTACTCTTCTTCGATTATTCTAGTCATACACGGGATGAGTGGGGTCCACCTCACTCATACTCTAATATTCCTTCCCAAACTTTTAATCAAGCATGATCTAAATGTGAACAGAATTCACGCACAGAGAAATATTCAGTAAAATAATATATAATTCAAATCAAACTCATAATTTATAAGGGCTCACATTTATAATGAATGTGAAACACAATGATTTTCTTGATATATTTATGTACACGAATTCTGTTTGCACATCATTGCTCACATTTCTTTCTAAGTAATGGTATATAAATAAAAAAATATAAAAAATTTATACAAAATGATGTGACACTATTATAAACCCATCAATTTCAAACAAACAATCTATCAAGTTAACTATTAATTACATAAATATATGCCACTGCCATAAAATTCTTTGTGACAAATTAATTCTTTACAAATATTTAGTAAAAATATCTTTTTCTTTTCATATATTCCATTACATATATAAAATGGGAAGAATTAAGTCTCATATTATACTTTGTTTAAGAGAATTTTATAATACACTCGCACTTTCACTTTACCAAACGCTCAGTAATACCTTTAGTGATTTTTAATTATAAATTTAAAACATTTCTAATGGTAAATACTATAACAGTATATTATTATAACTTGACAATGAATAGTAAAAAATAATAGAATTATAACAATAGTGCTCCAATGGTCAATGCTATTTTGGCAAAACCAAACACAAATAGAAATTGGTGTGTTCAGGACAACCGTCAATTTCTGTGTTTGGTTTTGCCAAAATGACAGTTTTGCAAAAATTTATTTGTTTTGCTAAGAGGAAAGGAAGGAGGGAGAGTTTTGACTGAGTTGATGAATATGCAGTTACTAAAGCTTGTGTCAAATTTGGCATAAGCTTTGACATTTGTCATTTTTGACAGCTTTCATATTTACCAATGGAGCACTACTGCTGTTATATTATAGTAATGACAGTTTCAATGGCAAACCATTGGAGACGATCTTAGTAGTGTTTTGTTATGCCGCGTCGATATGGTGTAAAGTGGTTGTAAGGCTACCTATATATAATTGAAAAAGAATTATAAATTTAGTAGTTTTTGGTCATGATTTATAGTGTATGATCTATAATAATTGTTTTTTTATTTTAAATATAGTGGTATTTGATTATTATTTTTTTTTTATCGACAAATGTTAGTTGTTAATTATTAGATTAGCACCTATGGGAGAAAATTTTCCCATCCTAGTCATAAATTAAATTAACAACTTAGATTAATTAATTTAAATTTGAAAAATGCTTGGTCCATCGATATAGAGGGAGTCCAACTCCGCCCAAATGATGTGGCTAGACGACCAGCCGGACAATCTCCCGGACAACCGCCCGGATAACTAGTGTCACCTTAGTCAACCGCGACTGTCATCCTTATTAACTGAAGTATCAATTGGTATTGGCCTGAATGATCAGCATCCTCCCAAGCAACCTCCTAAATGATTGGTGTATTAACCAATATATATAAATTTAGACAATTCTAATGAATCTAAATTCAGTAGAGGTAGCATTAGTGTTTAAATTTTAACACTTAAAAGTGAGTGAATAATATTTGCACTTTTACAAAACTGTGTGTACAGTAGTCTAACTTTTTATCCCATGATGTGTAATTATTATCACATATATGAGTTGTGTTACTCATTAAATCAATACAATAATAAATGCATCAGATGATAAATATTTTTTTTTTGGAGATATGAATATAACTATCATAAAATTATTGTAATATTATTGTATTGGATAAAATTTACTATTTCGTAATTTATAACAAGAATTCACACAATAAATGTGTGTATTGATTAAAAATTAATTGTAAATCTGTAACAATGCTCTAAAATGATGACATAAACATTAATCATTATCATTAGGGAAAATTGCAAAAGGAATCAATGTAATGATCTTTTGTATTCAATGAATTAATATTCACAGTAAGAAGATACATTTATACAAACTAAATCTTGAACCTAACCATAACTACTTAACTTGAATTTAACTACTTAACCAAACTATAGTTAACCTCTAACAAATTAACAACTCAATTACAGCTGTAAATTACACACGTGTGACATTGGCTGCAACTGCTATAGTTGTAGTTGTGACTGCTGTGGCCTTAGCTGAAGACTCTGGTAGTTGCTGTGGCTCTGGTAGTGACTCTAGTAACTGCTTATCATGCCCTCTCAAACTCAGGGGACTGGAAAGGACATTGAGTTGGCCTTCAAGATATTGAAATCTAGCCACAGACAAGGGCGTAGTAAACACATCGGCAATCTGATTAGTAGTGGGAATATGACAAATATGAAGCTTCTTGGAGGCAACTCGTTTGCGAACAAAGTGATAATCAACTTCAATGTGCTTAGTACGGGCACATGAACAGAGATATGAAGCTCAGCTAGTAACATGCCAAGCCAATTGAGTTCAGCTGAAGTTTGAGTCAAAGCCCGATATTCTGCCTTTGAAGAAGATCGAGACATAGTGGGTTGTTTCTTAGCAGACCAAGAAATTAGGTTAGGACCAAGATATACACAGTAACCAGTGTTAAATCTTCTATCAAGCACATCACCTATCCAATCTGAGTCGGAGTATGAATTGAGAATAAGAGGTCCATAAGGGAAATGAAGGCCATGAGATAAGGTGCCTTTAAGATACCTAAGTAACCTTTTGGCAGAGGTAAAATGACTAGTCAAGGGTGTGTGCATGAACTGACAGAGATGATTTACAACAAAGGCTAAATCTGGCCTAGTAAGAGTAAGATATTGAAGTGCTCCTACCAAACTTCTGTAAAGTGCTGGTTGAGAAAAAGGACAATCATCTGCTGAAGAAAGAGAAGTGGACTTAGTAGCCATGGGAGAAGAATAAGGTTTGCAATCACTCATGCCAGCTTTGGCCAATAACTCTGAAGCATACTTTTGCTGAGAAAGAACATATCCAGAAACAGTTTTGGTGACAGAGATACCCAAGAAATAATTGACAAAGCCTAGCTCTTTCATGGAAAAGGTAGTATGCATATGTTTAATGAGAGAGTTGTAAAGAGAATCAATTCCTGTGAAAAGAATGTCATCTACATATATGAGAAGAATAGTGACAGTAATAGAAGTTTTCTTGATAAAGAGAGATGAGTCACATTGGCTTTGAACAAAGTGATGAGTGAGAAGAAAATTAGAGAAAGTTGAGAACCAAGCTCTAGGGGCTTGTTTTAAGCCATAGAGTGCTTTATGTAACTTGCAAACAAGCTGAGGTTGAGTAGAGTGAACAAAACCTTGATGTTGAACCATGTATACTTCTTCTTCAAGAACACTATGGAAGAAGGCATTAGAGATGTCAAGCTGCTTAATGGGCCAATCAAAATGAAGAGCAAGATATAAAAGAATTCTGATAATTGGTTGCTTAGCCACAGGACTAAAGGTCTCATGATAATCCTCTCATTCAGTTTGAAGAAAGCCCTTGGCAACTAGCCTAGCCTTATACCTTGCTATAGCACCATCTGAATTCTTCTTAATTCTATATACCTATTTGCAGCCTATGGCTTGCTTGCCAAGTAGAAGAGCAAACAAAGACCAAGTCCCTTGTTTTTATAAGGCTTGGAATTCTTCAAGCATAGCAGACTGCCAAATAGAGAAAGAAGCTGCTTGCTGGTAATTTTGTGGCTCAAAATGATCAGTAGAAGAAAGAAGATCAGTAGAAAAAAGAAGACAAGCAGTGAGAGAATGAGGAAAATGAGATTTTGATCTAGTAATCATGGGATGAGCATTGGAAGGAATACAAGGAAGATTAATAGAAATATTAGAAATAGGAATCTGAGAAGAAGGATTTGAGGATAGTACAGGAACAGAAATAAGAGAAGAATTTGAAGGAGGAGGTATGAAAATATAAGCTAGAATAGCAGTAGGAGAAGGAGTTGGTTGAGCTACTAAGTGAAGGACAACAATTGAAGAAGGTGCTGGCTGAGCTACTGAGTTAGTAGTAGCATGAGATGGAGAAGAAGGAGTAGACCAAATAAATTGTTGTAAAGAAGCATATTGTGCAGAAGAAGATAGCTGAGAAGATGACTGCAAAGGGAAAGAAGACTCATCAAAAATCACATGTCTGGAAATGTAGATTTTTCCTGTGTTGGGATCAAGACACCTATAGCCTTTTGATTGCAAGTTAATAACCAAGAAAAACATATGCAATAGATATGGGCTAGAGCTTATTAGTGGTGTATGGTTTCAGCCAAGGATAAAACCTACACTCAAAGGACCTCAAGAGCATATAATCTGTTTTGTGTTTGAACAAGATCTCATAGGGAGTAAGGTTATTAAGCTTGAGAATAGGATGTCTATTGATCAAATAGACAGCAGTGGCAAGAGCATCAAACCAATAAATCAAAGAAAGAGAAAAATATTGCATGAGAGTAATAGTAGTTTTAATGAGATGCCTATGTCTCCTTTCAGCTACACCACTTTGAGAAGGTGTATGGGGGCAAGATAACTGATGAGCAATGCCTTTAGTTTGGAGAGAAGTCTTAAATGGTATACTAAGATATATATTCACCCCCATTATCACTTCTGAGAATCTGAAGTGTAGTGTGGAATTGTGTCTCAACAAAAGCTTTAAATTCAAGAAATTTAGTAAAAACTTCACTCTTATAATGAAGAGGAAAAAGCCAAGTGAATTTGCTAAAATCATCAATAAATAGTGCATAGTACTTAAAGCTTGAAACAAAGAAAGCAAAAGGACCCCAAACATCTGTATAGATGAAAGCTAAAGGTTTATTAACAGTAGAGTTAGACAAACTAAAAGGCAATCTATGACTCTTGGAAACACAACAATGTTCATAAAAACTAGAGTCTTTATTAGACAAAAGCTTAGAACCTAGATGATTATGTGAAAAAATATGATGAAACTTCTTAGATGAAAGGTGACCAAGTCTAAAATGCCAATTAGGTGGAGCTACTGATGATGTAGAACAAGAAAAAAAAAGACTAGAGAAGCTTGAGAAGATGCAGCAGAAGTGGATGAACTGAATGGATAAAGTCCATTTGAGTAGCAGCCTTTATACAGGATTTTCTGAGTGCTCTTGTTCTGAATAACAAAACAGCTCTCATTAAAGGTGATAGTGCAGTGATTATCCATGGCCAACTAATGAATAGAGAATAAATTGGATGATAGTGTGGGCATATGAAGTAGTTTTGTAAGATGAAAAGGAATGGGAGGAGTTGGAAGAAGACTTGTCCCAGTATGAGCAATGGAATCAATAGAGCCATCACCAACTGCAACTTGATGCTGGCCATAGTATGGCTGATAAAAGGATAGATTACTTAGATCAGGTGTCATGTGACTAGTGGCTCCAGAGTCAAGAAACCAATTATTAGACTGTAGCTAATTTGAAGATGAGGCAACATAAGCCTTGGACTGGGACTGAGTTGGAGAAGTAGAAGGCTGCTAAAAAGTTGTGTCTAACCTGTACCAGCAGTCTAGAGTAGTGTGATTTCCTTTTCCACATATTTGACAATCACATTTGAAGTATTCGAAGCAGTATTTAGAGCAGCTTGAGTATTGTAAATATTATAGCTAGATCTGCCTCTCTGAGACTGTAAGCTTCTTTGATAGTGACTTATTTATCCTCGAGACCTACCTCTATCTCTGCTTCTGAAAGTACCAATGCCTCTATAATAGCCTCTAGAACCTCCTCGATTAGAGTAATTCCCTCTGTATGCAGTATAAGCAATTGATCCTAGAAAATCTGAGGCGTGTGTATGTTTAAGAGAAGACTCCACATGAATAGACTTTGAACAGAGTAAAGAACATAGCTGATGCATGGAAATGGGATATGATCTTGTGCGTATAGCGGTCTTTGCAGCATTATACTCCTCAGGTAGTCCATTCAAAATCAAGAGAACTAAATCTTCATCATCAACAGGAGATGATGCTAGAGCAAGTTGATCAGATAATATCTTGAATTGGTTCAGATATTCTTCTATTGTTGCTCATTTCTTAACAATTCTACTCAATTTGTTCTTTAACTGATGTATGTGAGATCGGAAAAGAGAAGTAAATCGTTTGGCAAGAACAGTCCGAACTTCATGACTGGTTTTGCAATGAATAACAGTTGTGAAAATAGATGGAGACATGTTGCAGTGATGCAATTTAGGAGATGAGCATCAATAGTAGTCCACAAGATATGATTTGGATTTGAGGTGTCAAGATTATTTGAATCTAACATAACTGATGGAGGACACACCTCTAATCCATCTACATAGCCAAGAAGCTTTGTAGCTTGCAAGATGTTCTGCAACTGGTTCTTCCAAACTATGTAATTAGACAAATCAAGCTTTGTAGAAATAAAGGAACTGAGATTGGAAATTAACAATGTGAGATTCGAAGGTAATGCGGTAGATGCAGACATCAAGGAAGAAGAAGCTGCAGTTGCAGCTATGGTGTTTGGAGAGGCCATTGATGAGACTCTGAAGATTTATTGCTCGTAAGAGCCTAAGGCTCTAATACTATAAAGAGAATCAATGTAATGATCTTTGTATTTAATGAATTAATATCTACAGTAAGAAGATCTATTTATACAAACTAAATCTTGAATCTAACCGTAACTACCTAACTTGAATCTAACTACTTAACCAAACTATAGTTAACCTCTAACAAACTAACAACTCAATTACAGCTGTAGATTACACATGTGTTACATTGGTTGCAACTACTGTAGCTGTAGCTGTGACTGCTATGGCTTTAGCTGAAGACTCTGGTAGCTGCTGTGGGTCTGGTAGTGACTCTGGTAACTGCTTATCAAATTACACTTACCTTCTCTAATTTTTTGACAAATAGATGGACCTTTTCTATAGTTTCAATAATTATAGAAACTTTTTTTTACTTTTACTGATAATATCAAGATTCTCGCAATCTGTTAATTTAGCACAAATGCCGTTACTTTTCTATCCAAAATGACCATATTGCCCTTTTGAACTAACAACCTATTTACATGAAAATTTTCACTTGCCTCCCTGAGGTTTTACATATATATTATTAAAGATCCATACATATTTCAACTTAACAACCTAATAATTAATACAATACTTATAAGACTTATTTCACACTATATAAACAATGAAATACTTATCAATTTTAATTAATGCATTTATTATTTATTTATTTTTTTAAGTTGAAACAAATGGATTAATTTTTTTTAGCAATTTGTCCTACTTATTTATTCACATGTAAGAAATTTATTTATCCCTAAATTGTTAATATATTATTAATACATTTTTATTTTTATCTTTGAGTCATTAAATTTCTAATCGATGCATATTTAAAAAAATGCAGGTTATTATTACATAATTAAAAAAATTAAAAATAAATATAGAAGTAAAAAAATCTAATCATCTCACAATACATTAAAATTAGTTAATAAGAAATGAAAGATCAAGAAATCATTTAAGAATAATAAACAATTCAAACAATTTCTCATTTCTTACACCTAAAAATAAAATTAATCTTTACTTGAATGGAGAAATTATTTTAGAATACTAAAATACTCAATTAATTTATTGTATGATACTTAAAATATATTTCTCCATCTTTATTTTTCTCATTTAAATTATTTTTATTAAATTAAATTCTCACCTTCATTAATGGTTAAAGTTTTACTTTATTATTTAACATCTCACATTTATTTTGTTCTATTATTATTTATAGCAAAATTTTATTATTTAAATTATCTAATTTTACTTATTCTGTGTATCTAATACTCATACAATTTTATTGACAAGACTGAGAATCATACTTTAATACTAATTTAAACACACAACGAAATAAAATATTTTCTAAAGAAAAAAATATAAATATAATTTAATTTACCCTATTAAATATATATGAAATTATTATTTATTTTTCATAATTTTTTTAAAATATAAATGTAATTTCTTGATTCTATTGTTTTCCTCACAACAAAATTTTCTAAATTTTTATAAACAAAAAATAAATAAAAATTCAACCATTCATGAAGGTGAAAAATAATTTTTGGGATTTAATTTAATAAAAATAGTTTAAATGAGATAAATAAAAATGGGGAAATAGATTTTAAGTATCATACATAAAAATTAATTGAGTATTTTATTATTCTCAAATAATTTCTCCCTTCAAGTGAAGATTAATTTTAATTTTAGGTGTAAGAAATAACAAATTATTTGAATTGTTTATTATTCTCAAATGATTTCTTGATCTTTCATTCCCTATTAACTAATTTTAATATATTATGAGACGATTAAATTTTTTTTAATGTCTATTTCTTTATTTTTAAATTTTTTTAAATCATGTAAGAAATATTAACCTACGTTTTTTTAAATATGCATCGATTAGAAATTTAATGACTCAAAGATAAAAATTAAAATTTGAGAATAATATATCATTGAGAAAAGATAAAATAATAATTTTTTTACATATGAATGAATAAGTAATGCAAATTGTCTGAAAAAATAAATCTATTTATTATAAACTAAAAAAATCAAATAATAAATGCATAACTTAAAATAATAAATTTTAGTGTGGTGTGAAATAAGTCTTATATTAAATTATTTGGATGTTATCTAACATTAATTTTAGAGCGATTATTTATTTTTAATTATTTTATCAATACAAATTAAGTTTTTTTAAATGATTTATTAGTGTCTTAACAATTTAAATTGTTTGTTTAATATTGCATGAAATTTCTCATTTGAATATATAAAGTAATTAATGGGAAATTTCGTCATTTTGGTATGACATCAACAAATTTTGTTAAATAGCTTAATAGTGTGAGAATTTTAATAATAATTTTAAAAGTAAAGGAGGTTAGTGTAATTATTGAAACCAAAAGAGAGGTACCTGTAATTATTAGAAATCTCAAGGGAGGTAAGTGTATATTTCGACATAGCATCATTGATTTATCTATCTAAATAAATGCAAATCTAGAGATGTATAAATATTATATCAAAAATGTTATATATAATAAATTTCTTAATTTTGTTACTACTAGACACAATTAAAAGTTATAGTGTTTTTTTTTTTTTTTTTTTTTTTTTGTCTTTTCTAAACATTTTTTTTAATATAATTTTGAGTCATTTTAAAAAAAAATAAATTAGGTCTGCGTTGATTAGATGGTTCTAAAAATTTTAAAAATTTGAGTCAATTTCAAAAATAATTCACTAAAGACAAAAATAAACTAAATTTTTTATTTAAAAAATCATAAAAATTGGCTTATTTTTATCTTTTTTTGGATTTTTTTCAAAAAAATTAATTTCTTAAATTTTTAAAAATTGCCTAGTCAAAATGAATCTAAAATGTAATAAAATTTAACATTTTTTTTTTATATATATACTAAAAACCAAAACTAGATTGAACTAAAAAAAGTTAACTCCAAAGGAATGTGGTGGATAAAATTACTTTTGAGGACAGCACTAGGGCCCCGTTTGTTTTGGGATATGAGAGGAGGATTGTGATTAGGATAGCTGTGGACCCCATTTAATGTGTTGTTTGTTTACAGAGTTAAGGAAGGAACTGCTAAACTGAAGCGCTTAAGATAGGCCTTGCAGATGGGATTCAAATGGACTTCCAAGACTTGGTATTAGAAAAATAATCTGGCGGACTAGAAATTTTTTATTTTTATTTATTTTTTAGATATCGGGCATTTTTTTTGAACATTAATGTTTAATTTTTTGTATTTTTTGTTAAGTAAAAATCATTATTTTATTTATTTTATTTTTTTCTGAATTTTTTTTATTTTATTTTTATTTTTTACATGTTGGGTATTTTTAAAAAAACATTAATGTTTAATGTTTTTGTATTTTTTTTATTTGTTTTATTATTTTATATTTATTGTGTATAAAAATAATTTAACAACCCGTACACTAACAACTATTATCAAAACAAATATAATTTTGCTTAATTTCCTCACTAACAATCCCCTCTATTCTACTTCTGAAAATAAACGGGGCCTAGAGATAATCATGCAGGTCACTAGAGATAATCATGCAGGTCACCGTTTGGTAACACTTATAAGTTAATTTATTTAGTTTATTTTTTTGAAAAAAAAACTAATTAATGGTGTTTAGATGCAAATTTAAATTATTTATTTGATTTTTTCAACTTATTTGATTCAAAAAATTGAGATTTTTTTTAAGTATTATTTGTAACTTTTTTCAGTTTATTCGAAACTCTTAAATATATATGGACATAAAAGTCCCATATCCTTTATCATAATTTTAACTTTTAAAAATATTTTAGATATTTGCAACCAAAAAAAAAAAAAAAAAACTATGTGATAAACCAATTTTGTTTAATTTTTTTTGGACAAATTATTAAAAATTTCACTAAACAAATTTATAACTTAAAAAAAAATTAAACTAATAATCTAAAAAACTGTAAACATAAAAATTAGGTTATAAGCGATATGAATTTGAGTTTTCTAAATTAAGTTTTTGGAAAATTAATTTTTTTAATTTTCGTGTTTTTTTGTTTTTAGTGAATATTTTTTAAAATTTTAAACATTTTTTTACTTTTTTAAATGCACCTTACTTAAATGTATCTAAAAAGTAAAAAATTTGTGAAAAAATATTTTAAAAAATAATAAATACATAAAAATATAAAAAAATGTACTGAATTCTTGTATTTTTTTTGTATTTTTGGTATTTAGTAAATTTTTAAGAGATGTTTTTTTTATTTTTTTTTACTTTTTAAGTGTATTTATGTTAGGTGTGTCTAAAAAATAAAAAAATTACTTAAAATATTAAAAAAATTCTGTAAAAATAAAAAAATACGAAAAATAATAAAATAAAATTTTTTAAAAAATATTTTTAGAGAAGTGAAAACTTAGTACTCCAAGTAGTGAGGAGTAGCCAAGCTTGAGTGAACTTGTTCAGTGAAATGATAGGTGTTTGTGCTCTAAAGTCTGCGCCGTAGTGTTTTTTTTTTTTTTGTATTAGCATCAAACCAATAGTGGTTATGATTTGTAACCAATGATACATTTGTTGATTATCATATTAAGTTTGAGTTGACACTTAAGGACGGTCCCAAAATTGATGCCTTTGACATTAATAAGGCGGTAATATTACGAATTTAAATTTAATTAGGAAAATGTTTTTTAGCACTAAAAAAAAGTGCCTCTAATGCCCCTAATTTCTCTTTTTGGTAACTGTTTTTCTTTTTTTTTTTATAACTGTTTTTTTTTTCTTTCCTTAAAAGGAATTTCGGGGCATTAGTGCCCTCCTTTTTCGAGCTGCATATCACGAGCGATTTAATTATTCAAAAATTATTATTTTATAATTTAAATTTAGAAGTTGTCTGAAATGACCTAAATAAGTATATTTTTTGTCTTTTGACGAAAAGATGTACAGAAAAATAAAGAGGTGATGTGATAAAAAAAAATAAAAAGATAAATTATTTTGTGTATACCAAACTTAGTCATATTTTACATATAAATTTCACATTATATAAATTTATTCATTACACAAACTTTTATCCAAAAAAATTCCGGATGGTAGGGTTGGCTTTGGCCCAAAACAAGCAAAGTTACGACTTTGAACCTCGAGAAATTGATTATAAAAAGGCTCGTAAAATGTTTTTAATTTTTATATTAGTCTACAAAAAAATGCACTTATATTTAAAAAGCCTGAAAAGTTCAAAACTATTAAACAGTTAATGTGGTGACATGGGAAAAAAACTTTTCAAATTTAAAATTGATTAAATCTTACTTTCAATCAACTATATCACAAGAAATATTAAGTTAGCTACATTATCAATTTTATCCATTGAAAATAATCAAAGTATGCTATATAGAAATAAAATTTTGATGAAAAATCATTAAATGTTTGAATAAGGCTTGTCCCACATTGATTTGGTGGGAAATTTTGAATGGATTTACATAGCATGGGATTGGAACTTGGGATGTACCCCAAGGGGTACCCAAGTGTTTTAGAGAGGGAGGTTATGGGCAAAATGGGCTAGACCCATTGGACCCAAAAATCATCACACGCATGGGCCCCGCCATCGCCGTTCGGGCGGGCGGGCTGAGCTTAGACGCAGGTGCGTAGTGTGTGGTTGGGCTTGTTCGGCCCAATACCTATCTTTTTGGGCAAAAAAATATTTGAATTTTATTTTATTTTTTAGTAAAATAAAATCCAGAATTCAAATTAATTCCGGAAAATAAACTGGTCCGGTTTTACTGTACACCCAAACACCCAACAGATTCAAATCTGTTTAAATTCAAAACCAAACAGATTTCATACCTGTTCAAATAGGTTTGCACCTGTTTAATTCAAAATCTGCAGCCACCACTACATCTATAAATATGACAGCCCTCATTTGATGTTTAATACATTCAGAAAATTCATACTTCACCTCTGCAAATTTTTTCTTCATTTTGCTGTATTTAATTTTTGTGAGAAAGAGTATAAACACTTAGTGTGTTCGTTAGACAAACAATTTGTAGTGCTGCTATTGTTTGTAGTTGACCATTTCATCTTGGGAGATAGACGTCCACATTCTGAAAACACCGTGGAGAGAACGAATCTATCTTAAGGACACAGTGTCAAACACTAGACTTGATCAGATATTTATTAGAAAAAATTAATCAAGTAAATTGTTTAATTTATTATTCTGTTTTATTTGTTTATTAAATCATATTTTAATTTTATTTTTGTAACAAAATAAAATATTTATTTATTTATTTATTTCTACTTTGATTTTTGTAATCAAACAAATTCTCTCATTTCCTTTATTTCTTTATATTCTTATTGTTGTTTAGTACACAACAGAATTTAATCTATTTAAATACAATAAAGATTATCCAACATATATTTCTACATAGCATCATTGATTTATCTATCTAAATAAATGCAAATCTAGAGATGTATAAATATTATATAAAAAATGTTATATATAATAAATTTCTTAATTTTGTTACTACTAGACACAATTAAAAATTATAGATTTTTTTTTTTTTTTTTTTTTGTCTTTTCTAAACATTTTTTTTAAAATAATTTTGAGTCATTTAAAAAAAAAATTAGGTCTGCCTTGATTAGATGGTTCTAAAATTTTTAAAAATTTGAGTCAATTTCAAAAACAATTCACTAAAGACAAAAATAAACTAAATTTTTTATTTAAAAAATCATAAAAATTGGCTTGTTTTTATCTTTTTTTTGGATTTTTTTTCAAAAAAAATAATTTCTTAAATTTTTAAAAATTGCCTAGTCAAAATGAATCTAAAATGTAACAAAATTTAACATTTTTTTTTTATATACTAAAAACCAAAACTAGATTGAACTAAAAAAAGCTAACTCCAAAGGAATGTGGTGGATAAAATTAATTTTGAGAATAGCACTAGAGATAATCATGCAGGTCACCGTTTGATAACACTTATAAGTTAATTTATTTAGTTTATTTTTTAGAAAAAAAAACTAATGAATGGTGTTTAGATGCAAATTTAAATTCTTTATTTGATTTTTTCAGCTTATTTAATACAAAAAATTGAAATTTTTTTAAACTATTATTTGTAACTTTTTTCAGTTTATTCGAAACTCTTAAATATATATGGACATAAAAGTCCCATATCCTTTTATCATAATTTGAACTTTTAAAAATATTTTAGATATTTGCAACCAAAAAAAAAAACTATGTGATAAACCAAATTTGTTTAATATTTTTTGGACAAATTATTGAAAATTTCACTAAACAAATTTATAACTTAAAAAAAAATTAAACTAAAAATCTAAAAAACTGTACACATAAAAATTAGGTTATAAGCGATATGATTAGTACTCCAAGTAGTGAGGAGTAGCCGAGCTTGAGTGAACTTGTTCGGTGAAATGAAAGGTGCTTGTGCTCTAAAGTCTGCGCCGTAGTTTTTTTTTTTTTTTTTTTTTTTAGCATCAAACCAATAGTGGTTATGATTGGTAACCAATGATACATTTGTTGATTATCATATTAAGTTTGAGTCGACACTTAAGGACGGTCCCAAAATTGATGCCTTTGACATTGATAAGGCGGTAATATTACGAAGAGAAAAGAGTGGGAGCTCGAGGGGATGCTCCCCCGAAAGCCCCGAATTGTCATTTTTGGCAAAAAAAAAAAAAAAATGCAAGGCAAGTAAAAAAAAAAAAAAAAAAACAGTTTACTGAAAATGAAAATTAGGGGAATTCAGGGAAGGCAATTTCAAGTTACCAATCAAAGTTGTATTACGAATTTAAATTTAATTATTCAAAAATTATTTAAAATTATTATTTTATAATTTAAATTTATTTTACGTATAAATTTCATATTATATAAATTTATTCATTACACAAACTTTTATCCAAAAAAATTCTGGATGATAGGGTTGGCTTTGGCCCAAAACAGGCAAAGCTACGACTTTGAACCTCGAGAAATGTTAGAACAATCTTCACTGTATTTAAAAGATTTTAATTCTATTGTGTACAAAACAACAATTAGAATTAAAGAAATAAAGAAAATGAGAGAATATGTTTAATTACAAAAATTAAACTCGAAATAAAAATAAATAAATAAATAACAGATTTTATTTTGTTACAAAAACAAAATTAAAATCTGATTAAATAAACAAATTAAAAACAGAATAAAATTAAACAACTTACTTGGTTAATTTCTTTGAATTACTTTTCTGATCAAGTCCAGTGTTTGACACTGTGTCCTTAAGACAGATTCGTCCTCTCCACGGTGCTTTCAGAATTTGGACGTCTATCTCCCAGGATGAAATGATCTTACCACAAACAATAGTAGCACTACAAATTATTTGCCTAACGAACACACTAAGTGTTTATACTCTCTCTGACAATAAAATAATGCAGCAACATAAAGAGAATGTTTTCAGAATTATGAAGGACGAAAATTAAAGATTACTAAATCCAAATGAGGGCTGTCCTATTTATAGATGGAATGGTGGCTGTAGGATTTGAATTGAACAGGTATGAAACCTGTTGGCTTTGTATTTAAACAGATTTGAATATGTTGAATTATATTTCAAACAGATATCAAAAACGGGAAGAGCCCTGTTTGGGTGTACACAAATACCAAACCTGTTTATTTTCGGGAAGGGCCCTGTTTGGATGTACAATAAAACCAAACCAGTTAAATTTCGGGAAGGGCCCTGTTTGGATGAACAGAAAATCCAAACCAGTTTATTTGAATTAAATGCAAATATTTTTGGCCTAAAAAGATTAGTATTGGGCCGAACAAGCCCAACTCAACCTCACACCCGCGCCGAAGTCCAGGCCCAGCCCAGCCCCGCCCGATCGGACGGACGGCGGCGGCAGCGCGCGCGTGTGTGGTGATTTTTGGGTCCAATGGGTCTAGCCCATTTTGCCCATAACCTCTCACTCTAAAACACTTGGGTACCCCTTGGGGCACACCCCAAGTACCAAACCCATGCCTTATAAACCATCTCAAAACCTCCCACCAAATCAATGTGGGACAAGCCTTATTCAACCTTTAAGGAATTTCCACCAAAACTCCATTTCCATGGAGCTTACTTTGGCTTCAATTTCCCATTCACTCGGTAATGGTTTTGAACAACCAAATATACCACGTGAATCACAACGCGGCATAGAACGCGTTACCACTTTGACCCGTGTAAATCGGTGCACGGGGCCCACCTAAAAATTAGACCAAACATAGGAAAAAATTCTAGTTTTTTACCCAGAATTTTATAACCATTTCTAACAATCCCCCACATGAATGGAATTTGATGACAACGGAAATGCAACAATATGCAGATTTAACGAAAGAGTATAAGTCGAAAATATCTTGCATCAGGATAGGTAGTTTTCGGCCTTGAACCTTCCCTAGTGATAACCTATCGGACTTACTGGCTAACCAATGGACGCGATGCCTTGAATTGTTCAACCGTTTGTGTAAGCCAAGACAATAGATTTCACACAAAATATCTTCTAACACATCGTGGTTCTCACTGTTGTGTTCATTTTGGCCTTGAACGCTCCTGGTTTTCATGAGTGTTTCTAGAGAATCTAGCCTCTTTCATTCTCATAGAACCGGCCCCAGTTCAACACTCATATAGGTGATTCTTATTTTGAGTATCTCCTTATACTCCTCTTGATTTTATGCCTTAATCAAGATATAAGTAATCATTAAAAGCGAAGCTTATCCTTATGCCCTTGCAGACAACATATGTTGCAGATATCACTCTCACCATAGGAATGAGTAGGGAATTTTAATCCCTTGGTGATTTCTGGCGAGCCATACATAACTTAGTTGTCCCTTTGAACTTAGTTCTTGGGATCTCCAGTCATATAAGTAGGGTTACCATTATGACGACTCTTATGTAATAGGCTTTAATCCCATCCCTTTCGATGAACTATACACTAGCTCTTTTGTCAAACCTTTTGTTAACGGATCCGCAATATTCTCTTTAGATTTTATATAATCTATTAAGATTATTCCGTTTAACAACAACTGCCTAACGGTATTATGTCGACGACGAATATGTCGTGACTTACCGTTATACGTATGATTCTGTGCCCTGCCTATTGCAGATTGACTATCACAATGAATGCAAATAGCTGGCACAGGTTTTGGCCACATTGGAATGTCTTCCAAGAAGTGACGAAGCCATTCTGCTTCTTCTCCTGCTTTGTCTAAAGCAATGAACTCGGATTCCATTGTGGATCGTGCAATGCAAGTTTGTTTCGTGGACTTCCAAGAAACAGCAGCGCCTCCTAGAGTAAAGACATATCCACTAGTGGATTTTGAATCTTTAGTATCCGATATCCAATTGGCATCACAATAACCTTAAAGATCTTCGGATATCGAGTAAAGTTCAAACCATGATCACGAGTAAATCTTAGATATCTAAGAACTCGAATGATCGCTTTCCAATGGTCTTTTCCAGGGTTACTAGTGTACCTACTCAATTTACTGATAGCATAAGCTATATTAGGACGAGTACAATTCATTAGGTACATTAGGTTTCCAATGATTTGGGAGTATTTTAACTGAGACACTACATCACCTTTATTTTTCGATAAATAAAGACTGATGTCTACAGGTGTTCTAGCTAAATTCAAATCATCCTCGATAAATTTATCAAGAATTTTCTCAATATAATGAGATTGAGATAATGCATATCCGTCAGATGTTTTAGTAATTTTCATTCCTAATATAACATCTGCGACCCCCATATCTTTCATATCAAATCTTTTGTTAAGCATTTGCTTAGTTGATTTGATCATGTTTGGACTGCTTCCAATGATAAGCATGTCATCTACATAAAGACAAACTATGACATATCCTTGGTTAGTGTTTTTAACATAGACACATTTGTCACATTCGTTTATCTTAAACCCATTAGTAAGCATTGCATGATCAAACTTTTCATGCCATTGCTTAGGTGCTTGTTTTAATCCATAAAGGGATTTTACAAGTCGACATACTTTCTTTTCTTGCCCTGATACTACAAACCCTTCGGGTTGTTCCATATAGATCTCTTCATTTGGATCACCGTTTAAGAAAGCTGTTTTAACATCCATTTGATGTATTTCTAAATTAAACAACGCTGCTATAGCAATAAGCATGCGAATGGATGTTATTCTTGTCACAGGGGAATATGTGTCAAAATAATCCAGACCTTCCTTTTGTCTGTAACCTTTAACTACAAGTCTTGCTTTATACTTGTCAATTGAACCATCTGCTTTCATTTTTCTCTTGAATATCCATTTATATCCAAGAGGTTTAGAACCTGGTGGAAGATCCACCAATTCCCAAGTATGATTTTGCATAATGGATTCAATTTCATTATTAACAGCCTCTTTCCACAAAGGTGCTTCAGGATCTGTCATTGCTGCCTTAAAGCTTTGAGGTTCATTTTCTAACAAGTATGTCAGAAAATCTGGACCAAAGGATTTTGATATTCTTGCTCTCTTACTTCTTCTTGGTTCATCATCAGTTAAATCCTGTTAGTGGAGACCATTACTAGTCTCTTGTGTTTGATTGTCATTAGTCTCTTGACTTTGTGTACAATCATAAGTTCTTTTCTGTGAACTTAATTCCTGTCCTTCCTTGTAAGGAAAGACATGTTCAAAAAACACAGCATTTCTTGACTCTATAATAGTGTTCACATTTATATCAGGTATTTCTGATTTATAAGTCAGAAACCGATATGCACTACTATTCTGAGCATAACCAATAAACATACAATCTATTGTTTTTGGTCCAATCTTAGTCTTTTTAGGAATAGGAACTTCAACTTTTGCCAAACATCCCCACACTTTCAAGTATTTGTAGGAAGGTGGTCGACCTTTCCATAATTCATAAGGAGTGCTATTGGTTTTCTTGTGAGGTATTCTATTAATTCATATTAGCAGACAATATTGCTTCCCCCCACAAGTTTTGTGGTAAGCCTAAATATAGTAACATGCCATTCATCATTTGTTGTCTATGATGTGCTTGATTCATAAATTTCAAATCCAAAACTCCAAAATAATTATGATTACACAAATCAGAATTAATGTTGTGACAAAATCATATCCTCATAAAAAATTTTCCTAAGAAACGAACAATTCAAAAACTCAATTGATTGTATACATTCTTGTAACTCATTTATAAATAAATGTCACTGTCATAAAAATATTTGTGACAGAAGAAAATTAAATTATCTCAACTAATGTAAGAGATACATCCCCATAATAATAAAATGGTTTATAGTTTAACAATTTCTACTACGCAAGTAAAATAATTATTAACGACATCTCATGCCACATAATTCAAAATAAACCAATAATCAACATAAAAGATTTCTTAAATTACTTTCCAATTAAACGGAACAATATAATTACATACATCTTCATGTTTAAATTTCTTTGGTGTTTAAACATCCATTCAAAATTGATTAGAAATATTCAAATTAACCTGCTTATGTCCAAAGTCGACATAACAATTTATCATTCCAAATCACTTGAAATTATTATTAAGAAATAACTTGAGTTGATATCATACATTCATATCAAATGCATCAACTAAAAATAATGAATTAACAAAATAAATTAAACATCCATGATCCCATCACTTGCATCATGAAATAAAAAGAATTCTCAACTCATAAATACAATCCAACGCATTTAAACTTTAAACTTCAAAATGACAAAACATACCTTCATTTAATAAGTTTGATTTGTACATAAATAAACAAATTAAATATGCATTAAAATGTTCTTGTGAATATATATATATATTTTTCGACTCAAGTGCAGAAACAATTCAAGATTATGAATCCACATTGTAATAAAAATAAAATTAGTTTGTAAAACTAATATTTTATTCTAGAAACAAATTCTTCCATGTATACTTACGATGAACTATGATAAAATAAAAAGAATTAACATCTTTTCACAAAGGGTTCAAAAATAAGTGGTCTATCAAACGAAACTATAAGTCACTTACAAAATTAACAGATTGTGACCGTGTCACAAAGTTACATGATTGATTAACAAAATTAATTTTCTAGTTACTAAAAACAGAAAATAAATTACAATACAAAATAATTTTATTTTCCTTGTTATCAAAACTAGTAAAATAAAATACCGAAATAATATCTGATTACAAAAATCAGAAAACCAAACCACAAATTAATTTTCTAGTTACTTAAATCAGAAAATAAATTATAACACAAAATAATTTTATTTTTCTTGTTACTAAAACTAGAAAATAATATAATTTTATTTTCCTAGTTACTAAAACTAGAATATAAAATATCACAAAAATATCTGATTTCAAAAATCAGAAAACCACAAAATAATTTTCTAGTTATCAAAACCAAAAAATAAATTCTAGTTACTAAAACTAGAAAATAAATGATAACACAAAATAATTTTATTTTCCTTTTTACTAAAACTAGAAAAATAAAATACCAAAATAATTTTCTGTAATACCAAATAATATTCTGCAATTGTTAATGATACCAGTATATTACTACTAGTTGTCAAAGAAAAGAGACAATATATTACTACTATCTGTCAAATAGCATAAACCACTATTTGTTTTTCCAACCAGAATATTAGTTTGAAAACATAGAAAAATTAAATACAATGAAGATACTAAAAAGGGATCTGTCTTAAGATTGTTAGAACAATCTTCACTGTATTTAAAAGATTTTAATTCTATTGTGTACAAAACAACAATTAGAATTAAAGAAATAAAGAAAATGAGAGAATATGTTTGATTACAAAAATTAAACTCGAAATAAAAATAAATAAATAAATAAATAACAGATTTTATTTTGTTACAAAAACAAAATTAAAATCTGATTAAATAAACAAATTAAAAACAAAATAAAATTAAACAACTTACTTGGTTAATTTCTTTGAATTACTTTTCTGATCAAGTCCAGTGTTTGACACTGTGTCCGTAAGACAGATTCGTCCTCTCCACGGTGCTTTCAGAATTTGGACGTCTATCTCCCAGGATGAAATGATCTTACCACAAACAATAGCAGCACTACAAATTGTTTGCCTAACGAACACATTAAGTGTTTATACTCTCTCTGACAATAAAATAATGCAGCAACATGAAGAGAATGTTTTCAGAATTATGAAGGACGAAAATTAAATATTACTAAATCCAAATGAGGGCTGTTCTATTTATAGATGGAATGGTGGCTGTAGGATTTGAATTGAAAAGGTATGAAATCTGTTGGCTTTGTATTCAAACAGATTTGAATCTGTTGAATTATATTTCAAACAGATATCAAAAACGGGAAGGGCCCTGTTTGGGTGTGCACAAATGCCAAACCTGTTTATTTTCGGGAAGGGCCCTGTTTGGATGTACAATAAAACCAAACCAGTTAAATTTCGGGAAGGGCCCTGTTTGGATGAACAGAAAATCCAAACCAGTTTATTTGAATTAAATTCAAATATTTTTGGCCCAAAAAGATTAGTATTGGGTCGAACAAGCCCAACCTCACACCCGCGCCGAAGCCTAGCCTGCCCGACCGGACGGACGGCGACGGCGACGCGCGCGTGTGGTGATTTTTGGGTCCAATGGGTCTAGCCCATTTTGCCCATAACTTGTCCCTCTAAAACACTTGGGTACCCCTTGTGGCACACCCCAAGTACCAAACCCATGCCTTATAAACCCTCTCAAAACCTCTCACTAAATCAATGTGGGACAAGCCTTATTCAACCTTTAAGGAATTTTCACCAAAACTCCATTTCCATGGAGCTTACTTTGGCTTCAATTTCTCATTTACTCGGTAATGGTTTTGAACAACCAAATATACCACGTGAATCACAACGCGGCATAGAACGCGTTACCACTTTGACCCGTGTAAATCGATGCACGGGGCCCACCTAAAAATTAGACCAAACATAGGAAAAAATTCTGATTTTTTACCCAGAATTTTATAACCATTTCCAACAAGAAATTGATTAAAAAAAGGCTCCTAAAATGTTTTTAATTTTTATATTAGTCTACAAAAAAATTCACTTATATTTAAAAAGTCTGAAAAGTTCAAAACTATGAAATAGTTAATGTGGTGACATGGGAAAAAAAAAATTTCAAATTTAAAGTTGATTAAATTTTACTTTCAATCAACTATATCACAATTAAGTTAGCTACATTATCAATTTTATCCATTGAAAATAATTTAGTTATAAGTTGGATTATGTAAATTTGATTAGCAATTTTGTAGCTAAAAATTTGAGAATGGTAATGTTTAGGTGATATTTTGTTACGATTTGTTGACTTTTTATTTGGTACTTGAGTTTGGATTATTTTAGTCCTTTTTTTATTATAAATTTTGTTATATATTTAAGTAAATTTTATGTCAAAAAATATATAAATTGTTACATAATTTTTTGATCAAAATTATTTATTTTTTATTTTTTTAAAAAAATTTATGAAATGACTCATTGAGTAGAATATTAATGTAAAAAATTAAGGTGATCGGACCTCAAACCGTTTACTTTAATATAATCATCTTAATTTTTTACATAAATATTTTACTTATCGAGTCTTAAAAAGTGAATTGTTTATATCACTAAAGTCGGCCCAAAATTTAGCCTACCAAACTCAAATACTTTCTCTAATTAGATAACCTACTCTAATCCCTTTACTAGAATTTCAATTTGATTCCTTCACTCTTTTCACTCTTAGGTTCATTTGGGAAGAATTTTTTAGTATGACTTTTTGATTTTTTGGGGGCTAATTTTACTTGTTTTAGAAAATTAGTTAAAAGTCGATTTTTTTGAATTTTTTTTAAAAAAAACAAACGTGTAAAAAAGTAGAGAAGTGATGTGACTCAAAATAGACTAAGGCCTCGTTTGGCAAGTGACTTTTTTAGCTAAAAAGTCAAAAAGTTATTAAAAAAATAAAAAAGTCAACAACTTATACCAAAAAGTTAAAGATTCATTTTTCTCTCTACTTTTTGCACATCTTTTCGTAAAAAGTCAAAAAGTTATCCCAAATATACTATTTTTTTTTTTACATCATATTTTAGCCAAAAAGCTAAAAAATTACTAAAAAAAATATGTTCTCAAACAAGGCCTAAAAGCCAAATTGGCTTTTAGTGCTGTACCCAAAACAAGTCTTTAGCTTGGCTAAATTAACTCTGTTTGGAAAGAATTTTTTGGTTTTTTTTTTATGAGAGAAAAGTGAAATGAATATGGTTTTGATGTGACATTTTATCTTATTAACTTATTTAGCTTATTTTGTCCTTTTATATTTTTTTAGTTCCAACCCAAACACAACCCAATTGCCAAACGGCAGCTTAATTTTCGTCAACCTCATTAATGGTTGATAGACGAAAGAGTGATATTGTAACTTGATTTAAAGTATAAGGGGTTGACTATTATAATTAAAAGTAAATAAACCAAAATAAAATTATGGTAAAAATACAATGGTGCTTAATGTAACTAACCCTTTATCAATTTGGATTTACCAATAATTTTTTTTTCTATTTTTTTAATATAATTTGTATAAATAAAATTTTTGAATCTAAAATATGTTGAGCACGTAATTAAGAAAAAATCTATGGTGCCAAACTTAACCACCCAATAGGTCTATCTCAGACATTTTTTAGGCTCAAAGAGAGCTCCTAATATGAATTTTTAAAATATGAACGGTTTAGATCATCGAGATTGGCCTTAAAATAAGCCTACTAATCCTAAACACTCTCAAGTTAGATAACCAACTTGAGATCATTTAAACTATGGGGACATAATTTTTGAATGACAAACACGTAGCCGATGTGACACCGAAGTGTCAGCCGAGGTGTCACGTGTCTTGGTCATGACGCCGAAATGATCTCAGCTACGCCGAAGTTATCTGCAAGGATACCGGAATTCGAGATAAGCGGATAAGGAACAAGAGTCCTAGAATGGGAGAGGACTTCAGTTTGGGTAAAGACGAGACTCTTAGAGAGCTTATCATAATCCTACTGGGAGTCCAAGATTAGCAGTAATCCTGAGTCCATTAGAGCTAGGCTTCTATTAGGACTAGGATTGTGTGGACCATAAAAGTAAGACACCCCCATGGGTCTAAGGTATACTTTTTATATTCTGAATAGTGTGTTAAGCACTATTGGTTATCTTTGAGAGATGTTTTACTGACTTGATCATCGGAGTGCCCCCGGGTGGACGAGCTACCGCCGGAATCTCTTCTTTCTGTTGCAGGTTGTTCGGGCTTAACCTATTATGCCGGTATTCTCCAGTTGAGTACTAAGTTGGCAGTGTGGTCGAAAATTGACACACACAATTTGGCGCCGTCTGTGGGAAAGAAAGGAGAATAGATGGCCAACGACAGACAGAAAGAAAAGGTTAGGGACGACACTCCTACTATGAGTGGGAGACATATTGACCTCGACGTTGAAGAAGACAACTGCAACGAAGAGACTCGTGATAAGAATCACGGAGGAAAGGACGTCGGCCAGGAGGGCGGCGTATCGAATAAATCGGACCGGAGTGAGTATTATAACGAGGACGACCTCCCGGTATGAAAAGATAGATGTTTGCGGAGGGACGACGAGATAAAGGGAATGGCGGACAAATTGGCGAACCTGCAAACGGTCGTCAATTTCATGATGCAAAACAACATCATGCAGCCACTGTCCCAGCTACAAGATACGCCGATTCCAGCGGCCAAGGAAAGTGCCCAGAAAGGGGGGCAGAAAACGGTTCCTGCAGTCCCTCACATGGCGGGACCAAAGGACATTCTCACCAGTCTTCACGGGAGGTCAGGCATGGAGAATCCCAGAATGCACGTCGAACAAAAGAAACCTGCACCAAAGAACATTGGGATATTCAGGGAAAGGAACTCTATTTTTACACGACCAGTGGAGGGAGTTCCAAAAGGACTCACAATGACACTAGAAGTAGTGCACCAAAGAAGCTAAAATCCGGAGATAGCCGAGATCTTGGACGAACCAAAGAGGATCTGGGAGATCACCTATAGAGGACGCAACAAGATGCCAAGATAACCTCTCCGGTCAAGCCGAGAACGCCGTTCTCGGAAGAATTAGACAAAGTTGAGGTCCCGAAGAGATTCAGTATGCCGAGGTTCCAGATATACGATGGAAAGTCGGACCCCAACTTTCATGTCGGATTATACCTGAACGCGATGGCGTTGTGCTCCAGGAACGAGCCATTGCTCTGCAAAGTGTTCCCCTCATCATTCAGGGAAACTGCATCGGACTGGTTTCACAAGTTGCCGAAAGGAACTGTGAAAACCTGGGAAGGCCTGGCCGAGATGTTTGTGGCCAGATTCGTGACAAACAAGCTACAGCCATTGAGGGTGGACGCCCTAATGGCCCTGAAGATCGGCGAGGATGACAGCCATAGAGCCTATGCCAAAAAGTATTATGAGGTATTCAACTGAATACCAGGATACAACCAAGAGGTGGTGGTCATATCGTTTAAAAACGGTTTGAAGGATGACTGCCTACTTTGAAAATCACTAGCAAAGACATTGCCGAAAAGTATGGAGGAGCTGATGGCCAGGATAGAAAAGTATGCCAGAGCTGAGGAAGACACGCCGGGGACAAAGGCGTCCAAACAAGAGAGGAGAAATGGTTCGCCGAAGCAAAGCCGAGATAATACTGGACACGAGAAGACAAGAGATTAGCCCAAGTGAGCAGATCCCAGATTTCAGATCTGGAATCCCAGATCCCAGAAGACAAGATCTCGGCTTAGATGATTAAGTCTGAGAAGAGAAGAACTTGGCTTAAGTTAAAGAATTTTTTCCACAAAGGAGTATGTGGAAGCCATGCAAAGGGCAGATCCTTTGCCCATAGAGCAATATCAAGGTCAAAGCCACGTACCTAATGAGAGCCCAAGTGGAACTTAAGTTTACATTAGGGGGCAAAGGGCTGAAGAATGATATTTGGGAGTTGGAATTTCACAAGCTAAGATTGGTTTAATACTTGTTGAAACTTGAGAAAAGTTTACAAGTTGAAGTTAAACCGAGATGATGTTTAACACTTGTTGAAACTTGAGAAAAGTTTACAAGTTGAACTTAAACCGAGATGATGTTTAACACTTGTTGAAACTTGAGAAAAGTTTACAAGTTGAAGTTAACCGAGGTTATGTTAAAAGAAGATTGGTTTAAACACTTGTTGAAATTTTGAGAAAATTTTTCAAGTTAAGCCAATGACATGTTGAAAGAAATATCTACATACTTGCCGAGATTACCATATTGCCAAGACTTGGAAGAAATTTGAAGACAGAAGTCTTGCTAAGAGTAAAGTATCGAGTTGTAAATAAACACTTGTGAAAATATTGTAAAGTATTTTCAAGTGTTAAGCCGAGGTTGAGGTAAACCGATTAGTGGGTACAATCGAGGTGTTACACCCCGAAGAGATTACACAGTTAAGGTGTATTTTGAAGACATACAAATTATTTTAAGTATAGAATCGTACAAGAGTAAAAAGAAGACACATACAACCCGTTGAAAGAAGAAATTAAAGAATGCATTCAGAAAATGAAAGAAGGCACTTCAGCCTAACATTGAAGAATGATTGTTTAGATTACAAAAAGGCCAGTGTGAAGTACGCCGGTGTCAGACGGTAGTAGTGAGCAAAGAAGTGCAACGAAAGCCTCACCGAAAGGAGAGAGTGAAAATTGATTTGCAGAAAGCTTCGCAAAAACAGCAATGATGGATTTGAGAGAGAAAATTTTGATTTTGATCAAAAACATGAAAAATGCCAATTATGGTGCCTTAGATGACGTGCTGTCAGTCGACGCACGCAAAAATAATGCGACTTGGTGGCGCATATCAGATCCGGTCCAGTAAGGGAAAGACACGTGGTGAAAACGGTTGAAATACTGTGCGTACTAGCTCATACGCATGCTGGAACTCTTGGAGTTCTTGATTCAATGAAGCAAATACCTCGGCTAGAAGGACGATTTCGGTTGAGAAACTTGAACGAACTAGGTCGTTGGTTCTAAAGCATTTATGAAAAGCAGACTATAGGTCTTGGTCATATTAGGCCGACGAGTTCTGACTTCGACAATAGATGATGAAGCGAGCTCAGCCGACGTGCTAAATGGAAGAAATAATATAGGTTCCATCACCTCAAGATGCCGAAGTAATAGAACCTAGGGAGCAATTGTGAGGACATAATTTTTGAATGACAAACACGTGGCCGAGGTGACACCGAAGTGTCAGCCGGGGTGCCACGTGTCCTGGTCATGACGCTTAAATGATCTCGGTTAGGCCGAGGTTATCTGCAAGGATACCAGAATTCGAGATGAGCGGATAAGGAACAAGAGTCCTAGAATGGAAGAAGACTTCAGTTTGGGTAAAGACAAGACTCTTAGAGAGCTTATCCTAATCCTACTGGGAGTCCAAGATTAGTGTAATCCTGAGTCCATTAGAGCTAGACTTCTATTGGGACTAGGATTGTGTGGACTATAAAAGTAAGGCACCCCCATGGGTCTAAGGTATACTTTTTATATTCTGAATAGTGAGTTAAGCACTATTGGTTATTTTTGAGAGATATTTTACTGACTTGATCGTCGGATTGCTCCCGGGTGGACGAGCCACCGCCGAAATCTCTTCTTTTTGTTGCAGATTCTTCGGGCTTAACCTATTCTGACGGTATTCTCCAGTTGAGTACTAAGTTGGTAGTGTGATCGGAAATTGCCACACACATAAACCTTTTGTAAAAGTATAAGAGTTGACATGAGATTTTGATGAATAAAAGTAGTAATGAGATGAAAAAAATACCACATTTAACACAAATGAAAAGTTTTACAACCTTATTAATTATAGATAGATGAAAAAATGATATTACAACTTATTAATTTGAAATGTAAATTAACTATATCACAATTAAAAATTAAGAAATCAA
Organism: Camellia lanceoleosa; assembly: GCA_025200525.1. Classification (NCBI taxonomy): domain Eukaryota; kingdom Viridiplantae; phylum Streptophyta; class Magnoliopsida; order Ericales; family Theaceae; genus Camellia; species Camellia lanceoleosa. The sequence goes on along the minus strand of CM045768.1, from coordinate 109,257,390 downwards.
AGTAAGACTATAGTAAAAGTATAAAAATATTAAAGTATAACTAATTCAAAAAAATTATATAATCTTTTCAAATATTTTTAATATATAATTTAAAAATATATATTAACAACATTATATAAATATAATTATTACAATACCATGACAGCATTGCTGCTGAATTTAACCGGGCGGCGCCGACAAAAGTATCCAAAATTCCTGTGGGCAGATATCATAAAAGACCTTTTGTCAAATTAGGTTTTCAATCGTTGTCTCCAGACAATGATATGTAACAGACAAAAAATCTTGGGAGATTTAATTCTAAAGAACTTTAAAAAATGCTTAGACTTTCATAGCGACCTTTATGAATAAGATTACAAATATTCTACTACCAAGAGTTTTGATTAGACTTTGCTTTTTATAGTTATGGTAAATTAGGTTTGCGACAAATACATTAATATTCTTGAGGTTAGGAAATTACTCATCCCTTTTAGATTTGTAATTGCATAACAAGAAGAAACCCTTTGTTAGTTTCCGTTTAGTCAACTGACAGAATTTATAGCAATCAATAATTAATTCTTTCTAAACATCAATTTCATTGTTATGAAAAAGAACATCCTTAGGCTTATTTTAAGAAGTAAATTAAAAATTAGTTTTTTGATTTTTTAAAATTTTTCTTTAAAAAACATGTAAAAAAAACCAGAGCAAGACAAGAATTGTGAGGACATATTTCTTGGATAGCAACACGTGGCTGAGGTGGCACCGAAAAGCCAGCTGAAGTGCCAGGTGTTTTGGTCATGACACCGAGATAATCTCGGCTAGGCCAAGGTTATCTGCAAAGATACCAAAATCCAGGATAAGCAGATAAGGGACAAGAGTCCTAGATTGGGAGAGGACTTTCAGTTTGGATAAAGATAAGACTCTTAGAGAGTTTATCTCAATCTAACTAGGAGTCCAAGATTAGCATTGTAACGACCCCATCACGTATAATGATTAGTACTTGATTAATCAAGAGGATTTGAAATGAAATGACTCGTATGTGACTCTATTAAGGATTTATTTTGGAATTAGAAATTTAGGGTCCAAATGGCTTAAAGAAGTAAAATTAAGAAGTTGAATCAATTTAATCTTAATTATGGACCTATTTGGGAGTTTAATTAAATATTCGATTCAATTTAGTAAATTGAGATTCGATTAATTGGGTCCTAATTGGAGTTGATTAAGTCATGAGAATTGAGGATTGTGGTTGTTATGAATTAAATTCATTTATGGGAGGTCTAATTTGAATATGTAATTTATTGACAAAGACTTGGTGTCTGACCAAAAATTGAAGGCCTAAATAATTTAGGAAATCAAAATTGAGAATGAAAATAAGTTTAATTTAGTATTTGAAACCTTTTAGGAGTTCGATTAAAAATCTAATTCAGATTAATAAATTTAATTATATATAATTAGGCTCTAATGGAAGTCAATTAGACTAATTAAATTATGTGGGATTTGAAGTTAGTTGTAATTAACTAATTTTATGCTAATCAAAACTTATTTAGATTAAGTGATGCTTAATTAAATTAATCCTGTTGGAAAATTTATAAGAAGTTTCATGACTCCAATTTCATGATTTCAAGGAAAATAGAAAGAACTTGACGCCAATTTTAAGTAATTAAAGAGAAATGAGAGATTGAAGCTATAATCAAATGTATAAAAACTAACTTAGAAATTAATTACTTTAGGTTGAGTTTATTTGTCCTAACATGAAATTGAGTTCCGATTGTACGTGCATTATGAATTTTTCAAAAGTTTTGAAAGTTTAATTTGTGTTTTAAAATTGTGGGCTTGAAATTGGGTTTGATATGGAGAAGATGAGTTGAATCTAAATTTGGTCAACTAGAGCATGATTTTGAATAAATGATTTCTAATTGAGAGTGTTTACTAAATTATACAATGGTTCTCTATTTTTGTGTACCAAAAATATATGTTTTGAGACTTTGAATATCAAATATGAACTTCAATTACAATTTTGAAAATTTCGGAATTTGTGTTGTGCGCTCGAGCGAGGAAAGTCTCACTCGAGCGTGAAAATCGAGCTCCCAGTAGTTTTTCAAATTTTGTAGTACGCTCGAGCGACCAAAGTGGCGCTCGAGCGGAGACCTATTTTCAGCATATTTTAAAAAATTACATTTAGTTCACATTTTTATTCTCATCTCTTTCTAAGGCATTTTAGACATGATTTGTGATTCAATAAGGATTAATAGGCTACCATTCAACATGAATTAGTTAGTTAAGAAATGAATCATGGATCTAGTGGTAATTGTTTAAGACGCCAAGTAAAGGATCAATCTATTTGGAAAAGAAAGACTTAGTAATGAATGAATATGTGAAATAAGAACTCGGTTTATTTAAATGAGAAAGAATAAGCGTAGTAGAACCTCAGACTATTTAGACGGAAAAAGATAAGAAAAGTCAAGTTTGATCAAGGAAGTAATATTGTATTTCAATGTGTATATGTTATGTGCTTGTGTAGGTCACGTGCTATTGTCTGCCTGATTGTGATCTGCTTCTGCAACTATCTGTGAGTAATAACTTTGTAAAGTTATGTTTAATGTTAAATATTTTCTAAACATGATGACATGAAATGAGTAATCTTTTGAAATGCTACACTATGTTTTGAATGAATGAATGATTGTCTAAGATTTTGAAAGTTATTCGTGGCATCCTTAGCATCATATGATATGCGTCCCTTTATGGGTCATCAGAAACGTCTCTGTGTACATGAGTCATCAGAATGCCTTCAAGGCCGTCCCTTTATGGGTCATCGGATTTGTTCACGCTAATGGATGTACTACGTATGATTACATGCAAAAATCTGAATACGAAAATGATTATGAATATGTATATGAATCTGTTTCTGATTTGGAATTTGAATATGCGTAAGACTCTATTTTGATAAGAATCTGATTTATAACTCTGTGATGGACATCATTCATTAAATCATTTACTCTGTTATTATTTACTGGGTCTTAACTCACTGTATTATTTATGTATGTAGGTGATCAGGCGCGTGACCAAGCTTAGAGGCATCTGCCTAGAATCTGTTCTTGTCAGCCAACCTACGTGCCTCCTGTGGAGGTTCCGGATATGTCAAGTGATTATCGCTTTGTGATTTAACGTTTAAGTTCTACTTTCGTGTTGGTTGATCAAGTCTTGTACATTTTGTGACTAGAGTTAAGTCCCTTTTGTCTAATTTGTATATATATATCGACTTAATGATAACGTGTATATATGTATATAAAAAGTTTAAAATTTTTCTGTCTCATATAAGTCTGCACAGCTTAATGGACGTTGTATATTTCTTATTTGCTTCCGCTAGCCCCTAATATTATGTTAATTTGTTTCAGAGGCCTTCGGTAATCCCAGGATTACTGGCTGGTTACGATGCTAAACCTATAGGGGCGGGTTTGGGTCGTGACAAGCATTGAGCTAGGGTCCATTGAAGCTAGGCTTCTATTGGGATTAGGTTAGTGTTGGCTATAAAAGAGAGGCACCCTCATGGGTCTAAGATACGCTTTTTGTGTTCTGAATGGTGATTTAAGCACTATTGTTATCTTTGAGAGATAACTGACTTAATCGTCGGAGTGCTCCCGGGTAGATGAACCACCGCCGGAATCTTATCTTTCTGTGACAGGTCGTTCGGGCTTCATCTATTCTGCCGGTGTTCTCCAGTTGAGTACTTGTTTGGTAGTGTAGTCGGAAATTAACACAAACAAATTGGCGCCGTCTGTAGGAAAGAAAGGAGGATATATGGCTAACGACGGACAGAAAGAGAAGGTTGGGGACGACATCTCTACTGGAAATGGAAAAAGTGTTGACCTTGACATCGAGGAAGATAATTGCAACAAGGAAACTCGAGATCAAAATCCCAGAGAGAAAGAAGTCGGCTAGGAGGGCGACGTACCAAAGAAATCAGACCGAGGCGGGTATTATAACGAGAATGACCTCTAGGTATGGAAAGATAGATGCCTGAGGAGAGACGAAGAGATGAAGGGAATGGCGGACAAATTGGCAGATCTGCAAATGGTCGTCAATTTCATGATGCAGAACAACATCATGTAGCCATCATTTTCATTACAAGATACGCTGATTCCAGTGGCCAAGAAGGATGCCTGTAAAGGGGGGCAGAAAACAATTCCTGCAATCCCACAACACAACAGGACCAAGGGATATTCTCACCGGCTTTCACGAGAAGACGAGCATGGAGAATCAACGAGAAGAGAATCCCATAAGACATGCCAAACCAAAGAAGTCTGCACTAAAGAACATCGAGATGTTCAAGGGAAGGAACTATGTTTCGACACGACCAATGGAGGGAGGTCCAAAAGGACTCATAATGATACTGGAACTAGCGCACCAACAAGGCTGAAATCCGAAGATAGCCGAGCTCCTGGATAGACCAAGGAGGATATGAGGGATTACCTCCAGAGGAAGCGACAGGATGCCGAGGTAACCTCCTCGATCAATCCGAGAACACTGTCCTCGGTAGAGTTAGACAAATTTGAGGCCCTAAAAAGGTTCAGTATGCTGAGATTCTAGATATACGACGGAAAGTCGGACCCAACTTTCACGTCGGCTTGTACTCGAACTCGATGGCACTATACATCGAGAACGAGCTGTTGTTTTGCAAGGTGTTACCCTCGTCCTTCGGGGAAATTGCATTGAACTGGTTTCACAAGTTGCCGAAAGGAACTGTGAAAACCTGGGAAGGCCTGGCCAAGATGTTCGTGGCCAGGTTTGTGACAAACAAGCTACAACCATTCAAGGAGGACACCCTGATGGCTTGGAGAATCAGTGAGGATGAAAGCCTTAGGGCCTACGCCAAGAGGTACTACGTGGTATTCAACCGGATACTAGGATAAAACCAAGAGGTGGCGGTCGTGTCTTTTAAGAACGGCCTGAAAGATGATTGTTTGCTTTGAAAATGATTAGCAAAGACATTGCCAAAAAGTATGGAGGAACTCATGGCCAGAATTGAGAAGTATGTGAGGGCCAAGGAAGACACGCTGGGGACAAAGGCGTCAAAACAAGAGAAGAGAAACGGCTCGCCAAAGCGAGGCCGAGGTAATGGCGGATACAATAAGCCAGAGACAGGATTAAGGGCTGCGCAGGCAGTCACAACCGTATTCCAAATCCTAGTTCACAAAGTCTTGGAGAAAATCCGAAATCAACCCTATTACAGAGCACCAATAAGGGTTCCGGGCGAATTTATTGGAAGCAGCCTAGGCAAGCATTGTGCTTACCACGAGGATGGGCATCTGACTCAGGGGTGCAGAGTCCTGAAGACACATCTGGAAGACCTGGTAAGACAAGGTCATTTAAGGGACTTTGTAGACGAGGCCAGGACAAGAGAAGAGCAAGCAAGACTGCCTCAAGCATCGGTAGCACCGCTTCCTCCAGCACCACAACCGCAGGCAGGTGGACCTCGAGTGATCAATGTGATTCACTCGAAGGTCAATGAGAACGAAATATAAGGGGAGACTCAGAAGCTAAAACACTTGCAGCATGTGTACCAGGTCCAGTAGAAAAGACCTAGGGTAGATGAGTGTCAGGGACCAGTGGTGTCCTTTACTGAAGACGACCTAGAAATGGTGCAGCATCCACACAACGATGCCTTGGTAATATCCTTCCAGATTGGAGAATTCCAAGTAAAGCGCATCTTAATTAACTAGGGCAGCTCTTGTGACATCATGTATGTTAGGTGTTACAAGGAGCTTGGCCTTCACCAAGATGATCTGGAACAATCCAATGGTCCAATGGTTGGGTTCAATGGAACGCCGATGTGGCGCTTGGGGCCAGTTAGTTTAGAGGTACAGGCTGGCACCAAGAAGATAAAAATTGAGTTCACAGTAATTGACACTCCCTCTCCTTATAATGCTATCCTAGGAAGGCCATGACTGCATGCAATGGGGGCTGTTCCCTCAACATTGCACCAGCTTTTACGGTGTCCAACAAAGCATGGAATTAAGGAGGTCAGAGGGGATCAGGTGCAGGCGAAGAATTGCTCCATGGCAGCAATGAAATCCACTTGCAACATACGAGACGCAGAAGCAGAAGTAGCAGAAATCGAGGATGAGGACATGGAAGTCCTGGAAGACGTCAGCAAAAAACTAGCCGAGAAAAGTGAGGAAGCCCTGAAGAAAATCCTTGTCTAGCAAGGGGATGGAGAGCGCTTCTTCCTTCTCGGCTCGGGCTTGGCCGAGGAAGAAGAAAAAAAGCTAGAGGCGTTCTTGAGAGCAAACATTGAGGTATTTGCCTAGACACCGTACGAAATGCCTAGCATTGACTCCGATGTCACTTGCTATAAGTTGAATATGGACAGGTCGGCTAAACCTGTCATCCAGTGAGCAAGAAGGCCGACATTGATGCATGTTGAGACAGTAGAAGAGGAAGTCGATAAACTTCTGGAGGCCAGAGCCGTATGAGAGGTAAATTACCCAACATGGCTATCAAACACGGTCGTCGTGAAGAAAAAGAATGGGAAGTGGAGGGTTTGTGTGGACTTCACCAGTCTGAACAAGGCTTGTCCTAATGACAGTTTCCCACTCCTCAAAATTGACCAATTGGTGGATGCAACTTTAGGGCATGAAAGGATGAGCTTCCTGGATGCTTACAAGGGGTACCATCAGATAGCTATGTACCTTCTAGATGAGGAGAAGACTCCATTCATTACCCCAAAAAGGCTGTATTGCTATAGAGTGATGCCTGTTGGGTTGAAAAATGCAGGAGCAACTTACCAAAGACTGGTGACCAAGATGTTCAGGCATCTAATAGGCAGAACAGTGGAAGTATACATAGATGACATGGTCGTGAAGACCAAGGAACCTGAGGATCATTTGGAAGACTTAAAGGTAGTTTTTGACATCTTTAGAACATATCGGCTCTGACTCAATGCATCAAATTGCATATTTGGAGTTAGGTTTGGTAAGTTCTTAGGATACTTGGTTACCAGAAGGGGCATTGAGGCTAGCCTAGATCAGATCAAGGCCATCTTAGAATTAAAGAGCCCAATATCAGCAAAGCAAGTACAGATGTTGACTGGAAAGGCAGCAGCCCTGAATAGATTCATCAGCAGAAGTTCTGACAAATGTAAACCTTTCTTCAGCTTAGTGAAGAAAGCCACAGACTTCTTATGGACAGAAGAGTGCGAAGTCGCCTTGGCCGACTTGAAAAAGTATTTGATCACAACTCCAGTTCTTTCAAATCCAGTACCTGGAGAGGAGCTATTCTTATACTTAGCAGTTTCAGAGCATGCAGTGAGTGCAGTGGTAATCAGAGAAGAAAAGGGAGAGTAAAGGGCAGTTTACTACGTGAGTAAAGCCCTAGCTGATGCAAAGACCAGATACCTACCCTTGGAGAAGCTAACACTGGTTTTAGTAATGGCTTCCAAGAAACTAAATCATTACTTTCAATCCCACAAAATTGTGGTGTTAACTAAGCATCCCTTGAAGTCCCTGTTGCAGCAGGGAGATCTGACAGGCAGAATAGCCAGATGGTCAGTGGTGTTGGGCCAATACAACCTGGAATTCAGACCCAAAACAGCAATCAAAGGCCAAGTTTTGGTCGACTTTGTGGCCGAATTCACACCAAGCGTCATCACACATCGGGCTCCATTGAGCCGAGGTCCAGGTGAACAAGGCAAAACCCAATTGGGGACAGCCAAACAGAGGAAAGAGAAGAAACTTAGGCCCTGCAATATTTACATCGGCGACTCCTTCTGCCTATTTGTTGACGGAAGTTCAAACTGACAAGGGGCGGGGGCATGAATAGTGCTACTATCGCCAAATGGGCAGATATTGGAACAATCCATTCGTTTGGGGTTTAAAGCCCCAAACAATGAAGTAGAGTATGAAGCACCGATCGCAAGATTAAAGCTGGCAATAGCAATGGAAGCTGACGAGGTAATAGTCTTCTGTGACTCCCAGCTTATCGTCAACCAGGCAACAAGCGAATACGCAGCCCGAGATAAAAGAATGTCGGCCTATGTAAAGGAGGTGGGCAGACTGGTAGCCTTATTCCAAAATTGCCGACTGCAACAGATTAGCCGAGATAACAACAACCATGCCAATGCCTTGGCCAACCTGGCTAATGCAATGAAACTAGGAGAGGCAAGGACAATAATGATTGAATACTTGTCAGGTCCAACGGTAGAACCACTGAACACAGAGCATGAAGCAATGTGTGTGGATATGGGACCAAGCTGGATGGATGCAGTAATAGTATTCCTTAAAGAGGGAAAACTACCAGATGATCATAAAGAAGTACACAAGATCAGACTGAAGTCGGCAAGATTTAGTCTGACAGCAGAGGGACATCTCTACAGAAGATCTTTTACTGGTCCCCTTTTGAGGTGTGTGCATCCTTCGCAAGTTGAAGACTTCTTGTATGAGATACATGAAGGAGTATGTGGAAGCCACACTGGGGGCAGGTCACTTGCTCATAGGGCCATTACTCAGGGGTACTGGTGGCTCTATATACAGAAAGATGCTGAAGCCTATGTGAGAAAATGTGAGAAGTGTCAGAGGTTTGCACCTTTGATACACTAACCAGTAGCAGATCTGAACCTAATGTCCAGCCCTTGGCCATTTGTCCAATGAGGCATGGACTTTGTTGGACAACTGCCTCAAGCAACTGGACAAAGGAAGTTCCTGCTAGTGGCAACAGATTACTTCACCAAGTGGGTTGAAGCAGAACCCCTTGCAAAGATTCGGCACATTGATGTAAAAAATTTCATATGAAAAAACATCATCACTAGGTTCGGGATCCTAAGAGCAATAATAGCAGACAATGGAACGCAATTTGACAGTAAGCTAATCAAGAGCTTCTGTGCAAAGTATAAGATCAAGAATTATTACTCTACTCCAAGCTTTCCTCAGAGTAATGGTCAAGCAGAAGCATCCAATAAAGTTATCTTGGATAGGATCAAGAAGAGGCTGGAAGCAGCTAAGGGAAGGTGGGTGGATGAGTTACCCAGTGTACTCTGGGCATATCGGACTATGCTGAGAAGATCAACTGGGGAATCCCTATTTGCCATGGCTTTTGGCACAGAGGCAGTAATTCCATTAGAGGTCGGCATCCCAGAGATCAGAACCCAGGGAGTGGAGAATGGGACTAATGATGCATTTTTAGCTCGAGATCTGGACCTACTGGAAGAAAGAAGAGAGAAGACAACAATTTAGCTGGGGTCATACCAGCAGCAGCTTGCTAGGGCTTATAATAAGAAGGTTAATCCACGAGAGTTCCAAGTTAGGGACCTCGTCCTAAGAAAGGTCGTTGACAACAAGAAAGATCCTAGAGAGGGCAAGAGGGCAAGCTTGGCCCAAATTGGGAGGGACCTTATAGAATCATCTCGGTCCTGGGCAATGGTGCATATCGGCTTGTAGACAGTGAAGGCAAAGAGTTGCCAAGACCTTGGAATACTTGCAATCTGAAATTTTTCTATCATTAGATTTTTTTTTTTTTTTTTTTTAAGTTTCTTGTTATTAGCCGAAGAAATAATAAAGTCTTAGCTTGATTTTTAAACTTTTGTAGTATGACTGACCAGTCACTTGGCGATGTTTTTGATTGATACATGACGAATAACTTAGACTTATTTTATGGCAGAGTTGAATTATACTTGCATATAATAGAGTTGAACTAAGTTGGCGATGTTTCTGATTGAAACATGACGAATAACTTAGACTTATTATATGGCAGAGTTGAATTATACTTGCATATAATAAAGTTGAACTAAGTTGGCGATGTTTCTGATTGAAACATGACGAATAACTTAGACTTATTATATGGTAGAGTTGAATTATACTTGCATATAATAGAGTTGAACTAAGTTAGCGATGTTTCTAATTGAAACATGATGAATAACTTAGACTTATTATATGGCATAGTTTTTATACTTGCATCTAATAGAGTTGAACTAAGTTGAATTAACCTGGACTTGCCATATCGACAGAGTCAAACACAGATTGAAACTAAGCACATGTCAGTTAGATTAACAAAGAGACCAAGGTTGGTAACCTCAGCCAGTCTTTGTTTGAATTTGACTACGGCGACGAGGTCAATGCCACATACTTAATGAGAACCCAAGTGGAACTTAGGTTTACATTATGGGGCAGAGAGTTAGAGAATAATGCTTGGGAGTTGGAAATCACATGAGAAAGTTGGTTTGACACTTATTGAAATTTTAAGGAAAATTTACAGGTTGAAGTTAAACCGAGGTTATGTCGAAAGAAAATTGGTTTAACACTTGCTGAAATTTTAAGAACAATTTACAAGTTGAAGTTAAGCCAAAGAAGTATCTACGCATTTGCCGAGATTACTATGTTGCCAAGACTTGGAAGATATTTGAAGATAGAAGTCTTGCTAAGTAAAAGTAAAGTGGCAGGTTTTATATAGCACTTGTGAAAATATTTTTTACAATTTTTTTCAAGTGTCAAGATAAGGTCGAGATAAATAGTTAGTAAGTATATCCGAGGTATTTTACCCTGAGGAAATTGCACAGTTAAGGTGTACTTTGAAGACATGCAAAATATTCTAAGTATGGAAGCATACAAGATAGTAAAGGAAAGACAAGCATTCAAATACTTAATAAAAACAAGGGGAAGATGTACTTACATTAAAAAAGAAAAAAGGGGCACTTCGGCCTAACAAAGAGACTACTTGTTCTGGTTACAAAAATGGCACGTCGGCCAAATATGAAAACCGAAAACATTGTTCAAAAAGGTACAAGAAAAGAAAAAATTCCAAGTATTTGACTTGGCTTGGTCAGAGGGTGGCGTTACAGTCCTCCCTGCTTCAAGCTCAACATCAATCTCTTGCAAGGTTTGGTCAAGACTCTTTTCGGCACAACGTACTTCGGCTTCAGAAGTTGTTGGAGTAGGGGAGACGCCCTTGGATGCCAAGTCATCCTCCTCATCGTGAGTTAAGTCTATTTGCTCATTGAGGGTAGGAGGTTTGTTATCAGTAGCAGCCTCTCAATCCTCTTCGTCGGCCTTGCCGTTATCGGTATCATTTTCATCATCATCAACATCGACCTCTTTATTTTCTGGAGTGAATGGCACTTGGAGCTTGCTGATGTCGCGAAGGTCGGAGTCCATAGCAATATCCAGCTTGTTAAGGGCCACCGTCCAGCCAAGGTAGTAACCTCGGTTACAACCCAGGTTGACTTGCTCCTTGTATTGATCGTGAACGGCTGGCTGTCCCTCTTCAAAGGCCTTTTCGTCGGTCGCCTTAACTTCGGCCTCTTTATTTATGATGGCCTCCTGCAGCTTGGCCTCCAGATCGGCTGCTTTGGCATTAGCAACTTCAAGGTTAACCCTCGCAGCCACGGCTTCAGTTTTTGCCTCATTGGCCTTTTCCTCAGCCAAACTTTGAGTAGTCTTGGCGTCTTTGGCCTGGTCCATGAGAGCGTGGTTGCTAGCCTCAGTTTTGTTAAGAGAGGAAGGGAGATTGGCTGCTTCTTTTGTTTTCTTTGCCAAGTCTTTCCTCATCATCTCAGTCTTTGTGGCGTAGGAGTGAGCATGCTGAATGGCCTGCAAAGAAGTAAATGCAAATTAGCAAAAATTTCACAAAGTGTGGAAAGGTTGACAAAGTGGAGGGCAAAATACTTACCAAAACTGAATGCTGCATCATGAAGGCGAAGTCTTCATATTCATGAAGCTCGGCCATGCGGTTCATGTCCTTAGGTAGAAGAATTGCCGTGGACAGGGCCACGCCGACCTCAAGATTGGCAGCACCGCCACCGGTGGTAAGTGGTCTATCATCGAGCATGATCTTGGGCGCCCAGACCATACCTCAGGGATAGCTGCTGCCCTCTTGGTGGTTTGACCTCGGCTTCTTGGCAAGAGGGGCCTCGGAAACTAGGTCCTCGGCGGGACATTTTTCGGTAGAGGGGGCGCTCTTCTCAACCTCGGCTAACTCGGAGATAGGAACAGTGTCCTTAGAATCAATCTGAGTCACTGTAGCCTTTTCCTTGGCCTTCTTCATGCGTTTTGGTTTTGGGGTTGGTTGAGAAGAGGATGAAGACTGAACGTTGACTACGCCAGGAAGGTTGGCGAGCAAATCTTCAATTACTGCAGGTTTTCGCCCCATCTCGTTGGCTGTGGCAGCAACTGTGACCTTTGTACCAAAATGAAATGCTGGTAGAGCTGTTGGTGGATTTGATGGGTCGTAGGCCGATGACTCAAAGACTTGGCGTCTTGACGAGTCCTTCCCCGGTGCAAAAAGTGGGGCTCGACGTCGGCATTGGCGCTGAGAGGGTGGAATTAATTAAGGAACTGAGGTAGATGGTTGTTCTTCTGGAGCAAAGGTTGATCCCTGATCAGGTCGAGGTGATGAAGTTGAAGTAGGAGTTGTCGCTGAAGGAGGAGACTTACTCTTCTTCGGGATGTCGGGAAAAGTTGATTTGTATGTTGGGATAAAATTCAGGAGCACAGGAGTCGTGCGTTGGTTAACAAGCAAGTCCAGCAGCCTCTTGAAATCTTTATTGGGATAGAAGTTTTTGAGGAAGTCCTTCGGGGGTTGAGGAAGAGCTGCAAAGACAAAACAAATAGAGGTTAGAGCATACAAAAATATCAAGGTGAGAAAGACTTGAAAGCAAGTAAAGGTGACGCTGGGCTCTTACCATCTCCCTCTCTGAAAATTATTTGGCTTAGGGGATAAAGGTGAAGGTCGTCATCTGGTTGGAACTCCCAGTTGCCCGAGACGATGAAGTAATCGTCTCCAGCACCCTTGTTGGAGTCTGGGAGGTTGGCAACAAGTTTGTATGCCGTGGATCTCGATTTAAGGTAGTAGATATAGCCCTTTTCCGACTTCAGGCTGCACATGGTGTAACAATATTGGATGTCGGCAAGGGTAACCCTAGCATTCTCTTTTTTGGCTAAGGCAATTATGCCATTGATAACTTGGTAAGAGTTAATGGCAAGCTGCATTGGGTTTAGTTTGTAATAGTGAAGGATTTCGCGGAAAAGGATGTCAAGGGGAAACCTGAGCCCGCACTCAATTAAGGCTACTACTGGAAAGGGCATAAAATTGTCTTTGGGCATGATTGAGTCCTCCTCCCCAGCTAGCCTAAGGTGGACGTCGGCAGGGATGGAGAACTCCTGTCTAAAGTGTTCAAGCTTCTCTGGGGTGTCTACCCTCCACCTAAACATTCCCATAATGTCGGCTAAGTGGGGAGGATGTTGGATTTCAGAAGGAGACGGTCTGTTAAGGTTTAGAGGACCTCAGCAAAACCTAAAACGAATGTTGGGGCAAGGGTTTTTTGAGGCTCTAAAGGGAATTTGTTTCAATTCTACCTAAAATCTGTAAGTTCTAAGGCAAATCCCAATCCTAGAGTTGCTAAAATAGGAGGATTAAAGGCAAGAATCTGGAGAAAAACAGCAAAGAAAACAGAAACAAGAACATGATTCAGACTCAAGAAGATGAACAAAAAATGCAAAGAACATTGAGTAAAATTTGCGCAAGTGGGCAAGGCCAAGAATAGTGGTAAAATAAACAAGTATATGAATAGTGAGTGTATATTTAGCAACAGATGGTACAGAAGCGAAATCATGAAATAGATAGTGAATAGTAGAATTCAACACACAAGCAGTTATTTAAAAACATACACAGATTTGCAATGGCGGTATACGAGCATAACAATTTGAAATGAAACAAGAAATTGAAATGAATGGGAACAACGACTTACCAGAGGGAGTGACACAGGAGTAGTATATGCCGAAGCTGAAGCTACGGTGGAGAGAGTAGCAAGACGGTGAGTGTTTCACCGGAGGAGACAAACAGAGTAATTGCAGAGAGCTTTGAGAAGACAATAATGGCGATTTGGGAGAAAGAAGCTTAGAGAGAGAAAACTTGTGCAAAATCAAAGATGTGAAGTGAAAAGACGGAGAGAGAGAGAGAGAGAGAGAGAGAGAGAGAGAGAGATGATTTTGATCAAACACGAAGAATGAGGGCAAAATGGCAATTAATGTGCCTAGGACGACGTGCTTGTCAGACAGCGCACGCAAGTGTGATGCAACTTAATGGCGCGTGTTAGGTACGATTCAATAGAGAAGAGACGCGTGGCAAAAACGGTTGAGTTGTTGTGCATGACAGTTCATATGCGCGTTGAAACTCTTGGAGTTCTTGATTTAATGAAGCAAAGACCTCAGCTTGGGGAACGATCTCGGCTAAATAACTTGAAACAAACTTGGTTATTAGTTCTATAGCATCGGAGAAACAGATTACGGGTCTTGGTCATGTGGAGCTGACAAAGTGATGACCTCGGTAATTAAAGCTCAGCCGATATGCTATACGGTTTGAAGATATAGGTTCCATCACCTCAGGGTGTCGAGGTAATGGAACCTAAGGGGTAGTTGTAAGCACATATTTTTTGGACAGCAACACGTGGCCGAGGTGGCACCGAAGTGCCAGCTGAGGTACCATGTGTTCTGGCCATGACGCCGAGATAATCTTGGCTAGGCCAAAGTTATCTGCAAAGATACAGGAATTTGGGATAAACGGGTAAAGGGACAAGAGTCCTAGATTGGGAGAGGACTTCAGTTTAGATAAAGATAAGACTCTTAGAGAGTTTATCCCAATCTAACTGGGAGTCCAGGATTAGCATTAAGGCAGAGTCCATTGAAGCTAGGCTTTTATTGGGATTAGGTTAGTGTTGGCTATAAAAGAGAGGCACCCTCATGGGTCTAAGGTACGCCTTTTGTGTTCTGAATAGTGAGTGAAGCACTATTGCTATCTTTGAGAGATAACTGACTTGATCGTCGGAGTGCTCTCGGGTGGACGAACCACCGCCGGAATCTTATCTTTCTGTGACAAGTCGTTCGGGCTTCATCTGTTCTACCGGTGTTCTCCAGCTGGGTACCTGTTTAACAATGTGGTCAGAAATTGACACAAACAGGAATGAAAAACCAAAGCAAGAGAGAAAAATGGAGATCCATCCTATCTCCAATTTTCAGATCTGACAACTATTAAACAATTTATGAAGAAGATCCACTCCTTATCCTCTCTTTTATAGCCACAATCAAAGCTTCCAAAATCATCAGCAAACTCATTCAAAGCCCACTCTCGAAGACCTCTACGACGCCAAGATAGTGTCATCGATGTCGAGGAGTCACACTATGAAACGACATCGTTAATGTTTAATTGGATGATTTGAGTTTTTTTTTTTAAATAAATAAATTATTTTTTCTGATTTGGTGTAGTGTGTTAATAGTTTAATAGATAGAAGAGGTATGGAGGAAGAACTGGATCAGTGAGAGTGGAAGGCAATTGGTGATGTATGGTGATCGCAGATGAATCTTTTTAAATGTCATAAAAATTATCACAAGTTTATCTATAGTGAGGTATTGAGGAGAAGCTCAAGAGTCGCCATCTCTTGAAGCGAAGAGGAGAAAAGTTGAAAAATCCAAAATATGATCCGCTCAGATTAAATGACAGCTCTCGCGACCCTTTACATTTTGATCTATAGAACTAGGGGTAGAAAATGGGTATAACTAGATGAAACCCAAGCTTTAAGGTCGAAGAAACCCTAAAATGACAAAAAGAGGAAGAGAGAGAGAGAGAGAGAGAAAAGTAGAAAAAATGACTTTCTTTAGCGCACTACAGACTTTATATTGCGTAGATTACTCGAGCACAAGAAGTGTCACTTGAGCGTCCAAACACAAAAAAGTGTGATCACTCGAGCGTAGGAAGTGACCGTTCGAGCGTAGAATACAAACTCTTAGAAGTTTTGCAGACAGAAGATCACCGCTCGAGCTTAAGAAGTACTGCTTGAGCGCAACACCGCTCGAGCATCGGAAACATTGCTCGAGCGAAGAATGCACCCTCCCAGTAATTTTGCAGACTTGCAAAAGTACTGAGGGTTTTCAAATATCGCTCGAGAGTAGAGACAAAAATTTGGGCAATAATAATTTTGAAAAGCAAGCCACCGACTAGTTCCAAACGCAACTAAGACATTACAATAACCAAACTTAATGAGGAATAAGGAGAAACAAGACATGAACAACCATATAAAACAATGAAACCTGGATTCAGAACATTAAATGGGTTGGGTCTAAACCAGAGTCGCTATATAATTCCTTAATTCAACTTAGTTTCTATGATTTCATGGGTAATACAACTTAGATTCAAGAAATTAGAGGAGGATTCTTACCTAGATATTTGAATTTGTGAAGATTTGCCCAAATCCCCCTTTCTTCTTCTTCTTGAGCTCTAGGGTTCTCTCTCTCTCTCTCTCTCTCTCTCTCTCTCTCTCACAGTCTCTAAAACTCTCTTAATCACTCTCTTAATCCTCTACAAAACCCAATAACTCTCAGGCTCCGTTTGTTTGGAGAGTTAGAGGGGGGATTGGGATTGATAGTGAGGTGGGACTCACTAATATTGTGTTTGTTTTGAGAGATGGGGAGGGGATTGATAGTGAGCTCTGGAGTAGGATGGGCCTCCCCAAGGGGATTCGAATGGGCCTCTAGGACTTGGTATTAGAAAAATAGTCCGGCGGCCTATAATTTTTTTATTTTTATTTATTTTATTTTTTTACAGGTCGGACATTTTTTTTGAACATTAATATTAATTTTTTGTATTTTTTGTTAAGTAAAAATCATTATTTTATTTGTTTTATTTTTTTTTGAAAATTTTTTATTTTATTTTTATTTTTTAATTTTTTTTACATGTTGGGCATTTTTTTTAAAACATTAATGTTTAATGTTTTTGTATTTTTTTATTTGTTTTATGATTTTATATTTATTTTATATAAAAATAATTTAACAATCCCTACACTAACAACTATCATCAAAACGAACACAATTTTATTTAATCCCCTCACTATCAATCCCCTCCATTCTACCTCTAAAAATAAACGGGGCCTTATTTCTCTCTTTTATTTATTTATTTATTTATTTTTTGTTGACTAGGATTAAAACTTCATTAGTTCTTCCTAATTCCCATCTTAATTCCAAGTTTAATTTCATCAATCAAATTCACTTAATTACCATCATAATCTAATTTTCTTTGCACTAAATTGAAACATACTATGGTGAATTAGGCTCTAATTTCTTATTCCAAATATTAAATTCTAACCTTATGGTTTACTGATTTAGACAGGTTTATTCTTATCTACCATGCATCTATTCATAAAACTACAAGACAAATAACACATGGTAGATAATTAACATAGAACACATAATCAAGACTAATCACATATTTTAGCAAGTAATTACGGTGGTGGTTGTTACACAATTAAATAAACAAAATGAAATAAAAGTTATACAAAATAATAAAATAAATAAAATAAAAAGAGAGAGAGAGAGAAGCAATTTGTCTCAAATTCCAGCAACGTCTCAGCGGTAAAGGTCAAAAGCCAATCTCATTTGTAGGTAGCCTCACCACTCGACTCTACTGCCGATCACCTCGCCTCGGGATTGATTCTAGTGATGTCTTCGAAGGCTTTGCTTCCCTATTTGCAGGGTTTGCAAAGGAGATTACACCTTGTTGGTTGTCAAACGAGGAACACCAAGGTGCCAAATTTCGGGCCATAGTTGTTGTTTTCTTTTTCAGTTCTTTGTTCTGTCTCTTCAATTAACTAATCTCCCGCCGAGCATCCTGATACATCCGCTAAAACAAGGAGAGCTGTTCAGTTACCTGCTGCACTTTATTCGTTCAACTCTGTAATCTGCGAGACAAGTTTGATACTAAAGTCATGGTCTTTACACACAGATTTAGTATGTGAGAATTAGCATCAATGTCGAACTTGGTTGTCAACAGTTTGTCAAGTGACACTACTAGGTTGAAAACAGGGGTTGAGGTATTCCAAGGAGGGTCTGAAGAAGCAGTTTTATGTACTTCCTCTGGACTTTCATTTAGATTAGGGAAGAGGATGAAAGGTCAAGTATAGGCCATGTCAGAAAAGGGAAAAAATGTAGAGCTGTAATGGACTAATTTTGGTAGATTTTCACTTTTTTGTTTCCTTTGCAAGGTCTTCTTTAAGAAAAGGAAGAAGAGAAAGAAGAAGAAGAAGATGACAAATGGAAGGGCGGTGGGAGACGATTGAGGTCAAATGTATCAGTGCCGTTGTTGTTGAATTTGTGAATTCAGACGTGACGCTCTGTAGCGCCTTCTATTTCATACATGAATCCATCACAACCAATATAACAATACACCCAAAAGCCATCTTTTTCACTGAACTAAGAATTAAAATTTATAACTTCCACATTTACATGTCCTTAAAACCTTGTACCCAACTCCAAGTTCTACAACACAAGATGACAATTACAATAGAAGAACCCCATGGGTGTACAAGACAACAACAAAATAAGTCTAACAACCCTATTACAAAACTCTAAGTCTTTCTGACAAAATATTCTCAATCATCAATCCCAACACTGCTTACTTCAAGTCACCACTGTAGTTGTACAACATTATTTCCTAAAAAATAGAATAGGAGTGAGCTATATGCCCAGTAGGAATACATTTAACCAAGTATTTAATCATTCGAATAAATTTATGGCACCCTTGAGACAAAACATAATGAGTTATGAATACATGTAATCTTTATTAATTATGTAAATACATAACAATTAAGTATGGACCATTACATTTCACACCTTTACAACACAACAATTAAACAATTACATCAATAGAAAACAAACCATGAGTCCCATGTAAGAGTCCAACACAAGTTACTTTAGTTTCAAAAATCATCCCCCACATTTGCTGGCTATTAAACGGCAGGAAGTGGGCACCCAAGAAAACCATCCGTTTTTCCACTTTCGCCGGCTATTATATGGCAGGACTGTGTGGACACCCAAAAATATTTTTTCCACATTCGTCCAACGATAAGCGTAGACAGGGCATTTGGGCACCTTTTAAACTCCCCGCACGGGTACCAACACAACACCACATTTTCCAAAACCGACTCTTACCCGGACTCATGCACAATTAACAATTCCATCACATTTCAATTCCATCAACAAGCATCCATCATCACAATAGATGAAACACCACATAATATTCAAAGAATAATAACATTCAAATCACAATTCCTTTACCATATCAACATCCACATCTTACATCTCTTGATTGTTCATAATACTCTATGAATCAAAGGAAATTCCACTCAATTTAGTGATTTCTACTCAAATTAAAAAGATAGGGTTTTACCAAATTTGAGGGTTTTTCTCCTTCATCATAGATATAGGTTTTAACAACATTTATATATATGTTTTTTTTTTTTTTATAAAAAAAAGTTGAGAAATTTCAAGCAAAAGTCAAGGAAAATGATTTATTTATGTAAACCATGGGTTTAATCCAACAAAATTTTCAAATTAGCCTATAAGTCACAACAATACCATGAAATCTCTTCAAAATAAAGAAATACTAGGATAAAAGTATCCCTACCTCAAAGAAATGAAAAGAAAACTCAGAGAAACTCAAAGTTGATAAAATCTCGAAGTCCTTGGATCAAAAGAAAGCCCTTGACACACTCTACAATCTTCCTCAAGGGACCTAGGCGAGAAGATGCTTCTAGATGGGCAGATCTAGCAATCTAAGTGGAAAAAAGTTGGGTTTAGAGAGAGAGAAGAGGAAAGAGGAGGAGGAAATCATGAGAGAGAAGAGTATTGAGCCCTAAGGTTATTGCAAAGAATAAGTCCAAAATCCCCCAAAAGTAGGGCCCATTCGGACCCAAAAATTCTGGAAATAACACGTAGGGGTCAACCCTTAGGACTGAGGTGTCGACCCTTAAGAAGAAAATATGGAAGATTAATGTTTTCTATAGCCAAGGGTCGACCCTTGGAGCTCAGGTGTCGACCTTTTATTTCAGAATGTGACCCAGGACAAAACAGCAAGGGAAGGGTCGACCCTTGGAACTCGGGTGTCGACTCCAGAGAAAACTATCAGAGGCACTAAGAATTCAAACAGGTATAACTCTCTTATTCAGATTTGGTTTTAGGTCGTTATTGTATCCAAATCGAAGCCCCAAAAACAAGATTTCCAATGGTTCTAGTCTCACATTCAAATTCAAAGTATGGAAGGAGAAAAGGGATAAAGAGTGAAGTTTGGTCAAAAACGAAAACTCAAATTTGGGGCTTTTGATCTAATCTTACCTAAATACCTTGTTAAGGCTTCAATCAAGGTTCCAAACATCCCCCAAGGATTCTCAATCATAATACTTAGAGTTTACTTGCTAACCCATCAATGTCAGGAGTCCGACAACCATACTAGTTTTGAGGTGACGGGTACTAATTTACACCAATTCGATACGAATTAGAATTCGAGGCATTACAAACTCCCCACCTTAGGAAATTTCGTCCCTGAAATTAGACAATTCAAGAATCAGAGTTTCGAACAACCAAAATGGAACGGATTCTAAAATTAACACTTACTCCAACTAATCATGAACAATCTCTACTTTATCACAAGTCTGTAGAAGAGTTTCCCAACGTAATGAATTTCACGAGTTGGACAAGAAACCACTCCCAATTGGTTTACATTCACCACACCAAAAATCTAACTCGAAGACTAAAGGAAACTTCCAGATTTCAGTCCCACGCTGATATTCTAATAACACCCAAATGATTAAAGTGGTGAACCTCTTTTTCAACTCATTCACATGATTATCTTTAACAAGCCACAAGCATTCATCAATTTTATGAAACAAGAAGTCAAGTGAAGGCATCTCTAACGTACCCTACAATCGTATCTCTAACAAACTTACCCTCAAGAAAATAATTTTCAGTTGCCTAACAACATAGAACCTTGGGAGACTGAGCTTTCACCTTACATTCACACCCCAAGAAACAACTATCGGTCTCTCGGAAACAAATTTCCAAACAATTATCTCACATTACAACCAAAGTCCTTAATCCCTTTCATGAGAAGAAAAGATTTTAATAAATGTTTTATCCGGCAATCATGGCCTTCAACAAACACAACTCAATGAAACCAAGCACCTCAAACCTCGTGCTTGCAACACAACTAGTATTATGCCTTCTTATTGCGCACTTGTGATTTTAAAATATTTGATAATTAAAAAGAAAAAGAACATTCGAAAATATATTTTCTGACCTTTACATTTTAAAAGAGATCATTCATGATAAAAGACTTTATATGCAAATGTTTCTAATACATACGAATGATTTATAAAAGTACTGAGTTTCAATAAAAGATATATTTATTTATGTTAAGGTTATTAAGAATCATACATACCATAAAACTCAATATGCATTGTTCATAATTGTTTCACATTTACTAGCTTGTTTGTCCATCATAATATTTTCCTAATTTTGGTAAAAACAAGATCATGCTCAATGGGAGAACTCCGTTCCCAACTCGGTTTTCTAGCATATTTCGATCGGTGACTCTCAACCGTCACCTAACCAATAATCCCATCACCATAGTGATGCCACAATCTCAATATAGTTATTCAAACAATAACAACATGAATAGACTAAACATCATGAGTTTGGGGAAGTCACATCCCATTTACATCCTCTATCATAATCCACTAATTACTCTTTATTTATTCTATATTTGCATCACATTCTTCACAACTAACCCCATTTTGGGGTTCACGCATAATCAGTTAAAACAAGTACCAAGTAGTTAGCATAATTTGTCACTCCCTTGCATGACATACATGCTCATCAAACAATTAATTCCCATTCACCCACGTCATTTCTAAAATTTAAATACGCTCTGAGGTGATTCCCTACCAATCTCTCTTAATGCCACAATAATAACCAATACGCCACGTAAGGGAAATCATCTACCTATGCTTACACAACACATTGCATTCCCTAAAGTCAATGCCAAGGTATTCACTTCCAAAGTTAAAACACGGCTTCACACCATACTAAGACTATAATGTCCTAGGAGGTCAGACCCAAATTCAACGCCTTTTGTAATGCAGACTTACTCCATAACAAACATTCACACCGTTAATGATGGTACCACACCTCTAATACAAAATTCTAACAAGATCGTACTTTCAGTAATCCAATCACTACTACAGTTGCTCCACCCCTGAAAATAATTCAACTCAGAAGGTCATTCACCACGACTTACCCAATGAAATTTAAAATATACTTTTCACAATTGCTCAAGTCACAAAATAATAACATCAACAATCATATCAAACCTTTCATTAAAAGCCTATACAACTCAAGATGAAAGGGTACACTAGCAAATACTCATTCACTTTAAAGAATTTCCTGGTCAATTATAGTCACTCCAACACAATTCCACAACTAACCAAATTACAACGACACTTTGCACCATTTTATTTCTTGACAAAGAGTCCACTTAATAACTTCTTATAAGATGACACCATCACAAAGTGTCATGGAATAAAATAAGGGATCACTCTTTAGTAGGCATAACTATATATCTTCTAATTAAGAAAACTACTTACCACTAAAGGTCAAATACATCCAAAGTAAACCCAATAATCGTATTGGATCAACCTACCAGCAGCACAATTTCTTACCAATCTTATAGCAAAACAAAAGATCAATATAAGGAGTTCACAACTCTTACTCCAAGGATACGAAACCTTTTTTTTTTTTTTTTTAACTAAAGGGCAAGGGCTACAAAATAACTCTCATTTCAATTGCATGAAAACATCGACGTCACACACACCAAACTTAACCCAAAATACTCACGTATACTTCTCATATTCATCATTTCTATCGTTTAGGTAAGAGTGATTCTAAGAATTAACACCAATCACTAGCAGTGGACCAAACACAATTTCCACGAAAAATACTCACCCATCAACTTCTTTCCACACGATAGTTAATAAACTTACCACCAATAACTACCAATAACCTCCACAACCTATCGACATCAACTTAACTAGTTTTACTCCTACGTGGTGTTCACCAAAAACTTTGAATAATATGTTCTAAGTTCATTTTGGGCTCTTTCACGACTAGGTATACAACTAAACCATATTTCAATACCCCAAGTCGACAAGCTAACTCACATCAACAGCTACTCCTTAAACCCAACACACCATGGAGCCTACCCCAAAATTAGCACACAACACTACACTAGTACTACGGTGATTCACAATGCCCAACCTATATTAAGCAATAACCCACTAACACCTTCCACATAGCACTAAGCAACGATACAATCCATTAGGCCAACTAATAGTTCCTATCTCCTATCAAGTAGGCACTTCACAAATTTAATTTATTTTATTTATTTATCAACCAACCATCACACTGTCATATTCAACCTCAAAAGTCTGCCTGAAGCCAATAGTCAAACCATTCATATATAAGATTTCTAAAAGTAATGATCGCGAGGCATATTCCAACCATTCATTCCGAAGACACTGCTAACATTCCCACAAGAGTAAGGCACATCCAAGTCACCCAAGAATAAGTTTCAAACTAAAAACAACAACAAAAACATCCTCCACACTAGCTCCTTCCTCCAAGGAAATAGTCTAACTAAGAGAGATACAAAATACCATCACCAACAGATGCTCTTAATTAAAACCAAAGGTAAGGAATTGTCCTCTTTTATCAAGGGAAACCAAGTACCCTTAAATTAGAGCTAGCTCCAAACATTCAAGATGGGGGTAAAACACAAAACCAAGCACAATGGTAGTGCTATACCGACCCACTAGCACCCTAAAATCTCCTCCACGTCCACAGTATAACGAATAACTAAGTCAAAAACTTAAAATCCCAAAAGAAAATTTAAGATAACTCTTACTCAAGGAAATCTCTACATTTGCATCCTAACTAGTGACTAGCTTAACATAACTCAACCTCATAGATGAGACACAAGCACCAAAGTCTATCTTTACCTCAATATTAGAAGCTATTTCATCACAAACATTTCTAAACCCAATTGAAATACTTACCTACACCTTTAGCCATTACGAAACTTTTATCTTATAGTCAAAAGCAACCATAAAAGAATTAACATCAATGATTCTCAGACCATCAGGCACAAATTTTCATGAGCACACACTAATCCGACTTCACTGATGAATTCAACACACTTTGGTCACACGCTCCATTGAACCATAATAGCCTCCTAAGTTAACTCCAAGAGCTTCTTCTAAAAACATTTATTATGCCATCACAACCCCCAATTTAATAACTACACCACTCAACAACAATACTCTTTTCTACTCAAGCACTCCAGTAGTCAAGCATCAAGACCAATTACTTATGCACTAGACCATAATTTCTAGAGGGCAACCAATTTTAGCACTCAATATCTCAATCGGTAATAACAAATCACCAACCCTTAAGTCACCATCTCCACTACCAGAGATTCAACACCACGATTACAACCTTTTTCATTTATTCTCCACAGTCTAATTTACCTCAAAACTCTACATTTAACTCACTTTCTAAAAAAAAATTCTTTGTGCATCCACTATAATCCCTACTGTACCATAACCACTCACACTGCCACAAAGGATTCGAAAGTATTATTGCCTTTCAAGACATGCTAACCACCACCAGGGCAAACCTATGCCAACTCACAACCAATGCTAACACCAAACCCATGTGACACACCAAGGTTCCCCGCTTAAGATTTTCATGCTCTACACACCATCCAAACAATCATTTACACAAATATCTACTTTTACATAAGACCATCCACATTATCATGCAATCACATAAAGCATGTACAGGCTACCCTTCTAAGATACTAGCCAGTCCCATGGAAATAAAGGACCTCCAAGTGGAAAAAGCATTGATCAGATGCCTTTCCAAAAGGATCTCGATAAGTGCAACCGATAAAAGCTATATCTCAGAAGTTAAACATATAACCACATATATACACAAGGCACAAAAGGCACATAAACATCCCATCCTAGCCTAGGAATCCCATTGTGACGAAAGTCACTTCCCACGAGCCTAAGGTATTCGAACCTAATGCTCTGATACCAATTTGTAACGCCCTACTATTTCATACGTGAATCCATCGCAACCAATATAACAATACACCCCAAAGCCATCCTTTTCACTGAACTAAGAATTAAAATTTACAACTTCCACATTATATGTCCTTAAAACCTTGTACCCAACTCCAAGTTCTACAACACAAGATGACAATTACAATAGAAAAACCCCATAGGTGTACAAGATAACAGCAAAATAAGTCTAACAACCCTATTACAAAACTCTAAGTCTTTACAGCAAAATATTCTCAACTGTCAATCCCAGTACTACTTTCTTCAAGTCACCAATGTAGTTGTACAACATTATTTCTTGAAAAATAGAATAGGGGTGAGCTATATGCCTAGTAGGAATACATTTAACCAAGTATTTAATCATTCGAATAAATATATGGCACCCTTGAGACAAAACATAATAAGGAGTTATGAATACATGTAATCTTCATTAATTATGTAAATACATACCGATTAAGTATGGACCATTACATTTCACACCTTTACAATCACATCAATGGAAAACAAACCATGAGTCCTATGTAAGAGTACAACACAAGTTACTTTAGTTTCAAAAACCATTCCCCACATTTGCCAGCTATTATACAGCAGGAAGTGGGCACCCAAGAAAACCATCTGTTTTTTCACTTTCGTCGGCTATTATAAGGCAGGACTGTATGGACACCCAAAAATATTTTCCCCACATTTGTCCAACGATAAGCCTAGACAGGGCATTTGGGCACCTTTTAAACTCCCCGCATGGGTACTAACACAACACCACATTTTCCAAAACTGACTCTTATTCAGACTCATGCACAATTAACAATTGCATCACATTTTAATTCCATCAACAAGCATCCATCATCACAATTGAAGAAAAATCACATAATATTCAAAGAATAATAACATTCAAGTCACAATTCCTTTACCATATCAACATCCAAATCTTACATCTCTTGATTGTTCATAGTACTCCATGAATCAATGGAAATTCCACTCAATTTAGTGATTTCTACTTAAATTAAAAAGTTAGGGTTTTACCAAATTTGGGGTTTTTCTTCTTCATCATAGATATAGGTTTTAACAACATTTATATATATGTTTTTTTTTAAAAAAAAAAAGTTGAGAAATTTCAAGCAAAAGTCAAGAAAAATGATTTATTTATGTAAGACATGGTTTTAATCCAAAAAAATCCTCAAATTAGCTTATAAGTCACAACAATACCATGAAATCTCTTCAAAATAAAGAAATACTAGGATAAAAGTATCCCTACCTCAAAGAAATGAAAAGAAAACTTGGAGAAACTCAAAGTTGATGAAATCTCGAAGTCCTTGGATCAAAAGAAAGCCCTTGACGTGCTCTACAATCTTCCTCAAGGGACCTAGGCAAAAAGATGCTTCTAGATGGGTAGATCTAGCGATCTAAGTGGGAAAAAGTTGGGTTTAGAGAGAGAGAGAGAGAGAGAGAGAGAGAGAGAGGCTCACGGTTTAAGAGGAAAGAGGAGGAGGAAATCATGAGAGAGAAGAGTATTGGGTCTATTTATAGTAGTAGAAAAGTAGCCCTAAGGTCATTGCAAAGAATAAGTCCAAAATCCCCCAAAAGTAGGGCCCATTCGGACCCAAAAATTCTAGAAATAACACGTAGGGGTCAACCCTTAGGACTGAGGTGTCGACCCTTAAGAAGAAAAGATGGAAGATTAATGTTTTCTGTAGCCAAGGGTCTACCCTTGGAGCTCAGGTGTCAACCCTTTATTTCAGAATGTGACCCAGAACAAAACAGCAAGCGAAGGGTCGACCCTTGGAACTCGGGTGTCAAGCCCAGAGAAAACTAGCAGAGGCACTAAGAATTCAAATAGGTATAACTCCCTTATTCGGATTCGGTTTTAGGTCATTCTTGTATCCAAATCAAAGCCCCGGAAACAAGATTTCCAATGGTTCTAGTCTTACATTCAAATTCAAAGTATGGAAGGAGAAAAGGGATAAAGAGTGAAGTTTGGTCAAAAACGAAAACTCAAATTTGGGCTTTTGATCTAATCTTGCCTAAATATTTTGTTAAGGCTTTAATCAAGGTTCCAAACATCCCCTAAGGATTCTCAATCATAATATTTAGAGTTCACTTGCCAACCCATCAATGTCAAGAGTCCGACAACCATACAAGTTTTAAGGTGACGGGTACTAATTTACACAAATCCGATATGAATTAGAATCCGAGTCATTACACGCTCGATGCTTTGGCAGAGAGAACGGCCAAGAGAATGAGAAGAAGAAGAAAAAAAGAAAACGGCACTCGTGCTTCGGCAAAGTAGGAGGGAAAAAATAAAAATAAAAAAATAAAAAAAAATAATTTAAAAAATAAGATGCTGATGATGATGATGATGATCATAATAATAATAATAATAATAATAATAATAATAATAATAATATTAAGTCACCCACTTCTTCCCAGTCTACAGTAAGTCCTTCGGATTAGGCAGTGCCAGACTTTGGGGTTCATAGATAGGGTATGTATGTATACTAGGTATGTGGTAAATCTGACAAGAATAGGGTATGCATTAAGATATGTGTAAAACTGATTAATTAAACAGAACAATGAATCGATTATTTAGAAGTAACTCATCAGTCAGTTCTAGGTCAACGACTTTGCCCTCAATACCTAACCAAGGATTAGTCATTAATGAAGAAGATGTTGAAATACAAAATGATAAAATTAACCCAGGATGGAATATACCAAAATTGCCAATCAAAGAAATTTATAAAACAACTTTTATACAGAATACTTTCAAAGTTACCTTGCATGTTAAAACAATTGAAAGTGTTTATGCTTTAGAGAAACCTAGAGAAACTTGCCAATTATTTGATGCTAATTTAATCAGAAGACATTTTAAAAATGGTATGGTAGGTAAAAATACTTCTGTTTTATTATGTTTGCGAGATGCTCGTTTCCTTAATTACAATGATAGTTTAATGGGTATGATGGAAACTGGTCTACATAAAGGTCCAGTACATTTTAATTGTTTTCCTGATTTTACTTTAAGTGTGCGAGATCCACATATTTTAGATGCATTAACTCTAAACATTCAATTAAATGGTTCATTTACTAATATGAAAGAAAAAGTTCATAATATTGCTTTAATTTATCGTGTTCATTATAAATGTATTAAAACCAATTTAAATGTTCAGGCTTTACATAAAAGTCCCAAAGATAAACAACTGTTAATTCAAAGTAGTAGTATTGATACACATATCAATGTTCCCCAAATGATTGAATGGAAAAATATTGACCTCCCAGATCAATGGATTACTGTTAACGAAAATTACAAACATAATCAACAACAATCTTCAATCCAAGATATCCAAGATATTCAACAATACAATGATGGTTCTGTTCGTATCAAATTCAACCGTAGTCAATCCTCTAGACATAGTACATCTAGTGTCCCTACTGAAATTGAAACTAAAGATGAAATATTTAATACTCCTTTATTTTGGAAAAATAGTCAACTACATCTTGGTCCGACCACTGGTTTGACCACTGAAAGCAAATTAAAAGGCATTGATAATTCTACAACTTCTCAAATTAGTAAACCTGTTTATTCAGCTCACACACATTTACCAGAAGATGATACAGAATCTCAAAATTCTCCTACTCAAACTGATTTCGAAGTTACACATCCAATCAATCCTCAACTCATGACAATTAAAAAAACATTTACTCCTGATTTAAATAAATTATTAATTGATTTTCAATCTAAAGAAAATAAAACGTCACGACAAGCTTACCGTGCCAAGTATGATGCAATTCAACAATCCAAAATCACCAGACAACGGTATAATTTTATGGTTGAATATGGTTTTGAATTACCTCTATTTGAATATGTTGAAAAACATTACAAAAAAGTAAATACAATCACAAAACATAAATGGAAAACTTCCGCTACAACTTCAGTTAGCCCTAATCATCCTCCATTAGAAAATATAATTATTGAACATCAAGGATCTGACATTCCAGCCTCTCCCTTTAAATTACCTAGCTCTGACCATGAAATTAAAAAAGTCATTAAACAAAATAATTACACTAATCAATGCTTAAAGACAATAGGTAAACAATTAGATAAAATAGAAACAACTTTAGACTTCACTACTATTACATCTACTAAGCAACCTTTAGATCAACCTTTACTTAATCTCCCTAGTAATCGTACTAAAAAAACCAGTCTAGTCACCAATGATCAAACTATTGTCAAAGCTATTGAACAACTCTTCAGTAAATTATCTACTGTTGATACAACCTCCCCTTCTAAGGATAAAGGTCTTACTGTTTTAAATCAACAAACTCCTACTGATACTACTCTTTCTCAATTTGACACTGATAATGCTGATATCGAAATCAATCAATTAGTTCAACAGTTTCAATCCTCTAATCTTAATAAAATCCATTATCCCAAAGTTAATTCTCAAACTACCAAAAATTGGTATACAAAACCTACTCCATCTGATCTCCAATTTGAAGAAACTAATATTAGTAATCAATTCTATGTTTCTGCTAAACGATTATATGAGTGGAATATTGATGGTCTCAATGAGGACTAAATTCTCCAAAAATTAAATCATTTATCTATGGTCTCCAATAGTTATCTTTCAAATTATCCCCAATATTCACAACCAGAAATTGTTACTCTTATTATTTCTGGTTTCACTAGTATGCTCAAATCTTGGTGGGAAAAATATCTTTCTAATGATCAACGGGACTCTATTATTTATGCTAACCAAGTTGATGAAAATGATCTACCTATTTTTGATGAAACTATTGGATGTTGTCACCCTGACGGTATTAATACATTAATCTACACAATTGTTAGACATTTCATAAGAACACCTATTAATATTTATTTTTGCATACATGATCAACTTAGTAATCTTACTTGTCCAACCTTAAGTGATTTTAGATGGTATAAAGATGTTTTTACCTCTAGAGTTATGTTAAGAGAAGATTGTACAAAATCATTTTGGAAAGAAAAATTTATTAATGGCTTACCTAGTTTATTTGCCCATAAAATTCGAGATGTTCTTAGTCAACCTACTGGTGTTATTGAATATGATAATTTAACATATGGTGATATAATTAGCACTATTCAAAAAGAAGGTTTAAAAATGTATATTGATCTTAAACTTAGTCAAAAGGCTACTAAAGATAAATACAAAGCTAAATATGAATTAGGAAATTTCTGTGAACAATATGGTTTACCTCCTGTTGCACCCTCTCGAAGGAAATCCCACAAATATTCCAAACATAAACATAAATCCAAGTATTCTACTAAATATCGCAAAGATTATTCACCCTCTAAATCAAAAGATAAATTTTATACTAAACCCAAAAAGAAACATTACAAATCTAAATCACATCAAAAATCTAAATCTAATAAAGAAATTACATGTTACAATTGTGATAAAAAAGGACATTATGCTAATAAATATAAAGACAAACAAAAACTAAAAGATTGAGTTAACCAACTTTAAATTGATAATGACTCCAAAAATCAATTATATGAGATTTTTCAATTAAATCAATCTATTAGTGATTCCTCTTCTGATCATCCAATTACTTCCTTAGATTCTCATTCACCGAGTGACGATTCTGATAATAATATTAAAATAGGATGTAATAATGTTTGTTGTAAACCAATTAAACAAATTTCTGTCCTTACCAAATCCAACCAAGAAGAATCTGCTCTTATTGAATTAATTAGTAAATTAGATAATCCAGAATTAAAACAAAAGTATATTGACAAATTAAAATCTTTATTACTTCATTCTGACAATACACCTAAAATAGACAAACCTATAATTAGTCTATCCAAAACTTTAGATCGATTTAAGCATAAACACAAAGAAATTACTCTTCAAGATTTACAACACGAAATCCATCGCATTAAACAAACTATTAAAGAATTACAAAATAAAGATCGCAAATTAGAAGATGAAATCATTACCTTAAAACTTAATAAAAGCCTAGACAATTTCCAAACTAATAAAGAATCTCCCCATGAATCTGCACATAATTTTGATCATGATTCTGATCCAACTAATCCTGACAATCTAGTATTTGCTAATCGCTCTCAAACTGATAACCTTGATAATAAGAGAATCAATCTAATTAATAAAATTTATATGCAAAAATGGTATTCACAAATTAAACTAGTCATTGATGATTTTGAATTGGAATTAATTGCTCTCATTGATACTGGTGCTGATTTAAACTGTGTAAAAGAAGGTTTGCTCCCTACTAAATATTATGAAAAATGCCATGAGAAATTAACCTCTGCTAATGGTAGTCAAATGCATATTAAATATAAATTACCTAAAGTACATATTTGTCAAGATAATATATGTTTTAAAACCTCCTTTGTTTTAGTTAAAAATATGATTGATAAAATCATTTTATGTACACCATTTATATATTTACTCTACCCATTTACTACATCTAGTACAGGCATTACTACTCATGTTTTAGGCCAACCTGTTACATTTAAATTTTTATCTCCACCTGAAATGTTAGAATTAAATCAATTAAAAGATTGTTCTATTTCCCATACTATTAATAGATTAACTTGACAAATCAATTTTCTTAAAGAAGAAATTAATTATAAAAGAATTGATCAACAATTAACTGATCTTGTTATCATTTCTCAAATCAATGATTTTAAATTAAAACTTGAATCAACTGTTTGTTCATCTTTACCTACTGCATTTTGGCATAGAAAAAAGCATGTAGTTACTTTGCCATATATCAAAAATTTTAATGAAAGACAAATACTTACTAAATCTAGACCCATTCAAATGAATCATGAATTACTTGAAATGTGTAAAAAAGAAATTAATGAATTATTAAAGAATCGTATTATTAGTCCTAGTAAATCACCATGGTCTTGCCCTGCTTTTTATGTTAATAAAAATGTTGAATTAGAACGAGGTGTCCCTCGCTTAGTTATTAATTACAAACCATTAAATGCATTTTTAGAATGGATTTGATATCCTATTCCTAATAAAAAAGATTTAATTAAAAAATTTAGTCAAGCTGTTATTTTTAGTAAATTTGATTTAAAAAATGGTTTTTGGCAAATTCAAATTCACCCAAAAGATAGATATAAAACTACTTTTAATATGCCTTTTAGTCAATATGAATGGAATGTTATGCCATTTGGATTAAAAAATGCTCCTAGTGAATTTCAGAATATCATGAATGACATATTCAACCCATTTAGTCATTTCTCTATTGTTTATATTGATGACATATTAATTTTCTCAAAGTCAATTAGTGCACATTAGAAACATTTAACTGCATTCTTTTATACAATCAAAAGTCATGGTCTAGTCATATCTACTCCTAAAATTAAATTATTCCAAACTAAAGTTCGTTTTTTAGGTTATGATATTCACAATAATACTATTCTCCCAATTAGTCGCTCTATCGAATTTGCATCTAAATTTCCTGATGAAATTCTTGATAAAACCCAATTACAACAGTTTCTAGGATCCCTTAATTATATTGCTGAGTTCTACAAAGACCTTAGGAAAGTCTGTCAACCTCTCTTTGATAGGTTAAAAGATAATCCTCCTCCTTGGTCTCCTGTTCATACTGCTATTGTTCAACAAGTCAAGTCCTATGTTAAAACTCTTCCTTGTCTTGGTATTCCTACTGAGAACTCATTCAAAATTATTCAAACTGATGCTTTTGATATTGGTTATGGTGGCATTCTTCTTCAGAAAGTCACTCCTCATTCATCTGAACAAATTGTTCGCTATCATTTTGGTGTCTGGAATAAAGCACAACTAAATTATAGTACTATTAAAAAAGAAATTTTATCTACTGTTTTATGTATTAGTAAATTTCAAGATGATATTTTAAATCAAATTTTTTTACTTCGTATTGATTGCAAATCTGCTAAATATGTTTTACAAAAAGATGTTCAAAATCTTGCTAGTAAGCAAATTTTTGCTCGTTGGCAATCTATTTTAAGCATTTTTGATTTCGATATTGATTACATACCTGGTAGTCAAAATTCCCTGCTTGATTTTCTTACCCGGGAATTTTTACAGGGGGTAAGGGATGACTACACATGCTACACCTTTTATTTCTTATCATAAATCCCGAATTACCCACTTCAAAACCCTAATCAAACCATTGACCTACCGTATTCACCGCCTCAAATTAGCCCGACCAACTACTAAACGAGCCTAGTACATCATTTACCATCAGATTCAAGCTCGTCACAATTTACTTGCCCACAATTACAATTGCTTACATCGTCATCAAAATTGTCTTGATATTTTATCTGGTTGTTAATCTCTGCTACTAATTACTGTTTCCATTCTACAGATGTCTCGCCCAAGGCCTCCTTCCAAGGCTTTGGTTCCATCTAGTAAACCTAATCAACAAATTGTTCCTCCTCCTTTGGAGTTAGTTACCCAGTACCACCCAATTGAAATGGTCAACCGTTACCAAGCTCTTGGTAACATCCCCAGACCCAATTACTCTTCTGCTTTGGCCTCTGATCCTTTTGCTTCTTCTAGCCAGGCAGTTTCAGTTACTCCATTTCCTGCAAATCCAATCAGGTCTTCTCGATCTGATTATGTTAAATCACATACCACCAATCTATTCTTCAAAGAACCCAGTCACCCCAAGAGTCAAACTATTCATGAAATTGCTCAATCCTATTTTGGCTCTGGATGCCATTTCATTCTTTCACATCCAGAGAAAACACTCACATATTACAAGGATATCCTGATTCATCACCAATCAGTTTTGATCAAACCCATTTATGATTGAACCTATGCTAGCAAGGTTTTGTATCATTCTATTTACATCCACAACATTGTTTCCTTAGCTGAATGGGGTTCTCCTTATCAGCTTCGTGATTTACCTGGTCACTCTATTCAATATAATTACCACGATTACATTGATGCCTGGTTCAAGATCTTCTTGTACCAAAATGAGACGTTCAGTCACTCCTGGTTCATTTCTTTTGATCAAAAATTCAAGTCAGAATTACCTTCTTGGTTTTTGCGATGGTGGACTCATTATGGCGCCATTTCAGATATTCTTCCTGATGATCTACTTGAATTAATCAACTATTTTGCTACTGTTTACCCATTCACTGCTCATCAAAGATCATTTCCATTATTGTTAATTTTTATATCCAAATATAAAATTCCTTAGATATTTAAATGGCATTATGGAATTGATGGCAACATAATCATCCGACATCACTCAGTCAAATAGTGGGCTAAGTACAATTTGCTCCGTATATTTGAAATTGTTCAAGAAGAATTCCCAGTTGATCAATGTGCTCCTACTCCTTCAATGGTTAAAGCCTAGCAGAACCCAACTGCTGCAATCAGCCAAGGAAGTCAGCCTAGCCTTCCTCCAATCAACCTTGGAAGTCCCTCATCTAGTGGTTCCAAGCCTAAGTCATCCAAATCAAAGATTCAGATTCAGCCCAATACTGATAAATCAAAGTCCAAGGCTAAGTCCAAGGCTAAGTCCAAAACTCCTGTAGTACCGGCTCAACCCAAGACTCAATCAAAGCCCAAATCAAAATCCAAATCCAAGGCTCAATCAAAGCCCAGTTCACCTCCTGCTCAGCCCAAAATCAAATCCAAATTATCCAAAGATGAAGTGCTCCAGTTAGTCTGCAAAATTATGGATCAAGGTGAAGCCCAGTCAACGATTCGAAAAATTGAGGAAAAGCGATTCGGCAGTCACAATCTTCTGAAGGTTCAACTACTTAACCCATCTCATATGGAAGATCTGAATTCCAAGATGCTCAGGACCCATATGCCTGATCAACATAGGATTCCCTATAAATACAAATTAGCTTCAATCAATACTCTTTTGAGAAAAGCTGCTAATTTGTATCTATATTGATTCCTATATTCACATGTTCCACCGAAAGTGATGAATAGTAAAAGTTACTATTCACTTTTACTATTCACTGTCACTATTCACTCAATCAACTGTTACTAAAGCTGCTCATCTGTGCAATCACTCCACCGAAAGTAACCGACAGCATCTGCTTTACTTCATGCGGTGCCAATTGCCTTCATCAGTCACATGCCACTTTATTTTCTTTATATTGGAATCAAATTGTATTCAGTAGGTACCCCTTAATTTTTAGAAAACGAAAAAACAGAGAGCTCCGAGTAATTACCTTGTTTGTAACCCAATTAAGATCCTTACAGTTGGCTACAAATTGCAATTGTAAGTTAGTTTTTGTAACCCAATTAAGATCCTTACAGTTGGCTACAAATTGCAATTGTAAGTTAGTTTCTGAATTTCAATTAATGTTATTTTAAATTAATGTTATTTTAAGTATTTTGTGTGCAGATTATTCCGTTCTGTGTTTCAATTTGTTTCATATTTGATTTCATAATCCATTTTCTTCATGATAGTTGCTGCTTCCGCGTTAATTATTATTATTATTATTATTATTTTATGTATATTTGTGTTTAGTTTCTAATCTTTTTGCAGGTAAAGTTTGTACATAGTGAAAGATCTGAACAAACCTTACTTAGGAATAGCTGAGTAAAACAAAAGTGTACAAGGGTGAAATATCCTTTGCTCTCCGTACTCCTTGAACTTAAGCTTTACGTAACGACGCTTGACCTGAAAACAGGGAAATGTTGAGCTGCCCGGCAGTGTGTTGCTAGATAGACCCTCCAACGATCAAGTTAGATCACTTGAAGAGGAAGAAGAGAGCACTACTTTGGAAAGAGAGAGAGTTGTTCCGATTGCTTACCTCCAACGTTCCCCATTCCTCCTTTTTTTAGGCTGGCCATGCAATCTCAGGGATTGTGCGTGCACTACCTCTGCTGTCCTTCCCTGGACAGGTGGCAGTGCTCGCCTCTCACTACCTTACGCGTGTAAAGGCTAAAACCTTTAAACAACATGTGTAGAACTGCCAAATGGTGTTGACACGTGCTAGGAGTGGATTTCTCCTCCATCACATCATTGGTCCATGTGGCACACTCAACCGGGATATCACGATTGACCTACCCCTTGGGAAGAAACACAACCATGATCCTCACGGTCGAGCTGTAAGAAGACAGTCCTTCCGGATTGACTGGCTGTGAGGCGTGCCAGCCTTCGCCCTGGCTTAAATTCATTCCGAGCTGTGCTTGGCTCAGTCTCGACGTACTATTGCGAATCCAACCGAATGCTTAGCCGAATCACAGCTTGGTCTGGCACACGCATGACTCCACGCTCTGGTCGACAAATCTAGCTCGACTCGCGTGACGGCCGGAGAACTGCTCCGATTGAGCAAATAGTCCGGTTCTCACAAGATCCGTTATAACTCGCATTACCGTAGCTCGGCCATACTTGTCCAGCGCAAATCTCCCTCTTAATTGCCCCTTAATTCCATCCGAGCTGAGCGTGATTGCGATTAACACCATGACCGAACTATCCTATTTGGTTAGTCTTCTGAATTGCGCCAGTAGTCTTGTCATCGATCGTACAGTCGTACTGACAGAGCCATCTTTTCGCTGCCACGTGGCTTCACATCATTGGGCCCGTACAGCCCCATAGCTGTCTTCCTCACACGCAAAATTCAAACGGTTGCCACCCTTTGGCTTCCCCTCTCCTTTATATACGCACACGAGGGGTTACATACGCCCTTACTGTTCACCTTCTCTCTCGAGCCAAAACCCTAGCCTCCAAATATCCAAGCCTCTGCCATCACTGACACTACTGCTCTTCGCCTTATCTTCGTCCATTCCTGTTCCTTCAGAAGCTGCAATCAAGCTTGTGGTCGACTGATCTTTGCTTGGCACCTGATATCAGTAAGTTTCTCTACCCTTCCCTCGTATTTCCATTTACGTTCTTCAAGTTCTTCATCTCTGTTTTCCAAGTTTTTAACTGGATTGTTAGAATCTTACTAGTGCCCCCACTTTAGGGTAACACTGGTACACCCTAGGGAAAACTAGAATCGGAGAAGTAGATGGGGCTCTCATGCCCCTTGTTTCCCCAAGTTTCAATGTACAAATTTCAAATTTAGGATAAACAGCCTGAACCCCGAGCGAGACTAAGCAAAACTCAACCTTTTGATCTATAAATAGGAGTTAGCCGAGCAAAAACCTGTTTGTGGTCTTGTTTTGATGATGAGACCGAGTTGCGGCTAGGGGGCCAGAACTGATCTAGGAAGGCCAGGTCGGCCAGATAGTGAAGCCCAGATAGGAAAAGTAAATCGATCAAATGCCCCAGGATTCTAAACTAAGCTAGACACTTCCCTGTTGGAGCTGTGCAATTTATGTCGCGCTAATCCTTGGACTTATTTCTTAATAATGCAGAACAAACTAGGACCAACCAAGCCCGTCCAGCATTACCACCAGTGAAGCTCAAAGTCCGAGCAAACACTCAAAAACTTTTCACCAGGATACAACCTAAAATACCCTAATAAATAAAACCGGGATAGATGGGGAAGTATCAGTTCATGGTGAATTCTCCCAGGGCACTGGCTGAGTTCCGTAGAGAGTACAACATTCCCGATGATGTCCACTTGGAGCTCGCCAAGCCCTGGGGCGAGCTGGACAAATGCCCCTTCACGGTGGTGTCCATAGTAGAAGGAGGCCTGCGCTTCCTGGTCTAACTGTTGATCTACGAGTTTTTAAGGCAGACAAGGCTGCGCCCAACCCAAGTCTCCAACAATACATACAAAATAATAAATGGTGTGGCCGAGCTAAATAGAATACTCGGTCTGAATCTCGGCCTCGCCGAGATATTTCACCAATATAGTTTTAGCAAAAATAAAGGTGGGCTTTGCTGGTATCTGAAGGTTAGGAAAAGCCGAGCAAAACTCATCGAAGGTAATCCAGACAAAGAAACAAACGATGATGACTTCCTGTGGGTGTCCAATCATTATGAGGACACTGAGGCACCAATACCGGGCTGGTACATTAGGAAAGATTTTGGGAGCGTCGGTGAGCGTCTCGGCGAATATGTATTGTTTTCTTTCTGATTTGATCTTTTTACTGCCGATCTAACACTTGCCTTCTTGTTGTAGATTATAAACTCTTGGTAGAGGATTACTTCCGCGCTAACCAGGAGGCTATAAGGGTTTTGTTGCGCCATCCGGTTGAGGAGCGAGAATCACCCAAGATGCTCGGCTTCGAATCGAGCTACCGCTACACGGCGCCGCGCAAGAGCAGGGTGACCGACTTTCTGCGTGCACCTTCTTTAGAACCAGATCCCAGCCTTCTACCAATCAAACTAGTTTCTTTGACAGCCGAGCAAGAAATGGCCAAGATCCGAGCTATCAAGTCAATGATCACCGATGAGGCAAGCGACTCCTAGCCACCGGAGGCATCTGGGGGAACTTCTTCCACGCTAGCCATGCAAGAGGAGGGGGCTGTGCTGGCTCTGGCCAGCGAACAAGCTGCGGGTCGGTCGAAGAAGAGACTGAGAAAAAGTCAGACCGAACAACATCTGGCCGATGACGATTTAACCGAGCATGCTTCCACCGACTTGGGTGACCAGATTGAACAACCGATCACTGGGCCATCCGTACGATCCAGTGTCTCCTCGGTTTGGTCGCCCGAGTTAACATACAAAGGTCAAGTTGTCTCCATTGCGGACTCAGTCTACGTGGACAAGGATTACTCTCTCAGTTTCAACATGACCAAGGGGCTGCTCCTTTTTGCCGACATGAAGAAGCACGAGGAGCTGTCTGACCTGAAGGTGCTCTGCTCGGCAGCAAAGTCAATAGTATTGGTAAGTTTGTAAGTTCTCCTGTTGTCAAGTGTCTGCTTGGTTGTAAAGTTCTGACATTTTCATTCGTTGTGCAGGCTGCACAAAAGAATTATCTGGCCCACGAGCGAATGATTGCTGTGCGGAAAAGTTTGGGGAGGCCATAACTGACAATAAGGCCAAGACGGCCGAGCTGGTGAAACTGAAGGCTGCGCAAGAAGAAACAGCACTTGAGCGCGACAAGCTCTTTGAACGGTTGGCCCAGGCAGATGAGGAGAAGTAGAGGGCCCTTCAGATGACCATGGCTCGGTACATCGCCGAGCTTCGCAAACTTCGTGACGCCCACAAGGCTGAGCTGGACAAGAAGGTCGACGAAGCTAAGGACCGAGGTTCTGCAGAAGGTGAAAGAGCATATGAGCGGCAAGTTCAGGGGACCAAGGACATCTTTTTTCAGTGCGGTTGGAAAGCCGTCGTGGGAAAACTTGGCCTTGGTCAAGACACCGAGGTGTTTCAATGCCGGCTTGCTGCCTTCATCCCAGCCTACATGCATGCTTATGCCAGCGCCGTACAAAAGAGGCTCATCGAAGAGGCTAAGTAGGCAACCGCAGCGGAAGCTGCCACCGTGCAACCAACCGAGCAAAATCCTCCTGAAGCTTCTGAGGGGGCCGAAGAGCGAGATACCGAGCAGGAGGTTGTCGCGGTGGTGGATGTTGCGGCAGACAAGGCCGAGGAGGGATTGGCCGAGTAGTCTGCTTACATAGATTTGGACTGATCTTCGACCCTTTTTTCTCTCCCTTTTTTATTTTTATTATCTATGTAACCGAGCTTGGCCCCACTTTTGTAATCCAACTTGCTCAATCAATGAAAACTTCAACTTTTTGCCCGCCTTGTATCTATTTCTGTGCGATCGTTAATATCTCGGTGATAATGAGCAAATTTTCTTCGACTTGAAATTTCTGTGAAATGTCTGTCGAATACAAGTTCCAGCTCAGGCGAGCAAAATCAGCTCAGCCCTTACACAAATTGGGCAAAACGCCAATTTTTTCGTCGGGCAAGCAAAATCAGCTCGGCCCATAGGAAGTTGGGCAAAACGCCAATATTTTACACGGGCGAGCAAAATCAGCTCGACCCTCTCAAATTGGTCAGAACGCCAACATTTTACACGGGCGAGCAAAGTCAGCTCGGCCTTTTGCAATTTGGGCAAAACGCCAACATTTCACTCGGGCGAGCAAAATCAGCTCGGTCCTTACAAGTT
This sequence comes from Camellia lanceoleosa, assembly GCA_025200525.1. NCBI lineage: Eukaryota > Viridiplantae > Streptophyta > Magnoliopsida > Ericales > Theaceae > Camellia > Camellia lanceoleosa. Next base: position 109,217,458 of record CM045768.1, on the reverse strand, counting down.
GGTCAGAACGCCATCATTTTACACGGGCGAGCAAAGTCAGCTCGGCCCTTTGCAATTTGGGCAAAACGCCAACATTTCACACGGGCGAGCAAAGTCGGCTCGGCCCTTATAAGTTGGTCTCCTTGCCCCTGGCATCCATATTGGCCCAATATCCTTGTGATGTTATTCTACAGAAACACATAATATAAAAAAAAAAAAAGTAGGGCTGTCTTTCATTATATGTCAGTGATTTACATCAAATGCCAAAAGGCTAAAGGTTCAAAAGGCTAAGGAATAAAAATGATTACATTTCAAAAGTAAAAAATCTTAAGATTAGCTGTATTCCATGGTCTGGGGATAACTTTACCATCCATGTCTTCCAGATGGTATGCCCCTTTGCCTGCAAGGCCAGTCACCTTATACGGCCCTTCCAAATTTGCACCAAGTTTGCCTTCACTAGGGATCACCGTGTTGCCCATCACCTTTCTCAAGACCCAGTCCCCCGATCTTGAATAGCCTTGGATGCACGCCCTTGTTGTATTTCCTGGAGAGTTCTTGCTGATAGGCTGCTATGTGGATCAGAGCCCATTCCCTTCTTTCTTTATCTAGGTCAATTTCCGAGGCCACCGCTTCATTGTTAAAGTCCGGCTGAAAACTTTCAGATCGGATGGTTGGCATCCCGATTTCCAGTGGGATGATGGCCTCCATGCCATAGGCCAAGGCGAATGGTGTTTCCCCGGTTGAGCATCTCAGTGTGGTGTGGTATGTCCAGAGCACATTGGGGAGTTCTTCGGCCCACTTCCCTTTGGCCTTCTCTAGCCGTTTCTTCAGCCCGTCCAGGATGGTCTTGTTTGAGGCTTCTGCTTGACCATTTGACTGAGGGTAGGCCGGTGTTGAGTTGTAGAACTCAATCTTTAACTCCTCGCAAAATTCGTGAAAAAGTTTCCCATCAAATTGGGTGCCATTATCTGAGATGAGGGCCTTTGGTATATTGAAGCGAGTGACGACATTTTGCCAAACGAACCTCTTCACATCTTTTTCCTTTATGGTTGCCAATGGTTCGACCTCGACCCACTTAGTGAAGTAGTCGGTAGCAGCAATGAAGAACTTGCGGTTGCCTGAAGTTGTTGGGAGTGGTCCCACAATATCCAACCCCAAAGCGCGAACGACCAAGGACTTGTAAGGGGGAGCAGCTCTCTAGCTGGCTGGTGGATTTGGTGAGCAAATTTTTGACATTTTTCACATCTACGAACGTATTTCTGTGCATCCACCTGCATGCACGGCCACCAATAACCTTGAGAAATTGCTCGGTAAGCCAAAGATCTTCCCCCAATATTACTCCCGCAGATGCCTTCATGAATCTCATAAAGGAAAGCTTCCACCTTGTCGGGGTGGACGCACTTCATATACGACCCCGTGAAAGACTTCTTGTATAAGGCTCCAGATGGAGAGAGCCAAAACCGATTTGACTTAGCCCGAATTTTTTTGGCCGCCTTCTTTTCTTTTGGCAGAATTCTATCTTTTAGAAAGGCGATGATGAGGTCTATCCAGGATGGTCCCAAGTCAGCGCAGAGTACTTCGGACACTTCTGGTTCCTCAATGCTTGGCCGAGGTAGGAATTCTATCATCAAAGAATTGGGGAAAGCTGTTTGCGTGGATGCAAGGCTGACCAGTTCGTCAGGTGTGTTGTTTTCTTCACGGTTAATTTGTTTCACTCTTATTGCGGTGAACTTTTTGATTTCTACGTGCACCAGCGCCTAATATTTGGCCATTCTTTCATCCCTGGCTTCATACTCCCCAGAGACTTGATTGACCACTATCTTGGAGTCGCTGAATACCATAAGACCCGACGCTTTCATTCTTAATGCATTTCTCAATCCGGCGAGGAAGGCCTCGTATTTCACCTTATTGTTGGACGTTGGGAAGCCGAGCGTAATTGCTTGCTCGATAACAAGCCCGTCCGGGGAAGTCAGTACGATACCCAACCCGGCGCCATGTCTGTTGGAGGCCCCATCGACGAAGAGCTTCCACATCTCGCCAATAAACAACTTCCAGCAGTTGGATGGGTTTTGGGAGCTCCTCAACTCTAAGGTACTGGTCGGTTCATTCTGGTCTCTTTCCAAGTCGGCTTCTATTTGCCCTTCTTTCATTTGTGATTCGCCCCTTGTCCTAGTTGCCTGAACCATGGGCTGCGCCAAATCTGCGCTAGCTAAATCAACCGAGCAAACAGGATGCATTCCAGGGGAAAATTCTGCCACAAAGTCGGTAAGAGCTTGAGCTTTGATTGTGGTATACGGCGGGAACTTGATGTCGTATTGCCCCAATTCTACGGCCCATTTCAAAATTCTTCCGGTAAAGTCTGCCTTTTCAAAGTGCACCTTAAGTGGAAACTCGGTTAGCACAACTATTGTGTGGGCATGAAAATAGTGCCCCAGTTTTCTGGAAGCCATCATCAGGGCCAGGGCCAATTTTTCTAGTGGCAGATATCTTGATTCAGCCGGGAGCAAGGTCTTGCTTACTACGTAGAAGATGGGAAGGTCCTGGGTACCTTCAGCACTGACTAGGACGGCGCTCACCGCATGTTGAGAGACCGCCAAGTAGAGATACAGTTCTTCGCCCAGTCTCGGTGTCACTAGGATAGGTGCTGTGGAAAGGTATACTTTCAGATCCGCTAGTGCACGGTCACATTCGTCATCCCAGAAGAACTTGGCCTTCAAAGTTTTGAAGAAAGGCCTGCAACGATTTGAAGACCGGCTTATAAATCTGTTCAGCGTGGTTGCCATCTCGGCAAGATGCTGCATGTCCTTCGTGGAGTTTGGGCGCTCCAGCTCTTGTATCGCCTTGATTTGGGAAGGGTCGGCTTCAATTCCCCGATTTGTGTACCATCCTCTGAAACGTTGCCCCGACGTTTTTCAGTCTGAACGGCATGACTTTGTAACAATACATGCCTCTTGGAGTGGTGAATGAAGTGATTTCTCGGTCTGGTTCATACATGGCTATTTGGTGGTAGCCCCGATACGCATCGAGGAAGCTAAACCTTTGGTGGCCAGCGGTTAAGTCTACCAATTGGTCAATTCTTGGGAGGGGAAAGCTATCCTTTAGGCATGCTCGGTTGACCGTCTTGTAATCAACGCACACGCGTCATTTACTGTTTTTCTTTAGCACTACTATCGTGTTAGAGATCCACCTTGGGTACTGTACTTCTTCTATCGCATTTGCCTCTAGCAGGTTCTTGACCTCCTCAGCCACTATCTCAGCATGGTACAAGGCTGAGCGTCTTGTCCTCTGGATGACCGGCCGTGCATTTGGGAAGACGTTTAACTGATGGCAAATGAAGCTAGGATCGACGCCAGGCATATCGTAAGGCGTCCATGCAAAAGCTTTTATGTTGGCAACCAAGAAGTCGACATATTCGAGTCGCTCGGCGCTGGACAAGGATGATCCCAAAAGAAAGAACTTAGTTGGATCGTTCTCGTCGATGCGCACCTCCACCAAATCTTCGACCAATTTCTCCTCGACCTTTCTTCCTACGTCTTCCAGGACTTCCTTTCCCTCCGGGCCCTCTATCATTTGAACAAAGCCTTTGGTGGCTCGGCTGTCGTTCACCGTAACGAAGCACTGTTTTGCCATTACCTAGTCTCCCCAAACCTCTTCTACCTGCCTGGTTGGCGCCGGGAAGTGCAGAACCTAATGGTAAGTTGACGCTACTGCTTTCATGGCATGCAACTAGCCCTTGCCCAAGATTAAGTTGTAGGTGGATAGGACCTTAAGCACCCAGAACTCTACTTGCTTCATGACCGAGCCCGCTTTGACCGGCAATATGATCTTTCATATTGGCCATTCTGGTTGAGAGTTGAAGCCAACCAAAGAAGACGTTGCAAGGGCTAAGTCCTTGTCCTCCAACTTCATTTGTTTGAACGCGTCATAATACATGATTTCAACTGAACTCCCCTGGTCAATCAAAATTCTTTTGATGCCGAAGTCTTTGACGCGAAGAGTCACTACTAGGGCGTCATTGTGGGGCACTTGAATTCTCTCCAAGTCCTTACTTGAAAAGGTAAGGATATCTTTTTCTTCGGTCTTTTCTTTCTTCACAGTGGGCTGAACGGAGAGCACATCCCTCTCAGCTCGTAAACCCGTGCTAGTTCAATGAAGCCATGAATGACATTGATTATGCCTTGCGGTGCTGCGTCCAGGGCGGCTAGGCCGTTCGGCTCAGTTTGTCCCAGTGGAGCAACTTTCATACCCCCATCTATGTATTGGTCCAGATGTCCCACTGCCACCAGCTCCTCCAAATGTTGTTTGAGCAGCAAGCAGTCCTCCGTCCGGTGCCCTCATTCTTCATGGAAGGTGCAGCGATATCTTGAGTTGAAGCCCCTCTGTGTATTCTCCAACTTGGCCGGCCAACGCATGAAAGGTTCACCTCAGATTTCACTCAGGATACGGTAAATAGGGATTTTAAAGACCGTGGTGATACCGGTTCACGCTTTCAATTTTCTCTTGGCATCTTCCTCTTCATCGCGAGGAGCGTTAGCTCGGTCGTTTCTACGACCTTTGCTTCTATCATCGTGGTTTGAGCCATGACATTGATCTTTTGACCGGTCGTTTGGCCGGTTGTCCTCCTATCCCACCGAGTGAACCTTCCCCGCCATTCTTCTATCCACTGCGACCGGATTAGCCTTCTCGGTTGTGGAAGCGACATTATCCTCCACACAGATGTGTTTGTTGATCCATTGCATTAAGGACTCCATGGTTGCGGGCTGGTGCATTGTAAGCGAATCTCCCAGCCTATGTCCGACTAGGAGACCAAGCTTGTATTGAGTAATCGCCAGATTGGTAGGGCAGTCGAGGATCTCATTGTAAGTTTCCCAGTACTTCGCATTGTATGCCTTTAGCAAACCTCCAGACTCCATCTTGACGCTCAGGAGATTGTTGACCTCCTTTGGCGTTCGAGTGTTGGTTTTGAATCTGGTGATGAAGGCCTCCGCTAGTTGCTGCCATCCCTCGATACTCCCCTCCGGAAGCCTTTCGAACCATTTCAGGCCCAGCTCTCCTAAACTTGTTGGGAATATGAGGCATATCAAGGCGTCATTGCGCCGGTGCCCAACCATTACTTGTTGGTAATGACTGACGTGCATGTACGGGTCCGTCCTGCCGTCGTACAACGTGAACTTAGGCTGGTGGAATCTGGCAGGGAGTGGTGTACTCTCAATTTCTAGAGACAGCGGCGTAGTTATAAGTCTCGCTGGCTCTTTGTCCACAAGCACTGGGGCCACCACTCTAGGTGCTGGCATCACCACTTCCTCATTACAACGGGTTTGGGAGCTTAGCCTCTGCAATGCCGGCAATCTCTGAGTCTCCCTACGGTAAGCCCTCTCCTCCAACACATCCCTCAGGTCTCCCGAACGGACGGAAAAGGAGTATCGCGATGTCGACGATGGGCATAAGGAATGGTAGGTGCTGTCGCGAGAATGAGATTTGCCCACCTGTGGGTCGGAGTCCCCGACCCTATAGCTTCTGGTGATAGAGAGAGAGTGCCTCCTTTCTTGGTGGCGACTGCCAGAACGAGGAGACGGGGTGCGCTCACTGAGGCTGCCCTCTCCAGCAACACCCTTCCCTTTGATCTGGCGTTTCAGCACCTCCATTTCAGCCGCCATCTTGCGAATGAGGGCGTTCTGGTCTTTAAGTTTGTGCTCCAGGCGCTGTGCATGCGACTCCCCCCGCTGTCGACGGCCCTTCGGACTCTTCGAGCGATTAGTACTTCTTGCGTGTTTGTCTCATGCACCTCTCAAAGAGGTCTCCAGGCCCACCATGGCTGGAATAGCAAAGGGGCCTTCTCTCCATCAAACAGACTCTGGCGTGACACCATCGACGACGGACAGTGGAGTTTCATCGTTGTTAGCCATGGACACGGTTGAAAAAGCTTAAAGAGCAAGGTTTGTGTATCAAAGTTTTCCCACAGATGGCGCCAATTGTACGGGGGTGAAATATCCTTTGCTTTCTGTACTCCTTGAACTCAAGCTTTACGTAACGACGCTTTACTTGAAAACAGGGAAATGGTGAGCTGCCCGGCGGTGTGTTGCTGGATAGACCCTCCGACGATCAAGTCAGATCACTTGAAGAGGAAGAAAAGAGCACTACTTTGGAAAGAGAGAGAGTTGTTCCGATTGCTTACCTCCAACGTCCCCTATTCCTTCTTTTTCTAGGCTGGCCATGCAGCCTCAGGGATTGTGTGCGCACTACCTCTGCTGTTCTTCCCTGGATAGGTGGCAGTGCTCGTCTCTCACTACCTTACGTCTGTAAAGGCTAAAACCTCCAAACAGCATGTGTGGAACTGCCAAATAGTATTGACACATGCCAGGAGTGGATTTCTCCTCCATCACATCATTGGTCCAGGTGGCACATTCAACTGGGATATCACGACCAACCTACCCTTTGGGAAGAAACACAACCATGATCCTCACAGCCGAGCTGTAAGAAGACAGTCCTTCTGGATTGACTGGCCGTGAGGCATGTCGGCTTTCGTCCCGGCCTAAATTCATTCCAGGCTGTGCTTGGCTCGGTCCCAACGCACCATTGCAGATCCAACCGAATGCCTAGCCGAATCACAGCTCGGTCTGGCACACGCATGACTCCACGCTCCAGTCGACAAATCTAGCTCGGCCCGCGTGACGGCCAGGGAACCGCTCCAACTGAGCAAATAGTCCGGTTCTCACAAGGTCCGTTATAACTCGCGTTACTGTAGCTCGGCCGTACTTGTCTAGCACAAATCTCCCTCTCAAAAAGTAATTTTGTTTGAGATGTGTTACAGTAAAGTTGCAATTAACAATTTTTACTAAGGAATTTTATCACAATAAACCTTAGAATCTGGCTCTACAAGACCATTTCACTTGAAATTTATGTTTTATGTTTTATTTTGTTTCGTATGTTCTTGTTTTTATTTTTTAAAAAAAAATCTTTTGTTGTTTTTCTTGTTGTGTATAAAGTTTTTCTATTAAAAAAAATAATAATAAAATTTGAGCGATAATTGTATTGTTTCTTCTTTAATCTGTGCTGGAGATGATTATAATTTTGTTACCTTAGGATTATAATTTTTTCTTAGTTCGTAGCACTGTTTCTCATTATAATACTTATTTATTTCATACTCGGTCAAATCACATACATGTCATTACAAAGATATTACTTGTTTGATTTGAGGACACATCCTTTGAAAATCGTGAGGTCTAATGCGGAGATTATAACCCGTGTGAGATTTTGAGCATATCATTTTTTTTAGGGTTATTTGACATTTACTCTTAATTTTTCTTAGACAGCTCATTATGTCGTTGTTAAGTCTCATTATTCTTTCAAATTGGTCAGAAAATATTAAAATCATCATTTTTATGCCATTTTGTCTTTGTTATATATGGATCATGCTATATTTTGAGAAATAATTTTAGGCCATCTTTCTTTATTTGAGCCTTATTATTATTTACAATATATTTCTTATTTCAATTATCACTAGTTAGCCCACTAAGCCTATACAGTTTTTATTTATTTAACCATTTCCTTTGGTGTCTCAAGAATGAATTGTATCTATTATTTAGGGATAAAGCTATCTTGTGAGTGGAACAAGGAGACTAAAAGAAAAAAAAAAAAAAAATTATTTACTCTGATATTAAAATAAATAAATAAATAATTTGATATCATGGAGAGTATTTAAGATGGTTGTGAATTGCATGTAAGAAAAGGAGTCAAAAGGGCAGGTTAGTAAAGTAGTGTTTAATATATGTTGCATTTGTTTAATTCATTTCTTGGACATCTGTTTTCTACCCTTTACCTAATTTTTTAAATAATTCTCTTTGACCCAACATTACAACCAAAGATAAAGCCCTAATTTATCTTGGGATTAGCATGATTTTTTCAATGACTAAGCAATATAATTTCATTGTTTTCAACTTTCCTATTATAAGACTATATTTGCTTTTTCTATACAGCGTTTTTCATTGTTAAATGTGAGAAATTTTCATTTTGTTAAACAATTTTTTTTTTCTCACATACATACACTAGTGAGCTGAGCCATTTTAGAATGTTTTATTTGTTGAGAATAAACTAGTGAGAATTGAGTCAAAGCATACTTCTTCTGGAAATTTCGGAGCCATGTTTCATTTTGAAGTTGAGGAAGTATTTGTGTAAATTAAAAAAATACTCACACCGAGTTAGAAATAAATGTAATATTTCTAATGATTACTAGTGCTTTGTACTCTGGCTAATTATTTGTCTAATGTAGAAAAATTACAATTTTCTAGACTTTTAGCATTTAGATTGAAGAGATTCTTTGAGCTCAAATTTTCTTAAAAAAAATGTTATAAAAAAATTCGAATTTTGTGGGTAAATTCTCTGTAAATCCTCACAAGACTACAACTCGTCCACTAGGGATAACCTAGGGGTTCAAAGGCTAATTGCATACGCTAAGTGCAATCATATTCTCTACGAAAATGGCATAGATAAATTTTATTTTATTTTATTTTTAATTTGTTTTGGTCGAGGACTAGTAAAATGTAAGTTGGAGGGTGTGATTAGAGTCTAAATGTTACATATTTTGTCTGCTAAAATATATTTTATTAGTGCATTTATTTTTACTATTTTATAATTTTACATGTTTTTATGTGTTTTTATATATTTTGAATGTTATTATTTAAATTAATGTAAATAATACATTTTAGATATTATATATATTATGATATTAAAGAGTGCACAGTATTTAACTGTGCACCCACCCACGCCTCCCACGCCTCCAACTTATATATATATATACTAGTTTCAAAAGACCTGTGCAAGGCACAGACTATTATTACAGTATATTTAAGTTTTATATTTTGATAATTTTTTAAAAATTAAAATATTATTCTATGAAATTGAATAGAACAAATTATTAGATATATGATAGAATTATGTGGTATTATATGTATCATTTTTTATTTTTTTTATACACACACACACACACACACATATATATATATATGGTGGGCAACTTTTCTCAACAGATAAATATAAAACAAATATTAAGATAATTCCTCATCTAAAAAAAACTACTAAGATAATTTATTGAACTAATAAAGAAGCAGAAGAAAATACATATATACATATACAAATGACTAATTTTATTAATATATAAATCATACTCGCAGAACAAATGATCAGTTTTATTAATAAGTAAATCATTAAGTAAATTAACAATTTTAATGATATGAAAAATATTTTTCAATTAATCATTTTGTTAATAAATAAATCATTAAGTCAATTAAAATTTTTTAATGATATCAGAAATATTTTTCAATAAACAATTTTGTTATTTATTATTGCATGGGAGAATTTTTTTCCCCCCTAAGTATTGTGTTAAATTAAAATTTATAACAAACGATAGTTGTAATTTCTAATATTATAGGATCGATTCATATTTTAAGCCAACCTTACGGGTATATTTTTAATTTGTTAAAAAATAAAATATTTGTGTTTCATAATTGACGAAGAATATTTGCATAATTATGGAAAAACCTATTTCATAATTGACTAAGAATGTTTGTATAATTACAAAAGAAAACCTTCCCTCAATATATATGCCACCATTAGTAATTATTCAAAATGAAAGGGTAAAATCAAAAAGAAAAGACAAATTTTAAACAGCTAAGTGGTTCTTATATATAGATATGTAATATTATATTTTATTTAGTATATTATTTATTTGTTTTGATTTGTTTTGTTTTGTTTTGATTATTTGCAGGTCATGCTTTGCCTATGAAAGGCAAAGCAACTCAAGAAAGAGGAAAAATGGGAGGCTGCTCAATAGCAGCAAAGGAAACGGAGGAGAAAAAGAAAAGAAAAGAAAAGAAAAGAAAGAAAGAAAAAAAAAAGAAAGGAAGGACGGAAAGGTTTAGAGTATATTTATTTTGTAGTGATTGTTATATTAGTATGAGGAACAATTTTAATTGATTAGGGTTAAGATGAAATTTTGATGAAATTTTAGGGTTAAGATGCAATTTTGATTAAGTGATTAGGGCAATTTGTATTTAGTTTTATAAAATTTTAATTGATTTGGGTATTGTTGTACAACTCAAATTTTTATGCAAATATTTTTTTATCAAATTATGTGTTTACTGGTTGTAACGCCCTCAAAATTAAACCCATTAAACATAAAACAAGGCATGCATTATTAAAAGAAAAACATTATATCATTTAAATCATCAGAGTATTTTGAAATAAAACATCAAAATAAGTGCCCTACGGGCTTACATCTTGCCAAGCCAACACTTGAATACAATTTCATGAGTTCTAACTCAAAACAAATAAAGCCCTAGGCTTGAATGTTTACATAAATCAAATAAAATAACTAAAAACAATTAAAACAAGTCTTCAAGTCCAAATCCTCACAAGCTAAGTCTTTGGAGGTAGTGAACCACCTGAACCTGAAAATAAAGTTCCCATATAGGGTGAGCCACAGCCCAGTAGAGAAATACTAAACCAAGCATAAGAATTAACTAAAGCAGTAGTACCCGATACATGGTTAACACAAGATAATCAATCTACAATTTATTGACACTAATGCCTACATTGTCTATGACACATGGTCTATGACACCTTTTACTTTCCATTTACACAGACATGGCTCAGAACCTGGCCAAACAACTCAACGAGAATAACAAATCAGGTTAAACCTTTCTTATAACATAATAAACACACACGCTGGTGTTATATCAATCTCAATCAACTTCACTTCCATACTTCCCAACTGATATACATGGTGGTGATGTATCATATCAACAACAAATAGAAATATTTCTATTATCAATAAGCACACACATATGTCATGCTACTGGAGTCCATCCCCTATCTCCTCCCAACAAGTCCGGTTTAGAGGTCCATCCCTATCTTCCCTAAACCGTGGAGTTCATCCCCTATCTCCTCCAAAACCAAATGCATATGCAACATAATCAATACATGCCATATACAACACATAATTAATACACGAATGTTCTGTATTAACTCAACAGTCAAACAATTGACTCGATTTCAGTTATACCTAAACCGCATGCAAGGTCTACAACAATCAATAGCTATCCTCCACCGATAGCCCAAAACAATTATTTCTAAGCAAGAAATAACTATAACAATAATGTAATTTCGATATTCACAAAGGTAAGTATTTAAACTACCAAATACATCATTAAACCATTAACTTTCCCAGTCTCATGAATTTAATCCACTATCACAATCTTCCCTTAAATTAATTATATAAATTAATCTATGACAAAACCCTAAGGTTTCTCCCAATATTACCAAAACTACCCCCACATACCAAAATACTACTACTTAGGATTAAAACGTATAAATGGAGTAAGAAATCCCTACCTCGAAGCAAAGAACCCAAAAGAAGAAGACGAAGATGATAGCCCAAATTCCAAAGTGCTCCAAATTCAATTTTGTTCAGATTAAATGAAAGCCCTCAGTCTCCTCTATCTTTTTTGTAAAGCAACTAGGGTAAAAACACACCCTAACTAGATCAATCCTAGGAGAGAAGGTGTTTAGAGAAGAAGAGAACTCGGAATTAGGGTTTGGGATCAAAAGAGGATGAAAAATTGCTTAAAAATCCCGCTGCTGTATTTATATACTGGACAGGCTCGCTCGAGCGAGGACCTGGTCGCTCGAGCGACCACACACAAGAAACTGACCTCGCTCGAGCGAAGAGAAGCTCGCTCGAGCCAAAGACAAACCAGCTCGCTTGAGCGAAGGAAAGCTCGCTCGAGCCAAGATACACTGCTCTCAGGTCTAGTCTTTGGGCCTTAGCCTTCGCTCGAGCCAAGAAAGGCCCGCTCGAGCGAAGAACCAAAGATAAAGACCTCGCTCGAGCGAAGAGAAGCTCGCTCGAGCGACCAAGCCAAAAACTGAACATCACCACTTGGTTTCTAAACCCAACCAACCTGTAATCAACCTGTCCAACAAATCCCATAACTCACAACTGAAGAAATAAAGGACAACATCAACAACAATATGGCAACGGAATCCACGGAACATAAGTCCGGATACAATAATCAAATGGGAAAAGACCGGGGTCGCTATACTGGTCATGAATACATGTCATACAAATGATTTTCATGCTTGTGTAGTAAAATTGTTAGACGAATCATATCTAGTAAGATAGGTCGTGTTTCAACTTTAGTCTAGTGGTGACGGTCCGTACTAAACGAAGATGATTCGAGACTTTCTAATTTTAAAAACACAAATCTTTTTAAGTGATGTGTCTCGATCACGATACATTGTAGTACCCAACTCAATGATTTTCTACAATCTAAATACAATAACCTCCAATTATAAGGTTAGTAGTGGATTCTAATCTCTAAGATTTTTCTCACCTTCCATTTTCTAAAAACCAAATTTTGAATTAAAAATAACTTGCCCTAGTTTCTGTGGTTTGACACTCGTTCTCAATTGCTATACTTCGTAGTAGTAGTTATTACCGGTTTTATTTATTTTATTTTGGTGTGCAAACGTCAACAATATTTTATTTAAAACTAAGTAAAAACAACTACTCTGTAGAATGGTGGTTAAGACCAAGTGTCGATTCACAGAGACTAATGATGAATAATTTAATTTAGAAATTTAGATTTGTTAGCGAATTTTGAAGTGAATTAAACTAATTGATTTAGCAATTAAATAAACAAAATGAAATAAATATCTTAGGATTGTGAATCCACCACTAACCTCATAATTAGGAGTAATTGTACTCAGTCCTTAGAAATTCATTAATTTGGATACTGTTATATAAGTTGATTAGAAATATATCAAAATCAGAAAGTCACAAATCATCTTCGCTTAGCACGAACCGTCACCACTAAACTACGATTGATGCATGACCCGTTTTACTAGGTATGACTCGTCTAACAATCTTAATATACATCAATAAAAATAATTGTATAACATAATTTGAATAAAACATTTATTGCACCAAAAGATCTAAAAATTGCACAATTTATCCAAATCAAATTAAAACTAAAAATACTAAATACAATAAAGTCCAATTACTTAGTTATGGTTTCATCTTAACCCTAAGAAAAAGAATTTGGGGTGGTTTGGGATGATTTAAATAAGTACGCTTTTTGACTTTTTATAAAATATGGATTGGGTATAGGTTGAATTTGAAGTGATGTGATAGAGAGGTGATGTGACTTAAATAAGATAATATGACTTAAATAAGATAGTGATATTTTGACTTTTTAAAATTAGACCTTAATTCCACGTACTTATAAAATTACCACATTCTAATATATACAAACTAAACTCTTCGACTTTTTCTTTCTTTAGCTTACTTGGCCGAAGCATCTGCTTTTGCTGTCCTCCCTCCTCTTCCTTTTCCTCAGCTTTCTTCTTCTTTTAGGGAAGAAATAACCTGCAAATAAAACAAAGATAGTAAATAAATAATATAACAATAGAATATTATCTATATATTAGTGGGAATTATTGTTGTTGATGAGGCTGGCACGCCTCTCTCTCTTTTCCTTCCTTTTGTTTTCTATTTTTTTTTTCCTCTTTTATCTTTTCTTTTGAGTGGAGGATGGCAGATCACCCTCCATCATTTTCTTTTTTTCTTTTTATTTTTTATTTAAATTATTTTATAATATATATAATATAATATATAAATATTTAATATATATTATTTATATTAATTTATGTACAAACACGTAAAATATATACAAACACTCAAAAATCACACAAAACTATGAAATAATATAAATTAATAGACTAATAAAATGTATGTTAGTGGGCTAAATGTGTAACATTTAGGTTCCGATCATACTCCCCAACTTACATTTTGCTAGTCCTCAAGCAAAACAAATTAAAAATAAAATAAAATCTATCTATGCCATTTTTGTAGGGAACACGGTTGCATTTAGCGTATGCAACTAGTCTTTGAACCCCTAGGTTACCCCTTGTGGACAAGTTGTAGTCTCATGAGGGTTTATAGTAAATATACCCAAAAAATTCATAAATTTTTCTTTTGAGATTTTTTTTTACGAAAAACATTTTTTTAAGAAAAATATTCACAGAGATAATTGTTAATTTTAATATATTAGCAAAAGAATTATCAGAGTTCAAAATGCTAGCAATTAGTAAAAATAATTTATCTATCTCTATATTCGGTGTGTGTGTAAATTATAACCAACACAAATATTATTTAATCTCTTACATGAAAGAAGACTCTAACTCTATCAGAAGCATACTTCGACTCAAATCTCACAGATTTTGCACTCAACAAATGAATTACTAGATACGGTGCAAATTTGTATACTCTTAACATATGCAAGTGGAATTCATATAAACAAATCAAAATATCTCGCATATAAGTAATGAAAGACGCTAGCATGAAAGAACACAATCTTTTCAAAAGAATGTCGAATATTGAAAAATTACACTAAGACCTCTATCTATCATGTTTGTATCTAAATTTTGCCAATCATAGGATCAAATAGGACTTTTATTGGGTTAGTCAAACAAGTTAGGGATATGTAAGAAAATAGGTAAGAATCAACATCTCATTTCTGAGTGTAAGAGAACATCAAAATTATTATTTCATGTTTTCGACATTCTCTTCTTCAACAATATGTACCAAAGCAGACTCTCTTCCATAATCTTACTTTGCTTTTTTATTTTATTTTTATAATTATCTTTTTTTTTTTTCTTCTCTATCCTCCTCCTTATCAATTCCTCTATTCTTTTTGTCAAGCCCCAAAAATTTACACAATACAGATTCATCAACTCCCATTGGTAAATGTAAGCATAAGTAAGTTTTCAATAATAACATCATCTACAAATCTCCAACATTTGTATTTATTCATCATTAAGAGATTTACAAAAGGTATTCCACATGCAAATATACATTCAACATCTCTAGTATATGAATCTATCGCATGTGAAATAACAAGTCAAGTATAAACAAATGCCCTCAAGGGCTACAAATTCCAAGGCTTAAGTTCGGTTACACAAAAGCGGTTTCAAACCTATACATATAAAGCCCTTGGCTTGTTAAAAATAATTACAACAAAAGAAAAGAATCTTGTACTCTCAAAACATATCACCACGTCTCTAACTTGGCGGGATCACCATATCCTTTTCTGCACAAAATTCTATAGGGGTGAGTACAAAGCCCAGTAAGGAAACCTTAACAAAGTATATACATTTTATACAATCTCATAGAATGAATACATATGCCAAATCGTTTTCAAAAACATATCTCTTTATCTTTTGAAAACTTTATGCACAATGCAATTTTGAGAATTTAACAATTTAATAATTTCAATGTATGACTTAGGTAATCCCTAGGTTGGTGTCTACAAGTAGGTATAACAAGCACTACCAATCTCCACTTTACCGATAGCTAACTGGAAGGCATGTGGTACCTCCTCCATGCGTGCTTTCAGTCTTTCACTATGGATATTCACTCCAACTTAATCAATATCAACTACATCCCCTATTCGGACTTACCAACGTATTTACTCCAAAACAAATCAATATGATCTTGTTTCACAAACAATTTCCTTTCTCAAAACAATATATTTTCCTAAGCAATATTCAAAATCAATTATGTTAATGACAAATGGAATGACTATGCAAATACACAATGCAATAATATGGTTCCATTTAAACATTTCAACAATGCCAATACTATACATTTCTATGTCAATGCCTTGAAAATTCTCAACTCATCCATACAATCCTCCATTGTGATCAAATTCCACATCTCTTATCAATGCAATATCATAATACATTACAAGAGATAAAGTAATACAACATTACAACATTAACCTTCAAGTATTTTTCATATATTCACTATCATAATATAACTTTAAAGGGTGACTTAATAACCTCAACATTCAGGTATTCTCCACAAGTAAATATCTATTTTCCACTTGGTCATTTCAAGACCAACCAATAATAAGCAATACAAGAAGTTTCAATTTAACCATTTCTCATTTTCTTTCCATGGAACTTCCTTCTTACACACAATCATAGGAATATTCAAATCATATATACATCATGATACTAGATAACCAAAGATTTCATAACATCTTATCATTTTCCCAAAATAAATTCCCAATTTCTAGGGTTTTCACAAAATTAGGTTTTTCCTCATTTTGGAAAGGATTTTCCCAAGGAAATTCCCCCATTAACAATATAGTTCATACCCTCAAAATTTTTTAGAAAACACTGAGGAAAACCCACTTTTAAGATCATCAAGAACTCATGAGCCAAAATCAAGGTTCAATACTATAAGAGGAAGCTCCAAAATAAACATAAACTTGCAAACCTGTATATATGACTATAAGAGAATCCCTATCTCAAGTTTTGGAGAGGAAAAGGATGAAAACCCTAAAATGGATGTTGAGGAAAACTCGATTCTATCGGTAAGAACGTAACCCTCATCACCCTCTTCAATTCGGTGTAAAAAGCCCTCTCAAATTCTTGGTAGATCTTCATAAATCTTAGAGAGAATATTGAAATTTGGTGGGTTTGTAAAGAGAAGTGAGAGCAAATATGAATATAAAGAGAGGGAGAGAGCTGAAAAAGTGGTCAAAACAACCTTTTGGCTTCAGTTTTGAGGAAAAGAGCACAAAAATCGAGATAGACGTGCTGAAATTCAATCGAGCAGTTTGAATTCCACACAAGTGGAAATTTTTCCCTTCACAGGCAGAATGCTCCAGAGAGCTGCCTAGAAATCCACCCAAAATCCACTCGAGCAGGACTCAAAATCCACTCAAGCAGTTTTCTACCCAGAAAAATCTGAAAATGTTGAAAAACCCTATGGAGATCCACTCAGGTAGTTTTCAATTCCGCACGAACGGTTTTTGCCCAGAAATTCAGAAGGTGACTTCGCAAACCAAGGCAAGTTCTAATGTCCAAAACTCAAAATTTATAACCCAGAAAAGTAACGAGACGTTAAGTAAGAGTAGAACAAGTTTTCAATGACTTAAAATAATGAACAAAACACCAAAACAAGTATATACTACTCCACTAGACAATATTATTCAAGCCCGAAACCTGGGTGTAGTTGGTTTTTCGAGCTCCTCAGAGGAGTTTAGTCTCCTCGGGTACGATAGCCCTACAGTTCGGACTCCCGTGGTTCTAAATCTGGTTTCACAAGTGCGATGTGAAACAGAAAATGAATGAGAGTCTAAATCTTGCAAATCCTAGAAAATCCATTAATCATCGGAGATGTTAAAAATGGACTGCATTGCCATATTTTAGAGTCACCACCTGAATATTTTTGGAAAATTTAGGAGATTCGTGACTCGTGCCAAAGGCCAATTATCCGTCATAACCAAAGTGTCTTGGTTCGGGAACTTAGGTATGAGAGAGGAGGTCATGAATTGAGCATGCCACTCACTCGATCAAAGATCAACCTTTACTAATCATGATGTGAATTTTATGTACATTATATGCTCATGTTCTGATTATTAATATACTAACATTACTATGTGAAGCAAATAAGTATAGACCACGTCACTTACTTTGGAATGCTTTGATTTCATGCTTTTCAAAAAGAGTTTTGGATATGTGCTACTCAAAAGAAAAGGTGAGCTCATATGTATAAGAATCAAGGCATTCCAATTTAAGAAAAATAGCCTCTATCTACAGGTATTCAAAGTGGTATTTCAAATAAGCCCTTAGCCTCATGGTACTATGCTCGACATAGCAACAAAAACACACATGTAACATGCTAAAGCAAAAAATGCCCACCTAGTACTCAAACGAGGCAAGCTAAAGAAAAGAAGACAGTTAAAAAAAATTCATGATCCTAATATGCAAGTGGCTAATGCAACACATACGAAATGCAACTAATAAATTCGGCTACTAACATGATATGTGAAACAACTCAAAGCATGAGGTAGCGCACATAATCATTTAGGAATTGGTAAGAGCATCATGTATGATGAGCCGAATTTTAATGCACGCAAAAATGGATGCAAAGCATGGAAATGATAACATGATGCGATATATAACTAAGGTAAGCATGTAAATAAAAGAGAGAAAGAAATAGGGGTTGGAAGACATACAAATATTATAAATTTGCCATTGTACAAGAGAGTCCGAATGTCCTAATTAACTAGTTATTACAAACACAAATGAATGAACTAATTAATTAATTACTAACTAATTACAATTCTCAAAGCTACTAATTTAAAGAACTTGAATGAAAGGCGGGGAATTGCACGTGCACAAACGAGAACATCTTTCGGAAATCTCTCTGTTTGCTGCCAGAAGTTGCCCTGCTTGCAATCAGAAATCAATTCTGTTTTGGCCTTAAAATCTGCTCTGTTTTGCTGTAAAATTATCATTGTCGTACAACATGCTTGGTCGACTAACTTGATCAGATGATTGGCCGTACGGAATAATGGCCAGCCGCCTGCTGTTTCTGAGGAATACCTTGCTATAACAGAATTGGAACAAAGCAGAACAGAGTGTTTCCAAAAGATATTCATCCTTTCTACCCCTCCTATCATGCAGATTTTCAAGGTAGGAATATGTTTGCTTTCCAAATCATTAACCATCACAAGTTTGTTGCGTGATGATCTCAAAAGCAATAAGAGAAGACTTTAACTAAACACACAAAAAAGTGCTATGCTCCTTACCTTATTCCTATCATGAATTTGTTTAAGGAAGAGGTTGACATGCCTCACAAATCATCAAATCACAAGATAGTGTGTGATGATTATAGAGCAACATAAAATGAAAACTAATAACAACTCAAAAATTGTTGTCAACACATCTCCTTACTCATGGAATAAGAATGAAACATCCATTTCCATACTTCAAAGTGGAACTAGGAGAGAGTTTTCAACACTTCTCGATAAAGAGCTCTCTAGGAGCAACAAAGCAAGTAAGCTATCTATCAAAGCTTAAACACACAACTCGCCAAAGTCGTTGACAACTCCTCTTTATTCATGGAACAAGGATGAAACATCCATTTTATGTTTTGAAAATGATCAATAAGAGAGTTTTTCAACACTTTGAACACGGAAGCTACTACCTAGCTTCAAGGTGGTCAACAATAATATGAACACAAGAAATTTATCACTAGTTAAGCAAACTTGTAGCGGGATGGCTAAGCCTAAGTTCTAATCCTCCCATGACCACAAGGTTCCAAGATACATATGGAAAAGCTATAACAAAGTAAAGACGATCAACTCAAATGGATTGGCCGCTATATCCTAAACACGCCAAATTCGGGAGGACATACAATAACAAATATGATATTCAAAGCATAGGAAGTAAGAGCACATGTAGCGGGGAGGGCTAGGACCCTTTTATAAGCCCATATTCGATTCATATCACACAAAAACAAGCTAAAATAGTACTATAAGGTGCTGAAATTTAACCAAATGAAGTGAAAAGAAAGTTAAAAAAAAAGTGAAAGAAAACAAAGGGTGCACAACTAGTAAGCTAGCCAATAAAAGGATGGCTTGCTCACCCACTTTTAACAAAGTTTTAATCACACTTTAAGCTTAAAAATAACTCCAAAATCAATTTGAAAGATAAGAAAAAGAGAGATAAAAGATGGTGAAGAAGGTTCAAAATTCATCTCTTGAAAGAGATGAGGATCTTTTTTGTTTACAAACCTCACTCTCAACACTCTCAAGTATCTGAAATTAGTAAAAAGCTTCAAGTTTGAGCTTCAATGGTGTATCTATGGTGTATCTATATTCAAGAAGGTAGAGGAAAGGTTTGGGCAATTGTCTAAGCCTTTGGAAAGTTGTTCCAAGCCTAAAATTTGAGGTGAGGTAATCTATTTATAGTGTTTCAACCTCTTTCCAACGTTAATATCTTCAAAAGTGAGCAACTGGCCAAATCCCGTGCATGGGAGTAGCTTGCTGCTGCAAAATATCTGCCTTGCCAAACATGGCCGGCCAGCCAATAGGTTGTACGGTCGTCCTAAATAATTTGGTCTGCCAATCAACTTTTGGTCTTGTTGCTTTTTGAGTGGTCAGGCTAGAAAAATAGGGTTTGGTAAAAAATGAGGTGCAAGGTTTGGGTTCGAAGTTCAAAACTGAATTCTTTTGCTGAAGATTCAAAAAATTGCACTATATAACATTTTATCATCGAGTGTTCGGAATGAAACGCCCAAGTTTTAGGGGTGGTCAAAATTGGGTGTCTACAGCTGCCTCTCTTTGATAGAATTTGGAGTCATGAAACGACGTGAGTGAATGTCAAAGTTCAAAAATGACCTATTTGATAAGACCGTAAGACTTGGGTAGACAAACAAAATGCAAATACAATTGGTTAAACTCGAAAGTTGTCTATGTATCCCTTTGCAAGGAATCAAATTAGCGTAGTTCAAGGGTAGAATGTACGCACAATGCAATGCAACGATCTAAACCACGAGCAGTGCTTACCACACAAATATCATAAAGGAATGAGGATGCAAAATCAAGCTACGTTTATAGAAAAGATGTGGGCATGAGCCAAACGATGCTTAACATAGGCTAAGTGCCTACACCCTCAATACTAGCCTCAGTGCAGCATGGGTGCTTATACATAACAGAACCATGTTTTAACGTGAAAGTGGTGCGAGCACAAGTATAACTATGTCTTTTGCAGAAAGAGTACAAGTGATTGGGTGGTATAATATTGGTGAGGAATGATCTGCTAGGTAATGATATACTGGGAAATAAAAATGCAGTGGGATGATAATGATCCTAAGCGCATTTACACAAAAAGGATGAATACAACAAGATAACGTATGATGCAATGGATGCAATGGATAAAATTGATAGGGGGTGTAGGCCGAACTAACTTTTGCTTAGGTCATCTTTTCTGGTTTTTGGCCTAGTGAGCCTCTCAAGGATAGTGTTACAATATTTGCGGTGAATTTGATCAATCATCATCCTTGCCCTAACACTGAAATTGGCTTCACATTGAGTTGAGCTTGGTTCTCCATTCCCTTATTCATGTCTTTTTCCTTTCTTTTGCTCCATTTTCAAAGTTGGTTCTTCTCTCAATGTAGTACCTCCTCGCATTGGCTTCCTCGAATTCAGACAAAACTTTATTTTCTCATAGTTGATTGGATTTCATTCCAATTGATACCCTTAGCTTAATGGTTGACTTTTTTCAATTTTCTTTTATTTCATTTTTCTTCTTTCTTCTTTCTTTTCCTTTTCTTTTTAGTTTCTTTTATCTATTTCTTTTTGAAGTAATGAAAACACCAGGGGGAGAAATTCTATGATTGTGAGGTCTGAAAGCTGTCTTGTGCTTGCTAAAATGATCATCTAAAGGTGAAGAAAATCGCTAGGACAGTGTAGAATACCACGCACAATTCTGAATCTATCTTCGCAAGTTTTGCAAAAAAAAAAAAAACAACTTAAACTTTTGAAATCATGAAACACTTTGCGATGACAATCCAGAATCCACTCAAACCATTTTGGGGATCCTTCTCAACACTCGAGCTTATTAATGGAATCTCATTAAAAAAACAAATTCAAAGCTTTTTTCTAATTTTAAAAAGGTCATACATGCATTACTGTAGGCATAATAAAATGATCAAAAACTTGACTTTCGCTTTCTTATTGAAATGACGAAGACCTAGGGGTACACAAGAGTGACGCAAAGGAAAAGACTCGACTGACGCAACAACGCAAGAAAAGACAAAGAAAATAAGACTCTAAACTCAATACACAAACTCAACTATTTACAGGACACAACCCAAAACAAAATCAGCATCCTTTGAGACAAAAGGGGTTTTCACTCTACATGTCCATTGGCAGAATTCATGAAAAACTTCAAGTAAACCATAAGAGGGTACAAACTTACCTTCAATTCAGCATTACTAACATCCACACTCAGTAGGATTGACTTCTAGCTTTGAAACTGAGTCTCACAGATTGAGCCTCACAATTATCCTGGCAGTCCCCACATCCCTTTAACCGAAACAACTTCTTTTCCACACCATGCCCCTAATGCTTTCGACAATTCCCCTAGTTGAGACTAAGGTTCATCATTCCAACCATAATTGCTAGCATCTATTAAGGGAACCCACTGCTTCATCAAGCTTGAACTCACCAAGATTGAGTAAACTTTTCACCTCTGCAAAGATTTTGTTCCTTTTGCTCAGATCGGAAGATTCAGGAATGAGCACAATGGGTTTGGGCTCATTGGCGGGTATGATGTGTTGGCTAGGGTTAAGGTTGGTTGTTGGTAAGCCATAGATGGGATTTATATTATGAAGTGGCAATCTATTGTGGTCAGGGAGATAGTTATTGACAACTTAGGATTTTCAGGTGGGGTGATGACCTTATTGTTAATCAAGTCTTGAATTTTGTGGCGAATGCGAAAGCAACGATCAATATGATGACCGTATTTCTAATGGAATGTGCTATATTTGGTAGGGTCATGTCTAGATAGGACAAAGTTAGAGAGATGTTGAGAATTGAAAGGTTTGAGATACCCTTTCTCCAGTAGTACCTTCAAGGCACAAGTTGGGCTCATATGGAGATGGGCGAAGGTTCGTTTTTGGAAATAGGAAGCATCAATTTTAGAAATATTGGCAAATGGGTTGATGGGTGTTGGCTGGGTATTCATGGGCTTAGGACTGGAATCAAGATGGATGTTTCTGATAAAGTATCTCCCCTCATCGTTTGACCTTCCATTGTTTGCCAACCTGTGATTCAAAGTACCCACAACCTTGCTTTTCACATTTAATTCATCCATAGTAACCCCTAATTAAGCATTGGTGCGTTGAGTGGCGAAAGTTTCATGCACAACCATTTCAACAATTGCAAGGAGTTGCCATTAGTTTAGGCCTTTGGTCTTCAAAGCTTCGACAACCCATCGGAGATATGCACAAGGGTCAATAGTCACCCCAGACTCATTCTTGCTATTTGCTTTGGCTCTATTAAAGAGTCAGACGACTATATCTGGGCAAGACGTGTTTGCTTTTGACATGGTATCTTCTAGGCTAGAGATGTCTTTGAACATTGTGTCTAATTGGGCTACCCTTCTATTATTACGGCCATTCTTCACCTCAATTTCGATTTTGGGTTGGCCTATTCCTCTTTTAGCTTGTCCCGAGATTTGAGAATTCTTTTGTTACGATCCAAACCTGTCCCTATAAGTTTAGCGTCGTAACTGACCAGTAATCCTTGAATTACCAAAGGCCTTTTAATAGAATAACATATAATTAGAGGCTGCGGAAGCAAATACATAAATTATACATAGTCCATCGAGCTATGAGAACATACATGGGATAGATAATCTTAAACTTTTATAAACATACGAGTGACATCAAAAGATACAGTATTTACATGTCATTCCATGTATATATAAACAGAAATCTTATCCGTAAGTCAAAAGAACAAAGTCTTATACATTCATAAAAATACAACCACTAGACTTGACTTAATTTGGAACCTCCTCGGGAGGCATAAAGGCTAGTTGACAAAACGGAATCTTAGGCCATCAACTCTGGGCTTGGTCACGCGCCAGATCAATTACATAGATAATATAAATAGTGAGCTGGAGCTTAGTGAATAATAACAGAGTAAAGATTTTAATGAATGATGTCTATAAAGAAACAGAATCTAATGCATATTCAGATTTCAAATCAGAAACAGATTCTTATGCATGTTCATATTCGTAATCAAAGTTCGTACAATACACATTATAATGCGTGGCACATCCATTAGCATTAGCAAATCCGATGACCCACGAGGGGACAGCTGTGAAGGCATTTCGATGGCCTATAAAGGGACAACCATAAGGCATTCCGATGACTCACGTGCACAGAGATGTTTTTGATGACCCATAAAGGGACGGCCACAAAGGCATTCCGATGACTCATGTGCACAGAGACATTTCTGATGACTTGTTTTTGATGACCCATAAAGGGACAGCCATAAAGGCATACCAATGACCGATAAAGGGATGCATATCATATGATGCTAAGGATGCCATGAACACATTTCAGAAACTTCGATAATCATTCATTCATTCATACAAAACATAGCATTTTAGAAAACTAATCATTTCATATCATAACATTCAGAAAATATTTAACATTGAACATAGCTTTACAAAGTTATTACTCACAATGGTTTGTGTTGTCACTAAGCCTCTGACGTCCACCTAAATAAAACACATAACAAAAGCACAATTGAAGCACCATTTCATTTTAGTTCAATTTTCTCTTTATGTGTTTTTAGCTTATTTCATGACTATGTGAGTCCAAATGGTGCCTAAGAACACTTGAGGTGGCATGAGGATGCAAATATGCACTTAAAAGAGTTAGTCAAAAGTTGCTAAAAATAGGGTCTCCGCTCGAGCGGGCGTTCAAAAATAAGGGTGGTCGCTCAAGCGTAGCTTCCGTCGCTCGAGTGGTCTGCAAACTTGGCAAAAGTACTGGTTGTGTGAAATTCCTGCTCGACGGTCGCTCGAGCGAAAGACTAAGTAAAAGGGTCCTCGCTCAAGTGCCACTTTTGTCGCTTGAGCGACCTGTAAAATTTGTAAAACTTCTAGGAGCTCAATTTTCACGCTCGAGCGACACTTTCCTCGCTCGAGCGGACAGTGTGAATACTGTAATTTCCAAAACTGCCTTTAAGCTCCAAAATTGATATTTAAAGGTCCAAAACTTGTGTTTTTGGTACAAAAACTTGGAAAAACATTGTATAACATGAAAATACTTCCAATTTGAAACCATTTATTCAAAATCATGCTCCAATTGTCCAAATTTGAGCTTATACTGATCAAGTTAAAACCATGAATGTTATGGATTGAGTCCTCTTCATGTTAAAACACCACAAAGTGATATGAAATGCATGAATCCATAGATGATCTTCAAGTTCATGCCTCCTAAGCTTCATGTATGTATGAATTTCAAGAAATCTTAACTCAAAAATGAAAGATTAAGCATGCATGTGCATAATTCAACTCAAATTCATCATAGTCATGGAAATTCATGCTCAACCTACTCAATTTCAAGCCAATGATCCTATAACTCCATGCACTTAGTTTCTACATGACTCAATTCCAAGAATTTAGGATGAATCTCATAATGTGTGAATTCAAGTGTTGGCCTAGCTCAATTCACCAAAATTCTAGCAATTCACTTCAAGTCTCCTCTTTCTCTCTCTAAGTGTTGTGTTCTCTTCTCCCTTCCTCAAATTCTCAGCTCAAAAGTGTGTACATGTGAACTCAAGGTTTAATTAGAGCCTTATATAGAGTGCAATTAAGTTAGCATAATCAAGTATGATTAAGGTTAATTAACTAGGCTTAATTCTAACTAATTCAATCAGTTTATTCTAATTATTTTGATCCAAATCAAATTTCAATTAAAGTTGCCAAATTTTTTTTTATAAATATTCTAATTATCACATAAATCAAGTCAATCAGATACTGATAAGGTCTTCAATTCGCAATCCGTAACGAAAACATGAACAAGTCTTTTTACGTTAAATAGATATAAACACAAATAGGGCAACACACACATGCAATTTAATTCAGAATTTCTCTTAATTACTAAGTAAGCTTATTTAACCATGAATTAAAGTAAATCAAATGTCGGGGTTGTTACATCTTTGGTACAAAATCCCCAGCATGAGATGTGGTAAATGACGGGATTAAAACCTCAAAGGTTAAATCTGCCACCGTGTCTTGAAGGTCTTCAATCATTCTCAACATCTCAGCAGTAGTGGGTTCGGCCATTTGGCGCTCTTGGTGTATCCGATGTTTTCGATGGAATCGGTTACGCTTGATGTATCTAAACTGGATTAGTCTATTTTGACTGAATTAGGCCTTTTCGAATGGATCTTTTGGGATTGGATAGATCTTTCTGGGTCATTTTTTTGTGATTAGATGGATTGGACCTTTGCTGAGTGGGGTTTTCTGGGATTGGATGGACCTTTGCTGAGTGGGTTTCTCTGGGATTGGATGGACTATGATGGGTTAAGCTTTTCGGTGTTGGATTGGGCTTGGCCTTTTCCAAATTAGGTACTGTTTCTTCTTGGTGACCTGGCTTAGACAAACCTAGCATTAAAAAACAAATGCCCCATCACATTAGAGTACCGGGCATGCCGGTCAAAACAAAACAAGATACAATTTTTGGCCCTAGTTCTGATCTTGTTGAAAATTCACCCATTTATACAATCCCCAGATCTTGATCTTTGATTTCCACCATATCAAACACAAACCTCCGAATTTCGACCAAAATTCTGATTCTAATATGACCCACAAGTTTGAAAGGAATCTCCTCAAGATTAAGACTCTCTAAGGCTTGCATCACACATTGCCAAAGATTTCACATTCTGCACAAAAGGCATGTAAAACACCCCTATGAGAGGTTAGGGTTTCCCTGTCCTAGCTTGGATTAGAGTGATCTACAACTTTACTATTTAAACAAGCTGTAACATGCCCAGGGGGGTATCCGTGCGCGTTAAACAGTTCGAACCCTCAATCTCTTTGATCTAGTCTCACTAGTGTAATGTGAAACATAGATGAGAGTTCAGATTTGGCAACTTTTAGAAAATCCATTTTTATTACAAAACCTTTTGCCAGAAATGGACTGCGTCATTAGATCTCAAAGTCGCCACGTAATATTTTGAGAAATTAGGAAACCCATGACTCGTGCCAAGGCCACTGTTCATCATAACCAAAGTTGTCTTGGTTCAGAACCTTAGGTATGAGAGGGAAATGTCATTAATTGAGCACCCACGTTCACCCGATCAAAAGATCGGCCTTACTAAACCATGATATGAACTTTATTTACTTTATATGTTCATATTTTGATTATTTAATAAATCCTAAAAATTACTATGTGAAGCATACAAGTATAGACTATGTCATTTATTTTGGAATAATTTAATTTCATATATTTTGAAAGAGCTTTGAAGATGTACAACCCAAATAAATTGAGTTTACAAACATGAAAAATTAACATTATTCCAAATTAAGCGACACAACCTCCATCCACTAGCATTCATATAGTTATATCAAGTAAGCAAGTAGTCACATAGTAGGATACTTAAACATAATAAGAAAAACACACACAAATGGGATGCTAAAGTATAAAAACTTACATATTTACCGACGTCCCGTGAACAATTACAAAACAAAGTTAATAAAACATACATGATCTTATATACAAAATCCTAATGCAATTCACTCATGAGATGCAACTAAAGATTCGGCTTCTAAGATATGACATGTGAATCATCTCAAGAACATGTGGCAGCGCACATAATTACATAGGAATTAATTAAATCCATAAATGCAAACTTAGCCGAATCAAGATGCATGAAACATGGATGCAAAGCATAGATATAAAAAATAATAAAATAAAATAAAATAAACGTGATACATATCCATAAATAAGGAAAACAAGTAAATGAATGGAATAGCAAGAAGCGGGGAGGGAAATTATTACAACACTTAAAAGAATAATTACAAACCAAATTAGATAGGGATAGGAGAATATTACAACAAAATAAAAACCTCACAAAGCACTCAAAATAAAATAAAAGAAAAAGCTTCATATGCCTTGGAAACCACTGGAAGTTGGTTAACATCGGAAGACAATGTCGTTTTGTCCAAAAGAAGCTAATCGGCCAGCCTAACTAGGCCTAGCCAAAATTATAACAAAACTAACATGAACCTAAAATAAGAAAACAAATATAAAATAAAACATGCAAGATTATAAAACTACGAAACTAATACAAGAAGACAAATATAAGTTAGGAAATGCAAGATTACAACACAACTACTATGAAACTAAAACAAGAAAACAAATATAAGATAGAACATGCAAGATTACAACAATACTAAGATAGAACATATAAGAAAAAATAAATAAAAGAATTGAAACTTCACATTCCAAAGAAAGATTGAACTTCTTGATTTTCAAATTTCCTCTTGATCACCCTCAAGGTTGTGAATTATGATCTTAATCCTCAATTCAAGAGCTTGGAATTTGAGCTTGAAATGACGGTTTTGAAGGAGGGTATGATCACTTTTTTTCCTGGCAAGAATACTCTCTCTTTGATTAAGGCTTTAAGTGTTTTTGACAAGAGAAGATAAGATGTAAGAGCTATGTAACTTCACTAGTTTGATAAGATAACTCTCTTGTTTTTAAGACTTTCTTTTATTTCAAATTCTAACACAATTTTAGCATTCTCTCTCTACACTTCTCTCCTTCAAAATTCATCCTCAAATTCAAGATTAGAGCTCTTATTATATAGCCAGCGCAAGTGGGCAATAGTGGAAGACAAAGTGGAGGATAAAGTGGAGCGTTTTTTTGAGAAGATAACGGAGTTAATAGGGGACAATGTATAAAGGAGGTGAATGATGAATGGTGATGGTGGTGCGTGGATGGTGGGATGTGATTATGAAAGTAGATGGTGAGTGGGGATGGTGGGATGTGATTATGAAAGTAGATAGTGAGTAGGGATGGTGGGGTGAAATTATGAAAGTAGATGGTGAGTGGGGATGGTGGGGTAGAATTATGAAAATAGATGGTGAGGGGATGTTGGGGTATGATTATGAAAGTAGATAGTGAGTGGGGATGGTGGGGCATAATTATGAAAGTAGATTGTGAGTGGGGATGGTGGTGTGTGATTATGAAGCAGTCAAATATTATTCAGGGGGGAATATAACACAATTTAAGATGTGGAGTCTTAGGTTAGGGGTTCAAACCCTTTCACCAGCATTCTTATTTCTCTCTTTTTCTTTTCTTTTTGGTTAAAGACATGTCATCGCCACATTATCAGTACGGACCAATCTAGTCATGCCACGTTAGCAAGACTGCCACGTCAGTGTCATAGTCAGCATTGACGAATATTCTGCATATGGACGGAATATTCCCTGACTTAATAGAATATTTCCTTACATAACAGAATATTCCTTGAGTTTTGAAAATTACAATTGGGCCCAAAAGTTTCAAATAATTGTGTTGTAACCCAGATTTTGAGAGAATTTTTTAGTGAGGCCCCCAAAAGTGCAGCGAAGGTTGATCCTAGCTAAATGAACTATTCTGGATGCAACTGTGAGGTCAGGATATTCCCTTGGAAAGGTAATTTGTGGCTGTTTAGGTTTGGAAACAGGGCTTAAATTCTAAGTTTTCTTATTGAGGTTTTTGTGAGAAACACCTTCTTGTTTTCATCATCAGGTGATCAAAAGAAAACGCTCAAGTCTGAGGGTATGTCAAAATGGGGTGTTTACACAAGCGGTATCACAACATCCTGAATATGGGAGAGTATCCTGTCTTAATTCGAAAGGTCACTAGAGATTACTACATACACTAGGCCAATTGGTTAAAAATGGTACCTCGGCAAGATTACCTAATATACCTCTCATACCTAACATTGAAAAGTGAAAGGAGGATCAAGCGGTACGGCGGTAGCCCAGATCCAAGGGTTGTGTTCCTAACGTGGCATTGCCTACGTCTAACCAGCCTTTTGGCAAGCCTCTAGCAAGTTGTCTAGGATATAAGATGGTAAACATAGTGACTTAAGAGCACCATGCAAATGTAATGCACTGAACATATATATGAAAATAAAATTTCACATCATGAAGTTTGAGTCAAGTTGTAGAGACCCTAATTTTTGTAATTACCTTAAAATACCTATCCTACTTTTGTAAATTGAGTTTGAAACTAGAGTTATTTATCTACAAATTCACATGAGGCCAGGTACTTAGGGCTGATAAAAGCATTTTTTCCATACTTATTTTCTAACTGGTTAAAATTTGAAATTCTGAAAATTTGTGTTAATGTGCTCTTAATTGGTTTGCAACTCTTATATGCTATGTTTCTTGAATGTTTAAGTTTTAATATGTAAACTATGATAAATTATGAATTTGTTTTACCATGCATAAATTACTTTGTGTTTAGTTTGGATTAGTAATTATCTTGACCATGCTTTGCTATAACCGAGAACATAATTCACTTAATAAAGGGGAAATCAAATGGCATGGTAAATGGTTGTGATCATTGTAGTAAATTTTATGAGATAATGAACGATGGATTCAAGAGTATAATATAGTGGAATGTGTTTCATTTTTGTGAAGTATTACGCAAGTGTGTTCTCGAACCCTAACATGGCACAGAAAGCATTTTGGCGACTTAACGAAATTGGGAAGTATAAGGGTAGCTATGAGGGTCTCACATAGGAAGAGTGTCCCCGGAAGCCTATTCCCTTGGGACAGACCGTGATGTCACCACTCAGGTATGTAACCTAGGTACGTAGGCATCATTGGTAATTGTGCGGTAAGCGATGCACTGGTAGTTATGCGGTAAGCGACACATTGGTATTGTATTAACCAAGGGGGAATTCAGAATTACCCGTGGCCAGTGTTAGTGGTTGGGTAGGAACGACATTCCACATGAAGTTGCCTAGAACTAACTTAATTGACTGTTATTCTTGAGAACCAAAATTTAATTATAAGCTCTGCTTAATTATTGTTTTCACTGTCTATTATGATTGTGCCGTTATTTTACTAGTGTATTTGGAATGGGAAAAGGGACAGAGTGTGTGTGTTTACTGGGCATTCCAAGCTCATGGCGTTTTATGCCAGGTGAAGGCTAGTTTTACACTAAGAATGGAATCCCTAAAAGCTTTGAGGAACCATGGTAGCCCTAGAGGTTAGATTTTATACTTCTTGTATTTTGGATAATCGTTTTGTATCAAGAAACTGATCTGTATTTAATGACTTGAAGAATTTTATTTGTAACTATTATTAATATTTTCTTTTAGTGTAATTATTTATATTTTGTGCTTAATTATTTGTATAATGTTGTGTATCCGCTAGTTAAACCCCAGTGTATTGTTGTATTACATTACTGATGTTTTCAAAATTTGGGGCATCACGCAAGTTCTCTACAATCCCTAGCAGAGTCGCCAGAAACTGTAGCTAATTTTTCACGCTTCTCGAGAAGGATTTAGGCTCTATTTGGTAAGCCTCTCAAATTATAGTTTCACCAATTGATTTGAGTGTGTTGTTTGTTTTGAGCTTTCAAATCATAATTTTACACCCATTTCTCAAAACTCAATTCAAAACATAATCATTACTTTTCAAAACTCATAACCAAACACATAATTCAAAACTTTTTTCAAAACTCAATTCAAATCAATATTTTAATATTTTAAATATTTTAAATATTTTAATATTTAAATATGTTACGATTTTTTAAATTTTTAAATTTTTTGAATATTTTAAAATATTTTAATTTCAAAATATTGCAATTTTAATTTTTTAAATTTTAAAATATTTTATAAAAATAAATTCAAATTCTATTTTATAAAAATATTTTTAAATATTTTAATTTTTTTGTTATATATTTGGTTACGATTTGAGTGTAGAGTTGTGAAAGTAGCATGGAGTTTTGAGTTACGTGTTTGGTTATGATTTGAGTGTAGAATTAAAAATAATTTCTTAATTAAGTTTTGTTTTATGTGTTTGGTTACGATTTGAGTGTAGAATTATTTTTAAATTTAAAATATTAACATTTTAAATTATTTAAATTTTTACGATTTAAATTTTTTGAATATTTATTTTAATTTTTTACTTATTAAATTTTTTAGATTATTTAAATTATTTAAATATTTATGATTTAAATTTTTTGAATATTTATTTTGAAAAAAAAAATATTTCCTTTGTAGTATTTTCAATTAAAAAATTGATTAATGTTATTTTCTGTTAATAATAAATTTTTTTAATTGAATTTTAAAAAGAGTTTGGTTTTGAGTGTTGATCAGAATTTTCAATAGTGTGAAAGTAATGTGTTTTGTTATGAGTTATAACAATTTGAATTAAATTTTGAAAACTCTTTTCAAAACTCATAACCAAACAAATTTTCTTACTTCACATGTCAAATCAAACTTTCAAAACTCAATTCAACACTCCATTCAAAAATCATAACCAAACAAAATTTTTGCACTCAAATCATAATTCCACAACTCACAAACTCAAAATACAACTCATACTCTCAAATCATATTTACAAAACTTTACCAAACTCAACCTTAGTCTTCTTGGGTACGATAGCCCTACAATTCGAACTCCCGTGGTTTTGAATCTGATTTCACAAGTGCAATGTAAAACAGAAAAATAAATGAGAGTCTAAATTCGACAAATCCTAGAAAATCTATTAATCATTAGAGATACCAAAAATGGACTGCATTGTTAGCTTTCAGAATCATCACCTAAATGTTTCTGGGAAATTTAGAAAACCCGTGACTTGTCCCAAAGGCTACTTGTCTGTCATAACCAAAGTGTCTTGATTCAGGAACTTATGTATAAGAGCGGAAGGTCATGAATTGAGCACCCCACTCACCCGATCAAAGATCAGCCTTTACCAATCATGATGTGAATTTTATGTACATTATATGCTCATGTTCTAATTATTAATATACTAACATTACTATGTGAAGCAAACAAGTATAGACCACATTACTTACTTTGGAATGCTTTGATTTTATACTTTTAAAAAGAGTTTTGGATATGTGCTACTCAAAAGAAAAAGTGAGCTCATATGTATAAGAATCAAAGCACTCCAATTTAAGCAAAATAGCCTCCATCCATAGGCATTCAAAGATGTGTTTCAAATAAGCATGTAACCTCATTGTAGTATGCTCGACATGGTAAGAAAAACACACATGTAACATGCTAAAGCAAAAAATGCTTACCTAGTACTCAAACAAGGCAAGCTAAAGAAAAGAAGATAGTTAAAAAAAATTCATGATCCTAATATGCAAGTGGCTAATGCAACTAATAAATTCGGCTACTAACATGATATGTGAAACAACTCAAAGCATGAGGTAGCGTACATAGTCATTTAGGAATTGATAATTAGGAATTGGCTAGACCATTATGTATGATGAGCAGAATTCAATGCATGCAAAAATGGATACAAAGCATGGGAATGATAACATGATACGATATACAACCACAGTAAGCATGTAAATAAAATGGAGAAAAAAATAGAGGTTGGAAGACATGCAAATATTACAAATGTCGTAATTAACTAATTATTATAAACACAAATGAATGAACTAATTAATTAATTACTAACTAATTATAAGTCTTAAAGCGACTAATTTAATGAATTTGAATGAGAGGTGGGGAATCGCATGTGCACAAGCGAGAACATCTTTCGGAAACCTATCTGTTTGCTGCTAGAAGTTGCCATGTTTGCAGTCAGAAAACAGTTCTGTTTTGGCCTTAAATTCGGCTCTATTTTGCTACAAATATGGCTAGCGGACCATTGTTTCTGAGGAAAACCCTACTACAACAAAACTGGAATAGAATAGAGTGTTTCCAAAAGATGTTCATCCTTCCTACTCCCTCATGTTATGTAGATTTTCAAGGAGGGAATAGGTTTGCTTCCCAAATCATCAACCATCGCAAGTTTGTTGCGTAATGATCTCAAAAACAATAGGAGAAGACTTTAGCTAAACACACAAAAAAGTGCTATGCTCCTTACCTCATTCCTATTATGAATTTGTTCAAGGAAAAGGTTGACAGGCCTCACAAAGCATCAAATCACAAGATAGTATGTGATGATTATAGAGCAACATAAAATGAAAACTAATAACAACTCAAAAATTGTTGTCAACTCATCTCTCTACTCATGGAATAGGGATAATGT
Organism: Camellia lanceoleosa; assembly: GCA_025200525.1. Classification (NCBI taxonomy): domain Eukaryota; kingdom Viridiplantae; phylum Streptophyta; class Magnoliopsida; order Ericales; family Theaceae; genus Camellia; species Camellia lanceoleosa. The sequence goes on along the minus strand of CM045768.1, from coordinate 109,183,825 downwards.
CCATTTCCATGCTTCAAAGCGGAACTAGCAGAGAGTTTTGAACACTTTTCGATAATGGGCTCTCTAGGAGCAACAAAGCAAGTAAGCTATCTATCAAAGCTTAAACACACAACTCGCCAAAGTCATTGACAACTCCTCTTTATTCATGGAACAAGGATGAAACATCCATTTCTATGTTTCAAAAATGATCGATAAGAGAGTTTTTCAACACTTTGAACATAGAAGTTACTACCTAGCTTCAAGGTGGACAACAATAATATGAAAGTAAGAAATTTATCACTAGTTAAGCAAACTTGTGGCGGGATGACTAAGCCTAAGCTCTAATCCTCCCATGACCACAAGGTTCCATGATACATAAGGAAAAGCTATAACAAAGTAAAGACGATCAACTCAAACGGATTGGCCACTATATCCTAAACACGCCAAATCCGGGAGGACATACAACAACACAAATACAATATTTAAAGCAAAGGAAGTAAGAGCACATGTAGCGAGGAGGACTAGGACCCTTTTATAAGCCTATATTCAATTCATATCACACAAAAACAAGCTAAAATAGTACTAAAAGGTGCTGAAATTTAACCAAATGAAGTGAAAAGAAAGTTAAAAAAAGTGAAAGAAAATAAAGGGTGCACAACTAGTGAGCTAGCCAATGAAAAGATGGATAGCTCACCCACTTTTAACGAAGTTTCAATCACATTTTAAGCTTAAAAATAACTATAAAATCAATATGAAAAAAAAGAAAAAGAGAGAGAAAATATGGTGAAGAAGGTTCAAAATTCACCTCTTGAAAGAGAGGAGGATCTTCTTAGTTCACAAACCTCACTCTCAACACTCTCAAGTATCTGAAATTAGGCTCAAAGTTTCAGCAAAAAGCTTCAATGGTGTATCTATGGTGTATCTATATTCAAGAAGGTGGAAGAAAGCTTTGGGAAATTGTCTAAGCCTTTGGTAAATTGTTCTAACCCTAAAATCTTAGGTGAGGTGGTCTATTTATAGAGTTTCAGCCGCCTTCCAATATATCTTCAAAAGTGAGCAGCTGGCTAAATCCTGTGCATAGGAGCAGCCTGCTACTACAAAATATCTGCTTAGTTGAACATGGCCGGCCGGCCAAGAAGTTGTATGGTAGGCCTAAATAATTTGGCTTGCTGGTCAACTTTTGGTCTTGTTGCTTTTTGAGTGGTCAGACTAGAAAAATAGTGTTTGGTCCAAAATGGGGTGCAAGGTTTGGGTTCAAAGCTCAAAACTGAATTCTTTTGCTCAAGATTCGAAAAATTGCATAATATAACATTTCATCATCAAGTGTTCGGAATGAAGCGCCCAAGTCTTAGGGGTAGTCAAAATGAGTTGTCTACACCGGGATATCACACTCCTGCTCTTGAAGACAGTGTCCAGTTTGCAGTAGGGGTTCATTGAATGAATGGTTTGGCATGTAGGCTCAAATTGGTTTCTAAGGATTTTTGAGTGTAGAAAAAGAAATGTTAAAACTCAAATAATACAAAAATGACCCAAATCATTTCCCAGAATTTGGCAGAATTTTTCAACTTTCATGATTTTTAGAGGGTGTAAATGCAACATGATTTCCCAACATTCAACCAAACTGAAAAATATGAGACTGAACAATGAAATAATGCCCTTCCAAATGAATAGTTAAGAGTAAATTTAATAACCCTCTAAAAAGAATGATAGACTCAATGTCACGACCCAAACCCGTCTCTATAAGTTTAATATCGTAACCGGCCAGTAATTCTTGGATTACCAAAGGCCTCTAAATAGATTCACACATAATCCGAGGCTGTGGAAGCAAATATAGTAACATGCATAGTCCATTGAGCTGTGTAGACATACATGGGACAGGAATTTCAAAAAAACTTTATATACATATGCATGACGTCATAAATACAGTAATTCCCATCACATTCATTACAGACATAACAAAGGGGAACTTAGCCCAATATACACATAAACATAAAACTTGTTCATATACCAAAAGAATGCAAGGTCTCAAACATATGTGTTACAAAATGGATCCTCTACGGGAGGCACAATAACTGGTTGACATGATTGAGGCTCTAGGTCATCAACTCTGAGCCTGGGCACGCACTTGGTCACCTATATACATATAATAAATAGTGAGCGAAAGCCTAATAAATAATAACAAAGTAAAGAGTTTAATGAATGATGTCCAGTTTCGTATCATATCAATGAGAGAGATAAACATGGTCATATAAAAAACAGAGTCATGTTCATATTCGTATTCAAAGCACGTGTGGTACTTCCATTAGCATTAACATATCTCTTTGGTCAAGCATATCAAGTTCCATAACGGAACCTCCGGTATCGGGTAACGTATCTTATACATGGGTCATGGTATTTTTTTCCCTGGGCAAGGGCCTGGGCCACGATATTGTTTTCCCCAGGCGAGGGCCTTATGACCATAAGCCACAGTATTATGTCCCTTGAGTGAGAGTCTCTGCTAAGGATACCACAAATACATTTTAAAGATATGGATCATCATTTATGGAATTATAAAATAGCCTTTGTACATTCAGAAACATTTCATATCATATCATAATGTTTATAAAGTATTTCATATCGAACATAGCTTTACTAAGTTATTACTCATAGATAGTTGCACAAATAGCTTGATAGCAACCAATGGATCAACAACTTACAGCGTGTGACCTACACAAACATAACAGATACACATACTGAAACACACGCTTGGATCGTACTTAACTTACTTCATTTCATTCTTCATGTTTTTCTAAGTCTTATCTTCCTTATTATGTCTTAATCTTGGTCTAGGGATGCCTAGGATGCAATAAGAATGTTAAAATACACTTGAAAGCACGCAGTCAAATATGCTGAAAATAGGGGTCTCGCTCGAGCGCAACTTCCTTAACTCGAGCAGAAGTCCAAACATGTGAGTGGTCGCTCGAGCGTAACTTCCTTTGCTCGAACGATTTGTAAACTTTGCAAAAGTACTAGTTGCTTGATTTTTCCGCTCGATGGTTGCTCGAGCGTGAGATTGAAGACTTTACTTGAGCGCAACTCTTGTCACTCGAGTGGTCTGCAAAAATGGTAAACTTTTGGGAGCATGTATTTTACGCTCAAGCCAGCTTTTGGTCGATCGAGCGAGAGTGCAAAATACAGGGTGGTCGCTTAAGCGCAGGTTCTGTCGCTCAAGCGGAGAGCAAAATTCTGGAATTTCTAGATTGCACTTCCAAGTTCAAAACTTGAATTCAAAGCTTTAAAATGCAACCTTTGGGCCCCAAAACTTGAGAAAACATGTCTAAACTTATAAAACATAGAGAATTAAAGATCATTTCATGAAATCAAGGCCCATAAGCATATCAACTGTGCAAACTTAAACTTGAAATTGTGAAAACATATCATGCATGTAAAGATACAAGTTCAAAACTTTCAAAACATGATCAAATGAAGTGTTTAAATCAAAAACATGTTGAATTCTTAAAACAAAACCAATACCAATTATGCATGCATGCATGATACACTCCTAATACCAATTATCTAAGCTTGGTTCTTACATTACACAACTTAATTATTTGAATTCAAGTGGTAAGTGACTCAATTCCAAAGCTCAAAGGTTGAATTCTTACCTTAGATGATCGATGAGGCTCCAAATGGTCAATTGTGTGAAGTTCCAAGCCAAAACCTTCAAGTTCTCTAGCAATCCTCTTAACTTGAGCTCAAACTCTTCTTTTCTCTCTCTTCCACGTTTTAAGCATGAAGATGAGGAAATGGAGGTATAAACTAAAGGCCTAAGTCATTGTCCTTATATAGGCTTGGTTAGTAATATAATTAAGGACTAATCAATTGATATTTTTAACTCTAATTATTTGGTTCCAAATCAAATTTCAATTGAACCTACCATAATGTTCTAAAAATTCCAAATAACTCATATATCTAGTCAATTTCATAATCGGATACTGATAAGGCCTTTAATTCGCAGAACAAAACAGAAACACAAATAGATATTCCTACAGCAGAGAGATATGAACACAATTAATGCAATACACATGCAAATGAATTCAAAATTTCATCTTAATTACTTATTAGGCATATTAATCATGGTTTAACAGTTAATCATGGGTTGGGGTTGTTACACTCAAAATCTCACATGGGTTATTGACTCTCTACCTTAGTCATCAAGATTTCAAGTCTAAATTCAAAAATTAATTAAATAATATTTAAGTGGCTATGTGCATGTGCAGATTATCCGAATATGAGATAGGAAATTATTTTTAATCAAAAGATAGTATAAGAAACTAAGATATAATTAAAATGCTAAGGTAATAAAATTAACAATTAATCACATGATTTTTTTTAAACACAATACACACAACAAAAAATAAAAAAAAAATATATTTTTTAAAAACATAAACAACCGCATACACAAAACAAATTTAATTTTTTTAAATACAACCGAACAGCACACACAAAGAAAAATTGTTTGTTTGTTTGTTTTTTTACAACCAAAAATACAATTGGTCTTTTTTCGTTAGATTCCAAGATGATTTAGATCTACAAAATTTATCTTCTTTTAAGTAACCCGTCTCTAACCAAATTTTTGTGGTTCTACTCAGTGATTCCTTTAAAAGGTATATAGCGATCCCGGGTTTACCCCTTATTGTACAGTGATCCGGACATGTGTCCTTGGATGTTAATAGTTGAGCATTGTCTTGTTTACATACTTTTCTACATGGTATTTGAGTTATAGGATGTGTTGGGCAGGTTTGTCCCAGGTTGGTTGTGTTTGGGAGCCAGGGTTGCTGCCCAGAATTTTTGTCCCTCGCTCGAGCGAGGAGTTGGTCGCTCGAGCGAGCATTGAGTTTTGTGTTTGGTGGGTCGAGCCAGAGTGGCTTCGCTCGAGCGAGCGATTGCGTCTGGTACTGGACCTGAACACCATGATTTTTGGCTCGAGCGAGCTTTTCTTCGCTCGAGCGATCTGGTTCGGTCTTCGCTCGAGCGAGCAGTTTGTCGCTCGAGCGTGCGTCTAGTTGCAGACCTGAAGGGTCGAGTTCGCGGCTCGAGCGAGCTTTTCTTCGCTCGAGCGAGCTTCTGGGTTGTTGGCTCGAGCGAGACCTTCTTGGCTCGAGCTAGGGTTTTCTGTGTCTGGTCGCTCGAGCGACCAAGTCTTCGCTCGAGCGAGCCTATTTATATCGGCGGCAGCAGTGATCTAAACTTCACTTTTTCAAAACTTTTATATCTTCAAACCCTAAATTTGAGAGCCTCTCTCTCTAGACTTGCCTTCTCTCTAAGAAATCATCTCCCTAGAGTGTGAATCTACCCTAAGTGCTTTGTTAAAAAGATAGAGGGTGACTTGGGCTTCGATCTAATCTGAAAATATTTGGCTTTGGAGCAAGTTGGGTGTTGGGTCTTCATCTCCTTTTGAGCTCAAACTTTGAGGTAGGGACATCCTACTCCTCTTTATGGATTTTGTCTTTAAATTTTAGCATTTTGATGTGTTGGAAGTTGTAGAGTAATTTTGAGAAACTTTGGGCCTTTGTGTAATTTTACAAAAAAATGGGGTTTTTATTTATAATGAACCTAGAGGCATGTTTCGTATAGAAACATGGGATTAATGTTGAAACATTGATGAAAATGGAACCTTAAGAGTTGTAATGTCAATTATGGAAAAATGCCCTAATTACATTGATTAATTATGAGAAATGAGGAATTGAAGTGGAAATGTTGAGATTGAAATTGTATGGGGTTAAAGGGTGTAGTTGAATTACTTATCACTCACCAAATTGAAATGTTGATTTAATATCCATTTTAAGCATTTATTTTCTGTTTAGAAATATCTGCTTTGGGCTATCGGTGGAGGATAGTCTTGATTGTTGTAGACAATGCATGATGATTAGGCAAACTAAAACCAATCATTGAAATGTGTCATTGAGTATGACAGTTGAAGAGTACATTAACTTTATGTATTGATTTGTGATGTGTATAATTGTTGTTTATATGCATTGTGTTGTGTTGGAGAAGATAGGGGATGTACTCCACGGTTTAGGGGAAGATAGGGGATGTACCTCTAAACCGGATATTGTTTGGGAGAAGATAGGGGATGGACTCCATAGATAGAGCTCATATGCTTATCTAGAAGTGTGTTGACAGAGCTCATATACTTGTCTTGGGAATGTGATATAGCTAATATGCTTATCTGTGGAAGTAATGAAATTGAAGGTGGTGAATATGAGTTATTGTCTCATATGAGTTGTTTGGCCAGGTTCTGAGCCATGAATTATAAATTGAGAATTTAATGAAAATGGAGAGTGAATTGAATATAGACTTGAAAGTCTTGGAATTGTAATGTGTTATGAAAGAGTGTAAAAGTGTTGACCATCTACCAACTGTTAATCTTTTAGTCATTATTCATAACTGGTTTAGTATATTTCTACTGGGCTGTGGCTCACCCTATATGGGAACATCATTTTCAGGTACAGGCAGCATGCCACCTCCAAGGACATAGCTTGGGAGGCTAGGGGCGGGGCAGACTTTTGTTGTCTTTCTTTTGATGTATTACATGTAAATTCAAGCCAAGGGCTTAATGTGTAAATGAGTTAGCACTCTATCTTTTTGTAACCAAGTGTTAACTTGGAAAGCTGTAAGCCCTTAGGGCATTTGCTTTTGTTGTTAACATGTAACACTTTTGTAAGCAAACTCTGATAATGAAAGAATGTGGATCTTTTATATATTAATGCATGTCTATATTGTTGGGTTTTGTGTTGTTATTTTGAGGGCGTTACAAGGTAAACTCGTTTAATTTGTCTCGACACACCACATTGAAAACACAGAAAATAAAATAATCTATTTTACCTGAGTGCAGCAATTTCACACAAAATCTTGCAAATTAGTATAACAAAATAAAAAAATACAATAAAATAAAATTTTACAAGATGTAAGATTCTAAAAATCTTGCAAAGAACACAATAGATTACTATACATCAAAGTGTAATAAAATAAAAGGGGGTATAATATGGCGATTCTGATTTGGACCCGATCCATTTGATGTTTGGATCCGAGTTTCATTGTCATATGTAGTTATTCATGTCTTTGAGTTTGGCTTTTGGGATGTGTTGATTGCACTTAGAACATGTTGGTAGCTTGTTTTTCAAACTTTTGTTGCCCATAATTTTATTCATTCGCTCGAGCATCACTTCTTGTGCTCGAGCGATCTTTGTGAACTCTTAGTACTTTTGCAAGTCTGCAAAACTACTGGGAAGTGGTATTTTTCGCTCGAATGATGCTTTTTGCGCTTGAGCGGTGTTGGCTCGAGCGGTCCTTGTTGAGCTCGAGTGTTGGTCTTCTGTCTATAAAAGTTCTGGGAGTTTGTATTCTTCGCTCGAGCGGAGCAACTTATTATGTCAGGTTGCTCGAGTGACACTTCTTGCGCTCGAGCAACCTGCGCGTATATCAATTCGTAAAGTCACTTTTCTTAGTCACTTTTTCACCTCTTTCTCTCTTTAAACTTTTCAAAACCCTATTTTCTCTCTCTCTCTCTAAAACTATTTGATTTCACTCGAATACACCAAGATTTGTCGAGTTCCTCACCTATGTCCCTTTGTTAAAATGGTAAAGCACGCCGTGGGCTTCTTTTTGATACGGACAAAGTTGGGTTTCGGCGTCTTTGAAGTATTTCCATTTTCTCTCTCGTCTCCTAAGCTTAAGGTAGGGATATTTCTATATTTTTTATGAGTTTTAACTTGGTTATTTGTTATTTCTAAACAATATCACAATTTTTGGAAATTTTGGAGCAAACCTAGAGTAGGGTAAAGAAAATCAAAAGAGAGGTTTTTCAAATGGATCCTTGAAAATGATTGTGATGTTGGAAATAATGTTGAGTTGGGAAGAAATGGTCGATTTTGATACTTGGGATTGATTTTGGAAAGAAAATGGATTTTGCCTTAAATGCCTCAAATGTTGATTTTATATAAATTATGATATTGATATTGAAATTGTGAAATTGTGAAATTAGATTGACGTTGATGAGGATGGTGGAGTTAGATATGTATTATCACTCATCTCTTAAAAATTTGGAGAGTTTATCTTTATCGATAATCATTTATCTATTTAGAAATATCTGTTTCGCGCTATCGGTGGAGGATAGTAATAATTGTTGTAGAAAGTGCATGAGAATTAGGAGATTTAAAATTATTTTCTCATTCATTTACATTGAGCATTATCTCACATTTATACATTGGAAATGATTATCGAATTTGAGAAAACGGGGTGAATCTGGGAAACATGTACTGTCTCCTTAAAATAAGTTGGCTTGAGTGTCCATGATGAAAGTCCTAAAAACCACGCATATACATGGACACCGATCCCGTGGACAAAATATCTGTAAAATGGCAATAGTAGTGCTTGTATAGTTTACGTGTACATGGGTGCCGATCTCGCAGATAAAATATCTGTAAAATGGCAATAGTAGTGCTTGTATAGCTTACGTTTACATGGGTATAAGTTTATGGTTTCCCGCGAACGAAATTTTCGTGAAAGGTTGTATTGCCTCTAAGATTCCTAGAGTGTGATTCATTGCCCTGTTTTCTATTGTAAAGGAAATGATTTATGAACCATGATATTAATTTGGCATTACATGATTTTGGAAAGAGACGTAAAATGTTTTGGCGCGAGCATTACATATGCATTCACTTTAAACCTTTGTTAAGATTCATATACTATGTTGGGTTTATTTCTACTAAGCTTTAGCTCACCCTATGTGAGAAAAACATTTCAGGTGCTGATGATATATCTCCGCCAAGGCAATAGCTTGGGAGGACTTGGAGCGAGAGCTTCTTTTGTGTATTTGCTGTATTTATTTTTGCACAAGCCAAAGGCTTTAACTGTATTGGACTTAAGTCCACTTTTGTTGTAACCAAGCATCGTCTTGGAAAGATATAAGATTTTAGGACATTTCTTATTTGTTTAACTTTCATCTTGTCTCTTTATTATGTCACTCTTTTGTAAAGCTTGATTGCAAATCAGTGAAAGATAATCACTTTGTCATTGTGATCACTTATTGATATTGAGTATGGGTTATAGTAATTATTTTGGAGCGTGACATATAAGACCTTCCAGAAAGAAAATATATATACAGAATAAAAAAATGAAATAAAGTAAATATTAGTAGTTCGAAGTTAGTAGTCAACAGTCTTTATTTGTCCTTCAAGGTATATGTCCAACAGAGGTAATTAATCCACAAGAAAGGTAAATAGTCCAGAAGTTATATATCTAGTATGAGTATCTCATTTTTGTGTCACGGTATCAAAATTTTGTTGTTTTTTTATTTTATTTATTTTTTGTTCAAGCTTATATTTCTCTTGCAGAAAGAAACTAAACTCATTTTTTTTTGTTTTATAAATAAATCTCTAAATTAAATAATTTTATTTTTAGTCCACGGCAAAGATGCCAAAAATTGATGCTATCATTTGCACACCAAAATAAAATGAATAAAACCGGAAGCAACTACTACTAAAAAGTATAGTGGTTGAGAACGGGTGTCGAATGACAAAAATTAGGGCAAGTTATTTTTAATTCAAAATTTAGGTTTAGAAAATGGAAGGTGAGAAAAATCTTAGGGTTTGGAATCCACTACTAACCTTGTAATTGGAGATTGTATTTAGATTGTAGAAAAACATTGAGTTGGGTACTACGATGTATCGTGGTCGGGACACATAACTTAAAAAGAGTTGTGTTTTAAAATCAGAAAGTCACGAATCATCTTCACTTAACACAGGCCGTCACCAATAAACTAAAGCTGATGCACAACTCGTCTTACTAGGTATGACTCATCTAACAATTTTACTACACAAGCATATGTATTCATGACTAATGAACATATAATTTGATAAAACAATATTTGCATAAAAATCTGAATTATACAACAATACCCAAATTAATTAAAATTCTACAAAATTAATACAAATTATCATAATCACTTGATCAGAATTTCATTTTAACCCTAAGATAAAGAGGTTAGTTACTCATACTAATATAATAACCACTGCAACATAAATACATTCTAAACCTTCTCATTTTCCCTTTCTTTCTTTTCTTTTCTTTTTCTCCTCTCACTTTCCTTTATTGCTCTATTGAGCAGCCCCTTATTTTTCCTCTTTCTTGAATTGCTTTGCCTTTTATAGGCAAAGCATGTCCTGCAAATAATCAAAACAAAACAAAAAAATAAATAATATAATAAGGAAATATAATATTATATCTATATATATAATAATCGTTTAGTTGCTTGAGGTTCATCTTTACCATTCGATTTTGCCCTTTCATTTTGAATAATTTATTAATGGTGACCTATATGTTATGGGAAGATTTTTTTGTAATTACGCAAACATTCTTGGTCAATTATGCAACAGGTTTTTCCGTAATTACGTGAACATTCTTGATCAATCATGAAACAAGTTTTTTCGTAATTATGCAAACATTCTTGATCAATTATGCAACAGGTTTTTCCGTAATTATGCGAACATTTTTTATCAATCATGAAACATGTTTTTTTTCGTAATTATGCAAACATTCTTGGTCAATTATGAAACATAAATTTTTTATTTTGTAACTAATTACAAATACACCCATAAAATTTGTTTAAAATATGAATTAATCCTATAATACTAGAAATTACAACTACCGTTTGTTATGAATTTTCATTTAACACAATACTCAAGGGAAAAAAAAAAATCAATTCTCCTGTGCAATAAGAAATTGTCAAAATTGTTTATTGAAAAATATTTATCATATCATTAAAAACTGTTAATTGACTTAATGATTTATTTATTAAGAAAATTGTTAATTGAAAAATATTTTTCATATCATTAAAAACTTTTAATTTACTTAATGATTTACTTATTAATAAAATTGGTTATTTGTTATAAGTATAATTAATGTATAAATAAAATTATTTATTTGTATATGTATATGTATATGTATTTTCTTTTGCTTATTTATTAGTTTAGTGAATTATCTTAATAGTTTTTTTTAAATGAGAGAATTATCTTAGTATTTGTTTTATATTTATCTGTTGAGAAAAACTGCACACCATAATTTCTTTTTCAAAAATTTAGAAGAAATGTTAAAGACTCATAAATTCATCCAAAATGATATGGTAATAGAGTTGGAGTTTACATCATTGGGTGTATAACAAAGCAAAAAAAAAATAAAAAAAATACACATCATACCACGTAATTCTATTATATTTCTAATGATTTATTCTATTAAATTTCATAGAATAATATTTTAATTTTAAAAACATTATAAAAATACAAAACTTAAATATACTGTAATAATAGTGCATGTCTTGTACGGGCTTTCTTAAACTAGTCTATATATATAAGAATTGCTTAACTGCTTGAGGTTCGTCTTTTCTTTCTAATTTTGTTCTTTCATTTTGAATAGTTTACTAATGATGGCCTATATGTTGAGGGAAGGTTTTTTTTTCGTAATTACGCAAACATTCTTGGTCAATTATGCAACAGGTTTTTTGGTAATTACGCAAACATTCTTGGTCAATTATGAAACATAAATTTTTTAGTTTTTAACAAATTACAAATACACTCATAAGGTTTATTTAAAATATGAATTAGTTGCTTAACTATTTGAGGTTCATCTTTTCTTTCCAATTCTGCCCTTCCATTTTGAATAATTTATTAATAGTGGCCTATATGTTGCGTGAAGGTTTTTTTTGTAATTACGCAAACATTCTTGGTCAATTATGAAACATAAATATTTTATTTTTTAACATATTACAAACACCCTAATAAAATTTGTTTAAAATAAGAATTGGTCTTATAATACTAGAAATTACAACTACCGTTTGTTATAAATTTTCATTTAACACAATAATAAGGGGAAAAACCTATTCTCCTATGCAATAATAAATTATCAAAATTGTTTATTGAAAATTATTTCTCATATTATTAAAAACTATTAATTGACTTAATGATTTATTTATTATGAAAATGATTAATTGAAAAATATTTTTCATATCATTACAATTTGTTAATTTACTTAATAATTTACTTATTAATAAAATTGGTCATTAATTATGCGAGTATAATTTATGTATTAATAAAATTAGTTATTTGTATATATGTATTTTATTTTGTTTTTTTATTAGTTCAGTGAATTATTTTAGTAGGTTTTTTTTAGATGCGAGAATTATCTTAGTATTTATTTTATATTTATCTGTTGAGAATACATACCATAATTTATTTATTTTTATAAATTCGGAAGAAATGTTAAAAGACTCATAAATTTATCCAAAATGATATGGTACTAAAACTGGAGTGTACATCATTGGTTGTGTAACAAATCAAAAAATTATGCATATCATATCACATAATTCTATTATATATCCAATGATTTATTCTATTCAATTTCATAATATAATATTTTAATTTTTAAAAAATTATCAAAATATAAAACTTAAATATACTGTAGGAATAGCCCCTGCCTTACATAAGCCTTTTTCAACTAGTATATATATATATAAATTAGAGGCGTGAGTGGGTGCACAGTTAAATATCGTGCACTCTTTAATATAATAATATATATAATATTTAAAATGTATTATTTACATTAATTTATATACAAACATTCAAAACCTATAAAAACACATAAAAATATGTAAAATTATGAAATTGTAAAAATAAGTGAACTAATAAAATGTTTTTAGCAGGCAAAATATGTAACATTTAGACTTTAATCACACATCATGAAACTTTTAAACTGTCAATGTGAGCATTAATACGCTTCATCCTATTATTATTTTGAGTATTTTGATAATTATATCACCTATAGAACTTATTAGAAGAAAAAAAAAATTGAATTAACTAGAAGATAAATAAGTGATTTGTAATATTATTCATATTTTATTGATTTAGGAGGTGTTTGGCATGTGCTGAAATAGCAAATATGATTTTAGCACATTATTTTATTTGGGTCAGAATCATTTTATTTGAATCACATCACTTCTCCATCACATTATGCAAATTCAATTCATATTTCGTGCTTATTTAGATCATCTAAAATACCCCTTAAAATAGAGAAATTTATAAGTTTTGTATATCCAAAGAACAAATGTCCAGATGTAAACCGTTGGATCATCTTAGGGTGTATCTCTACCGTTGTAAGTAGGGAGGCAAGGAGAAAGACCAAGAAGATGATCTGAACTCAAAACAAAATATTGTAAAATTTTACACAGCTGACGTAGCGAAATTTATTTTTCATGAGAACTCAATATTTTAGCCTAAAAATTAAAAAGTCATTAAAAAAATTAAAAAACCAATAACTTGTATTAAAAGTCAAAAATTTCTTTTTCTTTCTACATTTTGAATATTTTTTTATAAAAAAAATTAAAAAATCATTCTAAATATATTAATTTTTTTAATTTTATATTTTAATTAAAAATAAAAAAATTACTAAAATACCTATTCAAGCCTTAATTAAGGGATATTTTATAAAGATAATTAAAAATTATTTATTAATTTTTTTTATGAAAGAAAAAAATGAATTAAAAGTTATGAAAAGCAACTTTCAACCTACTTTCCAAATAGGTGACTTCCCAAATAGGCGTAAAGCGGTTACTATTGGCTGCGGGTCGAGATCAATCCAACGGTCCAAAAGACGCCCTTGATTTGGTGCACGTTTTTCGGGGAAGCTGAATCTTCGTCCCTTTCCCCTGTTTCTTTCTCTCTGGTGGAATATTCATCAACCTCTCTCTCTCTCTCTCCATCACATCCAAGCAAATCCTTAAAACCGCCATGGACGATGCTGCTGTTCGAGTGAAGCAAGAAGCCATCGAACAACACCACTCAAAGCGACCTCCGAACGCGAATCGAAACCAAGAACCGTCAAACCCGATTTGCTTGATCGATCTCAGTAGCACCGACTCTGATTCTGATCACTCTTCGTCTTCTTCCTCTGATGGTGATGATGATAGTGTTGTTGGAGTCAACGGGAAGAGAACTAGGAAGGGTTCGAGCGGTGCTGAGAGAGGTATTTCGAAGAAGAAGAAGAAGAAGGAGGAGGTGAGTGTGGCTTTGCCGGTTGGGTTTCTCGATCCTCTGCCGCCGAAGAATGCGTCGTTGCCGCCGCAGACGGCGGCTCTGAGGCCTCAACCGGCATTGGTCCTCAATGCGAATGCGAACCAGAACAGGAATGATGAGAGCTGTAAGCAATTTTGGAAAGCCGGTGACTATGTCGGCGAGTCTGGTGGTGATTGGGATTTATCTTCAGGTATGTATGCATGCATATATATGTGTGCAAGTTTGAAGTATAATGTTTTTGAATTAATTGTTGCTTTATTTGGAATTTTATTTTTTTTTCATTTTGTTGAGCTTTGAAGTTTGGTGCTTCTTTTCCTCCTTTGGGAAGGGTTTCTCGGGGTGAACAATGGGAAAATGAGTGAGAGCACTAATTAGTGTCACCACTAATGATGGGAGCCATTGTCACAATGTTGTTGTGTCTTTTTAAAAAAAATAAAAATAAATGCCACATCATTAGTGGTTCCTTTACAGCACCACTTTTAGTGGTTTCTATCGTTGCTCGGGAACAATGGTGTCCTTGAAGTAGGGATGGTGATGAGGTTAACGGGATGGATATTAATTTTTCATCTCCATTCTCCTATGATAAATTTTTCCCATACTCCATGGTATTACCCTTCCCATCTCTTTAATGGGTTTGAATTTTCCCCAACCCAACTTGACCCATTTTTTTTTTCCCCCCCCAAAGTTCACAATCAAAACTAAAGGCTAGTTTGGCATGTACTAAATAAGTCAAAAAGTCACTATCTTATTTAAGTCACATCATCTTATTTAAATCACATCACCTCTCTAACACATCACATCAAACCTAACCTAAACCCACCAATAAGTCAAAAAATACACTTTTTTTGGATATCCCAAACCAACCCTAAATATACATTTAATTTTATTTTATTTGGTTCAATTACAAAATTAAATACATATTAATTAATTAATTAAAAATTTTATTTTAAAATAATCAAATATATAATTTTTGGCAATCAAATAAGTTTGAGCCGTCCAACAAGAAAAAAAAAAAAAAAAAAAATCAACTTTGATTCACATCCATCTCATAAAAAAAGATTAAAAAAAAAATATATTTCCCATTAAAAAATATTTTTTGCCCAAACAAACAGAGCATTATTAACTGGACCTAGTTCAATTGTTTAGCTCATCTACGCCAAGTTCCCATTTTGAAGAAGCAAACACTGTAGAAGACTCAATAATTAATTTTTCTTTCTTTTCTCTTTTTTCCCAGTAACCAAACAAAAATACAAAATAAATAAACACTAAAGCACGAATTGAACCCAAAAGAAAAAGAAAAAAAAGAGCCAAATTGGTGAAATGTAACAAATAGAACTCTTTGATTAAAAAACATACCTTTTTGTGTAACCATAAAGCATCGCCTTATCGGACTGACTTCACTGAATGTTTCTTCAAGCTGAAACATCAAAGGACCAAAACCAACTCCCAATTCATACATAATACCAAAACGCATATACATACAAAATACATATATATATATATATATATATCTTTAGAGAGAGAGAGAGAGGGTGCCTGAGAGTTGGTGAAAGAATAGGGGAAGTCGGAGACGAAGACAGTGTTAGGACTGTGTTTGGTTTTGCCATCTTGCTTCAAGGGGAAAATTGGGATTGAATCGGAGACAGATTGCCTAGTTGTAAACAGAGTAGTGAAAACATACAGGGAAATGGGTGGGTATCCATCCCTAACCCATCCCAAGTGGAGGTTTAAAGAACCCCACTTACCTGACCCGACGGGTAAAAAAAAGAAAAAAAACCCATGTATTTGGATTAGATCTCCACAGATACCCATAAGGTAGGTTATCCATTGCCATTCCTACCTTGAAGTTCATGGTTAGTTATTTTGTGGCGTTAGATTAATTGTGGTTTTTAAGGAGTTAAGTGTGTAATTAATTTTGGACAAATGTCGTGGAGGGCAATCCTCAAGTATAAATTCAATTAAAGAGAATAGTGTGTAATTAATGCTATATCTTAGCTAATTACATAATCCATAATTGGAATTTTGGATGTCTAAAAAGATAGTATAACCAGAACATATTTTTTTTTAGCCCTTTTTAGTATTTATTGGGCGTGCCACTATAAGTTTTAGTTTTATTGTTTTGTTTGAAGGGGACATGGCAGGGACACGTCAAATGGAGTGTCCCTTCTATTTATTTTTATTTTTATTTTTTTCAAGGAACACAGTTGAGACACGCAGGAGACACACATGTTTAAATTTGGATAATCTATTAGTTTATTTAAATGTAGTGGTTTATATATATATATATATATATGTATTGAGGGGTTATTTGGGATGTCTTAAATAAGTGTACTTTTTGTCTTTTTAAACTAAAAAGTTGAGGTTGAAAATATAAATGTTTGGGTTAACTTTTTTGACTTTTTATGAAAAAATGTGTAATAAAAAATTGTAAAAATTGGTTTGTAGGGGAAAATTAGAATTGGGAATTGTGCAGCCGTAATTGTTGACTTTTGGTGAATAGTGATAACTTTTTAACTTTTTGAGTAACTTTTTGACTTTTTGACTTTTTTGAGACTTCCTAAACTTGGCCTGAATTAATGTTAGTTTTTATTAATTTTGATTATTTGATAACTTAATATTAATCAACATACAAAATATATATAATAAAAATAATAATAATTTGATGTGTCCCTTGCTGTGTCCATTCTCTATTTTTTTAAAATCACCATGTCTTGTATCCGTGTCCGTATTTGTATCCTTATCTGTGTTCGTACTTCATAGGTTTTGGGAATAGTGTTAAATTTATAATCTACGTTACACAGACTCATTAGTTTTGGTGAAGTACCCGTGTTGACACGACACGACACGACATGGGTACGGATACGGAATCCGGATGGGATATGGCATGGAAGAAGTGGATACGACATATAAAAGTAAGAAGAAAGATGGCATACCTGCAATTAGGGCTATGAAAACTATGATTACGGCTTCGATCCTGCCATTAGGGCTTCAGTCTTCTTCTCTCGATCAGTCTTCTTCTCTTCTTACTTGCACTCTTATTATCACTCTCGATCGTTCTCTCCGTTTCTCTCTTCTCTCTGTTTTGATTGACTTCGTTTCTCCCCTCTTTGTTTTCTTCTCATTATAATATATAGTAAATAATATAATGAGAGCAACTCTTTTTGTCTTCCAAGAAAAGGTGTACTAGCTCTTGAAAGTTGTTACCAACAAGTTAATAAACTTTCACATTTTCACCTACCAATCAAAAGTCAAAACAGCTAGCATCCACCTACTAATTATATAATAATAAATCTAATTAAATCATATATAATAAAAAAATTAAAAATCTAATAAAATCTATAAAATACATTATCTATTTTTTTATTTATTTTAATATAATTTGTTATTCCTTATTATATTTTTGTTATTTATAATATATGTGTCAATTAAAAGTAAAAAAAATAAATTATATAGATAGATTAAAAATTTTATCAATAAGAATAAAACATAAGACAAAAATAATAAATGTATTTAAAAAACATCTATTTAACTCATTTTTATATAATAAATATATTTAAAAAATTAAATATTTAGCGTATCCCTATTTGGATTCATATCCACATATCCTCAATTTTTAGTTTTGAACTGTCCAACCCTTAGATAAGCACCTGCACCCAACACTCACACCTGAGTCCGTGTAACGTAGTTTGGAATAGCTTTGGAAAAATTCTAAACAAGTGAGCTTTCAAGATGATGTGACATGGTATATACTTTTTACAGATGATATTGTGTTAGTGGATGAGACTAGAAAATGAGTTAACACTAAGTTGAAGATTTGGAGAAAAACTCCTGAATTTAAAGGATTTAGGATAAGCAGAATTAAGACAGAGTGTAATTTTAGTATCAGTCACAATAGAAACAAAGGAGAAGTAAAGATTGAGAACCAAAAACTACCTAAGAGTGAACATTTTTGTTATTTAAGATTGATTATTAGAACGATTGGGGAGATTGGAGCGAATGTGGTCTACAGATTTAAGGCGGGCTGGCTTAAATGGAGGAGTGCATCTTGAGTACTGTGTGATAAACGAGTACCCATTAGACTAAAAGGAAAGTTATATAGAATGACTATTAGACCAATGATGTTGGACGGGATAGAATGTTGGACAACTAAAAAACAACATGTAGATAAGATGAGTGTTGTTGAGATGAGGATGCTAAGGTTCATATGTGGCAAGACTAGAAAAGACAAAGTTAAGAATGAGTATATTTGAGAATGGATAAGAGTAGTACCGATAGAAGATAAATTGAAAGAGAATAGATTGAGATGGTTTGGTCATATATAACAGAAACTAACAGAGGCAGTAGTGAAGAGATGCAATACAATGACGGTAGATGATAGTGTTAGGGGAAGGGTTAGACTTAAATTGACGTGGATTTGTGTGGTAAATAGAGATATGAATCTCCTTAATTTGACTAACGAAATGGCTTTAGATAGAGTCGAGTGGAGAAGAAGGATTCATGCAGCCAACCCTATTTGATGGGACTTAAGGCTTGGTTTAGTTTAACAAAAGATAAATCAACTTATGAATAAGAGGGTAACTAGTTTAATAAGAGCATGACTACTTTCAAGAATAAATATCCACAATAAGTTTAATATTGCCATGTCAAATGTAAACAATAACATATTTTTATCTTATTTTTTGTTATCCATCTAGTTTGTTATACTTTATTATCTATTGCCAATTAAAACTGTAGAAAGCCATTTATCCAAAATATATATATATATATTAAAATTGTAGAAATCCTGATTTTGGGGTATAGAGAGAGAGGAGATTTTCATGATCTACAACATCATAAATGTCCCCACTCAATTGATTTTAAAGCCACTGATCTTCTCTGTCATAAGAATTTGTGTTGCAAGCATAAAAAAAAAAAAAAAAAAAAAACATTAATCGACAGTTATAAAGAAGGCATATTTGGTGCCCTAAGTCACTTTTATTTATTCCCACTAAAGGGTCAAGACTAGGTTGAAAATCCATGATTCGAAACAGTTTGTGACAATTTTCCTGTTTTCAGATGATGAACAAACAAGAATGGATACAAAATAAGAGGCATAAGCAAATTAAACTACGATGTATTGAAAAAAAAAATGATATATGAACATAAAACAAAAATGATAACAAATAAGAAAAAAAAAAACAAGAATAAAAGCAATTCTAAACAATATATATAACAAAAGCAAACACAAGGAACTAATTTTTGATAAACTAAAAAACTATTTAAAAATTCTTTTATGTAATTAATTTGAATTTTTTAGCCAAAACCCCCTTGCTGGGCCTTTTTTTACTAAAAAGGACAGCCTTAGTTTTTTTAATTTGAAACCCCTCAAGAAATGTGTTTCCTTCGTGAAGAACGAAAAAATTTGTTTTCATTTTTGCATGGAAGACCCTACCCTTTGATATATATGGTATAGATTTACATTAAATCTTTTAGCGGTATTAGCCTCCACCACCATTGAAGAGTCTGTTGCCATGGCGGAGGCCATTCACTACTCTCCATCTTTAGTGTTGTGTTATGGCGTTTTTTTACAAGTTTGAAAGTTGGATTGTTGTTTTGTATCTTGCTCTATTTTTTGGAGTATTGAGCTGTGCTGGGTATTTAATTTTCAAACTTTCATTTAAACGTTGTTTGTTGTATTTCGATGATTGTTTGGATCAAAATTTGCGATTGAGCCATACATGAAATGTGTATTTTGTTTGTTTCTTTGGATGAAATAAACCAAACCAAACCAAACCAAACAAAGTCTTAAGTCCTATCAAATGGGGTCGACTACATGAATCCTTCTTCTCCACGTGGCTCTATCAAAGGCCATCTCGTTAGTCAAATTAAGTAGGTCCATATCTCTATTTACAACGCTAGCCAACGTTAATCTAAGCTTATCTCGTCCCCTAACACTCTCCTCTACTGTTACAGCATCACATCTCTTCACTACTGCTTCTGTTGGTCTTCGTTGAATGTGACTAAGCCATATCAATCGATTATCTTTCAACTTATCTTTTATCGGTGCTACTCCTACCCATTCCCGAATGCACTCATTCTTAATTCTGTCTTGTTTAGTCTTGCCACGCATCCACCTTAGCATCCTCATCTCAGCCACACTCATCTTATCTACATGTTGTTTCTTGGTTACCCACCACTCCGCCCCATACAACATCGTTGGTCTAATAGCCGTTCTATAGAACTTAACTTTTAGTCTAGTGGGTATTCATTTATCGCACAGTACCCCAGATGCACTTCTCCATTCACACCATCCCGTCTTAATCATATGGGCCACATCTGCATCAATCTCTCCTACTGTTGTGATAATCGACCCTAAATAACGAAAATGTTCACTCTTAGACAATTCTTGGTTCTCAATCTTCACTTCTCCTTTGCTTTCATTATTATTGTTACTAAATTTACACTCCATGTACTCTGTCTTAGGTTTGCTTATCCGGAATCCTTTAGATTCAAGAGCTTTTCTCCAAATCTCCAACTTTGTGTTAACTCTTCCTTTAGCCTCATCCACTAACACAATATCGTCTGCAAAAAGCATACATCATGGCACGTTATCCTAAATATTTCTTGTCAACTCATCCATAACTAAAACAAAAAGATAAGGACTTAAGGTAGATCCTTGGTGTAATCCTACAATGATAGGAAATTCATTTGTCTCTCCAGCAGGCGATCTAATAGTGGTCACCACCCCTTCATACATGTCCCTAATCACATTAATGTAACCTTTTGTCACCCATTTTTTCTCTAACACCCACTATATTATATCCCGGGGCACTCTATCATATGCTTTCTCAAAGTCAATAAACACTATATGAATGTCTCTTTTCTTTTCTCAATACTTTTCTATTACTCTCCTCAAAAGATAAATCGCTTTCATTTATGACTTGCTAGGCATAAACTCAAATTGATTCTCTGACACCTTTGTTATATCTCACAATCATCGTTCCATCACCCTATCCGACACTTTAATTATATGACACATTAGCTTGATTCCTCTATAGTTATTGCAATTCTGGACATCTCCTTTATTCTGATAGACTGGTACTAAAATACTTTTCCTCCACTCATCTGGTATGTTCCTAGTCAACAAAATTTTGTTAAGCAACCTAATCAACTAAGCAACCCTTTTTACCCAAGCACTTCTAAGCTTCAATAGGGATATCATTGGGTCCTAAAGTCTTATTTGATTTCATGGTCTTAAGTGCAATCTCCACTTCAAAGTTCCTAATTCTGCGATAGAACCTATAGTCTTGGTTTATCGTATTACTGGTTATTTCTTCCCCTATTGCCGTACTTCCATGTTCCTCATTTAATAGTTTCTCAAAATAGTTCTTCCATCTTTTCTTAGTATCTTTATCCTTCATTAATACCTTAGAATTCTCACTCTTGATGCACTTAACTTGATTAAAATCTCTTGTTTTCCTCTCCCGTATATTAGCAAGTTTGTATACCCTCTTCTCTCCCTCTTTGCTATCCAGTCTAGTGTATAGGTCATCATAAGCTTTCAACTTAGCCTTTCTCACTACTTTTTTGATCTCTTTATTAGCCAATCTATAGCTCTTGAGGTTTTTCTCAGTTCTATCATTCTGTCACTTTTTAAAGCACTCTTTTTTTGCCTTAATTACCGCTTGAACCTTTTCCCTCCACCACCAAGTTTCCCTAGAGTTGGGTTCCGTCCCTTTCGACTCTCCAAGCACTTTCCTTGAGATTCTTCTCATATAATTGGCCATCGAGTTCCACATAGTGTTAGTATCATCTTCTAAGTCCCAAGTACCTTCCTTATCCATTCTATTATTAAATATTTTTAGTTTATCCCCTTTTAGGTTTCACCATCTCGTCTTATGACGCCCACCATCCTTCCTAGCTTGGTATTGCCCTCTAAAACTTAAATGTAGTACCAAAATCGTATGTTGAGAGGTTAGACTCTCTCCAGGAATCATATTACAATCATTGCATTTTAGGCGGTCCACTTTTCTCACTAAAAAATAATCTATTTGGCTCTTAACTGACCTATTCTTAAAGATTATCAAATGCTCCTCGCTGTTCTTATACATAGTATTAGCCACCAACAATTGTTGAAAATTTTTCTTGTGAGATTGGAAATTGAACAATATGTATTTCATTTGTTATGATTATTTTTATTGAATATGATTAAATAATGATGTTTTGTTTGTTGTGAGATTAACTTCCCTTTGGTTTGCTTTGGTAATATGTCTTGTATCTTTATTTGCTTTATGTTCTATTTGAAAGTAACAGTAAAATTTTGCTCTAGTTTGCTATGACTATGTAATATGTCTTTTGTTTGTTGCTACCTTGTTTTAAATTAACAGTAAAATTTTACTCTGGTTTGAGTTTTGTTTGGTGATGATATGTTTATAAATGAGTATAATTTTACTTTTATTTGTTCATAAAATTGACAATGACAATCTTGTTTGGTGATGATAATGATATGGTTTGAAATTTTGTTTCGGGATGATATGTTTAAGAATGATAGTAAATTTGTACTATAATATTATATTTTTGTAGTTTGTTGATACACAATTATAGTGACTATGGTGGTTAGTGATGATGATGATATTTTACTATTTAAAAGTTAAAATTTTATAATAAAATTTACTGTGAATCAGAATAGAATTTTGCTGTAAGATAGATTAAAATTTTACTGTTGACATTAATTTCAACGGTAAATTTTTATTTTATTTATTTTTTAAAAAATTTCATGGCCAACATGGATCTTGTTCGATAGATCTTGACGAGAAAATTCTAAAAATACTAATTTTATTAAAAAGCAACATCTAAATCAAAAGTTGTATCATTTTAAAGTTTAAACTATTAAATTACTCACTAAGGATATTTTGGTAATAGTGATGTGCTATGTTACATGGACTCGGGTGCGAGTATCGAGTGTGAGTGTTTATTCAAGTGTCAAACCTTCATGAATTTAAATCTTACGATCTTGGGATATGTTTCCAAATTTGGATATGGGTACGGAGATGCATCATATATACATATATATTGCATATTATATAATATTCTCAGATAAGATGTTATAAATTATGTAAAAATATATTAAAAAATAAATAAGATTCAGGAAAAATATGAAATTTCTATATTTAATTCATGTGAGAGGCTAAAAATGTTGCTTTACTAGCAAATATGAGTTTCTTCTTTTTCATATATTGTAACAAATTAAAGAATCTGGATGTCTAAATCAGGTATGAGTGTCGGACACATATCCTATACCCTTACCCATGTCATATCCGATGGACACGGGTACTTTGGAGGAAATAGAAGAGTCCAAGTAACATAGGTGATGTGTGCTGGACTTTTCAAGGAAAGATTTTTGTGCTTGTCCGGAATGCTTGAAAGTTGTATTATGAGGGGACTTTGACCAAATTCTCCAATTAATTTAGGGGTGCAAGGCTTTATAATTTTGGGGGTGTGAAATACATTAATTTTAGAATATCTTATTATTACTAGTATAATATGAGAGGTTTTTATAATTTTTGGGGGTGTGACAGCTGCCCAATGCCCTCCCAGATCCATCCTTACCCATATGTGTTGAAGTGTCAATGCTTTATAGGTCCATGGTATGAAAACAAATAGGGACATTAATCATCATGCCTCTTAAAGGGAAAATTGTTGGCTGGTGTTGTAAAATTCTATAATCATCTCTCTCTCTCTCTCTATATATATACAACTAACGTCGCCGTGTCCATTTTTTAGTTAGTTAATTATGAGTTGTGCCTTCAAAGCTTGATGCTATTACTATTTAATGCACCCGAGTTTAATCCTAGGGTGCAAAACACACCATTGGTTCGTGCTCGTCTTATGAGGCATTTGATCTCCATCTTCCCCTCTTGACCTCTTTTGAATATATATTACCCTTTTTTCTCTTTCCATTACATGCAAATCCATTAGATGCAATGGAAGGAGTTCAAGTGAATTTACGTATAATAAATGGGTTTTGTTAACAAGTGCCCTTAGAGCACATGTTAAGGATGCATTAAATATACTTAATCACCTCCACAATCATAGGAAAGAAGAAATACTATTAATATTTTTTTGTAGAGACTAAATTACCCTTTTCTTCAATTCCTTCTATTTTCACATTATATACTTTTCATAATAGAGTTTGTTTTTATTTTTTTTTAAACATTTTTTATCATGAAAATAAATGCCTTTATTTTTAAATAACATTTTGTGGATTTTTTTATAAAAATAAAGGGATTTATTTTTATGTTAAAAAAAAGTAAAAAAAAAAAAAAAACTCCATTATAAAAGTATATAATGTTAAAATAGAAGAAATTAAAGAAAAGGGTAATTTAGTCTTTAGTAAAATATATTTATAGTCTTTGCCTTTTTCTATGATAGAGTGGTCAAGTGTATTTAATGCATCCTTAACAAGTACTCTAAGGGCACTTGTTAACAAAACCCATAATAAATATATAAAATTATATGTTTTGCACATGTCCTCCATATGTTGTGTCTTACATTGTTTGAAATTTGCGTGTCAGTGTCGTGTCACGCGTTTGTGTGCTTTTTAGAGCTATAGCACGAGAGGGGTGTACAATTGACATGGCTGTGTCCATTTTTCAGCTACTCAATTAAGAGTTGTGCCTTCAAAGCTTGATGTTGTTACTAATGCACTTGAGTTTAAGCCAATGGTGCAAAACACGCCAATGGTGCAAAACACGCCATTGGTTCAAGCTTGTCTTACGAGGCATCTAAGCTCATCTTTTCTTCTTTACCTCTCTAATATTCAGTAACCTTTTTTTTCCCCCTTTATATTGCATGCAACGCAATAGACGGAGTTCAAGTGAATTTATATATAATAAATATATATTTTGCATGTGTCCCCTACATTTTGTGTCCTATATTTTTTAAAATTTACGTGTTAGCGTGTCAGTGTCGGGTCACGTGTCTATGTCCATTAGCAAAATATATTTATAGTCTTTGCCCTTTTCTATGATAGAGTGGTCAAGTGTATTTAATGCATCCTTAACAAGTACTCTGAGGGCACTTGTTAACAAAACCCATGATAAATATATAAAATTATATGTTTTGTATGTATTCCTCACATGTTGTGTCTTACATTTTTTGAAATTTGCGTGTTAATGTTGTGTCACGCGTTTGTATGCTTTTTAGAGCTATAGCACGAGAGGGGTGTACAATTGACATGGCTGTGTCCATTTTTCAGCTGCTCAATTAAGAGTTGTGCCTTCGAAGCTTGATGTTGTTACTAATGTGCTTGAGTTTAAGCCAATGGTGCAAAACATACCATTGGTTCAAGCTTGTCTTACGAGGCATCTAAGCTCATCTTTTCTTCTTTACCTCTCTAATATTCATTAACCTTTTTTTCCCCCTTTATATTACATGCAACGCAATAGACGGAGTTCAAGTGAATTTATGTATAATAAATATATATTTTGCATATGTCCCCCACGTGTTGTGTCTTATATTTTTTAAAATTTACGTGTCAGTGTGTCAGTGTCATGTCACGTGTCTATATCCATGCTTTTCAGAGCTGTAATATGAGGGTATACAACTAACGTGGTGTCCATTTTTTAGCTACTTAATTAAAAGTTGTGGCTTTGAAGCTTGATAATATTACTATTTAATGTGCTTCAGTTAAATCCTGCGGTGCAAAACACACCATTGGTTTGAGATTGTCTTACGAGGCATTTGAGTTCATCTTTGTCTTGTTTACCTTTAATATCCATCGACCTTTTTTTCTCTCTCCATCACATGTAAATCCGTTAGAAAGTTATCATTATTCTTCTATTCATATGTATTTCATACATTCCACACAGGGCATTGAGCAAAATTTCATATGATTTAGTACCAAGTAAGTTTGTTTTTATTTTATTTTATTAGCTTGGAAATTGGGTTGACCCATTGACGTGATAGATGACTTTAGGAAATCCGTGCCTTTATTGATATGATATAAAATCTCTATCCCAACCCTACCCTGTTATGTAAGGGGAAGAGAAAGGTTTGTCAAAACTTGCTGGAAATGCCATGGATGGAGTTCAGGTGAATCAAGAAGCAATCGAAACAGTTAAAGCCTCTGAAGGTGAATTGAAAGCAAGAACCTTCAAAGCCGATTTGTTGGATCAATCTCTGTAGCAGCAACTCCGATTCTGATGACTCTTTGTTATCCTTGAAAGATGATGATGATAGGGTTCTTGGAATCAACGGCAAAAGGACTAGGGGTTCAAGCATTACTGATAGAGGTTTGTCGAAGAAGAAGAGAATGGAGGATTTAAGTGTGGCTGTGCCGGTTGGGTTTCTCAATTCTCTATTGCCCAAGAATCCACTATTGCCGCTGTCGCTGCATTCGACTGCCCTGAAGCCTCAGTCGGCATTGGTAGTAAATATGAGTGAAAACGTGAACAAGAATGTGTTTGCGAATGGTG
Source organism: Camellia lanceoleosa (assembly GCA_025200525.1). Lineage (NCBI taxonomy): Eukaryota > Viridiplantae > Streptophyta > Magnoliopsida > Ericales > Theaceae > Camellia > Camellia lanceoleosa. Next base: position 109,157,286 of record CM045768.1, on the reverse strand, counting down.
GGAATTGTAACCAATTTTTGAAGGCTAGTGATTATGTGTGCAAATCTCGTGGTGATTGGGATACATTGTTAGGTATGTGTGCGAGTTTGAAGTAATCTTTTAGTTGTGTGCTACTCAGAAGTGAACGTTGTTTTATTTGGAATTGTTACATTTTGTTGAGCTTTGAAGTTTGGTTTCCCTCTATGGGAATTACTTTTCTCAATAAGGGTGAACAATGGTGTCCTTGAAGTTCAAGGTTAATTATTTTGTGTGGATTAGATTCCTTAGAAAATTATCTTTATTCTTCCGTTCATATGTATTTCATACATTCCAAATAGGGGCATTGGGCAAAATTTCATATGATATAGTACCAAGTTTGATTTTTTATTTTTATTTTATTCTAGCTTGGAAATCCCATTGTTATATAAAATCTCTATCCCAACCCTACCCTCTTACGTAAAGGGGAGAGAGGTTTTTCAAAACTTGTTGGAAATGCCTTGGATGGAGTTCAAGTGAATCAAGAAGCAATCAAACAACAGTTAAAGCCTCCGAAGGCGAATCGAAAGCAAGAACCTTCGAAGCCGATTTGTTGGATCAATCTTTGTAGCAACAACTCCGATTCTGATGACTCTTTGTCATCCTTTGAAGATGATGACAGGGTTCTTGGAATCAACGACAAAAGGACTAGGGGTTCAAGTGGTACTGATGGAGGTTTGTCGAAGAAGAAGAGAATGGAGGATTTAAGTGTGGCTTTGCCGACTGGGTTTCTCGATTCTCTATTGCCCAAGAATCCACTGTTGCTGCTGTCGTCATCGCTGCATTTGGCTGCTCTGAAGCCTTAGTCGGCATTGGTAGTAAACATGAGCGAAAATGTGAACAAGAATGTGGTTGTGAATGGTGAGAATTGTAAGCAATTTTGGAAGGCTAGTGATTATGTGCAAATCTCGTGGTGATTGGGATACATCTTCAGGATGTGTGCGAGTTTGAAGTAATCTTTTAGTTGCTTGCTACTTAGAAGTGAACATTGTTTTATTTGGAATTTTTACATTTTGATGAGCTTCGAAGTTTGGTTTTCCCCCTATGGGAATTACTTTTCTCGCTTAATAAGGGTGAACAACAGTGTCCTTGATGTTCAAGGTTAATTATTTTGCTTGCATTAGATTAGTTGTGGTTTTTAAGAAGTTAGTGTATAATTAATTTTGGTAAGTTAGCAAGATTTTATTGATCAAGGAACAAATATCATGGAGGGAAATCTTCTAGTACAAAGAGAATAACTTCAGTAAAAAAGAATATAATGTGTAATTAATACTATATCTTTGCTAAATGTAGAACTCATATTTGGAATTTTGGATGCCTAGCAAGATAGTATGTCCAGAACATATTCTATTGATCCTTTCTGTTTTTATGGGGTGTGGCTACTATAAATTTTAGAAATTGTCAAGGATAGGGTTATGCTTAGCTCTTTGCATATAGTTTTGTGGAAATTCGCCATGGTGAGCTGATTGTTCCTTATCTGTTTGGGTCTGATTGTTCCTTGGCTATTTGCGTATGATGTTCCTTGACTATAGCACTTGTGTGTTGACATCGTTGATGACTCATGCTTTAAGTATCAACTTTGTTGATGTGGGTATAAATTAGAATTGGCAACTATTAAATCCTTATAAATGACTTGTGGATTAAATGCCTAGAAGCTAGGAATTTAAAATAACGTCTAGATAGGCACTGTTTCAAATTCACCCCAGATTAATCACCATCTTTGATGCTCAATCCATGACATATTAACCATTTGTCTCGATTTCTTAGCTTCTCTTTCAAACACAAGTGATTTATCTATCAATATCTTCTTAGTTTCTCTCTAACTCCCCTAGTTTCTTAGTCCATGACTAAGAAGCGTGAACACAAACATAGACACATGACACAATGATTTTGAAAAAAATTAGAACACAAACATGGTGGGGATACCACAAATTTTTTTTTAGTGATAGAAATGAGGCTAGGGAGAGAATTTTAGATTTTGCATTGGCTTCTGATCTGGTGGTGACCAAGACTACATATAAGAAGAGAGTGGAGCATTTGATAACCTTTAAGAGTGGATCAATTAAGAGCCAAATAGATTACTTTTTAGTGAGAAAAGTGGACCGTCTAAAATGCAGTGATTGTAAGGTGATTCTTGGAGAGAGCCTAATGTCTCAACATAAGATTTTGGTACTAGATTTATGCTTTAAAGGGCAATACTAAGTTAGGAAGGATGGTAGGCTTCGTAGGACGAGATGGTGGGATCTAAAAGGGGATAAACTAGAAATATTTAATAATAGAATGGATAAGGAAGGTACTTGGGACTTGGAAGATGATGTTGACATTATATGGAACTCAATAGCCAATTGTATAAGGAGAATCTCAAGGGAAGTTCTTGGAAAGTTGAAAGGAAAGGGACCTAACTTTAGGGAAACTTGGTGGTGGAGGGAAGACGTTCAAGCGGTAGTTAAGGCGAAAAAAGAGTGCTTTAAAAAGTGACAGAAGGATAGAACTGAGGAAAACTTGAAGTGCTCTATCGATTGGCTAATAAGGAGGTCAAGAAAGTAGTGTGAGAGGCAAGTTGAAAGCTTATGATGATTTATACACTAGACTTGATAGTAAGGAGGGAGAGGAGGTTATTCAAATTTGCTACGATAAAGGAGATAAAAACAAGATATTTTAATCAAGTTAGGTGCATCAAGAGTGAGGATTCTAAGGTATTGGTGAAGGATGAAGAGATTAAGGAGAGGTGGAAGAACGATTTTGAGAAACTATTAAATAAGGAACATAGAGGTACGTTAATAGGGGAGGAAATAACTAGTAATAAGAAAAACGAAGACTATAGGTTCTATCGCAGGATTAAGAACTTTGAAGTGGAGATTGCACTTAAGAAGATGAAATTGAATAAGGCTTTAGGATCCGATGATATCCCTATTGAAGCTTGGAAGTGTTTGGGTAAGAAGGGGATTGTTTGGTTGACTAGGTTGTTTAGCTGACTAGGTTGTTTAGCAAGATTTTGTTGATTAGGAAAATGCCAGATGAGTGGAGGAAGAGTATTTTAGTGCCAATCTATAAGAATAAAGGGGATGTCCAGACTTACAACAACTATAGAAGAATTAAGCTAATGTCATATAATGAAAGTGTGGGAGATGGTGATGGAACGTCGATTGTGAGATATAACCGAGGTGTTAGAGAATCAATATGCGTTTATGACTGGTAGGTCAACAATGGAAGCGATTTATCTTTTTCATCATCGATTCACGCTCGAGCTACAGATATCCCTTCCACTAGCAGGGATAGCACATTGAGGGGCAGGGCTAGAGGGATGCTCTCGATTTGCCAGTATGCTGGGTGGCTCGATCTTCCGACCGAGCTGACAGGTTGGGAGTATGGGGCGTCTTACCAGATTCCGCTGGAGCCTCTATTGCCCGATCATCGATATGTCAGCGACCTTGAGTCATCACCGGTATACTCCACAGTTTTCATTTATCATTCAGATATTTAGACATTCATTCATTCACTGATGAATTGAACTTGCATCTGCAGCCTCCTAGAGAGTACACTGAGGGGTTGCTCGGAGTGGTGGCCTCACTTGAGAAGATGGTCTTGCGGAGAGAGACGCTGCTGCACTCCTACAGTATCCCGGTATTTTCCAGTTTCTTTTGCATTTATCATACTTCTGACGACATACGAAAAACTGAACATTTCACTATACTGATTCACTGCATGTGTAGAGCACATCTGTCACATCACATTCACACACTATATCTTAATGAACTCATAATATGCACCATTGTTTGATTTGATGTACATACTTTGGCTGATGTATTCAAACTGTCTTTTCAGGTCGCACTTGTACCACCCGGGCCATCCAGGCCTTCCCGAGCAGCTAGGAGAGGGGCCTTGACTCGCGGCCGTAGAGCACCTACAAGACAGGAGGAGGAGTCCAGCGAGAAGGAGGAGTTAGCGCATCCACAGTCAGAGACATCTGCAGGCAGGGATGATGATTCCGATTCCGGTTCTGAGGACAGAGGTGACGTCGAGGAGGATTCCGAGAACGGTGACTCCGATTCAGATGATGGTGCCGGTGGCGGTGGTGCAGAGGCTGCTCAACCGAAGAGGATGAAGAGGGCCTCTCGGTCGTGAGCTTGATTGCACTGATGCAGATGCTCATGCTTTATTTTTCTTTTTACATGTAGTAGTAGCACATTGTATAGCTTAAGTAGTTTTATTTTCTTCAAAACTTGTACCTTGTTGTAAATTGTTGTAAAAAGGAATCATGATGGAATGAAAATGGTTTTTTGTTCAAAAAGTATTGTATTTGTATTCTAAGGATCGCATCGCATCATCTTGCACAAAAAAAAAAAAAAAAAAAAGAAAAAAAAAAAGAAGATTTGAGTGGAAATTGAACATCGTGTATTGCCAAGTCAGGTAGTGAACAAATACAACAAACTAACCAACTCAACTCAATAAGTAACAACAAGACTTAACAAGTTTACAACTCGATAAGTAAAGAGTAACAACTCGATAAACAAATGAACAACAACCCGATAAGCAAAGAGCAACTACTCGATAAGCAAATGCATTTTAGGCAAACTAAGCCACAGAACACATTCGAAACAGAGGTAAACTCAAACCTTCACACTCTCAGCACACAGGAAAGCTAGAGACTCTCTTATAGAGAGAAGGAAAAGGCTGCAGAGCCCTTTTTGCTCATGGCCGACCACCATAGGAGCCTGCTGACCAGTTTCTTGTTCTGCAGACCAGTTAAGTAGCTGGCCGACCAGAAAAACTGGCTGGCCGACCAGAAAAAGTGGTCGGCCGACCAGTCGGCCTGGAGACCTCTAGTTTTGTGACATTTGTCCTCCAAATAGTGCCTTATCCTTTATAAAGGTTCCAGCTTCGTGGTTCCCTCATTCTAACTCAGTTTTGCACCAAAATGGAGGCGTTTCTCATCCAAAATCTCACAAATTGGATCACCAACTTAGATGGCTCGGAAAAGCTGAACTTCCGAGGCTTCAGCATAAATGCACTATTCACGTTGAGTCGCACCCCGCTGCATTTTCCGTTCCTTCACGCCGCAACAAGATTTTGGAATCCGGTAACACACGTCTTTAGCTTTGGCGGACAAGAGATATGTCCCACTTTCGAAGATTTCCAAGTTTTCATGGAATCCGAGCACAACGAAGAAATCTTGCCCCAGTTCCACTTCGGCCACGTCCAAGCCTTAGGACGAATGTGCGGGCTTACTTTGCATGACTCTCGATCATTGATTTGTGACGGAGAGCTGGACATTCCGAGGTTGATTCGTCGATTTTTTGATGCCGGTGACCGCGGTGATCATGACTGGCAGGGTTTCCAGCGACATGCACTTTGCTTGTGCATATTGTCCATTTTCTTGCTTGCCCCAGGCTCTGGTGGATTTAGCGCCCGTTTGATTGAGGTCGTCGAGGGTTTGAAAGAGGGCAAGAGCTGCATCGCCATGACACTAGCTGAAACATTGATGGGTTTGGACGCTTTCCATCACCGAGAGATGACTAGATTCGCGGGGAGTCTACTACTGCTGCAGGTAATGTTTCCCACCCTATCTCATGTATATTCCTCACATCACTCAGTCCTCAGGCTCGGTTTTTTCTCTCAAAACCCTTTTCTTACTTTTCTCTCAACATACACCTCTGTATTCTTTAATCTCTCATTTTTCATCCCTCCCCAGATATGGCTGATGGATAAACTGAAAGTTGTGGACTCATGCCTGGCATATTTAGCTCGTAGCTATTTCTTCCGACAACGTCTAGTCGATGCCCTTGATGAGGGATGGTGGTACGAATGGATGTGCAGTTTGACTGCCCTTGACATTGCTTGGCGATGCCCTTGGCTTAATTTGCTGGCGATGAGCTACAGCATGACTCGCCAGCCCAGGATTCAGTTGATCGGCTTGACAGACTATGCCCTTTACTTCCCGTTTCGATTCCGGCGCTAGTTCGGACATGATCAGAGTTGCCCGGAGGAGGGGATAGAGTATCCTGCTGTATTTCCAGTCCGAGGCGCACAACTAGCTCGGTATGCCACAACATGGAGGACGAGAGAGCTTCTGGCCCCCGCTTCCACTTTTAGTTGTACTCTCTCTGATGAATGCATAGGTTGGCTTAACGAAGAGGCGCAGGTTGGGCCTACTTTGGCATTAGAGGCTTCGACCAGCTCTGGAAGGGGCCGTAGGAACACCTGACTTATCCATGCCCCAAATTTATTACTTTATCAATACTTTCAAGTTTTCTTTATGAATGTAATAAAAAGCAACTTCAATTTGTATTCAAGAGTAGGAGAACTCTGTACTGAAATCAATGAAATTGAAGGTTGTGGGTACTGAAAATTCTCCGTTTGGTCAAAAAATAGTCTAAGTTGTAAAAAGATTAATTTGGGCAAAATCAACTTTTATTAAAACTTTTCAAAACCATTTTCGTTATGGATCACAACTGGACACACCCGAGATCTATCACTGAAATGTACAACCTCGGATTCAGCAACTGGAAAGTTGCCCCTAGTCTGAATAGCACTGCACTGGAGATCACAACCGAGCTTTTGAATGCAAAATAGACGAAGATGACCAACATGATCACACAGACAAAGTTTATCAGGGAAGTGTTTATGGTTGGACTTCAGAATAAAGTTGCCTACGTATCCCAAAAATGAAAATCAAGCCTTACGTAGTTCGGCTCAGGTTCACTCATGTATTGACACTCTCCTTTTGCGCTCTAACTTTTGCCAAGGCCGCCCTTTCTGGGTTTTCAACCTTGCGAGCTCAATTTTTATAATTTCAAATTTTTCACGCTTTAACTTTTACCTAGGTCACCCTTTCAAGTTTTCGACCTAGCGAGCCACCCAGGGATAGTATTTCTTCAACTTGTCCATGTTGATCGGCTAGGAGAACTCTAGGCCATCTAGGTCCATCAGAACGACAGCTCCACCCCACCAGATTGACTTGATGATGTAAGGACCAATCCAATTGGGTCTGAACTTGCCCCTAGGGTCGTGGATGGGAGCTCGGTTGTCTTTGAGCACTAGATCCCCCTCTTTCAAATTCCTGGATTTAACCTTCTTGTTAAAAGCCCTGGCAATTCTTCGTTGATAACCCTGAACATGATACAGTGCTTTCAGCCTTCTCTCATCAAATAGCATGAGTTCTTCGAACCTACTCTGCTGCCAATCTGCCTCAGCCATCTGACACTCAGCCAATACCCGTAATGACAGAACCTCAATTTCGATAGGCAGAACAACCTCTATCCCATAAACCAAGGAATACAGAGTCGCCCTAGTAGAAGCTCGAATTGAAGTCCGGTAGCCCCACAGAGCAAATGACAACTTATCTAGCCAGTCCTGGTAGGTTTCCACCATCTTTGCAGAATGTGCTTGATGTTCTTGTTGGCGGCCTCAACTGCTTCGTTGGTCTGCGGCCAATATGTAGACAACTTATGAAAAGCCACGTTGTACTTCTCCAACAAGTCGACCGCCTCCTTCTTGAAGTAGGAACCATTATCTGAAATAATCTCGTTTGGAACCCCATAGCGACAGATGATGTTATTCCTGATGAACTTGTCAACCTGCGATGTCTTCAACACTGTGTAAGATTGGGCCTCAACCCACTTGGTGAAGTAGTCTATCGCTACCAAAATGTACTCATGCCCATTAGATCCCTTCGGAGTGACAGTTCCAATCACATCAATCCCCCAAACTGAAAATGGCCATGGCGAAGTCATATTGACAGCTTCAACGGCGGAATGTTCATGCGGTTTGCATGGATCTGACATTTGTGGCATCGCTGGACAAAGCCAATACAATCCCCCTCCATAGTGGACCAGTAATAACCTTGTCTAAGGATCTTTCGGGCTAGCATCACCCCATTCACGTGTGCTCCGCACTCTCCTCCATAGATGGCCTCCATCAGGCGCTTGGACTCTTCAGCATCAACACACAGTTTATGCATCTCGAGATGACCTCTCTTGTACAGTTTATCACCACAGACGATGAACTGAGCAGCCATTCTTCGAATTGCCCTCTTGTCTTTGGCATTTGCCCCTGGTGGATACATCTCTTTTTCCAAGAAGTTCCAAACATCATAATACCAGGGATTTTCATCTTGTACCTCATCTATGGCAACAACCAGCTCGTAGGCCAGCACGAATTTCTCTTCGATGATGATCGGATGCATCTGGACTCCGAAAGAAATGTCTATCATAGAAGATAGAGTTGCTAATGAATCAGCGAACCTGTTATTCTCTCTTAACAGATGAGCGAAGTTTAATTTCTCAAACCGAGAAATCAGCACATCCAAGGTCTGATGATAGATTCTCATCTTTTCTTCTTTCACTTTCTAGTCTCGTTTAGCTTGAGATACAACATGGTTCAAGTCCCCGATGACATCCAACCGTTTTGCCCCTAGTTTTAGGGCAGCTTTTAGTCCAGCAATACATGCCTCATATTCTGCCTCGTTGTTCGACACTTTGAACCGGAGTTTGAATGCTAAAGGTATGCGGGAATTGTCTGGTGCTATCAGCAACACTCCTATCCCACACCCATATTGGTTTGACGCTCCGTCAAAGTACATCGTCCAGGTTTCGTCTTCGACATGCAAAATGGCCTCGTCTGGGAATAAGTACTCAACTGCTTCATCCCCTTCGACTGGGTGATCGGCTAGGAACTCCGCTACTGCTCTCCCTTTCACTGACTTGCGCGTCATGTATTTCAGATCGAATTTGGAAAGCAGAAGCAACCAACGGGCTAGCCTACTCGTAAGTGCTGATTTCTCGAAGAGATATTTGATGGGATCTAATCTTAAAACCAGTATTACAGAGTGAGCTAATAGGTAGTGCCGCAGCTTCCTGGTAGCCCATACCAAGGCCAAACAAGCCTTCTCCAGCGGAGTGTAACAGGTCTCGTAATCCAGCATCTTCTTACTCAGGTAGTAGATAGCTCTCTTCATTTTGTCCTCGGACTCTTGTGCAAGCATGCAGCCTATTGTAGTTTCAGTCACTAAAAGATATAGAATCAATGGTTTCCCCAGCTTAGGCGATGACAACACAGGTGGGTTCTGTAAATATTGCTTAATTTGTTCAAAAGCAGCTTGGCATCGACTGTCCCATTGGAACTTCTTTCCTTTCTTCAGGAGACCAAAGAGTGGTTCACAAGTCAAGATTAATTTTGCAATAAACTGTCTTATGAATTGCACTTTACCCAGAAAGCCTCGCACCTCCTTTTTAGTCCTTGGTGGTGGCATTTCTAAGATGGCCTTGATTTTGGAGAGATCAACCTCGATACCTCTCTGTGTGATCAAGAACCCCAGCATTTTTCTTGTGGTAACACCAAATGTACACGTCTGAGGATTCAGCTGCGGCTGATACTCCCTGATCCTTTGGAAGAACTTCTGCAAGGCGGTGTAGTTACCCTCTCTTTCCTTGGACTTGACAATCATGTCGTCCACGTACACCTCCACCCCTTTATGTATCATGTCATGCAATATTGTGGTCGCAGCTCGTTGATACATAGCCCCAACATTCTTCAGCCCAAACAGCATCACCCTATAACAACAGGTCCCCCACAGGGTGGTGAAAGCGGTCTTCTCCTGGTCTTCGGGTGCCATCAATATCTGATTCTAGCCTGAAAACCCATCCATGAACGAAAGCAACGCATGCCCCGCAGTGAAGTCCACTAACTCGTCGATATGCGGGGGAGGAAAGTCGTCCTTCGGATTGGTTTTGTTCAAATCCCTGAAATCCACACATAACTGAATTCTGCCGTCCTTCTTCGGCACTGGAACTATATTGGCCAACCAAGTTGGGTATTCGGATACCAGCAGAAACCCTGCATCAATTTGCTTGGTGACCTCTTCTTTGATCTTGAGAACCCAGTCCGGGCGGATCCTTCGGAGTTTCAGCTTAACAGGTCAGGCCTCTGGGTCAAGAGGGATCCGGTGCTGTACAATCTTAGGATCGATTCCAGGCATGTCTTCGTAGGACCACGTGAAAATATCTTTGAAATCTTTTAATAAAGTGACTAAGCGCTTGCGCTCCTCCAAAGACAACGTGAACCCGATCTGGACCAGCCACGGGTCCTTCTCAGTACCAACATTAATTTGGGTGATTTCATCAATCAAGGGTTTTACAAACCTCTCCTGCTCTTGATCAAGCAAATACTTCAAAACCGGAGGAATTTCTTCCTCGTCGTTTTCATCGAAATTTTGAAAGTCCTGATTAGTGTAACAAATCAAAGGGATAGAAAAGTACTCGAAGGCCACAGCCGCACAATTCTTATTAATCACTTCCAAGTTGCCTGATTCCTCTGTTATAACAGACTCAAAGGAAAAAGAAAAAGACGACCTAGACAGGACTGTGGCATCTGGGTTGTCACCCCCAAGAATACCAGACTCAGACTCAGACGAGCTGGAACTTGATTCTGACTTTACGGACTCAGTGGAATCAGATTCCGGCTCACTGCCTAACCCGATGCTGCTCGATAAGAACCCTTTCTCGTATTGCCAGACGAGGGAGGGTGCGATGAATGCATCCAGAATGTTTGAAGATGGGCTCGCAGCCATTTCATTCCCAATCATGGACACCGAGAAGTTATCCCCCAAGCACTCATGTACGATCGGAGGATCTGAAAGTAGACAACCCAGCGCTACCCCCATTTCGATCTCTGCACTCTCGGAATCCTCCTCCCTGCACTGTTCAACCTCAGCTGGTGGGTCGGTTTGCTCCTCAACAACATCATCTCCAGACAATTGCAAGTCAAAGAAAATCTCGAACCCCGGCAACCGCCGCCTCTCTGCATTTAGCCATGGCTCTGGGAAGCTTCAGAACGGGAAGTCTTCCCATTCTCGGACAAAGTGTCCGTTTAGGGTACCTTGGATAGGCCGATGCATTAACTCATAACGCTTCTGGGTCTGCTTAGCTCTGGCCCTTCTAGTCATCTTTCTACCTTTCCTCACCCAGTCCTCCTTGGTAGGCAGATAAGGTAAACCAAAGATATATGGGTTGTGTGGCACTTCGGTCAATGCCACAATGCCTTTCCGGCCACTTCTTCCTAATCCCATCCCAGGGATATGCTGGAGCTTGTTCATGAGGTACACAGACTGTGCACTAACATACAATCCCTCATCAATAGCCAATATGTTCTGTACAACTCGAGCCTTGACCAGGGTGAATCCTAACAGGAACACATCCTCCGCGCCATGCTCGATTTCTAGAACCGGTGTAGACACCTCTGGCGGCAGATGGATTGAAGAATTCCCGAAAACAATGGCTACCCCTTTCCTGTGGAGGTATTTCAACATTTGGGGCAGGGTGGAAGAGACTGCCTTCACCTGGTGCAGCCACGGCCGCCCTAGGAGTAGATTAAAGATTGCGGGAACGTCCAAGACATGAAAGTCAATATCATGCTATCTTGGACCAACCTGAGTCTGAATCTGTACAGTCCCCATCACCTCTCTGCTGGTGTTATCATACGCCCGTATTACCTGGGTAGTAGGCAAAAAGTCCGCAGGCTTCAACCCGATCACATATGCCGTCCTCGACGGACACACGTTGATGGCAGATCCTGTGTCAACAAGAACTACCGGTATTCATTTTTCTCTACATTCCATGGAGATATAGAGAGGTTTGTTGTGATCTGTGCCCTCAAGCGGCAGTTCCTTGTCAGTGAAGGTCAACGTCGGGGAAGCTCCTCCCGAAAAAACCAATCCCACCAACTGCTCAAGCGTGATGTCAATTGAAAGTTTAGCCCTGTCTACTACAGAAAGGACAACCTATCTATGAACTCTTGAGGCCATAAGCAGTCCCTAGATGGAGATATCTTCTTGTATCTTCTTGAGCTGTTTCAACACAGCCTCCTCCTCAAGTAATTTTTCTTTCTGCCTCTTTGCCTCCTTGTCCTTCTTGGACGCCTCTGGTTGATCCAGGTGTGGGGGCTTGAATTACCACTCACTTCTAGTCATGTGGTCCACTTCTCCCACATACCAGGTATCATCCGGTTGGTTTTGTCCCCAATCATCATCGGTGTGGGCAAGACATAGGTCGTCATCTTCCCACCACATATCGTCAGCCATCGACAAGCAACTATCTAGTTTTGTTACCACTATTTCTGTGCGCACAGCACCTTCCGTCCCCTCAGGGGCTTGGCCTTTCTAGCCTTTTCCAGATCTTCGATCTTTTCCCACTCAAACTGCTTCAGTGTAGGCTGCTGTTCAGCATCTTCTATACTCAAAATGCTCTGGTCCCAAGCAAAATTCTTAACACCGGTGCTCTCTGGCGGTCCATTCTATTCCTCGACCATCCCGGCCATTGTTGAAGTTCCCGTCTCTGACGGACCCTGCTCTGGTTGAAGCTGCTCAATAACATCCGGCTCGTCACTAAGCCGCCCAATAGCTTCTGCTGACCCTTCCAAATCAAGCCAGTTGACAGTTACGTCTCCCGGATCATGTTCATTGAAAAATTGAAGGTTGACAATGTCCTCCTCTAACTCCGCTAGGTCATCTAGCCCTTGATTAGGTCCATCCTCTCGAACTACACAGATTTCTACCCCCACTGGCAATTCTACCCTTGGCTTAGGCTAATCCGTTGACCTGATGTAAGGGTTGTACACAAAACTTGCAGACCCCTCAGGCTCTGACTGATTATTCTCCTCTGTCTCAACAGTGATCCCAATTCTATCTTTGATGGTCACCACCACCAGTTCAAGTTGGGTTTGGGAGATGTTTAACATGCACAACTCAGTGCTGTTAGGAATGAACACCTCCGGCTTGGGTAGGTGGGAAGGGGTAATATATATGCTACGGTCATATGACACAACCCCAGTTTGGATGAAGTTGATGCGTTTGGGAGGTGGAGCTTGGTTATGTGGTGGGAGAGGGTTGGTTGTGATATTCAGTTTCTTCGGTGGCACGATGACCCTGTTGTCAATGAGATCCTGAATCTCATGACGTAATCAAAAGCACTGGTCGGTTTCATGACCATGTTGTTGGTGATAGGCACAGTACTTTGCTGGGTTATGGAAGGGGGAAAGCTTTTCTGGTAGTGGCCGCGACTCTAGGGGCTTCGAGTGCCCTTTCTTGATCAAAACCCCCAAAGCTTTGGACAAAGGCATGTATAGTGGGGTGAAGGTTCTTTGGCCTCGGGGTGCGTATCTGGCTGTTTGTGAGCTACTTTTGGACGCACCGGTAAAGGGTGTAGCTACAAGGGTTTTGGGAGTGGTGGTGGTGACCATTCCTACATCTGAAGATCTGGCCACTGCAGCATTGCTAGTGCCTGCATTCGTACTGCTGTTGAATGCCCTCATGGGCTGCTCTCTGTCATGGTCAATTAGACCTTGTTTCATGGCGTCCTCAATCTACACCCCAATCTCATGTAAGTCTGTTAATGTGGGTAAGGGGAGGACGATCATCTTTTGCATGAGCTTGGGTTGGAGGTTGCGCACAACCATCCGAATCTGATCTTTGTCAACGGGCCTGATGGTCATCATCGAGGCTTTAGCCCTCCAGCGGGTCACAAAATCAGAGAAACTCTCCTTCGTTTCTTGCCTGGTGGTCTCGAGATCACGAGTTGTGACCTTGATCTGTGTATTGTAGGAGTATTGAGCTATGAAGGCCTCAGCCATCTCCTCCTAACTTCTCTTAACAGAGTCTTCTAGTTTTGCATACCAAATGGCCGCTACACCCGATAGGGTCCGACCAAACAAGGAAAGCTTCTATAGTCTGGTGAGGCCCATTGACCTTAAGATGTCTGAAAATAGCCGCAGGTGCACTATAGGATCTCCAGACCCATCAAAGCGGTCGATGTGCGGCATTTCAAACCGGTCCAGCAGCGTCACGGCCGAATCGGTATATCCATCCTCTATATCTGAAATGGATTTCACGCCCTGAGACTTCTTAAAAAGCTTTTCTAGCTTGCTCACTTTTAGCGCCGTTGGATCCACCTCAAACTCAAACGGTGAATCCACTAGATTGGTGGGCATTTTAGATAGTTGGGGTATGATTGGGGGCAGAGCTGGCCCCATTGGAACGTCTGTATTTTCTTGGACGTTAGCGGTCTCCCCGAGTATGGGAACTCTTGGTGGGGGAGGAGCTGGGTGCGAAGCAAATGCTCCGGTCTGCTGTTGTAGCCTGGCAATTAACTCCGCTTGTTGGACCATGACCTCGGCCTGGCGTGCAGCCACTTCTGCTTGACGGGTGGCATCCTGCAGTATGGCTTGCATACTCTCCTGAAGGTGATGCGTCATCTCTTCCATTCCTGCTATATTATCCTGATCCGACTGAACAACCGGTATATCTGCCTCTACAGTAGACTCGAAAATCCCAGCCCGATTCCTTAAGGACCCCTGATCTAGCAACCTCTATACTGATACACTGCGCCTTTTTGACCTCCACTTAGTAACTGGGGGTAAAGAAAGAAACACTACTTGTCCGCCTATCAGATCCCTGGATCGATTAAGTCTTCAACCTCTAACCCAGAGTGCTCGGGGAATATCTGCTTGATCGGATGCAATTGTGCTAAACTACCTAGCAAAAAGATAAATAAAGCATAATAAGGAAACATACAACTAGCAAAATGGACAGCATAATGGCTTAAATAAAGACAACACACAGTTGACATGACAACACGCAGTCGGCACTTGTAAGCTGAATGCACTGTTCTCAAACACTGTTTACTGTGCTCAAATTGCTGCCCCAAATCTGATATCCAAATCTGGTACCCACAAGTAAAATTGATTTCCCAAATACTGATGCCCTCAAGCCTAATACCCAGACTTGCAAACGGATACATGCATTCCTGTAGAGGCACACTCCAAAAGCACATAGCAAGCAAATGAGAGCCAAAACAACCCTATGGTGGGGTAGGGTTTCCCTGTCCTATTTTGTCAGGAGCTAGGGTTTCACTATGCACGCAGCGGTTTCAAACAACTTACAATCAGGTAAGCAACCTGTCCTAATTTGGAATAGTCACTATGGATTCTGATATGCACTAGGTCGAATGGTCAAAAGGGGTGCCCTGGTAAAAACCGAGGTTTGTGTTCCCATCGCGGCAGAGCCCGCAACTGGTCAACCCTATGGCACGCTTCTCAAAGTAAGCCTTCGGCAAACCATTCAGGAATAGCATATAGCAAACACGGTGTCCTAGGCGCACCAATGCAAATGCAATGCAAAGAGACACATAAGTGTAGTAAAAACAACATATTATGAGTTCAAGTCAAGTTCTCCAAATTCCCCAACAGAGTCGCCATAAACTGTAGACGCGCCCCGAGAACTCTCCGATATCCGCACTTGTGAGGGTGCGAATCTCGTTTTGTTCTGAGCTACTACAGTTTGGACTCAAGGTCACAGTTCTGAATCTGATCTCGCAAAATGCAATGCAAGACTGATAAATCACCAAAGAGTCCAAATCCGGCAAATCGTTTTGAAAAATTGATTTTTATAAAGAAGTGCCAAACATGGACTGCTTTGCTAGATACAAAGTTGCCACCTAAATATTTTATTTTTGGAGAATTTAGGAAACCCTGACTCGTGCCTAAGGCCACGTGTCCGTCATCACCAAAGTTGGTTCGGCTCGAGAACTTGGGTACGAGAGGGGAAGGTCATGCAATGAGCACCCCCGCTCGCCTGATCAAAGATTGGCCTGTACTAAGCATGGTATTTTGTTTTTGAAAACACATGTGCTCTTATTCCGGTTAATTAGTTAATCTTACTACGTGATGCGCACAGCATACAAGTATAGACTAGATCGCCTAATTTGGAACAAAACATTGCATATTCGTTTGTGAAAATGATTTGAAGTTTGTTACTCGCAAGTAGGCTAAAATGAGAATTTTGATGAATTGTTTAAATTCAAGTAATCCAACATTCACCCACAGGCATTCAAGTAGTTATATCAAATAAGCAGTTAGCCTCATGGCAAGCATGCTTAACATAGCAATCAATAACACACATGCAGTATGCTAAAGAGTAAACACTCACAGTGTACTTCGAACCAAAACAAAGAACTAGTTAGAAATCATGCATGGTCCTAGTTCATGTTAAGATGGCTAATGCAACACATGCAAAGATGCAACTAAAATAGGCTCGGCTATTTCTAGAATGTCATGTAAAATGCAACTTGATAACATGCTGTTGAACACGTATTCAAGTAAATGTATTGAAATACAATGCTGGTTAGTATGATGCGCCAAGCTCGGTGTATGCAATACAGATGAATGATGCACGCATGCAAGCATAAGGTATGCTAATCAAAATATGCCCTAAAACTAACCATCGTAAGCAGTTAAGTAAAAGGAAGAAAGAAATGGGGATTGGAAGACATGCATCACACACACGCACGCTTATTACAACAATTGGCCCTCTCGACGGAGGGTCAGGTTTACTCTATTTTGTGGATCACACACACGCACTGTCTTGTGCACTGCCGCATTTGTAATCACTCGCGCTTTCTTGCGCATTGCACTGTTTTGTGCAGTTTACACTCGCGCTAGTTAGCGTATCGCATTGTTTTGTGCAATTTACTTTCGCGCTTTCTTGCGCATCACATTGTTTTGTGCATTACATTGTATCATTCGCGCTATTTTGCGCATCGCACTATTTTGTACACCTTACTTGCATTGTGCATGCATTTTATCGCGCTATCTTGCGTACCTTACCTGCACTTGTTAGTACATTGCATCGTGCTATCTTGCACACCTTATCTGCATCGCACTGTTTTGTGCATTCACCCTACTCGCACTATTTTGTGCACCTTTAGCTCACACTGTCTTGTGCACTCACCTGGTCTGGGAGACCTTAAATCCTCTGGTCTAGGAGACTTTAAATCTTGCATCTTTGTTCGTACTGTCTTGTGCAGTCTCTGGTCTAGGAAACCTTAAATCCTCTAAAGGTGCAATTCCTTTGGTGTTTATCGCGCCCGAATGACTTCCGGTGGTCTGGTATAGCCATCTACCTGTGTTTGCAGTGAGTTCCTAGGAGACCAACTGAGACGGTGGAAACTAGAGTTCGAATGGCTCTTGCCTAGAATGCAAAGGTTCGGGATTTCTGAGACTAAAGTCTGGTTTAAATACCCAGGGATATATCCTCCGCTTGAAATCTGTATGGCAGCCCCATAGATTGAGATAGCATATGTATGCACCTCAATTCTGGATACCGAATCACCCTAGTCTGTCACCCTGTTGGAGAATAGGGAAAGTTGCAACCATAGTCAGGGAAAAAAGTAGTACCTATGCTTCAACTGAGAAGAAGAGGAAGATTCCTACATCAGCATGAGGTAGGACATTGCCGAGGTAAGTCATTTCCAATTGCCCCTGTAAGGTACCTCCTTTTTCCTAGCTATCACATTACATTTTAGTCATTACAATGCATTACATAAATCCTGAATTTTCAAACCGGCTTCGCGTAGCGTATAAGTCCAATTTTCAAAACCGGTTTCGCGTAGCGTATCAATCCAATTTTCAAAACCGGCTTCGCGTAGCGTATAAGCCTAATTTTCAAACCAGCTTCGCGTAGCGTATAAGTCCAATTTTCAAACCGGCTTCGCGTAGCGTATAAGTCCAATTATCAGACCGGCTTCGCGTAGCGTATAAGTTTAATTATCAAACCGGCTTCGCGTAGCGTATAAGTCCAATTTTCAAACCGGCTTCGCGTAGCGTATAAGTCCAATTATCAAAATGTTTCTGCATATCATTTTGCATCATGCCCCTGAACTACACTGGTTTGATTCCTTGCAGAAGGATACGTAGGCAGCCTACGGGCGCAACCATTTAGTTGTTTGTACTTTGTTTGTTTGTCCAAGTCCTCGGCCTTGTCAAAAATGGGTCGTCTCTGGGCTTTGACATTCACTCCCGTCACTTCTTGACTTCCGAGTTCTGTCAAAGAGGGGCAACTGTAGACACCCCATTTTTGACCGCCCTTAAAACTTGGACACGACTGATGGTTTACATGGTGGAGAAAGGTGTGCAGGAGAAAGGTTTAGTTTCTTCGGAAAGGAGAGAGTCAAATCTCAACTTCATACCCCTTTTTGGACCAAAATAATCTTAATCAAAAGATTTTAGACCTTAAAACCCTCTCTTTCAAAACGTTTTTGAAATAAAGTTTTTACGATGTTCCGAGGCTCGCATTTTGTCAAATGTTGCGCTTTTCGGTAAACTGAGCAAGGACAAAGTGGAACTGAATGAAAGAGAGATAAAATCCTTGAAAAATCTTTCAAACCACCTTTTCTAGGGGTTTGGAGTTGAAGAAAAGAGGAGAAGAGAGAGGAAAACTAGTTTGGGAGAAGTTTGGCATGAATCCGGGTAGGACCGAAACTGCGCGGCTTGATTGAAACAGGCATAACTCTTTGCACAGGAGGAATTTTGATGCAAGGTTGGCGCCATTGGAAAGATAACTTCTGGGGCTTCAATGTGGCCATATGGTAGACCAGAAAATCAGATGGCCAACCACTTAGGTGGTCAAAAGTGGTTCGGCATGAATCCGGGAAGGAGAGAAAAAGTCGAGCGGTCCTCGCAAAATCGGGCTTATTCATTTGCATACTTGAATTTAAGATATGAGGCCACCACCGTTGGAAATCTTACTTCCGGGAAATCATTTTGCACTCAAGAATCTCCTAAATCCAAGTTCGGGTGGGGTAGATATGGTTGGTTGAAGTAGGGCATCAATCCGGTTGGACCGAATCTGCGCGGCCTTACCAAAATAGGCATAACTTTTCGTACAAGAGGAATTTAAATGCAAGGTTTGCGCCATTGGAAAGATAACTTCTGGGGCTTCATCCTAGGGGATGGCCGACCACCTTGACCTTTTTGACCTGGTCGGCCAGCTACCCTCTGTTTTGTCTCTCCTAGTGTGTTCCAACTGTGCCAGCTGGGAGCCATTTGCAGCATCCTCCATACACGTGTATGGAGGATCTTCAAATTTGTTTTTAGCTTCCAAGAGAAGCTTTAGACCTCTTTGTCTATATAGGAGGGCCTCTCCCTCCTTTGTGTTGGTTCAGAAAATTGCTAGGGCTAAACAATATATCTCTCTTTATATCTCTCTCTTTTGAGCTCTACATTGCTTGGTTCTTGGCCCCTTTGCACCACCCCTCATAGCCTAACACTTCCATCATCAACCTAAGGTCCTTGGAGGGTATTTTCAGAGGTTCAAGGTTGGGTTTTTGGATCCAGAGGCTGCTGGTTTCTGCTGGTCTTCAAGGGTAACCATTTTTTCCCTTTTTGAGCATTATTTTGATCCATCTTTTAGCTATACTTTCAAGCATTTT
Source organism: Camellia lanceoleosa (assembly GCA_025200525.1). Lineage (NCBI taxonomy): Eukaryota > Viridiplantae > Streptophyta > Magnoliopsida > Ericales > Theaceae > Camellia > Camellia lanceoleosa. The sequence goes on along the minus strand of CM045768.1, from coordinate 109,138,015 downwards.
CAAGCTTTGTCATAAACTGAAAAAGGTCTTTTTTTGAGCTTCTCTTCAAGTTTGTTCAAGGTCATTTTTCTGTTTGGGGTCACCTTCCCCCTTGCATGCTTCATTTCCTCATGTTTTGAGCCATGTATTATAGAATTTTTTATGGCCTTGGTCTGGCCTTTTAGCCACTGAAATCCAATGAATTTTTAGTGGCTAATATGTGTTTTTGAGCCCTAAAATCAGAGAGGGGTGACCCTCTCACCCCTTATTCTCTTTACTAGCTTTGTTGGCCTTCCAAAGGGGCCCCTATTTGTATGTGTCAAAGCCATATTTCAGGCCCTATTTGGTGAGCTTTAAGGTCTGCATTAGCTCTGTCCAGAGCCCATTTTGCCATATAAAGTGTCTATTATGCATGTGTAGAACAATCCTATCCAAGGCCTTTCAAAGGGGCTTTTACTTGCATGCTTCCTAGACTAATTTCAGGGCCTTTTTGGTGGGTTTTAGGAACCTCATAACCTCTTTCCAAAGGTGGTTTTTCCATTTTGTGTGTCCGTCATATATGTGTGGAACAACCCCTTGCATGGCCTCTCAAAGGAGCACCTCATTCTAACATGTGTTGACTGAGTTTCCATGGGTTTTTGGGCATATTTTAGCATGGCATACTTCTGTTTTTGGCTGGTTTGGTGAGCCCTCATGTGCTTCACATACTTGTAGTGTAAATCATGGTTCATTAGCTTATTTCGCATGCTTTGTTGACCCTTGATTTTAACTCTTTTTGGCCTTGCCTTAAACTGATTTTGTACATATTTTGGATTGCCCTAGCTCTGTTTTTGGGTCTCATGGTCAAATGATGTTTGTTTTGCATGCTTGTAGTTCAATACCCATGCTTAACTTTGAGTTTTGAGGCTCATTACATGCATATACTGAGGTGTGTTCATGTTTTGGGACCATTATACATCATATTTCAGAGCTTGTTTGAATGCCATATTGTCATGTTTTATACTTTTTAAATGCATTTGAGAGTCGGGCTTGTATGCCTCATTTACCGACCATTGAATGAGCTCCATTTCTTTGCATTCCGAGCCATCATTTTAGGCCATTTCCCCACTGTTTCAGACTCGGGTCTATTTGGGGTTGGTTTTGCCATTCGTGCATTGCTTTGTGTACCTCTAGTGTTACCCGCTTCACTAGTTTTGGTACCCGAGCCACCTAGCATACATTATGTGACATATTTGTATGTTTCGGGACCGTCTTTTATGCCATTTCAGAGCTGTATCATGTCCCATTCTATGCCATGTTTCATCCTCTGCCATGCTTAGTTAGAGTTGCATGTTATGCCTTAGGATCGGTCCTTTGCATCCGTACATGTTTGCATGTGTTTCGATTATCTCATTTCCATCATATGGCCACTGATGTGAGTGTGGCTGAGGTCCACTCATATTGGTGTAAGTCCATCGTGCATTGTGTATGCCATTTTAGTCCATAGCATTGCGTATGCTAGGTTGCATGTTAGAGCATTGTGCATGCCATGTCATATCACGCGGATTATGTATGCCATTTTAGTCCACAGCATTGCGTATGCTAGGTTGCATGTTAGAATTGCATTCATGTATATCATGCATATTGCATTGTGTTTGGAGTAGGGTTTAGTCCAAACACAGGAAACGAGAGACGTTTCATACTCCAAGTGACGAAACGTGCCTCGATTCCCGGTCGCCAACGCTCCGGATTATCCATGATGGAGTTTAGGCCTTGTTGTGTTCATATGTGCATTCATTTCACATCGAGTCGTGCAATTCAATTCCTCGGCCATCATGCATCGAGATGCGTGATTGGTGACACAAGAATCGAGGACTACACTCCCTAGAGCTTGTGCAAGGACGGGGAGAGTGGTCGTGCACACATATGTTGAAAATACATTGCCTTTTCTCTCTCTTGCCTTTGTTGCAGAAAAAGCCAGAAACCAGAGGTGAAAACTGGTCGGCCGACCAAGTTTTCTGGCAGGGCGACCACCCTCTTTGGTCTCCACCACAAAGGGTGGTCAGCAGGTGGCCTCCTGTGCTGATAACTGGTCGATGGCCTTCCCAAGGTGGAGTTTCAGCCTTCTGGAGCTTTGTGCAAGTTTTTGAGATCAATTGCAAACAAAGGCGAAGCGAGGCATCGCGATGGAATTTACTGACAAGGCAACTTGAGCTTGCATACACCCTCCATCATTCTGAGCAGAGCTGAGGCAGTCCATTGCACGTAGCGTAGCATGCTAGTTTACTTTGCTTGCCTAGTTCATTTGTTAAGTAATTAGTGTTGTGTAATAATTCGTTATTTATTTTGGTTGTGTATTATTTATTCGGACCCTCCGAAGAGAGTAATTTTGTAATAAGTGTGCGTGCATGTGACGTATGTCTTCCAACCCCACGTTTTTCTCCCTTTTATTTACCAGCTTATGATGGTTAGTTTAGGGCACGTTTCAATTAGCATACTTATGCTCGCATGTTTGCATTCATTCTGTCTTGTATGCACCGGGCTTGGCGCATCATACTAACTGCATTGTATTTCAATTGTGAGTTGAATATATGTTATCTATTGCATTTCATATGCCATGTTTCGAATAGCCGAGCCTATCTTAGTTGCATTTTGCATCTGTTGCATTAGCCATCTTAACATGAACTAGGATCATGCATTGATTACTAACTAGTTTCTGTTTTGGCTTGGAGTACTTGGTGAGGGTTTATGCTTTAGCATCCTTGCATGCGTGTGAGTGACTACCATGATAGCATGCTTACCATGAGGCTATTTGCTTATGTGATATAACTGCCTGAATGCCTGTGGGTGGAGGTTGGATTATCTGAATTGGAACAATTCATTGATTGCGAGTTTTAAGCCTACTAGATAGTGGCAAATCACCATGTTTTCTAAGCCCACTTGAGTGTGGCAAAATCCGCATTTAGCCTACTTGCGAGTAGCAAACCGCTTTCAAAAACAAACATGAAATGTTTTGTTCCAACTCAAGCGATCCAGTCTATATGCTGTGCGCATCACATAGTAATTCTAGGCTAATAACCGGAATAAGAGCACATAATGTTTTCAAAACTTGATATCATGGTTAGTAGAGGTCGATCTTTGATCGGGTGAGCGGGGGTGCTCACGAAGTGACCTTTCCCAATCGTACCCAAGTTCCCAAGCCGAGACAACTTTGGTGATGACGGACACGTGGCCTTAGGCAACGAGTCAGGATTTCCTAAATTCCCCCAAAACAAATATTTAGGTGACGACTCTGTATCTGGCAAAGCAGTCCATATTTGGCACTTCTTTCAAAAAAATCTATTTTCAAAAACGATTTGCCAGATTTGGACTCTTTGATGATTCATCGGCCTTACATTGCACTTTGCGAGATTAGATATAGGACCGTGACACTAAGTCCTAAACTGTAGTGAGCCCAATGAACAAAACGAGATTCCCCCCGGGATGTTCAGGGACGTCTATAATCCCCCAAGCACTTCGGTACGATCTGAGGATCTGTTAGGAGACAAGCCAGCACTACCCCCATCTCAATTTCTGTGCTCTCGGAATCCTCCTCCTTGCACTGCTCTGCCTCAGCTGGTGGGTCTCTACGGCAACATCATTCCCGGATAATTGCAAGTCAAAGAAAATCTCAAATCCCAGCAAGCGTCGCCTCTCTGCATTTAGCCATAGCTTTGGGAAGCTGTAGAACGGGAAGTCTTCCCCCTCCCGGACAAAGCGTCTGTTCAGGGTCCCCTAGATAGGTTGGTGCATCAACTCTTAATGCTTCTCGGCCTGCTTTGCCCTGGCTCTTCCGACCATCTCTCTTCCTTTCCTCACCTAATCCTCCTTGGTAGGCAGATAACCTAAACCAAAGGTATGTGGGTTATGCGGCACTTCGGCCGATGCTGCAATGCCTTTCCGGCCACTTCACCCTAATCCCATCCCGGGGATGTGCTGAAGCTTGTTCATAAGGTAAACAGACTGTGCACTGACTTATAGCCCCTCATCAACAGCTAGTATATTATGTACAACCCGGGCCTCAGCTAGGGTGAATCATGATAAAAACACATCCTTCGTGCCATGCTCAATCTCCAGAACCGATATAGAAACCTCTGGCGGGGGATGTATCGAAGAATTTCCAAAAACGATTGCCACCCCCTTCCCGTGGGAGTACTTCAACATTTGGTGTAGGGTGGAAGAGACAGCCTTCACCCGGTGCAGCCATGGCCGCCCCAGGAGTAAATTGAAGGTTGCGGGAACGTCCAAGACATGAAACTCAATGTCCTATTGCCCTAGACCAACCTGAGTCCGAATCTGTACAGTCCTCATCACCTCTTGGCTGGTATTATTGTAGGCCCGTATCACCTGGGCTGTAAGCACAAAATCTGCGGGCTTCAACTCGATAGCATATGTCGTTCTCGACAGACACACATTGATAGCAGATCCTGTGTCAACAAAGACCACCGATACCCATTTCTCTCTAGACTCGACAGAGATATAGAGCAGTTTGTTATGATTTGAGCCCTCAGGCGGCAGTTCCTTATCAGTGAAGGTCAACGTCGGGGAAGCTCCTCCCGGAAAAACCAACCCTACCAACTGCTCGAGTGTGGTATCAATTGAGAGTTTCGCCTTATCCATGGCAGAAAGGACGGCCTGTTTGTGAACTCTTGAGGCCATAAGCAGTCCCCAGATGGAGATGTCTGCTTGAATTTTCTTTAGCTGTTTCAGTATAGCCTCCTCCTCCAGCAGTTTTTCCTTTTGCCTCTCTGCCTCTTTGTCCTTTCTAGATGCCTCCGGCTGATCCAAATGTGAGGGCGTGAAGTACTGCCCACTTCTAGTCATATGGTTCACCTCCTTAATGTACCAAGTGTCATCTGGTTGGTTCCACCCCTAATCTTCGTCGGTGTGGGCAAGACGTAAGTCGTCGTCTTCCTACCACATCTTGTCGGCAACAGACAGACAATTTGTCCGTCCCGTTGTAAGCTTTACGTGCTCACAAAGACATTCCATCCTCATGAGGGCTTTGGCCTTCCTAGCCCTCTCAAGATCCTCGATCTTTTCCTGCTCAAGCTGCTTCAGTGCAGCCTGCCGTTCAGTGTCCACTGTGCTCAAACTGCCCGGATCTCGAGAAAAATTCTTAACACCAGTGCTCTCTGGCGATTTCTCCTGATTCTCGGCCATTCCAGCCACTGCTGATGTTCTCATCTCTGATTGCCCCTGTTTTGGCTGAGACACCCCAACAACATCTAGCTCATCGTTGAGCCACCCAGTATGTTCTGCCGATCCATCCAAGTCGAACCAGTTGATATTCACATCTCCTGAGTCCGGCTCTTCAAAGAACTGCGGATTTGCAATGCCCTCTCCCAGCTCTGTTAGGTCATCTAACCCTTGGCCAGGTCCATTCTCTCGAACCACACTGATTTCTGCCCCAGCCGGCAACTCCACCCTCGGCTTAACCTGATTTGTTGATGTGATATAACCGCTCGGGTTGTATGCAAAGCTTCCAGACCCCTCAGGTTCTGAATCAACATTCCCATCTACCTCCGAAGTCGACCCAATTCTATCTTCGATAGTCACCACCACCAGTTCAGGTTGGGTTTAGGAGGTGCTCAACATGCACAAGTCCGTGTTGTCTGGGATGAACATCTCAGGCTTGGGTAAGTAGGAGGGTGTGATATATATGCTTGGGTCATATGGAATGGCCGCGGTTTGGATCAGGTTGATGTGTTTGGATGGTGGAGCTTGGTTATGTGGTAGGAGTGGGTTGGTGGTGACATTCGGCTTTTCTGGTGACGTGATCACCTTATTGTCAATGAGATCCTGGATCTCATGACGCAGTTTGAAGCACTGGTCGGTGTCATGACCATGTTGCTGGTGAAAGGCATAGTATTTGGTCGGGTTATGAGTTGGTGGGAGGTTACTTGGTAGTGAGCGCGGTTCCAGAGGCTTCAGATGTCCCTTTCTAATTAGAACCCTGAGAGCTTTGGACAAAGGCATATACAACAGGGTAAAAGTCCTCTGGCCCTGAGGTGGGTATTTGGCTATTTGTGAGCTAGTACTGGATGCGCCGGTGAATGGGGTTACTGTTTTTGGTGTAGTGGCGGTGACCATAGCCACATCGGAAGTTCTGGCAGCTGCAGCACTACTCGTGCCTGTATTCAAACTACGGGTAAATGCCCACTTGGGCTGCTCTCTCTCGTGGTCAATCAGACCCTACTTTATGGCGTTCTCAATCTGTACCTTAATCTCGTGTAAATCAGCAAAGCTAGGGAGGGGTAAGACGATCATCTTTTGCATCAGTTTGGGATGGAGGTTGCGCACAATCATCCGTATTTGATTTTTGTTGACTGGCCTGGTGGTCATCATGGAAGCTTTGGCTCTCCAACGGGTTACAAAGTCGGAAAAGTCCTCTTTTGGCTCTTGTCTAGTTGTCTCGAGATCACGAGTTGTGATCTCAATCTGCGTGTTGTAGGAGTATTAAGCTACAAAGGCCTCAGCCATCTCCTCCTAGCTTCTCTTGACAAAATCTTCTAATTTCGCGTACCAGATAGCAATAACACCCAACAGGGTTCGACCGAAGAGTGATAGTTTCTGAAGTCTCGTGAAGCCCATCGGGCACAAAATATCGGAGAACAGCCTCAGATGAACCATAGGATCGCCTGAACCATCAAAACGGTCTATGTGGGGCATCTTAAACCGGTCCGGCAAAGTCACCGCCAAATCGGTGTATCCATCCTCTATGTCTGGAATGGAATTCACACCTTGAGCCCTCTTGAATAGCTTTTCAAGCTTACTGACCTTCAAAGCGGTTGGGTCCATCTCAGATTCAAACGGTGTATCTGTTGAGAAGGCCGGTGTCTTTGAAATCTGTGGTAGAACTGGTGGCGGAACTGGTCCTATTGGAGCATTCGTATCTTACTGGATGTTTGCAGTATCCCCGAGTGTTGGAACTTTTGGTGGGGATGGGGGTGGGGCTGGATGCGAAGCAGATACTCCGGCTTGTTGCAGTTGCGGTTGCTGTTGTTGCTAAAGTTTGGCAATCAACTCTGTCTATTGAGCCACAACCTCTGCCTGGTGCACGACAAACTTGGCCTGACGGGCAGCATCCCGCTGGATATCTTGCATAGTCTCTTGGAGCTGACGCATCATGTCCTCCATACTTGTCATAAGGTGCTGGTCTAACTGAACAACAAGTATATCTCTCTCTGCAGTAGAAACAGAAACCTTAGACTGACTACTCACTAGTGGAGTGGATAAAGACCACTGATCTGGTAACCGCTGTACTAATGAACTGCACCTAACTGACCTCCGTTTAGTAACTGGGGGTAATGACACAAACACTGGTTATCCGTCAACTAGATTCTCAGATCAGGAAAGCCTTCGACCCCTGGTCCAGAGTGCTTGGGGAATATCTGCGTGGTTGGAAGCAATGATGCTAAACTACCTTGCAAAAAGATAAATAAAGCATAATAAGGAAACAAACAACTAGAAAAACGGACAGCATTTCGGCTTAAAATAAAGACAACACACAGTTGGTATTTGTAAGTGAAACACACTGTTCTCAACACTGATTGATGTCCCCAAATCACTGCCTCAAATCTGATACCCTCAGGTAAAACTAATTTCCCTAAATACTGATGCCCGCAGGCCTGATACCCAGACTTGCAAACTAATACATGCATTCCCTGTAGAGACACTCTAAAAGCACATAGCAAGCAAGTGAGAGCCAAAACACCCCTATAGAGGGGTAGGGTTTTCCTGTCCTATCTTGTCAGGAGCTAGGGTTTCACTACGCACGCAGCGGCTTCAAACAACCTACAATCAGGTAAGCAACCTATTCTAGTTTGGAATGGTCACTATGGATTCCGATATGCACCAGGTCAAATAGTCAAAAAGGGTGCCTTGGTAAAAATCGAGGTTTGTGTTCCCATCGTGGCAGAGCCCGCAACTGGTCAGCCTTATGGCATGCTTTTCCAAGCAAGCCTCCGGCAAACTGTTCAGGAATAGCAGACGGCAAACACGGTGTCCTAAGCACACCAATGCAAATGCAATACAAAGCAAAGAAACACATAAGTGTAGACAAAACAATATATCATGAGTTCGAGTCAAGTTCTCTAAATCCCCAGCAGAGTCGCCAGAAACTGTAGACCACCCGAAAATCTGCTCCATGCGCGAAGGCGCGAATTGTCGTTCTTAGCTACTACACTTCGGACTCCTATCACGGTTCTGAATCTAGTCTCACAAAGTTGCTGAACCTCTTTAAAGGGGGAGGAGCCTCCCCTTATATAGAGACATGCAATGCAAAGCTTGTTAAACAAGCTTGAAATTGGGTTCATCCCTCTATACACGTGTATAGAGGAGGGCTTAGTGAAAACCAACTGGCTCAAAAGATCTGGCGTGAAATCTGCTGAGACAAGATGTTCTGCCGGCCATCAGTGCCACCACTGATGGCCGGCAAGCTTCATCAATGGTAGGCAGGGATAAATGCATGGCCGTCAGTGCCAAAAAGTGGCCGGTAGTGCACCATAAGGAGCATGCTGAAAGGACCAACACATGGTCCAAAAATAGGGCAGAAAGGATACAGGGTTTGGAAAGCTCAAACCTGTGACGTTCCGCTCCGAAATCCGAGTACTCGACGAGCAATCGAACTTGTCCCTGGATGTACCTGCAAGCATATCCAAGTCTTGAGGACGGTCAAAAATGGGGTGTCTACAAGGACCCATATCAAGGCTTAGGCTCTCGCCTTTCACAACAAGAGTGTCAATGGGTTTGCAGCTCTGCATCTTGAATTGCTCTAGGATAGTCTTAATGTAAGTCTCTTGAGACAAACTGAGAAGTCTCCTAGAGCGATCCCTAAGGATCTTAATACCGAGCACATAGCTTGCTTCACCCATGTCTTTCATCTCAAATGTAGAGAACAACCACTTTTTAGTGGTGACAATCATCTCCTTGTCATTTCCAACCAATAATATGTCATCCACATATAATGACAATATTAGAAAAATGTTGTTGGACAACTTGATGTACACACAATGATCTTTATCGATCATGGTAAACCCATTAGAAATAATGGCTAGATGAAATCTCAGATTGCACTGTCTAGATGATTGTTTTAAGCCATAAATAGATTGTTGAAGCTTGCAAACATTGCGCTCCTGACCTACTGCCACAAAGCCTTCTAGTTGATCCATATAGATATCTTCATCCAATTCTCCATTGAGAAATGCAATCTTAACGTCCATCTGATATAACTCTCAGTCCAACTGAGCTATTATGGCCTGAATTAGGCGAATAGAGGCAAACCTCATAACTGGTGAAAAAGTTTTCTCATAGTCCACACCCTCTAATTAGGTGTAGCCTTTCGCCATTGGGCGAGCCTTATACCGTTCTACGGAACCATTCATATTGTGTTTGTAGACACCCCATTTTTGACCGTCCTCAAGACTTGGACATCACCGTTCGAACACCCGGTGATTATCCATGTTTGTGTTCGTTTGGAGTTCCCGGAGGTCTCGGCTACGCGCCTTGCCTCTGGATCTCCGAACTCAACCGTTTAGTGTCTGGTTTTGCACCAAACACTTGTGTTTTGCCTTGGAGGGGCAGGGAATGCCTTGTCAGGCATCCCCACACATCACCGGCCATGGCTAGAGGCCACCGGCTGTTGTTTGTGTCCATCGACCTTATATTTGGCCGACCGGCACTCTTGTTGGCCGACCGGCCACCAATTTTGTCAAAATGGCAATTTTGAGCAGCCGACTACTGTTCATCTGCTTTTACAGATATTTTTAGGACAGCTGTGTGGTATTTTGTTCCCCTCTATACACGTGTATGGAGGGATGCTCCTCTTGTAAGCTTATTGAACAAGCTTTACAAGATTGTTTGCCTATAAGAGGAGGGCTCTTCTCTTGGCTTTAGGGTTAGAGAAATTTTGGTTAGAAAAGTGTGGGAGAAGCTCTGGTTTTAGGGTTTGAGTTCCATACATAACCTATCTCTATATCTCTCTTGTGTGTGTTCTAGGTGTAGTTGTCCTTACTATTGCACACAAACACATAGTCTTTCACCTTCTCTTGGTTCTTGAGGGACCTGAGGTTTGTTCTTACTGTTCTTGGCTGGATTGAAGCTCAAGGAGGCAACAAGATCATCTTTTGTGAAGAGGTCTACAAGGGTCAGACACTAGTCTATTTTATCCCCATTTTTGCATAGCTTGTTAGCCTATCTTAGAACTATTTTTGTACTTAGCATATAGTAAACAAAAGTTCTATTTTTAAGCCCTCTTAATAGTTGATTTAGAGTGTTTTGTGGTTTGGAGGTGTTAGACCCCTCCTAAGCCTTGAGAGGCCTCATTTTGTGCCATTTTTTGGTGAGCTCTGAGACTTTGGTGCTTGGACCTCCTCACCACTAAAATCTTAAGGGATTTCAGTGGTAAGGATGGTTCCTTGAGGTCCCAAGAATGAGAGGGCCACCCCCTCTCCTTGTTGTCCTTGAAAAGGGCACTTTTTGGCCTCTTGAAGGAGCATCATGTTTAAATGTTTGTTGATCATGCCATGGCTGCTTTTTATGCTTATCATGCCATGATATAACATTGTTGTGTGTTGGTTTTGGTACACCATGTTAGCTTAACATACATGCCATGTAATGCCTTGTTGTTGCCTTAATATGCCTTAGGTTGTAAGCCCTTGTTTTAGCATGTTTTAGGCTTGACTTTGTGAAGCTTCAATGCATGTTTTTGTATGCTTTAGCTATGTTTTAAGTTGCTTTAGTCATACTTGTCATGTATTGCATAGCCCCATTGCATTTTTGGCTTATTGGCCTTAAGTGCGTGAATATATAGTTTGCATCCTCGCTTCATTTCAGTGGGTTGGGACCACTTTCCATGTAATTTTAGTCCCTAAGACATGCTTGTATGCTTGTTTTGGACACCTCTTTAATGCTTTGAAAGCTTGTGTTGTATGCTCCATGTTTTGGCCATCGTTCATGCTTTTGAATTTGAGCCACTTAGATGCCATCTAAGGATCCCTTTTGCATGGTTAAGGACTACCTTGAACCTATTTTAAGCCTTCTTGGCCTTACGGGGCTTGGTTGGCTTAGCCATGGTTTAAGCCTCTTTGACTTGCTTCAAGTACTTGGACTATTTGCATGCTAATGTTTGTCTTGTTTGAGTTGGTTTGGCACCTCTTATAACATGATTTTCAGAGCTTATGTTGCATGCCTAGTGTCCATGTTATACTCCTTTCAAGTGTGCTTGAGAGTGGCCCCTTTTGATGCTTAAGTGTTGGACCATAACATGTGCATGCGTGTATGTGTGTTTGGCCTCACCTCCTTAGCATTATGGCTACTGTTTTGGGACTAATTAGAGCTGCCTAATTCATGTTTAAGTCCACCCTCTATTTGGTTTGCATGCTTACTTTGCATGTTTGCTTGCATGCTTGCATAAGTGTCTTGTATTGCCATGTTGCATCCTTAGCTTGTATGCCTAGGTTGCATTGCATCTTGCATGCATGTCTTGTCCCTTGATTTAGTGATAGGGATTGGGCCTTTGATCGTTTGTGTGCATTGCATTACATTTGAAATCGAAGTTGCACACTTGATTCTTTGGGCCATCACGCATGGAAATGCGTGATTGGTGGTCCGAGAATCGAGGTACATCCTCCTTTGAGTCCTTAACATGAATTACATTGCCATGCAAGTTCTGTCCTCTGCTGCTGTAAGTTGCAGGTTCTGCAGGCAGTTTTGGCCGACCGGCATAATATAGTGCCGACCGGCCATCCATTGGTAGCCGATAGATGCATCTTGTGCCGATGGCCATATCTAGCAGCCGGTCGTAATTCTACTCAGCCGGTGGTATTCCCCATTGTCCAGGGAAGCAATTCAGAGACTTTGGCAGTCTTCAGAGGGGCAGAGCAGGGAAAACAGAGGCAGTCTATGCATGGCAGTGCACTTCCGAGCAAGACCGAGCACGCATTGCATTGGACCCGCTTCCCGAGGCGGTTTACTGTTTTTCCTAGCTTAGTTAGTTTGTTAACTACTTAGGCAATTTGTAATATTTAATTAGCTTGTAGGTTAATTATTTGTATTATTCTTTTGGTCCCTCCAAGCGAGGGCGAATCTGTAATAAGTGTGGGTGCGAGTGTGTGCGTGTCTTCCAATCCCCACTTCTTTCTTCCCTTTTATTTACCCGCTTATGATGGTAGATTAGGGCATGTTTAAATTAGCATGCTTTATGCTACGCATGCGTGCATCCATACACTTGTATTGCATGCACCGAGCTTGGCGCATCATGCTAACTGCATTGGTACTTCAATTCCAAATTGAATACGTGCATCAATTAATTGCATTTCACATGCCATGATTAGGTTAGCCGAGCCTGCTCTAATTGCATCCTGTATGTGTTGTATTAGTCAAATTGACATGAACTAGGACCATGCATGTTTGCTAACTAGTTTATTGTTTTGGCACGAAGTACGATGTAAGTGTTTTCATGTTTTAGCATACCACATGCGTGTGACTGCTATCATGACAGCATGCTTACCATATGACTAATTGCTTATGTGAGATAAACTGTTTGAATGCCTGTGGGTGAAGGTTGGCTTGCCTGAGTTGGAAAAACTCGTTGAAATCCGTATTTTAGCCTACTTGCAAGTATCAAATTCCAAAGTATTTTTCAAGACAAACGGATATGCAATGCTTATTTCCAAATTAGGCAATCTAGTCTATACTTGTTTGCTGTGCGCATAACATAGTAATTCTAGGCTAATAACCGGAATAAGAACACATAACGTTTTCAAAATTGGTTATCACGGTTAGTAGAGGCTGGTCTTCGGACCGGGCGAGAGGGGGTGCTCATAGCTGACCTTCCCCAATCGTACCCAAGCTCCTGAGCCGAGGCAACTTTGGTGATGACGGACACGTGGCCTTTGGCACCGAGTCAGGGTTTCCTAAATTTCCCAAAATAAAATACTTCGGTGGCGACTCTGTATCTGGCAAAGCAATCCATGTTTGGCACTTCTTTCAAAATCTATTTTTCTCAAAAACGATTTGCCGGATTTGGACTCTTTGGTTCAGATTAAGAACCGACAACAAAAGGGAGTCCGAATCAGAAGTGAAGCCCAGGCGCGTCTCTGCTTTCTAGCGACTTCTTTGGGGACTTTAGAGAGTTTGAGTCAAACTCGTGATATCCTGTTTTGACTACATTTATGTGCTTCTTTGCATTGCATGTGCATCGGTGCGCCTAGGACACCGTGTTGGTCATCTGCTATTCCTGAGCGGTTTGCCAGAGGCTTCTCTTGTTAAGGCATGACCATAAGGCTGACCGGTTGTGGGCTCTGCCAGTATGGGAACACAAACCCCGGTTTTACCGGGGCACCCCTTTTCGACCATTCGACCTAGTGCATATTCGGAATCCATAGTGACCATTCCAAACTAGGACAGGTTGCTTACCCGATATTAGGTTGTTTGAAACCGCTGCGTGCGTAGTGAAACCCTAGCTCCTGACAAAGTAGGACAGGGAAACCCTACCTCAACATAGGGGTGTTTTTGGCTCTCATTTATTTGCTACGTGCTTTTAGAGTGTATCTCTACAGGGGAACGCGCATATCAGTTTGCGAGTTTAAGCATCAGGCCCGAGGGCACCGATATCAGTTTGCGAGAATCAGTTATGTCTGTGGATATCCGATTTAGTGTTTTTGGGATAGTGATTTCTGGGAAACAGTGATCAGTAGTAGGGTACAGTTGTTCGGCTACACCTGTGTTTGATCCGTTTTGGGCTGAAATGTTGCTTGTTTTTCCTTTCAGTCCAGAAAGTTCTAGAATAGTCAGTGTTCCCTCTTGCCGAGGCAAGACCTATGACGACTCAGAATTCAGAAGAGATCGTGGTTATGACAGCCGCGTTAGGTCAAGGAATCACCCCACAAAGTGAGACCAATATTGATATGCCGCATCCACCTAGGTCGCCTGCTGCGCACCCGGTTTGGACCCCTCAACTATATCAGGCTCGCGAGCCTACTACTTTTGAACTGATAAGGATGATAGGTGATCTCCAGAGGTCCGTGGCGGATCTCGCCTATGGAATGTCTGCTTCGCCACCAGCCGCACCATATGCCGGGAGTTTTATACCCCAGGAGCCCCCGCTGTTGGGACGGATTGTAATTGAACTTAGCCAATCGGAGATGGCCTCCAGTTATGGCAACGACGTACCAACCCAAATCCTAGATCAGGCTGAGGCCAGAGACAAAGGCAAAACGAAGGCAGATGCCGATCCTATTGAACAACTGCTGTAGGCAGTCGAGGCTTTGAAAGCCGGGGGGATGAACAAGCAACAGGTATCTGCAGTTGTGACAAAAGCTGTGGAAGATGCTTTTCCCACTTCATCTGAGGGTAGTTCAAGTCAGTCAGAAAGCCGGGATAGGCCCCGTCATGCCAAGACAGTTCCTTCTGCTCCCAACCCTGCACCCAGGAAAGACCAGAAAGTTAAGTTAGTGCCTGTCAACCCATTCACTAGTGCGTCTAGCAAAAATGCTCAGACTTCAAAGTACTTGCCCCGAGGGCGCAGAGTCTTTCATGCTTTCTACATGCCATTGTCCAAGGCACTTCAGATCCTTGCCGAGAGGGGACACCTTAAACCCCTGGAGCCTCGGCCTCTCCCGAAAAATCTCCCTGCTACATATGACCCTGCTTTGTACTGTGCGTACCACCAGCAGACGGGCCATGCTACCGACAATTGCTTCCGCCTCCGTCATGAGGTACAGGATTTGGTTGACAACAAGGTTATCCTCCTACCCACCTCAGCCAAGTCCGTTACTACTCAGCTGTTGGACTTTGAGGACATTGATACTGCAAGTATGTAATCAGAGAGTGAACCACCTGCGGGCGGCACTTGGTATATTTTGATGTGGCGTCTGGCACGCATTTTTGAGCATCTGCGAACACTAGTTTTGTAAATTCTAGCTTGGGTATCGAGTCAGTCTTTTGCTTTGAGTCTGTCTCTTTGTCTTGAGTCAGTCTTTTTGCTTAAGGGTCTGTCTTGATGTAGCGAGTCAGTCCCCTTTGTATAGAATACCAGGTGATTCCGGGGTTGTTGCCTCGAACACCGTTTTGTCTTGTAATTACCCGTTTTTGGTTTTTGAGTCTGTTTCTGCCAGGGAGCCAGTTGTGCCAACAGATTTGAATGAAACAGCAATGATTTTCACGCTTTTGTGTTTGCTTCTGCCGTGTCCTAGTGGTGCCAGAAGTTTGAATGAAATGACAGTGCTCTTCACCTGCTCTTCTGTGCCCTGAAAATTATTGCATTGACCTGAGTTTTTCAAAACCTTTTGAACACTGCGGTAAAAACGAAGAGGAAGGAATTCCTCGAGATTTGCAAAATTTGATCAAAATGAGAGAAAGAGAGGCGTGCTATGCTTTTAATGAATGAAATCATGCTTGTTGGCGTGAGTACTGAGAAGGACCCTAGTTCGATCCAGACTGGTTCCACACTATCTTCTGCGCGAGCGATTTGTCGCTTTCTTAAAAACTTTCAAAAACAAAATGTTTTGCGCGGTCTTGTGAAAACCTGTGTGGAATCGCTTTTGAGATTGTGCAGCCTAGGATCGCTCTCAGCCTCAAGATTCAACCTATCTGTTTCAAACCTGGAATCCATTCAAAACGTTCAACAGTTAATTGCCATGAAAGGCCTGTGTGGCCCAACTTGAAGCTGCCCTCAAGCAAGAGGTATCAAAGTTAGATCAAGAAGATCAGATGTCACCAAAAGAAGCTTGCAAAGCTAGATCAGAAGCACCCCTGGAACTAGCGGCAAAGAATTTCAAATATGCTCAAAGAGCTAAAGATGGATCATTCCACAAATCAAAGAAAGTCGGCAAGAATGCCAAGTCCGAGAAGGGAAGAAAGAAGAAAGTATTGCTGAAGAGCAACGGAGTTCCTATCCACAACACTAGGGGCAATTCAGCCCCCATTGGATGGACTTCTACTTCGTTAGCAAACAGCAGCCATTCTCCTGGATTCAGATGACTTCAGGATTTCAAAACCATTTGACGTGGACAAAGCTACACTTTTACCCTTGAGAGGCTCGCTGGGCCGAAAACCCGGAAGGGCGACCCGGGTAAAAGTTAGAGCAAGAAAAAGAAAAAAAAAAAGAAAAATCCAAAGAATGAAAAAAAAAAGAAGAAAAGAAAAAAAAAATGAATGAAGAAAATGAAAAGAAAAGATGAAAAAGAAAAGAAATGAAAAGAATTGAAAAGAAAAGAAGAACAAAGCTCGCAAGGTTGAAAACCCGCAACAGGCACCTTGGCAAAAGTTAGAGCCTAAAAAGTGAAGGTTAATACCCGAGTGTACCTTAACCGGAACTACGTAAGGCTTGATTCCCATGTTTGGGATACGTAGGCAACTTCATCTTGAAGTCCAGCCCCTAACGCTTTCACAGCACCCTAGTCCATGTAATGGTTTTGATCATCCTTGCTTCCTCTGCATCTGACAATCCGGTTGTAACAACCGGAACTACGTAGGCTTGATTCCCATGTTTGGGATACGTAGGCAACTTCATCCTGAAGTCCAGCCACCTTTGCTCTTCAAAGGATCGTGTCCATATATTGGTTCGAGACCGCCGGAGTTGAGTTCTGATATCTTTGCGGCACCATCGCACAAGGGCAACTTTCCATTGCCGCGAGTTACCATCCAAACCAGGGGCAACTTTCCGTTGCCATGTACCCCCTTTTAAGCAACGGGCAATTTTCCATTGCCTCTAATCCGAGGTTGCGCATCTCGAGGGTAGGTTCCGTGCTCGTTTAGCATTGACCGTTTGCAAAAATAGTTTTTGAAAATTTTTACCGAAGTTGACTATTTTCTCAAAAACTATTTCATTTTCCAAAACCGGACCTTTTCTTGGACCCAAAAAAGGAAAATTTTCAGTGCTCACAATCTAACTTGTATGATTTTCAAAATCAAAAATCGGACAAGTATGTTAATCCAACTCTCATTTTGGTCAAAACTGTTTTAGGAAGAAAACGAAAAAAAATGGTCAAAGTGACGAACTAGGGGCACAATTGAGTCAAGTCTTCTGTCTTTTCCCCGCCGTCAACTTACTCGCTAGAAAGGCACTCTATCCGCCAGAAGAAATAGTCGTGGGCTAATGGTGTTGGGCATGAACCCGTAATTCCCTATTCATTCATTAATCACCTTGGGGAGGGATAAAAAATGAGAGAATAAAGAATAGAGAGGTGTAAGCGGAAAGAGAACTGAGCAAGAGGGTTTTGAGAGAAAAACTGAGCCTGATGGCCGAGCGATGTGAGAATTACAAATCAGAAAATGGTGGAAATATACTCGGAGAAACTGGCTCCTCAAGATCTGAGGTCTTTTTTTTTTATAAACACGTCCGTGTGTCGTGTCTTTTGTCTTGTTTATCTCAACTTTCGTCTTGAGTCTTTTCCGAGCATGCCTCGTTGTGTCCAGGCCGCTCACCTTTTGTTTGAGTCTTTCCCGTTGTGTTCGGTTTCAGGCTCGATACCCCGGTTGCAGAACCCCTCTTCAAAAGATTGAAATCGTTTATGCTCAGAGTGCTGTGCCATTCTCTACATGGAAAAGGGAACAATTTGGGGCATCCGAGTGTGTTTCAACTGCAACCGTTTCAGCTTTTGTAGTCCATCTTGTCAGATTGGGGCTGTTTGTTCAGGGTTTGCTGTGTGTAGAATGAACCAAATACTGTGTTACGGGCTGTATGCAAATTAGTGCCCAGTAGAGTATGGGCTGTGTGTCCAGGTTGAGCAGTGGTTTGTATGAGTTGTTTGCTATTAGCTGGTTAGTTATCCGATTATCACTGTGCCAGTGCTCAATTTTCAGACAACAGATCGATTTCATTTGCATTTGGAGCGTAATATGATGTAATGCAGTACAAAGTATGGAATGTACAGATATAACACTTTTTTAGACAATAAAAAGAGTTTGTTTCATTTCATATAATCTTTTTCAAGTACAAAGTTTTGGGAACAAAAACCTGCCTGTCGCAGTACAAGGTAATCCAACCAAAAAGAGAAAAAGTACAAAAAGAAGGAAAAAGCAGCAAAAATCTGAAACAGCATCAATGGTCTCACGCCTGGGGATCCGTCCTCGCCCTCTTCCTGGGCAGAAGTCCAGGAGCATCACCAGGAGCATCACCGTCTGAGCCCGAGTCCGAGCCATCACCGGTCTCCTCCTCCGACGACTCTAGCTCCGCCTCTGTCTCTGCCTCAGACTCGTCATCTGGAACTGGAGCCCGCGAGCTGCTCCCGACATAAGTACGCCCCCCTCTGGTGCAGGGATATACCCTGCCATCTGTAGACACCCCATTTTTGACCGTCCTCAAGACTTGGACGTCACCGCTCGAACACTCGGTGATTATCCATGTTTGTGTTTGTTTGGAGTTCCTGGAGTTCTCGGCTACGCGCCTTGCCTCAGGATCTCCGAACTCGACTGTTTCGTGTTTGGTTTTGCACCAAACACTTGTGTTTTGCCTTGGAAGGGCAGGGAATGCCTTGTGAGGCATCCCCATACACCACCGGCAGTGGCTAGAGGCCACCGGCTGGTTGATGTTGCCATCGGCACTATATTGTGCTGGTCGGCACTCCTTTGTGCCGGCCGGCACTAAATTTTGTCAAAATGACATTCTTTGCCGGCCGGTTACTGTGCAGTTGCTTTTTCAGATATTTTAAAGCAGCTGTATAGAATTTGTTTCCCCTCCATACACGTGTATGGAGGGATGAGCCTTTGATTTGCTTAGCTTGTAAGCTTTGGTTGCCTATAAGAGAAGGCTTCCTCCTCTTGGCTCAAGGGTTAGCAAAATTAGACATTTTTAGAGAGAAAGACAGAAAAGAAGCTCTGGTTCTAGGTTAGAAGTTTTGTATCTATCCTATCTCTCTTCTTCCCTCTTATTTGTACACTAGGTGTTTGTGACTTACTATTACACATCAACACCTAGTGTTTCACCTTTCCTTGGTTTCTGAGGTTCCAAGAGGTTGTTCTTGGTGTTCTTGGCTGGATTTGAGCCCAAGGAAGCAACAACATCAACACTTGTGAAGGTGGTCTTCAAGGGTAAGAAACTTGCTTTATTTACCCCATTCTTGCATCCTTTTTTACCTATCTTTGAACTGTTTTTGTGCTTGGTGTTTAATACAAAAAAGTTCTGTTTTTTAGTCCTCTTGATAGTTTATTAAGAGTGTTTTATGGTTTGGGGAGGTTTGACCACCCTTAGGCCTTGAAAAGGGCTCATTTTGTGCTATTTTGTTGAGATCCGGGATTTTGGTGTTTGGGTCTCTTCACCACTGAAATCTTGAGGGATTTCAGTGGTAAAGGTGATGCCTTGAAGCCCCAAGAAGGAGAGGGCCACCCCCTCTCCTTGTTGTCCTTGAAAATGGCAAGTTTTGCCTCTTGAGGGAGCATTGTGCTTGAGTGTGTGTTGAGCATGTATGGACTGTTATTCATGCTTAGGATATCATGATTTAACATTGCTATGTGTTGGTTTTGGTCCCTTATGCATGCTTAGCATAGTTGCCATGTAATGCCTTGTATTGCCTTAACATGCCTTAGGTTGTTAGCCCTAGTTTGAGCATGCTTTAGGCTTAGACTTATGAATGTTTTGTGCTTATTTTGACATGTTTTAGCTCTGTCCATAGTCATTTGGGTTGATCTTGGCATGCATTATATAGCCCCTTTGCATTTTACGCTTGCTAGCCTTTTGGTATGCATGTGTAGCATGTGTTGTTTACCTCATTTTGGTGGTTTGGAATCACCCAACATGAAATTTCAGTCCCTTTGGTGTGCTTGTATGCTTGCCTTAGTTGCCTCTTTAATGCTTTAAAAGCATGTATTGAATGCTCCATGTTTTGGTCATTGTGCATGCCTTTGGTTTCAAGCCTCTTAGATGCCATCTAAGTAGCCTTTTGACTTTATTTTAACATGCTAAAAACCTGTTTTTAGTTGTTTAATGCATGCCATAATTGTCTTGCATAAGTATAGTTCAATGCCTCATTGACTTGCTTTAAGTCTTGGACCATTTGCATGCTTTGTTTGGTCTATCTTGAGTTGGTTTAGCACCACACTTTAACATGATTTTAGAGCTCATGTTGCATGCTAATCGTCCATGTTATCTCCTTTCAAGTGTGCTTGAGAGTGGTTTGTTTAATGCCTAAGTTGTGTGCCTTAACATGTGTACATGTGCATGTGTGTTTAGCTCTCATACTTAGCATTTTGGCTGCTAATTTTAGGCCTAGTTAGAGTTGCCTAGATCATGTTTAAGTCCACCCCATTGTTTGGTTTACATGTTTGTCTTGTAGGTGTGTCTGCATATTAACATCCTTACATTACATTGTCCATGTTGCATGCTAGCCAACATGCTTAGGATTTCATTGCATTCACATGCATGCTAGGCCTCTTGAGATGAGCATGATGGAGGTAGTGCGATTCCAAGCAAGTCCCAAGCGCGCGTTGCATCCGGCCCTCTTCCCGAGGCGACTTACTGTTTTCCTATTTTAATTAGTTTGTCAACTAATTAAGAAATTTGTAATATTTAAATTAGCTTGCGTAGTTAATTATTTGTATATTCTTTCGGTCCCTCCGAGCGAGGGCATATCTGTAATAAGTGTGGGTGAGTGTGTGTATGCCTTCCAACCCCTATTTCTTTCTCTCTTTTATTTACCCGCTTACGATGGTAGATTAGGGCACGTTTATTTTAGCATACCTTATGCTACGCATGCGCGTATCCTTGCATTTGTCTAAACACGCACCGGGCTCGGTACATCATACAAATTGCATTGTATTTTCAATTCCAAATTGAATACTTGCATCGAATAAAGTGCATTTCATATGCCATCTTTAGGGTTAGCCGAGCCTACTCTAAATTGCATCCTTGCCTATGTTGCATTAGCCACTTAACATGACCTAGGGACATGCATGTCTGCTAACTAGTTTCTTGTTTTGGCACGGAGTATGATGTAAGTATTTACGCTTTAGCATGTCGCATGCGTGTGAATGTTGCCATGACAGTATGCTTACCATGTGGCTAGATGCTTATATGAGATAAACTGTTTGAATGCCTGTGGGTGGAGGTTGGATTGCTTGAGTTGGGAAAACTCGTTGAAATCCGTGTTTTAGCCTACTTGCGAGTAGCAAATTCCGAAGCATTTTCAAAACGAACGGATATGCAATGTGTGTTTCCAAATTAGGCAATCTAGTCTATACTTGTTTGTTGTGCGCATAACATAGTAATTCTAGGCTAATAATTGGAATAAGAGCATGTAATGTTTTCAAAATCGAATATCATGGTTAGTAGAGGCCGGTCTTCGGACCGGGCGAAAGGAGGTGCTCATAGATGACCTTCCCCGATCGTACCCAAGCTCCCGAGCCAAGACCACTTTGGTAATGACGGACACGTGGCCTTCGGCACCGAGTCAGGGTTTCCTAAATTTCCCATTTTAAAATATTTAGGTGGCGACTCTGTAATCTGGCAAAGCAGTCCATGTTTGGCACTACTTTTTCAAAATCTGTTTTTCTTCAAAACGATTTGCCAGAGTTGGATTCTTTGGTTCAAGATTTAGAACCGCAACACAAAAAGGGAGTCCGAACTGTAGTATGGAGGCCCACGGGCACTGCTACACCATCCCGGGTAGAAATGGGAGGTCCAGCTGGAGCACCACCCACCGGAGGAATCTGGAAGGGAGGCTGAAAAAGCATGAAAGGCGAATGCATTAGAATACTGTGAGCAGTGAATCAGTGCAAAATACAATGTATGAGTGCAATCTATGAGTGCCGTGAGCAGTGAATCAGTGCAGAATACAGTGTATGAGTACAATCTGTGAGTGCCGTGAGCGGAATCGAGTATAATACAAAGGTATGAGTACATCGTGAATACCGCGTGAGCGTGAATCGATCTGCGTATGATGTATGAGCAGGCGATGTATCAGGCGTATGTGAGCAAAGTGAATCGCTGCGTGATGCAAGGTGAGTATAGTGTGTCAGGTGCCATGAGGGCTGGGTATCCAGTGTTGTGTCGTGCATCAGATTATGCAAAGCAGTTTGTGTATGGTTTGAGGCTATGGTCAGAAAGAACATACCGGAATGCTGTAAAGGGCTAGGAGGTTAAAGGTTCGCTGTAGCATCCCCATCATGGAGGCATTCATCTCCAATGACTGCCGGGTGTACTCGGAGGAAGCCTACAAAAATATCGGATACATCAGTATTCTGCGGAATATTAAATAAACTGAAATGAAATGACTGTACAAGAATGCAGTAATACATACCGGAGGCAAGTCGGGGACACCGACTAACTCATGATCAGCCGGGGGAGAGGCGAAGGGGATCTGGTAGGTCGCCCCACCCTACCCTCTGAAAGTCAATGAAGTGGGCAGAGCGGGCCAGCCGGTCCCCCGCCCTCGCTGAACTCCGCCTCTACCACGGACTCGAGCTCCTCTCGACACTCCCCCTCCAGCCCCATACCGGAGGCAAGTCGGGGACACCGACTAACTCATGATCAGCCGGGGGAGGGGCGAAGGGGATCTGGTAGATCGCCCCACCCTGCCCTCTGAAAGTCAATGAAGTGGGCAGAGCGGGCCAGCCGGTCCCCCGCCCTCGCTGAACTCCGCCTCTACCACGGACTCGAGCTCCTCTCGACACTCTCCCTCCAGCCCCCACTCCCGCTCCAGTCGCTGGCACCGCATGTCTCTTTCTCTCCGCTCGACGGCCGCCGCTCAGAGGTCGCACGATGAAGGTCCGGACATACTCCAAGTAATCGCCCTCGCCTCTGAAGCCGTCTGCCTCCTAGCCGATCGTATAGTCGGTCATCTGATCGGTGGTGAATCTCTCAGTATCCCTCATATGCTCAGGAGGGTGCACCGGGACTATCTGCTCCGGTAAACCCAGGGTCTGACGCAAGAAACGCTCACCCAGGTACCAAGCCCGACAGACCGGGCCCTCCAGCAGAATCTGGAAACGCGAGGTCTCATCGGCACCGGCAAACCGATCCCGCATCACGGCTGGCAAAGGAGCCCAAGGCTGCCAGGTGATCTGAAAATGAAATACAGTTTGTTATCTACTGTTATTGAAACATGCAGTGGAAAGACGAAGCTTAAATGAACTGCAAGTAAAACATACCTCTACGGGGGTGATGGTGTCGAAATAATGGCGAAAGAAGATGAATGACTCACGGGGCCTCCGCACGCACCTCCCGTCGAAGCGGCACGAGAACGAGACGACGAGAGGGGTCTCTGCGTTGGGTATGGGAGCAAGCCTAGGAAAGTAGGCATAAACCCACAACTGCAAGGTAAATACCAGTGCATTTATCAAATAAAGCAGAATATAGAATAAAAGTAGAAATAGTAGAGCCATGTGTTGTGCAAAGTATTGTGCAGAGTGTATAGTGTGAGCAAAGTAGTATGTGTGTGTGTGTATGCGATACTGACAAGTATAAAGCGAACTACAAGGTGTGCAAATGCAGAGTACAGAAAATATAGAACAGAAATGAAAGGCAGAAAAAGAAATATACCTCCCAAGCACGGCAGTAGCCCCCGAGTAACTGTCCGCTGCCACGGGAAGCTGAGCTCATATATCCATAGAGAGTGGCCAGAGCGGCACCACCCCAGTCGTAATGTAAGATATCCCTGACGTCCACCAGTGCGCTGAGCAGGCAGAGAAGCACGGTGTTCGCCCGGTCGGCGAAAATGGTCGTCCCAAACAGGAACATGAGAAAACTGCGTGCATATCTCTCTACGGCCTCCTGAGTCATCGGGGCTACCTCAACAAGGGTGGGCTGGACCCTGAACTGCACTTCAAACTAGGAATATCGGACGAAGCCAGGACGCGCCAGAGGCGGCAACTCGCTGAGCAAGTAGATCTGAGCGGCCTCCCACTCATCCATATCAGTATCAAAGGGGATCAGATCACCCCCTACCCCGATGCCTGTGAGCATCGAGAAATCATAGGGAGTCATCGTCATGTCCCCCGTCGCAGAGAAATGGAATGAATCGGTGGTGTCCCACCACCTCTCCACCAGAGCGGCAAAGAGAGGTCTGCATGTAGTGAGTCTGGAGAGTCCTCTGCAGAATGCGCCAAAGCCGGCCTGGTCCACGATGTGGCGAACTGCATCGGGTAGCTCGGCGTACCAATCACGAGCGACAGTGTTCCCATACCCGCGGATGGTATGGGAATCTCCCTGTTTTCAAACAAGTAGTTGCGAAGTAATATAAAATGTACAGTTTTGAAGAAACAGTCAAAATCAGTGCAAATGTAGCATGTGTACGTGTTTTCAGATTCAAACAGATACCGGGTGCTGGTGTGCTTATAGTGAACTACAACGTATGATGCGTCAGCGTGTTTGTGTGGTTCGGTGCAAACTTAGCATGCGTGCAAGTTTTTCAGATTCAAACAGATACTGGGTGTCGGTGAGTTTGCAGTGAAATACGGTATGTGCCGTGTGTTTGGGTGATTAAGGCTAGTGCAGCGTGTGTGCATGTGTCGATCTTAAACAAATATCAGTTGCAAGTGTGTCTGCGATCAACTACAATGCACAGTGTATCAGAGCATCTGAGCTAAAGCAATTAAAGAATGTAATCAGCTATGACGGTTGACAGTTAAGAGTTCTACATTGCAGAATGTAAAACAGAGAAAAAAATGTTACCTCGGAAGCGCCGAAGGATAGGTGAGAGGCAGGCTCATGTAGTAGAAGCTCGGGATCCAGTGCCCTGTCGAAACTCCTGAACTGGCGTAGTCCGTCGTGGGGCAGAACGTGAATCGCCGGCCGGTAGGTCGCCGGGTCGAATTGGCGGACGCTCAAAGGAAGGAGCTCGGCCCCGGGATCCATCTCGTGATCCGGAGGAGTCCCGCCTTGTGGAATATCGTCGGCCATGTCAAAAAATGACGAGGAAAATGGTCGGAAAATGAAAATCGGGCTAGGATACGAAAGGTCAACTGAAAAGTTAACCCCGAGAGGGTAGAAAATGGCCAGAAAAGCCGAGGTGTGAAAAAGGCACGGAAATCAAAAGGAAAGTGAGGGGAACAAACCCCAAAAAGGTGGAAATAGCAAAAGGCGTACCAAAATGAAGTTTCAATCGATTGAAAACGTCCGAAACGCGAAGGAAATTGCGAATCCGACGACGAAACGGGCGTAGAACGCGAAGAAAATGATGAAATGGGGAGGGGAAAATGCTCTAGAGAGAGGGGGGGCAAGATTTCGGCTAAGGAAGAGTAAGGAAATAGGGTTTGGAACCCTATTTTAAAAGACCCGAGGGGAAAGGACAAGTCTGCCCCCGACTCAGGCACTTTTGGCCGGTCGGCAGTATATTTTGCCGGTCGGCAGAATATTATGCCGATGGAACTGTTTTGCAGCCGATGGCTTCCCCTTCCAGCCGGTGAGTCTCCTACAGCCTTGTTCAGGCCATATGTGTAGTTTTTGGTCTTCATAGCTCAAGAAAGTGCAAGAAAAGTGCATCTCCAACGCTCAACCGGTCTCTGTTTTGACCTCGAACCGTGTCTTCTATGCGCTGCACTAGAATTCATGCAATGTTGTATCCTTTTGTATCTTTTTGTCTTTTACAAGATTCAAAAGTTGCCCCGTATGCGTTGCATGCATTCATCATACTGTTTGGTGCGTCACATCGCGCCACGATACACATCGCAGTTGCATTGTTATGTGCGCACTTCATTCTGCATCGTCATGCACTTTTCCCGCATCACGGTCTAGGAGACCTTAAATCCTTGGGAGGTGCAAAACCTTCATTCGTGTTGTCTGAACGCACCGCGCTGTTTTGCGCATCTCATTGCATTTGGCATGCATTCCATCGCGCGATCTTGCGCATCACACTGTTTTGTGCACCGCATCTCAATTCATGCATTGCCCCAAAGTGGGTCCGGCGGGACCAAAAACACGCACGGTCTGGCAAGACCTTAAACCCGCTCGGCCGCATTGTCATGCATCTCAAAAGCCGCGAGTTGTCGCGCATTTCGAAGTCACAAACTCATGCATTCCGTGGTCTGGCGAGACCTTAAACACGCTCGGTCTAGGAGAACTTAACTCTTCAGAAGGTGCAAGACCTTTGGTGCATTGATGTGCACGGTTCATTTGCATTTTGAAAGCCGCGCGTTGCCGCGCATTCAAAGATCATGCATTGTCATGCATTTCAAGTGCATTTCAAGCGACTTGCGTTGTCACGCATTCCATGCAACATGCATTTCATGCATCATTTGCATTTTCAAAAAAAAAACATGCATATGTCATGCATCATCGTAGATAGGGCATATGTCATGCATTTCAAAGAAAAAGCAAAAAAAAAAAAACATGCATATGTCATGCATCATTGTAAATACTGCATATAACATGCATTTCAAAAAACAAAAACCAAAAAAAAACACACATGCATATGTCATGCATCATTGTAAATACTGCATATGTCATACATCATTGAATATAGTGCATATGTCATGCATATTATATATATTGTATTATACCTTGCATGCATTCGTTGCATCATCTCCTCCGTCTATGGCTTGCACCTTTCCTTGTTGAGCTTGGTCTGGTATGTGCCCATACTTTTCACGTCGAAACACAGTTCTGCATGTGTGCGCGCCTATTCCTTGATGAACTTGGTTTGGGGGTTGCAGCACCTTTTCTGTGTTAGACGCGGCTTGTACGCGTACATGCCCTTCCTAGGCAAGATTTGGTTTGGCCCGCATGCCTTATCCATTGTATATACCCATCCATTACATATTATATATATTGTATTATAGCTTGCATGCATTCGTTGCATCATCTCCTCCGTCTTTGGCTTGCACCTTTCCTTGTTGAGCTTGGTCTGGTATGTGCCCATACTTTTCACGTCGAAACACAATTCTGCATGTGTACGCGCCTATTCCTTGATGAACTTGGTTTGAGGGTTGCGGCACCTTTTCTGTGTTAGACATGGCTTGTATGTGTGCATGCCCTTCCTAGGCAAGATTTGGTTTGGCTGCATGCCATATCCATTGTATATATTACATTGTAGTGTAATTGTTGCATCCTGCATTAGGGTCATTGTTCTTTCCTCAGCGGGTCGTTTCTCCACTTATGTCATTCCACCCAATACTTGTTCTTGTGTCCGTCTACATCACTCATAGTTCTGCATGTGTCCGTGCTTTGAGGGTTGCGGCACCTTTTCTATGGTAGACAGACTTGTTACCTCCATTAATCTATTTGACATTTGTGTGGTTTTTATTTTTTTTTTAACCGCTCATGATTGGATCATGATTCAATTGCATTGCATTTCATTTGCATTGTTTCAATTGCATTGCATTTTCATTTGCATTATTTATACATTGTTTTGTATATATTGCATATCATTTTGCGTTCATTCTTACACGTTATGCATGTTGCTAACAAATATTGCGCCTGTTAAGTTTGTTTTCTTTGCAGGCACGATATTGTATGTACGGTTCATTTGAAGCTGGTACAACCAGACAAGCCGCACAGGTATTGTATCCTCCGAGTGAGACGTATCGAGAATTGCATAATTCTCTTACATCCTTTCTGCATTGTAGTGTAGTTTGGTGTATGCTAGCTTAAAACCGTCGCATGTACGCTTCATTACAGCTTTCTTTGCATGATCATAAGTTATGCTCGGCTTTGTGCATTGTCTTGCATTTTGCCCCTGCCTTCAGGCGCATACCTTGTTTGTCTTGCATGTTTGTCTAAGTCTTCGGCCTTGTCAAAAATGGGTCGTCTCTAGGCTTTGACATTCACTCCCGTCATTGTTATGACTTTCGAGTTCTATCAAAGAGGGGCAACTGTACACACCTCATTTTTTACCGTCCTCAAGACTTGGACGTCACTGTTCGAACACCCGGTGATTATCCATGTTTGTGTTTGTTTGGAGTTCCCGGAGGTCTCGGCTACGCGCCTTGCCTCAGGATCTCCGAACTCGACCGTTTAGTGTCTGGTTTTGCACCAAACACTTGTGTTTTGCCTTGGAGGGGCAGGGAATGCCTTGTGAGGTATCCCCACACATCACCGGCCATGGCTAGAGGCCACCGGCTGTTGTTTGTGTCCATCGGCCATATATTTGGCCGACCGGCACTCTTGTTGGCCGACCGGCCATCAATTTTGTCAAAATGGCAATTTTGAGCAGCCGACTACTGTTCATCTGCTTTTGCAGATATTTTTAGGACAGCTGTGTGGCATTTTGTTCCCCTCCATACACGTGTATGGAGGGATGTTCCTCTTGTAAGCTTATTGAACAAGCTTTACAAGATTGTTTGCCTATAAGAGGAGGGCTCTTCTCTTGGCTTTAGGGTTAGAGAAATTTTGGTTAGAAAAGTGTGGGAGAAGCTCTGGTTTTAGGGTTTGAGTTCCATACATAGCCTATCTCTATATCTCTCTTGTGTGTGTTCTAGGTGTAGTTGTCCTTACTATTGCACACAAACACAGAGTCTTTCACCTTCTCTTGGTTCTTGAGGGACCTGAGGTTTGTTCTTGCTGTTCTTGGCTGGATTGAAGCTCAAGGAGGCAACAAGATCATCTTTTGTGAATAGGTCTACAAGGGTGAGACACTAGTCCCTTTTATCCCCATTTTTGCATAGCTTGTTAGCCTATCTTAGAACTGTTTTTGTGCTTAGCTTATAATAAAAAAAAGTTCTATTTTTAAGCCCTCTTAATAGTTTATTTAGAGTAGGGCTGGGCAACCAACCCACCCGCCCGCACAAACCGCCTGACCCTACCCTACCCGCAGTGCTTTGGGCGGTTTCGATGTAGGTAAGCGGGCGGGTGCGGGTCAAGAAATTCACAAAAGTTCGGGTTCGGGTCGAACCCGACCCGCCCGCAACCCGCAGTTTTTTTTTTTTTTAAAGATAAAATAACTAGTTATTATTATTATTATTTTTTGCATTTTTGATAGATGGAGATAACTAGTTATTATTTTTATTTTTACATTTTGGATAAAAGTAAAATTTATTATATGGGTACTTATATAGATTATCATAATCTAATGATATTTAAATTAGTGTTACTAGTTTGACTTTTATTTATATGTATATATATATATAAAATCATTATATTCCATTAGTCTAGTAGACACAGTTAAATATGATATTTTGAATTGTCATTCTATTATCACATTATTGCATATTAAAAACTAAATAGTGAAGATTAATCCACTATTAAAATTAGTGTTACTAGTTTGACTTTTAAGGGTTTATTTTTGCATATTTAAATTAATGTTACTAGTTTGACTTTTAAGGATTTGTTTTTGCAAGCTAAGGAGGAAGATTAATCCACTATCCTCAAGTATGGTTCCATATCATCTTATCTAACATGTGGACTATTTATTATAATCATGAATTGTATATCTTGTAATTTAATTTATAACTCTTCTAAAAAAAAAAAAAGTGTTTAGAAAGTAACAAAAAATGTCAAATTTGCTTAAGTTTAAAAAAAAAAAAAAATCTAAACCGCAAACCGAACCGCACTCGCACAACCGCTGAACGCATCGCTGGCGGTTATGGTCCATTTTTCCCCAACCGCATAAGTGCGGGTCGGGTCGGTTTTGACCCGCAACCCGTCAAAACCGACCCGTGAGCAGTCCTAATTTAGAGTGTTTTGTGGTTTGGAGGTGTTAGACCCCTCCTAAGCCTTGAAAGGCCTCATTTTGTGCCATTTTTTTGTGAGCTCCGAGACTTTGGTACTTGGACCTCCTCATCACTGAAATCTTGAGAGATTTCAGTGGTAAGGATGGTGCCTTGAGGTCCCAAGAAGGAGAGGGCCACCCCCTCTCCTTGTTGTCCTTGAAAAGGGCACTTTTTGGCCTCTTGAAGGAGCATCATGTTTAAATGTTTGTTGATCATGCCATGGCTGCTTTTTATGCTTATCATGCCATGATATAACATTGTTGTGTGTTGGTTTTGGTACACCAGGTTAGCTTAACATACATGCCATGTAATGCCTTGTTGTTGCCTTAATATGCCTTAGGTTGTAAGCCCTTGTTTTAGCATGTTTTAGGCTTGACTTTGTGAAGCTTCAATGCATGTTTTTGTATGCTTTAGCTCTGTTTTAAGTTGCTTTAGTCATACTTGTCATGTATTGCATAGCCCCATTGCATTTTTGGCTTGTTGGCCTTAAGTGTGTGAATATATAGCATGCATCATCGCTTCATTTCAGTGGGTTGGGACCACTTTCCATGTAATTTCAGTCCCTAAGACATGCTTGTATACTTGTTTTGGACACCTCTTTAATGCTTTGAAAGCTTGTACTATATGCTCCATGTTTTGGCCATCGTGCATGCTTTTGAATTTGAGCCACTTAGATGCCATCTAAGGATCCCTTTTGCATGGTTAAGGACTACCTTGAACCTATTTTAAGCCTTCTTGGCCTTACGGGGCTTGGTTGGCTTAGCCATGGTTTAAGCCTCTTTGACTTGCTTCAAGTACTTGGACTATTTGCATGCTAATGTTTGTCTTGTTTGAGTTGGTTTGGCACCTCTTATAACATGATTTTCAGAGCTTATATTGCATGCCTAGTGTCCATGTTATACTCCTTTCAAGTGTGCTTAAGAGTGGCCCCTTTTGATGCTTAAGTGTTGGACCATAACATGTGCATGCGTGTATGTGTGTTTGGCCTCACCTCCTTAGCATTATGGCTACTGTTTTGGGCCTAATTAGAGCTGCCTAATTCATGTTTAAGTCCACCCTCTATTTGGTTTGCATGCTTAGTTTGCATGTTTGCTTGCATAAGTGTCTTGTATTGCCATGTTGCATCCTTAGCTTGTATGCCTAGGTTGCATTGCATCTTGCATACATGTCTTGTCCCTTGATTTAGTGATAAGGATTGGGCCTTTGATCGTTTGTGTACATTGCATTACATTTGAAATCGAAGTTGCACACTTGATTCTTTGGGCCATCACGCATGGAAATGCGTGATTGGTGGTCCGAGAATCGATGTACATCCTCCTTTGAGTCCTTAACATGATAAGGGACTTTTTTGGTGCATATATTGCTTGAATTACATTGCCATGTAAGTTCTGTCCTCTGATGCTGTAAGTTGCAGGTTCTGCAGGCAGTTTTGGCCGACCGGCATAATATAGTGCCGACCGGCCATCCATTGGTAGCCGATGGATGCATCTTGTGCCGATGGCCATATCTAGCAGCCGGTGGTAATTCTACTCAGCCGGTGGTATTCCCCAGTGTCCAAGGAAGCAATTCAGAGACTTTGGCAGTCTTCAGAGGGGCAGAGCAGGGAAAATAGAGGCAGTCTATGCATGGCAGTGCACTTCCGAGCAAGACCGAGCACGCATTGCATTGGACCCGCTTCCCAAGGCGGTTTACTGTTTTTCTTAGCTTAGTTAGTTTGTTAACTACTTAGGCAATTTGTAATATTTAATTAGCTTGTAGGTTAATTATTTGTATTATTCTTTTAGTCCCTCCGAGCGAGGGCGAATCTGTAATAAGTGTGGATGCGAGTGTGTGCATGTCTTCCAATCCCCACTTCTTTCTTCCCTTTTATTTACCCGCTTATGATGGTAGATTAGGGCATGTTTAAATTAGCATGCTTTATGCTACGCATGCGTGCATCCATACACTTGTATTGCATGCACCGAGCTTGGCGCATCATGCTAACTGCATTGGTACTTCAATTCGAAATTGAATACGTGCATCAATTAATTGCATTTCACATGCCATGATTAGGTTAGCCGAGCCTGCTCTAATTGCATCCTGTATGTGTTGTATTAGTCAAATTGACATGAACTAGGACCATGCATGTTTGCTAACTAGTTTATTGTTTTGGCACGGAGTACGATGTAAGTGTTTTCATGTTTTAGCATACCGCATGCGTGTATCGCTCATCATGACAAAGATGCTTACCATGTGGCTAATTGCTTATGTGAGATAAACTGCTTTGAATGCACTGGGTGAAGGTTGGCTTGCCTGAGTTGGAAAAACTCGTTGAAATCCGTATTTTAGCCTACTTGCAAGTAGCAAATTCCAAAGTATTTTTCAAGACAAACGGATATGCAATGCTTATTTCCAAATTAGGCAATCTATACTTGTTTGCTGTGCGCATGACATAGTAATTCTAGGCTAATAACCGGAATAAGAACACATAACGTTTTCAAAATTGGTTATCACGGTTAGTAGAGGCCGGTCTTCGGACCGGGCGAGAGGGGGTGCTCATAGCTGACCTTCCCCAATCGTACCCAAGCTCCCGAGCCGAGGCAACTTTGGTGATGACGGACACGTGGCCTTTGGCACCGAGTCAGGGTTTCCTAAATTTCCCAAAATAAAATACTTCGGTGGCGACTCTGTATCTGGCAAAGCAATCCATGTTTGGCACTTCTTTCAAAATCTGTTTTTCTCAAAAACGATTTGCCGGATTTGGACTCTTTAGTTCAGATTAAGAACCGACAACAAAA
Organism: Camellia lanceoleosa; assembly: GCA_025200525.1. NCBI lineage: Eukaryota > Viridiplantae > Streptophyta > Magnoliopsida > Ericales > Theaceae > Camellia > Camellia lanceoleosa. The sequence goes on along the minus strand of CM045768.1, from coordinate 109,105,658 downwards.
GGGAGTCCGAACTGTAGAGTGAAGCCCAAGGGCGCGTCTACAGTGTTTGATTTTGAGAACTCATTTGTTCCCAATAGTCTTGCACCCTGGCGGCAAATTAACACCAAGTCCCAAACATGATTTTTCTTCATAGACTCTATTTCTTCATCCATTGCAGAACTCCATTCTTTATTAGCAGGGGATGGGAGAGCCTCTTTGAGATTCTTAGGCTCCATCTCATCACTCGGAGCAATCATGAATGCTTCTCCTTCAATCTCAAAACGACGACGGGGTATAGCTCCACGTTTGCTTCTATACAGTTGAGAGTCTTGAGAATCCTCATCCATTGGATCTAATCCATGGGTAGGTAAATCGCTCCCATTGTCCCTAAGAGCTTGAGGGATTATTTTCTCATTCTCTACTAGGCTACTAGGTATGCCTTTAAGTAGATCCTCCATCTCATAGAGCTTTACATCTCTAGTTACCTCACATCTGCTAGGGAAATCCTCCTCTAGGAAATCCATGTCACGTGACTCAATTTCAGTTACACTTCCATCCGGATGCTCCCTAATAAACACATAGCCCTTAGAATGCTCACTATAGCAAATGAAGATACACTTCTTTCCTCTAGGGCCCAACTTCCCAAACTTATGAGAAGCGTTGTGTATGTAAACTGTTGAACCCCCAAGGCTGCAAATTGCCCATATTAGGCCTTTTGCTAGTCCGCATCATATATGGGGTGGAAGGAACTGATTTGGAGGGCACACGGTTAAGGATGTAGGCAGCAGTCAACAAAGCATCTCCCCAATAAGAAATGGGAAGATTAGCTTGCGCCATCATAGATCTAACCATGTCAAGCAATATGCGATTCCTTCTCTTCGCTACACCATTTTACTGTGGAGTCCCAGGAATTGTCAATTGCCTGATAATTCCTTTTTCCTCACAGAGCACTTTAAATTGCTCAGATAGATACTTGTGTCCCCGGTCAGTCCTTAGAGCATTAATGCTCTTGTTTGATTGATTCTCAACCTCATTAACATACCGTCTAAAGCAATCCAATGCTTCTGACTTGTGAGAAATCAAATAGACATGGCCAAAATACATGCAGTCATCTATAAATGTAATAAAATAAGGAGCTCCATGCCTTGCCCTCATATTCATTGGTCCACATATATCAGAATGAATAAGCTGTAATGGGACAGATGCCCTTTTGGCTTTCCCAAATGGTTTCCTTGTTGCCTTTCCAGCAAGACAGTGCTCACAAGTAGGCAAAGTGACTCTAGCGAGTGGGCCTAAAAGGCCTTCTCTAGCCAATCTAGTCATCCTGTCTTGCCTTATGTGGCCTAATCTAGCATGCCATCTCATAAAATCGTTATCACAAATAGATGCAATATAAGAAACAGAGCCGTTGTCATTTTTATTAAAACTAGAATCATCCACATCCAAAACTAAGAAACCATCTAAAACATAACCAAAACCATAAAAAATTGTACCCAAATAAATGCTAACACCATTATTCTCAAAACAAAAATTAAAACCAAGGCTCATCATGCTAATAACTAAAACTAAGTTTCGTCGAATATCTGAAGCATAAAGAACGTCATGAAGATACAAAGTACACCCTCGTCGCATTTCCAGCTAGTATATGCTATTGCCAAGCACCTCCACACTAGATTTGTTCCCCATGTAAATTTTTTTGCTCCCAGTAAGTACTCAGTGATACTCAACAAACCTTACTCTGTTCCTCGTGATATGGTCTGTTGCTCCTGAGTCTACAACCCAAAAATGGGAAGAATGAGCAATTAATGCTTGACTAGAAACAAAGCATTGAATGCAAGAAATTAAGTAAGGGAGTACCTTGTTCTGCTTAGGGTAATCCCAAGCGAAGTGTCCTTCTTTGTTACAATTAAAGCATGTCAGTTTAGCCTTTTCCTTCTTGCCAGCTCTCTTGTCCCTACGCTTAAAATTTCTAGCGCCATTGTGCTTTAGCACAGCTATTGCTTGCTTTTTAGGAGCTCCTTTGCTTTTCCACGCTTGAACTGAGAAGTCCTACGTGAGCTTGACTCAACCATCATAGCAGAATCATCAGACTTAGCGGCCTCTAGGCACTCAGCCTCTAGCTCCAAATGACACAATATGTCCTCGAATGTTTTCACACTCTCATTGTGCATCATGTTCTGCTTCATCTTCTCCTAAGAATTTGGCAAAGAGTGAATCACAGCTTGTACTTGTTGTTCTTGAGTCAAATTGTGCCCAACGACCGCAAGCTCACGTATCATAGCTGACATGACCCTCAAATGATGCTTCATAGAGTGATGTGCCTTTTTCTTATAAGAGTCAAACTTCATAGTCAGCCCACGTAGCTTTTCCAAAGAGGTGGCACCAAACTTTTGCTTAAGAGCTTCCCACATCTCAAATGCAGTCGGGCAATGCTCAAACTCACTAATCAAGTCATTGTGCATGCTACTCAACATGGTATCGCCTGTACACTGATCTTTGTTACTCCAAGTCTAATAGACTTCAAGATCGCGACGATGTTGAGCTGTATTGCCCTACTCAAGCTCAACCATCACTTGTTTGAGTGTGTTCAAAACTTCTTGCTCATTGAGGAGGTATTGGATCTTATGGCACCATATATCATAGTTATCGCCATCCAATATTTCTCTCCCTTAGTTAAGTCTGCCACCACTGTCTTAGCTGCCATTTCTACATATAGAGTAAAGGAATAACAAATGTGCAGGGGATATTAATGATAGCAACACAAAATTATTTTGCAGCAAAAGAATCTAAATTAAATAATGATAATATTACATGCATCTCAAGATCAAAAAATTGCATGCGCAAAAACAACCTCTCACTACTTATGGCATGTACAAAGCATGATAATTGGTTTAATTCCATACAATATCATCTTAATGTAAATTTACAATCAACTCATGCTATATTTCATTTAATAATGGAATTTAAATAAATAAAAAATAATAATCATGTTTCTCTAATCACAACATATTATAAACTCTAGGGAAAAAACAACAATATGTTGTGTTTAATATTTAGATTATGCCATAATAGAAAGTACATCACTTGTGAATTTTTCTAGAATTTTCTAGTATTTTCTAAAATTTTAAATAATTAATAAACACACATAAAATTATAAATAAATATTTTAGAATCTGGGAAAATGCAACAATCATACCAATAAATAGTAAACAATTACAGTAGTCTATAGTAAAAATTTCAACCCCAGAAACTTAGTCATGCAACATTAGAAGCATTTTAAAGCAAAAATAATGAATCATTATCTCAGAAAAAAATATTTTTTACTTTCATAAAATTTTGAAAATTTTATAGTAGATAAAAAATTTAATTCTAAGTCCAACAGTACCAACCACGCTCAAAGCAAAGCTATAACAAATTACTTATGACCATTTAAAGCAATTCTGAAATTTGTTTAAAAAAACAAACAGAGCTTTAGCATCTAGCAACCAAGTCAGCACAGAAAATGGCGTGGCTTGGCTCAATGAGCAGCGTAGCGCATGGCGCGCGCATGGACAGCACAGACGGCTCATGCATGGACCAAAAACTCAAAATGAACCCAATTTAGGGTTTGATGTTTCTTGTCATGACCCAAACCCGCCCCTAAAAGTTTGGTCCATGACCGGCCTGTACGTAGGCCTCAAAACAGAATTGTAGAATAATATTTAACCACATACGGGGCCTTAAGCGGAAACAATATCAAATAGAAGACAATATCCATTGAGCTTGTGCATACATGATGGTTTAATTGGATTTAAGCATTTAAATACATTTCCAGAGTTCAATATACATTCACAGAATTTATATAGATCTCACACCTACTTACATAAGACTTAATAGTTTATAAGACTCCCAACACAAATTAAGGCCTCAACACAGAGGCGTACCCCAGGTGGCTTGGCAAACAGGTAGACCTCAATACCATTCTAGTGTTAATCTCTGATGGCTCACCTACATAAATATACACAAAAACGGAGTGAGCAAAACTCAGTGAATAATAGTACGTGATAATCCAATAAATAACTTGAATCACAATGTATGTAAATGTAAAGAACTTATAGTTAATCTTATCCTGCAATTGTTTCCAGAACGGCCTTGGGCCCAGTCTTCAAACAGAGTGGCTTTAAGCCCTTGAACAGAGTGGCTTTAAGCCCTTGAACAGAGTGGCATTAAGCCCTTAAATAGAGTGGCATTAAGCCCAGAATGCAGAACGGCCTCAGCCCTATTCATGCATGTATGAACCCAAGAGGTGTCTCGTACGGATTCTAGGGGTGACTCACACTGTAGCACTTAGTTCCGTACAGCACTTTGTTTCATACCAGAAAATATAGATTGGCCTCAGGCCTAACAGATCGCACAGAATGGCCTCTGGCCTAACAGATCATACAGAATGGCCATAGGCCCAGATTGGCTTTAAGCCCAGTTCATGTATGTATGGATTCAAGAGGTGTCTCGCATTGCAGCACTTTGTTCCATACCAGAAATCATTAGGTCTTAAAGACCGAACAATCCACATCATGTCATAACATAGTGTAACCGAAACGGATAAACAGAAACAGAATAATCTCAGTTTCCTAAGAATACCATTATGCAATAGTACACATACGTTTCTCATGGTTTAGTTACAGATTAACACAGTTGTCTTGCGTATAACAGAGTAAGAATAGTAACTATTATAGAGAGCACATAATAATGCTAAACCTTTGCATTCATATCGTAGGTTCTGAACGACCTCGGGTCCATATGTAGCACAACAGAATTATTTCAGATTCATATGGATACACATAGCTTTTTCAATTATTCTGATTCTTCGAAGATATCCATACTCGATGACTTATAACTGAACGGCCTCAGGCCCATTAGTAGCAAAACGGTATGCTCTCATATATACACTGAAACCGTTATTCCAAAATGAACATAAGTTTCCTTTATTCATTAAGAAATGACGTAATTTACTTACGAAGAATAGAATGCTAATATTAACTATTAATCAGAATCATACAGAGGTATACACATTTGTTTAATCGTTCATATACGTTAACATAGTTAACTTGCAATTAACAGAGTGCTAATGGTAATTGTTAGTTGTAAGTAAAGCATACTACGACAGTACTACTACTCACAGTGATAGGTCTCTGACAGTAGTAGAACGATGTCCTTGTCTGGACCTACAAACACAATGCACATAGTAGATTACGAGAATAAAATCAATTTCATTCTTATTCTTTAATCAATAGCCATGGTGGTTCTAAACTCATTAATCTTCCATAGGTTATGCTCTATGCCCCAGAAAATAGGAGGCATCGATAGGAAAATGGTTCAAACGAAGAAATGGTACAAAACTAGTTGACAGAAAGTGAACAGTCATCACTAATTTGGGCATAACTTTTTCTGTATTTAGAATTTAGGAGTGAGACCACCACCATTGGAAACTAGACTTCCGGGACTTGATTTTAGGCTCAAGAATCACTCAAAACGGAGTCCGGAGGCAAAAGATATGCTTATTTAAAGTTGGCTAAACAGAGCTGTCTCCCACACGTGCGGGAAACAGGGCCACACGTGCGGCTCTGGGCAGTTTGGAGTCCGAATATGGCTCTTTTTTCTCAAACACTTGGTTTTTCCATTCTTAAGCTTGGTTTCTAATATACATCACTTAAAAAAACATGAAAAATTGCCCCATAACATGATAAATTAACATCAACTAAGTGTAATTTCATTTCTAACAAATCAATCTTTCATGATTTTCAAGGTTCTTAGAACACAAGCCACAACCCACAATTTCACTTAATTCTTGCTGGATTTTATTCTTTGGACAATTCTAAAGTGCATTTCATATGGTATCCATAAGATTGAGCCCCCAATCATAAACAAAACCATAGAACCCAAGTTCTTATTCCTTAAATTGAATTCAATTAAATACATACTTAGAACCTTAACTCAAATGGTCTCAAATCTTTCCATATCATCATGATTCCATGAAATTGATGTCTTAAACACAAGGATTCAAGATAAATTATCATACCTTAGTTCAATCTTTGTCTTCCTCTTAATTCTCCTCCATTTCCTTAAGCCTCCATGGTTGAATTCCCTTCTCTTTCTTCAATTCCTTTCAATCATCTTCAAACCCCCATGATTGTTAAGCTTTTTCTCAAGAATTTTGGTCTCTCTTCTCTTTTTCTCTCTCACGGTTCTCTTCTTTCTCTTCTCTCTCTTTTTAGATATTTTTAGGCTCCCAAAGATGAAACCAACCACTCAAAGGCACACTTATACATATAAATGAACACACACAGGACTTAACACAATATGGGGAGCCAAACGTGGCCTTACGAATTGCACGAAATCAAGTTTCAATTAAAGTTCCCAAGTGACTCTAAAAATTATGCTGATCTTAAATATGTCATCTGTTTTGGTTTTTGAAGCCTCTAAGGCCTTCAATTTGCAGTATAAAATTAACCACCCAAACATGCATTAACGAATCAGACAAATTAGATTTCCAATTACTTTTCCCAGATAGTTTTAAAAAATTTCATTAACATACCCAAGTACTCGATTTTGATTTCTGAACCTGTAAAGGTCGGTAATTTCAATTTTAAAGCCGTGACCCAACAGATAATGCTTTCATTCAAACAGATATCATTAAATTAAAAAGGCATTAACCCACAAGGGCATAAGGGTAATTTCAGATACGGATTTTGGGGTCGTTACATTTCTCATCAACCGTAAGGTCCAAATCTAACAAATAATATATGGTTTTGAAACAAGGATTCTAAATATGTAAGATTTGTAGACTGAAATTAAAGCATGTAAAACCATAATGCAAACAAATTTTCAAGAATACAAAATGTATCTTCATTTTTTTTGAAATCTAATCGTTGGATTTTCATGAAATTTTGCAGATATGTTCTACATGAAATGTACTATAACATACATGAATTTCAGGTTGATCGGAGAAAGTTTGAAAAAAACATTAATTTTCATGCATATATCATGTATATATATATTAATAATTATATACATATTTTAATGCATAAAAATGAGCACGAAAATGCCCCATAAGTTGCTCTGATACCAATGTAAGATACAAATAACGCAACGGGTAAAAAGATTCAAATCATACCTTATGTGATAGTGTAATAACCCGACCCTCGCACATGATTTCTGTTATATTTTCAGTCCTCAATTGATACTATTAAATACTTGTTGCGAAATCCTATGGAAAGTTATGAATAAGTAAGTGAAAGCTATGGTTATAGATGCCTATCTGTCTCACAAGAAACCTATCTGTCACAATTAACACACTAGAGTCAAGAATTTGAAGCCTTAATGATTTAATTATCAGAAATTGAGACTATATTTGAGATCCTCATAATTTTTAAGTAATTTTAAGTATGCTCGTGAAATTTTAATTTTGGAATGATTAAACGATTCATTTTTGTCCTTATGTGCTTAGTTAAGACTTTATATATACTTGAGTCTTATTGATGTTTGGGGCAAAACGGAGCATCTTTTTGGGAGGAACTAAGGGTGTGAGAGAAGAGAAAAGAAGAACAAAGAAGAGGTTCAAAAGGAAGGAAATTGAGGAAATTAGGAGATCAACCTTAAGGTATGTTCAATTTTGTATATCTATGAGAATCATTATTTCAATTGTGAAGAAGAGTTGTTGTATTTTATGTTGATGATGTAGGGTTTCTCAATGATTGTTTACTTTGGCACTTAACTTAAGTGTTGTATGAATTTACACTTAAATCCTTGGTTTTATGTTATCATTTCATGGAAACATGATTAGGCCATGGGATATACATGTTGAATATGAATGGAGAGTTTGAGGAGGAAGAGATGACTTGGTGAAGCCTTTAAACTAACTCAAATTGTTATAATCAAGCTCTAATCTATGCTATGGTATTGTTGAGTTGACATGTTGTATGAATTTTGCCCTAGATTGCATGAAAAATGAGTTTGGGTTGCTGAATTTTGGATTGAAATCGTCAATTTGTTGTCGGGAAAATGCATCTCTCGGTTCCTCGAATTACCTCAGACGCCGAAAGGAGGAAATGTACGCCGAGCGAAATACCGACCTCTCAAAGATTTTTGGATACCATGACAATCTGAGGACCTTCAAAGTGTATTATTCAGTTTTACGTGCTTATTCCTTTGGTATTTTTAGAATATTTTTCTGATGATCTTAGAATGGTTATAAATGCATATGAAATGTAAGGATTCAAGAAATAAAGTAAGAAAGAAAAGGAAACTAATGTGCAAGTTTAAGACACACTTCAGGAGGAAGTAACACGCCATCTCAATACAGTGAGTAGTAATACCTCTTCACATGTTATACAGTTATGTCCATGTATCAAAGCAAATATGTTCAGGTTCCAAGCATGTGTTCAACGTAGGCTAAATTAATGTTAATGTTAATGTCCATGTAAAGTATGTAAAGATTGCAAGGGCTTAATGCCACATGTTTCCAAGGGCCATAGTGCCATTTTCAAGGGCCATAGTGCCAACAAGTTTACAAGGGCTATATGCCACTTCCAAGGGCATCATGCCACTTTCAAGGGCCGAAGTGCCAACATGTTACTAAGGGCTTTACGCCACATCTTCAAGGGCCTCGTGCCACCACTTCCAAGGGCTTATAGCCACCAAGTTATGTTATAAGCTTGGGCCTAAGGCCATTATATATGTGACACAGAATCAGACTCACGTATTGATACGTAATATGATCAAGTTAACAGAATTTTATTTATGTATTATTACTCACTGAGCTCAACTCACTCTCAGTTATGTCTGTTTCTGTAGGTCATTCAGCAGGTGGTCAATCCTAACTCAGGATGCCGTTTTCCTTGGTCAACCATTACGTGTCCAGGCACTAACCCAAACTACTTATGTTGATGAAACCGTGGAGATGTTTGCTTATCTTTTGCGTGCCATCCAAGTTCTTGTATATAACTTTTGTGGTCTTTTATCTATGCCCGTTTGGGCTGGGACTGTAATATGTGTGGTTGTAACCAATGTTTCAAGGACATAGTTTCCCACTTTACTAACTTATGAGAATGTTTACGTTTTTTATTTGAGATCCTGGCATGCTAACAGTAGCTCAATGGAATGTCTCTGGTATTTATATCATATTACTACTTTATGCTTCCGATAAGGCCCCGTTTGTTATATATTTATATATCAGGTTTGTTGTCCGTTTATGCTTAGGTCATGCCCAAACTTTTAGGGGCAGGTTTGGGGTGTGACAAGTGGTATCAGAGCACGAGTTGCTATCTCACACACGGGTCCATTGAGCTTAGGGTGTCTAGAAAGCTTTAGGCATTTGCATGACATCCTGAAAGTATATGAGAGAGTGATGGCAACGTTACGTAAACTCTGATAGTGCTAACAATTTTAAATTAGATTTCAGATATCATTATTTGTTGTGCAGAAATGGTGAGAACAAAAGACGCCACTTCAAAGACGATTGATAGGATGGAGAGAATGATTATGGAGATGGCCGAGACTTTACGACAATCAAGAAGAACAACCACCACCACCGATACCTCCACCGTAGCACCAGATACGTCAAGACCGGACTATTACCCTTACCAAAGAGTTTAAAAAGATGAAACCTTCAAGGGAGGAATAGAACCGATGAAAGCGAGGCCCGGTGTTGGGCATAGAGAAATTATTTGAAGTTTTCAAGCTCAAAAGTGCAATTGGTCGCTTTCACCCTAGAAGATGAAGCACGAGGTGGTGGATGCTCACGAGAACGACCCATCCTAGGGCTTGGGTTTTATGATAAATACTTCTCAAAGCATGCGGATAAAAGGTGACGGAATTTGAGACTCTCGTACAAGGGAGCAAGACTGCTATGAATATGAGGCCCAATTTATGAGCTAGCTTTATGGTGGACACGGATTACAAAAAGGCACGAAAGTTTGAAGGGGATTACGAGGAGCAATCGATCGTGTCAATATGCTAAAGTTGCCTACTTATGTAGAAGTTTTGGAGAGGGTCATAGCCGAGGGAAATCTAGTGGAAGGGAAAAAGGCAAAACAATCAATGGTCAAAGGGAGTGATTACTCCACCAAATAAGAAACAAAATTCGGGCATAAACGCTTCGCCTCCTAATCGTGGTGCGATCCCTACTTGTTCAATGGGAGGAGACATCGGGGTATGCCAATGGAAGTCCGGAGCTTGTTATCATTGTGGCAAAACGGGTCATTTGATCAAGGATTGCCCCCAAAGAATTCAACGGAAAGGCACATTAGTTCGGGTCTACACCAACTATGAACACCAAGGTACCGTGAAACCTAACAACAACAAAGACACAAAGAAGACAAGGAGTGTTTGCATTGGTTCCAGGGACGAATGCAACAACAGTGGTGTCAGGTACATTTATGGTTCATGGTCATTCCGCTTCTGTCTTATTTGATTCCGGATCTACTCATTCTTATGTGTCAAAATTGTTTGCACCAAACTTAGATAAACCTGAAAACAATTTGTCTTATCTGTTGTGCATATCTACACCCTTGGGAGATTCTATGTTTTGTACTTCAGTTTACTTTAATTGTGAACTTGAACTTGGGGATATTCGGGTATATGCCAACTTGCTACCCCTTGACATGACTCATTTTGATATCATTCTGGGAATGGATTGGTTAAGCGAGAATGGTGCAACTATCAATTGTTTGACTAAACAGATCAGTTTCCACCCCCCGGGCCAACCAGAGTCTATGGTTCAGGGACAGGAAGTGACCTCCCCACCTTACCTGATTTCTGCGGCAAAGGCGTGTAAATTGATTCAAAAGGGGTGTCAGGGATACTTGTGCAGTATTTTGGAAGACCAAGTGGTGAATGAAGATGTCAACAAAATTTCAGTGGTTTGTGAATTTCCGGACGTTTTTCTCAAGAGTTGCTGTGGCGCTTGATAGACCGGGAAATTGAATTTATAATTGAAGTGGTACTGAACTCAACCCATTTCAAAGACTCAGATAGAATGTCGCCATTGAAATGAAGGAATTAAAACCGCAATTGCAAGATCTATTAGACAAGGGATTCATCCGCCCAAGTGTATCACCGTAAGCGCCGTTTTGTTTGTTAAGAAGAAGGACGAACACTCTCGCTTTTGTATTGATTATAGGAACCAATAAAGTTACCATCAAGAACAAGTATCCATTACCAAGGATCGATGACCTTTTGATCGCCTTCAGGAGCATGTGTCTTCTCCAAGATCGATCTACGGTCCGCTACCATCAATTAAAAGTTAAGGCCGAGGATGTTGAGAAAAACCCGGTATGGTCATTTTGAATTTTTGGTTATGCCCTTTGAGTCACTAATGCTTTTATGGATTTAATGAACCGTGTTTTCAAGCCCTATTTGGATGATTTTGTAGTGGTCTTCATTGACGATATTCTCATCTACTCAAGGGATGTAAAAGCTCATGAGACTCATCTTCGATTGATACTTCAAACCCTTCGAGAAAAGAAATTGTATGCAAAGCTGAAGAAATGTGAATTTTGGCTACAAGAGGTGGCATTTCTGGGGCATATTATCACGAAGGAAGGAGTTTCATGACCCATACAAGATTGAGGCAATCATAAAGTGGCCGACTACAAATGTGACCGGGCGCGAGTTTTATGGGGTTGGGTTATTATCGGAGATTTGTTCAAGATTTTTCAAAATTGCCGTACTTACACAACTGACACAAAAGGGGGTTGCATTCGAATGGTCAGAAGAACGGGAATTCGCTTTCCAAGAATTGAAGACAAGGTTGACAACAGCACCAGTTTTAGCCCTACCATCCTAATGAGGGATTTGTAATTTGACGCCGCACAAAGGGCTTGGTTGTGTCGATGCAACATGGAAGAGTCATCGCTATGCTTCTCAGCTTGAAACCCCACGAGAAGAATTATCCCACACATGATCTCGAGCTAGCAAATGTAGTTTTTGCTTTGAAGATATGGAGACATTATGGCACTAAAGTCTATATCGATCACAAGAGTCTTAAGTACTTTACTCGTAAAGAGTTGAACATATGGTTGGAATTACTTAAAGACTACGATCTACAGATCTTACCATCCCGTAAAGCCAACATGGTTGCAGATGCTCTTAGTCGGAAAAATATGGGAGGTATGGCAAGTATGGTGACAGAGCAAAAGGAATTAGTGATTGAATTAGAGAAAATGGAACTGAGTTTGTGTTGTATGGTCAAAAGCTTTAGTGGCAAGAAGGGTCGCCCAACCCACCTTGCTTGAAGAAATGAAGGTGCACCAAATGGAAGATGACACTTTGAGGAAGATATATGATGAGTTAAAAACAAAACCAAAACTGGATTTCACGGAGGTTCAAGGCTCAAGTTTCAAAACCGAATATGTGTTCCCAATGTGATGAATTTTGCTTAAGGTCGATGGAAGATGCACACGCCGAGGTTTATGATGCACAATGTACCGAGACTTGAAGCAAAATTTTTGGTGGCCAAGTATGAAGAAAGAGATCGCAGAATATGTCGCCAAGTGCCTACAATGCCGAAAGCGGAGCATCAAAAAATCTCTTCCCATTCAGTGGAAATGGGAGCATTTGACTATGGATTTTGTTATGGGTTACCTCGACTTGGTATGAATTCAATTTGGGTCATTGTAGACCGACTAACTAAGTCCGCCCACTTCTTACCGTGAAAACTCAAGATAATGCGCATAAATTGGCGTAAATTTATGTGAATGAAATTGTGAAGCTTCATGGTGTTATCCTAAGTTTGTTTCCAAATTCGCAGAGTTTACAAGAAGCACGGGGACAGACTTAAAATTTAGGCTTTTCACCCCTGCATCGATGGTCAATCCGAGAGAACAATCCAAACGCTAGAAGATATGCTTCGATGTGTGTGTTGGATTTTCAAGGAAGTTGGGAAACTCACTTGCCGTTGATAGAATTTGCATACAACAATAGCTACCACTGAGTATAGATATGGCACCTTATGAGGCTCAGATGGAAGACCATGTCGTTCTCTGAAATTTGAAGTTAGGATAAATCAGGGCTGAAATTATTCAATTGACAATGTAAAAGGTTCGAGTTATTCGAGAAAGGTTGAAAGCTCAAAGTAGGCGTAAAAGCTATGCAGATAATCTGGCGAGGATTTGCAATTTGAAGTTGACACGCTTTTGTGAAAGTCACCGATGAAAGGACATCCAAGATTTGGGAAGAAGGGTAAGTTGACGCCGCTATGTTGGTCCCTTTCAGATTCGAGAGAATTGGTCCAATTGCCCTTCCACCACATATGAGTCAAGTGCATAACGTGTTTCATGTCTCTATGCTTCGTGGATACCTTCCACATGTTATTGATTACCATCGATTGAATTGATGACAAGTTGAGTTACGAAGAAAACCACCGCATTTTGGACCGACAGTAAAACAATTACGAAACCGTGAAATTTCCATGGTAAAGGTTGAGTGGCAAGAACATTATGGAACCGACGCAACATGGGAAAGAGAGGAAGAAATGCAACATCAATACCCACACTGTTTAATCCTAGTAACACAAGTTTGGAGGACCAAACTTATTTAAGGCGAGTGTAATAACCCGACCTCGCAAATGATTTATATTTTCCCTCAATTGATACTATTAAATACTTGTTGTAAATGCTATGGAAAGTTATGAATAAGTAAGTGAAAGCTATGGTTATAGATGCCTATCTGTCTCACAAGAAACCTATCTGTCACAATTAACACACTAGAGTCAAGAATTTGAAGCCTTAATGATTTAATTATCAGAAATTGAGACTATATTTGAGATCCTCATAATTTTTAAGTAATTTTAAGTATGCTCGTGAAATTTTAATTTTGGAATGATTAAACGATTCAGTTTTGTCCTTATGTGCTTAGTTAAGACTTTATATATACTTGAGTCTTATTGATGTTTGGGGCAAAACGTGGAGCATCTTTTGGGAGGAACTAAGGGTGTGAGAGAAGAGAAAAGAAGAACAAAGAAGAGGTTCAAAAGGAAGGAAATTGAGGGGAAATTAGGAGATCAAACTTAAGGTATGTTCAATTTTATATATCTATGAGAATCATTATTTCAATTGTGAAGAAGAGTTGTTGTATTTTATGTTGATGATGTAGGGTTTCTCAATGATTGTTTACTTTGGCACTTAAATTAAGTGTTGTATGAATTTACACTTAAATCCTTGGTTTTATGTTATCATTTCATGGAAACATGATAGGGCCATGGGATATACATGTTGAATATGAATGGAGAGTGGGATTTGAGGAAGAGATGACTTGGTGAAGCCTTTAAACTAACTCAAATTGTTATAATCAAGCTCTAATCTATGCTATGGCATTGTTGAGTTGACATGTTGCATGAATTTTGCCCTAGATTGCATGAAAAATGAGTTTGGGTTGCTGAATTTTGGATTGAAATCGGCGGAAAATGCATCTCTCGGTTCCTCGAATTACCAGACGCCGAAAGGAGGAAATGTACGCCGAGTAAATACCAATTCTCAAAGATTTTTGGATACGCCGAAGCGACAATCTGCGCCCGCGCGAGGACTGCTTCAAAGTGTATTATTCAGTTTTACGTGCTTATTCCTCTGGTATTTTTAGAATATTTTTCTGATGATCTTAGAATGGTTATAAATGCATATGAAATGTAAGGATTCAAGAAATAAAGTAAGAAAGAAAAGGAAACTAATGTGCAAGTTTAACTGCACACTTCGGAGGAAGTAACACGCCATCTCAATACAAAGGAGTAGTAATACCTCTTCACATGTTATACAGTTATGTCCATGTATCAAAGCAAATATGTTCATGTTCCAAGCATGTGTTCAACGTAGGCTAAATTAATGTTAATGTTAATGTCCATGTAAAGTATGTAAAGATTGCAAGGGCTTAATGCCACATGTTTCCAAGGGCCATAGTGCCATTTTCAAGGGCCATAGTGCCATTTTCAAGGGCCATAGTGCCAACAAGTTTACAAGGGCTATATGCCACTTCCAAGGGCATCATGCCACTTTCAAGGGCCGAAGTGCCAACATGTTACTAAGGGCTTTACGCCACATCTTCAAGGGCCTCGTACCACTTCCAAGGGCTTATAGCCACCAAGTTATGTTATAAGCTTGGGCCTAAGGCCATTATATATGTGACGTACGTAATCGACTCACGTATTGATACGTAATATGATCTGCTAATGTAATTTTATTTATGTATTATTACTCGAGCTCAACTCACTCTCGCTATGTCCAGAGGTCATTCAGCAGGTGGTCAATCCTAACTCAGGATGCCGTTTTCCTTGGTCAACCATTACGTGTCCAGGCACTAACCCAAACTACTTATGTTGATGAAACCGTGGAGATGTTTGCTTATCTGTTGCGTGCCATCCAAGTTCTTGTATATAACTTTTGTGGTCTTTTATCTATGCCCGGAATATGTGTGGTTGTAACCAATGTTTCAAGGACATAGTTTCCCACTTTACTAACTTATGAGAATGTTTACGTTTTTTATTTGAGATCCTGGCATGCTAACAGTAGCTCAATGGAATGTCTCTGGTATTTATATCATATTACTACTTTATGCTTCCGATAAGGCCCCGTTTGTTATATATTTATATATCAGGTTTGTTGTCCGTTTATGCTTAGGTCATGCCCAAACTTTTAGGGGCAGGTTTGGGGTGTGACAGATAGAATCCGAAACAAAGAACCTTGTGGGTAAATTAGGGATGGGCGTAGATCGATTGCAGCCACAAAACCTCCAATCCGCCATCTGTCCGCCAAATTGGTGGATTAGAGAAAATCAATCTACATCCGTCCGCTAATCCGGCAGATGCGGATTTGGTAGATTGGCGGATGGATACGAATCGGTTTGGCGGTTTGAAATTTTACAAATTTTCAAAAAAAAAAAAAAAAAAAAAACTAGTCTTAAAACAGGACGAACACACGCACGCGCGCGCACACACACACACACACATATATATATATACATCAAACCCTCTCACGCTACATAAAGACAAAGATTCTCAAAAGATCAACTCAATATACGATCTCAGAGGCGGAAATTACTCAGAGGTCGATTACTCAATATACGAAGATTCTCAACATATATACAGAGAGAGGTATCTGTAAATCTTCTATTTAGAGAGAGAGAGAGAGAGAGAGAGAGAGAGAGAGAGAGAGAGAGAGAGAAAGGGAGAGATACCTTAGTGTAGATCGGTCACAGTTCAGTGCAAATCGATCGCCATTTAGAAGTGTAGATTGTCGATCGTTCAGTGTAGATCATCGGCCGGAGGTTACTGTCGGACGATAGGTAAGGTAGAGAGAGAGAGAGAGAAAGAGAGTGTGTGTGTGTGTGTGTGTGTGTCTCAACATGTGTGTTGTTGTGTTTGTTTGTTGGGTCTACGAAGAAATTAGGGCAAATTCTAAAGAAAAGGGGCCTGAGGCGTGTAATAAAATTGGGGAAAAAAAAAAAGAGTCGCAGGGGGTTCGGGTTTGCTGGGTAAAATGACGGATCACCCACCACCTGACCCGAACTCGAGAAACCTGAAAAATTGGGCCCACACCCATCTGCTGCATGCCTCGTATACATTCATTGGAGGTCGGGTTGGGTTAGGTCGAGCAATTCTGGCGGGTCAATGGATCCACTACACAGCCCTAGGGTAAATCATCTGCTTCATGACCACGAACTAAGAACACCCAGCAATGGAGTGATACCACAGTATGAGTATCACCCACATTAGTCACAGTGCAAAGGCTTGATCGTTATTCTAATGGAAGAGAGTTAGATAAAGAGCATGAGAAAAATTCATTCATTATTTGATTCATCCCACATCCCATATATCGTATCTGATATATAGGCTGACCATCTAACCATCTATCCATATAACTTGATAAGATATGATAGATATAGATAATGATAGTGGGTTATCCAAATAGGATAGATAATAATTCAAATTCAAATTACATGGGTAATTAATGGGTCATGGGTTATGCCACATGGGCGCCCAAATCCGTGTCCAATACCCCAATCCAATTTCCAATAGGAAGGAACTGATAAGAGGAACTCACAAAGAATGTGCTCAGAAATCCATAATGGAGTCTGATCACAAGGTTTGAAAGTATGTAAAGTTCACAGAAAAATTCCTCAAGTCCAAACGCCATAAAACAGAGAGTGTTATTAGGCACATCCTCAACCAGTCTCTCTTCCACATCTACCACCAAAAAAAAAGGGGTCTTATTCAAGGTCACCTATTGAATAAAAATTTATAGTCTAGATATAACATGATCACTCACCTCATCGGTATGACTCACATGTGTGACATTTTGTTTTCAAGGTTGCTTGAGCGAGGGAACTGTCGCTCGAGCGTAGAATCGTTGCTCCTAGAATCTAGCTAAATTGTAGGCGTGCTCGCTTGAGCGAGGAAAGCCTCACTCGAGCGTGGAATGCTAGCTTCTAGAAGTTTCATTGTAGCGCTGCAAAACTTCTGAGGATTCTCTTTCTCTGCTCAAGCAAAGAAGTTGTCGCTCGAACGAGGCCTCTTGATTGTGTCTGGTCACTTGAGCATAGGAAGTCTTGCTCGAGCGAGGGTCGCGATATCAGCTTTTTAAACACAGCGATTCTAGATCATTCTCCCACATTTCTTTTTCTATTCTCCATCTCCTCTCCCTCTCTCTTTGAAACCCTAAATTTCTACCATCAAATACCTCTCATACACTTGAAATCCACCCAAAATCGTTTGCTAGGGGTAATGAACACTTGAAGAGTGTCATTATCAACCGATTGGATTGTGGGTTTACGATAGATCCATGAAGGAGCTTGGATATTTGGCTTGATAGTTGAGGTATGTCTTCAATATTAAAGAGATTTATGGTATTTAATGTGATTTGTGAACTAATTGAAGGTTTTGTGTGATCAAACCCATATTTCTATATTTACTCCTTTGTCTATCAAATTGTTTGAAATCTCTTATTTCTTTCTTTCTAATATGAATATAAGTGTGGTTGAGAAGCTACATTGGTGACAAGGAATGAGAACCCCCAAATTTGATAAAGCCCTAAGTTCCCAATTGGATAGAAATTACTTAATATAATGAAATTTTCTCTTGATTCTTGGAAATTGATGATTAATGAAGAGATGAAATGTAGGTATTGATGTGGTTAAAGAAATGGTGACTTGAATGTTATTGTTCCTTGAGTTTTATGTGTTGTTTATCTATGATGAGGCTTGATGTTCAATTGTGGGATTGAGATGTGATTTAATTGTTAAGCATGCATGAATCCATGTGTGTGTCGGTGATGAGTAAAGGTGGTGTTGTGTTAGTACCCGCGCGGGGAATTTAAAAAGGTGCCCAAATGCCCTGTCTAGGCTTATCGTTGGACGAATGTGGGAAAAGCTTTTTGGGTATCCACATAGTCCCACCGTATAGTAGCCGGCAAATGTAGGGGTTGTCTTTAAAAGTAAAGGTTGTTCTAAATTGGACTCATGTAGAGAAAAGTGTGGTTTGGTTTCTTTGATTGTAGATGCTTAATTGATGTACACGATGGCATGAGTTGCATTTGCCACATTATATTATAGTGTTTCATTATGAATTGTTGACGATTTTCTATGAAAGTGAATTTTATTATAATGTTTTATCACATTGATGCAATAATCTTGTTCAAAGGATTAGACACCTGGATAAATGTATTCCTACTGGGCATATAGCTCATTCCCATTTTATTTTTTAGGAGTTGATGAAAGTCAACCTCATTGAAGGATTGGTTCAAGCACTAGTTCCATCTTATTTTGGGGAATTAATTGAAGTCAAGAGCATTTTAGTTGTTTTGTATTTGTTTTGGGATCATGTAACTGAACTTCATATGTATTTTGTGATGTTGTACGCCCAAGGGGCTTATGTTTTGTTGAGTTATCTAGTTTATTGAACTGAGTGTTGTATTTCGAACAATGTGGAAGTGTCTAATTGAATTGTAATCACCAACCCTTAGTTCAATGAAAAAGATGACCTTTTTGGGATTTCATGATCATGTCATTAGCATATTTTACGGTGTGATTTACTGGGGCATTACAAATTGGTATAAGAGCAATAGGCTAGAATACTTTGGGCTCATAGGAAGTGACGTTTGTCGCAATAGGGTCCTTAGGCCAAGACAGAATGCTTAGGATATTTTGTGTGTTATGTGTCTTTATGTGATTATATGGATGTGGGGTTAGACTCCTAGGATGTGGCTATGCCCGTTGCATTCATCGAAATCCTATTGGAAAGGCACTTGATCACTGTTCTTTTTATTTAGAGGTCCTTGATTGCTATGGAATTAGCTAGTATCTAGGGAGGATGACTCATGTGTGTTTCTATGTGAATGTTGAGTATTTGTTTGAATTATTTAATGTGTAAGAGTGTGAGATTTGCAAGGGAAATGAAAGTGAGGGTTGAATATGGAGCACTTAGGTGCGGAAAATTGTTATTGAATTTAACATTGTCCCTATTTCTTATAGATGTCTAGGCGCGCTAGAGCTCGGGGTAGACCCCATCAGGATGGCAAGAACATCCCAGCTCAACCTGAGATCCCTTGGCAAGAGGAAGGAGTGGGTCAAAACAACATACCCACTCCACCGACCCAAGAAGCTATGGGGGTTTTGGCTAGGGAAATGGCAAGGGCTTTACCGGAGTCCATGGAAATATTGAGAGTTGAACAAGCGGGTAGGACCATTAAGGGGGAAACAAGAGCTTCCTTTTTGAAAAAGGAGTTCTTTCGTTCCAATCCTGCCGAGTATAGTGGCGAGCCCGATCCAATGAAAGCTGACGAGTGGTTGGAGCAAATAGTCAAATCTTTTAAGATCTTAGATATCCGAGAACATGAGTTGTGAGTGGCTGTAGACACCCCATTTTTGACCGTCCTCGAGACTTGGACATCACCGCTCGAACACCCGGTGATTATCCATGTTTGTGTTCGTTTTGAGTTCCCGGAGGTCCCGACTGCGCGCCGTGCCTCAGGATCTCTTAACCGGTTTGTTCTGTGCTTGGTTTTCCACCAAGACTTGTGTGTGTTTGCATTTGAGGGTAGGGGAAGGCTTGTTAGCCCTCCCTAGAACCCACCGGCTGCCTCATACCTCCACCGGCTATCCCTTGTAGCCATCGGCACTATTTTATTCAAATCCTTGGCCGATCGGCACTACATGATGCCGGCCGGCACCTTTTTGTGCCGGTGGCTGGTTTTGCCGGTGACCCTTCGAACCCCCTCGGGATGGTGCATGCCACCGTGTGCTTGGATTACACCATCACCCTCCCCTGCATAACATTGCACCCTTTGCCCTTTTGAACCCCCTTGAACCTTCTAGAAGCTTGAACCCTTGGCCAAGCTTCTTGGAGAAGCTTGGCCAGCTGTCTTGGCTTCCCTTGGAAGCTAGAAACCCTTTGCACCCTTTGAACCTTTTTGGTCTTGCTTAGCCATTAAGTTTAGAGCCTTTGGTTGCCTATATAAGGACCATTCATCTCCATTGCTCAAGGGTTAGAGATTTTAGGTCAAGAACCAGAGAATATACATACATTCTCTGATATATATATCCATATATATCTATATCTCCCCTCCTCTCCTCTTGTGTGTGTGTTTTAGGCCCTAAATAGTGTGTTTTACCTCACTTTTGCACCATTACACACACTATTACACCTAGCTCCGAGATTGGAAGACTTGGAGGTTTGTTTTGAGTGATTTTGGACTAGTTTTGATCACTTGGAGAGGGCTGGACCACCTGTTCTTCATTGGTTCTTCAAGGGTGAGCTTTTCACTTTAGTTTCCCCGTTCTTGCAACTCATTTCTACCCTCTTTACTTTGTGTTTTTGGATTTGTGTTTGACATAAAAAAGTCTTGTTTTTACTTGTTCTTGAACTTTCATTAAGGTCATTTTATGGTTTGAGTTAAGACTCATCACTTTAAGCCTTGTTTGGCCCTCTTTGGTGTCTTTTTCTTAGGCCTTCTTGTTTTGGTGTTCTTGAATTTCCCCACCACTGAAACCCGGTGGTTTTTCATTGTTGAGGATGATATTTTCGAGCCTCATCTAAGGGAGAGACACCCCTCTCCCTTTGGTCCTTTGGTTGGCCTTTGTTTTGACTTATGGCATAGCATGTGTGCATGTTTGCATTTGGCTTCATTTCAGGGTTTTGGGGCTGTTTTAGGTCATGTTTGATCTCTGTTTTTGGTTGGAATTGTAGCCTCTAACATGCTTCTCATACCTCCTTTGAAATGCTCTCTTGTATGCCATGTTTTGAGGTTGTGACTCTTGCATGCTTAGGCTTAGTTTCATGACGATATTAGTATTGTTTTGCCATGTAATAGGGCTGAGCCATTGTTTTGGACACCCTTGGTATGCTTGTGGTGCATTCCTTGCATTTTAGGCTTGTAAGCCTTGCTTGTATGGAGCTCTAGCATGTATAGTTTGTTTTGATCTAATGATTTGGCATCATTATAGGTGGTATTTCAGTCCCTATTCCATGTTCAAAACCTCCATTTATCATCTCCTTCATGCTTTAGAATGTTGGTCTTTTAT
This sequence comes from Camellia lanceoleosa, assembly GCA_025200525.1. Lineage (NCBI taxonomy): Eukaryota > Viridiplantae > Streptophyta > Magnoliopsida > Ericales > Theaceae > Camellia > Camellia lanceoleosa. The sequence continues at coordinate 109,084,139 of CM045768.1, read as the reverse complement.
GCCTTAAAAAGAGCATTGTGCATGCTTACATGATAAGTGTATTTTTGGGGGTGCCATGAGGATTTGGGTGTCATTCCACATGCTTAAAATCTGTTTTTGTTTGTTGAATGCATGCCATGAGTGGTTGTATGAATGATGTCAAATTACTCTCTTTGGTGTCCTAGACTTGGGCCCATTGAATAGCATGCTTGTGAGGCATTTTGATCATGTTGAGAGGCTTGTTTTGCCACTGTTTTTGGGAGTTCGAGGGCTGTCCTTTATGGCTTAAGTCCATTGTTGCATGCTTACTTCATGATTGTTGCTTGCTTGGTCAATGTAGCCTTGAATGTATGCTTGTTAGTTCCGTGTTTAATTGGCCCATCTTGCATGCCATTGGTATCCTACATACTTTAGCTCTTTGCATGCTTAATATGACAGGTTGCATTGCATTTGAGCCTTGCTTGCATACTTGCATCTCATAGCTTGGTTTGGGGTTGTCAAGTTGCCTAGGATTGAGGGGAGTTCACATTTCAAGTGGTGTAACTCACCTCAATCCTTGGTCACTAAGGCCCTTGATCTTCATATGATAGGGACTTAGCCTTCATTTGTTGTGTTGCATGCATATTTACATTAAAATGAGCAATCTTGGTTCCTTAGGCTATCATGCATCAAATGCACAATTGATAGCCCTAGAACCAAGAGCCACACCCCTTGAGTCCCTTAACATGATAGGAGGTGTTGGACATGCTCACATTTGCCCAAAAACCATGCCTATGCATTGTCAGTTGTCGCCGCCGCCATCCGTCTGGTGTAGAACTTTCGCCGACCGCGTAATAGTGCCGACCGGCACTATTTTTGTGCCGATAATTACTAAGTGCAATGGTACATCAGAAGAAGCCGATGACTACACCGCTTAGCCGGGTGGGGCATTTCTGCACCACTTGGGAGGTATTCGATTTTGGGAATTTTTGGAGAGGCAGACAAGAAAATGTCGCAATGCCATGGCATAGGTTTTCCCAAGTAGTCGCGACGAGCATGCATCATTCACAAGATTCCGATAAGGGCCGAGGCTCCATTTATTTTATTTGTTTAATTTAATTTTGGTAATTAGAATTTGTAATAATTTATTTATTCATTTCTTTTCTTCTCTCAGATTATTTATTTGTTCGGTCCCTCCGAGTGAGGGCAAAATGTAATAAGTGTGGGTGAGTGTGATGCATGTCTTCCAACCCCGCTTCTTTCTAACCCTTTTATTTACCCGCCATGGTAGATTAGGCATTTTAAATTAGCATACCTTATGCAATGCATGCGTGCATCCATGCATTTGTTTACATGCACCTGCTCGGACATCATCCAAACTGCATTGCAATTTCCAAATTCCAAAATTGAATACGTGCTATGTGATAGCATTTCATATGCCATGCTTAGGATAGCCGAGCCTGCCTAACTGCATTTATGCCTGTGTTGCATTAGCCACTTAACATGAACTAGGTCATGCATGTTTTGCTAACTAGTTTATCGCTTTTGGCATGGAGTACGAGGTGAGCTTTTATGCTTTAGCATACCGCATGCGTGAGTGTTGCCATGACAAGAGGATTGCCATGCGCTAAATGCTTACATGATAAACCGTATGAACGCTGTGGATGGAGGTTGATTGCTTGAGTTGGGAATACTCTTGAAATCTGATTTTAGCCTACTTACGAGTAGCAAAATCTAACACATTTTTCGAGACAAAACGGATACGCAATGTTTATTTCCAAATTAGGCAATCTAGTCTATACTTGTTTGCTGTGCGCATAACATAGTAATTCTAGGCTAATAACGGGAATAAGAACATATAATGTTTTCAAAAAAGGATATCATGATTAGTAGAGGCCGTCTTCGGACCGCGAAAGGGGGTGCTCATAGTCGACCTTCCCCGATCGCATCCAAGCTCCCGAGCCAAGACACTTTGGTGATGACGGACATGTGGCCTTTCAGACCGAGTCGTGGTTTCCTAAATTTCCCATTTTAAAAATATTTAGGTGGCGACTCAGAATCCGCAAAGCAGCCCATGTTTGGCACTACTTTCTCAAAAATCTGCTTTTCAAACGATTTGCCAGAGTTGGACTCTTTGGTTCAGATGAACCATGACACAAATCGAGTCCGAATCAGAGCGAGCCCCACGGGACGCCTACGCTTCGCGACTCATTGGGAGGTTTAGAGAGCTTGACTCAACTCATGATATCCTCGCTTTTGACTACACTTATGTGTCTCTTTGCATTGCATGTGCATTGGTGCGCCTAGGACACCGTGGTTGGCCATCCGCTATTCTCGAGCGGTTCACGGAGGCTTGTCTTGTCAAGGCATGTCCATAAGGTCGACCGGCTATGGCTCGCCAAGATGGGAACACAAACCCCGGTTTTACCGGCACCCTTGGACCATTCGACCTAGTTGCATAGTCGAACTGTGAGTGACCATTCCAAACTAGGACAAAGTTGCTTACCCGATTTAGGTTGTTTGAAACCGCAAGGTATAGTGAAACCCTAGCTCGACAAAATAGGACAGGGAAACCCTACCCCAACTTAGGGTGTTTTGGTTCTCATTTACTTGCTATGTGCTTTAGAGTGTGACTCGCAGGAACGCATACGGGCTTGTAAGTTTAAGTATCAGTCGAGGGCATCAAGATCGTTTTTGGGAATCGCTTGTCGTGGATACCAGATTCGTGCCTAGGGCAATGGTGCATGAAATCGCTGATCGTTGTTTGAGAAACAGCATCCCAAGATTCAACCGCTTATTTTAAAATACCCGACCGGTGTTGTGTGTTTATTTACTTTATACCGTTATGTCGCTCGATTGTCTGCTTATTTATACGCTTTATTTATCTTTTTATTAGGTAGTTGAGCACAATTGCCACCGATCCGATAGATATTCCCCAAGCACTCGGGTCGAGGTGTCGACTCTTCGATCCGAGGATCCGATAGACGACAACCAAGGTACTACTCGCTACCCCCTGCCATAAACGGAGGTCAAGAATGCGTAAAGCATCAAGACAAACAGACAGCTCAGAGAGCTTTGTCTACCCCAATTGTTCAAGAGGGATCCGGATTCTGTGTCACCAACAGAGAGGGAAAATATACCAGTAATTCAACCAGAACAGGATAATATGGCTAGTTTGGAGGAGATGGTGTGCCACCTTCAAGAAAGCATGAAAGCGATGCAACAGGATGCCGTCCGTCAGGCAGACTTCGCCAGTAACAGCTACGCTTGTAAGAGAACAGCAGACAATTGCCGATTGAGCAAAGAATCGAGCATCTGCCAAGATCAAATTCCTCCCCCGCCAGGAGTTCCTAATGCCGGGGAAACGACCAATACCCAGGCTGATACAGAACTTCCCACAGGACCACCTCCGCCTCCAGCTGCACCCCAAACCCAACCCCAGCAATCAAAGACACCCACCAATTTACCGGACTCTCCCTTTGAGTTCGAGACTGATCCCACCGCATTAAAGTTGAGCAAGCTTGAGAAGCTGTTCAAGAGATCCCAGGGAGCCAAGACCATCCCTGACATTGAAGATGGATACACAGACGCAGCCGTGACGCTGCCAGATCGGTTCAAAATGCCTCATATCGATCGGTTCGATGGATCCGAGGACCCTATGGTACATTTAAGATCGCTGGACGTTCTAAGGCCAATGGGCCTCGAGGGCTCCGTGGTTGTCTCGTTTGGTCGAACTCGTCTTGTAGGCCCGCATGGTATGCTAAGCTAGATGATGACGTGAAGAAAAATTGGGACGAAATGGCTGAGGCCTTCATTGCGCAGTATTCATACAACACACAGATTGAGATCACTACCCGTGATCTCGAGACAACCAGACAAGATCCTAAAGAGAGTTTCTCTGATTTTGTAACCCGGTGGAGGGCGAAGGCATCGATGATGACCTTAAGGCCAACAGACAGAGACCAAATACGGATGATTGTGCGCAATCTCCAGCCAGCGTTAATGAAGAAGATGATTGTAGTTCCTTTCCCACTTTCGCAGATCGCATGATATGGGGATGCAAATAGAGGATGCGTTGAAACAGGTCTGCTTGACCAAGATCGATCAACCCCAAGGACCTTCAACCGCAACACTAATACAGTTCGAGTAGCACATCTCGCTACTGTAACCTCCGGTGAGCATGGTCACCACAAACCCCCACAAAGAAATGCGCAGCTTCGCCATTCTCCGGCGTCCTAAGCAACCCACAAACAACCAAATACCCACAAAATTCTAACTCTCGCCCATTTATATGCCCCTATCCAAAGCTCTAGGGTATTAATCAAGAAAGGGCACTGAGGCCCCGAGCCGCTGCCCCTACCAAAAAACTTCCCTAACCATAACCCGCCAAGCATCATGCGTTTCCACCAACAAAGACGTCACGACACCGACCAGTGCTATCGGTTACGCCATGAAATCCAAGACCTCATTGACAATGGGGTGATTTTGCCTCCCGAGAAGCCCAATGTTACTACAAATCCCCTCCCTACATACAACCAAGCTCCACCGCCCAAAAGACTCAACTTCATCCACACTGGGGGTGTGTCTTACGACCCTAGTATCTACATCACACCTACCCATCTGCCCAAACCAGAGGTGTCTCTTCCCGATTGCACCAACTTGTGCATGATAGGCACCTCCATCACCCAACCTAAGCCAAGGTGACCACCGAGAACAGAGAGAAGGGACCCCAAGGAGAAAAGGGTTGTTAAATCGTAGTCTCGGAATCTGGAGTTACAGGGAAGACATAGTCCGAAAGTGACTACATCTCGTTGATAAGCCAAGATAGGCCCAAGATGGAACCGCCAACAGGGAAGAATTGTGCATGATCCGAGGGGATAGTCCAGACAAGGAATCGATGAGGTAACAACCGAGAAGAGGACCCGCCAATCTACAACTCTACAAAGGACCAATATCCAGAGGACGCAGAAGCTGTTCGTTTGATTATGGGAAACAAAGAGGCCATTGGGTGGTTGGATGATCACCCAGATGTGATAGAAGAGTTTCAATGAAGGAGCCAAATAGGGCAAGAACATCAAGAATACCGGAAAGGTTGAAAACAGAGTGTATTGTCGGGAGCGCCGCAAGACGAAGAATTTCGCCGGATTGGAGCATCTTGACCACGTGAATTGTTGAGCAAATGGATATATTGACACAATGTAACAGGAAAGGTTTGAGGAATCTGAGAGAGCCAGGAAGGCAAAGGCCCATGTGGGGGCTGAAACCGCTGTGTGCGCAGAGACGGATAATGCTACAAGTACGAGAATGGAAAGTGCCGTGAGTACGAGAACGTCCATGCCAGAGCCCGACAGATGTTCGTCAGCTGCTGATGGGATGTGGTGGGAAGATGAGGATCTTTGTCTTGCCCATACAGACGAAGGCTGGGGAAATGATCAACCTGACGGTACCTGGTACCTGGGGGAAATCGACCATATGACTAGGAGCGGGCGGTATTTCAAACCCCCACACTTGGATCAACCAGAGACGTCCGGGAAGGACAGAGAGGCTGAGAAGGTATGAAAAGCAAATAAGAGGAAGCCAGACTAAACAAATTAAAAAAGATACAAGCAGATATCTCTATTTGGGGACCGCCATGGCTTTCGGTGCATAGGGAGGTTTTTATCACCATGGATAAGGCAAAGCTTTCAATAGAAACAACACCGTAATGCCTAGTGGGGCTAGTCTTTCCAGAGGAGCCGCCTGATGTTGACGCTACGATAAGGAATTACCGCCGAGGGCACGAATCACAACAAGCCACTCTACATCTCAGCGGAGTGCAGGATAAATGGATACCGGTAGTCCTTGTTGATACAGATCTCGCCATCAACGCTGTTCGGCAAGGACAATTTTATGCGATCGGTCCGAAAGTCGCGACTTTATACCAACACCTGTAATCAGGGCATATGACAATACAAGCCGAGAAGTGATGGGAACCGTTAAAATCCAGACCAAGGTTGGGCCGGGACAACAGGAAATAGATTTTCATGTCTTGGAAGTACCTGCAACTTTCAATTTGTTGTTGGGACGGCCGTGGCTGCATCAGGTAAAGGCGGTATCATCTACTTTGCACCAAATGGTGAAATACCCCTATGGGAAGGGAGTAGCCATCGTCTTCGGGAATTCATCGATTCATCCACCGCCGGAAGTATCCACGCCTGTTCTGGAGATAGAACATGGCCTGGAAGACGTGTTCATATCAGGTTTTACCTTGGCTGAGGCTCAGGTTGTACAGAACGTCATGGCCACTAACGAAAGGATATATGTTATGCCTGCCAAAGGTACCTCATGAACAAACTCCAATACATCCCCGGATGGGATTAGGAAGAGCGGCCGAAGGGCATCGCAACGCTGGTCGGTGCCACACAACCCTCACACCTTCGCTTGGGTTACATGCCCACCAAGGAAGATTGGGTAAGAAGAGGAAAAGAGATGGCGGAAGAGCCAAAGCAAAACAGATGGGGAAACCTTTCAATTGATGCACCGCCCATCCGGCACCTTGAACGGACGTTGTCCGAGGGGGAAGATTTCATTCTCGGGTTTTCCAGAGCCATGGTCAATAAAGAGAAGAAACGCATGCCGGATTTGAGATTTTCTTCGACTTGCGCTTATCGGGATGATGTTGTCAAGAGCGCATGCACCCGACAGCTTGAGGTCTAACATAGCAAGGAATTGGAGTCTCATGGACACAGAGTTTGAAATGGGGTAGCATCGCTCGTTTACTTTCGTGATCCTTTGATCGACCAGGTTTGGGGGATGACTCCTGTCCATGATTAGAGATGAATGGTCAGGCCGACCAAATGCTATTTTGATGCATCCATCGCACCTCCCTCATCCGGCAAGACGAGGAGGGATTTTATCAAGCAAAGACCGGTCAGTAGTGAGCCGGAATCGATTCCATCAATCTTGTGGGTCGGAATCGTTCCAAATTGCCCGAGTCCGAGTCCCAGATTCTCGGGAGTGATAACCCGGATGCCACATTCCGTCTGTCAGTCAGTTTTTTTTTCTTTTGAGTCTGTTGTAACAGAGAATTGGACGGTTCGAAGTGCATAATGAGAATGAGGTAACCGTGGGTTTTAGTACTTTTCAGCCTTTTGGTTTATTGCTTAAATCAGACTTTCAAAATTTTGATGAAAACGACGAGGACGAAATTCCTCCTGCTTTTGCAACGATTAATTGAACAAGAGCAAGAGAGGTTTGTTAAACCCTTAATGGATGAAATCACTATCGTGAACGTTGAACCGAGAAGGACCCGCTGGGTCCAGATCGGGTCCACGTTGTCTTCAGAGGAACGCGAGCGCTTAGTCGCTTTGTTAAAAGATTTCAAAGATGTTTTCGCTGGTCCTATGAAGACATGCTCGAATCGATCCCGAGATTGTACAAAGACCGATCCTCTTGACCCCGAGGCCCGACTCACAAACGTAAACTCGTAAGAATTCGCCCGATCGCGCCATCAAGATCAAGGAAGAGGTCACTAAGATTGACGCAAGCTTCCTCGTTGGTATCCAATACCCAACTTGGTTGGCCAACATTGTTCCAAAGGCCAAAAAGGATGGCGTAATCCGTATGTGTGGATTTCGTGATTTGAACAAAGCCATCCAAGGATGACTTCTTGCCGCACATCGACGAAGTTGGTAGATTTCACAAAATAGGCATGCTTTGCTCTCATTTATGGATGGCTTCTCGTGCTATAATCGATAGTAATGGCACCAAGATCGGAGAAGACCGCTTACCACCCCGTAAGTACATATTGCTACAGAGTGATGCCATTTGGGCTAAAGAACGCTGGGGCTACGTATCAACGGGCTGCAACTACAATATTACATGACATGATCCATAAAGAGGTCGAGGTGTATATGGACGACATGATTGTCAAGTCCAAAGAAAGAGAGGGCCACTACACCGCCTTGCAAAAGTTTTTCCAAAGGATCAGAGAATTTCGGCTGCGGTTGAATCCTCAAAAGTGTACGTTTGGTGTTACAAATGAAAAATGTCGATTTTTGATTACACAAAGGCATCGAAGTTGACCCTTCTAAAATCAAGGCCACCTTAGAAATGCCACCACCAATGACTGAAAAGGAGGTGCGAGGCTTTCTGGGTAAAGTGCAATTCATAAGGCGGTTTATCTCAAAACTAACCTTAACTTGTGAACCACTTTTTGGTCTCTTGAAGAAAGGAACGAAGTTCCAATGGGACGGCCGATGCTGTCAAGCGCATTTGAACAGATTAAAGAGTATCTACAAAATCCGCCTGTTGTCACCACCAAAGCCAGAAACCGCTGATACTGCACTGCCAAGAATCGAAACCACAATGGGCTGCATGATCGCGCAAGAGTCGGAAGACAAAGTAGAAAGGGCCATCTACTATTTGAGCAAGAAGATGTTGGATTACGAGACCCGCTACACTACCGGAGAAGGCTTGTCTAGCCTTGGTATGGGCTACTAGGAAGTCGGCACTACCGTTAGCTCACTCAGTAATGTTGGTTTCACGACTTGATCCCATCAAATATCTTTTTCGAGAAACCAACCATGTGTAGGCTAGCTCGTTGGTTGTCATGTTTCTCGAATTTGACCTCAAGTATGTGACGCCAAAGTTCAGAAAAGGGAGAGCGGTGGCAGAGTTCCTTCGACCGCCCGGTCGAAGGATGAAGCGGTTGAGTACCTATTCCCAGATGAAGATATTCTCGCACATCGAAGATGAAACTTGACGATGTACTTTGACGGAGGCCAAATCAATATGGGTACGGATAGAGTGTTGCCGATAATACCGACGACTTCGTATCCCCTTAGCATTCAAGCTCCTTCAAAGTCTCGAACAATGAGGCGTAGTATGAGGCATGTATTGTCAAGTTGGAAGCGACCCAGAACTAGGGGCAAGGCGTTTGACGTTATTGGAGATTCGAACTTAGTTGTGTCTCAAGCAAAAGGAGATTGGAAAGTGAAGGAGGAAAAGATGATAATTTACCACTGCACTCGGATTTGTTAATTCCTCGGTTTGAAAAGCTAAGTTTCACTCACCTAGTAAGAGAGAACAACAGGTTCGCAGATTCACTAGCAACTCTATCTTCCATGATAGGCATCCCGTCGAGTCCTGGATCGCCAAGAATCATTGATCAAAAGTTTGCGCCAAAGATATGAGTCAATCTTCGCCATAGATGAAGTGCGTGACGACAACCCTTGGTATTACGACATATGGAACTTCTTGGAAAAGGAGACATATCCACTAGGGGCAAATGCCAAAGATAAAAGGGCAATTAGAAGAATGGCTGTTCAGTTTATCATCTGTGGGGGAAAATTGTACAAGAGAGGTCATCTGGGAATGAACAAGCTGAGTGTGGAAGTCAAGAATCGGTTACCGATGGAGGCCATCCATGGAGGAGAATGTGGGGCACATATGAACGGAGTGATGCTGGCACGAAAAATTCTCAGACAAGGCTACTACTGGTCTACCATGGAGGGAGATTGTATCGGATTTGTTCGGCGATGCCACAAAGGCCAGATTCACGCGAACCGTATGAGCATCCCGCCATCAAAGGTATACAACATGACATCACCATGGCCATTCTCACCGGGGAATCGATGTGATCGAGCTGGCATTCTCAAGGGGTCGAATGGGCATGAGTATATCTTGGTAGCAATAGACTATTTCACAAAGTGGGTCGAGGCCCAATCTACGCCAGGTCTTGAAGGCTTCGCAAGTCGCAAAGTTTATCGTAAACAACATTATTCGCCGTTATGGAGTCGCGAATGAGATCATTTCGACAATGGTTCTCACTTCAAGAAAGAAGTGATTGATTTGTCGGAGAAGTATAATGTGGCTTTTCATAAGTCATCCACATATCGGCCGCAGATCAACGGGCGCTTGAGGCCGCCAACAAGAACATCAAACACATATCGCAGAAGATGGTAGAAACCTATCGGGATCGCTGCATAAGTTGCCATTCGCTCTGGGGCTACCGGACTTCAATTAGAACTTCAACCGGAGCAACTCCTTATTCACCGGTCTATGGATGGAAGTCGTTCTACCGATTGAGATTGAGGTTCCATCATTGCGTAGTGCCGGCCGAGTGTCGAGTAGCCGAGGCAGATTAAGCAGAGTAGGTTCGAGGAACTTATGCTCTTTGATGAAAGGAGATTGAAAGCACTGCATCATGTCCAAGGTTATCACAGAATCGCCTGCTTTCAACAAGAAGGTCAAGTCCAGAATTTGAAGGAAGGAGATTTGGTGCTCAAGGACAACCGAGCTCCCATCCACGCACCCAAGGCAAGTTCGCACTCTAATTGGACCGGTCCCTATATCATCAAGTCTATATGGTCGTGGAGTCAGTAGTTCCGATGGACCTAGATGGCCTAGAGTTCTCCCAACCGATCAACATGGACAAGTCAAGAAATATCACCTCGAGAGGCTCGCTAGGCGAAAACCCTAAGGGCTTACTAGGCAAAATTCAGAGCACGAAAAATTAGAAAATATAAAACCGAGCTCAAGGTTGAAAACCCGCAAAGGGCGGCCTTGGCAAAAGTTAGAGCGTAAAAGGAGAGTGAAAATACTGAGTGAACCCAAGCCCGAACTACGAAGGCTTGATTCCCATCCTTGGGATACGAGGCGCCTTCATCCCAAGTTCACCATAAACATTTTCCCCGATCGCCTTTGTCTATTTGATCATCTTGGTCATCTGTGTCCATCAAAGATTCATCGTGATCTCCTGCAAAGGTTATTCAGACTAGGGGCAACTTTCCGTTGCCATGCAGCGCCGCGGCACTATCCAAACTAGGGGCAATTTTCCAATTGCAGGAATCCGAGGTTGTGCATCTCAGTGACAGATCTCAGGCGTGTCCATTTCTGATCCATATCGAAAATGGTTTTGAGAAGTTTTGATAAAGATGACTTTGTTCAAATAAATCTTTCTACAACTAAGACCATTTCCAGACCAAAAACGGAAATTTTTCAGTACCACAACCTTCAATTTCATTGATTTCAAACAGAGTTCTTTTGCTCTTGCATACAATTGAAGTTGCTTTTTATTACATCCATAAAGAAAACTTGAAAGTACTAATAAAGCAATAAATCCGGGGTATGGTTAAGTCAAATGTCCCTGCGCCCCCTTCCAGGACTGGTCGGAGCCTCTGACGCCAAAGTGGGCCCTTCCCTGCCTCTTCATTAAGCCAATCCAACCCCTCACCAGACAAAGTCCAATCGAAACTAGGAGCGGGGCCAGAGTTCTTCGCCCTCCATGTCAGAGCATACCGCCACCAGGCGCCTTAACCGAAATGTAGCCGGGTACTCTATCCTTCCGTGGACAGTTCCGATCATGACCAAACCGGGCGCAGATACGGAATGGGAAGTAGAAAACACAAAGGAGTCAAGCCAATCAATTGATCCCCTACGACGGGTCATACTATAACTCATCGGTGGGAGCTTGAGCCATGGGCACCGCCAAGCAATGCGATCTGCAGACAAACTACACATCCACTCAAACCACCAACCCTCATCAAGGGCGTCAACCAGGCGTTGCCTGAAGAAATAGCCGCGCGCTGAATATGCTGGGCAAGAGTCCACAACTTGCAGCTTATCCATCAACCATACCTGGGGAGGGATGAAAACGAGAGATTAAAGAATAGAGAGATGTAATGAGAGAAAAAGTGAGAGAAAGGTTTTGTGAGAAAAACCGAGCTTGAGGGCCAAGTGATGTGAGCAAACATAAATGTGAGATTGGGTGAAACATTACCGCAGAATAGTGGACTCTGCTAACTGGTTGTCTCTCGACGGTAAAAGGCGTTTAAGCCCAAAGAATGTCTCAAATGTAACCATGGCAATGCGCTTTTTGCCCTCCTTCAAGCTCTCGGCAATCTCAATCACCGGACACTAGGTCCTCCGTAACCTGAGATGAACAGAAATGAGACAAAGATGCATAGACAGAGGGCGTGTCGCCAAAAGCCTTGCCATGATGGTCGCCACGATCACCGCCTCGTAAAACGACAAACCGCACTCGAATATCTAGTGTCCCGTCACAAATCGAGAACGAAAGCATCGGGTATGGAGAGCCCACACATTTGTCCTAAGGCTTGAGTATGGCCAAAACGAAATTGGGGCGAATTTCTCATTGCGCCTGATTCCATTAGAGCTTGGAAATCTTCGAAAGTGGGACACATCTCTTGCCCGCTAAAGCTAAAGACATGTGTTACCGGGTTCCAGAACCTTGCCGCGGCATGGAGGAACGGAAAATGCAGCGGGGTGCGGCGCAAAGTGTATAGTGCGTTTATGCCGAAGTCTTAAACTCACTTTGCCGAGTCAGCCCAAGTTGTTAATCCAAGTTGCGAAATTTTGAGCAAGAAATTCCTCCATTTGGAGTCAATCAGTGTGGAAATGAAGAAGACCACGAGGCTAAGATCTTTTGTAGAGGATAAGGTTGAGTGGAGGACACATGTCAACATTCTGCTGGTGCGGACAGTTTACAGCCGACCGGCAATAAATATTACCGACCGGCCATATTTTTGTGCCGGCCGACCAATTATTGTGCCGATGGAAATTATCTTCGGCCGATGACCTTTGTGTCCAGCCGATGGTCTTCCTTCTATGATTTCTAATCTTTCTATGCTGAATATTTGGGAATTCAACCCCTCCCAGCACTCTTCGGTGATTGATTCCTGTTGAGTCGCGCGTATTTGTTTATCGAGTTGTTGTATATTTGCTTATCGAGTTGTATGTCACTCACTTTAAGTCTTAGCTTTGTCTATCGAGTTGCATTTGCGCTTGGCTAGTCTGTCGAGTCTTTGTTTTGCTTATCGAGTTGTAAGTCGGTTCGCTACCTGATTATTACGATGCGTTGCTTTGTTGTCATGAACACAAGTTTCGGTTTCAGTTACATTGTGGTGTGAAACCTTGCGATGCGATGCATAGAACATGCAAATGCAATACCTTTTGAATAAATAGTTGTTTCATCTCCATCATATGTTTTGCAAAAAATACGCGATTTTGAGAAATAAAACCTGCCTCAGGCAGTGCAATGTGCTTAAACTCCTAGTAAACAGGAAAGTAAAGCAAGAGAATAACAGGGTAGCAGGGTGCTGAGTTTGACATTGGGAACCTCCTCCTTTCGGCCATCGCACCCTTTTTGCGCCTTTGATCTGGTCAGTCATGTGATTTAGTATCTTCATCGCTTAAGGCAGTCCAAGAAATGGCACCTTCAGAATATAAGCGAAGCTTCGAGTTGATCTCGTACTACAACTTTCGTGAGCGATGCTCAGAACGCGCGAAGGATGTCCCTTCCCGTATCCTTTTACGTCTCGTGAATTTTAAAAGAAATTGTTTCAATTATACTGTGTTGCAGTACATTGCATTTCAACATCATGTTTTACCATGTTCAATTACCCTCTATACACATTGCATTGTATGCGTGCTATGCTTTACTTACATGTGTTCAATTACCTTTTATACACATTGCATTGTATGCGTGCTATGCTTTACTTACATGTGTTCAATTACCTTTTATACACATTGCATTGTATGCGTGCTATGCTTTACTTACATGTGTTCAATTATCTCTTATACACATTGCATTGTATGCGTGCTTTGCTTTACTTACATGTGTTCAATCACCTTTTATACACATTGCATTGTATGCGTGCTATGCTTTACTTACATGTGTTCAATCACCTTTTATACACATTGCATTGTATGCGTGCTATGCTTTACTTACATGTGTTCAATTATCTCTTATACACATTGCATTGTATGCGTGCTTTGCTTTACTTACATGTGTTCAATCACCTTTTATACACATTGCATTGTATGCGTGCTATGCTTTACTTACATGTGTTCAATTATCTCTTATACACATTGCATTGTATGCGTGCTTTGCTTTACTGACATGTGTTCAATCACCTTTTATACACATTGCATTGTATGCGTGCTATGCTTTACTTACATGTGTTCAATTATCTTTTATACACATTGCATTGTATGCGTGCTTTGCTTTACTGACATGTGTTCAATTACAAATTTTCTATACACACTGAATGCGTTGTCACACACTTTCGATTGCATTGTCATGAATATTACTAACAGTGTCATACCTGTTAAGTTTGTTTTCTTTTCAGGCACGATATTGTATGTACGGCTCATTTGAGGCCGGTGAAACCGGACGAACCGCGCAGGTATTGTTTCTCCCGAGTTGTGACGTATTGAGAATTGCATAATTCTCTTACATCCTTTCTACATTGTAGTGTAGACTGTTGCCTGTTAGCTTATAACTGTCGCATGTGTGCTTCATTACAGCTTTCTTTGCATTTTCATAAAGTTATGCTAGGCTTCTTGCATTTTTCAGTTGCATTTTGCCCCTGCCCTCGGGCGCATATCTTGTTTGCCTTGTATGCGTGTCCAAGTCTTCGGCCTTGTCAAAGATGGGTCGTCTCCGGGCTTTGACATTCACTCCCGTCATTGTTATGACTTCCGAGTTCTGTCAAAGAGGGGCAACTAGAGACACCCCATTTTGACCGTCCTCGAGACTTGGACATCACCGCTCGAACACCGGTGATTATCCATGTTTGTGTTCGCTTTTGAGTTCCTGAGGTCCCGACAGCGCCGTGCCTCGTGATCTCTTAACCGGTTTGTTCTCAGGCTTGGTTTTCCACCAAGACTTGTGTGTGTTTGCATTTGAGGGTAGGGAAGGCTTGTTAGCCCTCCCTAGAACCCACTGCCTCATACCTCCACCGCTATCCCTTGTAGCCCTCGACACTATTTTATACAAATCCTTGCCCGACCGGCACTACATGATGCCGCCGGCACCTTTTGTGCCGGTGGTATTTTGCCTAGGTGACCCTTCGACCCCTCAGGGATGGTGCATGCCACCGTGCTGTTTGGATTACACCATCACCCTCCCCTGCATAACATTGCACCCTTTGCCCTTTGAACCCCTTGAACCTTCTAGAAGCTTGAACCCTTGGCCAAGCTTCTTGGAGAAGCTTGGCTGTCTTGGCTTCCCTTGGAAGCTAGAAACCCTTTGCACCCTTTGAACCTTTTTGGTCTTGCTTAGCCATTAAGTTTAGAGCCTTTGGTTGCCTATATAAGGACCATTCATCTCCATTGCTCAAGGGTTAGAGATTTTAGGTCAAGAACCAGAGAATATACATACATTCTCTGATATATATATCCATATATATCTATATCTCCCCTCCTCTCCTCTTGTGTGTGTGTTTTAGGCCCTAAATAGTGTGTTTTACCTCACTTTTGCACCATTACACACACTATTACACCTAGCTCCGAGATTGGAAGACTTGGAGGTTTGTTTTGAGTGATTTTGGACTAGTTTTGATCACTTGGAGAGGGCTGGACCAATGTTCTTCATTGGTTCTTCAAGGGTGAGCTTTTCACTTTAGTTTCCGTTCTTGCAACTCATTTCTACCCTCTTTACTTTGTGTTTTTGGATTTGTGTTTGACATAAAAAAGTTTTGTTTTTACTTGTTCTTGAACTTTCATTAAGGTCATTTTATGGTTTGAGTTAAGACTCATCACTTTAAGCCTTGTTTGGCCCTCTTTGGTGTCTTTTTCTTAGGCCTTCTTGTTTTGGTGTTCTTGATTTTTCACCACCGAAAACCAGTGGGTTTTCAGTGGTGAGGATGATATTTTCGAGCCTCATCTAAGGGAGAGACACCCTCTCCCTTTGGTCCTTTGGTTGGCCTTTGTTTTGACTTATGGCATAGCATGTGTGCATGTTTGCATTTGGCTTCATTTCAGGGTTTTTGGGGCTGTTTTAGGTCATGTTTGATCTCTGTTTTTGGTTGGAATTGTAGCCTCTAACATGCTTCTCATACCTCCTTTGAAATGCTCTCTTGTATGCCATGTTTTGAGGTTGTGACTCTTGCATGCTTAGGCTTAGTTTCATGACGATATTAGTATTGTTTTGCCATGTAATAGGGCTGTGAGCCATTGTTTTGGACACCCTTGGTATGCTTGATGTGCATGTCTTGCATTTTAGGCTTGTAAGCCTTGCTTGTATGGAGCTCTAGCATGTATAGTTTGTTTTGATCTAATGATTTGGCATCATTATAGGTGGTATTTCAGTCCCTATTCCATGTTCAAAACCTCCATTTATCATCTCCTTCATGCTTTAGAATGTTGGTCTTTTATGCCTTAAAAAGAGCATTGTGCATGCTTCCATGATTAGTGTATTTTTGGGGGTGCCATGAGGGGATTTGGGTGTCATTCCACATGCTTAAAATCTGTTTTTGTTTGTTGAATGCATGCCATGAGTGGTTGTATGAATGATGTCAAATTACTCTCTTTGGTGTCCTAGACTTGGGCCCATTGAATAGCATGCTTGTGAGGCATTTTGATCATGTTGAGAGGCTTGTTTTGCCACTGTTTTTGGGAGTTCGAGGGCTGTCCTTTATGGCTTAAGTCCATTGTTGCATGCTTACTTCATGATTGTTGCTTGCTTGGTCAATGTAGCCTTGAATGTATGCTTGTTAGTTCCGTGTTTAATTGGCCCATCTTGCATGCCATTGGTATCCTACATACTTTAGCTCTTTGCATGCTTAATATGACAGGTTGCATTGCATTTGAGCCTTGCTTGCATACTTGCATCTCATAGCTTGGTTTGGGGTTGTCAAGCCAAGCCTAGGATTGAGGGGAGTTCACATTTCAAGTGGTGTAACTCACCTCAATCCTTGGTCACTAAGGCCCTTGATCTCCATATGATAGGGACTTAGCCTTCATTTGTTGTGTTGCATGCATATTTACATTAAAATGAGCAATCTTGGTTCCTTAGGCTATCATGCATCAAATGCACAATTGATAGCCCTAGAACCAAGAGCCACACCCCCTTGAGTCCCTTAACATGATAGGAGGTGTTGGACATGCTCACATTTGCCCAAAAACCATGCCTATGCATTGCTGTCACGTCATCTGCAGTGCGGGAACTTTCGCCGGCGAAAATAGTGCCGACCGGCACTATTTTGTGCCGATAATTACAAAGTGCACCGGTGGCCATCAGAAGAAGCCGATGACTACTTGCCAGCCGGTGGGGCATTTCAGACCACTTGGGAGGTATCCCGGAATTTTGGGAATTTTTGGAGAGGCAGACAAGAAAAAGTCGCAATGCCATGGCATAGGTTTTCCCAAGTAGTCGCGACGAGCATGCATCATTCGCAAGATTCCGAAAAGGTGAGGCTCCATTTATTTTATTTGTTTAATTTAATTTTGGTAATTAGAATTTGTAATGATTTATTTATTCATTTCTTTCTTCGGTCTGTATTATTTATTTGTTCGGTCCCTCCGAGTGAGGGCAAAAATGTAATAAGTGTGGGTGAGTGTGATGCATGTCTTCCAACCCCCGCTTCTTTCTAACCCTTTTATTTACCCGCTTCATGGTAGATTAGGGCATTTTAAATTAGCATACCTTATGCAATGCATGCGTGCATCCATGCATTTGTTTACATGCACCGGGCTCGGTACATCATACAAACTGCATTGCAATTTTCAAATTCCAAAATTGAATACGTGCTATGTGATAGCATTTCATATGCCATGCTTAGGATAGCCGAGCCTGTCTAACTGCATTTTTGCCTGTGTTGCATTAGTCATTCAACATGAACTAGGTCATGCATTGTTTTGCTAACTAGTTTACTGTTTTGGCATGGAGTACGAGGTGAGCTTTTATGCTTTAGCATACCGCATGCTTGTGAGTGTTGCCATGACAAGAGGATTGCCATGCGCTAAATGCTTACATGATAAACGTATGAACGCCTTTGTGGATGGAGGTTGGATTGCTTGAGTTGGGAATACTCTTTGAAATCTGTATTTTAGCCTACTTACGAGTAGCAAAATCTAACACGTTTTTCGAGACAAAACGGATACGCAATGTTTATTTCCAAATTAGGCAATCTAGTCTATACTTGTTTGCTGTGCGCATAACATAGTAATTCTAGGCTAATAACTGGAATAAGAACATATAATGTTTTCAAAAAAGGATATCATGATTAGTAGAGGCCGGTCTTCGGACCGGGCGAAAGGGGGTGCTCATAGCTGACCTTCCCCGATCGTACCCAAGCTCCCGAGCCAAGACACTTTGGTGATGACGGACATGTGGCCTTCGGCACCGAGTCAGGGTTTCCTAAATTTCCCATTTTAAAAAATATTTAGGTGGCGACTCTGTAATCTGGCAAAGCAGTCCATGTTTGGCACTACTTTCTCAAAAATCTGTTTTCTCAAACGATTTGCCAGAGTTGGACTCTTTGGTTCAGATTTAGAACCGCGACACAAATCGAGTCCGAACTGTAGAGCGAAGCCCCACGGGGGACGTCTACAGTGGCGTTGGCAACCTACCAACTGAAAGGAGAGGCAGGGCAATGGTGGAAATCCGTTAAGCATAGGGTTGACCATACTTGGGAAGCATTTGTGCAAGCTTTCCAAGACAAATTCCTCCCTCCCATGGCTAGGGAATGATTGAGGAAGCAGTTTGAGCAACTATTGCAGTTAGATACACCGGTGGCGAAGTATGAAGCTAAATTCACTAGCTTATCTCATTTTGTACCCGAATTAGTGGCTACAGAAGAAAGGAAGTGCCTTGAATTTGAGAAAAGGTTGAGGCCAAAGATCTTCATAAATGTGGTTGGTAACATGATCTGTGACTAGGACCGTTTAGTGGAAGCAGCAGCTCATGTGGAGATCACTGTAGAGGCCGAAGAGGCAAGGCAAAAGTCAAAGAGAGCAGGATAGTCTGACACTAGGAACGACACAGGTTCTTCCAAAAGGTCCAGGGGCTCGTCATTATCTTGGCAATCATTTCCACAACAAGCTAAATCTTCTAGTTATGTGTCGGGTGGGAGTTCGGGAAACATGCCCCAAGTTACCGGTGCATGTTATAGGTGTGGCCAAATGGGTCACAAGGCTACAGAGTGTGGACAGAAGGGTAGAGCACAGTCTCAGCCTGTGTGTCCATAGGGTCAATCTCAAAATAGAAGCCAGCCACAATCTTGTTATCAATGTGGACAACCTAGGCATTTGAAGAAGTTTTGTCCATAGAAGGTAAGGGTTTCGAAGGTGGCGAGATCTAGGTAGTCTGGAGGTTTACAGATGGGTTAGGGGCAGAGGCAATCATATCAGTCAACTCAATCAGGGCAAACACCCAAGATAGTTCAAGGAGCCACATCTACTCAATCCACACAACAAGCTTATGTTCCGAGAGGTGATATGGGGGAACAATGGTCGCAAGGTAGAGTATATGCTGTCACTACTTCCGAACTAGCTACGGGGCCATCAGTTGTCAAAGGTACATTTCTTGTTTTCAATACTTGGGCTAAGGTGTTGATTGACATTGGAGCATCGCATTCATTTACTGCCATGTCTTTTGCATCATTGTTGGGTTAAAGAGTAGACAACTATTGGCTATGCTTACAGTAGAGTCACCAGTAGGGGGACAGGTCATCCTGACCCTTGAATGTTAGGGGTGTATAATTGAGGTAGCAGGTCAACAACTCCCATTTAATTTTGTATTGTTGGAAATGTCGGGTTTTGATGTTGTTCTCAGGATGGATTGGTTGTTCACATACCGGGCGACAATAGATTGTCATCGGGAGAGGGTTACAGTGTGTATTGCAAACGGTGATTGCTTCACGTTTTTGGGGGATAGATGTGATAGATCCTTACCCTCCACATACCACCCATGTGGTTGAGGCCAACTTAATTTCCTTTTATCAACCCTTTGGGAGGATGGAAGTGATGTAGTTCGGAAAGAATTTCCAAGGGTAGTACGTGAATACCTCGATGTTTTTCCTGATGATCTTACAGAGTTGCCACCTCATGGAGAGGTTTAGTTCACCATAGACTTACTTCCGGGTACGGCGCCTATCTCATTGTCGCCGTATAGGTTTGCTCCAGCTGAATTGGTGGTTCTGAAGGAACAGTTGCAGGAGTTACTTAGTAAGGGTTTTATACGCCCTAGCACGTCACCTTGGGGAGCCTCGGCTTTATTTGCAAAAAAGAAAGATGGGTCCTTGAGATTGTGCATAGATTATCATAAATTGAATCAAGCTACGGTTAAGAATAAATACCCCTTGCCTAGAATTGATGATCTCTTTGACCAACTTAAGTGCTCTCGTTGTTTTTCCAAGATAGATTTAAGGTCGGGTTATCATCAAATTCGTGTTAGAGAAGAAGAAATTCCCAAAACTGCTTTTCATACTCGATATGGTCATTATGAATTCTTGGTTATGCCTTTTGGGTTGACTAACGCCCTAGCCACGTTCATGGATTTAATGAATAAGATATTCTTGGAGTTCCATGATAAATTTGTGGTTGTCTTTGTAGATGATATTCTTATTGATTCACCTTCCAAAGAAGAGCATGAAGGGTATCTTCGTACGATTTTGCAACTTCTTAGGGCGCATCGATTATATGCAAGGTATGAGAAGTGTGAATTTTGCTTACAGAAATGAAGTTTTTGGTTCACGTAGTTTCGGGAGACGGAGTTATGGTGGACTCTTCAAAAATAGAAGTTGTGTCAGGGTGGGAGCAGCCTAGGAATGCCTCAAAAATTCGTAGCTTTTTGGGTTTAGCCGGTTACTACCGCCGATTTGTAAAGAATTTCTCTTCCTTAGCATTGCCTTTAACTAGGTTAACCGGTAAAGGAATGAAATTTGTTTAGAGCAAAGCTTGTGAGAATTCTTTTCAAGAATTGAATTTTAGATTGACCACTGCTCCAATTCTTATCATTTTAGAACGAGGGTTAGGTTATACAGTGTATTGTGATGCCTCCAGAGAGGGACTGGGATGTGTTTTGATGCAGGAGGGAAGGATGGTAGCATATGGCTCGCATCAATTGAAAACTCATGAACAAAACTATTCGACTCATGACCTAGAACTTGCTGAGTTGTTTTCGCTTTGAAGTTATAGAGACACTACCTCTATGGTGAAAAATTTGAAGTTTTCTCTGATCACAAAAGCCTTAAGTATTTATTCTCCTAGAAAGACTTAAAATTACGTCAATGGAGATGGATGGAGTTCCTAGAAGATTATGATTTTGAGATACACTACCACCTCGGTAAAGCTAATGTAGTAGCGGATGACTTAAGTAGGAAGTCGGTGGGTATAGTGGCTAATCTAGCAATGAATGAGTGGAAGATGATGAGGGATGTCGATGAGTTTGCTCTAGAGTTCAATGAGACTCCGAAACGAGCTACCCTCTTTGCCACTGTTGCACAACTGACTCTTGTTGCAAGAGTAATTGAAGCTCAACTGGGGGATCCAGAAGTGGAGGCTATAAAAGGGAGAATTCAACTCGGAAAGGAAGAGAGGGGTTTAAATATTCATGCAGACTCTAGTGTTCGTTACCTCGTCCGATTGTTTGTCCCTAAATCCATGAGAAATGAAGTTTTGAAAGACTTTCATCATTCCCGTCTCGCTGTGCACCCGGGGGGCACCAAAATGTATCATGATCTGAGCCGCCAATTTTGGTGGCGGGGTATGAAGCAAGATGTAGCCTCTTTTGTGTCCAAGTGTTTAGCATGTCAATAAGTTAAGGCAGAACACCAAAGACCGACTGGACTATTGCAACCCCTTCCAGTTGCCGAATGGAAGTAGGAATATGTCAACATGGACTTTGTTTCTAGTCTCCCTAGAACTCAGAGAGGTAACGATGCAATGTGGGTGATTGTTGATAGACTTACTAAGTCGACTTATTTTCTCACCATGAGTATGGGGGACATTGTAGAATTTTTAGCTAAACTTTATATCCGTGAGATTATCCGCCTTCATGGAGTACCAATCATTATAGTGTCTGATAGGGACCCTCGCTTTATAGCCAGGCTGTGGCAGGGTCTTCAAAGTGCCTTGAGAACTCAACTGAACTTTAGTATTGCATTCCACCCAAAAACTGATAGGCAATCTAAACGTGTTATCCAGATTTTAGAAGATATGTTGAGGGCTTGTGCATTAGATTTTAAAGGGTCATGGGAGAAGCATTTACCCTTGGTTGAATTTGCGTATAATAATAGCTTTCAAGCAAGTATTGGGATGGCACCTTTTGAGGCGTTGTATGGGCATCCGTGTAGATCACCGGTATGTTAGACTGAAGTGGGAGATTCACCCTTGTTAGGCCTGGATCTAGTTCGTGAAACTATTGAGAAAATAGCCCTCATTCGTAAAAGGTTAATCACCTCTCAAAGCCGACAAAAGAATTATGCGGACAAGAGAAGACGACCCTTATCCTTTGAATTAGGTGATCATGTGTTTCTAAAGATCTTCCCTAGAAAAGGGTTGATGAGGTTTGGCCGAAGTGGGAAATTATCGCCAAGGTTTATTGGCCCCTTTGATATCATCGAACGGATTGGGGAAATGGCGTACCATCTTGCATTACCTCCTCAACTTTCAGGAGTCCATAATGTATTTCATGTGTCTATGCTCCGTAAATATGAACCCGACCCCTCTCATTTGTTAGATTGGATGGAAATCGATGTAGATGATGATGTATCTTACGAGGAGAAGCCTATCCAAATCCTGGATACATGAGAAGAAGTGTTGAGAGGTAAGACGATCCCTCTAGTCAAGGTATTGTGGCATCACCATGGCGTGGAGGAAGCAACATGGGAACGAGAAGCCGAAGTCCGCGAGAAATATCCCGAACTATTCTCAAATTTGTAGTATATTAAATTTCTTGCTTTTCTTAAGTAACTAATGAAGTTAATCTTGAGCCATAAACTCTTAATTTTTCCTTTATTTTGACCTTGAGTTCAAAGTAGTATTATGTTTAAATTGGATGTTGTGGTGGATTTGCAAGCGCGCTAAGGTTACCTTGAATTGTGGTTGTATTAGAAATAAGTCAAATCTTCTATTGTTTTCCGTTGCTAGCTCCACTATTCAAGTGGAGGCATGTATATATAATGTTTATAGGTAGAATTGTTATAGATTGGTGAGTGATACAATGAAGATGGTAGAAAACTAGAATGTATGTGCATGCATTTGTTGAGATTACCTTATGTTTTATCAGGTGGGTGACGGAAGTTAATTTCGAGGGCGAAATTTCTTAAGGGGGAAAGATTGTGACATTTTGTTTTCAGGGTCACTCAGGCAAGGGAACCGTCACTCGAGCATAAAATCATTGCTCCCAGAATCTAGTTGATTTGTAGGCGTGCTCGCTCGAGCAAGGAAAGCCTCACTCGAGCGTGGAATGCTAGCTTCTAGAAGTTTCACTGTAGTGCTGCAAAACTTCTGAGGATTCTCTTTCTCCGCTTGAGCGAAGAAGTTGTCGCTCGAACGAGGCCTCTTGATTGTGTCTGGTCGCTTGAGAGTAGGAAGTCTCGATCGAGCGAGAGTCGCGATATCAGCTTTTTAAACACAACAATTCTAGATCATTCTCACACATTTCTTTTTCTATTCTCCATCTCCTCTCCCTCTCTCTTTGAAATCCTAAATTTCTACCATCAAATACCTCTCATACACTTGAAATCCACCCAACATCGTTTGCTAGGGGCAATGAACACTTGAGGAGTGTCATTATCAACCGATTGGATTGTGAGTTTACGATAGATCCATGAAGGAGCTCGGATATTCGGCTTGATAGTTGAGGTGGGGATACTTTTACCCTTATATGTCTTCAATATTGAAGAGATTTATGGTATTTAATGTGATTTGTGAACTAATTGAAGGTTTTGTGTGATCAAACCCATATTTCTTATATTTACTCCTTTGTTTATCAAATTGTTTGAAATCTCTTATTTCTTTCTTTCTAATATGAATAGAAGTGTGGTTGAGAAACTGGATTGGTGACAAGGAATGAGAACCCCCAAATTTGATAAAACCCTAAGTTCCCAATTGGATAGAAATTACTTAATATCATAAAATTTTCTCTTGATTCTTGGAAATTGATAATTAATGAAGAGATGAAATGTAGGAATTTATGTGGTTAAAGAAATGGTGACTTGAATGTTATTGTTCCTTGAGTTTTATGTGTTGTTTATCTATGATGAGGCTTGATGTTCAATTGTGGGATGGAGATGTGATTTAATTATTGAGCATGCACGAGTCCATGTGTGTGTCGATGATGAGTAAACGTTGTGTTGTGTTAGTACCCGCACAGGGAGTTTAAAAAGGTTCTCAAATGCCCTGTCTAGGCCTATCGCTAGACGAATGTGGGAAAAGCTTTTTGAGTGTCCACATAGTCCCGCCATATAGTAGCCAGCGAAAGTGGGAAAATGGATGATTTTCTTAGGGTGCTCACTTCCCGCCGTATAGTAGCCGGCAAATGTGGGGGTTGTCTTTAAAAGTAAAGGTTGTTCTCAATTGGACTCATGTAGAGAAAAGTGTGGTTTGGTTTCCATGATTTTAGATGCTTAATTGATGTACACGATGACATGAGTTGCATTTGCCACATTATATTATAGTGTTTCATTTCAAATTGTTGACGATTTTCTGTGAAAGCAAATTTTATTATAATGTTTTATCACATTGATGCCATAATCTTGTTCAAATGATTAGATACCTGGATAAATGTATTCCTATTGGGCATTTAGCTCATCCCTATTTTATTTTTTAGGAGTTGATGAAAGTCAGCCTCATTGAAGGATTGGTTCAAGCACTAGTTCCATCTTATTTTGGGGAATTAATTGAAGTCAAGAGCATTTTAGTTGTTTTGTATTTGTTTTGGGATCATGTAACTGAACTTCATATGTATTTTGTGATGTTGTACGCCCAATGGGCTTATGTTTTATTGAGTTATCTAGTTTATTGAACTGAGTCTTGTATTTCGGACAGTGTGGAAGTGTACTAATTGAATTGTAATCACCCAACCCTTAGTTCAATGAAAAGGATGACCTTTTTCGGATTTCATGATCATGTCCTTAGCATATTTTATGGTGTGCTTTGTCGGGGCATTACACATGAATCTTTTGCCTATTACAAAAAGCACCCTCACCTAGAATAAAGAGTAACAAATATTAAGTCAAAACTTTATATTTCAATTTTCGTATATGAAAAATCTTAAAAATCCCGGAGATATTGATTTGTGATTATGTATCAATTTTAAACAATAAAAAACAATCCCAATCAAACAATCAAAGACAAGTCAACACAACGATTTTAACATGGAAAAACCACAATTGGAGCGCCTCCAATTGTGATAAAAAAAAAAAAAAAACCCACAGGCCAAAGCCACATAACAATCCACTAAAAAGACAAAAAGAAATTACACAAGTGTACTCTCAATTACCCAGTGACTCCATGTCCAAATTGAACCGACCCCAATGCGTCTCTTCCACCACTGTCTTCACCTCGGAATTGTCTTGTCCAACGATGAATCCACAATGCTGATATCTAATCCACGATGATGAGCCACTCTGAAATCCACCAAAGCTTCAAGCTCAAGTTCCATGGAATCTACCGAAGAACAACTCTTTCTTTTGTGGATAAAACAAACTAAACAAACCTTTTGACATAATCGGCTCAATTCATGAATAAACTCTCACAGATATCAAAGGAAACAAGAAAAGAGACTCTAGATAAAAAAACTCTAATACCCAAGAAGAAGATCTGGAAGCCATACCCTAGAAACTGAATTAATCGCAAATTTATAGAAAACAGAATCATGATCTCCGCTCGAGCGCAGAAATGGCCGCTCGAGCGAACTGACTAAAACGCGTGTTTCTAAATAGGGGTCTACGATTGAGTGCAAAAAGTGCCACTCGAGCACAAAAACACAACTCCCAGTACTTTTACAGACTATTCAAACTTCTAAAACCAAAGATTCTTTGCTCAATCCTTGACATAGTCAGTGAAGTGGCAAACATGATATGATTAAGATCATAAACTCCTCTGTATAGGCACAATTCGAGTTGGATTCGCATCTAAATACTCATAGCATCACTGAAATATAAAAACGAATAAAATTACAACTGAAATAAGTTTTGTCAAACGGGATTGCCAATAACAAAAACCTAACAGTATGTAAAAGAGCTTACTATATAATTGCTTAGATAAAACCTTCTTATCAGCAACTGCAGAAAACGTGCGTGCATTCCAATACATAGGGCCTCTAACAAATTCTACCTTAAACACAAACCAATTGCCATCCCTTCAAGTCAGAAACAAAGAAACTAATTCACTCTTGATCTTTGAAGAAATAATTGGACAAGAACTACTTCAAAAATTAGTTGAGTTGAGTTCAATGCCAAAAAAATAGAAAATGAAAAGGTTTATGCAACTTTGTTTTATATTATGATTAATACATCAACCAGGGAAACCATCATTTAGTATAACAACTTCAACGACCATATTAAGTTACATATCAAATTTCAATCCAATGGACCGTTACAGAATTATGCAAATTCTTTTTGGAGACTATAAAGGTAGGTGATTATATTCCATAGCACCAGTAGTCGACTTTCCTTTATACAGAACTCCCACAAAGACTACAAAGCTAGGGTAGTAATGTGCAAAATTTGTTGTTCCATCTATATAGATATCAAAGGCAAATGGCCTTACATCAAAAAACTAGCTGCAAATATAAGAAGTAAATGCAGAAAAGTGAAGAAGCACATTCAAGAAGGTAGAAGATAACATGTTTCAATATGAAGGAATTATCAACAATCATAATGAGGTAACAGTTAAGTGTCAGCATCCACTTTGAATTGAGAAAAGTTGTCATTATCAAAAAATAAATGGAAAATAGAAACTAGAAATCTGGTCCATAATGTCATAGAAAACCAGAAATGATAGGTGATAGATATAAGACTGAACAGAATATGTAAAATACAAATTATTAGGAACTTTTAAAATAAGGTGTGGAAGAAATTACTAGGTTGGGATTGGGAGGTGGAAAGGGTGTGGAAGAAAAAAAAAAGATTTTCTGACATATAAACCAATCAGACACCTTATATATTGCTCTTCAGAAGCAGCTCATTTCCCATTTTTTTTAGTCATTAAAATTTCCTCTCCAAAATTTTTATTCATATACAAAGATTATAGAATTCAATCTAAAAACTGCAAGTGAAGTGCATTACTATACTCCGAAAAGGAGAACAAGAAACAAAAAGTTACTAGCAATAAGTTAGTCTTGTGGCTTAGAATTTTGAGAAGACTAATAAGTTTCAAAAGGAACAGAAAAATAGGTTATACGAGTCATCTAATTTGACCACCCTTTCGGAAGAGTTTTTCGTAATCCCTTCCACATATCCTTATACAAAAATGTATCTAAAAGAGGCATTTCATCGAGCACCTGATGGGTGGACAACAATTCCCCCGAAATAGAATCAACGACAGAGACGTCAAGGCAGTAGTTTTGAAGATTACAACTCTCATTCTCTTTGCAATTATTATTATTATTATTATTATTATTATTATTATTATTATTATTATTATTATTATTATTATTATTGTAAAGGAAAGGTTTATTGAATTGGGTTATGGGAACAAATGTTGGTTTACTAGTTTTGGAGAAGGCATGTTGTAAGTGTATAGTCTGTATTATTTGTGTAGATACAAATATTGAATGCAAAATTCTTAAATCAAAACTGAGAGAAAGAGAGTCATTACCTTCAAACTCTAGGGTTTTCCAAGGAAGTAAAAGAGAGATGAAAACATATGAGTGCAAACTGCAAATAAATGTACAAATTTTGGATCTGCAATACCTTGAGAGGTATCAATTGAATGTTGTAGACTCCTAAAGCTCTGAGAGAGGTGATATCCATGTACTAACCAAGATCGATGGCGAGATTGAGAAAGAGTGGGCGGCGATGTCGGCTTGGTGAAAGTGGATCAACAAACTGATGCTGGCGGGAGTGAACTCGTAGATGAAAGATGGAGATGGAGAGTGTGATGACCCCAACCTCCGTACTATTATATTATATTGTTTCAATAAGTTTAATTGCTTGATTGTGTGTATAGTTATGTGTTTACATGCTAAATTTTGTAGTTATCTACTGTTACATGGAATTTATGTTCACTTATCGACTTAGAATCAGAAATTGAAAGCCGAACTGTTTCAGAAGCCAAAATTGATTAGCCCAATAAGCTAATTAGAATATTTAAAATTTCATGGCAACTTTAGTCAAAATTTGATTTAGATCAAAATAATTAGAATAAACTGATTGAACTTAGTTAGAATTGAGCCTAATTAATTAACCTTAATCAACTTTGATTAAGATAAGCTAATGACACCCTATATAAGCCTAAAACATGTCTTGATCTCACATATACAAACACATGGGCTAAGATTTTGAGAGAGAATGAAGGAGAACTCAACATTTAGAGAGAGAGAGAGAGAGAGAAAGGAGCATTGTAGAGTATTTGTGGAAGATTTGAAGATTGGAGCCATAATACACTTAAATTCACACCTTAGGTATGAAATTCATACTAAATTCGTGGAATTAAGTCATGTAGGAACCAAGTTCATGGAGTTGTAGGATCATTTGCATGAGTTTGAGTGGATTGAACATGAATTACCATGAATATGATGAATTTGAGTTAAATTATGCACACACATGCTCGATCCTTCATTTTTGAGTTAAGATTTCTTGAATTTCATACATGCACGAAGTCTAGAAGGCATAAACTTGAAGGTTTTCCATGGTCTTATACATATCATGTCATCTTGTTATGTTTTGAGAAGAGAAGAGCGTAATTAATGTCATGCATGGTTCCAACTTCATGATTTAAGTTTGATTTTGAGAATTAGGTCCATGATTTTGAGCAATTGGTTTCAAATTGAATATATTTTTAAGTTCTAAAATGTTTTTCCATGTTTTTGTACCAAAAACATGAGTTTTGGAGCTTTGAATATCAAGTTTAAACTTCAAACATAGTTCTGGAAATTCCAGAATTCGACATGTCTGCTCGAGCAAAGAAAGTGTCGCTCAAGCATAAAAATCGAGCTCCCAGAAGTTTTGTAGAGAATTGCATAGTGGCTCGAGCGTCCAAAGCTACGCTCGAGCAAACCCTATTTTGCATTAATCATTGCTCGAGCGACCAAAGTGGCGCTCGAGTGAGGACCCTATTTTCAACAAATTTTGATTAGCCCTTTTAAGTGCATACTTGCATCCTCATGTCATCTCAAGTACTCTTAGGCACCAATTGAACTCATATAAACATGGAATGAGTTAGAAACACATGAGGAGAATTGAATGAAGTGAAATGGATATCGAATGGTGCTTCAATTGTATTTTTGTTATGTGATTTGTATAGGTGGATGTCCGAGGCCTAGTGACAACGTAACCCAGTGTGACTAGTAACTTTATAAAGATATGTTCAAATTATATTTATTTTCGAAATCATTTTTGTTATCGAAATTGATATATGAATGATTCAATGACTTATTGAAACGTTATGATGATTTATTGAAACTGTTATTGTTCATCGAATGGTTTATTGAAACGTTAGTTTCTTGTGAATAAATGAAGTTCCCTTTTGAAAATGTATTCCTGGCATCCTTTAGTGAGGCCCTCGTCTGGGGGAATATAATACCATGGCCTATTGCTTAATAGGCCCTCGCCTGGGGGATATAATACCATGGCCCATTGATAAAGAGGCCCTTGCCTAGGAGAAACTAATACCATGGCCCATTGATAAAGAGGCCCTTGCCTGGAGGAAATGAATACCATGGCCCATTGGCCCTCGCCCGGGGGACACAATATCAGGGCCCATTGGATAATTGAAACATAGAGATCTCTGATGTTAGACCTTCATGATCACATTGAATATTAAACATTGATTGGCCCTTGAGGCCCCATTGTTAATGATACATGGTTACTCTACTGGATGTGCCACATGAATTGAATGAATTGGTTATTAATGTCAAGGTTGACTAGAAATGTGGAATTGATATTTGTGATGGCATTAACCTTATTCATATAACATCTTTATTCTGTTATTACTCATTAGGCATTAGCTCACTATTTATGTATATATATGTACGTGAGCAAGATGAGCATCATGGATAGAAGTTGCCTCGGAGTTACCCAGTGGTCAACCTTTTGTGGAGCTCTCGAGAAGGAGCCAACTTGGACTTGTATGGAGCCAAGCAAAGTCTAAACCCCTTTTTTGTTATGAGATCTTAGTTTGATTTTTGGTATAGGGAGTTTTTGTTTATGTATGACTTGTTAAGTTTGGAAATTGTGGACTGGATGTTGTTTTAAAACTTTTGTGATGTATGCACTTACTTATTGAATAGTTGTGTTGTATCGATACAAAGTTCTTTGCATATACACACGGCTCAATGGATAATTTTTTGTTATGTTATACTTCCGCTAAGCCCCATACTTTATATTTAATGGATTTTGTTTATGGAGGCCGTAGGTAATCTATGATTACTGGACGGTCATGACGCTAAACCTTTAGAGGCAGGTTTAGGTTATGAGAGAGAGAGAGAGAGAGAGAATGAGTGAACTCGAAAATGGAAGATGGAAAGCGATAGAGAGAAAGATGGGGGGAAACAAAAATATCAGAGGTGCCAAGCGTTTGAGAATTTAGGAATTTTGGGTGTTTTGTGGCTATTAGCGATGGCACAATGATGCCCACTGTAAATATATATATATTCATTGGGAGGGAAGAACCGTCACAAAAAATGAGCCTTTCGCGACGGCCATAGGTTTGCTGTCGCAAAAACCATTGAACATATGCTTCCTCCTTTCTGAGACAGAAATTACCATCGCAATAAGTGACCATTGGCAATGGAATATTAACCGTCGCAAAAAGCATCCTTTTGCAACGATAATGTATGCCATCACAAAAAGTTCCGTGTCATTTACCCCTTTTTCTAGTAAGCATTAGATCACACCACTTTTCCATCTCTCAGGCACCTCTCCTGATGTAGAATCTAACTTGATGCAGATTAAACACCAAATTATTAATAGAAAACACCATAGCAAGAGATGATTTTTTTACCCACATTGTAATTCTTACTTTTATAAGCTCATAGGCTTCCTCTAGATTTGGCTGCATCCCATTAAACACATCATTTCTCAATTTCCAAATAGACCACAAAATTGCAATTGGGGTGGCATTCCAAATTCTTTATTCTAGCTTTTTCATACGAGTCCTACCCCAAAACTGTAGCAGACTCACCACTACCCAAGACATGGTGTCACTTGTGAGGTTAAATAGAGGGTTTTGATTGAGTTTTGAAAGAATATTGAAGAACACTTTGAAGGTTTGGCGTGTTCTTGAGGCTTGGGGTTTACTTGCACCATTCCAACCATCAACTCTATCTTTTCCCTCCTCTTTGTGAATCAAAGCTCCAAATAAAGGTAAGGGTCTTCTTACATCTCTATTAGAAGCGTGCCAGGGTTTTTATTTTTAACTAATAGCATGATTCCTAAGTTAGTTTTGTATTCATGAGTAGTTTTATATATTTCAATCCATGAAATTAATGCTCCATTAAAATCCATGTTTTAAATGTGTTAAGTTAAATTCCTATTCATACTTTGTTTCATGATTAATAACTCATTTTTGAACTAAGTTGAGGTATCACTATGAGACCTTTAAAAGGGTGTGTTGCATGATATTATAAACTTTGAGTACAATATTGTTATGCCTTCTATGAAATCAAAATAAATGATTATTTAATTAATTTAGGATTTTCATGTCAAACATTAAAAAATATATTTTATGGCATATTAGAAGACTATTAGTATAAACAACATGTGATTTGAACAATTGTGATTTTTTTTTTTTTGAATTTTTAAATTGTTGAAAAATTAGAGAAAATACTTTAGCTAGATTAATTATGAAATAATTTGAATTAATTTAAAAGATGGTTTCACTTGATGGTGATTTGATATTTTTACTATAAATTTTACGTTAGTTTACTTACTAAATATGTATTTTAATCATTATTTTATGATTAACTTAACTTTGACTAAATTGGATTATTTAATGATTTGGGACTTATAAAAACTGGTAATGCTACACTTATATTATATTAAAAATTATAGCTATAGGGGCAACTGAACAAAATTCGCTAGAAAAAGGAACTATAGAGAAAATGGCTAAGTGTTGGAAAATATTTTAAGTGTAAAAGTGAGTTCGTGACCAAGTGTTAATAAACTAAGTTTGGAGATCGCAACCTTTCAGAAGTTTCACTTGCCTGCAAGAGTACTGGGAGTTGTTTTTTTTCCGCTTGAGCGGCCATTTCTGCGCTCGAGCATAGATCTGCTCAAGCAGCCATTCTTGCACTCAAGCGGATATTGCAGATCTGTTTTCTATAAATATGTGTTTCGGTTCAATTTTAGGGTATGGCTTCCAGATCTTCTTCTTAGGTATTAGAGTTTTTATCTGGAGCTTCTTTGCTTGTTTCCTTTGATATCTATAAGAGTTTAATCATGAATTGAGTGGATTATATCAAAGGGTTTGTTTAGGTTGTTTTATTCAAAAAAGAGAGAGAATTGTTCTTCGATGGATTCTGTGGAATTTGGGCCTGAAGCTTTGTTAGATTTCGGAGTGGCTCATCGTCATTATTCGACATCGGTGTTCTGGATTCAACGTTGGGCAAAACAATTCTAAGGTGAAGACAAGGCTGGAAGAGGCACATAGGGGTTGGTTCGATTCAGGCATGGATTCGCTTGATAATTGAGAGTACACTTGTGTAATTCCTTTATGTCTTCTTAGTGGATTGTT
Organism: Camellia lanceoleosa; assembly: GCA_025200525.1. Taxonomy (NCBI): domain Eukaryota; kingdom Viridiplantae; phylum Streptophyta; class Magnoliopsida; order Ericales; family Theaceae; genus Camellia; species Camellia lanceoleosa. Next base: position 109,051,550 of record CM045768.1, on the reverse strand, counting down.
TTGTGGCTTTTGTCCGTGATTTTTTCATCACAATTGGAGGCGCTCCAATTGTGGTTTTTCCACATAAAATTGTTGTGTCGATTTGTCTTTGATTGTTTGATTGGGATTGCTATTTACTGGTTAAAATTGATACACAATCACAAATCAATATCTAGGAGATTTCTAGATTTTTCATTGTCAAAATTAGAATCAAACTTCATGAGCTCATGATTTTCAAAACCTCGTTCTTGTTTCTTCAAAGTATGAAATCAATTCTTAGAAATCTATGATGCATGTATAATTAGAGTATTAAAACTTATAAAATTTGTTCATTCTTGTAAAAATGAAACTCAAATTCATGCAAGACATTGAAAATCAAATCCAAAATAATTTATTTCCGTATACATAAACCTAGATCAATTTTTTCATCCTTTTGCCAATTTATTTTTAATTTCATGAAATTGAAACCAATTACTTCTTAATTTGAGCTTCTAGGTGACTTATCTACAAGATTCAAACTTCAATTTCGTACCTACAGTCTTCAATTTGGTGTATTCTTAACAGCTTGTTCACTTCTCCTAGCCTCCTTAGCTTTTCTTCAAGATTTCCAGCAAATGTGTTCCTTAGCTAAAAAGAGGAATTGTTGAGAAAATGGCCAAGTGTTGGAAAATATTTTAAGTGTAAAAGTGAGTTTATGACTAAGTGTAAAAAACTAATTTTGGAGTTTTATTTATACGTAGTTGATTTTCAGGTGAGTCCTGGTATTCTTGATTTTACGAGTTTGGCTCGGATTATAGGCTTATAGCCAATATTGTGGTCTAGTACGTTTAAAGAGATAGTAGATTCAATTATCTATGGCTTAGAACCCTGAACACTACTCAATAGAAAGGAATCATAGCCTCTGTGGCGAGTCAATTATATCCTAAAACACTTCTTTTGTCACTTAAATTCTGCTTAAATTTAAAAAAAGGATGACAGGCACATTTTACAAGGTAAACCAAAATTTCATAATTAAATGAGAATTGGCTAAGAAAGTGATTTTGAGAATGACTTAAGTAATAAATGGACTTTTCACTGAAAAACTTCATGCTTAGCTTAATTAGTTTCGGCCTAGTTAATTTTTGAAAATTGGGGGCGTGACATAGACCGAACCACATGGTTTGGTTTGGTTTTCTCAATGTATGGTTTGGTTAGGTTCTTAAAATAGGCAAATCATACTTAAAGATCCAGCCAGTGATTTATGGTTATGGATCCAATTTGAAACTGAACTAAACCGTTTAGATATATATAATTTGTTACCTATCGTAAATACTCAAATATCTTATTTATATGAAATATATATATATATATAAGTTGTAATCTTTTATTTATGCAAGTTAGGGTAGGCACCCCATTTTTGACCGACCTCAAGACTTGGACATCATTGTTTGTGCACTCGATCATTGTGCTTGTTTTGAGCGCCCGAAGTTCTCGATGGAACGCCTTGTCTTTGAGCCTCTAAAACTTTTTTTTTTTTTTTTGTGCCTGTTTTTGGGCCAAACCTTGCTGCCTCTTGCCTGAAAGGGGGAGGGGCCTTGTCTGTCACTTCCCAAACTCGCCCCTACAAGTTTGGGCTTGACCCATTCAGAAGCGGACACTTAACTCGATATACACAACATATGGGGCCTGAACAGAAGCATTAAATATCATAAAATAATATCCATTGAGCTAGCACTAACATGCCAGGATCACAAACATTGCAACGGGTGAATAATATACAGTAAACATACACTTGAGCATCAATTATATGCATGCAAATATACAGACCCAGCCCCATGACTGAGTGTATAACAAAAACATTGAAGGTTAGGGGAGATATGCACATTCAACCTTAGACAGACAATCAGAGTACAAGCCAACAGCTTAACAAAACTCCACAAAAATAAGCGGCTTCATCCAGTGCCTGGACACACAAAGGTTGACAAAAGAGAACGGGCATCATAGGTTAGGACTGACCTCCCGGTTGGTTACCTACAGAAGCAGACATAACACAGAGTGAGCCAGGCTCAGTGAATAATAGTACTTAAACAATTCGATGCTCAACTTAAATCATGATACATAACAATGCGTATCTAAATGCAGAGATCATATGATTAATCAAATTCTGTACAAATTTCATAACGGCCTTAGGCCCAGTCTTTAAATGAAATGGCTTTAAGCCCTTGAACAGAGTGGCATTGAGCCCTTAAACAGAGTGGCATTAAGCCCTTAAACAGAGTGGCATTAAGCCCTGAATGCAGAATGGCCTCAGCCCTGTTCATGCATGTATGAACCCAAGAGGTGTCTCGCACAGATTCTAGAGATGACTCACACTGTAGCACTTAGTTCCGTACAGCACTTTGTTTCATACCAAAAAATACAGATTGGCTATAGGCCCAGATATCGTCAAAGCAGACTAGTTTCAGAATCTTATAGAGTTCCAGAGTCATATGAAAGTATCCACATCCTTTCCATCATTCATTCACATTCTTTCAATTATTCACATAAGTTACATAATTAATATGCGATAACAGAATGCTAATGGTAATCATTAGCTGTAAGTAAAGCGTACTACGATAGTACTACTACTCACAGTGTTGTAGCGGAGCGCTAGTTCCACCCGGAGTATGTCCTTGGGGTGAAATTCCTATGATTTCCTTAACTTCCCAATCTTCTTGATGAACTTACTCTCAAACCCTCTTCCTCTTTAACCTCTTCTTTTCCAAGAAAATATCTTTGAGGGATGGCTTCTAAGTCAAACATATAAAGAGCATAGATATATATGGACACTAAGGTGAATAAAACAAAAATCATTCAATTTAATCACCCCAAAACAAATTTTTACAAAAATGTTCATTATGACTTAAAAATTATGTTGATCCCGAATGTAAAATCAATTTCAGATAATTAAGCCTCTAAGGCTTTCAATTCTAATTCAAATATTATAATTGTGACAGATATTTCCTTATTAGACAGATATGAATCGATATTCATAAGTTCTACTTAATTAAACTTCATTTCACATAGAAGTTCATAGTAAACATTTCAAAGCACAGAATAAGGGATCAAAAGTATACCAGAAACACATACGAGGGTCGGGTTATTACACTCTTCCCCCCTTAAATAAGTTTGGTCCCTCAAACTTGTTTTACCTCAGGATAGGAACAGATGCAGATATTAGTGTTGCATTGCCTCTTCTTTTTCCCAAGTAGCTTCGGTTCCGTAATGTTCTTGCCATTCAATTTTTGCCATTGGAATTTCTCAATTTCATAACTGTTTCACTTGTCGATCTAAAATCCGAATTGGTTTCTTTTCATACGTCAACTTATCATCCAGAATGATTTGGTGGTAATCAATGACATGTAACGAATCCGGGAGATACCCTCGAAGCATAAACACATGGAATACATTATGTACTTGACTCATACTTGGCGGAAGAGCAACTCGGTAAGCTACCGGATCCACTCTTTCCAAAATTGGAAAGGGACCAACATAGCGGGGTGTTAACTTACCCCTTTTCTCGAACCTTGGATGTCCCTTCATCGGAGTAACTTTCACAAACACATGACTATCCACTTTGAATTCCAAATCCCTTTGTCAGTTATCCGCATAACTCTTCTACCTACTCTAAGCGGTTTTCAGTCTTTCCCGAATAGTTTTAACCTTTTCAGTTGTCAACTGAAAAATTTCGGGACCTAGCAATGATCTATCCCTAATTTCAGCCCAACACACGGGGGAACGACACAGTCTTCCATATAGAGCCTTGTAAGGTGCCATCTCAATACTCAAATGGTAACTATTATTATATGCAAACTCTACCAATGGTAAATGAGTTTCCCAACTTTCCTAAAAATCCAGAACACACATTCGGAGCATATCCTCTAATGTCTGTATCGTCCTCTCGGATTGTCCGTCTGTCTAAGGGTGAAAGGCGGTGCTAAACTTTAATTCTGTACCCATTGCTTCTTGTAGACTTTGCCAGAATCTCGAGACAAATTTTGGATCCCTGTCTAACACAATTGAAACTGGAATACCATGGAGTCTTACAATTTCATTCACATAGATCACCGCAAGTTTGTCTGCATTATACTGAGTCTTCACAAGTAGGAAATGAGTGGACTTAGTCAATCGGTCTACAATGACCCATATAGAATTCATACCCCGAGGAGTCCGTGGTAACCCTACAACAAAATCCATGGTAAGATGTTCCCACTTCCATTCCGGGATTGGAAGGAGTTGCAACAACCCTGCTGGTCTCTGATGCTCTGCCTTTACTTGCTGACATTGTAAACATTTAGAGATGAACTCTGCAATCTCCTTTTTCATACTTGGCCACCAAAAATTTTGTTTCAAATCCCGATATATTTTAGTACTTCCCGGATGCATGAAAAATCTCAAGGCATGTGCTTCTTCCATCAATTTCCGTTTAAGTTCCAACACATTGGGGACACATATTCGGTTTTGAAAGTTGAGCATTGAATCCACCAAACTAAATCCTAGTTTCGGTTTTGTTCCTAATTCATCATATATTTTCCTCAAATTTTCGTCCTCCATTTGACGTAGTTTGACCTCTTCAAGTAATGTCGATTGGGCCATCACCGCTGCTACTATTGCTTCATGTACGTGCACCCGCAAGTCTACCTTCATCTTCTCCAAGTCAGTCACTAATTCCTTTTGTCCCGTAAACAAATTTGCCAAGTTTTCCATATTCTTCTGACTAAGTGCGTCTGCAACTGTATTGGCTTTACCAGGATGATAATAGATATGCAAATCATAATCTTTTATAAGTTCTAACCATTGCCGCTGTCACATATTCAAATTCTTCTGGGTAAACAGGTACTTGAGACTCTTATGGTCCGTGTAGACTTCGCAAGTAGTGCCATACAGATAGTGTCTCCATATCTTCAAGGCAAAAACTACTGCTGCTAGCTCAAGATCATGCGTGGGGTAATTCTTTTCATGGGGTTTAAGCTGACGTGAAGCATAAGCGATAACCCTTCCATTTTGCATAAGTACACAGCCAAGTCCTTTGTGAGAAGCATCACTGTAGATCACAAATCCCTCAGTACCAGATGGTAAAGCAAGAACGGAAGTTGTAGTCAACTTCGTCTTTAGTTCCTGGAAAGCAGATTCCCGATGTTCTAACCATTCAAACGTAACTCCCTTCTGAGTCAATTGTGTGAGCGGCACCACAATTTTGGAGACATCTTGAACAAACCTCCTGTAATATCTGGTTAACCCCATAAAACTACACACCTCAGTCACATTGGTAGGAGTTGGCCAATTCACGATTGCTTCAATCTTATGTGGATCCACAGAGACTCCCTCCTTTGTTATAACATGCCCTAGAAGTGCCACTTCGTGTAGCCAGAATTCACATTTCTTTAGCTTTGCATACAGCTTCTTTTCTCAGAGTGTTTGAAGAATTAGACGAAGATGGTCCTCATGAGCTTCTGTACTCTTCGAGTAAATAAGGATGTCATCGATAAATACCACCACAAATTCATCCAAATAGGGTTTGAAAACACAATTCATCAAATCCATAAACGCTGCTGGTGCGTTAGTAACTCCAAAAGGCATAACCAGAAATTCGTAATGGCCATATCGGGTTCGAAAAGCTGTCTTCTCAACATCATCGGCTTTGACCTTCAATTAGTGGTATCCAGATCGCAAATCAATCTTCGAAAAGACTTATGCCCCTTATAGCTGGTCAAATAAATCATCGATCTGCGGTAGTGGGTACTTATTCTTGATCGTCACCTTATTGAGTTCCCTATAATCGATACACAACCGAAGTGTTCCGTCCTTCTTTTTCACAAATAGAACTGGTGCACCCCAAGGAGACACACTCGGGCGAATGAACCCCTTATCTAGTAGATCTTGCAACTGAGTCTTCAATTCCTTCATTTCAGCTAGTGACATTCTATACGGAGTCTTAGAAATGGGTTGAGTTTCCGACGCTACTTCAATTGTAAACTTAATTTCATGATCTATTAGCTACCCTGGTAATTCTTCTGGAAAGACATTCGGAAATTCACGGACAACCGAAATCATGTCAGTATCCCCATTCATCACTTGTCCCTCTAAAACACTACATAAATACTCCTGACACCCTTTCTGAATTAATTTACAAGCCTTTGCTGCTGAAATCAAATAAGGTGGAGAAGTCACTCCTTATCCCTGAAAAGTAGACTCTAACTGTCCCAGAGGGTGGAAACTGATTTGCTTAGTCAAGCAGTCTATAGTTGCACCATATTCACTCAACCAATCCATTCCCAGAATAACATCAAAATAAGTCATGTCGAGAGATAACAGATTGGCATATACCCGGATATCCCCAAATTGGAGTTCACAAGCAAAATATACAGAAGCACAGATCATAGAGTCTCCCAAAGGTGAAGACACACATAACACATAAGACAATTTTTCCTCAGACTTATCTAAATTTTGTGCAAATAATTTTGACACAAAGGAATGGGCAGAGCCAGAATCAAACAATATATGAGCAGAGTGACCGTGAATAATAAATGTACCTGAAACCACTGTTGCCGCATTCTGCACATCTCCCGGAACCAATGCAAATACTCTGCCTTGTCTCGCAGTGTCTTTATTGTTAGCAGGTTTGGCAACTGACTTAGTGTTGGAAGTTGGTGTAGACCCCGCTGAACTGGTAACAGCCCTATTGCTATTTTGTTGGTTCCTCTGAGGGCAATCCCTTATCAAATGACCCGTTTTGCCACACCTAAAACAGGCTCCAGACTTCCGATAGCACGTTCCGCGATGCTTCTTTCCACGTTCTGAACAAACAGGAATTGAATCCTAACTACGGGTAGAAGTATTTGAAGTCCCTGAATTTTGTTTCTTGTTTGGTGGAGTAGTTGACCCCTTTGACCATTGCATGTTCTGCCTCTTTCCTTTCCACTCGAAAATTCGATTCTGAGCAACGAGGTTTCCCTTAGCTATAACAGCCCTCTCCAACACATCAACATAAGTGGGTAACTTCAACATCTTAACCCGGTCCAGGATAGCACCCCGTAATCCCCCTTCAAATTTTTCGTGCTTTCTTATAGTCTGTGTCCACCATATGAGGTGCAAACCGAGCTAATTGTGCAAATTGAGCTTCATACTCTGCAACGGTTTTATTTCCTTGTCTAAGAGTTTCAAATTCAGTCACCTTTTTATCTCGCATACTTTGAGGAAAATACTTATCATAAAACAATTCCAAGAACCTGTCCCATGTCAATCCTTAGTGTATAGTTCTCGCAAGCATCCACCATCTCCATGCCTCATCCTCAAGAGTGAAGGCAGCCAGTTGCACTTTTTGGGCTTCGGTACAAGGAAAAACTTCGAACAACTTCTCTATTCCCAACACCATGCTTTAGCTTTCATTGGTTTTATTCCTCCCTTGAATGATGGGGGTTTCATCTTTTTAAACTCCTTGGTAAAGGTGATGGTTTGGTCTTCAGCATAGAAATCTTGTACTACAGGTGGAGGTATCGGTAGCAGTGGCGGTTGCTATGGTGGCTGTTGTTGTTGTTGCCGTAAAGTCTCCCTCATTTCCATGATCATTCTCTACATCCTATCCAACTGTGCAGAAGTAGCATCTTCCGGGTCTTCTGTCCTTGTTCTCACCATAATCTACATAACAATCAATTATATACAATAGACATAGTTCAAAATTGTTAGCATTAGCAGAGTACATTTAACGTTGCCATCGATCTTTTCATATGCTTTCAGGATGTCATGCACGATGCCTAAGTCTTTTCTAGACACCATAAAGCTCAATGGATCCGTGTGTGAGATAGCAACTCGTGCTCTAATACCACTTGTCACGTCCCAAACTCGCCCCTACAAGTTTGGGCATGACCCATTCAGAAGCGGACACTTAACTCAATATACACAACATATGAGGCCTGAACGGAAGCATTAAATATCATAAAATAATATCCATTAAGCTACCACTAACATGCCAGGATCACAAACATTGCAACGGGTGAATAATATACAGTAAACATACACCTGAGCATCGGTTATATGCATACAAATATACAGACCCAGCCCCATGACTGGGCGTATAACAAAAACATTGAAGGTTAGAGGAGATATGCACATTCAACCTTAGACAGACAATCAGAGTACAAGCCAACAGCTTAACAAAACTCCACAAAAATAAGCGGCTTCATCCAGTGCCTGGACACACAAAGGCTAACAAAAGAGAACGGGCATCATGGGTTAGGACTGACCTCCCGGTTGGTTACCTACAGAAGCAGACATAACACAAAGTGAGCCAGGCTCAGTGAATAATAGTACTTAAACAATTCGATGCTCAACTTAAATCATAATACATAACAATGCGTATGTAAATGCAGAGATCATATGGTTAATCTGATTCTGTACTAATTTCAAAACGGCCTTAGGCCAGTCTTTAAATGGAATGGCATTGAGCCCTTAAACAGAGTGGCATTAAGCCCCTTAAACAGAGTGGCATTAAGCCCTGAATGCAGAACGACCTCAGCCCTGTTCATGCATGTATGAACCCAAGAGGTGTCTCGCACGGATTCTAGAGATGACTCACACTGTAGCATTTAGTTTCGTACAGCACTTTGTTTCATACCAGAAAATACAGATTGGTTATAGGCCCAGATATCGTCAAAGCAAACTAGTTTCAGAATCTTATAGAGTTCCAGAGTCATATGAAAGTATCCACATCCTTTCCATCATTCATTCACATTCTTTCAATTATTCACATAAGTTACATAATTAATATGTGATAACAGAATGCTAATGGTAATCATTAGCTGTAAGTAAAGCGTACTACGATGGTACTACTACTCACAGTATTGTAGCGGAGCGCTAGTTCCTCCCGGAGTATGTCCTTGGGGTGAAATTCCTATGATTTCCTTAACTTCCCAATCTTCTTGATGAACTTACTCTCAAACCCTCTTCCTCTTTAACCTCTTATTTTCCAAGAAAATATCTTGAGGGATGGCTTCTAAGTCAAACTTATAAAGAGCATAGATATATATATGGACACTAAGGTGAATAAAACAAAAATCATTGAATTTAATCACCCCAAATCAAATTTTTACAAAAATGTTCATTATGACTTAAAAATTATGTTGATCCCGAATGTAAAATCAATTTCAGATGATTAAGCCTCTAAGGCTTCCAATTTCTGATTCAAATATTATAATTGTGACAGATATTTCCTTATTAGACAGATATGAATCGATATTCATAAGTTCTACTTAATTAAACTTCATTTCACATAGAAGTTCACAGTAAACATTTCAAAGCACAGAATAAGGGACCGAAAGTATACCAGAAACACATACGAGGGTCAGGTTATTACATTGTCAGCCACTTTTTGTTCTTGTCGACCACTAGAAGTGGTCGGTCGGCTACTTAGAGTGGCTGACGGCCGTTTGTCTTCTTTTTCAAATATTTGTTTGCCAACTGTTGTTCACTGAAGTGCATCTCCATACACGTGTATGGAGGGATGAATACAAGCCTTGATTTTCTATACATATGGGATGCTCTCCCCCATTTGAAGAGGTTGGACATTTTGGATCAAAATTTCCTCTCTCTCTCTCTCTCTAGAATTCTCTCCCTCTCTTCTTATTTTGTGCCTTATAGTTGGACTTCTCTACACTCTTGCACAAGGACCCCTAACCAAACATTCTCATCTTGGAGCTGAGGTTCTTTAAGGTTTAGTTTGAGTTCTTGAGGGAGGTTTCAGCTGGAATTTGTGCCTGTTTTGTGCTGTGATTCAAGAGGTATAAAACTTACCTTATAGGCTTTGTTTTGATTACTTGCTTTGCCACCTTTTTGTATTGTTTTTGGCCTAGTTTTCAACTACAAAACAACTCTTACTTTTTATCCTTAACATGATGGTTTGAGGTCATTTTGTGTTAAGGGGTGGTCTACCCTTCTTGTTGCCTAATTATGAAGCTTTTTGTGCTATCTTTCAAGGCTTTCAAATCAAACTTTTTGGACCTTTAAACCACTGAAATTCAGAGTTATTTTAGTGGTGAAAAACTTGTTTTGAAGTCCAAAATGGGAGGGTTTAGCCTCCCCTCCTTGTGTCTCACTTGCATGCCCAGTTAGCATCACATGGTAGCATGTTTTTGTAGCCTAACTTAGCTTATTTCCAGCATATGTTTGCCTTTGATTTGGAATGATTTAGCTCTGTTTTGGGCTGTTTTGGTCATATGAGTCTTGTTTTGCATAGTTGTAGTGCAAATGGCTTCACTAGTTTGGTGTTTTAGGCCATTAAAGATGCTTTGCTTGAGGTGGTTGCATGTTGTAGTATCTTTTCACATGTAATTTCAGCATATATAGCTCTGTCACATGCTCATTTGTTTCACTCTTTCTTTGCTTTTTAGAGTTGCTCTTGAGTCTTGTTTGCAAGCTAACATGTGAGCATGTTTTTCTAATATTTTGTGCCTCAATCTCAGCATGTTTTAGTCATTGTTTTGACTGGTCTTAACTCTATTTTGAGCTAGTTTGGCCCTTTGAGGCTTGTATTGTGTGGTTGTGGTGCAACCTCTTTCATTAGCTTAATGTGTTAGGCTTTTTTAATATGACTTGCATGAGTTGCTTGCATATTTTAAGTGTCATTTTGCACTTCATTGCAGCACTGAAATCTCTTCAATCCCCCTCTATTCTTCACTCTTTCATTTGTTCTGAAAGTAACATCCAACCCCTTATTGGCTTAAGTGTAGAATTGAGACCCTCATGCCTAATCGTTTAATTTCTTCGGGAGTTCATTAGCAATAGCATGAGGCCACTTTGATGCTCAAGGTACTTGTGGTTTAAGCCCTCTCTCCATTAGAGATAGGGGTGAGCAACGGATATACCGATCTACCGAAACCGACTGAACCGAACCGATCCACCGCATGTTGGAAAGATGCCTGATGATACTTTCCTCTTTTTTTTAAGTCATTAACTGTAATACTTTCTTCTCTTTTTTTTTTTTTTTTTTTTGTTGAGGAAGTGCACAAGTTGAATTATGTTGAAAATTTATAAAATTTTGAACCGCCAAACCGATTCGCATTCATCCACCAAACCGCCAATCCGCTCAATCTACATCCGGCGGACGGATGCGGATTGATTTTCTCCAATCCTCCAATTTGGCGGACGGATGACGGATTGGAGGTTCCGTGGCCGCAACTGACCCACGCCCACCCCTAATTAGAGGACACTCACCTTTTGGACTAATCAATTAAAGAATGGATTGGTAATCTAAAATGAGTAAACAAAATGAACAAAGTAAAAGAGGCAAGATTAAGCATCTTTGTGTTGCATTGCATGTGTTCGGATCGGACGTTAATCCGAACACGAGAAAAATGGGACGTTTCATACTCAAAGTGATGAAACGTGCCATTTTTCTTAGTCACCGTCACCCTTGATCATGCATGATAGGGTGGTGATTATTTTGGTCTTGTTTGTGCACTCATTAAGCTTGTACAAACTTGGCTCTCTAGCCATCATGCATTGAGAATGCTTGATTGATGGTTTGAAGGCCGAGAGTTACCATCCTTTGAGTTTGTACGATGATAAGGAGGGCAACAGTACACACATTCCTTGAAAATACATTGTTTTGCCTCTATTTGCTCTCTGTTGTAGCAAAATGAGAAGTCCAGGGATGGGGTGGCCGACCTGCTAGTTTTAGTGGCTGACGGCCACTTGGAGTGGTTGACCAGCCAGTTATAGTAGCCGACAGCCACTTTTTGTAGCCAACCGGCCACCAGTAATTTTTTGCACAAAGGTGCTCCTAAGTTGGAACAGAGGCATTCTGGGAGTTGGTACAATTTTTAGTGATCGAAATGAGTGCAAACATAGGCATCCGATGGCAAGGCAATGGCATTTTCGAGTGGATCAACCGAGCATGCATGCGTCCCTCGCCCTCAAGGCCATTTAGTCACTTTTGTTAACTGAGAATAAGTTAGCTATTTTATTCATTCATACAAGTATTGTAATTAATTAGCTTAATTTGTTTTGTAATTTTTTAACTAGCTTAGAATAGTTAGTTAATTTGTTTCAATTGTTGTAATAATTAGCTAGAATAGTTAATTAGTTTTGTGTTGTTATTGTTAGCTTAATTAGCGTAGCTAGCTTAGCTTAATCATTCGGACCCTCCTTCGCGAGGACGTAATGTTGTAATAAGTGTGCGTGCGTGCGTATGTGCATATCTTTCAATCTCGTGTCTTTCTCCCTTTTATTTATCCGCTTTTGACGGTTAGATTAGGGATCATTTTCAATTAGCATACCTTATGCTCGCATGTTTACATCATTCATTTGTCTTGCATGCACCGAGGCTCGGTATACCATTCAAACTACATTGTCAATTCAAATACCTTTTTGAATACGTGTTTCAAAGCATGTTATTAAAGTGTTACAAATCATACGCCACGATTAGGTAGCCGAGCCTATTAAAGTCATGTTGCATGAGTTGCATAAGGCATCTTGTATAGTTAGGATCATGCATTGTTTCTAACTAGTTTTTGTTTTTGGCTTAGAGTACTCGGTGAGTTTTATGCTTTAGCATACTTGCATAAGTGTGACTGCCATGTTGCCATGTTTCACATGCTTGCCATATTGCCATGTTTCGCATGCTTGCCATGAGGCTATGTGCTTAAATGATAAACTACTTGAATGCCTGTGGATGGAGGCTTTGTTGTTCGAATTGAAACAATTCAATGAATGTGTGTTTTAAGCCCACTTTGCGAAGTGGCAAATCATGTTTTAAGCCCACTATGTTTGGTGGCAAATCCGCATTTTAGCCCACTTGAGAGTGGCAAATTGAAACCATTTTCGAAAACAAACATGAGTTGAAATGTTCCAGTTCTTGCGATTTTAGTCTATACTTGCTTGTGTGCGTCACATAGTAAAGTTAGCTAAATAACCGGAATAACAACGCATAATGTTTATAAAACTACATATTAGTAGAGGCCGATCTTTTGATCGGGCAAGCAGGGGTGCTCATTTCATGACCTTCCCCTCTCGTACCTAAGTTCCCGAGCCGAGGTAACTTTGGTGATGACGGACATGTGGCCTTTGGCACGAGTCGGGGTTTTCTAAATTTCTCCAAAATAAAATATTTAGGTGGCGACTCTGTAATCTGGCAAAGCAGTCCAATTTTGGCATTTTTTTTATTCAAAATTGATTTTCCAAAATGATTTGCCAGATTGGACTCTTTGGTATTTATCAGTTTCACATTGCACTTGTGAGACTAGATTCAAAACTGTAACAGGAGTCCGAACTGTAGGACTAATTCAAGCTCTCCGAAAGGGGGAGCGAAAAAATCGAGCAGGGGTGCTCATTCTATGACCTTCCCCTCTCGTATCTAAGTTCCCAAGCCAAGGCAATTTTGGTGATGACGGACATGTGGCCTTTGGCACGAGTCAGGGTTTCTAAATTTCTCCAAAATAAAATATTTAGGTGGCGACTCTGTAATCTGGCAAAGCAATCCAGTTTTGGCATTTTTTTGATTCAAAATTGATTTTTCAAAATGATTTGCCAGATTGGACTCTTTGGTGTTTATCAGTTTCACATTGCACTTGTGAGACTAGATTCAGAACTGTGACAGGAGTCCGAACTGATGCGAATATGGGAATATTTACAACGGAACCGGACAGTTGCTTGTCGGTTGCCAGAGAAATGTGGTGGAAAGATGATGATTTGCATCTTGCCCACACGGATGAAGATTGGGGACAAAATCTGCCAGATGATACATGGTATTCCGAAAAAGTGGATCACATAACCAGGAGTGGGCGGTACTTTAAGCCCCCACACCTGGACCAACCAGAAGCATTGGGGAATGATAAGGAAGTAGAGAAACAGAAAGATAAACTGTTAGAAGAAGAAGCTGTACTGAAGCAGCTAAAGAAAATTCATGTAGACATATCCATTTGGGGATTGCTCATGGCTTAACGGGTGCACAGACAAGCCATCCTATCAGCAATGGATAAGGCTAAGCTCTCTATCGACACAACCCCCGAGCAGTTAGTAGGACTGGATTTCCTGGGAGGAGCTTCCCCGACTTTGACTTTTACAAATAAGGAATTGCCGCCTGAGGGCTCTGAGCACAACAAACCACTATACATCTCTATTAAATGTAAAGAGAAGTGGATACTGGTCGTCTTGATTGATACCGGGTCTGTAATTAATGTGTGTCCGTCGTGCACGGCCTATGCTATTGGCTTGAAGCTAGTAGACTTTGTACCAACGGCCCAAGTGATTCGGGCTTATGACAATACAAGACGGGAAGTGATGAGGACAATTCGGATCAGAACCCAAGTTGGCCCGACGCAACAGGACATTGAGTCTCACATCCTAGATGTTCCGACCACTTTTAACTTACTCCTTGGCCGATCGTGGCTGCACCAAGTGAGAGCTGTCTCTTTCACTCTGCATCAGATGCTGAAGTACCCCCATGGGAAGGGGTAGCTATTGTTTTTGGAAATTCTTCTATACATCCTCTACCAGAAGTCATTACACCGGTACTGAAAATTATACGCGGCGAGGAGGATATCTTTTTGTCTGGATTCATCTTGGCTGAGGCCCGGGTGGTGCAAGATATCATGGCTATTGATGAGGGGTTGTACATCAATGCTCAATTAGTCTACCTCATGAATAAGCTGCAACATATACCCAAAATGGGATTAGGAAGGAGCGGCCGGAAGGGCATTGCTGCATTAGCCGACTTGTCTCCTTTCAGATCCTCAGATCAAACTAGAGAGCTTGGGGGATGACTTCACCGTTTCCATGATTGGAGATCAATCGGCTATGGACCCTCCTGGTGGTATTCTGGACGCATCTATCACACCCTCCCTCATTTGGTAGTTCGAGGAGGGCTTTTTGTCCAACAGTTCTAAATCAGGTAGTGAACCGAAATCTAATTCCACAGAGTCTGTGGAGTCGGAATCAAATTCTAGTTCTTCTGAGTCGGAGTCTGGTATTCCTAAGGTTGACAACCCGAATGCAACTATTTTGTCCAGGTCATCTTTTTCCTTTTCTTTTGAGTTGGTTGTAACCGAGGAATTGGATTAGCTGGAAGTTGTGAATGAGAATGGTACCACTGCTGTTTCTGAGTACTTTTTTGTGCCACTTGTATATTGCATTGATCATGACTTTCAAAATTTTGATAAAAACGACGATGAAGGAATTCCTCTGGTTTTAAAACATTTGATTGATCGAGAGGAGGAAAAGTTTGTAAAACCCCTGGTTGATGAAATCGTTGCAATTAATGTGGGTACTGAAAAGGATCCGCGTCTGGTCCAGATCGGGTCCACGTTATCTTCGAAGGAACACGAGCTCTTAGTCGCTTTATTAAAAGATTTCAAAGATGTTTTCGCATGGTCCTACGAAGACATGCCTGGAATCGATCCTAAGATTGTATAGCACCAAATCCCTCTTGATCCCGAGGCCCGACCCATCAAGTAGAAGCTTCGGAGAATACGCCCGGACTAGGCTCTGAAAATCAAGAAAGAGGTCACCAAGCAGATAGAAGCAGGGTTTTTGCTAGTATCTGAGTATCCTACTTGGTTGGCCAACATTGTTTCGGTGCCGAAGAAAGATGGTAGAATTCGGGTGTGTGGATTTCAGAGATCTGAACAAAGCCAGTCCGAATGACGACTTTCCTCTACCGCACATCGATGAGTTGGTGGACCTCACCGCAGGCTATGCGCTGCTCTCCTTTATGGATGGATTTTTTTGGTACAACCAAATATTGATGGCACCCAAGGATAGAGAAAAGACTGCCTTCACCACGCTGTAGGGAACCTACTGTTACAAGGTGATGCCGTTTGGTCTGAAAAATGGTGGGGCTACTTATTAACGGGTTGCAACCACGATCTTGCATGATATGATCCACAAAGAGGTTGAAGTGTATGTGGACGACATGATTGTCAAGTCCAAGGAAAGAGAGGGCCACTACACCGCTTTGAAGAAATTTTTCCAACGGATCAGAGAATATCAGTTGCGCCTGAATCCACAGAAATGCACTTTCGGTGTCACAGAAGGAAAAATGTTGGGGTTCTTCATTACGAAGAGGGGCATTGAGGTTGATCCTTCCAAAATCAAGGCCATCCTGGAAATAACACCACCGAGGACTGAAAAAGATGTGCGAGGCTTTCTGGGTAAAGTGCAATTCATAAAACGGTTTATTGTAAAATTAACCTTGACTTGTGAACCACTATTTGGTCTCCTGAAGAAAAGAAAGAAGTTCCAATAGGATGACCGATACCAGGTTGCTTTTGAGCAGATCAAGCAGTATCTACAGAACCCACCTGTGTTGTTACCGCCAGAGCCGAGGAAGCCGTTGATTTTGTATCTGTTAGTGACCAACATGACAATGGGCTGCATGCTTGCACAGGAATCTGAGGAATAGAGTAAAGAAGGCCATCTATTACCTGAGCAAGAAGATGCTAGAATATGAGACCCGTTACACTCTGCTTGAGAAGGCTTGCTTGGCCTTGGTATAGGCTGCCAGGAAGTTAAGGCACTACCTGTTAGCTCACTCCGTAATTCTGGTTTCGAGATTGGATCCTATCAAATATCTCTTCGAGAAACCAGTGCTTACGAGTAGGCTAGCCCGTTGGCTGCTTCTTCTCTCCGAATTTGATTTGAAGTATATGACTCGCAAGTCTGTCAAGGGGAGAGCAGTAGCTGAGTTCCTGGCTGATCACCCGCTGGAGGGAGATGAAGTAGTAGAGTATTTGTTCCTAGATGAGGCTATTCTGCAGATCGAGGAAAAGATTTGGACTATGTACTTTGACGGAGCATCTAACCAGTACGGTTATAGGATAGGGGTGTTGTTGATAGCACTCGACAATTCTCACATACCTTTAGCTTTCAAACTCTGGTTCAAGGTATCAAACAACGAAGCAAAATACGAGGCATGTATCGCTGGCTTAGAAGCCGCCCTAGAACTAAGGGCAAAATGGTTAGACGTCATTAGGGACTCAAACCTGGTTGTTTCTTAAGCAAAAAGAGACTAGAAGGTTAAGGAAAAAAGGATGAAAATCTATTACCAAACCCTAGATGTTCTAATTCCCAAGTTTGAGAAGCTAACCTTCACGCATCTGTTAAGAGAGAACAACAGGTTCGTTGACGCTTTATCAACTCTATCTTCCATGATAGACATCCCTTTGGGAGTCTGGATGCGTCCGATCATTATTGAGATATGTGTCGACCTACGAGTTAATTGCCGCGATAGAAGAAGTAGAAGATCAGAACCCCTGGTATCATAACATCTGGAACTTCTTGGAGAATGGGGCTTATCCACTAGAGGCAAATGCCAAAGATAAAAGGGCAATACGGTGAATGGCTGCTCAGTTTATCATCTGCAGGGGTAAATTGTATAAAAGAGGTCATCTGGGAATGCACAAGTTGTGTGTTGATGCAAAAGAGTCGAAGCGCTTAACGGAGGCCATCCACAGAGGAGAGTGTAGATCGCACATGAACGAGGTAATGCTAACTCGGAAGATTCTCAGCCAGGGTTATTACTGGTCAACCATGGAGGAGGATTGTATTGGTTTTGTTCGGCGATACCACAAATGTCAGATTCATGCAAACCACATGAATATCCCGCCGTCAAAGCTGTACAACATGACTTCACCATGGCCATTTTTAGTCTAGGGAATTGATGTTATTGGGGCAGTTACTCCGAAGGGGTCAAATGGGCATGAGTATATCTTGGTGGCAATAGACTATTTTACAAAATGGGTCAAGGCCCAATCCTACGCAGTGCTAAAAGCATCACATGCGGCCAAATTCATCAGGAATAATATCATCTGTCGTTATGGGGTCCCGAATGAGATCATTTCAGACAATGGTTCCCAC
Organism: Camellia lanceoleosa; assembly: GCA_025200525.1. Classification (NCBI taxonomy): domain Eukaryota; kingdom Viridiplantae; phylum Streptophyta; class Magnoliopsida; order Ericales; family Theaceae; genus Camellia; species Camellia lanceoleosa. Next base: position 109,033,706 of record CM045768.1, on the reverse strand, counting down.
TTCAAAAAAGAAGTGATCAACTTGTTGGAGAAATACAATGTGGCTTTTCATAAGTCATCTACATATCGGTCACAAACCAACGGAGCTGTTGAGGCCGCCAACAAGAACATCAAGCACATTCCATAAAAGATGGTGGAAACTTACAAGGACTGGCCAGACAAGTTGCCATTTGCTCTCTAGGGCTATAGGACATCAATCCAAACATCTACTGGGGCAACTCCATATTCTCTGGTTTATGGGATGAAAGCTGTTCTGTCGATTGAAGTTGAGGTTCTGTCGCTGCGAGTTATGGCTGAGTGCTAGATAGCAAAGCGAATTGGCAGCAGAACAGGTTTGAGGAACTTATGCTATTCAACGAGAGGAGGCTAAAAGCACTGTACCACGTCCAAGGTTATCAACACAGAATCGCCAGGGCTTTCAACAAGAAAGTTAAGTCCAGGAATCTAAAAGAATGGAATTTGGTTCTCAAAGACAACCGAGCTCCCATCCATGACCCGAGGGGCAAGTTCAGACCCAATTAGACTAGTCCTTACATCATCAAATCTATTTGGTCGGGTGGAGCTGTCATTCTTATGGATCTAGATGGCCTCGAATTCTCCCAACCAATCAACATGGACAAGTTTAAGAAATACTACCCTTGAGTGGTTCGCTAGACCAAAAACCCGAAAGGGCGACCTAGGCAAAAGTTAGAGCACAAAAAATTTATAAAAAAAAAAAAAAAAAAAAAAAACTGAGCTCGCAAGGCTGAAAACCCAAAAAGGGCAGCCTTGGCAAAAGTTAGAGCACAAAAGGAGAGTGTTAATACCCAAGTGAACCCGAACCGAACTACATAAGGCTCGATTCCCATTTTTGAGATACTTAGGCAACTTCATCCTGAAGTCCAGCCATAAACACTTCCAAATCAACTGTGTCCATGAGATTGTTTGGGTCATCTTTGTCTTTTCCGCATCCAAGAGTTCGGTTGTGATCTTCACTATGAGAGTTGGTTACAGTACAGTGCAGTGCAGTGCTATTCAGGCAAGCGGCAATTTTTCATTTGCTAGATTCGGGGTTGTACATCTCAAGGATAGATTCCGAGTGTGTCCAATTGTGATCCTTATCGAAAATGATTTTGAAAAATTTTAATAAAAGTTGATTTTGTTCAAATTAATCTTTTTACAACTTAGACCATTTTTGGACCAAAAGAAAAATTTTCAGTGCCCACCACCTTCAATTTCATTGATTTCAATATAGAGTTCTCCAACTCTTGATACAAATCAAAGTTGCTTTTTATTACATTCAAAAGGAAAACTTGAAAGTACAGATTAAAGTAATAAACTTGGGGCATTGATGAGTCAGGTGTTCCTGTGTCCCCTCCCAGAGCTTGTGGAAGCTTCAGATGCTAAAGTAGGCCCGGTTTGTGCCTCATCTTCAAGCCAGGCTATGCATTCGCCAAAAAGGGTGCAACTAAGATTAGGAGCGGAAACCAAAAGTTCTCTTGTCCTCCATGCAGTGGGGTATCGAGCTAGTTGTGAACCTCGGATTAGAAATGGAGCCGGTTACTCTACCCCCTCTTCTAGGCAAGTTTGGTCGTGTCCGAACTGACGCCTGAACCGGAATAGAAAGTAGAAGACACAGTGTGTCAAGCCAATCAGCTAAATGCCAGGCTGCCAAGATATGTTGTAGCTCATCTCAGGCAAATCAAACCAGGAGCAACACCAAACGATGTCAGCAGCAGACCTGTTACGCATCCAATGGCACCACCACCCTTCGTTCGGGAAATCAACTAGCCGTTGGCGAAAGAAATAGCCTCGTACTGAATATGTAGGGAAAGAGTCCACTACTTTCAACCTGTCCATGAGCCATATCTAGAGAGGGATGAAAAATAAGAGAGATTAAAGAATAGAGAGATGTATGTGGAGAGAAAAAGTAAGAAAGGGTTTTAGAGAGAAAAACAGAGCTTGAGGGCCGAGTGATATGAGAAACACATGTGAGAGAGGTGGGAAACATTACCTACAACAGTAGTGGACTCCCTGCCAATTTGTTTGCCTCTCATCAGTGGAAAGCGTCTAAACCCATCAAAGTCTCGACCAATGCTAAGCCAATGTAGCTTTTGCCCTCTTTCAAACCTTAGGCCACTTCAATCAGTCGAACGCTAGACCCTCCGAAACCAGGAGCAACCAGGAAATGAGCCAACATACATAAGCAAAGGGCATGTTGCCAAAAACCTTGCCAAAGACGGTCGCCGCAGTTGCCGGCGTCAGAAAATTGATGAATCAGCCTAGGGATATCCAGCTCTCCGTTGTGAACCAAAGATTGGGCATCGTGTAGAGTGAACCCACATATCCTTCCTAAAGCTTGGATGTGGCCAAAGCACAATTGGGGCAAGATTTCCTCGTCACGTCGAGATTCCATCAAAACTTGAAATTCTTCAATTGTCAGGCATATCTCTTGCCCCCTGAAGTTAAACACATATGTAATTGGGTTCCAACATCTAGCCGCAGCGTGGAGAAATGGAAAACACAGTGGGGTACGACTTAGCGGGAATAGAGCATTTATCCCGAAACCCTAAAAAGTCACTTTTTTTTACCCATCTAAAGTTGTAATCCAAGTCCAGAGTTTTTCGAAGAAGAATGGCTCCATTTGTGGCAAAAACAAAGCTGGAATGAAAAAACTACGAAGTCCGAACTTTTGTAGAAGATAAGGTACTGAATGGAAGACATGTGGCAGCAATCTAGAGGCCCCCTGCACTGATGGCCGACCGACCGACCAGTGTGGGTGGCCGACTGGCCACCTTTTGTAGCCGACCAGCCACTTTTTGTGGCCGACAGTCACCACAAGTGGCTGACAACCCCTGTTTGTGCCCAGCAGAATTCCTTTGGTCTTCTTGTGTGTTGAGAGTGCTAAGAACCTATGTTTTGTTCTACTCTAGATGCATTCTGCTGTCTTGTTTCAATAATTTTGTTCAGTTGCTCGCGAATTGCTTTAGTTTGTTTATTAAGTTATTGTATTGTTTATCGAGTTGTATTTGTATTGTTTATCGAATTGTATTTGTTTTGCATATCGAGTTATAGCTGTCTTGTTTAGCGAGTTGTTGCATTGTCCATTAAGTTGTTTTACTTTGGTTGTTGTGTGTTGGTCGGTTCATTACCTGATTAAGCGAATGCCAATATATTACACAAAGTTTCAAATCCCATTGCTCTTGTTTTTATGCTGTGTGGTGCTATGCGATGCTCAGAATATAAAATGCAATACATTTTCATCAAAAAGCTGTTTTCATTCCGATCATGGTTTCTTTTTTACAAAGGAGTACAAGTTTTTAAGAAAATAAAACTGCCTAATGCTATACAATGTGCTAACACTACTAGCAAAAAGAAACAAAGCAAAAACACATAAATCAGCGCCGGCTAGCTCAAGCTCTAGAGGCCCTCTTCGTCCTCTTCCTTGGCGAAGTGGACTCTGCAGAGCTATCCCCATCCGCACCACTGTCTAAACCTGATGCAGAACCGATACCGGAGTCGTCATCCTCTGCATCAGAACCTGGCTCAGCCTCATCCCCACTAGCAAAATCTGAATCAGCATCATCGTCTCTGATCTCGGATGACTCGTCATGCTGATCTCCAGCCTCCTCGGTCTCGCTGATCTCATCGTCATCGCGGATGATGGGCTCTCGATGTCTCCCTCAGCTGCATATCAAAGCCTCTCTCTCTCTCCCTACTGCTGGAGGGGGCGCTGATGGTCCTGCTTCTGTCGTCGTCGGTCCTGTCGGTAGAGGTGTGACATGAAAAGGCAGTTGAATATGTCAACCACAGTATGTGTATCAGATGCAAGTATCGTGTGCGAAATGAGTACATGCAGAAGTTAGATATGATGGGTGAATGCAATGTGCCAGATGTGATCTATACATGCAGTGTATCAGTGCAGTGTGGGAAAATGTTCAGTTGAGATGTCAATTTTAGTATATTAGCAGAAATATGATGACCGAAATGCAAGAAAACTGAAAAACTGCCTGAATACCGTGGGAATCGAGTATCGCCTCCCTCCTCAAGATCATGCCCTCGAATAAGGCCAATATCTCGAGTAACCCCTCCACGTACCCTGTGGAGGGCTGCAAATGCAAATTGGAATGATCAGTGTCTGGAATGAATGAATGTCTAAGTATCTGAGCAAGAATGGAAAAAATGAAAGCTGCAGTACATACCGAAGGTAAATCAGGTGTCCTGACGTATTGGTGACCAGGCAACGGAGGCTCAATCGGGATCTGATAAGGCTCTCCAAAGTACCGCCAACCTGTTAGCTCGGTCGAAAGCTTTGGCCATCCAAAACTCTACCTAGCGGAAGGCATCCCTCTAGCCCTGCCCCTCAGTGCTCGAGCCTTGCTCGTTGAAAGGGCATCTGCTGCTCGGGCCCTACTCGTCGAAAGGGCATCAACTACCCTCCCTGTATGAGCACGAATACCTGTCAATAGAGGCATGAGGTGCGTCTGAATGTAAGTCATATAGTCCCCTTCCTCAAGGAAAAAGTTTGCAGCAACACCTCGCATAAAGTCAATGACCTCCTGAGAAGAGAGACTCTCTATGGCTTGCATGGATGGCGGAGGTGATATGGGAACCGACTGTAATGGCACACCTAGCGTCTGGCGCAAAAAGCGCTCACCTAGGAACCAAGCTCGGCCTACTGGTCCCTCAAGCACGAGCTGATAGCGAGAAGCGCCCCAAGCGTCGGCGAACTGAAATCTGACACCCTCTAGCATCGTCGCCCAGGGCTGCCACGTGATCTGCAGACAGCAAATGCATAGATTGATTAGTTGCCATTAGATATGTAATATGAATTGTAGCTGAAAGCAGAAAGAACTGTGAGTTTTGAGTTACCTCTGCTGCCCACACTGTATCAAAATACTGGCAAAAAAATGAAAGGGTCTCTCGAGTCCTCGGCTAACATCTCCTGCCATACCGGTGAGAGTATGGCACCCGAGGAGGCATCTTGACCTCTGGCTCTGAAGAAAGCGTCAAAAAATAGGCATACACCCATAGTTGTAAAAAGCAAGGGGGCGACAGTGAGTATACAACAGATAATGCAGAAAGCAAAGTATATGTGCAATGTCAAGAAAATACAGAATACAAAGAATACAGAATACAGAGAAAATGCGGAAAGTAAGGTGTGTGGCACAGTGTATAGAAAGTACAAATGCAAAGTAGAAATTAGACTGTATGTGTACAGTGTGCGGTGCGTGCAGTGTACAGAAAGTGCAAAGCAGAAAGCACGACAGAGAATGTAAAGCGAAAAAGTAAAGCATACCTCCCAGGCTCTCCAATAGCTGCCAACTCTATCCCTGCTCCTGCAGGAGGTCAAGCTCATATAGCAGTACAGTGTAGCGAGGCCAGCGCCGCCTGTAGACACCCCATTTTTGACCGTCCTCAAGACTTGGACGTCACCGCTCGAACACTCGGTGATTACCCATGTTTGTGTTTGTTTGGAGTTCCCGGAGTTCTCGGCTACGCGCCTTGCCTCAGGACCTCCGAACTTGATCGTTTTGTGTCAGGTTTTGCACCAAACACTTGTGCTTTGCCTTGGAGGGGCAGGGAATGCTTTGTGAGGCATCCCCACACACCACCAGCAGTGGCTAGAGGCCACCGGCTAGTTGGTGTTGCCATCGGCACTATATTGTGCCGGTCGGCACTATTTTGTGCCGGTCGGCACTCTTTATGGCAAAATGACCATTTTGCTCGCCAATTCTATACTGCTTGTTTTACGAGATATTTTCAGACAGCTGTATGCCTTTTGTTTCCCCTCCATACACGTGTATGGAGGGATGAGCCCTTTGATGCCTTAGCTTGTAAGCCTTGCAAGCTTTGCTTGCCTATAAGAGGACCACTCCTCTTCTTGGCTTAGGGTTACAAAATTTTGAGACATTCTTAGACAGACCAAGCTCTGGTTTTTAGGGTTAGGATAGATACACATCCTATCTCTCTCTTTTCCTTTGTGTTCTAGGTGTTTTAGTTCACATTATTGCACCTAGACACCTAGTCTTTCACCTTTTCTTGGTGTTCTCAAAGATCATAGCTTGTTCTTGAGATTTTTGACTGGTTTGGAGCTCAAGGAAGTAACAACATCAAGCTTGGTGAAGAAGTCTACAAGGGTGAGCCAACTAGTCCTTTTTTCCCCATTCTTGCATTCCATTTTTGCCTAGTTTAGAATCGTTTTTGTGCTTAGTGAGTAACACATAAAAGTTCTGATTTTTAACCCTCTTTATTGTTTATCAAGAGTGTTTTGCACTTTGGGGAAGTTTGACCCCCTTTAGGCCTTGAAAAGGCCCCATTTTAGGCCATTTTGTGAGAGCTCCGAGACTTTGGTGCTTGGGCCTCTCCACCACTGAAATCTTGAGGGATTTCAGTGGTAGAGATGGTGCCTTGAAGTCTCCAAAAGGAGAGGGCCACCCCCTCTCCTTGATGTCCTTGAAAAGGGCAAGATTTGGCCTCCAAAGGAGCACCATGTTTGGTTGTGTGTTGAACATGTTTTGGCTGTTTTTCATGCCTATTATGCCATGATTAAACTCTGTTTTAAGTTGGTTTTAGCACTCCTTGCATGCTTCGCATAGATGCTTTGTAATGCCTTGTATTGCCTTAACTTGCTCTAGGTTTGTATGCCTTCTTTCTAGCATGTTTTAGGCCTAGATCCATGAAGCTTGTATGCTTATTTTGACATGTTTTAGCTCTGTCCATAGTCATTTTGGTCAATCTTAGCATGTATATTGTAGCCTCTTTACATTTGGCTTGTTGGCCTCAAGAGCATGAATGTGTAGCATGCCATGCTTGCTTCATTTTTGATGGTTTGGAACCACCTAGCATGCTATTTCAGGCCCTTTGGTATGCTTGCATGCTCACCTTAGTCGCCTCTTTAGTGCTTTGAAAGCATGTCTTGAATGCCCCCATGTTTTGGCCATTTTGCATGCCTTTGATTTCAAACCTCTTAGATGCCATCTAAGTAGCCTTTTGGCTTTGTTTTGACATACTAAAAACCTATTTTTAGTTGTTTAGTGCATGCCATAATCACCTTGCATAAGTTTAGTTCAAAGCCTCTTTGACTAGCTTTAAGCTTTAGACCATTTGCATGCTTTGTTTGGTCTATCTTCGACTTGGTTTGGCACCATGTTTTGCATGTATTTCAGAGCTTTACAATGCATGCTCATTGTCTATGTTTGGTCTCTTTAAGTGTGCTTGAGAGTTGCCATGTTTGTGCCTAAGTGTTGGACCATGATTGCATGCATGGGTGTGTGCATTTTAGCCCCCCCATTTCCTTGGTTTTGGCCACTGATTTTAGGCCTATTTGAGTTGCCTAAGTCATGTATAAGACCATCCTTTCATTGGTTTGCATGCTTGTCTTGTATGCTTGCTTGTATGCTTGCATAAGTATATTGCATAGTCCATGTTGTATGCCTAGTTGACATGTCTAGGGTTGCATTTGTATTGTGCATGTTTGGCCTCTTGAAGTGAAGTATGATGGAGGTTGAGCACCCTTGCTTGCTTGTTTGCATTGCATGCATTTGAAATCAAAGTTGCATTCTCGGTTCTTAGGGCCATCATGCATGGAAACGCGCGATTGGTAGTCCGGGAATCGAGGCATATGCCCTTTCGAGTCAATAACATGACAAGGGATGTGTTTAGTGCATAAATACCTTGAATCACATTGCCATGCATATTGTTGTCCTCTGCTGCTGTGGGTTGCAGGTTCTGCAGGTGTTAAGTGCCGGCCGGCACTATTTAGTGCCGACCGGCAGTCAATTACCAGCCGATAACTTCATCTAGTGCCGGTGGCCTCCTTCTTCAGCCGGTGGTGCTCTACCCCAGCCGGTGGTACTCCCCAGTGCCCTGAGAAGCACTCCTGGGACTTTGGCAATTTTCTAAGGAGGAGAGCAAAGGAAACAGAGGCAATCTGTGCATGGCAGTGTGATTCCGAGCCAGTCCCGAGCGCGTGCTGCATTGGGCCCTCATCCCGAGGCGATTTACTGTTTAAATAGATTAATTATTTTATTTAATTAATTTAGTTAATTTGTAATAATTAATTGGCTTGCGTAGTTAATTAATTTGTATTATTCTTTCGGTCCCTCCGAGTGAGGGTAAAATTGTAATAAGTGTGTGTGAGTGGGTGTATGTCTTCCAATCCCCCATTTCTTTCTATCCCTTTTATTTACCTGTTTTCGATGGTAGATTAGGGCATACTTATTTTAGCACACCTTGTGCAACGCATACGTGCATTCATGCATTTGTTTACATGCACCGGGCTCGGTACATCATACAAACTGCATTGTAATTTTCAATTCCAAATTGAATACGTGCTACTCGCGCATTTCACGTGCCATGTTTAGGGTTAGCCGAGCCTACTCTAGATTGCATCTATGCCTGTGTTGCATTAGCCACTTAACATGAACTAGGTCATGCATGTTTGCTAACCGGGTTATTGTTTTTGGCGCGGAGTACGATGTAAGTATTTACGCTTTAGCATACCACATGCATGTGAATGTTGCCATGACAGTATGCTTACCATGCGGCTAAGTGCTTATGTGAGATAAACTGTTTGAATGCCTGTGGGTGGAGGTTGGATTGCTTGAGTTGGAACAACTCATTGAAATCCGTATTTTAGCCTACTTGCGAGTAGCAAAATCTAACACGTTTTTCGAGACAAAACGGATATGCAATGTTTACTTCCAAATTAGGCAATCTAGTCTATACTTGTTTGCTGTGCGCATAACATAGTAATTCTAGGCTAATAATTGGAGTAAGAACGCATAAAGTTTTCAAAAACGGATATCACGGTTAGTAGAGGCCGGTCTTCGGACCGGGCGAAAGGGGGTGCTCATAGCTGACCTTCCCCGATCATACCCAAGCTCCCGAGCCAAGACCACTTTGGTGATGACGGACACGTGGCCTTCGGCACCGAGTTAGGGTTTCCTAAATTCCCCATTTTAAAATATTTAGGTGGCGACTCTGTAATCTGGCAAAGCAATCCATGTTTGGCACTACTTTTCAAAAATATGTTTTTTCTTCAAAACGATTTGCCGGATTTGGACTCTTTGGTTCAGATTTAGAACCGACACAAATCGAGTCCGAACTGTTAGATGGAAGCCCACGGGCGCGTCTACACCGCCCCAGTCGTAATGTCGGACCTAAGATAAGTCCACTAAGGCACTCAAAAGATATAGCCCGACTGTATTCGCCCTGTCGGCGAATAAGGTAGTGCCAAAGAGGAACATCAAGAAGCCTCGGGCATACTGCTCGATCTCTTCTATAGTCTCTAGAGCTGTTCCTCCGAACTGGTCTGCGAACCAGCTATACCGAACCATCCCTGATCGGAAGATAGGTGGGCGTGCCCCCAACAAATAGATCCAGGCAACCTCCCACTCGCCCATTGTCAGTGTCATATGAGATCAGCCGGCCTCCTACCTCGATGCCCGTCAGCATAGCAAAATCATACGGGGTCATCATCATATCTCCCGCGGTAGAGAAATGGAAAGAGTTCGTGGTATCCCACCATCTCTCTACTAGCGCACCCAGGAGAGACCTGCTCGCCATGAGGTGCGACAGCCCCATGCAAAACAAACCAAATGCCTCCTCGTCGACAATTTGGCGGACACCGTCGGGGAGGTCCATGTACCACTCCCTCACTAATGTAGACCCATATTCCCAGGTAAAACGAGAGTCTACCTGTGTTCAGAATGAGCAGAAGAAATATAATGCATGAATGTGTTTAGAATAAGCAGATGAAATACAATGCAAAGGTGCAAGCTATACAGGAAATGTAAAGTACATCACAAAAAATGTAAGTATACAGTGTATACCTCGAAGGTGCCATGAGACAAGTGAAACTCGGGCTCTAGCAGCAAGAGATCTGCTAGTGCGCCTCGTGCAAATCTGCTAAAATGACTGACTGTACTGGGCGGTAGTACATGCGCCTCGAGGCGGTATCTCTCCGTGTCGAAAAGTCAGACTCTAGGCAGTAATCATATGTACTCAGGATCTCCCTCTATCCCTGGAGAACCTCCATCGTGAGGAATGTCATCTGCCAATTGAAAAGAAGGTGAGAAAATAGGCAAAAATGAACAAAATTGGTGGAAAATGCCAAAAGTCAACAAAAGTCAACTCTCAGAGAGAGAAAATGGGAGAAAAAGTCAAAGCCCGGGAAAAGGCGTCAAACTCAAGACAAACTTGAGGGAGACAGACCTCAAGTGGCGAAAATGGAGAAAAAAACTCCGAAAACAAATTTTAATTAGTTCAAAACGGAGGAAATCAAGAGGTATTAACGAATCAACTTCGCATGGGGTGTTGGAAAACGCGTATAAAGCACGAATCTAGGAGGAAAAAGTGTCTAGGGAGGGAGATGAAGCAATTTCGGTGCTATAGGTTATTACATCAAACCCAGTAACGAATCCACAAAATGCTAACTATAATGACAAAACCAAGTAATAAAATTCATCAATTACACAAACCCACTTCAAAATCAAAACTGAAACACAGTCTCGTGCATATATATATACAACAAACTCACCGGAGATTTGACCACAATAGCCTCGGGTTTGACCCAACTTCACCATTATTAATAGAATAACAGTGTGATGCTACATAATGGTAAGAAATCTAATTTGATAGAGCTAAGAAAATTCAAGAGAGAAATATGATACGAAGGTCACAACACGAAGAGAGAAATTTGATTCAACGAATGAAGACCAGGCTGAAATCGAAAGGAAACTCACCTAGGGAGATGAAGGTCGCACCACACCAAACCAACGAAAATGATATTTTCTCATGCTGCCTTTGATATTTTTGCATACTATCGTGTGTCTAATATCACATCATTCAAGAAGTAATATGTGTCAAACATTTAAAAGAAGTTGATCGTGTGGATTATAGAACACTATATAAAATTATTTTATTATCTCCTTTCGTATAATGGCAGGACTGTGGAAAATATGACAAACAGAAGGGAAAAAAAAAAAAGGAAATCAACTTTCATAAGCTCTGTTCGCAAGCCCAAACAAGTTAAACTAGTGTTGAGCTCAAAGCTTAATGGAAAAAATTAGTCAGCTTAAACAAGGAAATGCTCAAATTGATCAAGCTTATGAACTGCTATATACAAAGTAGGAACACAACACCTCAATAAATTAAGACAGAAATATACCCAAAACAATTAAATATTATCAAAACAGTAAAAATTGTTGCATGGTTTGTAAATTATGCACATGCAAAGAGGTCTTGGCTTCAACTCAACTTAATAAACCAAGACAAGCTTTAGCTAAATAATCAGATTACCTTAGTCCATTTCCCTCAAAAAAGGGAAAAGAAAAAAGGAGGAATAAAAAAGAGAAAAGGAAGGTAACAAGAGGGATAAACATAGAGGAGATCTAAAACACATCTATTGGAAGGCTCAAGAACAATCATGTATTCAAATTGAGTAAAACACTTGATTGATATACTTTAATTTTAAACACCAACTGTGTTGCCACTCCTTATTATGCTTTAATACTCTACACAGAGAGGGCCATGTTTGTGATAATAGAAACATATATGTTACTATACCCAAGAACCATGTAGTTCAAGAAACCAAGCAAGGAAGCACATGATAATTGAGGGAAGCCTTATACTAGATCTCACCCTCAAAAGAAGCTCAACATTCCCTGGACCCTAGCACTAACCATAACGGATTCTATGAATATCGCAAGCAAGGAGGTGAAATGCAAGCAAATAATCAACGCACATAGTGTATTACAATCAAGGTGTAAATATGATCAATTTTGAATCATTTCATAATCTTCAACAAGGATATTTTACAGAAGAATTACTTCACATTGTAAATGATAAATTAATGGTGAGAGCAACCCATTTCCACATGTAAAAATCAAGCACATGCCATTTGTAGCAAATAAAAGTCACAAAGAGTTGTTTGTCCTACCCATATGTAATGTAAGGCTCGACCCTCTGCAGAATTTGGATCATTCTTTCATTTGCCTTCACAAAGATACCACTGAAGATTCGCCTCAGTCTCAGAGAGTATAAAATCTTCCTAGTTTTTGGATGCATGTCATTTTTCCTAGACAGCCTAAGCTTTGCATCTGTCAAAATCTCTACCTACAAAATCAATTAACAAAATAAAATTTTCAATAAATATATATATGCTGAGCAATTATTATGGCACAAAAAGAGTGGAAATCAACAAAGTCCAATTGTTAATATTTTTTTTTTTTTATTTCTTCAATAGTTAATATAACAATAATTGCTACTCTACCAATATATCTACAACCACTACCAGAGACCAAAAAAACAACAGTTCAAAAAAACAGAGACTAAATTCAAAAGAAACAATAAACAATAAAAAAAACCCTAATTAGGTATCCAAAACACAAAGCAAAGCACCAATTCAACATAAACAATAATCAATTTATCATAATCAACCACACATGGGCCTAATTTATACTAAATTGGAGAAATTGAAGAAAAGAAACAGCAATGGAATGGCCAAAAACCTAAAATTAAATAGAAGTGATATATAGAGAGAGAGAGAGAGAGACCCTTAACCATAGCTCAATGGATCTATGATTTCCACTTTGGAGGCTCCGATCTTACTGCAAATGACCAAACCAGAGACTCCTCGTAGGCGGAAAAGGCGACAGATTTGGAGGAGGAGGAAGAAGAAGAAAAAGTGGCAGTGGAGGTAGATATTTGGTGCTGTCGTGGTTGAGGCGAGAGTCGGGAGGCGATGGAGGAGGAGCAGTGGTGGACCAAAGAGAGATGTTGAGCGATTCAGGGACTCACTTTTTCACCATCTCGATTTAGACAGAGCGTCGGTGGTGATCAAAAGTGGAGACGCCGGTGACTCGATCGGAGGTAGACAATGGCGGAGGGAGTGAGGGACCAGTACCCCTAATTTTGGGATTTTTTTTTTTTTTTTTGGTTGTTTTTTTTTTCTAATATAAAGAAAATATTTTAAATAAAAACATTATAAAAATATTATTAGAATGAAATACTAATGGCATTTTAAAATGGGAAAATTATTGATAAATCCTATTTATAAGTGTTTTAGTCCAAGAAGTCCATGAAGGAATTTTTTAACCCATTTAGTCCCATGTATGTATAGTTTTATTCCATAAAGTCCTTTTTCTTAATTTACACTATTTTCTTGGACACTTATGCCCTTATATTTAATTTTGATACCCTTATAAATATTTTTTGAACGGTTAGCAATTTATGATGTGAACATTCATATTTTAAAATTGACATTGGTAGGAATGTAAAATTGGCCCGTGGACGGCCCGAAACCCGTTGACAATGTGAATATTCACATTGATATGTTAACATTCACATTAAAAGGAGTATAAAATTGGACCGCGTCCCGTGGTGGCGCAAAACCTGCCCACAGTCCATGGGCGGCCCGAGGCGGGCCCGATCCGGGCCATTGACAATGTGAATATTCACGTTGACATGTTAACATTCACATTAATAAGAGTATAAAATTAGTTCGCGGCCTATGGACAGCCAAAAGCCCGCCCACGGCCCGGGACGGGCTGGGCCCGGCCCGGCCCGGCCCGTTGACAATGTGAATATTCACATTGACATGTTAGCATTCACATTGATAAGAGTATAAAATTGGCGGCGTCCGGTATTCCCGTGCACTGCTCAAAAGCCCGTTGACAATGTGAATATTCACATTGACATGTTAACATTCACATTGATAGGAGTGTAAAATTAGCCCGCGCCCCGTGGCTGCCCGAAACCCGCCCACGCCCCGTGGGCGGGCCCAGCCCGTTGATAATGTGAATATTCATATTGACATGTTAATATTCACATTAATAAGAGTATAAAATTGTTCCGCGTCCCGTGGCTACCCAAAACCCGCCCACGGCCCGTGGGCAACCCGGGGCGGGCCCGGCCGGCCCGTTGACAATGTGAATATTCACATTGACATGTTAACATTCACATTGATAAGAGTATAAAATTAGCCCGCGCCCCGTGGCTACCCGAAACCCTCCCACGGCCCGTGGACGGCCCGGGACTGGCCCTGCCCGGCCCGGCCTGGCCTGTTGACAATGTGAATATTCACATTAACATGTTAACATTCACATTGATAAGAGTATAAAATTGGCTCGCGGCCCATGGGCGGCCAAAAGCCCGCCCGCGGCCCGGGGCGGGCCCGGCCCGGCCCGGCCCGTTGACAATGTGAATATTCACATTAACATGTTAACATTCACATTGATAAGAGTGTAAAATTGGCCCACAGCCCGTGGGCGGCCCGAAGCCCGACCGCAGCCCAAGGTGGGCTTGGCCCGACCCGTGACAATGTGAATATTTACATTGATATGTTAACATTAACATTGATAGGAGTGTAAAATTTGTCCGCTACCCGAAGCTCGCCCTCGGCCCGGGGTAGGCCCGGCCCAACCCGTTGACAATGTGAATATTCACATTGACATGTTAACATGCACATTGATAGGAATGTAGAATTGGCCCGCGGCTCGTGGGCTGCTCGAAGCCCACCCACGGCCCGGGGCAGGCTCGTTTGGGTCCAGGCTCGAGCATGTCCGAGACCCTAGGCTAAGGCCTAGGCCATCACTTTGAAGCCCAGCCCGGCCCATCGGCCCACTTAAGGCCCATTCAAGGCTCGGTCCAAGGCCCAGCTCACCTGCGGCACAATGTCTTTTTTTGTGGAAAATAATAAAATTTTGGTAGAAAAAATTAAAAAGAATTAAAAAAAAATGGCCAGGCCCGCCCAAGCCCGGCCTAAGCTCGAGCCTGGGCCCAAGCCCACCGGCCCGACCCGAGGCTGTCGTCTTCGGGTCACGGGCCAATTTTACACTCCTATCAATGTGAATGTTAATATGTCAATGTGAATATTCACATTGTCACGAAGTAGACACCCCATTTTTGACCGACCTTAAGATTCAGACGTCACCGATTGAGCGCTCGGTGATGTTGCATATTGTGCTCGTTCAGAAGTCTCAGAGTCTCGACCGTAAGCCCTGCCTCCGGACTTCCGAACCCTTTTCTGTACTTTGCCTCGGTTCGCGAACCAGGCTCGGTTTTCTCTATTTTTGTTCCTGAGGGGAGGGAGAGGTCCCGTAGACCATCTCTCAGTGGCCGTGGGCTACTTTTAGTGGCCGTAGGCCATTTTGCCCATTTCGGAGCCCGGTTCCCGATTTTCGGAGCCGTCAGGCCATGTGCCTCGGTTCGGGACCGCCTAACCATCTCCGATTGCTCTGATTTTTGGCATGCATCTTATTTTCTCCCTTTTGAGGGACACTGGGGTCCGAGGGACCGACTTCGTGGTCGAACACCACTCCCGGTGCCCAACAGCCTATTTTCGAGACCCTGAACTGCGTGTTTTGGCCCCCGAGCCTTCATTTTGCATCGGTTTGGGCTCATTTTTGGTGGAGGCCTTATTTTCATGGTTAGGAAGCCTGTAGGAGGATGGGAGGCCAGCAATTGTTTTGACAACCAACTTTTTGTTTGGTCAAAAGTGGTTCAGCATGAATCCGGGAAGGAGAAAAGTCTACGCGGCTTCACTGAAACGGGCGTAACTCTTTGCACAAGAGGAATTAAAATATGAGGCCACCACCATTGGAAAGCTTACTTCCGAGGCTTCATTTTTCACTCAAGAATCTCCTAAGTCCAAATCCGGGGGGAGGAGATATGGTTGGTTGAAGTCTGGTTAGACCGACCGAATCTGTGGCGCTTAAACTGGCATAACTTTTTCTACAGAAGGAATTTTAATGCAAGGTTTCCGGCATTGGAAAGATAACTTCAAGGGCTACATGGCCGACCAGTTTTATGGCTTGGACCTTTTGACCCTGGCCGGCCGGCCACCTTTTCCAGCCGGCCGGCCACTTACCAAAAAATGACTTTTTTTTCCTTTTTAACTAATGGCCATTTTCCTCTCCTCGGTGTATTCGGTTGTGCGGTGGTTGCCAACTGGACCATCCTCCATACACGTGTATGGAGGATTAGAGAGGTCCCTTAGATATTTTTCATGCCTCTCCTCTATAAAGGAGAGGGTTGGCTTCTTGGCTAAAGGTTAGACATTTGTTAGACACATTTGAGAGAGAGCTATACCTTCCACCTCCCATTTCTCTCCATTTTCAAGCTCCAAAGTCATTTTTCTTGTACCATTTCTACATCAACCCCTAGCACAAGACCCCCACACTCCATTCCAACACTTGGAGCTGGTTTTTCAGAGGCAAAGAGCATCCAAACTTGGTCCAAAAGGCTATCAAGACTTGTCTACAAGGGTAAGTTGCCATCTCCCTCTTTTGTAGCATTTTCTTGCCTCATTTCTTAAGCCTATTTTCTCACTGTTTTAGGCTCCGACCCAAACTGAAAGGGTCACTCTTTTGAGCTATTCTTCATGTTTGTTGAAGGGCTCAACCCTGTTTGAGCCCTCTATAGTGCACTTGCTTCAATACCCCTTGGTATGTCACATTTTTGCATGAAATTTCTAGCCTATGTTTGATCTGTTTTCGAGCATAATGTAAATTGTAATAGGGCCTATTTTGAGCCCCTCTTCAATATTTAAGAAGGGCTCAACCCTGTTTGGGCCCCCTATCTTGCACTTGCTTCATAATCTCTCTTATTTACCGTAAATTTGCATGATTTGTTTGACCTATATGTAAATTGTTTTGGAGCATGTCATGAACTGTGAGTAAGCTTATTTTGTGTCCCTATACAACATTTTATAAGGGATCAACCTTTTTGGGGGTCTCCATGTTGTACCTACCATTATACCCCTCTTTGGCCCCCATTTTTGCATGCCTTTTTAGGCTTATCTAGCTTCTGTTTTCGGCCATCATCAGAACTGGAAATGGTCATATTTTGACCCCCTGGATATATTTCATGAAGGGTATTTTCTTTTTTGATGAATGTTTGGCCTACTTCATGTTATACCCTCTTGTGGCCTATTTCTTGCATGGCATTTTTGGCACGTTTTCATGCTGATTTTGGGGATGTCATATACTGAAAATGTGCATATTTTTAGTCCCTCTTCAGTGTTGTAGAAGGGAATTTTGCTGTTTGGGCATTGCATGTATCACTTGCTTCATAGCCTCCCTTGTGGAGCCATTTTTGTATGCCATTGTTGCCCTATCTATGCTTGCTGTTTGGCCATGTTATAGACTATAAAATTCTTGTTTTGGGGCTTCCTTGCTACTGTATTTTCATTCCATGTCCATATTGTGCATGCATTGCATAGCTATAGGCCATTTCGGGCACCTAATTTCGCATTTCGGGACCATTCCTTGCATTTGGTGCCGTTTCGCCTCATTTCGGGACTGTTTTCTCCCACATTTTAGTACCGAAATTCATTTGCATGTTTGCATATCATATTTTCATGCCTTTGCATTGCGTATGCCATTGCCTCAGTTTGCGTGCCCGTGTGCACGCATTTCGAGACATCTCATTTTCATCTATTGGCCTCTTATATGAGTGTGGCTGAGGTCCTCTCATGTTAGTATAAGCCCATATTTCATTTTTTATGCCATTTTAGTCTCATTGCATTGCGTATGCCATTGCCTCGGTTTGCGTGCCCGTGTGCACGCATTTCGAGGCATCTCATTTTCATCTATCAGCCTCTTATGTGAGTGTGGCTGAGGTCCACTCGTGTTAGTGTAAGTCCAATTTGCATTGCGTATGCCATTTCATGCCTCAGGATCATCGCCTCGATTTGCGTGCCCACGTGCACGCATTTCGAGGCATCTCATTGTCATAGCATTGTGCATGCTAGGATTGTATTTTAGTTGCATTCATGCATATTATGCATATTGCATCATGTTCGGTATAGGAGTTAGCAAGACGCACGAAACGAGGCGTTCGTACTCGAGGTGAGCGGGTCTCAATTCCCAAGTCACCGATACTCCGGATTATCCATGATGGAGTTAGGTTTTGTTGTAGCATTCACATGCATTCATCCTATATTGAGTTGTGCAATTCGGCTCCTCGGCCATCGTGCATCGATATGCGTGATTGGTGGCACGAGGATCGAGGCATGCATTTATTTGTGAAACACATTGCTATGCCCCTTTCCTGCTCTCTGTTACAGCAAAAATGAAGAATCAGCAACTTTTTGGAGTGTGGCACGCATTTCGAGAAACCTTGCAAACAGAGGCTAATTGAGGCATCCCAGTGGATTTCCGCGCAAAGCAACCCAAACATGCATCATTTCATTATCCGGAGCAGAATCAAGGCAGTCACTGGCTTGCATACTAGTTTTACAGTTTTTCTTAGTTAATCTATTAATTAATTAGGAATTTGTATATTATTTGGACTGTAATATTTGGACTGTATTATTCTTTCATTCGGGACTGTATTATTATTTATTCGGACCCTCTGTGCGAGGGCATAATTGTAATAAGTGTGGGTGAGTGCGATGTATGTCTTCCAACCCCACGTCTTTCTTCCCTTTTATTTACCTGCTTACGATGGTAAGATATAGGGCATATTTCAATTAACATACAGTATGACAGCATGTTTGCATCATTCATCTGTTTTGCACGCACCGGGCTCGGCGCATCATACAAACTGCATTTGTATTTCAATTCCAAATTGAATACTTGATAGCTGTAGCATTTCATATGCCATGTTTAGAATAGCCGAGCCTACTATAATTCGCATCTTTGCATGTGTTGCATTAGGCATTACAATATACTTAGGATCATGCATGATTTCTAATGAGCTTCTGTTTTGGCTTGGAGTACTCGGTAAGTTTTATGCTTTAGCATCCTTGCATGCGTGTGAGTGACTGCCATGAATAGCATGCTTACCATGAGGCTACGTGCTTATGTGATATAACTGCCTTGAATGCCTATGGATGGAGGTTGGGTTACTTGGATTGGACAATTCATCAAATGTTTGTTTTAAGCCCACTAGATAGTGGTAAAATCACGTTTTTCTAAGCCCACCCGAGGGTGGCAAAACCACGTCTTAGCCTACCTGCGAGTAGCACCATCAAACCATTTTCAAAAAACAAACATGAAGTGTTTTGTTCCAATTCAAGCGGCTCAGTCTATACTTGTATGCTGTGCGCATCACATAGTAACCTAGGCTAATAACCGGAATAAGAACGCACAATGTCTTCAAAATCAGATATCATGGTTAGTAGAGGCCGGTCTTTGGATCGGCGAAGGTGCTCACGAAGTGACCTTCCCCAATCGTACCCAAGTTCCCGAGCCGAGACAACTTTGGTGATGACGGACACGTGGCCTTTGGCACCGAGTCAGGGTTTCCTAAATTTCCCATTAAAAAAACATTTAGGTGGCGACTCTGTATCTGGTAAAACAGTCCATGTTTGGCACTTCTTTTCAAAAAATCTATTTTCAAAATCGATTTGCCGGATTTGGACTCTTTGGTTCAAGATTAAGAACCGTGACATTTGAGTCCTTGAACTGTAGTGACCCCAATATGAGCAGGCAGGACTTAACCCTCCCGGGCGTTCGGGGACGTCTACACGGGCGGCAAAGGCATCGGGCCTCCCATGAGCCGCGAGCTAATTTTACATTCCTATCAATGTGAATGTTAATATGTCAATGTGAATATTGACATTGTGACGGGCCGGCCGCCAAGCTTCGCTTCAGCCGCCCATGGGACGCGAGTCAATTTTATACTCTTATCAATGTGAATGTTAACATGTCAATGTGAATATTCACATTGTCACGGGCCGGGGACGGGCCCGCCCGAGCAGCGGGCGGGCTTTAGGCCTCCCACGAGCCGCGGGCTAATTTTACACTCCTATTAATGTGAATGTTAATATGTCAATGTGAATATTCACATTGTCACAGGCCGGGCCGGGCTTGCCTCGGGCCGCCCACGGGCCGCGGGCCAATTTTACAGTCTTATCAATGTGAATGTTAATATGTCAATGTGAATATTCACATTGTCACGGGCCGGACCGGGCTCGTCACGGACCGGACCGGGCTTGCCCCGGGCCGTGGGCTAATTTTACACTCCTGTCAATGTGAATGTTAACATGTCAATGTGAATATTCACATTGTACACGAGCCAGGCCCCTACACATTGATGATATGAACATTCACATTAACGGTGTGAATATTCACATTAGGGGTATTTTGGTAATTATGTCACACATAGGACTTATTGAAACATAAGAAAATAATATGAACTAAATAGAACATAAGTAGATACATTAGGGGTATTTTGGTAATTATGTCATCCATAGGACTTATTGAAACATAAGAAAATAATATGAACTAAATAGAACATAAGTAAATGAAAAGGGTATTTTGGTCTTCTTATCTCATATAGGACCTAATGGAATAGTCAAAAAGAATATGAGTTGAATGGAACATAAGTAATTAAAGATGGATTTATGGAAAAAGCTCCCTTTTAAAAATTATGAAATTATTTTGATTGAAAATAAAAAGATCATTATAAATCATATTATATATGAAAATTTTATAAAAATTTTGAATATAACGGTGATGTCATTATTATTAGCATACAAAAATAGTAATCTCACTATAAAGATATGAAATTTATTGAATTATTAGTTACATTTGACATGTGAAATTCACTCTTAATTTGTTTATTTACTATTAGTTGGTGATATCACATACTAATGATAATGATAATATGGTATTATCATTATATTGAATTTTTAATCAAATTTTATATAAAAATAATAATTTATCATTATATAATTTATTTTAAAACTTATATCCATATTTTTTTATATTGTCCATAATACACTAGTTATAAATAACATTCACTATGCTTAGTTTGGATTTTCTAAAAATACTTTTCAGAAAATTCTGCTTTCTTATTTTTCTTTTTCTTTTTTTGTTTTTACTGAATTTTTTCAATATTTTAAGCAATTTTTAAAAAATTTTGACGTATCTAACCTAAATACACTTAAAAAGTATAATTTTCAGTGAAAATTTTTTTTAAAAAATTTACTAAATACCAAAAATATAAAAAAAAAAAATACGAAAATTTAATATATTTTTCATGTTTTTGTATATTTATTAATTTTTTAAAATATTTTTTCACAAATATTGTACTTTTTAGATAAATCTAAGTAAGGTGCATCTAAAAAAATAAAAAAAAAATACGTAAAATTTTAAAAATATTTACTAAAAACAAAAAAATACGAAAAATAAAAAACTCAATTTTTAAAAAACTGAATTTAGAAAACTAAAACCAAACACACTAATTATTTTGTTGTTATTTCTCGAAATCAATCGTAAAAATTTACATGAAATATTTTTGTAAAAATTTTCAATATTATAATTAAAAAATACCCCCCTCTAATTTAATTTTTTTGGCTCTGCCATTGGATGCTATCCTCGCTAATGCACATCAATACTACACAAAGATCAGTGAGGACTCGTAGAGAGATAACGTATTTGTTGAAAAACAAAAAACAAAACAAATCCTACACTAGTTAGAGATGAGATCGATAGGACAGTTATATGAGGCAACAATAGCAATGGTGAAAGTTTCCAAATCTTAAATACAACAAACAACAGGTTAGTTACATAATTGATCAATTTGAGTTCAATTTGGAAACTTGATTTGTATTTGGGTTTTTGGATCCTCATTTTTTTTTCTCTTCTTCTTTTATTTGTAGAGATAGAGCATCCAGCTTTGTTTTTTTTTTTGGGTGAATAGCATCCAGCTTTGTTGCAGAGAATATTACCTTTAAGAACACAACTTGAATTTAATTTAGGCCTCGTTTGGAAACAGACTAATTTAGTAACTTTTTAGCTATTTGGCTAAAATATGAGCTAAAAAAATTAGTATGTTTTGGATGATTTTTTGACTTTTTACGAAAAAAATGTGCAAAAAATAGGGAGAAAAAAGAATTTTTGACTTTTTGGTATAAGTTGTTGAGTTTTTGATTTTTTTAATAACTTTTTAACTAAAAAAGTCACTTATCAAACGAGACGTTATAAAGGGTATCAACATTCCCACACTGTACACCAAAACAAAAAAATTTAACTTCTAGAGATTGTGACATGTTCAACCTGTTTTGGCCAGATCAAAGATAAGCTAGCCCACTATCATTGATAAGCTTTGACGCTAGCCCACGGTCATTGATAAGCTTTGACAAGCATCCCTTTTTCATTTTCTCAAAAATAGGTATCCTGATGTCAACTACTATACATTAGCCCAAGAGTTTAGTTTTAGACTATGGCAACCCATTTCATAAAAGTTTCATATGTATGACCTACCCTAGCAATTAATTATCAAGGGACAATTTAGGACTCATTTGGAGCCCTTATTTCAAAATTTAAAAAATAAATAATAAATAACAAATAAATAAATAATAAAAAAACTAACGTTAATTGGGAAAAAAATTGAAAGGGACAACACCAATTCCTCTATATAAGTTCATTGAGTTCATACATGTTTAGGCATCCTTGAAACAATCACATGCGCGAAAAACTTCTTTGAAACAGTGTTATTTTTCATCACCACCCACCAAACAAACACTTGCAATCCATTTATAGTAGAAAAGAAAATGTTGGCCCTCACTATGTCTATCACTCTCACTATGTTGATCACTCTCTGTTGGAGTTCACAAGCCCAGTTCATTCCAATTGATACTATTGTTGCACAATATGGAACTGGAAATTTCGCAAGAGTCACAGATACTATCCTTGCTGCCCCCAATTTCAGTGCACAATTTTACATATGGATCAAAGAGGGCTTGTGTAGAGATAACCATTGTTTGGTGGGTTGTGATGAAAAATAATAATGCATGTAGGCATCTCTCTTTTTTGGATGATAATAATTCATATTCCTTTCCTTCTTAAATTGCCACTCTTGGACAAAGTTTTTATATAAATCAAAGAATATTATTTTGTCTCGTGAATTCAGTAATTTGATTGTGAATTTAATAACGTCAAATTGACATTATTTAGATTCCTCAATTGATTGGATGATAAATATTAAGATTTTTTTCGTTATCCACCCTAAATTAGATAGATCAGCATTTTCACAAAGACAAATATAAACATGGACTTTGGAACTCAACTACCTTTATGGAATCAAATGGAAAACAATTAAGTCACACATTTATAGTATATTAATGCTCGTTTGTTTCTAAGAAATATATTCTACATTTATTTAACATTTGGTACAGCAAAAAATAAAAAATCAATGGACAACTTCCTCTCCTTATATTATTTCCATTTTTATTTTTCAGCATTCCTCTTTGTCAAGAGGTATTTACATGTTCACTTTGATATATAAATGTAAATAAACATGGTATGATAATGTTTTGTATAATATATATGGTAAAATTAAACGTGGTAATATTCTCATATACTATTATCTAGGGGTCAATAACGGATATTCCAGTTCACCTAAAGCGATCGAATTGAATCGATCTGTCACAATTTGGACGGAAGCGTGATGACTAATTGACGGTTGTGGATTGATTTTTTTCAATCCCTCTAGTTTTGGATGAATGGCAAATTTGAGATTTTTTTAGCCACAATCGAACTGCCAAACCGCTAGTACCCCTAGTCATTTGTGAGATTTTGTGTTTTCAATTTGTTTAAATATTCTGTTTGTGTTTTCAATTGAAAAAGAGTTTAAATATTCAGTTGTGTTTTCAATTTAGAAATCCTTTTATCAAATGGCAAAGGTTGATATTTGATATTTTTGTATGAAAAATATAAGGTTTAATTTTGTCATTTTTTTTAAAAAAAATCAAATTAAATAGTTTTTCAATAATTAAAAAAAAAAGTAGCGAAATAGTTTTGATAATGTATAATTTTCTAATATATATGTATTATTATTATTTGACAATTTATTTGATAATTTTTTGATTATGTTGAGTTGGATTATTATTCAAAAAAAAAATATTAACAAATTGTTGTATTATGTTCAACATTTGTAAAAATTTAAACCGCCAAACTGATTCACATTCATTCGCCAATTCGCTCAAGCCTCATCGGTCAATTCGACGGACGAATGCGGATTATTTTTTTCAATCCGCCCATTCAGCGGACGGATGGCAGATTAAAGGTTCTCCGGCTGCAGCCGAACCGCGAACACCTCTACTATTATCTTCTTACTTTTCAAATTATTCGATTACATGCATATACCCTATCAAATACCTTATATGTGAGACAAATATGAATTTCTTCTCTACGGATGTCAAAATAAATTGTTTCTTATATTTGGATTCCACTCTTTCTCACTCAATTTCCTCTAAAGCAACAATTGCAGAGAAGTCTAATTAATAGATTTTGTTGGCTTCTTATAGTTGGATCTTTCTCACTCAAATTCCTCAAAAGCAACAACTAGTTTTGTCAAACTAGCCCACTGTCATTGATAAGCTTTGACAGGCACCCTTTTTAGCATTTTCTCAAAAATAGGTATCCTAATTAGGGGTGGGCGCGGGTCGGTTGCGGCCACGGAACCTCCAATCCACCATCCATCCGCCAAATTGACGGATTGGAGAAAATCAATCCGCAATTGATCGGATTGGCGGTTTGGCGGATGGATGCGAATTGGTTTGGCGGTTTAAGATTTTATAAATTTTCAACATAATTCAACTTGTGCACTTCTTCAAAAAAAAAAAAAAAAAAAAAAGTATTACAGTTAATGACTTAAAAAACTATTAAAATTACTGTATGTCTCATTCAAAAAAAGAAATTTTGAAACTTTAGAATATCACAATCACTGCATGGCTCATCCACATATTACAATTACAGCATGATTCATCCACATAAAGTATTACAATCTGTGGTTCTTAAAATATAATAATAATTCAAACCATCAAAACCATGAACAGGGCATTAGTAAATATTGTATGTCTCTATATTGTTACATCTATATATGTTTTTGAAAACAAAAACCAACCAGCATATATCATATTTTCTATTTATTATTTTTAGAGT
Source organism: Camellia lanceoleosa (assembly GCA_025200525.1). Taxonomy (NCBI): domain Eukaryota; kingdom Viridiplantae; phylum Streptophyta; class Magnoliopsida; order Ericales; family Theaceae; genus Camellia; species Camellia lanceoleosa. Next base: position 109,008,826 of record CM045768.1, on the reverse strand, counting down.
TAAATTTAAAAACCAAAAAATATAGATAAATAATACGTTTATTTTTTTCAATTCAAAAAATATATTCAAGTTGAAAACTTTTTTTCAACAGAATATTTAAACTCTTTTTCAATTGAAAACACAAACAAAATATTTAAACAAATTGAAAACATAAAGTCTTATAAATTATTAGGGGTGCTCGCGGTTTGGCAGTTCGGTTGCGGCCAAAGAAATCTCAAATACGCCATCCGTCCGCCAAATTGGCAGATTGGAGGAAATCAATCCGCAACCGTCCACTCGTCATCACGCATCCGTCCAAAATGCAGCGGATCAGTTCGGTTCGGTCGGTTTTGGCGAATCGGTATATCCGTTGCTCACCCCTAATCCTGATGTCAACTACTATACATTAGCCCAAGGGTTTAGTTTTAGACAATGGCAACCCATTCATAAAAGTTTCATATGTATGACCTACCTTAGCAAATTAATTATTAAGGGACAATTTCGGACTCATTTGGAGCCCTTATTTCAAAATAAAAAATAAAAAAACTAACGTTAATTGGGAAAAAATTTTGAAAGGGACAACACCAATTCCTCTATATAAGTTCATTAAATTCATACATGTTTAGGCACCCTTAAAACAAACACATGCGAGAAAAACTTCTTTGAAACAGTGTTATTTTTCATCACCACCCACCAAACAAACACTTGCAATCCATTTATAGAAGAAAAGAAAATATTGGCCCTCACAATGTCTATCACTCTCACTATGTTGATCACTCTCTGTTGGAGTTCACAAGCCCAGTTCATTCTAATTGATACTATTGTTGCATAAGATGGAACGCGAAATTTCACAAGACTCACAGATGCTATCCTTGCTGCCCCCAATTTCAGTGCACGTCGTCGATTTTACATATGGATCAAAGAGGGCTTGTATAGAGAAAACATTTTTGTTGGAGAGGAAAAAACAAATCTGACACTATTCGGCGATGGGATGGACAAAACGATAATATCTGTTAACAAGAGCAATGCCGAAGGTTTGAAAACCTTTGATACAGCAACCGCAGGTTAGTCAACTAATTGATCCTTAGTTCTTGCAAAACTAAACCAACTAATTGCTGTCAGATTTCATCCATTACTTGTAAATATAAATTACATTTTGAAGGAAATAGTTTATGCAAACAATAGTTATATAAAATTTATATGCACAAATAAAAGTGTGATAAAGCAAGTATATGACAGTAGTTTATGTACAATACATTTGTATAACATTTATATGCACTGAAGCAGCTAAGTAGACTAACATATTTTCTTCTTTCTATCCTTCACTTATAGGGATACATGGTCTAGGATTTGTTACACAAGATATTACCTTTGAGAACACAGCTGGACCATACATGAACCAGGCAATTGCATTAAGAAGCGAAGCAAACAATTCAGCCTTCTACAGATGTCGTTTTAGAGGGTACCAAGATACCTTGTACACCAAAGTAGGAATTCAATTTTTTAGCAATTGTGAAATATACAGCACAATAGATTTCATATTTGGGGATGCAACTGTAGTCTTTCAAAATTGCAAAATATATGCACATAGGCCTCTTGACTCACAAACAAACACAATAACAACACAAAAAAAAAAAAAAAAAAAAAAAAAAAAAAAAAAAAGAACAGCCATATGAAAAAAGTGATACAATCATCCAAAATTGCACTATAAAAGCTGCAGAGGACCTACGCCAACAGAACTTGACATTTAAAACATTTTTAGGCAGGCCATGGGGGAATTTGTCAACAACAATTGTCATGCAAAGCTACCTTGATGATATAATTGACCCCAAGGGCTGGCTAGAATGGAATGGCCGCAGTCCAGATAGAGTTTATTATGTGGAGTACAATAACAGTGGACCTGGAGCCAATACTCAAGGAAGAGTAAAATGGGCAAAGGTAATTAATAGCTCCACAGAAGCAGTTAAGTTTACAGTCAAAAATTTCATTAGCGGGGACAAATGGATTCCATCTACAGGAATTCCATTTTTTTCTTGATTTGGTATAAATTTGTGATGTACTATACCTTTCAATGATAGCAAATTTTTTATTTTTCATCTCAGAATTTTGTTGGAAATTGCCAATTATTGTTATTTCTGGCTTTTTACTCAAACTTTTACAACAATACAGTTGTCATATTCAGTCCAAAACATCCTTCATTGATAAAATTCTAAAGATTTATCTATTTAAGGTTACTCCTTTGATCTTGCACAACTTCATGGATTTAAGGTTACTCCTTTCATCATTTATAATGGATTTAAGGTTACTCCTTTGATCTTGCACAACTTCATTCATAGATTGCTTCTTTCATTTACATTATTTGCATCCTATGGGTAGCTTAATATTTTTAGGCGTTTTAGCATATCTCACTGCTGTTAAAATCAAGTAATAATTTTCACATACCCAAATATTTTTTTGGCCTCTTCTAGTCCAGTATTGGCCAACTTTACATGACCTTTCACCAACTTCTTCAAATTTATACCTACATTCTTTTTATTGGAACTGTCTTTTGATACCAAGAGGCTAGTTACAATTGCTCTCTCACATAACTCAATCAGTAAGACAGATGTCAAACTAGACTTGTCATGTAAAATTAATTCTATCCTCACCCAATGACCAACCAAAGTCAGAGCACAATACAAACTGAATTCCCTGTAAGTCCAAACAAAACTCATTTCAAATGTATGCTTAATCACTCGCTAGTACTTTCAAAATATAGAGAGTATACTCAAACATGAAACATATTGGCAACATATTCTGTTGCATTGCTCAATATGTTACCAGTGTGAGTGATTGAGCATATAATGAATGTGATATTGCTTTATTATCCTAGTCTCATGCTCAAGCTCACCCAAACATATTGACAAGGATATCGATGATGTATGCATAAGTTCTTTTTGAATGAAAACAATAGTCACTTGACGCATAGGAGTTCATATCACTCTCCAATGATTTCGTTGTGGACAGTGGATACATCCATTATTCATAATTAACATGATTTATACTTGGAAAAAGTGAACTTGTGGATGAGCCTATCAAATCATCCCTTGTGCATGTCAAAATTTATTTTGTGCTCAAATTCAAAACCCCTGATAAGATGGCTATTAGCACCCCAAAAAAAAAAAAAAAAAAAGAAAATTCTGCTTGAGTGAACTTGGAGCTAGTAAAATATCATTCACTGAAGTGAAAGCAATTTCGTAGTCGTAAGGCCCAGGCAATGTGATCTCTGCTTAACTACAACAAATATCACTTTTGATAACATGCAATGAATGTTATCTTAAATAAACGATAGCATTCATTGGCATGCTATAATAGAGATGATTTGGTCATATACAATAGAAATCAACAGAGGCAGTAATAAAGAGATGCGATACAGTAACGGTAAATAGTAGTGTTAAGAGAAGGGGTAGACCTAAATTGACGTGGACTATTGTAGTAAATAGAGATATGAATCTCCTTAATTTGACTAACGAAATAACCTTGGATAAAGTCGAGTGAAGAAAAAAGATTCATGTAGTCGACCTCATTTGATGGGACTTAAGGTTTGGTTTGGTCTGGTTTATTCGTTGGCATGCTATGTTAGCCCATATTATTAAAAGTCTATCATTTTTTATAACTTTCATAGAATGCTATGAATGAATGCTATGAAAAGTATATTGTAGGCTAGCATTCTTAGAATGCTATGAAATGATTGAAAGTTCATTAAAAATATAACCATATAACAATTTATGATTGTCATAAAATCTCTTTTTTAATAATCTAACAATGTTATTATATACCATATCATCGCTATTTATGAATGCTATAATAATGTATACCACTTTTTGTGTAGCATTTTTTTGATACAATAAAAACCCGCTACATTATATATTGAAAAAACCTGAAGCTGATAATGTAATAGAAATATTATCATCTATTGCAGAAACAACACTACCGTCCTAATGGAAATAAAATCTTCATTGATGAATATAAAAATATTATCATCCATTGCTTAAAGAATAGCAACCATAATTAAAGGAACAAAATAATTACATCGTCTGGTTAAAGTACCAAAATATAAATTTCACAACATTAAAATATAGTATATAAAAAACTTAAGTCCTAAATTTGTCCATGTAAAGGTCAAAATAATCCCCATTCATTCAAATACCCCACTCCTTCACCTATGAATTTCTCATCCTTCAAGCTTGCTTCTCATACGAATTTGATCCCTCTTTTTCATAAAGCAGCCTGCAAATGAACAATTAATTTGATCCTCATGGTTAAAGAGAAATTAAAAAAATAAATGTACGTGCATCTGAACAATCCATAAGCCCAAGTGATTCAATCTTGGTTTCATACCCAATGAAGTAAGAAAGTTGACTTCATTCAAGAATTAAATATCTAGGTTAGTAACTTTAGATTGATTATATAAAAAGTAAAAATTAATGAGGTAACTTCAGTAAATCAACAGACACATAAAAAAAATGTTATCATAAATACGAAATGGAGAGTATCACTTTACATGCAAGATTAAAAAAACAAAATGAGTAGAATGTCAATATTTTAGAGTTCTTTATTTAAATCTATTGCCACTATATTACTTGGTCCAGCATATAAAAGTAGAACACAAGTCATTTGGTTCTATCATTTATCTCATCATTACTTTCTTGAAATAGGAAATAAAAAATTAAAAATAAATCCAAAAGGAGTTCAAAATCATCATATAAGATCCACAATCGCAACAATTCACATCATGCTAAAGGATTTAGTCAAATAAATTACTAATTTTTGGATCCGAAAAAAATTAGATAATGGAGTTTAAGGTACACGACATTTTATAGGATAATTCTATTTCCACACACCATTTACACTCTGTGCACATCATTTCCTAGTTCACACACTTATTAATATAGTTACATTACCACTACAAGAATTTGCACTTTTGGCGATCAAATTTGGCTACTAAAATCCCCCAAAACGTCACTTTTGGTGACTAAAATATGTATTTGTCGACATTGGTTTAGGATGTAGCTACTAAAATTTTTTAGTCGGGGAATATTACTTATTGGCGACTAAATTTATTTTTTGTAGGAAAAAACGTCACTTTTCGTAACTAAAAAATATATTAGTCGCCTTTAGTCTAAATTTTAGGCGACTAAATATTTTTCTAGTTGTCGTATATTATTTTTTGCCAACCAAATAAATGTTAGTCACCAAAAACCAGGCATATTTTTATGGTTACTCTTTCGCGACTAAAAAATTTAGTCGACAAATATTACTTTTGCTGACCAAAAGGAGATTTAGTCGCCAAATACTTTTGGCGACAAATATAATAGTCATCGTTGATTTACCTGTGCCTACCAAATAGGATAGTCACCAATAAATACCCATTTGCAGACAAAAATCGAGTTTAGTCGCTAAAGGTTAAAATTTTTTTGGGTGCAAACTCATTTATTACTGCCCGCCCCTTTCTCTGTTACAGAAAACAACATTCAAACCTCTCACACAAAGACTGTCCTTCACCAAACCTCACAGAGAAACACCTCACCGCAGCCCACCGTATGGAGGACATTGCCACGGCCACTGCCGCAAATCACCACCAAAATAGCCGCAGATCACAGGTTCCCTCTTTCTTTCTCTCTCTCTCGTTCACAATCTCTCTCTGTATCTCTCTCTCTCTCTCTCTCTCTCTCTCTTTCCCCCTTTTCTGATTGTGGCTTTAGGGTTTTATATGTTTGATTCAGTTGAATTTGGTGTTCATTTTTTAAATGAGTTTGGCTGTTGTAAATTGATTTCTAAACTCGTATGGATTTGATGTCCTAAATATGGTTTGATTTTACTAGTTTCATGCATTTCCCCCTCTTTTTCCTTTCTCTTTCATTAGTTTGACTATGAGTTTGTTACTGATATATACACTTTCGAAGTGTATCTATAATTCTGTTTTGAAAGTGCTCCATGTTTAATAGGGATAGAATGGATGCATTTGTTTGATTTCTAAAATGAGAATCACAACTAGGGGTAAATTACAAATACACCTTTGCAAATATTTTGTAGAGAAAGTAAATTTATCACACATACATATGTAAATTGTACTTGTGTTAAAAAATTTCTACTAAAATTAGAAATTTATCAAAAAATGTGTAATGAATAAAAATTAAGAAGATCACAATCCACACACAGGAGTAATGGTATTAATATTATTACCTGTAGGTCTTGAAGAGGAACAGACTGAAGCAAAGCTCCAATATTAACTGAGAGCAAATAAGCACAAACCCCAAGTGATGATGCTTGCATAAAACCTGGTGGAGGAGACTTGATGTTAGAGCTGGTTTCTAGGATGAAGACGGGTCGGCGTAAGAAACCATCAAGTGGCAACATAGCATCAGCCTCAACAACATCTAGACATGACATTGCCAGCCCGTTGACTTTATACGATGAGATGCAGCCGCTGGATGACACACAAATAGTCGTGGATGAGACACAGACATGTGGTGTAGGTAAGATCATTGTACTTTATTATTGTCAATTATTTGTTACCAACTATTTGCAATTTGAATTTGTGACTTATTACCCTTTTTTTACCAAGGCAAACTAGGTCAACTCGGGTACGCAGACATACACTAGGAAAAGCAGTGCAAAAAAACATTGCTAGCAAAAAAGGGGAGAAACTACATGTTTATGTCAATCGCTTCTTGAATGCAATCACTGGAGAGAATGTCACCCTAGTAGCAAATGAGTTGGGACTACAGATTAGGAGGTTGTGCCCTCTCAAAGGCGTGAAGTCATAGAACAAAATTGATCAAAGTACCAAAGATGTTGTTGTCCAAGCTGTGCTAGTAATTATTGACCTTAAACTGAATGTCTTTATTACGTATATTTGTAATTGTTTAAATTAATTTATGTAATACTTCACTTGTTATGAATGCAGGACAAGCTTGATATCAGTGAGGATTTTCATACTAATAAATAAGCTTAGAAGATCGTTGATAGAAAGGCATATCTCTTGTACAAGGATTGGAGGTACAACCTAAAGCAAGAGTTCCTCCAACTTCAAGAAGAGGGTGTTAATGACCCCTACAGTCATCCGCCTGCAGGAGTTTGCTTGGACGATTGGAAACTTATGATTGATGTGACTTGGAATGATGAATCTCATTTGGTAGGAACCAAATATAAACCACTCTATTGAACTGAAATTGTATTATGTCTTGGTACGTAATAATTCTTGAATAATTCCTTTTTTGTAGAAACAATCAAAAGCTGGTAAAACAAACAGTGTTACCATACAATCATACAAGTGGATCTCGATCGTTTCCAATAGCAATGTCAATCATGGTGAGAAGTTGTTCTGTAAAACCCAAGTTGTATGTAGGATTATTTTATTGGATAGATTAGTAATTAAATTAATTTATATGGGTCATTTATTAATATCAAAGAATTAGTTATGAGATGGCATTATATTTCCTATTACTTAGATGGGTAATTTTATAACTTTAAGAAATTAGGTTAATAAGCCCACTTATTATGGCTTTAAGTCTTGGAAAACAAACAAAACAGAGGTTGTGAATTGCTCCAGAGGCGGCTAAGGTTTGAGAAGGTAAAAGAAAAAAAGAAAAGAAAAAGAGAAAAAAGGTTCAAGTGAGGCTACAATAGGGATTGGAGGCAGCACGTTGGTGATTTTGGGACACCCATTGGTTAAGGTAAAATCTGTCTTTACTGTTAATTATTAAGTTTATGTTGAGAAATTTAACAATCAATGCATTAAGGGGATTTGGAAGATCTATAGGTACCTACTTAGGTTTTGAGAATTGGGTGCAATGTGTAAGTGTAACTTTGGGAGGGTAATAGAAATAATGGAGTTTTGTATCATGGGTAAGGGTGTGTTTGGCTTTAAAGTTGGGTTAAATGGTTTGATCTCTTGGATATTAAAGCAATACATTAATCTAATATAGTGGGGCTTTTGTGGGTGTATGTAACATGTAAAAAAAAATATTAATTTATTTCAGGTTGTATTTATTAGGTTTGTGTGATTGAAGTGGTGGAGTTGGTGTTAGAGTGTTATTTCTAAGCTTTCGAGGTAAGTAACCCTCTATCACTGTTGGTTTATTTTTATTCCTATCGAACCGTTTAAAATCATAAATATTTATTCATAGCTTTCCTGTTCTCTCAAAATAAAATATGGGTCAAGTATAAAACAACATCGAATATTATTATGAAAGTTATTTGAATATTTTGTGAAATTATTCTGAAAATTGTACCCAGTGTTTATTCCAAAAATATCGAATATTTTATTTAAAAGTTGTGTATTGTTTGAATTTTGAACATCACTCTAGTCTGACTATGATTTGGACCCTAGCCAATGGGGGTTATTTATTGGCACAGAAACTAGTTTCTTTTGGGGCTTTACCACCGGCCTAGGTGTGGTTCTGGGCCTTGTCACGGGCTAAGTGACCGTAGTCATTAAGACTTGGGTTTTATGAATTGATCATTGAGCCATCTGAATATCGATCTATAAATTTTGGATAACGAAATTTCATCGAGTTACCCCATTGACTTTTAATTAAAATGTATTGCTACACTGTTTATTTTCAGCTATGAAACCATCTTACAAATAATCGTGTCATTTATTGATTTGTATCAAAAATTATATTTATTGGTTATCTACTATTTATTTACTTTTTTTGATATACTTGATCCAGCTGGCAGTGATGGTTGGTTATTTACTAGGCTGTCTAGCTTACCCTTATTTTTTTCAGATTCTGAAGAGTAGAGCTGCGCGGGATTTTTACATATGGGAGTGCCGAGAGTAGGGCTATGGATTAAGTACTTGGATTATTATTTTGTTAATAGATTTTAATAGTGGACTTGGTGGAAAATTATCATAATGTGCCAAGAGTAGAACTATGATTTAAGTACTTGGATTATTGTTTTGTTAATGGATTTTGTTAGTGGACTTGGTGGATAATTTCATACGATAAGAATAATCAATTTTTGTGGATTTTAGCATTATGACAATTTAAGGATTTATTTTGAGTATTTTATATTGTGGGTTATGTGATTGGATTCTTAGCCTTGCATGCTCACTTTTATGAGTGTGCGGCGTTGTCACGGAGCTTGGGGCGTGACAACATTTCAAAATATAAGAAAATCACTTGTGTAACCAAAAGATATGATTAATACTTTGACCAATTAATTTTGTTATTTGAAATTGATAGGTAGATAGGAATGGAAAGTTGGATTTTCTGAAATTTTATGCGAAATCACCCAAGTCAAGGAAGACTAACGAATGGATTCATCCCAAATGTGTTGAGCTAAATGTACGTATTTAACTCATTTTTCAATTGTATTTAATATTAATTAGAATATTGGCACAAAATTGCATGTTATTGTTTGTGCTTTTGTTGAATAGTCTAATTTTCTTTGTAATGACAGGATAAGATGGTGAGTGTACAAGTGGCTGCCACAAAAGCAAGGATGCCATTGACACAGGAGGAACTCTCAAGGCAAGTGCTTGGCCAAAAAAAAATTTACTTGTGTGGATTTGGGATTGGCCCACAACCCACTTCAACATCTAATCGTGTGGCGTGACCTCGAGATAAACAAATTGAGTCAATGAGAGCTAAAATGGAGGCTCTCCGTGAGGAACGCCAAAGAGATCACGAAGAGTTGATGAAGGAGAAATACGAGCACCAGAGAGATCGAGAAGAGCTGATGAGGAAGAGAGATGAGATGATGAAACAAGTGAAGGGAAAAAAAGCAAGGAAAGTACAACAAGTACAACTAAATCATCTGAACGACGTGGTTTTACAACTCACAACTCTCTTGCAGGGTGCAGATGGTCATCCTACTATTTGGTAAGGAGAATTTCATTCATATGATACTAAAATTTCTACAAAAATAAGATGTTATTGACATTATTGTTTTGAAGAACTTGGAATTCTTTTGACATTATACAAATAAGAGGAAAAAAGAAATAACACATGGATAGATTAACTATTAATTGATTATGGAAAAAAGGAGAGAAGAGGAGCAGAGAGAATATGTAATGATTCAAATTTCCCATCTTATCACAAGAATGGAAGTTCGTTAAACAATAAACTTTTAAAAAAAAACACATAGGACCTGTGGCAAAACACGGCATGTAATTAGCATGCGTAAGTTGAGAGTTAGAGCCGAAAATGCATTAAACTTAATCCAACAAGGGCATTCCAGGAGTCAGAATTCAAAACAGCCCTCAAACTACCGTATGACTGTCACGAACAACTTCCCCATGCCAAATAGGACCCATGACAATAGACGGAATGTAATTAGCACGCGTAGGTTGGGAGTTAGAATCGAAAACGCCTTAAACTTAGTCCAAAAAGGGCATTCCGATGGCGAAAATTCAAAATAGTCCCCGAACTACCATATGACTGTCACAACTAGCTTTCCCGTGAGAAATAGGACCTGTGACAACAGACATAATGTAATTAGCACGCGTGGGTTGAGAGTTAAAGTTGAAAACGCCTTAAACTTAGTCCAAAAAAGGCGTTTCGGGGCCGAAAATTCAAAACAGCCCCCCAACCACCGTATGATTGTCACAGACAGCTTCCTCGTGAGAAATAGGACCTGTAACCACAGACAGAATGTAATTAGCACGTGTAAGTTGGGAGTTAGAGCCAAAAATGCCTTAAACTTAGTCAAAAAATGGCGTTTCAGGGGCGAAAATTCAAAACTGTCCTTGAATCACCGAATGGTTGTCACGACTAACTTCCTCATGACAAATAGGACCTGTGACAACAGATGTTCTATAACAATTAACATATAGCATGGCTCTAAGAAAGCAAAATGTAAGTAGTGTTTGCTTATTAGAATGAAGTGAAATAAAATGATCATTTATTAAAACATTTATTTTTATATTTGGTTAGACCAAAAAAATAATGACAATCATATTATAAATGGAATCATCTTTCACTATTTTAATCGAGTGGTCATTTTGTAAACAAAATTTAAAAATTATCATTTCATTCCATTATATTTCATTTTGATGAATTAAATAGAACAAAAAAATTTTGTAAAATAAGATACGGATGTGACATTTTCCCTTAGTACATTTGTATGATTCCGTGTAAATCTTCAGGTTAACAGCATTGTTTTTCAACAACTCTCTCTCTTTCCATGTGAGAAAGGCAAACATCAATGAATTTTCATCAAACAAAATTACAAAAAAAATTAGAGTGATAACAAAAGCAAGAAGAATAATGAAAGTGAAAGCTAAGTGGTGAACAATTTAAAAGGGGAGGGGGGGGAGGGTGTTGTTTTTTTGGCTGGGGTTACCCAATCTCAAAGACTCTAGCTAATAAGTGAAAATGACTTTTTAATGGAATAGGTTTGGTAAACAATAGTTGAGCAAAGAGTAACTTCTAGTGACAATACTTTTTGGGTGAATTCTAGTGACAATACTATTATCTGTATCCACCGAAAATCAGTCTTAACCAATGGGGAAAAAAACTAATAGTTAATCACTCCCCTAATCATGTTCAAAAGTTGGGGCCACAAACGTTGTCTATAATATTATTACATGTGGGTCTCTTTAGTCGTTAGCTTTAAAATTTTTCATATATTTATATGGAAAATGTTATATAGCTTTTATTTTTACATCTCAAAACACAAATGAGTAAATCTCACATGTATTTATGAATATGGGTCCCATTATTTTATGTCTAGAAATAAAAAATGAAAGTAAAAAAATAAAATTATGTATGATATTACTCTAATATGTAAAATTGATGCATTTTGCATAGTAATGAAAGTGGTTCAATTTGTACTGAAGGAACTCAATTATGTAAAAGAGCATCATGAGTTGTTCCATTACCTAGACTCCTTTTGTTTGTTGTTGGAATGTTACCTCCATCCACTGATTTTGGCATCCCGGAGTTACCAATAGAGTAAGAGTGATATGGGTTTGCCCGACCCGAATACACAAATGTGTTCAATTACACAAGGGTCAAATCCAAATCTGCTCCCACCAAAAACATTATTCATACATTTTTTTTTTTTTGGGGGGGAGAGAGATTTCTCTTAACCTTTTAAAGTCATTTTAACCAAATGAATCATAAGCAGAAATTGTACCAATCACTTTGGACTTTTAAATGTTTTTTAAAGAATTCCACAAGTTGCACTACAAAGGATAATTGGCTCTAATTGGGCTGCTTTATTCCAAAATTTATGAAGGCAAAAAAAGAAGATTAGAACATGCCAACTAAAGAGGCAATAATAAAAGGTGTATGCATACACTACACAAATCTATTAAAGCATCACCAACTATTTCTTCAAATTTGAAAATGTTTAAATTTGGCACCACTAGATTAAGCACTCCAATCAGGTCTCAAATTTATTAACTTATTATATATATATACATGTGTATTTGCATAGGTTAGTGTTTCAATTTTTTTCGACAAAACCCACAATGTGGGATGATCACAAAGAACCGAAAGAATAAATTTGGCATCCACTCCCCAAAATGTTGAATTGGCCAGGAGGGTAATTCCAACCTAGGTTTTTTGGGTGAATCAACCTCCAAGTTGCCAACTAGGCCAATGACATTTTCTTTGGATCTTATAAACACATCAAATATTGTTTTTTTGACTTGCCACGTAATATTTGGCATATTTGTTGGAGGTTTCTTTAATCCAACTTGCCCTTTAACCATCTTGGCCACAATTTCTGTTTCCTGTCAACATTTATGTGTCAAAACTAGAGAGGGGCAAGCTCACTAAGATTCCCAGTATGGAACCAAGATGAAAGCCATTTTAGTCAATAAATTTCTCAGATAATACAATTCAACCAGGTATGGAAAAGATTGTGTAAATCGCCCAAAGTCAGAGATTAGGAGGCAACAATCCAAAAATCCATTAAAAAGAGCACTAAGAAAAAACCACAGAGAACAAGAAAGAATGGAACTCAGCAATCCCTATGTATATATACTACAATACTACCAGGATATCCAATGTGTGACCAAGACATTATTCAAAAGACGAACAAAAAAGGGAAGTCTGTCTCTCTAATAGATAAACCTTGTGACATCTCAAACAACTGATTATGAGAAGGGGATGATGACACAGAATTAGACACTCACATGGAAACACATTGAATCTGTTAGAAATTGGGCGCCCAGGTGACATGACCCTTTGAACCTTTTGAACCTTATCCATGAAAGTTTGAATTTGAATTCAAAACTTACTTAGATAACCACTCAGGATATCCATATCTATCATATCAACTGATATGGATAGATGAGATATTATCCAACATATCTGATATAATATGGGATATGGGTGATTAAGAGAAAAATAACATATGTCGTATATTTTACCCATATACTGACTCTCTTCCAAAATATAACGATCAAGAGCCATTTTGCACTGTGACTTGTGTGAGTGATATTCATTCTGTAATATCACTCCATTGCTGGATTGATTGATCAGATTCAGGAAGCACGTGATTTGCCCACGAGATCCTTCAATTCAAACTCTGTAGATAAAGGTATGACCATAATTTTTCATCCGCTGCGTTTATACTTTGTTTTACATTGGTATCAGAGCTAATGTGGGTATTTTCGTGCTTATTTTTATGCATTAAAATATTTGTATATTTTTATATAAATATATAGACATGATATATGCATGAATATTAATAAAGGAGGAAGATGCCTTCATTTTTATGTTCATTAAATGTTATTTTTAATGCCATAAATGTTTTTATTGTGAAAAATGGAGTCCGGCAGTACAAAAATCGAACCAGAAAACACCCTGGAAGGGGGAGCGTGGGCCTCACGCGCCACCTAACACCGTGGGACGCTTCCATGCGCCTCCACGCGCTGCCACTCCCTTGCACGTGCTTCCACACGCTAGACGCGATTCAAACGTGCTTCCACGCAGCGTCGTGATGCTTCAGCGATGTCTGTCACCACCATGCACGCTCGCCGTCTTTTTGCCCGCATGTGAGCCGCCGCTAAGCTGTCTCTGAGCCTCGTTGTTTTTTCCTCCGCCAGCTTGGCTGTTGATGTTAGGGTCTGTTTGTTTTGTTTTAAATTCTGTATCGCGTTAAATGGTCATAATTAATTCGTTATAGCTTTGTTTTAAGCGTGGTTGGGACTATTAGACTTAGAATTAAATTTTCTATATTCTATAAAATTTCCAAAATATTTTTCCTGAAATAATAATTCATTATTTCTGCTTTAAATTGCATCTGGTGTTGCATGGTTAAGTTTCTGGGGTTGAATTTTTTATTGTAGACTATTGTTGTAGTTTACTATTTACTGGTATGGTTATTGTATTTTACCTAATTCTGGAATATTTATTTCTAATTTTATGTGTGTTTATTAGTTATTTAAAATTCCAGAAAATTCCAGAAAATTTCAGAATGATGTACATTCTGTTATGGCATAATTTGAATATTAAATACAGCATATTATTTTTTTAAGAGTTTCTAATATGTTGTAATTAGAATAGCATGATTAATTGTTATTTGTTTAAATTCCATTATTAATTGTGACATAGCATGAGTTGGTTGTGAATCTACATTATAATGCTATTGTATGGAATTAAAATTTTTTATCATGCTTTTAGATATGCCATAGTCAGTGGGAGGTTATTTGGTTGAGAGAAATCTTTGTAGATTAACTCTCGAAAACCAATATTTTGCGCATAAATTAAATTAAATTTTGGATAATTGTTACCTGTGACGCAAGAGATGATTACGAGCATAGCGGATTTTCGATCTTGCGACTTGTGTAATATTGTCATTATTTAATTTAGATTTTTGTGGCAAAATTATATTATGCTAATCAAATTAATCCTAATGCGAATTTCTCTCTAAATTAACTTAGCATATGGAAGTTAATTGGTTGACCTAGACTTAGTAAAGATGTTCAAATGTGAACAATGTAAGGAATCATACAAAGAAGCCCCTCCTCATGTCTCACACTCAAGTGTGGAAATAGTAAATGTCCAGACTTAGACAAATTGGCAATGCTAATAGATTTTGCAGCCACTAAGCACTAATCTTTTCATTTAGTGTTAATAGATTTTGCAGCTTCTAAGAGCTAATCTTTTCACATAGTGTTAATAGATTTTGCAGCTTTTAAGCGCTAATCTTTTAACTTCACGTGATATTTCAACGCACACTATTATAGTGCATGAAATTTTGCTCCATCCACTCCCAATAATTGGGTAGAGAGCAAAACACTGCTCATACTTGCTACTCGTTTTACACTTAATGACTAATTTATTTAAGCTCGCATTTCTTTGATGACATGACTCTTGAATGTTATTTCATCCAATGATGTAACATTATTTATAAGTCAAATTACAAAGTCAATCCACACAGCTCAATAGTCAAGATCATATACAGATCTATTGAGGGCTTACTAATTTCATAACTCCAAAACTCGCCAACCAAAACTACGTAGCGTGTCGCTAACCATAGCGCACACATTAGTTTTTATTATGCCAAACAAGGCAACAAAACCACGGTGACTTTGAGTCATATTTCTTTACTTTGGCTCAATTAAACCTTGACCTAAAGTCTCCAAGACTGTTGCTCATCTAAAGAATGGGATTACATTGTTCACATTTGAACATCTTTACTAAGTCTGGACACTTACTGTTTCCACACTTGAGTGTGAGACATGAGGAGGGGCTTCTTTGTATGATTCCTTAGCTAGGTTAACGTTTTTGGAATAACGTTTACCACTAAGAGCAAACGTTGCAGCATAATAATGAAAAGGTCAAGGCCGACAAGGTTGTTATGACTCTAAGAATTGGACGCATGGCTTGTGAGAGCATTGTTTTGAATTAGACTCTTTAGCCTAATTCGCGGTTAAGTTACTTCAGGAGCTGTCATAATTGATAGCTTATTCTCTCCTTCTTGTGGATAGTAGAATTAATTGCAAGTAACTATGAAGCGAGAAATAGATATGGCAAGAGGAGTATCGTCATCTTTCAACTAGATGCAGTAAAGTGTATGGAGAATAAAATTGACTTGAAGGTGCAGGGAATTAGCACTTACTAGTTAAATTTGCGACTTAGGCGCACTTGATATCTCCATGACATCCTTTTATGATCTAGTGAATATGAATTAGTCTTGAGTCATTACCTAGTTGGGCCTAAACCTTTTAAACTTATTTTCGAGAACTCATACATTAAGATGATTGGAATTAGTTTATGACATTGGTCATGAACCGGTGGCTTATTATACTTAATCACATTAATGAGATGATGACACGATGGTTTGAGTAGGCCTTCTCGAGCCCACTCGCTTATGATATCCTGCTCTCATGTGAATGTGTAACTTTGTTCGCAATGGGTGCACACAAGTAAGTAAGAAAGCCGTAGAAGGTCATTTGTTGTGGCGCATTTAGTCCACTATGATATTTGTGACTAGATATGTGTAAGGGTATGATAGCTAAGCCTCAACCTCGACACATTTATAGATTACGATACACATCTGAGTCAAGACTATTTGATCTCCCATAAGTCAAAAGTTTTGAGAAGATTTTTGACATTGCACATGTGAGGTTGAGATCAATTAGATAACAGCTTTCGTGCTTTTAGTTTTGACCAAGGTGGCGAGTATCTATTTGAGTTATTTTAGAAAAAACTCTGTGAAGAGAAATAGATGCTTAGAAAATTGATTATTCCTAGTACTCAACAACACAATGGTGTAGTAGAGATAAGGAATTAAATATTGTTAATGTTAGGTGGATGATGGCGCAAGATGTTTCCCAATTGGGAATTGCACTTTAGTTTGTTGCCTATATCTCTAACTAAGTGCTCTTCATATCAGACTTTACACTCCATTTAAGTAATGGGTTAGCAGAGAGCCATTTGTGGGCGAACTGTAACCATCAAAGCAGCTTATCCTTATTTTACTTCTCATAAGGTTACCAAGTTAAGACCTAGGGTTCTATAGCGCATTATTGTATGCTGTCTTGTAAACACATAGGGTTATGTGGCGCATTATTATATGCTGTCATGTAAACCCTCCGGGTCATGTGCATATAGGTAAGCAGCTTTGCAGTAGTGTAACTAAGTCACATAAAATTTTCTTAGTAAAGGTGACGTGAATAGAGTTTTGGAACTCTATAAGATAGAGAATTCTAAGCATAGCGCTTTATGTAGCCTAGTTGAGAATGGAAAGAAATTTCCAATATCCTAGGGACAGTGGAAGCAATATGCCTAATGGATTAATCCATTAGAGAAGAATACTCTACATTCTTAGTTGCGTGGTAGCGAATGTGAAAATTTTCCACGTCATCACTGGGTGATTGAGAGGGAAACATTCATGATTGCTCTGCCAGATAATAAAGAGCCTAGGATAATGCCAAAGGCTCTAGTCCCCTATTTTTAGAAAGTGGATCAATGTTGCGCAGTTTAAGACAAAGTCTTTGAGGATTAATCATTTCTAAATTTTGGTTGACTTTCCATTATGACGCGAAACTGTTCTAAAGTTATGCGTAATTTGGATAGTCATTGTTGAGGTATAAGGCTCGCTAGACATCGAAAAGTCGCACCATTGAGGAAAGTGTAGACCATGAGAAAACTTCCTCCTGGGGAGTGAGGTTATTTTGACTTAGGCTATGATTGACATAAGTTCGGAACATTGATTTGTGGACATTGTGACCCAACTTTCTCGTTAGAGAATTGGATAAGTAGATCTATAGGGATTTACCTTCTGCTTTTATGGTGAAAAGTTAGGAGCGCAAAAAGGTTGCTAGTTCCAATAAATCTTTTACAACCTAAAACAGTTATCCAAAATAGTGGTTCTTAGATTTCCTCAAGCCATGATAGGCCAATGATGATCGATGAAGACCATTGAGGCATAATCAATGGTCCAAAAGAAGTTTTTTCCTTACTTAGTCATTATGAGTCAGGAATTTATAAGGTTGTCGCTACCTAGGGTGGGCAGTCCTCTATTTTAGATATGATGGACATGGGTGATGTAATTTATATGCTCGGATGTACAATCCTTAGGGATTGTTTTGGGAAAATTCTCGGTTTGTCTTCGATAACTTACATAAGGAATATCCTAGAATGATTCTAGATGCAAAATTGCAAACCCATTGACTTACCTATCGGTAAAAGCTAGAGCCTTAGCTATTGAGTGTATCCTCGTATTGTCTTTGGGAGAAACAGATGACCTATATTTCTTGATCTTTTCTTTGTTGTGGGACCTAAAATACGCTTTGTGGGCGTATTCGGCATGATAAGTGTTATCTTTGGTAAATGGTCACCTGAGTTGTTTAGACATTGACCTTGCTCATTAGACTGTGGATAGAATGCTTTACTAATAGTATATTAATTTGCTCATTGTAAGATTCAATGCGCTAGTTGGGCGCATCAAGAATGAACGCAAATTGGTCACCAAAATATCTTTAAAGAGGTGATTGCGCAAGAGGTAGTGATCTTAAATCACTTCATGTGAGGCGCACATGGTGGATTCCATTGTATATATTTATCGCAAGAGGTGCTGATAAGTCTTATGTTTGGAATCTAAAATTGCGCAAGCTGTGGTCAATTTTTTTTAAAATCGATCACTTATTTTGAGATGATGGGATGTTGACACTATTATGGTTTGTGTCATAATAATTAGCAGATGATGATGTCAGCAGGCAAGATTGGCTCACTCACACGAGCAATCGCCCTTGGCGCTTGAGAGCGAGCAAGGATGAGACTAGTGGTTTATTTTTTATTTGGAGCCAAGAGAGGCTTAAATAATCTACTATGTATGTCACCTTGGTTACAACCAAGATGAGGTCGTGTTAAGGACCAAACATGGATGTTAGTACCCATTTTCCATGTTGTTCCTGTTATGATTAGCCAGATGCGAGATCTCATTTGGCGCTTGGAAGGCGAGCAAATAGAAAATTCGGGTTAGGCGCTAGAAAGCAACTAGACTAATATCTGTACGGTGTATCGAGGATGACATCACTCTTTTGGAATAGTTACTCCACCGTAACATGTATTCATACTATATGTGCTTGGCGATTGAGTAATAAGGTGAGAGAATAGATCCCTATTTCCTCACCGTGTGAGTCTTACGTGTCATTATTGATATGACTTCATTTATGTACCCTTTTCTGACTTTTGACTATGTCATAAGGTAAGGGGTTGATGTTCTGCTACTTTGGTATGTTGCTTGCGGTCATGTATGATTCGGCCTTAGGGGACATCACTGGGAAAGCGATCAATCCTAAACTAAATGGCATGAGGGCAAAGGGAAGATCATCTAGTATTATACCACTGTTGTATATTCACTGCTAGCAACTCAAATCGCTCTGTATGAGAAGCGGATTGAGTGTGAATATATTGCAAGAATTGAGAGGGTCAAACATGCTCTTTTTGAGGGATTAGAGATGTTTTTTGGACCGGTGTAATTAGATGGGTCTAGGGTATGTGAGACACTATTTCTGTTCCTTTTGGGTTGATGTCTCTATGCTGACTTATTTTGAGTTTCTAGTATAGAGCTCCCATATGCAGGTGTTCTCAACAGTCGCACGGTGCAGTGGCTAGTATGAGATTGTTCACTTTTGGAGAGATTGAGATAGAGATATGGCAGTGTCATGCCAACTCATATCCGAGTGGGAGATGTTAGAAATTGGGTGCCCATGTGGCATGACTCTTTGAACCTTTTGAACCTTATCCATGTAAGTTTGAATTTGAATTCAAAACTTACTTGGATAACCACTCAGGATATCCATATCTATCATATCAATTGATATGGATAGATGAGATATTATCCAACATATCTGATATAATATAGGATATGGGTGTTTAAGAGAAAAATAACGTATGTCGTATGTTTTACCCATATACTGACTCTCTCCCAAAATATAACAATCAAGAGCCATTTTGCACTGTGACTTGTGTGGATGATATTCATTCTGTAATATCACTTCATTGCTGGGTTGATTGATCAGATTTAGAAAACACGTGATTTACCCACGAGATCCTTCAATTCAAACTCTACAGATAAAGCTATGACCATAATTTTTCATCCGCTGCGTTTATACTTTGTTTTACAGAATCAATAGATCATGACGCAAGGGGCTGTTGCCTGCCTTGTCCATTGTTGTATCCGTCATAGGGCTTAGTGGACTTGTTAGACTTCCTCCTCAAGACTACAACCTATATAATTGCTTCCAACAAAATAGCAATGATACCCAACCCAGAGATCACAATTATGTAAATCGATCTCCACTTCTTTGCAGGTGGCAAGATGTCTAGCCCCTTAAACACATTGATGATGCCAAGGATGACTATGGCATATCCCAAACTGTGATGGTAGATATTCCAGTAAAATCGGAACTTGTGATCCTTCCGTGGTCTTAGGACCAATGCAAAAACCTATATGAAAAGCAATGTAGAGAGAGAAAACGCATCAAAAGATAAAACATTTAAAAACCAGTGTCAAATAAATTGTTGCATACTAATACACTCTCAGATAGCCAAAATGACAAAACTAATGCAAAAATTATAATATCCAGCAACAAGCATTCAAGCCAAAAGCTAAGAGAAGAAAACAGTTTAAATTCCCTAGCACTCCAAGTACATGAACTATGAAGCACGGATACTCTGAAATGGCCCCGTACACGTATCGGATACATATCGTATACGGATACGCATCCGATACAGTGGGATATCAGATTCGGTCTAGAAAGCACAGATATGGATACGATACGATACAGATACGATGATATAACAAAACCTAAAAAAGTAGGATACGGGTACGTCTAGAATACGTTTGTAAAAATAGCTCAAGAATGTTGAGAAACCACAATAACTTTATAATGCAAAATACTAATCTTTAAGAATTAGGTATTAATTTAAAGCAATAGCTAGTATACTTTTAAAATTTTCAATAGGTCTTACTAATATTTCATTTCAATATCAAGTCTAATATGTTGATATTATAATATCAAAACAATCCACAACTTGACCCTATATTTTTTTCCTTTTGCACTAGTCAAAAATATTCTATGCAAGTTTATTTGCTTATTTATTTATTGATATTTAATTTTACTATTGTTATATTATCTTATTAATCCGTACTTCTATATAGTTATAGGGGACATGCATGATACAATGAAGATATGTCAATTTGATGAATTCTATTACTTTAGCTTACTATGTTATTTTTATAAAAAAAAACTAAGCAAAGTATTATAAAAATATTCTATTTATCCTCACAATTATATTATATTATGATGTTATGCAAGAAATGATACAATTCTAATTTCGTAAAAAGAGTAATATGTGACTTGGAGCATTTGATACTTCAAAATTAATTAAGAAGTATCCGATAATATGTGACTTAGAGCATCCGATACTTCAAAACTAAGTATCCGATACTTCAAAATTAATAAAAAATTAATTAAGAAATATGCGATACTTTTAATATGTATCTGATACATATCTATAAGTATCCAAGGAGGATCGGTATCTGATATGGATACGTCTTCCTTTTTGAAGTATCCGTGCTTCATAGAATACGGTAAAGAAGTATCCCAATTTTTTTTAAAATTTTTTGAATTTTGGATACGTTTGGGATACACGAGATACTTCAAGGATATGCTTGGATACTTTCGGGATACGGAGGGGCAAAAAAATAATTTTAAAAACTCGTAATGAGAGAACAGAAAAGAAATTAATAGATCTGAACCCAAGAAATTAACAGCAAGGTTTCGCATCGAACCAGACGAACAAAGCCCGAGCACTAATGGATCAGAACAAGCATCAAGAGTCTTCAAGAAATGGAGGAGGAAAATTAACTACTTGCAAAAATCGGGATGAAGAATATGAAATTAATCTACCAAAAACAAATCTACTACGTCCCTTGATAGATCTTTCAATTTCGAGTCCAGCTTTGACCAAGATTCACCCATGGCCTAAGAAAGGATGAGTTTTGAACCACATATCTCTGAATTGAAGATCGGAAGCGAATCGCTTAACAACGATCTAACTCAATCTGGAGACAGAATTCAAAGCTGAGAAATCACCCATGGCCTGACTCGATCTGTCGTCTTCGCCTTCTTTTTTCTTCCTCCTGTCTCCCTCGTTTTCTTCCTCCCTCTCTCTTGCTTTGTTTTCTTTTCTTTACCCAGTGGATGATAAGGATGTTGATTTATTATAATATATAAAAAATAGGTTTGTGGGGCCCATCCACCACCATCTTTTTTTTATTTTTTTGAACAGGCCCACCACCATCTCGCTAAGGACATCCACAATGGATGTGTTAAAATTGTGTGTTAAAGTGTGTGTTATATAACAAAAAGTGTTAAAAGTAGGACTCAAAAATATGTGTTAAGAGTTTGTTAATTTAGTGAGTGAATAGTGAATGAATGGTGGTATAATGGATGTGTTAAGGTGTGTGTTAAATATATATATATATATATATCTGTGTGTGTATATAATAAATAAAATAAATAAATAATTTAGTTTAATCAAAAATTTCAAGCCCAAAATTAAATTTCAAGTCCAAAAAAAAATCCAACAAGTAAAATAAATAAATAAATAAATTGCCGTTGACCAGTCAACTGGCTGGACGTCCGGCCGGTCAACCAGTAAGACAAAAAATGCACTCCTTCGCTAGCTAAAACGCTCGCTGCAGATAACAAACAAGTTAACACAAGTTAACAACTAACAAATTTAACACACCTACTAGCAGTTCCATTGTGAGAACAAAAATAGAAAATAGCTAGCTAAAAAATAACAACTCCGCTACGTAGCTCGAAATATCAACAGCTCGAATGGCCCGAAATCCCAAAACGACGTCATTTTAGGATTTTTTTTTTTTCTTCTCTTTTTTCCTTCTCGTTTGTCTAAAGAAGAAAAACAGGAAAGAAGAAGAAGAAGAGGAGAGAAGAAGCTGGTCGCTGGTGAATATCATCATCATCAACAACATCTTCATCAACATCATCTTCATCACATCATCATTAGCCAAATTTTTTTTAATTTTTTTTTTCCTCTTCACCTTCAGATCTAGATCTACTAGATGAAAAAAAAAAAAAAAAAAAAACAACAACAAAATCTTCATCAACACATCATCATCTACAACAACATCACTATCATCAACACATCATTTTCATCTTCAGAGATAAAAAGGAAAAAAAAAGAGAGAGAGAGAGAGAAAACAGAGTAAATCGCAAGGTCACCGTCACCCTCTCCATCATCGTCGCCCCGCCCCGCCATCACCGTCGCCTCTCTCTCTCTCTCTGTTTCCGTCTCTCTTCTCTCCTCCTCTCTCTCTCTCTCTTGCCCTCACCCTCTATGTTTAGATATAAACGAGAAAAAAAAATAGCCAAAATGAAGTCGTTTTGGCATTCAGGGGGTTGAAAATTCGAGCTCTCACGCATTTTTCTAAACAATAACAACTTACACTAACACATGTTCTAACAACTCCACTGTAGATGCTCTAACCTTTAATATTACATTCACCTTCTGCCTCTTTCTATCATAATATTATATATATAATATTTTAATATTAAAATACTCTACACCAATAAAAAAAAAATTGTATTGTGTTTATTAATTTTATTATTATTATAATTTTATAAAAATTAATATTTGATTATTCAATGTTAATTTTATCATTTTTAATTTTTTTAAAAGTTAAATCAAACCAAACTATTCATATTTTATATTTTTAAAAGTAAAGTCAAATCAAACCAAACTAAATATATTTTTTTATTTAAAAATATTTTAAAAGTTATTTGCAAATTATAAAAATAATATTTTTTACAAACGTATCATCGTCGTATCCATATCTTAATTTTTCAAATTTTGTCGTATCGCCGTTTCCGTATCGTATCGTATCGTACCCGTATCTCGTACCCGTGTCCGTGTCCATACTTCCTAGTACGTGAATGAGTATAAATGAACATAAATTTTCATGGAAGTCAGGTAGTATCCCAATTTTATACCATATCAATTTTTACATCTCAAAATTTTAATACAAAGCTTAAAATTCTAAATTTGTATTAGTCTAAATGTTTTGAGTTTCATTACAGGGTTCAAGACAAATGACAAACAACAACAATAACCAAACAACCAACCATACAAGTACAATGAACACAACATTACACAACTTTCTACAAGAAGTTTTGTTGAAGAGAAAAATACCTGCACAGTTGCCAGATAGAAGAGTGCAATCCCAATGTTGCGATGATTAGTGTATACCAACCCCTTGGATTCACTTCCAAGCTTAAGTCTTGTTCCCCATCCAGCAACCCCAATAACATAGGAAGAAAACTGGCAAAGGGCATGGAGATAAAACCATGCAGGATCCGCCGATTGGAAAGTTCTCAAGTACCTAGCGATGATGGCTCCAATAGGAAACATGATTCCCCAACTCACAGCATTCAAAACCCCATGAATCTGACACAACACAACAACAATCTAATTCAGTTACCGGACGATAACTAAAGAAATATAAATTAATTAATTTACTAGCCTACTCCGCCCTACAGCTGATAGTTCTATTATCAATAAACCTTTCATATGATGATTTTGCTTTCTTTTCTATATTTTCTTTTGGATAATTGTAAACAATTCCAAAATCACTTATTTCAATTTCATAAAAACCACTGGCTCTACAATTTGAAATACAACAAATTCGTTTTTTATTTGAAAAAAAAAAAAAAAAGAGTTGCTTTCAAAAATTAAAGATCTGGGACTATAATACCTAAAACAGAAAGCAAAAGAAGCAAAAAAAAAAAAAAAAAAAAAGAGAGGTGCAACTCAGACGGGTTCGATCGGGTTGAAAGGTTGTCCAAGTCCAGCTCCAGTTATGTTGAGACCTGCCGAAGCTCGAATTGTAACCCGAGGTTGCATGCCCAAGCTCGACCCGAGTTAAACCCGAATTGCCCGAGTTGTAAATAAATTTTTTTTTTTTGGGCAGCTACATTATTAAATTATTAAAATTTAACTCAATTTATGTATTAATACCATCAAAACAAATAATTTTTATAATATAAGAGAGATATCGCTATAATAGTCTTTACAATTTAAAAGTAAAAATAAAATAAAGTAAGATTTTATGTTATTTGTATATATAATATATATTTTTTAATTAATAAAGTAAGATTTTATATTATTTGTGTATATAGTATATATTCAATATAATTTAATAATATATTAATATATTATATTATATATTATGTAAGACTAATAATTTATATATTATATAATATATATTTAATATAATTTAACAATTTAAATTACTTTAATATCCTAATAATTTATATACACCCGAGTTGCACCCCTAAAAAAAAAACACAAGCTTCCACTATGGCGCCGTTTGGTAAAGTTGTGAAAAAGTGATTATAGATTATAGCTTAACAGATTATAACTTATAGCTGTGAACATAAGCGGTTAACTTGTTTTGTGCAGCTGTGAGATTATAGATTTAAGCAGCAGAGTAGTATTTGGTTAATAAGCTGTAAAATAACTTTTTACTGTATAATTGTCCTTTATGTTCTTATATAATATAAAAATGATTATTTTGTCATTTTTTTCAGTGTTAATTTTAAAAAAAAAATATTTCATTAATAAAAGTTAATAGGGAAAATTACTATGTAGTCCTATATAGGGGATCTATTTCCCTTCTCATCCCAATATATTTTTAATAGATTAATAAGTCCACAGTTTTTAAGTTTTATACCTAGAGGTCCCATTTTTTATTTTCGTATTTTGTAAATGACTGTATTACCCGTTATTTTGAGATCTATATATACGTGAAAAATCAAATTTTTGCTCCGTTCAAAAAAGAAAATCAAATCTTAGTCTCTGCAATCTCGATTTCTCTTCGTTATGGCGATCTCATTGTGCTGTGTGGTCGATCTCATTGTGCTATGAGGTGGATCTGGTTGTGCAATTTGAATCTCTGTGTACAGGCGATCTCTGCGTACGTTCTCTCTCTCTCTCTCTCTCTGTATCTGGCTTGTATCTGTCGATACATATATGTATATGTATGTATGTATCGATAGATACATACATATACATATATGTATGTATCTATCGATACATACATATACATATATATATATATATATCTCTGTGTGTGTATACATATATGTATGTATATATAGATAAGCAAATTTGCATGATATCTGGTTTGTATTTGGTAATGTTGTTTGTTTTGTAATAAATTTTGTTTGTTTGATATTTATTTTATTTGATTTTTGTATGTGATATAGTGTTATGATTTTGATTTTATTTGTTGTATAGTGTAATGTGTTTTGAAGTTGTAGTTTGGAATTGTGAATTCTGGTGTTTTGATACTGATTTGTTGTAAGTGTATAATTTTGCAGTTTGGAATTGTGAATTGTGCAATGTTGGTATTGATATGTTGTAACTGTATAATTTTGCAGTTTGGAATCTGTGAACAATTGTTTGTTGGTTTGTGATTTTGTAGTATGGAGGGGTGTTTCATGTTAATGTGCAAATACAGTAATTGTTGTACTGCTATTAAGATTAGTGAGGGATGTAGTTATGATGAAGCTATTGAGAAAATATGTGCGAAGTTCAAGGAGTTGAGTGTTGGTAACTTTTGTTTGTTTTTCTCTATTGCTGGATATTCTAATTGTATTGTTGAATGTGATGATGATTTGTGGAATATGCTGTCAATGGTAGATGGTAGTGGTTGTCATGTTGTTGATGTTATTGTGGGTGATAAGAGAATTGTGGAGGATGATGATGGTAATTCTTGTAAGATTGATTCTGTAATTGGTGAGAGTTCTTTGGTTAACGATTGTGATGATTTGGTGGTTTGTTGCCTAGTTTTTATCCAGAACCAAAGAGAGTTTTGTTGTCTGCTAGTTGGAAGGGAATTATACATAGTGTTGGTCAAGAATTTGAAGGTGGAGTGCCGGCGTTCCACATTGCATTGGCTAAGTATGCAGTTGAGTGTGGTTTTGCAGTAAATTATTTTAAGAACGATGCAACAAGAGTAACTGCTAAATGTATGATGAAGTCGTCTACGGGTTGTAAATGGTTTGTGCATGGAAGGGTGTTGATGAATTCTGATATTTTTTTATAATAAAGTTGGATAGTGTGCATACTTGTGGGGTTGTGGCTCGTAGATCTTGTAGCAAAATGATTGGTTCTAGACTTGTGTCTGATATTGTGCAAAATGATATTAGTGATAATCCGTTGACTCATCCTATTGAAATTAAAAAAAGTTGAAGAAGCAATATGGTATAGATGTTTCTTATCGGGTTACATGGTTAAGAGTTTATAAGGGAAGAGATAGGTTGTTTAGTGATTTTGCAACTTTTTTTGACCAACTTCGAAGGTTCCTTGAGACGGCTATGAGAACGAATCCTGGAAGTGTGTTTGAATTAGATGTGGATGAAAGTAGTGGATGTTTTCGGAGGTTGTTTGTGGCATTTTATGGATGTTTGTATGGCTTTCAATTTTGTCGTCCGTTGTTGTTTGTTGATGGTACATTCTTGAAGGGGCGTTACAAGGGGCATTTACTTGCAACAACATCAAAGGATGGTAATCAAGGTATGTATTTATTTGCAGTTAGTATAGATTTGGATTGTCAGTGTATTATTGTATTGTGAGTCTGCTAATTTTTGTAGTTTGATGTTATGTTGTTTGCAGGTCTGTTTCCTTTGGCTTTTGCGATTGTTGACGCTGAAAATCAAGATAATTGGATGTGGTTCTTAAGTCAGTTGTTAAAGGGTGTTGGTTCAGGTCGGAGATTGACCTTTGTGTCGGACCGTCAACATGGATTGCTAGACGCTCTTTTAGTGGTTTTTCCCAATGCATATCATGCATATTGCTTGAATTATTTGAAGAGAAATTTGATTGACAAATTGGTGAGACTTCGTACTAACTATAAGCTGAGTTTGATGAAAATATTAGTTAAATGTGCTTATGCGCCAACGGTTGCTTCTTTCCAACATTATATGGAGAAATTGAGGCGTATTGCTGGGAATGGTAGAGTTGATAGTATATTGGATGGTTTGCAAAATGATAAGTGGGAGAATGCATTTTTTTAGAGGGAAACGATATGGTGAGATGTCATCTAATGCTGCCGAGTCTTACAATAATTGGATTGGTGGGGCCCGTGAGTTGTCTATTACTTGTATGGTTGATATGATTAGGGTTCAAATCATGACTCAATTATCGAATAGAAGAGCTGAATCTAAAAGATGGACTACGAAATTGTGTCTTGTTATAGAAAAGAAGCTGGTGGACTCTTTGGAGCTAGCTAAGTCTTGGGATGTGATTGTTGCTAGTGATACTGTGTTTGAGGTTCATTCTTCTATTTCTTTTTATGTTGATATTGGTAGACAAACTTGTTCTTGCCATGAATGGCAATTGAATTGCTTTCCTTGTTGTCATGTTGTGCATGCTTTGCGTAGTAGTGGTAGAGATGTGTATGACTTCATTGATCCCTTTTTTCATGTAGATTGTTTTAGAGAGTCATACAAGGAATCTGTTTATCCAGTGCCTTCAAGTGAGAGATTTGATTTTGATGGCGCCAGTAGTTCGATTATCAAACCTCCTATAACGAAGAAGCAGCCCAGGCGGAACAAGAAGCAGAGGATACCTTCTAGGGGTGAGAATATGAAGCAAATCAAGTGTGGGAGGTGCTTGAAATATGGGAATCACAATAAGAAGACGTGCAAGGCTACTATTTGAGGCCACAGTCTATTCTTTTGGATTTGTATTTGAATTTGAGGAATTATGATAATAAAAAATGTGATACTTGGTATTATGGAAGTAATCAATAAAGTTGGTTGAATTGTTTTTTGTTTTTTGATGTGTTTTTTAGTTATTGAAGTTGTTTTGTAACAGTTTTGTTTTGTTTTTTATTGTTTTTTTTTTTTTTTTTGTGGGTTTGGTTGGTTTTATTTTTATGGAATGCACAAAAGGTTGTTGAAAATTTCTTATTGAAACTGTATAATATTGAAATGCAGTTTTACTACATGATTCATTTATTTCATATTTTATAGCGAGAAAACTGTAAAATTTTACAATTTTATTTTCAATTTTGAAATATAATTCATCTATTTGTTGAGTCATGAAATTGGATGCATAATTGTGTAGCATAAATTTTGTTTGAGTAATGAAACTGTATATTTTTGCAGTTTTAAGAATTATAAGAAACAACCTGATGAAACTGCATAATTTTGCAGTTTTAAGAATTATTAGAAACAACCTAATGAAACTACATAATTTTGCAGTTTGAAGAATTATTAGAAACAACCTTAACTGTATGAAAATATATGCAACCACAAATAAGTACACAAACAATCAGAAGTACAAGCACAATAATAATAACAAGAAGAAGAGCAACAACAACATCAATAACAACAATCATTTTCACCATAATAACCAAAAGAAGATCATTCCCAAAAGTATATAAAGTACTTGTCACATGTTTTTTTTTTTTTTTTTTTTTTTAAAAAAAAAGTAGAAAGATATGTTCACTTGAATATTTGTATTGTCAAGAAGTTTGTTCATTATTTCTATGGTTTGGTATGTTTTGTCAACATTTGGTAGTGCTCGAGTTGCCAAGATCGGATTTCATCATTGAGGAATTGACTGACGATTTTTGCTCGAAATTTGACCCACTCAGTTGGTCGAAGTGATTTCTGCACAGGTTGCCAGTTGATATATTGGTTGATAATATTGCAGACGGCAATTGCACAATCATTCCTGCAAAGTTTTAGATGAAGTTAATTAGTTAGGTAAAATTGTAAAATTTAGCATATTTGAAGATTAGTTTATTGATTTTGTATCTTACGAGTGTGGGGTTTGTTGTGGGCATTCCTCAATTGATGCAATTACTGTCTCACACTCTTGAGATGATAACATGTTTCCTTGATTGCTGAGTAATGCTTTATTCCATCTGAGTTGATGTTGTTACTACAAAATAGTTAGTGGGTGTTTTTGTTTGTTATAGTGATGAGTTGAGATGTTTCTAAAGGAATGGAACTAAGTAGCAAATTTTATTTAACTTACAATTTCCTTTGCAATTTCAAAGTACTTGTTATGGCAATCTTTTGCTGGTCTCAAAGAGTCATAGTGTCTCCATATCCCATCAGCATTGTCAAAGACCACAATTGTCCAATGGTTGTTGTGGTTGATTGGAAAATGGATATATTTGTTTTTCATTGCTTCTGGAAAATGGTTGTCCATCATTTTTTCTCACAGTGCTTGATCTTGGTTTTGTAGTGGAGTCTGTAAGTTATATATATGTTTGAAATATGTTATAAAACTATGTAGTAAGACATGTTAAGAAAGTAGAAAATTTTGCAGTTGAAATGTATGTTAAGTTTTGCTTACATTTATGAGTGTTGAAAAAACGTAAGATCTTCCCGCGTATGGATTTCTTGCAAAGGCAAGATCATTTTTCTCAAATTCTTCAATGGTTGGTTAGAGTGCCAATTGCTTTTCTAAGAAGGCATCAATGACCTGAAACATGTTATATATGACAATGTGTTAAGTTTGTGGAATAAGTTATTGAATATGAACAGAAACTGTAAAATTGTGCAGTTAGAGACCTACATTCCCATATAAGGGTTCCATGTTGGTCAATCTGCATATATCTGAAAAGTATACGCAATTTTCATCTTCGCTGCCAAACCAGACACAAGCACTTGATTGTGTGTTGTTGATGAGTGGAATTTGGTCTTGGTCTTTTTTGGATAAGCTATGCCAAACCTTGTTTGTTTTGCGGCAAGAAATGGCGAGCGGCTTATTTTGGATTGATTCTTCCTTGAAATCATCATCACTTTCCAATACTTGAAGTTGTGTCTTCTCTTGATTGGCATGCTCTTTTGGGTTGGTTTCAGCAGCAGCTGCTTTCTCTTGGCCAATATCTTCTTGCATCTTTTCTTTCTGCTGTTGTTTTGCTTCATGAGCACCCACTTTTTGCTCGGGTTCAATAGCAGGTTCTATCTCTGTTTCAATTTCTTCTTTTTTTCTTTTCATTCTTCTTCTCTTTTTCTTCATTGGTACCCTCTGTTGGTTTGGGTACATCAGCAGCAGTTTGTGTCTTGTTACTTGTATCTTCTTTGGCTTTTGTCATTGGTTGGTATTCAAAATCTGGGTCATGTGCTTGTTTTCTTGACTTTTGTTTGATTCTCTTGACCATTGATCTTTGTTGGGGACTACCAGTTTTTTTGGTGGGCATTTCCTTCAATTGATCTTCTTTTTTACGCAATTCAGCCATGAATTTTTGTTCCATATCTTGCATTTGTGCTCTCATGGCTGATATGAGCTTGTCCTTGTCGTCCTCTTTGGTTGGTGTTTGTGGTTGGTCATGACCTATAAAAATGTTAGATTGTGTTTTGGTTAGTTTAATTAAATTTTGCAGTTTGCTTTAGTATTAGACAATAGTTTACCTTGTGTATAAAATATGTCAGATTTCTCTTGGAGTTCTTCTTGTTGGTTTGTCAGTTCTTGTTCATTGACTTGTTGTTGGTTTGTTTGTTGTTCTTCTTGTTCTTGTTGTTGGTCTTCTTCTTCATCAGTGTCTTCTGGTTGATCACCTTTTGCTTCTTGTCTTTCTTCTACTTCATCATTGTCTTGTTATTCATTAGGTTCTTCTTCTTCTTTTACTTCTTCTTCTTCTTCTTCTTCAGTTTCTTCTTCTTCTTCTTCTTCTTCTTCTTCTTCATCAGTCACTTGTTTTTTTTTCTTCATTACTCTCTTCTTTTTGTTCATCACTTTGTGGTTCTTATTGTGGTTTTTGCTTTCTTTTCTTTTTTTGTTTTTTTTTTTGGTTGTTCTTCTTGTTCTGATTCTGATTCTGATTGATGTTCTTCTTTGAGAAAGTCATCCTCATCACTGTCTAGAAGTCTTTTTTTTTTTTTTTTGTTGCTTTTGTTTTCTTTTTTCGCTTATTGTCCTTTTTGTGGTCATGTTTCTTTGCTGAAAAGTCTGTTGATGTGCTTTGATTGATATGCAATAACTGTATTTCTTGTTCAGTTGGAGTTAAAGCACTTTGGTTAACCTGCATTGGAACAATGTGGCATATATCAGTAATACTGTAAAATTGGTCAGTTTCATAAAATGAGTTGTACTGTGAGTAATGTGGGTTAAGTGTCGAAATATGTTGCTTGAAACTGAAAAATTTTACAGTTTCATAATATAAATGATATGAAATAGATTTGTGCGTTTAAACTGTAAATTTTTGCAGTTTCATAACATGAGTGATGTTAAATAAATGTGTGCTTTGAAATTGCAAACTTTTACTGTTTCATAATATGATTTGTACTGTGAATAATATGAGTCAAGTGTTGAACATATGTTGTTTGAAACTGAAGAATTTAACAGTTTCATAACATGATTTTTACTATAATGACTGTGAAATGAGTGTTGAATAGATTTGTGCTATGATAGTATAGAACAGTTTGAATACCTTTTCAAAGTGAGCAAGGCTGATGTGTTTCCACTTCGAGTACATTTTGCCAAGGTTCCATTTCATAAACCTTGGAAAGCCTTCCTTGTTGGATGGTCGGAGGAGTTTACTGTGCTCACAGTACCAATACTGTAAAAAAAAATTGAAATATGTTAGATAGTTAGAAATAGGTGGATGTCTAATATTTTTGTATGAACTAGTTGAGTAATATGTTTACCAAGAGTAACATGACGCATCCAGTGACATGCCTTGGGTTGTTGTTTGCATTTGCCATTGAATTCATCAGTGTGTCTTTTATTGCCTCAACCCAATTGTACTTCTTAATGTTGTTGAGATTGTCAACATAGTTGAGGAAACTCCAACTGAGTGTATGGCCTATTGTAGGCATGAGAAGTTTCAAGCACAAGTAAAGGGTGATGACCCTTGCAAGATCTTGACAATCATTGGTTGATTTTTCTTTTTTTGTTTGTTGAAACATTTTGGTCAAAGACTTGCCATCCAATCTCTTTACTGATTTGCATCTTCGTTTGTAAAATGGAAGCTCAAAATCCTTTGGTCTTGCATAGGATTTGGTGGTGATGTTGTCTTCTCCACAGTCGATACCAAAAATAAGCTCGACATCACTGTTTCTGAGTTTCATTTCCTTTTTGCCAAATATAAATGCACTTTTTCTTTTGTTGTAGAGTGTTGTTATTTCTGCTACAATAGAATTGTAGCATCTGCACCAAGAGGCCTTCAGTTGTGTTGAGGAGAGAGCATTTATAATAGGCCAAAAAGGGATTTTTTTTTCCAGCTCTGTCTGTTGGGCTTTTGTGAATTTGACCCCCTTCAACAGTTTGATTACTGTTCCGATGTTGGAACGGTAATTAAATTGTTGGACTCTCTTTGCAGGGACTGCTGCTTTTTTCCCTTTTGATGCCTTGGTTTTTGTTATGGGAGTTGATTGGCTTTCTTGGAGCTTTCTTTTTTTGGTTGGAGCAGCTTCTTGTTTTTTTGTTGGCTTTCTTTTGTTTGTTTTTGTTGTGGTTGAAGGTGTAGTTGGTGTTTGTTGTGTGGGTGGGGTCTGTGGTGTAGTTCTTGGGCTTTTTCTTGTAAGTAGTGTGGTTCTTGGGCTTTTTCTTGTAGGTAGTGTGGTTGTTTTGTGGGTTTTTTGGTGGGGTCTATGGTGTTTGGTTGTTTTTGATTGTGGTGGTTAGGTTTTTTGTGAAGGGGGAGATGTTGGTGGCATTTCAGTGGATATAGGAGACAGACTTTCAAAATGGGAGATACTTAAATCCCTGATTGGATTTTTGGGCATATGGGTTTGTTTCTTCCAATATCTTCCAACGGCTATTTCTGAAAAAATGAAAGCGACAACAGGGTATGAGTAATATAGTGACAAAATTGTATAATTTTGAAGTTTTATATACAGTTTAATATGAAGTTATATGTATTTGTTGGCAACAGTTACGAAACTGTATAATTTGACAGTTTGATTTACACTTTATAATAAGTTACCTATTTGTTTTGAGTAGTGATTAACCTGTGTAATTTTGCAGTTTCATTTGCAGTTTGAATAAATTTAGATATGTTACTTATAGAGTGATGAAATGAAACTATATGATGTTGCAGTTTTTATAAACAGTATCAACAATAGGAACAGCCCATTGTATTTTGTAAACAGCAACAATAACAACGAGAAGATTAAGTGTTCAAAAATAACAACAATAAGAAAAGGCAATATTGAACAACAAGAATAAGAATAAAGTGTTGAATGTGTAAAAATAGGGATTTATGTGTAAAAACAGTGGATTAGAATGTTTAAAAACAGGAGACTAAAATGTTGTAAAACAGGGGATTATATTTGAAAGAGGGTTTATACATTTTGAAGTATGTATAATGTATATATACGAAATATGAAAGAATAATGTACAAATTTGAATGAAAATTAATGAATAGGTGAAGAGAGATGTTACTTTTTTTTCCCCATTTATGTGAATCGGAAGTCAGGAACTATGAAATTTCTTCAAAGTGGTTATGGTTCTTCATGTTGTTGAGAGTCGCCGATTGGAGAATATGAACGGCTTGGTGTTGCGTTAAAGATGAACGGTTTTGTTTTGTGGTTAGGGTAGGGTTTCAGAAGGAATGGAGTCGAACGGAAGAGAGATGGAGGAGTGAGAATGCGAATTCGAGCAGCAGAAATGTAACAGTGTACTAATTAGACTGAGATGATCATGGGCGACGAAGATGAACGGTTTCGTTTTGTGGTTAGGTAGGGTTTCAGAGGGAATGGAGTCGAACGGAAGACAGATGAAGGACTGAGAATTCAATTTCAAGTGGCGGAGATGTGACAATGTACTGATTAGACTGAGATGATCATGGGTGATGGTTGCGCGCGTGTAAATTGGATGATATATTGTGGGTATTTTCGTCTTATTGATAATTTGAGGACTTAATGGAGTATTAAATTTGTTTTGGGCCTAAATGAGGTATGATATGTTAGGCTTGGACCTTTGGGTCAGTTCCCCATGTTAATATAAGTAGTATTAATTAGTATCAATTAATATAAAAATTGATACATTTGCTAAAAATATAATGGAAGTATTATTCTCACAATTATTTTCCATTATAAATTAATTACTATCAATTACTTGCTTAATTAGTATCAATTAATACTAAAATTACTAATTAGTATCAATTAATATTAAAATTATTAATTAGTATAAATTAATATTAATATTTATTTTTTATTAGTATCAATTAATATTAATAATTAACAATTGTTATTAATTAGTATCAATTAATAATTAATTCATTACAAAAGTATACAATATTAATTTATTAATAATTAATATCAATTAATATTGAATTTTTTAATTAATATTGATTTTTTTTCTTTATCTTCAAAAATATACAATTTTTTATTTTTTAATTAATATTAATATTTGGGTATTGACGAGGGCATTTAAGTAATTTTAACCCCCTACACTAGCTGCTCGCTTAAATCAAAAATTTAAGCACCCCTGACCAGCTTTTGAAATAAGCTAAGAAATAGCTTGATTTAAGCTATAAACTGGTTAACTTAAGCTGTACCAAACACAATATTTTAGCTTAAATTAAATTAAAAACTGAAATAAGCAACTCATAAGCTCTACCAAACAGACGTTATATCTCAGATACCATTCTTCCAAATACTGACAACAACAGATAGAAGACAAAGAACTCTTGTTCATATCTCAATCATATTCACGGTAAAATAAATAGGGATTAAATTTTTTTTTCTTTTAATAAAAAGAAGAAGAAGAAGATTAAGGGGTGGTTTGGCATCCCCTAAATAATTCATCTTTTTATCTCTTTTTTTATCACATCAACTCTCTATTTTTTTGCACATTTTTTTATAAAAAAACAAAAAATACACTTATTTAGATCATCCCAAATAACCCCTAAATACTAGTTTTGTAAGAAGAATGGAAATATAGAGTAGTGCTACCGACCCCAGTGAGCCGACCCCCACTGACAACCCCAGTGAGGTGTCGGCTCCCCATTGGCTGAAAAAAAAAAAAAAAAAACAAACAAACAGTTTTTTTCCTCCAATCAGAGAGGGACCCAGTACCCCCACTTGGGTCCAACGCATTTTTCGGAAATATATTTGGAATGACAGAGAAGAAACGTACATTTTTCCTCCTTGTCCTAGATCCCCCTCCGGTAACACCATTGCTCTGTCCCTTCAACAAATCTAGGGTTCCTTCAGAGTTAAGATTTGCGGGCTGAAAATCATGCTTTGTCGGAAAACCATCAACAACCGAAGGCCCAACCTGCCAGACCTGGTTCAGAGTGGTCGCCATCTTGCTCGGCAAAGTCAGCGTGGCAAAAATCCTCGTCATACCTCCCAATGACTCGGCAGACATGGCTGAAACATCGAAAGAAAGATTCGAAGGCACGATCGAGGTGTAGGAACTGATATCGAAGGTCTTCACAGTCATTACACCGTTCGAGTCCTTGAAGGCCACGAAAGCCTGAGACCCGGCCATTCCGGTGGCTGTAGGGTTTATAGCCCATGAAATCCAGTCGTCGGATTTCGCCGGAGGAGCGACGAAGGCTATGGAGAGAGTCGAATTGGAGGAGTCGTAGGTCCAGTGGAGATAGGAGCTTAACTGATTCAAATCGCTACAGTGGTCGTAGAGCTTGTTCGTGAAGGACTGTGTGGTACAAGTGAGAGATTATGATGGCGAGATTAGCAAAATCGCCAATAAAAGCCCTAGAATTAGGGCAGAAAAGCAAAGAGACGCCATTGAAGACACAGCACAGAGGAGAGAGGAGAGAGGAGTAATGGTAACGGCTAATTTTAGTGGACGTGTGGAGGAGAGAGAGAGAGAGAGAGAGAGAGAGAGAGAGAGAGATGGAGGGAGAGTTAGAGAAATGAAAGCTAAACGAGTGGGAGCTGGTATGTGGAATCCGGATCCTCCGTCGCCCTTTCCTGCGGCGGATCCCTGTCGCCCTCCAAAACGACGTCGTTTTGGAGGGTTTTTTTTTTTCTTTTCTTTTCTTTTCTTCTTCTTCTTTCAATGGCAGACCCTCCGGAGGCATTTCGGTTCTCAGGCTCAAACCCTCCTCAGAATCAGCGGGACCGCCTCGCTGATTCCCGATTTGATATCATCCGCCTGAGCTTCCGCTCATCAATATTAGAAGTAGTTGGGTTCATCAGAACCGGAGTCTGAAGATACAGGTTTTGGGTTTGAGTTTTTCGAAAGATCCATCGGAGAAGGAGATGGCCGGATCTCATGCTCATGGCCTCTTCTCTCTCTCTGTTTCTTTTTTTCTTTTTTTCTGGGTTTGTTGTTGATTATAACTTCCCAATCAATTTACGGTGTCCCAGAAATTTTTTTTTCTGGAGAGAGTTAAGCTTATTTCCCCTCTCTTCACACGCACACCCTTTTCCAACCTATTTCCTCTCCTCCGTCTTTTCTTCTGCACAACAACAACTACTCCAACAAAATAATAGATTGCTACATATATATATATATATATATACCCTTTGTATAGAGATGGATAGATGCGTAGACAAAGAAAAGGAAAGTTGTGGTTGATGTGTTTTTTTAGTATTGTTGATTTTGTTCAATAGGAGCAGGGTTTGTATTTTAAGCAGGGAGTGGGAGAGAGAGATGATTCTGAGGGGTTTTTTTTTTCTTTTCTTCTTCTTCTTGCCAAATTTAGAGAGAGAAAGCAGAGAGTGACAGAAATGGGATTGAACCAGTAAACTTGTTCTTTGCCAAATTGATCACAGAGGCTAGTGAATTCCCTAGATTTGAAGGCAATGGACCATCAAAATTGTTGTTGTTGAGAAAGATCGCATCAAATCTTGTGTCGAAGAGGGATTCAGAAATGGTGGAAATTTTAATTTAAAAAAAGAAAAAAGAAAAAAAAGACAAATTAAGGGGGCGTCATCTATGCCTGTTCGGTCTGCTGAAATGAATGATCTTCTATGCCTCTTCTATGATAGATCAACAGAAGACAGATTATTTGTGGTGAAACCGAACAGGTTCTGTCCCTCTCACCCTTTCTTCCTCTTTGACCCTCTCACCATTTTTTCCTCTTTTAACCCTTTTTTCTTCAGACCATCAATGGAAAACCCATCAAAGCCCATCAAAATTAAGCTTAGATCCAGAGGACTCGATCCAAAAAAATAATCAATAATTAAATGATTTTATGAACAGATCTGAGAGAATAGAACAGTTTAGATCCAAAAAAAAAAATCAATGAACTTTAAAATTAAGGCAAAAACTATTCAGATCTATCATTCAAAAAATAATAAAAATCATATTTAAAGCAATATACTCTTCGAATCAACAGATCAACAACTATGTCACAAAAAAATAAATTTTTTTTTTTTGCAATCAATCAGTTGATTTCTTTGCAAATTGCAGGCCAATTTAGGTAGAGGAGGTTAAGGATGAACAGAGTTGGGGTTGGGAATGGGCCAGAGAAGTGGTTGTTGCTTAGGTCCAACTCTTTGAGTGATGAGAGGTATTGGGAAGTGTTTGGGACTGTGCCTGTGAATCTATTACTATTTAAGTGAAGAAGAAATAGATCAGTGAGGAAAGAGAGTTCTTTGACAAGTGTGCCTTGGAGATTTGCAGAGTTCAGATCTATCCCAACAATGGTTGTTCTTAGCTCATGAAACTCATTTTGAAGATCTGCACAGAAGATCCCTTTGTAAGAACACACATTTGACCTATCCCATGTCTCTAAAACCCTTTGTGGGTCATCTGTAATTGATGATTTCCATGTCTGCAAAGGGTTTGAAGATCATCGATATGGGTAAGAAGAAGACAGCGAAGATCATCGATATGGCTTTGAAGATCTTCTCCCTTCCTCTCTCTCTTCTTCCCCTCCCCTTCCTCTGTTATCGAAGAAAAAAAAAAACCCTCCAAAACGACGTCGTTTTGGAGGGCGACAGGGATCCGCCGTAAGAAAGGGCGACGGAGGATCTAGATTCCTGGTATGTGTAGTGTGTCAGGATTCTCGTGTCTGTAAAGGTGTTAAAGTTTGCAAATTGGGGAATGACACGTAATCTGAATTCAATTCACGTGGTGATGACGTGGCAGACATGGTTGACTCAACTGTACCAGAAGTCCCGTGCCGTGGATGATACGATTTTTTCTTATAATTACTCTAGTTATGATACAGGCTTTAAATAAAGTATTAAATTTTTTATTAAATTTCTCATATAGGTATAGAATTTACACAAATTATATGTGGGTGGATCTTACACTTATATGAAAGATTTGATAAAAAATTTAATAATTCATTTGGTATCTATAACATTTCCGTATTACTTTTATTTTCCATGGATGGTACAATTATTAATGAGATTTAACCTTTATAACAAAATAAAGAGCAATGCTTGGTAGTTCGAAAAGAAACTTGGCTCAATGGCTCGAAATTCAGCTTGCTAGTCGTCCGGGCGGATGTCCAACCGGTCGTCCGGCGAGAAGGCTGACAGCTGCGGTCGACAAAGGTGACAACCACAGAAGACAAGTTTTCACCCGATCGTTCGGACAGACGTTCGGTTAACACCCATTCGGGCCATTCGAACCCCTCATTTTCAGGCTCTCAAGCATTAATCCAAAATAAAAACTCTCCATCTTAAAATAATAATTTCTTTTAAAAAATTTAATTTTTTTCATAATATAACTATTACATTATAAAAAATTAATTTTACAAAATTACCCTTTGATAATATATTTTTTGGGAAAATATCAGTTGTCATAATTGTACTTTTTATATTGTTAATGAATTTTTAAAAAAATAGCAAAATAGAAAACTTATATTATTTTAGTCTTTGATTTTTGAAAAGGGACCAATATTTTGGAATAATAAAAAATAAAATAAGGGACTAATATTTTGAGACGGATGGAGTATTTAATTTTTTTTAAAATTTAAATTCTCAATAATAAGTCTATTATCATATTGGATCGTTCAGTCATGCCAAATGGGCCACCTTTAGAACTCATTTCGATAATTCGAATTGTTCATATTTAACATTTGTCAAAAAATATTATCTCTGTAAAAAATCAAATCGATCGAATAATAGAAATCACATATTTGAATTAATTTTGGATGAATCATTTATTTTCTAATCATCCATTTTTTTTTCATACAAACGGTTCATTTGGGACGTAGGTTGGTTTTTTGACTCTTAGCCTGGTGCTAAATAGGTTCGTTTGGAATGATGGGTTGATTTTTTGGCTTTTTGACTTTTAGCCTAAGGCTAAAAAGTCTCATTTTGGATGAACTTTTTAGCTTTTTAAACTTTTGTGAGAGAAAAAATAAAATGATTATGGTTTAGATATGACATTTTATCTTATTAGATTTTTAACCTATTTTGTCTTTTTGTGACTATTTTAGCCCAAATCCTAAATGTCAAGCGAGTGCAAAACTAATTAAAACATGTGATTTCCGTTATTCAATCTACTTATTTTTTGAATGAATGATGTACTCGAAGAATCCTAAAATACAAATGATTCGCATTATTGAAAAAGAGCTCAATATGGTCCAATGAACCCAACAATACCTCTTCAATCTAATTTGAAATTGAAAAGAAGCCAAGCCCTAATAAAAAGAGTTATGCTAGGAACCCTAAATAATCTATCAATTTTGTTAGCAAACTTCTCACATAGGTGTGAGACCCACACACATATGAGAGGTTTGATAAAAAATTCAATAAATTATGTAAGGTTCATAGCATTTTCCTAATAAAAAATATGGAAAGTATGCCTACTAAATTCCTTAATTCATGAAATTTATATGTGATTTTTTTTTTTTTTTTGGATGCAATATATGTGATTTTAGTTGCGCGTAGAAGTGTAAAAATGGCCTGTGACCCGTAGGCGGTTCGAAACCCACCTATAGTTAGGGATGGGCCTGGCCTGGGATCTTAGGTCTGGGCCTGGGTTGTCTTGAAGTTCGGCCTGCTCAAAACTCGGCCCAAGGCCTAGTGCCATTTTAGTGAAAATTTTAAAAAAAAATGTTCAAGTCCAATCCAAACCTTAGTCCAAATCCAAACACGTCGACCGAGCTACCCCTTGGACTTGAGTTTAATTTTCTAGCCCATGGACTGGTTTGGCCTAGCCCGAATTCTAGCGAGAGCTCAGGCGATCTGCCTTGGGCCCACCGAGCCTAAGCCTAGGCCCGGGTAGGGTGGGCCAGGCCCAAATTATACGCCTAGTTGCACAATTAGAGAGTAGAATAGAATGATAGGTACGTGAACGAGATGAGATGGACATTGCGCAATTGTTGGGGCTGTTAATTAATGCTTATTTTTATCCATTTATTACTCCACTAAATTTAAGATACATAAACTGGAGACAGATAGAAGTGTAAATCTGGCCCGGCCCACCCGGGCTTGGGCCAGGCCATGTCGGGCCTCGCAGGCTCCAACCAAAATTCAGGTCGGGCCGACCCACGGGCCAAAAAATTAAGCCCATGCCCAGGGGTATTCGGGCCTTGGGCTGACTAGTGGGCCGGGCCTAACATTTTTTTTTGTTTTTTAAATTTTTTTCTACCAAAATTTTATTATTTTCCATTAAAAAATACACTGGGTCTTAGGCGGGCTGGCGTGGGCTAGGCCCTAAGTGGGCCTTAAGCGGATTGATAAGTTGGGCCATGGGCCGGGCTGGACTTCAAAACAATGGCCCAGGGGCTCAGGCTGGGCCCAAGCGGGCCTAAATCGACAGGGGCCATCTCGGGCTGCGGGTCATTTTTACACCCCTAGAAACAGATCCTTTTTATTCAATGTAGATAAATATTAATAAAGTGTCTTTTATGCCTTATTTAGTGGGTGTCTAGGAAGTTGACATTTTTGTAAGTTATTTTAGTTTTTTACTATTTTATTAGGTTAAAATTTTTGTACGTAGGAAGATGAATAATTTTTTTTGTAGTTTAATATGATATTTGTGAGAGAAAAAATAAAATAATTATAGGTTTGATGTGACATTTTGTCTTATTAGTTATTTTAACCTATTTTATCTTTTTTATGAATTTTAACCTAAAAAATGTTAAATTTTTTCTTGGCAAACACCCCCTTAATACTATTAAAAGTGTGTATAAAATATTTAAAAATGTTAAAAGTGTATTGATTTTAGAAAAAAAAAAAAAAGCATTGGATTTAATCAAAAGTATTTATATTCTTCAATTTTTTTGTCATGTACTTGTAAGTAATGATACATAACTCCAATATTAGAGTTCTAAATTGAGCTCTAATGAGGTGGAAGAGAGATAGAGAGAGGAGTACGGGCCCCCTCTTCACATGGGCATTCTCCACATCATTAAAATTATATTAGAGCTCCAAAACATTATTATGTACTTATATCCTAGGGGCATTTGCAGTGGTGGAGCCACAGTGGGTCCAGGGGGTCACGTGCTCCCCCCAGTTTTGGAATAAATTTTTTTTTTTTTTACAAACATAAAGAAAATATTTTAAATAAAAAAATTATAAAATATTATTTATAGTGAAATATTAATGACATTTTTTAAATTATGAGAATAATAATTGATTTTTTTTTATTGAAAATAAAGATATTACGATAAGTCATATTATTATCTAAGAAAATTTCAATACAATAGTGATGTCTATCATTATTGACATACAATTATAATTAATCTCAATGAAAATATATAATTTATTGAAAAGTTCCGATTCGTAGCTCGAAATTCGGGGCTCGAATTTGGCTCGACACCAAAA
This sequence comes from Camellia lanceoleosa, assembly GCA_025200525.1. Taxonomy (NCBI): domain Eukaryota; kingdom Viridiplantae; phylum Streptophyta; class Magnoliopsida; order Ericales; family Theaceae; genus Camellia; species Camellia lanceoleosa. Next base: position 108,966,183 of record CM045768.1, on the reverse strand, counting down.
CGACGTCGTTTTGGTGTCTTTTTTTTTTTCCTGTATTTTTGTTGCAAAAGGAAGAAAAAAAAGAAGGGAGAAGAAGAAGAAGGGTGGAGAAGAAGAAGAAAGGTGGGTCTGCAGATCGGGAGGAGGGGGAAGGAGGAGGAAGAAGGAGAAGTGGAGGGGAGAGGGCCATAAAAATGGGGCTGGAGAAGGAGGCGAGGCTGCGACGAGTTGCGGGGGCTGCGACGAGCTGTGGCGGGGCTGCGACGGAGGAGGAAGAAGAAGGACTGGAGGGGAGCTGTGACGACGGCGGAGAGCTGCGACGACCTCTCCTCTCTCTTTCTCCCTCTCTCCTCCTCTTCCCCTCTCTTTTCTTTCGAGCCAATTTCTCGAGCTACCAATCTTTTTCCTTTATTAAATTATTAGTTACATTTGACATGTGGCGTTCAACCTTTATGTTTCTTTAATATTAGTTGATGATATCATATGTCAATGATGACGTAATATTACTATTATATTGAATTTTTACTGAAATTTTGTATAAAAAATTACTTTATCATTATATAATTTATTTTAAAACTTATATCTATGACTTTTTTTTTTTATTGTTCATGATATACTAATTACAAATAATATATATATATATATATCTTTCTTGAAGTTAATCGTAAAACTTTATGTGAAATATTTTTGTAAAAATTTTCAATGTTATAATTAACAATAATGATTTAGACCACTAAAAAATACATCACTAATAGCACTAATGCATTGGGAATGGCAAAAAAAAAAAAAAAACAAAGCAAGGCATAGAAAGTGGGCACGGCTCACTGCCACATCATTATTACTCCTCCTAGTGCTCCCTTTTTAGTGCTCCCAAGCAATTTTCTATAATTAATAAGTGCCCATTCTAATTTAATTTCTTGACTCCGTCATTGAGCATTTGTTAGCAAGGCCTTTCAATATATACTATATGACTCGTGCTATTCACGGGATAAAATAACATATTATTTATAAAAAAAATATATTAATTATATATATATTTTTATTCGTTCTCATATATATATAATGTTAGATATATATATATATAAAGTAAGAGCTTAATATAAAAATAGTTTAATTTTGTGAACCTCATAAAGTTAGTTATTCTTTTTTCTTTTTTAAATCCCAAGGAAAACAAATTTAATTGTTACCTTAAAATTTTATTGTTTTTATATTCAAAAATCAAAATAAATATGGATTTTTAAATATTTTAAAAAAATTTAATTGTCAATAAATTCTGATAAGATTGTAATTGTGTAAAATTTTAAAAAGAGGTTATTTAATAGGTGTTATTTATTTTTTTTATTTAAAACTTAAATTCAATAAATTTAGCTATGTAATTAAAATTCTAAAATAGCTTAGTCAATAAGTGTATTTTACTTTTTAAATTCAAAATCAACAAATTTAGTCAACACATATTTTAAATTTTTTCAACATTTGGATTAATTTGTAATCAAGTATGATGTTTTTAAATTATAAGAGCCAACGGAATAAGATTTTATAGAAGATCAATCCAAGGAAAATTACTGAAATATCTCTCTCTAACTTTCGGTAATAGGAGAGGTTCAATATGTTTTTTCTTATTAATTAAGGTTACTCAATAATATTATTGGAGAAATTTCAACTCGACACGGAGAAATTTTACAAATTTCTCTATAAAGTTGAAATTTTTCTGTAAAATTTCTTTTTGAAAAATTAAAATTTCTCCATGAAGACAAATTTTGCCATATTGAAATTTCTATGTAAAAATGTTGAGGGACCGCCCAACTACTATGAAAATGTTACATCTATATTATCTTATAAAATCTTAATATCAAAAATCTTTAACTAAAAATCCCTCAATCCAAGTCTTCTTTTTAATTTATTTTTTTTAAATCTAAATTCAACAAATTTAACTTTTAGTCAATACAATTGATTTTATTTTTGTATCTAAGTAAGATTTAAAGAAGGTCAGGCAATATATACTTTTAAATTTGTTTTAAATCTAAAAATTTACAAATTTAGTTGTTATGTTTACTTTTTATTCTATTTAAAAAAACATAAAAATTAAAAAAATTTGTAAACTCAAATAACAAATTGTAGATTTGTTTTTAATTTTTTTTAAAATATCTTTGTTTTCTTCAATTGAATTTGGTTGTCATTTTTTTCCTTCCTTTCTTCTTCTTCTTCATTTTTTTTTTTTTTTTTTTGGTTGTGTATATTTTTGCAAACAATATCCTGTATTATGAGTCAAACGAAAATGAGAGATGTTAGAAATAGAAATAAAATATGAAATAGATAATTGTTGGCTTTTTGGCTTTTCGAAGGGTAAATTTGTAAATGCGAGCGTGCCAGCAAGGATCAATCAGTCCTTACAGAAATTATAATTGCCAATCAATTATCAGGCGACTATGTTTTAGTTCTTTCAGCCTCAATGAAGAGGACTTTTACTGGTGGCTTGACTTTTAGGAGAAATTAAGAGAAATGACAATTAATAGTAAGAGCAATTGAAGTATTTTATTAACATAAACACTTACAATTGTCCAAATGAGGAAGTTGTTTACTTGAATCTACTTGAAAACTACTCCTATGAATTGAAGGGTATTTAAGAACAAGTATTTAAGAAAGTTTTAAAATCTGATAAGGTTTATATGATCGAGAGTCAGGGGTCTTTAACTTCCTTGCTATTTATACTTCTTAGAGATGACCTTGTTGTATGCGAAACCGTCGAACTACTCCTCCATGATCGTTGATCATGTTACCTTAGAAATAGTTCCACTATGCCATCACTTGCTTGGACTTCCCTGTTGTTTTTGAATTTGAATATAGGTAAGCCAAGTCACCTTGTATCTCATTCTTGATCTAGTGCTACTCGGACCACTTGAGAACGTGTATGGTTGAGATTTAAGATTAAAATCATCTTCCAATAATACCAATTGTAATTGACTTTTACAAAATATGTAGCCAACATTACCCCCGCACTAATATACCCAATACTTGGAAATATTAGTGAATCAAAAAACTTTTCCCGGCTTTTTTGGGCGATGCATAGAATCCATTTCACCTATTTTGGTGATCATTTGCATTAACTCTTAACTTTGTTGGGTTTCCAATAGCTTCACTTTTCGAGCGGATTATGACTCAATCACCTTCTCACTCTAACGATCGAGCATAACGAAGAGCCATTGAATCTCCACGCATTTATTAGCCACCTTTACCGCCTTTCTATATTTTATCAACCTTTGGACTACGAACACATTGCCAGTTCTTCCTCTAAATTCCTCACACTTTGAACAAACAACTTTCAAGCCTTTGCTTCAACAAATTGCAAATATGGAATTAGGAAATTCTTCTTCACAAGGGATGAAACTTCATCTGACTTGAGGAGCGGATCAATCATCATTTTGGTTTATCCTTATGTACCCATCGACTTTCGGCGTAGTTTAGAATTTTGTAGCTTGAGCTTGTATACATCCTCCATGTGCTTGGAAAAAGCAAGGATATCTCCATCCCCAGACCAGAGGCATCCACACCTTCTTTTTCTTTTGAAGCAGAACCATCTACTCCTTCTCCTCTAATGTTCTTGAGGATGACATTCCTCTTAAGAACTTCCGATGGGCTTGTGATATTTTATCCTTAATCCCTATCGCCCAAGAGAACTTCACATTCTGGATTATTGGGATGATTTAGTTATAGATGAGTTGGAACAAAAATCGAGGGGAGGCTTTGAAGAAAAAAAGAAAGTCATTATGAAAGTGAGAGCACATCAACTAACTTTGGAAGAGATGGAAGACATAATAAAGAAAGAACAAATATTCATTGATCATTGTTGGACGAAATTTCATGATCTTGTAATTTATTCTATTCCTTATTTTGAACTTGAATTTGTACCAAAATAAGATTACTTAATGTAATTGTCTCTCTAATGAAAAGCTCTAAAGTCTCTTTAAAAGCCAACTTATAACCTTAAATTAAATAATCTCATCCTTTGAATTTGGACTTACTTGTCTTTAATGAAACACTAAAAGAAACCAATATGTCTTTTTTGACAATTTTGGTCAATATTATTTAAAATTAGTGCTTGAACTTAACAACTTTACTTTTCAAAGCTAATTATAACCAATGCATGGTCATGGCTACTATAGTCAATCAATTTTAAGTTGACCACTTCTTGTTTTGAAAAATGGACAACCTTCCTTGTAAAAACCAATGTTTGGTTAGAATTTTTTATTTGATTTCTTGGAAAAAAATTGACTTGACCAAAACTCTCTTCTGAGCTACGTTAAACATCGGAATGTGTTCTTCCTCCAAAACTATCAATATTGGAAGAGACTCATATTTTATGTTTTTTTACACATAAAGGGATTCACATAATATATTTTAAATCACTTACTCTTTTGAGACACACAAACCCTACCGATCTCTGGTTAAACCCCTCTTCCTTATTACTTGCTATCAATGGATCCTTTGTATCGATGAAGAAATCACCAAACTATCATCTGAGCCAAGCCACATAGATGGGCGTCTTGAATACATCCTTGGCCTTTTTTTTTTTTTCTCGCTCACTCCTTGCAGCCCCTATATCCCTCTTGGAGGACCATTTCCTTCTTTAGAAGAAAGGGCTTCGATTAGAAGCGGGAGGTGAATCGAAGAATGGTATAGAGTTGTATTGTTGAGAGAAGATGATGACTTGAGAAGACTCTGTATCCTCGATTCTCTCGTCTTTCCAGTTCATCATATGTTTCTGGAATATATCTTTTAATTTCTTCGTGGCATGATGGCCCACCGTTCTTGATATTATGGTTCTCCATTTATAAAAGGAGGACCTGTGAGGGACAGAGAACTATTTTCCTTCATTTTATATTGGAGATTATGCACGAGTTTGTTCCTCTCTTGAAAAAACATATAGCTCTTGCTCCTTATCTTTTAGGTCATGTTTACTCTCCTGCTCCCAATTTTGTGAAAAACCTCTTGATGCTAACCAAGGAGGTCCCTCCGGGTCCCCAAATGTCTAAGATTCCTTGTTCGGGATCCTAGTACTTATGAAAAAAATTCAAGATTGCTCTTTTACCTGCTTCCTTTGCTTACTACTTTACCTTCTTTTATCGCTTTCTTAGGTGATAAAGAATGCTCTACTTCTCCGTAAAGAACATGTGGGCCCCTATACTACTACCAAGGGACAATTTGGACTCCTCAAATGGATAGTTCCTCTTTTAGTCTCTCGAATGTTCATCTTCTTCAATATGGAAGACTCATTCCCTCTTCATGAGAAGACTGCCACCTCATCCCTCCATCCAGTTACTTAGAGAGTCAAGAAAGGGGTAATGTTTTTCGATCGCCTATCTTCTTGGTTTGGTAGGATTGGGAGTGATTTGGAAGTCTAGGCGACATCTAGGACATTCCCTCTTCATGAGGCAGCGCACACCCCCATCCCATCCGCTAGAGTTACTACTAGAGTAGCGAAAGAAGGGTAAATGTTTTCGAACTTCTCCTTTTCTTTGAAGAATCTCCCAAGAAAACTTTTTAATTTCTTAAAAAGAAACAACAACAAAAACAAAAAGGAAGCTAGTCCTCCACTATAGTAATGGAGAAAGCACTGAAACCAAAATTGAAGAGGAGGAGATAAAAAAAACCCGATGGTACAGGAAGAAGAGAAATTTATTTGCTGGCGACTTGGTGGGAAGATCAGGTTACAACAAATTGTTGAACATTATTCTCTTATAACTCTCCCATCAACATCAATGTTTCAAACAAGTAATTTCTTTCATCTTACATTGTTTTTCCTTCATCGACTTTAAATATTTGAAGTTTAACATTGCTTTACATTTCTTGTATCTCCTTTCCTCGATGATGGTAGTTCTCCAATTCGTGGTTCATCACGACTACCATACTCTCCTTGCTCTATGTCTAGGGAGGTAGACATCTTGAAGGAGAAGAGACTTGAGTTTTTTTCGACGTATCTTCTACCTCTCCAACCTTTAGTTTTTTGAGTGATTTTAGTCTCCGACTCTTTGCTTGCTTTTTTTTGAGAGTCCTCCTTCTTCTAGCAACAAATCTCCTGCACCTTGAGTGGAGTTGGACACATGCTTCCTTCGAGGATCCTTGAGGGGCTCAACAAAGCCTTATATAGGAATGGGTTTTCTTTGTCTTTGTAATATTGTTGAGCAAAGAGTATGAGCGTCTCAATGATTTCTATATCAACATTTGTCAATTGGCTTCGGTGGATCGGTGTTTTATTTCTCAAGCATGCATAAAAATATCGGATCTCAAGAACAACACTCTAAATTGCAAATCACCAGTCAATTGTGCAAAAACAATTGAAACATTGTAATGAATTTTGGGCCAATCTGTGGCATAATGTACTTAATTTTTTATGAAAGAACAAGTTTTGTCTATCCTTTGAGTAGTCTCATGTTTTTGTATTCAATATTTATTCCATTCCTTGTGTTTCCCAAATGGTTGGAAAATAAGGCTTTAAATATCTGCCATTAATCTTTTTGGGATGTACATAACCATTCAAATTTCTTAAATGGTACTCTATGAACTTGATATGGTCCTTCCCAATTAGGTGACCATTTGCCAAACTTATGGCTTTTAATCCTATTGGGAGTATTGTTTTGACTTTCTTGTTATAATTTGTTTGCTTTCTTCTTTTGAAAAAGAATGCTATTTGCCAAAATCCCTCCTTCATCTATGTCTTCCAATTCCAAGCACATGCTTTGATGATATTGCTCGATTCTAATTGATCTTGACATCTTACCCTCAAAGATTTAACATTAATTTCCACGAGTAACGCCCATAAAACATCCAACAATAGGTTATGCCAATCTTATCTTCCACCATCTTTTGTATTCCTTTTTTTATTAGATGATGACCATTGGCATGCATAATAGGGAGTGGAATTAATAAGGCTAATCCCAAACTCCACAAAGGATTTCACCATTTTCCCATCAAACATGGTTTGTGGAATGCCAAACCTATGGATCAAATCTTTAATGAAGAATGAAACAATGATGTTTGAAGAAGGTGGATGAATTTTACCTATCATGTCAATAATAAGCCATCTCCTCCTTTTGTATAAAGCATTATCATATACTATGTATTGCATAATCCCTTCTCTTGAAGTTGGCTTTTTTGAGCACATCATTAGCTTTCTTGTTCAAGAATCTTGGAACATAGGTTACATTTGCTATTTTGTAATGCAACAACATAATATGGTAGGATGCTTATGCTTTGACACTTGAAAATCCCTTTTACTTGGTTAACAACCAATTGAGAGTCTCCAAATATGTCAGCTGCATGTACTTGTAACCAAACCATGTGTGGTTTCTACCCCTTGTGGAGACTTAATCACAATACCAATTCCAATTAATCCATTGCTTTCGATCCATCGAACCACATTTGCCATGGTTCAACACTAGCCATACCAAGTTCCATTACCTCTTGGTTCTCTGTTTGAGATGGATGATCTAGAAAATCGGCTAATACACATATTCTAAATGAAATTACGATAAGGCTAATATCCATTTGCCAATTCTTCCCTCAACATAGGTCTAGATAACATGTATTTAACCAAAGATAATATCTTAATTTCATAATTTAAAACCTACTAAGGTAATAAACGACTTGTTCCTTGCCTTCTTCATTGTCTTGGCCAAGAAAGCTCCCAATGAATCTTCTGCTATGTATAACTTCAAGGGCTTATTAATTCTTCTTCATCTTGAAATAAACCTGATGGCTTTGGCTGTCAATCTGTATTCCTTTCTTATAGCACATAACCCAAGAAATTTCGGATGACACACCAAAAGCACATTTAAGAGGGTTGAGTTTCAACTTGAACTTAAATGAAGCAAGTGTTTCTCCATGGTACGATGTCATCAATATAACATTCTAGATACCAATAAGGTCATGAAAGATGGTGTTCATAGCCCTCGTCGTAGCTCCGGCATTCTTGAGACCAAATGGCATCTATGCATATTTGATTATAACGAGTGGCCATCCATCATTGACAAAACTTGATTATTCATCTTTAGGAGTTGCTAGATTTAAGTGCCATTTTTCTTAACTACATGCACAATATTAGATAGCCATTCAACATCCTATGTTCCACCAATGATCTATCTAGTTCATTATAAGACCATGCAAAACAATCTTTATATTTCTTTAAAACAACCAACAAGCTGGTCTCGTCAAAGCATTCAAGAGGTATGGTGCTTATATAAACCTTCCCTAAATTCACTTCTTCCAAGGGTCCTGCCGTGCGAGAATTCATTGAAGCTTTCTCTTTGTTTTCTTCAACCTTTGAAGCAATCTTTTCACCTTTATGCCTCTAGGTTCTCTATTATCTCTACCTTCTTCCTCATAGACAAAATCATAAGGCATCTTCTTCTTGTATTTCTGGACTCTTGTTTCAATGTCCAATGCACAATATTTCCCAAAGGTCAATCTCGACTGTTGTTGTTCTGCTTTTACATCCAATGATGAGAATTTAATCAAAGCCAATGAGTTGGCTTCCTCAATATCTTGTTTACCCTTCAATATATAGTTTATGAAAGGTTGAGTCAATCTCCTCTCTCTCCATTACCCCGAGCCATCATGATCTTCGCAAAGAGGAAGGTACACACTTGTTGGTGTGAATCAAGTAAGGCATTATATTTAGATCAACCTTGGATTCTTCTTCCCTAATTTCTTCAAAGAAGATTAATAAATTAATTGTCTACTAGGACTGGTTTAAGCGTATACCATCAAAAGCCTTAATGTACAATATTCAAAAGGATATGAGAGGTTGATGCTCACCTCCAACCATGCTCACTTGTGATTCCTCACCTAAAGCAGAATTAGATCCATGTCTTGGTCCTCTTCTTCCCTCTTGACCACCTTGTTCATATCTTTTCGGCGTCCCTCCCATTTGCATTACAGTATTTCATTGATGGTGATCAATCTCTTCTTCTATTTCACTATCACTTTCAATGAACTTAGTTTTGGAACATGGTGACTTGACTTTCTTTTCTTCTGTCTTGACATGTGAAGAACTCTCTTCACCATACTTGGCTCCTTTGTTTTTGATTCCAACATCTCTTAGGTTTGTTTCCTTTGTTTGAGATGGCCATTTTGAAGTTGATCTTGGGGCCAATCTCGGCTTTAGTCCCATAACGAACTCCTCTCTAATCTTCTAATGTCTACTCTCCATTTTATAGTAGTTAAGTGGCCTAGACTCATACAAGGGCCTTTGTTATAGCGTTGGTTGTTCTAGGGCGTCTCTGAACATCCTTATAGTATTGCTTCCCATCAATTGGAAGCCCTTCAACCATTAGTCTACACCTTGGACACATCCTTTGCATTTTCTTCATCGGTGAACTCTGGTCTCTTTCTTTGGCAATATGCATTATAGATTAAAATTTGGAACAACCACATAGCGCGCTTTCTCCAACTTTTGTTTGGGAACTTCCTTTTCGGTTGCTCTTGGATCACTTTTCCTTTAAGTTCATCTTTTGGTAACTAAGGAAATTACAAATGATCGAAAATGTCATCTGCTTTTGTTAAATCGAAGAATACTTTACGTGAAAGTCTTTCTTCTTAATGAATTAATGCTGCATCAATCGGGATCTTTATAGTATGTCTTATATGAAGCATTGTTTCGATCTTGTTCTTCCTCTAGTAATGCTTCATATCGTGACACCTTATAGGTTAATTTGAATCAAACTTTTTTGAGCCAATCGTGCAAATTCGCTCACGGAAGGATGACTCTACATTTATTTGAGCCCTTTTAAATCTTGCAATGAATTGAGTAGCCTTTTCTTTGACTCAATCTTGCCTCGATTGAAAAAATTGGGCATGAAATGCCTCTTCCATCTGTTGCCAAGTTTGAATGGAGCGTGTAAGGTTGATATACCACGAAATAATCTCAATTTTATGTAGTCATGATTAGCGAATTCACTTGATTGATTTCATAGAATAGAGTGAAATCGGTATTCTAAACCCTCTTGGGTATTCATATGGTTTTATATATTATAGTCTCGACCCCCAGAGCCATTGGTCAACAATATCAACAATTTGGTCCCTAGGGACCATATTTTTATTTGAACCACTCTTGGAGGAGCAAACACGGGGTTCGGTGGACAAACTTGTTGCTGTGGTCCTCTTGGTCCATACAATGGTACATTAAATGGATAACAAACCCTCCCCCCCGGGTATAAATTCAAATAAGGGATTATTATAGGTGATGGTCTTTCATAGTTTTGAATACTAATCTTTGTTGATGAACATTTAAAATTTCCTCTGTATGTCTTGTATTTGTTGGTTGGTGGTTGTTCATTCGATCCAAAAGGATGTTGCCCACCTTTCCATTGTGTTCATTAGTTAGCATCTACCAAGCCATCCCATGGATTTGTTGGGAGAAGATGGAATGGTGGATGGTCCAATTCCTTGGTTTGGCCCAATATTATGAACATATGGTTCTTGATAACATAGGAGTTTCCACGCAGTGAGTTACCACATTCTCCTCTAGATTAGGTATTTCTACCTCAGCCATTTTAATTAGTCAAAAATATGTGTTGGCTTTTAACAAGGATCAGAAATTATAATTGCCAATCAATTGGGCGATCGGCGACTATGTTTTAGTTCTTGGTGGCTTGACTTTTAGGAGAAATTAAGAGAAATGACAATTAATAGTAAGAGCAATTGAAGTATTTTATTAACATAAACACTTACAATTGTCCAAACACTTGAATCTACTTGAAAACTACTCCTATGAATTGAAGTATTTAAAGAACAAGTATTTAAGGTTTATATGATAACTTCCTTGCTATTTATACTTCTTAGAGATGACCATCATGTTACCTTAGAAATAGTTCCACTATGCCATCACTTGCAGTTGGACTTCCCTCTTTTTGAATTTGAATATAGCCGTCACCTTGTATCTCATTCCGATCTAGTGCGAGAACCAATATTTATATGGTTGAGATTTAAGATTAAAATCATCTTCCAATAATACCCTCATTCTGCTACGTGTCGAATTGTAATTGACTTTTACAAAATATGTAGCCAACAATAATAATAGATAAAATCATGTGTGAAATTTGTTTTAAGCTTATAAAATAATAATACAAATTTCATAAACTTGTGTGTAAATCTTGTATATTCTAACAATTTCTTACCATTTCTCTTTATTTCTTGCCATTACTCGTCTTATTAATTATTCAAACAAATCCTAAGAAGTCTCATTCTCCCTATTTTTTTCTTTTCTTCCCAAACCTCTCAATCCAAACAAAGTATAAGTTATATTTGCCAAAAAAAAAATCAAGTACAAAATTAAACAAATTATATATATACTTTTTTGTTCAACATTCAATAAATAATAGATTGAAATTAAAGGTAGTGTTTGGTAGAATTTTCTAAATATGATTTGAGAATAAAGTTGTATTTTGAGTTTTTGAGTTTTGGAATTATAATTTGAGTGTAGAAAATTTATTTGGTAAATGAGTTTTGAGTTGAGTGGGAAATTTTTAATGTGGCTTATGATATTTGATACAAAAACTTACAACTTATAACCATACACACAACTCAAAATTCTATTTAAAACTCATAAAAAAAATTTAAAAAAATCTAATTTTTTTTATTTAAAATATAAAAAATAACAGGTGCCAATTGTTATTCCGGTCAACCGGCCGGACGTTCGGGAGGGCGACCAGTTAGCCCAAATTTTTCCGCCTTGAAAAGAGTTTTGAAAAGTGGGTATGAAATTAATTTTTAAAAACTCTAAACAAACATGACACTCAAAACAAATGATGGAAATATGTTTGGAGAATAGAACCAAACAAAGCAAAAATTATGAGAATTAAAATGATATTTTTCTTAAATTATACAATCCAATGATATAATTTATCCTAAAAATAATAATGATGCGTGTGTAATAAAAAATAGGGAAAGCATGCCTACTAAGGGGTGGTTTGGCATCCTCTATATAATTTATCTTTTTATTTTTTTTCCATCACATCACCTCTCTACTTTTCTATACATCTTTTCATAAAAAGATAAAAAATACATTTATTTAGATCATTCCAAACAACCCCTAAATTCCTTAATTCATGAAATTTATATGTGATTTTTTTTGTTTTTTTGGTGCAAGTATGTGATTTTAGTTGCGCGGTTAGAGAGTAGAATGATCGGTGCGTGAACGAGACGAGATGGATATACGCAATTATTGGGGCTGTTAATTGAGGCTTATTTTTTTACATTTGTTGTTCGGATACAGCTCCTCTCCCCTAAGGGTTGGATAATTTAAATCGTTTAATATGTAAAATTTATTGAATGTATTATATTTGTAAAAAATTATGTTGGTTAGATATTGATAATTACTTTATCATATCACATTTTTATCACAATTTATTTTGAAAATTCTATTTGATTTTTTTTTTTAAAAATGTGATATGATTAAGTAGTTATCTATATTTGATTAATATAATTTTTTTTAGGAATGATATATTCAACGGGTTCTATATATTAAACGATTTGAACGATTGTCATGGGCTTGAATCAAGGCCCACTAATGCCGAACAACACCCTCCCATTATTGGAGAGGAGCTGGGTCCGTATTGTTCTACTAAATTTGAGATGGGATGAATCGAAGACTGATCCCTTTTATTCAATGTATACTATCTAACCCGTGTTATCTAAGATAAAATAATATATTATTTATAGAAAAAATATAGTAATTACATTTAACTTTTTTGTATTCTGTCTTTTATATATAAGAGATTATATATAAGTTTAAAAGTTTTTTGAAATTAAAAAAAAAAAAAGAAGAAGAGGAAGTAAGAGCAGAATATACAAAAAGTTTAATTTTGTGAAGCTCATAAAATCAGTTACTCTTAAAATCAGTTACTCTATTTTTATTTTTATTTTAAATCCCACAGAAAACAAATTTAATTGTTACCTTAAAATTTGTTGTTTTTAAATTCAAAATCAAAATCAATATAGATTTTTAAATATTTTAAAAGGTTTTAATAATCAATAAATTTTGATAAGATTGTAATTGTGCAAAATTTTAGAAAGAGGTTATTTAATAGGTGTTATTTATTTAAAACTCATTCAGTAAATTTAGTCATGTAATTAAAATTTTAAAATAGTTTAGTCAATAAGTGTATTTTATTTTTTAAATTCAAAATCAACAAATTTAGTCAAGACATATTTTAAATTTAATTGTTACCTTAAAACTTGTACATAATGTGATATTCTCGTACATTATATTCAGACCTTTTGTATTATTGGTGTGGAGCCCACACAAATTAATATAAGACCCACATTAATAACAAATGTAATTGCTTTGTGTGACGGATGTTTAATGTATTGTATAATGTATTGTTATTATTCGAATACGCTAGTACTATATGTATCAATTAGTATATATATTAATGTACCAATTAGTTTTATGTCATTATTACTGATTTCACTTATTATACAAATTATAAATATCCAAAAAAAGTTGGTATATATTAATTGGTACATATAGTATTATTTGAATACGGTTGTGTTACATGTACCAATTAGTGTACACATTAGTGTACCAACTAGTGTTATGTCATTATTACTGACCTCACTTATTATATAAATTACAAATATCTAAACATCTAAAATTATGCTACATCATCTGTTAATATACTAATTAGTATAGTAATTGGTACATATAACATTATTGTAGAGGTTTTAGATTTTTATAATTTGTATAATGGATAGATCATAATTTAACGTAATAATGTCATATATTAATATACTAATTAATATAGGTAATACCACCAATAATTATTTGAATCGAAGAATAGAGGGGGCAAATTGTAATAGGGGGTGATAGGGGTGGGCGTGGGTCCGTTGCAGCCACAGAACCTTCAATCCGCCATCCGTCTGCCAGATTAGTGAATTGGAAAAAATCAATCCGCATCCGTCCGCTAATCCGACGGATGTTGATTGAGCGGATTGACGAATTGATGTGAATCAGTTTGGCGGTTTAAAATTTTATTAATTCTCAACATAATTCAACTTGTGCACTTCTTAAAAAAAATAAAAATATTACAGTCAATAACTTAAAAAAGTATTACAATCACTGCATGCCTCATCTAAATAAAGAAAGTTTGAAATTTTAGAATATTACAATCACTGCATACCTCATTCACATATTACAATCACAACATGCCTTATCCATATGAAGTATTACAATCTATGGTTCTTAAAATATAAAAACAATTCAAACTACCAAAACCATGAACAGAGCAGTAGTAGAGATTATATGCCTTTCTACTATTACATCTATATCTGCTTTTGAAAACAAAAACAAACCAGTATATATCATCTTTTTTATTTAATATTTTTAAAGTTAGATTTAAAAAAAAAATATATAGATAAATAATACATTTATTTTTTTTTAATTCAAAAAATATATTCAAGTTGAAAACTCTTTCTCAATTGAAAACACAAATTGAGAGGGTAATTTATAAAGAAAAATTGGGCCAAGCTACGATCCTTTAATCTCTGTTTTGGGCCAGACTAAACGCTGGGGTATGAACTTTAAGTAGCTCGGTCCCATTTTGTCTGAGTACAAAACTGGGCAGAGGGGTTGACCGAGCTACCTAAAACTAGGCCTAGTGGTTGGCCGAGGTGTTTATAAGAATAAAGGCTGAATTAGATATAACTCGGTCAATGCCATCTACATCATTGCTTAGTTGAGAGCATGATCGAAATAAGCTAGCTCGGTTATGTTGCACCAGCCTAGACAAAGGAGAAAACTATCTTACTTGGTTGGTAGTAAGTAGAGTGTTATCAGGATAGACACTTTTCACCAGGAGTATGATTCCTAAGAGGACTCTACTTAGGAGAGTGGGAGTCCTACTAGGATTGTGCCAGATTGAATCTATAAAAGCTCATGACATGACCAATGTATGGGTATCGCAATTTATACTCTCAAATACACAGAGCTTTTGTCTATTGTCTATTTGCTGACTTAGGCATCAAAGAGGTATCCGACACACACCTGCCGGCTAGCTCACGTTTGTGTTTTCAGGAAGTAAAGCGATGACATTTGGAAGAGAGCAAACCTGATCAACAGGATTATACCAGAAAATTATTTCGTGCTCGTACAATTGGCTCCGTCTATGAGAAGAACACAAAGAACAATACCTTTTGAATCAAGTTTTTCTCTCTAGTGGAAATCAATGGCACACAATGAGGATTTGCCGCAATCTACTATTGATGGGCAAACCCCGGAGGGGGGCAGAATGCGTGAAGGCTTACCTTTTGTCCCACCTATGGCAAAGTTAGACCCCCAGCAATGGAACTTCCGGAGGGACACACAGGAGAGACGGGTCTTTAGTCCTTGTCGCTCTCAAAGTCTTGAGAGATAGAAGTGGAGGTTGGATCCCCAGGTTCTGGAGGATCGCGTGAGGGAGCAAGATGAAGTAATAAAAAGAATGGCGGCTAACATGGAAACCATGAAGCGCCAGATAAAGGGCAAATGAGTGGCAACGGAATCAGGGCACAAAGGTAACACGCTATCTTACCACTCGGAAGATTGTGGAAGACAAGTCACACCATCACAAGCTGAAAGTAAAAGCCTAAGGACAGGCGATACACAATTACGAACCACAAGGACTCATTACTCCAGGTCTGAGAGAACGAGAACTGAGAGGTCGTATACAGAGGGAAACAGTTATCGGCCCTCGCACACGCACCAAACGACATCTAGGCACACGAAATTGCCTAGGTCAGCAGACCTGCGAACAGTGCTAGAGAAGAGAGCCCGATCGAAGGAGGACACCAGGGCTCATGACCATTGTAGGGTTTCAGCCCTACAGCGATTGGCCCCTAGGACACATGGAAGTGTCGAGGTAGAGATGCCAATGCCACGCCTTGCTTACGAACCAGCAGACAAAGTGTTAGCAAGGTTACAGAGCTCGTCGTTTGTTCCGGCAATTGAGAACGCACCACTACCCTTAAGCTTCCACCAGCCCAAATTCACCACTTTTGAGGAGAAATCAGATCCCTACATGCACTTAAGCCACTTTCGCCAGGTTATGGCGGTGTACCAGCGAAACAAGGCTCTAATGTGTATCTTGTTCCCGTCCAGCCTGGGCGACCTGGGACTAACATGGTTCGAAAGGCTGCCAGAAGGTAGCATAGCATCATGGGCGCAATTGGCGGAGGCGTTTGTGACTAGATTTAGAACGAACACCAAGACACTAGTGCAGATTGGCCAGTTGCTCTCCATTGACATGGGTGAGAAGGAAACATTGAGGTCTTACAACAGTCGATATTGGGAGACTTTCAACTAGATTGGGGATTGCCCCATAAATCTTGTCATCGCACAGTATAAATGGGGTTTACCGGTCGGTAATAAGTTGAGGGATTCAATGACAATGATGCCACCCCTCACGATGGAGGCCCTAATAGAGAGAGTGCATTAACATATTCGAGTAGAGGAAGATAGCACCCGTGCTAAAACAAAAGCTGGCACAACAGCATTGCCAAATAAGAAGACCACAACAAAAGTCAACATAATAGAACAACCAAGCAAGAATGGGTGAAGCAGACGAGCTAACAAAGACGATCCCCAAACAAGGAGGTTAAGAGTTCGCACTGCCATTACCACAGTACTCAACACACTTATCTACCGGATTCTTAGCGAGATACGCAGCTGCCAGCCAAGTTAGGAGAAGCACAAAGAGGTTATGATGACAGGTACAGTTGCACCTTCCATGATGAAAAGGGGCACCACACTGAAAATTGCACACCATTGAGGCAACATCTGGAGGAGTTAGTGGCCGCTGGACACCTGGACCACTATATAGAAGGGGGAACATAGCCAGCCCCCCAAGACTTTAACAAACTGAGTGGGATACCAGTCGGCTGTCCACCCTAAGGCATAGCAAGGCTACATTGCCCTCACAATGATGCACTGGTGGTCACTTTGTGTGTCAAAAATTTCGACATCAAACGGATTCTAATTGACCAAGGAAGCTCATGTGAGATAATGTACTACGAGACCTTCAAACAACTAAAATTGGAGGACAAGGACTTGGCACCTGCGACATCTCCCCTCGTCGGTTTCAACTCAATGCCAGAATAGCCAGTGAGCAAGATAATCCTGCCAGTCAAGGTAGGAACAATGACAAAACAGGTGGAATTTTGGGTATTAAAGGTCCTTTCCACTTACAACATAATCTTGGGAAGAGCATGGTTGCACGCCATGTGCTCGGTGGCATTAACCTACCATCAGGCATTACGATTCCCTAACGAAACAGGAGTGATTAAAGAAGTCTTAGGAAACCAAATCATGTCGAAGCAGTACTTCATCATAGTAAACAGCAGCCGTGCTGCAAAAGGGTTTGTACAGATAGTAGAGGAGCCAGAAAGCAACGAACTATTTGCAGATGTCGGCAAAATAGCCGAACAGAAGGCAATGGAAGACTTGGTTGAGGTAAGGATAGATGAAAAGAGCTCAGAAAAGTTCTTTTTGCTCGGTTCATCTTTGTCCAGCACTGAGAGAATAGAGGTCATGAAATTCTTAACCTCTAACATCGAAGTGTTTTCTTAGACACCATACGACATGCTTGGCATTGACCCAAATTTCATCTGCCATCAACTTAATGTCCATTCAACTGCCAGACCAATTATTCAGCGAACTCGCCGATCGACACTCCACCACGCAGAGATAGTGGCAGAAAAAGTAAGAAACCTGCTGGAGACAGGGGCCATCAGAGAGGTGCACTATCCCATGTGGATCTCCAACACTGTAGTAGTACCAAAGAAGAACGATAAGTTGCGCATTTGCGTGGACTACAAAACGGTCAACAAAGCATGCTGTAGACACCCCATTTTTGACCGTTCTCAAGACTTGGACGTCACCATTTGAACACCCGGTGATCATCTATGTTTGTGTTCGTTTGGAGTTCCCGGAGGTCTCGGCTACGCGCCTTGCCTCAGGATCTCCGAACTTGACTGTTTAGTGTCTGGTTTTTTACCAAACACTTGTGCTTTACCTTGGAGGGGCAGGGAATACCTTGTGAGGCATCCCCACACATCACCGGCCGTGGCTAGAGGCCACCAGCCAGGGTTTTATGCCATCGGCAATGTATGTTGCCGGTCGGCTGACTACTGTGCATCTGCTTTTGCTTTTGCAGATATTTTAGCACAGCTGTCTTGCATTTGCTTCCCCTCCATACACGTGTATGAAGGGATGGCCCTCTTGTTAGCTTACCTTGTAAACTTTACAAGATTGGCTCCTCTATAAGAGGAGGCCCTCTCTTCCTTGTTCTAGGGTTAGAGAAGTTGGAGAAGAGAGTGAGAAGACTTTGGTTTTAGGGTTTAAGTTAGTGTATCTAACCTATATCTATATCTCTCCCTCTCTTGCCATTGTGTGTGTTTTAGGCTTAGTTTTGTGCACAAACACCTACCATCACACCATCCTCTTGGAACTGAGGCTCTTGAGGCTTGTTTTTGGAGCTTTGAAGTTGGTTTGGAGCTCAAGGGGCTGCTGGTCCACCATTTTTTAAGGTAGTCTACAAGGGTAAGACACTAGTCCCTTTTTACCCCACTTTTGCATTGTATTTTTGACCATCTTAGAACTGTTTTCAAGCTTAGTGTTTAATACATAAAAGTTCTATTTTTTGGCCCTCTAAATAGTTTGTTTAGAGTGTTTTGTGGTTTGGAGGTGTTTGACCCCTCTTAAGCCTTGAGGGGTCCCTTTTTGTGCTATTTTGAGTGAGCTTCGAGACTGTGGTGTTTGGGCCTCCTCACCACTGAAATCTTGAGGGATTTCAGTGGTAAGGATGGTGCCTTGAAGCCCCAAGAAGGAGAGGGCCACCCCCTCTCCTTGTTGTCCTTGAAAATGACACTTTTTGGCCTCTTGAGGGAGCATCATGTTTGGGTGTTTGTTGATCATGCCATAGCTGCTTTTTATGCTTATTATTCCATGATATAACATTGTTGTGTGTTGGTTTTGGTACACCATGTCAGTTTAACATACATGCCATGTAATGCCTTGTTGTTGCCTTAATATGCCTTAGGTTGTAAGTCCTTATTCTAGCATGTTTTAGGCTTGGTCTTGTGAAGCTTTTGTGCTTATTTCACCATGTTTAAGGTCTGTCCACAGTTGTTTGAGTCGATCTTGGCATGCTTTGTGTGGCCCCTTTGCATTTTTGGCTTATTGGCCTTAAGTGTGTAAGTGTGTAGCTTGCATTACTTGCTTCGGTTTAAGTGGTTTGGCACCATTTGTAACATCATTTCAGTCCCTAAGACATACTTGTACACTTGCTTTGGACACCTCTTTAATGCTTTGAAAGCTTGTGTTGACTGCTCCATGTTTTGGCCATTGTGCATGCTTCGGACTTGAGCCACTTAGATGTCATCTAGGTGCACCCTTGGCTTTGTTTAAGTCTGCCTTTGACTTGTTTTAAGTCCCCTTAGCCTTGTGAGGCTTGGTGGACTTGACCTTGGATTAAGCCTCCATGGCTTGTCTTAAGTACTTAGGCCATTGTAGCATGTTTTGCTATTTTGTTTAAATTGACTTGGCATCATTTTATAACATGATTTTAGAGCTTAGTTTGCATGCCATTAATCCATGTTTGTCCCTTTTAAATGTGTTTAAAAGTTGCTTCATTATGCTTAAGTCTTGAACCATATATCCATGCATGTTTGCATGAACATTTGCCTTCATGTACTTAGCATTTTTTGCCACTGTTTTAGGCCTATTTAGAGCTGCCTAAATCATGTTTAAGTCCATCCCTTCATTGGTTGCATATGCTCCTTGTGTGTTATAGCATATTGGTAAGTTGTTGCATGTTGGAACTTGCATGATTGAATGAAGTCACATGCTTGTTTGCATGCTTGGACATCCACATTGCATCTTGCATGCTTGTTGGTTAACGTTGATGTTTCATGTCTTGTATGCTTGTTAGCTTGTATGCTTATTTGCATTGCCATGATTGCATACTAGTCAACATGCCTAGGATTGCATTGCATTAGCATGCGTGCTAGACCTCTTGAGATGAGTATGATTGAGGTTGGGCCTCCTTGTGTGCTTATTTGGTTTGCATTCATTTGAAATTGAAGTTGCACACATGATTCTTTGAGCCATCATGCATGGAAATGCGTGATTGGTGGTCCGAGAATCGAAGCACATCCTCCTTTGAATCCTTAACATGATAAGGAGTGTAATTGGTGCATAAATTGCTTGAATTGCATTGCCATGCAAGGCTCTGTCCGCTGCTGCTGTCAAATAGGTTCTGCAGGAATTTATTGCCGATCGACTGGACAGAGTGCCGACCGGCAATCAATTGGTGGCCGATGGACTCATCAACAGCCGATGACCACACCCCACTGCCGGTGGCAATTCTACTCAGCCGGTGGTGTCTTCCAATGTCCAGGGAAGCAATTCAGAGACTTTGACAGTCTTCAGAGAGGCAGAGCAGGGAAAACAGAGGCAATCTATGTATGGCAGTGCGCTTCCAAGCAAGACCCGAGCATGCATTGCATTGGGCACTTTTTCCGAGGCAGTTTACTGTCTTTCCTAGCTTAGTTAGTTTGTTAACTAATTAGGTAATTTGTAATAATTAATTAGCTCGTAGTTAGTTAATTTGTATATTTATTTGGTCCCTCCGGGTGAGGGCGAATCTGTAATAAGTGTGGGTGCGTATGTGTGCATATCTTCCAATCCCCACTTCTTTCTTCCCTTTTATTTACCCGCTTATGATAGTAGATTAGGGCATGTTTAAATTAGCATACCTTATGCTATGCACGCGTGCATCCATACACTTGTCTTGCATGCACCAGGGCTCGGTACATCATGCTAACTGCATTTGTACTTCAATTCCAAAATTGAATACATGCATCAATTGATTGCATTTCATATGACATGTTTAGGTTAGCCGAGCCTACCCTAATTACATTTTGCATGTGTTGCATTAGCCATCTTAACATGAACTAGGATCATGCATATGATTACTAACTAGTTTTTGTTTTGGCTTGGAGTACTCTGTAAGTTCTTTTGCTTTAGCATATCGCATGTGTGTGAATGCTATCATGACAGCATACTTACCATGTGGCTAAATGCTTATGTGAGATAAACTGTTTGATTGCCTGTGGGTGAAGGTTGAATTGTCTAAGTTGGAAAAACTCGTTGAAATCCGTGTTTTAGCCTACTTGCGAGTAGCAAAGTCCGAAGTGTTTTTCAAAAACAAACGGATATGCAATGCTTATTTCCAAATTAGGCAATCTAGTCTATACTTGTTTGCTGTGCGCATAACATAGTAATTCTAGGCTAATAACCGGAATAAAAACACATAACGTTTTCAAAATTGGATATCACGGTTAGTAGAGGCCGATCTTCGGATCGGGCAAGAGGGGGTGCTCATAGCTGACCTTCCCCAATCGTACCCAAGCTCCCGAACCGAGGCAACTTTGGTGATGACGGGCACGTGGCCTTTGGCACCGAGTCAGGGTTTCCTAAATTTCCCCATTTAAAAAATATTTAGGTGGTGACTCTGTATCTGGCAAAGCAGTCCATGTTTGGCACTTCTTTCAAAATCTGTTTTTCTCAAAACGATTTGCCGGATTTGGACTCTTTGGTTCAGATTTAGAACCGTGACAAATTGAGTCCGAACTATAGTAGACCCACATACGAACAGAATGGGGGTTCATCCTCCCGGGGCGTTCAGGGACGTTTACACATGCCCAAAAGATAGTTTTCTCCTACCACAGATAAACCAACTGGTGGACCTGACAACAGGGCATAACCGACTTAACTTCCTTGATGCATATCGGGGTTACTATCAGATCGCTATGTATGAACCAGACCAGGAGGTCACGTCATTTACAACATCCAGAGGGCTATACTGTTACAAGGTCATGCCTTTTGGCCTAAAGAACGCAAGGGCTACATTCCAACGGATGGTCACCAAAATGTTTGAACCATTGTTAGGCAAAACGATGGAGGCTTACATAGATAACATGGTGGTCAAAAGCAAGGATGAGAAGGACCATCTCAGGGACCTAGATGAAATGTTTCAGATTTTGAAGTCCCACAAGTTGCGTCTAAACGCATGTAAGTGCACATTTGGCGTAGGATCAGGCAAATTACTAGGCTTTCTAGTGACCAACCGGGGTATAAAAGTTGATCTCTCTCAGATCAAAGCCATCCAAGATCTTGAGAGGCCCAACATAGTCAAAGAGGTACAGCATCTCACTGGCCTAGCAGACGCGCTCAAACGGTTTATAAGTCGGTCGTCAAATAGATGTCGACCATTCTTCTAGGCACTAAAGGCCAAATTTACATGGGATGCGAAGTGTGACCGCACCCTAGAAAGCTTGAAAGACTACATGACATCTCCTCTATGATATCCCTATTCCGTAATATGTTAATTGGTCCTTAATATGAGCATGATTATGTGCTTAATATGATTTTGTGAGCCATTATGTGAAAATATGTGGTTTTGAATTTCTATCTGTTCACCGTAGGAATATCTGTTTAATTATCTGCTTTGGAAATTTAATTGAAGGCCTTATCGGCCACAGAACTCAAAATTGATTGCGCCATTGTGATTAGCATAATTTTTAGAGCCTACGGTGAAATTTGATTGGAAATTGATTCAGATCAGAATTAATTGATTTAATCGATGAATTAGTGCCCAATTATTTATTATTATTAAATTGAAATTGGTGGGGTTTGTTGTAATAAGGCACTACACCCTCTATTCTCTCTTGATAACTTCATTTGGCTGATTTGAACTTAAAAATAGAGAGAGGGCCGGCTATAGAGAGAGAGGGAGAGAGAATTGTGTAATCTTGGCTCAAGGTTTGGGGAAATTGAAGATTAAACTCAAGAAATTGTTATAGTTTGGAAGATTGAACTCTTAGGTAAGTAAACTCATGGATTTTTGTTTGTAATTTAATTGAGCCTGATGAAATTGAATTGGTCTTGTTGAATTAAGGGCCAATATGTGCATGCATGTAAGAAATTGTTTTGAATTTGCATGTTTGAGCTTGAAATACATGATTCATGTAGAGTTCTGGTTAAAGCTCATGTTGTAATCACCATTTCTATCCTCTAAGTTGAAAATAAGAGTAATACATCACATGCATGTACAATTTATGAGAATAGGAGCTTTGAATGCATAAATGTGTTATGATGGAAATGAGTTTGGTGTTAATTTGGGACATGCATGTGTTTAATTCATGAAATTGAGCTCCATATTGATGTAATTGGGTGTTGGTATCATGATAGCATAAATATATTTGAAATTTGAGCCATGGCATGCAAGAAATGTTGGTTGGAATGTTGAAATTGAGCTCAAGAACATTGCTGGAAAACCCAGAAACTTTGACGTCCGCTCGAGCGGGGGAACCGCCGCTCGAGCGGGGAATACGAGCTCCCAGTATTTTCTTGTAGGCATGGTGCTCGCTTGAGCGAGGAAGTTCATGCTCGAGCGGGGAGCTATGTAGGATGAACTTCTGCTCAAGCGTCCGAGTTCATGCTCGAGCATAAAAATGATACAACCAGCACTTTTGCAGACCTAATGGGTCCGCTCGAGCGAGGACCCTGTTTTCTGAAATTTTGAAAGTGTATTCTGTGTTTCATTTTTCGTTCTCTTTCACTTGCAAGCACTCTTAGGCATGCATAAGCATTGTAATTGAGTTAAAGAGATAAGAATGAAACCTAAAGAGGAATATGTGAATTAAAGAACGGATTGAATCGTTTGTGACCCATATGTGCTATACGATGTATAGGGTCAAGCTCCAGGGCAAATCCACAAGCCGATCACTGTGAGTAATATCTTAACAAGATATTTGAAATATGTTGTTGTCCAATTGTTTACTTCTATGTAAGTTTTGTAGGTTCATTAATTTGAATGGTGGACACTGATTGACATAAATGATTGGGCCGAAGGCCGATTGACATGAATGATTGGGCCAAAGGCCGATTGACATGAATAATTGGGCCGAAGGCTAATTGACAAAAATGATTGGGCCGAAGGCCGATTGACATGAATGATTGGGCCGAAGGCCGATTGACATGAATGATTGGGCCGAAGGCCGACTGATACAAGTGATTGGGCCGAAGGCCGTCTGCTGTAACTGTTTCAAAGATTGCTTATGTATCTTCCTTATTTGATATTATTCGCTGGGCTTTCGCTTATGCTCATTCATGTACATATAGGTGAGCCAAGGGACTTCCAGAACCAACCTCGGTGAAATTGTGAGAAACAGTCAAAGTTTTGAGGAGTCAGCCCAAATGTCTCACGCACGAGACTATCTTCGCCTTTGTCCTTTGTTCATAGTTTTGTTATGTTGGCAAAAGCATTGGACTAATTTTGTATATAAGTCTTAGGTTCGACTGACTTAAACTTGTATGATCCTGTATGTACAGTGTTCTGTGTTAGTACATGTTTTGATGTAAGTTATTAACATATAAATTGTTAGGTCCTATCTTGTCAAAATCCCGCGAACAAAACTCAGTGATTGTGTTGTAAATTTTTTGTGTTTTTTTTCTTCCTCGCTTGAGCGAAGATGTCCTCGCTCGAGCGAAGGACTGCGTCTAGTATAAAACCTGAAGGAGATGAATGTGCGCTCGAGCATAGAATTGGTGGATCAAGCGAAGGTCAATGCTCGCTCGAGCGAAGATGAAGGTGGCTCGAGCGATGAATTGCTTCTATACAAAAACCTGAAAGTGTTGTTTCCTCGCTCGAGCGAAGAGTTCGTGGCTCGAGCGAAGGCTCTAGTAGAAATCACGCGAGATAAGCTTCTCACTCGAGCGAGAGGAGCCTTGCTCGAGCGAGCTTCAGAATCCGGAAATTTTCAAGTGATTGGTTTCTTTCAGGATTGGGATTCTTTTTGGTTTTCTATAAGTAGATGGTTTTCTCCTAAAGCTAATCTAACTTTTTTCTAGATCTGATCCAAGAATTCTAGAGTTTGGTTTGAAGTTTTCTTCTGAGAGTTTGATGAGTTTTCTTTGATGTTCTTGAGAGAGTTCTAAACTCATGAGTTGAGATTCATACATCAAAGAGTTTGATACTACATATATATTGGATATATTGGCTTTGGATATGATTGATTTGGATATATTGGATATATTGGCTTTGGATATATTGGCTTCCTATATATGCTATGATTGATTTGGATATATTGACTTGATATATGCCTGCTTATGATGGTTATTTACAGCTCAATGGCTTAGTAGTTTTATTTATAGCTCAATGGATTAGTAGTTTTTCATTTATGATCTATATACAATGAACCTGTCTTGATTTTTTTATTTTTTTATTTTTTATTTTTTTATTTTTTTTTTTGTGCATAATCAATCTTTTCAAAATTCTGGTGTGCAGATTGGATGGTTCTCAAATTTGGATTCATTGTTATCTTTTCATCAAGTTGTAATATATTAGATCATTGGATGAGTTGTAATTATTGGATGAGTTGTAGTTATTTTGTACATTCTTTGAGTTGTAATGTGGTCAGGAAATTGTTTAGAAAGTTTTGTCCGGGTATTGACAAAGGGGGAGATTGTTAGGTCCTATCTTGTCAAAATCCCGCGAACAAAACTCAGTGATTGAGTTGTAAATTTTCTATGTTTTTTTTCTTCCTCGCTCGAGCGAAGATGTCCTCGCTCGAGCGAAGGACTGCGTCTGGTATAAAACCTGAAGGAGATGAATGTGCGCTCGAGCATAGAATTGGTGGATCGAGCGAAGGTCAATGCTCGCTCGAGCGAAGATGAAGGTGGCTCGAGCAACGAATTGCTTCCATACAAAAACCTGAAAGTGTTGTTTCCTCGCTCAAGCGAAGAGTTCGTGGCTCGAGCGAAGGCTCTAGTAGAAATCACGCGAGATAAGCTTCTCGCTCGAGCGAGCTTCAGAATCTGGAAATTTTCAAGTGATTGGTTTCTTTCAGGATTGAGATTCTTTTTGGTTTTCTATAAGTAGATGGTTTTCTCCTAAAACTAATCTAACTTTTTTCTAGATCTGATCCAAGAATTCTAGAGTTTGGTTTGAAGTTTTCTTCTGAGAGTTTGATGAGTTTTCTTTGATGTTCTTGAGAGAGTTCTAAACTCATGAGTTGAGATTCATACATCAAAGAGTTTGATACTACATATTCAAAAGTGTTCTCTTCAGTGGAATCCGAAGATCAACACGTAAAATTTCAAAAGCCGTTTGATTCTTTACGTCGTCGTTAATTCGACAAGTGAAGTTGTGGTGTGGAATCAACTTCAGAATCAGTTCCGTGACGAAGACGTGGTGAAAGAGTTACAGAAGATTCAGAGACAAATTGACTGGGTTGGGTAATTTGTATGGTTTCTTTGTAACCTTGTAGTTCTTCTGTAGTGAATTGATTAGTGGCGGTTCGCCCGTGGTTTTTTATTACAATTAAAGGTTCTTCAATTGTGGTTTTTCCACGTAAAAAATCGTTTGTGTTGATTTATTATTTATTCCTAAAAACAATCAAACTAAAATCACTCTCGTAAGTGCTTGATGATTTTAGATTGAGTGTTTTGGAATTTTTGGAATTTGGAATATTTTAATCTTTATCTAATCACGAATCATATAGGATTTTCATAAATGTTTGGAACGTTATGGTGTGCATATAAGCACAGCTCTATGGATAAAGTTTTAAATTTGCTTCCGTTTGGCCCCTTTACTCTGATGAGTTTTGTTTTTGTTTGGTTTGAGGCCTTAGGTAATCTCGTGATTACTGACTGGTTACGGCCTTAACCCATAGGGGCGGGTTCAGGTTGTGACATCCTCCGTTGTTAGTAACCCCGGTACCAGGAGAAGAGCTCTTTTTGTACTTAGCAGTTTCACAGCATGCAGTGAACGCTATGTTGGTCAGAGCGGAAGGAATCCAACACCTGCCTATCTTTTATATTAGCAAGACCTTGCTGGGCATTGAAATAAGGTACCTACCATTGGAAAAGCTGGACTTAGCTTTGATGATGGCCTCAAGGAAGTTGTCACACTATTTCCATGCCCACACCGTGATCATCCTAACGACTTTTCCCTTCAAAGCCTTGTTTGAGAGGGCGGATTTTTTTGGACGAATCTTGAAATGGGCAGTGGAGTTGGGGCAGTTCAATATCAAGTTTCAATCCAGAACCGCAATAAAATCCCAAGCTTTAGCAGACTTTGTGGCTGAGTTCACGCCAGAAAGTCATTATGTCTACCCGATCGATTTGACCGACACAACAGTAGTGAGGGGGGAAAGTGCCGCGGGAACTGCACAGCCCCTAATACAGGATGCCCAACTACATTGCAAGCCATACAAGTTTGAGGACATGAATGAAGGAACAAACCATGCTATTCCTAGTGAGGACTTATCAAAAAATAAAGACTTGAGGCAGTCAGACAGTGAAGATCAAACCCCAATAGCGGACATTGACCTGGAAGAAAACATCAGCAACACCCATGATCCCAAGACATCATCCGATCCATCAACTTGCTGGAAGCTATTTGTCGAAGAGATGTAGAAACTCTTCATGGATGGAGCATCCAACAGGCACGGTGCAGGACTTGGCAT
The DNA here is from genome assembly GCA_025200525.1 of Camellia lanceoleosa. NCBI lineage: Eukaryota > Viridiplantae > Streptophyta > Magnoliopsida > Ericales > Theaceae > Camellia > Camellia lanceoleosa. Next base: position 108,938,643 of record CM045768.1, on the reverse strand, counting down.
AGTCTTCTTCTTACTGGATGGCCTAATAATCGAACAGGCAATCAACCTTGGCTTCCCAGCATCTAACAACGAGGCGGAGTATGAAGCACTGTTAGTAGGCTTAAAATCAGCACTTTTCATGAAGGCCACTGAGCTGATGGTATACAATGACTCCCAACTAGTAGTAAACCAGATTTCAGGCGACTACGAGGCAAAAGATGATAGAATGGCTAAGTACCAAAAGTTAGTCAGAAAGGAGATCATGAAGTTCGAAGTAGTCCGCATAGAGCAAATCGGTCGAGAGGAAAATAGTAGAGCGGACGAGCTGGCAGGTTTTGCTTCAATGGTAGATACATCTATCCCACACCCATTACTGATTGACTTCCTGCCTAGACCAAGTATTGAGGAACCTGAAGCAGTCGAGGCATGTTGTGCCGAACTAGGCCCATCCTGGATGGATCCCATCATAGTATTTTTAAAAGACAGCATCTTGCCTGAAGAAAAGAAAGAAGCCAACAAAATTATAGCAAAACCACAGCGATTTTGGCTCTCTCCATCACTGGCATTGTACAAAAAATCCTTTACAGGACCTTACCTGAAATGTGTCCATCTCAGCAAGGTCGAGGCATTTTTGTTTGAGATACACAAAGGCGTCTGCGGAAGCCACCAAGAGGGAAGATCATTGGCTTACAGAGCAATTTCGCAAGGATATTGGTGGCCATACATGCAAGAAGATTTAGAGAAATATGTCAAGAAGTGCGAGAAATGTTAGAAGTTTGCACACCAAATATATCAACAAGCCAGAGAGCTTCTACCATTGACTAGCCTGTGGCCCTTCGTAATGTGGGGCCTGGACATAGTGGGACCACTTCCAATTGCACCTGGCAATAGAAAGTTATTTCTCACAGCAACAGACTACTTCACAAAGTGGGTGGAGGTAGAAGCACTTGCAGCGATAAAAGAAAAAGACGTTAAGAAGTTCGTCTGGCAGAACATCATAACTCAATTCAGCATACCCAAGGCTCTAACATCTGACAATGGCACTCAGTTCGATGGCAAAATCTTCAGGGGCTTTTGCGAAGAATACAAGATAGAATTCTACAACTCTACACCAGCATACCCTTAAGCGAATGGCCAGGCGAAGCTTCCAACAAAGTCATCTTAGACAGTTTGAAGAAGAGGTTGGAGAGAGGAAAAGGCAAGTGGGCTGAGGAGCTTCCTCATATTTTATGGGCTTACCGTACTACACCTCGGTGGTCAATTTGAGAAACGCCTTTTTCCTTGGCCTACGACATGGAGGCAGTAATCCCACTGGAAGTAGGCCTCTCCACTATCAGAAGTGAAAATTTCGACCCAAATTTGAATGGTGAAGCCATAACCTTGGAACTCGACCTTGTGGAAGAAAGAAAGGAAAGAGCACTAGTTTACATTGCCTCATATCAGCAAAAGTTATCCAGAAAATATAACAAAACAGTGTATCCGGCAATTCAAGATTAGAGATTGGGTACTGCACAAAGTAATGGGCAATACTTTGGTACCTAGAGATAGCAAGTTAGGACCTAACTGTGAAGGACCATACAAAGTGGTTGGTTTAGCAGGAAAAGGGGCATATCACTTGAAAGATGGAGACAACAAAGCTATTCGCAGACCATGGAATACTGCCAATCTCAAACTATTTTATTTTAGCTTTTCCTTAAAATACTTGTAATTTTTTCCTTTTTCAAATAAAGCAAGTAGCTTTTCCAGCATAATTCTTTCTACTATAAAATTGCTCTTAGCTGGAGGCAATAAAGAAGGTTGGTAGGTTTGACCAACATTCAATTCTCTTCAGTCGAAATAAAGATCTAGATTGAAAAAGGTTGGCAGGTTTGACCAACATTCAATTCTCTTCAGTCGAGATAAAGATCTAGACTGAAGAAGGTTGGCAGGATTGACCAACATTTAGTTCTCTTTTTCAACCGAGATAAGGATCTAGGCTGAAGAAAGTTGGCAGGTATGACCAACATTTAGCTCTCTTTAGCCGAGATAAGGATCTAGGCTGAAGAAGGTTGGCAGGATTGACCAACATTTAGTTTTTTTCTTCAATCGAGATAAGGATCTAGGCTGAAGAAAGTTGGCAGGATTGACCAACATTTAGTTCTCTTCTTCGGCCAAGATAAAGATCTAGGTTGAAGAAAGTTGGCAGGTATGACCAACATTTAGCTCTCTTCAGCCGAGATAAGGATCTAGGCTGAAGAAAGTTGGCAGGTATGACAAACATTTAGCTCTCTTCAGCCGAGATTAGGATTTAGGCTGAAGAAAGTTGGCAGGTATGACCAACATTTAACTCTCTTTAGTCGAGATAAGGATCTAAGCTGAAGAAAGTTGGCAGGTATGACCAACATTTAGTTCTCTTCAGTCGAGATAAGGATCTAAGCTAAAGAAGGTTGGCAGGATTGACCAACACCTAGTTCCCTTCTTCAGCCGAGATAAGGATCTAAGTCGAAGAAAGTTGGCAGATTTGACCAACAATTTACTAGGCTCTTGGATCGGGATAACTATCTTGGTCGAAAAAGTTTGACAAGATTAGGTAAGGCCTAGCTAAATTAGTCTGGCTTGGCATGGTGCAAAAATATTAAAACACAACAACCAAGCAAAGAGTTCAAACTTTTTGCAATTAGAAGGTAATTACAAAAACTGGGGTATGAACCGAATAAAGTGTTTAGGAAAATAGCAGATTTCATTCCATTTTAGAACGTTCATTACAAGAGGAGGGGCTTGAGCCTGGTTACAATATCACTAAAAACAAACATTAAAAGAAAATCAAGTGAAAAGATCGTCTAAGTCAGCGTTCAAATTAACCCGGACTTCGGCCAAGGGTAGCTCGGCTACAGGATCAGCCCCCTGGTTGGGTTCGGTCACAGGCGCCTCGTTAATTACATCACACAAGGGTGGGCTAGAGTCCACTGAAGTAGGAGAGGCAGATTGGCAGCCGAACTGAGTATTGGAAGCATTTTGAGGGGCAGGGACCTCATCATCCTCTCCCTCCTGAAGGAACTTTTGTTGAACTGCGTTAGCATAGTCCGCCATATAGCCCAGTATGAACTAGGGAGGGAGATTCAAGAAGACCTCGGAGTCGTGTCCCTAACCGAGCTTTTCAACAGCGGCTTTCTAACCGCACTTGAAGAAAATATCCTTGGTGGCTTCGCACTGCTAGACTTAACTCTCCTCTCCTTCCTTGAAGCCTCGATTCTCTGCGTCCTGCATTTTTTTCTTTACATCCTCCAGCTCGGCATTCTTCTTCCTCTCCAGCTTGGCCAGCTCACGTAGATAACAGTCTTTTTTCTCGGCTAAGGCCTTCTGCTTGTCAGCCTCTACCATGCTGACTAGTCCGGCCAGCCTCCCGTTTTCGGTCTCTAGTTCGGCCAGCTTGGCCTAAGCTTCTTTTAGCTCGGCTGCCTTGGATTCTGCTTCGGTGACAGTTGACCTCGCCATCTTCCGGAGCTTAAGTATTCGTTTATGAGCCACTTAGCTTTTTTGCAAGGCCTACGTAGTTCAGAGCAGTTAGAGGACAACCAATGCACTGGGACCGTAACAAATGTTTGTTCAAGTTTGAGGGATTTTTGGGGCTTACCAGTATCATTGATTTGGATACTGAGCGAATGGCCTTCAGCTCGGTCAAACCCTCATGCCGCTCCATGTCGGCGGGCAGACAGATACTCTTTGCTAAGTTGAAAGCCAACATGTGATCCTTCTCGGCGCTGATGAAGTCAGAGGCCGTAATAGCACGACCCCTGAATGTGGCAGATGGTGCCCACACCAACGGCGTGGGAGGATTTGAAGGGCTAGGTCGGTTACGACCTTGAGAGTGTGTTGTTTCTTGAAGCTCCGTTTGGGATGGCTCATTCTCATCCCTCAAGCATTGTGTGCGTGGTCGTTTGCTCGGCCGAGATGAGGAGGCTCAAGTTGTTGGGAGGGCCACCACATCCTTGTGTGTTTGACCGGCTTGTGGTACCTCGGTTTAAACCTCGCCAGTTGGAGTTGTGGTTTGTTCAGTGATCAGGGCGCGAATAGCATGACGCTTGGCCATTTCTTGTTCTTCAGTGAGGGGAATAAGGTTAATTTGGGGCAAGTTTGGGTCCGGTTTAGGTGATGGTTCTAGGAGAAAATCAATCACCCTCGTCTTCCTCTTTCCGCTATACTGGTAGGTCAGTTCGAAGTTGAGCAGCTCGGCCCAACCACAATGACGGTATCGGAGCGCAGCATAAAGGGCATCTTGGTTAGCATATGGGTAATGTGATTTAAGTTGGTTTAAGTCTGCACAAAAGAAAGACAAAATGTTATGTCAGCACGGTGTAAAATTATTGCCTGGAATAGCAGAACAAAAAATAGAAAATTAAACCGAGGTATTTTTACCGACATTCCCTTTATTCCAGTTTATATTGTAGCTCGGTATCTGGGCTTCCTGATCTTCAAAATTTCCCAAAACCCAAAAGAAGTCGTCGTCATTTAAGTCTTTATCCGGTGTGTTTTTTATAGTTTTCTCTCGGCCTCTTCTTATCCTTAAATAGTACACCCAACAGTCGTCATTTTGGCCGAGCGAATATTGGTAGAATAGCTTGGCCAATCCGAGGTTTAGGCCGAGCCGGCGGTTTAGGTCGGCGATGCCATTTATTATCCTATAAGTATTTGTGGAGAGTTAGGTCGAGCAGAGTCTTGTTTGCCTAAGGAATTCATATATGAGTGGTTGAACGGGAAACCGAAGGCCGGCTTCTACAATCAATATCACAGTAAACAGGACGAAGCTCGGTTTGCCCCATGGTGTTGTTTCTAGTTCGGCTATGGAGAGATGAACGTCGTCAGGAATTTGGTAGTCCCTTCAGAATTCAGCTATGGCCCTAGGGGAGTCCACGAGAAACCGATATTTACCCATGTTAACTTATTATTTGTCAAATTGTTCACAGTGTCCTAGCTAGGCGTGGCTGACGCTTTGGTTGGCTCGGTTGAGCAAAGTCGTTTAGGGGTAGGGTGCAAAGGTGTGCCTAGCCAACCTAGTTGAGTCTGCAAAGTGACAATAAAGTGTTATGTCCAAATAATTGAACCGGGCTAAGAAAACAGACAGAAGTAAAATAAACCTAGCTCGGCTACATCTGGGTTACAGTCAGTTTTCAGTTCGGTCGTAAAGCAGGACCGACTCATGGTTCATGGCTTGGTCAATAATAGACCTAGAAGTCGCAAACAAGTACCTAGTTCGGTCTCAGAGCGACTTTGGATTCGTAAACAAGTACCTAGTTCGGTCTCAGAGTGATTTTGGATCAAAACAACATGTTTTTTGAAAACTAGTTGGTGAGCCTTTAAGCTTGGGAGTAAGGTTTTTAAGTTCATAGTGTTTGTTCAAGCATTCTAAACACACGTATATGGAGATTAAATACTAAAAATACAGAAATGAGTACAAAGGAACATTAGGAAAAGGTATTGAACAACTTACGAGTTTAAGCGTGAGAGCAAAATCCAGCCAACAAGGGAGCAACTGAAGAGATAGGAACTAGAGCACAGAAGGCACAAGAGTAGGTTTCAGAAGTGAAAGGGGGAAGAAAGTGAACAGTGAGGGTTTGATTTGAGTAATGGTTTTTGTGGAGGCAAGAAAACGGCGGGACTTTTCAAATATTTTTTGGTAAGTGTGTGACGGCTGTCACAGAACAAAGACGCAATGGATAGGTGCCACATGTCACAGATAAGACATGATGTCAGGTACGTGAAACGACAGGCTATGACAGGCATGGTACTAAGGACCGAGCTAACCTAGCTCGGTTTGATTGAATATTTTAATCAAAGTTGGGTTGCTTATTTTAGTTCGATTGGCTGAAATCATTAGCTTGGCCAGAAATTCGTAATCCCAAACATGCTTTGCAGATGGAATTAAGGGGCAATTGAAAGGGTAATTTATAAAAAAAAATTGGGCCGAGCTATGATCATTTAATCTTTGTTTTGGGCCGGACTAAAGGTCGGGGTATGAACTTTAAGTAGTTCGGTCCCATTTTGTCTAAGTACCAAGCTCAGCAGGGGGGTTGACCGAGCTACCTAAAACTAGGCCTGGTAGCTGGCCGAGGTGTTTATAAGAAGGAAGGCCGAGCTAGATGTGGCTCGGTCAATGCCATCTATATCATTGCTTAGTTGAGAGCATGACTGAAATAAGCTAGCTCGGTTATGTTGCACCAGCCTAGACAAAGGAGAAAACTATCTTACTTGGTTGGTAGTAAGTAGAGTGTTATCAAGATAGACACTCTTCACCAGGAGTGTGATTCCTATGAGGACTCTACTTAGGAGAGTGGGAGTCCTACTAGGATTGTGCCAGATTGAATCTATAAAAGCTCATGACATGACCAATGTATGGGTATCACAATTTCTACTCTCGAATACATAGAGCTTTTGTCTATTGTCTATTTGTTGACTTAGGCATCAGAGAGGTATCCGACACACACCCGCCGGCTGTGTTTTCAGGAAGTAAAGCGACGACGTTTGGAGAAGCGCAAACTTGATCAACAAAATTATACGAGAAGATTATTAACGTAATAATGTGTCACGACTCAAACTTGCCATTATGGGTTTAGCACCGTAACTGGCCAGTAATCCGAGATTACCGAAGGCCTGCTTAACAATAATACAGTAAAATAGAGTACAGGGGCATGGTGGAAGCCAAAACAGTAAATAAACAATGTCCAATGAGCTGTGACAGTTTGTATGAAAAAAGACTTTTCATACATATATACAGTCAATGACGAAACAGTATGCACAACATTTACAGTCGATCAGGACAGGGACCTAATCCCTGTTAACCAGTACAGAATAAAAACATTCAGTCTATACAGTTATACAAGACAGATACAGAGACAGACGGGGGAGATTAAAACACCCCTAAGCCATAGCTTGGCAAGCTCGGAACCTCGCAGTGAGGTACAGTGGTTGGCTTGACAAAACTGGAGTTTAACCCACGCTCCTAGCTCCGGTCTGGTGCCTGAACACCTACATATATATATATAAACAGTGAGCTAAAGCCCAGTGAATAACATAATGCGTAAAGAGGTTTAGAATGAATGTCCTTACAATAATGAAAATAGTTCATTAATTCAGTATATCAGTCATTCAGTCATATGTGGTACATCCATTAGCATAGCGATAAGATGTGATGAGGTCTTGAAAGACCGAGCAGGTCAATGATGGCCATCAATCAAGAAATGAGTGGTTCCCAAGGAAACCACAGAGATCTGAATAAAGAATAACGAAATGAGTTGCTAAGGATGCCTGTCTGATTCGAGAATATAGGACATACATTCGTTTAATTAGCGTGATCGATTGAGCGATTCATTAAGATCAGAAAACATTCTCAGTTGAACATATCTTTACACAATTGTTACTCACAGAGTTCTGGGCTACAGTAAGCTAGAGCGCGTCTCCAGTCGCCAATCCTACACAGTTTATAGGACAAACACATACTAAGCTACACAGTTGGGAAAGATAATAACTTAATCCCTAAGTTGCTTCGGTGTGGTTCTATATCTATAACCTCATTAAGATGTCTTAAACTAGGCCTAAGAATGCCTAGGATGGAATGAGGATGCAAAGATGCACTTTTAAAAGCATTTCCAGAATTTTCAGAAAAACAGAGTCCCGCTCGAGCGTGGATTACTCCGCTCGAGCGGACATGCAGACAACGGTTCCCGTTCGAGCGTCACTTCCCACGCTCGAGCATACTGCAAAACAGTCAAAAGTACTGGATGCTCAAAAATCACGCTCGATGGGCGCTCGACACCCGCTCGAGCGTAAGACATAAGGTCCTGCTCGAGCGTCAATTATTCCGCTCGAGCGGACTTCAAAATAGTGTAAAGTACTGGGAGCACGAATTTCCCGCTCGAGCGCCACTTTCCCCGCTCGAGCGGGAGTCCAAAATCTGGAATTTCCAAATTTGAACTTCCAAGCTCAAATTCAACTTTTGAAATGCCAATTTCGATCCTCTTGGGCAACTTTTCCAGAAAACACTTTAAAACTCATAGTTTAACATGATTCAAAGCTCAATTTGTAAAATCAAGGCCCAAGGGAAGATCAATTCAACTCAAATTCAAACCAAATTTTCATGAACAAGATAAACATGGGACATGCATGAATTCAACAACTTCAAAGCTTCAAAAACTAGCTCAAATAAGCCAATTCTTTCCAAAACATGATGAGATCATGGTCTACTCTCAAAACATGGACATGCATGTGAGGAATTATGAACTACAACCTCAAAACTTCAATATATATACATGCATGCTACAATTAAGCTTCAACACAACAATTTGAGCCATAAATTGGCTCTAGACTTCAACTTGCTCTAAACCATGCAAGAATCAACTCAAAACATAAACAAGATGGCAAGAAATCTATCTTAAGTCTTGAATTAAAGGTATGGAGGCTCAATTAGACAATTATCTTTCAATTTCTTTAATTCCCCAAGCAAATTAATAAATTGAACTCAATTTCTCTCCCTCTCCCTCTCCCTCTCCCTCTCCCTCTCTTGATCGGTTAAGTCTAAGGAATGAGCTGATGAAATGTGTATGTATGAGTGTAATGAGGCTCAAAGATGATCCAAGTAGTGGGCCACTCACAATGGCAGAGTTGTAAATAAGTGCAACAATGCAATTTAACTTACTTTAATCTAATTTAATCATACCAAATCACTTTTTAACTGAATATGCCATAAAATCACATAAATTATGATGGCCCTAAAATATCAATCAATTTCTGGTTCGGCCGCCGATAAGGCCTTCAATTTGCAGTTCAAACATAAAAATATGAACAGATAATCAAACAGGCAATAGATAGAAATGAAATATGACAGATACACTTAATCAATTCAGTTTCAGATTCCAGCCAGTCAGTCCAGTATTTTAATCAGTTCAATTATCCACCTTAATCAGTCTCAGTTTAGCAATAATCGGTAATTAATCGGTAATCAATGGTGAGGGTTATTACATAATGTCATATATTAATATACTAATTAATATATGTAATACCATCAATAATTATTTGAATCGAAGAATAGAGGGGCACTACTACAAAAATAGTTAAAGATCACACTTTGACAAAAAAAAATCTCATTTTTATTGGAAGTGTGATAAAAAAATCAGATTGATATTTTAATCACACTTAATTTGATTAAGTGTGATTATATTTATTTGTTATGTCACTTTTCAATTAAGTGTGATTATATATATATTTTAATTACACCTTCTAATTAAAGTATGATTATATATACACTTTTACTTTTTAATCACACTTTTTAAATAAGTGTGATTATATATCTATTTTTTAATCACACATTCTAATTAAAGTGTGATTATTTATATATTTTTTAATCACACATTTTAATTAAAGTGTGATCATATATAGTATTACTTTTTAATCACACTTTTTAAATAAGTGTGGTTATATATATATATATATATATAATCACACTCCCTAAATAAGTGTGATTGTATAAAATATTTCAATTTGATTTTTAGATAAAATATACAATTCCCAAATTTGTTTTTTTAAAAAAAAGCCCCAACACCAAAACACAAATTAAAAAAAAAATTCAAAATACATTTAACTCTTTGGCTACTTCTAATCAAAAGGAAAGTAGAAGGCTAGGGTTCATCACAAGGCACATAAGAGAGAGAGAGAGAGAGAGAGAGAGAGAGAGAGAGAGACATTGTTCTCAGACTCGGACCGGACCGGCTGGTCGAACCGGTTGAACCGGGCCTTGTTCCGGTCCGGTCAACCCCCTAAACCTGGATTGGGGCCAAAATCAGGAAAAACCGGTGACCCACTGGTCGAACCGGTAAAACCGGTGACCTAGTGGTCGAACCGGCCAAAACCCGTTTTTTTTTTTTTTTTGGGTTTTACTTTTTTTTTTCTTTCTTTCTTTCTTATATATATATATATATATATTTCAAAATTTTGACTAAAAATTCTTATTTCAAGAGTCTCCTCTCATAAGGAAGAGTCTCATTGAAACTTGAAAGCTTAAGGAGATTATGAAAGTCTATTCCTATTTATAGGAAAAGATTTTTTAAAGAGAACCTACAAAATTCTATGTGGAATTCAATCAAATTATTTGAAACATATTAATTGGAGGGAGAGTTAAAAATTTCATTTCCCTCCAAAATTAAATCTAGCAATCAATCAATTTATTTGGAGGGAATGTTTAAAAATTTTAATTTCTTTGAAATAAGTGACTTTTTTTTTTATATCAATTATGACTTTATTAAACATTATTAATAAATACTATACAACAATTTTTATTTTTATTTGATTATTTATATAAAAAAAAATTTTATTTGTAATTTATAATTATATTTTTTAATTATATAATATTAATTATGACGTCACGGTTCGACCGCTTTGACCCGACGGTTGAACCGGTGACCCGTCCACCTGGTCCCTTTTCCGGTTCGCTCACCGGTCCGGTTTTGAAAACATTGGAGAGAGAGAGAGAGAGAGAGAGAGAGAGAGAGAGATGGAGTGCGTTCAATATTGTTGGGGATAGACTGTTTCTTACGGTCACCGTCTTCGGGGGCCTCTCTCTCATCACCCCAAACCAACATACACTACAACAAAATTGGGTTTTTACGGTTTCACATCAACGACATACAGTAAATCTAAGTCATGGTTTCTTACTTTTACGACTTACTTTTTTTGCATTCGTAATAATTTCCTAACCACGACGTGTCTATTGCGTAGATTGTGAATGCTAATAACAAACATTTTTTTACGACTTGCAATGTTAGTCATAAATAATAAAACTTTCTATAACGTGCATATGGCATGTCGTTAATATATCAACTATACATGACACGCGTACATCAGCTATTAAAAATATTAAATATTTCACGATGCACAAAAAATTCACCATTAAAAATTACACTTTTCACGACATACAATAAATTAACCGTTTAAAATATTACATTTTTCACGACACAATTATTATTATGAAAGGCGCTAAATAAAAATTAATTAGCGCCAAAACTAAAAAATACGACACGTTCAGCCAAAAATATTAAAATTAAGAAATTTTCATCTCTTTCTATAGAGTATCTCGCTCCATCTTCATCCCTCGTCACCACCGACATCCTTTACTCTCCTACCCTAAACCTTTCTCTCACTCACGCTCACTAATTAACCTTTCTCTCCCTCTTCTCCAACCCTCTTCACAGGCCTCATAGCTAGCGCACACTAATCGCTGCTTCGGTTGCCCCTGGTGAGTGAAAAAAGAGGGAAGCAACGATTTAATGAAACAAAAGGATGAGAGAGTGAAGATTGGAAAGCGGTGTGTTTAGGGTTACAAAGGAGGCAATGGTAGAAGAAGAACGATGATGGAAGTGAATGAGAGACTCTCCCCTTGTTTTCACAAATAGTCAACTCTCTCTCTCTCTCTCTCTCTCTCTCTCTCTCTCTCTCCATCCTTCCCCAGGTATGTATCCCTTCAAATTTCTTCATGTTTATTTGCTTTAGATTGCTTGAGATTTGTTGAAATTGTCTATTTTTTTTATAAAAAAAAAAAATTACTTGATTGCTTTTGTTAATTGCTTCAGATTTGTTGATTTATAGCATAATTTATGTTGAAATTTCTATTCAAAATTGGTGAAACAATTTCCGTTTAAAAAAAATATATATTATTTTAAGCAATCTGTTTCTGTAAACAAATTTTTGCTTTATATTTGTATCCTTTTGTTTTTGTTTTTTTAATGGATTTAACACTATGTTTGGGAATCTAGGAGAGAAAAGAAAAGAAATGATTACTTAAGTTATAAGAGAAAAGAAAAGAAAGAAATGATTACTTAAGTTATAAGAGAAAAGAAAAGAAATGATTGTGAAAAGAAATGATTGTGATAAGGAAGAAATAAAAGAAAAGAAATGATTGTGATTTTTCTCATTCTTGTTTGGTTAGTCTTCATTAAGAGAAAAGAAATGAAATTATTTTATGTTATATTATCAAAATAATCTTTTTATATTTTCAATCATTTTATTTCTTTTATTTTTATAAGGATAAAATTGATATTATGAAAATAGTGGTTTCTTTTCTCTCATAATCTCTTCACTTTTGGAAAGATTGAAAATGAGGCTATAAGAGAAATGAGTTTCTCTCCATTTCTTCTCATTTCTCTCCACTTAGATTATCCAAGCAAGTAAGAGAAATACATATCTTTTCATTTCTTTTCTTTTCTTTTCTTTCCAAATCATTCAATCCAAACATAGCGTAAAACTAATATGGGTGAGAGTATTTTGGTATTCTTGATGGTTTCTTATTAATTTTGATGGGTTTATGATTAATTTTGTTTGCTTTAATTGACATAAATCCTTTTAAACTCTAGATTTATTTTTAGTGGGTTTATGATTTTCTGTGCTAGTTTTGAATGCTGAGTTCAATCTTTTATATTGGCCATTTTGGTATTATGTTTTCTAGATGTCAACTCTTTACAATCTAAGATATTCAGGAGCAAACAATGAAATATTAGTAGGACTTTTGAGAGCTTTAAGTGGGTCACGGTCCCTTTTCCACCCCCGGTTCTGCCTTTGTACATGTTACTGCTAGAAAAGGAGAGTTGAAGAGACAGAGAGGCCTCCATATATGTCAAAATTAGTGAAAGATAAGATGTGTTTGCCTCAAGGCATCAGTAGAGGGGCTATTTATAGATATTTTCACTTTTGGCTTTGGCTGATGAAATGGTGACACCTGTTTTATGTTTATTAGAGTGCTGTAATCTTTTTCCCATCTGGCATCCCCTTGGTGCCTTCCAGTCACTAGCATTACCCTCTTATTCCCCCTAGATGATTAGCTCCTTGAAACCCCTAGATTGATCCCACCACATAACATGAAAATGGCTTCCTAGTGCTTGAACCTACCTCTTTGATGGACCGTACAAATAAAATTGTCAATTTGTCTAAGGTTCCATTTCATCTTTTGGACAAATTTGCATCACTAGTCTAGGTGATCATCTGTTGGCTGTGCTAGAACCTGTTATAAGTAGTTGCCTTGTTAAGGTAATGTCTATGAAGTCTTAGTATTAAATTATTTCTTAAATGAATGCACTTTGTTTTGATCATATTAGATGATATGATACTTGGTTATGAGCAACCATTTATTTTGGAATTCTGGTGCTGTAATGAACTTTAGTTTAATGTTTGTGTGTTTGGGCATCCCTGCTGGTTCTTCTACACGTTCAAATGCAAAAGATTTTGAGGGACCCTCTTTTGAGTTGTCTAGGCATGGTGCACTATCTCTTAGTGCAGTCTGGATCTTTGGATCCCTTTTGGTGTATATTTTCTTTGGATGGGTGCTATATTTGTGTTTTGTAGTTATTGCACCTTCTTTGGTCTTAGTCTCAAAATTGGCAAAAAAATTCAGGGATCTGCTAGAAGTCGTCTATAGCTTACACAACAAACATGGATAAATATAGTCATTTGGCAATTCAGATACATATCACACAGAGAAAATTATGTTTGCTGTTTACATATACACTCATCTAAATTATAAAGTAATTATTTTTTAAAATTTCAAAAGAATTAAGTAATTATTTTTAAAATTTTTAAAAGAATTTCAATTGAGACAAAGCCCAATATGACTTCTAATTTTAACATTTTTTCTTATTAGATAAATAAAGACATTATCAACAAACTTCTTGTAATAAAGTGTGCACAAGTTTTTCTTTTTAAGGTTGCCATGGGAGGGTTTTTTGCTTAGTTGCAGGAATCGTCCTAACAGGTGACGAATCTTCGTAAGAAACGCGATTCCGCGTTTCTTAGAAAGAAACGTGTAGGAATCGCGTTTCCTTAGAGAGAGAAACGCGATCCTGGCCAAGATAGGATCGTTGGTAAAGAACAAAAACCCTAGGAGAGAGAGACAGAGTAGACAGAGTGTGAAGGAAGAAAGTGAGAAGACAAACCTTGCGATCTGCTCGCAATCTACTCCTCTTCGCTCTCGCCTTCGATCGTCTTGACATCGCCATGGCCATCGCCTTTGATCTGCTCGCCTCCGTCTGCTTCTTCGTCTTCTTCTCTCTCTCTGTCTCTCTTGTCGATTCGTGGTTCTGTCTCCCGTTTCTAACCTATAATAAATAATATACTTTGTTATATAATAATAATATAATAATATAATAAATAATATAATTTGTTATATAAATAATATAATTTATTATTTAATAATATAATTTATCTAATTAAATCAAATATAATAAAAAAAAATCTAATAAGATTTATAAAATAAATCATTATTTTACTATTTTTTATTATTTTACTGTTTTTTAACATATTTTATTATTTTACTGTTTTTTATTTATAATATATATCAATTAAAAATTAAAAAATATACATAAATAAATTAAAAATATTATCTATAAAAATAATACCTAAGATAAAAATAATAAATATATTTAAAAATAACTATCTAACTCACCTTCATATAATAAATATATTTTAGAAATAACTATTAAAAATATATATATATATATATATGTATTACCGCTTCCTGAGGCGCTCCCAACCTAAGAAACTTCTATCAGCTCACGCTTCCCCGCTCCCGCTCCCGCCCCTGCTCCCACTCCCGCTTCGTGCAACTAAGGTTTTTTGGTACATGGCTTCATCTCAACACTCTTGTGTCTGGTGTTTAAAAAGTCTCTCTTGAGTTCTCTCCCTAGAAGCTCACCTGTCCTAGAAAAATAGTTTGGATTTTGGTTACTAGATTTATTTCTTTAGTAACAAATATAAGAAAATAACTAACATCCAACTCTCAAATAATATTGATCCAGGCATTGTTCAGATTGATTGAGCCCGTAGATGGCAGAATTATTATAGACAATATTGATATTTCAACAATTGGTCTTCATGACCTCCGTAGCCGTCTAAGTATTATACCCCAAGATCCGAACTTATTTGAAGGGACCATTAGGAGAAACCTTGATCCCCTCCGCGAGCACTCAGATCAAGAAATTTGGCAGGTCAAACTCAACTTGCTTACCTTTTTTGTCTTCATTTTTCTCAGTTTTGAAAAAGAAAATCTTAAACTATAACAGTTCGACCAAGTGAAGTCCATAAAATAAACCGTTAGAAGAAATATCCCAGATATTATAGATAGCCACAACTATTTTAAATTGTTCTGAAATCACAAGTGATCCCATTTTTTGTAATATGAATTCCTTAGTTCCTTCTATAAATTCTTGCCAAAAATTTGTTGTTAAAGTTTGGCTTTCTAGTGTTTGTTCGCAAACTTTTCTGCCAGTTTAATGTATGGGCATGTTATGATTACCAGAAAGACTCACTTTCTTAGTGATTCTATTTTGATTTGGAACAGGCACTTGAGAAGTCTCAGCTAGGAGATTTTGTTTGCTGGAAAGAGAAAAAGCTAGATACACCAGGTATTTGCACTAAATATTTGAGCATTAAATTTAAGCTCTATTATTAATATTACATCTAGAAGCTTTTCTTTTGGCATTTGTCTAAGACTAGTTGATAAATTGTATTTGTCTGAAATTCATAGTTCTAGAGAATGGAGATAATTGGAGTGTGGGCAGCAGCAACTTGTTTCCCTGGGCCAGGCTTCACTAAAACATGCAAGAATTTTGGTTCTTGATCAAGCCACTGCTTCAGTTGATTTAGCTACAGATAATCTTATCCAGAAGATCATCCGAACAGAGTTTAGGGACTGCACTGTGTGCACTATTGCTCATCGTATCCTAAGTGTCATTGACAGTGATCTAATTATGGTCCTCAGTGATGGTGCGTACACTAATACTTCCCATTTCTTCTTCCAATTAGTGGACATAAGTGTCGCTGCAATCTGTAGAACTTTTTCCTAAGAATCTTAGTATAATCTGCTTTTGGTAATGTTATTAATTTTCACGAGTATCCAAAAATTTGTCATTTCTTTTTTTTTAAAACTTTTGACAAGATAAATTAAGTTAATAAAAGGTTCTAGAAGAGAAAGTCGCCCTTGTAGATCTGTAGGAACAATATCAACACCCACAACTCTTTAGATATCTTACGATGAATAATTCCCTGACTCTGCATCTTCTTTTTCACTAGTAACACCAACTAAGCACAATGTGTTTGCATTGAATCAAAATTTCCAAGATTCATCAATTTTTTTTGATGTTCTTGAAATGATGAAAACTCAAGGAGATTATGGTATGCAAGAGTATATATCTAATCTTGATCCTCAGGATATGCAGGTGAATATGTATCTTGATTAAGAGTTAACTTTTAGAATGTAAATAAGGGTTTGAGAGAGTTGTTGGTCTTCGAAGTCAAAGTCTTAGGTTTGATATTTTACACTGTAAAAATATTAGAGAGTTTTGCTTCTCATTTCTCAACTTGAGTGTGATGGTATGGCAAGTATTATCTAAAAATGATTCTCTCTTTGGCTCACGGTAATTGCTGGAAGCTAAATGATGGCTGTTGCTTCTTGATCCTCTTGTGACTTGTCCCATCAAATTTATTAACATAATATTTCTACAACTCCAAGGTTGTTTGTACGGTCGATCTTTATTTTATTTTCGGAGAAGTGTGATTGCTTTGTATTGTTGTTTTGAAATTATTGTGGGTTTGCGCAATCCATATGTTGACATGATTTTGGCTGATGGCATCACACTCCTTTGCAATGATGTTCAGGTAGCTTTACTTGTTTACAACTAATTGCCTTCAAAGTGATTGGTTGATCAGGTTACTGGAATTTTTAGTTTAAATGATTATATGAGGAACATCATCTTCAAGCATTATGCTCATAATTTTAGTTGCGTGTTATGGCTCATTATAAATTCATTTTTCAATGGTTTTGGAATTTTTATTTCTTTTTAGAAACTAAAATTATCTTTTAACTTGGTTAAATGACATTTGAATATTTGTTTTCTTGGCAGGTGGATCCCCAAGATATTGTTATCGTATGTGGATATATTTAGGTCAAGTTTGGCTAAATTAAAAAAGTGCACTTATTTCATCTTTTTATCTTTTTTGGGTCACATCAATCAACATCTCCTTTCTACTTTTTCTACACATAATATAAGAAAAGTCAAAAAGTACACTTATTTAGTCTTCCCAAACTTGGCCTTAGATACTCTGAACCTGCTACAAATCATAAAACACAAAATGATTTATATAATCACACTGTTCTGAAAATTTTGTCATGTAGGATTAAATTTTTTATCCTTTGAACTGTGATAAACTCTAAAATTGCTCTTGCTCTTGATTGGAAATATCTCATCCAAGAGTTCACAAATAAAACAAGGTGCTTTCGTCTGCTTTGAAGTTGTTGGAAAGCTAATTGCATAATTTGAAAATGCTGCCTTTGGGGCTTTGCATACTATTTGATATTTTAACTTGAGTTTATATGCAGGTAATGTTTTTCATCTGGGATTTTGGTCGTTCCAAGGTTAGTTGCAATTTTTTTTTTCTTCATTTCTTATCAGAACTTTAGTCTTACAATTTGTGAGGCTTTTGGTTTTGCTTCTATTGTTATTATTATTATTATTATTATTATTACTATTCTGTGAATCTGCATCTTTGTGAGGCTCTTTAGCCTTTTTCCTTGGGAATCTGCATCTTTGTACCATTGGACTGTTATCAAGGTAAAGCTCTATAGCCTATAGTGTAGGTGTCACGATCCAAACCCGTCCCAATGGGTTTAGGATCGCAACCGGCCAGTAATCTGTGATTACCAAAGGCCTGCTTAACAGTAATGACAGTAATACAGAGTAAAGGGGTTGGCGGAAGCCAAACAGTAAATAAAAGATGTCCAATGAGTTGTGAAAACTTGAATGCAAAAAGACTTTATACACAAGCCACATGGATAAACAAAACATATATACATACGTCATATATACATGACATCCGGGTTAGGGACCAAGTCCCTTCAACATAACTGTACAATCAGAAAGTCTTATTCAACTATTACAAAACAGAGACAAAAAGGGTGAATCTGAAACACCCCAAAACAGTCTTAGCTTGAATAGACGTGGAATCTCGAGGTGAGGCACGATGGTTGGTTTGACAAAACAAGAGCTTAACTTGACGCTCCTAGTTTCGGTCCGGTGCGTGGACACCTACATATAAATATAAACAGTGAGCTAAAGCCCAGTGAATAACAAATGCGTAAAGGGGTTAAGAATGAATATCCTTTCAGTAATTAAAACAGTCAATTGCATCTGTAGATTAATTATTCAGTCAGTGGCTCATATTTCATGCTATATAGTTATTTAGAAACCATAGTAGTCATATGTGGTACATCCAATAGCAAAACAGTACAGTAGGTCTTAACAGACTAAACAGTCAGTTGAGGGCCATCAAACAATAAACAGTAGTGGTCCCAACATTAGAACCGACAGAGATCTCTGTAATAGTAGCAGTAACAGTAACAATAAGTTGCTATGGATGCCACGAGTACAGTTTATAAATAGGACAAATATTCATTCAGTAAACAATGTCATTTTAGGAAACAGTGCAGTCGATCATTCAGAAAATAATCATAATTAAACATATCTTTACAACATTGTTACTCACAGAGCACTGGCTAGTCAGCGTCCTCGGGTGCTAACCCTACACAGTTACAGAACGAACACACACTAAGTTACACATTTGGGATTAATAACTTAGCTCCTATCTTGACTTGGTGTGGTTTTACATCAATATCCTTAATAAGATGTCTTAAACATGGTTTAGGAATGCTTAGGATGGGATAAGGATGCAAAAATGCACTTTAGAACACTTTTCAAAATTTTTTAGAAAACAAGGTTCTCGCTCTAGCGTAGCTTTCTTCGCTCGAGCGAGGTTGCCAAAACAGAGGGGTCGCTCGAGCATAGACTTCCTCGCTCGAGTGGTTTGTAAAAATGCAAAAGTACTGGATGTTGAAAATCCCCGCTCGATGCTCGCTCGAGCGTGAGACACATTCCTCGTTCGAGTGTAGGTTTTCTCGCTCGAGCGTGTGTTTGTACACATAAAAACCTGAGAACTTGCAATCTACGCTCGAGCCAACATTCTGTCGCTCGAGCGGAGCCCTGAACAAAAAGATGGTCTCTTGAGCGTGGAATCCTTCACTCGAGCGTGGAAGCCAAAATTTGGAATTTCCAGATTTGCTTTCAAAGCTCAAACCAAGAATTAAACTTATCAAAACTTAACCTTTTGGGCTAATTTTCTAGAAAACACGTGAAAATTCATACTACAACATGTTTTGAAGATCAATTTTGTAAAATCAAGTCCAAAGGTAAGCCAATTGAACACAATTTCAAAGAAACTTTCATGAACTATGTAAGAACATAACATGCAAGAGCTCTAATGAATTCCAATGCTCTAAAACATGATCAAATGTGAGATTGAGCTCAAAAACATGGTGAAATCATGGACTACAACCAAAATATGAACATGCATGAGGAAATTCTCGTGACAACAATCTCAAAATGCAAGACTATGCACATGCATGCATGAATTCACCCTCAAAACAACACTTAGAGCTAAATCTAGACTCAAATCACTAATGTACCATGAACCATGCATGTAACAACTCAAATTCATGATTAAAAGGGTGAATTCCTACCTTAGGTCTTGAACTCCAAGTATGATAGTTCAATTTTGCAAATTCTCCTTAATTCCTCAAATTTTCCAAGCCAGTTCTTGATGAAATCAATTTTCTACCACTCTCCCTCTCTCTCACAGTTTTGGTCTAGAAAATGGCGTAAGAGATGACATGTCAAATGTGCATGAAGTGGGTAGGAGTTAGCCTAGAACTATCCACTCAATGGCATAAATGCAAATAACTCAAGTTGATGTAATTTAACTTTATCAATTATAATTTAATCATTCAAAATCAAATTTTAATTAAGGTTACCATAAAATCACATAAATTCTAATTAGCATATAATACTAATCAATTTCTGATTCAGTCACCGATAAGGCTTTCAATTCGCAATTTGAAGTCAAAACATGAACAGATTATTTAATGACAACAAATAGAAATGCAATTAAAGCAACATACTCATGCAATCAGTTTGGAATCTCAGCTTAATCAATTACTTATCATGCTCAATCACAGTTTAACACTAATCAGAGGTGAGAGTTGTCACAGTAGGCCTAATGGAGAATAATGCCACCAATCCAAATCCAATAATGGCCTTCATGAACTTCCAACCAATGCATGACTGTCCATCAAGTCCCCTTTTAGTCTATATCTTTAACCAAATGTTATATATTCATTTCGAACATTTTGTACACTGGATGATTGTTTTTACACCATAACTGCAAGATATGGCCAAAGTTCCTCTCGCTTACATCTTTGCTGCCTTTATTCCGACTGTAATGATAGCAGGGCTTTACTTCTTTGACCACAGTGTTGCTTCACAGATGGTGCAACAAAAGGAGTTCAATCTCAAGAATCCTTCTGCTTACCATTATGACATCTTGTTGGGATTCATGGTATATACAATTGGACTTCTCCTATTCCTAGTAGTTGTTCTTATCTGCTTTGCTTTACCCAAAGCTTATGTTCTCTTCTAATTTATGTGTTATCAGACTTTGCTTTGTGGACTGATTGGACTTCCTCCTTCAAATGGGGTCATCCCACAGTCTCTGATGCACACCAAGAGCCTAGTGGACTGATTGGACTTCCTCCTTCAAATGGGGTCATCCCATAGTCTCCGATGCGCACCAAGAGCCTGGTTGTTCTCAAACGGAAGGTAGACGTAAAAAATAAAAAAAAAATGGAGGATTTATTTACTTATACCCTAATCTGCTTTTAGGTCCGGATGTTGAACTTATTCTCTCGTGTTTTTGGGATGTTGAATTGTGCATTTTGTCTATATATGTCTTAAGTTTTCCTTATCTGGCATATGCTTGTCGACATTTAGGTTTATCCATATGCAAAACCTTTAGGATCAGCATCAATTACTCAATTGTTGTGGTAATTAATTCTTGAAGCGTTAGAAATAATGCTGGAATCCTGAGAGTTTATTTTCCTTCTTGTATTTCACTATTTCTTTGCCATAGTATTCTTGGAATTAGCACATAGATTCCTCCTAGAAAAAATTCTAATTTCTGGGTTATTTTCGAACCTATTACAGCTATGGAGAAGCCTATGATAAGATTCAATATCAACCAAGTGAGCAATTACAGCTATGGAGAAGCTGAGGCATTGACTGATGATATTGAAGAAGAGAGTAAGATTTTTGGGGAGGTCTTGAGGATCAAAAAGATTATTGATAATTGTCAAGATGAGGTTTATCTTCATAACTTCTACTGAATCTTTCTCTTTTATGTGAATTTAATTTTCATTTCTGTATTTTGTCGCTTTTTAATTTTTTTTTTTGGAAAGAACTTTGACTGATAAATGGGAGATTAAGCAGAAATTCCCTGTTACATTCTGATCCCAGAGTGTGCAACTCGTCAATGAACAGAATAATGGCCCCTTTGCTTTGCTTAACTTCATCAACCAGTAAAATGCTGAATAGAATCAAATAGAATCAAGCCAAGTAATGGGGAAAAGAAGGAAAACATTACATCAATTTCAAATGACAAAATCCAGGGGAAGGAAAATTCTGATAGGTAGTGTTCAGATTTACAGCTCTTGAAAATGCTTTGTCACTTCCCATCTCTTGGTTTAAAAACTTATTTTCATTGCTTCTATCTGTTGCAATGAGGAACATTTTGAACATGCGTTTGAAGGGATATTTAATAGAAGGAAAAGACTGATTCTCAATGAAGATCTGGAAGGACAAATTAAGGGTCTATATGAAAAGTGAGTGTCATTTCATGCATATGTTTTATATTGCAAATATTTGATCATGAATTGCCATTGTAATTATAACATATACAATCATGATAGAATTTAAACATATTAAGTTGCATTTTCAATTATTTGACTTGTATTATTGAAGTGATTGAGCAGTTGCTCTTTGAAATTCTAGATGTACTTTTCATTATGTTGGGACTTAGAATTAGTAGCATTAGCAATGATTAATTCCTAAAAATGAAGTGGTTATATATATTTTTTTCTTTCTCACTGCTCTTTCCTTGAGTTATGTTATATGATTCTTTAGATTTATTTCATTTTCATAATGTATTTTTTGATTCTAGCGGTTTTGAAATTAATTTGTGTTTTTATTTTTCAGGTCAAATTTTCTGGAGAGATGCAAAATATGGTCAAAGAATTCATGAATTTAATTTTTTAAAGTTTTTTTTTTATTTTTTAATATATGTAATCACAGTTAAAAACTTTTTGTTAATTCCTTTGTATATACTTTTGAATATTTAACTTTTATTTATGAAATATATAATGTTATTCTATTTAATATATGGTTGTGATTCAAAATATAGTATATATTGTGTATTACATCCTTCAAATGCGCGTACAAAAATAATATTGATTATTCTTTAAATATGTGAATTCTTTTTTTATCACATGTTTTATTAGTTATTAATCACACTTAAAAAATGTGATTTAAATGTTATTAATCACACTTAAAAGATGTGATCTAAATGTTTTTAATTACACTTAAAAAGATTTTTAGATCACATTTAAAAGATGTGATCTATATGTTTTTAATCACACTTAGAAGATGTGATTTAAATATTATTAATCATATTTAAAAGATGTGATGAATCATTTTTTAATGACACTTAAAAAATGTGATTAAAAATGACTCATTTTAATTACACTATCAAAGATCACATTTTAATAAAATTTAAAAAGTGTGATTAAAAAATATACATCACACAAGAAAAGTGTGATCTTTATTTGTATTTGTAGTAGTGGGGGCAAATTGTAATAGGGGGGGTAGGCACGGGTCGGTTGCGGCCACAGAACCTCCAATCTGCCATCCGTCTGCTAGATTGGCAGATTGGAGAAAATCAATCCGCATCCGTCCGTTAATCTGGCGGATGTGGATTGAGCGGATTGGCGGATGGATGTGAATCGGTTTGGCAGTTTAAAATTTTATTAATTCTCAACATAATTCAACTTGTGCACTTCTTAAAAAAAATAAAAATATTACAGTCAATAACTTAAAAAAGTATTACAATTACTGTATGTCTCATCTAAAGAAAGAAAGTTTGAAATTTTAGAATATTACAATCACTGCGTGCCTCATTTACATATTACAATCACAACATTGCTCATCCACATAAAGTATAACAATCTGTGGTTCTTAAAATATAAAAATAATTCAAACTACCAAAACCATGAACAGAGCAGTAGTAGAGATTGTATGTCTTTATATTGTTACATCTATATCTGCTTTTGAAAACAAAAACCAACCAGTATATATCATCTTTTTTATTTAATATTTTTAGAGTTAGATTTAAAAACCAAAAAATATAGATAAATAATACATTTATTTTTTTTAATTCAAAAAATATATTCAAGTTGAAAACTCTTTTTTCAATTGAAAACACAAATAGAATATCTAAACAAATTAAAAATACAAAGTCTTACAAATTACTATGGATGCTCGTGGTTTGGCGGTTCGGTTACGGCCAAAGGAACCTCAAATTCGCCATTCATCCAAAACTAGGCGGATTTGAAAAAATCAATCCGCAATTGTCCGCTCGTTATTACGCATCCGTCTAAAATACGATGGATCGATTTGATTCGATCGATTTAGACGAATCAGTATATCTATTGCTCACCCCTAAAGGGTGGGATGTTTATTTGAACACTTCATGTGCAATTCAACAAGATTTTAACTTTTGTTGATGATAAGTGTGTAGCATAGATTAGGCACAAATATTGATTAAGCAATATCATTTCATAGGGGGGGGAAGGGATAGGTTGTGAGTTTATGAGTAGCAGTAGTAGGAGAGGTTAACTTTTCGAGTTTCTCAATGTATTTTACTTTTTATAACTTTAATTTCATATTTTTAATGAAAATTTTACTTTGTCAATTGGTTTTTAAAAAAAAAAAATTCTTGTTTCATATATCACAATCTTATAATTTTTACTAGGAGTGAACAGCGGATATATCAATCCGTCCAAACTAACAGAACCGAACCGATCCGATCCGCCGCATTTTGGACGGATGCGTGATGACGAGCGGACGGTTGCGGATTGATTTTTTCCAATCCGCCTAGTTTTGGATGGATGACGGATTTGAGATCTCTTTGGCCTCAACCAAACTGCTAAACCATGAGCACCCCTAGGAATTTATAACATTTTGTATTTTTAATTTGTTTAGATATTCTGTTTGTGTTTTCAATTGAAAAATAGTTTAAATATTTTGTTGAATATATTATGTTGAAAAAGAGTTTTCAACTTCAATATATTTTTTGAATTGAAAAAAATAAATGTATTATTTATCTATATTTTTTGGGTTTTAAATCTAACTCTAGAAATAATAAATAAAACAGATATAGATATAACAATATAGAGACATACAATTTCTACTATTGTTTTGTTCATAGTTTTGGTGGTTTGAATTATTTTTATATTTTAAGAACCACAGATTATAATACATTATGTGGATGAGACATGCTATGATTGTAATTTGTGGATGAGGCATGCAGTGATTGTAATATTCTAAAGTTTCAAACTTTTTTTCTTTGGATAAGGCATGCCGTGATTTTAATACTTTTTTAAGTCTTTGATTGTAATATTTTTTTTTCTTTTTTTTGAGGAAGTGCACAAGTTGAATTATGTTAAAAATTTATAAAATTTTAAATCGCCAAATCGATTCGCATCCATCCGCCAATCTACTCAATCCACATCCATCGGATTGGTGGACGGATGCGGATTGATTTTCTTCATTTGAAGGTTTCGTAACCGCAACCGACCCGCGCCTCCCCTAATTTTTACCTTTTCATTTTCTTTTAAATATAAAAAAAAAAAAAAAACTAGATTCTTAAACGAAATATATATATTTGTTACCAACAAAACTAAAACACCAAAACAATGTTGAGGCATAAAAATCTATTGAGTAATAACATATAAATAAAAATTAAAATAGAATTTATATATAATAATGTGATTCAGGGAGTGTTTGGGAAGTTTTTTTTTTTTTTTTTAAGTTTTTGGGGTAAAAATAGCACTAAAAGATTAAAAAAAAAAACTAAAATAACTAATAAGATAAAATATCACATCAAATTCATAATAATATTTTTTTTCACTAGCATCACATCCAATTATAAAAAAATCCAACACTCTTTCTAAACACAACTATTTTAGCTTACTAAAATAGCTAAAAACTAAAATAGTTGGTAGCGTTTGGTAGAGTTTTCTAAATATGATTTGAGAATAGAGTTGTATTCTGAGTTTGTGAGTTTTGGAATTATGATTTGAGTGTGAAAAATTTGTTTGGTGAATGAGTTTTGAAAAGAGTAAGGAATTTTGATGTGACATACGATATCTGATACCAAAATTTATCACTCATAACCAAACACACAATTCAAAAATCAATTAAAAGCTCATAATTTTTTTTAAAAAAAAATCCAAAAATATTGTTTTATTAAACATATAAAAAAAAAAAAAACAAGCGCCAATTGCAAAAAAAATAAAATAAAAAATGACATGTTTTGGTTGACCAACAAGACGACTGGTTAAGCCAAATTTTTTTTTTTTAAAAAAATTGAAAATCCCGCATAACACAAAGTTTTCTGCAGAGTTTTCTGTTTGTTGTGGAAATATAATTTGAAAACCGTATCCAAACATAGTATTAAAATGTGTGGGTAGAATTATAGTTTGAAAACCCTTCCAAACACGTTAACTTTCCAAACAGGGCCTCAATATAGACCATTCACTTTAAAATAAAATATCCACAAATGTGACATTTATTTATCAAAATAACATTATCATATTATTTTTGAATATTTATTGTATAAATTTAATGTATGAATAACCATTTCCAAATCAACATGACCACCCTACAATTAAAGAGAAATCCCACGTGTGCATAGGGGTGTAAATTTGGCTTGGTCTTGCCCATGTTGGGCCTCATGGGCTCCTGTAAAAAATGGGCCGGGCTGGGTAGGTCCATAGGCCATAAAATTAGGCCCAGGCCCACGGGATATTCAGGCCTCGGCTCGGGCTGGTGGGTCTATGCCTAGGCTCGGGCTTTGGGGGAACTTGGGTGGGCCTAAATAAATTTATTTATTTATTTTTATTTTTTTCACCAAAAATTTATTATTTTTCACAAAAAAATAACATTGGGCCTCGGGCGGGCCGGGCTTTGAGTGGGCCGATGGGTCGGGCCAGGCCAGGCCGAACTTCGAAATGATGGCCTAGGCCCAAGGCCTCGGGTTGAGCTCGAGCCCAAGTTCAAACATGCCTAAACGGGCCAGGCTTACCTTGGGCCGCGAGTGAACTTCAAATCGCACACGAGTTACGAGTTATTTTTACACTCCTACATGTGCATAAAAATAAAAGAAAGAGGGTTGTTCCATAGCATTGTAGTAATATTATATCAATTTTTAATTTTTTTTATCTCATTATTTTTTAAATATAAAAGAAAAAGAAATTATAGATGAAATAAGGGTAAACTACCAATAGGTCCTACTTTTGAGACTTATTACCCATTAAGTCCTATTGATAAATTTATTAAGTGATAAAGATAAATTTATCAGTCTTTTATTTTTATGAATAAATTTATAGTGATAAATTTATCAGTCTCTTTATTTTTATGAATAAATTTATAGTGATAAATTTATCAATCTCTTATTTTTATAGTGTTAAATTTATTAATTAGAACTTGTAGATAAATAAATCTAGTTAATAGGACCCACACGTTAGTAGGCCATGAAATTAATCCTGTGGAACAAAACAAATTAGAAGAGCAAAGAAAAAGATACAGACACATATATGAGAAACTTAACTTTATTGCCAAAAACAAACAAAAAACGACTTTTTTTTTTGCAGTCACCCACGAGGAAAGGCCTGGGCCAATGTCGGGCCCAAATTGAGTGAGAATTTATTAGGAAGAAAAAATATTGTGAAAGGAATATTTTACTATAATGTGTAAGTGAAAACTAATCTTACGTGATAGGAGCGGGTCTTCTATTATTGGATGATAATGGATAGGATTTGAAAATATAATTTGACTTTTCATTTTGACAGAAATTTGAGCAGGTAAATTAGTCCACTTGTAGCCATTTTTCAAACAACATAGGATTGTAGTCGAAAGTTAGAAAGTGTTCTACTACATCCATCACAAATTGTTCGTCTATTCTTAAAAAAATTATGTTGCAATTTATTTATTCTTTTTGGGAAAATTACAATTCAGTGAAAGTTTGCAAAAAAAAAATAAAATAATAAAATAAAATTAGTGGTGTATTTTATTAATTTTTTAATAATTAAAATTATAAATATTTTTCATGAATTTACAATTATTTTGAGAAAACACCACTGATTTGCAATTTTTCCTTCTTTTTTTCAACGATTTTGAACATATAAAAATTAGTTGACAGCTTTTAACTACTATTATTATTTACATTACTAATAACATTTAACTTCTATCTCTCACTAACTAGATAACATGTGAGGTATCCCCATACCATACCATAACACACCCACCACATCGACATTCAGTGGTTACTCTCTCTACATAACAAGCAATATCAAATATAAATGGAATCCAGCTCAATGCAAATACTCTCTATCTCTCTCTTTTCAAAGGGACAGTGCGATCTAAAAGCTTGTTCCACATTACAAATTAAGGAGAAATTTTTGTATCACTACAACAAAAACACATTTTAGTGACATTATACTAGTGACATGTTCTTAAAAAATATCACAAAAAAATATTTGGTGGTATTTTTTTGAAAAATATCATAGAGCCACAAACATACAAGGCTCTAGTGGCATTTTAATTAAAAAAAGTGTCACTTCACTACAACAAAACTGTCACTACAACAAATTTACACTTTAGTGACACTACACTAGTGGCATGTTTTTAGAAAATGTTACAAAAATAAAAATTGGCATTTAATGTTTTAGAAAAATGCCACAGAACCACAAACATATAAGGCTCTAGTAGCATTTCAATAAAGAAATGTCATATCAATTTTATAGCATTTTATAAAATAATGACACAAAAAATTATGTTCGTGACATTTACCAACAAATGCCACTAAACTTTAGTAGCAATGGCATTTTTTTAAAAATGTCAGGACACTAGGTAAGTGCAAATTACTTTTTATGGCCCTTAGGTGAAAAGTGTCATAAACAAATATTTTATAGCATTTTGAAAAATGCCACTAAGCCAAAAATTTTCCAAGCTTATAATGACATTTTTGAAAAAACAAAAAATGTAAATATATTTTCTAAATTTTTAAAATGCAGTAAATGATTAAAAATAAATAAATTATACTAAATATATACTTCAGGAAAAAGTATATTCGGCGACTAAATTTCTTGACAAAAAAATTAGTCACTGAAAGTATAGCTTTCAGCAACCAAAACAGCATTAGTAGCCAACAGTAAAGTTTTTTGGCGACTAAACAATTTTAGTAGCCAAAAGTCTACAATTGATGACTAAAACTAAGTTTGGTTGCTGATTATATGGGTTTTACCCACTAAAAAAATTTTAGTAGCCAAAAATAAAACTTTTTGGTGACTAAAAAAATTTTAGTAGCTAAAAGTCTACAATTGGTGACTAAAAAATAAGTTTAGTTGCCAAAAGTGGTCATTTTTAGCGCCGGAGAACTAAAATTCTAAGGCTGGAATTAACTTTTTTGGTGACCAAAATTTTGGTAGCTGAAAATGCATCTTCAGCGACCAAATCCGATTTTGGTCGGCAAAAGTTAAGTTTTTTAGCAACTCAAAAACAATTAGTAGCCAAAAGTATAGAATTGACGACTAAAAAATATTTTTAGGCTCCAAAAGTAGTTTTTTTTTATTTTGCTAGTAAATAGTTTATTTTACATAAATTATGTTCAATAAAATAATTATGTTTATATATACTTTTATATTAATATGGATGTATGTACTATATAAATAATATATGTTGCATATATAATCATGTGGTGCTATAGAGGTGTAGTGGGAAGGATGTGGTGTATAAGGTTTATGGTGGGGGAGGTTGGCAGTTCGAGTCTCCGCAAGAGCGGATCAAATTATTCTACAACGAATTATCGTCACGAATGAAACTTGATAGCGTCACAAATAGTGCCTACCATGACGTTAAAGTGTCACTGAAAGGTTTTAATTTTGATAGTGTAATGACACTTATAAGTGTCGCTAACTCTTTTTTTAATAGCGCTTGATACTGCCACAAATAATATCTACCATAACATCAAAATGTCATTGAAAATTTTTAGCCATGATGGTGTAGTGGCACTTGCAAATATCTACCGTGGCATGAATACGAATGGCACTTGTTCAAAATGCCACAAGACTAAAAAATGTCATTAAACAAATAGTTTTGTGACACTTTCAAATGTCACTAAACTAAGAAAATGTTGTAGTGTATGTCAATAGAATATTACGTAGTAGTATCTTTTACTAATCACAAATGTATGTCTTTTATTGTTCTTCAAATACCTAATATAAATGTAATAGATCATACTATTAAACCCAATCACAATATTAAAAAGTACCACATGTTATATACCCTATACGTATATAAAATTTTTTTCCAAATTTAGGGTACATTTAGCGAACAACTTCACATAATTTATGGGCATAAGAAGTGGTGTTGTTGGCAAGTAACATCATTTAATCCTATGATGTGTTTGGTATGGTATGGTTATGGTTATGGTATGGTATGGTATGATATGGAAATACTCCAACACGTTATCTAGTTAGTTAAAGGTAGAAGTCAAATGTTACTAGTAACAGCAATATTAGGTATCATGAAAAATTTGTCATGAAAATAATCATGATAGTTTTGTGATCTTTGAATTACACTCAAAATAAAGCACTACACACTAATCAAGGTAATCCAAAAATCATAAATCTTTCATGATCATTTTTATGAAATTTTTTTTATAATCCCTAACTTTTCTCTACTAATAATGGTAATAGTAATGGTAGTGTAGATATCAATACAGCTAGAAGTTAAATGTTATTACTAATGATAATAGTAATAGTAGTAGATGTCAATACAGCTCCTTCACCGACCACCAACAGTGGACCATCCTAGACAAAACAAACAAAACAACTAGAATTAGTAATTCTCAATTAAAATCGGAGCATTGCAGGCAGGTAGAGAGGCTGACTAGCCTTTTAGGTTACCATATATATATGTATTGGCAGGGCAGAGGCAGCATAGGGTCACCATATATATACGTATTGGCAGGGCAGAGGCAGCATAGGATCAGGGTCACGTTCCCCTCTCTGTTTTTTGACCCCTCTCTGTTTTGAAACATTTTTTTTTTAATTTTTTTTATTATTATGTGTAAAATGTATATTTTTTTTTCCTTAACAGGTTGTTCGGCTAATAATTTTATATTGTTTACAATAAGTAGTTACTTGATACTTTGAGAATACTATGTAATATTATTTATGTAGTAGTTTAAATCAATAATGTAGCAAAAAATATTATAGATTAGATATAATGAACACATTATTTTCAAGTAATTGACATACCATTTAGTATGATTTGTGATTTTCTGTACTTTGAGTATCACGTAGGTAACGCCATATGATACTCTAAGATTATTTAATAATTTTTATTCAAAACACGTCATTTAAAAGTAAGGTCATTTCTTTAATATTTTTCTGTCAAATAAAAATTAAATAGATTTTATAATAATTTGTACTATAAATGATGTGTTTTTATTTTTTAAAATTAGGAATTTTGATTCATAATTTTTTGTGCTAAAATTATAAACTTACATCATCATCCCACACCGAGTTATTCCACACTATTATAAAATTTTGATTTGTTCTTATTAATAATAAATATGTAATTTTTTATATTTAAATTTATTTCATAAAATTATTATTATCTTAATGTTGCTCATAAATTTTTTTAAATAAAAACTTATAATTAATAAGTGCCCTTCTAACCTAATTTTCTGGCTCCATCTTTGTGAATATGTTACACTACTAGTCTAATTATTTAGGCCCACTACACTCTTATCTTCATCAATGAATATGTTACACTCTTATCTAATTATTTGGTTGTTCAGTTGGCCAATTTTTTTTTGGGTTGGGTGCAGTTTGTCTCTAGTTTGAGATCGGACTGGATAGTACTGTTGGGTTTGTAGAGGCCTACCACAGGTCCCGTTTTGATAATCCGAACCGTTGAATGTGTAGAACTCGTCGAGTACTATATGCTTATAAACAATTACGTTGATCGGATATCGATAGCTATGTGATCAAATCAATTTTTTGTCAACCATTAATTTGTTCACCGTCAATTTTTTTTATACAAAACTGATTTGATCATATAACTATCAATATCTGATCAATGTGGTTTTTTTATAGGCACGTATTACTCGACGAGTTCTGCACATTCAACGGTTTAGATTATCAAAATGTGACTCATGGTGAGCCATCACGGACCCAACAACACTGACCAGTCCGATCTCGGACTGGAAGCAAGCCGCTCCCTATAATTTTCTATATGATACAAAAAAGGTCTCTATGCCAACCTTGTAAACATAAATTTCAGAACATAAACCTTACACTTCGGATCATTTATCATGTGTATTATCAAGAAATCAAAACAAAATGACATACCTGAATCCATTGATGAACGGTTAAACGGAAGCGTGATTATCAATAAACTCTTTGTTATTGATTATGTTATTGCCTTCTAATCCTTTCCCCTTTGGTGCCTTATGTTTCTCCTTGAGAGGATTTGGAAAAATGGCAGTGTTCTTTTTTCCACTTGGGAAGGAATAGGGACCATAACCTTTTAAAGGTTGTAATTGGTTTTCAAAACTGAAAGGTTGTGGAAGTTCAAAAGGAATGAAAACCAACTTTAACCATTATTGGTTTTAATTTCTATTTATTGGTTTTCAAAACTGAAAGGTTGTGGAAGTTCAAAAGGAATGAAAACCAACTTTAACCAATATGTTTTAATTTCTATTTCTGCCTCTCATAGAAATAGAAATTATACAACTAGTATCTACACATTAGATCCATAACACATATACCCTTAAGCCTATTAACTAAATTGAATCACTTAAATTGTAGGCTTCTTATAAATGATAACACCACATTTAATTATGTGGTCCCATTGAGACATTATCTAACAATCTCCCACTGGACCACATATGTATCCTGAAAAATGTGCTTAACTTTAGTGAGCTCAGAAATTTGTTATCATAACTTGAGGGTATCCAAACAATCTTGTCCATTAACTATATTAATATAGGATCAAAGCGGTCTTCGTTACATCAATCGTAACTCGACCCACCAATGGTCACGTATACTAATACAGCTAAATGACATAGATCAATCATGGATGCGTAGCATGGAAATTACATGTGATGTGATCCATACATGCCTATTTCCAACTGGTCCTACTTAACTTTATTGAGATCAATACTTCACAATACGTAACAGAGCGTAATAAACTGAATATTTCATTTCTGCAGAAATTAATCTAATTACATAGATAAAACTCAAGGCTGACATAAAGCAGTAATATAAATACAAACTCCCACTAAACCAAAATGTTCTCAAATAGAACAACACCCATCTGAGCAGTGTGCTCATGAAAGACCTTGTGTGGTAGTCCCTTCGTAAGTGGATTCGCTATCATGGAGTTTGTCCCAATGTGCTCTATGGAAATCTGTCCACTCTGCACTCTTTCTTTTACAACTAGGAACTTGATATCAATATGCTTTGATTTTGTCGAGCTCCTGTTGTTATTGGAATATAAAACTGCAGACTTATTGTCCAATATAACTTAAGTGGTCTTTCAGTGCCTTCCAAAATACGCAACCTAGTGACAAAATTCCGCAGCCATATCCCTTGGTTTGATGCCTCATAACATGCTACAAATTCTGCGGCCATGGTAGATGAAGCTATGAGCGTCTGCTTTGCAGACCTCCAAGAAATTGCTCCGCCAACTAACAGATAAATATAGCCTGATGTGGATTTCCTGCTGTTTGGCATCCAGCAAAATCGGAGTTGGAATATCCAATGACCTCTAACTTATCCGATCTCCTATATGTGAGCATATATTCCTTTGTTCTCTGTAAATATCGCATAACACGCTTGACTGCTTTCCAATGATCCATGCCAGGATTACTTGAATATCCACCTAACATGCCAACTATAAACGCAATATCCGGACGCATACATACTTGAGCATACATTAGACTCCCTACAGCCGAGGCATAAGGAATCTTCTGCATTTCTTGAATTTCAAGACTGTTCTTCGGGCATTGGTTGAGACTAAACTTGTCTCCCTTAGCAACCGGGGTTTCACCTGATTTACAATTTTGCATGCCAAATCTATTGAGTAATTTTTCGATATAGCTCCTTTGTGATAATCCCAGAATACCCCGAGAACGATCTCGGTGTATTTCGATTCCTAATACAAAGGAAGCATCACCAAGATCTTTCATTTCAAAATTCTTAGATAGAAATCTCTTGGTGTCATGCAATAAGTTTATATCGTTTGTGGCAAGCAATATGTCGTCAACATATAAAACCAAAAATATGTGTTTACTCCCACTGAACTTGTGATACACACATTCATCAACAACATTAGTTTCAAAACCATACGAAGTGAGAACTTGATGAAATTTGAAGTACCACTGACGAGAAGCTTGTTTGAGTCCATAGATGGATTTAGTCAATTTGCAAACCATATTCTTTGGGTCTCTTGACACAAAGTTTTCTGGCTGCACCATATAAATTGTTTCTTTAATGTCACCATTAAGAAAAGCTGTTTTGACATCCATCTGATGCAACTCAAGATCAAAATATGCAACAAGCGCCATAATTGTCCTAAAAGAATCTTTCGAAGAAACTGGAGAGAAAGTTTCTTTAAAGTCAATTCCTTCTTTTTGAGTAAAGCCTTTGGCTACAAGACGTGCCTTATACCTCTCCACATTACCATTTGAATCCTTTTTGGTTTTAAATATCCATTTACAACCTACGGGCTTCGCACCAACTGGTAATGAGACAAGTTCCCAAACTTTATTGTCTTGCATAAACTTATATTCTTCATTCATGGCTTCTATCCACTTATGAGAGTTGGAACTTTCCATGGCTTGACGAAAGTTGATTGGATCATCTTTCGACATTCCATTTTCTACCTCATGTTCTTGGAGATATACAATATAATCATCTGAAAGTGCAAATCTCCTTTCTCTTGTGGATCGCCTTAATGGCACAGATTCTTGAGGTTGAGGTTGTAGAGTTTGTTCCTCAAGAACAATTACCTCATCTTGTGGTTGTAGAGTTTGAACTATATTATCTTGAACAACATTGTCTGGTTGAGGATCCAAAATTACTTCTCGAGCAATGACAGGTATAGGAACCTGTGATTGGTCAAAAGTAGTAGTAGGAAGTGGGATTACTCCTGCTTCCTCCTCAAAGACAATGTCTCTAACTGGATTTCTCCCCCCAAACTCAACATCCTCAAAAAATGTTGCAATTCCCGTCTTAAATATTGACCTATTTGTGGGATCATAAAACTTATAACCCCGTGATCGTTCGACATAGCCAATAAAGTAGCTGCTAATGGTTTTAGAGTCCAATTTTCGTTCATGAGGTTTATAAGGCCTTGCCTCAGCAAGACACCCCCACACATGCAAATGTTTTAGACTAGGCTTTCGCCCAACCCAAAGCTCATAAGGTGTTTTTACAACTGCTTTAGTTAGCACCCGATTTAAGATATAAGTTGCTGTCTTTAGAGCCTCACCCCAGAAGGACTCTGGTAAAGTAGAATGAC
The DNA here is from genome assembly GCA_025200525.1 of Camellia lanceoleosa. Lineage (NCBI taxonomy): Eukaryota > Viridiplantae > Streptophyta > Magnoliopsida > Ericales > Theaceae > Camellia > Camellia lanceoleosa. The sequence continues at coordinate 108,903,844 of CM045768.1, read as the reverse complement.
TGATCATACTTCTTACCATATCCTTAAGAGTCCGATTTCGTCTCTCAGATACACCATTCATGCTAGGTGATCCTGGCATAGTGTATTGTGGGACGATTCCACATTCCTCCAGGTATTTTGCAAACGGTCCTGGACGTTGTTCACCTGATCCATCATATCTGCCATAGTATTCACCACCATGGTCAGACCTGACACGTTTAATCCGTTTGTTGAGTTGTAACTCAACTTCGGCCTTAAATTTTTTGAATACGTCCAAAGACTGTGATTTCTCATGGATAAGAAATAGATACCCATATCTGGAATAGTCGTCTATGAATGTGATAAAATATTGTTGACCATTCCAAGACGCCATAGGGAATGGGCCACAAATGTCCGTATGAATTAATTCTAAGACATCTGTAGTCCTATGGGCACCATATTTCTTTATTTTGGTCTGTTTTCCCTTGATACACTCAACACAGACATCAAAATCTGAAAAATCAAGAGAGTCCAAAATTCCATCAGACACAAGGCGCTCAACTCTAGATTTAGAGATGTGACCTAGGCGTTTGTGCCATAATGAGGCTGAATTTTCCTTAGTTAATTTACGCTTTGTACCTCGTGATTCCACGTGCAAGGTTGCATTATAAGATGCAATAGTTTCGAGCAAATATAGATTATCAAACACATTAAGTAAACCAGTACCAACAACATTGGAATTAATAGACATACTAAACCTCATATTTCCAAAAGAACAATAATATCCCAATTTGTCTAATACAGAAACAGAAATTAAATTCTGTCTAAAGGACGGTACAACAAAAGTGTCTAATAAATCCAAATGATAACCAGTTTTCAGTAATAATCTAAAGTGCGCTATTGCCTGCACTTCTATTGACTTGCCATCACCCACAAAGATGTATCTTTCAGTATCAGTTGGCTTTCGGTAGTTCAGGCAACCCTGCATAGAAACACATATGTGAGTAGTAGCACCAGAATCTACCCACAAAGTGTTTCTTGGTACTGAAGCTAAATTTATTTCAGAACAGACCAAAACATGAAATGTACCTTTCTTTACACGCCAGGCGACGTATTTTGGCACCATCTTTCTTTCTGTGTCCGGGCTTGCCACAAAAGAAACAACCATCCTGCACTTTCTGTTTCTTTGGTTCCGGACCCTGAGGAATAGCAACTTCCTTTCCCTTATGCTTTCTTTTGCCCGTATGCTTGGAGGTGCTTGCCAGGTGAGCACTTTCAGTCCTTTCTTGCTTCAATCTCTCTTCCTCTTGCACACAAAATGAAATGAGCTCATTGAGAGTCCATTTCTCCTTCTGGCAGTTATAACTGACCTTAAATTGGTTAAATTGTGCAGGAAGAGAGATGAGAACTAAATGCACGAGCAAATCATCAGATAGGTCGAGCTTTAGTGCCTTAAGTTTTGAAGCAAGATGAGACATTTCCATGATGTACTCGCGAACATTACCCTTGCCTTTATACTTTATTGAAATCAAGCTTGCTAAAAGCGTGCTTGTTTCAGCCTTATCGTTTTTAGCAAAACGCTTTTAAATTTCTGAAAGAAATTCACCGGCAACGGTAACATCCTCTGTTATTGCACCCCGAAAGACTTATGGAATCTCACGCTTCATGATCATAAGACTTAGCCTGTTAGAACGATCACACTTTTCAAAGTACACAATTTCCTCAGGAGTACTTTGTGCAGTGAGAGCATTCGGTTTTGGCATCCTTAATGCCAAGTCTATGTCCATGCAGCCGAGAACAATCAATATGTTCTCTTTCCAGTCCTTAAAGTTTGTTCCATTTAACATTGGAACATTGTTCATGTTGGCAGAGATTGAAGTAGTCAACATTAAAGCTGAATAGAAAAGAAAATAAAAGGAATAAACAATTATGCTCACATTAAGTTACCAAACAGATAATCTCTAAATAAATTAATTTAATGATAACATCTCAAGATACCTAGCACAACATTAATACCAAGCTTTTGGGTAGTGATATTAACTGTAAGTGGTATTCTTGTTGTAATGATCAAACATTGACAATAAGTTATGTCAAATAACAAATCTATCTTTTGATGGATTTATTATTCACATTAGGTTTTCTTGACAATTGGCACATGTTTATCACCATAAAATGTGTGTGTAATTCTGCCAAGTCTTAATCATGTCTTTGGACCGATAAATACCCGCATGAGATACACAGACATGAACATCAAAACATTCCATATAAAACAATCTAGACAAGAGAGATCACTTTTGTGACATCTTGTTTGAATTGACTTATATTGAGAATGTTAGAAAATTAAATTTCTGTAGACGTTGTATGAAATTACATTAAATTTAAAGATTTCTAAATTTGTGACCCCGTATATATTATATAATTTGCAGCAATCCCAATTATATACATACATATATAAATAGAATTGACGGGTCCAAAAACAAATAGTTTTTTTTTTTTTTTTTTTTAATGATGTTCAAAATTAAACCGATCAAATCGCAAGATATATCTATATATATATATAAATACATGATGTTCATCCATTTGAGAGAAAAAAAAAAAAAAAAAACTGCCCACCGAATCATTTTACAATTCCAGAAAACAGATTGCCATTTTCACAGAACAAAACAGGAAAAAACAGAATTTACATCCATAAGAAAATTCAGAATCTGATTCCAGGAAACTAAATAGAATGAATAAAGCATATCAATTCTGATAAGACACATGATATGCTGGCTTTGATACCAATTGTAAACATAAATTTCAGAACATAAACCTTACACTTCGGATCATTTATCATGTGTATTATCAAGAAATCAAGACAAAATGACATACCTGAATCCATTGATGAACGGTTAAACGGAAGCGTGATTATCAATAAACTCTTTGTTATTGATTATGTTATTGCCTTCTAATCCTTTCCCCTTTGGTGCCTTATGTTTCTCCTTGAGAGGATTTGGAAAAATGGTAGTGTTCTTTTTTCCACTTGGGAAGGAATAGGGACTATAATCTTTTAAAGGTTGTAATTGGTTTTCAAAACTGAAAGGTTGTGGAAGTTCAAAAGGAATGAAAACCAACTTTAACCATTATTGGTTTTAATTTCTATTTATTGGTTTTCAAAACTGAAAGGTTGTGGAAGTTCAAAAGGAATGAAAACCAACTTTAACCAATATGTTTTAATTTCTATTTCTGCCTCTCATAGAAATAGAAATTATACAACTAGTATCTACACATTAGGTCCATAACACATATACCCTTAAGCCTATTAACTAAATTGAATCACTTAAATTGTAGGCTTCTTATAAATGATAACACCACATTTAATTATGTGATCCCATTGAGACATTATCTAACAAACCTAGCTACAGCTGAGTTGGTAACGCAGGATTTTAGTATATAAACCCAGCCATGCCTTCATGAAAACTAACAAACCTTCTTTAGCCTTGCTTGTCCACCAAAGCTATAAAGTGACATCAATAACCATGAACGTGGGAAAAGAGAACTCAAGGATTGTTAAGCCAACTTATGAAGGCACACCACCCCCAAACACAGCCTATGTCTACTTAAGTGTCTTCGACAAGGTCACCTACAATACCCATATGGCAGTTATCTATGCGTATAATCCGCCAACCCCACCAAATGTGGCCTTGGAGTTAGGGCTTCAAAAGGCGCTATCTGTGTTCAGAGAGTTGGCTGGAAGGTTGGGAAAGAATGACAAAGGCGATCATGTCATTCTTCTCAGCGATGAAGGCGTGAGATTTGTCGAGGCATCGGCTGATAGCACTCTTGAACAAGCTATGCCATTTAAGCCTTCAACGTCTTTACTTAATCTTCACCCTAGTTTGAAGGGTGTGGCAGAGTTGTTGCAAGTTCAGCTCACGAGGTTCACTTGTGGCTCAATGGTGGTCGGTTTCACATCTCATCACGTTGTGGCTGATGGCCATTCCATGAGCAATTTCTTGGTTGCGTGGGGCCAAGCTTGTCGTGGACTTGAGATTAGTCCAATTCCCTCGCATGATCGTGCCATTTTCCTCCCTCGAGACCCTTCTAGTTTTGAGTTTGAGCACGAGGGTATTGAGTTTATGAGTGAGACACTCAGGAAGGAATATCCTATTGTCGATGATATCAACGATATTGTGGTGCACAAAGTTCATTTTACATTGGAGTTTCTTGGCAAGCTCAAGGCCAAGGCTTCCTCAATGAATGGTGGCAACAAGCCTTATAGCACATTTGAGAGCTTAGGCTCATCTATGGAGAGCCATAACCAAAGCTCGTTCACTCAACAACTTGGAGACCACCCATGTGAGAATCTCAGTTAATGGCCGCATGCGATTGAACCCTGGAGTACCCGATGAGTACTTTGGGAATTTGGTGCTTTGGGCTTTCCCAAGGAAGATTTGGAGAGTTTAGGAAGATATGGATGCTTTACCAAAATAGGTTTAACAACTGATTTGCATAACAAAGTACATGAAGGATCTTGCAGAGGATTTGAACGGGAGGAACTACCCATGGAAGGTAACATTATGCCCACAAAGGATATATGTATATATATATAGATAGTTATAGTTCTGATAGATCTTAGTCTGAGTAGCAAATTTGATTGAAGGAAGCCAAGTTGTCAGGGAATAGAGGTATGAAGGCATCTATGCTTCCATCACCAATGAAGGATGATGGTAAGAGAAACATCATTCCCTCTGTTGGGAAGTAAGATGGCATGAAAATATAAGGGCATCCTCCTCCAAAATCTAGGTCATAGAAGGGAAACCGTAGCCAGCTATCAACCTCCAAGTTCGGACACAAAACAGACTTGTTCATGTCTGCAGTGGGAATGAGGTTTTCTGCTTCCACCTTACAGTTTGCAAAGTCGATAAATGATTTGAAGTAGTTGTTGTTCACCTTTGTGATTGCATCATGAATGAGCTTGGCCACATAGGGCAATGGCTCTAGTAGAAGGTCCTTCACCTTTGTACTTGGGAAAGCCCAAAGCACCAAATTCCCAAAGTACTCATTGGGTACTCCAGGGTTCAATCGCATGCGGCCATTAACTGAGATTCTCACATGGGTGGTCTCAAAGTTGTTGAGTGAACGAGCTTTGGTTATGGCTCTCCATAGATGAGCGACTAAGCTCTCAAATGTGCTATAAGGCTTGTTGCCACCATTCATTGAGGAAGCCTTGGCCTTAAGCTTGCCAAGAAACTCCAATGTAAAATGAACTTTGTGCACCACAACATCGTTGATATCATTGACAATAGGATATTCCTTCCTGAGTGTCTCACTCATAAACTCAACACCCTCGTGCTCAAACTCAAAACTAGAAGGGTCTCGAGGGAGGAAAATGGCACGATCATGCGAGGGAATTGGACTAATCTCAAGTCCACGACAAGCTTGGCCCCACGCAACCAAGAAATTGCTCATGGAATGGCCATCGGCCGCATGAGATGTGAAACCGACCACCATTGAGCCACAATTGAACCTCGTGAGCTGAACTTGCAACAACTCTGCCACACCCTTCAAACTAGGGTGAAGATTAAGTAAAGACGTTGAAGGCTTAAATGACATAGCTTGCTCAAGAGTGCTATCAGCCGATGCCTCAACAAATCTCACGCCTTCATCATTGAGAAGAATGACATGATTGCCTTTGTCATTCTTTCCCAACCTTCCAGCCAACTCTCTAACACCGATACACTACAACAAAAAAAACTATTGGCGACTAAAATAAGAATTTTCGTCGCTGAAAGTCGTGGAATTGGCGACTAAAATGGAATTAGTCGCCAAAATTGGTCACTTTTGCCGACTAAAAGAGTTTAGTCGCCGAATGGAATGGTTTTAGCGACTAAAAGGCAGTTTAGTCGCCAAATATATGGTTTTTAGCGACAAAAAAATTTTTAGTAGCCAACGGTTAGTGCTTTTGGCGACTAAAACCATTTGGTAGCCAAATGTTAAGGTTTTGGCGACTAAACACAACTTTGGTCGTACTGATTTTTGGCGACTAAAACCAGTTTGGTCATGAAGGTCAAGATTTTGGCTACTAAAAAAAATTAGTAGCTAAAAAGGTTTATGGCGACTAAAATTCATTTTAGTAGCCAAAGGAGTTTTTGCGACTAAAAACAGGTTTAGTCGCCAAAAGGGTAGGTTTTAGGCGAACAATTTTATTTAGCGACGGAAAATGAATTAGTAGCCCAAAATAATAGAATTGGCGACTAAATAATTTTTTAGTCGCCAAAATGATGTAAATTTTTTTTAATAAATAATATATTTTTTACATAAATTATGAAAAATATATAAAATTATATTTATATATATAATTTTGTATTAATACTAGTGAAAGTAATATATAAATAATATTAGTTGCAACTATACGCGTGAGATGGTTCAGTGGCATGGTGGGGTGGCTGTGTGGTTAAGGTCCGCACCACCGACGCTCCAAGTTGGCTTTGGGAGCTGAGGCACAAAGGGAAATTTTTTTTTTTTTTTCAAAAATGTTTTTGGCGACTAAACACTGTTGTCGCCAAAAGATTGAGCATTGCCGACGAAAAAAATAGTCGCCAATTGTATAAATAATAAAAAAATTAATTCACTATTGGCGACTAATAGTTTAGTCACCAAAGGTATAATTTCCAGAAATAGAATTGACTATTGGCGACTGAAACCTTAGTCGCTGAAGACCTGTGTATTGCCGACTAAAAGATTTTTAGTCGCCAAAGGTATTGGCGACCGTTTGTTGGCGACAAACCCAGCGACTAAAGGATTTTGTCGGGGAAAGTGGAAATTTGACATTTGGCGACGAAAAAGGGACTTTTGGCGACTAAAAATTTAGTCGCCAAAGGTGTATTTTCTTGTAGTGATAGCGCCTTTTGAAGCCCTAACTCCAAGTCCACATTTGGTGGGGTTAACTTCCATATGGGTATTGTAGGTGACCTTGTCGAAGACACTTAAGGAGACATAGGCTGTGTTTGGTGGTGGTGTGCCTTCATAAGTTGGCTTAACAATCCTTGAGCTCTCTTTTCTCACGTTCATGGTTATTGACGTCACTTTATAGCTTTGGTGGACAAGCAAGGCTAAAGAAGGTTTGTTTGAGTTCATGAAGGCATGGCTGGGTTTATATACCAAAATCCTGCGTTACCAACTCAACTGTAGCTAGGTTGGCATAGAGACTTTTTTTTATATCATATAGAAAATTATAGGGAGCAGCTTGACTCAAGTTCGAGATTAGACTGGTCAGTGTTGTTGGGTCCATGAGGGCCCACCACGGGCCTTGTTTTGATAATTTGAATCATTCAATGTGTAGAACTCGTCGAGTACTATATGTCACGTTGATCGGATATCGATAGTAATGTGATCAAATCATTTTTGTATAAAAAAAATGGTTGGTGAACAAATTAACGATTGACAAAAAACTGTTTTGATCACATAGCTATCGATATCCGATCAACGTAATTTTTTACAGGCATATAGCACTCGACAAGTTATACATATTGAACGGTTCAGATTATCAAAACGGAATCTGTGGTGGGCCTCCACTAACCCAACAGCACCGTCCAGTTCGATCTCAGAGGCAAGCTGCACCCAACCCGAAAAAAAATTGGCCAACTGAACAACCAAATAATTAGATAAGAGTGTAGTGGGCCTAAATACTTAGGCTAGTAGTGTAACATTCACGAAGATGGAGACCTTACCTATAGCATCTCTCTGACTGTTATGTAACTCCTCGATCCATCTTGCACAATGATAATATCAATTGGTATGAACTGCCCTTGTGAACTGCACCAAAGAGTGATAAAAAATGGTGAAGGCAAATATTTTGTTTTTTTCTGGAAATAGGCTGTATGTATGCATTTGTTTCAAAGAGTGGTCAGTGTAGATTTCTAAAGAAAATCTCCATGCTTTTAAAGAAGAGAAAAGCCATTGAACGACTCTGGCACTGACACTATGATAAAGTGCTACTCGTGTCGTTATATAAACAATGGTGTATGTATGCATTTGTTTCAAAGAGTGGTTAGTGTAGATTTCTAAGAAAATCTCCATGCCTTGAAAGAAGAGAAAAGCCATTGAACAACTTTGGCACTGGCACCATGATAAAGTGTTACTTGTGTCGTTATATAAACAATGGAAAAGAGGACCACAGTGCACTCTGTCCTGTTGGAAAATTATTTAGTGATTTTAGGGTGTCCTCCAATTTGTTTTTTATTTGTTGAAATAGTAGTACCGATCACTTTATGATTATTGGGGAGACAAAACAACACAAGAGGAATGGTGTTGAAATATTCTTTCAAAATCACCAAATAATTTCTCCTGGTGTATAGGCCTCACTAGAATTTGATTTTTTCTCATAAATTATTTATAAATAGTGGGTGTTTGGGAAGTGGCTATTTTTTTAGTTTTTGATTTTTTAGCTATTTTAGTAGGCTTTTTTAATCTTTGTGTTTGGAAAGATGGGATTGATTTTTATTTGAGTTGTTATATCGAAAAATGTGTTTGAGATGATGATGGAATGTAAATTTACCAAAATGCCCTTATCGTAATTCAATAAAAAACGGGACAGCTTTCCACGTGGCTTGGCTTTGGGACCACCGTGTGTCATGGAAATGAATTTCAGAAGCAAGAGATTGATAAAATAATTAAGTTGATGTTATCAATGCACATTTTTATATTAAATTTTGTATATTAATTAATAAATCAACAAATAAAATTATTAAAATTATTATAATTTATATTTTATATTTTAATATTTTATATGTTATATATATTATACAATTAGTCTGATTTTATATTTTATAATTATTACTATACAAATTAATTATACAAAATAATATAAATATAAATATAAAATCATACAATTAGTCTGATTTTATATTTTAAATTTTGGCTTAATTAGTCTCATTTTAAGATACAAAATAATATAATATTTTATATTATATTTTTTGCTCCAGGTCAATTAAATTGTATTATATATTTTGCTTCAGGAAACTAAATAATTATTTCATACAGAAATAAATAATATAAGTTTATATTTTACCTTCCTTTTAATTTTATAATTATTATTACAGAAATAAATATAATTATTACAAAAATTAATATTTATTATTCAAGTTTGACCTTCACTTGTACCAACTTTTAATTTTAAAAAAATTTACAGAGGCAATATAGATGTAAATAGTAAATGATAAAATGTATAGACGAGAAAAAAAATAGAAAGTTGCAACACATTTTCATTGTCCATACACGAATTAGAAATTACAATACAAATTACAAATTACAAAATACTGATTACAAATTAGAATAACATAAGACAATCGACCAATTTCGGTTCCCATAATTAAGTCCGTTTTGATTTGTTCTAGTTTTTGCAACAACCGTGCATCCATAACTAAATAAAAAGTAAGTGCGTGAAACCATATGCCACCATACAACAACTTCCATATACAAAACAAGCATTTCACAATAGTCCTTGATTCCATATGTGAAACAAATGGTCGTGGATGCGAACGCGAACTCTGGCCATATCCACATCTGCATTCCCAACCATAAGGCTGTCATCCATATTTTCCCCGCCTTCCGCGGTAGGCATGTCATCCGGAACTGACGAACATCTGACATTTTTGTTTACGGCATTACTAGCAATCTTGTGTCTGGGGATGAAATTTTGTAACGCCATGGAAGCACCAACGAATGGCACCTGCACCGACGCAAAATCATAGTCTGGCATGACTTTGAGGAACTTCCAGTGCGATTTCCACACTCCAAAAGTCCTCTCGACTATGCTCCTCAAAGACGCGTGCGTCTCGTTAAACAATTCTCTTGGGTTATTGGGTCGTCTATGATCGCGGAACTGTGCTTGGTGATACCGGGACCCTTTGAATGGTGCCAAATACCCCTTCTTGTTTGGATATTCCGTATCCACAAGGTAATATTTACCTATATTTGCTCAAGCAGGTTAATGTACAAACAACAAATTATTGTTAACAATACCTGAATGTCAAATGTGTTACCTTCCTGGAGGTGTGGGAACGGTGCATGTTCATTCTCAATAATTTCCTTGAATATGCGACTGTCATACATGCTTCCTTTCCAATCACAAGATATGAAAATGAAGCACATGTCAAAATCGCATACGGCTAGTATGTTTTGCGTTGGATACCCTTTGCGACTGTAATATGTTCCAGTATCATAGGCAGGCAACACAGCTTGTATGTGCATACTGTCCAACGCTGCAATACAATGCGGCACAACACATGAGGTTCACATACAACACATAAATAAAAAGTAATTGAAGATAGCAACTAAAATGCTAACCTTGAATGGCACATGTTTGCCTCTAGATCACAAATATGGATGCCTATTATTTTGATCTCTAGTGGGTTTACAATGCTCTTCTATGAACAACTTCATTGCTTCCAATACTGCATGGAAATGACGAGACACAGTTTCTCTCGAGTGTTGTAACCATTCTTGAATTTTTCGGTTTCTGCAACAACGTATGGATAAACATCGCAACACTTTCTTCAATGTGTAATCCATGCGGTCTTTTAGGTACTCGCAAACCGAAGTCATCACATAATGTGTTACACAACGCTTGAAACACATCGAGCGGCATATGCAAATTTTGTTCACACTTGCCTAAGTGCCTATCAAATAATTCTTCAATCCATGCACGACCAGTCAAAATGGAAGTTCGACATGGGATCTTCTCCATGTACTTCAGGTAATATGCCATTGCATGCTACGAAGTGTGACCGATTACGTTGTTCTCAACGTCTTCCTGTTCCTCTGCGAGTTCCACTATGACATCATCATAATTTCAATGGTTGCTACATTGACTGTTCCATATTTGGCAATTTACTAATCCTACAATGCACACAACACACACATCAATTGTCCACTTCTAAACTGAGCCCATTTGAAAACAGTTTTTACCCAAAAAGATAAGTAACAACCATCTACATGAGTATATCGAATATCGACACTGATCCATTACATTACGTTCAACCATACATGTTAATAATTGCAAATATTAAAGGGTAACCCATGATTCCATATTGCATAACACAAAAGTGGGTAGTGTTTGTTAGAATTAGAATTGTGCGACAAGAGTAAACCAACAGTAAGTCAAGCGCAGTGCCACAAAACTAAACCAACAGTAACTAAAGCAAAGTGCCATAGAGAAAAAAAAAACACAGATACCAACAGAACTTGTCCACCAAAACTGCACTACAACAACCCATTTTCGGTCCCATTTTTGGCCTAACGCACCACAACCAAAGACTCATAGACCTTTTGAAGCCTGCAATGCCGCAAGCCACCCAACTACATTCTCATCATTTGGCATGCACATAAGTATTTCTCGATAATCTGCATTCTTCAACGCAATGCAGGCGAAATAGAAGAGTGGGGTACTGATGAATTCCGGGATAGCCATAAGCTGCTGCATACATGCCTCAGTGCCATATTTCTGCGATGCACCAATTCCATGCCTCACTGTTAGGTGTTTCTGTGACTGAACCGCTTGAGACGGATGGTTGAAACTGTCCGCAAGAACCGACGCTCCATTGGAGATCTTCTTCGACTTTGCACTTGTACTACCTCCCTTTTTCTGCTTTGTCCCAGGGTCTGCTACATCAAGATGGACGATGGGGGAGTTTGGAGGTGAGTCAATGACTGGTCTGTATGGCTCGGTGAATGGCTGCAAACCCAGGAGAGTCCACTGAATCGGATTCACCTTCATCATCGCCAACGTCCACAGCCTTCTCCCCAGGCGTCCAATGATGTTTGCCAGTCGCAGCTGCATCAGTGAAGACTTCGTGCATCAAAGCTTCAAGTTCCAATGGTTTGGTCTTGAATTTGAATGCAATTTTGTTTGTCTGCAAAAAACAAAACAATAAATAAAACTAGTTGCCTTACAAAAAAAATAACAAGTGTTATTTTTTGTTGACCTCACTGTTAACAACAAAAAAATTACATGTGTTATCCAAGGAAAAAAAACTAGTGGGCTTATGAAAAAAAATAAACATTTACATGGGTTATCCACTTTTTCCTAACATTATTGTTAACAAGAAAAAAAAAATTCACATTATTGTTAATTTTTTAAAATAACATGTCTTATCGAAGAAAAAAAACTAGTGGGCTTAAAAAAAAATTACATTACTGTTAACAAGAAAAACGGTGTTACTAAAAAAAACAACATGGGTTATGCATTTTTTTAACAAAAATAACATGGGTTATCCATTTTAATCCTTACATACTCCTTCACATGGATCCATAGATGCATTGCATTGAACAAATTGGCAAATTGGCTTGTGCTAAATTTATATGCACTGTGTTGAATATTTTTTTTTTTATGGAAGTTGTCTTCGATTGTTGCGAATTATGTGTAATTTTTTTTTAATGATGTTGCTCAAATAGTTGGTGGTTTAGCAACGTTCAGCAGCAGTCCTTAAATGTAGAGAAAATAATATAATTATATTGCAAAAACGTGGAAGTTTGATTGTACACCGACACACTTGTAAGAAAAAAATTATTTATGAAGCAAATGGTGACACAAATTTTGCATAAAATAACATGGGTCAATCAATGAAGATATTTACTAACAAGTATCCGTTGCCATGGAAGTTTCATAATTGCCGATTTTAGCTTTTCCCACCACTCGTCGGACGCTGTGAAGAACCCGGGTTTCCTATCAAACCCAATTCCGGTGACACCCTTCATGCTATCCATCAACTTGTTCCAAGCCAAACATTCCTTTTTCAAATTGGTGTACTTGTTCTTCAACTGTTTCATTTCATGACGTCTACCCGTGCATTTAGCAAATTTGATTGCAAGGTCCTTGTAACCAGCGACGGTGATGGTAGTTCCTACCCGACAACCAACTAGTATTTTGTCCCAAACGCACTCTAAGAAGATTGTTGCGGCTGCACTGTCCCAGGTCGCCTTATGTGCATGATCCACGTCATCAACAAATCCTTCTTGGCTCGAAGGCACAACCCTTTTATTTTTAGACAGTGTACGAGAGGACGATTGTGGTGCAACCATTATGCTAATGTGGGAGCACGCATGTTTCATACATTAGTAGGCATTTGACGAAAACATGTGCACAATACACTCTGAACCAAAACATGTATGCAAAACAAAATAACAACAACATATAACAAAAGCAAAACGATAACTACTAAAAGCATAAAGCGTTTACATAAACAAGATGACAATGCAATTATTTGTTCAAAGCAGTACTTCTTCAAAACTTTACTTATGTACAAGGGTAATAAATAACTATATCACCTATGGGCTTTACATTTGCAGTAATAAGATGATGACCGTGATGCACAACACACACATCATTGTTTTTAGTACATGCAAAGTATTAATAATGTGCAAGGCATCAGCCCGTAACTGCATGACATCGGTTGTTGATGAGTCATGGTCGGAGCTCCGTCTTCCTGATTCGTCACACCAACCAATCCAATTAACACATTGCTGATGAGTAACAAATGTAACACTTATTAGTTATGGGAAGTACAGTTTGCAAACATATGGATTGAGAAATAATCATTTGTTAATCTCACCACAGGCCGGGGGCAAACATAATACACATGACCAGGATTTTTGTGAGATCTGAGACCTTCACAAAACAATGGCCATAGCCACAAGCACACATGAGCCGTGGCCATGTCGACGTGGCAATTGGAAAAAGATGAATCCATTTGCTGTGTTGGAACAGGGAACAACACCGGAGACAACAAAGGCAATAATGGCGTGAAAAAGTGTATTACAATTCGCCGTGGGATAGTCCTTTCATATTTCCGGGTATATTTATTGAAATGTTTCGTGTTTGAAGAACAGGTTTTTAGTACCTATTGGTACACACCAAACAAACACATGACTGCAATTGCAGCACATATTAGGATATCAAATACAAACATGTATATTCGCTGAAATTTAGAGTCCAACAGTTAGTTTATAATAGCAAAACAACGAATCAATAGTTAATTAAATGTATAACAACACCATTGCAAAAACAGAACAGATTTAATGAATAGGTGAAATGTTTGAAGCGCAGATTTATTCATCACATATTTCCAAGAACAGAGTTTCAACAAATAACAAGAAACCAAAATTCAACCAGAGTCTTAATCGTGCCCAACATATTTTGCCAACAGGCATGGGTTATCAGAGAAATAGGTTTATACCTGAGTCTTAATTTAGCAGAACAGTAGAGTATACAAAGCAAATAACAACTTAAAAAAAAACATGTACTGCACATTGGGAACAATGAACTTAAATATTTCATATTTCATATATCATTTTATCATTGTAATTTATTTCAATTTATCAGTTTACCTCATATAAAATTAAAATTTTGTTTATTAATTTACCAAAGTTCAGGTTGTAGTTCTGTATAAGCAGACCAATTTCATGAAACTGAAAAATGATATAGAAGAATGATATCAAAAATGATATCCAACAGAAACAAGGTTGGAGTTCTATGTACAGATATCCAACACGAAAATGAAAATAAAGATAACAAGAATGATATCATTATCTCTTATATTTTGTTCACAAATGTAAAAAAAAAAGAGGATCAAAATAAATAAAGAAATCCTGGTCTTTCGCCAAATTTTGGTGTTTCTTTCCTATTTCCGTTTCAGCAGAACAGCTAAGAAACTAGTCATAGGAACACAATTAAAAAATAAATATGCACCAAAGATTTTGAAGGAAGAAAACAAATCAAAGCTCGAAAAACACTTCCAGATTATCGGTGGTTTTGCCATATTTTGTAGTCCCATGGAACAACAAAAAACCCAAACTAAGTGAAGGAGGAAAAAATGTTAATTGGTGCAGATTGGTGAAAGGAAAACAAAAAATACCAGGAAAACTGGCAAAACCACAGTGCGATCTGGGAAGTGGTTTCAAAATCAGCAAGATGAAGTTGGAAAATGAAGAAGAAGCACAAAAATAGGGCCAAGCTCATTCATGATGCAATCACAAAGGTGAACAACAACTACTTCAAATCATTTATCAACTTTGCAAACTATAAGGTGGAAGCAGAAAACCTCATTCCCACTGCAGACATGTACAAGTCTGTTTTGTGTCCGAACTTGGAGGTTGATAGCTGGTTGCGGTTTCCCTTCTATGACCTAGATTTTGGAGGAGGATGCCCTTATATTTTCATGCCATCTTACTTCCCAACAGAGGGAATGATGTTTCTCTTACCATCATCCTTCATTGGTGATGGAAGCATAGATGCCTTCATACCTCTATTCCCTGACAACTTGGCTTCCTTCAATCAAATTTGCTACTCCTTAGACTAAGATCTATCAGAACTATAACTATCTATATATATATACATATATCCTTTGTGGGCATAATGTTACCTTCCATGGTTAGTTCCTCCCTCCCGCTCAAATCCTCTGCAAGGTCCTTCATGTACTTTGCTATGCAAAATCAGTTGTTAAACCTATTTTGGTAAAGCATACATATCTTCCTTAACTCTCCAAATCTTAATTCTAACAACTCTTCAAAATTAATGATAGTAGATCATTTTAATATGCACTAATACTGATAGTAATTCGATAAAGTTGTGATTTGTTGCAAAAATCCTCTGCCTAGGGAAGTCACATTATGCTTGAAGAGAATATATATTCTTTGGAGTTGGTACTATATGAAACACTAGTTGACAGGTGATTGTGTGTATTTGAAATTTACTCTGTAGGGTAGGCTCAATGTGACACGACCTTAGAAAATTTCCTTGTTAAATAAAAAAGAAATGGGGTGAAAATAGGTTAATGAAAGTTACATGACCATTTTTACTTTGCACTGTAAAACAATAACAAAAATAAAACTATGGACAAACTAAAAATGACAAGCATTTAACGTTAACCTCATTACTCTGGATTTAGTAAATTTAACGTTAACCTCATTACTAGATTAGATTATAATAGTGGTGGATTAAGTAATAATGACAAGCATTTATATGTTAGGATAATTTTTTTTACAAATGATTATAAACAAATGTGATATGTGACTACATATTTTTTGTCATTCTTTACATATATTCATAAATATTGATTACTTCTTCTAAAATAATTATTTAAAAAATAGAAAAACTAAATAATATTTTGTTGTGCCTCAGTAATATAAAATAAAAAAGAAATAAAAAAAACTCAAGTACAAAAGGTACTACTAAAAATTGAAGTTTTTGCAACGGTCTTAAACGTCGCAAAAGGTTCACATAACATCGCAAAAGACTTTTTGCGATAGAGTAGCGACGGGAAATGGGGGTGGAAAATGGGGGACGTAACAAAAGGTATTTGTGATGGTTACTAACCGTCTCTTTCTTGTAGCGACGGTTTAACCTGACACAAAAAAAAAAAGAAAAGCTTCACTTTTAGTGATGATGTTGATTGCCGTCGCAAAAACTTTTTTTAGTGACGGTATTTAATGTCGCAAAAATTATTATTAACAACAGACTAAAACATCGCCAAAAAAGTAGAATTAAATTAATAACATATTTGGAACAGTTTAAACCGTCGCAAAAGAATTGAACTAATATATATATATGCGACAGGTTAAACCGTTGCTAATAAAATGTAAGGAATTGATGATTACTTTAGCGACGGTTTATTATTATCGCAATAAAATTATTTTTATAAAATTAATATATATTTTATTAATTCATTCCCTATACAAATTATAAATATTTTCTAAATAAAATACATCCACACACATCCACATTCACATCCACATTCACATTCACACATCTACAAAATCATATACCAAGAATGATATATATGTACCCTCTAACAATTGTCAACCAAATATTCTTTACAAAAATATATAAAACATCCTCCAACAATACTAATAATTTTTGATATTCAAGAACTCAAATTTTTGTATCTAAAACAAAACAAAAGTATTGACAGTACAAATAAAAAAACATATATACTATGGATTGTTTTGATATTAATAGTAAGCTCCAATATCGACATGCAAAGATATCATCATGTACTCAAAAGAGTTGCATTTGCAAAAGAAAAAAAAATCATCATTTACAACATAATTATTTTCAAACTTACAGAAAATGTAAAATATTTGATATTTATTTCAAAAAATAAATAAATAAGATTGTAAGCTCCAATATCGATATGCGAAGATATATCATCACGTATTCAAAAGGGTTGTATCTAAAACAAGTTTTCATAAACGGAAATTAGGCTCTATATTCAAAATTGGGAATTAGTTTCGAGTCTCATCTTCTCCTACAAGTCATTTGTGCCTAGTTAGTTGTGTGTCAAGTTTCGTTGAAATTCGAAGCCGTTTAACCATTTTAGCGTGTCAACCGGTTCAAAAAATAGTTTGTAAAGGACAAGTTTTCACAAACGGAAATTTGGTTTGAGTTGATCCTAGCAATTTGTAACTCCAAACTAGGATAACTGATAACCATATGCAATTTTTACTTGAGAACAATATTTTTTCAGTATATTAAGAAGTGCCCTGCTACATTTTTTATTAGTGTTGCTATGCACCTACGCATATGATCTCACCTTAAATTAAAAAGCGGTGGTACACATTAAGGACATGTCTGGGATGCTTTCATGGGTGATAAATGATTGTTTTATCTGACATGGAGAGAGAGAGAGAGAGAGAATGTGGAAACTAAGTAAAACACATGTATGCACATTTTCAAAAGTTCTTCATCTATCTCTAAGCCACTAAAAGTTCTGCATGCCAACAAGCTTATATATTTACAGCTTCCACATACCTGTATGGAAACAGCATTCTCATCAGTCTCCCTTGGCCTTGACACATCAACTCCCTTGATTAATCAATTATCTAGTAATTAGCTTCTCATGTGGTTGAGGTGATTACTAGAATTAATAAAATTATGAAAGAATGAAATATAAAACAACTGCCATCGAGTTCATGAAAATTTAGGGATACATCCGTACTTCCATTGAATTCTATTCTTGAGCTTCTTTTCGATGAGACCAATTCCTTCAAGGACATTTGTTATATCATATATACGCCTCTTCTGTACCTGTCACAACAGAAACCCTTTAATTGAATAAAACATCACAACAAATGATGCACAGATTGGTGAATAGTATAGTTACCTCTAATGTGTCAGCAGCTTTATTTAGATCAATAATACCATCTTCAGCATGTTTGATCAGATTGATGAACTTTTTTGTTAGCAGACCTAAATAAAAATTACAATACATTGTCACTAGTCACTTTACGGCATGTTCTTGCTCTACTTGACAAGGAATATGAAATAGAGTCAATAAAAAAATACATCAAGATACATTTACAACCAAAAAAAAAAATAAAAATAAATTACAATTAAAAGAAAGATATGAAAATCAAAAATCAAGAAATAAAGGCTTAAGCAAAAATTACCGATGGAGCTATCATAACGACAGGGACCAATTGGAGTAAGATTATTGCCTGAAGGAGAACCTAAAAATACAAAAAAGTAGGTTAATGAAAAGTTTTAAACAAGAGACATAGCAAATCATGAAAATATCAATTGCAAAAAAATATTTTTGTGACTATTAATAATCCTTCACATATATTTTGCAAAATTATAGGTATTGAGACCCAAAATAAAAGTTCAGATGGTAATACTCACCAACATTTGACACAGAAGTTTGAGATCCAGATCTATTGGACTTTGCCATCCTTGGCACTTTTTGTGCCTTTCCCCCTTTTCCTGATATAGGTGTTTGAAGAGGGCTGCCAACAGCTTCCATATATCCAGTACTAGAATTCCAATCACTAGACTCGGCTACTAAGTCTGCTTTCTCACTCTTCCTCTTTAATGGCTAAAAAAACACTCGTTTAGTTTTTACAATTTAATATCAGCAATAAGTTTGCAAATTTAACAATACAATTATATGGAAAAATCAGTTCACATTTGATTGAAGGATAATATTATCATAATGTTCATAAATATTGATTGGCTTTGAAAACATAAACAGCACAATCATCATAATTTTAATAAGACATAATATTACTGAGGCTTAACTATGAAACACATAAAAGCCTAGGTTTCTTACTATTGTTTCGGTCAGAAAACTCAATTAAAACCAGCCCCAAAAGCCTAGGTTTCATGGCTGGATATATTAAGCCTAACTATAAAATCAGTATAACAATGTAGAACCAAGAAACCCCACTAACATAACTAAGCTTTTGTCCTAACAAAATAAAAACCACAAGCCACCAGTAAGAACTAGGACCAAAGCCCACAAAGAAAGGGCACCCCAAAACACCAGGTAACTCAATCAAATATTAAAATTTTTAAATGAAACTAACTGGCAGCACACCTCTATTAAACATGGGAACTCATACTATGGACATTTCTATATCTATCTTTCATAGTCTTACCACACATCTATCTAAGCATTCTCATCTCAACTATACTCATTCTGCAAATATGTTTTTTCTTAGTTGCTGAACATTCTATCTGACAAGGCTGACTTTTGCCTTAACACAACATACATAGTTTCCAAAATCTGTTAACACCAACTGTAAATTTTAGAGATAATCTTAGTGATATTTCAAAATTTCCTAAAAATAATTGCTATCTTTCAGTTGGTAGTAGTCTTTAATAGCTTAAAGCAACCTACAAAAAACTTCAGAGTGGCACAAATATATCTTCCAATGGCATATTTGTCTTTCTGGCAAACCTATAAGCACTAAACAATCCTGAGGACCTTATCAGCAAATAAAGGAGCAGGCTTTATAAAGAAAAAATTGTGAATCCTAAGAAATGAGTCATAAATATAAGTTGGACCAGCATTTAGGTCACATAAATCAACAATGAAGCATCAACAAAACGATTATTACATCAGACCCAGTAACGAATCCGAAAAATGCTAACTCGAATGACAAAACCAACCAAGCAAGCAAATTCTTCAATTCCACAAACCCACTTCAAAATCAGAACTCAAACACAGTCTCATGCATATATACATAAATCAATGTTCCAACAATGAAGCATCAAAATGTGATTTGGAACGGTGTACTTAAAGATCTCCATACAAAAAGACCAAAATGGCCTGGATTTGCCACAAGTGGCCAACCAGCCACTTTTTGTGGCCGATGGCCACCTTAAGTGGCCGACAAAATCCTAAAGTGGCTGACACTACTTTAGAGTGGCCAACAGACTCCCAGTGTTCTCCCTGTGTATTTTTATGTTGTTTGTGTCCTTGGCTCTCGAGAAAGTACAAGAAAAGTTCACTTTTCAGCTCAAAGTGCCTCTGCGGGAGTTTCGAACCATGTCTTCGATGCATGACTCATTGTCAGCCGACATGAACAAGGTGTATCCGTTTGAAATATATTGTAACTCCTGCGAGAGGTAAATCGGAGGTTGTAACTAAATCGGTTCTATTAAGGCACATTTTTTTATCGTTACATAGAACGTGCGTTTCTTTATTCGGTGTTTCGCATCGAACATGCTATTGATGTTGCATTGAATATGCGTCGTTATTATTGTATATAGAATATGTATGTTGCGTTGCTTTGCATTACACATGCGCTCATGTTTGCATAGAATATGCATGTCATGTTGTATTGCCTTGTACATGCCCTTACATTCGCACAGAAAACGTTCGTACTTATTGCATCGACCATGCATTTGCTACTATCGCGTAGAATATACATTACTCTGTCTATTGCATAAAACATGCTCTCGTTTTCACTGCATAGAATACGCTTCTGTTTTGTTCCTTGCATGTTGTGTATGAAACATGCCTCTAGCATTGTGTCACGGTTATTCGTCTTGCATAGAACATGCATTCTTATTGTATTGTACCTGTCAAGTTTCTTTCTTATGCAGACACAATATTGTATGTACGGTTCATTCAAAGCTGGTGCAACCAGGCACGATATTGTATGTACGGTTTATTCAAAGCTGGTGCAGCCAGACGATATTTAGAGGAACTCTAGGTAAGATCATTCCTATTCCTTAAACCCCCTTTGTTAGTTAGAAACACTCGGGTACACCCGGTGTTTACAACACACCTTGCTTTCGTTAGAAACATTGGGACGTGTCCCCGATGTTTATACTACCCCCTGGTTAGAAGCGTTTGGAACGTGTTCCGACGCTTATACCACCATGTTTGATTAGAAACATTGAGGCGTGTCCCCGATGTTAATACCACCTTGCTTTGGTTAGAAACATTGGAGCGTGTCCCCGATGTTTACACCACCTCTTGGTTAGAAGCGTTTGGAACGTGTCCCAATGCTTATGCCATCTTGGTTTGGTTGGAAACATTGGGATGTGTCCTGATTTACACCACTCCCTTTCTCCTCTCACGTGGGACCCGTTAGGATGTTTTCGGTTAGAAGCATTTAGATGGATTCCAATACTTATACCATTCTTTTCTCCTCTCGCATGTAACGCATCAAGACACTTTGGTTAAAAGCATCCGGATGGATTCCAATACTTATACCGCTCTTTGTTTTGGCTACATAATATTTGGATGTGTTTCAATTGTTATCACTATTCTCTGTGGTTCGGAAACCTTAGGGTGCATCCCTAGGTTCACACCATCTTTCTCCTCGCATGCGCAACGCGTTGGAATCTTGTTTGACACCTCCAGCGCGCCCGATGGTTGTGTTGTTCTTTGCCTTTCCTGCATGATGCATAGTGAAGGTTGCATAATTTTCTTATATCCTTTCTGCATGAAATGTAGTTTGGCTTATGTCTTTCGCGTATGGCGTGTTTACTTACTACTGTTTATGTTTGAGTTTGTTGTGTTTCTTTGCATAACATTTGCATCTAGATGTTTCATTACAACCCTCATTGCATGATCATAAGTTATGTTTTGCATCGTACATATCATTTGCATGTTGCACCAGAACTACGTTGGTTTGATTCCTCGCAAAAGGATACGTCGGCAGCCTGCGGGCGCAACCGTTCTTTGTTTTGTTTGGTTGTTTTGTCTGAGTCTTCGGCCTTGTCAAAAATGGGTCGTCTTTAGGCTTTGACATTCACTCTCGTCATTTCATGACTTCCGAGTTCTGTCAAAGAAGGGCAACTGTAGACACCCCATTTTTGACTGACCTCAAGACTTGGACATCATCGTTTGTACACTCTATGATTGTGCTTGTTTTGAGCGCCTGAAGTTCTCAGCGAAACGCCTTGTCTTTGAGCCTCTAAACCCATTTTGTTTTGTGTTTGTTTTTGGGCCAAACCTTGTTGCCTCTTGCCTGAAAGGGGGAGGGGCCTTATCGGCCACTTTTTGTTCTTGTCGACCACTTGAAGTGGCTGGTTGGCTACTTAGAGTGGCCGACGGCCATTTGTCTCCTTTTTTAGATATTTGTTTGGCATATGTGCTAGTTGTTGTTCACTGAAGTGCATCTCTATACACGTGTATGGAGGGATGAATGCAAGCCTTTCTCTTGATTTTCTATATATAGGGGATGCTCTCCCCCATTTGAAGAGGTTGGACATTTTGGATCAAAATTTCCTCTCTCTCTCTCTCTCTAGAATTCTCTCCCTCTCTTCTTATTTTGTGCCTTATAGTTAGATTTCTCTACACTCTTGCACAAGGACCCCTAACTAAACATTCTCATCTTGGAGCTGAGGTTCTTTGAGGTTTAGTCTGAGTTCTTGAGGGAGGTTTTAGCTGGAATTTATGCCTGTTTTGTGATGTGCTTCAAGAGGTATAAGACTTACCTTATAGGCTTTGTTTTGATTACTTGCTTTGCCACCTTTTTGTATTGTTTTTGGCCTAGTTTTCAACTACAAAAAAACTCTGAGTTTTTAGCCTTAGCATGATGGTTTGAGGTCATTTTGTGTTAAGGGGTAGTCTACCCTTCTTGTTGCCTAATTGTAAAGCTTTTTGTGCTATCTTTCAAGGCTTTCAAATCAAACTTTTTGGACCTTTAAACCACTGAAATTCAGAGTTATTTCAGTGGTGGAAAACATGTTTTGAAGTCCAAAATGGGAGGGGTTAGCCTCCACTCCTTGTGTCTCACTTGCATGCCTAGTTAGCATCACATGGTAGCATGTTTTTGTAGCCTAACTTAGCTTATTTCCAGCATATGTTTGCCTTTGATTTGGAATGATTTAGCTCTGTTTTAGGCTGTTTTGGTCATATGAGTCTTATTTTGCATAGTTGTAGTGCAAATGGCTTCACTAGTTTGGTGTTTTAGGCCATTAAAGATGCTTTGCTTGAGGTGGTTGCATGTTGTAGTATCTTTTCACATGTAATTTCAGCATATATAGCTCTGTCACATGCTTATTTGTTTCACTCTTTCTTTGCTTTTTAGAGTTTCTCTTGAGTCTTGTTTGCAAGCTAACATGTAAGCATGTTTTTCTAAAATTTTGTGTCTCAATCTCAGCATGTTTTAGTCATTGTTTTGACTGGTCTTAGCTTTGTTTTGAGCTAGTTTGGCCCTTTGAGGCTTGTATTGTGTGGTTGTGGTGCAACCTCTTTCACTAGTTTAATGTGTTAGGCTTTTTTAATATGACTTGCATGAGTTGCTTGCATGTTTTAAGTGTCATTTTGCACTTCATTTCAGCACTGAAATCTCTGCAATCCCCCTCTATTCTTCACTCTTTCATTTGATCTGAAAGTGACTTCGAACCCCTTTTTGGCTTGAGTGTGGAATTAAGACCCTCATGCCTAATGGTTTAATTCCTTCGGAAGTTCATTACCAACAACATGAGGCCTCTTTCATGCTCAAGATACTTGTGGTTTAAGACCTCTCTCCATTAGAGGACACTCACTTTTTGGACTAATCAATTAAAGAATGGATTGGTAATCTAAAATGAGTAAACAAAATGAACAAAGTAAAAGAGGCAAGATTAAGCATCTTTGTGTTGCATTGCATGTGTTCGGATCGGACGTTAATCCGAACACGAGAAAAATGGGACGTTTCATACTCAAAATGATGAAACGTGCCACTTTTCTTAGTCACCGTCACCCTTGATCATGCATGATAGGGTGGTGGTTATTTTGGTCTTGTTTGTGCACTCATTAAGCTTGTACAAACTTGGCTCTTTAGCCATCATGCATTGAGAATGCTTGATTGATGGTTTGAAGGCCGAGAGTTACCCTCCTTTGAGTTTGTGCGATGATAAGGAGGGCAACAGTACACACATTCCTTGAAAATACATTGCTTTGCCTCTATTTGCTCTCTGTTGCAGCAAAAGAAGAAGTCCAGGGATGGGGTGGCCGACCGGCTAGTTTTAGTGACCGACGGCCACTTGGAGTGGCTGACCGGCCAGTTGTAGTAGCCGACAGCCACTTTTTGTAGTCGACCAGCCACCAGTGATTTTTTGCACAAAGGTGCTCCTAAGTTGGAGCAGAGGCATTCTGGGAGTTGGTACAATTTTTAGTGATCGAAACGAGTGCAAATAGAGGCATCCGATGGCAAGGCAATGGCATTTTCGGGTGGATCAACCGAGCATGCATGCGTCTCTCGCCCTTAAGGCCATTTAGTCGTTTTTGTTAACTGAAAATAAGTTAGCTATTTCATTCATTCATACAAGTATTGTAATTAATTAGCTTAATTCGTTTTGTAATATTTTAGCTAGCTTAGAATAGTTAGTTAATTTGTTTCAATTGTTGTAATAGTTAGCTTAATTAGCGTAGCTAGCTTAGCTTATTCATTCAGACCCTCCTTCACGAGGGCGTAATGTTGTAATAAGTGTGCATGCGTGTGTGCATGTCTTCCAATCCCGCGTCTTTCTCCCTTTTATTTATCCGCTTTCGATGGTTAGATTAGGAATCATTTTCAATTAGCATACCTTATGCTCGCATGTTTGCATCATTCATTTGTCTTGCATGCACCGAGGCTCGACGCATCATTTAAACTGCATTGTCAATTCAAATACCTTTTTGAATACGTGTTTCAAAGCATGTTATCAAAGTGTTGCAAATCATACGCCATGATTAGGTAGCCGAGCCTATTAATGTCATGTTGCATGAGTTGCATTAGGCATCTTGTATAGTTAGGATTATACATTGTTTCTAACTAGTTTTCGTTTTGGCTTGGAGTACTCGGTGAGTTTTATGCTTTAACATACTTGCATGAGTGCGATTGCCATATTGCCATGTTTCACATGCTTGCCATGAGGCTATGTGCTTAAATGCTAAACTGCTTGAATGCCTGTGTATGGAGGCTTTGTTGTTTGAATTGGAACAATTCAACGAATGTGAGTTTTAAGCCCACTTTGTGAAGTGGCAAATCATGTTTTAAGCCCACTATGTTTGGTGGCAAATCCGCGTTTTAGCCCACTTGAGGGTGGCAAATTCATATCATTTTCGAAAACAAACATGAGTTAAAATGTTCTAGTTCTTGCGATTTTAGTCTATACTTGCTTGTGTGCGTCACATAGTAAAGTTAGCTAAATAATCGGAATACGAACGCATAATGTTTATAAAACAACATATCATAATTAGTACAAGCTGATCTTTTGATTGGGCGAGTGTGGGTGCTCATTCCATGACCTTCCTCTCTCCTACCTAAGTTCCCGAGCCGAGGCAACTTTGGTGATGACGGACACGTGGCCTTTTGCACGAGTCAGGGTTTCTTAAATTTTAACAAAATAAAATATTTAGGTGGCGACTCTGTAATCTGGCAAAGCAGTCCAGTTTTGGCATTTTTTTAATTCAAAATCAATTTTTCAAAATGATTTGCTGGATTGGACTCTTTCGTGTTTATCAGTTTCACATTGTACTTGTAAGACTAGATTCAGAAGCGTGACAGGAGTCCGAACTGTAGGACCAATTCGAGCTTTCCGAAAGGGGGCGCGAAAAAGTCGAGCTACAGTTGGTTCTTGGGTAGAATTAGTTGTGAACAATTACTTAAACAATTATTAAATGATGACAATAGTTTTTAAAATTGTGGTTCTAAATCAAATAGAACTATGGTTTATTAGTTTGGTCATGGTTTAGTTTCGAGATTCTCATGGTTTGATTTAGTTTCAAATTTTATGAAATCGTAAGTAATGATTTAATCTCAATTTAATTTTAAATCGAACCAATCTAAACCATGCCCACCCTATTTAATCATGCAACATACCCATTAAATAAAATTTGCTCCAAAATGACAGCACAATAATTCCATTGTCAGAGTGGTTGCTCTCTTTAACAACAGCATTGATCAAGCACAAAGCATGAAAAGGCCAACCAAATTAAACTCAAGTAGAACTAAAACATAGTAGGGTACAAATTCAACTTTTGTAATTCTAAAAACGAAGAAATGAAAATAAAAATAAATAAATAAAAGCAAGCATCCTATCCAGCAGAATCCTATAATGTATCATCAATACAACCTTCTTTGTTGCTGAAATCCACACCAAACAACAGTTTCCTCAATTGGAAACCTGAATGCATGCTACGGAGATTCAATAATAGCAGGAACAGATTCCTTCTTTGTCTCAGCTCTTACTTTTCCCACTCTTTTACTTCCTCATTCACTCTAGCATAGCAACCCCTTTCTCCTTAAGCCCAGCTCTTATTTGTTGGAAATAATTGAAAGGTTAGAATTGTTTTTTGGTTTAAGAACGGAAGTGTAACGACCCCAATCCGTCCCTAGAAGTTAAAGTGGTGACTAGCCAATAATCATAGATTACCTACGGTCTTCTTAACAAACCACAAAAATATATACGTATAATGGGGCCTGAAGCAAAGGTAACAAAAATAATTTTGTCCACTGAACAGTGCATATGTGATGACCGAGCGTAGCATTAGTTTCGTTTCTTCCCTTAGTTTAACCTTGGGTGATCTTGTCTGGGTGTCAGGTTGGTTTGGAGTCTTGTTTATCGTTTGGGTTTGTGGTGTCCAGGGGTTCCTCTCAGATAAGTTCTTATTCTTGGTTCTTCAGTGATTGATTTTCACTCGTTCCAGAGAGTGCGAGGTTAGGTCTGGAGTGTCCGGGGGTCGAACCAGAAAATTCTGGGCTGCTGGGCCAGGACTGCACGTGTGGGGCCCTAGGCCACACGTGCGGGGGGTGGGGCCGCACGTGAGGGGAAGGATGGGTTCAGAGGGCTGCACACTACCTAAAAGGCAAGTGCGGAGTGAGGTGCGGCAAGGGACCACCGCACGTGTGGGGGTGAAGGACGCAGGTGCGGGGAAGACGCTCCGCACGTGCGGGATTCTTGGCAGCCGAATCTCTTTTCTTTCTTTTTTTTTTTTTTATCTCATTTGGCCAAGTTTGTATCACATTTGGGGCCTTCCTCTCTCACTCTAAACATCATTTTACTCCTCATTCTCTCTAAAAACCCTCACCAAACACCTAAAAACTTTAATCTCTTACAATCCATGGAGCTTTGATCCATATTCTTTCACAAGTTTTGGAGAGCAACACAAGAACCTCACTTTGTATGGTGGAGATCAACTTTCTACAACTTTGATTTCTAGGGTTCTATCTCTTATCTTCATCAAACCTTGAGGTAGGAACCTCCTTGAGTTATATATACATGTTTTGCAATATTGAAGTTGATTTAAAGGCTTTATTGTAGTTATTATGTTGATTTTGGTTTTGTGACCCAAAAATGTAAAGATTTTCAAAGGTGGGTTTTAAAAATCTCAAATCCTTTTTAAAGTAGCATCTTGAGAGTTGAAATTATCCTAAGCAAGGAAAATGGTGTGATTTTAGGGTTATTTTCAAGTGTTAGTGTGTGTGTGTGTGGTTTGTAAAGAAGAAAAACCTAGAGATTGGGGTTTTTGGAAAATATGTGGAAACTTGTAGATTTTCTTGGGTTAAATGAAGGGTGAGTGTAAATTGTGTATTATTTTTTTACAAATATAATGTAATTCCTTGATGTATGAAGAATTGGAGGTCATACTTGAATTTATTTGACAAATGCATACGTGTGGTTATGAATTGATCCATTGTTAAGTTTCATGAAATATGAAAATCGTGACCTTTATGAAATTGATATCTATATAATAAGGGAAGATTGTTTTTGAAAATGTATAAAATGTATGTGAGATACATTTGATTTCAAAGGCTGAGATGAATTCTAATAAATATCAATGGTTCAAAAGAAGGTTTGGTTCAAAAGAAGCTTTGATTCCCGCCCAAATGCTCATCTCTCTCTCTCTCCCACTTCTGCCAAACACATCTACCCCTCTCTGCACGTTCTCTCTCTCTCTCTCTCACTTCTGCCAAACACGTCTACAAACCTGAAAAGGAAGATCGACACCCACCATTGAAGAGGAAGATCGAACTCAGCTCCTCGACACCCATCCTCCTCGGCTTCCTTTGAACTCGCACTCGCACCCCTCCCTCTTCGCTCGGCTCCCTTCAAATCCATCCTTCAGGTAATTTTAGTGTTTTTTAATGTTGTGTTGCGTCTCCCCTTCTCTCTCTGTGTTTGTTTTTGGCTGTTGGATCGCCGCCATTGAAGATCACCCACCCTTCGCACACGCACCCCTCCCGCTTCGCTTGGCTCCCTTCAAACCCATTGTTTTTCAATTCAACAGAGGTAAGTTCTTCAGTTCTCATAATTTTGAGTGTCATTCTCATAATTTTGGATACAATTTCGTATTTACACACACATATATGTATTTACTTCATTGTTCAAAAGCAAAAGCTACCCATTTTGATTCTTTTGTCATTCTCCTCAGTTATGAAGACAGAGTCTCCTCAGGTCGGTTTCTCTTCCTCCTTTTTGGTATTTTTAGTTCTTTGTGGGTCATTTAATTTGGGGTTTATTTTTATTTCCCCTTTTTTTAGAATGCTTTATTAATTTGGGCTGCCATTCTTTCTCTCAATCTAGGTTTATTTCATGTTCTTGAACTGGTTTGTCTATATGGCTGTGGTGAAGATCATCATTAAGTGTATGAACACCATTGCTTTGTCATGTGAACCAACTGTTTGACAAAATGATTATGAGAGAAAAAAAAAACCGATACCCACAATTCTGCACTTTTTTAAATTAGTTGTTGCTTTTGAAAATCATCAAGGTAGGTTTGTTGCTTGAGGTCCGTGTACTTTTTGAACGAACCCAAGAAAAGATCATTCATATTGGCCTAATATTGACAAAAATAGTCTCCTTTT
The DNA here is from genome assembly GCA_025200525.1 of Camellia lanceoleosa. Classification (NCBI taxonomy): domain Eukaryota; kingdom Viridiplantae; phylum Streptophyta; class Magnoliopsida; order Ericales; family Theaceae; genus Camellia; species Camellia lanceoleosa. The sequence continues at coordinate 108,874,834 of CM045768.1, read as the reverse complement.
GCAAATGGGTTTCCAATTCTAATAATGAAATGCTTTAGAAGAAATGGAAAAGATGATCAAGACAACGATTCTACACATGAACTAATCTAAGTTGCTGATATTTGCTAATTTTCTGATTATCAAGATTTTAGGTTTTAGAGTTTCATCCTCCTCTTCATCTATTTGGTTGATGAGGAGGAAGAGAGATGGTGACAAATGCAAGAACAATCACCCTGTATTTGGTGGGTATGGCCTTGATGGAGGGCCGTGGAGAGAAAAAGGCCACCCAAACCAACCTAAAATTGAACCCAAGAGGTTTTCTAAAATAGGTGTTATATCAAAGGATATGCTTATAAGTTTCTACTTTGGCATCCAACCTTGAAATAGATATGACAATTGTTATGTTGAATTGGTCATTCTTTTCTTTACCTCCAATTCTATTAATACAATGTTACTTTTTTTATTATTTAGTTATTTATTTATTGAGGAATGTGACAGTTATTCTTGGTCTTTTTATGTAGTTTTTGTGAAGCTTAATTCCAAGAAATTGGTTAGTTCTATCAATGCAATGGCACATCCATTGAAGCCATTCTATTAGATATCTGAAAGGATTTAAGCACCATTTAGTTCAATAAAATGAAAATGAAATAGAATGGAATGGTTAACCTCTATGAAATGAGTATTACTTTATAATAGCAAATGATGATTTATTTATCTTACAATTTTCTCTTTTTTTCTTTTCTTTTTTTATTTCATGTTTATAATGAATTAAACACCACCCAAACGGAGAAGAGCTAAAATAGTCAAAAAAAAATTATTACAATTTGTCAAATTATTCCCACTATTTTCATAAAAAATCAAAACATCACTTAAAAAAATCAATTATCAAACACTCAAAAGCTCTGGTGAAGTCAAAATAGGAGAGCACTAATTAATTTTACTTTTTGTTTTTGTTTTTGTGTTTTTGTGTTTATATATATATATATATAAAGAACTGAATGGAATTTGGCAACTCACCATTTGAACTAGCCCTCATGGGTTGGCATACTAATATTTTCAGCAAAAATGAAAGGATTTCAACTTATGCTATATAAATCATTGTAAGTAAAACAACTATAAAAATTACCTGCAAAGCAATTTCTATTTCAGTGAAATGAGAACAAAAAATAAAAATAAAACAAACCAAAACATATATATGTAGCTTAATTACATCTTAGAACAGATTGAGCTCCCCAAAAGACAACTAAATAGCTTCAACCCACTCCCCATCGCCAGTTCCATTCCCATACACCGGTGTCCACTTCAATTATCAGAAGAGGATAACAATACATATTAATCGGCGAATCATCGGCTTCTACACACTATGGTCCGGTTCTACCTCTCTTCTTTATGTACAAGTTTGCAAACGTGGATAAATGTACAACAAAAATTATCCACAACTTCAACAGAGAAATCTGCCTTTTATCTCTCTGTTCGAGGTTGATCTTGATGTATTTGTAGACAAAGGTGCGGAACATTTTGCTTCACTTCCCCATGATCGCTAACGGTGGCAATACTCATCGCTTCCAAAGTTCATCTAAGCTTGATTTCGGTGAATTTATGTTAGAGTTCGACAATCTCTGCTGCCTCAGATAACTCTCAGTCGTATCTTGGATCAACCTAGATTAGTTCTTCAAAACTTGCTTAATTTATTGCTTTGTCATGTGAACCAACTATTTGACAAATTGATTATGTGAGAAAAAAAAAATCGATACCAACATTTCGCACTTTTTAATTAGTTGTTGCTTATGTGGTTATTGGGTTATACAAAATTTGTCATTGCATTGTTCTTCAAAAGTCGCTCAATTGCATCTAATTGCATCTAAGGTCCAACCTTGAGCTTTTGATAGTTTGCTTGAGCATCAATCCTAAGGTGGATTATTCTTGATTTTAGCGCTCCGCTTTGTTTCAAGGAAAACATTTTTTTCGTATTTTACGGCGTTGGGTTGAAGAAAAATAAAGTTGATTTGAGAAAATCGTACCCTCTTTGCATGTACGATTTTTGTTTGTTTTGATTTCAGGTTTTTTTTTTGTTTGGTTTGAGTTTGATTTTTCTGAATTTGGAGTTTATTTGGGTTAGTAATAAATTGGTGTATTGTAACAGACCCAGTTTCCTCCACCGTTGTTATTTGTTGAGTTGAGTGCAGGTGAAGGATGCACCCATTGCCATTCTAAGAAGGGAGGGAGAGAGAGAGAGAGAGTTTGAGACAAAGTTGGGAGAGACCCGAACAAGTTACACATATTGGGAAAGTGTGAGTCACCATATTGTTTAGATGATCGAAAATTCTTGCTTTATATTTCAAATTGAAATTCTTCAATGTGTAATGATTATCACCGTCATTCCCAACTATCTCAAATTTATCATATATCAACTACTATTTTGGTTGAATGGTGCATTATCATTGTTCAACATTATTTTCTCTGTTATATTTTTTATCTTGCACATTAGAGGTTGACTTTACACTCCACAGGTTTTTACGAGCTTTGAGAAGGTGAAAGGAACTTCAAATAACAAAAAGAAAAGATGCTCAAGAAACAAAACAACTCTTTGACCGGTATTGAAGATGCCATGAAGCTGATGGAGAACGGTGATTACAGTTAAGTGACTTAGTTGTTTGTCATGTGCTAAAATGGCACATGCTATTTTAGCACATTATCTTATTTGGGTCAAACTGCATGACATGATTTGATTTGAATATAGGCATTCATGAAATGAGGTGTTGGCTGCCAAGTTCCTTATTTAGTGTGACAAGGAAGTTTTGCTTTCTTTCAGCTTTGTTCAAATATTTCCATTCTAAGCCTTCGGATATATGAATTTGATCCTTGGTTCAACTTTTGTTTTGCAGATGTATATGATGAAAAGCAGGAGGTGTTTCAGCGTGAGACAGGTTAGTATATTGGGCTCTTCTCCAACTGTTTTTTTGCTTTTCTCTTATCCCCACACCCCAATTTGCTTCTTTCCTCCCTCAGGTAAATTCCCCTCTGTGTGTGTGGATATATCTATGCATGCATTTTCTTTTGCATCCATGTTGTTAGAATGAAGATAAGCGTTGTCCGTTCTAAAAAATCTAGGTGGTTATTTATGGGACTCAACATTTTTGAATTCTCCATTGCATGTGAGGCATGTGTGCATTTAGAATTGAATCCAACTAAAGGCATGTGTGCTTTTTCATTGGATTCATTTGAATCCAACTAAAGTCAGTCAATTGAATCCAACTAAAGCTTTTTTTGAGATTGTAAGTCAGTAGTAGAATATGTGATTCAAGAATGCACGTGAGTTCTAGCTAGCTCGCACAATTTTATTAGATCACACAGGCACAGAGGAACTACTTCAGTGTGTTTTTGGTTGCCTTCCCTTTTGATGGAATTTATTACTATGGGCATGCTAATATGCTAAACATGTGTGCATTGGCCTGGGAAATATCCAGTGCCCCTAGATTCCCTAGATCTTATCTCTTTTACATTTCACCAAGGAGATGATCTTTGTGAGTTGATACTACTGAATCTCTTCCCAACAAAGTGCAAAAACAAATCTCAATGTGGAGCAGGTCTTCTTTTCTATTGCTCGAGACATAAGACAAATACTTGCAGAGAGTGACTCCAAAGTAGAGGTACATGTACACGTTAGTGAATTTTCTTGAGGGTTTATAGACAGTGGTGGATCTAACATGTGTCCCTTCAATGACTCGAAAATTATGTTAATCGTATAATTTTTGAAATGTCTTTCAATATGCCCCTCCTAAATATGATGTACATGCCCCTATTTTTTTTTTTTTTGGTAGCCTATTTGTTTTTTTTCTTTTTTTCAATAAAATCCCATAGCTTACCTTCAATGTTTATTTTGCTATAAAATCTATATTCACCTTAGATTGACTGAAATGATGAGTTTTGTTTTTAGTTTTTTGAGTCAATGTTGTGAAAAGTATTTTTGTTTGAATATATCTTGACTAAATTAAACCGAATCAATCAGAATCGACCCCTTGCCTTAGTTTTACCTCACCTCCCTCTGCAAAAAATTCTCCTCAACTGTTTATAGATGTATATGATTTTTTAATTTTCTTTTAATGATCCTTACCTCACCCCCCTCATGTTTGTTGCTTTAATTTTCTATAAATCACCCTCCTCAAATGAACCCAATGAAAAAGCTTCCTTGATCACCCATTGATAAGAAAAGAATGGATTTATACCAATGGATTTATATTGGATTTATCTATCTAATAATCATTTCTTTTCTACCAATGGATTTATATTTGAATATATGTGTGAGTCTATAAAGTTTGATCAAACTGAGTTTTCTCAATTGCGTAGTTGTAAAAATTATAATTATAATTTGATCCTAACATTATTTATACCGTGCCTTCAGGCACGGGCATACGCTAGTATATATATGTTAGAGGAGAGAGAGAGAGAGAGAGAGAGAGAGAGGAGCAACAATCGGAGAGAGGAGCAACACCGGCCTCAACAACCGAAACCCACCAACAGAAAGAGAGAGAGAAAGAAAGAAAGAAAAAAGAAGAAGAAAAGAAGAAAAAAAAAAAAAAAACCCTCCAAAACGGCATCATTTTGGAGGGCGACAGGAAAGGGCTACAGGGGAGTGCGACGAAGGATCCAAATTCCTATAGATTCATGTGTTTTTCTTACCATTGAACGTATAATTCGCATGTGAAACCTTTGTATAAACTTGTTTATGAACCATGTAAAGATGGAAGGATTATTATCATTATTTAGTGAATGTTCTTTGATGTAGTTGAATTATATTGGTTTATTTTCGGGGCGTTACAGCATAAATGATAAAAAAAACACATACATATATTATTAAATACACATAACATATATATACATCCAACAACATTTACATTTACAAATTTACAAATCTTGACTTCTCAAAAACTTTTCAAATGATGCAACCAAGGGCCTCGGCTCGGATGACATTTTCAAAAGCTTCACAAAGGTTGACAAAAGCAAAAGGGTAAATTATGCAAATAGTCCTTGTTGTTTACACGATGTGTCAATTTGGTCCCTGTAGTTCAATTTTCTCGATTTTGTCACTTAATTTAACAGATTGTGTCATTTTAGTCCAATAAATAATGGTTGTTAAGTTAATTTAATGAAAGGTCAAACAATGTGTCAATTTAGTCTCTATACTTTACATGATGTGTCAATTTGGTCCCTGTAGTTTCAATTTTCTCAATTTTGACAGGGACTAAATTGACACATTGTGGAAAATATAGGGACCAAATTGACACATTGTTTGACTTTCCGTTAAATTAACTTAACAACCGTTATTTATTGGACTAAAATGACACAATCTGTTAAATTAAGGGGTAAAATCGAGCAAATTGAAACTACATGAACCAAATTAACACATCGTATAAACTACAGGGACTATTTGCATAATTTTTCCAAAGCAAAACTCTAAACTTGAACCTCTTACTGAATACCTACATACATATAAAGGAAGGGGGTGAACTAAAACCCAATGAGTAACATCAATGTAAAGGAGTTAATGAATGAGTTCCAAATTTTTGAAAACATTCTTATCATATTCAAAATATCGTTCAAAGATATAGCATACATAAGTTTCATCAAACTTCTCAAAGTTAAGCAAATTATATGGTACATCCAATAGCATTAATCAAAATAAATAGAACAAATCAAAATAAATAGAACAAAACTTCATAGAACGACCTCTGGTCCAATAAATGGCAGAACGACCCTACGTGTAACGCCCCAGTTCCAATCCCAAACATGCATTTTACAATAAATATGAAATGGAAACCAAATAGATAATAAATGCCCTACAGGTTTACAAATTTATCCAAGAACATTCTTGGTTACACAAAATGGAGTTTCAACTCAACACAAATACAGCCCTGTGCTTACATTCAACAAATAACAATAAAACAAAAATGAAGCCTCAGCTCTGAGTCCTCCCAAATCAATGCCTTAGCGGAAGCATAGTACCTGTACCTGAAATGATTTTCCCTTATAGGGTGAGCCACAGCCTAGTAGAGATATACTCCACAACATATGAACAATGACAAGACTAAAGAGGAGTATGCTCATGCCATGCTCATGATAAAACAGTTTATCTCTCTTTTTGTAAAGCATGCAATGCTGTAATGCACAACAAATATAAAACCATTTCCATTTTAAACCATATCTGTTACATGAATACAGGCCTTATGAATCTCTAGGTGAGTGTCTGCAAGTAGGCCCTAATGCACTACCACTGTCATTTTTACCAACAAACTGGAAGGCTCGACACCTAACCGCGCGGTTCCACACCCTCTACCCAGATTCACCAAGTATTCATCTTTTCACAAACAGATACCTTTACAAACATTTCTAAAAAATAGATACATTTCCAATGAAATGAATGTAATGCAATGTCTAATACAACAAATGAGAAATGTGGTTCAATTTACCTAAGTCTCATGCATTTCTACAATAATCATGGCTATACTCCACCGATAGCCCAAAACAGATATTTCTAAATAGATATTTAAACAATTAAATTCCAAAAATTCTGATAAATACAATCTATTCCACATCTCATCAAATATGAACAACTACACTAGTTTTCATATCACAATCACGTCCGGTAACCTCTCAAGGTCCATTTCTAACCGTGTCGGTTTTATTCCAACAGATACATTAAGCAAAATAATATCATTATTGCCCAAGAAAATATCATTTTCTTTCCAAACTCATTCTCCAAGCATTATTCAACTATGACATCCTATTTTGATCAAAAACCCCCAAAATTAAACGTAATCCTTTGCTTTCTTTAAAAATGCTCTTTTAGTCACAAACCGGTAAAAATTTCAAAACCAATCGAGTCGAAGTCCGTTTTTGTTCAAATTTAAAACATAGCTCTTTCATAACCTTACAAACACACTCCAAGTTTACACTTTTGCAATTTGGGCATCAACTCTTTATTTTTCTCAAAATTTTCCTTTTAAGCAAATAAATCACAAATTTTCCAAAAATTCTAATTAAATTTTATACAACTCTAAACTCCATATAATTAAGTAAAGTTTCATAAAGAAATGTAGGAAAAATCCCTACCTCAAGCTAGAAGAGGAAACAAGCAAAAATCCCAATTTCCAACTTTGTTAGATTTCGATCTCCACCGGTCAAAACGTTGCTCTAACCAAGCTCTTCACTTTGATCTTAAGAACTATGGTCTAAAACCTTGGGTTCAAGATTGAGTTGAGTTTGATGCCACCTTCTTCCCCCACCTTCTTAACAAGCATTAGTAATCTCATTGAGGTTTCCTTTCATTGTTGCCACCATCGCTATTTTGTCATGCTTCATCGTCTCAAGGTAACATTCACGGTGCATTGCGTGCCCACATTTCATAACAGTAGTGTCTTTCAGTGAGTCAAAGAGATACTCATAACATATACGACAGTGGTGCCACATGGAGTTTTCCACACATAAGTGATTATCAAGCAGACCCAACGCATAGCATGATCCACACTTGACTGTGAGAGGTCAGTACACTTTTGGGACATTGTACCGTTTCTTCAGTGCTCGTAGCATTGCTCTTTTCAATCGACCAATGCCATATTCCCAGACAAATTGAAAGAATCTCATTCATGTCATGAGCCATGTTTTTCAATGTAACCAATCCTTCTGTATCCTGTTTCGTTTTCCGCATTTCATACTCGTTCCTAAAATTGTTTGATTCCTCAGTTTGCTGAAAGTACTCGCTATCATATCTTTTATCTGAAGTAGTGTCAAATTTAATTTCTGTGCTTGAGGCTGAAGCTGCCCATCCACCTATTTGTTTAGCTCCATTTGTGGACCCATTGGGGATCGCTTCAATCCTCTCTTTCAGCGCAGAAACTAAATCAGTTCGAGCCTCAAGTTCCTCTTTTGAAAGCCCTTTGACCTTTTTAAGAGCAAGTCGTTGCAATTTGGGGAGTTCCTGGATCAATCGAGCCTTGGTTCGTCGAATCTCGGTGTTGATGGCCACAGCCGTTGCCCCGTTTTTCTCTGCTGGTACAGATTCCAATTTCTAGAGGGCTTGATCGAGGTTGGAGTCGAAGACAGAGTAGAGACGAGCGAAAGCATCGTCGCCAGAGACGTTGACCTCCTTCTGCTTGTCGATGTCGTACTTTTCGTATTTCTTGCATATTGCTTCCACTCGAGTTATCAGGTCGATCACACTCATCTTCTCTCTCTCTCTCTCTCTAGAACTGTATATAGAACATATGTATGTATGAATCCGGATCCTCAGTAGCGTTACCCTGTAGCACTCCCCTGTCGCCCCCAAAACGACGTCGTTTTGGAGGCGAATTTTCAAAAAAAAAAACGCAGAAGAGGGAGGGAGGGAGGGAAGAGAAGGAGAGGAAGAGGAAGGGAGGAGGGAGGAAGGTGGAAGGAGGGAGGAGGAGGCTGCGAGCTTGCCGTCCTCGTCCCTTGCCGTCGTCGCCGCCATCGCTGCCGCCGTTGCAGCCATGGCAGGCCGTCGCAGCCGTGGTCGCAGCCATGGTAGGTCGTCACAGCAGCTCCACCTCTCCGCCTCCTCCTCCTCCTCATCCCCCAATATTTATGGCCCCCTCCAGTTCAGTCCGGCCGGCCCTTCCCTTCCCTTCCTCCTCCTCCCTCCTCCCTCTCCTTCTCCTTCCTCCCTCCCTCCCTCTTCTGCGTTTTTTTTTTTTGAAAATCCACCCCCAAAACGACGTCGTTTTGGGGGTGACAGGGAAGTGCTACAGGGTAACACTACCGAGGATCCGGATTCATGTATGTATAACTATGGCTTTTCTGTTGACAGGCTCTAGCTCTGTGTTTCTCTTTCTCCCATGATTTTACCAAAAACATTTCAAGGAGGGCCCTTCATAACTCATCCTGTCTCTACCCAAAAAAAGAAAAAAAAACCACATTAATTATTCTCCACCACCCAAACGGCCTTCACCCAAAAACATAATCATCCTATCCTCCATCTCCCATTTTTTTTATAATATATATATATATTTGATTTTGGGTCATCACACTACGTCCAATATATAATAGTTGTAACAAAACAAACTCTGGTCCAACATATGACAGATATGATAGAACAATCTTAGATCCAACATATAACATCATAGATAATTTATTAGAGGATGCCACAATAAATAAACAAAAAGGAAAGCTCATTCATTCTTAGCAAAACATAATTTTTGTAAAACTTATCATAAGCATTTCGGAATTTCATAGCATATCTTATCATGTCAAAAAATACTTGTATCTGAACGCTTATCATATTAGAACATTTCATAAATAATATACATATTACATAAAACATCTCATATTATAGTATTTTCAAAACCATTTATACAAAAATATTTTTACAAAAACATTACTCACAGTGAGTCTGATTTCGGTTAGTCTTCTTATATGACCAACCTGCATAATACACATAATTAAATTTTTTTAAAAAAAACACTTAATTAACTTTAGTTTCCTTCATTCAATCAGTTTAATTAGAGTCGATTTCTAAGTATATTTTGTTTTCTGATTAGTCTTAATATATGCGTAGGGGTGTTCGGAAGGTCAAAAGAAGATCAAAACAGACACTCCCTATGTTCTGCACATGCGGGAGTCCCAGCTGCACATGCGGTTATTTCAGAAAGTGTGACTGTGCTATTCAAAAGTTCATCAAGGATCAAAGCTTCACATGCACAAATTCTTACCAAACATCATGCAAAACCCTTCTTAAATTATGCAATTTCATAAAGAAATATAAAGACATGATCAATTTCCAAATCATTTTCCTTAAAACCTCTTTAACTGCATGATTGAAGCTAAAAATCCCATGCATGAAATATTTGCAAAACTTTTTCTGTTTTTCTTTACAATCTGAAATTAAAGCCATAAAACTCTTAGAAAAGCATTTGCATGTCAAAATATTTGTCAAAATCAAACCAATTCTTGATTGTCAATCTCAAACCATAATTTACTCCTTAACTTGTCCATATTTAGATTTAATTAATTTTCTTCATATCAAACCCAATTTCAAACCATTTACATCAAAACTCCTTTAATTTGTCAAAATTAGAATCAAACTTTATGAGCTCATGATTTTCAAAACCTTGTTCTTGTTTCTTCAAAACACGAAATCGATTCTTAGAAATCTATGATGTATGTACAATTAGAGTATTAAAACTTGTAGAATTTGTTCATACTTGTAAAAATGAAACTCAAATTCATGCAAGACATTGAAAATCAAATCCAAAATAATTAATTTTCAAATTTATTTCCTTAACCATGAACCTAGATCAACTTTTTCATCTTTTTGCCAATTCCTTTTTAATTTCATGAAATTAAACCCAATTACTTCTTAATTTCAGCTTTTAGGTGACTTGTCTACAAGATTCAAGCTTCAATTTCTTGACAATTTCTTCACTTCTCCTAGCTTACTTAGCTTTTCGTCAAGATTTTCAGCAAATGTGTTCTAAAGAATTGAACTCACTCTCTCTCTAGTTTTCTCCAGCAAAACAATTAAAATGAATAAGCCCAGCGCTCTTAATTAAACTCTCATAAAACTCTACACATTAAACTGATTCAATTCAGTTAAGCTCGTCACTTATTTCTTAAATCATATCGATTTTCAATTTTTAATTCAATTCATAATCCCCCACTAAACAAATCACTATACACATTTTACAAGTAACATATGAATTATAATAAATTAATCATGTCCAACTCCATTCAATTAGAATTAATTCTTAATTTCCCTTTCTAAATTAAAAATTCTTCCCGTCATATTAGTGCTATTAAGCTTCTCAATTAATATTTCTAAGATATATAAACATTTCAATTTTAAGTTTTAAATTATTTCATAACTTAATTTTAATCCATTAACATTTATTCAAAGATTGTTCTTAAAATTGATCTAATTTCGCAAGTCTCATAATTTTTGACATATATATATATATATATTCCCAATCAATTGGATTCATTTCCATTTAATTTCCTTTCATTAGGTCGCATTATATTCCTTAAATAATATAAGGTAATCAAATTCAATTAAATATTTTTATCCATGTTAATGATTATTTTGTTTCCAACTCATTAATCATATTCTTTTCCAAGTATCAATTTAATCATTCCATACAGTCAAATAGGCTTATTTTGATTCGAGGCATTTAAAGGCAATCAATATTAATTATTGTAATTGGCATTATTCTGAGTGTTATAATCTTTCCTCATTTTAAAATTTCATCCTCGAAATTGATTTATGGTACTGTTCTTTTTGTTTCCATTGCGCACTCTAATATAATTATATCCTGCTACTCTTTTTGGGTCTTGAGCTTGATCTTCGCCTTACATCTCAAACTTCCTTCTTTTTAATTTTTCTTTCTTAGTCTTTGGTTGGATCTTTGCTTTCAATTTCAAATATTTCACAATGTCTAATTCCTTTGTCCTAATTACAATTTTACGAACTAGTATACTTTTGTTAAATCAAAATTTTCTATTTTGACAATCTTTCTTATACCGAATGATTGTTGAAACTAATTCATACTTTCATCATCACGCTTCCCTCCTTTTAGTTGTTGATGTCTATGTTGGCTTTTTAGCTTTTCGAAGGGTATTTTTGTAAATGCGAGCGTGCCAGCAAGGATCAATCAGTCCTTACAGAAATTATAATTGCCAACCAATTATCAGACGATTGTGTTTTAGTTCTTTCAGCCTCAATGAAGAGGACTTTTACTGGTGGCTTGACTTAGGAGAAATTAAGAGAAATAACAGTTAATATGAAGAACAATGAAAGTATTTCATTAAAATGAACACTTACAATGATCCAAACTCAGCCTCGAAGAGGTTTACAATGACGATCTACTTGAAACTACTCTTATGAATCGAAGTGCAGAACAAGTATTTAAAGTGCAAGAAAGGTAAAGACTGGAAATGTAAAAACTGAAAAATAAAATATGTAAAGTAAGACTGGTTTGTATGATCTGAGTCCGGTGCTTTTTTTTGGAGACTTCCTTCCTATTTATACTCCTTAAGGATGACCATCGAATTGCACTTCAAACCGTCGAACTGCTCCTCCATGATTGCTGATCATGCTACCTTAGAAGTAGTTCCACTACGCCTTTTCTTGCAGTTGAACTTCCCTCTTGTATTTGAATTTGAATATGAGCAACCGTTGAAGCCACGTCATCTTGTATCTCTTTACTGATCCTGTGCTACTCAGATCACGTGAGAACCAATTTTTACTGCCACGTGTACGATCAGGATCGAAGACTTGAGTGGTCTCCCCATACTACCCTTGCTTTGCCACGTGTCGAACTGTAATTGGCTTTTACAAAATATGTAGCCAACATTACCCCCCGCACTAATATACCCAATACTTGGTGATATTAGTGGATCACAGCTTTTCCCGCGCTTTTGGAACGTGCATAGAGTCTATCTTCTGGAAACACAACCGTCATCTCTTTGGTGATAATTTGCATTAACTCTTTTTCAATTTGTTGAACGTCCCAATACCTTAGCATTCGAACAGACTATGGCTAAATCAATTTCCCTTTCTATTGATCAAGCACACGAAGAGCCATTGAGTAATGATGTTTCCCCTCGAAAGAACCTCAACGCATTCATTAGCTACCTTTACCCGCCTTTCTATATTCAGGTCATGGAAGCCTTTGCAAATTACCAACCTTTGGACTACGAACACATTGTCCTTAATCCTTCGATTCAACAAGTTGCAGACACAGATACAAGAAGTTCTTCCTCTGACTCCCCCTTGTACCTTGAACGAACTGCTCTCAAACCTTTGATTTGGCAAGTTGCAAATATGGACTTAGGAAACTCTTCTTCACAAAATTCTGCATGGGATGAAGCTATAACTTCTTCGTCTTCTGGGGGTTCTGGCTGGACAAGCTGGTCAACACCTGAGACTTATGATTTGAGGGAACGAATCAACCATCATTTTGTTGAGTTTACTGACCCTTTGGAGTTTTCTCCCTATGCTCGAAGTTCAGTGGTCTACCCTTACGTACCCATTGACCTTCGACGTAGTTTGGAGGAGAACCTTCTTGTGGCATGGTATACATCCTCCATGCCTACCAAGACAGTGCTTGTTGCCCAACGCTCAGAAGAAGCTCAAGGGTACCACCCATCCTTCTTAGCCAAGAAGGCAAAGATTTGCTCTTCTGACTGGCTTGACTACATTAATGCCTTTGTTCCTTCCGTTCCCATGCCATCTCCCATAATTGAAGCATCCACACCTTCTTCTCCACCCTCTGAAACAGAAACATCTGCTTTTTCTTCTTTACCAACTCTTTCCTGGACAGAAAAACTGAGGCTTGCCCTCCCCATGAACGAAGTCATTCCACCTTACAAACCTCCATCAATCCCTACTCCAGCTGAGTGGAAAGAAGCTCAACTTCTGCTTGCAGCTTTTTCTCACTTGCCCTTCAATGTTCTTGAGGACGAAGTCCCTTCCAAGAACTTTCAATGGGCTTGTGATATTTTGACTAGGGGCCATATTTTTAACCCCATTGCCCAGGCAGAACTTCATATGTTCCTTGACCAACTCCCAATGCTCCTCTACTGGCATCGAAATTCCAAGGTTACTACACAATCTTTGGACAAACTTTCGTCTCTCCGAATTCAAGCCCAATACGAAGCAGAGAACTTCATCGAAGAATTCGATGATTTCAAGAATAAAGATTCTGCGTATTGGGATGATTTGGTCCTAGATGAAGTGGAACAACGATTGAGAGAGGAAGCATTCGAAATAAAGGCTGAAGAGCTCTACTATGAAGTGAGAGCACACCAACTTATGCAGCCAATATTAGAAGAAATAGAAGATATAATAAAGAAAGAATAGAAATTTATTGATCACTGTTGGATCAAATTTCATGATCTTGTCATTTACTCTATTCCTTACTTTTATGAGCTTGAGTTCATACCCAGATAGGGTCATTTGATGTAATTGCTTTGGCTTCAAATATAAATATAATCATCCATTTGGCATTATTTGACCTTGTTCCCATTTGCCTTTGAAAGCCAATTTAGAGCTTCAAACTGAACAAACTCATTCTTCGAATCTAGATTCAATTTTAATGAAACATTAACAAGAACCAACATGTCTCTTTCCAATGTATGGAGTAAAGTTGACAATCCTGGCTGATATCATCTAGAATTAGTGCTTCAAATTTAACAACCTTACCCTTCAAAACTAACTATAACCAATATATGGTCGTGGTTGATATAGTCAATCAATTTTAAATTGACCAATTTTGCTTCAAAGAGCAATCCATGCTATTTTGGTTTAAAAGACAATCTCCTTTTATTAAAACCAACGATTGGTTTTGATGTCTCGAATAGTAATTCTCATCCTTAAAGAATCCTAAGTTTTGCTTCGAAGGCCATTTTTCATTAATAACCCTGAAACAGGTCTTTAAACCCTTTGAAGTGCATCAATACTCGAGCATTCTAACATCTTTAAGCATGTAATATGCTTCGAAGCCGACTTCTGTATTTCGAAGCTATTATTGTTTGATCTTTTGGCGCCAAAACCTGGTTTCGAAGCCAAACATCTTGCTTCGAAGCTGACATCATCATCCGGAATGCGCTCTTCCCTCCAAAAACTATCAATATTGGAAGAGACTCCTCGTATTCGTACTTTTAGTACTTAACGACTTATGCAATATATTTTTCAGACACAAAAGCTTTTAAAACCATCTTGCTTCGTGTTCTGAAATCACTTGCTCTTTTAACGCACAAAACCCTCATCAGTCTTCCACTTCTCTTCACTCCCTTCTTTGCTTTCCAAAAAAACGTACTATCAATGGCTTCTTCTTCACCAGAAGTGCCAGTCATAGAGCGTGTGAGCTCATCTGTAGCCTTGAAAAGGCTCATTGACGCAGAATGTGAGAAGTACAAGGCTGGGAAGAAAAGTGCCATCGACGGGCGTATCTTTGTCCCTTGTCATCATGAGCAGCAAGACTACGTGCTCGGGCCAATATTCAAGGAGATCCCTACTGAGCTCCCAGCTCTATATCCTCGTCTGGAGAACCAATGTCTCCTTTATGAAAGTGGTCTCGATTGGAGGAACTAGAGAATCAATCGCCCTCACCGATGTTGGCCCACAATGAGACCGGAGTGGCAAGAATGGTACGACCGGGTCATCCCTGCTAGGACACTGGACCTTCAAGAGCTCTGCCTTCTCGATGCTCTCCAACTATCTAGGGTAACTATCTCGGAGGACCCTTTCTTAGTCCCTGCTGCTTTATGTTTTTGGAACCCTATCTTCAATTTCTTTCAATTTAGATGTGGAATGATGGCCTCTACTGTTCTTGACATTTGCCATCTACTAGGAGCATCCCCTATTGGTACCCTCATTACACCAGATTTCCCTGACTTAGCAGTCTCTTTCTCCCTCCCCTCTCTTAACTTATCTTACAGTGATTTTGTTAAAGCTGAGAATAAAAAAGAGGCCCAGTAACTGATAGGGAATTCTTTTCCTTCTTGTTATATTGGCTTTGCAAATTCCTCTTCTACACCTCCTCTCAAAGAATCATGCTTGAATTTGCTCCTCTTGCCAAAGCCTTTGTTTTGCAAAAAAGGGTAGCCTTAGCCCCATATATTCTAGGCCATGTATACAGAGTTTGTTCCCTCTTTTGTGAGAAGCCCTTAGATGCTAATCAAGGGGGGCCATTCTAGATCCTTTAGCTTTGGCTTTTCGCCTATTTTACTGAATTACAATCCAAATGCCTTAAATTTTCTGGGCTACACTCTCTTACCCATGGCATAAGACTGGCCAATGCTTCCCTCTATCCTTCTATTTTTGCCTTTTATTTCTCTTTCTTCCATTGACTACCAGCTGCCCTTACTATTCACCGTTTCCGTCCCTTCGAAACCAACATAAGTCCAACTTGGTTGAGTCACTTCCTAAGTGACAGGCTCTGTGCTTCGCCTATTCACAAGGATATATGGGCTTCTCTTCTGCTTCCTAGAGAGCTGTTTATCGGGACCACAAACCCCAGAGCTTATAAATGTATAGCTGAGCCTTATTGTCCTGCTCAATTTGCTAGACAATTTGGCTTCACACAAGGGGTCCCAATACCTCTCTCCAGCAACACCAATCTGAGCCTTACCATGAGAGATTTGAAGGTTAGGAAGTCGAGGCTGGAAGAGGCAACCTTCAAATTCATAGATGACTTGGCCAATTTTGAGTACACCCCTTTCATTCCTGAAGGTACCGTATTGAAGAGATACCAAAATTGGTGGGTAAGCAATATGGAAATCTATTTAGCCATTTCACCTCAAAACCTACTGGAGATGTTAGATGTGCCCAAGCCCAAGGGAGCTGAAACTGTCACTTCCTCCACTGTGCCTCCTACAATCCAGTCCATTCCTGCTACCTCAACTCCTCCTAAAGCCACTCGGGCTGTTTCGAAGAAAGGTATATGCCTTTGTTTTCTCTCCTTCGACTTCCTATATGATGCTGATTGTCTTATTCTTATTTTGTTTCTATTTATATATATATTTTTTTTTTGTGTGAAGGTGGTCAGCAGCAAAAGAAGAGAAGACTACTTGATCCTGAACAGAAAACAACTGAGGTGCAAGAAGAAGAAGAAGAAGAAGAAGAAGAAGAAGAAGAAGGAGAAGGAGAAGTAGAAGTAGACCAAGAGCACGAGTCACCCTTGACAAAAAGGAAAAAAGTGATTGATTTGTTTCAAGAGGAGATAACCGCTAGGGAGGTAGAGAAGGAGTTTATTTTTAGGAAATCCGAATCTCAGTTTGCAGAAGTTGAGAGGACATCTGAGGAACAGACAATGCCAATTTAAAGAAAGAGGAGAAGAAAGATTACTGTCTCTCCTTTTAACTTTGCTAAGGACTCTGATTTCGAGACAATCGCCCAAGCAATAGAAAAGAGAAGAAAAGTGACTGCTTCAACTACTGTCTTGGTTGAAGATCCCATTCATGAGGTAGCTGCCAAGGCCGTAGACCAAGAACATTCCAAGGCCATAATTGTCTTCGAGAGGGCTGAGAGGAGATGGCAGCAACAAATTTTAAGAGAGGAAGCTGCTGCTGCCGATGCGTTACAAAGAGAAATGACAAGAAGGCAACAGACTGCCAAACATTCCTCTCTTCGCAGCTCTCCCATCAGTGCCAGTGCTTCTAGAACAAGTAATTTCTTTCATGCTTCCACTGTTTTGCCTTATCAAATTTTTACGCTAGAGCTTGAACTTACATCTCTTCTTTTTTGCAGCAGCAAACACTGAGGCTATACTTCCAATGAAGACTCCCTCAGTTTCAATCGAAGTTGATCAAATGCATAATGTGAAAGCCATTCAGATAATACTTCCACTTCCTAGGCCCATATTTCATATACCCCCTGTGAGCCCTAGCATCCCTGCATCTCTCCTTCTTGGCTTAGACCCATACCTCCCTTTCTTGACCTTTGACCTACTTCAGTCCAATTCTCCTTCGAGGCTTGCTCCTCCTTCTTTCACAGAAATTCCAACTGCTATTCCATCTCTAATGGCAGTTGACTCTTCTACAGAGGGTGCTGGTAGTTTTCCAACTCATAGTTCATCACCTTTGCCTACTTCTAGCCCCTCTTCACTTGATTCATTGGTGGCTAAGACCATAGAGGCTGCAAAAGATGCTTCATCCATTTCTCCTATCCCCATGCAGTCTTTTACGCCTTCCACCACAACTCTCTCTGCGCCCCTTATGTCTATGGATGAGGTAGATGTCTTCGAAGCAAGACTAGCCAGTCTTTTCGACATACCTTCTACCTCTCCAGCATTCAATGTTGAAGTTGAGCCACTAGTCTTGGCTGATTCTTTGTTGGAAATTCTCGAGAGTTCTTCTTCCAACAGTAAGCCTTCTGCACCTTCAATAGACCTGAACACAAGTCTGGAACTGCTGATTTCATTTTCGAGGATTCCCTTCGAGGCTTTACAGAGGCCTATAATCAGAAATGGATTCCTCCAGTGCTGCAGACTTGCTGAGCAGTCAGGCATGGATGTTTTAAGCCATTTATCTCAGGCAGCAGCTACTATCGATTTTTACATCAGCATTTGCCAGGCTGCCAAGGTTGCGGATGAGAAACTGGCCAGAGATCAGAGTTTCGTTTCCCAAGTGCATACCGAAGTATCAACTCTGAAAGAACAACACTCCTCTGCATCCCACTTTTGAGCCCAGCTGCTGGAGAGGAAAGCCCAACTAGAAGAGGAGTTAGCTGCAGTAAACCAGGCCTTGGTTCGAACTGACACTAAATTGCAAATCACCAACCAAGAACTGGCCGATCGAAAAGAAGACATGGCTACAGCTATTCAACTAGTTCCTTCACTTAGCAATAGGAAATCTATTGTACAAAAATAATTAAGACATTGTAATGAATTTTGGGCCAATTTGTGGCACAATGTACTTAATTCTTTACGAAAGAACAAATTTTATCTATCATTTGAGCAGTCTTGTGTTTTTGTCTTTAATATTTATTTTATTCCTTGTGTTTCCCAAATGGTTGGGAAATAAGGCATCAAATATCTGCCATTAATCTTTTTGGGATGTACCTATCCATTCAGATTTCTCAAATGGTATGCTCCAAAAGGCAGAACTCTATGAATTTGATATGGTCCTTCCCAGTTAGGTGACCATTTGCCAAATTTATGGCTTTTAATTCCTATTGGGAGTATTGTTTTCCATACCAAATCACCTTTATCAAAGCCAATGTGTTTGACTTTCTTATTATAATTCTTAGCTGCTTTCTTCTTTTGAAAAAGAATGCTATTATTTAATGCCAAAATTCTAGCCTCATCTACGCCTTCTAACTCCAAACACATACTTTGATGGTATTGCTCAGGATCTAACTGATCTTGGCATCTTACCCTCAAAAATTTAACATTAATTTCCACAGGTAAAACTGCATCATGCCCATATACTAAGGCATAAGGAGTGACGCCTGTGCTTGATCTTGGGGAGGTTCTGTAAGCCCATAAAACATCCAACAAAAGGTTATGCCAATCCCTGTGATTATCCTCCACAACCTTTTGTATTCCTTTTTTCAAGGACTTGTTGGATGATTCAGCTTGACCATTGGCTTGTGCATAATAAGGTGTGGAATTAACAAGGCTAATTCCAAATTCTGCCACAAAAGACTTCACCATTTTCCCATCGAACACAGTCCCATTATCCACAGTTATGGTTTGTGGGATGCCAAATCTATGGATCAAATCTTTAATGAACCCAATGACCTCTGTTTGGTCTACAGCCTTGTAGGGCTTGGCTTCGATCCACTTAGTGAAGTAATCAATAGCCACTAGAATGAAACAATGATGCTTCGAAGAGGGTGGGTGTATTTTTCCCATCATATCCATGGGCCGTCCTCTGAATGGCCAAGGCTTCACTACTGCATGTAGGTCAGTTATGGGCACATGTCTTATTGTGCCATGCTTTTGGCATGCCTGGCAACCCTTTGCATATTCTATGCAGTCTTTAAGGATAGTTGGCAATTAGTAGGAATGCCTTCGAAACATCCATCTCATCTTTACACCAGGCTGATGAGCACCACAGATGCCTTCATGAACCTCAACTATAGCTGTTAATGCTTTTTTTGGGCCTAAACATTCCAGCAACAAACCATCTCCCCCCCTTTTGTAGAGGGTGTTACCATATATCATGTATTGCATAGACTGCAATTTGGTTTTCCTGCTGGCCTTCGAAGATGGACCAGCTAAGTATTGCATTATTGGATGCCTCCAATCTTGTTCTTGTAAGTCATTATGATTGACTTCCAAGACCACATTCCTTTTATTCAAAGGTTGTATTAATCTTTGATATGTTGTTTGACTTATGTCCCTTTGGGTATCATCCCTTCTCTTGAAGTTCGAAGCTTTCTGAGCTACATCATTAGCTCTATTGTTCAAGAATCTTGGAACATGAGTTACATTTGCTATTTGAAACTGAGAAAGCAAATGTAATGCAACAACATAGTATGGAAAAATACTTATGCTTTGACACTTGAAAATCCCTTTTACTTGGTTAACCACCAATTCAGAGTCTCCAAATATGTCAACTGCATGTACTTGTAATCCAATAAGAATTTCTAGTCCCACTATTAAGGCTTCATATTCAGCTTGGTTATTGGAACAGGTGGCTTCATCCACTCTGAAACCATGTGTAGTTTCTACTCCTTGTGGAGATTTAATCACAACACCAATTCCAATTAAGCCGTTGGCTTTCGACCCATCGAACCACATCTGCCATGGCTCAACACTAGCCATACCAAGTTCCATTATCTCTTGGCTCTCTGTCTGAGATGGATGGTCTGCCAGAAAATTGGCTAAAACCTGCCCTTTTACTGCCCTTTGGGGGAAATACTCTAGATGAAATTCTGATAAGGCTAGTATCCACTTGCCAATTCTCCCCCTCAACATAGGCCTAGATAACATGTATTTAACCAAATCTGTGGTTGCAATTACCAAGACAGTTGTAGGTAAAAGATAATATCTTAATTTCATTGCAGCAAAATACAAAGCAAGACACAGCTTTTCAACAGCTGAATATTTACATTCACAAGAATTTAAAAACCTACTAAGGTAATAAATAGCTTGCTCCTTGCCTTCTTCATTGTCTTGGGCCAAAAAAGCTCCCAATGAATCTTCTGCTGCAGCTATGTACAACTTCAAGGGCTTGTTCCCCTTTGGTGGCATCAGCACTGGAGGGTTGGCCAAGTAGGCTTTGATACCTTCGAAAGCAATTTGATGCTCTGCTGTCCACACAAAATACTCTTCATCTTTCAGCCTTAACAAGGAAGAAAATACTTTAGTTTTCCCTACAGTGTTAGAAATGAACCTTCGAAGAAAGTTAACCTGCCCAAGGAACCTTTGTAATTCTTTCTTACTTGATGGAGGCCTGGCTTCAATGATGGCTTTAGCTTTATTCTGATTAATCTGTATTCATTTCTTGTGCACTACATAACCCAAGAAGTTTCCAGATGATACACCAAAAGCACGCTTAGAAGGATTAAGTTTCAACTTGAACTTCCTCATTCTTTCAAAAGCTGCTTCTAAGTGAAACAGATGCTCCTCCATGGACTGGGATTTCACCACAATGTCATCAATATAACACTCTAGATACCCTCCAATGAGATCATGAAAGATAGTGTTCATAGCCCTCTGATATGTAGCCCCAGCATTCTTCAGACCAAATGGCATTTTAACCCATTCGAATGTGCCAATATTCCCAAGACATCTGAATGCTGTCTTGTGGATATCCTCCTCTGCAATGCAGATTTGGTTGTAACCAGAGTGCCCATCCATCATTGATAAAATCTGATGCCCTGTCGAACTGTCTACCAGCAGATCCACTATAGGCATAGGGTACTCATCTTTAGGAGTTGCTAGATTTAAGTTTCTGAAATCGATACATACCCTCATTTTGCCATTCTTCTTAATTACAGGCACAATATTAGATAGCCATTCAACATACCTGGCTGTCCTAATAAAGCCTGCCTTGAGTAGTCTAAGAATTTCTTCTTTGACCTTCTGAATTACTTCTGGACTCATTCTTCTTGGTTTCTGCTTGTATAGCTTGAAATTAGGCTTCATAGGGAGCCTATGTTCCACTAATGACCTATCCAATCTTGGTAGTTCATTATAGGACTATGCAAAGCAATCTTTGTATTTCTTCAGAACAACCAACAACTGGTCTCTGTCCAGAATAATCAAGCAAGCACTTATATAGGTGGGCTGTTGTATAGAACCTTCCCCTAAATTTACTTCTTCTAAGGGGTCTTGTGTCTGAGAACTTATTGAAGCTTCTTCCTTGGTTTCTTTGACCTTCGAAGCAACCTTCTTGCTTTGTTCTGCTCCCAGGTTCTTTAGTTCAACATCTTTGCCCTCCTCCTCATAGACAAAATCTGTCCATAAGGCATCCTCCTCCTATATCTCCTGGACTTTTGTCTCAATGTCCAATGCACAGTATTTCCCAAGGGTCAAAATTCTAACCTGCTGCTGCTCCTGTTTACAGCCAATTATCATGGCTTCTCTTTCTTGCTCCTGTACTTTCTGGACTATAGCTTTTACATCCAATGTTGAGAATTTAATCAGAGCCAAAGACTTGGCTTCTTGTTCTTCATCTCTTTGCCTACAACCAGGCATCATTGTCATCTTTAACGACAATCTCTTCATCAGCACTCTCTTGGACTAAGTGCTTCAGGTGTGTCACTTCCTCATCAGCCGTCACTTGGTGAGCCATCACTTTCCTCGATATCTTGAGTGGTGTCACTCCTCAATATCTGACTTGGCCTCTGCAAAATCTGCACAGGCTATGAAGGGTTAAGGATCTGCATCGATCTCCTCTGTCTCTCCATTGCCCAAAGCCATCATGATTTTCTGATGCAAAGAGGAAGACACACATTTGTTAGTGTGGATCCAATCTCTCCCAAGTAAGGCATTGTATTTAGCATTACTGTCGATTACGAAGAATGCTGTCATGCAGTCCCTGGTCCCCACGCTCAAGTTAATGGGTAAAATCCCCTGAGCCATTTGTTTGTCTCCAGCAAAGCCAGCGATGGTTGTGCTGGTTGGGATCAACTTGAGATTCTTTTTCCCTAGTTTCTTCAAAGAAGATTTCGGTAGTAAGTTCACTGCTGCCCCATTATCTATTAGGACCCGATTTAATTGTATCCCATCAAAGAAAGCCTTGATATACAAAGGCTTGACATGTTGTGTCATAGAATTCGAAGGATATTCAAAAGGATATGAGAGGTTGATGCTCACCTCTTCCTTGCCCTCGCATTCAGTTTCCATCGGGGTAGCCATTTCAAACTCATCCTGTACCATACTCACTTGCGACTCCTCACTAGAGACTGGAATAGGATCCATGTCTTGGTCATCTTGGTCCTTCTCTTCAGCCTGGAACTCATGAGGCAGTATGTGTACCATATTGACTGATACCGGAGGAAATGAGCCAAATTGGATGGCTGGCTGTGCCTGTCTCCTTTCTTGGCTATCTTGATCAGTGACTTCAGCAGCATCCTCCATGCTGCACTCTGGCACTTCGTTGCTAACTGATTCTTTCGAAGGATCTTTCTCAACTGGTCCTTCAGCCAGAAATGTTTGCTCAGCCATGAAGGCTTCGAACATTTCTTCTTCTGCCATTTCCTTCTTTTGGCTTATGCCAATCTCTTCTTCCGTCTCGCTATCACTTTTCATCAGAGTCTTCTCCAACCCTGCTAAGCTAGCCTTCTCCCTAGCCTTTAGTTCAAAATGAACCTTGGCCAACTGTTCTCTGCTGCCAACCAATTTGTTCTGTGGACTTAGCTTTGGGGCATGGTCTGGCTTTGGATTCTTCTTTTCTTCTGTCTTTACCAGTGAAGAACTCGCTCCACTTTCTTTCAGATCTTCTTTGGTCTTGGGTGTACCTATTTGAATTTTCCTCCTTTGTGACCTTGAAATAACTGGGACCATATCTGGTTCCTTTGTCTTTGGGTGTTTAAGCAATACCCAATTGTTCGGAGCCACCAATGGAGGCTTGACCATCCTGCCTTGGTTTCCAACATCCCTTTGGGCAGGCACTTCCCTAGGCTTGTTCTGCATTACAAACCAATCTGGGACCCCAGGTACCCATGAACTTATTGACTCAGATGTTGAACTGCTTTTTTCAACCTTCGAAGCCATCTTCGAAGCTGGCTGTGAAGGTAAGTGTTTGGCTCTAACCTCATGTTTTGAGCCTGATTCAGACCTTCGATGCAGATAGCCACTTTCTGTCCTACGTGAGGTTGGTCTAGGGGGCCAATCCCTGGTTTTGATCCCATGAAATGAGCCTCTCTCCAATCTTCTTTTAGAATGACGGCTCTCCATTCTGTAATAGTTAGGTGGCCTGGATTCATTTAAGGGTCTCTTGCCTTTAGCATGCATTCTGTCCATTGCAGGCTCAACCACTGGTGGTCGCTGCCTATCACTAGCCGGATACGGCCTTTTGTTGTAAGCATCGGTTGATTTAGGACGTCTCTGAACATCCCTGTAGTATTGCTTCCCATCAATTGGAAGCCCCTTCAACCATTTATAACTCAGTCTGCACCTGGGACACATCCTCTGCATTACAGCTGCTTCCAAGGAATCATCATCCAGTGCTTTTTCATCAGAGTGTTCCTTCTGGCGTGAGAAACCTTGTCCAATGGCTGGTGGGTTTCCAGTGTCCTTCTTGGTAGTTGTCTGGTTGGCAATATGCATCTGCACATTGACCTCTTCCAACTCTTGCAGAGATAGATTCTGGAAGTTTGGTACAACCACATTAGCTGTGCTCTCTCCAACTTCTGGAAACGGGTTGCTGTCAATCCCCATGACCTTTTTTGTTTTGGCTAGAAATTTCAAACTCCCTTTTCGAATTTGTTCTTGGATCCTATCTCGAAAAACAATGCAGTTTTTAGTCGAGTGAGACCAAGAGTTATGCCATTTACAATATACTTTTCCTTTAAGTTCATCTGGAGATGGCAGTTTTACTCCTTTAGGTAACTTAAGGAAGTTGGCCGCAAGCAAATGATCAAAGATGTCATCTGCTTTTGTTAAATCGAAAGAGTATTTTCTGTGAAAGTCTTTCTTTTTAAACTGCTGGTCACTTGTTGTATCCTTATGAATTAATGCTTCATAGATTACAGGTTCTTTACCCACAATCTCCGCTGCATCGATCTCATAATTAGGATCTCTATAATATGTCTTGTATGACGCATTATTTCGATCTTGTTCCTCCTCTAGTAATGCTTTGTATCTAGACACCTTATAGGTCAGTTCCACCAAATCTCTGAATTCAGTTGAGTCAAACTTCTTTTGAAGCCTGAACTCGAGGCCATTTTGAGCCAATCTTACAAATTCTGATTCTGGCAGGATGACTCTACATTTATTTCGTGCCCTTTTAAATCTGGCAACAAACCGAGTAGCCTTTTCTTCAGGCCTTTGACTCAATCTAGCCAAGTCTGCCATAGAAACCTCTGGCTCCGATTGGAAGAATTGGGCATGAAATGCCTCTTCCATTTGTTGCCAATTTTGAATGGAGCCAGGTGTAAGGTTGATATACCATACAAACGCTCCTCCAGTTAGAGAATTTGGGAATAATCTTAGTTTCATAAAGTCATGATTAGTAAATTCACCGCATTGAGCAGCAAACCTAGCAATATGCTCTATTGTTGACTGATTTCCAATCCCATAGAAAAGGGTAAAATCTGGTATCCTGAACCCCCTTGGGTATTCATGTACCCTATCCACCCATTTTGGGTATGGTTTTCTGTATACAGGAGTCTGGACCCCCCGAGCCATCGGTCCACACATCTCCCTAACAATATCAGCAATTTAGTCCCTAGGGACCATATTTTGTGCCTGTTGAATCACTACTGGAGGGATAAACATAGGATTTGGTGGACAAACTTGTGCTTGCGGTCCTCTTGGTCCATAAGGTGGTACATTTGGGACTGGTTGCCCCTGTGGTGCAGGTTACTGTTGGGGGTGTGGGTAACCCCTTTGAGCCTTTGTCTCTGAAAGGACTGCGAAAGGTCTTTGAGGCAGTGTTGTGTCCCTTCCATTTGCAGGCCAACCTTCCAACCCCCCGGGTATAAATTCGAATAAGGGATTATTATACCCCCTAGTGCCAGGTATGGCTTCGAACATGGGATTTGTAGCCATTCTTACGCCAGTTTCTTGTACTTGGCCAGATCCACCAACTTGTGTGGTTTCATTGTTAAGTACTGAGGCATTTTGGCCTGCTATAGGCCTCGAAATGGGTTCGTACCAAGACTGAGGTGATGGTCTTTCATAGTTTTGGTTACTAGTTTGACCATTAGAATGTCCATTAACTTGCATAGGCTGTTTGTCTCTAGCCAATCTTTGCTAAGGGACATTTAAAACTTCCTCTGTGTGTCTTGTGTTTGTTGGTTTGTGGTTATTCATTCGATCCAAAAATGATGTTGCCCACCTTTCCATTGTGTTCATTAATTGTTGTCCCATAGCATCTACTAAGCCATCCCATGGATTGGTTGGCTGAATAGATGGAACAGTGGATGGTCCAATTCCTTGGTTTCGTCCAATATTATGAACATATGGTTCTTGTTCCGAAGTACTGGTCTGTTCGACCATAGGTTTGGATAACATGGGAGTTTCCACAGGATGTGTTACCACATTATCCTCTGGATTAGGTATTTCTACCTCTCCTTCTATGCCTTCTTCCAAGAGTTCATTTTCTTCCTGTCGTCTTTGTCTAGCCATTTTAACAGGTCCCACTGGGCGTGCCAAAAATATATGTTGGCTTTTTGGCTTTTCGAAGGGTATTTTTGTAAATGCGAGCGTTCCAGCAAGGATCAATCAGTCCTTACAGAAATTATAATTGCCAACCAATTATCAGACGATTGTGTTTTAGTTCTTTCAGCCTCAATGAAGAGACTTTTACTGGTGGCTTGATTTAGGAGAAATTAAGAGAAATAACAGTTAATATGAAGAACAATGGAAGTATTTCATTAAAATGAACACTTACAATGATCCAAACTCACTCAAGAGGTTTCTGATTTATCTACTTGAAATTACTCCTATGAATCGAAGTGCAGAACAGGTATTTAAAGTGCAAGAAAGGTAAAGATTGGAAATGTAAAAACTGGAAAATAAAATATGTAAAGTAAAACTGGTTTGTATGATCTGAGTCCGGTGCTTTTTTCTGGGGACTTCCTTGCTATTTATACTCCTCAAGGATGACCATCGAATTGCACTTCAAACCGTCGAACTGCTCCTCCATGATTGCTGATCATGCTACCTTAGAAGTAGTTCCACTACGCCTTTTCTTGCAGTTGAACTTCCCTCTTGTATTTGAATTTGAATATGAGCAACCGTTGAAGCCACGTCATCTTGTATCTCTTTACTGATCTTGTGCTACTCAGATCACGTGAGAACCAATTTTTACTGCCACGTGTACGATCAGGATCGAAGACTTGAGTGGTCTCCCCATACTACCCTTGCTTTGCCACGTGTCGAACTGTAATTGGCTTTTACAAAATATGTAGCCAACAATGTCATTCTTAAATAATCCACATTGTCGTTTCTAATTCAACAAATTGATATTCAAATTCTTATACATACATGACTCTTTTCAATTATCAAATGACAAAAAAACTATTATTAAATTAGTCTTGAGGCTA
Source organism: Camellia lanceoleosa (assembly GCA_025200525.1). Taxonomy (NCBI): domain Eukaryota; kingdom Viridiplantae; phylum Streptophyta; class Magnoliopsida; order Ericales; family Theaceae; genus Camellia; species Camellia lanceoleosa. Next base: position 108,847,677 of record CM045768.1, on the reverse strand, counting down.
AACTCCTGTTTTGTATTTAGTCAATTAAGATTTCCACATTTCAAAAAGGGTGTGATACAAGTGTAATTCTACCAAAGTGGTGTACAACTCTTATCTTACACAAACATGTCCACAAAAGTACATGACGTAATCAGACTTAATAAACTTGACAAAACAGAAACAAAAGCAAAAGCCTCAATTATCATTCCGCATCTAATAATTGTTCATATACGAAAATTACCATGTCTTCCTTTTCTGAGAGGTCAAAGTATTTTTCTTCCAATGTTGACAATATGGTCTTAATAAATTAAATTGTTCTCATTCTAACATTAAATAGGCTTAGTTTCATTGGTTTAAATCTTAGTCATATAGTACCAATTCTAGCAATTTCGGGGTCACATTTCAGATGGCCAAGTAAATGGATCCTGAATTTATCAAAAATCGAATAAGACAAATACAAATAAAGACATATATATATTCAATTTCTAACTTAAGACTTCTTGCATGTACTTAACATGTTCCCATTGATCTCTTCATTAAGTACTAACCATTGATCTCTTTATTAAGTACTAACCTTTAAAGTGATTGAATAACTTGAGATATCCTTAAGTCTTTGGACAATTCTTCACTTGATGCCCTATTTCTCCACATGTAAAACATGCTCCAGTAAGCCAATGTCACAACCCCCTATGAGACTTGAAACACATTGAACATATTGGGGCAGACCTACTCCGTCTACAACCATGCTTAGAATTACTTGCCACTCTTACCACAAAATTCTTAGACGTACTCTTTGGTTCCTTCCTTGTCATCACACCTAACTTCGTCTTTTGATCTTGCAATTTATCATAGCATTGCTACATAGCTTCCATTACACCCTCAAGCACTTCTTCTATTTTATCTAATCATTCTGCCAAGGACTGAACTTCTTTTTCATTTTTACTTTTCACCATCCTTCCTAAAGACACAATAAAATGGTTACTGATATTTAGGCTAATATAGACTAACTTAGAATATAACATAAAACACATAACATATTCAATTAAACATAACACATACAATCATACAAGGACATTCGTAGGGTAACCTATTGAGGAAATATCATTTTCCCTCCCAAACTTTGATTAGTATCAATTTTACACCCGAACTTTTGAAATTTTGATCAATTTGGCCCATGTTGTCACATTTCGTCTACAATTGGATGGAATATGCTAACGTGGCACCAAAATTCATTTGGAATTTTATTTTACCCCACAAATATTTAAAAAAAAATAAATTTAAATATTTAATAAATAATTTTTTATCTCAATAATAAAAAAATAAAATTTTAAATAATATATCATCTGTAAAGAAAATAATAAAAAATATAAAAATTCTCATTTAGAATTATCTTGAGACTATGAAGCATGAATAATTTGACAAACATATTGTACCCGTACCAGGTACTTACCGACGTATGGTATTTCAGCATACGTACTAGGTACACAAAACATGTACTCAAAATTTTTCTTCTTAATTTTTGGCGTACCTAGACATATCTAGTATATACCCAAGCCGTGCCATACTTCACTCAAAACAATATTTTCTTCTATTACAAAGATAAAATTCTTTTTACTAGACTTCTTTTTCATTTTTAGTTTTGTGTTTAGCATGGTTTTAAAATTAAGCTATGATTTGTAAGTTATTTAATATAATGATATTTAATTTTGGTTTATCTTATACCTATACTTTTGACATTAAATGTCAATTGTATGTTGGATTTAACAAATTAAACCATTTAATCATTTTTTATATTATTCCAAATTAGAAACAAATATTTTTTTACAAATGTATTAAGTTATACTTGTACCTTACTTTTTTTTTAGATTTTACGGTGTCAACGTACCCGTATCATACCAATACAAGTACTCATACCCGTACCAGTGCTTCATAGGTCTGAAATTATCTTGAGTCGATCCTGGAGAAACTTATTGAGCTGAAAGTTTCTTAGCTACTTTATGTGTGTGTGCGTGCACAATTGTAACAAGTTTATTACCCAAATTAATTTCATTCGAATTGATCAACTAATAGTAATTTCAAAATTGAGTGGGAAAAAATTTCAAAATTCGATAAGCACCCGATACGGGTACGACATATTTGTCGAAGTACCCATGCTTTATAGTTTCAAGATAATTCTAAATGAGAATTTATATATATATATATTTGCAGAGTATATATTATTTAAATTTTAATTTTTTCATCATTGAGATATAAAAAAGAAAAGAAAAGAAAAAAAATTATTTATTAAAATTTTTTTTTATTTATTTATTTTGGGGGCAAATTGATTTTTAAGGTATAGTTTGGGGGGTAAAACGAAATTCCAAATGAATTTTGGTGCCACGTCAGCACATTCATTCCAATTGTAGACAGAATGTGACTACAAGGGCCAAATTGATCAAAATTTCAAAAGTTTTGGTGTAAAATTAATATTAATCGAAGCATGGCGGTCAAATTGAAAATTTTGTGAAAGTTTGGAGGGCAAAATGATATTTCCTCTAACCTATTCATTCCCATAGAATTTACTTAGAATTTCCGATTCGTAATTACGCTGGCCGAACATGATTTCAATCGAACTTTCAAGGTTAATCAAAAAAAGTATGAGACTCTAAGGTTCAACATTTCACACAATAGATTCCTTGCTAACACAATAGACCATCTTACATACCAAACAATTATATCACTATCACCATAATCTCATACACTTCATTTGATTATCAAATAATTCCTATAACACTTCGACTTTCTTCAACATTCCCAAAATCTGATATACATATAACCAACATAACTCCCATCAAAGATTCTAATTCCTTGCAATATCAAATTCCCACAATACTTCTCAACTCTTAAGTCTCAACACTAAACTTAGATTATATATAACACACTTAAGCACAAACACATTCATAACGTGAAAGCATTCCTAAAATTTCATTCTACAAATTCTTAATGCTAAAACGAACAAGTGCGTAAGAAAGTAATTCGTGCTCTGATACCACTTTGTCACGACCTCAACCCACTTCTAGAGGTTACAGTGGTGACTAGCCAGTAATCATAGATTATCTATTGCCTTTGTCACGACCCAATCCCCGCCCCAAGGGATTAGTGAGGTGACTGGCCAGTAATCCGTAATTACCAAAGGCCTACTTAGATAGAAACATAATTATAGGGGGTTGCAGAAGCATTCAAATTAAAATATAACGTCCAATGAGTTGTTCAAACTTTTATGAGACAGAAGAAACTTGCAAAAATATATACATACATAAACGTAACATCATAATATTATACATATAATTCTGTCATGAGATAAGGGTTAAAACCCTATATACAGAAACATTGTCATCTCCCTTCAAAACAACTTAATTATATATTAAGAGGGATAACTCCACAAACACAAGAAGCCTTGACACTTGACATTTTCGAAACCTCAATGTGAGGCACAAAGGTTGACTTCACAAAAACAAAGTTCAGACAAACGCCTCTAAGCTTGGTCTTGCGCACGATAACCTACATACATATATAGATAAGGTGAGTTATAGCCCAATGAATAACAACAACATAAAGGGTTAATGAATAATGTCCAGAAGTATAAATTCCTGAATCAAAGTTTTAGTTCATAACAGAAACATACTCATACTTGTAACAAACATATGTGGTACATCCAATAGCAAAATAGAGCAGATGATCATATAAGACCAGAACAAATTAGACAGATGATTATGCATAATCAAAATAGATAACCATTGAGGTTAGACAAATAGTTCCAAGAGTTGGAACCAACAGAGATCTCTGATAACAGATAACATAAACAAATACTAAAGGATGCCACGAATACATTTCAGAAAAGGACAATCATTCATTCATTACATAAATTATCAGTTTTGAAACATAACATAACTTGTAATTCTAAAAATAATTTTAAACAAATTTAACTTTACAAAGTTATTACTCACAGATAGCTCCTCAGACAAGTTAGTCAAAACAGAGCGTATAACCTGCACGACCACATAACAGAGTTACATTAAAACACATGTTTCCAAGCAATGTTCTAATTATTCCAATCCTCTTTTAATGTATTTCTAAGTCAGTTTCAAAAATGAGAGCATGAGGATGAAAACTTGCAAACGAGAGTGTGTTTCAAAAATGCTGGAAACAGGGCACTTCGCTCAAATGCACCTTTGGTTGCTCGAGCGGTGTGGTCTGATTGCAAAAGTACTGGATGGTGTCAAAGTGGGCTCAAAACACTTAGAAACTCACTCAAGAACATAGACACAATGCCAATTTGCAAAATCAAAGTTCAAAACTTGTTAATTCTTCAAAATCAAGCTTACAACTTCATACTTAAAACATGCATATAATGAATTTGAGTCAAAACATGAACAATTGAGATAGTAAGTGAAAAATCATGATGAATTCTCAAAACTTGGCAAGTATCGCCTCGCGCATGTAAAGAATTGATGAAATTCTAACTTAGGGTGATGAATTATGCACGCATGTGTGAATTAGCACCAATTTCCTCATCCTAAGCTCAATTCTTATATTTAATCACATAATCCTCTTAAATTCACATCTTTAATGACTTAATTTACTGAATTAAGGTTCAAAAGCTTACCTAGGGCCTTTAATTGAGCTCTCCTTAGCAAATTCTTGAGTCAATTCTTCTATTCTCCTTCAAATCCTTTCAATACTCCTCCCTCTCTCTCTAGGTGATGTTCTCACTCTCTCTACAAGTGTTTAGCTCAAAAGATGATGAAGAAAATGAATTCAATAAGCTCATATTTTATTTATATAGTCTAGATTAGTTTAAGCTAATTAAGTATGCTTAAGGCTAATTAATCTAGCTTAATTCTAATTATTTTGTTCTGAATCAAATTCTAATTAAATTTGCCATAAGATTCTAAATATTCCAAGTAATCTATTAGACTAGTCAATTTCAGTTTCTATCACCATTAAGGCCCTAAATTTCAGTTCCTAACAGAATTCACAACGGATATTCCTACATTTAATAGATATGAAGACAAAAATCATAATAAACACATAATTAACATCGAAATTCACATTAAGCACTTAAGTAACATTCAAATTAACAATTAACAGCATAATATGTGTCACGGTTATTACAGCCTTCTTAACAAATCACAAAATATTTAAGTATAATGGGGCTTGAAGTGGAAGCAACAAAAATAATTTCGTCTATTGTGCAATGCATAAATGATATAACAAATGCATACATATATTATTAAATACACATAACATATATATATACATCCAACAACATTTACATTTATAAATTTACAAATCTCGACTTCTTAAAAACTTTCCAAAGAAGGAAATCAAGGGCCTCGGCTCGGGTGACAATTCCAAAAGCTTCACAAAGGTTGACAAAAGAAAAACTCTAAACTTGAAACTTCTGTTGAATACCTACATACATATAAAGGAAGAGAGTGAGCTAAAGCCCAATGACTAACATCAATATAAAAGAGTTAATGAATGAGTTCCAAATTTTTGAAAACATTCTTATCATATTCAAAACACCGTTCAGAGATATAACACACATAAGTTTCATCAAACTTCTCAAAGTTAAGCAAACTATGTGGTACATCCAATAGCATTAAGAAAATTAAATAGAACAACCTTTGGTCCAATACATGGCAGAACGACCTCTAGTTCAATATCTGGCAGAACGATCTCAGGTCCAATATATAACAGTTGTAACAAAACGACCTCAGGTCCAACATATGACAAATATGACAGAACAACCTCAGGTCCAACATATGACAAATATGACAGAACAACCTCAGGTCCAATATATAACATTGTCGAGAATTTACTAGAGGATGCCACAACAGATAAACAAAAGGAAAAACTCATTCATTCTTAGCACAACATAATTTCGGTAAAACTTACCATATCATTAGCATTTCGGAATTTCATAGCATATCTCATCATTTCAGAAAATACTTGTATCAGAGCATTTATCATATCAGAACATTTCATAGACAATATACAAATTTCATAAAACATCTCATATTATAACATTTTCAATACCATTTATACAAAAATATCTTTACAAAGACATTACTCACAATGAGTCTGGTTCCGGTAAGTCTCCTCGTATGACCGACCAACATAATACACACACAATTTGATAAAACGAAAGAACTTAACTAACTTTAGTTTCCTTCATTCAATTAGTTTAATTGGAGTCGATTTCAAAGTATATTTTATTTCCCGATTAGTCTTAATATATGCATAGGGGTGTTCGGAAGGTCAAAAGAAGATCAAAACACACATTCACTATGTTCCGCATGTGTGGGAGTCCCTGCCACATGTGCGGTTATTTTAGAAACTGTGACCATGTTTTGGTTCATGTTGAACGTGCGGGGCTCACAACCACATGTACGGTTTTGGGAATTTTTGTGCTATTCAAAAGTTCATCAAGGATCAAAGCTTCACTTACTCAAATTCTTACCAAACCTCATGCAAAACCCTTCTTAAATTATGTAATTTCATGAAGAAATATAAACGCATGATCAATTTCCAAATCATTTGCCTTAAAACCTCTTTAATTGCGTGATTAAAGCTAAAAATCCCATGCATGCAATATTTGCAAAACTTTTTCTCTTTTTCTTTACAATATGAAATTAAAGCCATAAAACTCTTAGAAAAGCATTTGCATGTCCAAATATTTATCAAAATCAAACCAATTCTTGATTGTCAATCTCAAATCATAATTTACACATTAGCTTGTCCAAATTTATATTTAATTAATTTTCTTCATATCAAACCCAATTTCAAACCATTTACATCAAAACTCCTTTAATTTGTCAAAATTAGAATCAAACTTCATGAGCTCATGATTTTCAAAACCTTGTTCTTGTTTCTTCAAAGCATGAAATCAATTCTTAGAAATCTATGATGTGAAAGTTTGCGGAAAAATTTTATTTGAAAAAAAAATCTTTCAAAGAAACACCACCTGATTACACAATCTAAAATACCTCAATCCAAGCATGTTGTTGTTAGTTTCTCACCAAGCGATCCAAATGTCTTGCCTCCAAAGTGATTCACATTGCACCACCCTGCTTTCTTTCTTTTTTTTTGGTGTATTTTTCTACAGACTTTAAAAATTCTAATAGCCAATTTTTGTATCAAATACGTCTGATATATACACAATACATGATAGAGTTTGCATGTAGGTGGGATCCATAAGGATCTCTATCTTTCAGTTTTGGGGATAAAATATAATATGTATCTTTTATTTTGAATTTGTAGGATACAACTTATCCAATTTTTCATTTAATTATCTTTTAAATAGATAATATAGAACTTCCACTAATTGCAATAATGTCCATCAACACGTTACAATTAAATCCCTAAAAGTAGAGAATTACAAGTGAGGCCCTTTCTTACAATTGGTCACAAACTTCCTTCCACCAAATTATATTCCACATAAGCTACTAGGTATGGACAAATTTATCACTATCAAAAAACCCTAGCTCATGTAGGCGAATTCTAAATTTTCCCTTCTTCTAATTGGATGCCAAAAGCATTTTTCAAAAATAGTACTTTTGTAATTATACATGTATAAAAATATTTTTATGAAAAATTATAGGCCGGTTTTCTTTTGGTCCTACATTAATAGGAAGAATTACTTGAATATATTTTCTCACTTTGAGAATGGTGGATTCCATGTTAAGCACTCATATAAATCAATTACCACTAACATAACCCAACATGTCGGTGTATAGCCTTTGATTTGGCATCACTGATTGACAATATCAAAATTAAATGAATAGTTCATTAATTTATACAAGCCTCTCATATCAAAGGAAAATAAGTGCATTGTAATAAAACTACATTTTAAACTGACAGTGATCATTCCATAGGCGTTCTCAAAACCGATCTTGTTTAGTGTATGTACTTATTACATAGCACCCACCTATTTGCCTAAGGTCACTACCTCAATGATGGAGTAAATCATTCTATCATATCGCAGCAAATCAGGTGTAAGACATAGTAGTGCAATGCCCAATCAACACCCATAGCCTAGAACATTAATTAGGTCAACAAGGCACCGAAAAATCATAACTCCCAACTTTTGGTTCATTAACCATTAGCGTGTTTTTCTACAATGTTACCCAAGGGACCTTATGTTCACATCACATATAACATTACCCAAAATAATAATATTCAAAAATGAAAAATAAAATGCCAACAATTTATTTAATCAGTTAATAAAGTCAACAAATTGGTTTTTGAGGGCACAAATGCTAACATTCTCCCACTTGCACTCAAAACCAATTGCACATGTATTTAATACCCATCATCTCCAAGTGCTTCTGAAAAACCTTTCGATTTAAGGCTTTTGTGAAAGGATCTGCAACATTTTCAGCTGATGCAATCTTTTCTATTAACATATCTCCTCTATGGATGATATCTCGTATCAAGTGAAATCTACGCTCAATGTGCTTTGTCCTTCGATGAGCCCTAGGCTCAATAGCATGTGCAATAGCGCAAGGGTTGTCACAATAAACAATTATAGGAGATTCAATTGTTAGGACAACACCCAGTTCTTGAATGAACTTGCGAATCCAAATAGCTTCCTTTGCAGCTTCACTTGTAGCCACATACTCTGCTTCAATTGTAGAATCTGCAGTAGTATCTTGTTTGCAACTTCTCCAACTTATTGCTCCCTTTCCAAGAGTGAACACAAATCCAGAAGTGGATTTTCTATCATCGATATCAGATTAAAAATCTAAATCAATGTAACCTTCAACAACCAAATTAAAACTACCAAGCACTAGAAAATAGTGTTTAGTCCTTTTCAAATATTTCAAAATGTGTTTCACTGCTGTCTAATGCTCTGGACCTGGATTGGATTGGTGTCTATGCACAATGCTCACTATGTAACAAATGTCAGGCCTAGTACAAAACATTGCATACATGAGACTTACCACTGCCGAAGCATAAAGAATATTTCTCATTTTCTCTCTCTCCTCCTGTGTTTTTGGTGCCATTCCCTTAGAGAGACGAATTCCATGCCTAAAGGGTAGGAACCCTTTCTTGGAATCTTGCATGCTAAATCTTGCCAAGACTTCGTCAATATAATTGACTTGTGAAAGGCCAAGTAATCTTTTCTTTCGGTCTCTAAACAATTTGATCCCGAGTATATAACTAGCTTCACCAAAGTCTTTCGTTGCAAAGTGATTAGATAACCAAACTTTGACTGATGACATTACTCCTACATCATTCCCAATAAGTAGTATGTCATCAACATAGAGAACCAAAAATACTTTGGCACTCCCATTGACCTTCTTGTAAACACAGGGTTCATCCATATTTTGCAAAAAACCAAACGATTTGATTGCCTCGTCAAAACAAATATTCCAACTCCAAGATGCTTGCTTGAGGCCATAAATGGACCTCGTTAATTTGCACACTTTATTTTCTTCACCATGAGTGTAAAACCTTCTAGTTGGTGCATATAAATTTCTTCTTCAATATAGCCATTCAAGAATGTGGTTTTAACATCCATTTACCAAATTTCAAAATCATGGTGTGCAACAATTGACAAAAGAATCTTTACGGGCTTTAGCATGGCTATTGGCGAAAAAGTCTATTCATAATCGATACCAGCTCTTTGGTTATACCCTTTCGCCACTAGTCTTGCTTTGTAGGTCTCTACCTTTCCATTGGGTCCTAATCTTCTTTTATATACCCATTTGCAACCTATGGGTTTAATGCTCTCAGGTTTATCTACTAAGGTGCAAACCTTATTAGAATACATTGAATCCATTTCAGATTCCATGTCTTTTTGCGAATGACCAACATCTTTGTCTTTAATTGCCTCTTTGTATGTAAATGGATCATCATCAGACAATTCTGATTCTATCTGATAAATCTCATTTAATAGTGATAACTTAACTGGAGATCTAATAATCCTTTTACTACGCTGAGATTCTTGTGCAACAATTGGTTCAATGGGCTTACTTATTTTGTCCTTCACTTTGACTACTTGCCCCATCAATTGAAATGTCAGTTACTTCTTCAAGGACAATTCTTGTTCTATTTTCATTGAAAATATAATCCTCTTTTCTGCTAACAATAATTTTTTGTTCTTTAGGATTATAAAAATAGTAACCAAATGTGGTCTTAGGATATCTAAGGAAAATGCATCTATCAGTTCTCAATTCCAGTTTATCAACATTTTGCTTTTTCACCTGTGCTGGACAAACCCATATCCTAATATGCTTTAGGCTAGGCTTTTTTCCCAATCCATAATTTATATGGAGTTTTTGGAACTGATTTAGTAGGAACTCTATTTAACAAATAAATAGCAGTTTATAATGCAAATTCCCAAAAGGAAATTGGCAATTCTGACATGCTCATCATTGAATGAACCATATCTAATAAGGTTCTATTTTTTTTTTCTGCCTCCCCATTATTTTGTGATGTGCCTGTGGGGATTAATTGAGATATGATACCATTGTATTTTAAATAATTTCGAAAATCATCTAAAAGGTATTCTCCCACATGATCTGATCGAAGAGCTTTGATGCTTTTTCCAAGTTACTTTTCTACTTCACTACGAAATTCCTTGAACTTTTAAAAGATTTCAGACTTATGTTTCATTAGGTACAAATAACCATACCAAGAATATTCATCGGCGAATGTAATGAAATAGTAAAAACCACCTCTTGCCATGTGATTTATTGGACCACAAACATCTGTGTGTATTAATCCCAAAGCTTTTGTGGCTTTAATTCCTTTTCTTAGAAATGAAATTTTAGTCATTTTTCCTTGCAAACAAGGCTCACAAATTGGATAAGACTCAATTTTCAAAAAATCTAAAGGTCCATCATTGACTAATATATTTAGACATTCTAAATTGAAATGACCAAGTTTCAAGTGCCACAGGTAAGTTTGAATTACATCCCTTTTTCTTTTAAGGGGTAACATAACGGTGGATATATCATTTTCAACACAAATTAATAGAATTATTAATAGGACTAATAAAGTAAATACCATCTATTAAAATGCCAGAAACCACAAATTTATTATTGTGCTTAATAACAACTTTCAAAGAAAAGGAGACACAATACCCCAACAAAATTAACTTTGAAACAGAAATTAAATTTCTACAGACATTTGGCACAAATAGACAATCTTTTAAAACTAGAGTCCTATTAAATGATAATTCTAAATAAGATGTTCCTATAGAAACTATAGCAACTCTTACACTTGTTCCCAACTTTATTAGCATCTCCCCTTCCTTAAGCCTTCTGGTCTCCTTAACCCCTGCAACACATTGCAAATATGTGAGGTTGCACCAGAGTCTACACACCAAGCATTAGGAGGACCAATCAATAAATTGGTTTCAATAATAAACAAATTTAACATACCTTCCGAAGGTTTGTCCTTTTTCAGCGTTGCCAAATAATGATGGGCAATTTCTCTTCCAATGGCCAAGCTTTCCGCAATAGAAACAATTTCCTTTGCTTTTCTTTTTATCAATGTCCTTTATAAAAATACCTTGTTTTCCAGAGAACTTAGAGCCAATAGATTTCTTATTAAAATTATTCTTGCCTTTAGGCTTGAATTTTCTTAGACCTTCCTTCTCACCCATCATCACAATGGGTTGGCTCTTTAATAAGATCCTTTGTTGCTTGCAACATATTTAGCAGCTCTAATGGTACAACGATCATCTTATTCATGTTGTAACTCAAAATAAATTGATTATAAGAATATGGTAAAGATGAAAGGATCGCATCAATTTTAGTTTCACCTTCAATATCTACACCCAAAATTTCCAATATGTAAATGAAAGATATCATTTTCAGGACATGTTCCCATACTAGAGTACCTTCCACCATTTTGGTGGACATCAAACCTTTCATAGCAATTTGGCATGCACTTCTGCTCTGTATTCCAAACATTTCTTTCAACCCTCATGCTGCTTTTGCAACACATTTGTCATTAAGGCCAATATGTAGCATTTTGCAACGTCATCCGCCTCATGCCACTTACTAGCAGCCTCACGTTGTTCATCAGTGTAACGCCCCAAAAATTGAGCATGATATATTTATTTATGCAACAAAACCTACTTGATAGACAAACACATATATATAGCTAACTAATCCATACACCCATTTCCATTAAATCGCAAAATGCCAAATACATGTTCACATCTCAATGCCCCAGTTCTAATCCCAAACATGCATTTTACAACAAGTGTGAAATGGAAGCCAAACAGATAATAAGTGCCCTACATGCTTAGAAATTTATCCAAGAACATTATTGGTTACACAAAATGAAATTTCAACTCAACAAAAATATAGTCCGAGGCTTACATTCAACAAATAACAATAAAACAAAAATGAAGCCTCAGCTCCAAGTCCTCCTAAGTCAATGCCTTGGCGGGCATAGCACTTGTACCTGAAATGGTTTCCCTTATAGGGTGAGCCACAGCCCAGTAAAGATATACTACACAACATATGAACAATGACAAAACTAAAGAGGAGTATGATCACGCCATACTCATGATAAAACAGTTTATCTCTCTTTTTATAAAGCATGCAATGCTGAGATACAACAACAAATATAAAACAATTTCCATTTTAAACCATATCTGTTACATGAATATGGGCCTTGTGAATCTCTAGGTGAGTGTTTGCGAGTAGGCCCTAATGCACTACCACTGTCATTTTTACCAATAAACTAGAAGGCTCGACACCTAACCTTGCGGTTCTACACCCCCTATCCAGGTTCACCAAGTATTCATCTTTTCGCAAACAAATATATTTCCAATGAAATGAATGTAATGCAATGTCCAATGCAACAAATGAGGAATGTCGTTCAATTTACCTAAGTCTCGTGCATTTCTACAACAATCATGGCTATCCTCCACCGATAGCCCAAAATAGATATTTCTAAATAGATATTTAAACAATTAAATTCTAAAAATTCCGATAAATACAATCTATTTCACATCTCATTAAATATGAACAACTACACTAGTTTTCATATCACAATCACGTCCGGTAACCTCTCAAGGTTCATTTCTAACCGTGTCGATTTTATTCCAACAGATACATTAAGCAAAATAATACCGTTAATGCCCAAAAAAATATCATTTTCTTTCCAAACTCATTCTCCAAGCATTATTCAATTATGACATCATATTTTGATCAAAAGCCCCAAACGTTAAACATAATTCCTTTATTTTCTTTAAAAATGCTCTTTGAATCGCAAACCGGTAAAAATTCCAAAACCGATCAAGTCAAAGTCCGTTTTTGTTCAAATTTAAAACATAGCTCTTTCATAATCTTACAAACATATTCCAAGTTTACACTTTCGCAATTTGGGCATCTAATTTTTTATTTTTCTCTAAATTCCCCTTTTAAGCAAATAAATCACAAATTTTTCAAAAATTCTAATTAAATTATATACAACTCTAAGCTCCATATAATCAAGTAAAAATACATAAAGAAGTATAGGAAAAATCCCTACCTCAAGCTAGAAGAGGAAACAAGCACAAATCCAAATTTTCAATTTTGCCGGATTTTGATCTCCACCGATGAAAATGTTGCTCTCACCAAACTCTTTGCTTTGGCTTCAAGAACAGGTTAAACAAATTAAATTATATACTAGAGAGGTTCTAGCTCTAATGCCCAAATACACTAACACACAAAAAGATGGAAGGTGAATGTGACCTAAGCTGCTGGGCTGTCTCCTAGATAGCCACTGAATAGAGTTCCTTTGTTGAACTAACAATACTTTCTAAATGTAAAAACAAGAATACTGATCAGGCTTACAAACTTTAACAGTTATCTCAAATTATTCGTAATGTGCCAATATATAGTCAAAACCAACAAACAAAGCTTGCTACAACATCAGGGACATATTACTTAAAATTAATAGGGGAGCTCACAAACTCAACTACTTTGTTCCAAAGTATGTGACATGAATGGCTCCAAAAACGATCAAAAACTACAATGCTTTCATAAACCTGTATGCAAAGGCATGTGCTTAAGCACCTTGCTTATTAAACTTTAACTTAAAGAACCCTCCACGTCATATAGTTACATTTAAAGAGTCATCCTTAGTCCAATGATCCTGGAAGCTTACAGAGTGCAAACCTCAGTAGAATCAAGGCTGTGTGCAATCTGAATTGTGATCATAAATTATTGTCATACTATGGAGCATAAATATGAAAACTTGATATCATAAAGATAAAAGAGATGGAATATGTTGATACCACAAATTCAAAAGCAGAAGATCTATTTTTGGAAACACAAAACAATTCATTTTATACACGCTAGGACAATAATCAACTTCCACAAGGTTTAGAAATGTAGTAGTTGTACATTGCTTTGTAATTATATGTTCAACTATATTTCTTAAAGAAAACATTAAATACACTATTCATGTATTTCCACAAATGAACTCAGATAGATAACAAAATCAATGCAATTCACCTCGACGAATGTGATTGGCAGCAGCATAGAAGCAATAATTGGAGGTAGCACCAGCGGTTGATATTGAATAATTTGGTCCCATAAAACCAAGCTCAATTGCAAGCAAGGCTGAGCCCATATTTGTTATAGCGTAAGGTATGAAAAATGGAGTCATTTTCCTGTAACTTCCTCCTATCTTATCTCCTCATGATGTATCTATAGTGTGTATAGTATATTTTCATGTATACTCTTTACACCTTTTGAACCCCACTCCAACACCTCCTCTTTATTTTATCATTCACTCCCCCTCAATCTCTCTTATAAATGAATCATTCTCCACCATCAAAAATCATAAAATCTCCCACCACCGAAAACATCATGCTTATTCCAGCCTCTCTTTGCTTTCTCCTTCCCCCAAAAATTCCCTGACTGTAACATCTTTTCTTTTTATTTTTTTATTATTTTTTTTTTACTATTTTCTATTTTCTCAATCATGGTCTGAACACTCTCAAAACTAAAATTTTAAATTCTGCACCGACTATTTTTTTTTTTAAAAAAAGTTTGGGTCATCACAATCAGTGGCATCCGCTCCAGGAAGCGCAGGTGGATCAGTGGTTAGAACATGGTTCAATTTTTCAGCAATGAGAACAATTGTTAAATTTCTCTTCCAATCCACATAGTTTGGTAAACATGTGTCCGAAGAATATAAGTATTGCATTGTATATAAATCCGTAGGATGCGGGGTTTTTAATCTACTATGGTAATGCTCACTAAAATTATCATTCAAACAATCATAAACAATTTACAACCCCACAAATATAACACTTATATTTAAAACATTCAAAGTGAGCATTGGGAAACCAATCCTACATGTACACAAATTTCTTTTGAAATAAATGAACATACCATGAATGGGTGGATAGCTACTGCCCATCATAATATCATCTCATGTTATCATTTTTCTTTCTTTTAGAAAAATTAAATTCATTTATGACTCCCAATTTTTCTTTTAGCCTCCAAATCAACTCATATGACACCTTTTGATTACCAGATAATATTTGTCTAAGTGCAAACCATTGTTCAGATACATAGCATGAAATCATTTTTCGTACTTATACTTTTCACAAAATAAATAAAACAAACTAATTAATTAAAACCCAACCAACTCTTTTGGTATCAATTAAATCTCAATTAATTAGAACTTTTATTTACCAGCAATGGAGGGCCATAGATTTTATTTTCTTAAAATAATCCTATTTAACACTTAATCATTAAAATGGGATACCAATAACATTTATAACTAATTTATTCCCATAAATTAGCAAACTAATTTTTATGTTATCAATAAACTAACAAAAACAGAAAAACAGAAAATAATCGCTGCAGTGTCTTACGGAAACCAGCCGCCCCTTTTTTTTCGGCCCATCATAAAGTTCTGATTTGAACCTGTAATCATGTCTACAACAAACCGATTTTTTTTTCAGTCTTTTTTCTTCTTCTTCTTGCTTACTATTTCGGCCCCCTTTCATTTTTATTCATTTATATTTTTAATGAACGATTAATACAAGGAAAAAAATAAATTATATATTCACAAATTATATAATCGGCAATCACCCAAGACAATATCGAATATTTAATATTTTCATCAAAATGAAAAACAAAAGTATAGACTCATGTAATCAAAGTAGTGTGGCTCTGATACCAATGAAAGTATGCGAAAAAATTTTATTTGAAAAAATAATCTTTCAAAGAAACACCACCTATTTACACAATCGAAAATACTTCAATCCAAGCGTGTTGTTGTTAGTATCTCACCAAGCGATCCAAGCGTCTTGCCTTTAAAGTGATTCACATTGCCCCCTCTTGCTTTTACTTTTGTATTTTTCTACAGACTTTAAAAATTCTGATGGCTAATTTTTGTATCAAATACATCTGATATATACACAATTCATGACAGAGTTTGCATGTAGGTTGGGTCCATAGGGATCTCTATCTTTTAGTTGTGGGGATAAAATAAAATATGTATATTTTATTTTGAATTTGCAAGATACAACTTATCCAATTTTTCATTTAATTATCTTTTAAATAGATAATATAGAACTTGAGATTATTTCATTTTTACCCCTATACTTTTACACGATTTTCAATGACCCCCAGACTACTCTTATTTTCACGCATACCCCCATACTATTTAAATTACTATCAATTTTGCCCTTGCCGTCAAATTTAAAACGAAAAACGTTAAAAAAATTACATTTTAGCCCCAAACTTCAAAATAAAGATGCAAACTCACCATTTCCTACCAGCAAACCACCACCACCAACCACCACTTTAAGCCCTTCTATCTCTTTCCTCAAAACTCCGTTTCACATCATTTTTACGTCGTTGGATTCAACTCACGGTTTAGTTTTCATATAACATCTCACACGTCTCGTTCTTCCTCTTTTTGCATGCTATCGGAGCTCCAAAAGTTGATAAAAAGACTTTTCTTCTCATTTTCGACTTTTCTTCAAGCTATCTTTCGGACTTCATATCTTTCTCGATTTTTAACGATTCTACTTTATTCTTTGGTCATTCTCCTCACCTCACTTCCTATTTCGCCCTACATTACCTCGCTTTCTCACTTCTTCGTGTAATGGGCGGTTTCAATATGCCGAAAGTTGTCCGAAAACTAATTTCGAAAATTTCAAAACATTCATCTTTGGTTTCTTTCTTCTCCATCTTCCTCATTCTTCTTCTTCTTCACTTATAAAATGATGTGAAACATGGTTCTAGGTGGTAATGGAGCTGGTGATGGTGGTGGTGGCGGTCTAGCAATGGCGACGGCGCTCGTGATGATGGTGGTCGTGGAGTTTGAAGGTAGTAGTAATGGAATCTGCTTGTAAAATAGGTGGGTTTGGTGTTTGAAAGGTGGTGGCGATGGTGATGCTCATGGTGGTAGTGAAGGTTCAGGTGGTGATGAGAAGATAATACAAAACTAAAATAGGCATTGGCATTCCATTCCAATTTTCAACATACCAAACGTTCTCCAAATCTTATACAACCAGTGATTAAGTCCGAATGTGTTGCACCTCATGAAACAGGACCAAGAGACCTCAATAAATTATCTATTATTAGAAAACCACATTCAACGCTATTAATCACTAAGCTACCCGTGTGGGTTAAATCTATGGAACATGTCATATTTTTTCTAATTTCAACTAAAAATTTAACACTATCTCTATTGTCAATAAATATATGAACAAGCCAATCACCATTTAAAATTAGAAAAATATATATATATATAGTAAAAAAAAAAAAACATATATAACTATATATAGATGAAAAAGAAAATAGTTTTCTCGAAGCTTGAATACAAATACATGACTTTCAACTACAACATCACTTTTAAATCAATAATACCAATTTCATACAATATAATCACAACAAAAACAAGGTCCTCATTTGCGACAAATCTTTGTGATGACAAGTCTTCTGTGGGTTGTACGTTGAAAGTCACGTTTGGTGTGTTTTGTTCAGGGTGGTGATGTTGGTGAAGTTGGTGGTTCGGGTGGTCGGTTACCCCCTAGAACCACGCTCTACATCATGTTATAAGTGAAGAAGAAAAAGAAGAATGAGGAAGATGGAGGAGAAAGAAACAAAGGATGAATGTTTCAAAATTTTTGACTTTAGTTTTCAGACAACTTTCGGCATACCAAAATCGCCCATTACACGAAGAAGTGAGAAAGCGAGATAGTGTAGGGCGAAGTAGGAAGTGAGGTGAAGAGAATGGCGAAAGAATGAAGTAGAATCGTCAAGAATCGAGAAAGATATGAAGTCCGAAAGATGGCTCGAAGAAAAGTCAAAAATGAGAAGAAAAGTCTTTTTTTTTTATCAACTTTCAAAGCTCCGATAGCATGCAAAAAGAGGAAGAACGAAACGTGTGAGATGTGATACAAAAACTAGACCGTGAGTTGAATCCAACGACGTAAAAATGAGATGAAACAGAGTTATGACGAAGGAGATAGAAGGGCTTGCAGTGGTGGTGGTTTGCTGGTAGGAAATTGTAGGCTTGCATCTTTATTTTGAAATTTGGGGCCAAAATGTAATTTTTTTAACATTTTCTGATTCGAATCTGACAAGGGCAAAATTGATAGTAATTTAAATAATATGGGGGTACGCGTGAAAATAATAGTCTGGGGGCTCATTGAAAATCGTGACAAAGTATAGGAGTAAAAATGAAATAATCTCATAGAACTTCCACTAATTGCAATAGTATCCATCAACACGTTACAATTAAACCCCAAAAAGTAGAGAATTACAAGTGAGGCCCTTTCTCACAATTGGTCACAAACTTCCTTCCACCGAACTATATTCCACATGAGCAACACTAGGTATGGACAAATTCATCACTATCAAAAAACCCTAGCTCATGTAGAGAAATTCTAAAGGTAGCGTTTGATAGAGTTTCTAAATATGATTTGAGAATATAGTTGTAATTTGAGTTTGTAAGTCTAAGAATTATGATTTGAGTGTGGAAAATTTGTTTGGTTGATTTTTGAAAAAAGTTTTGAATTGAGTTTGAAATTAATGATGTGACATGTGATATTTAATTCAAAAACTTACAACTCATAACCAAACACACAATCTAAAATCCTATTCAAAGCTAATAAAAAAACATTTTAAAAAAATCTGAAAATTTTTTTTATTTCAAATATAAAAATAACAGGCACAAAAAAAAAAAACCGTACACTGTTCCGGTCAACCGGCAAGACGTCCAAGGGTACAACCAGGTCAGCCAAATTTTCCTACCCGACTACAACCAAACACCACGTGCACACCAAGAGTTGGAATTACAATTCCAAAGCTCTTCCAAGTAGAGCCTAAATTTTCCCTTCTTCTAATTGGACCCCAAAAGCATTTTTCGAAAATAACACTTTTGCAATTATACATGTATAAGAATATTTTTATGAAAAAATTACAAGCCAATTTTCTTTTGGTCCAAAGTTAATAGGAAGAATTACTTGAATATACTTTCTCACTTTGAGAATGGTGGATTTCATGTTAAGCACCTATATAAATTAATTACCACTCACATTACCCAACATGTCGGTGTATAGCCTTTGATTCGGTGTCATCGATTAACAATATCAAACTTAAGTGAATAGAAAATTAATTTATACAAGCCTCTCAAGTCAAAGGAAAATAAGTGCATCGTAATAAAACTACCTTTTAAACTGACAGTGATCATTCTATAAGTGTTCTCAAAACATGTACTTATTGCATGGCACCCTACCTATTTGCCTAAGGTCACTACCTCAAATGATGAAGTAATCATTCTATCATATAGAAGCAAATCAGGTGTAGACCATAATAATACGACGCCCAATCAACACCCATAGCTTATAACATTAATTGGGTCAACAAGGCACCGAAAAATCGTAACTCCCAACTTTTGGTTCATTAACCATTGGTATGTTTTTCTGCAATGATATCCAAGGGACCTTATGTTTATATCATATGTAACATTAAAAATAACATTACCCAGAATAATAATATACAAATCCAAAATAAATTGTCAAGCAATTTAATCAGTTAAATAATTTCATTCAAAGTCAAGGTGGACATGAGTGTGTTAGTGTAAGGGCTTTTGAAAGACTAGATAATGCTGATAATTTCTATGAGATGCAAATGAATCCCAATATTTGGCCGCACCCTAACATTGCTTCTCCAATAGTACCAGTGTTCAGAGTGCAAAATGATTTCCAATTTGTTGTGGCTGTAAAAAAATGTGGACAACCTCTGGAAATATTCTTGAGAAAACAAGTGAATAAAACGACATTCTGTGATGTCTTAAAATACAACACTGTGAAAAAAAGAAGAGGCTTTCCTCAACCTCAAAAATGGAGTGCAAAAGACCGGTATATTAGGATAAGGATTTCTCAAACTTATAGCTATCATAAGGGCTCTAAATCTACTTCTGATAAAATTTGACTTATATTTTTTTCATAAAATTTCAAGTTTATTTTTGTATTAATATTTGGATATGTTATTTGGTGCAGTGATGTAATACAAGTAAACATTCACCTCCAAAATGCACCTTTTATGTGTATTTTAAATTTGCAGAGTGTCATGATTTATATTATGACACAAAGTGAAGATGATGGTGTTATAGATCCTTATATAAAAATTACTGAATTTAAAATACTTGGTAAATTATGAAAATATATATAAAACTTCTTTTACATATTTTTATCAATATGTATATATATAAACATTAATATCTTTCTTATAATAGATCAGGCTACAAATGGCGTGGAGTGGCTAACACTAATAAATTTGATAAGAAATATCAATTATAATGCTCAACTACAAAATTTCGAAGACTTGGAAATGGGAAAATCAACATCTCACGACCCAATTTTGAAGGTTTGATATTAATTTCCCTATTTTCAATTTTTTTTTTTTTTAGTTTAAGGCTTTTATTGATATTATATCAATCAATCAAGTAGTTTAGCCACTCGCCATTTGAAACATGATCTATTACAAGAAAAACATTAATGTTTATATATATCGTATTGATAAACTTAAAAGTATTATATAATTCCAATTATTTTAAAAAAAGATCTATAGCACCATCTTCACTTTGTGTCATAATATAAATCATGAAAAAAATTAAAAATACACATAAAAATTGAATTTTTGTATTACATCCCAAATAACATATCTAAATATTAGTACAAAAATAAAATAGAAACTTTATGGAAAAAAATATATGCCAAATTTTAACACAAGTAGATTTAGAGACCTTATACCGGTCTTTTGCACTACCTTTTTGAGGTTGAGGAAAACCTCTTTTTTTTTCACAGCATTATTTTAAGAAATCACATAATATCATTTTATTCACTCAATTTCTCAATAATATTTCCCGAGGCTGTCCAACCTTTTCTACAGCCACAAAAAATTGAAAATCATTTTGCACTATAAACACCGTTACTATCGGAGAAGCAATATTAAGGTGTGGCCAAATATTGGGGTTCATAAGCATCTTATACAAATTATCTACATCATCTAGTCTTTCAAAAGCCCTTACACTAACACACTCATATCCACCTTGACTTTGAATGAAATTATTTAAAGTTGGATAAAGAAGAACAACAATGTATCCAACGTCAAATGTTTTCATTCAAAGTCAAGGTGAACATGAGTGTGTTAGTGTAAGGGCTTTTGAAAGACTAGATAATGCTGATAATTTCTATAAGATGCATATGAATCCCAATATTTGGCCGCAACCTAATATTGTTTCTCCAATAGTACCAGTGTTAAGAATGCAAAATGATTTCCAATTCTTTTGTGGCTGTAGAAAAAGTTGGACAACCTCTGAAAAATATTCTTCAGAAAACAAGGGAATACAACAACATTCTGTGATGTCTTAAAATACAATGCTGTGAAAAGAAGAATAGGTTTTCCTCAACCTCAAAATGAAGTGCAAAAGACCGATATATTAGGATAAGAATTTCTCAAGCTTATAGCTATCATAAGGTCTCTAAAACTACTTGTGTTAAAATTTGACTCAATTTTTTCATGAAGTTACTATTTTATTTTTGTATTAATATTTAGATATGTTATTTGGTACAATGATGTAATACAAGTAAACAATCACGTCCAAAATGCACTTTTTATGTATATTTTAAATTTGCAGAATGTCATAATTTATATTATGACACAAAGTGAAAATGATGGTGTTATAGATCCTTTTATAAAAATTACTGAATTTAAAATACTTGGTAAGTTAGGAAAATATATATAAAATTTCTTTTACATATTTTTATCAATATGTACATATATACATGTATAACCATTAATATTTTTCTTGTAATGGATCATGCTACAAATGGCGAGGAGTAGCTAGCACTATTAAATTTGATAAGGGATATCAATGATAATGCTCAACTACAAAATTTCAAAGGCTTGGAAATGGGGAAATTAACATCTCACGTCCCAATTTTGAAGGTTTGATGTTAATTTCCCCATTTCCAAGCCTTCAAACTTTTGTAGTTGAGTGTTTTCATTGATATCCCTTATCAAATTCAGTAGTACTAGCCACTCCTCGCCACTAGGAGCATGATCTATTACAAAAAAAAATATTAATGTTTATATATACATACATATTGATGTAAATTTTATAAAATGATCTATAGCACCATCATCTTCACTTTGTGTCATAATATAAATCATGATACTCTGTAAATTTAAAATACACATAAAAGGTTTAGAAGTGAATGTTTACTTGCATTACATCCCTACACAAAATAACATATCTAACTATTAATACAAAAATAAAATAGAAACTTTATGAAAAAAAAAATATAAGCAAAATTTTAACACAAGTAGATTAAGAGATCTTATGATAGCTCTCTATAAGTCTAAAAAAATTTTATCCTGCTATACCTGTCTTTTGCACTCCATTTTTGAGGTTGAGGAAAACCACTTCTTTTTTTCACAGCATTATTTTAAGAAATCACAAAATGTCATTTTATTCACTCGTTTTCTCAATAATATTTCCCGACGCTGTCCAACCTTTTCTAAAGCGACAAAAAATTGAATCATTTTGCACTATAAACACTGGTACTATTGGAGAAACAATACTACAGTGCGGCCAAATATTGGGGTTCATAAGCATCTCATACAAATTATCAGCATCTAGTCTTTCAAAAGTCCTTACACTAACACACTCATGTCCACCTCGACTTTGAATGAAATCATTTAACGTTGGACAAGGAAGAACAACAATGTATCCAACGTTAAATGATTTAATTCAAAGTCGAGGTGGACATGAGTGTGTTAGTTTAAGGGCTTTTGAAAGACTAGATGATGCTGATAATTTCTATGAGATGCTTATGAATCCCAATATTTGGCCGCACCTCTACATTGCTTCTCCAATAGTACCAGTGTTCAGAGTGCAAAATGATTTCCAATTTTTTGTGGCTGTAGAAAAATGTGGACAACCTCTGGAAATATTCTTGAGAAAACAAGTGAATAAAACGACATTCTGTGATGTCTTAAAATACAACGCTGTGAAAAAAAGAAGAGGCTTTTCTCAACCTCAAAAATGGAGTGCAAAAGACTCGTATATTAGGACAAGGATTTCTCAAACTTATAGCTATCATGGGGTCTCTAAATCAACTTCTGATAAAATTTGACTTACATTTTTTTCATAAAGTTCCAATTTTATTTTTGTATTAATATTTAGATATGTTACTTGGTGGAGTGATGTAATACAAGTAAATATTCACTTCCAAAATGCACCTTTTATGTGTATTTTAAATTTGCCAAGTGTCATGATTTATATTATGACACAAAATGAAGACGATGGTGCTATAGATCCTTTCATAAAAATTACTGAATTTAAAATACTTGGTAAGTTACGAAAATATATATAAAATTTATTTTACATATTTTTATCAATATGTATATATATAAACATTAATATCTTTCTTATAATAGATCATGCTACAAATGGCGAGGAGTAGCTAGCACTACTGAATTTGATAGGGGATATCAATGATAATGCTCAACTACAAAATTTCGAAGGCTTAGAAATGAAGAAATTAACATCTCATGTCCCGATTTTGAAGGTTTGATGTTAATTTTCCCATTTAATTTCCACAGCATTATTTTAAGAAATCACAAAATGTCATTTTATTCACTTGTTTTCTCAAGAATATTTCCAGAGGCTGTCCAACCTTTGTTACAGCCACAAAAAATTAAAAATCATTTTGCACTATAAACGCTGATACTATTGGAGAAACAATACTACGGTGCGGCCAAATATTGGGGTTCATAAGCATCTCATACAAATTATCAGCATCATCTAGTCTTTCAAAAGCCCTTACACCAACACACTCATGTCCACCTCGACTTTGAATGAAATCACTCAACGTTGGACAAGGAAGAACAACAATGTATCTAACGTTAAACGATTTAATTCAAAGTCGAGGTGGACATGAGTGGAGACTAGATGATGCTGATAATTCCTATGAGATGCTTATGAATCCCAATATTTGGCCGCACCCCTACATTGCTTCTCCAATACTGCAAAATGATTTCCAATTTTTTGTGGCTGTAGAAAAATGTGGACAACCTCTGGAAATATTCTTGAGAAAACAAGTGAATAAAACGACATTTTGTGATGTCTTAAAATACAACGCTGTGAAAAAAAGAAGAGACTTTCCTCAACCTCAAAAATGGAGTGCAAAAGACTGGTATATTAGGATAAGGATTTCTCAAGCTTATAGATATCATGAGGTCTCTAAATCTACTTCTGATAAAATTTGGCTTACATTTTTTTCATAAAGTTCCAATTTTATTTTTGTATTAATATTTAGATATGTTATTTGGTGCAGTGATGTAATACAAGTAAACATTCACCTCCAAAATGCACCTTTTATGTGTATTTTAAATTTGCCGAGTGTCATGATTTATATTATGACACAAAGTGAAGACGATGGTGCTATAAATCTTTTTATAAAAATTACTGAATTTAAAATACATGGTAAGTTACGAAAATATATATAAAACTTCTTTTACATATTTTTATCAATATGTATATATATAAACATTAATATCTTTCTTGCAATAAATCATGCAACAAATGGCGAGGAGTGACTAGCACTATTGAATTTGATAGGGGATATCAATGATAATGCTCAATTATAAAATTTCGAAGGCTTAGAAATGAAGAAATTAACATCTCACGTCCCGATTTTGAAGGTAAAGATTTAATTTCATAAATACATCAAATATAAACATCTCTTACACTAACACACTCATGTCCACCTCGACTTTGAATGAAATCATTTAACGTTGGACAAGGAAGAACAACAATGTATCCAACGTTAAATGATTTAATTCAAAGTCGATGTGGACATGAGTGTGATAGTGTAAGAGCTTTTGAAAGACTAGATGATGCTGATAATTTCTATGAGATTCTTATGAATTCCAATATTTGGCCGCACCCCTACATTGCTTCTCCAATAGTACCAGTGTTCAGAGTGCAAAATGATTTCCAATTTTTTGTGGCTGTAGAAAAATGTGGACAACCTCGGGAAATATTCTTGAGAAAACAAGTGAATAAAACGACATTCTGTGATGTCTTAAAATACAATGTCAGGAAAAAGAAGAGGCTTTCCTCAACCTCAAAAATGGAGTGCAAAAGACTGGTATATTAGGATAAGGATTTCTCAAACTTATAGCTATCATGGGGTCTCTAAATCTACTTCTGATAAAATTTGACTTACATTTTTTTCATAAAGTTCCAATTTTATTTTTGTATTAATATTTAGATATGTTATTTGGTGCAGTGATGTAATACAAGTAAACATTCACCTCCAAAATGCACCTTTTATGTGTATTTTAAATTTGCCGAGTGTCATGATTTATATTATGACACAAAGTGAAGACGATGGTGCTATAGATCCTTTCATAAAAATTACTGAATTTAAAATACTTGGTAAGTTACGAAAATATATATATAATTTATTTTACATATTTTTATCAATATGCATATATATAAACATTAATATCTTTCTTGTAATAGATCATGCTACAAATGGCGAGGAGTGGCTAGCACTACTGAATTTGATAGGGGATATCAATGATAATGCTCAACTACAAAATTTCGAAGGCTTAGAAATGGAGAAATTAACGGGTAGGTTTAGTTTGTGTTTCTGAAAAAAATTTCAGAAATTTTCTCTACAAACAAATTTCAAAAATTTTCTCTACCAAACAAATTTTCTCAAAAAAATTTCCCAAAACACACAAACCAAACAAGTTTTCCAAACAAATCTCTCTCACACACACATCAAATCAATCACTTTTTCCAAAACTCTCTCTCAAAACAATTTTCCAAAACAAATTTCCCAAAAAACCAAACCAAACATGTTTTCGTACTT
The DNA here is from genome assembly GCA_025200525.1 of Camellia lanceoleosa. NCBI lineage: Eukaryota > Viridiplantae > Streptophyta > Magnoliopsida > Ericales > Theaceae > Camellia > Camellia lanceoleosa. Next base: position 108,821,276 of record CM045768.1, on the reverse strand, counting down.
TTTATCTCTAAAACACATCTCTCAAACACAAACCAAACATACCCAACATCTCACGTCCCGATTTTGAAGGTTTGATGTTAAGAAGACCGTAGGTAATCTATGATTACTAGCTAGTCACCACTTTAACTTCTAGGGCAGATTGGGGTCGTTACACTTCCGTTCTTAAGCCAAAAAACAATTCTAACCTTTCAATTATTTCCAACAAATAAGAACTGGGCTAAAGGGGAAGGGGTTGCTATGCTAGAGTGAATGAGGAAGTAAAAGAGTGGGAAAAGTAAAAGCTGAGACGAAGAAGGAATCTGTTCTTACTATTATTGCATCTCCTCAGCATGCTTGCAAGTTTCCAATTGGGGAAACTGTTGTTTGGTGTGGATTTCAGCAACAAAGAAGGCTGTATTGACGATACATTATGGGATTCTGCTGGATAGGATGCTTGCTTTTATTTATTTTTTATTTTAGTTTCTTTGTTTTCAGAATTTCAAAAGCTGAATTCGTACCCTACTCTATTTCAGTTGATTTTCTAGTTGAGTTTAATTTGGTTGGCCTTTTCACGCTTTGTTCTTGATCAATGCTATTGTTAAAGAGAGTATCCACTAGGGGTGGTCGCGGGTCGGTTGCAGTCACGGAACCTCCAATCTGCCATCCGTCCGTCGGATTGGTGGATTGAAAAATAATCAAGATCCATCCGCCAATCCGTGGGCTAATTAGCATGGATGCTAATCGTTTATGGTTAAACATTTTACAAATTTTTAATGTAACACTTACCAAAAAAAAATTTAAATAAAATGTCAAATATCAATAACCAAAAGATTATCAAAGAAACTGTCAAATATCAATAATAAGTACTTCAGTTCAGTCCATATATCCATACACAAAATGAAAAAACTTGCATAAAGAAAATATAGGAAGTCTAGTCCCCTGTTTTCAACTCCATTACAGAACCAGAAAAGTTCTAACCAAAAACTCACACATAAATATGTAAAATAAATAATTCTATTCCCGGTCAAAATAACTCTTCACTTGTATAGATAATTCTTATTCCCACCTCACACATAAGTTCTAACCAAAACAAAACACTTGCATATGTATTCTATTCATCAAATAGATTTGATTAAACAATTGTTCCTACATTCTGTATTCTGTTCATTAAACATTTCATCAAACTACCAGTGGGTACGCGAAATCCTATTGTATAATCACTTAAAAGATTCTAATTCTAGGATTTGAGGAGCTAGTTAATCTTTTCTAATTTAAACTATTTTGGGCCATTTTTTGAATTAATTTTCAAGTAGTTCTTCACTGTTTTTGGGTATAATTCAGGTCCAAAATTTATGAAACTATTTAAATCTGAAATTATTTTGAGTTTTGTGTTTTTAACATTCACATTGTAATCTGAAGTTAAATCGCAAGTTGACAACAACTCTGAAGTTAAAAATTTGAAGTTAAATTACAAGTTGTTGACAATGATATATTCACAGTTTCTTAGTAACAAATTTCTATGTTCTCATTGACATCAAGTCATTAACTTTTCAATTACCAGGTTGGAAACAAAACACACACACACATCCCCACAAAAAAAATAGAGTGTTAACTCTTATTAATCCCAAAAAAACAAAGATATTGCATTTGACAAAAAACTTTACTTGAACAACTAGCAATTCACACAAATAACCTAGAAAACTCAAAATCACAGTTCTTATACCAACAAATTAACAAATGAAAAACCCATAAATCATCACCATCATTATCAAACAATAAAATAGAAGAAAGAAGATAAGCCTAATTTGAAAAAACCCCTAATCAATGAGAAAAGAATTAGAACTAAAATCTGCAAAACCAAATTTTAAAAATAGTTTTATCAATTGCTTTCAATTGCTAGTTTTATCAATTAGCTTAAAAATAGTTTTATCAATTGCGTACCCACTCCATCAAAAAGGAATTTGTGATTAGGTTGAGAACACAGAACACAGGTTGAAAAGAGAAGAAGAGAAAAGAAGAATACCTTCCAATCGAGGCTTCGATCGCTGCTTACCGCCACTGTCGCCGATCTCCGATCGTGGCTCACCGCCGTTCAAGTGAGAGAGACAAAGGGGCCATTTGGTGTACCTGTTAAAACAAATTATAGATTATAACTTAATAGATTATAGATTATGGCTTTAATCAGAAGCTGTTAATCTGTTTGGTGTAGCTGTTGGATTATTAATTTAAGTTGCTGAGTAGTGTTTGTTAAATAAGCTATGAAATAGCTTTTTGCTGTGTAAATGTCTTTTTTACCCTTGTTAGTTGTAAATTGAATTTATTTAGACTTTTTTCTATTAATTACATATTAAGAGATCATTCCAACACCAAATTAACATAACCCTATTATTTTTAAATAATAATACAATGAAATAAATATTACACAAACCCTTATTATTGTTGGAGATTGTGATGGTGGTTGGGAACTCATTTTCTATTAAACAAATCATAATAATAAAAACACTTGAATTGCAACAATGGTTTGAACAAACCCTTACTCATAATATTAAAAACCCTATCAACAAAAAAATAAAAAAACCGATTGGTGTGTGTGACACATGATAGTACTTACAATTATAGGGTCAATATAATTTAATCTTCATAATTCCTCACAAAATTTTAATGTAATTCATAAGGTAATTTAATGTAATTCCTCATGATAGTACTTAAATTTAATCTTCATAATTCCTCACAAATTACATTAAATTTTAATGTAATTTAATCTTCATGATAGTACTTACAAAATTTTAATGTAATTCCTCACAATTATAGGCAGTGAATAGCACAGGACCATAGTCCTTTAACACACAGCTGGTGTTAAGGATTTGATATTGGGCCTTCATGTTATCAAGGGACCATCAGGTTGAAACCAAAAGGCTGAGAGAGGGCAGTGGTTTGAGCTGTAAAACGATCCAATCTAAAACAGTTCGACTTATGTTCAATTTCTTAAAAGTTCATTTAAGATTAGCTTATTATGTAAACAAATCAAACTAAAACACATTTTGAGGTTTGTTAATTGAATGGGTTAAGCTAAGGTCACAGGCTATGGCAATGCTCAATTGGGGACATTATTCACACTCAGATTATCATATCTATTTCTAATTTGGAAACTTAAATTTCACTGCTCTAGAGGCATTTATGTGTCTGCTGCCAAAAACTTTCCAGGAAAATGTTTCAAAACCAAAGCAACTCGAATTTTAGAATCCTCCTCCTATGGCTACATGTCACCAAAGAAAAAACCAAACCAAACACAACCCGTAAACATCTCTAGTGTGTTCAAAACTTCCCAAGCTTTTGCCTTAAGAATTGGGGACGTCCTAATTCAACAACCATGTCCCCATAAAAAAGCATATAGCCATACATGGACAGAATCAACAAAAACAAAAAGCCTCATAATCATCACAACAAAGATTCTTTCTCTTTGGATGCTGTTACTATCGTTAGACCAGTTATTTATGATGTTACTATCGTTATGCTTTGTACCCAATTTATGCTGTTACCCAAACAGAGCATTAATAAACCAACTCCTACACAAATTTTTAACATCAAAATAAATTTTCCCAAATTTTTCCTAAACCCTAACTATTCTTATTTTCCCCAGTTTGAACAAATTTGAAATACATATATATATATATATATTTGAAATACATGCTGAACAAATTTAAAATCAAAAATAACCAAAACAATACACACACACACACACACATATATATATATATAAACATGCATGCCGAGCAAGAAAAAGAAAAATCAAAGATGAAGGAAACGAACCAGAGTCGGAAAGAGAGAAACAGAGAAACAGATCCAGAGTCGGAAACGAATCAGAGCCGCACGTCGCCGGAAGCAAACCAACGCCGGAAACAAACCAGAGCTTCACGTCTCCGGAACGGAACCAATGTCGGGCGTTGCTGCTGATCTCTTGCCAAAGAGAGATTAGGGCAAAAGTATATATATATGGAGGTGGTATAAGGGTCAATATTTCAAAACAGTTAGAGCATGTTTGGTTGGAGGGATAAGGGTGTGATATTTGACTATTAGTGTCATAGTTTATTGTTTGTTAAAAAATTTTATTCTAGATTAATAGTTTTCCGAACTATTAGTCATATAAATATGGGACTACCTTATTTTATGGGGGTTACGATAGAAACTATGGGATTGATATTTCATGAGATTATTTTGTGAAATGTCTATTTTACCTTCCATGTTATTATTTAATAAACAATTAGAAAATGATAAAATAGTATTTTGAATATTTATAAATTATATTTTTTAGTGTTGTTAATTTAAAATTATATATTAAATAAAAAAATTAAATTATCAATTATAAATTTAATTTAATTAAAAATAATAAATTAAAAATTATGGCCTTATATATTAAATTTTTTTAGTGTTTTTAAAAAATTAAATTTACATATTAAATAAAATTATTTTTTTAGTGTTGTCACTTTTCATACATTTGATATTAAATTTTAAATCTTATTTTAAACAAGAATAATTAAAGTGATTTTTTTTACAAATGGTCCATTTTAAGGTCAAAATCGTCATACAATTTATTTTGTGTTAGTTAATTTGTATATTGTTTGAAATATAATAGTCTTCTTTTTTAATGAATAATGTTATAACTTTCTTAATTATAAAGTTATGTTTAGTTTGATTTTCAGTATTTATATATTTTTTTAAAAAAAAATATCTAAGAAACTAAAAATTAAATTGGTTAAAAAAAATTAAAAATACATTGTTTTTATATAATTTTATCTTTTGAGAGTAAATAATTTTTTTTGATATTTATTTTCTTTAAATTAATTTATATTTTTTTAAAAGTCAAATATAGCAATAATTTTGATGCCATTATTAAAGCCATTAAATCAAAAAAATCTAAAACTCAAAACATTTCATATATTAAACATATAGATTACACATTGAAAACCTAATAACCATCCATTTCATGATTATCATCCAAAAATATCTGTCAACAGCAAATACAACCATCTATTATATGATAACCGTACAAAAATATCAACAAAAATAACCACTCATTACGTGATCATCATCCAAACACATATTAAAAATTAATTTGGTAGAAAAATAAAATTGTAAAAGATTTATCATTTTTATATAATTTTATCTTTGGTGGGTGGAAATAATTTTTAAAAATTTAAAAATAATTTTTTGATATTTATTTTGTCAGACTAATTTATATTTTATTAAATTGATGACTTTATCCTTGAAATGGAGTTACAGTACTTTCAATTATCTTTATTTGGAACGAAATTCAAAATTCAATATCAAATGTATCACAGTTAAGAGGTCAATGACCAAAGTGACACAAGTTATAAACTACCGGAACTATTAGTGTAATTCGCCCATATAACTATATTCGTTTATATTTTGTGTCGGTATTTCATTGCCGACCAACTATAATTTTTGTAATATAATATTAATATTTTTTACAATTAAATTTTATTTTAATTAAATTAAAATTATTATTCATATTAAATGTGGGGTAAAATTGAAATAACATCTACTATGATGAAGTAATGAATATTTTGAAAATAATTTATAAAAAATAAGACACAATTGTCGATGTTAAAATTTGATAGGACTCAATCTTGGGAATAAAATAAGATTTATTGATTATTTTTCCTTTAATTTTTTGTATATTGAATTTTTCTTAATTATAAAACAACAAAATTATATTTTATTTTTTTAGCCTTTGTAATGATTTCTTGATATTTTAATAATTATATTCAACAAATTTTGTGTGGATACTAGAAATTTTTTTTAAAAATTGTAAACATTTACTATTTCATTAACAATTTATTTTTTTTGGCAGGACTCAACTTGAAATTTCGCTTAGAGCCCACCTTATTTCTTGTCTATTTTACTTAATGGAAATAAGCAAATGATTTATATTGAAAATAAATTAAAAAATTAGAATTTAAACTAATAAAGTTTTAAAAAATTAGAATTTATTTTAGAGAAAATTAGTAAAACATCCAATATTTTTTTTTTTATTAGCTAAGGTCCCTCAATATTTTCACAGAGAAAATTCGACTCAGAGAAATTTTGCCCGATTTATAAAAATTTTGACCGACTCGAAATTTTTTTGAAATTTCTCTGATATAATCATACAGAAATTTCAAAATTTCTCTGTGAAATTAAAATTTCCCTGAGTTAAGACCAAATTTATTTGAGTCGGACAAAATTTCTCGGAGTCAAATTTTTTCTGTAAAAATGTTGAGAGACATTAACTAGTATGGAAATATTATATGTCATTTATCTTATAAAATCTTAATATTAGGGACCTTAAAAATAATTTCCCTTTATTTTGTTATAAGAGTCCAACTTTGAATTTGTTTATAATTTTTTCAAAAAATTATGATTTTATATTTTAATTTTTATATAATTTATCATTAATGTGAGGTTACTTTTTTAAACTTACAATGTAATGAAATTTTTCCGAAAAGAAACAAGGGGATAAATCTTTTTTTTTTTCTTGCTCTTTGATCAAATAATAAAAAAAGGTTATTATATTTTTGCACCCTGTTCACTACTTTTATACGAACTAAAAGAAATTTAGAGGAGATAAATTAGTTCGTATAATTCAACTCATTTAGAGGTGACAAATTAGGATTTGGGATAGATGTTATCCCTTCTAAGCACAATATCATGTTGTGAGTCTTCCAAGATGTGTTTCAAATTAATTTTAATAATTCAGACCATTCATAGTGTATGGTTTGTTAAGAAGGTCATCTATGAAAAAATTGAAGTTAATTAGACGTTTGTTACCCACAACATGACCACGTATATGTTTAGAAAAAATAAACGATTAACATGATTTTAATAATTTTTTAAGGTTATTATTCAGTTTGATCATGGAGTTATACTTATCCGATTAAATTTATTTTTTATATGAATGATATACTTAACGAATTCTATAATATAAACGGCTTAAATCATCAAAATATGATCCGAATAAACTACACGGAGTGTGATAGCATCAGTGCTGTCACAACACCCACCCCAAATCCAATAAATTAGGTGGATGTAGTATTTTTTTTATTCACAAATGTATTTCATTTTATATTAGAGGAAATTAGGGAGACATCACTTTACAAATTTATGTAACAATTTTCATTCTAGTTAAGAGTTTAAGGACACTAACAATTTTCATTCTAGCTAAAGTCACTAAGATTTGAAGTAGTAAGACAAACTTTAACCTATATAATTCAAAATACTTTCGTAATCTTAAAACCCCTAATCTTTTTTGTTATATTTCTCATAACACCGTTTTTCTCACTTTTTAAATTTGTTTAAGTGATTTTGCAATTTTAAATTTTAATAATTTTTTATTTACATCTCTATTTTTTTGTAAAATTTATATTTTTAGAATCTTATTGACAAGATTTTTCAAGCAAAATCCATGAGTAATATGAAATTTAAAAAAAAAAAGTCATCAAATTTCAATGACTTGATCATCGAAATTTCACTAACCTAAATCAATTTTTTTGTTTCTTTTTTTAATTTTGTATTCTTCATAAATCTTATTTTACAATCTTGATGAAACAATTAAAAAAATATAAATTTTATTAAAAAAAATAGTGATTTAGATCAAAAGTTATAAAATTTTCAAATTTTCAAATGAGTTTAAAAAAAAAATAAGTGTTATGTGGGGGTATTTTTACTAATATAAGAAATTGTGTTGTCCTTATCATTTAAAAAAAATATTACTACATATCTTAAACAAAAAAAAACCCCTTATATTATTATTTTCATTTCAAATACTAAATTACAGTAAAGCTATACATTTTTAAAGAATAAATAATAATAAAAAATTATAGAGTTTGATCATTATAACAAAATAAGATTTGAGTTTATAATTTTGTTAATCTAAATTCTAAATTTAATTTATTTCCAATTTAAATCAATATTCTATTTTTATTAAGTAAAACCGATCAAAATATAATATTTTAGTCATTAAACTCAATGTACGTGTACATGTATAAAATATTTTTTATTGAGTTTAAAGATTAAATAGAATTTTAATTATGAATTTAATGTGAAATAGGTTTTTTTTTTTTTTTCAAGAGTCTTATATTGCAATAAAATTATAAATTCTTAACGAGATTTTATTTTTTATTTTTATTTTCCCATTCTTAAAACATTATCCCCTTAAATAAATTATCAAGGTAAGAGAGTGGAGTTTTAATTGATTAATTTTTAAACAAATTAAAAACTAATATACAATATCCATGTGATTAGCAGTAAATTTAAAAGTAATATTTAAAATTTTCTACCAAAATATTCATTGTTGCTTTTCTTATAACGCTTGTATAATAATTATTGACTGTCAAAGTGACGTGATCATATTACAAATTAATCTGATTATTTTTGAAAAAAATATCATTCTATATATTTTTTAAAAATTAATTATAGATTCATTGAAAATTTTATAATATTAATAAAATTTACCATTCATATATAATTAATTTTTTTTAAATAAATTGTAATTTCCCTATAATTTGTCATGGAAGAAGAAGAATTTTATAAATTTTATAGGGGGAATATGAAAAAAATGGAAAGTATGAAAAATAATTGCAAAAGAATAAATGCAAAAATTAATAAAATTTACCATTCATATATAATTAAATTTTTTAAAAATACATTGTAATTTCCCTATAATTTATCATGGAAGAAGAAGAATTTTATAAATTTTATAGGGGGAATATGAAAAAAATGAAAAGTATGAAAAATAATTACAAAAGAATAAATGTACAAATAATTCATATATTAAATTGTACAATAAAACTTGTAACTTCATAATTTTACAATTATATTTTTTACCCCTCACTTTTTCTTTTTTTTAAAAAAAAATTCCCAATTTTATATAGTAGTGTTTGTCAAAAGAAAAAGAGAAGAATTCCCCTCTCTCTTTCTCGCTCCCCATTCTCCATGAGAAGAGCTTCTTCCAATGTCTTCTCTCATCTCTCCCCGCATCTCAAAATCTCTTTGTATGAAAGGGTTCAAAAACATTGTTGGAAAATTCAAAGATCTTCAAAGAAAAATTGAATTCTCTAGAAATGATGAGAGACTTACATTATTCAACGGTCACAACTAGGAACACAATAGCAAGGAGATGATGGAGAAAAGAGATTGGGTGAAGAAGAAGGCAAAATAATTAGAGATATAATAATGGCAAGGCTCTCCTATGGATCTCCCACTTTCACTCTCATGGTTAATAATGGAGAAGGGAAATTAGTTCTTTCCCAAGAGTTGTCTCTCCAAAATCCCTTATTTGTAAAGTTTATGGATGAGTGTTATTTATAAGCACCTTATGATGTAGGATAGAGCCCATGTGCAAGGCACATGAGAAATATTCTCTATAACCACCTTATCCGAAGAGGTGACCTCTCCGAGAATGATGAAAACCTCGAAGAGGAGATCAACCTCTAGGCGAACCCTTCTTCTTGGTCACACCTAACTAATGATTCCCAATTATCCCAAAGGGTCAGGGGTAGTCCCAGAGGACACCTTGCAGTAGAAGGGTCAGGGATAGTTCAAATGCCCTACCGCAAATATTGTCGAGTCTCAGAAACCCCCTAGATCGTACCACCTCGATCCGGGTATAGATTAGTTTAATCGAAAAATGAATTTATCTCCACTCACTGTCCTCGAGATCGAGTCCTTTGTTTGGACTCCATTATGCCCATGGTTCTAGTGCGTAGATCCCAGAAAGCTCCGAGGCCGCAAGTATTCTGGAACTCATTAACAGAGCGACTTCTAGATAAAGTTCGAATCCGTTCGAATTCAAGCGCTTCAGATCTCTAGGTTCGTAGATCCGAACCCTTTCGAGTCCGAGCTCAAATAGGTCTCTAGGTTCGTAGTTTCTGTAACGCTCTCAAAATAATACAAAAAACCCAACTCATAAAAGAAATAAATATGACATAATTGGTACACTTTCATATATTAGAGTTCGTATTATAAAAGGTACTCCCTCCGTCCTAAAATATTAGTTCCTTATTCCATTTTTTATTGTCCCAAAATATTAGTCCATTTTCAAAAATCAAATATAAAAATAATATAAATTTTCTATTTTGCCCTTCTTTTAAATACATTAACAACATAAAAAAAAGTACAATTATAATATTGATATTCTCCAAAAAATATACTATCAAAGGTAATTTTGAAAAATCATTTTTTTTAAAGTGCAATAATTGTATTATAAAAAAAAGTTTGATTCTTCAAAAAGGACCATTATTTTGGAATAGAGGGAGTATTACATGCATTATACATTCGTAAGCGTTCATTCTAAATCTACAACATGTAACACAAGTTAATAACAACAAAATAAATGTCATACGGGCTTACATCTTTCCAAGATAATACTTAGTTAAAACAAAAGAGAGTCATAAGCTCTATACATTTAAAACCCTTGGCTTTAATAAATATTTAAACACAAAAATAACCAAATAGAGCCTTCAAATCCTTAGTCCTCCCAAGCTATCAGTACTTGAAAATGGTTTCCCAAGTAGAATGAGCCAAAGTCTAGTAAAGATAAACTAACACAATATATGAGGTTTAACTAAGATATACGTGTCAGATAAATGTTCAATATTCATGACCAACTTACATTCTTCCCATGACCATTTAATATTGATATCCACATCTCAATCCATTTCTATTCATTCATTTCAAGTTAATTCATCTCATTTCGAGTCAATTCATGAGTCAAGTTCATTATTATCTATATAACCTAAATGAGACTACAACTCAGTGATTCACAAATCAATACAACCATTGTTCAAACACTTCACTTTGCCATTTCACGGAATTTTCGTCCGAGAGAATCAACACCTATATATACACAAAATTTCGAGACTTTCACCCTAGACACTCCAGCCAACTTAATTTTAAATGGAGTCTATCCTCTATCTCCTCCCAAACAATGATATATATACAATGTATTTAAAAGTATCGTCATATACAATGACTATCCACAACACATATTCAATGTCTCAATCATATCGTCATATTCAACAACATAATTTAAATGATTAGCTTCAATTCACCTAATCCTCATGCAATTTCTACAACAATCATAGTTATCCTCCACCGATAGCCCAAAATAGATATTTCTAAACAGATATACAATCTTTATAACAAGTAATTTATCAATTGTTTATGGGTGAGTAATATAACAAATCCAACTACACCACTCATTCATACATCCTCCCAATTTCACATTTTCTATACCAATTCCATTATTTATACAAAATAATTATTCAACATAAATTAGGACAAATTTTTCCATTTTCCAAATATCAACCCAAATGCTAAATCCTACAATTGTAACACAAGAGAACTTCATATTTAAAGCCCCTTATTCATTTTGTAACCCAACATGGAAAAAGCCTCTTTTTAATTTGAGCCCAAACCCTAGTTTACCCAAAATCACTCCCAAATCTTATCATTTATACATGACAACAAATATGCAGGTTAAAAACCATATTAAAGTGTAGAATATCCCTTCAAGAGTAGAAACCCAAAGAAGAAAATAAAGAACTTCAAGAATGCCCAAACTCAACTTTGTTCAGATCAAAAGGAAGCCCACAATATGCTCTATTTTTTTAACAAAGGAAATAGGGTTGAGAGATCCCCAAATCTATGTGTATTTGTAGAGAGAGAATATTTTAGAGAGAGAGAGAGTCGATTTAGGGTTTTGAGTGAAAAGAAAGTCAAAAAGTGATGTAAAACTATTCTGCTGCGAACTGATATACGCGAGGCTCACTCGAGCGAAGAAGTTATTGCTCGAGTGACCAGACACAATAAGTGACCTTGCTCGAGCACAAGAAGCGTCGCTCGAGCGCAGAATACATACCTTCAGAAGTTTTACAGACGCACACCGTCGCTCAAGCGCAAGAAGCTTCGCTCGAGCTAAGAACTTTACCTTTCCAGAAATTCTGCAAGTCTGAGAAAAATATTGGGAACTCTCAAAGCTCGCTTGAGCACAAGAAGTCTCGCTCGAGCGAAGAAGCAAATTTCTGGATAACTACCATTTGAATAACTAGCAACAAACCTATTTCAAACATGCCCAATACGTTCCAACACTCAAATAGGAAGGGGAAAAGAGGGAAATAGACATAAATAATAATATTAAACCTCATGGTCCGAGTCCAAAATACAATAATGGTCGGGTCAAAACTGGAATCGCCATAACGTCCCCCCCTTAAAGAATTTCGTCCTCGAAATTTCAATATAAGTGCCAAACCATTCATATTATTCCCAACTATGGTAGTCCGTCAAGTCCAATCATCATGACTCATTCTTCAGTCATCCATTCTTATTAACTCGATGCACAAGTTTCAACATTGAATTATAAATTCATATATTTCCAAAACATTTACAATGTTTATGATTTACTCAAGTTTCTCAAATTTATACAACATATGCAATGTTTCTAAAAAGATACAACGCACATAATATTTCATATTTTCAAGACATATGCAATGCTTATTTTGAATCCAAGTTCCCAAGACATCCATAACATATACAATGTTCATATTAACTTGTGTTTTCCAAAACAAACTCAACATATACAATGTTTCCACACTTTAACACATGTACAATGTTTCTACATTTCATGAACAAAACTAAAATCTCAACATATGCTCAAACATTAACAAGTAAGTCCGGATATTTCTCACGGGCTTCCAATTCACGCTCCCAAGTTGCTTCATCAACCCCGTGATGCTTCCACAATACTTTGACCAAGGGAATTGTCTTGTCTCGCAAGACTTGGTCCTGTCTATCCAAAACTCTCACCGGTCTCTCCTCATACGAGACATCCTCGTCTACCTCTAAGTCGGTCTAATCCAATACATGCGATGGATCCGGCTCATACTTCCGAAGCATACTAATATGAAATACATCATGCACTCCGGAAAGTTGTAGTGGCAACGCCAAACAATAGGCAACCTTTCTGATCCGCTCAAGGATCTCAAAAGGGCCAATAAACCAAGGGGATAACTTCTCACTCTTCCCAAACCTCATCAAACCCTATCTAGGGGATATTTTAAAAAAGACATGATCACTCACCTCAAATGACAAGGGTCTTCTCCTTCGGTCGACGTAACTTTTCTAGCGACTTTAGGCTGTAACCAACCTTCTATAAATAAGTGCCACTTTTTCTGTTGTTTCCCGAACTAACGCCAGGTCCAACAAAGGTGCATCACCTACCTCAGCCCAACACATAGGCGATCTACACGGTCGGCCATACAAGGCCTCAAATGGTGTCATGCCGATACTCAATTGAAAGTTGTTGTTATAGGCAAACTCCACTAAGGGCAGATGCCTCTCCCACGACCCCTTGAAATCAAGGACACAGCCTTGAAGTATATCCTCAAGGATTTGAATAGTACACTTAGACTGCCCGTTAGTTTGAGGATGGTAAGTAGTGCTAAAGGTCAATCTAGTGCCCAAGGCACTATGTAAACTTTGCCACAACCGAGCTGTAAAACGCAGATCTCTATCCGAAACAATCGTCACAGAGACCCCGTGCAACCTCACTATGTCCCTGATATACAAGTCGGCAAGATAGTTTACCAAATTACTTACGCGCATAGAGATAAAATACGCCAACTTGGTCAACCAGTCAACTACCACCCAAATGGCATCGCTACCCCGTTGAGTCCTCGGAAGGCCCACAACAAAATCCATCGTGATATACTCCCACTTCCACTCAGTTATAGGCAAGGGTTGTAACAAACCCGCTGGCCTTTGATGTTCGGCCTTCACTTGTAGACAAGTAAGGTACTTTGACACAAACACGACTACATCCTTCTTCATACCCCTCTACCAAAACTGGCAACTAAGGTCATGATACATCTTTGTGCCTCCCAAATGTACCGCAAAGCGTGAATGGTGAAACTCTCGGAGTACTTCCTCCCAGCAAGACTCCGGTACAAACAAACGATCACGGTATCTCACACTCTGGTCAGGATACACAGTCAAACTTTTTCTACTTTTCTATTGGAAATCTACTCCCGGAGGGATTCTACCTCAAGGTCACCCCTCTGCGCTTCTAACACTCGGTTCACAAGTGTAGATTGTGCAACTATAGAAAACAAGACCGCAGATTCAACAGACTCGCCCAAATGCAAGTCAAACTCCCCAAGAGTACCCAACATCTCCCATTCCCAGATGGCAATACAAGCTACACTATTGCTAGATTTCCTACTCAAGGCATCGGCTACAACATTGGCCTTCCCTGGATGGTAATGCAACTCGAAATCATAATCCTCTATAAACTCCATCCACCTTCTCTGTCTCAAATTCAAGTCCTTCTGTGTAAACAAATATTTCAGACTCTTATGATCAAAACACACCTCGAATCTCTCACCATATAGATAGTGCCTCCAAATCTTCAAGAAAAAAATCACCGTTGCTAACTCTATGTCATGAGTAAGGTAGTTCCTCTCGTGGGTTTTCAACTGTCATGAGCCATAGGCTACTACCTTCCCTTCTTGCATCAATACACAACCCAAACCTTCCCGTGAAGCATCACAGTATACTGAATAGCCCGAACCTCTCTCCGAAATAATCAAGACTGGAGCAGTGGTAAGTCTAACCTTAAGCTCTTAGAATGACTTTTCACAAGTCTCACTCAACACAAATTTGACCATTTTCCTCATCAATCTAGTCAAAAGTGAAGCTAATTTGGAGAAATCCTTCACCAACCGACGGTAATACCCGACCAATCCCAAGAAACTACGGATCTCGAAAGCATTCTTAGGTTGTGCCCAATCTTGCACTACCTCTATCTTGGATGAATCTACAGTCACCCCTTTTCCGAATACCACATGGCTTAAGAACTTAACTTCCTTTAGCCAGAACTCACATTTCCCGAACTTAGCATACAGCTTATGGGCTCTAAGCAACTTAAGCACCACTCGCAAGTGTTCTTTGTGCTCCTCCTCAGAGGGTGAGTAAATCAGAATGTCATCAACAAAGATAACGACAAAACGGTCTAAGAACTCTCAAAAGATTCTGTTCATCAAGTCCATAAACACAGCTAGGGCATTGGTTAGCCCAAAAGGCATCACAAGAAACTCATAGTGGCCATATCGCGTACGGAATGTCGTCTTTGGGATATCCTCTTCCCTTACCCTCAATTGATGGTAACTCGATCTCAGGTCTATCTTAGATAAACAATGAGACCCTTTCAACTGATCAAACAGGTCATCTATACTTAGCATTGGATACTTGTTCTTAACAGTTACTCGGTTTAACTTCCGGTAATCAATACAAAGTCGCAAGGCTCCATCTTTCTTTTTAGCAAAGAGAGCCGGTGCTCCCTAAGGTGAAGTACAAGGGGGAATAAAACCCTTATCTAGTAATTCCTGGAGTTGAATCTTCAACTCACTCAACTCAGCTGGTGCAAATCGATACGGTGCCATAGAAATTAGTGTCATGCCAAGCACTAGATCAATAGAGAATTCAATCTCTCGGTAAGGTGGTAAACTAGTAAGATCCTCGGGAAAGACATCTGAGTACTCACAAACCACTCTTGGCAACTCAACCCAAATTTCACCACACTCACTACTCAAAAAGCAAGCAATGAGACAACTAAGTTCACTTTACCCATGTGGATCATATACCGATGATAAGACTCTATCCACCCGGTCCCCCAACAAATAAAAACAATCACCGCTCGAGATACATACAGTAACCCTCTGACGGTAACAATCTATAACAATCCAGTATGACGATAACTAGTCCATACAAAAAATAACATCGAAACTAGTCATATCAAGCAAAACAAATGCAATGGAAGTCGACAATCAGCGACCTCTATGTCACAATCCCGACACCCTTGTTTCAAGATAACCTTACCACCAATAGGTGACTCTACATAAATAGGAGATGCTAATTGTGTGAACTCCAATCCCAAAACCGATGCAAATGCAGAAGAAATAAAGGAATGAGATGCACCCGTATTAATCAACACACTAGCAATTGAATTGCAAAACAAGAAGGTACCTTTCACTACAGAAGGAGTAGGTACAAGATCTGGCTCGGTAACAGCATACACGCACCCCGTAGGCCTTTTGATCTACTTGCTCACCCCTCGGAGTGTAAGGCTGCTGCACTGACTGAGCCGAAGAGGCTCTCTAATTGGCCCTCGAGACCTGTGCTAACTGTGCTGGCTGATGATTCTGTGTCTGCCTCGAGCTAGACGCACCAGGTGTGCCACCCAACTGTGGAAAAAATCTCTTCAAGTGCCCGCCTGCCCACACTAATAACAAGTGAGCGGCTGGCCTCTCCCTTGACTCTGGCCCTGAGAACGAGCCAAAGATGAAACTACTCGCTGCCCTTCTCCCCTCCGTGGGCAAGCTAGAGACTTGTGGCCCAACTGACCACATTTCAAACAAGTGATGTCTCCCTGACCACCTCTCCCAAAACCCCGAACTCGACACTAGAAAGGTAGACCTCGAATGCGCTCCTTGAGATTGCTGGGGATTAGAACCCATCTACCTTTTACTATCCCCCTAGTTATCCTGACTTCTCTTGGAGCCCCTCATTCTCTCTTCCTCTAAATGCATGATAGTCTCAAGATGGGCTGCAGCCTCCACATGGCGTCCATAATCCCTAATCATGGATTCGGCTACTCTAAACATGAGCCCAGTTCTCAATTTCTTCTCAAACTCTAAGCAACGGCACTCCTTAGTCGCCACCAACTACGGTGCAAATCTAGACAGGCTAGTGAATGTGGCTTTGAACTCAGCCACTAGTGTGTTCAACTATTTGAGTTGAGAAAACTAATCCCTCAATCTCTCTTTTACTATAGTAGGTAAGTACTTGTCCTGGAAGGCGTCAACAAAGGCCTCCCAAGTCCCTCCAATGCGCCCTCGCGTATACTTCCACTGCTGACCCGCGTCTCTTTTCAACTGGAAGGACGCCAAGGTCACCCTTAAACCTCTGTCTTCAATGCCAAGCATCTCAAACGTCTTCATCATTTGCTCTAGCCACTCATCAGCCTTCAGTGGCTCCTTGGGATCACCCAAAAACTCGTTTGGATTCAACCGGAAGAACTCTCTCTTCAACATAGATGGCTCTGCTTCAGCTACTTGGGCCTGGACTTGATTCTCAGCCTTGAGAATGTCCATGGATTCCTGCAATGCTCTGGCCATTTCACGGGTTAAGGTGCCCATGGCCTGTTGACCTACTGGCTCGCCACATTGGCTTGATCAACTCCTTCCTCCTACGTCGAAAATTCATTCGGTATAGGCATCTCATGCCTCCTAGGCCTACCATGCCTACCACCACGACCACATCCTGACATCCTAATGAAGGTAACAAAAGAGATTAGCACATTTACAAATATGTCGAAGCTATTTCACTCACATCCTAATACGATGGACAATAATGATTCACTCTACATAGGCACATAATCACGTAAACATATATGAATTTCCTTCCTAAATAGTGATTGTCCCGTAGCGTTGCTAGAGTTTCAATTAGAAACAGCAGTGATCAAGTGCTCTTCTAATAGGACTTCCAGAAACCCGTAGACTCAATCAACATCTTAGGAACTAAATCACACAATCATATAAGTATGTTATCATATAAACACATATCATCCATACTTAAGTCTCTATCAAGCGAGACAAATCCATTGTGGAACTAACCACTTCCCACGTATCCAAAGTATTCAAACCTGGTATGCTCTGATACCAAGTTGTAACGCTCTCAAAATAATACAAATAACCCAACTCATAAGAGAAATGAATATGACATAATTGGTACACTTTCATATATCAGAGTTCGTATTACAAAAGGTATTACATGCATTTTACATTCATAAACGTCCATTCGGAATCTACAGCATGTAACACAAGTTAATAACAACAAAATAAATGCCCTACGGGCTAACATCTTTCCAAGATAATACTTGGTTAAAACAAAAGAGAGTCATAAGCTCCATACATGTAAAGCCCTTGGCTTGAATAAACATTGAAACACAAAAATAACCAAATAGAGCCTTCAGCTCCTAAGTCCTCCCAAGCTATGTTCTTAGAGGAAGCATATCACCAGTACCTGAAAATGGTTTCCCAAGTAGGGTGAACCAAAGCCCAGTAAAGATAAACTAACACAATATATGAGGTTTAACTAAGATATAAGTGTCAGATAAATGTTCAATATTCATGACCAACTTACATTCTTCCCATGACCATTCAATATTGATATTCACATCTCAATCCATTTCCATTCATTCATTTCAAGTTAATTAATCTCATTTCGAGTCAATTCATGAGTTGAGATACAACCCAAATGAGACTACAACTCAGTGGTTCACAAATCAATAAAACCATTGTTCAAACACTTCACTTTGCCATTTCACGGAATTTTCGTCAGCGGGAATCGACACCCATATATACACAAGATTTCGGGACTTTCATCCTTGACACTCCAACCAACTTAATTTTAAATGGAGTCTGTGGGGATATAATTTTTGAATGACAACACGTGGCCGAGGTGACACCGAAGTGTCAGTCGAGGTGCCATGTGTCCTGGTCATGACGCCAAGATGATCTCGGCTAGGTCGAGGTTATCTGCGAGGATACTGGATTCCAAGATAAGTGGACGAGGGACAAGAGTCCTAGAATGGGAGAAGACTACAGTTTGGGTAAAGATGAGACTCTTAGAGAGCTTGTCCTAATCCTACTGGGAGTCCAAGATTAGCAGTAATTCTGAGTCCATTAGAGTTAGGCTTCTATTGGGACTAGGATTGTGTTGGCTATAAAAGGGAGGCACCCCCATGGGTCTAAGGTATGTCTTTTATGCTCTGTCTAGTGAGTTAAGTACTATTGGTTATCTTTGAGATATATTTTACTGACTTGATCGTCAGAGTGTCCCCAGGTGGACGAACCACCGCTGGAATCTCTTCTTTTTGTTGCAGGTCATTCGGGCTTAATCTATTCTGCTAGTGTTCTCCAGCTGAGTGCTTGATCGGTAGTGTGGTCAGAAATTGACACACACAATTTGGCGCCGTCTGTAGGAACGAAAGGAGAATAGATAGCCAACGACGGACAGAAAGAGAAGGTTGGGGACGACACCCTTACTGAGAGTGGGAAACATATTGACCCTGACGTCGAAGAAGACAACTGCAACGAAGAGACTCATGATAAGAATCACGGAGAAAAGGACGTTGGCCAGGAGGGTGATGTGGCGAAGAAATCAGACCGAAGCGAGTATTATAACGAGGACGACCTTCAAGTATGGAAAAATAGATGCTTACAAATGGACGACAAGATGAAGGGAATGGCGAACAAATTGGTGGACTTGCAAACAGTCGTCAATTTCATGATGCAGAACAACATCATGCAGCCACCGTTCCCGCTACAAGATACACCGATTCCAGCGGCCAAGGAAGGTGCCCAGAAAGTGGGGCAGAAAACGGTTCCTGCAGTCCCTCAGCATGGCGGGACCAAGGGACATTCTCACCGGCCTTCGTGGGAGGTCAGGCATGGAGAATCCCAAAAGGCACGTCGAACAAAAAAAACCTACACCAAAGAACATCGGGATGTTTAGGGGAATGAACTCTGTTTTGACACGACTAGTCGAGGGAGGTCCAAAAGGACTCACGATGACACTAGAAGTAGTGTACCAAAGAAGCTGAAATCCGGAGTTAGCCGAGCTCTTGGATGAACCAAAGAGGATCTGGAAGATCACCTACAGAGGAAGTAACAAGATGCCAAGGTAACCTCCCCGGTTAAGCCGAGAACGTCGTTCTCGAAAGAATTAGACAAAGTTAAACTCCCGAAGAGATTCAGTATGCCGAGGTTCCAGATATACGATGGGAAGACGGACCCCAACTTTTACGTTGGATTATACCTGAACGCGATGGCGTTATACTCTAGGAACGAGCCGTTGCTCTGCAAAGTGTTCCCCTCATCATTCGGGGAAACTGCATCGGATTGGTTTCACAAGTTACCGAAAAGAACTGTGAAAACCTGGGAAGACCTGGCCGAGATGTTTGTGGTCAGGTTCGTGACAAACAAGCTACAGCCATTGAGGGTGGACGCCCTAATGGCCCTGAAGATCGGCGAGGATGAAAGTCTTAGGGCCTATGCCAAAAGATATTATGAGGTATTCAACTAAATACCAGGATGCAACCAAGAGGTGGCGGTCGTGTCGTTTAAAAATGGCTTGAAGGGTGACTGCCTTCTTCGAAAATCACTGGCAAAGACATTGCCGAAAAGCATAGAGGAGCTGATGGCCAGGATAGAAAAGTATGCCAGAGCCGAGGAGGACAAGCCGGGGACAAAGATGTCCAAACAAGAGAAGAAAAATGGTTTTAACACTTGTTGAAACTTGAGAAAACTTTACAAGTTGAAGTTAAACCGAGATGATGTTTAACACTTGTTGAAACTTGAGAAAAGTTTACAAGTTTAACACTTGTTGAAACTTGAGAAAAATTTACAAGTTGCAGTTAAACCGAGATCATGTCTAACACTTGTTGAAACTTGAGAAAAGTTTACAAGTTGAGGTTAACCGAGGTTATGTTAAAAGAAGATTGGTTTAAACACTTGTTGAAATTTTGAGAAAAATTTTCAAGTTAAGCCAAGGTTATGTTGAAAGAAATATCTACATACTTGCCGAGATTACCATATTGCCAAGACTTGGAAGAAATTTGAAGACAGAAGTCTTGCTAAGAGTAAAGTATTGAGTTGTGAATAACACTTGTGAAAATATTGTAAAATATTTTTAAGTGTTAAGCCGAGGCTGAGGTAAACCAATTAGTGGGTACAACCGAGGTGTTATCCCCCGAAGAGATTGCACAGTTAAGGTGTATTTTGAAGACATGCAAATTATTTTCACAACCACGTGGAAAGAAGAAATTAAAGAATGCATTCAAAAAAGGAAAGAAGGCACTTCAGCCTAACATTGAAGAATAATTGTTTAGATTACAAAAAGGTTGGTGTGAAGTACGCCGGTGTTAGACGGTGGTAGTGAGCAAAGAAATGCAACGAAAGCCTCACCAGAGGGAGAGAGTGAAACTGGTTGCAGAAAGCTTCGCAAAAGCAGCAATGAAAGACAGAGAGAGAGTTGATTATGATCAAAAACATGAAATGGCAGCAAAATGGCAATTATGGTGCCTTGGACGACGTGCTTGTCAGACGGCGCACGCAAAAGCGATACGACTTGATGGCGCGTATCAGGTACGGTCCAGTAGGGAAAAGACACGTGGTAAAAACGGTTGAAATATTGTGCGTGCCAGCTCGTACGCGTGTTGGAACTCTTGGAGTTCTTGATTCAATGAAGCAAATACCTCGGCTAGGAGGACGGTTTCAGCTGAGAAACTTGAACGAACTTGGTCGTTGGTTCTAAGGCATTGATGAAAGCAGACTATAGGTCTTGGTCATATTAAGCCGACAAGTTCTGACTTCGGCAATAGATAATAAAGCAGGCTTAGCCAACGTGCTAAATAGAAGAAATGATATAGGTTCCATCACCTCAGGTGCCAAGGTAATAGAACCTAGAGGGCAGTTGTGGGGACATAATTTTTGAATGACAACACGTGGCCGAGGTGACACCGAAGTGTCAGCCGAGGTGCCACGTGTCCTGGTTATGACACCAAGATGATCTCGACTAGGTCGAGGTTATCTGCGAGGATACCGGATTTCGAGATAAGCGGATGAGGGACAAGAGTCCTAGAATGGAAGAAGACTACAGTTTGGGTAAAGATGAGACTCTTAGAGAGCTTATCCTAATCTTACTGGGAGTCCAAGATTAGTGGTAATCCTAAGTCCATTAGAGTTAGGCTTCTATTGGGACTAGGATTGTGTTGGCTAGTGAGTTAAGTACTATTGGTTATCTTTGAGAGATATTTTACTGACTTGATCGTCGGAGTGCCCCTGGGTGGACGAACCAACGCCGAAATCTCTTCTTTCTGTCGCAGGTCGTTCGGGCTTAATCTATTTTGCCAGTGTTCTCCAACTGAGTGCTTGATTGGCAGTGTGGTCGGAAATTGACATACACAGAGTCCATCCCCTATCTCCTCCCAAACAATGGAGTACATCCCCTATCTCCTCTCAAACAATGATACATATACAATGTATTTAAAAGTATCGTCATATACAATGACTATCCACAACACATATTTAATGTTTCAATCATATCGTCATATTCAATGACATAATTTAAATGATTAGTTTCAATTCACCTAATCCCCATACAATTTTTACAACAATCACAGCTATCATCCATCGATAGCCCAAAACAGATATTTCTAAATAGATATACAATCTTTGTAACAGGTAATTTATCAATTGTTCATAGGTGAGTAATATAACAAATCCAACTACACCACTCATTCATACATCCTCCCAATTTCACATTTTCCATACCAATTCCATTATTTATACAAAATAATTATTCAACATAAATTAGGGCAAATTTCCCCATTTTCCAAATATCAAGCCAAATGCTAAATCCCATCATTTTAACACAAGAGAACTTCATATTCAAAGCTCCTTATTCATTTTGTAACCCAACATGGAAAACCCCTCTTTTTAATTTGAGCCCAAACCCTAGTTTGCCCAAACCCTAGTTTACCCAAAATCACTCCCAAATCTTATCATTTATACATAACAACAAATATGTAGGTTAAAAATCATATTAAAGTGTAGAATATCCCTACCTCAAGAGTATAAGCCCAAAGGAGAAAAGGAAGAACTTCAAGAATGCCCAAACTTAACTTTGTTCGAAACAAAACAAAGCCCACAAAATACTCTATCTTTTTAACAAAGGAAATAGGGTTGAGAGATCCCTAAATCTAAGTGTATTTGTAGAGAGAGAATATTTTAGACAGAGAGAGAGAGTCGATTTAGGGTTTTGAGTGAAAAGAAAGTCAAAAAGTGATGTAAAACTGCTCTGTTGCGAACTGATATACGCGAGGCTCGCTCGAGCGAAGGAGTTGTCGCTCGAGCGACCAGACACAATAAGTGACCTTGCTCGAGCGCAAGAAGCGTCACTCGAGCGCAGAATACATACCTTCAGAAGTTTTACAGACACACATCGTCGCTCGAGTGCAAGAAGCCTCGCTCAAGCAAAGAACTTTACCTTCCCAGAAATTCTGCAAGTCTGGGAAAAATACTGGGAACTCTCAAAGCTCGCTTGAGCACAAGAAGCCTTGCTCGAGTGAAAAAGCAAATTTCTGGACAACTACCATTTGAATAACTAGCAACCAACCTGTTTCAAACATACCCAATACGTTCCAACACTCAAATAGGAAGGGGAAAAGAGGGAAAGAGACATAAATAACAATATTAAACCTCATGGCCTAAGTCTGAAATACAATAAAGGTCGAGTTGAAATCGGAATCGCTATAGTTTCGAACCCTTTCAAAATTAAGCCAATACCTCGGAGAATGGATCTCCTTTGAGGGTTTTATCTCTTCTAAAAGCAACGGTTAAGCTTCTGGAACTCCCGCATGATCTGGGCCTCCTTGGATGGGCTTGTTGGACTCTCTTTAAAGATATCCGCTTGATGGGTCTTCCTCGGCCCAATTTGTTGACTTTTTTATGGGCCCGTTCAATATAATTCACTTGGCCTATTTGGCAATAATTTCTCCAAGCTCCCCAATTTTTGAGCTTTCCGATTGGGCTTCGATTGGGCCCAATTAATTAGTTGGCTTAAGTTAACCCCTTACATTTTGCCCCTTACATGTATGAGAAATTTTGAATTTCTTGGACATGCATATTTTCACTTCTTCGGCCATGCTTCGCATCACACCCTCGGGAAATTTTGTCCTCATATGGCTTTTGGATAAGACCGATAACTCATCATAATTTTATGGATAAGATTGCCAACTAATATTGATAAGAATGAATCTTTTATCCTTATGCCATGTTTGGCAAACACACTTTTATACCTTTGGTTTATTCTCTCAAATAAATATTTAAACACTTGACTTTGGTAAATGTATATGTTATACCCTAGATGCACTAGATAATTCCTTGTGCATTGCCTGGGCCCACGCAACTTTTTCTTCACTATTTTGATTCCAAATTTTTTCAAATCCTTACTATTTGATTCTTCAATCCAAACTTTTCTCCTTCACGTCAAAAGAAAATCAACCAATAGGAGGACCCACATTTTCTCTTTCCAAGAAATTGAAAACCCATTTATATATATATATGCACATAGAATAATTGAGAGACCACAGTACCGCACATTTTTTTTTTTTAGAACAACTGAAGCATATGCATATATTTTTTTTAATCCAGGTAACCATAAAATAAAGCCCACGTATTTTTTAGAATATTGAAAGCCCATTGTATATATATACATCATTATCTCTTTTTGCCAAACCCTACTCTCAGCATATTCTCTCTCTCTACACTGGGGCAAGACCCAGCTACCAGCTTGCTTTGCACTCCATTGAAGACCACTGTCACTGGCTTTCTTCTTTCTTTCTCCGTCACTTCGGCCAGGCCTGTCCACCTCCATGGGCCACCACTTCTTCTTGCCACAGCTCTGTTACGATACAGATTTCACCAACGTTGTTAAGCACCTCGTCGACCCATGCAACAATCAACCGAAGTCCTACCCTATGGGTGTGACTATCCAGATTGCACAGCTTGCTTCTCGTTCATAACCTCCAACCTCGCCACTGCCTTCAGTTGTGATTTGATCAACGCTAACCACGTCGCCTTTTCAATATGGTGTTAGTCTGTCTAGCTACTCCGTCGCTTGTTCGCGTCACACTTGACGCCGTCGTCATTGTTGCGTCTCTGTCCTCTAGCGTCGCTCATGTCGCTATAGGGCCTGTCCTGGGTGTTTTTTGAAAACAAGCCAGCTCTTGGTTTTGATGAGCTTTGGTCTTTATTTAACGAACTTCATTCTTCTTCATTGCTCCGAATCTATAGACAAGCTGTTGTTCAAAACCCATTTATGAATTTCATTGTTTTGCCAAAATCCTTCCTCTAATTATAAACTTGATTTGGTTTGGGATTCGGCTTATTCGAAAGCTTGTAATTCTGATTTGAGATAACTAGTGCTTTGTTAAATCTTGGTTTAGTATCTCTGACTCATTTTGAGAATATATATTCTGAAACCTTTGCATGAGATTTAAGCTTCCATTGATGATCCTGACTTGAATAGAACTTTGGTGCTGCAATTTTGTCTTGACATAGCTATTGCCTCTATTGAATCTTGATTTGCATAAGAAATGTAGTCCTGAAATTCATGTTTTGGAGCTTGACCTTGTGTTGATAAATCTGACATAGATGGAGTATTAATGCTGAAAAGATTCATTGGTGTAGAGAGAGATAATTTGAATCCTTTGAGTTTTATTGGTGTTGCTATTGAAAATTTTGTTAAACTTGGAAGAATAAAATTGTTGTAGCATAAGTTGCTCATTACTATTGTTGATGTCGCCTCTATTTCGGTAACGTTTGAATCATAATCTGAACTCGATATTGTTTATCTCGTTTGTCGACTTGACTATTTCAAGCGAATGAATTCTTGTAAGAACTCCACGACCCCAGTGCCCTCAGAACCCGTACTAATGAGAGCAATGGTTGTTCCTCGAAAGTCCGAACGGAAGCAAGACTATTCCTCAGGAGTCCGAAAGTAGCACACACCCTACTTCGACAAGAAAGATCCCTCTGGAAGGCTACCGAGTTTACCAAGCTTGCACCAACATAAGTAAAGATTGTCTCTCGGAAGTCTAAGTAGAAGCAAGGTTGTCCCTCAAAAGTACGAGGTTGTCCCTCAAGAGTCTGAATAGTAGCACACACCCTACTTTGGCAATAAAGATCCTTGAAACTCGTACTGATGGAAGCAAGGGTTACTTTTCGAAAGTCCGAGTAGAAGCACACACTCTGTTTCAACAAGAAAGATCCTCGAAGCTTGCACTGATGGAAATAAGGGTTGTTCTTCAAGAGTCCAAGTGGGAGCACACACTCTACTTCAATAAGAAAGATCATTTCTAGTGGGCAATTGAGGAGGTTCGAGTGGAAGCACATGCTCTACTTCAAGAAAGATCCTTTCTGGTGGGCAATCGAGTCTACTACTTCTCTTTTTTCATCGAGGGGTAACAAATGAAAATAGTTATCAAGAAACATAACCCAATGAAAATAAACAATATAAAGAAAATAAACTTCTAATGGAGATGCACAATATGGAGGAAATAAATTTCTTCATAACATAAGAGAGATAAAACTTCCATAAGAAAGATAGAACTTCTTGGACAATGCAATAAATATAAATTGTAAATATCATAGCTAGACTTCTTCTACGGAATGTCGACCCTTGCTCCTAATCCCCAGAGTTGTGAGGTCATTTGGAAAACTTTCACCAGGTGCTCAGGTTGTGGTCGTCATACACCATCATAGCCACGTCTTCTAAAATATCATGGGGCCTTTGTTCTTTGAACTCCAGCTCATCTGCTTTGACTTTCTTTCTAAAGATCTTCTTAAGCGTCCGGCACTTTTCTATAGAATGTCCTAGTGATCGGTGAAAAATACAATAATTAGGGCCCTCACGATCCTTCTTCCTCAAAAAACTCTTTAATATGAGGTAACTTCAATTCCCCATCTGCCACCCATTCTTTGACTAAGGCCTTCACCTCTTTAATACTACACGGAAAATGAGTGTTATCAGCTCTTTCTCTTCTGCCCTCTGAATCCCTCCCTCTACGACTTTCGGGTAGAAGACGTGGAAGCCGCAATGACAGAAGGTCCTCGGGATGACTTGAAGCTGGTTTTATAATTAGTCTCGAACCCAATCTCTTGAGATTGAGGTATGTTGATGTTCCGAGATGCTTCAATTAGTGCCGAGAAGATAAGTAGCTTGTGATTAACAAGAAGCATCTTCTACCTGTTCAATGCCCCTTCAACACAGATTTGGACCAAGTAACTTTCCTCCACAGCCTCATGACAATCCACGACTTTGTCTTCGAACCTTTTCACATATTTGAGAATGTCTTCACCCTTCCGCTATTTTTCCTTACACAAGGTGAATGTGGTCACTTTCTTGGCCACCTAAAAGAATTTGGCGTGGAATTTGTTGACCATCTCCTCCCAACTTCGGATAGAGTTTGGGGCCAAGTTGACATACCAACTATATACTCAGTCAGTGAGGGACTTGGAGCGTTCTCTCAGTCTGAGGACATGATTTGAACCATGAATCCCCAAAGTTTCGATGAACCGAACAACTTGTTCTCTAGCATTTCCTTGCTTGCCATCGAATTTGATGAATTTTGACACTGTGTACCCCTCCGGGTATGGATAACTCAACATCTCAAAAGGGTATGGTGGTTTGACATCTGGATCGGGCAAAGAGGGTAAAGTCCTCTTGCCCCGTTCGAGATCGAACATAGATTGCACATCGGCGAGAGTGAGAAATTGTTGAGGGAGAGAACTTGATGGTGGTATTCCCAAAACTAGGCTTGTAGACCCGAAGACCAAACCTGGAGCGACTTGGCTATTTGGGTGTTGAGAATTCACCATCGGTGGAGGATCGTGGTGATATTGACCATTAGCATTTATAGATATGACATTCGATGATAGAGCATTGAATTGAGTTCCATAAACTCCGTAACACGCCATGGGCATGCCAGGGGTAGACACCCCATTTTTGACCGACCTTAAGACTCAGACGTCACCGATTGAGCGCTTGGTGATGTTGCATATCGTGCTCATCCAGAGGTTTCAGAGTCTCGGCCGTGAGCCTTGCCTCTGGACTTCCGGGCTTTTCTGTGCCTTGTCTCAGTTTGCAAACCAGGCTCGGTTTTCTCTGTTTCTCTTCCTAAAGGGAGGGAGAAGTCTCGTAGATCATCTCTTGGTGGCCGCGGGCTACATTTCGTGGTCGTAGGCCATTTTGCCCATTTCGGAGCCCGGTTCCTGGTTTTCGGAGCCGTCAGGCCGAGTGCCTCGGTTCGGGACTGCCTAACCACCTCCGTTCGCTCCGGTTTTTGGCATGCATCTTATTTCCTCCCTTTTGAGGGACACCGTGGTCTGAGAGACCAACTTTGTGGTCGAACACCACTCCCGGTGCTTAACAGTCGGTTTTCGGGGCCTCGGACTGTGCGTTTCGGCCCCCGAACCTTCATTTCGCATCGGTTTGCATTCATTTTTGGCAGGGACCTCTGTTTCATCACCAAGAAGGTCATAGAAGGGTGGGAGGCCGGTAATTGTTTCAGCAACCAGTTATATTCCTTCATCGCCCTTCGTCGCCCGTTTTCTCTCACTTCAAAGCCAATGTTGACCACCCTTGGGCCATTTTCTTCAACCCTAACCCCCATATTTGTGTTGTACACACCTGGGAGGCCACTAATATTTGGTGGCCGGCCAGTAATTGTGTTTGAACCTTTTGACCCCCTTTGAAAAGTGGGTTGTTCTCTCTCCTGATTCACTGTTTCCAATTTTTGACCATAGGGTTGTGTTGAGAACACATGGGAGGCCACCAATTTGTGGTGGCCGGCCACTAATTACACTTGGACTTTTTGACCCTTGGCCGGCCGGCCATGGGGAGGGCCGGCCGGCCACCTGCAACCTCAATAGCTGGCCGGCCAGATTCCTTGCACCCTGTTCAGTCCAAATATGACCTCTTTTCCCTCCAAAATTTTGTATCCGGGGGGGCCTTTTTTTGGGGGGAAACTTGAATTCATTTCCCCCCCATTTTTTCCCCCTTTTCTCCCTCTCTTTTGCCTATAAAACTAGCCTCCCAGCTCTGGTTTAAGGGTTAGAAAAATTCCCTTGGAGCCTTGTATTGCACTTCCCTCTCTCCCTCACTTCAAACCTCCAAAACATCCAAGTCCTACACCCTTTTCTATACCACCACCTAGCACCACACCACCACCTCCATTCCAGCCACTTGGAGCAGCTTTCCAGAGCTTAGGGAGCACCATTTCTAATGCCAAGAAGCTGTTAAACACTAGGCTACAAGGGTAAGTACATTTTCCCTCTTTTTTTACCTTATTTTGATCAATACATTAGCCTCTCTTGCTTGTATTTTTGGGCTCCGACCCTAACTAGAAATAGGCTTATTTTGAGCCATTTTCCATGTTTGATTAAGGGCCCCTCACTGTTTGGGGCCTCCTTATTTCACTTGCCTCATTACCTCCCTTGTATGTCATTTTCTTGCATGTTGTTTTTGGCCTATATGTAAACTATTTTGAGGCATGTTATAAACTGTGAAGTAGCTTATTTTGAGCCCTTATTCAACATTTTGAAGGGCTCATCACTGTTTGGGGCCTCTTTTTGTCACTTGCCTTTGTATCCCTCTTTTCGCCCCATTTTTGCATGATTTGTTAGCCTCTTGTGCTTCTATTTTTGGACTCTATTCCGAACCAAAAATGGCCTTATTTTGACCCCTTATCTATGTTTCATTAAGGGTCTTTTGCTGTTTGAAGCATCCTTTTTATACTTTGTGTTATAGCTCTCTTTTTGGCCTTATCTTGCATAGTGTTTTGAGCATACTTGTACACTGTTTTGGCTCTAATCATAAACTGTAAAATGTCATATTTTAGGCCCCTCTTCAAATTTTTTGAAGGACCTTCATCTTTTTGGGGCCAGCATGCATCACTTACCTCTTTGTCCTCCTTTAGGCCTACTTTTTGCATGAGAGTTTTGCCATACTTGTGTCTGTTTTTGTGGCTTGTGGTAAACTGTAAAACATCATATTTTGGGCCCCTCTTCAACATTGTAGAAGGGCCCTTCTCTATTTAGAGTCAGAAGCTGTCACTTGCTTCATTATCTTGCTTTCGAGGCCATTTTTGCATGCTAGTTTAGCCCCGTCTGCGTTCGCTGTTTGGCCTTATTTAGAACTGTAAATATGCTTATTTTTGGGCTGTCTTGATTCTTTCTTCACATTCCATGTTCGAATAATGCATGCATTGCATAGTCATAGGTCATTCGGTATGCCTAATTTCATCTCTCGGGACCTATTCCGTGCATCGGGTGTTGTTTTACCATCTTTCGGGGCTGTTTTGCATCACTTATTGCCTCTGAAATTTGCATGATAGTATGCCATATTCCATGCTTTGCCATGTCATGTTAGAGTGGCATTCGTGCCTTAGGGTCGGTTCTCGGTTTGCGTGCACGCGTACACGCATCTCGAGTTGTCTCATTTTCATCTAATGGCCTCTTATGTGAGTGTGGCTGAGGTACACTCGTGTTAGTGTAAGTCCATTATGCATTGTGTATGCCATTTCATTCCACAGCGTTGTGTATGCTAGGTTGTATGTTAGCGCATTGTGTATGCCATGTTACCTCGTGCATCGTGTATGTCATTTCATAGCATGTTGCATGTTAGGATGTATCTTAGTTGCATTTCATGCATGTCATACATATTGCATTGTGTTCGGGATAGGGATTAGCTCGAGCGCGGGAAACGAGAGGGGTTCAGACTTGAAAGTGACGGGCGTGTCTCAATTCGATCCACCGACACTCAGGATTATCCATGATGGAGTTAGGTTTTAGTTGAGTTTTCATGTACATTCATTCTATATTGAGTTGTGCAATTCGATTCCTCGGCCATCATGCATCGAGATGCGTGATTGGTGGCACGAGGATCGAGGTATGCATACATATGTGAAAATACATTGCCATGCCCTTTTCTTGCTCTCTGTTGCTAGCCTTCCGGAGCTTGGCACGCATTCCAAAAACAATTGCAAACAGAGGCTAATTGGGGCATCGCAGTGGATTTCTGCACAAGGCAACCCGGACATGCATCATTCATCATCTGAAGAAGAGTCGAGGCAGTCCCTAGCTTGCATGCCAGTTTATTGTTGTGAGGAAGTGGTTTTGGAAATACTCTTCAGATCCTGGGAGACGCTCTTGATCCTCAGCTAGTCACCTGCAAAGATAAACACTCTGGTCGGGGGTGCCGGGGTTAGCACTCCGACGGGCAAGTCAGTTCTTCAACTCAAGAAAGCTTGTTTATTAAGTTTAGTGAAGTGTCTTTTTTTTTACATACCATTCTAAGAACATTGCTTCTTTATTTATATCTGTTCCTCCTGAGCCCTCGGGGCCTGGGCTTAGCTTTCAATCATTACCCGTTCTTATATTCGGCTCCCAACGATCTTTTTCAATCGGCTTAATCGGCTTACATATCGTATTCGGCCCATCCTAGTCTCGCAAGATGGGGCCGATTAATATTTGCTGGACGACCGGTTAGTGTCTACTAAAACATGCCCCTTCCGATTTAGCCATATATTCGGCTCCCACAATTGCCCCCCGAACTCCCTATTGACGGTAGTTAATCGGCGTGTTTGGTTTAGAATTCAAAAATCCCATCATAGATCGGGCGGCTGCGTATATCCCAAGGCGTCAGAAAATGTCAGAAGGCGCTCGCCTTTTTGTTTATCATTACACTTTCCCGCTTCATTCATGCGTCTCTCGCATTTATTGCGATTTGAAACTTCAGTCCTTTTTGGTGCACATTTCGTCGATCATCTGATACGTTTGGACCGCCAGCGCGCATCCCTTCTCTCACTCGCGTTTTTTGCAACTTTCGTCCGTCTACCTTTGCCTCATCTGCTCTTCGAAAGTTTTCTTCTCTTTTCTTTGTAGCCCTATTCTCTGTTTATCATTTTTACTTTCGGCGAATCCTTGGATCCCCGTCGAAATGGCTAAACACTTGAAGGACCTCCTTTCTGAGAGTCGCATTTCCGGATTTCGGCGACATTTTTCCATTCCCGATGACGTCCATCTAACTCTTGTAACGAACAGTACTCTAGATATGGAGAGGGAGGATCAGAATACAATCGTATTCCCCCTCCTGTCCATAGCGGAAGGCGGAGTTTGTTTCCCCCTACATCCACTACTTAGGGCTGTCCTTCGCTATTGGAGTCTGATCCCTTCTCAACCCAATGTAAATTTCTTTCGAATCATTATGGGTGTTATAGAATTGAATCGACGTCTTAGGATCGACCTCGGAATTTCGGCCATTCAGCACTGCTATGCCTTAGCCAAATCCTCTGGTCGGCTGGGTCGGTACTTCCTTAAGGCTAAGGATACTGACCATCATTTGGTGACTATGCTTGCCAGTTCTGGTAAGAGGGTTGACGATGTAATGGTCAATGTCCGAGGTAATTGGGAGTTTGCTGCAGGCGAAGATCGCCTAGACCCCATTCCTCGACATAAGAGTGACCCAGGTTGCCACGTAGTATCTTATGTTTGATGATTTATATTTTAATCAGCTTTCTTTCCTTAATCACTCATCTTTTGCAGGTAATAAATTGAAGAAGATTCTGACTTCCGTTGACGAAGCGGTTATTAGAGATATTAAGATTGCACTCGGCTACTTTGGCCGACCAAACGTGCAAAAACAGGGGAGAGCTGCCCACATTTTACTTCGGTACAAGCCCACTTATACCACGTTCTCGGCTGCGGACAACATTCTGATTCCATCCGGCGATCAGCAGCTCTCGGCTCTTATCTTCCCCAGCTACAAGAACCTTAGGCAAATTGGTTTCGAAGATTCTGATTCGGGGCAAGACGCAGAGCCAGTAATAGATGTAGTTGCTGATCCGGCTGGAGAATTCACTAAGGAGGCCGAAGAAGTTGACGAGGCCGTGCGCTCGGCGTTTGAGGCTACCGGACTCGATCAGCCTTCACCATCCGCTTCGGGTCGGGAAGAAGTCTCTTTCAGAGATATTTTAGCGAATTTGGGCGACCTACCCGGCGATTTCTTCGAAGGTATGGCGAAGGAAAGCCTTACACAAATGGCGCGTAGGAGAAACGCCGAGCGAATGGCTACTCGACAAAAGGCCGAGGCTGGCGAATCTGATCCCAGCTTGCCTAAGGCCTCCGCACCCATTGTTGAAGGGATGGTTCAGGTTACGTCGGTTGAAACGGACAAAGGAGGTGAACAGCAGGCCGGTGAAGAACGGCAAACTCCGGAGGAGCACGGTCAAAAACGCAGCGCCGAGAGGGAAGCCAGTTCAGAAGTTAGTCCTTCTGACAAACGACCTCGCCTCGAAGAATCGGACGCGGTTGCTCCTTTTGTTATTCAGCCAAAGAGCAGAGATACGCCGATTTCTTCCAATGCTTCTGCCATTGAGGATCCGGCCATTGCGTTGAGCTTGGCAGCATCGATTTCCTTCTTGGTACGACAATCGACCTTTTGCGCGTCTTGGGATATTATGGCCGTAGCCTTATCTGCGCAGTCGGCACTCCTGGTAGGAATCTTATATTTATTTCTAAATTTATTTATTTATTTATTTATTTTTTATAATTTTTTTTTTAAAGGTATATAATGATCCCTTATTCTTGCAGACCATCGGCAGGATTGCCGACTTGGGCCGCCGCCTGCATGATGCTCTTGGCAGAATTGACCGTTTTGCAAGCCGAAGTGGAAGGTCAGAAGAGTAGAGCGGAGTTTGAAAAAATGAGGGCCGCAATGGAGAGCGCGCGAGCTGAAGCGGAGAAGGAGAGGGCTCGCACTGCTGAACAACTTCGTTCTAACGCTGAGGCTAAAGCGCATGCAAGTGAGGAATCGCTCAAGCTCTCAAAGGACGAACTTGCCAAGGCGGAGACTCAGCTAGAGGAGCTGAAGGCGGCCAAGGAGAAAGCCGAATCTGATGCTTTCGAGGCGGGAAAATGTGCCGCTTACACGGAATATGTTGATGAAGTTCCCAAGTTTGAGAATCGGGGGTTCAAACATGGGTGGCTCAAAGCCCTTGCTGCCGCTGGGGTTACATCGGATTTGCCAATTCGTTACGAGCAAGTGGATGTTGAGCCACGCGAATCCGACACCAAGGAGTGATTTGGGAGGCATTTTCTAATTAAGTTTTTTGTTTGGTAGGGTTTTGTTGGTTCAGGGTAGTTTTCATGTATAAATTGGTTACTATCTTGTACGCAATTTATTAATGAACATTTCCTTGTAATGTCACTGCTACTTGTGCACAATTTGTGTGATTATGTTAATGAAACATTTTGCTGAGTTTGGCTCAAAGCCATTCACTACTTTGCGTAAAATGTGATTATGTTAATGAAACATTTTGCTGAGTTTGGCTCAAAACCTTTCGCTACTTTGCATAAAATTGTTGCTAAGTTTCAGCTTTTACGGATTGAATATCCTGTCACTATGGATTCGTCTTTCTCATGCCGACTGGATTCGAATTATGAACTGTCAATTCGAGAGCCGGCTGGGGTATCTGAGCCAGATAGATTGGTGAATCTGCCCTTGCCCCAGGCGGTTCTTACGGGGTTGAGGGCTGGCTGGGGTACTTGAGCCGGATAGATTGATGAATCTGCCCTTGCCCCAGGCGGTTCCCGCGGAGTCGGGGGCCGGCTGAGGTACTTGAGTCGGATAGATTGATGAATCTGCCCTTGCCCCAGGTGGTTCCTGCAGAGGTTAGTAGAATCGATTGGGGAGCCGGCTGGGGTACGGGAGCCGGATAGATTAATGAATCTGCCCTTGCCCCAAGCAGTTCGTGCGGAGTCTAGGGCCGGCTGGGGTACTTGAGCCGGATAGATTGATGAATCTGCCCTTGCCCCTGGCGGTTCGTGCGGAGTCGAGGGCCGGCTGGGGTACTTGAGCCGGATAGATTAATGAATCTGCCCTTGTCCCAGGCGGTTCCTGCAGAGGTTGGTAGAATCGTGCCCCTGCCGTCGACTCAGCCGACGTCGGGCGATTCAGGATCTTGAATTAATGAGATTGCCTCGAACGTGCTGCCTCTGTGAAGGATAAATAAGCAAACGTACATCCTTTATGAGCTTGGTAGACAACTGAGTTGAGCTCTTGGGGGAAGACTGATTGCGCGAATGTCGAACCAACTTTTCTTTAACAGTAAAGGGGAAGCGAAGACCCTAGCTGAGCTTGGCGGAGATATGAATCGAGGTGGTGAACCTCATGCGGGAAGTAGGAGTTCCAGGGTCGAGAGGCGTCGATCTCCCGATGTCATGAGAGATCGCCCAGGCGAGAAAAGGAGTCGCAGGGTAAGGCTCCACAGGCCCGAGTCGAGGGGAAGTCCGACACGAAACCGTGCCCATTAAGCTTTGCGGTATTCGTGAAGAATAGACCCATGACGGAAGCGAACTCGATCGTTCGAGACCCAGATGTAGCGGTCGACTTTGCCCGACAAATATTTCCGCCTGAGGTTCAGAAATCAATGTTGGGTCGACAGGATTACGAGGTGTTTCGCGAGGGCATTCACGGCGCAGTGAAGGGGCTTTACACCGCTTACAAAGTCGGCATGCGACTGCGCGCTGCCCGTTAAGAGATAGAGAAGAAGGACAAACGTATTCGAAGTTTGGAGGCCCGCGTGGAGGCGGCCGAGCGGGAACTAAGGAAGACCAAGGCGGCTCAGGCACAATCCACTGCGCACGCGAACCCAATTGTGGAAGAGAGGGTTACGAGTCGGCTTATCAGCTCCACACTTGCCGATCGAGAGACGGCAAGTATGTTCGCAATAGAGAGTGCGAAGGGGAGGGCCTATGAGAAAGGTTTCCATGAGGGCCAAAAGGTGGGAATCGAGAAAACCAGGGAAACACTGGCTGAAGAAGTATGCCAATGTGAAAACCGTGGGTTTAGGCACGGTTGGATCAAGACATCTCAAGCCGCAGAAGCTCTTTGAGCGTCGGGAATTGATTTGGCATCACTACGCTACAGGAGTAAAGATTTTTCGTTTTTTACTTTTGAGATTGAGAAGAGTGAGGATGAGGGTGACGCCGTGTGAGTCTTATAGTTGTAAGATTTGAACGCAGGGCGCGTTTGAAGCTATGTAACTTATTGTTTTATTGAATAAATATTATTTCATTATAAATGTTTCGTTGTCATTTATATTCGGCATATGTGTACTTCGTGTTGCTTAAATGTTTGAATGTCTAAATATTGTCCGACCCAGATAGCCATTAACTGTCCAGCAATGCACGGGCTTATCGGTAGGATCTGCACATGGGCAGGATCGACACGTTCGCGGCGCCCGTTAAGGTTTTTATTGAGGCTATTTCAACGGCCACTTATCTTTGACTTGGGTCAGCGCATTGATGCTCGACCAGTTGGATTAATGGGCTGGTCGAGGGTGATCGGCATGTGAAGATTTGGCCGACCGGTTTAATACATCTATTTCGCTTTGGCCCAGCCAGCGCGTGTTTCGGCCAGCCATCGGGATGGCGGTCGTGGCGAATGTCAATCAACGCTTGTTTTATTCAACCAATGCGTTTTTGGGCGTTAATAAAATTTTCTTGAGATTGGGACCTCGAGATCGCGGTCATTGCTGAGAATAAAAGGAGTAAGTGCTTCGCACCAATAATCCCACTTGACTCATCATTCTTTGTCCGGGATGGCGATTTTGGTTATAGAGGCTCAAACTTCGGTCAGGTTTGCTGTTGAGATGGTTTGCGGCAGAAAACCTATCCGTGAGGGAGTTAGGTCATCCAAAGAGCTTGAGATCTGTGAGTCTCCAAGTCGTCGAAGCAGATCACCCCGAAAGGAGAGGCAACAACTGTCAAGTTCATTCTTCCTTGTCCTGGATCTTTGCCTTGACATTGTCAATGGTGTCAGGGGAAGTTCGGCGCTATGCAAGTCGTGGGCTTAAGCATAACTGGTTCAAGGTAGTGCATGTCGTGGAGGGGTTTAGGGCGTCGGTCGTCGATCCGGCGATACTGCTTTACCGGCGCGTTTTGTCCCCTTTTTTGCTTTCGATATTGTAATGTTCGAATGCGGGTTGTATTTATGTAACAACTGTTTAATCAAATAAATGATTTTATTTTAAATCTATTTGCGTGTTATTCTGAATTTTGCTTGTGTACTAAAGCTCATTACTTCGAATGCATGATCTGTTCTGGTATGTTACATAGGATCAATTATCACTATCTTTTGTTCGTGCCAACGTTTGCTCCGGACTCGAAGACGCGATTAGCACTTAGCACTGTATGATCTGTTCTTGAATCCAGGGCCCATTTGGCCTTAAGGAGATTGATCGGCTCCAAACCCGAAGACTTAATTCGGGCGATCGTGATATTCACGAAGGGCACTCCGAATCCGGAGACTTAATCGGCCCTAAGGCGTCATGCGCCAAAGGGGGCTCCGAATCCGGAGACTTGATTTGGCCAATCATGATATCCACGAAGGGCGCTCCGAATCCGGAGACTTAATTTGGCCAATCGTGACATCCACGAAGGGCGCTCCGAATCCGGAGACTTAATCGGCCCTAAGGCGTCATGCGCCAAAGGGGGCTCCGAATCCGGAGACTTAATTTGGCCAATCGTGATATCCACGAAGGGCGCTCCGAATCCGGAGACTTAATCGGCCCTAAGGCATCATGCGCCAGAGGGGGCTCCGAATCCGGAGACTTGATTTGGCCAATCGTGATATCCACGAAGGGCGCTCCGAATCCGGAGACTTAATATGGCCAATCGTGATATCCACGAAGGGCGCTCCGAATCCGGAGACTTAATCGGCCCTAAGGCATCATGCACCAAAGGGGGCTCCGAATCCGGAGACTTGATTTGGCCAATCGTGATATCCACGAAGGGCGCTCCGAATCCGGAGACTTAATTTGGCCAATTGTGATATCCACGAAGAGCGCTCCGAATCCGGAGACTTCATCGGCCCTAAGGCGTTTTGCGCCAAAGAGGGCTCCGAATCCGGAGACTTAATTTGGCCAATCGTGACATCCACGAAGGGCACTCCGAATCCGGAGACTTAATTGGCCCTAAGGCGTCATGCGCCAAAGGGGGCTCCGAATCCGGAGACTTAATTTGGCCAATCGTGACATCCACGAAGGGCCAATCGTGACATCCACGAAGGGCGCTCCGAATCCGGAGACTTAATTTGGCCAATCGTGATATCCACGAAGGACGCTCCGAATCCGGAGACTTAATCGGCCCTAAGGCGTCATGCGCCAAAGGGGGCTCCGGATCCGGAGACTTGATTTGGCCAATCGTGATATCCACGAAGGGTGCTCCGAATTCGAAGACTTAATTTGGCCAATCGTGATATCCACGAAGGGCGCTCCGAATCCGGAGACTTAATCGGCCCTAAGGCGTCA
Source organism: Camellia lanceoleosa (assembly GCA_025200525.1). Taxonomy (NCBI): domain Eukaryota; kingdom Viridiplantae; phylum Streptophyta; class Magnoliopsida; order Ericales; family Theaceae; genus Camellia; species Camellia lanceoleosa. The sequence goes on along the minus strand of CM045768.1, from coordinate 108,783,247 downwards.
TGCGCCAAAGGGGGCTCCGAATTCGGAGACTTAATTTGGCCAATCGTGACATCTAAGAAGGGCGCTCCGAATCCGGAGACTTAATTGGCCCTAAGGCGTCATGCGCCAAAGGGGGCTCCGAATCTGGAGACTTGATTTGGCCAATCGTGATATCCATGAAGGGCGCTCCGAATCCGGAGACTTAATTTGGCCAATCGTGATATCCACGAAGGGCGCTCCGAATCCGGAGACTTAATCGGCCCTAAGGCGTCATGCGCCAAAGGGGGCTCCGAATCCGAAGACTTAATTTGGCCAATCGTGACATCCACGAAGGGCACTCCGAATCCGGAGACTTAATCGGCCCTAAGGCGTCATGCGCCAAAGGGGGCTCCGAATCCGGAGACTTAATTTGGCCAATCGTGACATCCGCGAAGGGCGCTTCGAATCCAGAGACTTAATCGGCACTAAGGCGTCATACGCCAAAGGGGGCTCCGAATCCGGAGACTTAATTTGGCCAATCGTGAAATCCACGAAGGGCGCTCTGAATCCGGAGACTTAATTTGGCCAATCGTGATATCCACGAAGGGCGCTCCGAATCCGAAGACTTAATCGGCCCTAAGGCGTCATGCGCCAAAGGGGGCTCCGAATCCGGAGACTTCATGTGGCCAATCCTGGCAAGTGCCCCACTGGGAATTGACATATGATTTTCAGCGTCGAGGAAAAATAGTTCATATTGCAGAGGCGAAATATATTTACAGGTATCAGAGCCCACAGATCGGGTCAGTGATAAGGTTTTCATCAGAACTCTGCTTGTGCCGATTGGGGGAAACCACGTATTTCTTCAATGCCGTGGGTTGTTGGGAAACGCAGGATCTGATGGTAGGTGCTTGGGATGGCCTTCATGATATGTAGCCAGGTTCTTCCCATTATGGCATTATACGGCGAGGGGAGCTTCACGACCAGAAATTCCACTTCGACCGTTCTGGACCCCGCTCGAACAGGTAATGTGACCTTGCCCAATGGATATTCGGGGTTCGTATTAAAGCCGAACAGTGGGTGAGGCACCGGAGATAGATCCGCCTCGTTGAGGCCAAGCTTGATGAAAGTTTGATAGTACATGACTTCTGAACTACTCCCTGGATCTATGAGGATTCGTTCAATGACGAACCGATTTATGCGTAATCCAATGACCAACGGATCAATGTGGGAAGCCGTTGCGTCAATGAGGTCGGAGTCGTTGAAGGCAATTGTCAGAGCTTCTTCGAACCGGTCAGTCGAAATACGGCGCCCCTGTAAAGTTGGGTACGATCGAATTGTGTGCATGGCTGGGAGTGTAGGTAGGCTGTAAATTACGTGGATCACGCCAAGTAGGGGAGAGTCCTGCCTCAATGCTAATGCCTTGGTTGGCTTTCCCTGTTTCATCTTTCTTTGCGATCGTCGTCTTGCACCAGTTCTTCCAGGTGATCTTTTAATGTGTAGCAACTCTCTGTTTCGTGGCCGTGATCTTTGTGATATTCGCACCTCTGGTCCCTTCGTCGTGTATCGGGTGGCCCCACCATCTTTGACGGCCATTTGAAGAATGGAAGGTGTTGGATTTTGGTCATTACAGCGGTGATTGGCTCTGACAGTTCCGTGTACTTTTTGTCGGCGCGCCTCGAGCGCCTACTGTCGACTTGCAATTGCTCATTCGTCGGGTGGGAGCATTGATCACTCGATCGGCGAGAGTCCCGCCTTTTGTCTCGTTTAGCACGTTGTCGTGGCTCGGGGCTCAGAGGTGGCACGGAACTTATCGGCTGAGCAATATCAGGGGTCCCGATTTGGTGGACGCTTGTCTAGCTTTGATCCTCAAAGCATCGTCCTCCACTTTGCTATACTCTTCGACTTTCTTCATCAACACCCAAACTGTTTTGGGGGGTCTTTTGGTCAGGGAGTTGCGAAGAGCACTGTCAGGATGTAGTCCCATTTTGAAGGCAGTGACGGCCATGGAGTCGTTGCAAGCGTCGTCAACGAGATTGAAGCACTCCCAATATCACGCCGAATATGCTCTCAGCGTTTCTCCCGGTTAGATTTGCATAGCCCAGAGAGAGTTAGCCTGTTTCGGCTGTACCTCGTTGGTGATGAACCTGGCCCTGAAGGATTTTTGTAATTGATGGAAACTTCTGATCGAAGCCGGCTCCAGCTTGTAATACCATCTGACAGCTAGTGGCCCCAAACTGCTGGAGAATATTCGGCACATGAGGGATTCATTGTCTGCATGCAACGTCATGGCCTTCTTGTAGTGACGTATATGATCAATGGGGTCTGATTTTCCGTCGTAGAGAGTAAATGATGGAGCTTTGAACTTCTTGGGCAGGGCCGCCCTCGCAATTCGTCGGATAAAAGGATCATGCCGGTCCTTTTCGTCTGAACTGCTTCTTCTGCGCTTGTTCCTTATGTGTGGGCTTTTTTCGGAGGAGATGGATGTGTCTGAGCGTCCCTTGTTATGCTCCGTGGATAATGAATTGGAGTCGCTATGAGTTTCCCTTGGTCGGGCTCGAGGTCGTTGTTTACCTGCCCTCAGAGGTCGTTCGGGGTCTTAGCGCGCGGCTTCTTTGGATTTTGCTACTTCCAGGGCCAAATCTTGTCGGAGGCGTTCATTTTCTGCGAGCATATTTTCCAGCCTTTGCTCATTCTGTTTAGCTTGTTCTATGATGGCTTGTATTGTCTCCTGCGCTGAAGTTGTTGGTGAGTCAAAATTCAAGGCACGTCTCGCAGCGATGGTTTCCTTCCCGAGCATATTTGCCGGGGTGATGTCGTCTCTCTGCGTAGTCTCGTCGGTGGCTATCGGAGGATCTTGCATCACACCTTCCATGGATGTATTTGAGTATTCCCACAGACGGCGCCAGTTGTGGAGAAGTAGTTTTGGAAATACTCTTCAGATCCTGGGAGACGCTCTTGATCCTCAGCTAGTCACCTGCAAAGATAAACACTCCGGTCGGGGGTGCCAGGGTTAGCACTCCGACGGGCAAGTCAGTTCTTCTACTCAAGAAAGCTTGTTTATTAAGTTTAGTGAAGTGTCTTTTTTTTTGACATACCATTCCAAGAACGCTGCTTCTTTATTTATATCTATTCCTCCTGAGGCCTCAGGGCCTGGGCTTAGCTTTCAATCATTACCCGTTCTTATATTCGGCCCCCAACGATCTTTTTCAATCGGCTTACGTATCGTATTCGGCCCATCCTAGTCTTGCAGGATGGGGCCGATTAATATTTGCTGGACGACCGGTTAGTGTCTACTAAAACATGCCCCTTCCGATTTAGCCATATATTCGGCTCCCACAATTGTTTTCTTAGTTAATTTGGTAATTAATTAGGATTTTTGTACATATTTGGACTGTATTATTTATTTGGACTGTACTATTCGGGACTATATATTATTCTTTCGGACCCTCTGCGCGAGGGCAATGTTGTAATAAGTGTGCGTGTGTGTGATGTATGTCTTCCAATCCCACGTCTTTCTTCCCTTTTATTTACCAGCTTATGATGGTTAGATTAGGGCATGTTTCAATTAGCATACAGTATGATAGCATGTTTGCATTCATTCATCTGTTTTCCATGTACCGGGCTCGGCGCATCATACTAACTGCATTTGTATTTCAATTCTAAGTTGAATACATGTTAGCTGTAGCATTCCATACGCCATGTTTAGAATAGCCGAACCTGCTATAGTTGCATTTTTGCATGTGTTGCATTAGGCATTTCTATATATTTAGGATCATGCATGGATTTCTAATCGGTTTCTGTTTTGGCTTGGAGTACTCGGTGAGTTTTATGCTTTAGCATCCTTGCATGCGTGTGAGTGACTGCCATGATAGCATGCTTACCATGAGGCTAACTGCTTATGTGATATACCTGCTTGGATGCCTGTGGGTGGAGGTTGGGTTATTTGGATTGGAACAATTCATCAAATGTTTGTTTTAAGCCCACTAGACAGTGGCAAAATCATGTTTTCTAAGCCCACCCGAGGGTGGCAAAATCCGCATTTTAAGCCTACTTGCGAGTAGCAAACCATTTTCACAAACAAACATGAAGTGTTTTGTTCCAATTCAGACAACTCAGTCTATACTTGTATGCTGTGCGCATCACATAGTAACCTAGGCTAATAACCGGAATAAGAACATACAATGTTTTCAAAAATAGATATCATGGTTAGTAGAGGCCGATCTTTGATCGGGCGAGCGGGGGTGCTCACGAAGTGACCTTTCCCAATCGTGCCTAAGTTCCCGAGTCGAGGCAACTTTGGTGATGACGGACACGTGGCCTTAGGCAAACGAGTCAGGGTTTCCTAAATTTCCCAAAAATAAAATATTTAAGTGGCGACTCTGTATCTGGCAAAGCAGTCAATGTTTGGCACTTCTTTCAAAAAAAAATTTGTTTTCTCAAAACGATTTGCTGGATTTGGACTCTTTGGTTCAAGATTAAGAACCGTGACACAAAATCGAGTCCGAACTATAGCGAGGTCCCCCGCGGGCTTGTTACACCAGGTTAGGCTTGGAAAGTTGTTGTCGGAGCCAAAGGAGACCCGCTCAGTACATGAGTAGAATTTACAATCAGTGGAACAAAATTAGGCATAGATGGAGCACCATTTTGTAGAGAAATTTCTGTGAACTTCCTTGAACTTCCACAGCAGCTAGAACACCATTCATCGTGCCGGAAACTCCTCCAACCACAGATGGACCATGGTTCAATCCTCTAGGTGCGTGATTTTGCACATCATTTTGAGCAACTTCAGGGAAATTGGGGGTGGGTCTTAATGGTTTTGACCATTCCCAACATTACTATGAAGTTATTAATGCTTACCGGCGCCAACTTGACCTCCATTTGTTGCTGGTGGTGCGAAATTTGAATCCATCACCAACATGGTGTGGGTGAGATTTTGAAGGATTGTGAGAATCTCTTGTTGAGTGTGTTGGAGTCCTTGAATTACTTCAAGGATAAAAGGTAGGTCTTGAACTTGAGTCCTCTCATCACTACCATTGGAAGAGCCTTGTTGATGAACTTCTTTTTCTCCCGCCATCTTCATTGAAGTTATGTAGATTCCAGATCTTGTTGAGACCATTAACCAATCCGCCTCTCCAGTGGAGTCACCAAATGTATGAAAGGGCTCAAGAACGTTGTTAGAAAATTCAAAGATTTTCGAAGATCTTCAAAGAAAATTCAAATTCTCTAGAAATGATGAGAGGCTTAGATTTTTCAACGATCACAACTAGGAACACAATAGCAAGGAGATGATGGAGATAAGAGATTAGGTAAAGAAGAAGGCAAAGCAGTTAGAGAGAGAATAATGGCAAGGCTCTCCTATGGATCTCCTACTTTCACTCTCAAGGTTAATAATGGAGAAGGGAAATTAGTTCTTTCCCAAGAGTTATCTCTCCAAAATCTCTCCCTTGTAAAGTTATGGATGGGTGCTATTTATAGGCATCTCATGATATAGAATAGAGCCAATGTGCAAAGCATATGGGGAATATTCTCTCTAATCACCTTGTCCGAGGAAGTGACTTTTCTGAGGATGAGAAAAATCCCAAAGAGGAGATCAACCTCTCGGCGAACCCTTCTTCTTAGCCACACCTAACTAATGATCCCCAATCATCCCAAAAGGTCAGGAGTAGTCCCAGAGGACGCTCTACGGCAAAAGTGTCGGGGGTAGTTCAAGAGAATGCCTTGCCTCAAATATTACTGAGTCTCAGAAACCCCTTAGATCGTGCCACCTCGACCCGGGTATAGGTTCGTTTAATCGAAGAATGAATTTATCTCCACTCACCGTCCTCGGGATCGGGTCCTTTGTTCGAACTCCATTACGCCCATGATTCTGGTGCGTAGATCCCGGAAAGTTTCGAGCCAACAAGTGTTCTGGGACTCATTAATGGAGCGACTTCTAGATTACATCCAAATCTATTCGAAGCCAAGCGCTTCGGATCTCTAGGTTCGTAGATCCGAACCCTTTCGAGTCTGAGCTCAAATAGGTCTTTAGGTTCGTGGTTTCGAACCCTTTCAAGACTAAGCCAATAGCTCGTAGAATGAATCTCCTCTGAGGGTTTCATCTCTTCTGAAAACAACGGTTAACCTTCTAGAACACCCATATGATCTGGGCCTCCTCGGATGGGCTTGTTGGACTCTCTTTAGAGATATCTGCTTAATGGGTCTTCCTTGAACCAATTTGTTGACTTTCTTATGGGCCCGTTCAATAGAATTCACTTGGCCCATTTGGCAATAATTTCTCTAAGCTCACCAATTTTTGGGCTTTCCGATTGGGCTTCGATTGGGCCCAATTAATTAGTGGGCTCAAGTCAACCCCTCTTACATTCTTTCTCTCTCCTCTCCAGAGACTTCATCACCCACCTCTCTTCTCTCCCCACCACCACCAATCAACACCACCACTACCACCACCCATTCCAGACCCACCTCGAATCTTGCACCAAATCTGATGCTTTACTCTTCTCTAAGTTCAAAACCCATCAATTTCAAACCCACCCATCTCACAATCTTAACACCCTCGTGGACGAACAACCTCCAATCTCCTCAAGGCAGAGAAAGATTAGAGAGAGATCACAACTAGATAAGGCTTTTGAGTCTGCCAAGACCACTGAAGATATGCTCAAAGCATTCAAAGACATGGAGGCAAGTTTTGATGAGAGGGAACTTGGATTGGCTTGCTTGAAACTCGGCCTCAAACTTGACCAAGAAGGTGAGGACCCTGAAAAGATTCTTTCTTTTGCTAATAGAGCTTTGAAAGCTTTGGATAGAGATGATAATAGAGTGTCTTTACCTCTTTCCATGGCTTTGCAATTGTTGGGTTCTACTTGTTATAGCTTGAAAAGGTTTAATGATAGTTTAGGATACCTTAATAGGGCTAATAGGGTATTGGGTAGGTTACAGGAAGAGGGTTCTTGTAGTCTTGATGATATTAGACCGATTCTTCACGCAGTTTAGCTTGAATTGGCGAATAGCAAAACTGCAATGGGAAGGAGAGAGGAGGCTCTTGGTAATTTAAGGAATTGTTTGGAGATAAAAGAAATGACTTTGGAGAAAAACAGTAGGGAAATTGGTAATGCTAATCGAGATTTGGCAGTGGCTTATGTTGCTATTTTGAATTTAAAGAGGCGTTGCCATTTTGTTTAAAAGCATTGGAGATACATAAGGGACAATTGGGGAATAATTCGGTGGAAGTCACGCATGATAGGCGGCTTCTTGGGGTTATCTGTACTGGGTTGGAGGAGCATGAGAAGGCACTGGATCAGAATCAGTTGTCACGTAAGGTACTGAAGAATTGGGGTCTTAGTTCTAATTTGATCCGGGCAAAGATTGATGCCTCCAACATTCAAATTGCATTGGGGAAGTATGAGGAGGCCATCAATACTTTGAAGGACATTGTTCAGCAGATCAGCAGACCAATAAAGAAAGCGAAGATTGAGCTATGGTCTTCATTTTGATGGCAAAAGCTTCATGTAATCAAGAGAAATTTGCTGACTCAAAAAGGTGTCTACAGATTGCTTCTGGGATTCTTGATAAGAAAGAAGCAACCTCTCCAGTAGAAGTTTCTGAAGCATACATGGAGATACCGATGTAATATGAGACTATGAATAGTTTGAAACTGCAATTGCGATGTAATATGAGACTATGAACACAAGCTATACTTGAGAAGCTCCCTCAAGAGCAACACTCAGAAGGAAGTGTTTCTGCACGTATTGGCTAGTTGCTTCTGTTAACAGGCAAGGTGCAGGAGGCTATACCCTACTTGGAGAGTGCAGCAGAGAGACTGAAAGAGTGCTTTGGTTCCAAGCATTATGGGGTTGGGTATATTCATAACAACTTGGGTGGGGCATATTTGGAACTAGATAGGCCTCAGTCAGCTGCACAGATGTTTGCAGTAGCCAAGGAGATCCCTTGGTCCTGGTCATGTGGATACAATTGAGTCATGTCAGAACCTTTCAAAAGCATATAGTGCCACAGGGAGGTAAGAAACTAAGGGCTCGTTTGGGAACATATTTTTTTAGTAACTTTTTAGCTTTTCGACTAAAATGTGATGTAAAAAAAACTAGTATGTTTGGGATGATTTTTTGACTTTTTACGAAAAGATGTGCAAAAAAAAAAAAAGAGAAAAAGAAATCTTTGACTTTTTTATATGGGTTGTTGGCTTTTTGATTTTTTTAGTAACTTTTTGACTTTTTGGCTAAATCAGTCGCTTCCCAAACGAGGCCTAAGATTACCTTACTTAATTTCTGGTATCTTTGCATCATATAATATACACTCAACTGATTTATTGGTTTTAAGTATAGCTTTGCAAACTACTAAAATAGAGGAGAATTTTAACAAGTAGGTGATAATGGGATATCATTAGAAACTGACACTGGTTTTACATATACCTAAACATTGTCATCCATTGAAGTTGAAATCATTGGGCATGCCAAAACTAACTATGCTTTCATTCTAATATTTAACTCTTATATGGACCAAACCAGCCTTATGTACACAATAGAAGCTAATAATGTCGTATGGTTGTTAATTCTTTTAAAACTGTAATACAAGTATGTGAGGACTGTAGATTTGCAGATTCCACATAAGTTACTTCCGTGAACTCGGTCATGGGTGTCGAGTGCGAATGTTTCAAAAGTGTCAGATTCATCTAATTCTTATGTCCAAGGACACCAGGACACGTCCAGATGTCATGTTTCTTGAGTACATTTTTATAGGATAAAATGATATTTACAAACTAATATAGATCATGTTATGCATAAAATGGATATCTTATTTATACGTAATTATTTAGTAAACTTGACCATTTATACATAATTGTTGGGTGCATGCCCAACTAGATATGTCAGACACATATCCCACATATTTCAGCATATTTGTTTGGATGGGCTGGATAAAGGAGATTAGAATTCATTGGATTGTAATCCTAGGATTCATAGTCCTAGGACTATTTGATTATATAGGATATGTATGTCATGTTTGTTTAGTCATGGCATTAGATGTCAGGAAATGATTATTTGGTTGGATAGGATATGAATCCTATGTTTGTTTCGGATATTATGGAAAACGATAAATGCTTAAATGACTATTTTACTATTTTCAATTATTTACTAAGTAATAGCAATATTAAACATATTTTTAATATTTTAATTATTTTTAGCTAGATTAAATAAAATTTTATTTTATTTTATTTTTTACACAGTTAAATAATTTTTTTAAATTAAATAAATAAAATAACTAAAATATCAATAAAAATATATGCTATTTTTTTAATTAAAATTTTAAATAAATTTATTTTAAATAATGAAATTAAATAAAACATCTATTAAAATTTAAATAATGAAATTAAATAAAATATCAACAAAATTTTAAAATAAAACATCAATAAAATATCTATAAAAAATTATTTTAAAATTTTAAATATATAAAACATCAATAAAAATTAAATAAAATTAGTTTATTTTTAAATTGAGACTACTTTATTAAGTATAATTAATATCATGAGGAAAAAGATATTTAATACTAGAAGGTCAATAATGTAATTTGACGACCTAATCCGATGGGATGAGTTATCCCATGATTTGTGTCCCCCCTCTCATAGGATATAATAGATTTTGGATTAATAATCCGATGCCAAAAAATTGAAACAAACAATGGACTATTAGTCCAATCTCACCCTTCAATCCCACCAAACAAACATGCTCTTAATGGTTATGCATCACAAAGCCACAAGTCATAACTTTGTTTTTTAAATAATAATAAAAAATAAAACCAGAAAGATAACCCAGTTCCCCAGTTTGAATACAACTCTCATAACTCAAAAAGAAAAACCTTTTAAAGAAACAAATTCTATTTCAAAGTCTAAATTGCTCAAACCTTTTAATTTGTCATCAAGCTTTACAACCAAGCCTTCATCATGATAATCAAAATTACCAATATATATGTATTGTATTATTAATTAATATATCATGTGAATCCACCAGCTCCTTAATTTAATCAATTAAAGTTGACAACCATTAACATCATGTTTTGAAGTATTTATATATTTCATATATATGTAAAAAGAAGTTTTGTTGTTGTTTCACATGTCAAAACAAGTTTAGAGACATTTTACCATATACAGTCCATTTTTCAAAATCACAAAGCATTTCATCAAGGCATTTTATCATACATTTAGAATGGAAAATGTAAGTCTGGAGGGAATCACATACGCTTTCAATTAATCATTTCAACAAGTCCATTTTTTCAAAATCACAAAGCATTTCGACAAGTCTATTTTCATAATCACACAGCTTTTCATTATGGGGATTAAATAGAGAGGATTTATAAATAAAAAACAAAAACAAAAAACAAAACAAAATAATCACATAGCTTTTCACGTGGAGAGGATTTATAAAAAAATATAAAAAAATAAAAAGAAAACAAAATCTGACCTTTTCTTGGTTGTCAATGGAGGAGATTTGGGGATCTAAGGCTTCTAATGTGTTTGGGTAAACAAAGCAACGTGTCAATGCAAAGAAGGAACACTGGAAGCCCTCCACCGCCACCGATAGGTTCGCTGATGGAGAAGAGAGAGGCCAAATCTGAAAATGTAAGTCTAAAGAGAGAGGGGTTGAGTTTTTGATCTGGTCTAGAGAAGAAGAGTGCATGAAGGGTTCCTATTACTTACCTTTCGTTTGGCCAAAACAACAGAAATCAACATTATTTCGTTTGGCTCTTGAACTCCACAGACGTGGCTCCCTCCTCGCCGTCAGATTTGTCGTCGCTACGCGTCTCCATCTGGTAGATATGGCTAAAGGGTGTTGGACCGTAAAGGGCAAGAGATGAGGCGAATCCAAAAGGGCAAGAGATGATGTGGTCTAAAAAAGTCAAAAAGTTAACTTTTAACCTAGTTGTAAAAATAGGCAGTGTACCAAAAAGCCATTAAAGTGTATCATGAAATGGGCTTTTAAAATAAATAAATAAATAAAATAAAATAAAAGACATGGCCAAACAAAGCCTAAGAAAATATGTTAGGTCCTCCAATAAAATAATTATGAGTTTATAAAAATATAATTTTAAGATGAGTTCAATCAACTAGGTTCAAAATGATTAATATCTATCAAGTCCAAATGAACCTCTAATTGAGTTTTAAGTTAAGAAAAAAACTAAATTATCTCAAGGTGGACCCTACTATCTACATAATCAAGAAGGAACAAACAGTTAAGCATGAGTTACATACAAAAACCCAAATCACAATAATTTCAAGTCATGGATTTTGAATTAAATTCCCACCCATGAGAAAAATATAGCACAAATATACCTCAAAATAGACTCAACAAATTTTATCTTAAGTCATGATTTTAACATCAAACATCAACACAAAAATTGAATTTCAAATACAAAATTCCGCTATAATGGTTAACTAATCACCGATCAATTTGTGAATTTTATAAAATTAAATACTTTTCCTGTAATATCCCTGTCCCGTAGTATAATAATTGGTCCCAAATATGAATATGATTATGTGTTTAATATGATTTTGTGTGCGATTATGTGAAAATATGTGGTTTTGAATTTCTATCTGTTCATCGTAGGAATATTTGTTTGATCATCTGCTTTGGAAATTAAATTGAAGGCCTTATCGGCCGTAGAAACCGAAATTGACTGCGCCATTGTGATTGGCGTAATTTTTAAAACCTACGGTGAAATTTGATTGAAAATTGATTTGGATCAGATTAAATGGATTAAATTAATGTTATGGTGCCCAATTATTTCATATTAAAAGAATGTATTTGAGGGAGCTTTTAAAAAGGGCCATTATACACACGCAATTCCTGTTTTTGTCCATTTTGGCTGATTTAACTCTCTAGAGAGAGAGAGACCCGAAATTAGAGAGAGAAAAGGGAGATCATCTAAGTTTTGCTCTTGAATCTTGGAAGTCTTGAAGATTACTCAAGAATTTGCTATAGATTGTGAGAATTAAAGCTCCTAGGTGAGTATTTCATGGATTCTAGTTTGTAAATTTGTAAATTTAAAGTTGATTAATGATCAAGAGCAAGAATTGTGCCATAAGTGAAGGAATTGTGTAGTATTTGATGAATTTGAAGCCAATAGATGAATGCATGTAGGAAATTGTCATAAATTTTCATATTTGAACACAATGTGTATAATCTATGTTGAATCTTGTTTGAAATCCATGTATTTGATCATCTCTTCACCAATTAAGTTGATATGAATGAATATTTCTCACATGCAAGAGTAGATCATGGAGGTATGAGCTTTGCATGTTTGAATTTGATGTATTGGTGATGAGTTTGGGTTAATTTGAGGCATGCATGTAAGTAATTCAAGATATGGAGCTTCATTGTGTTATGATTTGGTGTTGGTATCATGTGGGTATATGTATGTGTGAAATTGGAGCCATAATATGCAAGAAATGTGGTTGAAATGTCGAAATTGAACTCAAGAAACCATTCTGGAAAACCCAGAATTTATGATGTCTGCTCGAGCTGGGGAACCGACGCTCGAGCGGGGAATTCATGCTCCCAGTATTTTTTGCAGGCATGGGTCCGCTCGAGCGGGGAAGTCCACGCTCGAGCGGGGGGCTATGTAGACAGACCTTCCGCTCGAGCGCTCGAGTTCACGCTCGAGCATGAATTTGATGCATCCAGTACTTTTGCAGACCTCATGGGTCCGCACGCTCGAGCGGGGAAGTCCATGCTCGAACGGGGACCCTGTTTTCTGAAATTTTGTTTATGCGTTCTGTGTTTCGTTTTCTATTCTCTTTCACTTCTAAGTACTCTTAGGCATGCATTGAGCATTGTAATTGAGTTAAAAGGATAAGAAAGAAGCCTAAAGAGGAATATGTGAATTAAAGAACGGATTGAATTATTTGTGACCCATATGTTATGTGATATGTAAGGTCAAGCTCCAGGGCAAATCCACAAGCCGATCACTGTGAGTAGTATCTTAATAAAGATATTTGAAATATGCTATTTGTGCAATTGCTTAGCTTCCTATAAGTCTGTTAATTTGAATTGTGGACAAACACTTACTATGCCTAAAGAGCGAATGGGCCAAAGGCCAGTCTGATAAGAATGATAGTCTGACACGAATGATAATCCGATATGAATGATAATCTGATATGAATGACAGTCTAATATGAATGATAGTCTGACACGAATGATAATCCAATATGAATGATAATCTGATATGAATGACAATCTGATATGAATGATAGTTTGATATGAAAGTTTGAGAGGCCTAACAGGCCAGTTTGATATGAAAGTTTGAAAGGCCAAAAAGGCCAGTTTGATACGAAAGTTTGAAAGGCCTAAGAGGCCAGTTTGATCTGAATAACAGAATGAATGGGCCAGAGGCCGTTTTGACATGAATAAATGGGCCGAAAGCCGTTTTGACATGAATGAATGGGCCGAAGGCCATTTTGACATGAATGAATAGGCCGAAGGCCGTTTTGTCATGAATGGATGGGCCAAAGGCCGTTTTGACATGAATGGATGAGCCAAAGGCCGTTTTGTCATGAGTAAATGAGCCAAAGGCCGTTTGACATGAATAGATGGGCCAAAGGCCGTTTTGAAATAAATGAGTGGGCCAGAGGCCGTTTTGAAATGACTGAAAGATAAATGGGCCAAAGGCCAGTTTGTTTGGAACCGCAGTCACTTGACTTAAATTGTGTATATAAATGCTAATCTAAATTGTGAATTAGGCCCAAGGTCGTTCAGAGTATGTCGTTCTACATATCATTTGTATCTTCTTATTTGATATTATTCACTGGGCTATCGCTCACGTTCATTCATGTGTTTGTAGGTGAGCCAAGAGAGGTCCAGACCCAGCCCCAGTAAAGTCTGTGTGGAACAACCGAGTTTTGGAGAGTCAGCCCTAGTGTCTCACGCACGAGACTCGTCTTCGCCTTTCGGCTATGCTATGTTATTTTTGTCATGTTGGCGAGGACTTTGCATATGTCTGTATATAGTTTGCATGGGTTGACTTAGCTTTTGGATGATCCTTTTTGTACAGAACTTATGTTACTATATTTCTGTTGTGAGTTATTAATGTATATATGTTTGGTTGTTTGGATGTGCCATGTAAGCACAACTCTATGGACAAAGTTTTGAATTGCTTCCGTTTGGCCCCCTATTAACTCTGTTAAAATATGTTGGGTTTATTGTTGAGGTCGTAGATAATCTCATGATTACTGGCCGGTTATGTCCTTAACCCATGGAGGCGGGTTCGGGTCATGGCAGAGTGGTATCAGAGCACGAGTTAATAACTCACACACTTGTCCAAAAGAGCAATAAGCGTCTAGATAAGATCTAGGATGCATTCATGTGATAAGTATGAATCTGAAGGCATCAAGAATACGCTCAAATGTTTAATGTGAGTGGCTTTACGTTATAAGTTTGTGATTTGCTTGCATTGCAAATTATTTGAGTATGTATGCTCTTTCGTATATGCATACCTGTGAATCTTTTGTATAAAGTATAATGCAAGTTTAATCAGATGGTGAGAACATGTGATTATATAAGATATGAATTGTTGCACTAATGTGTACAACAAGTTGTTTTGTTATAATGCACATACATGAACATATGAATCATGCAAAGTTGCATATGTGCATTCGATTCTACAAATGGGTGTCTATCTGAAATATGAACATGATTTGAGTATATAACTACTTAGTAAATGTTCAGTATGTGATATCTGATAAGTATGCAATCATCTGTTACGTATGTGATTAATTATGCCTTGACGATACATAAAATGGGAATATAACAATGTGCCTACGTACGAATGTACGCGTGTGTATCTGTGTTTATTTTTGTATTAGGCGTCCCAGTATTTGGCAAGGCTTAGTAAGAATTTGTGTAGAACATGGATAAAGTACGGGTATACGAGTTGGCAAACTCTTCCACAGCCCGACTCGATAGACTGCAAAGAATAGTACAAGAAATGGCAGAGATTTTAAGACAACAACGTCAGTTACCACTATGGCAAGAACCTTTGCCACCACCAGTGTAAGAAACACCGAGGAGTTTGCTATCGAATTTCTGGGGCGTGTTATAGGTGTGGTAAAATAGACCATATGGTAAGGAACTGTCCCCGAACTGAACGAAACGTGAATAAATCTTCTGCCTCAGCCAGATTCATACCAATTGATAGGAATTACTAATCAGGATAGAGTAATTACACTCATTCCAGAAAAGCACTCAGAATACTGCGACCGCTATCCCAAGTATCTATACTGTTTATAAACGAATGCTTATGTGTTGATTGATTTTGAATTAGTACATGTGTACATCTTTGCTTGGGATATTATTTGATTCGGGTCGGCATCTTCGTTCGTATCTACTGCTTGTGTATCTAGATTGGTTAGACCCATGAGATTGAGACCGTATTCATTGAGTGTATGTGTCCCATTTGGGAAATTTGTGAAATGGAAATTTGTGAAATACGTATTGGGATATCGATTAACTCTGCACATGCACAGGTACATCTAAACCTATGCTCAAGGTGATTTGTTATATTACTGTCTTCAATGACTAAACCACTGGAATTATGACTCTGTGATTGTGTGACTGGGTTGAACACCCCAAATAACGAACTCTATAAATTGCGAGATCATGTATTTGGATTGGTAGGAAGTTGACTGAACTATGTGACTATGTTAAGCTTGACTCGTGAACCTATGTTTTGTGACTAATTTGGAACCTCTGCATGACAAATCTTATATTATGTGTAACCGAAGAACCTTGTTTAATGTGTTACTGTGTACCATGTGCTTGCATATAAGACCTATTTGAGAATTTTTATACTGATTGTGATATATACCTCCTGATATGAACGCCTGCATATGCAACTACACCTGAACTTATGTGAACAATGCCATATTGTACATGATTTGAAATACTTTGACATGAATGGTTGTGATAAATGACTCCGATATGACTTTGAGAACTGATGAACTTAGAACAGTTGTGAAACTATCGATTATGTACCTAAGGAACGAAGTGTGCCTTATAGAACCAAAAATACCCCATTGAGAAAACTTTTATCTGATTCAATCTTATAGAACTTCTGTTTGATCGGGCCTGTTAGAACCCTCATTTGATATGATTTGATGGGACCTTTGCTCGATTTGATTTGGCAAGACCTTTAACGGGATTAATTTGATAAGACCCTCTATCTGATTTGACCTTGTTAAGGGGAAGTACAGATTACGTATGAATAAATAGCCAGATTATTCTTGGCAGGAAAATTGATAGACCCAAAACTTGAATCTGTTTGGAATACTTGACTTATTTGAAGGACCTTATGTGGGCTATCGGTAGATTGATCTAACCATGAACACCATTGAGAACCAACCTCTAACTATCAAGGACATACGTATTAAAAATGAACCGAATCATGCAAATCTAGTGATTGGGTGTTTTAAGGAACAATGCTTGTGTATTGTCCCATTCTTGTTTGTTTGACGCTATGGGAATCGATGACGGCAAATTGATTTGACTATAAGCAGTACTGAACATTTGTCTTTGACTGATCAGAATATGTTTTGCAATAGAGAGTAATTGCTTCAGTGTTATCGGATTTTGGGAAATCAGGTTATGGTGAGTGGTATTATGTTTGTTTTGATGACATTCTTGGGGCGTCCTTTCATGCTAGGGGACGTTAAGCCTATGTAGCACCTTTGATTGAGACATCTCTTTTGCCACCGACGGTTTTGTACGGGTGGGTTTGTCTAATCAATCTCGGGTCGATCACCGACGGTCGTAAATGGGTGTGCTTTGATTCCGAGACGATTATTCATTTGTTTTGTCCGAAATGTCATCCTTTAGTATTATGTGGATGTTATTAACATCCAAGAAGTTTTTAAAAACCTTGATTGTCCGAAAGTATGTGAATTCAATACGCCTTGTGTAAATAACTGCTCAGTGCCATTACATTCTGCAATTGGGGCTCTGAGGATGTGTAAATTGTGTTCAACATGTGATTGACTGTTTTGATATCATCTTTGACGTCATGGGGATTAATATACGAATTGCTTTCTGCTTTTGGCGACTATGAGATAGTGTGGAAAGACTCGAAGGAACAGGGAATTGAATGTTAAACCGAATTGTAAACTGTAAACTGTTGAATGAATTGAGAACACGTGTATTCTGTTAGAAGTCAACTGCCTCGATGTTATTGTACTTTATAATTGGTACTATGGGGATATATGAGTTACGTATGTCGTGTGGTTGATTAC
Organism: Camellia lanceoleosa; assembly: GCA_025200525.1. NCBI lineage: Eukaryota > Viridiplantae > Streptophyta > Magnoliopsida > Ericales > Theaceae > Camellia > Camellia lanceoleosa. The sequence continues at coordinate 108,766,011 of CM045768.1, read as the reverse complement.
CTCGTTGTTATCCTTGTTGACTCGAGAATCAGTGTTTGGATCCGCTTTAAATTCCTGTAGACTTTTGGTTGGCCTTGGATAACTGTGATGAGTCATTGGACTAAACATCGAATCGGATTGTGAATTGCGGAATTATTGAAGAATGAATTGAACTTTTGTGACAAGGGAACAGACCGAACTCCTATGGTAAAGTTAGTTGGCATTTGAAATAAATATGTTGGCGACCTACTGTGAAGAAGGAAATTGTTGAATTGTGTCTAAATATTTTTTGATACCAACAGGTCAAAGTCGAACATCAGACAGTGGCGGAACTACTTCAACCTTTCTCTATTTTGGAATGGAAATAAGAATGTGGCTACGAATTTCATTGTGGGGCTACCTTGAGCACCCAAGGTATGAGTCCCGTTTGGGTTATTGTATGAAGAATTACTAAGATTGCCCGTTTCCTCCCTGTAAAATTTTCGTATGATGTTTGTAGATTAGCCACTGTTTACACCAATAAGATTGCTCGTTTGCATGGGGTCCCAGTTTCTATTGTTTTAGACAGGAATCCTAAAATGCGTTTGAATTCTAACAAGCCTTCGAGAGGCAATAGGAACTGAATTATGAGTCAGCCCTACTTTCCATCTGCAAATTGAGATATAATCAGGAAGAACTTTTGGGAGAAATGCTCCAAATAGATGTAGTAGATTTTTCAGGGAATTTGAAAGATCTATCCATTGTTGGCAGACCTTGCTTACAATGGCTTACACTCTAATTCGGTGCGACACCATGCGAGCCTTGTATGGAGGAAAAGATAAGTCTTTGACTAATTGAGAACTAAGTGTTGCTCGATTTTGGGACTAAGTAAATGGCTATCAAAAAGGATTGGAACCGTTGAATGAAAAGTGTTCCGAATTGTGTTCGACTAAAGGTAAAATAAGTTTGGATGACTAAACTTCCTAAAGGAGGGAAGACTATAATATCCCTGTCCCGTAGTATGATAATTGGTCCCTAATATGAATATGATTATGTGTTTAATATAATTTTGTGTGCGATTATGTGAAAATATGTGGTTTTGAATTTCTATCTGTTCACCGTAGGAATATCTGTTTGATCATCTGTTTTGGAAATTAAATTGAAGGCCTTATCGGCCGTAGAAACCGAAATTGACTGCGCCATTGTGATTGGCGTAATTTTTAGAGCCTACGGTGAAATTTGATTGAAAGTTGATTTGGACCAGATTAAATGGATTAAATTAATGTTATGGTACCCAATTATTTCATATTAAAAGAATGTATTTGAGGGAGCTTTTAAAAAGGGCCATTATACACACGCAATTCTTGTTTTTGTCCATTTTGGCTGATTTAACTCTCTAGAGAGAGAGAGACCCGAAATTAGAGAGAGAAAAGGGAGATCATCTAAGTTTTGCTCTTGAATCTTGGAAGTCTTGAAGATTACTCAAGAATTTGCCATAGATTGTGAGAATTAAAGCTCCTAGGTGAGTATTTCATGGATTCTAGTTTGTAATTTTGTAAATTTAAAGTTGATTAATGATCAAGAGCAAGAATTGTGCCATAAGTGAAGGAATTGTGTAGTATTTGATGAATTTGAAGCCAATAGATGAATGCATGTAGGAAATTGTCATAAATTTTCATATTTGAACACAATGTGTATAATCTATGTTGAATCTTGTTTGAAATCCATGTATTTGATCATCTCTTCACCAATTAAGTTGATATGAATGAATATTTCTCACATGCAAGAGTAGATCATGGAGGTATGAGCTTTGCATGTTTGAATTTGATGTATTGGTGATGAGTTTGGGTTAATTTGAGGCATGCATATAAGTAATTCAAGAAATGGAGCTTCATTGTGTTATGATTTGGTGTTGGTATCTGTAGACACCCCATTTTTGACCGACCTTAAGACTCAAACGTCACCGATTGAGCACTCGGTGATGTTGCATATTGTGCTCGTTCAGAAGTCTTAGAGTCACGGCCGTGCGCCCTGCCTCCGGACTTCCGAACTCTTTTCTGTGTCTTGCCTCGGTTTGCGAACCGGACTCGGTTTTCTCTGTTTTCTTTCCTGAGGGGAGGGAGAGGTCCCGTAGACCATCTCTTAGTAGCCGTGGGCTACATTTTGTGGCCGTAGGCCATTTGCCATTCGAGCCGGTTCGGTTTTGAAGCCGTCGGTGCCTCGATTAGGACCACCCAACCATCTCCGATTCCTCGGTTTTGGCATGCATCTCATTTACTCCCTTTCGAGGACACTTTGGGGTCTTAGATACCCACCGTGGCCAAACACCACTTCGATTATGCTTGGCGGGTTTTGGGACCCCGAACTGCGTGTTTTGGCCCCCGAGCATTCATTTTGCATTGGTTTTTGTTCATTTTTGGCAGGTACCTCTGTTTTATCACCAGGAAGATCACTGGAGGGTGGGAGGCCAGCAATTGTCTCAGCAACCAGTTGTGCTCCTCCGGCGCTCCCCGGCGCCCGTTTTTCTCACTTCCGGGCTAATGTTGAACACCCTAGGGCCATTTTCTTCGAGCCAAAACCACATATTTGTGTTGTACACACATGGGAGGACCCTAAAAACACATGGCCGGCCAGTAATTCTTCTTTTCATTTTTGAACCCCTCCTAAAAGTGGCTTGTTGTCTCTCTTGTTTCAGAGTTGCCAGTTTCCAACCATAGGGTCTTGTTGTACACATGTGGGAGGACACCAACCTTTGGTGGCCGGCCAGAAATTCTCACTTTCCATTTTGACCCCTAGCCGGCCGGCCATAGGGGATGGCCGGCCGGCCACCTGCAGCAAAAGTGGGAGGCCGGCCATGACCCTCTCAGTCCACACTTCAATTTGTGTATTGCTTTTTCCTAGAAAAGATCTCAGATCAGGGATATTTTGGAGGGGAACACTTGGGTGCATTTCCCTCCACCTTTGCCCTCCTCTTTTGGTCCTTATAAGGAGCCTCCCAACTCTTAGGCCAGGGTTAGAAAAACTCTCTTAAGAGCTTAGACACATATCCATCTCTATCTCTTTGATTCTTCTCAAGTTTGGTGCCATTTCTTCATCATCATCAAGCACCACCACCACCACTCCATTTCCAGTAGCAAGGAGAGGTTCTCAGAGGCTTAGAAGCAACATTTCTCAAGCCAAGAGGTAGAAAAGAAGAGGTCTTCAAGGGTAAGTCTCTATTTCCCTCTTTTGTAGCATTTTCTTGCTTCATTTCTTAAGCCTATTTGCTCACTGTTTTGGGCTCCGACCCTAAATGAAATGGGCTTTATTTTGATCCATTCTTCATGTTTGTTTAAGGGCTCAATCCTGTTTGAGCCCTCCATTTGTTACTTGCTTCAATATCATCTTGTATGCCTTTATTTTGTATTGAATATTTGGCCTATGAGTGATCTGTTTCCGAGCACAATGTAAACTGCAAGTGGGTCTATTTTGAGCCCCTCTTCAACATTGAAGAAGGGCTCAACCCTGTTTGGGCCCCCTATCTTGTACTTTCTTCATAATCTCTTCTATTTACCGTAAGTTTGCATGATTTGTTTGGCCTACATGTAGTCTGTTTTGGAGCATGTCATGAACTGTAAGTAGGCTTATCTTGTGTCCCTCTACAACATTGTAGAAGGGATCAACCTTGTTGGGGGTCCCTATGTTATACTTGTCATTATACCCCTCTTTGACCCCCATTTTTGCATGCTTTTTTAAGTTTATCTAGCTTCTGTTTTTGGCCATCATCAGAACTGGAAAGAGTCATATTTTGATCTTCTTGACATATTTCATTAAGGGTCTTTGCTGTTTTGATGAATGTTTGGGGTACTTCATGTTATAGCCTTATGTACCCTAGTTCTTGCATGACATTTTTAGCATGTTTTCATACTGAGTTGGGGGATGTCATCTACTGTAAATATTTATATTTTTAGTCCCTCATCAGTGTTTTAGAAGGACATTTTGCTGTTTGGGCATTGCATGTATCACTTGCTTCATAACCTCCCTTGTGGAGCCATTTTTGTATGCCATTGTTGCCCTATCTATGCTTGCTGTTTGGCCATGTTTTAGACTAGAAAATGCTTGTCTTGGGGGCTTTCTTGCTACTATATTTTCATTCCATGTCTATATTGTGCATGCATTGCATAGCTATAGGCCATTTCAGGCGCCTAATATCGCATTTCGGCGCCATTTCCTGCATCGGGTGTACTTTCGCCTCATTTCGGGGCTGTTTTCCCCCACATTTCAGTGCTGAAATTCCATTGGCATGTTTGCATATCATTTTCTATGTCATTTCATGCCTTAATGCCGTTGCTTCGGTTTGCGTGCCGGTGTGCACGCATTTCGAGGCACTTCATTTTTCATCTCACGGCCTCTTATGTGAGTGTGGCCGAGGCCCTCTCTTGTTAGTGTAAGCCCATATCATATTTCCATGCCATTACATTGCGTATGTCATCTCCTCGGTGTGCGTGCCCGTGTGCACGCATTTCGAGGCACTTCACTTTCATCCATCGGCCTCTTATGTGAGTGTGGCTGAGGCTCTCTCATGTTAGTGTAAGTCCATTTTGCATTCTGTATGCCATTTTAGTCTCATTGCATTGCGTATGTCATCTCTTCGATTTGCGTACCCGTGCGCACGCATTTCGAGGCATCTCATTTTCATCCGATGGCCTCCTGTGTGAGTGTGGCTGAGGCTCTCTCATGTTGGTGTAAGCCCATATTGCATCGCATATCTCATTTTAGTCCTGTTGCATTCCGTATGCCATTTTCTCGGTTTGCGTGCCCGTGGACACGCATTTCGAGACATCTCATTTTAGTCTCATTGTATATCATATTTCAGGCCGTTTCATGCCTTTATGTCATTGCCTCGGTTACGTGCCCGTGGGTACGCATTTCGAGGCACTTTCTTTTTTATCCGACGGCTTCTTATGTTAGTGCGGCTGAGGCTCGCTCATGTTAGTGTAAGTCCATTTTGCATTCTGTATGCCATTTTAGCATCATTGCATTCCGTATGCCATTGCCTCGGTTTGCGTGCCCATGTGCACGCATTTCGAGGCACTTCACTTTTATCTGACGGCCTCTTATGTGAGTGTGGCTGAGGTCCACTCATGTTAGTGTAAGTCCAATTGCATTGCGTATGCCATTTCATGCCTTTGGATCATCGCCTCGGTTTGCGTGCCCGCGTGTACGCATTTCGAGGCATCTCATTTTCATAGCATTGTGCATGCTAGGATTGTATTTTCGTTGCATTCATGCATATCATGCATATTGCATTATGTTCGGGAGAGGAGTTACCCCGGGCACGGGAAACGAGGCACGTTTCGTACTCCAAGTGACGGAACGGGTCTCAATTCCCAAGTCACCGACACTCCAGACTACCCATGATGGAGTTAGGTTTTGTTGTAGCATTCATGTGCATTCATCCTATATTGAGTTGTGCAATCCGATTCCTCGGCCATCATGCATCGAGATGCGTGATTGGTGGCACGAGGATCGAGGCATGCATATATTTGTGAAATACATTGCTATGTCCCTTTCCTGCTCTCTGTTGCAGCAAAATGAAGAATCAGCAACTTTTGGTCCGCGCATTTTGAGAAAAAGGTGCAAACAGAGACTAATTAGGGGCATCGGTGGATTTCGCGCATAAAAGCGACCAGCATGTATCATTCATCAGAATCGAGGCAGCCCCCTGGCTTGCATGCCAGTTTACAGTTTTTCTTAGTTAATCTGTTAATTAATTAGGAATTTGTATATTTATTTCGGACTGTACTATTCTTTTATTCGGACTGTATTATTATTTTATTCGGACCCTTTGTGCGAGGGCATAATCGTAATAAGTGTGGGTGAGTGTGATGTATGTCTTCCAACCCCCACTTCTTTCTCCCTTTTATTTACCCGCTTATGATGGTTAGATATAGGGCATATTTCAATTAGCATATGATGTAATGACATGTTTGCATCATTCATCTGTTTTGCACGCATTTCGGCCGTGGCATCATATTGCATTTGTATTTCAATTTCAAATTGAATACCTGTTAGTTGTAGCATTTCATATACCATGTGTAGAATAGCCGAGCCTGCTATAGTTGCATTTTTGCATGTGTTGCATTAGGCATTGCTGTATACTTAGGATCATGCATGATTTCTAACGTAGCTTCTATTTTGGCTTGGAGTACTCGGTGAGTTTTATGCTTTAGCATCCTTGCATGCGTGTGAGTGACTGCCATGAATAGCATGCTTGCCATGAGGCTATGTGCTTATGTGATATAACTGCCTTGAATGCCTGTGGGTGGAGGTTGAGTTACTTGGATTGGACAATTTATCAAATGTTTGTTTTAAGCCCACTAGATAGTGACAAAATCATATTTTCTTAAGCCCATCCGAGGGTGGCAAATCCGCGTCTTAGCCTACCTACGGGTAGCACCATCAAACCATTTTCAAATAAACAAACATGAAACGTTTTGTTCTAGTTCAGGCGATTCAGTCTATACTTGTATGCTGTGCGCATCACATAGTAACCTAGGCCAATAACCGGAATAAGAACTCACAATGTTTTCAAAATCAGATATCATGGTTAGTAGAGGCCGGTCTTTGACCGGGCGAGCGGGGGTGCTCACGAAGTGACCTTCCCCAATCGTACCAGAGTTCCCGAGCCGAGGCAACTTTGGTGATGATGGACACGTGGCCTTTGGCACCGAGTCAGGGTTTCCTAAATTTCCCATTTTAAAATATTTAGGTGACGACTCTGTATCTGGCAAAGCAATCCATGTTTGGCACTTCTTTCAAAAAATTCTGTTTTCTCAAAACGATTTGCCGGATTTGGACTCTTTGGTTCAAGATTAAGAACCGTGACATTTGAGTCCTTCGAACTGTAGTGACCCAATATCGAACCAGAACGGGGGGGACTTGCACTCCCTTCCCCCGGGATGCGTTCGGGGACGTCTACAGTATCATGTGGGTATATTCATGTGTGAAATTGGAGCCATAATATGCAAGAAATGTGGTTGAAATGTCGAAATTAAACTCAAGAAACCATTCTAGAAAACCTGATATGATGATGTCCGCCGAGCAAACCGACGCTCGAGCGGGGAATTCATGCTCCCAGTATTTTTTGCAGGCATGGGTCCGCTCGAGCGGGGGGCTATGTAGACAGACCTTCCACTCGAGCGCTCGAGTTCACGCTCGAGCGTGAATTTGATGCATCCAATACATTTGCAGACCTCATGGGTCCACACACTCGAGCGGGGACCCTGTTTTCTGAAATTTTGTTTATGCGTTCTGTGTTTCGTTTTCTATTCTCTTTCACTTCTAAGTACTCTTAGGCATACATTGAGCATTGTAATTGAGTTAAAAGGATAAGAAAGAAGCCTAAAGAAGAATATGTGAATTAAAGAACGGATTGAATTATTTGTGACCCATATGTGTTATGTGATATGTAGGGTCAAGCTCCAGGGCAAATCCACAAGCCGATCACTGTGAGTAGTATCTTAATAATGATATTTGAAATATGCTATTTGTCCAATTGCTTAGCTTCCTATAAGTCTATTAATTTGAATTGTGGACAAACGCTTAGTATGCCTAAAGAGCGAATGGGCCAAAGGCCAGTCTGATAAGAATGATAGTCTAACACAAATGATAATCCGATATGAATGATAATCTGATATGAATGACAGTCTGATATGAATGATAGTCTGACACGAATGATAATCCGATATGAATGATAATCTGATATGAATGACAATCTGATATGAATGATAGTTTGATATGAAAGTTTAAGAGGCTTAAAAGGCTAGTTTGATATGAAAGTTTGAAAGGCCAAAAAGGCCAGTTTGATACGAAAGTTTGAAAGGCCTAAGAGGCCAGTTTGATCTGAATAACAGAATGAATGGGCCAGAGGCCGTTTTGACATGAATGAATGGGCCGAAGGCCGTTTTGACATGAATGAATGGACCGAAGGCCGTTTTGACATGAATGGATGGACCAAAGGCCGTTTTGACATGAATGGATAAGCCAAAGGCCGTTTTGTCATGAGTAAATGAGCCAAAGGCCGTTTGACATGAATAGATGGGCCAAAGGCCGTTTTGACATAAATGAGTGGGCCAGAGGCCGTTTTGAAAGGAATGAAAGATAAATGGGCCAAAGGCCAGTTTGTTTGGAACCGCAGTCACTTGACTTAAATTGTGTATATAAATGCTAATCTAAATTGTGAATTAGACCCAAGGTCGTTCAGAGTATGTTGTTCTACATATCATTTGTATCTTCTTATTTGATATTATTCACTGGGCTATTGCTCACGTTCATTCATGTGTTTGTAGGTGAGCCAAGAGAGGTCCAGACCCAGCCCCAGTAAAGTCTGTGTGGAACAACCGAGTTTTGGAGAGTCAGCCCTAGTGTCTCACGCACGAGACTCGTCTTCGCCTTTCGGCTATGCTATGTTATTTTTGTCATGTTGGCGAGGACTTTGCATATGTTTGTATATAGTTTGCATGGGTTGACTTAGCTTTTGGATGATCCTGTTTGTACAGAACTTATGCTACTATATTTCTGTTGTGAGTTATTAATGTATATATGTTTGGTTGTTTGGATGTGTCATGTAAGTACAGCTCTATGGACAAAGTTTTGTATTGCTTCCGTTTGGCCCCCTATTAACTCTGTTAAAATATGTTGGATTTATTGTTGAGGCCGTAGTTAATCTCATGATTTCTGGCCAGTTATGTCCTTAACCCATGGGGACGGGTTCGGGTCGTGACATTTCCTTTCACACTGAAATTTTTATCCAATATACTAGATTCATAAGGAACAACAAATAAAAATTTCACAAATTTCTAAGATGGAGAACTCTTTTAAAAAAATTCATAAAGATAAGGTCTCTGACTCGAGATACAAACTTCAGCCCAAACTTGCGTAAATTAAAAACTTTGTTTCAATCCTCATAAACCATTCTACAATGGATCTTTTAATATTAAAAAAATCACTAACAACATGATCCATCAAACCATTCAATTAATTTATGCAATGATTTAAAAAATAATAATTTATGGGTCATTACAACTTACCCTCGAAATTAGTCTCAAAGTAAGTTTTATGCGTCCCATGACCAGCCACAAGCTAACTCGAACACAACAAATGCACCAACAAATTTTTGTCACCATCACATTTGCCTCAATGGCCACATTGACAAATGTACTAAACTATCACATCTACATAAAAATTGATTCCAAAATCCTAACTAGTATAAACCATCAAGTGATTTCTCGACCTACATTGAGCACTCAATAAAATAAAAAGTATCTCATCCCCTGACCATGACCAAATTTTCGCAAAAGAGAACCATGTAGAACGTCAGGACACCATACTTTATTGGTGATAACTCACCATGAACAAACTATTTCCATAGTCTAATGCAAAATGCATCATAAGGTCAATGCCATCATGATCAATTTGAGACTTCAAACAGAAACTAACAATCTCCCTTCAGGAACACTTGCCCCTTGTGAACTCTAAACTACAATATCTGTCACGCTGCCAAGGCAATTTTCACAATGGTTTCACTTGCCAACTCTATTCAATATGAAAGTTAATAAACTTACCCTCACCAAACTAATTAGAAGTCTACTCAACTTGCCAACATCAACCCAAACGACTCTACTTCAACAGGAAGTTTACTAAAAACTTCCCAACAATGGTCTTTGAGTCCACGTGGAACTCATCACGACTAAGTATACACCTGAACTATACTTAGGCCCCAAGTGGAAAACTACTCATGCCAACTCCTAGGACACTTACTCTCAAGCTGCAACACAAACTTCACACTAGCATCGCGATAACCCATAAGGTCTAACATGAATTGAACAATATTTTGACTAACACAAACTCGCATGAGGCTAAACAAACTTACTATCCCCAAGCCAACTAACGAGAGATCCTACTTTCCTTCTAACAAGTATCACGTACTAACTATCATAAAACAACCACTAGGTCTATTATACATACTTGGAAATTAAATTATTACAACTCACCAAAATGCAAGGAAAAGATTAATCTAATTCTCAAAGTTACATGAATTATACAACAATGATACTGACTATCGTTCCAGCCACACAAAGGCCAATACAATTTAAGACATAATTTAGGCCAAGGCCAATACAATTTAGGCCAGGGCCGGCCCTGGCCTAAGGCTAATAAGGCCTGTGTCTTAGGCTCCAAAATTTTGGCCCAAAAATAGGGCCCCCAAATTTAGTAAAATATTATAGGCCCAATGTTTTTTTTTTTTTTTAGGATCAAATTTTTTTTTTTTATCAATTTTTTAGGATCAATTTAAAAGCTCCAAAAGATTTTATTGGGTCCATGTATGGTTTAGCCCATAGTAGTTTGGCCCATATTTATTAAAATGAAAATATATATTAAAAAAAAGTATTTGGGATCAAGAAGAATAATACATACAATATATGGGCCCTATTTTTTTTTTAAACCTTCTTTATCTATAAGATTTTAGTAGAATAAATAATTTTGTCATAATTTTTTTTACCCAGGTCTTTATCAGTTTTAATTAAATAATTTTTTTCTAATTTTTTTCCCTAATTTTGTTTCATTAAATTTTTTTGTTTATAATTTTAATAATTATATGTGTAAGTAAATTTTTTTATGATTACAAACAAACAAAAAAGTTGTAACTTATCGTTTTATCCATAAATTTTTTTTCTTTCAATGCAAGAGGGACTCTCTTTCCGAAATTCGCCTTAGGCTCCTAAATCTCATAACTGGATTACACCATCGAAACCGTCATACTCATAGTCACCCCAAAATTCTATTTCGAAACCAATAAATAACCCATCTGGACACAAGATATCCCAAAAGGAAACGTCATCATGGGTCATAACGCTACCCATTCCATCAAAATAACCTCCTCGTCAACAAGTGTAGGACACTCTCCTGCAACCCAATAATGAAATTTAAGAATAACAATAATTATAAAAAGATCTCCACGCTAACTCATTATTCCAAGGAAAAATTCAACCAAGAAACATCCGAGACGTCATCCCAAAAATGCATCATGAAAATTAATTAGAACTACGAGATCACTCTCTACTTCTAAGAAAACCCCGGTCATTCCCATTCGGACCACTATTGATCACTCAAGATCGAACTTGCACCAAACCGAACCTAAAGCTAATCCTAGGCCCACAAACTGGTTATACAAATTCTCATTTCCCCTACGACGGCATAAGAAACCAACAAGAGGAATTCACAACTCTCACATCAAGTATACCAAACAATTTATTACTACAATTTTTTTGGGGGGAGTTACTTGAAGATCCTAATAAGCGGACTTATTGTTCAATACGTCCTGTGAGAATTAATGACATTTTTCATCAAACACTATTAAAAAACGTTACTAATTGTTAATTTTTAACGATAATTTGAAAATTGTCACAAAAAATGTCACTAATTATAAATTTTAGCAATAGTTTAAAACAAATTATCACAAAAAAAAGTCATTGATGCTTAACTTTCAACAATAGTTTGAAAATTTTGTTATAAAAAAAGTTACTAATTGTTTATTTTAGCGACAATTTATAAAATCGCAATAAAAAAAAAAAGTCACTAATTGTCAATTTTTACCGACATGCAAAAAAATATTACAAAAAATTATTTTTAGCAATAATTTTAGTAAGATTTATTTTTGATTAAACTGTATAGGAATTAAGTTTAGCTATTACGACTTATTGATAATTTATCATTTTTTTTCCAAACACACGTGACTAACCAGCAACTCACACAATATACCATAACATGCCCAAAACTAACTCTGAAAATTTTCTATAAGGACACGGGCCAGCCCCACCTGGTGCCACAACCACACAACTTTCTCAACCACCATCTTCTACTCAAGTATCCCAATACCTCATTCCAAGACAATAAACATAATCAATACCGAAGGTATTCAAAACTAATTTACATGTCCCAACCGTCGATACATAAATTACTAACGCTTGGCCACTACTTCCATTACAAGAAGTTCAACCACACGACGCAACCTTTGATTATATATGTTTTTCATTCCAATCTACCTTCAAACTCTTTTCATAGTTTGCACTCTTCAAATTTTGCAACAAAATCCCAACACAATCAAACTCTACAGGGCAACACATCCCTTACCACACGTCAGAATTCTTATTATGTCAAGGCCATGCCTCTTTCTAATACACACAAGGGTATTCTACCTAGGTCCAATAGTAACCCCATACATTATTACTAAGTGGGTGTTTGGGAAGTGAGTTTTTTTGTAAGTTTTTTTTAGTTGTAGGATATTCTTGGAGAAAATTTTTTTTGTGTTTGGGAAGATAGTTGGGTTTTTTTGTAGTTAAATGTGATGTTTGTGAGATAAAAAGTAAAATGATTATGGGATTTGATGTGATATTTTGTTTGGATTAATTTTTTTTTTTATTTTGTAACCAATTTGTCTTTTAGTAGAAAAAAAAAAAAAAAAAAAAAAAAAACCAAACTTCCCAAACACCCCCTAAAACAAGTAGAGTAACTTCACCGTCATATAAAGCAACATTTACAATTCACAACAACAATAACACCTCTCACTGAGATACACAACATATTCCAACACGAAACTCAACATATGCATATCACGTAATATAAAATCACATAAACACATAACATATAGTAGGTTGCACCTACGAAGATTGTTAGTCATTCTAGGTATCTCTTTAGACCTCCTATTAGAAAACACGATGATCAAGCACATTTCCAATGGAATTTCCAAGAAAATTTTTAGACCCAACACAACATTCACAGGACTCAACCCCATGCCCACATAAAGCATTTAACAATTTAACACATAAATATGTTATCACATAGCATGCAAACGTCCCTCATTCTCATGAGGTAAAACCCAATTGTGGTCAGAACCACTTCCCACAAGCCAAGCTATTCAAACCCGACTAACTCTAATACCTTTAAAAAAACTAATTAGGCAGAAACTAATTAACCTAGGCGTGAGGTCTTATAAGAAATCTCATTCTTATTCATTAAATTACCAAAAATTTCTTTTCCTTAACAATTTTTTGACTTTCTCAAGTTCACACGATGGGAAACCCCCCCCCCCCCCCTCTCCCCCTTCCAAAAAAAAAAAATCTTTATTTTTTCAAAAGATCGTATAATTGAAGAAGAAATTGATAATACCAAAGATGGAAACCATAAACCCGCTCTCTGTGTATTGCATTTAATATAACATGTTTCTTAAAAACAAAAGGCCCCAAGCGCTTGCAATAATAATGAGGGCGCAATGTTAAGTCAAATAAAATAAAATAAATAAAGCCTAAAGCCAAACATTACAAATAGAAGCACTACAGCTCATTACCACATTACGACAATGATGAGACAAAACAAGATATCTAATCCTCTAACACGAAGACATCCACCTGCAACTATCTGGTAGGGGGTGAGCAAACCACACACCCACCAAATAATCTCATATCATTACTTTAAAAACATACAGTTACATTGATACTATATACACATAATATCAAGCCAGACCAATTTTTCTAATTTAATTAGGTAATTCCTTAAGTCCGATTTATTTACTTAACCCCACCAGTTAACTTAAATAAATAATTAAATCAAAATAAGATAAGATAAAACTGTCAACAGGGAATCCATTCCAACTTATTTAATTAACTCAGCCTAGTTAAATTAAATAATTAAACGAACTATAGTGACTGTAATAAAGCATCAATTCCATTTTATTTAAGTGACTCATGGTCGTTAACTTAAAAGAATAAACAAACTACATTGACTACCATCAGGACATCAATTCTATTTTTATTTAATTAACTCATAATAGGTAACTTAAATAAATAAATCTTTCAACTTGGCCTAAACCTCCTTTGATTTAATTAACTCACCAGTTAACTTTAAAAAATATTTATAAAAAAAATAAAATAAATAAAAAACAACAACAACAACAACAACTAGATACAATGACTATCAATAAGGCATAAATCTCATTTTATTTAATGAACTCAGTTTACTTAACTTAAACAAAAGAATAAACCTTAAAACATAATAATTGTTAACAAGGCGTACAATACTTGCCAACAAGGCACTAACTCGTCTCGACACTGTAGACCCGACTTTCTTCGCGCGCCCCCCTTTCGGAGAGGCGCGAATTGGTCTTACTACAGTTCGGACTCCTGTCACGATTCTGAATCTAATCTCACAAAGTGTAATGTGAGACTAATAAACACCAAAGAGTCTAAATCTGGCAATTGGTTTTGGAAAATCAATTTTGAATGAAAAAGCACCAAACATGGACTGCTTTGCCAGATTACAGAGTCGCCACCTAAATATTTTATTTTGAGAAATTTAGGAAACCCTAACTCATGTCGAAGGCCACGTGTCCGTCATCATCAAAATTACCTCGCCTCGGGAACTTGGGTACGAAAAGGGAAGTTCCTGAAATGAGCACCCCCGCTCGCTCGATCAAAGATCGGCCTCTACTACCATGATATGTTATTTTATAAACACATGTGTTCTTATCCAGTTTATTAGCTAACTTACTATGTGATGCGCACAGCATACAAGTATAGACTAAGTCGTGAGACTTGGAACAAATCAACTAATGTTTGCTTTTGAAAATGGTTTGAAAGTGCTACTCGCAAGTAGACTAAAGCGCGGATTTACCACCCTCAAGTGGGCTTTAGAAAACATGATTTTGCCACTTCGCAAAGTGGGCTTAAAACTCACAATCATCGAGTTGTTCCAATTCAAACAATTAAGCCTTCACCCACAGGCATTCATGCAGTTAAGTATTTAAGCAAATAGTCTCATGACAAGCATGCTATCATGGCAACATTCACACTCATGCAAGTATGCTAAAGCGTAACACTTACAGTGTACTCCGAGCCAAAATAAAAAGCTAGTTAGAAATATGCATGATCCTAACTATACAGAATGCCTAATGCAACACATACAATATGCAACTAATAGGCTCGGCTATCTAAGATGGCATATGAATGCAACAATTTGATAACATGTATTCAAATAGGTATTGAAATACAATGCAGTTTGAATGATGCGCCGAGCCCGGTGCATGCAATACAAATGCATGATGCAAACATGCAAAGCATAAGGTATGCTAATCAAAACGTGCCCTAAACTAACCATCGAAAGCGGTTAAATAAAATGGAGAAAGACGTGGGGTTGGAAGACATGTACACACACACACGCTTATTACAACATTGCGCCCTCTCGAAGGAGGGTCCGAATAAAAGCTAAGCTAATCTAAGCTAAGCTAAGCTAACTAATCTAATTAAACTAATTAGACTAATTATTACACACCAAACGAATAACTAGTAAACTAACTACTAATTATTACAACACTTTAACTAATTAGCAAACTAATTAATTAAATTACAAAACTATGCTAACTAACAAGTAAAGCACTAACTACACTGTCTCAGCTTTGCTTTGGAAATAAAAGATGCATGCACTCTGCTTCCGTCCCGAAACGCCTTCTAGTTTGGTCTTGAGAGGCTCTGTTTGCAGGATGTCTCGAAGACCTCTCTGTTCCACCTTACCAAATCACTGCTAGAGAGTACACCAGTGGCCTGCCGGCCATGAGGAGCTGCTGCCGGACATCTGCCGACCAAGGATGTGCACTGCCGGCCAAAGATAAAGCAGTGTTGGCCATCAGTGAGGCACTGTCGGCCACTGGTGTGCTGCATCACCATTCTGCAACAAAGCACAAACTAGAGGAAAATGAAGGGTCTCCCAAGGGTATATATGTACTGTGCCACTCCTTGTCATCTCAAAACATCAAAGGAGAGGCACCATTGGATCCAAAACCATCAATCAAGCATCTTGAATGCATGATGACCAAAGATCCAACTTGATACAATTTCAATAAATGCAAGACAAACAAGACTCTAGGACCACTACCTTATCATGGATGATCAAAGGCAATGGAGACAAAGGGGATTGGCTCATTTTCATCACTTTAAGTATGAAATGGACCAATCCATCTTTTGTTCAATATAACGTCCTATTGAACACAATGCAACGCAAACAACAATGCTTATCTTGGCATGTTTTACTTGATTCAATTCTTGTTTACACATTTAAGTTACCAAGCCATTCATTAACTAATTTGTCCAAATGTGAAAGTCCTCTAATGAGAAAGAGGTCAATCCAAAGATGACTTAAGACATAAGAGAGACCATGCTTTTGACTAGGAGGAACCCTCAAAAGAGGGTTAAAGTCATTTAAGTATAAGCCTCAATCTCAAGCTTAAACACAACTTTAAGACCAACCAACCCTCAAAACAAATCAAAAGTGAAGAAATAAGGGAGGTGGTAGAAATTTCGGTGCTGATATGGCATGAAAAACAAGACTCTAACATACAAATAACTCATGTACAACATGTTGAAAGACTTAAGCATTAAAACTAGTGAAGAGCTTTACACTAGAATCATGCAACATGAAGCTCAAATGGCCAAACCAACTCTAGACAGACCTCAAACATGCCAAAATAATGGTCTAAACATGTTGAGATAGAAGCTCAAAAGGCTAAGAGAACATGCACACATGTTAGCCTTAAGGCATAATTCACCACCCTCAAAAGTAATAAAGAAGTGAAGTATGTAAGGGTATGACAAAGGTATATGCTCTGAAATCACATGCTAAATGATGTCATATCATGCAAACAACTCAAGCAAAGCATGTTAGAGACCTTGAAACTCAAAGCTAGTCAAGGCCATTTGCACTATGGCTATACAAAGCAAGTCTCATATGATCAAAACCACTCAAAATAGAGTTAAAGCATGTTAAAACAATGCCAAAAACATGCTGGAGTGGAGCCAACACATACTAGAATAATAGGCTAAAACATCAAGTAAACTAGGTTAGCAAGCATAATTGCATTACAAGTGTAAGAAGCAAGCAAGAAGTGACTCAACCAGCCAAAAACAGAGTTACAGCAAATAAAAAAAGTCACAAAAACATGCTGAGATTAAGTCATGTGATGATAGAAAAACATGCTCAACTATTAGGCCATCAACACATGCAAACAAGACACAAGGAGAGGAGGCCACCCCCTCCTATTTTGGACCTGAAAACATGGTTTTCACTACTGAAATTTTCCTAGAATTCAGTGGTTAAAAGGCTAAAAAGGTTGGTTTGAAAGGTGATGAAAGATGGCACAAAAAGCTACACAAGCTAAGGAGCAAAAGAGAGAGACAACCCCATAACACAAAATGGGCTCAAACTACCATTTTTAGGACTAAAAAACAGATTTTTTTGCAGTTGAAAGCCAGCTCAAAAACAGCACAAAAAGATGGCAAAAACAAGTATGAAAGCAAGTTTAAAGGGTGAGTCTTATACCTCTTAAAGGGAAGACAACACTTAAGCAACAAAACCAAGCAAAACCACCTTAAGGAGCTCCAAGGAGGCTTCAAGAGAGCTTCAAGCAATCTCAGCCCAAAGATGAACCACTCTTATTAAGGGTTGATAGGTTAAAGATGGATGTATGCAAGCTTCCAAGCACAAAAGCTTTGGAGAGAGAGAGAAAGAGATGATTTAGAGAGAGAGACTCCCAAACTTCTTCCTAAATTGTTCTAACCTCTCAAACCATAGAGAAGCCTCTCTATATATAGCAAAATACAAGCTTTTGGTCGAAATATCTCCAAAAGGGACAGCTGTAACAGTTGGAGAACAAATATTTGCAAAAATCTGCTTTTCTGCATCAATGGCCGGCACTGGATCACTGATGGCCGGCACTTGATCATTGTTGGATGGCATGGGACACTCTTGGATGGTAGGGGACTAGAATAGGCCATTCATGGCAGGCACATGGCCAAAAAAACCCATTTATGGCCAGCATTCTCCACCTCTGGTTGGCCAGAAAAATCTACTTTTTGGGCCCAATTTCAAATAGGAATATCTCCTTCATCTGGACTCTTTTGCAAGTCATTCTTGAGCCTAAATTGAAACCCTTAAAGTCTTATTTCCAATGGTGGCAGCCTCACATCAAAATTCCAATTGTCTAAAAGGTTATGCCTGTTTGAGTGAAGACTGCTCAGTTTCGATCCTACCCGGATTCATGCCAAACTTCTCCTCAACTAGTTTTCTTCTCTCCTCTCCTCTTTTCTTCAACTCCAAACCCCTAAATAAGGTATTTTGAAATATTTTTCAAAGAGTTCACCTCTCTTTCATTCATTTTCACTTTGTCCTTGCTCAGTTTATCGAAAAACGCAACATTTAACAAAATACGAGTCTCAGAACATCGTAAGAACTCTTTTTCAAAAATGTTTTGAAAGAGAGAGTTTTAAGGTCTAAAATCTTTTAGTCAAAATCGTTTTGGTCCAAAAGAGGGGTGTGAAGTTGGGATTTGAAGCTCTTATTGCCGAAGAAATCGAATCTTTGCACTGTATAACTTCATCACCAAGTAAACAATCAGTAGCGCCCAAGTCTTAAGGGCGGTAAAAAATGAGATGTCTACAGACATCCATACCATGTCCGAGCCATAAAATCAATAATAGGTCCTACCCTGATTACACTCTAAGCTCACTCCAAGCTGTGTGTCAGAAAGAAGCTCCACCCACAACCACAGAGGTTACTATTCCTTTCAACTGCGCAGTGTCCTGGTCTATACCGCAGATAGTTGGTACCACTATCTCCTACAACCTGAACCAACAATACCAACTAGAAGCCTATAACTCAGGCCACGCCTGTAAAATTAATAATACTGACACAAAGTCTGAAAATCAACTAAGTATAGTAAATAGACGCCCAGTTACTACATACTTAGTTAAAGTCAATTTTTCATATCGTTCCCAATACTCAAACAATTATATCAAAATTTTCTTTTGACTATAATTATAAAATATATCACAAATGTTCTTTTACTATTTTATCAATATTAATCTCATCCAGTTAATCCAAAGAGACAAAATCAATTGCTATTTTTCAATTTAATCCAAACGTCCATTTAGCCCAAACAAGCTAAAATCATAAATAAAAAAAAATAAAAAATAAAAAATAAAAAAAAACCACTAAACAATCCAAATATTTCATATATGAATTTAAAGGTGCGAAAATAACATATTAAAAACCATCAATTAGTAAAACTAGTAATCAAATACTAAATCACTCGACTCAAACAATTCTTTAAAATCAAACTGTGTTCCTCACCAAACAAACTAACCATAGTGATTTTTCCGAAATCTCTTGTCGAATCTTACCATTTTATTCCCACTTTATTAAAAGTCATGATACAATTCCAATAACATAATTTTAATCACATAGAATATAAGACAATAGCAAAACTAAATGAATACACAAATTAGTAAGCTCATCACATCTAAAAATTCCAAGAAAAATACTGACTCTAATCTAGAATTTCCGATACTTCAACCTAATCACATTTAATGTCAAGCTACACAAATAGCTAATTTTTACTCAAAATTTCTACATTTATCAATTTTTTACAATTTTTTCAAAGTTAAGTAGTCAACATGAGGTTTACATCAAAACCATAAAATTGACCAAGAGTACACATTTTAAGGTTTGAAATTCAAAATCACAAATTTCATATTTTTCATTTCCACAAAAATAAACAAACTTTATATTAAAATATTCATCAAATGTCATGAATCATAACACCTTTAAAATTTTTAATCCCCAAACACACTCTAATTTGAACATAACACCTTTAGAATGGATTATCAAGCCACAAACCCACCGATTGGGTGATTTTGTGGGTTTCTCGGCAACCCATCTTCTTTCTTTGCCTTGCTTTTTTTTTCAAGCCACACTAACTAATTTTCAAGGGAATTAACTAAGATGCTATGAATATATCCAAAAAGATGCAATTCTTCGTCAACAAGATTTATACAAAATAAAAATAATAATAATTTACAATGCCCATGTGGGCTTGTACTCTCGGCAGAGATGCATGGGAAAGATGCTATTCTTCGTCAACAAGATTTATACAAAATAAAAATAATAATAATTTAAAATTCTGCTATAACGGTTAACTGATCCATTGATCAATTCGTGAACTTTATAAAATTAAATACTCCTCCTTTTATTCTGAAATTTTTATCCAATATACTAGATTCATATGGAATAATATATAAAAATTTTATGATTTTCTGAGATAGGAAACTCTTTTAAAAATAATCATACAGATAAGGTCTCTGACTCAAGAGATAAAAACTTCAACCCAAACTTGCGTATTAGATTAAAAAGTTTATTTCAATCCTCTTAAACCATTCTACAATGGATTTTTAAAATTAAATTAATCACTAACCACATGGTCCATCAGACCATTCAATTAATTTCTATAATGATTTAAAATAAATAATTTATGGGTCATTACACCTTGGATTAATGGATTACTTGTGACTCTCTTATTATCATAATTAGAACCTCCTTGATTTACATTAGTGTATTGATTGGTGTGGTATCGTGATGGTAGAATAAGATTGAACCAAAAATCTTGATTTGAATGATCGTCCTTTGAATAGTCATCACTCTTTTATCATTTACGGGGCCCTCTCTGTTTCTTTTATGGCTGATGTAAATAAACACTCATTACCTTTATCTTTTTCCCCTACATCTCGATCCACCATGTCCTGGTCATCCCCTGTCACATCATCCTTTCTGCTCAACTCCTCATTTCCTGTATGATCATCTTCATCTTCCTCATTGCCTCCCAACCATTTTTTGACAATTGATCTACTTCATCTTGAGCAATAGATCCAATGACCTCATTCTTCATGCAAAAACTTGTGCAATGACATGGTTTAATTGCTGCTGATAGCTCTTCACACACTCTAACTAGGAGCATGCTTCCATTACATTCAACATTAATCACCGTATTGATGAACTCCATTCTGGTAGTAATTATTCGTACCTTCCCACACTGAAGAGAATTTTGGCTACTAATATCGTTATCAAATTGAACAACCTCACCCCACAACGTACCAATATCTCTGAATGTATTAACACTCCACAAATTAAATGGTACACCTACACATGTAAGCCACACACATATTTCTTGTTCAATGTACTTACCTTTCTCCCAATCTATGATAGAAGCACACCATTCTAGCATCCACTCTTCTAGCTTGAATCTTGCCTCCCTTTTATGCTGCTGTGATTTGAAAGTTAGCACAGCTAGCCTTCCTCCTCCATCTCTGACTCTTACTTCCTCCATACCTCGTCTACCAACCTCCTTTTTAAACTCATTAAAGGAAAGAAAAGATTTCAGTTTCACTATTACACTGTCATAAAATCACTCATTTCCAGCTTCGAAGGCCTTTACAACCAACTTCGGCTTCTCATTACTGCCACCAATCTGTACTACTTCTGCAAAAGATCTTCTACCTACACTATCTAGCCTTCTTTGCCCAAGACTCCTTTGTGGGCGCTGCATCATCCTACCATCTCCTCTGTTTACCATTACATGTTGCTTATACTCTCCTTTTTTGAACTCTGCTTTCTTCACTTTCAGGGCCTTATTATTTCACCATAGGCCATCAGCCTTCAGCACCGCCATTTCAGTAGCAACCTTGCAATCATATCTCACAAAACCAAATCTTGACCCCGTCGCTTTTCGTCTTTTTTTCAGGATAAAAGCATCCTTAACTACACCAAACTTGTTAAACAGAGTAAACAGACTCTTTGGAGTCATTGAGTTTGGGATCTCATCCACAAAGATAGTGAACAAGCCATTTTCCACTTATCTATTGCTTTGGTTAGCCACTCGTCTTCTTCTTAGTACTGGGTTCCAACCTCCTGCCTCCATTAAGAATTTCTCAACTGTTTGACAATAGCTTTTCTCAAACTCTCTCTTTTTGAAACTCTCTTTTTCTCTCTAAAAACTTCATTCCCAGGCCTCATTTTGGGCCGGCCGGCCGCCTCCTTTGGCTATGGAGGTCGGCTGGCCCAGTTCTTTTCTTGTGTTTGTTTGTTAGTTTTCCCTTTAATAAACTTGATTCTCCCATTATTTTCCCACCAGTGCTGTGCAGGCTGCTGTAGATTTTGCTTGGTTTTTTGGGGTGTTTTGGTGAACGTTATGGATGTTCACCGGGTCGGCAAAGAGGACGATCCAGACCTGGTTAGGATGTTCATTCGGACTTCCTTGCGAGTGGAAGTTTGAGGGGTGTTCTCTGTTCAGATCTATGGAGGTGTTTCGGTGCTTTGTTCGGGGGGAAGCATTAGTGTCGAAGATGATCCAGATCTATGTAGGATTTCATTCGAGCGCTCCTATGCGTATGGGAGTTTGAGGGGTGAACTTCGTCCAGATGTGTGGTGGTGTCTCAGCAGTTGTTTTGATTAAGAGGAGATCAGCGTTGGGTCGACAATATAGGGACGATGGAGTAGTATCAGTAGTAGGTGTGTTTTCGGTGTTTAGGTTGTTTCAACCGTAGGAGTGGAGGTGACAGTTGGTTTTGTTCAGCTGTGGCAGTGGGTCTTGCTTCCATCGATGTGTCTGGCTTTGGCCAAGGTAGCTTCGGCCATGGTTGTTTTCGGACTGAGTTATTACAGACATAACTACCAGCAGGTTGGTGTTGGACCGGCCTACTCAGAGGTTGATCAGATTTCTTACTATGGAGCGTGGAGAGTGTGGGGGAGAAGAAAGGTAGACCGTAGTAGTGAGATGTAGTAGGTATGGGAAATTGTAACGATGGTGTGGTTGAGTATGCTGCTAAAGTGGCAAAGGTGGGATTGGGTATGGAGCAGTCTATGGAGGCAGAGATGTGAATGGAGCTGCCTTAATTTTCAAGTGAAAGCTTTCTTTTTATGGAGCTGTCAGGCGTGGGTCTTGGAATTGGTGGTGTGGGTTGTTGAAAAGACTTAGTTTGGGTGGTGAAAAGAGGAATGCAGCTGCTACTTGGGTGTTTTAATTTTGGTTTTTGGTTTTGGGTTGTGTGAGTTGATTTTGTGGGGATTCATGTATTTTATTTTCTAGTTAAGTCCTTCTTAACTCTTTTTTGTTTAAAAAAATTGTGAGGTCAAGGGGTTGGTTATATGAATGCGAGTAGCAGTAGTAGGGGTACTTTGTACTTTCCGATTCTCTCTCGATGCATGTCGTCTTCCTGTACCTTTAATTTTATATTTTTAATGAAATTTTTCTTTGCTAATAAAAAAAAAAAAAAAAAAAAAAAAGGCCTTCCCAACCCATTTATCAGCCCAAAATAGAGTTCTGTTCCCATCCCCTAGCACAATCTAGGACACTTGTTAGCAAAAACTACTAGGAACACTTGTTAGCAAAAACTATTAAGATCATGCTTCATAATTTTGTATTGGTGATGCAGATTGAGATTTAAAAATATTATATATTTTTATTTTATATTTCAAAATTAATATTTAGTTCGGCATATTTAATTTATTATAAAATAGTATAGATTTATTTAATTTCTTAATTTGATTTGATGCAATTTTTCTATTCTAAGTAGCTTTGACTTTTATTTTTTATTTTATTAGTTTCTTGTTCTCCAAGAAATAGGTTAACTATAAAGTTGTAAGCCTGAGGCTAATGAGAGTTGAAGTTAGTATTTGATTAATAAAAATATAGAGTTTTCTCAATATTATTAGTTCGTAGAGAGAATATCTCTAATTTAAATTTGTTCATGGTTTAATCTTTTTGTTTGCTCTTGTTATCTATACACTTTCCTACATCAGTTGATATCAGAGCATAAGCTCGATTCTGACCATGGCACGACAAAAAATATGTGGTAGTAAATATGATGTTGTTGAAGAGAGGTATGAGAGAAATGATGCGGTATGAGATGCCCGAATAGAGGAGCGATTTCGACGTTTAGAACGCCTTGAAAGGATGCTTACCTTGTTGGCGCATTTCGAGGCCATAGACGTTAGTTGCAACTATAAACCAAATCCATGACTTGTGGAGAAGGAGGATGTATTTATGTCAAGGATGAAGATGAGAACCCGTTTGGAGCGTACAGACCACAAAGAAGGCATGTCATGGTGAACAGTGCATCCAATCAATGGAAGTCGGGCTTTAAACTTGACATACCAGAATTCAAAGGCTGTTTACAACCAAAAATTTTTTTGGATTGGGTTGCTACAATAGAAGATGAACCCGATGAAATATTTTCAGATACAAAATCTTCATCATTACAGTCATACATTGATTGGGATTCACCTCCAAAATACTATGACTATTCGGATGAGGAGGAGGTTGAAGTTAAGAAAGACGAGATTGTTGAAATCAGTTCAACAAAAGAAATTGGTGAAGTATTTATTAACGCCGAATAAATACTTAGAGTTTCAAACAAAAGCATGTTTGATAACATATTTGATGGTAAAGTTGAGCATAAGGAGACCCATGAAATTTTTGTGGAAAGAAACAATGACATGATGAATGACCCTTGTAAACATTATGGTGTACTTACTTTGCAGGTTCTTACTAACCAAAGCAAAATAGAGGATCTGGACTATTGGAATTCTCTTCACATGGAAGGACGCCATGCATCACATGGTGACAATCCTTTTTACATATCTCTTGAACCAAGGAAGGAAGTATGCTGGTTTACTTGGGAAAATCAATGGATGATTACTCAAAGATTGTTCTATTTTACAAGTTTGTGGGCATCATTAATCGAGTTTTTAAAAAATTAATTTTAGATACAAGACTAATGCAGACAAGTGTAGACGAGTCAAATTGTTTCAAGTCCTAGAAACTCGAGGACGAGTTTTTTCAAACGGAGGAGAATGATATGGATTGAGATTTAAAAATATTATATATATTTATTTTATATTTTAGAATTAATATTTAATTAGGCATATTTAATTTAGTGTAGAATAGAATAGATTTATTTAGTTTCTTAATTTGATTTGATGCAATTTTCCTATTCTATTAGTATTTCTTATTTTATTAGTTTATTATTCTCCAAGAAATAGGTTAATTATAAATAAAGTTATAAGTGTCAAGGCTATGGGAGTTAAAGTTAATATTTGATTAATAAAAATAGAGAGTTTTCTTAATATTATTTGTTTGTAAAGAGAGCATCTTTAGTTTGAATTTGTTCGTGGTTTGATGTTGTTTGCTCTTCTTCTTAATACGCTTTCCTGCATCAATTGATCAGCTTAATTAATGTGATTTAACCCTTTTTTTTTTGGTTGGAGCTATGCTTTGGCCACTAAATCACTTCTAAAAGGAGGTCATGGGTTCTACTATTAAGTATTTGCAACGAGAGTGTGTAAGTTCAACTCCCACTGAGTATTAATTTAATAATTAATCATTGATTTTTGTCAATCAAAAAATAAATAAATAAACACTACTACAAAAACAGATAAAGATCACACTTTTTTGGTGTGATATATGTTATTTAATCACACCTTTTAAGTTTTATTAAAGTGTGATCTTTGAGAGTGTGATTAAAAGGGACCATTTTTAATCAAGTGCTTAATAACATTTAGATCACACCTTTTAAGTGTGATTAAAAATATTTAGATCACACTTTTTAAGTGTGATTAAAAATATTTAGATCACACCTTTTAAGTGTGATCTTTGGAAGTGTGATTAAAAATAATCATTTTTAATCACACTTTTTAAGTGTGATTAATAATATTTAGATCACACCTTTTAAGTGTGATTAAAAACATTTAGATCACACCTTTTAAGTGTAATCTTTGGAAGTGTGATTAAAAAGGATCATTTTTAATCACACTTTTTAAGTGTGATTAATAACATTTAGATCACATCTTTTAAGTGTGATTAATAACTAATAAAATCTATTTTAAAAAAAGATTCCACATATTCGAAAAATAATCAATATTATTTTTGTATACATATTTGAAAAATGTAATACACACTATATACTATATTTTGAATCATAATCACATATTGAATAGAATAACATCATATATTTTATAAATGAAAATTAAATATTCAAAAGTATATACAAAGGAATTAAATAAAAAAAAATTAATTGTGCTTACATATATTAAAAAATGAAAAAACTTAAAAAACTAAGTTCTTTAATTCTTGGACCACATTTTGCATCTCTTCAAAAAAAAATTGACCTGAAAAATGAAAACACAAATTAATCCAAAAACCGTTGATGCATATGAATAAACTAAAAAGTTAATTCAACAAACCAAAATAGAAACATTAATCATTTCTGCTTGATCTTAATCCTGAAAATAGTTTTAATTGCTTCCTAATTGACAGAAAAATTAATTATATCAGTCTACACCAATCTAAGAGATTTAAATAAATAAATATTTTGCTTTCAATACTGGAGTCACCCACCAACCTCATTTTCAAAGATATCTACATGCTCCCATTCCACATTCGATATCACAGCTAGATTAGGTAGCAATCCCAAGAAGCAACCATCATATTCATACATTGAACACAAGTGTAAAAATGAGGTCCTCCAGAAGCAGAACCAAAGGAGCTCAAAATACACAATCATCTATAGTCTACATATGAAAAGGGAAGAGAACAAAAAGAGAAACTTCTAACAAGATACATTAATAGTGCCAATATGAGCATGAGGTGTTCAAACATCATTAGCTAATAACAGAATTTGGTAAGCATGCAGCTTTTATTAACTTAGTTTAGGAGAATACCGTAATTGCATTTGCTTTACGCACAAATAAAAAATATATATATTCTTGATCACTTCAGCAAAAGAAAATCCATCCTTATAATTTATTTGAAATATCATACTCGTGTGTATTGAAAACATTCATGCAATACGTTATACAAAGTTCTAACATGGTTAAAAAAATACCTCTAATACAAAGTTTTGACCACTCCCAAGGATGATTTCCTCCAAGAAACTGAAATAGATAGTTTTAGGTTATAACACATTTTTGTTTGCAGATAAAATATTTAATTCAGAACAAAATATAAGTCAGACAATCACCAGCCACAGATTTTTCTTTGTTGCCTCACCAACTGATATTCACCAGAATCTTTGATTCACTCATTTTTCAGATTCATCATCACTATCGTTTTAATAACAAGAAGATCGTCTCAAGATGTTTTCGGCAAATCCCATTGCGCGATTCCTAGTAGACAAAATAGGTTGTCAAATAAATGAGAAAGATAAAACCTTGAATCCACAAGGAAGAGAAATTATGGATATTATTAATCAAAAGTTATTTTGCTATCAGGCTTACATATTTATTTATAATAAGTCTTACAAACCAAGCAATCTAAAATAAGGAAACAATTAACTAGTCTAATTCTTGGGAAAAAAAAGTAGGTTGATTTGTCTTTTATTACCTTGGTAGCTGAGAAAGAGAATGCCGGAAAGGAATTTAAATTGGAGAACCAAAAATTCACAAAACTGTTCGAACCACAGAAACATGCAGTTCTTCCCAGATTAGGTTGATTTGTCTTTTGGATCCTCCTCTCCAATCAGATCGTCGTAAGTAACAGGTACCCTCATTCTATCATGAACAGATGCACGTTTCCTCTCAGCATCGGACTGCTCAAGTTGGTTTTGCACATGAGGTCCTACTAGCTGTGACCCATCTGAAGTGCTGGCTGTCATCTGATCTGGGAATGCTTTATCCATCCTTTCAGAAGCATCTTTCTTGTTCTGTACTTGGCCTTGACAGATGTTTTGTTGCCTGAATTGCTTCTGCAAAGCGGTAAACAACACAACACAACAGTTAAATACCCAAAACTTCCAAGCGAAAAAACATAGAACAGCATTACAGTTCCACAAGAAGCAAATTGCATCAAACAACATGAGGAATCAAGCTGTGTGAAGCAATAGTGGCCACGATTGGGCATAAAAACAGCAAAACAAACTTGAACCAAACACAGCATTTTGACAGCCTGAAAGACACCGGCAGAATGTTCACTACATAAAGGAAGTAACTTTTTTCCCCTTTCAGGTTAGGAGGTTACTTCAAGAGATGTTAGTATCTTATCATGTCTATACATGATCTACAATTTAAAGTGATATATGAGATTATAGGATGAATACCTAATTAATGAAAATCAATTCTTTCAATTTGAAAACCATTTTTTTTTTTGAAACAGCCAAAAGGAAATTTATTGAAAATTATCAAGCAAAAAAGGCATTGACAATCAACAAAAAAACAATAAAGAGAGGAGCAAAGATCACAAAAAACCACACAGGGCAAACAGGGTTGGAAAGATATCAACCAAGCAGCCCAGTAATGCAAGCAAAAATGCAGCCCAGAATTTTGCTTGGTGAAACTCCAAGCAAAAATGGAAATCTGAATAACTGATCCTCCAACACTGGTTTAATCAGCACAAAGGCAGGTGCATCTCCAGAGAACAAAACAGCAGGATCAACTTCCATTGCACAAAGCAGGTGCATCAGCACAAAGGCAAGTTTATTGGAGATGCGCAGGTGCACCTCCCTCACAGAACAGCGGCCTCAAACCAACACCAACCCAGAATTAGCTGCCCAAAGCAGATCAGCTGCCCCAAAATGCAATGCTGAATAACTGGTCCTCCAACACTGGTTGAATCAGCACAAAGGCAGGTGCATCTCCAATGCACAAAACAGCAGGATCATCTCCATTCCACAAAACAGGTGCATCACCATCACAGAACAGCAGACCAGATGCAGTTCAGAACACCACCATACAGCAACAGGACAGCATAGCAGACCAGATCAGCAAAGCATACCAGCTCACCATAGCAGACCAGATCACCATAGCAGACCAGATGCAGTAGAAGCTGGAGCTCAGGACAGCAGTCCAAAACAGTAAGGTGAGCTCAGTACACCGAATTGATTTTAAGCTGAAGCAGAGCAGTCCAGATGCAGATCAGAACAGCAGCCCAAAACACTCTTGACACCATACAGCAACAGCAGAGACAGTAGCACCAAGGATCAAACCGAGATCTAAATTAGCCACATAGGACAGATTTACTCCCCAAACACTAGCAGAGGTTTGGTAAAAAATTTAATAGATTATTTGGGGTCCTAGCATCACTCTTACAAAACAGTGGATAGATGAAAACAAAAAGGCATCCACAAAAAGAAGCAATCAGATGCGTTATGCAGCAAAAGACTCAGGTTTGTCCATAAAAATCTTAATATTAATATCATTCTACGTTCATCTATGTATTATGATGCACAACAATTTACAAAAACAGAAATGTAAGAACTAGCACCTGCACAATTGCTGCACCTGCTAAAGCCGAAAACACCCCTGCTATATCCATAGCCTGTACTATGTAAATCGTTGCTTCAGTAAGTATATGCTATAACCAGATAACACTTATATTTTTTTCAAAAAATAAAGCCACAAATTGATGTACCTTCAACATGAGTAATAGTAAAGGTGGAGCATAAAGAAGCACATTCATCTTTATTGAAACAGCTCCACTGTAATAATATCATGACAAAAGTCAAAACAAACCCATCTTAGTGTTATGGAAGTTGAATAATTGATTAAAATATCACCTGAAAATAATCAAACCCAGATGCCACTTTTGGTTAAGAAGTACGGCCAGTGCAGCATGGAAGAGAGTCGTGGCAAAGCAATCATTGAAAAGACGAAGCACAAAGATGGAGTGCACTCTTTTTGATAGACAAAGCAGGGAAAGGGCCCACCATGGAAGCTGCAAGGAAGTTCAATAGTAACGCAAGACATATAAAAGGTAAGATATAAGAGAACCATCAATGCGGCATGGAGTAGTTTCTGATACATACAGGCAAGAACTTGTAACATAATTAAGAAAGTCTGTGAGCATGCATTCGTGTGTGCATACATATCCATGTGTGTATGAGAGGAGGGGGGAAGAAGCTGGTATTCTTCTCACAAAATATATGGTATCCTTAAACCAGATACATTCACTCCAAACTTCCAAATAAAAATTAAAAAAGGGTCAATCATTAAGTCTTCTGCTTCATTTCATTCATGATCAAGATATTCTTACAGTACAGTAACAACTAAGTTCAAACTTTGGGATTGCAGTATATTAGGACTACAAAGTTACAAAACCAAAATGAAAAATAATCATCCGGCCCTTGTACAATAAGAAATATCACATTTTAAAGTAGTAATTTGACAGTCCTTACTTTCTTCCTAACTCTCGTAGCCTAGCAATAATGAAAAAATATATATATCACAAGGAAGAAAAAACGAACCTTCTAAGTTCTAACAAGAACTCACCACTCAATCCTTCCCATAAAGAATATAAAAGGAAAAATCTGATGTTAATTGTATTGCAACCAGACAGAAAATAAAAAGAATTTCAAAGATGCATGTTTGTGCATTCTGCTTCACTCTTCACAGGTAATGGTCTGAGCATACAAGCAAGACATAATATAGGAATATAAAAAGGTGATTACATTGTTGTTAAATATCCATTACCTTCCAAAGAAAACACCTTGATAGATCCTAGGGTCCAATATTGCCCACTAGTGCAAAATGATGACTAGGCAGTTTAAAATGAAATTTACACAGTAGTAAAATTTTGACAATGAAATTATTCATTTGACATTCAATAATTACCCTCCTAACTTTTTCTTTTGTCTTTTTTTGTCACACAGTATACATTAGTAGAGGCAACATAAAGGGTATCATACAGACATATCAAAAAAGAAGTTGATATTAGTATGCAGTGAAATATAATATGCTGTTGTGTCCCTGCCATCTCCAATTTAAAAATAGATTGAATATCTTCCAATGAAGCATAAACAATATTGCAACGATTAAATAAAAAAAAAAAAAAGCAACCTCACATAAACACCACCACAAATTTGAACATAATGGGCATGCCAAGGGACAGAAACAAAAGAAGATATTGCTTCTGTGAAAAATCCTGTAGAAAATGAGGACACACAATTATGTCCATGATTGATTAAAAGCATAGCTTCCAAGAAATATTCCCAATTCTACCCTCATCACCGACAGAAGTTAAATTTAAATTATACAACTAGCACCAATATTCTCTCTAACTCTTGCTTTATAGTACCTTTAAATCTGAAAGGTGATTGTTTATAC
The DNA here is from genome assembly GCA_025200525.1 of Camellia lanceoleosa. Taxonomy (NCBI): domain Eukaryota; kingdom Viridiplantae; phylum Streptophyta; class Magnoliopsida; order Ericales; family Theaceae; genus Camellia; species Camellia lanceoleosa. Next base: position 108,735,045 of record CM045768.1, on the reverse strand, counting down.
TTTTTCGCCTTCTGCGCATTTAAGCATGGTTTCAGTTGATTGTAGTCTTGAAGTCAAGAACCGTCAAATGAAGTGAAGCATTGAAGAAGTTAAGGGTTGAGATGTTAACAAAATGATCATTTATTTACATTTTAGTTTGAATTTCTGTTGTAACTATTCTTCATAATGGAAAGTAAAGCTGATTTTATCTTTTTCTTTCCACTATTGAAAATCTTTTTGAAAATAAATTGAAAACTTAAAAGTTTGGGAACAAAGGGAAACAAAACTCCACCACTCTTAAAAAGGAGAACTATTATTTTAAAGAGAAACAAAACTCCACTACTTTTTAGTTTATAACTAGTACAAAAGTAACATCAAGTGTAGAAAGAACTGGAACATAGACCCTCCTTATAGAAAATGAGCCCACCCTCAATTTGAACTTTTTTTAAGTCCAATGCTTCATGTGGAGAAATTATGGTATTAGGATGTTTTATTTTACTCCTTTTTGACATTGTAATTGTAACTCTAATTGAGACCCTTCAAATTTCAATATAATAATCTTCTCCCTTACATACAAGGACACCTAGCTTTATTACCTAAAGAAGAATGTAAGGGTAGTATAACACATGACCCTTGTGAAAGAAACTCCTATTTTTTTACAAAAATAGGGCGCATCAATAAACAGGGTTTAAAATTATCAATGTGCACTTTAGGTTGAAGATTTGGGGAAAAAAATAAGAAAGCAAGATGCAAAAATGTTCTTGGTTGACTTTAAAACAGAGGAAAATAAAAATAAAGGTCACTTTTTTATATAGATAAAGATATATCTAGCAGAAGCGTTGCACTTAGAAGAGTCAAAAACAATTAGAAAAAGTAATCCACAAAGAAAAGCTAAGTCATTATAGAGGATCCAGACCAAAAAGAAAAAGAAAAAGAAAAGGATTCATCATAAAGAAAAAGCAAAAACCTAGTTGTTCATTTGTTCTACAAAAAGAAGGTATTTGAGGCTAGAAAGTGGTCCGTTAGCATTCTCAAGAACTCTCTATCACTAACTCGCAAGAAAAAGAAAGTGGTCCGTTAGAGTCACATTGTTTGTAGACAATACAGAGCATCCATTTTGGTTCCATTAACAAAAGATATCACAATTTATATAACTCAAAAAAAAAAAAAAAAAAAAAACTAAAACTAAAGTAGAGAGATAGAAAGAGAGAGAGGCTCACAAGAAAGGAAACTAGCAGAAAGTCTCCACTCCAAGGCATTCAGGACTTGCACTCTATAAACACACAATTCATCATTAGATTTACAAATTATCCACCAAAATCAAAACCCTTGTAACTAGCTCCCATTAACACATAATTCATCATTAGATTATAGATTCTTATCCACAAAATTGCAAAAAAAAAAGTCAGAAAAATCAAAACCCTTGTAACTAGCTTCCTTACATTTCATCAATTGAGATGAAGAGTGAAGCTGAGAACAAATCACGGTTGTGCAGCCAAGAATTTCAACACTAGGCAATTTCCAAACAAGGGCATTCTTCTGAGCCATCTTCCTCAGGAGGACTGGGATCAACTTAATAAATCTGACCAAATTTGTCAAAAGTAATTCATACCACAATGTTAGATTAAAAAAATAAAACAAAAAAAATACAGAAAGATAAGTGAAATTCGTCAACAACACATGCTTGAACTCAATAATGACAATAATAATAAATAAATAATGAAAACCGAACTTCATAGGAGTATTTTCAAATTACAAGTACATAAATCGCACTTGATTTTGGGTTTTAAGACCAAACTGCGAGAATACTCGCATAAAAACTTCGAATTTCAAACCTGGAAAGAGGAGTCGAAGAACATAGAAGGATCGAAAAATAGAGAAGAAGAAGAAGAAGAAACGTCGAAACTAACCTATTAGGGCTGGAAGAAGAAGAAACGTGGAAACTAACCTGTTAGGGCTGCAAGTCGAAGCTATGTTGAAGAAGAAGAAGAATCAAAGCTCTGTTCAAGAATAGAAGTCGCAACTTCTGTTTGCCCTAAGCCGATTGATGTCGAACAACTTTAGGTCTATGTAAGAAAAACATAGATAGATATTAGATAGTTTCAAAGATTCGGAAAATAGTTTCAAAGATTAAGAAATTAGCTTCGAAGTGTTGAGGCGGTGGTTTCAATCGCCTTATGCCTCATCACGAATTACCTCAAATTTGGACAAAGAGGACTGAGAAGAGGGACTGAGATACAAAGAATGATGCAATTACATACCTGACAGACGAAGAAAAGGTCGCCGACGGGAGCACTGGTCGCCGTCGATGATGGAGAAAATGGTTATGCTATTCTCCACATGTGTCGATTCTTATTTCTTTTAATTCTGATAGTTCTGGTGTTGTTTTGGATTATTATTATTATTTTATTTTTTGGGGTTTGTTTTCGTTCGTTTGCCGCTAAATTTTTCATTTTAGCGCTCAAAACTTTTATTCTGGCACTTTCTTTTTTTTCTTTCCCCCTAATCATATCTTTCACAGCAGCAATTGCGTGTTGCGAAAAGTAGAATATTTTAAACGGTTTCCTTTTGTGTGTCGTGAGAAGTATAATTTTTAACGATTAATTTTTTATTCGTCGTGAAATATTTAATATTTTTTAACAGTTAGTGTACGTATGTCATATATAATTGATGTATTAACGGCATGTCATATGCATTTCATAGAAAATTTTATTATTTACGGCTAACATTGCAAGCCGTAAAAAAATCATCATTATTAGCATTCATGACGTACGTAATAGACACGTTGTGGTTGGGAAATTATTTACTATATGCTAAAAAAATAAGTCATAAAAGTGAGAAATCACGTCTTGCATTTACTGTACGTCGTTGATGTGAAACCGTAAAAACTCAGTTTTGTTGTAGTGAGGGTTTCTAATACAAGGGAGAGAAAGATAATAAAACACTAATTATTGCTAAGGGTCTGTTTGGTAACGTTTATGTTTTTAGTTTATATTATAAAAATTTTATAAACTGATTTTTTTTATTTTTTGTTTATTTTTAGAAAAACATAAACTACAAACGCGTTTGGTAATTGACAAAATGTTTAAAAAATTTTAAAAATATAAAAAAGAGCGAGAAATGACAAGTGGTGGCGGAAGACGGTGGGTTGTGGGTAGCGGGTGGTGGTGGTGGGTAGGTAGTAGTGATGAGTGGGTGGGTGATGGTGGCAGGTGGTGGGTAGTAGCAAGTGGATGGTGGTAGTAGTAGTGGCGGGTGGTGGGTGGTGGTGGCAGATGGAAGGCGGATGGCGGGTGGTGGCGGTGGGTGGTGGTGGTGGGTGGGTGGGTGATGGTGACGGGTGGTAGGTGGTGGGTGGTAGCGAGTGGGTAGTGGTGGTGGTAGTGGTAGGTAGGTAGCGAATGGCGGGTGGTGATGGGTGGTGGCGGGTGGGTGGTGACGGTGGTAGGTGGTGGGTGTGCAGGTGGGTGGTGATGGCCAGTGGTGGGGCGGTGGGTGGCGGATGGCGGGTGGTGGTGGGTGGTGGTGGTAGTGGTGGTGGTGGTGGTGGATGGGTGGGTAATGGTGGGTGGTGGCGGCGGGTGGTAGGTGGTAGCGAGTGGGTGATGGTGGTGGTGGTTGTAGGTGGTGAGTGGTGGTGGCAGATGGGTGGTGGTGGCGGGTGGTGGGTGGTGAGTGGTGGTGGCGGACGATGGATGGTAGTGGCGGGTGGTGGGTGGCGGCGGGTGGTGGTGGTGGCGGCGGGGGCGAATGGGTGGGAGGTGGGTGGTGGGCGGTGGTGGATGGTAAGTAGCAGGTGGGTGGTGGTAGCTGGTGGTGGTGGCAGGTGAATGGTGGGTGGTGAGTGGTGGTGGCAAGTGGTGGTGGGAGGTGGGTGATAGGTGGTGGTGGCGGAAGACAATGGTGGAAAATGGTGGCGGGTGATGGCTAGTGTTGGGTGGTAAAAAAAAAAAAAAAAACTCAAAACTCAAAACGGAAACACATTTTTTTAGTTTACATTTTTTGGCCAAATTTATAAACTGAGACTAATGATTTATAAATCAAAAATTTACTAAACAAGTTTTTATTTTAGTTTTTTAAATTTTTGTAAATATAAACAGAAAACTAAAAACATAAATGTTATCAAACGGCACCTAAGTAAGTGGTGAGAGGGGGAGAGGGAAAGACGGGGGGGAGAGAGGATTTGATTTGTTTGTGTTTCCACTGTGATACTATATATATATATATAAATATAATCAGATTTAATTAAAAAAATAAATATAATCACACTTAATTAAAAATATATATATAATCACACTTAGAAAGTGTGATTAAAAAACATATATATAATAACATTTAATTAAAAAATGATATAAAAAATAAATACTATCATACTTAACGATTAAAATATTAATTTAATTTTTTTTATCACATTTCTAATAAAAGTGAGATATTTTCATTTATCAAAGTGTGATCTTTAAAGGTGTGTTTGGTAACGTTTACGTTTTTATTTACCACGGCTTACATTTACTGTATGTCGTTAATGTGAATCCGTGAAAACCCAGTTTTGTTGTAATGAGGAGAAGAGACCTGTGTGTTTGTGAAATTCAACCTTGTTGGGGATGGAAAGAGTCGTCCTCTGTCATTCATGGGTGTAGAATAGAGGCGTAAATTTGGGAATTGTATATTTTATATAAAAATTAAATTGAAATATTTTATACAATCACACCTATTTAGGGAGTGTGATTAAAAAGTAATAATTTATATATAATCGGGTCCAGCTTTTTGTCTCAAGTTGAGATCAATACTGGACCTGTCCAGTTCGGCCCATGGGGCCCATTTTTTGGGCCCGTTTTGATAATCTGAACCATCAATGTGTAAAACTCGTCGAGTACTACATACTTATAAACAATCACGTTGATCGGATATCAATAGCTATGTGATCAAATCAGTTTTGTATAAAAAAATGGACGGTGAAAAAATTACCGGTTGATAAAAAACTGTTTTGTTCACATAGCTATCGATATCCAATCAACGTGATTTTTTACAGACATATAGTACTCGACGAGTTCTACACATTGAACCGTTCAGATTATCAAAACGGGACCCGTGGTCGGCCCCTACGAGCCCACAAAGACGGGTCCAGATCTTGATCGGACAAAGTTATCGCCTATATAATCACACTTTAATTAGAATGTGTGATTAAAAAAATATATATATATATATAATCACACTTTAATTAGAATGTGTGATTAAAAAATATATATATAATCACACTCAATTAAAAAATGTGATTAAAAAGTAGTAATGTATATATAATCACACTTTAATTACAATGTGTGATTAAAAAATATATTTATAATCACACTTATTCAAAAAGTGTGATTAAAAAGTAGTAGTGTATATATAATCACACTTTCTAATTAAAGTGTGATTATTTTTTAATCACACTTTAATTAGAAAGTGTGATTAAAAAATATATTTATAATCACACTTATTTAAAAAGTGTGATTAAAAAGTAGTAATGTATATATAATCACACTTTCTAATTAAAGTGTGATTAAAAAATATATATATAATCACACTTTAATTATAATGTGTGATTAAAAAATATATTTATAATCACACTTATTTAAAAAGTGTGATTAAAAAGTAGTAGTGTATATATAATCACACTTTAATTAGAAGGTGTGATTAAAAAAATATATATATAATCACACTTAATTGAAAAGTGACATAAAAAATAAATATTATCACACTCCATCAAATTAAGTATGATAAAAATATCAATCTAATTTTTTTTATCACACTTCCAATAAAAGTGAGATCTTTTTTTTTCTCAAAGTGTGATCTTTAACTATTTTTGTAGTAGTGAAATAAAAATTAGGTGGAGTTATACAGGAGTGTAATCTGGTTTTTTATTGTTCTCAAGTTCTGTTTTTTGTTCTTTAGGCTTTGATTGGCTTCTCACCAATCCTTTGACTTGGTGCTTGCACATGTTTGAGTTTATCTTTCGGTGCCAATCTTGTTGAGATTAGATTGCTTTTCAATGATATTTTAAGCACTAATCCCAGTTCTAATTATGTTTATTTTGAATTTCATCAATAATCTTTTTTCACTGATGAAAGAAAATGTCTTAGACATTAAAAAACATGAAGAACATAAACTTTTCTCCTATTTCAAAATATTTTAACTTTTTAAATATTATTTCCAAACCACTTTTCACACGAATCTTAACAATGCTCCAACGACAATAATTAACATTTACCTGACCTAACACGGATAAAAAGGCAGCAGCATATGTGCATCCATGAAGAAGGGCTGAATTTTTTTCAATTTGAAACTGAATCATACATCCAGTACAACACTTTTGTTTCATCAGCAAAAAGAATACTTTATTGATGATATGAAAAATATAAAAAGTATAACATACATCAAAAAAGCAAGGGGAATGCTATAAGCATCATAACTAGACTACGGATCCCAATTACTTCGGCACCAAAAGTTAGCACAATCATATGCTAGCAACCCCAGGTTGATGAGAAACCAACCAAGACAGCAAAAGAGGAAAACAAAAACAACATAGACACTCCCAATTATCAATAGCAGCCAAGGCCCCTAACCATTAGCTAGCACATCCACCTGACATCAACTGATAGCCAAACTTCTGCTGCAAACACAAGCCTTGATCTGATGAAGATTAGTGACAATATCCTGCACTGAATACTGCATCCCCTTTATATTAGATTTACTCCAAAGTGGTACCCTCACTTTCACCAATTCCGATAGTTCATTCCAATCAACTGATAGTTCAGTTCATGACATTGTGTCCAATCTCCACCAGATCAGGTTGTCTTTTTGAGGTTCCAGTTGTGCAGTGGTGGTTTGAGTTTTGGTGTCCTTGGCTTGCGGCCTTTGCCTCTTGTTGGTTCCTTACCAACTCTGTGGCTTGTGCTAGCATCTGTTACGGTTTCTCTCTTGGTGTCCATCTTGTTGGGATCAAGTTGTAGTCCGCGATGCTTTAGCTCTTTCCTTTCTCCTTTATTGATGTATCCACATACTTTGTATGCTCCATTGCATCAATATAGTTTTTTGCTGATAAAAAAAAACTGATTTACCACTAAAAAGGCATTCATTCGTTGCTTTCCATATTGACCACATGACTGCTAGAGGTACTACTTTCCACATTTTAAGAACCACCTTAATAAATTTGATTCCTGCCCACCAATGCAATAGGTCCTCAACTGAACCAGGCAAAACCCACATCAAATCCCAGCACTTCATCATATCAGTCCAAACTTTCCAAGCTAAAGGGCAAAACAGCATAATACGATGAACTGACTCCTCCTCTGTTTTGCAAAATAAGCACAAAGAATTGGATTCCTCATTTAACACTCCAAATCTCTTCATAACAGTTGCAGTTTTAAGTCTACCTCTCCATCCTAACCACCCACAAAATTTTACCTTGGGTGGAGCAACTTTGTTCCACAATTCATTAGTTACCCTGACAATAGGGCCTTTTGAAGACACCCACCAACTCCATGCTGCTGCTACTGTGAATGATCCTTCTGGATTTGCCACCCATTTACACGAATCCTCATACTCCATAGAAAGGCTACGTGCTTCCCTTAGCAATTCATGTAGCCTTAGGACCTCTAGCAGTACAACATTTATAGTAGTTTATTATATTGATCAACCTAACTAGAGTTAATTCTAAACTAGAGTTAATCCTAACCAATTCCAGTTGTAACAAAATTGGTTACAGCTCTTAGGCAATGGGTATTACTCCTCTGAGGTTGTGCACCACATGACCTGATGCATCCTACTTTGTAGACTGAAGTCATAGCTAGATCTGTAGCTTTCTCTGCAGCTAAATCATCTTTAGCTAAGTCCTCATCAATCCACAACTATGTGAGCATTCATCAGAATGTGATGAACAATTAAAATGATAATAATAAATAAATTATAACATGAGAATTACAAAACCAATAAAATAAAATAAATAAATAAAAGATGGTTCCATGCATTTAAAACAAAAGCAAAGATTCCATGGAATTATATGTACGTAGACAACACACACACACACAAAACTTCAATGCTAATCAACTACTAGACTCTATCTAATGAATTGATTAATATCGATAAGCCTGGCAATGCGAAAACAAAACATAAAATGAGACCAAAAATATAATTGATGGACATGATTTTTCAAAAATTAGTCCCACCAAAAAAAAAATTCAAATCCTTTTTATGCATATATATTCTCTTTGTCCAGCCTTGTGTTTGGTTTGTGCACTGCACTGGATTAACTTGCAGCATCCAAAGATAAAATCACCATAGTGACACTGACATTGGCATTGAAGGACTACCTACGACATTGCTGAGTTGATGATTGTCCAAGCTCGGAAGAGGATCCCCCTTGCTGAGTTGATTCTTCTTCTATATGCGTTGGCATGATAGGTCTGAATGAGCCAATTGACATAGAACTAGAATTCAAACTTGTTGGCTGATGAGGCACAGTGAAATTTTGGAAACAAGCATCTGTATGAGGAGTTTGAAGGAGTTCATTTTCGAAAGGTAATTCAATGTCGGGGAGGCAAGCATAAGCATCTGTGAAATCAGGCATTTTGAGTTCTGGGAGGCAAGCATAAGAATCTGTGAAATCAGGCATTTTGAGTTCTGGGAGGCAAGCATAAGAATCTGTGAAATCAGGCATTTTGAGTTCATCTAGCGAAGGCAATTGAAAGAAGTCACTGCATGTGTTAATAAATTGACTTGAATATCCCATGCTATTATAATCCAAATTCATTTCTGCGACATTGTTGTTATTATTAACACATGGAGTCTTTTCTTCTGACAATGTTGCTGCAACAGGATAATTATCTAGCTCGGACCGATCTAGTTGTTTGACTTTGTTCGAATTCTTAGGTTTCTTATAAACCCTGCACAAAACCCAATCATCCAACTGCAAGAATAGAGAATAGATTGCTTTAATACAAGAAACAACAGTTAGTTATGAAAGTTTAGTAGAGATGGAAAAAGCTTATACCCTCATATCATTTGCATTCTTTGGCTTTCTGGAATGTGCATTTAATGTAAACTCATGCATCATCCAATCAGTCTTGTCACCGTTTGGTGGCTTGCCTAGATAGAAAACCAACGACTTCTTGTATCCAATTATGCTTTTGCCTAACTTGACTGGCTTATCTGCTCCTGTGGCCTTCCAGAAACCATCACCAGCCGCTCGGTTCGGTCGGTTTCCCTTGGGATACTTTCGATCCCTTGGTGTGAAGAAGTACCACTCCCTCTCCCCTAATGGCTTGCACCTTTCTGTTAATTAATTGATTAGCAGACTGCACACTTTTTTTTTCCTTTTGATTAGCAAAAAAGAGAGCATTTATTGATAAAAATTAGCATCAAGATATATATCAATAAAGAAAAGAAAGGCAAGTGCTAAAAGCATCACAATCAAACTAAACAATCCCAACTAGGTTGGTACCGAAAAGTAAGTCCAATTATTTGTAAGCACAATATTAAGAGTTGGTGAGAGACTAACCGAAACGACCAAAGCAGAAACAAAACAAAGAAACAACCCAAAATAGCCACAAAATACCCTAGTAGTAGCAGCCACAAAGTAAACATCCCTGCCTTAAAATGAGCAATATTTCGAATTAACAATTAATGTTAAGTTGAGAAGACATACAAAGACAGTTTAGAAATTTATTTTAAAGAAAAAATTAAGATATATAACTCATATCTTTTTTGGGTGAATAAATATAACTCATATCACTACAATAAAAAGTATCAATTTCAAATGATTAAAATTTCTTCATGTTTTCATACATTCTTTAGAAGCCATGCACCATCCATCCTAATTGTTTTCCATAAGTGTATATAGGTTTAGATTCAAATGCAAGAACAAAGGCAAACACTAATGAGAGGAAAAAAAGGTTACTCTTATTATTAATTGGAGGCAAAACGACTAAGAAAAATCTGCATGTAGGAAAGCCAAAGAAACAAGTAGAAAAGATAAAAAGAAAAGAAATTGGACAAAAGATGGCTAGACAACCCCCTATATGGTTTTGGATAAACCGTTAATTATAGAAGTGAAATGACGGTAATACTGTTAAATCCTAAGTATTTTTTGTTAATTTTTTTCTCTCCTCTCTTATACACATAATTTATAATTTCTAACATTAATTCAATTAAATCACAATTAATCATAAATTCTCAAATATTTGTTGTAATTCCTAAATTTTAAATCTAATTTTCATTTAATTAAATTTTAAATCATAATTAATCCTAAACCTTATTGTAATTCCGAACTTTTTAATTCAATTATATTTTAGATCATAATTAATCATAAATCCTTAAATTTTAATCTAATTGTAATTTAATTATATTTTAGACCAATCCTTAATTATTATTTATTTTATATTTTAATTTAGTTATATTTTAAATCACTTCTTAATTTTGTTTTATATTTTATTTATTGAGTTAATATTACTTTATTATTTTAGAAAACCAAGTTCACTCTAAAAAATAATGTGTGCAATACATTTTTCAAATTTATGACATTTTAGTCCAAAATTATATTTAAACCATAAAGTGCTCCAATCTCAAAGAGGAGCAATTTACCCAAAGAAATACTAGCATGGCCATTAAAACCCAAGAACATTACACAATGCTTTCAGCAAAACGTTAAAGCATAAATACAACGGAAAAGAAAATAATTGAAACATGTAATTGAACCAAAAACAAAAAGAAGCAAAGAACAAGAAAACAAAATCAACAACAACCATTTAATTCATCATAGGACATGATGCTTTTCCAAAACCAAAGTTTTTTTTGTATCTTTTCCAAAAGCCAACGTAAGAACTAAAGTAAATGAATCAAAACAAGTAGAGATGATAGAACTTTTTCAAAAAATTCATATAGAACATGATGTTTTTCAAAACCCTAGAACAAAATATCTCAGTTTCTTATCTTTTTTACCTTACAACATAAAAACTAAAACTAACTATATAGATTAAAATATATTGATATAATTTTGTTGAACTTTTTTACTTTCTTGTTGTGTTTTTTGCATCAAAATTATAATTTAAAAACAAAAAAATAAGAAACCTATATGGATCAAAACCAACAACCAAACCCTAAACCAAATTCTTGAAGTCTTGCATTAATTCTTTTTCCGAAGAGCCTTTAGTGAAGGCTACAAAACCATTGACCTAATAATACTAGCACATATAAACCAAAAAAAAAAAAAAAAAGAGGAGACAAAACAAGAAGAGAGAAAGAGAAGAAAACCTGTAAAATAATCAGGATTATGCATATAAAGATTAGTTTCGATGATATCGTCATGTGGTAATGGCTGATTGAAGACCTTCTGCATCAGGTAATCGCCGATGAGCTCAAGGTCGGAGGGACAGAACCTATACCCTGGTGGGACAGAATCACGATTGAATTTTTTGTTGTTGTTGGCATTGTCGCTGAAAGTTTGCTTTTCTTCTTGTTCTTGCAGTTGATTTGTAGGGATACCGATGTTGTGGATTCTTCTAACAGTGGCCTCCACTTGTTCATCAAACTCCATTGTTGGTCTCTTTCAAGAACACGACTCTTCTTCACTCACTCTTCAAGAAAGAACAAATAATAATAACTCAAAGAAATAGTAATAAAAATTGACTTCTCAATAGCGTGGACTCTCTCTCCCCCTCTCTCTCCCCCTCTCTCTCTTTATCTATCTAGGGATGTAGAGTTCTAGTTGGAAACAAAACGTAAAATAAATAATATATAACAGATAGATGTTATACATATTTTTTGATTGGCTGATGTATGATATATATAGATATATTTTTTGATCGGCTGATGTATATCTTCTGTCCATTTTCTATCTATCTATATACTATTAATATCTATATATATATCGTATATATATTAATATGTGAAGGCACGTAAGGTTGTTGGTAGTTTTAATACGTTTTGAGTTTTTTCAAAATATTCCTATAAGAGTTATTTAAAACAAAAAAATTATAAATCAGGCTTGAACATGATCCTGGTTCTAAGTCACGGTATCGGGTAATGTAATAATATCGATTGCGGAATATCGGTATCGGTAGTATCGATAGGTACGTATCGAGAATTGAGTGTCGCGGCGGTGAAATTTTAAAAATAATTTCACAAGTTTTTCAGCTTTTTCTTTCCAGTACCGGTCCGAACCGGTGGGTATCGACCTGTTGCGACTTGTATAACGACTTGTGTAATGATTACAGACCGATACGTATCGGGACTCAACCGATTTTCTTGCGATTTTCAATCTCAGCAGTATACCGGCCTATATCCATCGCGGTGTCTTATTTTTTCGATACATATCAGCCGATACGTTGCGTATCGGCCGATTTTTATAATTATAAATATGATCTTAGGTCTAAGAAATAACATATTTATCACTTTAACAATATAACATATATACTTTAAATTAAAATTAAAATTTATATTTTACACACACTCATCGAGTGGGCACACTCTCACTAATATATATATATAATGGATAACAATAGATAAACATGATTTAAGAGAATAAAAAATCTTGACGATTGATAACCCATACGGGATTAGATTTTTTTGAACTTGATAGAAGGCCCAAGGGGTCCACTATTTTTTAATGATCCAAATTGTTCATTTTGAAAAATCTTCAATGCATATTATTCATACAAAAAATTAAATAAATATGATAAGTGTAACATTTTTATTTTTAATTTGTCTCTCAAAAAATAAATGATTAATATGTTTTTTCAAATATACAATTCATTTTTTGAAAAACAAAAAAATAAAAATAAAAACAAAACAAAACAAAATATTTTACTTTCTTCTTGCACGTATTTGAATTGTATATTTTAAAAAATCAATGATCAAATATTTATTGGATTAAAATTTGACATGATATTGCTATCATTTCAAATTTAACACAATGAATAGTACGACATTATTGATAATATTTTTTGTAAGCCAAATGTTAACAACTCTAGTCAATGCCATTGTCAAAGTTGTTATAACAAGGAATGTGTTTCTCTCCAGTCCATAAAGTAGATTTGACCATATTGTTGGGCCTGTGAGGCTCACCACGGCTCCCGTTTTGAAAATCTGAATCATTCAATTTGTAGAACTCGTACAGTACTTTATCTCTGGAAAAAATCAAGTTAATCGGATATCGATAGCCCTTCGATCGAAACACATTTTTTTTTATTAACAATTTATTTTAAAATTATATTTACCATTGACAAAAATGTATTCTAATTAAGAGTTATCGATATCCGATCAATGTAATTTTTTATATAAAAGAAATACTCAACGAGATTTATAAATTTAATGGTTTAAATCATTAAAACGAAACCCATGGTAGGTCTCACAAGCCCAACAGTGTGATCTAGTTCACTTTGTAAAATAGAGAGAAACTCATCCCTATAACAATTAGGGCACGCATAATACCTAGAAAACTCAAGAACTGAGCTAATACGACCTATATAAGTTGGGTTAGTTTGGGTTGAATTGGTTCAATTGTCTCGATATGTTGGTTTGATTTCGGATCTTAAAATTATCAACTCAGTAAGATTGAAAACCCAAGACCCTTATATATATTACATTAAATTTTATGTATATCGTTGACATCTTTTCATGCAATATAGTTGGTTTCACATTTTTAGTAGAGAAAAAAAAAAAAAAAAAAAAAACAGAACAAAATCGATCCGCAAACCTATCCCACAAACCCAAATAAAAGATAAGAAACGTGTATACGTACTTAAAGTCAAACGTTTGTTATTTTACAATTAAATTTTGTTAATTTAAATTTAAATAAAATAAATAATATACAAGCTCACTTTATAAATTTATTTTTTAAATATAGTGATGTGTGAAAGAAATAATTAACTCATAATTAGAAAAGAAATGAGAGAAAGAATTATCTTGGATATTCTAAGAGATTGTCACATCATTGATTTAAAAAGTTTGTCTAATTTTTGGACTAGAATAACATTACGCTTCAAATAATGATTAAAAATGCCAAATTTATTTAATAAATGGTAAAGTCTGGAGGATAAAATTCACAGGTCTCGAGTTCGAGTCACCCCTTGAGGCCACTGGAGGTTTGCCCGGTCATTAACTCCAAGGCCCTCAGAACTAGTCCTGGCTTCCCTTAAAATCAGCGGGTTGGGGATACCTGAGTTATCAAAAAAAAAAAAAAAAATGCCAAATTTATTTAATAGTCGTCCAAGAAAAAAAGGTACGGGATATGACACATGACATTTGGTCATTTATTTGGTATAAAATTTGAGACTTAGTATTTTTCATTTAAAAAGTGTAAGGTTAGAAATACCAAATTTTCTATTAAATAAATAATCAAATATCTCACATAAGTATAGGATATAAGAAAAAGCTTGACAAGATATAATAACCGCGGTGTTAGAGGCCTCGAATTTGCCTCGACAACATTTTTTTTTTTTGGGTGGTGGCTATGTTAGTTAGTTTTTTTTTTTATTTGTATTTTTTTTTTAAATTGTGGTTTATGTGTAGGAATGTGTCAAAAAATTAAAAATTTCACACCAACTCATCGTATAAAATTATATGAAATCAACAAAATTTAACCAACAGCCTAACTGATCAGTCAATTTTATCACTCAACCAGTCCAACCTAATTGACTGATCAGTTAAACTGCTAGTTAAATTTTGTTAATTTTATATAATTTTGTACGATGAGTTGGTGCGAAATGTTTAGTTTTTCGGAACATCCCTACGCCTTACCACCTTTTAAAAAAAAAATACCAAACCAACGTAGCTCAACAAATAAAATAAAATAAAACCAAAATAGCCCAACAAATAAGAAAAAAAAAAACTCAGCCTATGTAATTTAATATGGTGAGTGAGTTGAGTTAGACTTTATCAAACTATACAGACTGAGTTAATGCGAGATGTCTAATACACATAACCACCCTTGCGAAAAAAAAGGAAAAAAAAAAGATAGAAAATAAATAAATAAATAAATAAAAACAAAATTGAATTTCAAGGCAATTTGGAGGCCTCAAATTCGAGGTCTCAAGCATTATAGCATGAAAGACCGGCCGAATGCAACCCGGGTCATTTCCCTGTTGTTGATTGTATATCTGTTGTTACCGTTACAGAGGAGGTTCGTTAGGATCACAGTAACAATTTCTTGGAAAAGAGCGATCTAGAGAGAGAGAGAGAGTGAGAGAGGAAGGAAACATCATGTTTCAAGGTTTAATTCAAACTTGTGTTTAAGGTCCCATACTCATTAATTAGTTCCTTAGAGATTGTTTAATTGGATTGAGAAAGTTTCAAGATTCAGGCTTTGAAAACCCCCCAACAATTTTCTTGGATAATCTTGAGAGAGAGAGAGAGAGAGAGAGAGAGATGTGCTCTGAGGAAGAAATGAAAATGGAGTAGGAGGAGGAAGGGTTGTTCAGTCAGCTACCGGAAGACATTGTCCTCCACATCTTGAACAAAGTCTCCAATGTCAAATGGCTGTGTCGCTGCTCTGTCCTCTCGAAGCTCTTCGCTTCCCTAATCCCTCAAGTTCAAACCGTGTCTGTTTCAAGCACATGTTGGGCATAGAATTCCAATTCCAAACCCAAAACCAAATCCAATTTGATGAACTCACTGTCTCTGGAATTTCCTGTTCTCAGTTACCTTGAAAAACTTGAAGGAATTCGGTCTCTGCATATAGAGGTTCCCGATGGGAGGATTGTTGATGAATCCTGCACCTTTAAATGGGGTGTGACGTTTGGCGAAAAACTCGAAACCATTTCCTTTCTCTGCTCACCACGTAATCTACATCCAATAACAACTGAATTCGATCAAGAATAATGGCAACTAGTACAAAAGCCGAGGCGATAAGAGCATCAAATAAATTGAGAATGTTTTGCCCAAGAGCTGCAGCAGAAAGAGAAGCACTATTGAAGCTGGTGGTCCGTGACCAGCCATGGTTGAGACCATTGTGATAACTGATTCAGGCAAAAAAAGGGCAGTCGAGCTTCGCTTGGATGGTGACAGCCTTGTCAAGTTCAAGGAGTATTCTCTGAATTTCAAGACATCAGCTCTGTCACTGCAGAAATATGGACTTACGTTTATAAAAAGGATGAAGGTACGTCATGTGCCTCTGCTACGCCTTCAGGTGTCCGGGTATTCCATGGATGGGGCCTGCCTTTGCCTGTTGAAATTACCTAATGTTCATGATGATGATAACAATGGTGATGAGGAGGAGGAAGATGAGGAGGAGGAGCAAGAGGCAGAGACAGAGGAAGAGGAAGAGGAAGAGGAGCAGGAAAACAACCACCAACTTGACTTTAAGGCCATATTGGCTGCTTTTGAGGAGGAGCTGAAGGAGGACAACAACAAACACAATGACTATGAGGCCATATTGGCTGCTTTTGAAGAGGAAGAGGAGGGTGCTCTTAGGGAAGCCCTGATGGAGATTTTGGCAGTATCTGCCTGGAAATGGATCTGAGTTAAGTTTTTGTTTTTGTGGTGTGTGAGTTGGTGTTAGACTGAAATCATTCAGCTGCTAAGTCAAAAGAAGATATATGAATCCCAATAGAATGAATTAGTCATGGAACCCATAACATTTCTTGTCAGTTAGATGGTACATACATTTGAAGAATCTTGTAACTGAATCACCAATGTCAAAAAGAATATGGCTTTCAATAAAAGTACAGTCACTACTAATATTCTTTTTTTTTTAGATTCATAAGAAAGTAAATAACAAAGCAGGAGGTCTGATACAGCAAAAAGGAGGGCTAGTCCCTCTCAATACTAGCTCCAGTCATGTCTTCAAGAAGGACATTAGTAATTTCAACTGGAGGGTTGTCAAGAAAAACAACATGTTCATTTTGATCCACTCCCAGGTTAGCTAGGAGATCAGCGGCTCTATTTCCCTCGCGCAAGGTGTGAATGAGAGAGCTGTTACTTCTTTGAAGTAGGAACTTGGCGTCTTCGATGAGAGCTTTATACGGGGAATTGTGAGCTGGACCATGCAAAATTTGGTTGATCGCCTGGACAGAATCTGATTCAATTTGTACATCTCTAGTGCCTTTCTGAAAGAGTATAGTCAGACCTCGGTAGATAGCCCAGATTTCTGCCTCTAAGCTGGAGCAATGTCCAAGCTTGCCATAGTATCCCCAAACCCAATTACCAGTGTCATCACGTAGTAGACCCCCATAACCAGCTTGTCCTGGGTTGCCTTTCGAACATCCATCAGTATTAAGCTTTAGCTTACCTGCAGTTGGGCAACACCAATGAATTATATTAGGAAGTATGGGGAATGGGCAGAGAGGAGAGAGGAAGGCCTCCTCAATCTCTTGAACATATTGGAAAATGTTCTTGAGAGTGAGTTGAAATGGGTTAGACAGATTATCAAAAATCAGTTTGTTTCTATCTTTCCAGATGTGCCATAGAGTAACCATAAAAACAAGGTACCATTGTTTTCCATAAAAGAGTTTTTTGCTTTGCATATTCACAGTAACCCATTCAGTTACAGACAATTTCTGGCCTTCTTCCCACCAAGTAAGATGCTGGATGTTGATCCAGAATTCTTTAGATACAACACAATCTCTGAGCATATGTGCCATGGTCTCACTGTGATGGCCACATCTGGGGCAAACAGCAGAGGGAGCTAACTGTCTAACCATTCTGAGCTGGTTTGTCAACAGTCTATCCTTTAAAATCAACCAGAGAAACAGTTTCAACTTTTGTGGTGCCTTAATTTTCCAGATCCATTTCCAGTTCCTGTGATCTAAATCAACATTGGTAATGAATTTAAAAGCAGAGGTACAAGTAAAATTACCTGATTCCGAGGGGGCCCATGCAAGGGTATCAGTGAAGGTAACATGTCTGGGTCTGTGGATCTTTAGGATTTTATTGAGGTCTTGTTTGGAAACAAGAGTAGACAAGATATTGATGTCCCAGTTACCTTCAACATCTAAAATAGAACTTACCTTGATAGAGTCATTAGCAGGGTTGCTGCTATTTTGTTGATATAAAGGTTGAGAACCACACCACCAATCAGTCCAGAGGGATATAATATTCCCATCCCCAACAATCCATTTGATTCCCTTCCCAAGGATGTGCTTAATTTTACAGATACTTCTCCAACAGTGAGAAGAGGTTTTCCTCATAGGCCAAGTAAACAGGTTATGCTGATTTAGGTATTTAGTGTGGAGAACTTTACACCAAAGGTTATTTTTCTCACTCAAGAGTTTCCATCCAAGTTTGGTTAAGAGGGTGGTATTCTGATCTCTAGCTTTCCTAATACTAAGCCCACCCTCATCCTTGCTTTGGCACACATTATCCCAATTAACCAAGTGAACCTTTTACTGAGTGTCAGAATCACCCCACAGGAAGTTTCTATTGAGTCTATCAATGTCATCACAAAGTTTTCTAGGGAGTTCCATGGTTTGCATAGTGTAGGAGGGCAGAGGTCACAGCTTGTATTAGGGTTGCTCTACCAGCGAGGCTAAGGGTTCTAGCTTTCCAACCTGAGAGTTTGGTTTTTATCTTATCTAAGATGTCATTGAACAATTGTCTGGAAACTCTCTGGTGCAGAAGGGGAGAACCGAGATATTTTCCAAGGTTCTGGGTGAGGGGGATTCCACTTTGAAAGCTGAGGGCTTTAGCACAGTTTCTAGGAACATTAGGGGAAACAAAGAGTTTAGATTTGAGAAGATTTACCTTCTGCCCAGACACATTACAAAACTCAGAGAGGGTATCCATGATGGTATCACAAGTGGATGAAGTAACTCGCGCAAAGAGGATGAGGTCATCAGCGAAAAACAGGTGGGATAAGGATGGGCTATGTCTAGAGGCTTTGAGGCCTTTCCAGGAACCCTCATGGACCTTACAGTGAATCATATTTGATAATCGTTCCATACAGAGAACAAAAAGGTAGGGAGAGAGAGGATCTCCTTGTCGGAGGCCTCTCCTATTCTGAATCCCATCAATCATTTCTCCATTCCACAAGATAGAAGAATGATTGTTTGTAACACAGCTCATTATCAGGTCAATCCAAGTACCATTAAGTTTAAATTCCAAAAGAGTGTCTTTGATGAAGGACCAAGAAAGTCTGTCATATGCTTTTTCTAAGTCGATTTTGAAAATCATGCCCCCCTTTTTTCCTTTCTTATGCCTTAGAGTATGCAGGATCTCTTGAGTGATAATGATATTCGTAGTGCTCCTACCAGGGATGAAACTACTTTGATTAGGGGAGATGATGTTGTCCAAGAGAGGTCTAATACGGCCCACAATAATCTTAGTTATGATTTTATAACTAACATTACATAAGCTAATGGGTCTAAATTGTGTAATAGTTTCAGGACTATCAACTTTGGAAGCACAGTTTTATTATGAAGCACTGTTTAACAAATTGACAAACAGAATTCCCTATGGAGTTCCAATAGGTCTTATAAAAAATAGCCTGTATGCCATCTTTTCCTGGTGCTTTAAAAGCACCAATGTCTTTAACAGCCCTAAGAATCTCAGCATTAGAAATGGGGTTAAGGAACCCAAGATTATCATCATGAGTAAAATAAGATGAGTTCCCTATGGAGTTCCAATAGGTCTTATAAAAAATAGCCTGTATGCCATCTTTTCCTGGCGCTTTAAAAGCACCAATGTCTTTAACAGCCCTAAGAATCTCAGCATTAGAAATGGGGTTAAGGAACCCAAGATTATCATCATGAGTAAAATAAGATGAGGCTAAATTATTCCAGTGATCCAGTTGGATAACATCTTCGCAATTAAAAAGATTTTGAAAATACTCAAGAATGGCATCCTTTATCTGATTAGTCTCGATGAGCCAAATACATGAGGCTTTTTGAGAGCATTGATTTTGGTTTTCCTTCTCTTATTAATAGTTGAAATGTGAAAAAACTTAGTATTTCTTTCCCCAAGAGTGATGTGCTTAGCCCTAGATTTCTGAAACCAAAGAGTTTCTTCTTGGATCAGAGTCGCATTATACTGTTTTAGAAGATCTTGTTCAAGGACATGAAGATTATGAGAAAAATTACTAGCTAAAGATTTTTGAATGCCCTCTATCCTAGCAAGGAGATGTCTTTTCCTTTTAAATATATTGCCAAAAACTTCTCTATTCCACACAAGTACTCTACGAGTAAATTCAGCAATAGAGTCAAGGAGATTATGGTGCATAGTAATCCAAGTAGAGTTAATGATATCAATAAGGTCAGGGTGAGACATCCAGGCAGCCTCAAATCTGAAAGGCCTCTGGGTAGGATTAAGAGGATGCATACCTTGGGTATAAACTAGCAGAGGGGAATGATCTGAGTAGGTACGAGGAAGGACCCTCACAGTTGCTTCTGGAAACAGAGTTCTCCAATCAAGATTGCTTAGAGCTCGATCTAGTCTCTCCATAGTATTAGCCAAACCTTGGCGGTTATTAGTCCAAGTCATTTTTGGCCCTGTGCTACCCAAATCAATTAAGTTACAGTTATTGATCCTCTCTAAAAACTTCTGAGTTCTTGCAGAGGTTGTGGGTGGGGTATAGCTTCGACGTTCACCCTGATTCGCATAATCGTTAAAATCCCCAGCGACCAACCAAGGTTTAGCCATGGTTGCTGCCACTTCTTCCAAATCCTTCCACAGTTTTTTCCTCAAGATAGGGTTTGGGCTGGCATAAACGGCAGCAAGAACCCATTCCTCAAAGTCTTCTTTATGAATAGTGGCATGGATTGCTTGGGAACTAACCGAAGAGGCTCTAACATTGACATGATTAGTGTCCCAAATGATCCAAATCCCACCTATTCGACCTACAGGGTCGACAACAGTTGAGGCTGTGAATCCCAAGCGGTTAAAGAAATCTCCCATGGAGCTAAAAGTCACTTTGGTCTCCATAAGTATGATGATCTCAGGTTTATAGGTACGGATGATCTCCACAAAATTCCTTTTGAAATTGTTATTGCCGGCGCCGCGGCAATTCCAGAAAAGAAGTTTTAACAAATCCATAGAAGGGAATTGAAGAGGTGAGTCGGTTACCAGATCTTTAACAATGGTGCGAATCCTTCGCCTCACGACCTCATGGAGGCAAGTTGAATCGATTGCAGAGGTCTCTGGGGTTGAACTGTCCAGACTGGAGCGATTGTCATACGGAGTTGCTCGATCCACCAGACGAAAGCGATAAGGTGAGTTGCTTCGTTCTCGGGTTCTAACAAAAGGCTCACAGCGTCCTTCTGATTCCGATGCTCGATCACCGCCGGAGGAGAGTCTTCCAGGGTCGTATGGTCTGCTTTCTCCATTGACTGTGTCACCTGGGTCTGGTGGTTCACAATCTGAATGTATAGGAGTAAAAGGGTTGTGAGTTGGGTTTGGATCTGGTGGGTGAGAAGAAGTGGAGGGTGGGTTAACCTCAACCATAGTAGAGTATGCTGGGCTTGGAGTGGTTTCCGATGTATCAATCATGTCAGAGGTGTGCTGGTGAAATTGATTCACAGTGCCATCTGTTGTCATCTCAGAGTGGTTTCGAGAAGGGCCTTCTGTTTGCAGAACAATGGCGTGTGAGGTTGGATTTTCTCCTATTTTCTGCCAGACAGTATGCTGGTAGCTACGTGTGTCTAGGTCCTTAGGTCTAGTTTGGTGTAACCCTTGTTTATGCTTACCTTTAGAAGTTGTGTTTTGTGATGGACCACTTAATGGGCTGGGTTCTCCTTGGGCTTTATCCCCTGTAGGTTGAGTAGCCTTTCTTTCCATTCGAGCAGAGTTTAATCCTTCTTGGCCCACTTCCAAATACCGAAAAGGATTGGTGCTAGTACCTGCGTTAGTGCGATGTTGGGCTCTCTTGTGTTGGGCTGATCTCCTAGGACGCTTAGTCACTAACATCCATGGGCCAAAAGTATCATCTTCTTCCTGGGGTTGGTGCAGGTAGCCGTTATCTGTCACAGGTGAAGGTCTAGATGTAGCTGTACCGGAAACGGCTATATTCTCCACCGCCGGTGAGACATTGGTGGGTTTGAAACGACAAGCCTCCTTACGGTGATCAATTCTGCCACAGAGAAAGCAGAAAGAGTGTAGGGATTCATATTCAATGTTATACACCATACCTTCTAAAAAGAATTTAGGCTTTAACGGTTTGCTAAGATCCATCTCAACACAAACTCGAGCAAATTTTCCCCGAGTTGCCATCGCAGTATTCCAATCAATTTTAAGGGGTTTACCGATAATTTTGGCTATCGCAAAAAGAACTTTCTCTTGGTAATACTCGATCGGAAGCTCAGGAAACCGAACCCAAACTGCGGTTGTGGTTTCAAAAGCTTCCGATGGTCTGAAATTAGGTTCCCAACGTCGCACAGTTAGGTAGTGATCCATGATAACCCAAGGCCCACCTGTGAAGACATTAGCATACCGGGGGTCGAGAATTTGAATAGGAAATAGTTACAACCCAGGTCAATTGCATTAAATTCACCCTAAAGACTCCAGAGAGTCCTAACTCTGGAGCAAAGCAGTTTGTAACCAATATTCTTCCCTAACAGTCGGATAATCAGGGCATTCTCCCATGGTTTTCGAATCTTATCCAGGAGCTTCTTGGGGAGAGATATTGTGGGGATGCCCTGCTGCTCAGAAGAGGTTCCCCGTTCAGTAGTCTGGTTCTTTGGTTCTTCCTCATCTTCCTCATCAGACGTTAAAAGATCCATTGTGCTATCAAAGATGTAGTCTTGATTACGGGCAGAAGTAAGTGCTTCCTTGAAAGACTTAGGAGGGGCAGTACCCATGTCTTGGCGGCTATGCTGTCCAAGATCTTCCTTGGAGATTTCTGTTTCCATATCGATCGCCTTTCCTGCGTTGCCCTCCGGGATAGAATCACAGCTTTTGATTTTCTTAGTTGTAACAACCCTCGTACTGATTACCGGATAACCACTGAATTATATACTGATTAATACTAAACTGAACTGATAATGACTGATAAGTGAACTGGATGAACTCTTGAGCAATTTGAATGGGCGCTGAAATTGAATAAGTTTGTCTGTTATATTGCATATTGTATCTGTTTGCTTGAATGATTATCTGTTTGAGTTATGTGTTTAAACTGTTAATTGAAGGCCTTATCGGCGGCCGATTTAGGAACCGTTTGAAGTTTTAGACTCAGTGGAATATTTGTGATTTTATGGTATTTTTATCTGAAAATTGATTAGGAATGATTAAATTAGATTAAAAACGAGTTAATTGCAAACTTAGACTTATTTACGGATTTGCCACTTAGTGGCCACTAACACACACACACTTAGAGACCTTATACATGTTGAATCAAATCTCTTCCTCAGCCATTTGAGAGCCTAGCCGACCAAACAGGAGGTTAGAGAGAGTGAGTGTTCATCTTGAGGGAATTTAGCTCAAATTGTTGGAATTGGTTAAAGAACTTGAAGAACTTGTAGGAAATTGGCTAAATTAAGCTTGCTAGACTTGAAACCAACACTCTAGGTAAGGAAATTCATTGTCTTCTTGTTGTCTTGAGCCTCATTTTGCATCATTCATGTCAATTGTTGAGTTAGAGTGCTTAGAGGTTGGATTATGTTAGAATTGTTGCATGCATGTTGGTATTGTTGGTTCTTGAGGTTGAATTCATGGTCAATTGGTGCATGCAAGCTCATATTCATATTAAGTCCATGATTTCATTTCATTTGCCAACTATGGAGCTCTTTGGAGCAAGATTTAAAGCTTGAAATTGGTTTAAAGATCATGCATGTCATGTTTTGAAAGTGTTCTTGAAAATGGTTTGAAATTGAGTTTGAGTTAAACACCCTTGGGCCTTGATTTCTTAAATTGAGTTTTAAAACTTGTTATTCTATGTGTTTGAAAGAGTTTTCCAGAAAATGGGCCCAAGAGGATCGAATTTGGAGCATCAAAACTTGGTTTGAAACTCAGAGGTCGAATCTGGATTTTCCAGATTGACGTCCGCCGGCGAAGTGCCGCCGAGGGAATTCATGCTCCCAAGATTTTCTTGCATTGCATTGTTTTACATACCGCCGAAAGGATTTTAACGCCGGCGGAAAATCGCGATCCAAAGATTTTTTGCACTTTTCATCACCCGCCGAGCGGCGGAATGTACGCCGAGCGTGGACCTTTGTGCTTGTCCGCCGAAAGGGAAACTCAAGGCCGAGCGAGTCCTCGTTTCATCAAAAATTTCGAATTGCTTCCTAAGTGCATTTTGCATCTCATCGCATCCTAGGCATTCTTAGGCCTAGTTTAGAGCATCTTAATGAGGATGTAGACATAGAACCACACCGAGGAGTTTAGGGATTTAATTAACATCCTTTCCAACCAGAACTTAGTGTGTGTTCTATTCATTTATTGTTTAGGGTTGGCTCACGGGACGCGCTTAGCTATCGATAGCCCAATCATCGTGAGTAATGATTGTGTAAAGATATGTTCAAATGGTTTCATTTTAAATATTGAATCGAACTGCTTATTGAATCGATATTGTTTCTTGAATGAATGTATGTCCTCGTATTTCGAATCAGACAGGCATCCTTAGCACCCATCGTTATTGAGTTACTGAGCTCTGTCGGTTTCCTCGTGGAACCATCTTGATTGATGGCCATCATTATTGTTGGGTTCTGTAAGGCCCTTTTGGACCCATTGTTTATAGGCTAATGGATGTACCACATATGACCGATTGATTGAAATATTGATTGGTAAATATCGAAAGATTGAAATATCAGATAATGAATTGATTTCATTATCAGAAGGACATTCATTCATAACCTCTTTACACGTTATGTTATTCACCGGGCTTTAGCTCATGCTTATATATATATATGTAGGTTCTCAAAGAACCTGACAAGCTAGGAGCGTGATTGGTCCCCGCTTTGTCACCAAATTTATGTGCCTCATTGTGAGGTTCCGAGACGCCATGCCATGGCTTGGGGTGTTTTTGTTTCCACTGCCTCCCTACCGCTTTTGTACTTTTGTATAGATTGCTATCAGATCTTATCGAGGGATCGAGTCCCATCTTGAATGTCTCAGAATGATTGTATAGAGCGTCTTGTTTTGGATCAGTATGAATGCATAAAATGTTTTGACATCTGATTTTCACAATTTCGATGGACACTAGTTACTTCTTGTTTTTGGCTTCCGCCAGTTACGAACTCTATTCTCTCAGATATCAGATCTTGTAGGGCCTTGATAATCTCGACATCTTGGCGATTCTGATGCTAAACCCATAGGACCGGGTTTAGGTCGTGACATTAGTGCTTCTGATCAGATGATCTTCCTCTTCGAACGATCTTTCTTGAGCTAATGTATCACGGTGATCAGCAAAGCTTTCAGTAGCCATTAAAAGTCCACTTTTTTAGTAGTGTTCTAAAGAAATTATTGTTGATCCCTCTCTCTCTAGTCACTACTAATATTCAGGTGTGCACAAAACAAAACAAAATTGATTTGTTTATAGAACCAATGTTGCTTATTTGCTTCATTTATGTCATTCTTTAATTATCATGTGATTTTTTACTTCACCAGTCTCTTTTTTGTATGCAAAAAAGGCAAAGCCTTTAAAGACATTGGTTAGTGGTTGCTTACCACAAAAAAAACAAATAAATAAATAAAAATAAAAAATTGTTGTGTTGTTCTTCAGGCAGAGCTGCATGAGGATTAACTCATTTCAACAATGATACATCTCTCTAAAACTATAGCTCTAATTGAGCTCTAGTGAGGTGGAAAATAAAAATAAAATAAAAAACACACACACACACACACACACACACACACACACAAAGCCAAAACATCACATTAGATGGGCCCCACATACACATTAGAGTTATTAAAGCTCACAAATTAGAATTCCAAAATATTTTTGAACTCATTTTTAGCATCTTAGCTAATCAATCAGTTGCACATTAATTATTACATCAGCAAGGACATTGAGAGGATTTTGTTAGATTTAAAAAAATCAACATGAAATGCAGAGGATGTTGGGGATATATATATATATATATCTTAGTAGCTTGGGTTTAGTAGGAACAATCACTTAATGAAGAATTTTAATTTGAAAAAATCTTCATGGAAATTTCAGAAATAAATATAATAAATATAGAAAATATATATATAAATTTAAAAATGAAATTGAGACCGCAGTGATTTTTGGTCTTCTTCACAATGATTTTAGATGAAAATGCAGAAAACTTGTTTCTGTTGGTAGTTTAAAAATACTGTTTCCTCCTTTAATTTTCATTTCATTTTCCCTCTCTGTCGTATACCTTTAATTTTCATTTCAATTTTGATTTCATCCCTTGCTAAAAAAGAGTTCTATCTATATTCCATTCAACATCAGAATTTCCAACTATTATGTTTATAATGTTTATAAAATGTAACCTCCAAATCAGAATATGAATCAAGCAGACATAACTAGGTGGAATGCTTCTCCCTCAGGTGAGTTCAGTGTCTCTTCAGCTTATAATTGGTCTGATTCTTCTCCTTATGGGTCTTTTATGAAAATTCTTGATTTGTTATAGAATAATGTAACACCGCCCCGCCGCCCCCCCCCCCCCCCCAAAGTTCAGTTCATTGTATGGTTGGTAACCTTGTGTTTTTACGACGAATTGGAGTGTTGAATGGAAGTGCTAATACAGGTCTGTTTATTCAGTAAATCTGATCTTGAAAGCGTTAACCATCTGTTGTTGCTATGTCCAATTGTTTGGGGGGTGTGGTCTGCAATAGTGAAATGGTGGGGGATCCAATGGGCAATGTCTGGTTCGGTGGAAGGAGTTCTTCATTGGTGGTCTGGATTCAAATGGAAGAAGCTCAAAGGAAAGATCTGGAGAGCCATTCCTCTTACAATCTTTTGGTCAATTTGAAAACATATGAATTATTGTGTGTTTAATGATACTCAACCAGACATGGAGGAATTATGTGATTTTGTGAAGACAAGAATTAACTTGCTGGGTGAAATTTAATTCATTGGGGTTGTTCTATTCAGTAAATGATTTCATTTCTAATTTGGAGCAGATTAGGCTTAGTGAAAGTAGGGGCACTTGTTAGGGATGACAATCTGAATCTGGTCCGACGGTGACCCGACTCCCCGACTCCGAATTTAGCGGTTATTCTCCAAAAAAATATCCCTTATGGACCGGAAATGGTATTAAAAAAAAAATTTCCGATGATGTTCGGGCCAGGAACGGGAATACATATCCCAGCCCCGAACCCGGCCCGTCCCTGGCCCCCGCCCCAAATAACCCCGATGTAAAATTACCATTATGCCCAATATATATATATATATATATGTGTATGCTTGGGTGTAGTTCACTTCACTTCATTCACACACTCACAGAAGTGTTGGATGCTGCTCTCTCTCTCTCTCACCGCTTAGGGTTTCGCCTCCCTTTCTCTCTCTCTCTCACAACGACGGCACAGCAGTGCCGCTTATCCCTTACCGCCGCTGCTTTCCCCTCCATCTCTTTCACACACACGATGGCTGTCGCTTTCGCTGCTCCCTCACTGCCGCTGCTTTCGCCTCCCTCTCTCACTCTCTCACGCACGACGCCGATGGCTGTCGTTCCGTCCTCACCACCGCTCGTGAATAGATAGTGACCGTTGCCACCGATCACCAATCTGAACAGATCGTGAACCGTTGCCACCGATCGTGAACCGTCAAGCTCTCTGAACAGATCTGAACAGATTGTTGATGATGCTGATAGATATATATATATATATATATGTCTGTGTGTGTGTGAGATGAACAATCTCAGATCTCTCTTCTTTTTTTTTTCTTCTTTTCTTTTTCTTTTTTGCTTTTTTATGTTGTTGATGATGATGATAGATACAATTTTAAATTTTTTTATTTTTTTTTTAAGTTGTTGATTATGATTGTTGATGAAATATACTGAAAAAC
This sequence comes from Camellia lanceoleosa, assembly GCA_025200525.1. Lineage (NCBI taxonomy): Eukaryota > Viridiplantae > Streptophyta > Magnoliopsida > Ericales > Theaceae > Camellia > Camellia lanceoleosa. Next base: position 108,707,198 of record CM045768.1, on the reverse strand, counting down.
AGATTAATTTTTTTTTTTTATGTTGAACAAAATTATAAAAAAAAAACAAACAAACAAACAAGTCGGGGATTTTCGGGATCAGGAAAACTCGATCCCCGTTGGGGTAGGGGCGGGGGGGTTGATGGCGTCCCCGCTGGGGATTAGGGGCGGAGACGGGAATTTTTTTGCCATCAGGGATCGAGGACGGGGAGGGTGATCCCCGGCTCCGCCCCACCCCGTCCCGTTGCCATTCCTAGCATTTGTTTGTTTAAACGGACTGGATAAAAGAGGATTATAATGTAAGGAAATGTTAAGCTTAAGATAAATAGTCCCGGATTAGTTGACTAAAAATTATGTATATTTTATTATTAATCTCACTTTCATTTTTCTAACCAAACGATGAACTACTAAATCTATTAGACTTGGAGTCCAATTCTAAGCCTCAATTCTATGAAACGAACGCTCCTAAGAGCCTGATATGTTTGGATTAAGTGATTTGGAGAGAAAAGAAAAAAAATAGAGAAATATATATTTCTCTTACTTGTTTGAATAACTTAAGTGGGGAGAAATAGAGAGAAACAGAAATAAACTCATTTCTCTTATAACCTTCATTTTCAATCTTCCCAAGAAAAAAAAAACCAACAGATGCGTATATTTTCATAATATCAATTTTGTCCTTGTAAAAACAAAAGAAATAAAATGATTGAAAATATAAAAAAATTATTTTAGTAATATAATATAAAATAATTTCTTTTCTTTTCTCTTATGAAATCTAACCAAACAAGAACGAGAAAAATCATAATGACTTCTTTTCTTTTGTTTCTTACTTCTCAAAAAAAAAATGAGAGAAATCACAATCGTTTCTTTCTTTTCTTTTCTCCTCTCTTATAATTTAAGTAATCCTTTTTCTTTCTTTTTTTTCTTCCCTAAATTCCCAAACATAGTATGCCTGGGTAGGCCTTTGTATTGTTATGGGTGTGTCAAGTTGGAATCTCTTCGACTTGGAGCAGCGCTTTCACTTTGGGATTGCATATTACATTTGGTGTTGAGTTTTCTGTCCCTTTATTTTTTTGCTTGTAGTCTTTTTCTTCCTTTTTACATAATAATATTTTCTTCTTTGTTTTTGGTGATAAAAATATATGTTTATAAGATGTGATGTCTAAAATACAAGTTGATAAATTAATGTTCTATTTATGAATGTGCCATTTTGATTTTAAGTAGTAAAATCTTTGAGTAGTTGTAATAAGGGTATAAACGTTATTAGACCATTTATAAATATATTTATAAAAATTATTTTTATTTTTTATGCATTGTTATGTTAGAAATAATATAATTATAGTATATTGGTGGTGCTACTTGCACCAATTAATATACTAACTAATGTACCAACTTATGTTATAATATTATTACTTACCCTACCCATTATACAAATTATAAATACTCAAAACTTTTAAAATAATGTCACATCATTTGTCAGTACACTAATTGATATATCAATTGGTATATATAGCATTATTCATATTATATTAAGTAAGAAAACACAATGACAATTATGGCGCTAAATGAATTAAATTACTTGAGCTTTACTCGTGTTTATCTCATTAAAAACTCATTCGATATTGGCTTATTATATAATCAAATCAAACTTAAATATTATTTTATGCTTGTTAAATTTTCAAGACAAATTTGAACAACTTAGGCCTCGTTTGGGAACAGGCTAATTTAGTAACTTTTTGGCTAATTGGCTAAAAAGGTTAGAAAGAAAAACCTGTATGTTTGGGCCAACTTTTTGGCTAATTACGAAACGACGTGCAAAAAGTAGAGAGAAAAGGGAATCTTTGACTTTTTGGTATGGGTTGTTGGCTTTTTGGCTAATTTAGTAACTTTTTGGCTTTTTGGCTAAAATAGCCTCTTGCCAAACGAGGCCTTACTACTCAAGTTGATAAACTTATATGCACTATAAAAAATCAAGCTACTCATGTTTAGCTAGCTCGTTCAAGATCAGCTCATTCTGTAAACAAATAAACTTGAACATAATTTCAAACAAAATTTGAACAACTTACTACTCAATTCGACTTAACTAGTTTTCAGCCCTAATGATAATTTGACAAGTGACAAATACTTAATAACAATTTAAAAACACATTCTACTCCTATAATAGTTTGTGTGATCAACTTTCAAATTCAATATTTTCTAACTTGATGTGTGGATTCAATCGCAAAAATTATCCCATAGGTCATACTTATATCCTATTTGATCTACCCTTCCAAATGTATTAGGCCATGTAACTAGTTTTAGGCCATGTAACTAGTTTTGCTTACTTTATCTCCTACATTTTAGGTAAATTGATTATGTGATCTCTTATTATCTCCATTTGGCAATGTAGTTTGGGGTTAAAATAGCCACATCCGTCCAAAATTGGCTAAAGTAGACATTAGCAGGCAAAACACCATCACGTGCCCGCAAACAACTCAACGCTTGATGAATTTACCAAACTATCTCAGGCGAATTTGTTTCACTTTCTCACAAGCATCAATTCATACCACTAGCAAACAAAATAGTCACATCATTTTCCACGTCATCTTAAAATAAAAACATAAAAAATCCTTTTTCGAAAAAGAAAACAAATAAAAAAAAAAAAGAAAAGGCATAAAAATAAAACCGAAATTACCATTTTCCACGTCATTTAAAATAGAAAACATGAAAAAGCATTTTCCAAAAAAAAAAATTAACCAAAAAAAAAAGACTATAAAATAAAACTGAAATTAGCATTTTCCACGTCATTTAAAATAGAATAAAAAACACATGAAAAAGCATTTTCTAAAAAAAAATAAAAATTAAACATAAACAAAAACAAAAAAGCCAAAAAGACAATAAAATAAAATGGAAATTAACATTTTCCACATCATTTAAAAAAACATTAAAAAAAAAAAAGCCTTTTCTAAAAACAAAAAACAAAAAATTACCAAAATTATCATTTTCCACGTCATTTGAAAAAAGGAAAAAAAAAACATAACAAAGCCTTTTCCAACAAAAAATTAAAAAAAATAAAAAACAAAAACACACATTAAAATGAAACCGAAATTAACATTGCCAATGTCATTTAAAATAAAAAACATGAAAAAGCTTTTTCGAAAAAAAAAATAAATTAAACAAAAATAAATAGATAAGTCAATAAAATGAAACCGAAACTAGCAATTTCCTTCATTTCAAAAAAAAAAATGAAAAAGCCTTTTCCAAAATAAAAAAAAATAAAATTAATATTAAATAAAATAAAATTAAAAAAAGACAACAACATACCACCCAAATTTACATTTTTCACGTCATGTTCAAAAAAACCAAAACATAAAAAAGTTTTTTCCAAACTAAAAAAAAAAAAAAAAAACAGTACGCTGACATGTTAGGCTCAGCCGCCCAGCAATTTGCTACTTTTTCACGCCAAGGACAATTGGGTAATTTTACATGTGGACACTTTATCAAAAATTTAAAAAGTCAAAAAATTTATCTTAAATCAAGTTTTTTAGTTTCAGACTAAAATAATCAAAAAAATTAAAAAGTTAAAAAATCAACCAACTTCTCAAAGGAAACCATTATGAGATGAGTACACATCCACCTAATAGATCCGATAACTTCTCGTCCTAATAGTTTGACTTAATTTTCATTAAATTCTATTAAAAATAAGTCGTAGTAATATCATCACTAAAAATAATATTTCGTGACGATTTTATTCTAAATTATTAATAGGTCCTAATAGTTTGACTTAATTTTCATCAAATTCTATTAAAAATAAGTCGTCGTAATATCATCACTAAAAATAATATTTTGTGAGGATTTTATATATGTCGCTAAAAATTGACAATTAGTAACTTTTTTTGTCACGATTTTTATAAATTGTCACTAAAACTTACAATTAGTGACATTTTTTCTATGACGAATTTTTTAAACTATCACTGAAAGTTAAAAATTAGCGATTTTTTGTGACTTTTTTTAAACGGTTGCTAAAACTTATAATTAATAACATTTTTTGTAACAAAATTTCAAACTGTCTCTGAAAATTAACAACTAGTGATGTTTTTTTAATAATGTTTGATGAAAAATATCATTAATTCTTATAGAACCTATTAAACAGTAAATCCACCTATTAAGACTTACACATATTTCCCCCCAAAATTAATCAGTTCACCTTATCAAATCATTAGTGATAAATTTTAATCTACAAACCAATTCTTCATTTTTTATCATATAACCCAACAAACTTCTCTTCTTTCTTTTTTTTCTTTCTTTTTTTTTTGTTACATAAAACCCAACTAGAGGTGTAAAAATGACCCGCAACCAGTGGACGATCCAAAGCTCACCTGAGGCCCAGGGTGGGCCCAACCTGCTTAAGCCTAGGCCCTAACCCAACCTAAAACCCTGTGCCTGAGCAGTCATTTTGAAGCCCGGCCCAACTCGTGGCCCTGCCCATCGACCTACTCAAAGCCTACTCAAAGCTCAACCCGAGGCCCAGCCCACCCAAGGCCCAGTGTCATTTTTGGTAGAAAAGAATAAAATTTTAGTACAAAAAATTAAAAAAATATGTTCATGCTCGCCCAGGCCTTGCCCAAGACTCAGCTCACCAGCTCACCCAAGGTCCGAATATCCCACGGGCTTGGGCCTATACCTGGGTTTGGACCTAAGTTTCTAACCCGACCCATCCCAAATTTTGGCGGGAGCTTAGGCACCCCGATATGAGCTGGCCCAAACTCGAGCCCGGGTGGACTAGATCCAATTTACATCCCTAACCCAACTAACCCTACCCAATATCTTCTCAAGCCACACAGGTTAATTTTCATCCAAGCAAGTTGACAAGTTAGACAATTTTGCTAGACACTCCTACTACCAAGATCTCGTTTGACAACTCAATCTTTTAGTTTAAAAGTCAGTAAAAAATCAAAAAACTATTAACATATACCAAAAAGTCAAAATTCATTTTTCTCTCTACTTTTTATACATTTTTTCATAAAAATCAAAAAACACATCTCAAATATATTATTTTTTTATCTCATAATTTAGTTAAAATCAAAAAATTACTAAAATAATATATTCTCAAATGAGGCTTTACAATTATTCATTCAGAATTTCATCATGGCTTCTAAAATTTATTCAGAGATATGGGATTATCATTTTTTGTCCCATAGTTAATCAAATCAAAAGAAATGACTAAGCAAATTCTGTTTCATTTCGAGACACCTCCATAGGAAAATGGAAAGACAAGTCCCAATAATATAGGACCTTGGGCATCACGTTATATCACAGCTTAGCTTGCAATCCGTCGCAGGGAATGCACAACAAGAACCCCCTCCCAAAAATAGGTGTCCATTGCTCTAGTCCCAAAACCAAATTATGCCATGTGTATATATATATACGCACACAATTATACAAATTTATAAATAAAAAATAACAAATTTATTAAGAAATAAGGTACTAACACCATATTATTAAACATTCGAAATGAAGTATCAACAAAGTCCAACTTCTTAAGTATTGTGAAAACACCAAAATAATTATTAGAAAAAAAAACTGCACTGACATTTCCTTTCTAAATTACCTTTTCTTACAAACAAATTAGGAGTAACAAAATCAAGGATCTAAAAAGTCCTGGAGTATTTCCTAATTTCATACATTATTGAAGATATGGAAACGAGATCTTTATTTAGCGTAGACCCACCAACAATCCTCTTTATGCAATCTGAGAGCCTTGTGTAATACAGCAGCAGCTGCGTCAACGCAGCTCTTAATATCTCCATACCACACAAGAAGTTGCTGAAAGAAGTAATCACATCATTGTGCATCAACTCTATAGCACCTTTCCATCTACTCACAAAGTCCTTTACGAGTGGCTCAACCTCTGAAACAGTACTATTTATTGGCCTCTCCGAGTCAGAAGTTGGGTCCTCGACTGATAAACAACTTAGAAAATAAGTCCCCCTTCTCTAAAAAATACAGAATATTAAGATGCCATAGTGATGTTGTTTAATATACTTACAGGCTCTGGTCTTCACAAACTTGATAAGATCACTGAAATGCTCCACCAGCAATTCTTCCTGCAAGGAATGAATTGACTGAAAATCCCAAAACATCCACTGACATCTAACGTTCAAGGACTGATAAATCAGAACTCACAAGTATCCGTCATCAAGGACAATTCGTTTAATGGTCATGGAAATTGACTCACTACCTACAACAAACCATATGCTTAACTTTCATAAACTTTAAGAAACTACATGTCGAACACTGTTGATCATCTTAGCCTCGTAATATAACTTGGCCAACTTTGGCATTTGATTGTTTTATGACTTTGCACATTCATTAGGTTTTATATATATGAATCCAAATTGAATTATCCATGAAACCCATATGCTGCCACCAGCAGGGACAGAGCCAGGAATCTATGATTGGGGGGCCAAAATCAAAGTATTGAACAAGTTTAAGCGGTTGGGTTAGGACAGATTTAAATAGTTTAAATAATATAATTAATAAAATCAACAAATCATTACTAAAAATAAATTAATAAATAATGAGAACACCCTAAATGTGTTCCAAGAACTTAAATTTTAATGGCTCACCATTAAAAAATGTAAATTAGAAGTAGTATCACATATTTATCTAGTATATGAATGGTAATAAATTAAAGATTGCAGTGTACACAGACTTGTGAACTCTCATACTAATAAGTCAAAGAAAGAAATAGTTGAGCGCAGGGAAGAAATACTCACCCTTAAAGCGTGTTCCGTACTACCTAATGATTTGTAACAAAACTACAATGGCTCGTAACTTTTCTCACCATAGTAGTTCATAACATTTTAATATTCATAACATAACCACAATGATTTGCAACTGAGTTTTTCTTATGGTGCACCCCTTCAAACATAACCACGATGAATCGTTGCCAACACCACAAAAAATCACAACTCTAAAAGAGTGTGTACCATAGATTTTTCCTTAAGTTAAGACTGAAAAACTAAATAGAGAACAGAGAAAAAATGGAAGTCAAATCAGAATGAAAAGAAGAAAAGGGTTGTTTGTTGACTGAATAAGAAAAAGAGGGAAAGAGAATTAATTAATTGTTTTAAGGAAAAAATACATTTCAAAGGGCCTTGTGAATTCAAATATAGTACATGAATAATAAAAAAAACAACACTCAAATAGTACACATTAATGTGTGTTTGGGAGGGGAAAGATTGAGTACACACTTAACCTTTGGCATAGTACACAAAGTGGTTGTCCCGAGACTTGAACCCATAACCTCAAGGTTATTAGGCCAAGGTTTTACCATTGAACCAATGGTCATAAATGAACATACAAAAAAAATTTCGAGGGGCCAAGTACAATTAAACTTCTAAACTGCCTACTACATGTACGTAGAAACTTTTGCTCAAGCTAAGAGGGGCCAGGGGCCAGCCCCTCCCTCCACCTGTGGCCACTAGTACGAAACATTTCTGGTTAGAGGACGCTGCTCAAATAAATTAAAATCTCGTAACTGAAATCACATAAGTCAAAAGAAGATGGTTTTACATCATTAGATGCAACAAAAGTGCAGTCACTATTCCAGGAGTGATTCCATCAGGGAAACCCAGTTTCTCTGACTTAACTTCAACAATCTGCTTTATGTATGCAAGCAAGCCTTTAAGGACATTGGTTAGCGGCTAAGAAACACCTTCTAAGAAGGTGGCAGTGTCATGTCCGACACCGACACAACATGTCACTCATCGGACAGTTCCCAAGACCTGTTGCGACACACATACAAACATGTCCAATTTATTAAAAAATTATAGACTTGGAGATGCTTCAAACACTTGGGAACACGTGCTTATTGCATTCACAAACATAAAACACCTTACGAATTTGAATAAAATAACTTAGAATCTAATTATAGAAGAAAATTAACTTAGATTTACGCATATTTTCCTTCTTTAGAGTTTATAATTAAGTATTCATATATATGACATATAATAATTGTTTTCCTTATATAAGCCATGTAACAAATACGTAAAATTATAAATTTTGCACATCCACCACGTCCCGTCATACATTTTTTGAAAATTTGTGTGTCGGTGTGCCAGTGTCGTGTAGTGTTGTGTCACATGTCCATGTCTGTGCTTTTTAGGTTAGTGGTTGCTTACCACAAAAACTGCTGTGTGGTTCTTCAGCAGTTCCTCAAAGTGCAGTTGAATCTTCCCACCTTCTGGACAAGCTTCCTGCAAATCAAACCATAAATATTTGAATCTGCCAGAACTCCATAGGGAATAACCCATTTTTTAGCATCTTAGTTAATCAGTTACACATTACATCACAAAGGGCATCGTATCTGAGACAAACTATTTATCCACCTTTAATTGATGCTTCCTTAATTTAAGACAAAACAGATACATGACAGTTACCTTCAATACAGTAATTGTCATATCATAATTGTTTATTAGGAAAACAGTCTGTAGCTTTGGCTTTGGAAACATTTTCGCAAGCTTGACAAGCAAGTCATCAGCAGCCATTCTCAGTCTTTCCAAGTTCAGTTCAAGCTGGAAATATTAGGAGGCAGAATATTAAAGTAATCATTGTGATCACAATTTAATAAGGAAAAAATTTTAGTACTTGGAACTATGTCTAACCTGACCATCTCCATATTCAACATTAAGATGAATAAGTGAGGCAGTAAACTCAGCATAGCGCCTCATCACATAGTGAGGATGGACATCATCTTCCCATAATGTCTTGACATTTGCATTACGCAAGCTGCTTAGGTGCATGTCAAATACCATTTTGAAACGAGGCCATAAAGCAATGTTGACCTGCACAGATTCATTAGAGAATATTTCCATTGATCTAAATTGAGATCGTTCCATTGTCAAGGTAAACAAAATCAGAAATAATTATGACTTACTCACAACTATTGGGTTTGCAACAAAAGACGGCTGATAGTTCATTCAAAGAAATTCAGCAAAAGCATAATCCAGGGAACTTTCTAATTATGGGTGAACCCATTCAGCAAAATTCCACTATTGATATCGTATGTTCATAAACGTATCAGCAAATTAATCCTGTTTGTGGGATAATATCATTTAATTATAGATCTCAACAATGTCTACATGCAATCAATATTCCCAATGGCATCATAAGCTAATGCTGAATTTGATTAGTTATATTGGCACTTGCAGTTGTGGGCAAAAGCTGGTGCAAAAAATAACCATTACCTAAGTCACACCTCATCCCTTTCCCCTAAAATTGACTACAATGATTCTACCTTTTCTTCTTTTCTGCCTTTTTAAAGTATAATAAACAAACGGAAATAATGTACAAATAAGAAATGCATATCCTCAGGCAGTAGAAATGCTGCCTAATACCAACCTCAACCAGAAAAAGGTTTGGAAGGTGCTATCATGAGTCCATGACCAAAAGGAGGGCATACCTCCATGAACCTAAATACATGACACAGTGCCCTAGCCAACGTTGATACCAAAATACAAGTCTGGAACACACCACTAAATAGACAAGTTACTGTGCAATTTTATTTTTGTTTCAAAAATTAAGTGTTTCAATAAATAAATAAAAAAAAGGCCAATTGCAGAAACCACAGGATAGGTACAAAAATGAGAAAGAGAGTACGAGAGAACAAGTAACTTCATCATGCATAGCTAAAATAATTACATGACAAACTAAATCAAAGATAATTACCTTATCTAAATATGAATCCAAGCATGGAACCCGCCTTCGCGACATAATGAGCTGGAAAGGAAAAGAATGTGAGTGACAAAAAGTCTTACATAGCTACTTTCATCAAATTTCAAATCCTAAACAAATATAAATCATCACAAATTGACATATAAATAGGTAGAGGCCAACACACACAAACAGATGGAAATAACTTTTGGAGTATCAGAATCTTTGATTAGTACTTGCTTTGGATTTCAAACAACTATAGGAAGAAGCTGTAAGCATATGTTTGTGAATATTATGGAATTTGATTTTGACCAAGAAATATGAACAGATCAACAATGTTAAGCTAAATGGAAGTTCAATCATTTGGGCAATCTCAGTCAATATTCAATGTACTTTCACATCATCTTCGAAGGGAAAGCCTAGAAGTTCAGTTCGAAGGGAAATCATACTTCGGCATTCATATTTCAAAGTCCATGGAAATCCTAAAATTTCTTACAAAAGACATTTGATACAGACGTTACAGGCTTCACAAAGGGTATTTTTGAAACATGAGTTGTTTCATCAAAATGACAGCATTCTTCTGTTGGTGCCATACGATATGCAGTGTTAGTAAATAAGCTCATACATGTGCATTCACACGCTGAAATTGGGTATTATTTGGGTTGTCTTTTACCATAGTTAATTTAGTTTTGTAATAGAGCAAGTTAATTAATGGTAAGTGTCTTTAGGACACCTTTCGGGCTTCAATTTTGTACAGAAACAGTAGTGTGCACATCCGAACGAATTGCCTACCAATCGAACAAGAATGGATATTCTGTCGCAATTCTTGGAGAGTGAAAAAGCATCTGTTCTTTCAAATGCAAAGCTTACTTGATATAAGGCGAAACTCGACTCCAACGACGTCACTGTTTGAGCATGTATTGTTTTTCGAGAAATCTGAACTAGCTTGTGGACTGTTTTATTCCTTATTGGTCTAGGTTATTCTTGAGAGCTATACATAGTTGTCCTTCAACTACTATGTATAGTGGATTGTTAGAGAGAATATCCTTGGTATTTCTAAGTCTCTGGAGTAACGATCATATTAAAGCGCACACAATCATTGTTGGAGAGCACACATCGGGCATCTATGGATAATGGATCTAGAAGGCTGCAGCTTGATCTTGATTGTGGGTCCACGGCATGTGAGGGAGAGCAAATTGTTGAAGATCAAGGAAATAGAATAGACTGAGAGCCTGGTACTATGGAACTGCTCTGGGTTTTAAGCATTTAAGATCTTGGTCTAGATCTTGTAACTAGTTCTTGATATGTTTTACTAGTGGAAATGTAAGTGGATTTTTACCTTCAAGGATGAAGGTTTTCCCACTATAAATCATTTCTCTCCTATGTGCATGATTGATCTCTCTTACTGAATATGTGGAAACAAATTTTAAAGCGATTATCAATCATAAAGTGGTACAATCAATGATACTTGAAATATATTGTTTTAATTTCTAAAAATTTCTTCTCACACAATATATTGCATTTCTAACAATCACAGATTAGAGCAGAAAAATTGGGAGCAGATACAAATGTGAGACCAAAATAGAGGTAATGTGGAGATCAAAGACAAGGCCAGCTCGATTAACCAGATGTCTTGCAGTATCAAGTCAGACCAGAAGATTTTGCATTAAAGAGTACCAGTAGCAAGAGTCCTTAACCAACTCAACACTGCTAGTAGAAGCTTACCAGCATCTGATATATCCACAAACTAGGAATAGCGAACAACCAACACAACTATTAGAGAGCAGCAAAATTGGGAGCAGATCCAAACGTGAGACCAAAATAGAGATAATATGGAGATCAAACATGAGGCCAGCTCGATTAACCAGATCTCTTGCAGTATCAAGTCAGACAAAAAGATTTTGCATTAAAGAGTACCAGTAGCAAGAATCCTTAACCAACTGAACTAACTTTCCTCACTGCTAATTGAAGCTTACTAGCCTCTGATATATCCACAAACTAGGAATAGCGAACAACCAACACAAATATCTGGTTTCTACTCAATCAGAGCCAAGGTATAACACTGGATCAACCCAAAAGGAAAGAGCCAACAAATACCTAACAGAAATACAATTTAATAACCAAATCATTTTGGAAAACAAGGTTGAAATGACACAAAAACTGATTTCTAAACACTTCTTGAACAAAGAACCAAACAAAATTAGCACACACGCGAGCGCACCGAAAAAAAGAACTTGGGTAATAGCCCCAATAGGCTAGTTGGCACCTTCACTTTCCTATAGAATAGAAAAATGCTCCAAACAAGGGATGAAATCCAGAATTCATAATATAGGCCCCTTTTTTTCTTCCAAAAATCAAAGGAAAATAGAAAATGGATCCAATAACTTGAAAAAATTTAAGAATTTAGAAGTAGCAACCCCACACCTAGTCGACTATGGTGGTATTTTATTTAGGTCGAGAACAGCGATGAGATCCCCCCTATGTGACGATCACGGTCGACTTATTGCTATGATACCAAATAAGATTTATCATAAAGGTGAAGAAGAACAACATATCCATCTGAACATCAAGCCAAATCTCTCATCTTAATGTCTACAAACCCTAGAAACTTTCTCCAACAAATGAGTACATAGCCCAATAATATTTTGTTCACCTAAATCTGCCAGAAATCCTGTTCAAGGCAGTTTCAAAAATGTTGTCCTACATTGACATGACAAAGTGGAAAGGGCAGCTTAGCCCAATGAAGATTTTCATTAGCTTCCCTGTTGACGTGAGTTCAAGTGACGAAAATAGCCTCTCAAAAAACGGGGGCAATAAGGTTGCGTAAATCTTGCCCTCCATTGATCCTGCTTAGGTTGCCCTTTTTTTATCGGCATGACAAAGTTAAAAAATAGCCATGTAGACCCATTAGTCCACTCAAATTGAATTGTCTTATCAATTATTTATTATAGAGCATAACTTGACATTTCAAGAACACTAGCTCTGGTCTATTTCTATCCATATTTACAATAAACAAACCTAAGATGATGAAATCATATTGAACTGGTAAAAGGAAATACTTCATCATGAATGGAACTAGAGATACATCTATCATTATGAAACATCCAATATCAATTTCTTCACACTATTTCTTAATACATTATATAGCTTTCAAAGCGAAATTCTGGAGCTAATGCATGGTGAAGAGGTGTATACACACACATAGATATGATTCGAGCACTCTTCATACAGCATTTAATGGAGAAAAACTACACATATTAAGGGAACTTGAAAGAGTATTACCAAAATGTAGAAAATTACCTGATGATGGTGTATAATGCGAATCATAAGCATCAGACCAATTGCATCAAAACAATTTGGAAGGATTGAATTAAAGTGTTCATCAATTACAGCAATTGGACCTTGACAACACCAAAGTTAAAGTGTATGTCAAGCTATAACCATGCATCCAAATATTTTCTACAACCTAAGTAGCACAACCAAGCCAACATGATAATTTTCAACAAATGCAAGACACGATACACTTTGGACACATTAAAATTTTATATTTTTATAAACTTATTATGGGGGTATTTGGAATGATCTAAATAAGTATACTTTTTAACTTTTTATGAAAAGATGTGCAGAAAAGTAAAGAGGTGATGTGACCCAAATAAGTGCACTTATATAGTGCATGCCAAATAGCCCCTATATGTCAAATATGTGAATAGTTTATTCAAAGGTAATAGGAAGAGGGGGAAAAAAGGGGGGGAAAAAAGTAGCAAAACACTAACTAAAATTAAAAGCCATATACATCAAGATATCATTCACGTGACAATTTTATTCTAAATAATGCAAAACAATTGCAGAACATAAAATACATGTGACATAATCATATCATAAATGTTTAAAACATATTTAAAGTGCACAAGTTGCATTAAAACATTGTTACTATAAAGAGATTCATCACATACTGTTCAGAGGGTTCAATAAGTGTAGCTAAGTGTCCGCTAAGTGTCGGTAAAGTGTCTAATATTATGAATTTAAAATTTTAAATAAGGCACATTGAAGAAGTGCCAGACACGCTTTTAAAAAATAGCATCGTTCCAAATTTCATCAAGGTAATGGAAGTTTGCTATTGTCATTGCAAAATGACTTGAAATTCAAGAATTATGAAGATGACGAAAGCTCTCCATATCTAGCAATGGTTTCTCATGATGTATAGAAGAAGATTTCAAGTAAAGAATGTGACAATTTGGAAGCAACAAGATCCATCTCACAGAAAGCCAGCTGCTCAAAATTTGCAGGAAATGCTATCAGGGAATATTTCAAGTTTTGTATACAATCAATGAAAATGGCTAATAGCATATACCAGTACCTGCAAATATTTCATGAAAAACGGATTCTTCCCCAAAGAAATCGTCACAAAAAAGATACCTGTATAATGAGAAAAGCAAAAGGTCAATATGCATATATTAGGTGTATTAAATCACTGATACAGTGAATTCAGTATTGACTAGAATTTAAATACAATATGAGGGGCAAAGAAAACAAATGTACTCAGAACTAGCAGTATCCATAAGCAGCTTGTGCAAGCTCCTAAATAGGACTTCATAAGGATACTTGCGGGAGCTAGCTTCAGCTATATGCGGAATCAATGCAGGTTCATCAATTTCCTGATATAGTAAATATTCAATAATGAAGCCAATTTCTCTATAAAAAAAATATAATAAAATACATGAAATTTTCTTAGTACAATGCAGTTGTCTAAACTTCCAAATCATAGTTATAATGGAGAACTTTTTTTATTATTATTTAACAAATCACATGTCAGTAGTTTGGTAGCAAGCAAAGATCAATAATTTGTTTCACAATGTTGTTTCAGTAAGCTTCGCAACGGAAACATTTTGGAAACATAAGGGAAATGATAAAAAACTTTGGAAATGTTTGGAAACAAAAAGTAAAAGGTACATATATGTATCCAAGCTTATTAATTAAATAATTGAACATGTTGAGCTCTACACATTTCTTTACGTAAGGGGGATAAGTACGCAATGCAGAAGTAAATTCAAAACCAATAATTGTTAAATTAATGCTAAATGTGCATATGGTTCCAACTATATAAGGTTTTACAAAATTATTGGAAAAAAAATAATAGGGCAAATTACAGCGATAGTCCCTATAATTTATCTTTTTTTTCATTTTGGTCCCTGTTATTTCAATTTGCTCAATTTTGCCCCTTAATTTTACGGATTGTGTCATACTAGTCCAATAAATAACGGCTGTTAAGTTTGATGGACGGATAAACATATGATGTTTCAATTCAGTCCATGCACTTTATAGGATGTGTCAATTTAATCCCTGTTGTTTTGACTTTCCTATAAACTACAGGGACCAAATTGAAACATCATTTGATTTTCTGTCCATCAAACTTAACCGCCATTATTTATTGGATTAATATGACACAATTCGTAAAATTAAGGGGCAAAATTGATCAAATTGAAACAACGGGGATCAAAATAAAAAAATGGGTAAACTACAAGGACCATTAGCATAATTTACCCGAAATAATAACATTTGGAGATTAACAATAAACAAAAAGGTTTCCAAGGTGTTGAAGGTCCATTGGGAAATTAGGTTCGATAAGGTCAATGAAACTAGAAGCTCTTAAATAAAAACTATAAAGGGTTACTTGAGGAATGAGGTTTACCAGTCAAAGAGAACCTAAGCAATGCAAGTTTCCAGTAGTAGGGATCAGAGGGAAAAATACTAGTGACAATTTTTTACAAAAAATGGTATTTATAATAACAATTAAAGAGACTTAGTGGCTTAATCATCTCCTTTTTCTCTTATCCTCTCTATGTTTGCGGGTTCTCTACAAATCTATGATTTTCTTTTGTTCGCAAAATTTTTTTCAAATATAAGGAAGCAAATGGATGTACCCTACAAGGCCTCAAAACAATTCATTGTTTTGGTGAGTTCGGTAGAAATATTGAAATTTGGGTATTTCACTAATGTGTTGGGTTGGTTTCTGTAGAATTATTGGAAGATTTAATTGGTTTGATGATCTCGGCGTTGTTAGTGGCTAAGATTGAGGAAATCTCTGACTAACAGTCATGATTTGGTCCCACGATTTTAGGGATTACGGTAGTCTGTTACCAAATCAGAGATAGGAGTTTCTGTTTATTGCTTTACATTTTTAGATAGGTTTGATTCTATTCTAGGTAAGTTTTAAATATCCCTATAAATTAGATGAGTATTATCATCTATAAAAGGGGGAATGTAATCCTTTATTTGACATAGTGGAATATTAAGTTTCTCTTCCACAGCGACATGGTGTCAGAGCATTCTCTGAACCCTAATTCCCTCATATGACCAAACACGGAAGAAGCGACTCAACTGCTTCCGTTTCCCAAATCACCTCCAATTAGGAAGCCATGGCTTCCGGCAACAGTAGCGCAGATAGTAACCTCATGCCCATTACAGGACACAAACTGAATGGGAACAACTATCTCCAATGGTCCCATTCCGTAATGATGTTCATATGCGGAAAGGGAAAAGACGATTATCTCAACAGAGTTGCTGCCAAACCAAACAAGGATGATGAGAAGTTCAAAATCTAGAATTCCGAAAATAACATCGTCATGTCATGGCTCATTAATTCCATGACAAATGACATTGGAGAAAATTTTCTTCTCTACAGAACAGTAAAGGAGATTTGGGAAGCTACCAAGGAAACGTATTCTAACAATGAGAATACATCTGAATTGTTCGAGGTGGAAAGTGTTCTCCATGACTTCCGCCAAGGAGATTTAACGGTGACTTAGTACTTCAACAAACTCAACCGCTACTGGCAACAGCTGGACTTGTTCGAGGAGCATAATTGGAGCTGTCCTGACGATGGAATTAGGTATAGATAGATTATTGAACAGAAAAGAATATACAAATTTCTGATTGGATTAAATAAGAATCTCAATGAAGTATGAGGGAGAATCTTAGGATCCAAACCACTACTAAACATTCAGGAAGCGTTTTCAGAAGTTCATAGAGAGGAGAGTCGAAAGAAAATCATGATGGGCTCTCAAGAATCTGTGACAAATCCTGAGAGCTCAGCCCTTGCAGTTAGAGGAAATCCATACAACAACAATGACAACAGACCAAAGAAAGGACGGCCATGGTGTGATCATTGCCGACGTCCTGGTCACACCAAGGACACCTGCTGGAAAATCCATGGTAAACCTACAGATTGAAAGCCTTCCCGGTTTGCCAATGACAAAGAAGGACGGGGCAATCTCGTCTCGGTGGATGAAAAACCATCAACCAAACCCACTCCCTTCAGCAAGGAACAACTAGAAGTATTACAGAAACTGTTCAGCCAATCATTGCCTACCCCTGCCCCCACTGTGGTTGGTACCGGTTCCTTGGCACACAAAGGTAATTTCTTAAGCACTCTCAATGTTAAAAAGGAGAAGCTAAGTCCATGGATTATAGACTCAGAAGCATCAGATCATATGACTGGAGATGAGAAGCTTTTTATAGTCCATGTTATAAAAATTTAACTGTCAGGATAGCCGATGGTTCACTCTCAAAGGTGGCTGGTACAGGTTCTGTTAGAGTTTCAAAAAACATCACTTGACTCAGTTCTTCTTGTGCCAAATTTAAATTGCAATTTACTGTCCATTAGTAAACTCACTCGGGATCTCAATTGTGTTTACTAAATTTGGCTCAAATCTGTGTGAATTTCAGGTCTTGGACTCAAGGAAGATGATTGGCAATGCTAAGATGTGTTCGGGGCTCTATCTTCTCGAGGTTAATGATCCTCCTCAAGGAGCAACTCACCAATCCGATTGTTCAGTGTCCAGTAGTCCTAGTTCTTTTTCTGTTAGTCGTTCTAATAATGATAATGCAATTATGTTGTGGCACTATAGGTTAGGTCATTCAAATTTCTTGTATCTTGAGAAGTTGTTTCCTTCCCTATTCCATAATAAAAATCCAAATGAGTTTCAGTGTGAGATTTGTCAATTTTCTAAACATGTTCATAACTCTTATCCCAATCAATCCTACAAAGCATCCCAACCCTTTTCAATGATTCACAGTGATGTATGGGGTCCATCTAGAATCAAGAATGTTACTGGTTCTAGCTGGTTTATTTCCTTTATTGATGATCACACTAGACTTACATGGGTATTCCTCATGAAAGAAAAATTAAAGGCTGGTCAGATTTTCAAAAACTTCAACACCATGATCCAAACACAATTCCAAGCAAAAATCCAGATTCTGAAAACTGACAATGCCAAAGAATATTTCAAATCCATCCTTAATGATTATCTCTTAAGTCACGGTATAGTTCACCAAAGTTCCTGTGTGAACACTCCTCAGCAAAATGGAATTGCCGAAAGAAAAAACAGGCATCTTCTAGATGTTGCACGCTCTCTTATGTTCTCTACCCATGTACCAAAATTTTTCTAGGGTGAAGCCATCCTCACTGCGGCATATCTCATAAACAGGATGCCATCTCGTATTCTCAACTTCCCAACTCCCTGTCAAATCCTACTTCAATCCTTTCCTAATACTCGTCTCATCTCCACTATCCCCTTCAAAGTTTTCGGGTGCTCAGCTTTTGTTCATGTCCATCAACAACACAGGGATAAACTTGATCCTAGAGCCCTTAAGTGTATTTTTCTTGGGTACTCTCCAACTCAAAAGGGATATAAGTGCTACTCACCAGTCACTAAACAGTACTATCACTCCATGGATGTCACCTTTTTTGAGCACCAGCCTTATTATCCCAAATCTGATATTCAGGGGGAGCCTAATTTTACCCAAGAATACCAGCTTTGGGATATTGAAGAATCATCTCACCTTTCTCCGAATTCTGACCAATTTCGCCCATCACTGAATCCTGAATCCATTCCTCTTCAACATCTCTTCCTAGAATCTCCTTCTCAAGATCAAACCAACAATCCGCCTATTCCTACTAATCGACCTCAAAATCTGGACATTATTCAATCAACAAAGAATGATGAGTTGATTACCTACTCACAGAGGAGAATGAACCAAAAGGAGATGGAACAACAAGCATCTCTTGAGCAAGCCCAAGAATCTGATCCAAGTCCTAGATCAAGTGAAGATCCATCAAGTAACTCTACTCCCGAGACTTCACATAGTGAGTTAACTAATGATGATAGTGATATTCCTATTGCTGTGAGAGAAGGTGTAAGTGTTAGCATATTATATTATTATTTTGTAATTATTCTATGCCTTAGGGCTGCTTTGTAATTATTAATCTTCATTAATATAAATAGAGGATGATATCCTAATCATTCCCTAATCTGATTACTCTCTAAAATCATCATAGTATCAGAGCCAAACCCTAACACCTAAATCCATCTACCCATACTATTCCTATTCACCACCGAAACCAGAAGCCACCAGCCACCACCGGAGCCAGTTCCTCTCTCTCTCTGTCAGCTCAAGCCGACTCCACCCTAAGGGGCTTCGGCTCAAGCCGAGAAGGACCCACGTAGTTTCGGGTGGGTTAATGCCTATCTAGGGTTTCCGCTCACCCTTGTTGGTCGAACTCAGCAACAAAGATCACTCTAGGGTTCGAAACTTACCTGGGTTAGTCATCCGCTGGTGTCAACTGCTCTTGGTAGCCCCTCTACCTCAGTCGACTTCCCCTATGCCGTTGTCTCTTGAACAGCTTCAGTCGTCGCTCGTCACTTCGTCGCTCATCTTCAGTCGTCTCTGGTATCATCTTTGTTTAGTCTTACATCTCATATGTTGTGTAATGCCTCTGTTTGATCTTAAACACAGCACAGAACCAAAAAAAAACCTTTGGGTGTGTTTAGTTTGTGTTTGTAGAGTAGTTTTTGAGATAAAAAGTACGAAAACTTGTTTGGTTTGCCTTTTTTCAGAAATGATTTTGGGGAAAGAGTTTTAAAAAAAGTGATTGATTTGATGTGTATGAGAAAGAGAGAGAGAGAGTGATTTTGGAAAGTAGATAACCAAACAAAATTTTGAGATTTTTTTTGAAAAAATTTGTTTGGTTTGATTACTATTGAAAATTTGTTTGTAGAGAATTTTTTCCAAAATTTTTTCTGAAAAACAAACCAAACAAGGCCTTTATGTTTTCTTAATTTTGTTATGCCTTTATAGTGGTCATTGTGTCTTTTCTTCCACCACCACCTTCCGGGTTTGTGATCGCCACTAGTTTTGTCGCGGGTTCGGTAGTATAGTATCCATGGCAGATTCCACCAGTGTGTCCACTACCTCTCAAACACCTAGGAGTGAGAGTTCCATTATATCTACTACCATGCTTGATAACCCCAACCCTAGTCTGAAAATCACCACCTCTCTATTTAATGGTCAGAACTATCTAGCATGGTCTCAGAGTTTGACTATATTTTTGAAGAGCAGAGGGAAGATAAGATATGTTGATGGCAGGATACAAGCACCTAGCACCACTGACTCGAGTTATGACCAATGGGAGATTACCAATTCTTTGATTATGGGTTGACTTATTCATTTGATGGCTCCAGAAATTATAGAGGGCTACTTGTCTATGGAGACTGCCCAGGATATTTGGGATACTGTGGCTACCACCTATTTCCACAAAGGAAATTTCTCATAGGCATTTAAGTTGCGCCGCTCTATTGAGAGCTCTATTCAGGGAGAGCAGACTGTTCTTCAGTACTTCACCTTCCTCACCAACAACTGGAAACGCCTTGATCACCCGCGGGACTTTAAGCCTGTTTGCACTGTTGATTCTATGAAGTACAGGAAGTTCATCGTACAAGAACGGGTCTTTAAATTTCTAGCAGGCCTAAATGTGGAGTATGATCCGGTTAGGAGTCGAGTTCTGGGTATGGACACTCTTCCTTCACTTCAAGAGGCATTTGCCTATGTACAGAATAAGGAGAGTCGCTGGTCTGCTGTGATATCCCCTATCTCTACTGACCACTCAGCATTACTGTCTACCCCTCGAGATGGCCTCAGCCTGACTCTCATCCCTCCGTCTGCCGCCAAGGAGTTTGTATTCTGTGATTATTGTAAGAAGCAGCAGCATACTCGTGAGACGTGCTGGAAGCTTCATGGGACTCCATCCGGGGGTCGAGGTGATCGGTCTGGTTCTAGAGGAGGTCGGTCAGGCTCGTCTAGAGGACGTGGCTCCTATCCCCGGGCTCATCAGTCTAGTGTCATTGATACACTTGATTCTAATTCTGCTTTCGTTGGCCTAGCTTCTGATGATCTCTCTAGCATGCCTACTCATGAGCTTGAGGATGTTCTGCGTCAATTGCTAGACCGCCGGTCTTCTACTGCTCTCAGTACATCTTCCTCGTCATTTGCCCACTCAGGTAACTTATCTTCTTCTCCTTGTGTTTTCCTGTCTCATAAGTCTTTGCCTTGGATTATTGATTCCGGTGCCTCAGATCATATGTCTGGCTCCTCTGATCTTTTCTCTGCCTATAAGCCCTCTTCAGGTCAGGACAAAGTTAGGATTGCAGATGGTACTGTTTCTTCCATTTCTGGGAAAGGTTTAGTCCATGTCACTCCTACCATGCCTCTATCTTCTGTTCTCCATGTTTTCAATTTTTCTGTTAATCTATTATCCTTGAGTCATCTTACCCAGGATTTGAATTGTAGTGTGATGTTTTTTCTTGATCATTATCTTTTTTAGGACCTTGTCATGAGGAGGACGATTGGCGGTGGTAGTGCAGAAAATGGTCTCTACTTCCTGGATCAACCGGACAAGCTTGCTTATTCTTCCACCATGAGTCCTACTATCCCAGATGATTTATGGCTGTGGCATCGGCGTCTTGGGCATCCTTCTTTTTATTTACTTAAGCATTTATTTCCATCTGGTTTCACAAAGAATAATGTGTCTGAGTTTCTTTGCGAGTCTTGTCAACTTGAAAAACAACACAGAGCTTCTTTTGCTCCCAGTTTTAATAAAAGTTTAGTTCATTTTTCATTAATACATTCTGATGTGTGGGGTCCCTCTCGAGTTATGTTTGTGAAAGGTCATCGATGGTTTGTTACATTTATTGATGATTTTTCTCGTACTACTTGGGTGTATCTCATGAAAGACGAGTGAGGTTTTCTTTGTGTTCCGCAATTTTCATAAGATGATTTGTACTCTATTTGGGGCCACGGTCAAATTATTCCGTTCTGATAATGGGGGGGAATACATAGATTCTGGGTTAGGACAATATTTTTCTACTCATGGCATTATCCATCAGACCTCTTACACCAATACCCCTCAACAAAATGGGGTGGTGGAACGCAAAAATCGCTATCTTCTTGACATGGCTCGGTGCATATGTTTTTCTATGAGTGTAACTCGGTCCTATTGGGGTGACGCTGTTCTCACCGTTGCACATCTTATTAATCATCTTCCTACCCAGGTCTTGCAAAAACAAGCTCCTCTTCAAGTCCTCCTAAGTTCCTAGTCCTTGTTTTCTATTGCTCCCAAAATATTTGGTTGTGTTTGTTTTGTTCATAATTACTTTTCTACTCGTGGTAAGTTGGACCCTCACTCCCTCAAATGTGTTTTTCTTGGTTACTTTCCTACTCAAAAAGGGTATAAGTGCTACCACCCTCCTTCTCATAAGTGGTTTGTGTCCATGGATGTCACTTTCTTTGAGTCCCAGTCCTATTTCTTGTCCTCTCCGGTGTCACAGTCCTCCCTTCTGAGGGAGCCTTGGTATGAAGTGAGTCCTGTGATTCCTATGGTGGAACCAGTTATTCTTGCACTAACCTCTTCTACTGGGACTACAGAACCCAATGTCACCAAGGACAAGGATAGGGAAGGGCAAGTTTATGTCCGGGACAAAGACAGACAGAAAGTTAACTGGATATAAGGAACCACTTCTGTTCCTCCACTGCCATCTCCTGCTTCTGATAAGAGTCCAAGTAACTTTGAATCTCTTGAGTCCATTGATCTTGATGTTCCTATTGCCAAGAAAAAGGGTGTGAGATCTTGTACTTAACATTCTATCTCGCATTTTGTGTCCTATTCTCATTTGTCATCCTCATATAGAGCGTTTGTGTTAAATATTTGCTCTATTAGTATTCCTAACCATTTTCAGGATGCTCTTGCTACCTCTGAGTGGAAACCTGCCATGATTGAGGAAATAAAAGCACTTAGGAAGAATGGCACTTGGGAATTGACTGAGTTACCTACGGGCAAACGACCTGTGGGATGCAAATGGGTGTATACTGTGAAACACAAAGCAGATGGTTCTATTGAGCGTTACAAGGCAAGACTTGTGGCAAAAGGGTTCACTCAGACATATGGCATTGACTATCAGGAGACTTTTGCACCCGTAGCTAAGATGAATTCAGTCAAAATACTTCTCTCTCTAGCAGCTAATCTAGATTGGCCACTTTATCAATTTGATATCAAGAATGCCTTTCTCCATAGTGACCTCGAAGAAGAGGTATATATGGACATTCCTCTTAGTTTTGAGGATCATCAAACAGAAGGTAAAGTATGCAGGCTTCGGAAGTCATTATATGGTCTCAAACAGTCTCCAAGGGCTTAGTTTGAGATATTCACTCAAGCTATGCTTAAATATGGCTTCAAACAGAGTCAGGCAGATCACACCTTATTTGTGAAACATTCCTCACGTGGTAAGACTACAGCACTTATTGTTTATGTAGATGACATAATTCTTACAAGCGATAATAGTGAGGAAATACCTCTATTGAAGAAATATTTAGCCAGTGAGTTTGAAATCAAAGACTTGGGAAACTTGAAGTATTTTCTAGGAATTGAAGTTACTCGCTCCAAGGATGGGATATTTATCTCACAGAGAAAATATATGCTTGACTTGTTGAAGGAAACTGGATGCTTGGCTGCAAGGCATGTGACACTCCACTGGAACCCAATCAGAAATTGAGGGATGATGAAGGAGAAGAAGCTATTGATAGGGGGAGCTATCAGCGATTAGTGGGTAAGCTTATTTACCTATCTCACTCCCATCCTGATATTGCTGTTGCTGTCAGTGTGGTTAGCCAGTTTATGCATGCTCCTCATCAGATTCACTTCAAGGCTGTAAGATCATGCACAAAACACCCTATATACACATTTGTGTCATATGAAGGACTGTCACCGAAGTTCAAATCATTTGTTGCCAACCTCGACAACATCCAGGTTCCCAATAACATACAAGAAGCCCTCAGCTCACTTGAGTGGAAATCAGCCGTGTATGAAAAAATACATGCACTTGAAAAGAATGGAACCTGGGAAATCTCAGAATTACCAATTGGAAAACGTCCAGTAGGCTGCAAATGGATATTCACAGTCAAATATAATGAAGATGGGAGTATTAATCGATTCAAGGCATGGCTGGTTACAAAGGGATTCACCCAATCATATGGAATCAACTATGAGGAAATATTTGCCCTCAGAGTTAAACACAGTTCGGGCTCTACTATCTTTGGCTGCACATCTTGATTGGCCTCTTCATCAACTAGATGTCAAGAATGCCTTCCTAAATGGAGACCTAGCTGAAGAAGTTTACATGGAAATTCCTCTAGGATTTGAGACAAACTACACGCAACAAAGTTTGTAAACTTAGAAGATCTCTATATGGGCTTAAGCAATCTCCAAGAGCCTAGTTTGAGAGATTCACAAAGGCAGTTAAGAGGCATGGCTATTCTCAATGTTAGACAGATCATACTCTATTTGTTAAACACTCTCCTGCAAGAAAACTTGCTGTCCTCACTGTATACGTGGATGACATAATTCTAACAGGAGATTATGAGGAGGAAATCTACACTATCAAAAGTCTTCTAGCTACAAAATTTGAAATCAAGGACCTTGGGAATCTCAAATACTTCCTAGGCATGGAAATCACAAGGTCAAGAAAGGGAATCTCTGTCTCCCAAAGAAAATATGTCCTAGATCTCTTAAAAGAGACTGGAATGCTAGGATGTAAGCCGACAGATACTCCTATGGATTCAACAACCACACTAGATATCAAAGACTAGTTGGTAAACTTATATACCTGTCTTACACCCGACCAGATGTCAGTTTTTCTGTTAGCATGGTAAGTCAATTCATGAATAATCCAAATGAAGAACACATGGAGGCAATGTATAGAATCCTAAGATACCTAAAACTAACACCAGGTAAATGATTATTTTTTGAGAAGAATCAAAGAAGAGATACTGAAGTATTCAGTGATGCAGATTGGGCAAGATCAGTACAAGACCGAAGATCTACTTCAGGGTACTGCACATATGAGTGGGGTAACCTTGTTACATGGTGAAGTAAGAAGCAATCAGTGGCGTCAAGGAGTAGTGCAGAAGCTGAATTCAGGGCAATGGCACATGGCATTTGTGAGGGAATATGGTTACGAAAGTTGCTAAAAGAATTAAAAATTTCCGATGAAGAACCTATGAGAATGTTCTGTGATAATCAGTCAGCAATCAGAATTGCCAAAAACCCAGTACATCATGATAGAACAAAACACGTGGAGATTGATCGACATTTCATAAAGGAGAAGATAGAAGAAGGGACAATCAAGATGCTGTACATGCCCACATGTCTTCAAACAGCTAACATTCTTACCAAGGCCCTACCGAGAGAGAAGTTTGATGATCTGAGTTCCAAGCTGGGGTTAATAAATATTTACCGCCCAGCTTGAGAGGGAGTGTAGAATTATTGGAAGATTTAATTGGTTTGATAATCTGTCAGCATTGTTAGTGGCTAAGATTGAGGAAATCTACAGCTAACAAATCATGATTTGGTCCCATGATTTTAGGGGATTCTGGTAGTCTGTTACCAAATCTGTAGATAGGAGTTTCCTGTTTTATTGCTTTCTGTTTTAGATAGGTTTGATTCTAATCTAGGTAAGTTGTAAATATCCCTATAAATTAGATGAGTATTATCATCTATAAAAGGGGGAATGTAATCCTTTATTTGATATAGTGGAATATTAAGTTTCTCTTCCACAGCGACAATTTCCAAGAAAACGGAAACTTTTCGACTTGATGAAAACGAAATGAAATTTTGTTCCTTGGTACACAAAATCGAAGGATGGAACCTATACAAAAATTGCCTTGTGAACTAGAAGGGTGGTTCATAAATATATGGATGAACATATATCTACAATGCTTTTGTATTTCCATCTATGTTTTTCATCATAATCTCTGCTTTAAAAGATTTTCCTTTATTTACTTTCAAAGAAAAATGAAATGTTACCAGGAGAAGGAAAAACTGAAAGCAGTCAAAAGAGAATTGGTAGCCAGAAAATAATGGAGTTTACATTGTAAAAATGTTTTCAGAAACATAACAAAAATATATATCATTAGCAGCAGTATAAAACCTTTAGAATGTTTATCCTCTCTCCCAGAGCAAAAACAGCTGACCGGTTCTTCAGAGGTTCTCTTCCTCTTGAAAAAAGACCAGTACTTCTGGCTTCAACACCTATCATATCACTAGATGTTACTATATCCAATTGCAATTTCTCCAGTGCTTGAATATAAGCACGTAAATGTGCACTTAAAACCTGCAGATAAAACAAGTAGTAAATTAGAACAAATGATGGCATAATTTCCTTTAACCAGATCCTCTAATGTAATTTTTTATTCTTTTTATTTTTTATTTTTTTTGGATCAATAACAAAAGAATTTGTTGATAAATCAAAAAAGAAAGTGAGGATAAGGCATCCTCTTACAAAAAGAAAATGAAATACAAAGAACATAACCAAACCAAACCAAACCAAGCCTTGAGTCCCATCAAATGGGGTCGGCTACATGAATCCTTCTTCTCCACTCGACTTTAAGGCCATTTCGTTTGTCAAATTAAGGAAATTCATATCTCTATTTACTACACTAATCCACATCAATCTAGGTCTATCCCTTCCCCTAACATTACCATTTACCGTCATTGTATTGCATCGCTTCACTACTGCCTCTGTTGGTCTCCGTTGTATATCACCAAACCATCTCAATTTATTCTCTCTCAACTTGTCTTCTATCAATACTACTCTTACTCATTCTCAAATATACTCATTCTTAACTCTATCTTTTCTAGTCTAACCACACATCCACCTTAACATTCTCATTTCGGCAACACTTATCTTATCTACATGTTGTTTCTTAGTTGCCTAACATTCCGTTCCATACAATATCATTGGTCTAATAGTTGTTCCATAGAACTTCCCTTTTAGTCTAATGGGTACTCGTTTATCGCACAGTACTCCAGACGCACTCCTCCACTTAAGCCACCCCGAAGCCCAAAAGGAAGTTAAGTGACAAACTTTATCCCACAAACAGTTCACTTCCCGAAATTTATCTTCGAATCGGGCATTTCTTTCCAACCATAGAACCTAAAAAGTTGCAAAGACAACACAAGACCATAGCACTTTGGCTCTCTTCAATCCTCTGAAAGCGCGAAACTCAACTAAGAGCATATGCACACTACCTTTTGGTGCCACCCACATAACATTCCTCAAAAAAAACAATCTGTGCCATAAATTCAAAGCAATTGAGCAATGCAAAAATAAATGATCCAAGGATTCCCCATTCTTACAACACAAAATGCACCACTGAGGATTCAGAAAACATTTAGGTCTCCATTTCTGCAATGTATCA
The DNA here is from genome assembly GCA_025200525.1 of Camellia lanceoleosa. Lineage (NCBI taxonomy): Eukaryota > Viridiplantae > Streptophyta > Magnoliopsida > Ericales > Theaceae > Camellia > Camellia lanceoleosa. Next base: position 108,679,940 of record CM045768.1, on the reverse strand, counting down.
TTTGTCAAGATGCCTCCATGAACGAAGGCCCACATGAACACCTTTGCATTTAGAAGAACACAAGCTTTCCAAATTCCTTTGCAAAAAAGAAACTAAGGAACATGAGGATTATCGATGATTTTATCAAAAAAAGACTTACAAGAAAATATACCGGATGAGTGAAGAGCCCAAACCCTCTTACCCTCCAAAAGAGGAGCCAAAGAAAAACGATCAATTCTGGACAACAAAATAGTCAGTTGTGAAGCCTCCCTATCATTAAGATTCCTAGAAAAATCAAAATTCCAAGATGTTTGAGCCAAAAGTAAGCAAGTCATGGAAGCAATAAAAGAATTATGAGACCAAGCCACTCTATAAAGATGTGGAAAATCTTAAACAAAGAAGATTGACCCGTCCAAACATCCTCCCAAAATCGAACGAGTTTCCCATTGCCCACCCTTACAGAAAGATGACAAGACCAAAATGTGTAGATTTGATAAATTGATTTCCAACTCAGATCCACCTATGAATCCTTACCATTGTCACGAGTCCCATAATTACTTCTAATAACAGAATGCCATAGTGAATCACTCTCAATTGGAAATCTCCATAACCATTTGCCAAGAAGAGCCACGTTCCTAGCCACAATGTTACCAATAACCAAACCCCACTTCTCCTTAGGCAACAAAACTAAATCCCAATTCACCAAGTGATACTTCTTCCCCTCATCCTTGCCTTCCTAAAGAAAATCCAGCATCAACTTTTCTAATGACCATGCCACCTTCACTAGAATCTTGAACAAAGATAATAAATATATAAGAATACCACTCAAAACAATCTTAACCAAGGTGTATCTACCCCCATGCAACAATAAAGCCTTACTCCACCTTTCCAACCTCTTACCAATCTTTTCCCCTACTAGATTCCAAAAAAATTCACATCTAGGATTACCCCCTAATGGAAGACCGAAATACTTGAACGAAAGTGTCTCGATACCACATCCTAAAAGTGCCGCCATATTCTAAAGCTGGTCTTGCTACATATTAATGCCCACTACACTACTTTTCTCCAAATTGACCTTAAGCCTTGAAATTATCCCAAAAAGTCTCAAAATCGAATAAAGATTAACAATCTGTCTTTCCTCCCCTGAAGAGAAAAATATGGTATCATCTGCATGTTGCAAATGTGTCACACTAGCTCTATCCCTCCCAACCTCCAGTCTTGTAAAAAGACCTACTTCTCTAGCCATATCAACCATCCTTCCCAACACATCAGCCACCAAAATAAGAAAGAAAAGGGATACTAGATCCCCTCGTCTTATCCCTCACGAAGCCAAAAAACATTACCCTGGTTTACCATTAACTATAACTGACATATTACATGTCGACAAACATCCCCTAATCCAAGATCTCCACCGCTCACTGTAACCCTTCCTGCTCATTACAAAATCCAAAAACTGTAAATCCACGTGATCATATACTTTCTCAAAATCCACCTTGAAAATAAGTACCTCCTTCCCTAGACTTCTATATTCCTCCACCACCTTATTTGCCACTAAGGCTACATCTAAAATTTGTCTTCCTTTCACGAAAGCCCCTTGTGCCATATACAGTCTCCCCCAAAGATGTCCTTAGCTATTTCAATAAGACCTTTCCCAAAATCTTATAAAGTGATGTAACCGAGCCAATGGGCCTAAAATCTCCAATTCTTACAACATTCACTTTCTTAGGGATTAAACAAATGAATGTAGCATTTGAGCTCAAATTAACAACCCCTGACTCATGAAATTTCAAAAAAACTCTCAACAAATCCCTTTTCACTACCTCTCAACCATTTTGAAAAACGGCCATGGAGAAGCCATCCAGACCTAGAGCTTTGTCCCTTTCGCAATCAAAGATTGCCTCTTGGATTTCCATTTCGTCAAATGGCCTTTCAAGCCACATTGTAATTGCCTGATCAACAGGTCCCCATTCAAGTCCTACAACCCCCTGTCTATTCATTCCCTCCTTCGAATAAAACTTAGAATAAAAATCATAAATTCCACCAACAATATGATTCTCCCTCTCGTCAACTACCCCTGGGCTCACTTCTAATTTGTTTACAAACTTCTTCTTTCTTTTCCTATCTACAACCTTGTGAAATTTTTTTGAATTGACATCCCCTTCCTTCAACCATTTGACCTTTGCCTTTTGAGCCCAAGAAATTTGCTCCCTAAACTCCAACTTCCAATTTCAATCTCAACTCAGACCTTTCACTTCTTAATGACTCAACTAAACCCCCCTACAACTCCAAGGCATCTACTTCTTCGATTCTGCGCATCACCTCCTTTTTTAAAATCTCCAAATTCCCAAAAACCTCCTTATTCTAGCACTTCACGTTTTCCTTGACCATCTTCAATTTTCTCATTAATTTAAAACCTTCCCATCCATGACAACTAGCATTAGACCACCATTCCTCAAAATTTCGTTTAAAAGATTGATGCTCTAGCCACATGTTCTCAAATCTGAAAGGCATTGGTCCTCGTTTTAACGGGCAACCACTCAATCACAATTGTGAATCCGTGCTCTCAGATGTTCCATAATCCTCCAGAGCTTGCAACACCTCATGAGCTTCAAAACGACCCACTTCCACATCATGAATCAGATTTTTCGAAGCACTATTGACTTCCAGAAACTTGTCATCCACAACCTCTGGTATCACATTTAATCTCTAAAAATCCCCACCTAATCTATCCATAGTGTGCGTACCGGATTCCGCACTAGATGAAAGTGGATCGGGGCTCCGCACTCAGTTGGACTATCCAAGGACCAGGACTCCTGCCACAAGAAGCACCGTTAGAGCTGCCCGGACGGGGTTGGCCGGATAACCCCTCCGGCGTGAGAATCAGTGATCGGAGAAGGAATGTATGTTTAGTGAGATTAGAATAGTTCTCCTTAGTTTCTTTTTGTTCGATCCCCTTCAATGTGAATTTTATGAAGTATATATAGTATTCCTTACTTGCTTCTCAAGGTGGTTTCATGGAGTGTAGATACTGCCAGGTGTCCTTTCAACATTGCTCCAGGTGGAAGACCACTTGGTAGTTGTCATTGATTGTATATTCTCATTGTAGGCATGCTGATAACAAACCACATTCCTTTGGTTCAACAACTTCCATGATTCTAGGTATGGGGGACCAGCTGAGGTGGCAACCTGCACATGCTTGCACTCACAGCTCCCGCGTTTCCTTAAGAGGTTTCTCCAGCTCGGTACTCATGTACTTTAGTTCGGTACTGATGTGCCTCGGCTTGGCCTTTTCCAGGATCATTCATGGAGATGGGCTGGCCCATTATCTGTTCGGCCCACAAATTTCGTTTTGTAGCTCGGCCCAGACCAGCACTACGGCTGGGCTAGCCTTTCCACTGCGGGTTGGGCCCAAGTGCTTGAGGACTTGAGTGAACTGTTGATCATGAAGTTGGGCTCAACTAGTTTGTCCATATACTCATCTGACCCACTTGGATTCGGACTATGTCGGGTTGGGCCGGCCCAAGGCTTGGACCTGACCCGTTTCACATTTAGCCCCTTCATTTGCCCCCTAGCTCGAGCTAAGGTTTCCCTTGGTGGAAGCTATTGTTCTGCTTTCCAAGCGTCGTGTCGTTTTGGTTCTTCCCCAGTTCGGCCTTGGTGACGGTTCAATCCTGACACAAAATTCCTGCATGCGTCTTTTCATATAACACGTGGCGACGTGTGATAGGTGTGCAGAGATAATGCGTCGACTCCATACCGTAGATCATGATTCGTGTACCTGCACGCCGACTGGTCTTATAAATGCTCAGGCTGTCAATTCAAATCCCTTGATTTACTTTTCTCATTCCCCTAGTGAGTTCCAAAGAGAGAGAAAGAGCTTCTTCCCATTCCTCTGGACCGATCTCGTTGGTGCTCTGCTTGGGCTTCTTTGCCGCTGATCCTGCTTCGCTATCACCGTTGTGATCTCTGTAAGCCCTCTCATGACTCTTCTTCTCTTTCCCCTTTCTGTTTTAATCATCTTGTTTGGCCCTCTTGCTATCCGTGTCCCATATTCTGTTATCTAAATCCTACTTCTGTCCCATTAGGTTGGTCGAATTGGGAAGTTCCGTTCCTTGGTTGATACCCCCAAGGCCATGGCTATGTTCCGTCTGGATTACAATATTCCCCATGACGTTACCCTTTCGCTGGCAAAAGTAGACGCCAAATGTATGGGTACGAGGAACACCGTTGCCTTTCCTATCACGGCGATAGTCGAAGGAGGGGTTCGGTTTCTTCTTGACCCGTTAGTGCGCCGTTTTCTGCATCAAGTCCAGTTAACCCCAATGCAAGTATCTGTGAACCTTTTCCGTGTTGTTTGCGGCGTATCTACCCTCAATGGACGACTGGGCCTAAACCTTGACATATGGGATATCTTGGGATGTTATACCCTTTCTCATAACAAAGACCATAGTACATACTACCTGCGTGTTCGCTCGGCTGATTGTCACTTAGTTACTGGATTACCTGATTCGGATAAACACAATGACGATTTCCTACAAGTTGGTGGAAATTGGGAGTTTCAGCCTGAACAGATGCCACAGAAAGACGGCTACCCAAGTCCGAGCCTCTCCTTTTAATGCCTTTGGTGTTTCTTACTCTATTTTGAATATTGCTCTGATGGGTTGCTTTCTTTTTGCAGAGTCCTCCCGTTTCCAACGGAGGCCGAATCGAGAGAATGCTGAAGCCATCAAAGCTGCCTTAAGGTATAAAAAGAGATCTGCACCTGAGTTATTGGACTACTAGTCAACTTACCGTTCTATTATTCCAAAGGAGGCAAGGCTCGCTGCTGCCCTTCTGGACTCTGATACCAAGACTGACACGTCTCTCACCCCTCTAGTCTCGAGACGTCGCAAGAGTCAAGATGCATTTTCTAAGAGAGCGCCCTCCCCTGCCCCCAGTTTCGCAGGGACCGGGTCTATGGCGAAGAGAAGGGTGTCGGTGGATTTAGAGGCCGAGGCCTTCGGAGCCTCCGACGCTTTGCAAACCCCTCTGGAGAAGACCGAGGTGAAGAGCCTCATGGAGGTAAAGATGGAAGTTGGAGCTTCTGGGACCCCTGTGACTGCTGCCGAGCCCTCAGCTTCAGTCGCTACACGAGCAAAAAAGAGAAGGGAAACCGGCAAAGCAATGGTGGGGGAAGCTTCTCAGGATCCTGCTGAGGATGATGCTTTTGAGAAATGGGAGCCGATATCGTGATGAGGCGGGCCCATTTCCACCTCTCGATTCGGTTTAAGCTTCACAAGATTTTGCCTTTAATTTGATCAAGTTTTTGTTGATGCCGGTTGATATGGCCGACCATAATGGGCCTCGTGACATTCCTATCTTGAAGGGGACCCTTCAAATGATGACTGCTGTAAGTGTTTTCTTCGCTTTACTTAACTTCACTGTTGCGTTGCTGTCTTCCTTTTTTCTAAGTTTCTTGTCGTCCTTTGCAGTGTATCCAGAGAATGCACCTGTCCATTACCCGTGCTGAAGAGCTGGAAAGGGCCGTGCTAGAGGCTGCAATGAATGTAGAGATTGACGGTAAACTTGGAGTCAGAGAAGGAAGGACGCCGAACCGCTGAGAGGGAAGCCTTTCGTTTGAACAAGATTGTCGCTTCTGCTAAACAATCGAAGGAGGCTGCCATTGGGACACAGGCTCAACTCGAGGGGAAGGTGGCCGAACTGGAGGCCGTTATTCTTTGTGATGGGCGCGAGCGCATTACTATCTTTGGAGGCCAAGCACCGCAACAAAATTTGGGATAAAGCTGGGCGGCGACAAGGAGAAGGTTCTAGTCTTTGCGAGACAAGCTCTTTGTAAAGGGTTGACGAGTGCCTTAGCGCTGCGATGGTTCTGAAGGCTCTTCCTCAGATCATGATGTCCCTGTTCCTTCGAAATCCTTGGGTTTGAAGACTATTCCTACCCCTGCTGTTCTGCCAGACGATGTTTTCCCAGAAGATGATTCTGTAAGCAAGACCCAGAGCATGAATGTTGCCGCTGAAATGGTGGATGTTGAAGGGGTTGAAACCCTAGAGACCGAAGCCACGGGAGATGTGGTTAAGGTGGCTCCTACTTCTCAAGAAGTTGGAGCTTCCTCTACTTTTCCTCCCGCAGATGGCCTGGACGAAATTGCTGATGCTGCTCCTGAGTTGCCCACTGTTGATGAAAATTGACATTGAAAGCATTTGAACTTTTTGCTTTTCTGTTTTGGTGAAGACAATTTTTCCTTTTCTTTTTTGCTGCTGGTTGTGAGGCCTTCTGTGCCCTTTGCTGGATGATATAGCTTTCTCTTTGAACTTGCAATTTGATGCAGTTTGGCTTTTATGTCTGAATATATTCTATACTGCTTACCCCCGGCCGAGCTCTGTTGGGACCTTCGGGCCGAATAGGTGCTCGGTCTAACTCTATACAGTCCTTAAATAGATGCTCATCGATTTCTATCTTGCTTGCCCTACGGCTTGTTGGGGCATTGGGGCCAGACTGATGCTCGGTGTGGCACTGAACTATTTGCCCCCAGCCGAGCACTGTTGGGACCTCGGGGCCGAACTAGTGATCGGCGTGGCTAACGAATATGTGGTATGGCTGTGCTTTGAGTTCATAAGTGGGTCTTACTTAGGTCCAGGTCGGTTTCGAAAGAAAACAATTGTTTGCCCCCACCTGGAGCTAAGTAAGATCGATACTGAAGAGTTGTCCCTTGTATAGAACTGCTCAAGTCTGTTTCAACTTTGATACTACAAGTGCATTTGAATGAGAGAAAACAGTTATTTGCCCCCAGCTAGAGCTGAGTAAGGCTGATGCTAGAAGTTTGCTCTTGATGTAGCTCAGTTGAGTTTGTTCCAACTCTGCTTGTTTGAATCAATACTGAAGTGTTGTTGTGCTGATACTTAAGAAGTTCTGTAGGTACAAAGATGTGTGCTTAAGATATGTCAGTGTAGTTTCCACCAAGCAATTCCACTTGGCTAAATAGAGATATTTTACTTAAGATACATTAGTGCGGTTTCTACCAAGCAATTCCACTTGGCTAAATTCCAATTTAGTTGCCAAACATTTTTCCACCAAGCTATACCCCTTAGCATGTTTGAGTACTAACCAAATTTAAATTCCGTTCAGTCGTTCTGAAACTGAGCCATTTGGGTTAAAACCAAAGTTAATTCCGTTTGACAAACATCAAAGCTAATTCCGTTTGGTAAGAACCAAAGCTAATTCCGTTTGGTAAGAACCAAAGCTAATTCCATTTGATAAACATCAAAACTAATTACAAGAATTGGATAGATCTGAGAGGAGTGGGAAAACATTTGCATTGGTCAACAAATAAGTGCCTTTACATCCTGATAGAGAAGTTAGGGAATGATTCTACTGGTAGCATTTCTTGAGGTTTGCTACGTTCCAGGGCCGAGGTATTGCTTTGCCATTCGGATCCTCTAGGTAGTAAGCTCCATTTCCAACTACGGCTGTGATTTTATAGGGACCTTCCTAGTTCGGCCCAAGTTTGCCCTCACCAGGCATCCGTTTGTGATCCATGACTTTCCTTAAAACCAATTCTCCTGGTATAAATTGCCTTGGGAAAACTTTTTGGTTGAAACTTCTGATGAACTACTGCTGATATGCTTCAAGTCTGATCAGCGCTGCCTCTCTTCGGCCCTCTGCCATATCCAGTGCTTACGCAATAGCTTCCTCATTACTGGAGCTTTCAAATAATTCAGACCGAAGGGTTGGGAGACCTACTTCGAGTGGAATGATGGCCTCCATTCCATAGGTCAAAGAGTAAGGTGTTTCTCCTGTAGGGCGTCGTGCTATAGTTCAGTAGGCCCATAATACGTGAGGTAACTCCTCAACCCATTTGCCTTTGGCATATTCAAGCCGCTTTTTCACTCCGTTGATGATGGTTTTGTTCGACGCTTCTGCGTGACCATTGCTCTACGGGTACCCTGGAGAAGAGTTCCTATACTCGATTTACCATCGAACTGTGTTCCGTTGTCCGCAATCAGTACCCGCGGAATGCCGAAACGCACTACCACATTTCTCAAAACAAACCGCTTTGTGTCTGCCTCCTTGATGCTTGCCAGTGCCTCAACTTCAACCCACTTGGTGAAGCAGTCGGTTGCAGCAATGAAGAATCGCCTGTTCCCAATGCCTCGCGCCAGTGATTCAACAATATCCAGGCCCCATTGCGCAAAGGGCCATGGGCTGGTGAGTGGAGTGAGAGTTTTGGCTGGTTGATGAATGAGTGGAGCAAACCTCTGACATTTGTCGCACCTTTATGCATCTTCTTTGTGCATCTTGTTGCATTCGTGGCCACGATGCCGTGAGTTAGGGTTCGATCGCGATGACCTTCATGACGTGGCATCTACAAATCCCATCGTGAATTTCATAGAGAACATTCTCGACGAGATTTGGATGCACACATAGGAGGTAGGGGCCAAAGTAGGAGCATCTGTAAAGCTTCCCAGACGGTGACATCCAGAATCGAGCTGATTTATGCCTGGTCTTGTTGGCTTCCCTTCTGTCTTCGGGGAGTTTACCAGATTTCAGAAAGACCAATATTGGATCTATCCAGCTCGGCTCTAAGTTGTTGCAGAGGACTAAAGATGCAATACTTGGTTCTAGTACGAACTCAACCCAAACTCTTCTGGCATCCTTTGTATCTACTGATGAGCCGAGGCATGCCAGAGCATCTGCGTGGCTATTTTTGTCCCGACTGATTCGTTCCACTCGTATGGATTGAAATTTTCTGAGTAGGTCTCTGGCCTTGCCTGCGTACATAGCCATTCTTTCATCTCGAGTTTCATAGACCCCAGAAAGCTGGTTTACCACTAGTTGTGAGTCGCTGAAAACAATAAGCTGTTCTGCACTGAAGTGTTCGGCGCTACGCAAGCCAGCCAATAACGCTTCGTACTCGGCCTCGTTGTTTGAAGCCTTCCAGCCTAGCCTGAGAGCCTGTTCCCAGATAAATCCTTCTGGAGAAATAAGAACTACTCCTGCCCCCGAGCCTCGGTTATTGGACGAACCATCGACGTAGAGTTGCCAGATGTTTCCGATAAAGAGTTTCCATGCTTCCGAAGCACTGGGTTTTCCTTGTTCGGTGGTGCATGGCACCTGTGCCGAACTCAGATTCCCCGGTTCGATACTCTAGGTGGGAGTAAATTTCGCGACAAAATCCGCCAAGACCTGAGCCTTGATTGCTATCGTGGGTTGATACCGAATATCAAACTTACCAAGTTCTCTGACCCACTTTGTTTCGCCAGAGAAATCGGCTCGGTGAATCTGATCGAGGGGAATTCAGTGAGGACGTTAATGGTATGCCCCTGGAAGTAATGTTGCAACTTTTTTGAGGCGATAAGCAGCGCGTAAGCTAACTTTTCCAGTGGTAGATACCATGTCTCGGCATCTAGTAAAGTCTTGCTAACATAATATACTGGTCTCTGTTCCTTGTCAACTTCTCGAATTATCTGCGCACGGCGTGATCTCGAGATCGCTAGATAGAGTGACTCCTCTCCGGTTTTGGAGGGCCGAGATGGGGTGTACTGAGGTATCTTTTGAGACTCTGCAGTGCTTCGGTACATTCGCTACTCCATTCAAATGCTGCCTTTCTCCTCAAGAGCTGGAAGAAGGGCTTCATCCGATTTGAGGATTTGCTAATAAACCGATTCAGTGCGGCCGCCGTTCCGGCTAGTTTCTGCAGTTCCTTAGACTTTGTTGGCACTTCGAGATCCTGTATTGCCCTGATTTGATCCGGATTCGCTTCAATTCCTCTGTGAGTGACCATGTATCCCAAGAACTTCCCTGTTACTTACCCGAAGGCGCATTTGGAGGCATTGAGGCGAAGCTGGTGGTTTTTCAGGATGCTAAAGACTTCTTTCATGTCTGTGAGGTGGTTTGTAGCGAACTTACTTTTTACTACCATATCATCTATATAGGCTTCCCTGGTTTTCCCCAGTTGGTCTTTGAACATCCGAGTGATCATTCGCTAGTAGGTCACCCCAGCGTTCTTGAGGCCGAACGGCATTACTCTGTAGCAGTAAGTCTCTCTCGGAGTGATAAACGCGGTCTTTTCTTGATTCGGACCGAACAGTGGTATTTGATGATGACCGCTATAAGCGTCCAGAAAGCTCATGCGCTCATGCCCTGCTGTTGAGTCTACTAGTTGATCAATGCGAGGCAGCAGAAAACTATCTTTAGGGCAAGCTATGTTCAAGCAAGTGAAATCGACACAAACTCTCCATTTTCCGTTCTTCTTCTTGACTACAACTGTGCTAGACAGCCATTCTTGGTCTGAGAACTTCTCGATTGCTCGAGGCCGGGAGTTTTTCGACTTGGCGATTCGCTTCGTGTGCTCAGCGAGGATCTCCGACTTTTCTGTACGATGGGCCGAGATGAAGGATTGATGTTGAGCTTGTGGCAAGCAAATTCTGGGTCCAACCCTGGAATATCATATGCTGACCACGCGAATACCTCCATATTTTCCCTCAACAGTTCCAGCAGTTGAAGTTTCTCATCAGCGCCTAGCGAGGTACCGATAAAGTACTTTTTTCAGGGTAGTCTTCTCTTATCAAGACTTTCTCCAAATCCTCTACCATCTTTTCCTCTGGAGTTCCCCCCACATCTTCCAAGACTGGCTGTCCGACCACTTCTACCGTCTGTACCCGATTGCAGAGCTGCTTTGCCTTTAATGCTGCCATGAGGCAATGTTTGGACGCAACTTGATCCCCTGAGATCTACTCTACTCCGTGTTCCGTTGGGAAACGAATGAGCTGGTGATAGGTTGAAGGGACTGCTTCTATTCGATGAATCCACGGGCGGCCAAGTATGGCGTTATAAGGGGATGGTGTATTAATAACCAAGAACTCTATCTGGAGGGTTTTTGTCCCCACTACGACTGGCAATACTATTCTGCCGAGCGGCCATTCCGGCAGTGAATTGAAACCGACCAACGGGCTTTGGGGTGAGATCTCTTTCGGAGAGGCGAAGCTTCTGAACAAATCATATCTGATATACTGATGCCAGACCGCCTCGATCTACTAGGACTCATTTCACATCAAATCGTTTCCCAATCCCAACAGTTATAATCAATGCATTAGTATGTGGGTGTTGTATGCCTTCTAAATCTTTGCTAGTAAATGAAACGATTGTGGGGGATTTAGGTACGGTACGCACCTTTTTCGATGCCGGCTCCACTGACATGATTCGCTGAATTTGCGCAGCCTCAGCGATCTCTTCCTTCAGTGCCTCCTCAGATTCCTGAGCCGCTGTCCCATGGATCACATTTATTATCAGCCGGGGTGGATGCTCAATATTTGCTTCTAGAGGTGGGTTCCCCAGCTCGGCCACTTCCTTATCCTGATCAATGTATTCCCTTAGGTGCCCAGCTACCACCAGGTCTTCCAAGTGTTGCTTCAGTGCCCTGCAGTTCTGAGTCATGTGTCCCCTGTCTTGGTGATAGGTGCATCTAAGCTTCTGATTGCGCTGAGCTGGATCTCCCAACATTTTCGGCGGCCAAACAAAGAAGGGTTCTCTCTTGATCTTTTCCAGGATTCGATAGATTGGCTCTTTGAACACAGTCACAACGGCTTCGTGGGATTTGGACTTATCTACCTCATTCACTGCAATCCCTCGGTGTTCTCCTCGATCCGTTCTTTTCTTCTGTCGGGCTGCTTGTTCTGCTGACACTACCGCGATGGGGATCTGATCGTCTTTGAGACGAGCATACTGCTCAATCCTAGCGCGCAAGTCTTTCAAAGCTGTGGCCGGGCGCTTGGTAAGTAATTGTCTCAACTTACTTTCCGGGCACAGACCATGTTTGAAGGACATGACGGCTATCTGCTCGCTGCACACATTTTTTTCCAGATCGTTATACTCTTCCCAGTATCTCCTAGCGTAATTGCGCAGTGTTTCTTCTTGCTCCTTCCTGAGGCCGAACAGCGTATCCGGCTCTTTCGGGATCTTAGTATTGGAAACGAACCTGGCTAGGAACTCTTCGGAGAGCTGCTTCCAGCCATGAATCGATCCAGCGGGGAGTCGATCGAACCATCGGAGTCCGGTTTCTCCCAAGCTAGACGGGAAGACTTTGCACATCAGTGCCTCATCTCGGCTCCATAGGGACATCATCTGTCTAAAATGGCTGATATGTGTCAGAGGGTCCGATTTCCCATCGTACGAAGTGAACTTTGGTGGAGTGAACTTCTTTGGAGGTCTCATGGTCTCAATCTTCGGAGAGAATGGCGAAGAGACGAGCCTGTCCAACGCTCGATGTTCTCTCTGGTGAACAGTACGGTCCAGATGATCTCGATGTTGCTCGTTCTGCCTATTGCCAATCAGCCAAGTGCGAAGGTCCTGAGGAGGGTATTCAGTTTGTTAACTATCCGTCTTTTGCCTCTTGGCCCTCCTCCGGCGTGACCCACGGATGTGGCTACTCGCCGATTCACTCTGTGCTGGGATAGGTTGGCTTCGTTGCCCGGAGTCATTCCTGGGAAATTTTTTCACTAGTAGTTCTCTAGATGAGCTCCTTCGTTGCAAATGAAAGGGCTCTGCTTCCGTCCTCTTTTCCGTCAGATCACCCAACACCTTCTTAAGTTGAGCTTTCAAATCCTGTATCTCCATTCCCATGGAATCTATAATTCGATCTCTATAATCCTTTTCCAGAAGGAAATGATGAGAAGAACCTCCGGCGAAGGGTAGTCGATGCTCGACGGATACGGGGGTTCGATTATTGTTTCCAGTTTGCTCCTCCAGAACTGTCGGGAGTGCCAAACCTTTGTCCTTCGTCTTCTCCATCTGTGGAGTATGTGCTGAAGGCGGAACATCCTCAATCCCCATTGCTAGAACTGAATGCAGAGCTCAGAGATAAAGTGATCCACGTTCACCGCACCAGAATCTTGTGAAGCGACAACTGAATCAGAGGTGGAAATGGGCCTACCCTCATACGATATTGGCGGCTCCCATTTCTCAAAAGCATCATCCTCAGCAGGATCCTGAAAAGCTTCCCCCACCACTGCTTTGCCGGTTTCCCTTCTCCTCTTTTTTGCTCGTGCAGCGACTGAAGCTGAAGGCTCGGCAGCAGTCACAGGGGTCCCAAAAGCTCCAACTTCCATCTTTACCTCCATGAGGCTCTTCACCTCGGTCTTCTCCAGAGGGATTTGCAAAGCGCCGGAGGCTCCGAAGGCCTCGGTCTCTAAATCCACCAACACCCTTCTCTTCGCCACAAACCCGCTCCCTGCGAAACTGGGGGCAGGGGAAGGCGCTCTCTCAGAAAATGCATCTTGACTCTTGCGACGTCTCGAGACCAGAGGGGTGAGAGACGTGTTAGTCTCGGTATCAGAGTCCAGAAGGGCAACAGCGAGCCTTGCCTTCTTTAGAATAACAGAACGGTAAGTTGACTAGTAGTCCAATAACTCAGGTGCAGATCTCTTTTTATACCTTAAGGCAGCTTTGATAGCTTCAGCATTCTCTCGATTCGGCCTCCGTTGGAAACGGGAGGACTCTGCAAAAAGAAAGCAACCCATCAGAGCAATATTCAAAATAGAGTAAGAAACACCAAAGGCATTAAAAGGAGAGGCCCGGACCTGGGTAGCCGTCTTTCTGTGGCATCCGTTCAGGCTGAAACTCCCAATTTCCACCAACTTGTAGGAAATCGTCATTGTGTTTATCCGAATCAGGTAATCCAGTAACTAAGTGACAATCAGCCGAGCGAACACGCAGGTAGTATGTACTATAGTCTTTGTTATGAGAAAGGGTATAACATCCCAAGATATCCCATATGTCAAGGTTCAGCCGATCGTCTATTGAGGCGATCGCGCAAACAACACGAAAAAGAAAAGGTTCAGATACTTGCATTGGGGTTAAGCTGGACTTGATGCGTAAAAGCAAGACTAACGGGTCAAGAGGAAACCGAACCCCTCCCTTGACTATCGCCGCGATAGGAAAGGCAACGGTGTTCCTCGTACCCATACATTTGGTGTCTACTTTCGCCAGCGAAAGGGTAACGTCATGGGGAATATTGTAATCTAGACAGAACATAGCCATGGCCTCGGAGGTATCAACCAAGGAACGGAACTTCCCCATTCGACCAACCTAATGGGACAGAAGTAGGATTCAGATAACAGAATATGGGACACGGATAGCAAGAGGGCCAAACAAGATGATTAAAACAGAAAGGAGAAAGAGAAGAAGAGTCATGAGAGGACTTACAGAGATCACAACGGTAATAGCGAAACAAGATCAGCGGCAAAGAAGCCCAAGCAGAGCACCAGCGAGATCGGTCCAGAGGAATGGGAAACTCTTTCTTTCTCTTTGGAACTCACTAGGGGAATGAGAAAAGTAAATCAAGGGATTTGAATTGACGGCCTAAGCATTTATAAGACCAGTCAGCGTGTAGGTACATGAATCACAATCTACGGTATGGAGTCGACGCATTATCTCTGCACACCTATTACACGTCGCCACGTGTTATATGAAAAGACGCATGCAGGAATTTTGTGTCAGGATTGAACCGTCACCAAGGCCGAACTGGGGAAGAACCAAAACGACACGACGCTTGGAAAGCAGAACAATAGCTCCTACCAAGGGAAACCTTAGCTCGAGCTAGGGGGCAAATGAAGGGGCTAAATGTGAAACGGGTCAGGTCCAAGCCTTGGGCCGGCCCAACCCGACAAAGTTCGAATCCAAGTGGGTCAGCTGAGTATATGGACAAACCAATTGAGCCCAACTTCATGATCAACAGTCCACCCAAGTCCTCAAGCACTTGGGCCCAACTTGATAAAAAGGCTAGCCCGGTAGTAGTCTTTGAGCAGTCACGAAAACTAATCTGTGGGCGAGCAGGATAATGGGCCAGCCCATCTCCATGAATGATCCTGGAAAAGGCCGAGCCGAGGCACATCAATACCGAACTAAAGTACATGAGTACCGAGCTGGAGAAACCTCTCAAGGAAACGCGGGAGCTGTGAGTGCAAGCATGTGCAGGTTACCACCTCAGCTGGTCCCCCACACTTAGAATCACGGAAGTTGTTGAACCAAAGGAATGTGGTTTGTTATCAGCATGCCTACAATGAGAATATGCAATCAATGACAACGACCAAGTGGTCCCCCACCTGGAGCAATGCTGAAAGGACACCTGGCAGCATCTACACTCCATGAAACCACCTTGAGAAGCAAGTAAGGAATACTATATATACTTCATAAACTTCACATTGAAGGGGATCGAACAAAAAGAAACTAAGGAGAACTATTCTAATCTCACTGAACATACATTCCTTCTCCGATCACTGATTCCCACGCCGGAGGGGTTATCCGGCCAACCCCGGCCGGGCAGCTCTAACGGTGCTTCTTGTGGCAGGAGTCCCGGTCCTTGGATAGTCCAACTGAGTGCGGAGCCCCGATCCACTTTCATCTAGTCCGGAATCCGGTACGCACACATCTAAGTAGCACGGACACGGACACGTGACACAACACGGACACCACACAGACACGCGGATACGCAAATTTTTAAAAAATAGAGGACACGACACGCTGGGGACACGTTCAATATATATAATTAATTTTATTTATTATATGTCATAAAATATATAATTATTCATTGAAAGGTAATAAAAAAAAATGCAAAATAACACTAACAAAAATTAAAAAAATCAGAAACTGCATTGCTTGATGGCAATGCTATATTCAAGAATCACAAATTGGCTCCTATAAAATAATAATAACAATACATAAAAATAAATAAAAATAACAAACAGATAGAATAAGTTAAAGAAAGAAAAAAAAAATTAAAAATAAATAAAAAAAAAGTAAAAAGAAAGGATCGATTTATTTATTTATTTTATTTATAAAATAAAATAAATATTTATGAGTGAAGAAGAAATAAAAAAAAAACAAATTACTATTTTTATTCCTTTATAAAATAAAAGACTGATTTTTTTTTTATTTATAAAATATAATAATTTTTTTCTTTTGTTTGTATTTGTTATAACAGGGTCGTCGACTCATAGAGGAGAGAACCAAAAAGAAAAAAAAAAGTGAAAGCGAGCGAATCTAAGGGAGAAGAAGAAGAGAGGAACAGGAGCAGCGAAACGTACCTAGGGTTGTCGATCGTCTGCTTCTCGTGATCGTCTTCTACTCGCGATCGTGTTCTTAGGGTTTTCGATCGACTCTTTGATCAGGTTCGACTCACGATCTAGGTCTTCTCCCCTTCGATCAAGTTCGACTCTTTCTTCTCCCCTTCGACTCGCGATCGTCTTCCTTTTCTTTTTGTTAATTTTACACTTTGACCCTGTTTAAGTTTCAAAAATTATGTTTTCGACCTCGCGCGTGTCCGTCGCGTGTCTGGACGTGTCCAGAGCGTGTCCGGAAAACAAAAAAAATTTAAAAAAATGGGACACCTCTGCAGACGTGTCAGACACGTGTCAACTGCGTGTCCGACGTGTGTCCGTGTCCGACGCGTGTCCGACACTGATACGTAGCCTCCGGGGAGGTGTCCGTGCTTCTTAGGCACACATAGTATCTGCCAACCCTAACTGCATTTCCTCCATAGTGAGAGCATCGTGAATAAGCGTCAGAAAACCTTGAGTGAGATTGATTGACACTATCGCTCCGCAAAATGGGAGTCGTCGTCTCTCCTCATTTGCATAGCTCCTTCGAACCCCGTCTTTAACATCAAACTCAGGATCTCTAATAAGTGAGGCCAAAGGATTCGAACCAGGTGATCTACCCAAACCCAGCCCCGAATCCTCCATCGGATTAAGAATAAAGTCCCTTGGACCCTCAATAAAAGCTGGGCCACTTGGGCCCTCAATGAGTGCTGGACCACTTTCCTTCTGAATAAGTTTATCATTTGGGCCCAAATGATTAATCCACAAGGCTGATTATCATTATTTGTAATAACTAGGTTATGGGCTGAGCCCACTCTTTGTCCAGGCCCATCATAATTAAAAAAACCAATCTGACTACCCACTTTGACCCTTACTCTTCCCTCACCACCGTCTCTCACCTCATTCTGTCTGCCCAACTGACTCCTCACCTCCCCTTTCTCTAGCGCTGGAACCGACTGAAAAATCCAGTCAGAAACTCCATTGCCGACGGTCCTCCCATCTTCTTACAAGCTTTGACAATGCTTTCAGCCGAACAATGGCGGAAAATCCTCAATGGTTGCTAGTAAAAACCCATTATCAAAACCTCTGACTTTCAACCTCGTCTCAAAGAGATTCCCAAAAGACTTGGTTCCACAATCCACATCAATTAGACCACCACACATCTTCCCAATCCTTTCAAAAGCCATGTCATTCCAGAGATTGAAGGGCAAGTCACAAACAGAGACCCATCCTCCACTTGAAGCAATGACATTGGGCCTACTGTGCAACTCATCCGAACAACTTCCCAACTTCACTGCAATGCCCTTATCAAAGTAACACAATCCCTAACCACCATAGTAAGCAGCCTCCTCAATGCTATTTGCAGAAAACAGAGCTCGGTTTAATTGAAAAGGCCTAAGAACAATAGAAGCTTTAAAAGATCTGTTTAGTTCTTTCTCAATCTGTGCCCATTCATTGAAGAAATCAGTTCTGGTGCATACCACCACCTTACGCAACTCAAGAAAAGAGCTACAGCTTCCCAAGACAGCTGATTTAGACTTGAGCACACCTGCATACGAAACTCCTCTGTTTGCCCCTGTTTTCTGATGATTGGCCAGATTCACTTGTGTGTCTCCTCTGAAATTCCTTGATAAATCATGATCACTTCGATGCTTTCCTCGCCCATCTTTAGTCCTCATCTCTCTTTTATCCTCCTCAACCTTGGTATCTCCATGGATAATTCTTTCAAACATCTTAGCCATTGCCGTCCACCCTTGACCATCAACCCCCGCTGGAATTGTAATGTTACGTTTTTTTTTTCCAGCCTCCCATTTGACATCTCGACAAGGACACCATTCTTGTTGGTTAATTTCTGAAGACAAAAAACTGCTGAACTACTGCTATACTTGCTGAAGAAAAATCGATCGCTGGGCCAACTCCAAACCCACTGCAAAGCTTGCATTGCCCAAAAGGCACCCCCCAAACCTATCTTCAAAGAAAAGCTTCTCATTCGATTCCTCTCAATGATCTCCACTAAACCCCCTCTGGACTCACTATCACTTGGATAATGGTAAGTTTATATTCAATTCGTAATTATGAAGCTCTCCCGCTGTAGACTCTCATTCTCTCTCTAGATCCTCTAATGTAGTACCCCATGCATTGTTGACCCACCTAGTCCCAATGCCCATTCCCACTAAGCCAGGACTTCAGTTCCAGTCTTGCATGTGCAAGTTTTATCCAGGACTGGGGGACTAGGGCTTCGCAATGAACTGGACAAGTGAGACACCAGTCATACACTTGACTAGTTCCATTAGAATAGTATGCCACTTAGTTACACTACTACCTTCAACCAAACACGACCTTAATTACGTTGGGACATATTGACCCCTCCTAATTGTATAAATAACTAACCTAATATAAGGACTAAGAGATTAATGAAGTAACTAGTGGAGAGATCTACATGTTGCCACCTCATCAAGAAGAGTTCAGTGGACATCCAAGGGCTTGACACCTCATCCCAGCAATGAATGTGACTATTAACAGTCTCAACACAAGTTTCCTACAGTTTTAATCTTCCCTTGAAATTTGTATTGTCTGCCCATGCCTCCAACCCAGCATAAGGTGCCTCCATTAAAATAGAAAAACTATAACATATTACAACATTCATTATGAAATTGGCAGGGAGTACTTTCTGGTCATTCATAAAAGAGAATATGAACACTCCCAGCTCCTCAGAGACATGAAAAAATGTAATTCACTCTTAAGCATGTAAATCTTAATTAGAAGTTTTAAAATGATTCCCAAGCATTTACCTTGTTCATCGTGTCAATATATGCCGCACGAACCTCAACATACACCTCCTTTCCGTGCTCCTTGAGAAAGGAAATAGCATACCTACACATCAAGTAATCTCACACTGATTTACTCCAATGCTAATTAATCCAGATATTAAAAGAGCCAACATGTAACCTTAAGGCATTCCCACTGACAAAGTTAAAAATTGGTCAGAAAGAAAACAAAATACGGCTGCAATGACAAAATTAAATAAGTTTTCCCCCTGCAAGGTACTTCTATTCACCACACTTTATCTCAGTACACACCGTTTGTGTTGCTCAAATATCAACTTCCAAACAAAGATGATGTCAACTTTATCCAAACAATTGATCTTTGTTCGGAAGTTGATATCCAACGGCAGAAATGGTGTGCACTAAGATGAAGTGTGGTATGGAAATAGAATCACCCTCACTTGCACGCAATAATAATATAAACGTGACACTTACATCCTAGCATGTCCAAGTTAGATTATAGCTATAGATCACAATTTTCTATGATGTTCATGAGCTGTGCTCAAGCCTTCTACTTGGCCCAAACTGGCTCATGAACATGATAAACCAGGAGCTAAAATAAACTTGATTACACCACAGCTAATAGTGCCTAAACAAATTTCATAGGCTTCAAGAGCCCAAACCAAAATGTGCAGACCCCATGACAACTGCAAAAGCTTTTCGGTCCAATGGGAAGCACCCAACATATTGAGTTAAGTCCTAATTTATATTGATTCGAATTTACTATACTGCAAGTCATATTTATTTGTTTTATTAGGGTTTGGGGGTCAAGAATATTTCAGTAATTTGGATGGTGTAGGAGCCTCAATTGAAAAATATTTGATCTATGAACCTGGTGGGTTGCATTTATAAGTTGTTACCAAAAGTCTTGGCTCTGCGTTTGAGGAGGATTGTTGGAGGCTCCTTCGACAGAAAAGACAAATTTTGGATGCAATCCTCATTTCTGTTGAATAAAAGTTTTTCTCCTCCCACTGTAGCACAGCAAAGGAAGAAGCAGCGGCTTGAAAGAGTGAAGTAGGAGCAATAGAAAAGAAAACGAAACCCGAAGAAGATGAAGCGACAATGAAAATACTAAAACTTGAGGAAGAGTAAAAGAACACAACATAGGAATGAAAAAGAAAAGGAAACTCACAGAAAAAAAAAAAATGAAATGATAATGGAAGAAACTAAAACTTGAATAGAAGTAATAGAAGAACAGCAATGGAAGATGAAATAAGATTAGCAAAACAAAAGCAGATAAAAGAAAAAATCAGCAGAGAAGAAGAGGCAAAGAGAAGGAAATCAGCAAAGAATATACAAACAAGACATCAAGCTCTCAAGTACTAACAGTAACATTTTTTTATGGGATTCAAACACTGACTTCCGCTCCACAATAGTTCCCATATTGCCACTGGACCCAATACACCAGTTCCAAATAATAGGAACTTAATAGCTAGTAAACTTAATTCCAATAAACAACCAAGTCATTGACTCATGATGAATTGACATCATGAATGACATCGTAAATTTCTTACTAGATCGCATACAATAAATGTACCAGAACTAAGTCAAATAACAAAATAGAAGCAATAGCATTGAAAAAACATATTATCAATGAAAACATAGCCCCCTAATGGCCAATGAATGTAATATTAATCAAAGAAAATTAAATAATATGTAAACCACGTCTCCAAATGATATAAGCACCATTGTGAGGGCATAGAGACCACTTACATATATTTTAGAAGAACACTCTGTTGAAGTATCTGGATATTTGTTTTGGGTTTTCTCAATGCATAAAGCTTCTGAACAATGAACTCAAACACCTAAAGACCAGGAAAAGGGACATAAAGGGGAGGAAATTATTTCATATTACAGTAAAAGCAATTAGTATATATTAATGGACAACAAATGTTTAGCACCCTATGCAAGACTAACATGAAAATCATCATCAGATAAAGATATCTGAATTTTAAAATTGCCAGCAAGAAAATTATGGCTCTGCTGCTCTCAGTGAATAGAACTATAGAAGTAACTCCTAGAACAATATTAATGGTCTGGTCCAATTTGTCAAATCATGAGACAAACTTTTTTGATGCTGATAAAAAATAAATAAAAGGGAATTACTTACTTGGCGAGATTACTCCAACATCAAGTAATACAAGGTTAAATAAACCAAAATTACCAAAATAATCCAGAAACAAAAAACATATAAAAATAATATTCTAACCTAAATCTTAAAAAAGTACTTTAAGATTCCAAAATAACATAAATCATCTAGCCCCATAGTACCTCCACGTCAATAATTAACTGATTTCTCCATAATTTCAGTTTCCTTGTACATCTCATGATCCACATCAAGAAGTGGAGAAGGGACTGGTTTAGAAAGTTTCCACATCAATTTTCATGACAACTTGCAGTACTGAAAACCATTCATAGAATAAGCAAATTTCCTTTAGTAAAATGTGATAGATAAATCAAGATCGAATTTGAAGATGAAAAGAACCTTTGGATTTTGATAGTCACTTCTCATTTTAAGGAGAACTTTGAAAAAGACAAGTTTTCGTTTTCTTTTTATTCCCATCATCCTAAAATTCTAAATCACAAGCTTCTTTTGATTGAGTGTTACTTTGATTTTTGTAGCAATTGGTGTAGGGATTGATGACCTTGCGGGGGATTTGGTGATGGGGCCAAATCAAGAAAGAGATTTCATTAGAGAGAGAAAGTCCCAAATTGGGATACAACAGCTCTCAAGCTCCAAAATATTCAATATAAAAAAATATCATAATCTGAATACTAGAAGGGCCTAACCACATATTTATAGAATAAAAGACACAAGTAATTCTTATGATACTAAAACATAACCACCATACTAATTCTAACTACATCATTCGGATTGCATCCGCAAAATATCCAGTCTGCAGACCATCCTTGATGAATTTAGTCTCATCAAAAACAGGAAATTAACTTTAGTTCATCTACCAAAAAATTGAAAAAAGAAAAAATTTATTAAAAAAGAAACATCAAGGCTGTAAGTTCAACATGATTGCACTGATCAGATCTTTCTTGATAATAAAATATAAATGAGTTTGTAAAGTAAAACAAACGTAGTTACTATTTACATGTATTATGCATATACATAAATATTTATTTGGGGTCATGTCTCTGTCTGTGTTGTTGTGACCTGATCTTTTTTTAAATTGTCATGTTGGCATGTCCGTTTTGTGTCATATTTGTATCCAGTGTTCGTATCTGTGTTACTTAGGGAGAGGTATTAAAAGCACATCATCTAAAAAGAAATATGAGATTCATGATAATATGGAGGTCAAACATAAAGTTGCACACATATCTAAATAATTATAGTAATCAAGCACATGTTTACTTTACTTCATATACTCAACAACCTTTGAGACTGCTTTCTGCCGAAGTCTTTCTAGTTCAGGTTGAACATCTCTTAGAGCTTTTGAAGTTTTAACCATAAGATCCGCTTCAACAAACTTCAGCTTCTTACTCAGATTCTCAAGAGTTCTCATATATTCATCATTAACCTAAAGATGAATTCCAAAGCAGTTAGGTTAGTGGCTTTAATGAAAACATCAGAAACACAATAATTCCGCCTTTAATGGCCAAATCATCAGCAACATGTACTGTACACTTTAGGAAAACTACAAGCATATCTAACAAAGCTAAATCAAGAAACAAGTCCACATAAATGCACAAGTATGTGCCCCTCCCTTGAGTTGAGTTGATTAGCAGCATAAGGGTGCCCTTTGGTGAAGTATTAGGACTAGGAGATGTGCACTCAGGGTGGTGAGGTTCACAGCTGAGCTGAGAGAGTGTTCTGAGTGCACCGAGTGAGAGACCTAAGAGCTGCCTCATGAAGAATGAATTGCCTTATAGAGGGATGGCCGCCTCACGGAGGACGGCTTCTTCATGGAGAATGGCAGCCTCATGTGGACATACCATGGTGAGTCATGTAGGAGATCTAGATACATGTACTCAATGTAGACCAGCAGTAGGTAATGGTTTTTTATTTTCTTTTTGGGTAAATTACACTTTTCCCCCTGGATTTTTCATTTTGAATTTCACTTTACTCACTTTTAAATGAAAAATGGACTGAAGTGGAATTGAGTGAAAGTAAAAGGGTGAAAGTGTATATTTTTCATATTTTTTTCCTTTAATGCCCTTAAAGCATGCTCACACTCACATGGCCATCACATGAGCTTTCTGTCCAGTTTTTTTAACGGTGAGTGATGAGAGGACTAGAGTGAAACACGAGTTGAAGTCTGAGGATTTGATTGTTGCAATTAGACAATGAGGGACCAAAGTAAATTTTGAATGAAACTTGGAGGGTAAAAAGTGTAATTTACCCTCTTTTTTTTCTTTTTTAGATGGAGCGGACTAAGAAAATGTGTGTTGCTGTATCTTACATATTGTGTAATCCTTTTATTTATGATTAAAGCTTCAATAATCTACCAACGAGAGGAATAGTATGAGAAAGTTATTTGCTATATTGAATTATTTTCCATGTATATACACTTGATTTCAAAGATCTCCAATGGCATACTTGTGAAAGAGGCCGCATGATGATAGGCATCACAAAGGCATGGGATGACAATTATTTGAAGAATTGTTAAATTTTAGTATTATTAGGAATTTTGATTGAATAAGATTTTATTTCTTTAAGATTTTTTTATCTTTACTGGTAGTTTCTAATTCTACAGTTTCCTATTTATGAGTTACCTAATTAGATGGTGCTTATGCCTCTGAATATATGGCATCTTATGTAATTGTCTGTATACCTAGACTTTGATGATTAATTGTTGAATATCGAGAGTGATTTTGGAAGTGTAATTTCCATTTATTCTTCTTCTTCTTCATTATTCTTTCTTTTATTCTTCTTGTCTGAAAGCCCTAGTTGTGTTCTTGTGCCGTTTCCGTCTTTCTGGCCCTACACCACCCCAACATTAACAATATAAATTCTTTTTCCGAAAGAAAGTGCATATGAATCAGTAAAAATCATAAGTACCTCTCCATCTACAATTATGTCGATCATCCTTGGTGGGACAATAATATCTTCAACAAATTTTGCTAGTTTTGATTCCGCCACCTATTAGACAACATAAACCAACTTCTAGAAATTATCATTCAAACAAAAAGTAAAGAATCGAGAGGAAAAATTAGAAAATCAATATTTAAAAAATAGTAATAAAAGAAAAAGACAATAATAGAATAGCTATGAAGCACGGAAACCTATTAATCGACACCCGACACCGACACGGGATATGGCAATTTTAAGAAATGGGGACATGGACATGACAGAGACATGGCTAAATTTTTATTTTATTTTTATGTGTTTTGTAGATTCATAATACATTCATCCTAAATCAAAATTAACAAACACTAACATAGTAATATTAATTCAATAAATATTAACCATTACATTTAAACAAATTAATAGATCATCCATTCACAAAAAAGTCATAATAAACGATAACAAGAACTAAGACGAGAAGGGGAAAATATTCAACAACCAACAATATTCTTCACAAAAGCACTAAATAAGAGAAGCAAAAGAAGGGGAAAAAAAAAATGAGCCTTGCCATGTCCCGATATGGACACGTGTGTCCCCGCCGTGTCCCATACAAAAAAATCATTAAATTAAAGGAACACGCCATCTGGCGTGTACCATACGTGTCCCCAGCATGTCCCCGTGTTGGATACCGCCACGGCACCAATTTTGGGGTGTCCATGCTTCATAGTAGAATAGTAAAATGAAGGTTGTTGAACTAACAAGTATGGACATACACTGCTAGATGGAGTTCAAATGGTACTTGAGAAAGCTAATGAAAAATAAGACAAGTGAATTATCAGAAGTACGAAGTGATTTTGGGCCAAACCATTATTTTACTGGACTTTTAATGACTAAAAAACATATTTGGGCTCTAAGTGGTTTCATTTCGATTTGGCACAAAATTTTGGACCAAAAACCTACAAAATCGGACCTTTTTAGTCCAAACCACCTTGAACCAAAAGAGCACAAGAGAGTATCTGATTTAAAAAGAACAAAAACATAACAAGACATATTTGGACACATGTCTAGACATGCGTTGGGCATGCCCTACAAGGTTTCTATGTCCAAGAAGTGTAACTAATAGAGCATAAGTTTCCCACTATTGCACCCTAATAACACATCAAGAACCTAAATTAGTGACATGATATCTCCAATTGCAATCCAAGAGTACTCCAGAACACACAACAAAAAACATATTACATTAAAGATAAAATAGAAAACTTTAGCATTTAACTTGAGCAAGTGAGTGTGGCCCCAGGTTGCTGAGCACAAGGCACCAACTGTATAATAACTACTCATACATATGCTGCAGAACCTGAAGCCACAAACTATTGCCACTTCTTCCATAATGACACTTACAATTTAACCATAAAAGGAATGTAAGCATAAATAGGACAAGACCCACTAACCCTACATTGCACTAGAGGGAGACTATTTCCACCTCTTTAAGATAACAATATCCTTTACAAGGCACATTGACCTTCAAGGCGCATAACAATATCCACTTCTTTAAGTGCCTTTCGATAAGAGCTGTTTCTTCATGAATTCAGCATAATGCAAATCCAACTGACTGACATCAGTTCTTTGAATGAATGCATTTCAAGATGATGAGCACATTCTATAATATATAAAAGCAAATAAATAAAGAGCCAATTAATGCGGCTTCTTAAACTATGATTTATTAATATAAACATGATTTCTGGAACAATATACAGAGCTTATAATAAGATTGTACCTTGCGATTTTTCAACTTCAGTCCCATATCCATCGACTTCTCCTGAAGAACTTTTATGTCTGAACTTATAGAGCCAATCTCAGCCTAGCACATATTCTCTGGAATATTAGTAATTTTGATGACACAAGATTTAAGGTAACAAAGAGTAAGCAACAGAGAGAGAGAGTAAAAAGGGAAACATTCTCATTCCCTATGAATGAACCAAAAATAAAATAAAATGAATAATAAAAGCCAGTAGATTACCAAAAAAGAAAGGGGGAAACAAAGGTGTTCCAAATTTTCTGTCCAGTCATTGGTCATTTTTTCCTTAGAATAATTTAGATCCATAGAACCATTTAGTCCACATACTCTGTGGGCATGATATGCTTAAATAAGCAAGGCTATCATGGGCCACATGTTAGAAATTAAAGATTTGCTAGGGGCAGTTCATCTGGTGAACCCCTGGAGCAAAGAAATTTAGTGTGGTTGAAATTTTTTTTTCCCCTGGCTTCTTATGGTTAGTAAGGTATCAGCCATCAATAACGCTGTTTTGAAATAAATGTATTGCCTTCTGTGTCTTTGAGCTGCCCTTCGACAATTGCAAATTATTAATACCTCAATAAATCATCTACTTAAGTAGACAAGGATGCTGACTTGCCCTTCCCAGCATGCATAAACAAGTACCACAGAATTGACAACTTGGAACAAAACAAAAAAAAAAGAGCTTAATGTTGATATATAACAATGAGAGAAAGCAACAAATCTTAAGCAATAAAAGCAGGACAAGAATGTTCCCCATCCATCAAGTAAACTGGAAATGGAACTAGCAGTCTAGGATATAATGCATAAAGGTTTAAATGCAGCAATATCACAAATAATTTGTACCTTTGAAAGGAGATAAGCTGTTTGTACATGAGAAGCACTATATATAATATAAAGGGGATTTATTATGAAATCCTTTTTCAAGTACTTGTATTTCAATTAGTCCATAAAATATTCTTGTATTCAAATAAGTCCTATTATTTTGGACATTTAATCCACCAAATCTTAATTCTGATATTTAAGGTATTTTATGAACAATTTTACCCTTACAAATATTTTTTAAACGCTTAGCAATTTGTTGATCTTAACATTCATATTTTACAGTGTGAATGTTCAAATTGACGTGTGAATGTTCACATTGACAGTGTAAACGTTCACATCAAGGAACATTCACACTGTTAATGTAAATATTATTATTAGAAGTATTTTAGTAATTATGTCATACATAAGACTTATTAGAACATAAGAAAATAATTTTGACTAAGTGGAACATAAATAGGTGAAGAGGGATTTATGAATAAATGCCCCATAATATAAATATAACTAATTATTCATTAAAAAAAAAATAACTTACTTTCCATCTTTAAAAGTACTAAGAAGGAAAAAATAAATCGGGCAGTGTACCTACTATCTGTGGGTATATGTATGCACCACATTGTTATCTGTCTTTTTTTGTAATAATCATAATAATAATAATAATAATAATAACTGACGAGTTTTCTTTTCAATCTTAATTGAATTTTTATTCATCAGTTGTTATCATAGACTGAAACTTCAGAAATATCACAGCTTATGATTGTTGGATGGTATCCTAAAGACATAATAATCAAGTATAGGTCTCAAAAGAGGGACCCCCAGCAGTTTACACTGTTTTTCTGAAAATTGTGTTTTTTGTTTTCTATGTTTTTTTTTTATTTTTAGTAAATTTTTTTAATATTTTAAGAAATTTTTTTTACTTTTTAGAAATGCACTTAAAAAGTACAATATTTGTGAAAAAAATCTTTAAAAATTGACTAAATACCAAAAAAAAAAAAAATACAAAAATTCAACACAATTTCGTATTCTCGTTATTTATTAATTTTTTAAAATATATTTCACAAATATTTTACTTTTTAGGTGCATCTAAGTTATGCGCATCTAAAAAGTAAAAAACAATTGCTTAAAATATCTAAAAAATTCACTAAAAAAACACGAAAAACAAAAAAAAAACTCAATTTTCAGAAAATCAATCATAAACCAAACAAGGTGATTGTTTCTTTTTCCAGCAAGTACATTGAGAAATTCCTATTCAAATATATGAAGTCCAACAATTCAAATTGCATGTTTATTATTGTTAGGAATAGTAAAGAACCAGTCACTATGTAAAAGACTATAAGATGAGTTAAGGTACCTGAAATCCACTTAGTAGAGTTTCCATTTGTGACAAGATGCTGTCACAATCATGAATCTGATCATGAAGTGAGAGCAGATTATCACTTTCTTTTATATAATCCTGATATGGAAACGGAAAGCACTAAGTATAAAGATGCACTAAGTACAAAGATATTCTACAGTAATGGGAAGAAGAAAGAGATACCAAGATACAATTAAAGAGCTTGCCCATTCATATTTACTAAATAACTGTCTCAAATGAAATTCAAATGAAATTGCATTTCATTTTTAGACTATGATACCGATGTAACAAATAGCAAAAAAATAACAATTTTTTTTCTGCAAAACTGAAGCAATATTTCTCAAACAGGAAAAAAAAATGGGAGTCCATGCGGTGTGACAAGAAGAGTTTGTTGAGGTTATAACATTGGCATGTTACATTAAAAATTTGCAAAGTATCTGCCAAGTGGAAGGTGGTCATAGAGTAACAGAAAAATTTGAAACAGATACCCACTTGGCATCAGGATTGAAGAATTTGTTGTTAACAAAGCAACAAGAATTAATTTACAACAAGCACCATGGTAGTGTGATTGAGAAAGAAAAGATTTAATTTACAGTTTTCCCATAGATGAAAGCTCAAGTTTACAAGAAAAAACAGCTAAGTTTTTATACCAAAACCGTTGGTTCCCAAGATGAAATCTGTAATCTTAGCACCAACCTGAATCGACTCCAATTCAACTTGCCATAGATTGTTTTCAACACCCTTCGTATATTCCCGCAATTTCGCACCTTTAGACAGGATGTTTGCAACAACCTGTAAGACAAATAATTGAAATAGAAATAAATTACTTGCTTTAATTACTAAGTAACCAACTTTTCCAAAAGCTTAAGTTGTTAGGAAATGGTCCCAACAATGTATATCAAGCTATATAACACCCTCCCTCATGTGCAACCCCGTCTCACACATGGAGAGACAAACAAAAGGAGAAGCAAACTGAGAAGAAGAAACCAAATGAGGAAAGAATACGAAATGCCAACAAAGAGACTTGAACTCAAGGCCTCTCTAAACCTGAGCTCTAATACCGTGTTTTTTTTTTCAGAAGGTTCTCTAATACCATGTTAGGTCACTAATTTTTCCAAAGGCCTAAGCTGTTAGAAAATGGGCCCAACAATGTATATCAAACTATCTAACATATATAAGGTCATGACCAGCAGAAGTTTATAGAAGCAAAGAAGCCATCCAGCAATCCTAATAATAAAGATCATATCAACTTTAGTAAAAATTGTGACTATATATAAGAAGGAAATTCAAAAAATGCCAAAACTGCCTACAAAACCTATTGAAGAATGTGAACGCTACATCTAATCAACTCAACAAAACATTATCCCAACTATTCAGGAATCAGGGCAGCTACATCAATCCTATTTTGTTATTTGGCACTGTCAACGGCATTAATTTCAGTTAAATGCAGGCTACCACCTCCAAAACCAAAACAGGAGAGCAAACAACACTAGCATTCCGTTTTACTTTTAGTGACCACTTCCACCACCAGCAAAGGCTCCAGGCACTGGAAATGTCAACTTTCACAAAACATAGTTATTTTTGTTCCATCCATCCTCTTCTTTCTTTCTTTCTTTCTTCTCTTCCTCCCACTTATTACATTGAGGTATCATATTTTCCACCCATACAGATGTCATGAAGGGCTGAAATAGGCACCTCGGGGTAAGGGAAAAAGTCCAGGTAAGATAGCTTCTCACCAATAGTAACATGACCTAGATATAAGACTAGACTCTATTGTTTCTTTCTTTTAGCTGAATATGCAATCTTAAGTTTAGACCCAAAAACAACCTTTGTACTTTTTTTTAAGAGGAACAAAAATCAGGAGTACGAATGGCAAACTACAAAAGGCATGGGAATAGAGTTAAAAATAAGAACAAACTGAAAAAGCATCAACAAGATAAGCGTGCAACAGTGACTGAAAAAGAAAATAATACTTCACTTACATCATCATTTTTACATTCTTCTAGCTCTTGCCCTAGTCCTTCAAGTGATATATCATCACTGTAACAACACAATCAAATATCAATTTAGGATGCCACTGTGAAAATTAACATTAATAAAATTGGCCCACAAATGTTGGATTAAGTAGTAATTAAAAATGGAAGGGCGATTATGTCAGGTTAAGAACACGAAGATGGATGCGGCATGACACAAGCAGCAATTATTTCTTTTTTCTTTTTTTTGATTGTCAAGAAATAAAATTGTATCAGATAATGTGCCAAGGGGGCACAACACTCATACAATCAAAGGAAAAGAGAAAAAGAAGAAAAAATACAAAAGAAAAACCCAACATTCCTACTACAAGCCACAAAAACCATCCACGCCCAATAACTGAAATTCTTCAATATCTTTCCAACATCACATAAGGTGCTTTGTCAACTACTGACAGCAATTTCCATTTTTCTCCACTGCTTTACCGATAGCAAAAATAGATGTGATTTCCAAATGCTTCTCCTTGAATTGCCTCCTGAATTCTTCCATGAATATGACAAAGCACTAATAGTTTTATTAGATAAAATCACTCCCCAAGATGGGAGTGCTCCATCTGACAACTGACCTTGTTCTTGTCCTCACATTGTCCACTAAAGGCCCACTCTCCTTTTGTACATCATAAATAACTGAACATTGAAGCATTTTCAATTCCCTTTCCACCTAGATGATAATTTCCCCCTACCCTTATTATTCTTATCCTTGCATTCCTCATGAAACCCTGTGAATTCATTTCTCTTCTCTCACACCTTTACACCTACACCAGCCAATTCTCTTACCTTCAAAACCAATCATACAAACTGTACATTTACTTGCCAACCACCTTTATCATTAGTGAAAGTGAAAATTCCAACATTACCAGTACACCTAAACAACCTTCTTTAAAATTAAATGACCTCTAACATCACTATCAAATGAAATTTCAAATTGACTTGAACCCCTAGAGTCTTAAATCTTAATCCTCAACTAATACAGACCCCATTTCAGGACCATGACTCTCCCCTAGGTACCAACCTTATCAGTCTCCACCAACTCCACAGGACCATATCCTTTTCCCCCTCCACAAAATCCCCCAAACTACCATCCCACCTTCACCACTAGAACCTTGCTAAACTATCCCTAATTGAATATCAGCACCGCTCTGCTCAACATCAACAACCCCTGCCCTACTCTTTTCACAGGCAGAAACCCCCCTATAGTTCAATACAAATCCAACTAGGTTTTGTGTAATTTTTGGAGGACCATATATTCATAAAAGCCATGATTTCTAATGAGCAAGTAAAATTTATTTCGAAGAGTTCACTCCTACAAGAAGTCTTCTCTTTCAGCATGTAACTCCTCATAAGATAAGATTCTGTTCACTCATATTGCCCAGTAATAGCTATTTTATCAAAAATGTAATATTCCCATGCCAGTGTGATAAAGACTCATTCAATTGTTTCTCTCAACATGAAGGCAATATAACACTTACATTATTGAAGTTTTGCACTAACTCGAAATACTAATGCACCAGCAACACTAATCTAAGCACCAAAAATAAAATCATATAGAACTCCAAAGGGTTGGCCTAGTGGTAAGGCCTTGGGTCTTGGGGGTGTGCTCCTTCCAAGATTCAAGGATCGAAACCTCTTAAGTGCTAAAAAATCCTTGGGGCCATCAAACTAGGGTAAAACCCTTGAATTAATCATGGTGCACTTGAGAAAAACTCCTTACCGAGGGCTGCGCACCCCTGGAGATTAGTCGGGCTTTGATCTGTACACTCCAGTGCCAATCAAAAAATAAATAAAAATAAAAAATAAAATCATATAGAAAACTAAGAACTACCAATGCCACACAAGGAAAAAAGCTTCTTTTAAGAAATAAATAAATAAATAAAATAATAAAAACTTTATAGTGCTTCCTCAATTAAAATATTTGGAAAAGAAAAAAATAAACATGAAATTTCAAAAATAAACATTCTGTCACTGTTATGCATGAGAAGAGAGGGCTTCTATTGCTTTTTTTCTTCTTATTTTTATGTTTTTCAAAAACCACCATAAGGATACTGATTGATTGACTCTAACACTCTTATGTGCCAAATACAGTAAATTAGAGGCAGAAACAACAAAGAGGACACAATCCACAAAAGATGGGTCAAAAATAAACACCACATCTGCATCACCAGTAATTTATTTAGAGAAATTGGTATATTGTCTACATTAGCTCCAAAATATGTGGCACATTATAGAGGATCCCCTTATAACTTTTGCCTTTCCTGAAAACATATACCTCTGGTAATCCATAATAAAAAGGGAAAAGGGCAGATCACTTCATATAAAACCTATAACTCATTTGCTCAAGAAGCACAGTGCCTTGAATCAGAAAATACTATCAAGCTAATTTGGCGTGATCAGAAAACGCTTTCAGAATCTGATTAGAATAAAAACTACTAGTAAAGTTATACAAGAATCTTCAAAACGATTGAATGAAGCTTCCCAATCCATTCTTGTCACAAGCCCCAATAGAAAGCAAAAGGCAACAATTCTTATAACTCAACTCTCTTAAACTGACAAAACTACTTGTTTGTTTGACCAAAAACTGGTAGGGCAGGGAATTGGTTGTTCTCCAGCAAATAAGCAATGGTTGAAGACCTGTGGTTAAGCTCCAATATCCAAAAGCATATGTCTGCAAATGAGGATCCCAAGAGAAGCATATTTCCTGATAGCTAGTTTTATTTCCTAATAACTCTATTGAAAGATCATCTAAGAATTTCATGAAAAGCGTGCTCTGGACGCACCCAAACTTACTGAACATTGAAAGTCAAATTCCCATTTCCAGCCATTTAAAATGTTGACTTTCGGATCAATTAAGCACAGAGATCATATAGCAATATCTACGATAATATATTTCCATAAATCCTACCTTATAAAATCAATCACAATATAGTATAATTTATCTAGTGTAATTGGTAATTTCAGCCCAAAGAAAGAAAAACCAAAGGAAAAAAAGGTGAAAACCTTGTCATATTACGTAAGATGACATTAGATAGGGCAAAGCTAATCAGTCTTCAAGTAGTAGTTTACTATTTCTGATTCCAGACAATGGAATCAACATACATGATACATGATACTCTTTCCAAACTCAAGACAATGTAATCAACATACATAATACTCTATCAGATTCCAGACTTTTACAAACTAATAAGGTACCGAATTGGTGAAGTTGTAGATTATTCTTCATTGTATCACAGCACCACATGGTTCAACCTTCAATTAATATACACTGGTTAAAAACAAACAAACAAACAAACAAAAAATAAAATACATTACGTCCACAATCCACATAACATTTATCCTCAGGATGTGAAGAACCTGCACACTTCCTTCCTCCCCATTGCATAATTTATATATGTGTATATAAGCAAATACTCTTGGCGCCAGATGATTTATTTGTGACCGAAGGACAAAAATCCTTAATTTTGTGCTTGCATTGCAATAGGGAAGAATCATACCTGTTTGTGTCCTCCTCAACAGTTAAATCCCCTGCAATGTCTACCAAATCAAACACAGATTTCTGGGAATCATTTGTTCCACCAAATGACTGACCCTACACACATAATTAGGCATGTATGTATGTAAATAAAAAGCAAGAGAATAAAGAATGAGCATAAACAGGAGGCTGAGAAAAAAGGTGATATTTTGACATTTGTATTGTGCTACCAGTACTCATGTATGAAGTCATATGATGCAATAGAAAGGTGAAACACTTTACCAGTTTAGTTGTTGCAACCTCCACCATCTTGTTCAACAAATCCAATGTTCAATAGGTATACCTATATATAGAGAGACAGACAGAGGGACAGAGAGGAAAACATATCAGAATATGAGAGGAGTACATTGTGTGCATTCTCTGTATGCATTCAACAAACAAGAAGCAATAATCATAAATCAAAGTGCACAAGAAATTTCATATTCCAATTACACTAAGCATTTGGTTGCGTAGAATTGGAATTGATTGGAAATCAGTTCTATATCAGAATATGAGATATACAAAGAGGGGTGAGAATGAGATCACGGAGAGAGTACCGTGAGATCAGAGAAATCAGATTATGAATGAGATTTTAACGTCCAGGAGATCACTAGTCCCCGTGCTCACTACTCGCAGGCTCGCCGCTCGAGGAGATGCTCTTTGCTGCCGGTGCCCGCTGACCGCTGACGGCAGAGCGTTGTAGAGAAAGGAAGACAAATTTAAATTACTAGTAAAATGCCATTTTTTCATAAATCCAACTACCATATCAAAAATAATTTTAAAATTAAATAATAATATAAATTTTATTTTAAAAGTTAACAATTGTTCGATCCGGAAGTTTATTTCTAATTAAGTCATTTTAGTGATTTAATATTTAATTACATGAATTTTTAATTTATTTCAAAATAAATAAATTTAACTAATATATTTGACAAAATTACGATTAAATCAACAAATCAGTCAAATCAAAAATGATTTAGCCTAATGGCTATGTCAAAAGTTCAACCAATTTACATAAAAATTAATTAATTAAAATTTTAAAATTTAAACCACTATTAAATTGAAATATACATAACACTATTGTGTGTGTCAATTTCCGACCACACTACCAATCAAACACTCAGTTGGAGAACACTGGCAGAATAGATTAAACCCAAACGGCCTGCAACAGAAAAATAAGAATCCCACGGCGGTTCGTCCACCCGGGGGCACTTCGACGATCAAGTCAGTAAAATATCTCTCAAAGATAATCAATAGTGCTTAACTCACTAGACAAAGCATAAAAGACATACCTTAGACCTATGGCCTAGTCCCAATAGAAGCCTAGCTTCAATGGACTTAGGATTACTGCTAATCTTGGACTCCCAGTAGAATTGAGATAAACTCTCTAAGAGTCTTATCTTTACCGAAACTGAAATCCTCTCTCATTTTAAGACTCTTGTCCCTTATCCGCTTATTCCGGATTCCGGTAACTTCGCAGATAACCTCGGCCTAGCCGAGATGATCTCGGCGTCATAACTAGGATACGTGGCACCTCGGCTAACACTTCGGTAACACATCGGCCACGTGTTGTCATTCAAAAACTATACCCCCCACAACTATAATATTAAATATGAGTATAAGATTCACTTTATATAAGTGAAAAATTTTATTTTTCTTCTTTCCTCGATGTGGGATTATCAAATACATCATAAACTAATTAGAGTTTTAATTTTATATAGTTAAATAGAAACTAATCAATAAAACAAAATTAATTGTTTAAAATTAATAAAATTAGTATCACATATTGAAACTCTCATAAGACTCCTCATTTAAAATCTCTTTTTACTTATATAATCTATAATGTATGGATTCGTGGCAGTTTTGTTTCAATTAATGTTAACTATTTTCTTATAAGCCAAGTAGTTTACAAACAAAAATACTTCTATACTACTATGAACAGTTTCTATTTAAAATTTTGAAACCTACAAAATAATTAAATATAGGAAAATTTGATTAAAAGACCCATTCTAGCAATTGTCTAAGGTATTAAGTCCATTGTTTTTTGGGTTTTGAGTCCACCATTTCTAAAATAGTTTGGTGAGAAGTCTTTGAGGATATTTTATTTCTAATTTTACCCCTTAATTTATCTGTTATCTTTGTTTTATTTGTTGACTTTCTGATGACTATTCGTTCAAATTTATATTTATCTGTTCAAATTTTTTCTATCTGTTCAAATTTTTTCTATCTATTCAAACTTATATTTATCTGTTCAATTTTTTTTTCTATCTATTTAACTTTGCATCTATCTGTTCAAAAAAAAATCTCCCATCTGTTTAAATTTTTTCCTCTTATCTGTTTAAAATTTTGCTATCTATTGAAATTTACCACTTAATCTCCTGAATTTTTACCTATTTGTTCAATTTTTTTCCATCAATTCAAATTTTTCCTATCCAAATGTTATCTGTACAAAAAAATTTATTTGTTAAATTTTTTATTAGATGTAATAATAGCAATTTTTATATGTTAAAATAGCATTTTTATATGTTGCAATAGATCTGATCTAGTGAAATATATTTAATCTGTCTTACTCTCTCTAGAAGAAGAATAAAGTATAAATAAATTAAATCAAATCAAATCATATCTTATTCTTTTTTTATCTGATCTTTCTCACTCTAATCATAAGAAAAAGAAGAAGATAGAAGGAAATTAGAAAAGTAAAAAAAAAAAAAACTAATTTATTGCAAAGTTTCATCATAGGAAATCAAAAAAATAAAAAATAAAATAAAATAAAAAACCACTCTATTTCAAAGTTTCATCATCATCATCATCATCATCATTATCATCAATATCAACAACAACTATTACAAAACTAAGATTTAGAGAGAGAGAGAGACGTGAAACAAACATGTATATCTATATCTATATCTATATCTGTACTATTATATTAAGTGAGGCCTAAATTTGATCTCTTGAAACTTCTGCCACACGTAAATTAAATAATAATAAAAAAATTCACCGACACTTACAAACGTTCTTTACGACAGTTTAACTACCATAGCAATTTCAAATTTTGAAATTCAAATTTGCAAGTTTACTTTCAAATTTGAATAATAATATGTTACACACACAGTGTGTGTGCACCCTTCTAGTATATATATATATCAACAATGATGAGGAAGATTCACTAGTGGCAGAGGCAAAGATCCATGAGCTAGACCTATATGTGATCTAAACTTGAGAATACCTCTAAATATAATGAAAGTTGTCATGGCAAGCATATGTAGATGATCACTTGACGTGCGAAATTGAATGCAATTATCTCTTCGTCGCTGCCATCATCGACCATGACGGCAGCGTTTAGGAACCTTTGGTTCTCAATACCGCGGCAACGGCACTCGTGGTCATATCGAAGGAGGCGACATGGCAATCATAGTGGCATCAGAGAAGGCGAGCATGATAGGCAATGGCATAGGAGACGACAGAGGAGGAGGCAAAGAGAGAGAGTAGAGAGAGAGAAAGTAGAGGAATGGTTTTGATTTTTTGGCAGTGTATATCATTAGAGAAAGGGTATTTTGGTCATTTAACCTAGACTTGTCTTTATGGACAAGTGGACCTCTCGCCAAACAAAATTCCAAGTTAGATTTTTTTGTCTGAGCGCCAAAATTTAATATATTTATAAATATAAATATTATTAAATAATAAATATGAATGTATATATCAAATAGTTAATTAATAGAAGTATAGAAGTACTTTCAAATTTTTTTGTTTTAAAAGAAAAAAGTGTATGCCAAAAAAGAAAAATTTGTTAACACCTTTTTCTATTATCTCAAATAAAAATTATAAAATAAATCATAGTGATTTTAAAATGGATTTTATAAATTAAATTCATTTTAATATAAATATATTAAAAACTTAAGCATTGTATTTTTTAAATTAAGAAGTTTTTAAATGTCATAAAAAAAGTTTAAGGATGATGTAAACATTATAAGATGAGAATATTTGTTAGGAAATGTTTTTAATATTTGTTAGAATATTTGTTTGGTCGAAGGTGCAAGCGGTAAACATTGGGAGCTTCTATATACACACACCCTTTCCTCTCTATACAAATCCTTCTCAATACACACACTAAAAAAATAAATCCTAATATATTTGACTCACTACACACACCTATCATTCCACATATACCCCTAAATGTAAATCATACACACGCACACCTCCTCTCACACACACACCCGTCTGTCACCCCTCTCACACACACACCCATCTGAGAACCCCTTTCACACACACACCCATCTCTCACACTCTCCACCGTTCCTCCCCAAAAGCTTCATCCATCCATCTGTGTCATTGAAGTATTGGCATTGAAGGGCATTGAAGAGCATTGAAATCTTCACATTTTAGGTTAGTTTACACAGATTAGAATCTTCTCATTCCTATTTTATTTGTAATGTAGGGTTAATTTTTACCATTTTCGAAATTTTCCGTCCACCATTGTAAGTGATTGCTGTGTTTCCTCATTTGGAACTGGTTATTCGAATTTTTTGTTTTTGTTTTTGTTCGGCAATCTAGTTTCGAAAAGAAAAATAATATTAAGACATTAGAGTTCAATTTTCGCTTCTATTCGCACTATAGTTGAAAATATTTACTTGGTTCGCTTTCAACTTCCTAAAATAATGTTTTTTAGGTTTTCAACTTCCTAATAGTAGCTTTAATTTGGACGACAACTTCAAATGTAATAGGTATTTTCGTTCAACTTTCGAAACGCTTTTTTTTTTTTTCCTTATTAATTAAAACACTTAATTATAACACTTAATTATAACACTCATTATAATTTAAAACACTTATTATTTACACACGCACTCTCATTAATTTTACACACACTCTCTCATTATAATTTAAAACACTTATTATTTACACACACACTCATTACACACACTCTCATTAATTTTACACACACTCATTACACGCACACTTATAATTTAAAACACTCTCATTAATTTTACACACACTCTTTATTTACACACACTCTGTTTATTTACACACACACTTAGTATTTTTTGCAGATAATATGGATTTTGAATATCAACAACGTGTCTCACCTACTGCTTCAAATAGATGACGTCGTCAATTAGATGTAGACCATGAACGGGGACGAGGGCGTGGGCGAGGACGAGGTCAAGGTCGTGGTCGAGGTCATGATCCAGTTGAGGTAGAATATGATATTCCAAGTGCCAGTCAAAGTAGGAGCCGAAGCCAAAGACAAGTTGAAGGTTATGATATGCCTGACATTGCTATGGAGGATGCCTCTTTACCTGATTCTCCTCATGTCCAGGAAGAGTACCTTACTCATGCTTTTCCAGGTGGACCGACTGATCCGTCAATACTGCGGAGTTTCAATAGTCATGTGGTTACAGCTATTTGGCACGGGAAGGTAAACATTCCTCAGTAAAACTGAAATTCATTTGTATATGAGTTTTTTTTTTTTTTTTTTTTCTTTTTTGTGTTGTATGGTAGTTTGTAATGAGATATCATTTGTGTTATAGGAACGAGGGCCCCTAAAGTGTAATAATCACTCTTCCAAGACCCTTGCATGGCCATGGTGGTTAGTAGAGAACAACACCAGATTCAAAGCCATTATTGAGCAGTCTGGACTGTCACAGTTAGCTCGTTGCACTTATCAGTTCGTCAACAAGCTTCTAATCTCCAGTTTTGTTGAGAGATGGCAACCTGAGACGAACACATTTCACATGACAGTTGGTGAGATGACCTTGACCCTGGATGATGTTGGCACTATTCTTGGCCTTCCCATTGTAGGCAAATCAGTCAGCATACCAAATGTGACAGATCATCATGGAGTTACATTACTCGTTTATGGCTTGGGGATTAGTGAACGTGCAGCACATGAAGAGGTTTCTTCTGCTGGTGGCAATTTAGTCAGGCTTGAATGGTTCGAAGTCGGTTCTTTGGTGTCATGATTCGCACCGAGAAGGTTATCTGAAGGCGCTACAAGAGCTTATTTGTTGTTCCTGTTGGGATGTACACTCTTCAGTGACAAGAGTGGCGGCAGGGTTCCCGTTGTTTACCTCGACTTGTTGATGGATTTGGGATCCATACATACTTATGCCTGGGGTGCTGCTGCATTAGCATTTTTATATCGACAGTTGGGGTTTGCTAGCCGGTCTGGGGTTAAGCAGATGGGTGGTTATATGACTTTTTTGGAAGCGTGGGTTTATGAGCACTTCCGAGCATTCCGACCTCATCAGAACATGGGCTACAATGAAGACATGCCACACATGTACCATTGGGCATCTAGGAGAGAGGCGGGTTCCTCCATTGACCATTTGAAATCTTTTCGAGCCGACCTTGACAGTTTAGTAGCTACTGATGTAAGTTTACTCATCCTGCGATAATTTTAACACTTCCATTTATCTTACCCTTTATGTACTTTAATGCAAAAACACTTTACGTTTACAGGTTATTTGGGATCTATACCACAACTGCAGAGATCGGTATCCATGTAACCCGATTACGTTCTACCATGGATGCTTAAAGTGCTTAGACGTTGTCGAACCCTATCATCCAAATAGAGTTTTGAAGCAGTTTGGCAGGGTTCAAACCATCCCAGATGCACCGCTAGCTCCCAGTCGTGGTGCGCGAGGCAACATATCTGCACAATATATAGTCATGTACAGATACTTGGATAGGATTTGGGAGGCTTGGGATAACCACGTGTTATCTGAGCAACGGAGGAGCACACCAGTTCGTCAGCCTTGGCAATGTGTACCGGGTTACATGGATTGGTATAAGAATATCATGCACCTATATGTCGAGCACACTGATGAACCGCGTGTCCATGACCATCAAGATTTCAGCGAACATGCGGATGTAATCTATTATCCTCTCTTATGCATATGTAACTTACTTTTTTTTTTTTTTTCCTGATATGTTCCTTAAAATGTGATATTCTTTTCAAATGCAGCATATTGCACATGCACTGCAGATTTCACATCCTATTATTGACGCTGGTTATCAGGAGGAGATTCGCCATCCTTATCGACTTTACCAAGCTATCGAGAGTATGATACATGTTCTTGAAGGTCAGCACATTGACGAAGCTGGACCTAGTTCTGCTGGAGGTCGCTTTCCATCTTCGACATTGACATACAGTTGTAGGCCTAGGCGTAGGCATACAGTTGATTCGTGACATGTTATCTTGTTACATGTTATTTTGTTAGTTGATGAATATTTTTTGGTGTTTTTTGTAAGATGGCATTGTTGTAATGGCAGTGTTTTTTGGTGTTTTTTGTAAGATGACATTATTTTTTGGTGTTTTTCTTATTAGAATGGAATGGCAACAATGGTATTGTAATGACATTGTAATGACATTTTATTATTAGAATGGAATGGTAACAATGGTCGTTGATTTTCTAAATGATATTTTCTTATTACAATGGAATGGTAACAATGGTCGATAACATTCAATCCACATTGCAAAACATAACACATCAACATCAAAAACACATCCATTAATTTCTTCCATAATTCTAACATTGTCAAATGCATACATGTGTCATGCGACATCAACAACATCAAAAGTCTTTCGAGTAGCTACATTAGCATGAATAATGTCCTTGAAATGTTGAATGCAACGCACATATGCATCATCGGTCCCATGACAATAAGGGTGACAGTATTTTCTCCAATTAGTGGCAATAGGAGGAACTGGATGGCCTGGCTGCAACTAAACCTGTACCAAATATCAATTGACTTAGTGGTCATACCTCATAACTTGTTGTACATGCACAAACCCAATAGATAAGTTTCTGTTATACCTGGACGAAATGATTTCCGTTGACAAACCCAATGGCAATCTCACGTCTATCAAGTTGAGGTACTGGC
This sequence comes from Camellia lanceoleosa, assembly GCA_025200525.1. Lineage (NCBI taxonomy): Eukaryota > Viridiplantae > Streptophyta > Magnoliopsida > Ericales > Theaceae > Camellia > Camellia lanceoleosa. Next base: position 108,638,646 of record CM045768.1, on the reverse strand, counting down.
ACTGTCCTAAGAGGTAAAAAGGTGAGACATTCCGAAAGACAAGTGGTATAGCATAAGATTGTAGCACGATGCAACAAGATGCCCCATGTCCGCATAGTCATCCAATGTGAGTATCCAGATCGTCTTCAAAGTATGACAATATGCTTGTCAATTCTTCAATCCTTTCATAGGACCCATAAAGTGTAATGTATTCCTTTTTGTGTGTATGGCTCACCCAATAGGTCACGCCTAACTTCAAATTTCAATCATCTTCTCAGATGACCAATTGAAGCGTTTATAGCCCCGAAACCACAATTCCCATCTGCAGCTACATCCTTGACAAACTTAATGTATGGTTTCAACCCAGCAGGGAAAGCATCAACATATGCACCAGGTTTCACTGTTCTAGTAATGTATGCCTTCCCTTTCGGATTCACCTTCTCCTTTCCCTTAACAGGTCGCTTCTTCTTGGTTTGCAGAGCAGAAGCTAATGTAGTGATTTGAGTGTCCCTAGGTGAGAAGGAATCATGTCCAGATTGCACTAACTCAAATGCACACGGGTCACAACGGTTAGAAACATTGATCTTCTTATGATCTCGAGGACGTGGTTTGGGCTTCACCTTCCGACTCAACAAGAAAAGTGCTTCCGGGATATACAATCTCTTTCAACTTCTTCAAAAGCTCCAACCGCATGGTTCTATCACTTTCATTAAACTTGTTCACAAACAACTCTACTTCTGCATGACAAGTCACCTCCGTTTCCTCTTCTTTCTTGCATATGGAGATATGAAGTTGCCTCCACTGTGAGTGTATGGTAGCAAATGGTATAGAACGATCTTCTCTGATGTAGTCAGCAATCTCATGGGCACAAGGTAAACCATGAGTGTGGCGAAGGACGCATCCATAAGCTTCAACATCAATACCAATGGAATTGGCTCTCTTACTCTCGACAAGCAAATACTCCAATGCAGAGATTGACACATTACCCCGTAGCTTCCTGAATTGAGAAAGTTTAAATTGATGTTGCACAACAGTTAGACTTTTCTCAAATGAAGCCTTGATATCAGTGTGTTGCAACTCAAGCAGACTGTGTATTTTCTCAAATGATGCCTGAAATGAGACTTGACATGAACCCAATTGTCTTTTAAGTTTTGCATGTGCACTCTCAGCCTTGTTCAATTCAATGTAAGTCAAGTTAAAATCAAGTACATGGCACTTATTAATAACATATTGAAGAAAAGTAATCTTACCGGTTCGTTGTAACATTGCCACAATGCATACACGTGTCTGTCCATGCCGCCACAAATTTGTCCTTGTAAGGAACCAACCAAGTATCCATGGCGTATTTGACTGCATCAGGATAACTACTGAATTCCTTAAGTAATGATTTAAGACGCTCCTCGTATTGAATTTCAAAAGATGAATACACTACAGAGTTCCACTCATGGTTAAACTTCTCCCATTTTTGCTGTGTCTCAAACATTTTCTTGCATTTGGTCAACACATTCTTACTGATATGCCAAGACATAATAAATGTCTGGCACTCGGAAATATCTTCTGTATGGCATTCATCAAGGCTAGATCTCTGTCAGTAACAAAAACTGTTGGCACAACAAACCCATCCATGACATCACGTGATGTAGCTAACACCCACGTATAGTTATCGATCCTCTCATACTGTAAGTATGCAAAAGCTACAGAGAATGTCATTTCAGTTGATGTCACTCCCACAATTTCAAGAAGAGGAAGCCGATATCAGTTGGTTTCATATGTGCAATCCATAATTAATATACGTGGGAAAGACCGAAATAAGTCCAAACTGGTAGGATGTGCCCAAAACAAGTCTGTCACAGTCATCGTGGACTCTTCAGACCGATGGCGCTCAATGTAATTATACTTGGCCAATTCACTCAATAAGTATTGCATCTGTGATATTCCAGCTCTCTGTACCACCCTGTTTCGATGGCGTACATTGTAAATGGTTTTAAGTGTGCTTACATTGAAGGCATCTCGCTGTTTCAAGGTTACTAGGATTTCTTTTGGCCGAACCATGCTCTTTGACATATCCATTAACAGTGCTTTCTCATCCTTTGATAGCCTCCCTGCATATGAATGTCCCTCGAGGTGCTCCGCAGGTGGATGATTATGTAATCCACATATTACGGTCAATGTCCATTCATCATGTGTGGTAAACCTGTGAGCCCTCATATCAAAAGGACAACCACACTTCTTCGTACCAATTATTCTTGATGTATTGTTGCCATCATGTTTTAACTTCTTTGTTGCTCTATATTGGCCACTCCTCTCACAAGCAAGATACATCTTGGGTCTTTTTTTCCCTCCACCATAGTCTGATGTTTTGATTACAATGACCAAACCATTTCTCTTTCAAACTTCACGTACTCAGTTGAGCAATTCATCCTTACTTTTGAATACCTACAAAGTTAAATAAATATTATCAAACATTTACATTTGGTGAGCAATTCGAAACATAATCGTTATAATTTCAGAGACCGAACTGCTCGGCCAGAATTGAGTGGTGTAATCTAACACAAAATCCGCGCAAACCTGACTTCCTTGAGTTGACACATATTCCTGCATGTTTTGTATAATATTACAAATTTTTAATGGCATTATAAAGATTAATTTGCAATTTGAAACTCTAGATTTGGTATGCATTTTGCAAATTTGGAATATAAAATGGAAAAAAAAAAAATTTACTTCATTCGGAAGTAGTTGTCCGAATTTTTTTTAAAATTTCGGAAGTTGATTGTTGTAAAAGTTAATTTTGTTCGGACAACAACTTCCGAATTTACATACTTTGTTCGGACAACAACTTTCGAAATTTATTACTTTGTTCGGAAATCAACTTCCGAAAATACATAATTATTTCGGTAGTATATTTCTGAACCAAATAACACAATTCGGCTCTGGTTATCCGAACGACGCTGGGAAAAAAAAAAATTAAACTCACATTTCCTTCGCTCTGCTTCACATGAACACTTATTTGCTGATTTTCAGAAGGCAAATCCTCCATAACAATGATGTTTTCCCTACGAATGATGAAGGTTGATGAACTTGGAAATGCCAAAGCCCTTTGGTTTCACTTCTAGCTCAATGAACATCATATACAGAAATTGATAGAAGAAGTGAAACCAATGGTGTCACTAGCTACACAACAGACAGAACAGATAGAAGCTATGAATGATTACACACACTCCTCGGAAGAAGCTGTGAATGAGCATCCACACACACACGATGCAAAACTCTAAGGTGTGCATTGAGATGTTTTCAATTAACAATGGTGTCTAAAATAGTAATTTCACTTAGGGATAAAATTGTAATAAAATTAAATATCATAAAGTGTATGTATTGAGGGGATTAGGTGTGTGTATATAGAAGCTCCCGTAAACATTTGTGCCTATAAGGATATGGTTGTGTATAATGACCAACTTATCCATATTATATATGTATATGTACACAGCTCAGCATGTCCTCATTTTACGCATTCTCTATCTCTCTCCTCCTCCCCCTCTCTATCTTTCTCCTTCTGTTCTCGTCCATCACTATCGCAAAACCTCATCTCTTCCTATTCTCTCTCTTATTAACTATCTAAGATCTATTATTTTCTTTGTTAGCCTCTTCTTCGATACATCACTCAACACAGTCACAAGTCTTCTCCCGTCCATCGACGCTACACTTGTCCTTCTAGCCATAGCCATCGCCATAGCTAGAGAAGTTCTTTGGCGTTCTCATTGGTTGCCGCCACTAAAGATTTACAGCAGTTCGCCAATGAATAGATTCCAAATCCGAATATTTCAAAGCCTTAAGATTAGGGCATAGATTCGACAAATCTCTGCTAGATCAAGCATTCTGATTCAACAAATGGGAAGACAGAGACTACCGATTCGGCATCGCCACTTCCTGGATCTCGACTGCATCACTGCTCACTTAGATCCCAATGGCAGAAAAGTAGCGACGGTGTACTATGATGTGAACAACTTGGTGGATTGAGCTATGGTAAAAGTAAAGCAGATATATCTTCACCACCACCACCCACACCCACTTTTGTTGCCGATCTCTCTCTCTTTCCTCCTCCATCTTCTCTGACTTCTTCATTGGCGACAGACTTGACTTTAACTCGCAAATCTGGTGATGAGATCTTCGATGATGAGGTAAATCTGGCCGACGGGAGATTGATGATAAAGGCAGAGACGGCGAGACACATTTTTCGAAGGATGTGTGATCTGTTGTTGAGCTGAGATGATCTACAATGGAAGTCATGAGTTTCAGAGGTATCACAAGATGAAACAGAGGTACATCATCAGATTCATTCTTCCTTCATCGTTGACTATTGAGAGAGAGAGAGAGATGGAGAGAATTATAGTAGATAAGCAATTAGGGTAATTTTTGTCTAGAAATCTTATTAATCATTGATACAGATCTCTTCATATTGAAATATATATATATATATTTTGTGGTTGGTGGTGGTAATTGTAGTCATCCTATTTTTGACCACTCAAAGACTTGGGCGCCTCAATTCAACCACTCAATGATGAAAGTTACATTATGCAAATTATTTGAATCTCTAGCAAAAGAATTCAATTTCGAGCTTCAAACCCAAACTTTCTACCCTATTTGGACCAAAATCCTTTTTTTAACCAAACTACTAAATGAGCAGTGAGGTCAATTAATGACCAGTGGGGCCAAAAACAATTGGTTGACCGACCAATTGATGGCTAGCCAGCCATATTCAGGAATAGATAGATATTTTGCAGCCAACTGTCTCCCCATGTGCATACCTTGTATCAGTTGTCTCTATACAGATATTTTGGACATGAGATGGTGTTTCTATAAATACTTGACCACCCCTCATGATTTTAGATTAGAAAAAATTTCCAAGTGCCTATAGCTTGCTCAACACATTATCTCTCTCTTTCTTGCAATTTACATACACTATCCATACACTTCCTAAGCCAAAACTTGAGGCTTCTTACTGAGATTCTTGAACATAAATTTCCGCTCTTGAGAGTATTTGACTTGTGGTTTGTGAACTAAAGAGCACCCTTTCTGTGAAAGAGGTATACTTGCTTTTATACCATCTTTTCTATTTATTTTCTTTGTTTTTTCTCACTATTTTTCAGAGTTTATTTAAGCTTAAAAATATGGTTTTAAGTTACAAAAAAGAGAAGAGGTTAGCCACCTTTCCTTAGATTTGTTGATGGTTTGAAACCTCTTAGCTTTAGCCTATTTTTCCTCACTTTTTTCACTTCAAAAACTCAATTTTCAACATTATTTTTGTGTTGTTTCAGTGCTGTTTTGCGTGTTTAAGTATGCTTCAAATACTATAGATATGTTGTTATAAGTTCTCATGGATATAGCTTTCAATCCATTTGAGTTGATAGTCTTTTCTTGCACTTTTTTATAACTTTCATACATGTTCATATTATTGTAATCACCTTTGCATAATCATCTTTGCAACCTCCCTCAATTCTTTGTTCATTTTGATTAAAGAGTGGTATTTAACAAAAGATTATTGTTCAAGCATAAGAAATAGATTTTTCATGCTTAATGGTTTAACCTCTTCAGAGGTTCATTACCAAGTCATTACATCTCTCTTATGCTAAGCACAAACCTCTTGTTTGTCACTTCTCTTTATCGTCGGTGCATTTACTTCTAAAGGACTAACTTTCTAGTTAGACCATTGGAAATCACCAAGGAAAGTGTTATTATAGCTTGTTATCAAGTTTGGATTTAGAGTCATTATCGCTCATTATGGGTTTAGTTAGTCATTATCGCTCTCTTTGAGTTTGACTAATCATTATCGCTCATTTTGGGTTTAACTTAGAATTCATTATCGCTTGTAAATGAGTTTGACTCTTCATTTGTAATTTCCCCCGTAGAAAATGGCTTGAAAGACTCATTTCTCGAGTTAAGTCAATGCTTGATACTCTTTATTGCTTTTGGATTTAGTGGACGTAATTATCATTTTTGGACAAAAAGGAATAAAAGATAAAAAATGGAAATGTAATGTAAAATAGGCTAATAAAATTGGAGTAAAAGAGGTAAACAAAAAGTAATAAAATTGAGTTGGGTTAAATCGAACGTTATATTGAACCCATTGTGTCTTGGCTCATTACATACTCTCTAGTGATTTTCCATGATTCAAGAAACAATTTCTACCATTTTCATTGAGGTAACTCCGTGATAGGGAGGAGATGTTGTTGGTATTTCATTTCCTTTTATTGAGCTTTCATCTTATCACGGTTCTAAGATCATCATGTAACAAACTTACGACAATTGATAATTTGTGAACCGAATCTACTCCTCCCTTGATCATCTTCATGATAGGGAAGGGCAGAGAGGACAAACATCTCTTGGAGACACTCTGTTTTTGCTCTATTTCAACTCTGTGGTAGCGGGGAAATTCCCATAAAACAATGGCCGGCCAGCCACCATTCTGTCATGCCAACCACTTTCCAAGGCCGGCTGGCCACCCATTTTTGTACAGACAGTGGCATTTTTGTGGCAGAATAGAGTAAAACCTGAGGCTAAAATAGAACAACTTTTTGACTGCAAACAGAGTAGAATTTGGCAGCAAATAGAGAGATTTTCGGAAGGATATTCTCAGTTGCGCACATGTGGCTCATCGCCTCTCGTTCTATTTAATTAGTGCTTTAATATTAGTATGTTGTAATTAATTGGTTAGCTTCATTTGAATTTGTAATAGCTAGTTAATTTAATTTATTCAATTGTGTTGTAATAATTAATTAATTAGGATATTCATTCGGACCCTCTTGTGCGAGGGCAAATTTGTAACACTTGTAATATTTTGTTTGTCTTTCAACCCCTATTTCTTTCTTCATTTTATTTATATGCTGATCGTGGTAGCATCATATTTTTCATTTCATATCATTATCATGCTTAAATATTTATTTTTTTGCATACATAGGGTTCGGTTCATTATTATAACATTGTTGTCATTTTCTACTTACTTGAATACGTACACTACCACATGCTTTGAGTTAATCCATATGACATGTTAAAAGCCGAACCTAGTAATTACATTTTGTATGTATTGCATTAGTCACTTTGCATATTAGAGCATGCATTTTTCTAACTATTTCCTTTCTTTTGGCTTGCCTCGGTTGAATACTAGGTGAGCATTTTTGCTTTAACATATTGCATGTATGTTTGTGTTTTTATATCAAGCAAATTACCATGAAGCTAAGTGCTTATTTGATATGTCTCTTTGAATGCTTGTGGATGAAGGCTAATTTGCTAAAGTTGGGATAATTTGATTAATGTACATATGAACTTGCATTTTTTAAGTAACACATATTCAAAACTCTTTTCAACCACACATGAAATCAAAACATTTCAAAGTGGGTGAAATAGTCTTTACTTGTGTGCCTCACATAGTAAGTTAGCATAATAATCAGAACAAGAACATATAATGTACATAAAAATCACATCATGATTAGTAGAGGCTTATCTTTGATCTAGTGAGTGAGGTGCTCAATTCATGACCTTCCTCTCTCATACCTAAGTTCCCGAGCTAAGACAACTTTGGTTATGACAGATAAGTGGCCTTTGGCACGAGTCATAGGTTTTCTAAATTTTTTAAAAATATTTAAGTAGCGACTCTGAAATCTAACAATACAGTCAATTTTTGACATTTTTGATTGTAAATCGATTTTTCAAAAATTTGATGGATTTGGACTGCTTTTTTTTTTTTTTGGTTTCACATTACATTTGTGAAACTAGATTTAGAACCACAGGAGTCCGAACTGTAGGGTTATTGAATCCAAGAAGGCTAAACTCCTCCGAGGAGCACGAAAAACCAACTACAGTGATGGTGATCATAATGATGAATATGAAGAAACAGATTAAAAAAAATTTGACAAATAGGACAGATTAGTTCAAAATTTCAACAGATAAATAAAATTTGAATAGAAGCTTAGTTATTTCAATAACAAAGATTAGCATTTCAACGGATAATAGATAATAGCAATTATTGTAACAGATAGGGTTGATTCAGCTTTATATTTCAATAGATAGGATTTGGTTTGGCTTTTATTTTAACAAAAAATAAATTTGGACAGATATTTGAATAGATAAAAAAAATTTGAATTGAAAATATCACAAAATTAAATAGATCGGGTAAACAAAATTTAAACAGATAGTCAAAAAAATTAAACAAGTAAATTTTTTTTGAATAGATCGATATAAATTTGAACCAATAGTCACAGATAAAAAAAAAATGAACAAATAAATTTAGAAATAAAATTGAAAATAAAATGTCCTCCCAAAACAACAAAATATTTGTCACCAAACTATTTCATAAAAGGTGAATCTTTCACCAATAAAAAATATCTAATAGACCTAATGTCTTGTACCATCTTTAGATTAGATTTATTATCAATTCACTCTTATTAATTATCAAATCACTATCTTTACTTCTTTTTAAAATTTTTTTTTTTCACATTCTTTTATAAAAAAATTAAAGGGTTAATTACTTTTTTTTTCCTCAAAGTTTTGATTGTTTTTCAATTTGAACTCCATAATTTCAATTTCGACATATTAAATTTTAGAGTTTCATTCGTATTTCAATCTGGCTTCTTCGTCTATCTCCGTCATATTAAACTAATAGAAATCTGGGCATAATTTCAGATTTAAACCCACATGTTCAAACACTTGTATCTCCTTCGTTGTAACTCCGTTTCGCCTCATTTTTGCGTCGTTGAATCACTTCATGGCTTAGTTTTCATTCCACTCTTTATACGCCTTGTTCCACATCTTTTTACTTGCCGTCGGAGCTCCGAAAGTTAGCCAAAAATAAGATTTTTCTCTTTTTGGGCAAAATTTTCAAATTCAAATCTACATATTCAAGCACTTGTATTTCCCTCATCGTAACTCTATTTCACTTCATTTTTGCGTCGTTAGATTCAACTTATGGCCTAGTTTTTATTCCATCTCTCATATGCCTTATTTCACCTCTTTTTGCATGCCGTCAGAGCTCCAAAAGTTGGACAAAATAAGATTTTCCTCTTTTTCTCTCTTTTTATTTTTGTTTTTTCTTGCTGCTATTGCAACATTATTCTTGGCAATGGAGACACAATGAATGATGCTTGATTGGAACCCAATGCGTCATAATATGCTCACCAACCCATTTGGTTTTTGATTTTTATGTGTAGTTGTATACCTATCATTACTTGATGACACCGCTACCACCACCACTACCACCACCACCTCATCTTGCAGATAATGATTATGAAGCAGTACCAACAGTAGCAACAAGCCAAGAGGAGCCGCGGAGAAGGAGAAAGAAGAGAAAAAGTTTATTTTTGGCCAACTTTCAGAAATCTGACGACATGCAAAAAGAGGTAAAACAAGGCATATGAGTGATGGAATAAAAATTAGGCTATGAGTTGAATTTAACGACTAAAAAATGAGGTGAAATGAAGTTATGACAAGGGAGATACAAGTGCTTGAATATGTGAATTTGAATATAAAAATTTTGCTTAAAGAGATAAAAATCTTATTTTTAGCTAACTTTCGGAGCTCCAACAGTAAGTAAAAAGATGTAGAACAAAGCCTATGAAGAGTGAAATGAAAACTAGGCCATAAGGTGAATCCAAAGATGCAAAAATGAAGCTAAGCGAAGTTATGACGAAGGAGATGCAAGTGTTTGAATACGTGAGTTTGAATTTAAAATTCTGTCCAGATTTTCATTAGTTTAATATAATGGAAATAGAAGGAGAGATCAGATTGAAACACAAATGAAATTCTAAGGTTTAATTTATCGAAATTAAAATTGTAGAGTTTAAATTGAAAAATAAACAAAACTTTGAATTTTTTTTTGTCTTCGTTTAAGATGTGAGTTGACTTATTAATTTTTTTAACTATTTTAAACTGGGTTAAAAAGTCTCGTTTAGAATAAATTTTTTAACTTTTTAAAATTTTTATGAGAGAAAAAATTAAAATAATTATAATTTAAATAAAATATTTTTTCTTATTAACTTTTTAACCTATTTAACATTTTTGTAACTATTTTAACCCAAAACCAAAATGCAAAACAAAGCCTATAATTAATCCAAAATTAAAATAACCAATTTCCAAAGCAACAACCGAACATTGAGTATAATTATAGATGTTAAGAAAATAAAACGACTCAATAAGAATGGCGTAAAATGGAGGCTACAGTGGCACTGCTCTGACTTTCTCCACGAAGAAGCAAAGCAAAAGCCCAAATATAAATTGTGTTGTGATCGTGAAGCAAGCAAACACAAACAACAATCCCATAGAATTGTCGATATGGGCGATGGAAAATCGACAAAACTTCCGATTCCGGGAAAGCGAAACATTCTCATCACTAGCGCCTTGCCTTATGTCAACAACGTCCCTCATCTCGGCAACATCATCGGCTGTAAATAAATTCTCTTTCTATGCATATATATGTATACAAATGACATTTGTTTTTGTTCGTGTGTAATTTGATTTGATTTGATTTGATTACACTCTGTTTGTTTGTACCTATTTGAAAGGTGTTTTGAGTGCTGATGTTTTCGCACGGTACTGCCGACTTCGAAGTTACAACGTTGTATACATATGTGGAACTGATGAGTATGGGACTGCCACTGAAACCAAGGCCATGGAAGAGAATTGTACTCCTCAACAGATTTGTGACAAGTAAGAATTGGACTCTGGCCTGTTTGTTTGTTTGTTTGTTTGTTTTAGTCAAAGGCCATGGGATTGGAATAGTAATCCCATGGTTTTGGGACTATTATTAATACCCTCCAAGGAGGGGGGAGGTGGGCTGCGATTGGAGAATTAGAGGAGACAAGACAGTTTTGTCCTATAACAAAGTTACTTTTTATATAATAAGGATTTTTACGTGATTTCATATATCCTAACCAATTAATTCACAAACAAATACAATATTTAGTCCCCTCACTAATAATCCCACCCAACTTAACTCTGAAAACAAACAGATATTTATGTTTTAATCCGTATTATTTAGGGCAAATTTCACTTTACCCCCCTATAGTTTGGGCATGTGTGGTTTACTCCCTAACATTTGGAAATGGCCATATCACCTGACGCGGTTTGTGTACTAAGGTGCACTATTAGGTCTGTTAATCATTTAATAAAAAAACTAAAATACCCTTGTATACAAGTAATTTAAGTGTGAATTACGAATATTTTCGTCATTTGTTTGGAAAGTAAAGTGCATTTTAACCCCGGTACTTTATTTCATATTGATGTGTGATTTACTTCCTTGAAGTTTGAAAATGAGTATATAACCCCCTTATGTCTGCCATGTATTTTATACTTACTGTTAAGTTGGACGGAATGTTTAACGGTATACTTTAGTCCACAAACCACCACATGGGGGTTATGTGGTCTATTCTAAACGTTAGGGGGTAAACCGCATATGGCCCAAACTACAGGGGGTAAAGTGAAGTTTTCCCTATTATTTATTTAATTATTTCTTTTAATGTCTACTATGCTTAGGTGGGTTATATTTTAACACCAAATTAATGAAAATTACAAGCAAAACTTATGGATGGAAGAATTCATATAGGATAGTGTAGAAAATTTAATGTATTATTGATTTATATTAATTGATCTATCATGTGCTTACAAGAGCTCTCTTTTATAGAGAGAAATGGGATACAATGGAGCCATAATGGAGCACTATACCATAATGGAGCACTAACTATATCACTAACTATATGGGGCACTAACTATAGCACTAACTATATGTGCACTAACTATATTACTAACTATATGATATATTAATATATGTAAATTAACAGCCCCCCTCAAACTCAAGGAGGATAAGTACTAACCAACTTGAGTTTGGAGAGAGTAACAAAACAGGAAAAAAAAAATCTGACAAATAAAATAAAAGTGGATAGGAGACACTGTATGGTCGTGTCAGACCGATGTAGAAGACAGTTTATGGGGTCATGTCGGACCGTTGTAGAAGATAGTTTATGGGTCATATCGGACCGATGTAGAAAACAGTTTACGGGGTCATGTTGGACCATTGTAGAAGACACTATATGGCTGTGTCGAACCGTTGTAGCAGAGAACCGAAATCAATGTCGGAACAGTTTACCGAGTCTTGTCGGACTCATGAAGGAGCTAACCGGAATCAATGTCGGAACAGTTTACCGAGTCTTGTCGGACCCATAAAGGAGCTAACCGGAATCAATGTCGGGACAGTTTACAGAGTCTTGTCGGACCCATGTAGGAGCTAACCGGAATCAATGTCGGGACAGTTTACAGAGTCTTGTCGGACCCATGAAGGAGCTAACCGGAATCAATGTCGACATTCTGAGTCTTGTCGGACCCATGAAGGAGCTAACCGGAATCAATGTCGGGACAGTTTACAGAGTCTTGTCGGACCCATATAGAAGCTAACCGGAATCAAAGTCGGGACAGTTTACAGAGTCTTGTCGGACCCACAAAAGTCGCACCCTCAAAAGGCGTGCCCAATCTTATCAAAAGGTGTGCCATCAAAAGGCGTGCCATCAAAAAGGCGTGCCATCAAAAAACGTGCCCGACAGCCATCAAAAGTCGAGCCATCAAAAGGCACGCCGATTTGTCGTCTGGCGTTGAGAGGCGCGTGATACGCGTGTTTGCCTTGCTTATTTAAACCAAGGCGAGGCTGCCGCTGATGCATAACAAACCAGCTGAAAAACTCTGAAAAAAAAACTCGTCGTTCTCTGAGAGCTGTTATCTCTGAAACACTCTACAACCAACCCTGAATATGGCCTCTTCTTCCCGTTCAGCTACCTAGAACATAGCCTCTTCGTCCCGTGGTCTCACTCTCTTTCCCGACCTCAACGAGGCCACAAGAGATAAGCAAGGCGATTGCTTGAACCTCAACCAGGTGCCCCTGGACTAAGCGCCCCTGGTTTTACGCCGTTGAACTTTCCAATGTTGTCAATTGAGCAGATAATGGCTGCTCAATCTGAGGCCAATCATTATGCTCTGAAGTCATGTGTTGAGACAATGACGGCGGTCAACAACCTGTCGTACCGGCTTCAGAGTAGAACAAATGAGGTGCAGCAGGTAAAAGCCCAATTGGCCCTGCTCCAGAGCATGTATACGGATGCCCGAGCAGAGATATGTGTGCTGAAGGCAGAAAACAAGGAACTGAAGCGGAAGGCCACCGTGATGCTTAGATTTGGAGGGCCGCCATATGTGACGGTTGAGGAGCAATGGGAAGTGAACGTGCTCGGCGGCGTGGGAAACACGGAGGCAGCACTGGCAAGGGATGCCCAAGACAAAGGCAAGAAGAAGAGAACAGCTGAAGAGGCGAAGAAGTGAGGCCGGTTGTTTGTGGTGGTTATGGGTTGTGGTTGTTTTTTTTTTTTTTTTTTTTGTGTAAAATGGTGATCGGGTTTGATCCCCGGCATAAATAAAATAAGGTTGGTGACATTACTGCAATTGCTTTCTCTTTTTTGGATGACCCAGATTTCTTTTTCTGAGTATTCTAATTCTTGGAGAAGAAATCAAAGCCAAATGGCCCCTGCATCCAAATCCCAACAAACCGATGGAGCGACTTTTGCGACCAAAGGGTTAAACCGAGGCGTATGCTTTGTGTGGGACCCACTGCTGCTGCCGCCTTGCTAGCGATTGATGGTGCGTCTGTTCCCACCGCCAAATGCCCGTTGGAAAGTAGATGGCAAATATGTATAGCTTGTAGGCAAGTAAGGATAGCTAATCATACTAGCAAATGGCCCCAATTGAAGACTAGGCTGGGAATATGGGTGCACAAAGAAGATGTTGAGGAAGACCAGGTCTGTGGTCGGCGTTACTTCCAGGCAGGATCTATGCACTTGGTGAGTTGATGAAAAACCAACCGTCTTCAAAGCCTCGCACGAAAATGGTTGAACCGCCGATGGGAGACACTGTGTTGCCGTACTTTGTAGGCATTGATTGTGTCATGAGAAAGGGTGAGTACTGAGCTCAGACTCTCTCACAGTTGAACACTTGTCGCCAATAAAGAGCTTGGTAATGAGTTTGTATATGCACTCGAGAAAGGAGGAAGATTCTGCATATGAGAACTCGCTCGAGAAATGCTGACATTCAACTGTTGGCCATTGTCAAAGTTATAATTAGCGGAAGAAGAAGGGAACATGTATTGAGTTTCATGTGGTGCCTCAGTATTTTCTTGTTTCAACACTTCAGGTTGTGAAGCGGAAGATGAATCATAAAACCCAGCATTTGCACCAGTTCTATGAACTAAGTTTCCATCCGAAGCAGTTATGAGAGGCTCATTCCCATAGTACTCGGGATTTGTTGTGTCCGAGTGCTCAACTAGTGAAGCATCTGCATCTGCAGATGTCTCTTCAATATTACTTTTCAAAGGCCTAGATGAAAATGGCCCAGAAAAGGCAGCACTAATACTAGATCCAAAACTACCAAAGCTCAAATGTGAGCAGTCTGCACTCTGGACTTGAAGGTGATTAGGAATTATTACTGAATGATTATCTTCTTCAGCTGGTTCCACCCGGTCCTCCTGTACACTTAGTTGCTGCAAGGTTGACGTCACTGATGACACAGAGACACCAACGCGTCTTCAACTTCTCGGTTTGAAAGAATTTGTATGAGGTGGCAGAACCCATGTTTTTATATATGTCATCATTGAAAAGGGAAGCACCTCCATGCCGAGGCACCGCGATCCAATGCATCACATAACAATTTGCATTCTTCTCGAGGTTTATTTATCTCGTCGGAGATAAACCTGAACTAGGAGTTGGTACCCTTTCTCCCAATGATGAGGGGCCCTTAATTGGCGGCTACCAAATGCAGGCGTGCCTCTGTCTTAGAGCCACCGACTTCGAGCTTTATGTGGATGCATCTCACTTGTCCTCGGATAAAACTCGGCATTCTCGGTTTGGAAAGATGATGTCCAGCGGTAGAAGATATTGCTATTGGTGAAAAACTAACCGAGGTGGCAAGAATAACAGAGGAGCCCGGCCTTTGCCGGAGCGGAAGCTCTGGCGATGAAGCCAAGATTAAGGAAGTTGTTGAGAACCCGAAGTTCTTCCAAGAGGCAAAAGGGTTAACGGATCTTTATCTGCCGAGGAACCGGTGTTTGAAGAAAAGAAACCAAGTGAAGTAGGTTGAGGTCCGGCGGGCGGTCAAGGCGAGGTTGCCGCCCGCCGGTGAAGCGACTTGACCGCCCGCCGGTGAAGCGAAAAATACTAGGTGCTAAACCCGCTCTGATACCATGTAGAAAATTTAATGTATTATTGATTTATATTAATTGATCTATCATGTGCTTACAAGAGCTCTCTTTTATAGAGAGAAATGGGATACAATGGAGCCATAATGGAACACTATACCATAATGGAGCACTAACTATATTACTAACTATATGGGGCACTAACTATATGTGCACTAACTATATCACTAACTATATGATATATTAATATATGTAAATTAACAGATAGGAATAGGAATAGGACATCTAATATATACTATTTAAAATTTGAGTAAAAGAGCTGCTATTAACACCTACTTATTTTCTTAGGACCCCCTTTCTTCCATTTTTTTTTAATTCCAATTTTGTCCAAACATAAAATTTCATTTCTACCCTCATCCTTTACTCTTTGCATCTAATTTCCCAAACCCTAACCCTAACCCTAACCCTAACCCTAACCCTAATTCCTAATCCCTAATCCCATCCCCTTACCTGTGGCAATCACCACTCCCATTTCACCACCACCTTCGGCCAGTTCCTGACCACCACCACCAATCACCATGGTCATCTCCTCTTCTTCTCCATCTTGAACCTCTACATTCACTCGGAACAAAAATTCACAAAACCGCTTGCTCTGAGGCAAAGAAAACAAGATCAGAAACAATATTTACATAACCGAAGAACAGATCAAAAGTATGTCACAGAAAAAGAATCCAATAAATAGAACGATTTGAGGCAAGAATCGATTTTGAGAAAGAGCAAAAAATGGTTCTCCAATGATCGGAGATGCCTACTTTCTCTCGATCCCTTCAATTAATACTATCACTGGAAAATAGATTCTGAGATGTCAATGCACTGGAGAACCGTCTAGATACAGAAAAACAAGAGAGAGAAAGTAGAGAGATAGAACCGAACAGAGGAGCAAGAAGAAAAGCTTTGGGACTTGAGGAGGAAGAAGAGATGAAAACGAGAGAGAAGGAAGCTTCAGGTGTTGACCTTACCACTGCTAGCGAGGTCAAGTAGCAGTCCGACAGGAAGGTGCACGGTAGGCGTTGTGGGTGAGGAGGGTGAACGGTGGCAGTGGTTAGGATGGGAGCTTGGTTAGGGAGAGGGTATACTTGGAACTAAGGAGAGGGTTCAAAGATAAAATAGAGGGGACTCATTTAGTTGGGTGGGGGTTCAAAGAAATGGAGGGTCCAAAGAAATTACGTAGGTGCTAATAGCAGTCCTCATATAATGATATACAAACTCTACAAAAAATTTAGGACTTTACCCCTGGTCATTTTTTCACTTTGGCCCTTTTGTTTTTGTTTTGTTTTGTTTTTTTTTCCATTTTGATCCTTCATATTTCAATTTTTTTTCAATTTACTCCAAAATCCAACTTGTGTTCAAAATTAGACAGAAAATGACACATGGACAGTTACGTGCCATACAAATATTTTATTATGTATAACTTATGCATCTTACACAAACCCAAACTCTAATATAATAATATATTTTTTATGTTATGTGACAATTAACGTGACGTTTTTTTGTCTAATTTTGAACAAAAGTTAGCTTTAGGAGTAAATTGGAAAAATTTAAAACATGAAGGGCCAAAGTGGGAATAAAACAAACTTAAAGGGTCAAAGTAAGAAAATGGCCAAACATAAAAGGGATAAAGTGTAATTTATCCAAAATTTTATCTATCTATCTATCTATGTTCTGATATACTAAGCAAAATATAAAGTTGGTGTCTTAAAGCATTTGCTTTAAAACACACAAATATTTTTATCATTAATTTCAATTTTAACTAATTTATTTTTAAGCCTTGTTTGGCATCTACTATATAATCCATCTTTTTATCTTTTTATCTTTTTTCCATCACATCACCTCTCTACTTTTCTGCACATCTTTTCGTAAAAAGACAAAAAGTGCACTTTTTTAGGACACCCAAACCAACCCTTAATATTAAAAAAAAAAAACCTTCTCACTCACAAAACAATTACAACTACTCATTTTTTCATTTTTATGTAAATAATTTTTTGTCAT
The DNA here is from genome assembly GCA_025200525.1 of Camellia lanceoleosa. Taxonomy (NCBI): domain Eukaryota; kingdom Viridiplantae; phylum Streptophyta; class Magnoliopsida; order Ericales; family Theaceae; genus Camellia; species Camellia lanceoleosa. Next base: position 108,621,410 of record CM045768.1, on the reverse strand, counting down.
TATATATATATATATATTTATTAATTTGGCATGCGCTTTTCCTTCTAGTACATAAATATGTTTCCCTTTATTCTCCTTTCATTTCCAACCGAGGCACCGTTCATTATGACTTATAATTTCTAACAATTTCACTGTCAAATCATCTTGGTTGAGTTTTTTGTGGGAAAATTTTGTTTCTAAATCATTTTCCTAAAAGTTAAAAACTTTTTGGATTTGTTTTAATTTATTTTCAGTTCTGGAAAGTGGAGATAATAAAAATGGCTTGCAAAACCCATTGAGAAAAATATTTATGTTGACTTTTTTATTTATGTCGAAACACTTCCTCATTGTGGGTTGCTTTGAAGAGACCTATGAAGCACGTGTATGGTTACTGGTACGGGTATAGATATGTCGATGCGATATAACTAAAATTAAATGTTATTATATTAAATGACTTACAAACCGAAGTTTAATTTTAAATCATGCTTAGCATAAAAAAAAAAAAAAAAAAAAAAGGAAGAAGAAGAAAAAAAAGAAAATAAAAAAGAGTAATGAGATTGACCTTACCTGTAAATAGAGTAAAATATTATTCCAGTTGAGGTACAAATTTGGTATAGTAGGTACATTTGAGGCATGGCAAAAACTAAGAAGAAAAAAGTTAGGTATGTGTTTCATGTATGTGGTAAGTATGTAGAAGTACCATACAAAGTTCTAGTACGCAGGAAATACCCGGTATGGGTACAATATGTTTGTCGAACCCATGCTTCATAGGAGGAAACTAGGCAGCATTTCTCCACATGGGTAAGTGAGATCATATAGATTTCTAGTTTGGAGTTGTTTGTTTATATGGTATTATTAAAAGTCCTCTTTTGTGTTTCAGAGATCACCTCAATATTTGTTATCTTTGATGACATAGAGATGATATCTTCCCAGGACGACATCTTGATGTTGACTGATTGAAAGCTCAGGCAGCTTCTAAAACCACAAGGATTAGTATTTTATTGGACTGATGAAAAGAGCACACAAATACCTTGTATGGTATAATTTATATGGGAACCCAACCACATCAAATGAAAATTCGCCATCTAAATGCTATTCAAAATTTAGGAACTGTTTGGTACTGTTTTAAATTATTTTACGTATCTAGAGTGGCGAAATTAAAGATTCCGTACTGAACTTATTTTGCAGAATGCTTTTGGGGACTTCTTATTTATTCTCAAATGATTTCCTCATATCAAGGCTTATTGAGGAGACCATAGAATGTATTTCTCTGTGTGGTTGATTGTTTGATTCAATTAGTAAAAATTTCCCTTCGAAATAATTGTCTTGCAAGAAATCCCGTGGAGTACTGTCTATTTAATTCCAATAACTTCAAGATGGGGAATGCTAACATTTTCTATAATAGGGTCGCCATAGTGAGGTCCCCACTATTTCCATTGACGCCTATTTGCTAAAACCCTATAGGTGTGAAACCAAATACCCAACTTTTTTGAAGTACTTCTTAAGCATGTGATTTCAAATTTGAAGTTAAATAAGTGGAAACATTGGCCATATTTGTTGGTTGAATTAGAGGGGAGGGATTGAGACTAAAAAATATGTAGGCCCCACATGTCCCCCTTATATGCTGTACATTGTTTGGAAAAAAATGCCTTAGTTGGGATTTAGCTCTTATCCATCATATGCTCTACGAAATGGAGGATAACTAATCTGACTCCCCCATGAGATTTGGTTAATCCTTCCCCTTGGGATTATTATCGATCCTTACCCAACGGTCAAAATTAATCCTCCCCCATTATCCTTTTGATGCATATAATATCATCCATTATTCCATGGTATTACTTATCACCTTTTATCGCATGAGGTCAGACTATCATTCCAATACCATAAACAGAGGTAATTTATTTTTTTAATTTTAATTCTGTCTTTTCCATGTTCTTTCTTCTTTGATAGTAACGATGTTGAGGAGACACCAATCATTAACTTCATTGTGGCACCTATCAACCTTTGTACTACATCTTCATCTTGATGCATTGCTTGCATTTGTGACCTTTATTCTCCATTTTGTTGATATTCTCCAAAATAAAAATTAGACTCAAAGTTAGAGATTTAGGAGGCTAAGTAGCATGGATACAAACACATGACATAGACACACTGACATGGTAATTTTTAAAAAGTGTAGGACATGACGTGGTGGTGATGCGCTAAAAATATATATTTTTATCTTTATTATGTCAATATATGAATATAATAAAAATGCATTAATATGTTCAAGTATAATAAAAATGTAATACTGTACTAATTGAAACTACAAATCCATATATTTTTGGAAAATTTGGCCAAAACCCCCTTATCCTTATTAGACTCTTTTTTGGTGAAAATGATAGCGTAATTTGTTTTACTTCATACAACCCTACAGAGGAGGCGTATATTTCATAACCCCCCTTGCATATATGTCTCATAGATTTGACAACGATTCACACGAAACGAGCTCACCTTTCTTCTTCATTGAGCTTCGTACGAAGCCATGTGCTGCCCTAAACATGACCCTGATTTGCTTCTCTCGAACTCCAATACCAGCAATGAGTTGCTTGCACCATGGTTATCTCATTTTTTGTTTTTAGTTGGTGTCATGATTGATAGCAATACTAGCAAATTAGCAATGGCTTCATGTCAAAAAGGTAAGGAATGGCCGGATAACCCACAGGGTTTACTTGAATAAGAAATAGTAAAGTATTTGCAGGTAAATTATAGTTTTTGATTAATTGTTTTTAAAATTTTTTTTTTTTTTTTTGGATTTGTTTTTGCTATGTGTGATTCGTAATCTTGTTTGTTTACTAGTTTGTAAATATAAAGGTAAAATTTCATATATACTTGTTATGATTGCTCATTGAAGATGTACTACATTTTTTTTTAATGCTCTGTTCATATGACAGTAACGTGTTACTCTGGTAATCGGTAACATGTTACTGTGAAACGGGGGAACATGTTATTGTTTACGTCAATTTCGACAGTAATTTTTATTTATTTATTTTTTTAAGAATTTCATAGTCAACACTGATCTTGTTTGATAGATCTTGATGAGAATATTCTAAAAATACTAATTTTATTGAAAACTGACATTTAGATCAAAAGTTATATTATTTTAAAGTTTGAAATATCAAATTACCCACTGAGGATATTTTGGTAATAGTGGTATGTGTTGGACTTTTCAAGATTTTTTTTTGTGTTTGTCCTTAGTACATTAAAGTTTTATTATGGGGGGCTTTGACCTAATCCCCTTATATTTTCTAGCTTAAACATCCAGATACAATCACAAGACACCTAACTAATTATTTTCCTATAACATAACATTGACATGTCACCTATAATATCAAGTTACACTTATGACACAGACCCATTGACTTGAATTTTTTTTAAAAGAGCAACACATGACAAAATGGTGATGCATGGAAAATATGTAGATTTATATGTATATATGAATATTTTATTTGAAGATAATAAAAAGGGGAAATTACAAATAAGTGGAATAGTGGAGAAATTATTGCACTATAGATGGAATTTTTTGTGGTGCAACTCTGACATACAGTAAGAACGTACACCATGCACACAATAAAGTTGCACCACCATGAAAATGCAAATAATTTTGTCCCACTGATTTGCAATTTCCCCTAATAAAAATGCATTATAATACTAATTAAAAATAAAATTCCACATATTCTATAACCTAAACATCAAGATATAATCACCGTAGGCTAATTTATTCTTATTTTTTCCCATTACATAATAATGATGTAGACAGACTACCCTCGTTATTGTCCAATATTGTAGGTTGTTCGTTTGCTCCTAGAGAGCAAGAGAGAGAGAGAGAGAGAGAGAGAGAGAGAGAGAGAGAGAGAGAGAGAGAGAGGGAGTTATGTTTTTTCATTTCTTATTTTTCTATGTTGATAAAAACTGGTTATAGTGGGCTGGTTTAGCAAAGAAGAAGAGAGGGAAAGAGAGAGAAATAAAGAGCTTCAGGAATTGACCTGAACAGTTTTGACAGCTTCATCTTCTTCTTCTTTGTATATACAGGGATAGGGCTTTTGATCGAACATAAACTTTTTTGTTTGGACTTTTTTTTTTACAAGTTAGCACACATTTAAATCTTTCAAAATTTTGCCCCTGCAACGCAATGACGTAGATGTCTCCAATGAAAAAAAAATCAGAAGGGTTAGTTCTCAAATTGGGATACGAATTGTATATTATTATTTTTTTGGTTTTTTTGAATCACATATCTTATTGTATCATGTATCGTAAGATTTTTTAACGCCTTTAAAATAGGTAGAAAAATAAATATAGTTATAGACAAACAAATATCTTGTGAGAATAAAACACTAAACGGTGTATAATCCTTGAAAAAACATAAGGTTTTTTAAATCACAGATATCCATGCATCAATACTTAATGCATATAAAATGTATAGTGGAGTTAGAATATGTGTAACAAAAAATATAGCATTTTAGTATATTATTAAATTCTTGAACCAAATCTACTCTAAAAAATCATTCTTAGTAATTGTGTATATGTTTTACATGTTGTCTTCACTCACAATTTAAGTTTTAATATTTTATTTAAAACTTTCAAGTTTTCAAATAGCTTATTTGTAGCAGAAAACTTTAAACTTTAACTGTGTAAGTAGGCATAAATCAATAACACAAGAAAATTAATACCATACAAGTAGATATTTGTCGAAAAGGTATGCAAAAATAAAATTAAAAGTACCCTTCCATCTAAAAAATACTATTTAATAAGTTAATGAAAACTTCTGACAATGCATTAATTCATAAAATAATTGCAATTAACTCTTTTTTCTTCCCTAAATTGCTTAGAAATTTAAGTATTCATGTAATGTAACATATTTATCGGATCATGTATCACGTCTTGTAATTGCATCATGTATCGTAAGATACATTTAATTTAAGATATGTATTGATGATAGTATCGATTTACCTTTAAATAGTATTCAAGCATAGGATATGTATCATGAATCGTAAGATACTGACAACATAAATGTTGGACTCATTTTCCCAGTGTGTTTGATGCATGTCCGTGTCCGACATGTGTTGGACACTTGAATGTGGCCCTTGGAGAGATGTCCATGTTTCATAGTTGGCAGGCACCTTGTCATCACTTGAGAGAACACTGACCTGTCCATATCTTTTCTCACATGTACATCGAAAGAAAGCCAAGAAAGCCTCACTAGTAGAAAACTTGGCTGGTGTTAATATCCATGGCTCCAATGTCCTACCATTTGCAAAATTTTAAGCATTTTTGAAAAACCCCAACCACTACTACTGGCATGTGTCTAAAGTCAACCAGAGCACCACTGTTGTTGGCAGCCCCTACTGCAAATAATCTCCTTGTTATTGTCAATGCTGTCTGCCATATTTGATTGTTTACTGAAAAGAAAACTACCAACAATGACAAAATAAAAAATGAAGAAAAGCTGAGACATTTTTTAATGTTTAGTGGGCACCAGTCTCTGGGACATTTTTTGTCCATCGAAGTTTGCAGAGATGGCTAACAGCACTCTGCTACACGGGATGGGATATTACCTATCTTGCTTTAAGATATATAGCATCTCCATTATACATATATACTTTTCATCTAATTTTTTCTTGCTTTTGCAGATACCATGCAGTTCATAAGGAGGTTTATAAATGGTTTAACATAAGTTTTGATGAATTTGGACGCACATCATCCCCACAGCAGACTGAAGTTTGCCAAGCCATTTTCATGAAACTGCTGGAGAACAAATGGCTTTCTGAGAACACAATGCAGCAGGTTTGAACTACTTTGACATTTGCTTGACATTCTTTGATTATAAAGGTGATCTGGACTGCTGTTGGGTGTCATTTTTTTTCCTTCAATTATTTAATTGGTAGATGTTAGCTCGTCTCCTAAACAATATTTCTCAGTACATCTTATTTGCAATTTAATTCTACTGGAATATGTTAATGATGCAGTTATACTGTGATACATGCAAAAGGTTCTTAGCTGACCGACTTGTAGAGGGTACGTGCCCTACACAAGGTTGTAATTATGATTCTGCACGAGGAGATCAATGCGAAAACTGTGGAAAGCTCTTAAATCCGACAGAACTACAAGATCCTAGATGCAAGGTATGTTCATTTCTTCTAGTGTGTACCATTTTGTTATCCCAATGACTTATTGAAAATGTAGTCCGATGGACTACTATTACTTTCTATATGTTGGCCTAAGTGAGCTCTGATTGGGTCTAGACCCCAGACTAAAATATCCTTGATTGTGTGGCCTGAAACTGAGAGCCTCCCTGGATGATTCTCAACTGGGTGAAATCTGAAGTGTTCTTGAATCTCAACTAAGTGAAATCTGAAGAAAGCTGGATGAGTGTCACCTGTTATATATTTTGTTCTTCCATATTGTAGAACCAAATTATGTCTATCAAGGAAAAAAAGTTGGGACAGAGCAACATGAGTATGGTGAATATTACGGCCCCATTTGGGAAGTACGATTTTTAGCCAAAAAGTCAGTATAAGTTGTCACATCACTCTCTACTTTTCTGCATATATTTTCGTAAAAAGTCAAAAAACTAACTAAAATAGCTAATTCCTGAACGGGACCTATGTAAAAATAACATCAAATTTCTCGGTTCGTATTTCTTCTAAATAATGCTTGAGCTTGCTTTGTAAACAGGTTTGTCGAAACACACCACTCATCCGTGATACCGACCATTTGTTTCTTGAACTGCCTTTGTTGAAGGATAAACTAGAAGAATATATAAACCGCATGTCCGTGGCTGGTTCATGGAGTCAGAATGCTCTCCAAGCAACAAATGCATGGCTAAAAGAAGGATTAAAACCTCGCTGTATTACTCGAGATTTGAAATGGGGAGTTCCTGTTCCTCATGAGAAATTCAAGGACAAGGTTAATTAAGAAATTTGTTGTTAATTGTAATATTTCACATTTGTAAATTGGCGTTTCTCATATTTGTCAAATAGGAAGCATTTGGACTATAATAAGTATTTTCAGATTTTCCAAATTGGCCATGTTTTGTCTGAAAATAGGTTTTCTATGTCTGGTTTGATGCGCCCATTGGGTACGTCTCAATCACATCATGCTACACATCTGAGTGGGAGAAGTGGTGGAAGAATCCTGAAAATGTGGAGCTGTATCAGTTTATGGGCAAGGACAATGTGCCTTTCCACACTGTGAGTACATTGCTCTTAGTTCCATTTGTCAATGATTTGAGATCATAGTTGTCAAATTGAGAATCATATTGTGATCGAAATCTTAATTTTGTGAATTTTGATTCGAATCAAATCTAGAATAGTAAAATTTGGCACAAACTATAAAAAAAAAAAAAAATGATGTTAAAACAATCGTACATATTGAAAAAAAATTGACTCTAGTTTTGATGGTATGAATATTGACTTTTTTAGCTGTTAATGTATGCCTTTTCCAGGTGATGTTTCCATCCACTCTTCTTGGAACTGGTGAAAACTGGACTTTGATGAAAACAATTAGTGTCACTGAGTATTTGAACTATGAAACGGGTTAGTGAAATACCAATTGTGGTTTAGCAACTTGCAGTGGCAGCTGATTACTTTGGGTGGTTGAGTGACATAAGATCCCTTTTTATGAATCTCTAACATTTTGGTTCTTGCCCATTTTATATAATGTGTGTGTTATTTTGGGTTTTCTGTGCAGGGAAGTTCTCAAAGAGTAAGGGCATAGGTGTTTTTGGAAATGATGCAAAAGATACAAACATTCCTGTGGAAGTATGGAGATATTACTTGTTAACTAATCGGCCAGAGGTTGTACTCTTGCTAAAATATTATTTGACATTGTTAGCAGCCCTAATTTCTCTCTCTATTCTTGCCACTGACAATTTTTGTGGGATTGTAATAATTAGGTATCAGACACATTGTTTACATGGGCAGATTTGCAAGCAAAACTAAACAGCGAGTTGCTAAATAATTTAGGCAATTTCATCAATCGTGTTTTGAGCTTTATTGCCAAGGATCCAGGTAACTGCTTTTTGAAATGAAGCATTCAGTGTTGGAAAATGATTTCTATTTAATATGTTTTTGACTTTTAACTGTTTCTTTACTGGTTTTAATATATTTTGGTGTTGCCAAATTTCCTGCATACACAACAATTTATAGCAGACGGGAAAATGTCAAGTGATTCATTTTTTTCCTTTCTGATCTGGTTTGGCACTTCATTGCCATACTTCACTTTATTTTCTTTTTCCCTTAAGATTAAAAGATATGGCATTGGTTCGCAAGCACCTCTCTTTGGACACTACCCTCAGAACTAGAACCTAAGAATCATGGACACACAGACACGAGCACAAGACTCAGCAATTTTAAGAAAATTAGGATACAAAAATAGCTAGCATGTAAAAGTTCCCTTAGATCTCTTATGAATATGAATCCTAATATGAATGTGCAAGGGCTAGGGAATTCCCCGTAAATGACGCGTTGTTCTACCTTTGGGCGTTTTGGAAAATGAACAGGGGTCTTTGTGCTTTCTTTGACAAGAACAGGTAAAAAAGGTAGGCCAGGATTGTAGGTTTAGATTAGCTACTTGGAATATAGGAATACTAATAGGTAAATTATGGAATTAGTAGATACTATGATTAGAGGGAAGTTAGTCATGTTTACAAGTAGCCAAGTGTGTAGGTGAAAAAGCAAAAGAAATAAAAAATACTAGGTATAAAATTTACTATTTTGGTAAAGACAGATAAAAATGGTGTACGATTAATTGTAGATACACATCTTCAAGATAAAGTAGTAATAGTCGTAAAATAGGAGATAGAATAATGCTAATATACACTTGTAATTGGAACAAATATAATTGTTGTGATAAGCGCCCATGCACCTGAAATAGGATTAGAAGAATATATTAAAAGAATATTTTGGGATCATTTGGATGAATTAATGAAAAAAATACCTATAAAAGAGAAGATAATTATAGGTGGATATTTCAATGGTTATTTAGAAAAAAGATAAGAAAAAGGGTACGAGAGGGTACATGGTAGATATGGTTCTAGCGGCCGAAATGAGGCTGGAGAAGAAATCTTAGATTTCATAGTAGCATTTGATCTTATAGTAACCAACATCTTGTTTAAAGAGAGAGAACACTTGATAACTTTTGAAAGTGGGTTAAATGAGAGTCAAATATATTATTTTCTTGTAAGAAAAACATATCGCTTAATATGTAAAGATTGCAAGGTTATCCTCGGACAGAGTTTAACATCACAACATAGGCTAGCAATACTAGATATATATAGAGGGTAGACGTTAAAAAAAAAAGAAAAAAATCCCACGTATATATCGATGCGTCTCATAGTTGTGCATCCTAAATTTATTTTCACATGTACATAGTAAATAAAAATATATTAAACATATATTGTTTGCCATATCCTCACCATTTGTATATCTTAATTTTGAGAATCTTTGTGCCCTGTGTTTGTATCTATGTCCGTGCTTCTTAGGCTATCCCTAATTTTTTGCGCTTCTTTTTCGTTTTTTTCCTGAAAAACTTATTTATATATCATCTGGTGTTTTAGAGGGATATTTTGTTGATTGACTGTTGGATTATAGACATTTTTAGTTTGTTGATTGACTGATGGATTATAGACATTTTTAGTTTGTTCTTCTAATTGCATTGTCTGACTTTACTTTAGTCACAATGCAAATTGACAGCTTTGGAAGATAGTAGAGGTGTAGGATATCATTCCATCATTCCTGATGCTCCAGGAGCAGAATTACATCAATTAACAAAGACATTTGGAGAGAAAATTGGTGATTATGTACAGCAATATTTAGAAGCCATGGAGAAGGTAATTGATGCCCTACTTGCCAATATTGTGTTATTGCATACAACTGACTTGGAAAAATAATACTCCCCATTTGCATGCATGAGTATATTGTTCCTGTTTGTAATTTGCATAGGTTAAACTAAAGCAAGGATTGAAGATTGCAATGAGTATTTCGGGTGAGGGAAATGCATATCTGCAAGTAAGCCTGCCACATTTTCTACAGTTTGTTTAGGATGCTTGTTTAGTCAGACATTTTGTTAAATTTTTATCTTCTACCCCTTTCAAGAAAATCAATATTTGCAATATGCTATACAGGAGAGCCAATTCTGGAAACTTTACAAGGAGGACCAATCTTCCTGTTCAGTAGTTATGAAGACTTCAGTGGGACTAGTATATCTCCTTTCATGTCTATTAGAACCTTTTATGCCATCTTTTTCCCTTGAGGTAATTTTACTGTCTGCGGCTCCACATGGCATCTCTGGGGTTTATGAGATTTATTATGTTCATCATGCCTATAATATATGCTTTTGCCTCGAATGTCACATCAGGTACTTAAGCAGCTCAATTTGCCTGCTGAAATGCAAGTTTTGCTTTCTGATGAAAAAGGAGATATTGAAAGGGCAAAGAGACCCTGGGAGTTTCTACCTGCTGGTCACAAAATTGGAATACCAGAGCCATTGTTTAAGGAACTGGTATATATGTTATTATTTTGCATCATAAGTTGTCTATTAGCTTTTGTTTTATGCATTTGTTGTATAGCCTACTTATTTTGTGGGGGATTCGGAGTGCGCAGAAAGATGAAGAAGTAGAGTTCTTTAGGCAGAAGTTTGCTGGAAGTCAAGCTGATAGGATTCTGAAGGCAGAAGCTGAAGCCAAGGACCTTGCTGAGCAATTGAAGAAAACGAAAGTTTCAGGTTACATTCTTTCTGCTCTTTTCTGTTTCAATGAATAGTCAGTTCTTGTGAATGCCAAATCCAACAGCTTTTTCTTCTTGAAGTTTATGCATTCTATACGTTTAATGTAGTTTTGGAAACTTCTGTCTTTCTTTTGATTTATAGGCATTTGTTGCATTGAGAATTTGGTTTTCAACTTTCCATTTTTTCATTGATGACATGAAATAAATTTATGCTGCTTTTACTTGGTCACACTCTTGTTCCCTGACATTAATTAATTTGATCTGACTTGTTTTTATTTTTTCAATTTTAAGAATCCTTTCTTATTTCTGTTGTTGCATTTCTTTTTTTAAGCAGAGAATTTTCATGAGTTCTCTCTAACTTAATTATGACTGAGGTACGGATTGGTTGAATGATGCAATCAAGATTAAGGAATTATTTTGGGTGTAGAGGGTGGTCCACTGGGCCCCTACTAAGAAGGGCCATTAATGGCTTGATTTCTTTACCTGTAGGAAGTGTTTTTTTATAGTACTTTATTTAAGTTTTGGGAAATGTTTTGTTTCTTAGTTGGATTTAGGCTTGAATTTTATCTGGTTTTTAGTATGTCACATATATCTAGCATTTTCTTTTTTTGGTTGTATAAAGGATGCGTCCCTCAGCACATTCTCTAATACAATTTATTTTTTTTGTTGCTGATCACAAAAAATAGGGCTAGAGCATGCTTAACATATCTCACACAAGGGGTGATTAATGGATTTACTTTTACAAATAAGTTTCCTGTTTGGTCTAAATAGTATCCGTTGAAGATTGTCCAGAATCTCAACATCTTCTGTGTCAAAATCTATTGGCCATGACTGTATGTAGTCCTCCTATGCAATTGGGAGGAGGGTGTACTCCAACTCCAAGGGTTAGATCTCTAAAATGTGGATCTAACAAATAATTATAAAGGGTGTAATGTAAGAATATGAAGTCTTGCACTGGTGTAAGTTGCTCTCTCCCTATATATGTGTATTGTGTAGTCCTTGGACATTTCTTACACATGAATATATTTCTTCTTGCTGGTTCCTTACTGGTATTCTCTATTTAAGAGTGAACTGATTCATTTGGTTTTAGAGATAATGTGGTTTTTTACTTGTTGAATGATTAATTTATTCATATTTTGTTAGTTTATGATTAGTATGTGTTCTTTTCTTCGTGTTATTTGATGCTTGTAGATACTCTTAGTATGAGACGATGCCTGATTTTTCTAGCTAGTTTTTGCCTGTTAGCTTGGGCCCTGTAAAGAAGAAAAGTACAAAATTTTGCCTTTGTTGCTTTTGCCATGCATGTGTTTATCTTTTTTCTATTAAAAAGACTACTTATTTTTGTCTTCTCTAACCTTTTTTCAACTTTGAGTCAAATTTTACTTTTTAGGTCCATCTCAACTACACAATTATAAAAAAACTTTTAAAAATTGATGTCAATTTGAAAAAGTTCACTAAAGACGAAAATAAGCAAAATTTTATCCAAAAAGCTTACAAAAATTGGATTGTTTTGTCTTATCTTAACTTGTTTTTTAAAAGGTTCCAATTTTTAAAATTTTTAAGCAAAATTTTCTCAAATAAGCTTACAAAAATTGGATTGTTTTGTCTTATCTTAACTTGTTTTTTTTAAAAGGATCCAATTTTTAAAATTTTTTCCATCGTCTAGTTGAGATGAATCTAAAAAGTAAAGCCATTTGAGTCAGTTTAAATAAAAGTTAACAAAAAACGAAAATAAGTTAAAACTAAAAAAACCCAACTCCCAAAAAGAACATGCATGCTGGTGTGAATTGTCAAACATAATAATATGGTCCAGATTGTTGCTTACTACAAGCGTGTTGTCATTTTTGACAGACGGAAGGGGTAAGAAACAACAGCCAACAAAATCTGCCGCCGATGCCAAATCTAAGGGCAGTGCAGAAGCAGAAGTTTCGATAAGCAGACTTGATATCCGTGTTGGTCTTATTACAAAAGCTCAGAAACATCCTGATGCTGACTCTTTATATGTGGAAGAGATTGATGTGGGTGAAGGACAACCTAGAACTGTTGTCAGCGGACTAGTCAATTATATACCACTTGAAGACATGCAGGTTTTCTGTTCTCTGGTTTTCCAGTTTTTTAATTTACTAAATTTCTTTTTTCTATTTAGTTATTGCCTGTTGTTTTTCTAGTTTGTTCATGATGATGCTCTTTTTGTCAGAATCGGAAGGTCTGTGTTCTTTGCAACATAAAGCCAACAACCATGCGGGGTATAAAATCACAAGCAATGGTTCTTGCTGCATCCGACAGTGATCACACCAAAGTAAGTAATCCAGTTATGCTTTGTCTTGCCTAGCCACCAAATGGAGCGGGAAAAAGAAGAGAGAAAAAGAAATGCGGGAAAAAAAAAAAAAGATGAAAAGAACAGAAATGCCCTATAATAACTTTTGACAGGATGCTGTCGGATTTGGGACGGGGTGATCCTTCTTCAACCCCTCCCCAGGGGTGGGGTGAGTTCACTGGCACACCAAAAGATTTTGAAATAATTAAAATAATGTGTTGGACACTATCCACATGTAAAAAATCAAGGGGCTATTAGAAACTTTAGAAGTTTGAACTAAAAAACATGCAACATGCCTATGCTCTTCACTCTTCTGATCTTGGATTACAGTAAATACAGGTAAACTGAACCTTTACTTAAAGCAAGGGTATCAATGCTTCCACACATTGAAAGCGGACCACCATTTACAACTTGTTATATGAGTATTGAACGCTAACAACTTTGGTTAGAAATTTGTTATCTGATGTAAATTTTTTTTTGTGACTTAAAAATATAATGGAGTCAGAGTGGGACATGGGACCTTTTTACTTCACCCAGCTCTCGACCTGTTTCAGGTGCTTGTTTAGTTCCAAAGTTGCTAAAACGTGTAAGTTTAAAAATTTCAGGACAGGACACAACAGAAACATGACAAGAAGTAAATTGATTTTATGTAATTTCCCTTATTTTCCTTATAAATTGTAATCTAGTTCAATATATATACTTGGTCTCACCTTGCAAGAGGTAAGCCAATTTTACCTATTTATTTTTACACTTCATCTAGGCCCTTAAATAGTCTTTGTTTTGAAAATCCAGCAACCTGATTCTTTTCACATTTTCCACGTAAAAATCTTAAAAGCCTTCTTCTACCTTATCGAACTCTAAACCTAGCAATTTTTGGGCTTCGGTGAATTCTTTTTTTAGCGGGATTCCACTGTTTTTGTTGGCTGGAGATTGGTTGTTGGGGTGTGACATGTAGAAGTTTGTTGACGTAGTCTTTGTTTGGGTTATATATTTTCTTCCTTTGTTATCTTATTTGTAGAGGATGCCTTAACCTTTTTTCTTTTTGATTCATCAATAAAACTCTTTGTTGTTGATCAAAAAAAAAAAAAAAAAAAAACCTAGCAATTTTTCACGGCCAAACCCACCACAATTCTAATTGCAACCTTACACCAAGATTTTTAGAAATTTTCTTTTTATTTTTATCAACAACAAAGTTTATTAATAATAGTCAAAGTGAGTACAAATAGAGTGACAACAAGATATTCTCCTAAAGAAGAAAGTGAAAAGGTATCCTCATAGAATGTGCTTGTGCTAATCCTGAATGATCAGTAAGAAAAGAGAGTAAGAAAGAAATTAATGCACTCCAAACATGGATATAAATCCATTTTCATAATCTTCTGCTTTTCAGTCCCATGTCTTCTACAACGGAAAACTATTGGTGTTTATGAGTATGGTTGAACAAGTCTTCATGTTACAATATATATGTATATATTTGGGTTTTGTTTTTAGTGTTACATTCAAAATGATTTTCAATAATTGTTTGAATTTTAGAATATATTTGGGTGAATATTTTGACTTCCTGTTACTAAACTGATGTTTGGGGCTGTCAAGTTCATGTTCTTGTATGATCATTAGGAGGGTTCAGAGATATTTTATGATGTACATAAGATTCTTGGGTAATTGATCATGAATGGATGTTTCAGTTAAGAGACAGTTAGGAAATGTAAATCTTGATTTGATGGTGGTGCAATTTCAGGTTGAATTGGTTGAGCCACCCCAATCTGCTCCTGTTGGAGAGAGAGTAACATTTCCCGGGTTCAAAGGTGATCCTGATGATGTTTTAAACCCAAAAAAGAAAGTCTGGGAAACAGTTCAAGTGGATCTGCACACTGACAAGGAGCTGGTTGCTTGCTACAAAGACGTTCCGTTCACCACATCGGCAGGCGTGTGCAAGGTTTCATCCATATGTGGTGGCTCAATAAGGTAGGCAGATCTCCACACAAATTTTGGGTGAAACACAGAAAAAATAACAAAATATTTTGCAAGAAAAATCAAAATTCTCTCCTTGTTTTATTTGGTCTCCACAATGTCGTTTTGTTTTCTATTTATCTCTATAGTGGTTTTTTTTTTCCTCTTCAAAATGGATTATGTAAAATACTAATTACAAGCACTTTGCGGTTGCCTAAAATCGAGTGGAGCTTTAAATACGTTTTCAAAGTGTTGCTAGATGGGATAAATTCATGGTATGCCTAGACGTGACAAATTCATGGTATGCCTTAACTGAAAAATAGAATATAGTTTACAATTTTTTTGTGTGACTTTGCATGTTTTTATCGATTAAGATTTCTTGTTATTGAAATTTGAAAGTAGATTACACGGGTTCATAGTATTTAACTGTTTTAATTACATCAAAACTGCAGTGCGATTGACGGTTAATTTAGCTTATTGAAGTTAAGATTTGTTTATTGGATTAAATTAGAGGAAAATACATTACAAAATTTGTTTTCAGAAAGTCCATATAGAATGATTTAACCATATCATTTTTACAAAGATCCTCTCCATTTCATGGTTGTAATGGAAGATGTCTATTACATCATGGTGAAATGATTTTGAGAATTTATTAATATTTTACGTTTAAAAAGAATCATTACAAACCCTTAGAAAATGCAATGAATTTTGAAATGGAGAGGATCACAATCCATTTTTACAATTATAAAAAGTGATGGAATTTTAGGTTTTCATAAATGAATTCAAAATTTGTCATTATTTTCTATAAAATTTTCTGTTCATAAATTCTGTTTGTATAATATTTATTAGTGGGGATGAAATTGTGAAGAGAGTTTACAGTGGAATCAACTTGTGTTTGGATCATGTACTTGGATAGAGGTTTCAAAATCGAAAGGGAAAGGGAAAGAGAGAAAATTTAATTTATATTATATTCAAATTTGCTTGTGTTTGGATCATGTACTTTGATAGAGATTGAAAATGGAAAGGGAAAGAAAAAGAGACAAAAATTTAGTTTATACTATATTCAAATTTGCTCTACTTTTTCTTTTTTAAAATTTCTACTCAAATCTAATAATGTCCAAGCATAGCAGTAGGCTTTGATATGTTATGCAGTGGTTTTAGGCTTCATTTTGAATTTCAAAATTAAAATGTTCATCACTTTCCTCAACTAAAAGTTTCTTTGTCAATTTGCTCAATACAAAATAAAACTTGTTCAAAGGTCCTGAGAAACAAGTGGAAAAAAGAATGAGATCCCCTAAAAAAACCTTCCTTAATTTACTCACAATAATATAGATGATTTTACGTGTTAATTTTTGATTTGTCACTAATAAAAAACTAATTGACCCATGGATTTGCCCAGGTATTGGGAAAGCATAAGAGTGGCATGAAGACAACATCCTTGAATATTTTCTAGGCTAGTTGTTGTAGGAATCTTTTTCATGTTCAATTGGTTGCTTCATTTTTAGCTTTTAAACAAGTCAAAAACACTTCCTCTCTTATTCTTGCTAGTTAATAGTACTTTGTTTTACTCACAAATGCAGCTACATTGTTAGGAAGTGAGCAACTGTGTACATGTCATTATTGGATTGAGACATTAAGCTTTAGCATGTTTTGTTCTTCTGTCAATTTGACTCTATAGTGCTAATTGTATCAATTATGTCCCTTAATTTTTTTACGTTGTGTTAATTCAATCTAATCGATAACATTTATCAAGATAGAAATTAAAACAAAATGATCCATTAAAAATGGGAATGAACCATTTTAAAATGGGCATCAATCCTTCAAATAATTTGAGAAAGATTGAATGAATTATTTTTCCACTAGATTTTAGTGTAATTTTTAAAAGGGCATAAACAGTTGGACTAAAGTTCCATTTGTTTCGATATAAAATATTTTATAAAAAAAAAAAATTTGTTTTTATTTTTCGACGTTTGGTTGATACTTGAAACAAAAATATTTTATTACCTAAAAGAGAAATTTTAATTCAATAAAATGTCATTTATGACTTTTTAATGAGTTAAAATACTTATTTGAAAATGTTAAATATGTTGAAAATGTAGTGAGTGAGAGTCAACTTTGTAAAGATTAACTTATAGAATTTTTATAGATAAGTCATTTTTGGGAAAATGATGCAAAATATTTTTCTTAAAAAATATTTACTTACTTTTTGTTTAACTAAACAATAGAAAATGACTAAAATATTTTTGACAAAAGTATTTTACGTCAAAAGAAACGGAGCCTAATTTAAAATAATGTAGAATATTAAAGAATAAAATTGATGTAATTAGAACTATAGGATCAAGTTATCACAAAATATAAATTGCAAAGATTACGGGTGGTGCTCTAATTTCAATTTTATTATAGGGTGAGGAGAAAAAAAATGATTCAATTTGTTTGGTTTTGATTGATTTTTTAAAAATTAAGTTATATATTATTTGCATTTTTTTTTTTTGTATTTTTAGTGATTTTTTTAAAAATATTTAAAGTATTTTTTTACTTTCTAAATGCACATAACTTAGATATACCTCAAAAGTAAAATATTTGTGAAAAAATATTTTTGAAAATTCAATAAATACATAAGAATACGAAATCACTACTAAAAAAAAATACTTTTTGCGACTGCTACAAGCCGTCACAAATAATAAAAAATAGTCGCAAAAGACTTTTTGCGATGGCCCATGTGACGGCAAATGAGGGTTGCGAATGTGGGGGTGACAAATACTTTTTGCGACCGCAAAATAACAGTCGCAAATTATTTGCGACCGTCTAACCTACTTATAGCGACTGATATTTTTCCGTCCCAAAAGAGTTTAAAAAAGGCTAACAATGTATTAGTGACCATCTTCTTACCGTCGCAAAAAAAAAAAAAAAAAAAAAACCTACAATCATATATATATTCAAATATTATATACAATAAACATAAAGACATATTTGTAAAAATCTCAACATTCATGCATTATTTTTCATTTCTTCCCTCAATAAAATTCTCTTTAAAAAAAAAAAACCTATCCACAAATCATACAGATATGTCCAAAGAGGTAAACAAATATCCCTAAAAGAAGAGGCACAAACACATTATTTTCCATTTCTTCCCTCAATAAGACCATATGTAATCAAGGATTTGGGGCAGCTCACTAAACCAGAACCTGTTTAGGGGCCTCATAATTGGATTATGCAGACCATGAACACAGTCAACGGCAGCGACAGAGCCATAGCAAAAATATATGTATTCCCTTGCACAACCTGCAAGGGTAGGCTCAAAAAAACTGGCTCTGTAGTAGACACCATAACAAACAGAATATTTATAGATTGCTATCAAGGCATTTAGCACCTGAGACGAGCTGCAATCCGCCCAGAAAAATAGTCCCTGCAGCTGTTCTTCATGTCAATGATTTGCCAACAGTGCTTCAGGTTACTACCAACATTCTTTACAATTGTACCACCCATCTTCAATCTTGGAGAATTAGTAGAACCTGTCCAAAATTGTAAATGGAGTGAGTACAACCAAGCAGAAACCCAGCCTATGTATAGGATGCAAGAAACTAACTAAAACATAATGAACGGGCTAACTTCACTCAACCCACAATATATTGGCTCGCAACACTCGAACAATAATTTACAACACACAATATTAGAACTAATATCCTCAACCCACAATACAGATCACATGAGCAATATATCCATAACATGACTTGGTAAAAATACAAGACTATCAAAGTTGCCGAGTAATTTCATAATCACAACGTGTGCAGAAAATTTACAAGACTATTATAGAGGAATACACAATAAAAGGAAATTCAAGGACAAATTTTGTATTTATGACTGCACATGAGAAGCCAGCTTTGAAGAGCAAAGGCACCATTTCAAATTTCAAATATAAATGGAAATTCAATCTGGAGCTGGAAAAAAAAGAAAGAAAAAGAGTAGCAGCCTTGAATCATAAATTTCTACTGTCGAAGCCAGAGGTCCTTAATAATAGATCTAGGAGGCAGATACATAAAAAAAAAAACCAAATGTATGACATGAACTCAAACTCCAGAAGTAATTCTTTTGGTTGCTACAAGATTCAAGTATAGACAGAAATTAGGTACCCATGTATTTTTTTGATCAACAAATAGTATCCATATATGACCTTGGATATTTGTTTTCCATTTTTCCTTCTTTTTTTTTTTTTCTTTTTCTTTTCCTTGTAAATATCCCTGAAAAATCTATATATAGCTCTCACATAAGTAAGAAAGTGGTGAGTAGGGAAAAGTTATTTTACTGTACTAACAATAGCAACAACTAATGCAGTTGTAATTTGTCTAGGAATATATTCAAGGAAAATGATACATGTCACCAAATGAACATTGTGTTGTGTGGATTCAAGTGGGCGTTGAAAAAACAAATGAAATTCAGTAGTGATACATTGATGTAGAGAAGTGTATTAAATGAATGAAAATACGAAGAAAAATAAGAATGATACTGAAGAGAGAACTATTTTTTTGAATTTTTTTTACTCAATCAATGACTAACTATAGTTGCCAAAAGTAACAAATTCGAGTTGGAATCTAAAATCAATACGAAATTTCTTAGAAAAATCTTAATTCGAAACAGATTTAACTTAAATTCTAAATTAAGCCCTCATTTGACGTGTTAGTTTTTGGAGCTACCAAGTTAAAATAGTCATAAAAAAATAAAATAAGCTAAAAGAAAGACCACTTATGGTCTTTCTTTGCACTCTGAATCACCTGGGGTGCAGCTAATTTGCAGCTTGAGTGACCATAAGAAGTATATAGACATAAGACACGTGCACAAAATAACAATTAATAATCACTGACACATCAAATTCTAACATAAGGCATGGCTAGAATGAGGACAAAGGAGAATATATGGTATATACTCCCATATAAATACACTCAAAACATGATTACAGTACTTATGTTTCTGCGTGTGTGTGTGTGTGTGTGTGTGTGAGAGAGAGAGAGAGAGAGAGAGAGAGAGAGACTTATGCAGGTTAATTCACCGAGCCAATTGCTGTTTCTCTACCTCACAAGAAGCAAAACAAAATATATATGTTTGAAAATACACATCGATCAATGGTTGCAAATACACATCGATCTTATCGCCAAGTCCTTTTGGCCCATCAATCAGCACAGACAAAATCAGATTTGATTGTTTCATGCACATCCATGGTGGTAAATTATACGGAATCAACACAATTGGCCAAGTGCTATGAACTATGTTCATTGATCTAAATGGGTTGAATCCATCTGTAGCTAACCCAAGACGTACATTACGACTATTACTAGCAAAACAAGTGTTTCGCTGATCAAAGTCCTTCCATGCGAGGGAGTCAGCAGGATGCCTTAACACACCATCATCAACCCGTTCTTCCGCGTGCCATCTCATGAGCTTTGCCGTTTTCGATGACATAAACAATCTCTGCAACCTTGGCTTCAAAGGGAAATACCTCATCTGTTTTGCTGTTACCCGTTTACCATATTCCCTTTCATCATTTCCAACACCACCATTTTGTTTCCATCTAGAACTACTGCATATAACACATTTATCGAGCTTTGTATCCTCTTTTCTGAACAACATACAACTATTGGGGCAAGCATCAAAAGTCTCATATGTGAAACCCAAATCTGTAGTAACCTTTTGAGCTTGATAATATGAACTTGGAAGTTTTGTGCCCGTAGGAAAAGCCTCATTCAAAAGTTCAAGTAACATGTCAACGGACTTGTCGGTCCATTGATTGAGCACCTTCATATGCAAAATTCGAACAATGAATGATAGTGAAGTAAATTTGTGACACCCCGGGTACAGATCAGTTTGTGCATCTTCCAAAAGTTTAAAATATTTCAAAGTTTCATCATTTGCCCCTATCCGAACCGGATCATCTTCCTCTACATGGCTTGGATCACTTGTCCTTGCTTGGGCTAGATCACTTGCCCCTGCTTGGTCTGGATCACTTGCAGTTGGTTCATCATTCTCAACACCCATATGTGGAATTCCTAGGGCCTCTTGTACCATCCCAACCACATCATCTCTAGTCACTGAATCCGCCATTAATGTTTGGTTTCTTGGTTACCATGTAATTGGACATAGGATTCCCCATGATGAATCCAATTTTTGTACTTTTTTACGAACCCATTGGAAATAAGATGCTCCCTTACAACCTCTCGTTAAAAATTGTATCGATTACTACAAAATCGACATGGACAACTAATCGATAAACTTTCATCTCTATTGTTGTATGCAAATCTCAAGAAATTATCAATCCCATTCACGTAATCAATTGATATCCGATTTGACAAATCAATCCAATTCTTGTCCATCTTTCTATTTCTTTAACTGTTTTTGTACACATCCATAAAAAGAATGAGTTTACAAAGTATCACAATGACAAGTGCATATTATAGTTCAAAAAGTACACCAAATAAAACCAATGGCCCATGAACACTTTTAGTTCAATAATTTAGCCAACTAAGTTACCTTGACATTGTTTAAAAATAGAGAAGAAAAAAAAATAATGACCATTCATGGTATTAATCTGATGCCTCAACTTTTAAGGTGTTAATTGGGGACACTGGTTCCTGTGAACCCCATAAAGTAAAGGCAGCCTAAACCTTGGTAGAGTAGCTGGTCCTATTATATTGTTTTTATCTTGGAAATAATGACCATTCATGGTATTAGGCCAAACCATCAATGTAGGGGACCTCAAAGCATGGACAATTGTATAGTAAAATTTTCATGATTTTTTTTGATGAGAGAGGACTCCAAAATATTGTGGGACCGGTGATGGGTGTGTGTGTGTGTGTGTGTGTGTGTGTGTGTAGGAGGAATGGGGTAGAGAGGATTAGGACTTGTACTTCCTACCTGCCATCTAAGAGTTTTTAAACTTAAGATTGGATTTAAGAGGTTTGATGCCTACAATCAATACTCATATCCTAGCCATGTAACATAGGACTAAACCATATATATCTATTTGCCAAAAGCATATCCTTTTCTTTCTTTGAGGTCACATTCCGAATGAATAAGTTCCTTTTACCGCTGATATATTAGCTTTTACAGCAAACCCCATCATTTTTTTATTAAAAAAAATAATAACTATAAAAATTAAAATTAAAACTCTGGATCTTGTGCTTAGGCAGTGTACACATGGTAAATATAGCAGGTTTAACTGAACAAAATACAGTAACAAAGATGGAAGGGCAACAATGTAAATAAGAACCAGTTGTACCATATTTCACAAAATAATGAAAGGAGGAATATGATCCACAAACATAAAGTTACACTAATTAAGATAGAAAGTTTAACTAGAGAGATGAGGAGTAGATAAGCAGCAATTGTATCATATTCCACCAGGAAAATTATTAGTAGGTCTAAAGTAGCACATAGTGCATCTCATGTACATGTAACATGCTTATATAGTCTTGGAATACATGTGCTTGATCCTTGTGAACTAACAAGAAAAATATAGCCTCCAGGCCTCGACTCCTTAGGGTCTATCTCAAAGGTCACCCAATCAAATTCATCAAGCCAAAGTTCAAATTGTTTGCATAAACTTTTATTAGTAATCTTAACAACCATCCATTAGAAAACATGAAGAAAAAAGATAGATGCATATATATAAAACTATTGTCACATAAATTTTATCCCGATTGAAGTCACTTATAATGAGAAGAAGCTCCATTTCATACACAGTCTAAGTACAATCTAAGTGCCTCCAAGCCATGTAACATTTTAAAATCATCAAAGGGAAGGGGGAAAAAAACAAACAAACAAAAAATAGCCTTTGAAATTACCTAATTCAGAGAATTCTTGATTCCATCCTAGTTACTATTTTTTATTTTTGACAAGTAACTCAAATTACCAGACCAATTTTCTTCAATGCACAATTAAGTCAAGACTTGAGAGTTCAATCACAAAGACAATTCACATTGTAGTCGAAGAATTTACAAAACATGATGATTGAATCATGGAAGAATGGACGATAACAAGTAAAATCACAAAACTAAAGTTAATCACGTGATTCGAAAAATTCACAATCATCGAGATTGCTTAGTCAAGCATACAAAGAGAGATTTCTCGCAGTTAAAAAAAGCTTGCTCGATACCGATTGTACAGTAGATAATACTGTCCTCGTCATCTCAGAGTAATCTGATTCGTTTGATGGACATAGAAATAGAATGTATGTATGTATATAGTTATACATTACATGGATATATATATATATATAGAGAGAGGGAGAGAGAGAGAGAGAGAGAGAGAGAGAGAGAGAGAACCGAAGAGCAGAGAAGAGAGCTGGATTACAGAGACATCAGATGGATTATAGATATCAGTGAGTCTAAAAGTTTGATAACATCAAATGGATTTAATAGTGAGATTGAATTTGCAATCACCTGCAAGAAAAACCATAGATAACTTCATTTGACTAACGCTAGATAAAATTATAAAGAACTGCAATCGTAAGATTGTGATCCATATCAATTTGATGAGCAAATACTGAATCTAAAGAGAGGAAATTTGAAAAGCAAATACTGAATCTAAAGAGAAAATACTGAATCCATATCAATTACAAAACTAGATCAAGTACAAATATGAAACAAATCAAAACAAACTGAATAAAAAAAACAGAGGAAATTTGAAGAGAGTTGGTACCTAATTTGTACACAATGCGTGATAGATGAGCTTACTCTGCTGCATTTGAGAACTCCAAGAGACCTTTTCAATGCGGTCTACTAGTAGAGTTAGGGTTTCTCTGCGATGAATCGAGCAAATTGCAACTAGATATGTACACAGATACAGAGAGAGCAAGATTGCGCAAAAGAGAGATTGAGAGTTCAAGAGAGAAAGAGAGATCGAGACAGAAACAGAGAGATTGAGAGATCGAGGGAGAGATTCATACTGATGGAGTCCTTCAGACAACGATGGGTACGTGAGCGAGAGCAAGAGCGAAACAGAAAGCAGGAACGAGAGTGAGAGAGAGTCGAGTGAGCCTGCTAGGGCAAAACAAAAGGGCGCAAATAAATGAAAGAAAATAGGGACCTTTTACTACCTAATTGCGTTTCATTATGCTGTTGCGGTTTTTTTTTTTTTTTTTGCCACGACTAATCAAACAGTCGCAAAAAGTTAGACGCAAAAAGCCAATTTTCTAGTAGTGAATTGTACTAAATTTTATATTTTGTTTTTTGTATTTGATGAATTTTTTAAAGATTTTTTTCTATAAATATTATACTTTTTAGGTGTGTCTAGGTTAGGTGCATTTGAAAAATAATTTTTTTTAAAAAAATATTTAAAATTTTGACTAAAAATAAAAAGATACAAAAAAATAAAAAATTCAATTTTTGGAAAAGTAACCTCAATTTTTTGAAATCAAACAAGGTGATTGTGTTCTCACTGCCATGTTTAGGGATATGAGTAAGATTTTTTTAAAATTTTTTTTTAAAGAACAATCTTGATATTATAAATATTTTATATTTATTTCTTAACAAATATCACTACTTTTGATAAGAAAGAAACAAGTTTAATAAATGGTGAAGTATCAATGAATTTTAAATAGTAATCTTATGAATTATTTGGTTCTTTATTTTTTCTTATGGATCTAAAAGTCTCATTTTAGTGTGAATTACATAAAGGGTCAAGTATAAATGCGCGTTGTCTTATATGTGGAAAGACAACTGTGGATTTTCTCATAATGTTAAAATTACTAAACGTAATACGTCAAAAAAATTTATTCGTGTACTTTTTCCAAACTTAACGCCCAATGTAATACTAAAAAACGTAACATTTCAATATAACATACGAAAAAAATTTCTTAATATAATTTTTTTAAACGTAACACTCCAATCAATATAACACACAAATTCCTTAGTATATTTTTTCCAAACTTAATACTCCAATGTAACATATTAAAACACTAGGTGATTCTACTTACACTACTATTTAATCTCTTTACACCCTCCATCTCATTACACCACTAAAAAAAAATGTAATTCTCATTACACCTCCAATATATTACCAAAACTACTTCTAAATTAACTATTTCGTCTCTGTACACCACTAATTTTGGAAATACGGTGCTAAACAATTTATATTATGCTGTCGGAAAAAATAGATCTCTCTAGCATTTTGTTACTATACATTTACAGAGATATTTTCTTTCAAACAATAATTTTTTAATTTGTGGTGGGCCTGTTCGGTAATATAACGCTAATTAATTTGAATTACTCCAATGCAATGTTACTGGACAATATTTTTTTCCCTAGCATTATGTTGTTGTCCAATTAGATGATAACAAGAAATTAATTTGGGCCACTTGTGAAGTGCATGTTTAGTGATACATTGCTATACAAATGTGATTATTCTAGGGTCATATTGCCAAACTACAATAAAGTTGTCTAGGCTCCCATCACTGTACATTGAAAGATTTACTTTTTTCTTGAAGCATCCATAAAAAAATTTACAAATCAAACACGCATTCATAAAATCATACATAAAAAGTATCTATAAAATTATTTATAAAAACATCAAGTGTACGAATATCCATAAAGTATCCATAAAATTTGTCATTGTTTGCATCCATCAATCAAACATGTTATCAGAATACATCTTGGTAATTTGTAGGGAATTTTTTTCCCTTAATAGAAATAGACATCCACATTTTTTAGAACCTA
The DNA here is from genome assembly GCA_025200525.1 of Camellia lanceoleosa. Lineage (NCBI taxonomy): Eukaryota > Viridiplantae > Streptophyta > Magnoliopsida > Ericales > Theaceae > Camellia > Camellia lanceoleosa. The sequence continues at coordinate 108,595,701 of CM045768.1, read as the reverse complement.
TCAATCTCAATCGTTCCCCGTTGATCTTCCTGTTGTCTCTATAGTAACCACTTATTTTACAAGCAAGTGTAAGTCTTGGTTTTCTTCCATTACCTCCCGTATCTAATGTCTTTACAATAATGACAAATCCAGTCTTCTTCCCAACGTCAGAAGCCCATTGAATTAATGCTTCACGATTACAAAAAATTTAAAGATAATAAATACATGTATACGTCAAATTATTAATAAAACTCATTACAAATTAAAAATAAGAAAAAATCAGATTCATAAAAAAAAATTAACAAATTTCCTTTGTAATGAATTCATGACTAGAGTCCATTAATATTACAGTACTTGCGTTATTGCAATGAGTATAAGTATAATCCTTCCAGGCAAAAAAATAAAAAAAATAAAAAAAAATGAAATTGAAAATACATGGTAATGAGAAGCCAAACAAATTAAAAAAATTCAGTTTGGGATTACCGGAAATGTATCTTTTATTCGATAGTTGGTTACCAGATTTATATTTTTTGTTCGGCAATGTGATGTTGGACTATTTTATTTTGTTCGATTTTGAACCACTAAACGAAAGTCTAACACCAGTCTAGAAAAATGAAACAAAACCTACCAAATAAATAAAAAAAAATTCACAAACACCATTTCACTTTTTTTATGGTTCTTCACCCATTACTTTCTTTAATGATCAAAATACTATGATTCTTACTTTTTGAAAAGAGATGTGTAAGAGAAAAGAAATATTAAGAAAGGAAAAAGAGGAGTAGGGATTGAAGATCAAGGGGTGTAAGAAGATAACAAAGTATATTTAATTTTAGTGCTTTGTTCTTAAAAGTAATTTCACACATGGATAAAATTGGGAGAAAAAAAAAAAACTCATATAGAGGATGGGGTGATTCTACTTACACCACTCTTTTACCTCCTTACACCCTCCATCTCATTACACCACTTTAAAAAAAATTGAATTCTCATTACACCTAATATAGTACCAAAACAAACCCTATGATAAAAAACTCTTCAAAACCCATCTCTTTACACCCATACATTTGGAGGGAAAAGAGAACAATGCAGAGAGAACGATGTAAGTAAGAAGAGTAGACAACACCAGCGTGGAGGTGTTCGGACGGCGTGGACGATTGAACTCACTCTTCTTATTTGCCAAAGGTAAGTGAGAAAACTCTTCTTTCTCTCTCTATATTGATAGACATAGATATGTGTATCTATCTATATATCTATATCATCTATGTCATCATTTTTTGCGAATAGATAAAGAATAGCACATTCCCAACATAGTTTTGGTGGTTTAGATCTTGGAATTTAATTGGGTTTATGATTTTTGGTGCTAGTTTTGAATGTAAAGTTCAGATTTTGGTTCTATGTTTTATCAGATTTTTGGTCCTCTGTTTTGCCCACTGTCTCTTTCTCTTTCTTTTTCTTTTTTGAGAGTGATAGTTAAGTGGAAAGGGATAGGGTTCTGTGGGTAAAGAGCTGCCATAGAAGGTTATCAATAGTTGTGAAAAAAAATTGAATTTCTGGGTTAGAGTTTTGTGGGTTAGTCAAGTGAGCACCATTTATGGGTTAGTCAAGTGCGCACCATCTCTACAAAACATTCCATCATCACATTAAAAATGAATCATGTATAATAAAAATGTTACATTAAACTAAGTTCCAGATTACCATTTTTGTTTAATACTTCTCTTAATTTATGTTCAAAATTATAATAAGAATCTCTCATAGATTTGGGTTACCCCAAACTTTTTAGTAAGCAACTTATATAAGATAATTGGGAATGTTCTAGTGACAAGCTAAGCCAATGCCTAGTACCAGTGTTTCTTCTTCAGGACGATCTCACACTCAAGCTAGCCCAATTGACAACCCTACAGTATGTACGATGCACCAATCTCAACCACATTGAACTCCCCTATAGCACCACTCCAAACCATACACCAATAGTGGAATCCTTGAACATCTATCCACCTATTATCACAGGCTGACCATCATGACTCCCACAAATCAATAAGTAGTTCACCAACTCATAAACACTACCATCAAACTCACTAGTCACCGCTGCCATTATTAATCCATTCTAAATCACATTAATCCACATTCCATCCATATTCTCATCTCCCACTAACACAACCACCAAGGTTGTCACACCCTGTTATTTTTTACTTTTTTCCTAGTTTACTTTCTAATTTCTCTTCCTAAACTTCTTTATATTCTTGAAACACATTCTCTCTCAACTCTCCACCTTCCTTGTTTATTTCCTCTCCTAAATATCTCCACTTTCTCTACAATATCTTTTTGAAGTCAAACCTCTTTAAACCTCTATACTTTTACCAAATTGGAATATCACTTGGCTCCTTCAAAATCACCAGAATATTCACCAACACCTATTTGTGAACGTTAATTTGTTCTGCCGATATAGAGGAGGCTTCTTCAGAATTATCAGATCATTCATGGTGATAATTATTTATTTATTTTTTTGATAAATATTTTCATAGTGATAATTCTAAATCAAGCAATACCTCGAAGTTGTTGAACCTGATGCTTCACTAGAAGGCCCAGAACACTTATGGTGGTAGTGGCAGCTTCGATTGGCAGAGGAAGTTAAGGGAGGATTCGACAGAGGGTTTTGCTCAATGAAGTCACTGACCAAAAAAGTACATTTTTTTACTCTACGGAGTTGCAAGGACCCTTGTAAAAACAAGAGAATCATTGTTGATTAGCTAGTATATGCGAAGGCACCATCACGCCATACTATTTATCTAGTTATTGATGTTTTCATTTCAGTAAGCAACATATAAATGCTCACAGTGTGCTTGTACAACAGCGGCCATCTGAATGTGTATGGGGATACCGTGAGTGGTATGCTCGTGTTTTCGCATCGGGTTGTTCGAAATCCTACACATCACTCTTAGTTTGATCCACGTGTTCAACGTCCCGAGAATGATGTTACTATGGATCCTGTGTGGCTAAGCAAATTGTGAATTAACTTTTTTCACTTTTAAGTGGTTCACCATAAATCAAACACTAAGTATGATTTTTATCAATTTTTTTTGCAGTGTAATGATGCTGCTTTCAATGTTGGTGCTACAGTCCATAGGCTCGGTCGTGATGAATGTGTCTTGCACCCTGACATGCTGTATGAAACCATTGGTCACATGCTGCAAGTTCTTGATGGACAGAGTTTGGGATTTACTTTGACACATACAGAGCATCAAGTCTACTATCGTAAACGTCGTAGGATGGATCGTACATAAGGATTGAGATCTACTTTTTGTTTGATGACATAATTTTGCATAATGTCTAGCCCGTATACATTTTGGGATATAGTTTTGTGTTAACCGTACATGATATTTGGGATGTAGTTTTTTTTTTTATGGCATAGTTTTTGTGAAAGCTTAGCCCGTAAAGAATTTGGGATCTAGTTTTTTTTGATGACATAGTTTTTTTGAATGCCTAGGCCGTATAGAATTTAGGATATACTTTTCCCTAATGGCATAGTTTTTGTGGATGCCTTGGATCTTTTGTAAACTGGATGCTTAGTTGGACAAGTTATGAATTGTCATACTTTTGTAAGAACTTTAAACAGTTTCACATCTATTTTGTATTCAATAATTATGTCAATGGAAACTTATTTTGGCGAACATATGCATTTGTTATTGTTTGTAATGCATTGTAATGGTATTAAAGTGTTTTGGAGGGATATGGTACCATTTGCTAGAAGTAACATTGTTTTTCTCAGTGTTATGGGCCAGTTCAGCGTCATACTGCTAAACAATTTGAATTATTCCGGTGTTCAGTTGCCGGAAACAATAGATTCCTCTAGCATTTGGTTACTATATATTTCCAGAGCCACTTTATCCTAAACAGTGTTTTTTTTTATCTGTGCATGGCCTGTTCGGTAATACAATACTAAACAATTTGAACTACTCTAGTTTTATGTTACCGGATAAAATTTTGTTTCCCAACATTATGTTACAGTTCAATTGGATAATTTTTGTTCGCGTCCTAACAAAGCCAATAGAGTCTACATTGAAGTGCATGTTCAGTCACACAATGCGAAACAAAAATTCGGTGCTATAATGTCGGAATAAATGATTTTGTCCAGCCTTTTGTGGCTATACATTTACAGAGTCACATCCTCCCAAATGATGTGGTAATAATTTGTGCTTGGCTTGTTCGGTAATAAAATGCTAGTGAATTTTAATTAATCTAATGTTGTTTTACCAGCCTTTTGTGGCTATACATTTACAGAGTCACATCCTCCCGAATGATGTGGTAATAATTTGTGCTGGGGCTGTTCGGTAATAAAATGCTAGTGAATTTTAATTAATCCAAAGGTCGCTTTTACTGCACAAAAATAGTTTTTCCCAGCATTATGTTGCCATACAATTAGAAAATTTCAATTTGCTTCATAACAAAGTCAGTGGAACCTACTGTGAAGTGTCTATTCAGTCACACAATAGTAAACAAATTACATTTATCCGGTGTTATGTTGCTGGAAAAAATATATTTGTCTAGCGTTCTGTTACTATATATTTACAGAGCCACTTTGTTATAGATAATAATTTGGGGCTGTTCGGTAATAAAATGCCAGACTTATATTTTTTTTCCGGCACTGTGATGCCGAACTATGTTATTTTGTTCAATTTCGAAACATCGAACAAAAGTCGCACACCAACCTAGAAAATCGAAACAAAAACTTACCAAACTAAAAAAACAAACTCAGCATTTCACTTTTTTAATGATTTTTCACCACCGTTTCTTCATCCATTGTTTTTTTTGATGATCAAAACACTATGATTATCAATTTTTCAAAAGAGATGTGTAAGAAAAAAGAAAAGTTGACAAAGGAAAAAGAGAAGTTGGAATTGAAAGGTCAGGGGGTGTAAGGAGATAATCAAATACATTTAATTTTAGTGTTTTGTCCCTTTAAGTAATTTCACATATGGATAAAATTGGAAGAAAAAAACAATCTTCTATGGAGGGTGTAAGGAGATAAAAGAGTGGTGTAAGTAGAATCACCCTAGAGGATGTAAAAAGGTAAAGTAATGGTGTAAATAGAATCACCAAAAAAACTCTTTAATATATTTTTTCTAAACAAAGCACTCCAATGTAACACGTTAAAAAATTGCATAATATATATATTTTTTCAAACGTAACAATGTAACATTTAAAAAAAACTCTCTAATATAATTTTTCAAAACGTAACATTTCAATTAATGTAACACTAAAAAACTTCTTAGTGTACTTTTTTCAATGTAATGACGTAACATTCTAAAAAATTCTTTGATGTATTTTTTCCAAACGTAATACTCCAATCAATGTAACACACAAAAATTTCTTATTGTACTTTTTTCTTTTTCTTTTTCTTTCAAACATAACACTTTAACGTAACATTCCAATATAATATCAGAAAATCACACTAATAGAAATATAACTTTCCACGCTTGACAACCAATATTTCGGCCACTAATCCCTCCAAAAAGAATATTCCATACCTTGCATTTCCATCCCATTTAAAAAATGAATGATAAAAAGATATTCACTTAAATACAAATTTTCAAAATAAAAAAAGATTAATTAATTTATAAGAAAACTCTTAAAATTAAATGAATCAACATTCTCTTATATAAAATTTATGAATAAATTTTTTCTTAATAAAAGAATTCTGTTTCTCACAATTTCCCACTCAACATACAAATTAAACATGTGAAAATAATTCCCGTTTTCATTATTTCTTAGAAAATTAACTTATCTAAATAGAATTAAAATAATAGGTTTCACCACTTCTGTGCTTATTTTTAGGAGATAAAAAGACAGGTGGAAGTGTGGATTAACGCTCAAGACAACCAATTAATCTCTTGCCAAACAACCCCTAATTTCCTCAAAACATCATGGAATAAATTACAAATACATATTCTGAGATTTGATTAAAATATGAATCACACTTGTGATTATGAAAATTACATTCCACTCCTTGAGGTTTCTAATTTCATAACCAATCGCTCATTTTATTAATAAATTATTAAATTAATTAACAATTTTTTATGATATTAGAAATATGTTTCAATTAATAATTTAAGTAATTTTATTATTGTATAAAAAAATAATTATGAATTTCATGTTTTAGTTAATTATATTAAGTAAAAATTCTTGACAAGGGAGTATTTGTAATTTTCTAAATCACAGGAACAATCTGTATTTTAAGTAACTTTCAAGAGTTGTATTTGTAATTTACCCAAACATCATGGATAAGCTGCAAGAAACAATCGAACCATTTTCCCGCTACAGAGACTGTAAAAAAACAATGCCTAATTAGTATAACTGAACCATTTTCACTCTTCTAGAAACAGCAGAACCATTATTATTTTCACTCTTTTACAGAGAGGACAAAAAAAAAAACAATACTCAATCAGTACACATTAGAGTGTGCAACCACGAAATTCAAATTGCAATTACAGTAGAGAGAGAGAGAGAGAGAGAGAGAGAGAGAGAGAAGCATAAATGAGTTCTGTTGAAGCAGCACTAGGTGAAGAAGAACTAGAGGACACATTCCACTACCTACCAGACGACGTCATACTCCACATCTTCCTCTTAGATGCCAAATGTCTCTGCAGATGCTTTCTTGTCTCCAAACGTTTCTTTTTCCTCACCGTTCAAGTCCACACACTCTTCATCTCAAGCTCCATTTCATCCCATTCTAATTTCTATTCCAATCTCTATTATCTCCTTTACATTCATACTTAGACTTAGAATCCCCAACAAAATGTTAGGATCAAAGATACCTAGAAAATAATCTCACACACACGGAGAACACAATATTTACGTGGTTCGGCCCAATGCCTACATCCACGGACAGAAATGAGATTTTTTCACTAAGAATGGACCAAAATACAAAACAGAGGAGGAGATACAATTCTCACTCAACTCACAGCTCTCTCTCTCAAATTTCTGGTGATACACAGAGTATACATTGCTCTTCATACACTCACTGCTTGCCTCTGTTCTTCATTTCTTTTCTCTATTTATACCCAAAGAGAGTGAGGGAGATAAAACAAACTCCCCACCATTTTCTATCTTCTTTAATGGTGAGAGTCAACAATGGCTACAACAAGAAGAGAAGGGAGAAGTGCCCAGCTTAGACCTTCACTTCACCTGTGGTGGAAGTCCTTGCACGCCATCCTTCCTTGACTCTCTCCTTTGCTTGCATGGAGTTGGAACAATAATTGGCCTATAGCATGAAATGAGGATCACCCCTTTCACATGGGGTGACCTCTAACCCAAAACACTTTGATCTCCAAATTCTTCAAGTTTTTCATTACCAATTTGGTCCTCAAACCCTTCCTATTCCTTCACAACCTTATATTCCATTCTTTTTTCCTTTTCACATTCCTCTCCATACTCAAACAGATCCGATCTCTGCATATTGAACTTCCTACCATAGTTAATGATGGCGGTGCTAGCAGCACTGAATCCTTGTATAAATGGGGTATTAAGATCGGGTCCAATCTTGATAGCATCACGTTCCTCTATGGAACACAATTGCAATCAATTGAATCTCATGAAAAACAAGATAATGAAGAAAAAAGTGAGAATGAGATTGAGATGATGATGATGAATACTGTAGCAGAGGAAGAACTACTTTGCTAAATGAAATTGGCTTTTAGATGCACTAGAGAGGTAGTGCTGTGGCAATCTGGTAATTGTTTTGGAGGCATATCATATGCTTGAGAGAGAGAGAGAGAGAGAGAGAGAGAGAGAGAGAGAGAGTTGTGATCACTGATTCGCAGAAAAAGGGAGTCAACCTCTGTATGAGTGGCGACAAGCTTGTAGAGTTTGGGAATTCAACCAATTTGGAGTGGGGAGAGTCATCGAAGAAGGTGATAATGTGTTACGTGCCTACGTTACAGCTGCCAATTAGTGGGTTTTGTTGTACAAATTGTGTATAAATTGTTAGGTCCGTTATTCTTACCAAATCTACAAACAAACATTACTTATTGAGTTGTAAGTGTTCCTGGGTTTGTATCTCGCTCGCTTGAGCGAAGGATTCTTGGCTCGAGCAAAAACGTCTTGGTCCTAGTACTTTGCTTTGTTTGTAAAAATACTGGGAATGGGTGTAACAACGCCCGCGGGGGGGGCCTCGCTACGGCTCGGACTCGATTTTTGTTGCGGTTCCAAATCTTGAACCAAAGAGTCCAAATCCGGCAAATCGTTTTGAAGGAAAACAGATTTTTTGAAAGAAGTGCCAAACATGGACTGCTTTGCCAGATAACAGAGTCGCCACCTAAATATTTTAAAATGTAAAATGTAGGAAACCCCGACTCGTAGGAAGGCCACGTGTCCGTCATCACCAAAGTTGGCTCGGGAACTTGGGTACGATTAGGGAAGGTCACATCGTGAGCACCCCCTCTCGCCCGGTCAAAGACCGGCCTCTACTAACCATGATATCTGTTTTTGAAAACTTTGTGAGTTCTTATTCCGGTTATTAGCCTAGATTACTATGTGATGCTCGCAGCAAACAAGTATAGACCGAGTCGTTTGAATTGGAACAAAACAGTTCATGTTTGTTTGTTTGAAAGTGATGTGATGGTGCTGCCCGCAGGCAGGCTAAAATGCGGATTTGCCACCCTCGGGTGGGCTTAGAAAACAGTGATTTTGCCACTATCTAGTGGGCTTAAAACAAACATTTGATGCATTGTCCCAATTCAAATAACTCAACCTCCACCCACAGGCATTCAAGGCAGTTATATCACATAAGCAGTTAGCCTCATGGTAAGCATGCTATCATGGCAACACTCACACGCATGCAAGGATGCTAAAGCATAAAAACTCACCGAGTACTCCAAGCCAAAACAGGAAATTCATTAGAAATCATGCATGATCCTAAATGTGCTGAAATGCCTAATGCAACACATGCAAAATGCAACTATAGCAGGCTCGGCTATTTTAAACATGGTATATGAAATGCTACAGTTAACATGTATTCAATTTGGAATTGAAATACAAATGCAGTTTGTATGATGCGCCGAGCCCGGTGCGTGCAAAACAGATGAATGATGCAAACATGCTGTCATACTGTATGCTAATTGAAATATGCCCTACATCTAACCATCGTAAGCAGGTAAATAAAAGGGAGAAAGAAATGGGGGTTGGAAGACATACATCACACTCACACACCCTTATTACAACATTGCCCTCGTGCAGAGGGTCCGAATAAATAATGATACAGTCCGAAAATGAAAGAATAATACAGTCCAAATATTACAGTCCAAAATAAATACAAATTCCTAATTAATTTACAAATTAATCAAGAAAGCTGTAAACTGGTGCGCAGGCCAAGGGGCTGCCTTGCTTCTGATGAATGATGTATGTTGGGCTGCTTGGCGCGGAAATCCACTGGGATGCCCTAATTTGCCTCTGTTTGCAATATTTCTCGAAATGCGTGCCAGCCTCCGAAAAGTTGTTGATTGTTGATTTTGCTACAACAGAGAGCAGGAAAAGGGCATAGCAATGTATTTCACAAATATATGCATGCCTCGATCCTCGTGCCACCAATCACGCTCATCGATGCATGATGGCCGAGGAATCGAATTGCACAACTCAATATGGGATGAATGCATATGAACGCTACAACAAAACCTAACTCCATCATGGGTAATCCGGAGTGTCGGTGACTCGGGAATTGAGACCCGTTCCGTTACTCGGAATACAGAACGCGCCTCATTTCCCGTACAATACACATGATATGCATGAAACGCAACTAACATACAACCTAGCATGCACGATGCTATGAGAATGAGATGCCTCGAAATGCGTGCCCACTGGCACGCAAACCGAGGCAATGCGGAATGACATGCGAAATGCAATGATGGGCTTATACCAACATGAAGAGGGCCTCAGCCACACTCACATAGGATGCCGGAATGATAAGAATGAGGTGCCTCGAAATGTGTGCCCACTGGCACGCAAACCGAGGCAATGATGAAATGCAAACCGGATAAAACAGAGTGCCTCGAAATGCGTGCACACGGGCACGCAAACCGAGACAGAGGCATACGCAATGCCAATCGGATAAAACAGAATGTCTCGAAATGCGTGCACACGGGCACGCAAACCGAGGCAGAGGCATACGCAATGCCAAGCGGATAAAACAGAGTGTCTGGAAATGCGTGCACACGGGCACGCAAACCGAGGCGATGATGAAATGAAAAAAAAAAGGATAAAACCGAAGTGCCTCGAAATGCGTGCACACGGGCACGCAAACTGAGGCGAGGATGCAATGAGAAAATCGGATAAAACCGAAGTGCCTCGAAACGCGTGCCCAAGGCGCGCAAATCGAGGCGATGATGAAAGAATGAAAATCGGATAAAACCGGCGTTTTGAAACGCTGCGCCCACAGGCGCGCAAATCGAGGCGATGATGAAAGAATGAAAATCGGATAAGACCGAAGTGCCTCGAAACGCGTGCCCACAGGCGCGCAAATCGAGGCGATGATGAAAGAATGAAAATCGGATAAGACCGAAGTGCCTCGAAACGTGTGCCCACAGGCACGCAAATCGAGGCGATGATGAAAGAAATGAAAATCGGATAAAACCGAAGTGCCTCGAAACGCGTGCCCACAGGCGCGCAAATCGAGGCGATGATGAAATGAGACGAGATGGCATACGGAATGCAACGATGGGCTTACACCAATATGGGAGAGCCTCAGCTCACTCGCATAGGAGGCCGTCGGATAAAATAAAGTCGTTAAACGCGTGCGCATGACACGCAAATCGAGGCAATGATGAAATGAGACGAGATGGCATACGGAATGCAACGATGGGCTTACACCAATATGGGAGAGCCTCAGCTCACTCGCATAGGAGGCCGTCGGATAAAAACAAAGCTGCCTCGAAACGCGTGCTCGCGGACACGCAAATAGAGGCAATGATGTAGAAGCATGAAAATGAAAATTGGGCTTACGCCGACATGAGAGGGCCTCAACCACACTCACATAGGCTGCCTGAATGATAAGAATGAGGTGCCTCGAAGTGCGTGCCCATTGGCACGCAAACCGAGGCAATACAAAAATGATGCAAATGGCATGGGAAATGATATGCAAGCATGGCAATGGAATTTCAGCACCTAAATAAAGGGGAAAACAGCCCCGAAACAATTCGAAATGACACTCGAAGCATGCATTCATCCCGAAAGTGTGAAATTAAGCCCCGAAATGGCCTATAGCCATGCCATACATGCAAAATATGATCATGGCAGCAAGAACAGTAGCAAGGAAGTCCCAAATATGGCATTTTTCAGTAACAAACATGGCCAAAATGCAAGCATAGATAGATCAACAATAGCATGCAAAATTAGTGGCCAAAAGAGGGGTATTGAGACAAGTGATATATGCAAACCCCAAATGGACAAACTTTCTTCTACAACATTGAAGATGAGATAAAAATAAGCACAATTACAGAAGATGACATCCTCAGAATCAGAATACAAACATGCTATAAAATCCATGCAAAGTAGGCTTCCAAATAGGCTATATCATGAGACGTGCAATGCGCACACCAAATGACAAAACTTTCTTCATGGAATATGTAAAGAGGGTCAAAATAAGACCAAAGTCAGTAGGGGTCGAAGCCCCAAAAACAAATAGAGATAGGTCAAAATTGCATGCAAAAAGTGGCACACTTGATGAATATTGAAGGAGATGGTATATACAAGCACCAAATGGGGTTGAGCCTCTCTACAATGTTGTAGAGGGGCTCAAAATAAGCACAAAACCAGTAGGGGTCGGACCCCTAAAAACAAAAGGAAATAGGCCTAAACTAGCATGCAAGATATTGGCATAAAAGCTAGGTATTGAAACAAGTATATCATAGAAGCATCAAATGAAGTTGAGCCCTTCTACAAAGTTGTAGAGGGGCTCAAAAAAAACACAAAAGCAGTAGGGGTCGGAGCCCCAATTCTCGACCAATTAGAGTATAAAATTGAACCAAGAAAAAGCCCTAAAAGTTGGTTTTGAATACTCACCCTTGAAGACTTGTCTTTCTTTGCTTCTTGGCTTTGATTTATAGCTTCTCAACCTCTGAAATTCACCTCCTTGCTGCTGAAATGATGGTAGGGATGGTGAGGCTAGGTGTTGATGAAGGAATGGCCTTGACACTTGAAGCTTTTTTGGAGTTTAAAGCTTTGGAAATGGAGGATTTTGGAGGGGTGATCTTGAGACAAGTTTTTCCAACCTTGAAGAAGGAGAGGGAGGGCCCTTCAAATAGACAAGAAATGGGGTGTAAAAGGGGAGGGAAAGCACCCAATCTTTCCCTCTCAAAATATCCCCCGGATGAGGGAGACTTTTGAAGCAAGAATCTGGCCGGCCAGGTAGTTTTCTGCAAGGTGGCCGGCCAGCCACCCCTTGTGGCCGGCCAGCCACCCCCAAAAAATGAAGTGTTGAATTTCGGGCCGACCAGTATACATTAGGGTCCTCCCAAGTGTGTAGAATAAGGCCCCAAGGTTGGAATTTGGCAACTCTGAAGCAGAAGTCACAACATAGAGCTTGAAGGAGGGGCTCAAAAATGAAATTCAAAATTGCTGGCCGACCACCAACTTTTAGGGTCCTCCAAGATGTGTAGAACAAGGTTCCAAGGTTGGAATTTGGCAACACTGAAGCAGGAGCCACAACATAGAGCTTGAAGAAGAGGCTCAAAAATGAACCTCCAAGTTTCTGGCCGACCATGCTTGTTTAGGGTCCTCCCATGTCCCCTCATCACAAATATGTAGCTTTGGTTGGAAGAAAATACCCCCAGGGTGTTCAACATTGGCCCGGAAGTGAGAAAAACGGGCTCCGGAGGAGCGAAACTGGCTATCTGGGATAATTGCTGGCCTCTCACCCCCCAGTGATCTTCCTGGTGTTGAAACAGAGGTACCTGCCAAGTTTGAATAAAAACTAATGAGAAATGAACGCTCGGGGCCAAAACCGAGCAATTCGGGATCCCGAAAATGGGCTGCGGGTGCCGGAAGTGGTGTTCAGCAGCGAAGTGAGCATCTGCAACTCCAGTGTCCCTCGGAATGACAAAACAGAGGTTCCTGCCAAAAATCAGAGAAAGCGGATGCGAAATGAATGCTCGGGGCCCAAATCACGCAGTTCGGGGTCTCGAAAATGGGTCGCCGGGCACCGGAAGTGGTGTTCGGCTGCGAAGTGGGCATCAAGGGCCCCAGTGTTCCTCGGAACTATAAAACAGGGGTGCATGCCAAAAACCGGAGAAATCGGAGATAGTTGGGTGGTCCCGAACCGAGGCACACGGCTTGACGGGCAAACCGGAACTCCGAAATGGGCAAAATGGCCTACGGCCACGAAAAGTAGCTCACGGCCACCGGGAGATAGCCTACAGGACCACTCCCTTCCCTCAGGAAAGAAAACAGAGAAAACCGAGTCTGGTTCGCAAACCGAGACAAGGTAGAGAAGAGGGTTCGGAAGTCCGGAGGCAGGGCGCACGGCTGCGACTCTGAGACTTCTGAACGAGCACAGTATGCAACATCACCGAGCGCTCAATCAGTGACGTCTGAGTCTTAAGGTCGGTCAAAAATGGGGTGTCTACAATGGGTTTTGTGCACTCGAGCGAACCTCTTGGTGGCTTGAGTGACGGCACTTATAAGGTTCACGCGTATCTGTCTCTTCGCTCGAGCGAGAGATCCTTTGCTCGAGCGTCCTTCGCGGCCCTGTTTTCTATAAATATATGTTTCAGTCAGTTTTTAGGGTCACGACTTCTAGAGTTTCTTTGAGGGTTCTAGGGTTTTCTTCTGGAGCAATTTTGTTAGTTTTCTTTGATGTTTGGTTGAGTATTAAACTCATGGTTTGACAAGTATACATCAAAGAGTTGATTGATTATTCAAATACAAGAGTGTTCTTTTTTGGTGGAATCCGGAGATTCAAGTGTGGAGTATTCGAAGGAGTTCGAAGTTGTGCGCAGTCGTTGGTTCGACATAGATGTTGTGGATTCAACATTAAGCTGATCAATTCCGAGGCGAAGGCGGTGGTGAAAAAGATACAGATTGTTGTAGACAAATTGATTACGTTTGGATAATTTGTTTTGGTATATTTGTATTCTTTCTTTTTTTTCTAGTGGATTGATTAGTGGCGTTTTGCCCGTGGTTTTTTAATCACAATTGGAGGTGCTCCAATTGTGATTTTTCCATGTAAAAATTGATTGTGTCAATTTATTGTTTTTGAAGCAACAATCCAAACCACTTTCGTATGTGCTAGATGGTTTAGATTGTTAGTTTTAATCATTTGGGATTTGGTATAATTAATCTTGATTCGAATAATGAATCACTTAGGTTTTTCAATTGATATTAGAGCAGGTCACTCTTTGTTTTTATTAAAACTATAAGAGTGTGATTTTGTGTGATTTGTGATATAGATTCAATTCGTGAAGGTAACTCGACTCATAGACCTCCGTTACTTGATGGTACAAACTATTCTTATTGGAAAGCTCGTATGAGGGCATTTTTAAAATCTATTAATGAAATAGTTTGGCACTGTGTGATCTATAGGTGGAGTGAACCTGTTGTCACCATTGATGGTGTTGATATCCCCAAACCTGTTGATAAATGGGACGCATTCGATTATCAAAACTCGAGTTGGAACAGTAAAGTTCTCAATTCCCTCTTTTGCTCCATCACACTTGAAGAGTTTCGTCGTATTTGCAAGTGTGAGGTAGCAAAAGAGGCTTGAGACATTCTTGAAACTATTCACGAGGGCACTACTGCTGTTAAAAGATCAAAACTTCAACGTCTCACTTTCTCTTTTGAAACTATTTTTATGCGTGATGATGAGACGTTTGATGATTTTTATGCTAAAATTAGTGACATCGTGAATTCCTATTTCACACTCGGTGAAAAAATCCCTGAAGCTAAGGTTGTTGGAAAAATTTTGAGGTCTTTACCCGAGAGGTTCCAATCAAAAGTGACAGCTATTGAGGAGGCTCAGGATGTTGAGAACCTCAAGCTTGATCAGTTAGTTGGAAACTTGCAGACTTATGAAGCCCACCAGATTTCTAAGAAAAAACAAAAAGATAGTGTGGCTTTTTCCAGTGCTCATGAGACTGCTAAGACCCTTGAGGTTGAGTTTGATCTAGAGTTCGAAATGACGACGATGTTTACCAAACAATGCAAAATAATTTTAAAGAAAAAGAAGCCTAATTTCAAGGACTATAGTTCAAAAGATAAGGGTAATGAAAAAATCAAAACTTTTTCACCTAAAGTTGCTCCAAAAACTGAGAAGAAGATTGTGAAGGGGCAAGGTGTCAAGTGTTACGATGTTCAAGGGTTTGGTTATATTGCTGTTGAATGCCCATCAAAAAAGAATCGAAAGAAAGTCTAGACAGTGACTTTGGATAATGAAAGTAGGTCAGAGCAAGAACCTGAAGAAATTGAATCAAGTGAAGACGGAGATAGTACCTACATGGCATTCTTGTCTACTGTAACTCAACCCCCTCCAAAGCTAGTTGAGTTTGCTCGTGGTCAGAGTTTGCACCATGCTCCTACCTTTGATGGGAGTAATTACTTATTTTGGAAGATCCGAATGATGATGTTTCTTAGAGCTCATGACCTTGAAGGTTAGCAAGCAATTGAAGAGGATGTTGAAAGTGATGATAATCCAAGCAATCATAGAGTTTTGACTACCATCCGTGAAACAATTTCTGAAAAAGAATAACAATGGATTGCTCACTGCACAAAGGCCAAAGATGTATGGGACATTCTTAGTCAGGTCCATGAAAGAGGTGATTTATCTTCACAACCATCTATCAACTTTCATACTTTAGTTACTTGACTGGATGTGATCGAGAAGAAAGAGGAGCAAAAAGAAGATGATGAAACCTCAGAAGACAATAATGAGATTGATGGTGATGACCTACAACAAGCTTATGAAAAACTTTACAATGAATCTTTGAACTTGTCCAAGATCAATGACAAACTGACTTTCAAGCTCAAAGCATGTGAAAGTGAGAATGTCAAGCTAAAGGGAGAGATTGCAACAGCAAAACAAGATGTCATCAAGATCTCCAATGACAGGCAAGACCTATGTGGAAAACTTATATCTTGTGAGAACGATAGGAATGAACTTCTGGAAATCTATGCCACATATGAAGAGAAGATTGAAATCCTGGAGATGTTACAAGCTGCATTGGAAGAGATCACCGGTTAGAAAGAGAAAGAACTCCAAGATGCTAGAGCCACGATTGATATGTGGAACAAAGGGTCAAAGACACTGGAAGACATCCTCAGGTCTCAACAGATGAGTTGTGATAAAAGTGGGGTAGGCTATGGTAATGTAACAGTTCAAAAGGGATAGGCCTCTACATCACATAACATCAAGACTCAAACAAAGGGAAAGCTGAAGGTTCAATAGGGTGATCCTTCTCTTCATAAACCTAACGAGGGTAAGATCAACAAAAGGGAGGTAAAACTTGTTTTTGTTTGTCATCATTGTGGAAGGTATGGCCACATTCGTCCTTATTGTTATGAGTTGTTTGGTAAGGTGTCTCAAAAAATTAGAAATTCTAACACTTCATGTGTTAGGAGACAACCTTACATGTCTAAGCGGAATACCAAGATTCATGATGGTGCTCACAAAGCTAAGATAGTTACCACGACTGCCAGTCCTACTTTTGTTAAGATAAAAAAGATGTGGATGAGAAAGAGTGACTTAACTTGGTTTGTAGTTCACACTACATTGAAAGCATGTGACTCACACATGTGCTATCTTAATAGTGGGTGCTCTCGTCACATGTTTGGTGACAAATCCTACTTCACATCTCTTGAAAAATATGAAAGAGGAATTGTTGCCTTTGGAGATGGTGGCACTTCTAGAGTCATTATTAAGGGCTCTATAAGTGTGGCTGGTCTTTCCAAGCTCGAAAATGCCTTACTTATTGATGGCCTTAAAGCGAATCTTTTGAGCATTAGTCAAATGTGTGATTCCCACCATGAAGTATTATTTACAAAAAATAAATGTGAAATTTTGGATAAGAAGGGAAGTACTGTCATGTATGGGGTTAGCACATCTGGTAACTGCTATGGGGTTGTTACCACAAATGATCTCACTTGCCACTTTGCCATCATAAGTAATCTTGGCCTGTGACATCAAAGATTAGGTCACATGAATTTCAAAGACCTAACTAAGATAGCCAACAAAGAGCTAGTGAGAGGAGTACTTAAGATGGGTAAGAATATGAACCATGTGTGTGGACTATGTCGTGCCCCTCTATAGCTTGTTTTTCATGCACCTTTCAGATACGATTCGCCTTATAGTTTGGACTCCCGTGGTTCTGAATCTAATTTCACAAGTGCAATGTGAAATAGATAAATACAAATGAGTCTAAATACGGCAATTCTTTTGGAAAACCGATTTTGAATAAAAAAAATGTTAAAAATGGACTGCTTTGCTAGATTTCAGAGTAGCCACCTAAATATTTTTAAAAAATTTAGGAAACCCGTGACTCATGCCAAAGGCCACGTATCCGTCATCACCAAAGTGTCTCAGCTCGAAAACTTAGGTATGAGAAGTGAAGGTCATGAATTGAGCACCCTACTCACCGATCAAAGATCAGCCTTTATTAATCATGATGTGATTCTTATTTATATTATATGCTCTTGTTCTGGTTATTAGGCTATTTTTACTATGTGATGCAAATATGTATAAACTAATTTGCAAAAGTTGGAACACTTTGATTTCATGCTTATTTTTGAAAAGTGTTTGAATATGTACTACTTGAAAAAGTGGGCTCATATTTACATTAATCAAATTATCCCAATTTAAGCAATTAGCCTTCATCCACTGGCATTTAAACAGGCATATCACTTAAGCACTTAGCCTTATGGAAAGCATACTTGATATGGCAACACTAACACTCATGCAATATGCTAAAGCAACAAGTGCTTACCTAGTACTCCAGACAAGCCAAAAGAAGCAAAATAATTAGAAAAATGCACGCTCTTAAATGCAAGTGGCTAATGCAACACATACAAAAATGCAACTAAGAGGTTCGGTTGTCTAATATTTCATGTGAATCACTTTGATAATATGCAGTGGCACATGTATTCGTGGAAGCAATAAATGGAAATGCCGTTAGAATGATGAACAGAACCCTATGCATGCGAGATAAATGGGTGTAAATCATGGAATATGCTAAAAGAAACATGATGCTCTATGCTATCTATCATAAGCGAGTAAATAAAAGGGAGAAAAAAATGGGGGTTGGAAGACATACACACATTATTACATATTTGCCCTCACACAAGAGGGTCTGAATAGATGTCCTAGCTAATTAAGCTAATTATTACAATGCCACAAATTAACTAGTTATTCTAACTAATTAATACAAACTAACTAATTAGTTACAATACGAAATTTAATTAACTAAGTAATTGATTATACAAGTGCACACTTTAAGTACAACATATTACTATTGAAATATAAGTTTAACGGGCCCCGAGGAGTGAGGAATGGCTCATGCATGAATGCGGATTTCCACCTGAAAATGCCTCTGTTTTGCTGCTAGAATGGTTCTGTTGTGCAGTCAAAAAATTGAACTGTTTTTACCTCAGCCTCTGCTCTGTTTTGCAAGAAAAAAGACACTACTTGGCTGAAAAGAGGTAGCCGACCAGCTAGTAAAAGTGGTCGGCCGTACAGAGAGGTAACTGGTCGGCCACCAGTTTTGGGTTCTCCCCCTGCTCTTGAAGAGGAGTAACACTTTGAGTTTCAACCCAACAAATTCCTACCCTAAAGAACTAAAATTCAAGCTCAATAATCTCACCAAAGAGCCCTCAAAATTTGGCTTAGGGAGTCTAGGTAAGGTGTATCTAGGTTGAAAGGTAGAGAGATAAATATTTTCCAAGAATTTTGTTTCACAAAATTTTCTAACCTCAATTCTAGAGGGGGGGTCAAGTATATATAGAAAAATATGTTACTATCTCGAAAATATCAGTATAGAGATAGCTGGTGTAGTGCATGCACTTGTTGGAACAGCTGGCAAGAAAATATCTATTTTACCAGAACAACTGGCCGACCGGTCACTAGGGGGACGGCCGACCGCTAACTTTTGGCCAACCGGCCACTAACTTTTGGCCAGCCGGCCACTAGTTGGCCTGTAGGCCTCTAAGTGGTTAGGCTTGGAAAAAAAAAAAATACTATTTTGATCCAAAAATGGTGCAAGGTTTGTAAGCTTCTGAGGCTTGAAATCGAGGCTTCTTGCTGAGGAAATCGAGCGTTTGTACAGAATATGTAAATTCAACATTGGGTGATTAATCTATGGCGCCCAACTCTTAAGGGCAGTCAAAAATGGGGTGTTTACACCCTCATAAAAAGGTGAACAACTTCACAACCAAACGTCTTCTTGAACTGGTTCATATGGATCTTATGGGACCTACTCGCACTGAAAGCATTAGAGGTAAAAAATACATTTTTTTAATTGTTCATGATTACACTTGTTTTTCATGGGTTAATTTTTAAGAGAAAAATCTGATACGTTTGATGCTTTCCAGGCCTTAGTCCTTAAAATCCAAAATAAATAGGGTGTTTCTATTGGGCGTATCATAAGAATCCGAACTGATCATGGTCGTGAGTTTGAAAATAGTTCGTTTTTGAATTTTTGTGATATACATGGAATTAAGCATGAGTTTTCTGCACTAATTACTCCATAGCAAAATGGAGTTGTTGAGAGGAAGAACAGGGTAGTTTAAGAGATGGCTAGGGTCATGCTCCTTAACAAGAAAGTTCCTCATAAGTTCTAGGGTAAAGCCTTAAATACCTTTGTTTATGTTGTGACTTGTATGTATTTAAGGCCTGGCACTTTACAAACTCCATATGAATTGTGGAAAGGGTTAAAACCTAATGTAAAATATTTTAAAACTTTTGGGAGTAAATGTTACATTTTTAAAGATAGAAAGCCTTTGGGCAAATTTGACTCTCGAAGTGATGAAGGTATTTTTCTAGGGTATTCAACCACTAGTAGAGCTTTTCGTGTCTATAACCTACGTACTTTATCTCTAATGGAATTAATCAATGTAGTTATAGATAACATAGGTTCTCCTATCCTAGCAATACATGAGGAAGAATATGGCGAGTCTCCAATCTTGGGTACTGAACCACAAAGACAAGGAGAAGCACAGGGTCAAGCCCAAGAAGGTGAGCTAGCACCAACTTCAATGATACGTCCGAGTCCAAAGAGTGCACAAAGAGACACCACCTCTGATGCTCCAGTTACTACCAGCCCAGAGTTAAAACCATCAACAAGGGTAAAACTGAATCATCCGGTTTAACAGGTAATTGGAAGTGTTTTAGACTGAATGAAAACCTGAAAACAAGTTTGGAAAGAGGTAACTCACATGTGTTATGTTTCGTTAATTGAACTTAAAAATGTAAGAGAGGCCTTACTAGATGATAGTTGGGTTAATGCAATGCATGATGAATTAGGTCAATTTGAACGTAACAGAGTTTGGACTCTTGTTCCTAAACCTAAAGACATGAATGTGATAGGTACCAAGTGGATCTTTAAAAATAAATCTGATGAGAATGGTACTGTGGTTAGAAATAAAGCTAGGTTGGTGGCTCAAGGCTATACACAAGTAGAGGGTGTTGACTATGATGAGACGTTTGCCCCTGTTGCACGTCTCGAATCTATTCGTATTTTACTTGGTGTTGCATGCTTTCTAGGGTTCAAACTGTTTCAAATGGATGTGAAAAGTGCCTTTCTGAATAAGTACTTGAAAAAAAAGGCCTATGTTGAGCAACCAAAAGAGTTTGAGGACCCAAAATGTCAAAACCATGTCTACAAGTTAGACAAGGTGTTATATTGGTTGAAACAAGCCCCTCGAGCTTGGTATGATAGACTCATTACCTTTTTGCTTGGTAATGATTTCAAAGACGTCGTGTGGACAAGATCTTGTTTGTGAAACATACTAAATCTCATATACTTGTTGCTCAGATTTATGTTGATGATATTGTGTTCGGATCCACTTCTGTTTCTTTTGTGAATTATTTCTCAGATTGCATGACACATGAGTTTGAAATAAGCATGATGGAGGAGTTGTCTTACTTCTTGGGTCTTCAAATTAAACAGTCTCCTTCGGGTATGTCTTACTTCTTGAGTCTTCAAATTAAACAGTCTCCTTCGGGTATGTTTGTCTCTCAGACCAAGTATGCTAAAAATCTTGTGTCTAAGTTCGGTCTAGAATTGGCCAAACATGCACGCACTCCCATAAGCACTAGTCTTCACCTTTCCAAAGATTCCTTTGGTACTAATGTTGATCCTACCCTTTATAGGAATATGATACGGAGTCTTTTGCACCTCAGAGCCAGTCGTCCTGACATTGCATTTAGTGTAGGCGTTTGTGCCCATTACCAAGCCTGTCCTAAAGAGTCTCATCTTCTTGCGGTCAAATGCATCATTAAGTATGTTAATGGGACATTGGGGTATGAGATTTGGTTTTCGACCGACACTACAGCTGAAATCATTGGTTTTTCTGATGCCGACTGGGCAGGGTGTGCTGATGATCGTAAGAGCACATTTGGTGGGTGTTTTTACCTTGGGAATAACTTAGTTTCTTGGCATAGCAAAAAGCAAAATGCTATCTCAGTTTCGACCGTTGAGGCTGAGTACATTGTTGCAGGGCGTTGTTGTGCACAAATGTTGTGGACAAAGCAAATGTTTCATGATTATGGTATAGACCAGGATACTCTCACTCTTTTCTGTGATAATACAAGTGCCATAAACATCTCTAAAAATCCAGTCCAACACTCTTACACCAAACATATTGACATTCGTTATCATTTCATTTGGGAGTTGGTTGAAGAGGGCTTTGTTGTTCTTGAACATGTATCTACTGAGCATAAAAAAGCTAATATTTTTACAAAACCCCTTGATGTTCTTAGGTTTGGTTTCCTTAGAAAGACTTTGGGTGTAGTGCTTAGTAACTAAAGTGTGTCATGTTGCATGAGTGGGTGTTATTGTATGGCTGTTTTTGTGCTTGGATGTTATAAACTCATTGCCATTGATTCTTGTTATCTTTGCACTTAGACTTAATGAACACCTCTCATGTTTCTTGCAAGATTTCATTTATCTTTGTTCATAGCTCATTTTGAATACTCATGCTCTTTGACTTCATGATCTCATTTTGTACACATCCTTGAGATAAACTGTTGTAGGGGTTTCTGCACAAGTGATCAAAGTTCTCTATGGACCTCTAAAAATGTCTTTTATACATTTTTAGAGGAATTGACCTATACTGTCATATCATGGGTGATGTTAAGTCGCTTAACCATCTACCATCTTTTTTCACTTTCATGGTTCCCCTCTTGGTTCTTTGGAAGTCCGGGCATTAGGAAAAGGCTATCTTAGAGGCACTAACCAGGCCATCCTTATTGTTTCCATGCTTCTCTGGTTTGGTTTCCATACTCTTGAGCGTGAAAGCCACCAATGAGTGCCCACCAAAAAGAAAAGTCAAAAGTCAAAAATCACAAAAAAAAAAAAAAAAAGTGACTTATTGATTGACGGGGAGCCTCCGCTTTTACTTAACAAATATCCCTTGATTGCTAGTGGTTTGACTTTTCTCAGTGATGTTTAGTTACTCTTACCGGAGGTCCATCCATCCGATCACTACGAGGATTAACTCTAGCTCTATGGCCTTTCAAGGATTGCATACACACACACACACATACATTCATTATGTGAGCTCCCATGTTTGCCTTTGAGTTATGTATTCCCATGTAGCTTATGCTCATTGATTGATGTTTACCTGATTTGCTCATGCAACTATGCTTCATGTTGTTACATTTGCAAGTTTGCGAGCTTCATGGTATGTGGATTATTTCATCTTAGTATCACCATCTTGCTTTTGCGCTAATCCCCTTTTGTTTCAGGTCACGCTTGACAGTGTGAGTGTTTTGAATATGCTCACAGGGTACTTTTCAGGGTGTTTTGGTTTTCCACCGTCGCTCGAGTGAGCGTGTTTGAGCTCGAGCGCACATTTCCTCAACCTAGTACTTTTGTAGGTTGCACAGATTCTGAGAGCGTGTGTTTTTGGCTCGAGGGATAGTGTTTTGGCTCGAGCGTTCTCGTGTGCGTGTCTTAGCTCGAGTGACAAACTTCTCGCTCGAGCGACCTATCAATGTTTAAATGGTGCCCTCCATCCTTTCAGTTTCATTTTTTCCCATTTTTTCTTCGAGTGCTCTCTCTTTCCTAGGGCACACCTCCATCTTGCTGCTTGTGCTTGGTTACCTTGGATTTGGGTGCTTTCTTTTTCTCTCCAGCCTCTTCGTCTCTGGTTTTTGGTAAGTTTCTCTCTCTTCTATCTGTGTGCGGCTTCGTTTGTCTTTTTCAACGGTTTTTTTTTTGTTTCTTTTTATCTTTGTTTTTTTTTCTTCCTTTTTCAATTGCTTGTTTGTGCATTCTATCTAGGGTTTTTGCATCATTTCAGACCTATGTGATTATTAGGGTTTTGATTTTGACTTACCCTTACTTTGCCATGAGTTCTCTTGTTAAATTGTTGCTTTATGATAGTTTTTGACTGGATTTTTGTTGGGTTTACTCAACCTAATATTGCTGTCCTCATGTCTCTCATGCTGCTGCAATTTATTTTGTTTTGGGAGTTACTTTTAACCTTGGCCTAGAACTGCGTCTTCACTTTTCCTGATCCTACAGTAGTTGGTATAATGCTGGAGTTGGTTTTGTGCATTTTGACTGCTCTAACCCTGTTGCACTAATGTTTTATTGGTTTGATCTTCTGTTTGTTTTGGGGGGTTGAAATTGGAAATAGGGTGTTTCTTGGTTTTGGGATTGTCTTGTAGGGGTTTTCTTGTGTGTTTGTCAGTCATGGCAGAATCTACCAAACGCCGCAAAACCACTATGTCACGTCCCACCTACAATACATCTAAATTCCAATCCAGGGAAAAGTCCAACCTATATCGGGAGTTTTATGTGTCTCGGACTATTCATTTAGAACAAAATGTCCACCCCAGTGCTTTTGAGTCTATCCCTATCCAGTCTTTGTTTGATGCTTTGGGGTTCTCCATTTCTCCAGTCCTCAAAATCTTAGTTGGGTCCGAGAATTCTATTGCAACATCAATTCCATCAACAAAATTTCTACTTCGTTTCGCACTTGGGTTCGCACCAAAGAAATTTTTATTGATCAAGAGGTTATTTGCAAGTTTTTTTCTCTTCCTGAAGTTCGGAACTGCCATTATCGCTTTCTTACTCGCAATATTGCGGATTATGATATGGTTACCACTGAACTTTGTGGCACTCCTCGGACTTGATTGCTGGGGTGCTTACTCGGCAAAATGAGCTTCTTCCCCGCTTCTGCCTTCTTAATATCATTGTCTGTGCCAACATTCATGTCACCACTCATTCTTCCAACGTTACTCAAGACCAGGGGTATGTTTTGTATTGCATTGATCATCACCTTCTCTTCAACCTTTTTGTCATGATTGTGGACAAAATGATTAGTGTGTTTGAGGGTCGTAAATCTTTAGGTCTCCCTTACGGTTGTTTGTTCAACTGGTTCCTCATTTTTCTTGGTGTCCCTACCTTTGATAATGACGAATTTGCCTTTCCCACTAAACCTATCACCAAACTTACCGTCTCTCAGAGTCAAACCCATGTTAGGGGAGGGTCGTCTGGGGTTGGGGTTTCTGATGCAGGTGATGATCCCCTTGCTAAGGAGGCAGAGTTTGATACAACTGATGCCGGTGCACCCAAGGTACGTCCCCGCTCGTTTCGTGGCCAACTGCAGTAGTTCGAGCGATCCGTCACACACCGTCTTGATTAATGGATGCCTGCTTCGATGCCTTTGATGGCCACCTTGCTCAGCAGACCACCATGCTTGCCCAGATTCTCTCTCTTTTGCAGTTGCAGCAGTAGCCTCCACTGTCCTTGTAGTGATATTCCTCTTCTTTTTTGGACATTTTTTTTTTTTTTTTTTTTTTTTTTTTTGTGTGTTTTTAGACAGTGTTGTTTTTGGACAGTTTTGTGTTTGGACAGTCTGCTTCTCTTGCTGTATTTTTTTCATATTATTTTGGCCTGTATATTCTATTCCCTTTGTCTCTCTCGGTCAAAAAGGGGGAGTATAATACATGTTTAGGGTATACTTTTTGGGGTATATTGGGATATGGGATATTGGTTGTTCATACTTTATACTGTTTAGGATATTGGGTATGCTTATTGGATATTGACAATGGACTGATCAATTTTTGGGATTTTGGATTGGACAAATCAAGTTTGGATTTATTATGTCTTGATATGTTATTCGTTTTTTTACTTCTTCTTGATTAATTACTCTATCTATTCCTAGTGGTTTGGTTTATATATTTTTGTAGGGTATTTTCGTCAAGGCTGTTGATTTAGATTAGTTGGTTGTGTTTTTTTCTAGTGCATGTGTTATCTAAGAAACCTTGTTAGAATATTTTGTTCGGGAATTGACAAAGGAGGAGATTGTTAGGTCCCTTAGTCTTGCCAATTCCGCAAACAAACATTACTTAAGTGTTTTTGGGTTTGTGTCTTGCTTGCTCGAGCGAAGGACTCTTGGCTCAAGCGAAAAAGTCTTTGTCCCAATACTTTGCTCTGTTTGCAAAAAATACTGGGAATGGATTTTGTGCACTCGAGCAAACCTTTTGGTGGCTCGAGCGAAGGCACTTATAAGGTTCATGCATATCTCTCTCTTCGCTCGAGTGAGTGACCTTCGCGGCCCTGTTTTCTATAAATATGTGTTTCAGTCAGTTTTTAGGGTTACGACTTCTAGAGTTCCTTTGAAGGTTCTAGGGTTTTCTTCTGGAGCAATTTTGTTAGTTTTCTTTGATGTTTGGTTGAGTATTAAACTTATGGTTTGACAAGTATACATCAAAGAGTTGATTAATTATTCAAATACAAGAGTGTTCTTCTTTGGTGGAATCCAGAGATTCAAGCGTGGAGTATTCGAAGGAGTTTGAAGCTGTGCGTAGTCGTTGGTTTGACATGGATGTTGTGGATTCAATATCAAGCTGATTAATTCCGAGGTGAAGGCAATGGTGAAAGAGATGCAGATTGTTGTAGACAAATTGATTGTGTTTGGGTAATTTGTTTTGGTATATTTGTATTCTTTTTTTTTTTTTAGTGGATTGATTAGTGGTGTTTTGCCCGTGGTTTTTTAATCACAATTGGAGGTGCTCCAATTGTGATTTTTCCATGTAAAAATCAGTTGTGTGTCAATTTATTATTTTTGACGCAACAATCTAAACTACTTTCGTATGTGCTAGATGGTTTAGATTGTTAGTTTTAATCGTTTGGGATTCGGTATAATTAATCTTGATCTGAATCACGAATTACTAAGGTTTTTCATAAATTAAAACAAATAGATTCATAGTTAATTAAACTAGAAAAATACAGAATAAGAAATCATGGGGATTACATCTTGAGGAACAAAAATACATATTACAATTAAAACATTGAAATGAGGAAAAGAAAGCAAACTGAAACCTGTGTGATACCCCAGTTTTCTTAAAACAGATTCTCCGCCTCACCGTGGGTGCTAGAGGTATGTCGGCGTCTGTCTCTCAAGATACGACCGTTAAAACCCGTTAACACAAAAGTACCTTTTGTTTTAGCTCCGGTGAACTGATAATGACAACACTCTTTCATACAGGAAGAATAATATTATAGGAGCAAACTGACTGTAATGTGAGAGCAAAGAATTTTTGTGTAGAAAACCAAAGAAATTGGTCTCTTTTTATACACAATGGGGGAGAGAGAAGGAGGCTCCCAGCTATGAAGCCTGGCAACAAATGCCCAATTACTCATACAAAATTGATGGAGTAATGCACCAAAACTGTTGGGAAATAAACCCCATATTAAGTGTAGATGTTATACATAATATACACGTGTATATATTTATATATGCAGCCACCTAACAGACTAAGCCCAAGCCCCAAGATCCACAGATTACAAACTTAGATCCGGACCCGGACCCAGATCTCGCCTGTGCGAGTACTCGTTTCGCCATTTTTGCATAACCAACTTGGACTATAGTTTTGGTCCAAGCCCATTATTGAAGCATCCATAACTCCCTTTCTTCAGAAAATTTGGATGCCCCAAAGGGCTCATGCTTTTATCCAAAACTTGGGATTTAAATACCCATCAGTATATTTTTTTACAATCAATGTAGAATAAGTAGTTATACATTATTTCCAAAACCTCATTCATGAAGCCAACTTTATGTGACAAATTTTCATTCAATTGTTAATGGTTTCTGGTCATTCTTTTTGTGGTGTAAAGATCTTGTTACAAAGAATCTAAGCCCATTTGATCCCACCTTAATAGGTGGTTGGGACCTACTTTAATTTCACATTAAAGTCACCATAAAATCATTTTTTTTAACAATCTCCCACATGAGTAAAAATTGACCGAATAAAGAAAGCAGACAACGTTTAACAACAAAGACTCGGAGAGAGAGAGCAAACAAACTACCCCTGCATCAGAAAAGGTAGCTGTTGGCCTTGAACCTTTCATGGTGAAAGCCTATCGAATTTATTGGCCGACCAGTGAATGTGATGTCTTGAACTGTTTTGCCTTTTGTGTAAACTGAGGTAATAGACCTCATATAGGAGTTAGTCTAACCATTGTTCTTGTTCTCACTGATGTGTCCGGCATGTACCTAGAACACTAGCTTGGTTTAGTGAGTGTTTTTAAACAATTCGACTTTGTCAATTCTTAAAGAAGTGACCCCACTTCGCACTCATATAGGTGACCTACATAAGGTATTTTACTATACCACGGTTGACTATTCACATCACTTAGGTCATTAAAAGCATTAGTTTAACCTTTTACCCCCACAGGGTGTCACTGTATAAAAGAATGAGCAAGAGGATTTACCTCTTTAGTGACTCACCTGTTACACACAGTTAGGTTGTCCCTTTGAACTTAGATATTGGGATCTCCAGTCAGCTAGGTTGGGTTTTTTTTATTTTGATAACATTTACTAAAGGTTTTAGCCTCATCCCTCTTGACGACATTTCTACTAACTCTCAAGTTAATCCTTTGGTTAGCGGATCCGCAATGTTGTCCTTAGACTTTACATAGTCTAGAGAGATAACTCCATTAGAGAGTAATTATCGTATGGAATTATGTCTATTACGGATATGTCTAGACTTTCCATTACACATTTTACTCTATACCCGTCCAATCGCTGATTTGTTATCGCAATGAATACAGATAGCAGGCACAAGTTTTGACCAACGTGGAATATCTTCAATGAACTGGCGAAGCCATTCAGCTTCTTCAGTTGCTTTATCTAAAGCAATAAACTTAGATTCCATTGCTGATCTCGATATTCACATTTTCTTAGAAGATTTCCAAGATATGGCTGCCCTTCTGAGGGTAAACACATAACCACTAGTGGATTTAAAATCTTTTATATTAGATATCCAATTAGCGTCACTATAACCTTCTAGTACCTCTGGGTATTTAGTATAATGCAACCCATAATCCCAGGTGTAGCGTAGATAACCTAAGATCCACATAATGCCCTTCCAATGAGTAGCATTAGGATTACTCGTGTATCTACTAAGCCTACTAACAGAGTAGGCCATATCCGACTTTGTACAACTCATCAGATACATTAAACTCCCAATGACCCGAGAATATTCTAGTTAAGAAACACTCTCACCATTATTCTTGGTCAAGTGTAGACTCAAGTCTACCGATATCCTAGACACACTCGTATCTGATTCACTAAATTTCTTAAGTATCTTTTCAATATAATGAGATTGAGAAAGTATAATAGCACTAGATGTTATGGTAATCTTAATACCTAGAATCACATCTACAAGGCCCATATCTTTTATGTCAAACTTAGAGTCTAACAATTTCTTAGTAGTTCTAATCATCTCATCATTACTACAAATAATGAGTATGTTATCAATGTATAGACACAAAATGACATAATCTCTGTCAGTGTCTTTAACCTATGGGCATTTGTTACACTCATTGATTCTAAACCCATTTGACAACATAGCTTTGTCAAACTTTTGATGTCATTGCTTAGAAGCTTGTTTCAAACCATACATTGATTGGCAAGTTTACAGACTTTCTTATTTGCCCCTGGAGTTGAAAACCCCTCGGTTGCTCCATGTAGATTTCTTTATCTAAATCTCTATTTAAGAAAGTTGTCTTTACATCATCTGATGTGTTTCTAGTCCACATAAAGCTGCTATCGCAATCACCATGTGAATGAATGTTATCCTTGTCACAGGTGAATACATATCAAAGTAATCCAGGCATTTTCGCTGCATGTATTATTTGATAACTAGCCTAGCTTTATACTTATCAATTGACCCATTCACTTTCATCTTTCTTCTAAAGATCCATTTACATGCCAAGGACTTACTGCCTGGGGGTAGATTAACTAAATCCCATGTATGGTTTTGCAAGATGGAGTCAATCTCACTCTTAATTGTTTCTTTCCACAAAGGACTTTTAGGTGAAGTCACAGTTTCATGGAAAGATCAAGGTTCTCCCTCTAACATATAAGTCAAAAAGTTCGGACCAAAGAACTTGGAAGTCATAGTCTTTTTACTCCTTCTTGGCTTATCTATTTCCTCATTTTGATCACTATTACGAGGATCATCTTCAAGTTCTTTCTCAGAACTTTGATTCTCTCATCGGGTTTAGCAAGGAAACACGTCCTCAAAGAAAGATGCATTCATTGACTCCATAATGGTATTCATGTGTATATCTGAAATATCAGACTTGTGCACAAGAACCTATATGCACTATTATTTTGTGCATAACCAATGAATATACAATTCATGGTTTTCGGACCTATCCTAACCCGCTTAGGTGTAGGTATTGCCACTTTTGCAAGACACCCCTACATTTGTAGGAAATTATAAGATGGCTTGTGGCTTTTTTATAATTCATACGGAGTCTTGTCCACTTTCTTCCGAGGTATTCTATTTAGAATGTAATTCGTGGAGAGAATTGCTTCCCCCCATAAGTTCGTGGCAACCTAGAACTAATCAACATTGCATTTATCATTTCTTTCTACGTCTTATTTTTCCACTTAGCAACACCATTTGACTAAGGGGAATAGGGCCTTGTAGTTTGGTAGATAATTCCAGATTGAGCACAAATCTCAATAAATGACGATTCATATTCTCCACCACGATCACTTCTTAAAGCCTTAATCTTTCGGCTTAGTTAATTCTCAACTTCATTATTAAAAAGAATAAATTTATCAACCGCCTCATCTTTGCTTTTAAGCAAATACACATAACAATATTTAGTGCAATCATCAACAAAAATGATGAAGTACTTGTTGCCACCACATGATTGTACAACTTTCAAGTCACACACATTACTATGAACTAAATTTAAAGGCTCGGTATTTCTTTCAACATAATGAAATGAAATCCTTGTCAATTTTGCTTCTACATAAGTTTCACACTTATGATTTGGATTAATCTTGAAAGATGGTATGTGATCTAACTTGATTAATCTATACAAAAAGTCAAAATTCACATGACCTAGTCTACTATGCCACAATTCAGGGGACTCAAGCATATAAGCAGAAGAAGTAGTTTTCTTATTAATATTTGGGATAATAGTTATTACATTAAGCTTAAACATACCGCTCGACATATATCTCTTACCCATATAGACTTCTCTCTTAGTCAACACGACCTTATTAGACTCAAACACCATGCGGAAGCTATGCTTGCTTAAGAGAGACCCCTAGACAAGGTTCTCACGAATGTTCGGCACAAATAGGACATTGTTCAAAGTCAGTTCTTTTCTTGAAGTCATCTTCAAGATTACATTGCCTTTCTTCTCAACAGTTGAGGTTGTAGAATTCCCCATGAACAACTTCTTACCATTTGAAACCGGTTCGAAAGTTGTGTACATCTTCTTCTCAGCACAGATATGGCGAGTAGCCCTAGTGTCCACCCACTATTCTTTTGGGTTGAACCCCACCATGTTCACCTTAGAGATGACAGCTGACAGATCCATGTCGTCTATATCTTATGACAGATCCTTCATCTTAGCCATATGAGGCCGACTTTTATTTTGTGGAGGGTTCTTTTTGTAAGGCTTCTTCTTCTTATGACAATTAACCGTCCGATGCCCATCGCTTCCACAGTTGAAGCACTTTCTATTGAATCTATAGGTAGGTTCCTGTGGCTTGTAGACCGGCCTTTTAAAGACAACACCTCTAGTCCCCAGCTTTGATTTTTTGCCTATCAGTGGCTTTTTCTTCACCCTTGAAGACAGGCTATGCTGAACCATGTTTGCTTTCACAGTAGAGGTACTCCCCATTTTTTTCCTGTTGTCTTCCTCAATTCGAAGCCTGACAACAAGCTCTTTGACTGTCATCTCCTTTCTTTTGTGCTTGAAGTATTTCCAATCGTTAGGCAGTTTCTCAATCAAAGCAGCTGCCTAGAATGATTCACTCAGCAACATTCCCTTCGCATGAATCTCATGCAAAATAACTTGGAGCTTTTGAACTTGGCTAATGACAGTTTTCGAGTTCACCATTTTGAAGTCCATAAACTGGCCAACAACAAATTTCTTTGCCCAACATCCTCGGTCTTGTACTTCTTGTCCAAAATATCCCACAGCTCATTTGCTGACTTCTTGGCATAAAACACGTTGAACAGTGTATCTGCTAAGCCATTCAGAACATAGTTCCGGTAAAGGAAGTCCGACTTTTTCCAAGCATCTAGAGCTATGAGCTTTTGTTTGTCTTGCTCATTCTCTTCCACGGCTTGTGGATTCTCACTTAAAAACCTTGCAAGGCTAAAAATAGTCAGGTAGAACAGCATCTTTTGCCGCTACCTGTTAAAATTCACTTTAGTGAAATTTTCTGGGCGCTCATGATGGTTTAGCGTCCTCCCGGAACAGTAGGAGTAGCAACAGGATTGACCACAAAGGTCACAACAATAAGGTTGACCACAGAGGTCACAACAAGGGTTGGCAAGCAAGTTGACCCGGGGTTTTGATCCCCACCAACATTAGCAGTAGCAGCATCAGCAGTTACATTTACCATTTCTGAAAAATACAACAGAGTTTCACTATTCTGTGTTTTTAGAAAATTAAACTTAATACTAAAAAATCCCAAAGTTGGAAATTTAATTCCAAACTAGTGTCATCACTTACCCTAGAATTGAACATGGTCAGAAAAGTTTCTGTAAAAAAGACTAAACTTAACACTAAAAAACTAAATTATGTTTTTTCGTAAGTATAATTTTGATAGTTTAGAAATTTTTTATTAAAATTAATTACTTTCTCATTAAATCTCACCACTTTTGATAAGAAACAAAATATAAGTTTAGTGAAAATGAAGAGAGGGGGCTTGCCCCTACAACATTTTGCAATACTTCATAGATATATGTATTTTGTTTAATTATGTTTGCCCCCCACCCCCCAATTTCCTATAATTTTATTTATATACTATATTTTAACATACATGATTCCTTTAAAGATATATATTAATAGTTAATTATTTTTCCTTCCCCTGTTTCCCTCCTTTGGTGGACAAACAATTTTTTTTCCTGCTTTTCCCAATTTGTCTTCCATTTTTTTTTTCTTCTCATTTTTCTATTTAGCCTCTTTGTGTTTTACTTAAGGGAAAACTTGTGGCACACACTTTATTACTATTAGAAAAGTCACAATTTTTACGGTGTTAGTATCAAACTATTATAGTTATGTTATGAAGGTACACACCATAAGAAAGACTTAATTACAAACATTCATGTAATGAACATTAAAACTATTTTGATGAAAAAAAGTCATAAACCATTGTAATTTTATTACAAATCATTATGGTGTAATTACAAAAGAACTTATATATTTTAAGAGTGTGTACTATAATTTTTTTTTTCGAAAAATGCTATAGGTCCCAAATTTTCTACCAAATAAATAACCAAATGTCTCACATGAGTGTGAGACATTTTGTCATTTATTTGGTAGAAAATTTGGTATCCCTAGCATTATTCTTTTTTTTTCCTCTCACACTCGTTAGTGTAAGACAATTTCAAAAATTTGTAAATCATTACCATTCATATACTAAATTAATTATGTAATATTACTTTTAATTTGTAACTTTTTAGTGATGAGTCATTGAAATTCAAGTTATTGAAATAAGTTTAGAATGTTCTGATTATTTATTAATTTATTTTAAATAATAATTTATTGATTTTAATAATTATTTAAATTGTTTAACCTGTCCTAATCGGATCGCTTAAACTTTGCCTAATACCTTACTTTCGGTCCCCCAATCATCAAATCCTGGCTCTGCTCCTGGTGAGAATCATTTTCTCACAATTTCTCACTTATTTAACCATTCAAATAAGTGAAGGGGTTTCCTATTCTCATTATTTCCTTCATTTTTCCACCAAACCCCTCCATCCAAACATAGAGTGGTGCATTTCAGTTCACAAACCACATATGGGTTATGTGGTTATTTACAAATCTTAAGGGGAGTAAACCGCATATGACCCAAACTACATGGGGTAAAACGAAATTTGCCCTAATATATATTTATATATTTTAGTAGGTCCAACTCTTACATAATACATAATTTAACACATTGTAGCTTGCTTTTCGTGCTCTTTTTAGATATGACTAGCCATATAGTTTAGACTCCCGTGGTTCTGAATTTGATTCCGCAAGTACAATGTGAAATAGATAAAGATAGATGAGTCCAAATCTGGCAATTCTTTCAGAAAATCGATTTTGAATCAAAATACCAAAAATGGATTGCTTTGCCAAATTACAGAGTTGCCACCTAAATATTTTTAGAAAATTTAGGAAACCCGAGACTCGTGCCAAAGGCCATTTATCTGTCATCACCAAAGTGTCTCGGCTCGGAAACCTAGGTACGAGAGAAGAAGGTCATGAATTGAGCACTCCATTCGCCCAATCAAAGATCGGCCTCTACTAATTATGATGTGATTCTTATTTACATTGTATGCTATTGTTCTGATTATTAGGCTAACATTACTATGTGATGCATACAAGTATAGACTAATTTGCAAAAATTGGAACACTTTGATTTCATGTTTGTTTGAAAATTGTTTCGAATATGCACCACTTGAAAAAGGTGATCTCATATACACATTAATCAAATCATCCCAATTTAAGCAATTAGCCTTCATCTACAGGCATTCAAACAGGTGTATCAATTAGCACTTAGCCTCATGGTATTCATGCTTGACATGTTAACAATCACACCCATGCAATATGCTAAAGCAATAAGTGCTCACCTAGTACTCCATGGTAAGCCGAAAAGAAATACAATAGTTAGAAAAAATGCATGATTCTATCGATACGAAATGACTAATGTAACACATACAATATGCTCAGCTACTAACATGGCATGTGAATCGATTTGATAGCATACAGTTTTGAGCACGTTTTCAAAGAAGTGATAAATAATAATGTGAGTTAGAATGATGCATCGAGCCTAATGCATCGAGCCTAATGAAAAATGATAAACGAAATATGATGCGCTAAACTATCCATCATAAGAAAATAAATAAAAGGGAGAAAGACGTGAGGTTGGAAGACATACACACATTATTACATTTTTGCCTCCGCACAAGAGGGTCCGAATAAATGCCCTAGCTAAGCTACGTAACTAATTATTACAAACCAAATGAAATAAATTAACTACATTAGCTAATTTGTACAACTTGGCCCTCGCACAAGAGGGTCTGAATAAATGAAGTAGCTAAGCTACTTAACTAATCATTACAACACCGAATTTAACTAACTATTCTAGTTAATTAAATAATTACAACACAAAATTAAGTAATTAACTAATTAATTGCAACACAAATATAATAATACAAAGGACTAACTAAGTAGTTACACTAGAGAATTAATTAAGCTAAGTAATTAAGTACTTTAACTAATTAGCCCTGAGAAGTAAGGAATGCTCATGCATGAAGGTAGTTTCCACTCGAAAATGCCTTTGTTTTGCTACCAAAAGGGCTTTGTTTTGCAGTAAAAAAATTGCACTATTTTGCCTCAGCCTCTGCTCTGTTCTGCAGTAAAAAGGGACACTGCTTGGATGAAAAAAAAAAAGTGGCCGGCCGGCCAGAAAAAGTGGTAGGCCATATAGAAAAAGTAGCCGGCCGGCCACTAGTTTGTGGTATTGCCTTGCTGCAACAGATAACAAACAGAGTACAAACAGGGCATTTTCAGGGGATGTCTGTCTACCCTAACTCTCCTTATCATCGAACAACTCAAATGAGGAGTAGGCTTGATTCGCAAGCCATCAATCGATGCAAATTCACTGCGTGATAACTTATGAACCAAGGGATACAATCTCAGTAAATAAAACTAAAGACCAACAAAACCTTTCCCTATTATGGAATTGATCAAAGGAAGTGGTTAGCTTTGAATCTTGAACCATTTTCATCACTAGTTAGTATGAAATGCTTCAAGATTCAACGGGTTCAATTAACATCCGATTGAACTCGAGTAGATTTTATTATCTTGGTCCATTTTAATCTACTTTTATTACCTTTTTTAATTACTCTTCCATTCCTTAGTCATTTTAGTCCAAAGATAATAGTTAAGTCCACTAAATGGAGAAGAGTGTCAAACAAGAAATTGTTTTGGGCATGACAGAGAGGTAATGCCCTGGTAATGAACCTCCGAAGAGATTAAACCATTTAGCATTGAAGGGTCTCTTTCTCAAGCATAAACAACACTTGGTTGAAATAACTCTCAAAGAAATAAAAAGCCAAGAAAAGAGGGAGGTTGCAAATGTGATTACATGTGAACACAAGTATAGAAAGCACTAAATAAATGTCATCAACTCAAATAGGCTAGTGTCTAATGCCAAGAACACCAAACCCATAAGGACCATTACACTAGAAGCATGCTATACAAAGCATAAATGAAACCAACAACCTAAAACAGTAAAAAATATACTGGAAATAACATGGAAAAGCTTGAAAAAGTTAGCTAAAATAATGTCGAAATTAAGCTAGTAAACAAGCCAAAGGAGGGGTGGCTAATCCCTCCATTTTTGGGACTTCAAAACTACTTTTTTAGCCTCTAAAAACCTCTGAAAATCAGTGGTAAAAAGCTCAAGAAAAGTTGATGAAAAATGGGAAACACAAGGGTAAAAGCCTAGGAAGAAAGGTTCAAAGAAGGGTGGTCAACCCCTCTACCTTTAATGGCCTTAAACCACAAGTTTTGGCCCATAAAAACAGTTGAAAAACAGTCCAAAA
This sequence comes from Camellia lanceoleosa, assembly GCA_025200525.1. NCBI lineage: Eukaryota > Viridiplantae > Streptophyta > Magnoliopsida > Ericales > Theaceae > Camellia > Camellia lanceoleosa. The sequence goes on along the minus strand of CM045768.1, from coordinate 108,559,442 downwards.
ACTGTAAGAAAATATGGAAAAAAAGTAGTGCAAAGGAGCTAGTAGTTATACCTCTTGAAAAAGAGTAACACTTTTGTTCACAAACCAACAAGTTCTCACTCTCAAGGGATGAGATTTGAGCTCAAGAACCTCAGCAAGAAGAGAAAAATTTTTGGTTTAGGAAGTATAGAGAGAGAGTGTGTAGGTTGCAAGATAGAGAGAGAGAGAGTGTGTGTGTGTGTGCTATGCAAGTTTTGGCCCTTTTGAAATTTTTTCTAACCTAAAACAAAGAGGGAAGGTCCCCTATATATAGAAAAACATGTGCCCCTGTCAAAAATATCTGTATTGAGCCAGCTGGTGCAGTGTATGCACCTGTGGAAATAATTGGCAACAAATATCTACTCTATTGGGAAAACTGGTCGGCCGGCCACCAAAATTGGCCTATGGGGACACCTAGCCGACCAATCCACACAAAATGGCTAATTTTTCATCAACTAGTCAGCCTGGTCGGTCGGCCACAAAAATCTACTCTCAAGCTCGACTTCAAATAGGTATATCTCCCTCATCCGGCCTTGGTTTCAGGTGATTCTTGAGCCTAAATTAAAGCCCTAGAAGTCTAATTTCCAATGGAGGTGGCCTCAAATATAAATTCTGAGTGAATAAATAGATATGCCTAATTTAGTGAAGGGTGCTCATTTCTATTTTAACGGATTCATGCCCAACTTCTTCCCTAACTAGTTTTATTCCCTCCCCTCCTATTTCCTTAAACTCCAAACCTATAACTAAGAAGTTTTTAAATATTTTTCAAAGATTTCACCTCCTTTTCATTTATTTCCACTTTGTTCTTACTCGGTTTACCGAAAAGTGTAATATTTAAACAAAATGCGAGCCTTGGAACATCGTAGAAACATTTAGAAAAATATTTTGAAAAAGAGGGTTTTAAGGTCTAAAATAATTTTGGTCAAAATGGGGTGTAAGGTTGGGATTTAGAAGCTCTTCTTGTTAAAGAAATCAAACGTTTGTACAACATAACTTTTCATTATCGAGTGATCAATCTGAGGTGTCCAAGTCTTAAGGGCGGTAAAAAATGGGGTGTTTACACACATTTAACTATAAAAAAAAATGTAATTTTTTGTTGTTGTTGTGGTTGTGTAATATTATATGAAAAGCATCTCTCTTTAAGCCTTCTGTTGGGTGTGCTGTAAGACGTGGGGAGGGGTTCTGACTGTTGGGTTCCTCTTTCCTCCTTCCACCCCTTTTTTATCATTTTTTATTCCTTTTTGCTTAATAATATTGAAAGCTTGTCCTTCCAATCTTTTTCTGCACTGCGGCCACTACATTGCCACCTTTCCGCCTCCATAGATCCACCTTCACTAGATCTACCTTCTCTCCTTTAGATCTGCATTTATTTGGCCACCAATATTGGTGTCGCTTCTCCCTCTTTTCGATCTTCTAGATCGATGTTTGGCTTGCGCTCAAACTTTCACCATCGTGCCCAAAATTTTAAGATCTAGTTTTAGATATTCTCACAATCCAAAAACCGACGCTGTTTAATGCTTTCATTTCACACTAGGCGATCACCCCAATCTCAATGTTCCATATTGACTAGTGGAGGTGGGGTCTTCTGATTTCAAGTTGAAGGTTGCAGTGTAATGGTGTGACGACCCCAACATGCATATCATTAATGCATTTATGTTATGTGAAATTTGAATGTTTAAATGTGTGTTATGTGCTTAATTTGTTTATATTTTTTTGAATTAAGGAATATCTGTTAGAATACCTATTTTGAATTAGAAATTGAAGGCTTACATGAATTCAGAAACCAAAATTGACAAGTGTGATAGACTAATTTGAATATTTAGAACTTTTTAGGAAGTTTAATTAAAATAATTAGGAATAATAAATTAGATATAAGTTAGATTAATTAACCTTAAGTTTGTTTAATTAGCCTAAGTTAATCTTATGTATATAAGACTAAGAGATGAGTGAGAGCTCATTTTCTACACTTCTTTTGTGCTGGAATTTTTGAGAGAAAGAAAGGAAACCTAATTCTAGAGTGAGAAAATGAGCTTTGTGAAGAGGAGGAGTGGAGTCGAAGGAAATTAACTTGTAGAACTTCAAATTAAAGCTTAAGGTAAACAATTAACCTTGAGTTCTTGTAATTAATCCAACTAAAAAGTGTGTTCATGAGGGAAATTAAGGTAATACATAGATAATTGGTGGAATTAACTTGTAGATGATGAAAATTGGCTTAGAATGGACATGCATGCATAATTTCATCATATTTCACTATCTCAAGCATGAATTCTATCATCTTTGTTGGATTTAAAGTTAAATTGCATTTATATCCTTGATTTTGAGAAGTTTGAAGGTTTGAGTTCATGATTTTAAGAACCAAACTCATAGTTTGAGAATTATGAAGAAATAAGTTTAAAATTTCACATGCATGGAGGTTTTGTTTTCAATTTTGTCAAATTCATGGTGTTTTGAGTTAATGATTTTTAACTGGTTCTATTTCTAGGTTTTTCAAGGTATTTCTACGTGTTTGAACCAGCCATGCAAACCTATGCATTATAGACTTATGTTTTGAAGCTCAAAATATTGTTTTGAAAACCCAATTTTCGACTTCATCACTCGAGCGATGAAGTGACCGCTCGAATGCACATTGCGAACATCTAATATTTTTTGTAAAGCCTTGTATCCCACTTGAGCGACAAAGTGTTTGCGTAAGCCTACTTTGAGACCATCCAGTACTTTTGTAGACCGATTAGATCCCTCGAGCGATCAAGAGTTTGCTCGAGCGAACACCCTATTTTTATTAATTTTTGAAGAACACTTTCATATGCATATTTTCACTCTTATGTTCTTTTTAGCATTCTTAAGCATTGTAAAGGCTTCATTAAGGAAGTAATAAATTAGAAACCCACCTAAAGAATTGAATTGAATCAAATCGGAATAGAATTGAATTAATGATGTTGTTTGAGTGGTATGTTTCAATGTATATTTGTTATGTGTTTTGTGTAGGTTGGTCACTCGAAACTTAACGTTTGTTCAAGTCCATTGTGAGTAATATTTCTATAAAGATACGTTCAAAATGTATTTTGAAATTGTTCAATAGAGAAGTTTATGAAATCTTTTTTTGTATCTATGAATGAATGTCCTTTTTTGAAAATGTATTCGTGGCATCCTTTAGTGAAGTCTTTGCCTGAGGGACATAATACCATGGCCCATGAATTAATTGAAACACAGAGATCTCTGATGTTAGACCTTAGTGGTTTACATTGAATTACCCGTTGTGGTTCTATTGTTTGACTCGTTATTGAATTGACCTTAATGGTCCCATTGGCTTCGGCATATTGATATATTGTTACTCTATTAGATGTTACCACGTATAATGATTTGAATAAATATTGTTAACACAAAGGATTGATATGATCGGATATATGAATTGTTTTGGAAATTAAAAAATATGTTTTATGAGATGTTGGATTTCATTCATTAACCTTTATATTGATGTTCCTCACTAGGTTTTATCTCACCGCCTTGTAACACCCTAACCTTTTACATGTCATTGATATTGTCCGCTTTAGGCCACGCCTGCATGGATTTGTTCTTCCCAGTGAGTCACTCATCTTAGAACTACTCCAGCTTAAGCACGCTTAATTGGGGAGTTCTGTTAGAGATTTCACTACTCGGGAAGAACAAATCTGTGCGGGCGTGGCCCAAAGTGGACAATATTGATGACATGTGAAGGGTTGGGGCGTTATAAATGGTATCAGAGCCGATTTTCCAAAGTACCGAGTGTAGGCCCCTAACGTCTCTCAGTGCATGTAGGCGGGCTTGTGAGCCGGCAGGCTACTGCACGAGGATGTGTAGCCTTAAGAAGGATGGATTATAAGGTCCCAGTGTCCCACATCGAGAATGGAGGGGGAGTTCCTAAGCTATAAAAGTAAAACCTAGACCCTTATATAGCATCAAGGCCTTTTCCCGGGTGGTGAAATCCCTAACAGAACTCCCCAGTTAAACGTGCTTAGGCTGAAGTAGTTTTGGGATGGGTGATCCACTGGAAAGAACAAATCCGTGCGGGCGTGGCCCAAAGCAGATAATATTAATGACATGTGAAGGATTGGGGTGTTACGTGCCTTCCTTCATATGTATAAATATATATATATATATATATATAGGTGAGCACATGGATCATCAAGCTTAGAGTTGGTTTTAGGAGTCCACCTTTTTGAGAAGCCGATTGTGAAGTGTCTCCGTGATAGGTCGTTGCTTGGTCTCTAGTGGAGAAAAACTTTTGTCAAACCCTTTGTTTAGTCATTTTGTTTTTGATTATATGTAGAACATGTTTGTACGTATGGAAGTTGAAGTTGAAGTTGAAGTTGAAGTTTAATATTATGTAATGATGAATGAGTTTTAAGTTTCTTATGGAGTTTAAACATAAAAGCACATCTCAATGGACTTATTTATTTCAATTCTTGCTTCCGCTAAGCCCTGTAAATTATTTAATGATTTGTATTTGTCATTGACGCCGAAGGTAACCTATGATTACTAACCGGTCATGACCTAAACCTCTAGGGACGGGTTACGGTTGTGACAAATGGAGCTTTGGATGCGTTTGGCAACTTGGATCTGATTGTTTTTAGTTTGCTTTTTTTATTTTTTTGTTGTTTGTTGTAATAATCCTCCTTGTGTGGAGGTTGTGTCCCTCCTTTGTGAAATTTTTTTCTCTTCCTATAGGGAGGTTATGATTCTTCTTCCTATGAAAGTTTGTTATCTCTTTATGAGATCTTTTGCTACTGCTATACGAAATTGATCCGATTTTTTATCCATTTTGCAATAAAGATTTTCTTCTCGATCTTAAAAAACAAAAAACAAAATTACACATCTAACTATAGCATTGGAGCATACCATAAATCTATTAACTAACAAACACTTCACACATATAAAGGAATCCTACTTTTATCACTTTTATTACTTTTTGTCATATAATACATTGTAACATACATTTTAGTTAAACCATGAAAGATATTCAAACCGAGCTAAATAATTAATTAAAATTATATCAGTAATTTTTTAACTTAGAGACTAAACTAATTCACACTTCCCATGCCAATGGAGAACTATTTAATGCATTATTAAACCCTTATTTGGGAATATGTTATTCTAATAATTTTTTAACTTTTTATAAAAAGATGTGTAAAAAATTAGAAAGAGTGATATGATAATTTATAGTAACTTTTTAATTTTTTAACTAAAATTCGTAGTTCCAAAACGAGACTTAGTGTTTGTTTGGGATAGTTTATAAAAGACAAAAAGCTAAAAAGTTACTAAAAAAGTCAAAAAATTATCATTATTTACCAAAAAAAAAAAAAGAGTACACAAGCCAAGTACAACATTGAACTTGTACTATACACAAGCCAAGTACCCTCACGTGCAGTGCACTATGGATGAGGCTTCCCTCAAGTCTTTTATCGGACTTGAGGATATTGTTGGGCCCGTGGGGGCCACCATAGGTCCCGTTTCGATAATCCAAACCGTTCAATCTGTAGAACTTGTCGAGTACTATATGATTGAAAAAAATCACGTCGATCGGATATCGATAGCTATGTGATCAAATCAGATTTTTTTTCAGCCGTTTATTTTTCACCATCCATTGTTTTATATAAAAATTTGATTTGATCACATAATTATCGATATCTGATCAACGTGATTTTTTATAAACATATAGTATTCGACGAGTTCTACACATTCATCGGTTCAAATTATCGAAACGGGACCTGCGATAGGCCTCTCCAGTCCGATAAAGGACTAGAGGGAAGCCTTATCCTATATATATAATCTGAAGCATCTCTGCCCCCACTGCACAATTCAAAGCAATGTGTACTGGTTCCTTCAATAGTCACTGTCACTATGCATTGGACATAGGGATAATATGGTAATTTTACTATTTTATACAATATTTTAATATATATTTTTTTGTAAAAAGTCAAAAAGTTATTTCTAACAATCATATTTTTTTTCTCTTTTTTATATTTATATATATATATATATATTTAATCTAAAAAGTCAAAAAATAATTTTTAATCTAAAAAGTCAAAAAATATACTTAAATAGTTCATTCCAAACAAACCCTTTAAGATGCTTGGAAACACCAGGTACTAGTTAGCAATTTGAAAAAAACTTTCTTAGCACTTAAGAAACTGAATCCACCATCAATTATTTTCCGTAGAGAGTGACATGGGATAATATATTTAGAAGTAATGGTATATAAACAAAATATATATATATATATATTTTAATATTATACTAAATTATATGAGTAATGTTATATTAGTAATCTCGAATACGTTATGATATTATATGTATTCTATTTTAAATCTTATTGACATAAAATGTGAAAATTAGTATGAAAAATATATATTTTTAATATTTATGTTGAATAATAAAAAATAGTAATTATAAGTTAATCTATTGACAGTAGTTGTGACAAAATAATTTTTTTATTATATTTTATTGAAATTGTTAAATTTATATTTTGAACTCATGTTTTATAAAAATAAAGGTGTGGTTCATGCAATCACTTATTTATTTATGGAAAATGTCTCGTAGCTCAAATTTTGTGGCTCAAAAGTGGCTCAAATGGCTAAAACGACGTCGTTTTGGCCATTTTTATGTTGTTCTGTACTCAAAACGACGTCGTTTTGGCCATTTTATTTTTAGAACCATAGAGAGGTTGAATTTGTATGATTTGAAAGTAATTGACAGTTAATTACTAAAATATAAGGGTTTTTTGAAATTGGGTGATCAACCATTCTAAGTCCATCCTTGTCTCGAAACACTAATTTTAAAAACTGTATTTATCCACCATCTATTGTTTTTAGGGGAGAGATTTAAATTATGTTTGGATGATGAATTTAGATAGAGAAAATGTGAATAAAATATAGTTATATTTCACCCACATTTATCTTTTCTATTTAAAAAAAAAAAAATTATGATCAAAATATGACATTTCTATATTTATGTACTTGAGTCAAATGGGATTATTTATTATTTGTATTGTATTTTAAATCAATCGCAACAAAATTTATTAGTGGACAAAATTGAAAAATAAAAATTAATTACATAATAAGGTATTATTGGACATAAATTAAATAAGTGCACTTATTTAAATAAAATGCATTATTTGGGTCATATCACTTATCTATTTTTTTCATATCTTTTCGTAAAAAATAAAAAAGTATATTTATTTAGATCATCCTAAATAATTCTTAAATATTATAAATTTTAATTTATCAAAATATCACACAAATAAATATAATATTAATCTTAAAAAATTTATCAAAATTTATGAATTTATTTATACTTGAACCCACACTAATATCCATTTCAATCAACACCATATAAACACATGAAAAATTTGTTCCGGAAGGACGTTTTTAGCTTGACTTTTTAATTTTTTAGCTAATTTTCATTTGGAAAGATTTTTTTTGACTTTTTAACTTTTTTTTTTTAAAAAATAAAATGATTATGATTTAGATGTGATATTTTGTGTTATTAATTTATTTAGTCTATTTTACCTTTTTAGGAACATATTATTTTAGTAACTTTTAAATTTTCTATGAAAAGATGTGAAAAAAATAAAAAAAAATGAATGACTTTTTCATTTTTTGATTAAAGCTGAAAGTTGTCAAACTTAAATTAAATTGTACTCCACTTGCCAAAAGTAAAAATGATCTGCAGCTCGTGGGTGGCCCGAAACCCGCTCATAGCCTGGGATGGACCCAGCCTGTTTGGGTCCGAGCCTGAGCCTAGCCCGACACCTTGGGCTTGGGCCTGTGCTATCATTTTGAAGTCCGGCCTGGCCTGTGGGCCCGACCTGTGGCCTAGCCCATCGGCCCGCTTAAGACCTACTAAAGGCTCGACCTGGCCGAGACCTAGTGTCTATAAAAAAAAAAAAAATTGTTCAGGTCTGCTAAAACCCGAGTTCAGACCCTAGTCCATCGGCCTACTCAAGGACCGAATACTTTCTAGGCTTGAGCCTAATTTTTTGACACGTAAGCCGGTTTGACCTGACTCAAATTTTAACAAAAATCCACAAGACCCGAGTCGATCAGACCAGGCCAAATTTACACTCCCACCAAACAGATACAAATGTGTCGGTTCAAAAAAAAAAAAAAAAAATCCAGTTGGCAAACGGGGACAAATGTGGATAACGTTGTAATCTTCCAAAGCTGGGGGGCCAATGAGAGGTGGCAAAGGCAAAGAAGAGCACGTAGATTCGACACCGGCAACGTCAATAAACGACTAAACCAATGTCAATGCCCTCTACGCGTTTGATTGCGATTTCCAATTCTTACTTTTTATTATTTTATTTTACTACTAAATTTTTATTCTTTTTTAATTTAATATTGTTCGTTCTTTTGTATAGTATATAAAGACCAAACTCTATCTCTGCATCTTATACCTCGCAATAATTCGTAAAACAGAGAAAGAGATTGAGAGATGGCCAAAGTCGGAGGAATTACGGAATCGGCAGGCAGTGCGAACAGCGCAGAGATCGACAGCCTCGCTCGATTTGCCGTTGACGAACACAACAAGAAAGAGGTTCTCTCTCTCTCTATCTCTCTCTATCTCTCTCTCTCTCTCTCTTCAAACTTTATCTTCAAACTCTCTCCCTTCAAACTTTATCTTCAAATTTTCCGGGAAAATGATATACTAGTTCTGTTTGGTTCGGCTGAATGTTTTTTTTGTTTTTGTTTTTGTTTTTTGGGTTTCGATTTTCATGCCTTATTAGTATTATTTGGGAGTGTCTTTCGATCTAAAGAATTTCAACCTAAAACAATTACGTCATGAAAATGATCCTTTTCGTTTTGTGGGTTCAATAGACAATATGTTGATCGGTTGTTTGATGAAATGCCTATGTGAGTGGAGTTGAAAAGTAGTTGTTGACCATTTGTTGTTTGATGAAATGGCTTTTGTCAAATTGTCAGGGGAGTGAGTGCATAACGTTAAAAGCATACTTGTCAAAAAGGGCTTTTGTTGGGAGGCTGCTTTCATGAGAAGAAGGGCTTTCAGAATACGTGTGTTTTGTGATTGTTTAATTTGCAAGTAGGAAGTTCTTACCTAGATAATTTTTCATTTAAAATTAAACAAATTTATAAGAAATTAAAAGGAAAAAGTGACTACTTGCAAAGCAGACTCTTCAATTCATATATATACTAGTATTGTAATGTTTTTATTTGTATAATTAAATGAAACACATGTAATCTTAACAATGAGAGATCATTATTTTATGACTTTTGTAAGCATGTGTACCCAGTACAATAGAGGAAATGTTACATTGTCCATCTTTTAAGAGAAAACACATCCATAGCCATTAGATGTATAATGACCTATCAATAGCACCACACAAAACAAAACCTCAAGAGTGAGATCATTGGTTATAGATGGATACGTGCACGTGGGAGATTTTTTATTTTTTATTTTTATGAATACTACATCAGTGTACATGTCTTTTTGGCCAATTCTATTTTGAACTTCCTCATGGATTTTTCAAATCAATTATTCATTTTTACACTAGAAAGTAGACAGGATAGTGCAAAGTGCAGGCTCAAAGGGTTAAGTCGCAAAGTGACTTTCTGACAGCCTTGAGTGTTGAAAGTGATCTCTCTCTCTCTCTCTTTGTACATCTGCATGTATATACATGTATATTATTATGTGTCGAAATTAGAAAAGAGTGGTTGTTTTGGTAGAGCGAGAATTGTTTCTGCTCTCATCTCATCCAAGATCCTACTAAATGGGTACACCTTAAATCTAGTTTTTATTTGTTTCAAAAAATAAACCGGTAAGATTTTGCCCTACTATCTTCCTACCTCTATGACTTTTCTTACAAAATCCAACCCAAGATTAGCTGCAAAAAGAGGAAGAAATGGGGAAGCAATATTCCTGGCTAGATTAATAAACCTTTATCACTTCATCTGCATCTCTGACCTCCAATCATGGGCTTAATGTCAGAACCTCTTTTCATCTTCATCTTCTTTCTCTTCATAACCCATGTTTTAGGTACACTCTCTCTCTCTCTCTCTCACTCTCTCTCATGCAGTTGGTGAGTTGGATTTTAATCTTAATTTTTTTCTTGATCTATGTTGGATTAGATTGCCTATGCAGTGTTATAGGCTTTCTTTGTGAGACGTATATTATAGACAAACTTACATATAAACACAAATCCCCACTCACATGTAACCATGATCAACTTTCATCCAAAAACACATAGTTGGATGTGGAGCGTTCTCATGTCTTATGGTTTTATTCAATGTAGGGGTGACAATAGATGTTTTTGTATTAACTAAGTGTAGCCACCCAATGCGGCCCAACATCCAACCCAGTGCAGGAGATCCCATCTTTGTGTGCTTCAAATTTAAGCTCCCACCTAACAAGGCATCTCCCATCACTTGGTCCGACCACATTTGGGGCTGCCAAGACTACTCCCTAGAGGAGGAATACTCTTTTTACTCAAAGAGTAAAGCATATATCTAGAATTAATGAGTTAAAAATCGACACATATCCTTATGCAAATATAATGTACCAAACAATTTGTGCACGAATAGGTCAAAATTTATAAGCAACTCTGAAAAAGTCTATTTAGAGTTGGCCTTTAAATAAAAAGTCCGTGGGTTACTTAAAGATAGTTGAAGCCCAAGCCCAACCCAAAGAGACTGCCCTGGTTTGGTGGGCTATGCCTAGGCTGCTGCCTATGATAACTATGGTTAATTGCAGTTTGTGTTTCATTCCTAACTAGATGGTTCTTCTACTATCCACGCTTAAGGACTTGCTACAAGGAAAATAATTTTAAGACTGCAACCAAGCATCAGAAAGCAAGAGGAATAAGTTGTTTTCAGGTGTAAATTATTCTATTGATTCAAAGAAAACAAAAAATAATTTTTTTGGGTTATCATTTTACTCTATTAGTGAATTCTATTGTTCTCATGATCCCTCAGTTTGTTTTGGCTGGAAAATAACACTTTTTTCTGCTATCTATAATTATCCTACTATGATGAATATTTTTCCATTCAAACTAACAGGGGTAAGATAATTTTTTGACGGTTATTTTATTTTATTTTTATATTTCAAATTATGTAATATTTTCTGTTGTAGTGATGTCTGTATTTATGCGTATATGTGTCCGTATAAACACTTATGTATAATCAAAATTTTACAAGTGTACAATTCATTGATGCAGTTTCGTTCTTGTTTTTTTGTTTTTACTGTCGTGGGCAGAATGCTTGTCTTGAGTTCAGCAAAGTCGTGAATGTGAAGCAACAGGTTGTTTCCGGAACTATCTACTATATAACACTGGAAGCAACCAATGGTGGTCAAAAGAAAGCTTATGAAGCGAAGGTCTGGGTGAAGCCATGGATGAATTTCAAGGAGTTGCAGGAATTCAAGCCCATCAGTGACGCTCCTTCACATCCTAGTGCTTAGCTAGGTAACTATTACTATGGAACCCAATGCCTTTATGTGGTTTAAGTTTGATGATTAATGTTTCATCAGTTAGTATGGTATTAATTAATCAATTAGGGGTATCCACGGGTTGATTTTGGGCAGGTTTTTTAAAACCAGTCACTTGACTGAACCTGTTTGAGTTGTGAATATGCCTAACTGATTTCAACCGCATGTTAGATCAAAATCTTCTGTTAATCTTCTTCAGTTTGTTGGTTGGGTTCGGAATTAAAAACCCAAACATAAAAAATTTTGTGCACACTAGGCAATTACTGATTTAATAGAAGAAGGGGTTCAACATATTCAATGAAGAAGAACCAAAAAGAGTTTTATAGAAACATGATTTCTAATATTCCAAAACACTAACCAAGCCTCAAATACCTAACTAAATTTAAAACAAAAACCAAACTACACTTGGAGATCAATAGATGTAGAAAACCAAAACTCTACAACCAAACCTAGATCAATCAGCGTTGCCACCACAGCCAGCAATCAACGTCTCCGTCACCGTCTTTCTTGAAGCTTGAAGATCAGTTAGTCTTTGCAAAACGCCACCAATCAGTGTTGTTGCCATCAGCATTCTAAAGCTAGAAATCTACCATTATTGAAGCTTAAAGGTTGTTGATGCTGTGTGATGCCGTGTGAAATGGGCCTTTGTCTTTTGGGTGTTCAGATCGTGAGAGGGGCTTTTGGATTGTGGGGCTTTTGGACTATGGGAGATAGATTTAACCTTTAGGGTTAGGGTTGACAAGAGAGAGAATGAGATAGATGCTTTGATGAAAGAAATAAGTTTAAATAGAGAATAGAGATCGATTTAACTGTGCCACATGTCGCATGCCGCATGTCTGTGCTTCTTAGTTCCTGAACGTGCATTTGACATGCCATGAATTTGATGTGGCTTTTCTACCATGTAAATACTTGCAAGTAAAAGCACAATAAGGAGTTTTAATTTTTAATTAATTTAAAAAAAAAGAAGTGAAAGTTCAACAATGATTTCAAAATTTTGAACATATCATAGAGAACAAGCAAAATATGAATCCTGTCTGTGTTAAATGTCCATACAATATAACCTCCTTTTCCCCTCTATGAATATTAATATTAGTTGAAAATTCAATGTAACTATTATCAATGTGGTTCTTTGTGAATAATGAGTAATCAGTTACATGATTGATTGTATATTATGGGCATCGGTTCTACATGTTTTGTCTCTCTTGAAGAATTTGACTTATTAATGTGTCTGCATCATGCGAGTCATCATTTAAATCTTGTATCATATCCATGCTTAGAGTCCTAGAAGTATCCGAAGTTTATAAATTCTTATTTTTGTTACTTTAAACCTTGATCTACTAATGACTTATGTTCCATGTGCAAGCAAAGCATGGTAGGTTCCTTGCTGTAAGTTTATTTTTAAGGCATAAACTGATGTTGTCAGTCAAACTCAGGTGGAGGTTCCAGTTGAAGGATGTAAAGCTTTGAAGGTTCTGACCTATTTGAATGAATATTGGGGCTAAATGTTTCAGTTTTTACTAGTACTGTGTAATCTTGTTTTCTATCTGAAACTTTCTATTTTCTGTATTAACTTTTAGCCTTGGATTTGATGGGAATTAAGGACCTTTATGATAAATAAATAAAATTGGATGTTTAACATTGTGAAACATGGCTGCGCTAAAATTTCTGTAACTATTTATGAAAAATGATTAATCCACTGAATTTGCGTTCGCCTGAATTGTCCAAATTACATAAGCTGGACGACTGACTGAATCACCGGCATCACCTTTGTCAACCGTGGTTGTCTACCTTGTCATCCAGTGTGTCAACCGGCATCCGCTTGGATGACTGGCATGCACCAATTCAGGCAATTCGGGTGAACTAAAGTTCAGTGGATGTAACATTGTAGATTATTTATCTTGTAATGTTTGGTGGCTTTTAAACCAAGAATGATTTTGAGGTGCTGTTAAAAAGGATTGAGGTTAAATTTTACAAAATTATAGGAAGGTTAGCTAGAAATGTTTGCTTGGTTCAATTTGAAGGCTTGTTGCTAGCATTCTTAGTAGTGTAGATTTGAGTCACAAAAATAGTTTTTTTGAAAAACGGAAGTGAACTCTTATCCACAATGCTACGGCTCTTGAGTAGGCCTTCAGATCCTCTAGAGTGGATCTCTCTAGAGTTTTCTTGCATTTGAACTAAATGACATCATTTTAATTAAGACTCCCAACCAAAAAAAAAAAAAAAAAAGAACACAAACCCCAAAAGACACGTCGCCGTTGGTGCAATCTCTGGCTGCCACCCCTCTCCATATCACCCCTCCTCTTTTGTTGCCGTCCACCAGGGCCCTTCTCTCGTCCTCCACTTTCAAAATCCTAAACCCTAATCCTAGATGTAGAGTTTTCAAAGGGTGGTGGTAGGTGGTGATGGCAGCGGCAGTGATGGGCGGGAATTTAGGTGTAACTACCACCTAAAGAGAGTAACATTGAGTTCTGAATGGGAAGAATTGTAGTTTTGGGAGGTGAATTTTTGGAGAAGTCCGATTGTTTCGCATAGAAAGCAGAGCATCAGAAATCCAATCTCTATTTGCTGTACCCATTAAACTACAATTAGAAAGCGCATTAGAAATCCAATCTCTGTTTGCTTTACCCATTAAACTACAATTAGAGAAAGTAAAGATCAATATTAGATATACATATATAAATCACAAATCTTCTTGATTTTACCAGAAATCGAAAGGTAATCGCATTTGTATACATCTTATACTAGTGTAATACCCGTGCTATTCATGGTTTCAAATAAATAATTAATAATTAATTTTAAAATTAAAATTAGACAATAAAAAAATAAAATTAATTAAATTTTAATTGTTTTTATCACAATTTGGCTTATGATTTTTTTTCCCCCTCCTATCATTAATGCTATGTTTTAAGTTCTAAGTAACAATAATATGAATCAAATGTAATTAGTAAAAATTAAATAAAAATTATGATAAATTATAAAATTGTACTTTTTAATTTTTATTTTTAGGAACAAAAACTTCACCTATGATAAAATATAAATACATTATTATTTTTTAAGGGTTTCATAATTTTAGTTTGCCATATATTAGATGATATCCTAAACTATGTGCAAGTCAATAATTATTATTATTATTATTATATTTTACTAATTACATTTTTTTAGTTTGCCATATAATATTATAATAATAATTTTTTTTTTTCTTTTGTGAAACTCAATCTAGCAAAATTTGTTTAAATCAAAAAATTAAATAACAAAATGAAAATGACAAACAATGAACCTTATCCTCTTATCTTTCCTGAAATCAGCATGTACCTATCAAATACAACTTTTAGATTGTCTCACTCTTGCTAGTTTTGGTATCTCACATTGGGCAATTTTCTTATTCTTCTCTCTCACTCACATTTTCTTAATGGATCTTTATAGCACGGGTGTAATTTTTTAAAATTATTTTGTATAATACCCGTGCTATGCACGTGTTTAAATAAATAATTAAAAAATAATTTTGAAATTAAATAATAACATAAAATTTATTTATAAGAAAAATAAATAAATTATGGTAGAATGTATTTTTAAAAAAGTGCAATAAAATTACAAAAATTATATTTACAATGAAATATAAATGCATTTTGTCTTATAAATTTTGCAATTTAGTTTATTTAATGTCAGAGATAACCCAATCATATAATAAATTATATTGTCAATTTATTAACTACCCATTGTCTATTTTGTAAAAGTTTAAAAGTATGTATATTTAGGCATAAAATTATTGTTTCTTCTATGCCATAATTCATGAATACAAACGAATAGGAGTTTGCTTGAGAATTTATAGTTGTGTTAGACACTAAAAATGACATAATCTAATTGACTCAACATTTATCTCAACTTGGCCTTGACCTAATCATTAGAGAATTGTCTTAGCCTATGCATAAGCATGAACCATTGGTAAATAAATATATGTTAGTATTTTTATAATAAAATAAGAAATATGTACATATTTATGCATAGTTATTAAAAAAAATTCAAATTTTAATAAAATTTTATATTTATATTTAAAATTATTACATGAATAGTTAAGTATATTTATGTATGAAAAAAACTATCCAAGGTCAACCTAAAATATGAGTATTGTTCTAACCATTCGTTGGATCTGATTTAAAATTTTGATTGGTTAATTAATAGAAATAGTTGGTAATAATCAACTTAAATTTTATGTTTAAATTATATTATAATTTCTTAGGTTTTGAATAGTGTGAACTAATTTGAGGGATAATACTTGCATTAAACATTAAAAGTAGTTTAGAAGTTAGATTAAAATCAATTTTTATGCCAACAATTAAATTGTTGGAGAATTATCTTCATTCATACCCAATTCATGATCACTTATTCCACTTATTTTTTTTGTTTTCAAAATTGGTAAATATATTATGATTATTTTTTATAACAAAAATAAGAAAATGTATGTATATTTTTGGAATATTTATTTATTTATTTGTAAAAAATTTATATATTAATATTAAAAATTCTTACACAAATAATTAAGTATATTTGTGTCTGAAAAAATTATATAATATTGGATCGACCCAAAGTATAGAGTTTGTTTTAGTCTTATCTTGGGCTCGATTTAAAAACTGATCAGTCAATTAGTGAAAGCAGTTAATAATAATCAATTTAAGCTTATGTTTAATAATTTGTTAAGTTATGATGGGTATGAGTTAATATTGGATCAAATACTAAATGTAGTGTAAAAAACTGGATTTGGTTGATTTTTATGTTATATATCAATCCAATTTTTAGATAATCATTTTGGTTCATTCCCAACTATCACATTGCCCACTTATTTATTTTTTAAAATGGTAAAAATCTTGTAAATTTTTTATAACCAAAAAAAAAAAAAAAAAAATATGAATGTATATTTGACATATTTATTAATATTCTAAAACTTCAATTAAAAAATTATATATATATTCTTAAAATATGTCTAATATTAAATTATATTTACATCTGAAAGAATTATTTAAGATCAGATTAACTTAATTCATATATTTTATTTTTAGCATAGAACTTGATCAAAGAAGTGAAGTCTCAAAACAAATCATAATTTTCAATTTAAATTTTATTAAATTTTTATTTAATACAAATTTTCACGTAAGATGTTTTAATATTTTAAAAATAATTAATCATTTGTGAAATGAAGTTACCATTAAAAATCCATTAACTAAAGAATTAAATTGATGAAATATAGACATAGATATATATATATATATATTTTGAAAACGAAATCAATGAATGAGGCTAATATGAAGAGTGCTTATAATCATACACACTTAATTTCTTTTCACACCCATCACATGTATTAAAAAATTTATAATTTAGGCATAAATATTAGTACATATGAGTGTACAAAACAAATCAAAAAAGAAAAAAAAAAAGTATACAAAAAAAAAAAATGTGTGCAATTAAATCAAAATATTTTGAAAGTTTCTATTTTTTATTATGAATTTTAAAAATTTGAAAGTAATTATATATGGTATGAATAATATAGTAATATAGTAAGAAACAAGTTTTAATTTTTTTTAAAGGAAATAAAAATTAATGAGAGAGAATTAGGTTGGAAAGATATGAAATATATATATATATATATATATATTTTTACCTTTCTTTTTGAAAACTACAAATTATAGAATTATTAATATTTTAAAAACTATTACAATACTATTTTTTAATTCAATAAATTCACAAATTTATTGTGAAATACATTTTACAAAAACCTTCTTTTATTTATATGATATATATATATATATATATTACAATATATGCAAAGTAGGAAGAGGATAGAAGAGGGGCGGCGGACGGTGGGACGAGAGGGGAGGGAGGGGGGAGGAGGAAGAGGAAGTGAGGTGCCGGTCGGAGATGACTCCGGTGATCAGTGAGGCGTTGTATATGTGTGTCTATTTGTTTGTTTGTTTGTTTTATTTTTATTTTATTTTATTTTATTTTTGGGTCCTACGTAGAACCACGATAAAACTAGGGGTAGTTACCAATCAGTCCTATTAACTAGACTTATTTACTTACAGGTCCTAACTAATAAATTTAACACTATAAAAATAAGATATTGATAAATTTATCATTATAAATTTATTCATAAAAACAAAGAGACTGATAAATTTATCACTATAAATTTATTCATAAAAATAAAAGACTGATAAATTTATCTTTATCACTTAATAAATTTATCCATAGGACTTAATAGGTAATAAATTTCAAAAGTAGGACCTATTGATATTTTACCCATAAAACTATAGAGAGGTCCATTCTAGAGGATTTGAACGTTGGAATAGAGGAGCCTGTCATTGACGCATAAAAATATTAAGGGGAGCAAAACCATGACTCAGTGAAATCACAACTAAAGAAATTAAATATGTATGAATTGAAAAATATATAAGTGACATGATTTATGCATGTAGAGCCAAAATAAGTGTCAAGGTGCTGTAACCATTGATTTGATGATTGATTGAATAAAGAATATAATTTTCAAGTCAACTAGTCAAAGGAAAGAGAGAAGGCATTAATATATGTATTTATTTGTATACATGTACACATAATATATACAGTTCACTCGTTTAGCATAGCAAATTTTGGGATTAAAAGGTTATTTTAGTTTAAAAAAATAAAATAAAATAGATTAAAAAGTTAATAAAATAAAATATTACATTTACATTATAATTATTTTATTTTTTCTCTTATAAAAGTTAAAAAATTATTCCAAACAAGATTTTTTAATCCTATGTTAAAATAGCCAAGTAAAAAAAACAAAAAAAAAACTAACACACATCTCAAACGAAGCCAGTGTTTAAAAAAATTGAAAAAATCAATGTATGTGTTTGGTTTGAGTTTTTTAGATTAAGTTTTTTGGAAACTGAATTTTTATTTTTTGTTTTTTATTTTTATTTTTAGTGAATATTTTTAAAATTTTAAGCATTTTTTTTTTACTTTTTTAGATGCACCTTATTTAGATGTATTTAACAAGTAAAAAATTTGTGAAAAAATATTTTAAAAAATTAATAAATACATAAAAATACGAAAAATATACTAAATTCTTGTTTTTTTTTTTTTTTTTTTTTGTATTTTTTGGTATTTAGTGAATTTTTTTAAAAAAAATTCACAAAAATTATACTTTTTATGTGTATTTATATTAGATGTGTCTAAAAATTTAAAAATTGTTTAAAATATTAAAAAAATTCAATAAAAACAAAAAAATAAGGAAAATAAGAAAGTAAAATTTTCTAAAAAAGTGTTTTTGGAAAACCAAAAACAAGCAAAAGTAAATAAGTCTGATTTTTAGCTCAAATTGTTGGTTTTGGTACAGTTTTTGTTAACTTTGGTTTTTGTTTTGGTTTTGAAAATGATTACCATTCAAATTAGTTCAGTTCACAATTTTAAGATTTCGATTATAGTTTTGAACTCAATGAAATTGTGATATATTTGTTTATTAATTTTAAATATTTTTTAATTTTACAACTATAATTTAAAAAGCAATTAGTAAGATTTGAACACAAACTTTGATTATAGAACTAACTAGCTTCAACCAAATCAACTGTGTTGATTATTGTTAGTTTGCTTATATAAATTTTTAAAATTGTAGAATCAAACCGTTCTAAACCAACTTGTATAGTTTGATTCTAATTCGGTCATGTTGGCTTAATGATTTGGAAGTATTTTTAGTTTTTTTTTCCAACATTTGTTCAGTTCCTAATTTGTTTTAAAACTAAATCATTCCGATTCGTAAACACCCTTAATTAGGTTGCAAAAAAGTTGTTACTCGAACTTGATTTGTGTTTGACTTATTAAAAATTCAATTGAGATCGATTGGTTATGTAAAATTGAATATATTTTGAAATTTGTTAAATTTTAAAACTAAACTTGAACAACTTGTTACTAGACTTGATTTGATTCATTTAAATTCTATTTTATTTAAAAAATATTTTTAAATAAGGAAGTAATGACAAAATAGTGACAAGATACAGGATATAAGCTTTCGTAGACTAAAATGAAGAGGGTATGGAATGTCTCAAGTTGAGTATTTTAATTAGACGGTCTAGTTTGACTTATTTGCATTTATTTTGATTCGTTTTAATAATTTAAATAATTTAATATGTAAAATTTATTGAGTATTTTATTTTTATAAAAAATTATATTAATCGGATAGTAGCCATTTATTCAGACTATATTAGTGTCAACAATTTATTTTTAAAAAATCCTACTTATCGTTGACACAAATATGATATGATTAAGTGATTATTGATATCTAATTAACATAATTTTTTATAAAAATAAAATACTCAACTGTTGGCTTTTTTTTCCTACGAAGGAAAATATTATAAATGCGAGCATGCCAGTAAGGATTGAAAAATCCTTACAGATTAAATTCAAGCCAATTATCAAGCGATTGTGTTGATGGTTCTTTTGCCTCAACAAAGAAGACTTCAAAATTGCCAAAGTATAGAGAAAATAAAAATTAAAAGAAGAAAGGGAGATGGAGAAAGACGATTGAGTGAATAATCAAAGTAATAATTACTTACCTCTACTCTTATGCTTCGAAATGAAAGTGCTGAAAATAAATGTTTCGAAATATAAATCTATGTTAAACTACTCCTAAGATAAGGAAAATGACAAGAAATATTGAAATCAACTGTCTTTGATTTGAGTTCTGGATCTTTACAATGTAGCCATTAATGGCTATTTATAGAGGAAAAAATACAGCAATAATTACTTAGTAACTACTCATTTCTTCCATCTTCATTCTTGTCTTGCCATGTGTCCTTCCACTCATCTACTTTGTCCTTCATATTCTCCATCATCTCTATAACTTCTTTTAACTTCCAAATAAATAAGAGGATGCCACGTGTCCTGCAATTATATAAATAATAAAAATTGCAAAGTGCTAACATTACCCCTCCGCGGCCCTTAAAAATGATATTTACTTGAATTTTTGAAGGGCCGAACGAAGCACATGACTAATCTAAGCAACAAAGTGCTTCGAATGATATAACAACACCAATAAGGTGCTTCAAATGAGTATGAAATTATAACTAGATGACCAATAACAAGCTTCGAAGGTGATATAAAAAACCAAATTCATCGTTCGAAGGTCTTGCGGCACAGTTTTGAAGGAACAACATCACCCCTCGAAGGTTAGAAGCATTGATATAGGATGATGATACTTACAATGAAGTTTCAAGGTTAGGCTTGACGCTTTAAATGTTTCTTCGAAGCTTTATACAGTTTCGAAGGTGAAGTAATCAACTTTTGAAACAACTCTTGATGCTTCGAATGTATCTTCAAACCTTTATACAGTTTCGATGGTAAAGTAATCAATCTTTGAAACAACTCTTGATACTTCGAATGTATCTTCAAAGCTTTATATAGTTTCGAAGGTGAAGTAATCAACCTTCGAAACAACTCTTGATGCTTCGAATGTATCTGCAAAGCTTTATACTGACAAGGCTTAAGTAATCAACCTTCGAAACAACTCTTGATTCTTCAAATGTATCTTCGATGCTTTGACTGTGTACACACAAACAACTGGCCATCAATTTGAAAAGATAAGCCAATCTTAACCATTTATTTAAATGCATAGGCTTTTCTAGCCAAATTCATGCATTTTAAATGGTGATCCCTTGTTCTTAGTGCTTCGAACTCATAAGAACAATTTGTTAATTTTATTAGCCACATCATTAGAATTATATTTTGATGTGAACCACAAATCCAAAAAGGATTTTGAACACCAAAAGTCATGGTATAGTGTGACCATGAAAATTCATACTTTTTGACATTTTGAAAAATGTCAAAAATTTTGAATTCATGAACAGTGGCTTGTTCATCATTCTTGACCATGTTTGTTTTAAAAACAAAATTTTCGCTGAATTGATTTTCAAAATTATTTAGCAAAGTGGGTTGTTTTTCCATGTTAGCCATTAATGGCTTATGAAAATCACCCATAAATATGTTATTTTCATGACTTGACTCTCTAAAATTTGGTTTTTGGACCCCCCGAGTCATACATAGAACATCATTTTTAGCCAAATTTGGCTCAAGAACATGCTCTTTCATTGTCTTAATTTCATAACTTGGCTCTTTAAAAACGGACTTTTGAACCCCCCGAGCCATTGATGAAATCAACTCTTTACTTTTGCTATTTTCAACCATGGAAAAATTCTGAAAAAATTCACCAATTCCAGCCATTAAAGCCTCAGTTAAAGACTTGGTAGTGAGAGTTGATAACTCATCATTCCATTAGCAAATTTCCATATCAAGTTGATGAATTTTTTTAATTAAATGGTGTCTTTTTTCTTCTACCAAATAATATTGTAATGGATGAAAGTTTATTGCATCAAGAAAATGGATCTCTTCTTGAAGATCCAAAATTTTTCTTTCATGCCAATATATTTCAAATTGACAAGTTCGAATGGCGAAATCCAAATTGTTTGTCATTTCTTACACTTGGCTGTCCCACTGGGCGTGCCAAAAATGTTGGCTTATTTTTCCTACGAAGGAAAATATTATAAATGCGAGCGTGCCAGCAAGGATTAAAAAATCCTTACAGATTAAATTCAAGCCAATTATCAAGTGATTGTGTTGACGGTTCTTTTGCCTCAACAAAGAGGACTTCAAAATTGCCAAAGTGTAGAGAAAAGAAAAATTAAAAGAAGAAAGGGGGATGGAGAAAGACGATTGAGTGAACAATCAAAGTAATAATTACTTACCTCTACTCCTATGCTTCGAAAAGGAAGTGCATGAAATGCTTCGAAATGAAAGTGTTGAAAATAAATGTTTCGAAATATAAATCTATGTTAAACTACTCCTAAAATAAGGAAAATGACAAGAAATATTGAAATCAACTGTCTTTGATTTGAGTTCTGGATCTTTACAATGTAGCCATTAATGGCTATTTATAGAGGAAAAACTACAGCAATAACTACTTAGTAACTACCCATTTCTTCCATCTTCATTCTTGTCTTGCCATGTGTCCTTCCACTCATCCATTTTGTCCATTATATTCTCCATCATCTCTATAACTTCTTTTAACTTCCAAATGAATAAGAGGGTGCCACGTGTCCTGCAATTATATAAATAATAAAAATTGCAAATTTATGGTGCTAACATCAACAAATCATACACATTAAACGATTTGAATTATCGATATAGATTTTATAGTCAACACCACGTTCTAATTCGATTTTGAACCGAAGCCACTAGCAATGAAAAAATGCATTAGAAAGAAAACTGGTTGTGCTTCCAACACGGTTAGAGCATAAATGGAATGGGAATGGAAGATAGAGATAAGTGAATCAATAATGGTGTCTCTCCGTGTTGGGACCCATTTTGCACCGAGGCCTTCACCCCTTGCATTTCAATAATGGTGCCCCTTTTCTGCCGCGCTTCCTGTAGCCCTCCAAAACGACGTCGTTTTGGAGGGTTTTTTTTTTTCTTTTTCTTTCTTTGTCTTCTTTCTTTTCCTTTTGCCCCTGTTTTCTTCTGTTCATCAGAACCACCAGCGCCCCTCTGCTTAATCAACTTCTCCACCATCCTTTTCTTAGCCTCCATTCTCTTCAAAGCCTGTATCTCCTTCAACTTCCTTATCTCTTTTTCCTCCACCACCTCCGACGCCGGAACAAACCCAACACCGCCCTCCCTCTCCTTCTCAGCCACCATCATCGAACAAACCCAAAAATGACTTAGGGATTAACTTCTTGCTATCGAGTTCTTTAACCAGATAAGCAGCTTTCTTTGTCTTCCCTTCCTTGTATAGTCCCAAAATCAGTGCATTGTAAGTCAAGATATCCTTCTTAATCCCATTCCTCGACATCTCCTCGTAAAGCTTTCTACCCATCTCAACATTACCTGCTTGGCTATACCCATTTATCAATGTATTGCAAGTTACAGTATTAGGAGACACATCAATCCCTTTCATCTCACTAAAAAGTTTGTTCGCTTCGTGTAATTTCCCTTCCTTGCAGAACCCATGAATGAGTGTGTTGAAAGTAACATCATTTGGGCATAACCCATTCTTCTCCATCAAATTCTTGAGCTTCAAAGCAGTGCTCAGAAGGCCATGGTTACAGTGTCTAACAATCAATGTATTATAAGAAACAACTGTAGGAACACAACCCATATTTTCCATCTCTCCAAACACCTCAATAGCCTTTTCCAGTTTCCCCAATTTACACAAAGCACTAATAAAAATGTTCAAAGTATAAACATTCGGCGAAATTCTTGATCTCTGCATTTCTTTATAAAATGCTAATGCGATATCTGCTCGATTCAAATTCATCAAAGAACTCAAATACGCATTGCAAGTTTCAACATTTGGGACAAACCCATAATCCTTCATACGACAATAAGCATCGGTGGCATTCCTAAACTTCTTCATATGCGCATAGGTTTTGAATAGAGAGTCAAAAACACGAGGCGAAGAATCACAGACTCAGTAAGAGTTGAGTATCGATTCAAAGAGCTTAGAAGGAAAATCAATCGAACACGATTGGTGAATCTTCATCTTTTTTTTACCCACAAACCCAAGAACTAATTTCATCATCCTGCGATCATCATCATCATCAAACCCAGAATAATTTCAATACCTAGTTGAAATCAATGTCCAGAATAATCATTATCGTCATCCTCTTTTTTTTTTTTTTTTTTTTAAGAAACGCACAATCTAACAAAAAGAAAATATAAAAAACACTTTTAGAAAACGAAAGGCAACATGGATGGACCTTCTGTGTGGTGGATCATCAGGAAGGAAAATTTGAAAGCAAAATGAATCTGGGTAAACTTGTTATTGCTTTAGGAGTAAGAATAGATGAATCTGTGGGACGAAAACCAGCTACTGAGAGAGCTAAGTAGTGGTATGGAGAGGGAGAGAGAGAGAGAGAGAGAGAGAGAGAGAGAGAGTTATCAGTGAAAAGAATAAGGAAAAAAAAAAAAACCCCTCTAAAATGATGTCGTTTTGGAGGGCGACAGGAACGCGCCGCAGGAAAGGTCGACGGAGGATCCGGATTCACAGTTTAGTAGGCATGTATGAGAATAATAAATGTTATGATAATTACTATTATTTTAATTCATTCAATTTATCATGTACTTTTTCACTACTATATTATAAATAAAAGGTGATGGAATTTATTAAAATAATATAATAACAATAAAATAAATCATATGATAAATTAAAAAGGTATTTATTTATAAATCTCTTTTCACTTATTTATATTCTAAATAGTCTATTTTTTTTTTAATATTTCAATAAGTCCCTTAATAATAATAGGGCGAAATGCGTATTAATGTTTACATTGATAGTGTAAATATTTCATGATGTAAACATTTATATTGTCAACGTAAATATTCAAACTATCAAATTTATTTAATGTGAATGTTTATATTACCAAGTTGTTAAAGATTCAAAAAATATTTGTAAAGGTCAAATTGTTCATAAAATATCTTAAATATGATAATTAAAATTTAGTGGATCAAATATCTAAAATAATAAGACTTATTAAATATAAAAATAATTTTTTCTAAATTGAATATAATAATAATAATAATAATAATAATAATAGAAGTACTGGTGCAAGGTAAAAAAGGGTGATGTGTTATTAGTTGCATTGTTGATCATTGGCCCTGTTTGGTAGGGCTTATTTCCAGCTTATTCTAGCTTTTAGCTTAATTTAAGCTATTTTGATGTGTTTGATTCAGCTTAACAATACAGCTTATAACTTTTTGTAAGTCAAAAATCAACTTATTCTTTGAGTGGGGGAGGAGAAGCTTAATTTATAAGTCAAAAATCAGTTTATGTTCAGAGCTATAAGCTATAAGCTGTTAAGTTATAAGTTATAGGCCCTGTTTGTCAGCACTTATTTTCAGCTTTCAGCTTAATTTAAGCTGTTTTGATATGTTTGGTTTAGCTTATGCTTATAGCTTATAGCTTTGTGGAATAAATCACTTATTGGGCTTGATATGCTTTGAGAATAAGTGAAAATTGCAATTTGAAAGTTATAAGCTATAATTTGTTTGGGCATAAGCTATATAATCACTTTCCCACAGCTCTACCAAACGGGGCCATTGTGTGCGTGACAGTGGTGGAAGCATGATGGGTTGGGGGGAATTACTAAGAGTTATTTTGGGAATTGATTATTTTAAATTTTTTATGAAAAATATGTAGAAAATAGAGAGAATAGTTTTTTTTTGTAATAATTTTTTGACTTTTTAATTATTTTAGTATATTGTAGTATATTTGGGTGTCTGAATAAGAAATTAATGGGTGTGGTGCTGTGGGATAAAAAAAATTAATTTGATTAAAATAAAATTTAAAAAGGACATTCGGGCGAAAAATCTAATTTTAGATTTTTCATGCCCAAAGGTCTTAGGTGCAGATTTATTGGAAGCTTCTACTTGTACACACCTATTCCTCTTTGAATACATCCTTCTTAATTAACACACCTAAAAAAAAAAAAAAAATTTACTCATTGCACACTGTAGACACCCAATTTTTGACCGTCCTCAAGACTTAGACGTCACCGCTTGAATACTCGGTGATCACCCATGTTTATGTTTCGTTTTGAGTTCCCAAAGGTCTCGGCTACGCGCCTTGCTTCAGGATCTCTCAACTCGACTGTTCTGTGTTTGATTTTACACCAAACACTTGTGTTTTGTTTTTGAGGCAGAGAGTAGCTTGTTAGCTACCCCTGACACCCACCGGCCATGGCTTGAAGCCACCGGCCGTGCTTTGAGGCCACCGGCCATTGGTGAGATATACCATTGGTCGGTCAGCATTTTGTGTGGCCGGCCGACCATCTGTTTGGCCGATGGCCTCCTTTTTTGGCCGGTACCACCTTTTTGCTTTTTTCAGGCATGGTGCGTGCCAGCTGGAATGCACGAGACCTGCCCCCGTGCATATATGTGGTTGTTTTGCACCTTTGACCCCTTTTTTTGCACTCTTTGCTCAAAGATTCTTGAGGAAGCTTTGACCCCTTGTCTTGGCTTCCTCAAGAAGCTTGCACCCTTAGCTTAGCTTCTCTTAAAAGGCTTGCCCCCTTTGACTCTTCTTCTTTAGCTTCTCTTGGAAGCTTCAAGCCTTCCCTTGTCTATATAAGGAGAGCTCTCCTCTCCTTTGAAGGGTTGAGCAAAAAAAACTAGAGCTTACATACATACTCTGATATATACACTTTCTCACTCTATATCTCTCTCTTTCTCTTTATTTTGTGTGTGTTTGGAAGCCTAAAAGTGTGTTTTGACCTTGGTTTTGCACTAAGACACACACCATTACACCATACTTCGACTTGGGAGGCTTGGAGGGTTTGTTCTTGGAATTTTGGAGTGATTTTGATCAAAAGAAGGGGTTTGAGCTTGCTGTTCTTGAAGTGTTCTTCAAGGGTAACAATCTTGCTTTATATTCCCCAATCTTGCACTAGCTTTTAGCCTATCTTACTTACTGTTTTAGACTTTGTGTATAACTGAAAAAAGTCTTGTATTTGCATGGTTAAGATACTTCATTAAGGTCACTTTGTTGTTGGGGGTCGAACTCCCCCTCACAAGCCTTGTTTGGCCCTTTTTGTGCTTTCTCCTTCAAGCTTTGGTTACCTTGGTGTGTTGGCCTTCTCACCACTGAAATTCAGTGGATTTTCAATGGTGAAGAAGAGGTTTAGAGGTCTTGTATAGGGGAGGGACATCCCTCTCCCTTGGTCTCTCTTTTGTTCATATTTTTGGCTCATAATGGTAGCATGCATGAGTAGTTGTCTTTGGCTCCATTTCAGAGGTTTTTGTATGTTATTGGGTCATATTTTGTCTCTATTTTCGGTCGGATTAATGGTCCCTTTCATGCTTAATACACTTGCTTTATATTCCCCCATTTTGCCTAGAAATGCATCTAGCCATTAGACCGTCATGCTTGCCTGTTTTTGCCTAGCTTTGTGAAGCTTTTAGTCATATTTTGCCATGCTTGAAGTCTGTTGGGTATTATTTTGGTCATGCATTTCATGCTTTGTATAGCTCCTTTGCATTCTAGCATGTTGGCATCGAGTGTGTGAGTCATGAGCATGCTTGAGTTGGCCTATTTCAGTGATTTGGACTCACTTATTATGTCATTTCAGACCATGTTTTGTGCTTGTATGCTTACATTCATCATCACTTTCATGCCTTGAAGAGTTTGTCTTTCATGTCTAGGAATGGAGCATTGTGCATGCATATGTGTTTGTGACTTTGAGTCATTCATATGATGGGTTTTGGGGGCCCTTGTTGCATGTTAAAACCCTATTTTGTATTGAAAAGTTCATGCCAATGAGTGGTTGGGGTAGTTGTAGTAGAGTGCTTTTGTTTTATGCCTTAGTCTTGGCCCCCTTGGCATGCATGTTTGCATGAGCACTTGTCCATCATTTTGGGCACTTTTGGCCACTGTTTTTTGGGTGGGCTCAGGTCTGTCCTTTGTAGTTGAGGTTCACCATTGCATGATCATGTTGCATCGCTTTGGTTTCATGCTTGCGTTGTATCATACTTGCATGATTATATAATGTTTAGCTAGTTGCATATCATACAATTGTTGCATATTTGGTATGCTTATATTGCATTAACTTAGCTTGCATGCTTAGGTTACATCATTTGCATGATTGAGCCATTTTGCATACATGCATTGCATTGTTTGGTTTGGGGTGTCAAACCAAACTTGAGGGATGAGGAGTGTTCGTACTCCAAGTGACGAAACGCATCTCACCCCTCGGTAGCCAATGCCCTTGACTTCAATATGATAGGGTATTGGCACTCATTTGTTTGTTGCATGCATTTACATCAAGTCGTAAACTTGGCCTTTTAGGCCATCATGCATCGAAATGCGCAATTGATGGCCCGAGGGTCGAGGGCCATGCTCCCTTGAGTCTATTGCATGATAGGGAGTGTGACCATGCTTATATTTGCTTGAAAATTCCATGCCATACACTGCTTGCCCTCGGTTGCTGTCAACTGCAGGATTCTGCAGCAAGAAATGGCCGGCCGGCCACTTAAAGTGCCGATCGACCATCAATGGCTGGCCGGTGGTCCAATAGTTGGCCGATTACCACATTCTCATGGCCAGTGGTGCTTTGCATTGGCCGGTGATATTCTAGAGTGATCATGAAGTGGTTCAGAGGTGCCCCAAGAATTTTCATAGTCTTCAGAGGAGCAAGGCAGTGTAAACAGAGGCAACAGTGCTATGGCAGCGAGTTTCCAGGCAAGACGAGTCAAGCATGCATCATTCGCGCATTCCGTGGCAAAGCTGCGGCAGTCTCTTTAAGCTTCACATTTATTTTGTAATTAATTTGTTAGTTGATTAAGGGCCTGTAATAATTAATTAGCTAGGATAGTTGATTTGTTATTCGGACTGTATTATTCTTTCGGTCCCTCCGAGTGAGGGCGTATTTGTAATAAGTGTGGGTGCGTGTGTGCATGTCTTCCAACCCCCACTTCTTTCTCCCTTTTACTTACCTGCTTTTGATGGTTAGTATTAAGGGCATATTTAAATTAGCATACCTTATGCTATGCATGCGTGCATCCATATATTTGTCTTGTATGCACCGGGCTCGGCGCATCATACTAACTGCATTGTATTTCAATTTCAAGTTGAATACATGTTATTTGTAGCATCTCATATGCCATCTTAGATTAGCCGAGCCTATTCTAGCTGCATTTTGCCTGTGTTGCATTAGCCATCTTAACATGAACTAAGATCATGCGTTGATTACTAACTAGTTTCTGTTTTGGCTTGGAGTACTAGGTAAGTTTTTATGCTTTAGCATCTTTGCATGCGTGTGAGTGTTTGCCATGACAGCATGCTTGCCATGAGGCTAATTGCTTATGTGATATAACTACCTGAATGCCTATGGGTGAAGGTTGGATTGTTTGAGTTGGAACAACTCGTTGAAATCCGTGTTTTCCTACTTACGGGTAGCAAATTTCAAACTATCTTTCAAACAAGCGGATATGCAATGCCTTGTTCCAAATTAGGCGATCTAGTCTATACTTTTGTGTTGTGTGCATCACATAGTAAATCTAGGCTAATAACCGGAATAAGAGCACATAATGTTCTCAAAATAAGATATCATGGTTAGTAGAGGCCGATCTTCGGATCGGGCGAGAGGGGGTGCTCATAGCTGACCTTCCCCAATCGTACCCAAGTTCCCGAGTCGAGGCAACTTTGGTGATGACGGACACGTGGCCTTTGGCATCGAGTCAGGGTTTCCTAAATTCCCCCATTAAAAAATATTTAGGTGGCGATTCTGTATCTGGCAAAGCAGTTCATGTTTGGGCACTTCTTTTAAAAATCTGTTTTCTCAAAACGATTTGCTGGATTTGGACTCTTTGGTTCAGATTAAGAACCGTGACACAAATTGAGTCCGAACTATAGTGAGGCCCAAGGGCGCTTCTACACACACAATTTTATTCCAGTTATATCCCCATACACACAACCTTATAACACTCCCAATCCACACACCTTCTACACCAGCAAGCAACGCTCAAACCTTTCACTTCTAGTCGCCATCCCACCCTTTCCTCCACCCATTGGTGACACTATTGCGACCCCCACCTCATATTCTCTCTCTCTCTCTGTATATATATATATCTCCTATTAGTCACAAAAAAGGGAGAAGATGATGACAGCAACAGTTTGTAGACAAAAAAGGGTTTCGGACGTTGATGGTCGAACCAATGTGTTTTGTTTGGATGTTGATGGTCGAACCAAATTCATTGGTTCGATGGTTGATTTTCGAATGGAGGCGATTCTTTCGATACTGGTAGCCCGAATGGTAAAAAAATGAGTCTTCTTCCCAGATCTAGGTTCTACGATGTGTTTCTCTTTCTCTCTCTCTGGGGATTGAGGATCACGAAGGGATAGGAGCTGCGACGGTGATGTTGTTGTGTTGTGAAATGAGGGGTTATGGGGGTGATGGGGAGGGTGAGTGAGCGACGAGCGATGAGGTGGAAAGGGGCTTCAATTCGAGAAGAGGAGGGGTTGGGGGGAGGCGACGGAGGGAGGAACTGTGTTGAGGAAGGGGACGACTAGAGGGGGCGACGACTAGCGATGAGGATAGTTAGGATTAGGGTTAGGGTTTTGGTTAAAGAAGAAGAGGGATATTTTGGTAATTTTATTTTAGGATAAAAGTGTAATAAAAAAAAATATCATTAAGTGTGTGGAAAGAGAAGAATAGGTGTGTGCAAATAGAAGCTCTCGGATTTATTCTGTCCATAAGAACAAACTATTATAAAATGATTAAAATATCCACATATATATAAAATATACAAACACATATTTCACTATCACCACTTGTCTATCTCTCTCTCTCTTTCTCTCTCTCTCTCTCTCTCTCACTCTTGCCACCATATACACCGTTCCCGCCGTCGCTAGATCTCCCATCACTGTCTTTCCTACGATTTATCTTCACCGCTTGCTGCAAATCAGTGATTGGACAAGTCAGATCTAAGCTCCTTCGCTAAGATTGGGGAAGTCAGATCAGAGAAGTGCACCACGTCTTTATGCTTGCGCTAAAAGTAATAGTTTAAAGTGACGACATTCGGAGAGTTTTGTAGGGTTTGAAGGACCTCGACTTCGCGAAACGCAGACTGGTAGTCGTGAACCTCTTTGAGGGTGATGGTGAGGGAGTCGGCGAGCTCTGTAGAAGTTGGTGTAGGCACCGGAGCCAACTCAATTAAGGATCTCGTACTTAGAGGTGATTTTGCGGTGGGTGTAAATGCTCCAGATCTTTGCTGGTGGTGGCAGCGA
Source organism: Camellia lanceoleosa (assembly GCA_025200525.1). NCBI lineage: Eukaryota > Viridiplantae > Streptophyta > Magnoliopsida > Ericales > Theaceae > Camellia > Camellia lanceoleosa. The sequence goes on along the minus strand of CM045768.1, from coordinate 108,528,154 downwards.
TGATGACGGCGGCGACGGTGGTGCGTCCATGGTGGTTTAGAGTAATGGTGGTGTGTGTTTGCTGGTTTTTTGGGGGGAGCATGTGGAATTTTTGTGGAGAAGATAATGATGAAATAAATACTATGCTATGTACAACACAAGATGATTTGATGAAGTGGATGAGTATGTTAACAGCTAGGTGTCGCATGTCCAGTGCACTCGAGCGTGCTAAATAGTTTGGACCTTCGATTTATTTATTTATTTATTTATTTATCTAGTCTCACAAATGCAATGTGAAGCATAGATGAGAGTCTAGATCTGACAACTTTTATAGAAAATTCATTTTCTTGCAAAACCTTTGCCAAAAATAGACTATATCATCAGATCTCAGAGTCACTACCTAATCGTTTAAGAAAACTAGAAAACCTATGACTTGTGCCAAGACCATTGTTTGTTATAACTAAAGATGTCTCAGTTTGGAACCTTAATGAGTACCCTTGCTCATTCGATCAAAAGATTGGTCTCTACTAAACCATGATATGAGTTTTATTAACTTTATATGTTCATATTCCGATTAATGCTAAAATTTACTATGTGAACAAATAAGTATAGACTATGTCATTCATTTTGGAACATTTGATTTCATGTATTTTTTAAAGAGTTTTGAATACTGCACAACTCAAAAGAAATTGAGTTCACAAACACGAAAATCGATATTATTCCAAATTGAACGATATAACCTCCATCCATTGGCATTCATAGAGATATATCACTTAAGCAAGTAGCCGCGTGGTAGGATGCTTAGACATATATAGTAAAATAAACACACACAAATGAGATGCTAAAGCATAAAGACTCACATAGTATTTATCGACGTCCTGCAGAAAGTTGCAAAACAAAGTTAGCAAAATATGCATGATCCTAGATTCAAGATTATAATGCAATAAATACACAAAAATGCAGCTAAAAATTCAACACGTGAATCATCTCAAGACATGGGGCATAAAATCACATAAAAATTGATTAAACATATAGATGCAAATGAGCCAACTTTGAATGCATGAAATATGGATGCAAAGTATGAATATGATGAAAAATAAAATATGATGCTATTTACAGATATGGAAAGCAAGTTAATGAAAGGGATAGAAAAAAAAAGAAAAGAAAAAGCAAGGACGGTGAATTATTACAACACCGAATAAAAGAAAAATAAAAGAAATGGGTTTGGAAATTATTACAACAGAAACCGAATTTAACAAATCACGAGAATATACAAAAAATAAAATAAATAAATAAATAAAAGGAAACTTCAATCATCCGTCGAAAATTGCCTTGTTTATTGCTTAAGAACTACTCTGTTTTACTCATATGAGAATTCCTGTTTTCATGTAGCAAAACCAAAATAAAGCAAATAAAATATTTCCAAGAGATGCTATATCATATGTACAAAAAGCTATCAAATGAAAAATTTGACAAGTATGGGAACTGAAGCTAGGAAACATCAAACCAAAGACATAAATGGAAACCTACATCCATCTTTTTGTGAATTCCCCTAATCCATGTTATTAATTGGAGAGAGTAGATTTTCACCATTTCAAAAGGAAAGTCCTACAAAACTTTTGAAAACTCTATAGGACTTCTAAGAAAATAGGGAAGAAAAGAAAGGAAGGAGGGAGAGGGGGGAGGGGGGAGGGAGATACCAATAACTCATTAAAAGTAATTAAAAATTTATCTTCTTACTCATGGAATATGAATTTAAAATCTGTTTTCATATTCAAAATTGGTTGAGAAGAGAGTTTTTTTAACAATTTTTATTTTTTATTTTTTTAATGAGGAAGCTTTTATGGCTTCAAAGGAAAAGTAGAGAAAGATAACAAACTAAATTACATATTTAAAACAGTAAAGAAAATACAAGAAAATAAATATCAGGTGGCTCGACTATCCATTCCTACAAGCTATATCACATATTTAAAATAGGAGAAATAGAAAGAAAATAAATGAGAAAATTTACAAAAATTCACTTTTGGAGGAAATAATGAATTTTCTTATTATCAAACTTTCTTATTTATACCCTTAGGTTATGGAGTATGTTTTTGAAATTTCAGTAAGAAAATTCAAGTTTTAGCTTTAGTGAAGTTTTGGGTGGTATATATCAGTGGGTTTTAGTGAAAGGTAGGAAAATGGAGGTTTATATCTCACTTTGTGTTTTCTCTCTCAATTTTGACAAAATAAACTATTCTTTGATCAAAGCTTAGACCTCTCTCTAATAAAAAATTTCACAGCTTTTCATAGCTCTAATAGTCTTTTTATATAGGCAATTGAAGAAGGCTCTTTTAGTGGAGAAAGTGGAAGACAATGTATAATGGAGGATAAAGAGAGATAACTTGACCCTTGCTTTATCTCTTTCTTTTTTGAAGAGCCAAGCTTCTTTCATTGGGGGAGACTTACAAAATTTTGATGAAGAAATATCTAAACAATATACAGGTGGACAAAATAAGTTTTTGAACGGGTCTAAAACAATTTGACCATAATAGGTATCAGGTTAGAATAAAAGCTTGAATCTGACTTTTCTGCTGAGAAATTTGTAATATAGCGCATTTCAATTTTCATCATCGAGTGTTCAGAAAAAAGCACCCAAGTCTTAAGGCCAGTCAAAATGAGGTGTCTACACTAGGATGCAATGGTACAGTAGTGGACTTCTTGAGGTCGATAAATCTAATGAATTGGTTCAATAGTTGAATTAATACGGGGAGTTTGGGTGTAGGGCTTGAAATGTCACCTAATTCTTGGAAAAATGGAAAATTGATTGGAATGGCCTTGAATTTAGGAAGCAAATAGAAAATGTAGAGATGTGAGAGAGAGAGATCAAAACACTAGCTGTGGGCCTTTTTTTTTTTTTAAATAGATTTGTAAAGATTACAGATCTCTTTAATTTGCATAGATAAGTTTTTTTTTTTTTTTGGTGCACTGATTTGTTGTTTTTTTGTGTTTAGTGACACATATCTGATAAGTTTTTGTTTTTGTTTTTTTATTTTTTGTTTTTTGCAGTTATTGGTTGTTGTTGTTTGTATTGGAAAATGGCTTTGTAAAACTTTATTTTTTTGGGCTAACTTTGAGCATTAATTAAGGTAGGACTCAAGTGTTATTTTTAATGTTTCTAATTGGGTTCATGTTTAATGTCGTGGTTCATGTTTCTAATTGGGTTCATGTTTAGTGCAAGGACATGAAATTGGAGGAACTGACAATGCTGCTCGAATTGTGGAGGACAACTGTGGTTCCGACATGAAGTTTGGAAACCATATCATGCAGGCTAAAGCAAATGTTGTGGAACATGGATAAGGGTCAAAATTTAATAACAAGAAACGGAAGCATGATGGCTATGGTTCCAAACAAGGATCCACTAGTAAGATTAACAAATGGATTAACAACAAGTTCAACAAATTGTTCAAATGCAAGTGTTTTGTGTGTGGCAAAGATGGACATCGCGCTAAGGATTGTCCTGTTTGCAAGGATGGAGGGAGTTCAAACAAAAAGCTAGCACAAGCCAACATAGTCGAGGATTTTTATTTTTTCGATGGAGTGGTAGGCATCAATTTTGCTGCAGTAGTCTCTGAGGCAAATTTGGTTGGCAATCCCAAGGAGTGGTGGGTGGATACTAGAGCAACCCACCATATTTGTGCAAATAAGAAGATGTTCACAACCTACAAAGTGATGGAAAGTTAGGAACAACTTTTTATGGAAAACTCCTTCATATCAACTGTAGAAGGACAGGGAAAGATTGTACCGAAAATGGCCTCTGATAAAGAACTCACGCTCAACAATGTACTCCATGTGCCAGAGATTCGCAAGAATTTGATTTTTGGGTCATTGTTGATCAAGAACGGGTTTAGATTAGTCTTTGAATTTGACAAGGTTGTACTCTCCAAGAGTGGAATGTATATGCGTGTAAATACTATTATTGAGTCTAGGAATACGTCGTTTTTCGAACATATTTTTCCTTGTAAGGAAACTGAAGAGACAAGTTCAAATAAAAGAACTTTGATACTGCTATGGGTGGTAGTGAAAACCAAAATGATAATGAAGTAGATGAAACTAGATGTAGTAAGAGGGCTAGGATCTCTAAATCATTTGGTCCAGATTTTCTGACATACCTGTTAAAAAATGAGCCTTAAAACTTCAAGGAAGCAATGTCAAGTCCTGAAGCTCCATTGTGAAAAGAGGCTGTAAATAGTGAAATTGAATCTATTTTACAAAATCATACTTAGGAACTGGTGGATCTTTTAACAAGATGTAAACCTCTTGGATATAAGTGGATATTTAAGAAAAAAAATGAAAGCAAATGGTTCAATAGATAAATACAAGGCTAGGCTTGTTGTTAAGGGATACAGTGTCACGACCCAAACCTGGCCCTATGGGTTTAGCACCGTAACTGGCCAGTAATCCGAGATTACCAAAGGCCTGACGATGTCTGATCAACCAAACAGTAGGCTGGCGGAAGCCAATACAGTAAATAACTAGTGTCCATTGAGCTGTGAAAATCTGTATGTCAAAAACATTTTTATGCATTCATACGGTTCAACACAGTACAATCCATATGCAGTCTATACAATCATTTACAGTCAGTCGGTACAGGGATCAAGTCCCTAGACAACAGTGCAGTAAACAGTCTATACAAAAGTACAATACAGTAAGGAGACCGATAGGGGACACAAAAACACCCCAAGCCATAACATGGCAACTCGGAACCTCGCAGTGAGGCACATAGGCTGGCTTGACAAAACTGGGGACCAATCCCACGCTCCTAGCTCCGGTCTGGTTGCTGAGAACCTACATATATATATAAACAGTGAGCTAAAGCCCAGTGAATAACATAACGTGTAAAGAGGTTATGAATGAATGTCCCTTACAGTAATGAAATCAATTCATTATACAGTATTTCAATCTTTCAGTATTTCAGTCAATCAGTATTTCAATCAATCAGTCATATGTGGTACATCCATTAGCCTATAAACAAGAGGGTCCAAAAGGACCGGGCCCTGACAGACCAAACAAAAATGATGGCCATCAAACAGTATGGTTCCACAAGGAAACCGACAGAGCTCTGTAACAGTCAATAACAGTGGGTGCTAAGGATGCCACAATACAGTTCGAAATACAGGACATACATTCATTCAATAAACAATATCAGTTCAATAAACAGTTCAGTTCAGTATTCAAAATATAACCATTTGAACATATCTTTACACAATCTGTTACTCACAGAGATTGGGCTAATAGCAGCTAGAGCGCGTCCCCGAGAGCCAACCCTAAACAGGCAACAAATAGAACACACACTAAGTTCACAGTCGGAAGGATGTAATTTAAATCCCTAAATTTCCTCGGTGTGGTTCTACGTCTAAATCCTCATTAAGATGCCTTAAACTAGGCCTAAGAATGCCTAGGATGGGATGAGGATGCAAAAATGTGCACTAAATCGGTTGAATTTTCAATGAAACAGGTCCCCGCCGAAGACGTTCCCCTTCGGCGGACATATAACAAAGGGTCCCGCCGGCGTCAACTTCCGCCGAGCGGACTGATGAACAATGCAAAAATACTGGATGCACGATTTTCCCGCTCGAGCGTGAAAAACTCCGCTCGAGCGGACTGTAAAACATGCTAAGAAAATGCCGAGAATTTCCCTCGGCGGTACTTCTCCGCCGGCGGACCTCAAAAATCTGGAAAACCCAGAATTGTGTTCTGAGTTCGAAACTCAAGTTTGGGATACCAAAATCGATCCTCTTGGGCCCATTACCTAGAAAACTCTTTTAAACACATAGAATAACAAGTTTTAAAGCTCAATTTAAGAAATCAAGGCCCAAGGGTGTTTCAATTAAACTCAATTTCAAACTAGTTTTCAAGAACAACATGCAAACATGACATGCATGATCCTTAAACAATTTCAAGCTTCCAAACTAGCTCAAATGAGCTCCAATCTTTGAAAACAATGTGGAAACATGGACTAATATATGAACATGAGCATGCATGTGACAATTAGCCAAGAATTCAACTTCAAAATCACCAATTCAAACATGCATGCAACAATGGAGGTCCAATTCAACAAATATGAACAATTTCGTAACTTAGCTCTACCATGATGCATGAAACATGCAAGATTTAGCTCAATGATACAATTAGGGAGATGAATGATCTACCTTAGTCTTCAATCTCAAGGTCCAAGAGTCCAATTTGGCAATTCTCTAACAATTCCTACAACTTCTCCAAGCTAAATCCACAAGATGAGTCCAAGCTCAAATGTCTCTCACTCTCTCTAAGTTCTTGGTCGACTATGAGTGAAGGGAAGGGCTGGGAAATGTTGTCTCTAAATAGATACAAGACTCAAATTGCTTAAAGTAATAGCCACTAGGTGGCATTTTGGTAAATAAATCCAAGTTGGCAATTAACTCCTTTTTAATCTAATTTAATCATTCCTAATCAATTTTCAGATAAATATGTCACAAAATCAGAAATATTCTACTGAGTCTAAAACATCAAACGGTTTCTAAATCGGCCGCCGATAAGGCCTTCAATTATCAATTTAAACATAAAATGCAAACAGATAAATCAATCAATCAAACAGATACCATATGCAATTCAATAGATTACTCATTCAATTTCAGTTTCAGTTCCATTCATTCTGTTCAGTAGTTCATCCAGTTCATTTATCAGTCATTATCGATGGGCTTAGCAAGAATCGTAGATAATTCAAGGGTTATTCAAGAATTCCGATTTAGGTTGTTACATACAGGCAGAAGAAAGGCCTTGATTATTTTGATACCTACACACCAGTGACAAGAATAACATCTATTCACATCCTAATTGCGATTGCAACTTTGTATAATTTGGAGATACATCAAATGGATGTTAAAACAACCTTTTTAAATGGTAAGTTAGATGAGGAAATCTATATGGAACAATCGGAAGGGCTTCGAGTTCCCGGGCAAGAGAAAAATGTTTGTAAACTTGTCAAATCTCTTTATGGATTAAAATAAGCCCCAAAACAATGGCATGAAAAATTTGATCACGTTATGCTTTCGGATGGTTTTAAGATAAACGAATGTGACAAATGCGTCTATGTTAGAAGCATAGACAAAGGCTATGTCATAGTTTGTCTTTATGTGGATGACATGCTCATTATTGGAAGCAATAATGACATGATTAAATCCATAAAGAAAATGTTGAACAAAAAGTTTGACATGAAAGATCTGAGAGTAGTAGATGTAATTCTAAGAATAAAAATTACGAGAACATCTAAAGGATATGCTTTATCTCAGTCTCATTATGTTGAGAAGATTCTGGGGAAATTTGGAAAACATGACGACCGTCCTGCTAAAACACCTGTTAACATTAGTCTTTATTTGTCAAAAAATACAGGTGCAGGCATATTACAATCACTACTAAAAAAAGTACTTTTTGTGACCGCTACAAGCCGTCGCAAATAATAAAAAAAAAGTCGCAAAAGACTTTTTGCAATAGCCTATGTCACGGCAAATGGGGGTCGCGAATGTGGGGGTGGCAAATACTTTTTGCGACCGCAAAATAACAGTCGCAAACTATTTGCGACCGCCTAACCTACTTATAGCGACTGATATTTTGTCATCGCAAAAGAATTTAAAAAAGGCCTACAATGTATTAGCGAACATCTTACCGTTGCAAAAAAAAAAAAAAAAACCTACAATCAGATATATATATATATATATGCAAATATTATATACAATAAACGTAAGGACATACTTGCAAAAATCTCAACATTCATGCATTATTTTCCATTATTTAAAAAGGCCTACAATGAGAACTTTCGCTTTTGGAGATTATGGGGCAGCCCAAATCCAAGCATTCAAAACAAACAATAAGTCTCTCGAAAGAGAAAAATATAAACATGTAGAGAATATTACATTAGACATTGATTTCAGATGTTCCAGTGAGGTCTTCCAAGTAGAAATGGCCATCCTTTAACTGAGATATAACGCCCATGACCCATCTTCCCCCTGTTAGCCCAATGAGACTCTAAATTGGAGATATCTGCCCAACATATACACATAAATAAGCATACTTTAATTAACATATGTCTCTCCAATCTTGATATGTTTATGTGCAAAAAAGAGAGACGGGTTACCTCATAGTTGCCAAACTGAGACCTTTCAGTATCAAATGCAGGCTTAGAAAAATGTTGATCACGAGAAAGCCTGTGGAGCAACAAGAGAAATCTATCCCTATATAAAGTGGCTTTGGCAGAAGCATCACCATGAATGGGAATCTTTCCTGTATGCCTACAATTCGAAAAAGAAAAATGGCATAACTAACACCACCTAATCAAATGTTCAAATTACATGAACATAATCCACAGCAATGCTGAGAATCTAATCTAATCATAATAATTTAATAAATGAACATAATCCACAGCACAAACAAGGAATGTCAATATAAAGGCTCAACGGTAAATAAATAAAAATACATGCCAAGAAGGCAATGGGTTGGAGTTGTGACAAGATTTTATCAGTGCTAAAAAGATTCATTTAGCCACTCCTCAAAAGATGTAATCTGCCCAGTTGAAAGTCATTAAGCTAATGCAGAGATGTAATTGCAGAAATTTGCACCCGTTAAGTGTAAGAAAACAAGAAAAACTCTGGTGCTTGCTTAATCTATTCCTTCAATTGCAAATGCAACTAGTTGAGATATTGCCACTTTAAGCCGATAAAACAAAAATCCAACCATAGCCTTTGGCTTTGTTTCCTGGATTTTTTGCAAATTATATATTAGGCATTCTTTTTTCTAGTTATCTGTTGTGATGACAAAGTAGATACACAAATTACCATAGCACCCATAAGTTGCCATAGTCTTGCAAGAACTCTAATTAAACCTACTTAAGTTTTTATCTTTAGCGTCCTACCCTTCAATACCAAAGATTACTTAACTACTGATATGAACCCCTTGGGCAAAACTCACCATTGAAAACCGACTTGTAAGGGGAGAGTGCCCTAGAGTTTTATATGCACATGGCCATGGCCTATGTTAATCGATGTGGGATCATAACATATCACGCCGCTCAATACCTGAATCCTTTGCCACAGAGATCACTATAGACTGAGATGCTGACAAAAAAATCACTGCAGAATCAGACTCAGGTTGGTGGACGGGTGGGGTATGGGCCAAAGACAAAAGCAATTGCATCTCGACTCTGTAAAGCACTACAAGGAGAAGTGAAATGCACAGAGAAAGATGGGTACAGGTTCTTAGAAAGACCTGTGACTTAATGATCGATCTGAGCCAAGATAGAGCAGAATGGGAAAAGTGGAAACTTCTAACCCAATCCCAAAATTTGAATGTTAAATTCCTTCTTCAGAACAAACGGTGCCTTAATTTAATTTAAGATGAGAAAAAAGCTCTTACAGAAGTGTGATGCTGGGAAATTAGCATAACCAAACAGAAGATGACCACATATCAGAAACAGGGTGATAAAAGAGAGATTGCTTACTTGACGTGAATAACGTTCTGCATCACTCTTCATGGCAGACATTACTCTCATTTTTTGCACTTCAGCCTGCAAATAAGTATATAACATGAAAAGTCCTTAAATAGTCTTGAAACATCAGTTTGCAACGTTTCAAATTTATTTATTGTATAATAATAAAAATTAGATGTTGGAATCAATTCCCAATTGACATCTCCAAATAAACAGCATTTAGTCTTCAATCATGTAACTTGATTAAAGATAACAAGTAACACATGTACAGGAACATTACAAGAAACTTGCCTCTAAAGAGGAAAGCTTGCTCTCAGCATCTCTCTGACCTTGCCGAGCTCGCTCCGCTTCTTCCTGTCGTGCCTGCACTCATGTCAATTCTGCAATAATGCTATAATCATATATATATATATTTTTATGACAGGACTCACTGTCGTTGAGTATAAATTCTGCAATAATGCTATGATCATACATATGTGAATTCTGCAATAATGCTATGATCATACATATATAAGAAAAGCAATCTCCTGAACAAAACATAATAAAACAAAACACAAGGGATGAGAAGAGCAATCTCTTGACCCATTCATCAAAAAACTACAGTAGATAAATTAGGGGAAAGCACATTGACAACATGTCAACATCCACTAACATAAGGCACATTGAAATATAATCTCAACAAGTTAAAATGCATATAAATATGGCTTCAATTGAAATGATCCAAGGGAAGAAGAAAGTGTGAACAAAGCCATTCTCTACTGTAAATTGTAACTAAATGAAATGAAACTGCGAAGAACAAATCGAGTACCTTTGAAGAAATCGCGAAGAACAGAATTCCAAATGAAATTGAATGCATCGATCATAAGAAGAAATTACGAAGAACAGAAATCGCGAGGGGCACATGAATGCATCGTTCCAAACCCTAGAAAATATTGAAATTAAATCAAAGTTACTCAGCATTAAACTTATCTCAAGCATGGTGGTCAAAGTTACTCAGCAATGACCAAAGCATTAAAATATGTGAATCTCGGTATAAATCAATTTGATTCCATGAGCAATCACTGCAAAATCACATGGATACAAACAAAAAGAAATTATAAATTAAACTTTGATTAAGTTAAAACAGAGCACACGCCAATGCAATTTCTATACATGTAGAACCACAGAAATCCATCACCGATCATGACTATCAAACTTACAGTAAAGATATATAGATAAAAATTAAAAGCAGATCAGAAAAATATGTGAATCTCGGTATAAATCAAAGTTACTCCGCAATGAATGAACACAGATATATATATATATATATACATATGAAAATATAGCAAAAGGATTGATTCAAACCAAAGCTTCGTAGCTGAGAGAGAATTAGATCAATCATGAGTTCAAATCACTCCAAAATCTATACACATGTATTTGAAATAGAAATAAATAAAAGAAGAATAGAATTAAATCAAAGTGATTCAATCAAATAGCAAGAGTTTAAACTCATTGAAATTGATTTCACACATAGGGCCAGAGTATAATACCATGAGATTACAGCTAAACACACACAGATTTCCACACACACACACACAGAGACTAGGCGAGTGGACGGTAATCGGCGCGAGTCATATCACGATCAACACAGAGCATCGCATAGAGAGCGTAAACTATTCCAGGAATGTAACCTAAGATCGTCAATACCAAGCATATGAAGAACTCTACCTGCAATCCACAATATATATACATATATAAATATACAAATATGTATGTATATATAGAGAGAGAAAGGAGAGAGAGAGAGAGAGAGAGAGAGAGAGAGAGAGAGAGATTCATACCACTAGAGTTACGACCATGGCGAGCAAAGAGAGCGAGAGAGACAGAGAGTACGAGAAAGCTAGAGAGAGACCTCTCTGTTTATCAATGTCGTGAAAATGACAGTGAAAGGGGCTTAGGGCATAGGTGAGTGTAACAAAAGGGCAAAATAAATTGGAGTCAGTGAAGGGAATAAAAAATAGGGGTAAAATTTGCCTTTTGGCACAGATCATTTCCAAAAATGTTTTCTTTTTGCGACGGTTAAATAGTGGTTCGCAAAAAACTAGACGCAAAAAGTCACTTTTTTAGTAGTGAATTAGAGTAGTCTTGGATAATCGAAAGTTTAATGTACTTAATGAATTGCACTAGGCCAGATATAGCCTATGTTGTAAGCAAATTGAGTAGGTGCACAAGTAATTTAGGGTTCGATCATTAAAAAACGATAATTAGGGTACTTAGGTATCTAAGACATACCCAAAATTATGACTTACATTATACCAAATATTTAGCAATACTTGAGGGGTACATTGATGCAAATTGGATATTAGATACTAAAGACCCAAAATCCAGCAGTGGATACGTCTTTACCTTGGGAGGTGTTGTAGTCTCTTGGAAATCCTCCAAGCAGACATGCATAGCAAGGTCAACAATGGAATATGAGTTTATCGTATTAGATAAAACAGGAGAAGAAACATAATGGCTTCGTAATTTCTTAGAAGACATTCTAATATGGCCTAAAGCTGTGCCAGCTATATGTATTCATTGTGATAGTGAAGCAGCAATAAGACAAGCACATTATCATATGTATAACGGCAAGTCTCGACACATTTGTCGAAGACATAATACTGTTAGGCATTTGCTCTCACATAAAATAATTTCCATAGAATATGTAAAGTAAAGAGAGAATATTGCGGATCCATTGACTAAAAGGCTAGCTAGAGAGCAAGTGTACCATTTATCGAGAGGAATGAGATTAAAGCTTATTACTTAAAAGTTGCCATAATGGCAACCCAATCTAGCTGACTGGAGATCTCACGATTAAGGTTCAAAGGGACAACCGAATTATGGATGACTTCACGTATCACAAATGAGGTTTTCTCCTACCAATTTCTATGATAAGAAGAGTGATACTTGCAGCGTTAGTAGGATAAGCTTTACTTTTAGTGATTCTTATAGCTTGGACATCCAAGTGGGGTATAGCAGGATATTCTTAATAAGAAGTCACCTATATGAGTGTGAACTGGGCCCATTTTGTGAGAATTGAGAAAGCTAAATTCTCTAAAGCATTCATGAATTACCAGGTGTTATTCAAGGCCAAAATGAACACAACTGTGAGAACCAAACTGTGTGAACCAAACTGTGTCTGCGTATACACTATGTGTAGTTTATTATATTGGCTTACACAAACAGTTGAACAGCTCAAGGCATCTCGTCCACTGGTTAGCCAGTAAGTTCAATAGGCTTTCACTAGAGGAGGTTCAAAGCCAAAAGCTACCTATCTCGATGTGGTATATCTTTTTAATGTATTCTTTATTTGTTTGCATCTTGTTGCATGTCTATTATCGTGAATACCATTCATGTGGGGGATTATTGGAAAATGGCTTTGTAAAACCTTATTTTCTGCTAACTTTGAGCATTAATTAAGGTAGGACCCAAGCGTTATTTTAACGTTTCTAATTGGTTCATGTTTAATGCCACGTAGTGAATAACATCGTGAATTTGGTTGCTCAAAATCATTTTCAGATGAGTGAGAATTCAATGTGCATTTTCGGGTTCGTGGATATAGCTTTAGGTGAGTTTCCTACACATTTGTAAAATGTGCTTGTCCTACATTGGAAAGGCTTAAGAATTTATATTGGCATATAAATTCTAGCTTTCCATACTTGGGATGGGCCTCAGGGGGTACCCAAGTTTTGTGGAAAGGTGAGGTTATGGATAAAGTGGGCTAGACCTATTGGACCAAAACAAAAACACACGCCTGCCGTCTCGCCGCCGGTTGTTTGGCGGTAAGTGGGCTGGACGTGGATGCGTGGTGTGAGGTTGGGTTGGGCTTGTACAACCCAATACTTATCTTTCTGGGCCAAAAATATTTGTATTTTATTTATTTAATTTTGAATTTTGGTTTCAAAATTCAAAATAAATCTGTCCAAAATTTTCATCTACCTTAACAGGTTCATACCTATTAGAATCCACCTAAACAGGTTCATACCTGTTGAAATTCCACCCGAACAGATTTGTTTCTGTTCAAATTTGTCCAAATAGGTTTTCTACCTGTTGAATTGTCCGAATAGGTTTTCTATCTATTGACACATATTCTGAAAAGCCACCAGTTCTTCTATATATAGCATGCCATTCTAGTAATTCAATCAATCCAATTTTTCTATGCATTTTGTCTTTCTTTTTCTCTTCCTATTTTCTTGTTTTCTGTATTTATCTATCATTTAATTTTAGGAAGAAAAAGAAAGAGTCACAGCAGAGTTTTGGTTTGCCAGACTTGAGTTTGTAGTGTTGCAAACCAAGTAGTAATAGTCATTGCATCTAAGGAAATAGACGACGGTAAATCTCGAAGCACCGGAGCGATGACGAAATCTATGTTAAAGAGATTTTGTCCAACACAAGTCTCGACGTTTAAAGTTTCTGTAAGCATTTAATTCAGAATTTAACTCATTAAGTTAATTTCTAAATTATTTAGTTTCCTTTGTTTATTTTATTTATACATTTATTTACACACACACACAACCACTAGTTAATAATAGTTTGTCATTTGTTGTTGTTATTGTGGTGGTGGTGGAAGATCTGGGGAGCAAAGGATTCTAACTGATAGATAAATTAGTTTGCGAATTTCAAACAGATAGAAAAAATGAGCTTTCAAATTTGAGTAACGAATACGAACGTGTTATTTTAACATATAAGAAAAATTGAACAAATAGATAGAATTTAGGAAAAACTTAAATAGATAGATAGAATTTAGGAAAAGAATTAAATAGATAGATAGAATTTAGAAGAAAAAATTGAACAGATAGAAGAAAAAATTGAACAGATAGTTAAAAATTTAAATAGATAGACAAAAAAATTTGAATAGATAGTTAACTAAAAGTCAAACAAATAAAAAAAAGTTAAGGGAAAAGTGGAAACAAAATATCCTTCAGGACTTTTTACCAAATTATTTCACAAAGTGTGGACCTCTTACTAATAAAAAATATCCATTGGATCTAAATGCCTTATATTCTCCTTAGATTGGATTTATTACAAATTTTATCATTTAAAAAATAAAGGCTTGACTTTGTAAAAAATTAATTAATTAATTTTTTTATTACTATGTTTTAATTGGTCTTATCCTCTCTTGAAAGAGATTTGGCTTTGCGAGAGGAAAATAACTTAGATTATTAACCTAGACATGGAGAGATTGGAGGCAGTGGAAAATTTGGGATCCCACTGTAGGAGCGTAGTGAGGGTTTATCTCAAGATTATTTTAATGATTTGAATTGTTTATGTTAATGTATATTATTATATTATACTTATCTATTTGTATCTCTATCACTATCTCCTTGTATCTCTATCTTCTTCTATACTTATCTAGGTTTCTTTTTAGCCTACATATACAGGCTTCTCCTATTGTATTCATTCATTCAATTCAATAATACAGATATACAATTCTAACATGGTATTAAAGCTATAGATCCTAAAATTATAGCATTCTTTCTTTTCTTTTTCTATTTAGTCTCGTACACAATGGTACTATTCAATCACCGAAACATTGATTGAACTGTTTCGTCATTTTTTTTTTCTCCAATTTTTTTCCCTCAGTATCAAACTGATTAGAATCTTCTAAGGATTCCACCGACACTGATCTCATCACCAGAAATTTTTTCACGCGCCCTCACGCGCCATTTCTGTGCTCGGTGCATCATCTTATTCCGCCTTCACTCACACAAGCTTTCCCACGCGTCAGCTACATCATCTGCTCAGTTGCTCAGCCGTCAGCTGGTCAGCCACGTTAGCCATTTCTTCTCAGCCTCACGTTTGTTCTGGTCCAACCACACGTGCTTCCCATACGCTGACATTAGCCCTAAGCTACTTCTGTTAGCTATTAACGTGCGCCGGCCTTCTTTGCTATACTGTGCACGCCTCAGCTATGCTAACGTGAGCTGCGTCTCTACTGACATCAGCGTCCCTCTTATTGACGTTAACCTTGCACCCTGTTTGGCCAAAATTCAATTTTTGGTTTGTTTTGCCTATTTTTTGCACCTTTTTTGATCATTTTGGCCTAGTTTTCGACTATTTTCGATGTTCTAGATTCACTATTGTACTATGTTTTATCCAGTTCTACTCCGCCATCACTGGTTCTCCTTTGTGATTCATTATTTAATCACCTCATGGCTTGTTCAGATAGTTATCTTCTGTACGGTCGCTATTCTAGACCCTCCATAATATACAGCCGAGATCTGTCTTCAGCACATTTTGCATCTACTACAGTTGCCTTTGGTTCCTCATCCATTGTTGCCCCATCACCACCCTACATTCTTCAGGACATTGAAACTATTGTCAAAAAGGTTATTTCTACCTCTAGTACACCCTCTACTGTCTTCTCAATTACTCCAGGTACCTCTTCTTGGTATTTTGATTCCGCTTGTTGCAACCATATGACTTCTAACCTTACACTTTTCTCCTCTATTACATCTTTTTCTACGTTACCTGTTATTCACACTACTGATGGCTCTTAAATGCACGTTAGTCATATAAGTCATATTTCCACCTCTACTATTTCTCTACCCCACACTTATTTGATCCCCAATCTTACACTTAATCTTGTTTCAATTGGTCAACTCTGTGATCTTGGCCTCACTGTCCTCTTTTCTCCAACTGGTTGTGTTATGCAAGATCCGAAGACGGGACAGACTCTTGGGATCGATCGTAGACATGGCCGTCTGTATGAGCTCATCCACCTTCGCATTCCCTCTTCTAGTCCTTCCATTATCCAAATTGCAACTCCTACTACTCCTAGTTCTCCTTTTGCCTTATGGCATTCTCGGTTAGGTCTTATTTTTTTTGGTCGTTTACAATCTCTAGTTTCGTGCTGTCAATTAGGTCCTGTTCCAAATGATAAAATAGATTGTCTATCTTATCAACTAGCAAAACAATCTGCTTTACCATTTCCATCCAGTACTTTTATCTCTCATGCACCTTTTGATCACATCCTGAGGATCTTGCTCTGTCTCTTGGTCCTGCTGATGCTCCACTCCCTGATCCTGCTCCTAGTCCTGCCATGCTACCTCCGGCCTATCCTGAGACTCCTAGTCCACCTCCTGGTCCTACTTCTGAGGTACTTCTTCGTCATTCTACTCAAGTAACACAAGTTTTTGTCATTCTTCGTGATTTTATTGTTGGTTCTACTGCATTTTCCTCACATGAACCTACTTTTTATGGAGAGGCTTGTTCTAACCCTCATTGGCAGCAAGCTATGACTGATGAACTACAAGCTTTTGATAAAACTCATACTTGGGATGTGGTTGATCTTCCTCTTGGCAAAAGTGTTGTTAGTTGCAAATGGGTTTACAAACTCAAGACTCATTTTGATGGTTCTATTGAGTGTTACAAAGCTCTTTGTGTTGCCCGGGGGTTTACTCAAGAATATGGGATTGACTATGAAGAAACCTTTGTTCTTGTTGCCCGTCTGACTTCTGTTTGTAGCTTACTTGCCATTGCTGCTGCTCACCACTGGAAACTTTGTCAGATGGATGTGAAGAATGTATTTCTCAATGGCGATCTCACTGAGGAAGTTTATATGTAACCTCCACCTGGTTCATTTGTTCCACCCTCCAAAGTCTGTAAGCTTCGCCGTGCTTTATATGGTTTGAAACAAGCTTCTCGTGCCTGGTTTACCAAGTTTAGCTCCACCATTCATGATTTTGGATTCTCCTCCAATGTCTATGATTTTGTCCTTTTTATTCGTAAGACAGAGCGTGGTACTATTCTTCTTCTTCTCTATGTGGATGATATGATCATCACTGGAGATGACATAGTGGGTATCTCTAGTCTCAAACAGTTTCTCAGTCGCCAGTTTGAGATGAAGGATTTGGGTCTTATCATCTATTTTCTCGGCTTGGAAATCTCTCATGATTCGTCTGGTTTCTTTTTCTCCCAAGCCAAGTATACTTCTGATCTTTTAGCTCGTGCTGGTCTTACTGATTGCAAGATAGTCTCTACTCCCATTGATCCTCAGACTTGTCTCACACCTTTTGACGGTCACCTGTTGTCTGATGCTACTTTATATCATTAGCTAGTTAGCAGTATTGTCTATCTCACAGTTACTCGTCCAGACATTGCTTATGATGTTCACATTGTTAGTCAGTTCATGGTTGCTCCTCGCTCTCTGCACTATGATGCTCGAGTTCGCATTTTACGCTATCTCAAAGGCACTATGTTTCATGGTCTTCACTATTCTACTCACTCTTCCGTACAGTTACATGCATTTTCTGATGCTGATTGGGCATGGGACCTTACTGATCATCGTTCTCCTACAGGATTTTGCTTTTTGTTGGGTGACTCTCTCATTACCTAGCATAGCAAGAAGCAAACTCTTGTTGTGCGTTCTAGTATTGAGGCTGAGTATCGTGCTCTTGCTGACACTACTCATGAGCTTGTGTGGCTTCGTTAGCTTCTTTCTGATATGGGGGTTTCTCATTCTACTGCGATTAACCTCTATTGTGATAATCAGAGTGCTATTTAGATTGCCCATAGTGATGTCTTCCATGATCGCACAAAGTATATTGAGATTTATTGTCACTTCATACGACAACATGTTACTAGTGGCACTGTTTGTCTTATCTTTGTTATCTTTGCCAATCAAACAGCCGACATCTTCACCAAGGCTTATCCTCTTGGTCGTTTTAGTGATCTAGTTTCCAAACTCAAGTTGGTTGATGCCTACCCACCTTGAGTTTAAGGGGGGCTGTTAATGTATATTATTATATTATACTTATCTATTTGTATTTCTATCTCTATCTCCTTGTATCTTTATCTTCTTCTATACTTACCTAGGTTTCTTTTCAGCCTATATATACAGGCTTCTCCTATTGTATTCATTCATTCAATTCAATAATACAGATACACAATTCTAACAGTTTATATTATAAAATTTATTGAGTAAATTATCTATGTAAAAAATAAAATTGATTAGACATCTATAACCTCATAATAAGTACATATTTAGTTTTCTTAAAAATAAATAGTTAATATAATTTTGATAATTTTTTTAAAACAATTAGTACTTGATCATGGCATTTCAAATTTTCGATTAACTTTATTTTTTTGTAGTTAATATACTCGACGAATCTTATAATACAAACAATTAAATTATCAAAACAAACTTAAAAAAGGCTTTCAAAATAACTCACAACAGGGCTCCCTCAGTCCAGGCAGTGGAGGGTGGGGGAAGCCTCCGACATTGTCAAGTGTGACTATAAGGGTAGTGTAACAACGCCCGCGTGGGACCTCGATGCTACAGTTCGGACTCCCTTTTTTTTGTTGCGGTTCTTAATCTTGAACCAAAGAGTCCAACTCTGGCAAATCGTTTTGAGAAACAGATTTTTGAAAAGAAGTGCCAAACATGGACTGCTTTGCCAGATACAGAGTCGCCACCTAAATATTTTTAAAATGGGAAATTTAGGAAACCCTGACTCGGTGCCGAAGGCCACGTGTTCGTCATCACCAAAGTTGTCTTGGCTCGGGAGCTTGGGTACGATCGGGGAAGGTCAGCTATGAGCACCCCTTTTCGCCCGGTCCTAAGACCGGCCTCTACTAACCGTGATATCTGATTTTGAAAACATTACGTGTTCTTATTCCGGTTATTAGCCTAGAATTACTATGTTATGCGCACAGCAAACAAGTATAGACTAGATTGCCTAATTTGGAAACAAGCATTGCATATCCGTTCATTTTGAAAGCGTTTCAGAATTTGCTACTCGCAAGTAGGCTAAAACACGGATTTCAACGAATTTTTCCAACTCAAGCAATCCAACCTCCATCCACAGGCATTCAAACAGTTTATCTCACATAAGCATTTAGCCACATGGTAATCATACTGTCATGTTAACATTCACACGTATGCGATATGCTAAAGCATAAATACTTACATCGTACTCCGTGCCAAAACAAAAACTAGTTAGCAAAAATGCATGCCCTAGTTCATGTTAGAGTGACTAATGCATCGCATGCAGAATGTGATCTAGGATAGGCTCGGCTAACCCTAGGATGGCATGTGGAATGCGATCATTTGATGCACGTATTCAAGTTAGATTTGAAGATACAATGCATTTTGTATGATGTACCGAGCCCGGTGCATGTCAACAAATGCATGGATGCAAGCATGCATTGCATAAGGTATGCTAAAATAAACGTGCCCTAATCTACCATCATAAGCAGGTAAATAAAAGGGAAGAAAGAAGTGGGGGTTGGAAGACATACACACCACTCACGCACGCTTATTACAAATTTGCCCTCGCTCGGAGGGACCAAAAGAATATACAAATTAACTAACTATGCAAGCTCAAATTAACCATGCTAAGAAAAACAGTAAACCGCCTCGGGGAGAGGGCTCAATGCATGCGCGCTCGGATTCCGCTCGGAATTGCACTGCCATGCTTAGCTTGTCTCTGTTTTCCTTGCTTTGCTTCTCTGAAGACTGCCAAAGTCTCAAGGATGCCTCTCTAGATACTGGGAATCACCACCGGCTAAATAGAATGACCACCAGCAATGAATTTGTGGTCGTCGGCACAAAATGAATCCATCATATATATATTGACCGCCGGGCAATGAATTCTGCAGAACACGAACTCACAGGCGAGAGGGCAGAATCTTGCATGGCAGCTCAATTCAAGCAATGTATGCACCAAACACATTCCTTATCATGTTTGTGACTCAAAGGAGGATGTGCCTCGATTCTCGGACCCCCAATCACGCATGTCCATGCATGATGGCCCAAAGAATCAAGTATGCACTTTAATTTTAAATGAAATGCAAATCAAACAAATAAAGGGGCCCAATTCCCATCACCAAATCAAAGGACAAGGCATACATGTCTATGTGTGCAATCCTAAGCATGTCAACTAGTATGCAACATGGGATGCAAACAAGAATGCTAGTATGCAAACACACATACAAGGCAAGCATGTAAACCAAGCAAGGGGGGGACTTAAACATGACTTAGGCAACTCCAATTAGGCCCAAAATCAGTAGCCAAAGTGCCCAAAAATGAAGGCTAAGCACACACACACGCATGCATATGTTAAGGCACAAACTTAAGCATTAAACAAGCAACTCTCAAACACACTTGAAAGAGGCTAAACATGGACAATTGACATGGAATGAAAAGCTTTAAAATCATGTTGAAATGTGGTACCAAACCAACCCGAATGAGACAAGCATAAGCATGCAAGCATGGTCCAAGTACTAGAGGCAAGTCATGAAGCTTTAAAGCACATTTAGCACAACAAACATGGCATGCATTAAGCAACTAAAAACAGATTTTTAGCATGTTAAAACAAGGCCAAAGGATTACTTAGATGACATCTAAGTGGCTCAAATTCAAAGGCATGCACAATGGTCAAAACATAGGGCATACAACACATGCTCTCAAAGCAACAAAGAGGCGACTAAGGCAAGCATATGAGCATGCCAAAGGGACTAAAATTACATGTTGGATGGTTCCAAACCACCAAAATGGTGCAATCAACACATGCTACACATTCACATACTTGAGGCATACAAGCCCGACAAGCCACAAATGCAAAGGAGCTATACTAAGCATGCCAAAATCGATCCAAACAACTATGGACAGACCTAAAGCATGACAAAATAAGCACAAAACATTCACAAGGCTAAGCCTAAAACATGCTCGAACAAAGGCTAACAACCTAAGGCATGTTAAGGGATCAAGGAGGCATCACATGGCAACTATACTAAACATGCATGGAGTACCAAAACCAACTTAATACAAAGTTATAACATGGCAATATAAGCATAAAAAACAGCCATGGCATGCTCAACACACACTCTAACATAGGCTCCCTCAAGAGGCCAAAAATGGTCCCTTTCAAGGACAACAAGGAGAGGGGGTGGCCCTCCCCTTTTGGAGACTTCAAGGCACCATCCCCACCACTGAAATCCCTCAAGATTTCAGTGGTGAAGAGGCCCAAACACCAAAGTCTCGGAACTTGCACAAAATGGCACAAAACAAGGGCCTTTCAAGGCCTAAGAGTGGTCAAACACACCCAAACCACAAAACACTCTTAATAAACTATCAAGAGGGCCTAAAAATAGAACTTTTTTATGTTATACACTAAATGCAAAAACATCTCTAAGATGGGTAGAAATAGGATGTAAAAATGGGAAATAAAAGGAAAGTTTCTTACCCTTGAAGACCACCTTCACAAATGATGCTCCAACAGCCCTTCTTGGCTTGAATCCACCTTCAAAACACTCAAACAAGCCTCCAAGGGTCTCAAGTCCAAGAGATGGTGTGTTAGTGTGTGTATGTGAGCAAAAGTGACACAAAACACACACTTATAGAGATAGGAAATATTTCTAACCCTAACCCTAGAACTCAAGCTTCACCAAAGTTGTCTAAAATGTCTCAAAAGTGTCCAACCCCAATGCCAAGAGAAGACTCTCTCCTATATAGGCAATTCCCTCTTGTAAAGCTTACAAAACAAGCCATCCAAGAGGGAAATCCCTCCATACACGTGTATGGAGGGGAAAGGGGTGGGTGCCAGCTATCACAGTTGGCAAGAAATATCTACAAAAAGTAGATGAACAGTGATCGGCCACTCAAAATTGTCATTTTGACAAAATTGATGGCCAGCCGGCAACAAAGAGTGCCGACCGGCAATATATATTGCCGATGGCAAGAAAAACCAGCCGGTGGCCTCTAGCTAGTGCCGGTGGTGTGTGAGGATGCCTCACAAGGCATTCCCTTCCCCTCTAAGGCAAAACACAAGTGTTTGGTGCAAAACCAGACACAAAACAGTCGAGTTCGGGGATCCTGAGGCAAGGCGCGTAGCCGAGAACTCCGGGAACTCCAAACAAACACAAACATGGATAATCACCGAGTGTTCAAGTGGTGACGTCCAAGTCTTGAGGACGGTAAAAAATGGGGTGTCTACAGGTAGGTGCAAGATGTATTTTTACTTATAAAGCAGTCTTAGACCTCATTTGGAAATATGTTATTTTAATAATTTTTTAACTTTTTACGAAAAGATTTATAGAAAAGTAGAGAGAGTGATATAACAATTTATAGTGACTTTTTGACTTTTTGGATAAAATGCTTAGTCTTCAAATGAGGCCTTAGAAATATAAAAATCAAATACAAATATAAAGGTCTCGTAAGAGTCACTCCAATCATATTCTTTATTTTTCACTAATTAAAATATAAAAAAGTAATTCTTTATTTTACCTAATTCTTTTTGGGTTTGACTTCTCATAAATTGTCATACCAATTTGAGAGAGTGTTTGCGCTGAATAAGCCTGTTTTGGGACCAATTTCGGTGATTCTAACTGTTCAATTTTTAGAATTTGTTAAGTAAAATATTTATGCAAAAAATAAAGATGATTGAATATTAGTAACTATATGTTTGAATCATTTTTCTTTTAAGAAAATAGACGACAAATATAATTTCAAGAATAACCATTCATTTTTTGTAATACAAATTTGATTTAGACATATAGCCATTGATATTCAATCATCTTATTTTTTTACATAAATATTCTACTCAACGATTTCTACAAAATGAATGTTCGGATTACCGAAATCGGTCCCAAAATGACCCTACTAAGCCCAAACGCTATCTCAAGTTAAGATGGCCAACTTGAGAGAAGCCATTACTTCTTCTTCTTCATTTTTTTTTTAAAATTTTTTTTATCTAGCTGCTCCAACGCTGCTCTTTATTTTACTCTTTATTTTTATTTGAGCAAAACACCAATAAATCCTAAATTGGTAAATATTACACCATTTAGTCCTGTGTTTATTTTGTAACACTAATAGGTCCCATTCCAATGTTAAAGACGTTAAAGCCCATGCTTTGTGGAATACGTGGCCAACAATAAGAGGTAAATAACGGGCATTATTTGTTGTTGAATTTACCGAAGACCCCAACATTGAAACGGAAGTTCAGTCTAGTGTGAGTGAATATGGGAGGTAATTTATAGAGTGGGACCATGATTCTGATGTTGAAGCGATTCCGAATCTGTGATTACAGAGAGTGTTTGTTAAGATTTGGGTTGTTGATATGATTTCCTAATTTAACATTCGATTGCCGAGTAAAACCCTAGTAGTGTAAAACCTAAATCGTGGGAATTCGGTGTTGGGATCGTCAGAATTGGGTTTGAACATCATCAAAAACAGTAGTTGGCGTATAGTATGACAGAGAAAGAGCGTTGGCGCTGGTAATCGCCACGGAATCAAATGGCGGCAAGTATGTAAGTTATGATCTCATGATGTTTGCGTGTTGTCGTTCAGTTTGATGTTGTTGTACGTGGACCCATGTAAAGCTTTTAGGGGTAAACATTGCTTTCATAGTTGTGTACTGGGATGGCCTATTCGTGTGTTTTTATATGTTTGTGGTGGAGCCCTGTTCTTGGTTGCGTTTGGGTGTATATCAATGTTAAGTTAGTCGGAGTGGTGTTTGGAAAGTCCTGTTTTTGTTTTGTTTTGCCCGATGTTGAAAGGGCAATGTTGTAGGTGGACCATTGTGTTGTGTTGGGCTGACATTGCATGGGTCGAAGTACTTATCGTTTACTAGTGAACTGTGGATAGCAGATTCAGTGGTGTTTGATAATTAGTCAATAGGATTATGGTGTTGTTCGCATGTATATTTTAATTTACTGGAAGTTGTTTGGTGAATTTGGTAATTTGGGTAGTTTGTCAATGTTGAAGTGTCAATGTCAACGGTGGACCAGTGTGTTGGTTTGGGGAAACATTGTGTTAGTATTTAACTCCCATAATGGTTGTAGGAAGTTGTGTGTTTACTGTGTTGGTGATGGACCACAGGTTGTGTCAATTTTATTGTAAATTTCCAAGTTAGTTGCATTTGATTGGCTTGTAGAATAAAATGGGGTGTGTCAAAGTGATGTATGTGGGTTGTGCTGACGTGGTAATGTGGGGTTAACTATGAGTTGATAGGTGGTTGGGTCACGAAATAAGTTACTAATAGTAGAGTGTTAAACACAATGGACTCTATATTCAACACATAGTCCAGACATGAGTTTATGGTTTGAGATGTTTGTATGACACGAATGACATTGTGGCTGATTGGTGTAGGTCATTGACGTGTACGCAGCTATGTTGATAGAATTACAGGAAAAAAGGTATTCATGGAGATGACGTTAGGGACAGTTCGTATGTTTTTACCAGCGTATGCTCGGTACGTATATGTATCGTACTTTCTCATAAGTAGACATATACATTCCAACATTTGCACATAGTGTTTAGTTCATTTTTTTTTTCGAGAAAACCTGATTTTGTTGGTGCGACTGGCATAATAAATCAGGATTTTATGAGGAATCCAAATGCATTGTCGGGGGAGAAATATTTGAATGTGCAAATCAAAGCTGCAAAAGGACACAGATACACGCAGTACCCAGTGTATCATGCCAACCAGTGGACTGTAATGGTGTATGACACAGTGAGCGGGTCATGGAAACATTATAATTCTTCAAAACCAAGGCGAGGAATACGCGATGAACATTACAATGAATCACTGAAAGTGGTAAGTTTGGTAACGTAAAATAGTTTTTAACATAAGTATTAATTTTTCCTCGCAAGTTGGTGACATGTCAGACCATGTGCATGCTTTACAAGAAAACATTGAGTATGAATTTTAGTTAGTTTCATGTAAATCTGTATTTCGCATAGATGACGTATATTAAAATATGGTTTTGTAGAAACAGTGGGTGGAAGAATATTATACAAAATTTGTCTGGTCACGGTTGGCGCCCGGTACTGTTAGAATGCCAGATTTTGACAGACCTCTTATTTCAGTCATTGATTGCCCACAACAGAGCCCGGAGACGTAAGTCGTTACAGTGGGTTGGTTCTTTATTAATTTTTTTTTTAACTTAAAAAAAAAAATTTAACTTGTAAAAGTCACAGGGATGTTTATATGGTTGGTTGTCTGTTTGCAGATCAGATTGTGCAATCTTTGTCTGCTACATCATCAGGCAGTACATGCATGGTCGCAACATTGGTGCCATGATGGAAGAAACAACGCCAATAGAGTTACGAGCAGCAATGGTGAAGATGTTCTTAAACGACTCAGGAAGAGGCCTTCGCAGTACAATACGTTGATGCAAATGACAACGCTATCATCCCAGACATAGTGGAAAATTGCAAATACATTCTTGTTTTTCTTTTTGATGGTTGCTTATATTTTTGCTGATAGTCGTTGACAGATTAGTTTGTTTTGGTTCAATTATTTTGGAGTAGGGTACGTAGATTTTGTTTGTTTGCTTTGACACGTACATTATGACTTGGTATTTTTGAACAACTGTCACGACGTTAGCTATTTTACACATTCGCTCGGGCTGAAACGTTTTGTGCATATAGTTTTGTTGGCTATACTGGAGGAATGTTATTGGAATCTAATGTCGTTCAGATTTTGGGAACGAGCAATTTGTTGGCTCTTTTGTGGATTGTTGTGGTAATATTGTTGTGGATGTTGATTATCTTTTTTATTCTGTGTCAAAGAGACATCAGTTTTGCATTGGACGTGTAAATGTGATGATAGACTAATTTTCAATGGTATCTACCAATAATAATGTCAGGAGTTAATATATTTTCAATTATTACATATGTTGTTTTGTATGGATGTGGTGAAATGAAGGTAGTGCATAATTTCATGATAGATTTAGCTAGGAAAATGACAACTTTTAGGGTGATTTTTTTAACAAACCCGGATGATGTAATTGTTAGACTCGTACAAAATGTCCATTGTGTAGGATTTTTTGGCTTGAAACGTTATAATTAACGTAAGCCACTTAATTAAAACCAAAGTGGGTGGAGCTGCTGTGGTTTTTTTTTGTAAGTGGCATTGAAAATGTTCAACGTTCAGCACTAATATTTTTTTTGTTAGGTGAAAGTTATGTAGTACACCCCGTCAACTCCCCCTCCCCTCACATCTGCGTAAAACTACAAACCACATTGATGTTCAATTGTTTGTTGTTGCCAACTTACACATTCTGAACAACGTTTTCTGGGCCGGAAGGAAATGTGTTGTAACTTGTTATAAGAAGTTACATAACGTTTCATGAAATTCGATTATTGTAGAGTTAAATGGTAAAGTTTTGTGAGAAGTAACATAATTATTTAAAAGTGTTGATTAAATATTTAATCAACGTTTTGATATAAGATAAAGTTGAGAAGAAGTATGCTACATCGCTTCCTTGCATGTTTTCTTGTTATGATGGCCCATTTTGCCACAGCGACCACACCGAATGTGTTGAACAACCTCGCCCTTTGATGGAATTCTTTTCCGCTTGGGCCTTCCAGGAGGACGTTTGTAAACGGGTGGTGCAATGAGATAATCTGATGGTTTGAACTTGGGTTTCGCCACGGTGGGAATTGGGTGAATTGACCCTTCATATGCTTCCCTATACTTCACCACGTGATAAAACGGTTCAATGTAATCGTACACATTCTTACCACTATTCCGAAAAGCAACTACCGCATGGGGACATGGGAACCCATTTAATTGCCATTGAAAACAAGAACATGAATGATTGCCAATGTCGACTAACACTGATGGGTGGGACCGAACCTCAAAAATATTGTCATCCGATTGGCTAACAATCCAGTGCCTGCTATCTTTAAACTCAGACATCAAACACTTCTCCATTTTCGGACAAGCTTTGACATTTTTTCCATGATCTTCCCCCTTATTGCATCCACCAATTGAGTAATGGGGAGGTGGTGAGCTTCCTGAATCCAATTGCTGAACGACTCTGCAGCGTTAAACCACATCTCATCGTATTGGCGACCCCTGTGAGATGGAAACAATTAGTCATGTACATGCCCTTCAATAAGTATTACACGGACAAGTGGGATACATGAATATGTTTTAAAAAAAAATACCTAAAGTATGCGTTGGCCCAATGTTGGGGATGCAGGTCTTGCAAAAAATTACCAACCACTACTGGGCTGCATTGTTTTAAAATCTCAATTTTATGGTTGAATGACGTTATTGTAGGTGCGTAAGCACAATCCTGCAACTTTTGCATTAGACCAACTTTCTGATTAGCGTTAACATATTTCATCCAGTCATGAAGATTCATTTGAAGATGTAACAAACAAAATGCATGGTGTGCCGCGGGAAAGACAATGGGCATTGATTGTATTAAACCCAAATTACGATCAGACACGAAAGTTAAATTCCTAGCTCCATCTACAACTTTGGCCAAATGACGCAAGAACCATTCCCAGTTCGATGCGTTTTCAGAATCAACAATAGCAAATTCGACAAGGAATAAACCTGCATAACATCATGTTAGTACCATGCTATGCAAACCAAGTGGTTGTTATATAATGCAATATCAAATTATACAATTTCCAAACTATAAAACACATGGTATGGTGACAGAGGAATGTATAACATAGTCATTCAGAGAGCACAAATAACCATTACAAAATTGTCATCCATACCTTGGTTTCCATCTTTGGCGGTGGTAGCGAGCAACGTCTCCTTAAACCTTTCCTTCAAAAACGTACCATCCAAGAATAGAAGTGGATGACAACCATTGAACCCGTCGAATCATGCACGAAAAGCTATGAAATATCTGACAAACCTCCCAGTTTGCTGATCGAAATCCAAATTAATGTAGCTATGTGGGTTGTTTTCCATAACAGCGTCACTATACCACCTAAGTTGGTCGAACGACATAGCGTGGTCGCCAAATACTTCGTTTCTTTGCTTTTTCCACCCCTAACCATGCAACTTGATAACTAATATCCAGGCCATAATCATCCTTCATGTCG
Organism: Camellia lanceoleosa; assembly: GCA_025200525.1. Taxonomy (NCBI): domain Eukaryota; kingdom Viridiplantae; phylum Streptophyta; class Magnoliopsida; order Ericales; family Theaceae; genus Camellia; species Camellia lanceoleosa. The sequence continues at coordinate 108,499,856 of CM045768.1, read as the reverse complement.
AACACCACATCCGTTGGTCGTGTCAATGGTTGTAGACACCCCATTTTTGACCGACCTTAAGACTCAGACGTCACCGATTGAGCACTTGGTGATGTTGCATATTGTGCTTGTTCTGAGGTTGCGGAGTCTCGGCTGCAAGCCTTGCCTCCGGACTTCCGGACTCTTTCGTGCCTTGCCTCGGTTTGTGAACCAGGCTCTGTTTTCTTTGTTTTCTCTTTCCGAAGGGAGGGAGAGGTCTCATAGATCATCTCTCGGTGGCCGTAGGCTACGTTTCGTGGCCGTAGGCCATTTTTCCCATTTGGAGCCCAGTTTTCAATTTTTTGGAGCCGTTGGCCGTGTGCCTTAGTTCGGGACCGCTTAACCACCTCCGTTTGCTCCGTTTTTTTTGGCACACACCTTGTTTCCTCTCTATAGAGGAACACTGTGGCCCGAGAGACCAACTTCGTGGTCATACGCCACCTCCGGTGCTTCGCAGCCTATTTTCGGGGCCTTGGGCCACGCGTTTTGGCCCCTGAACCCTCGTTTTGCATCGGTTAGGATTCATTTTTGGAAGATTTTAGACCAAAACAATCTTGATCAAAAGATTTTTAGACCTTAAAACCCTCTCTTTCAAAACGTTTTTGAAATAAAGTTTTTACGATGTACCGAGGCTCGTATTTTGTCAAATGTTGCGCTTTTCGGTAAACCGAGTAAGGACAAAGTGGAAATGAATGAAAGAGAGATAAAATCTTTGAAAAATCTTTCAAAACACCTTTTCTAGGGGTTTGGATTTGAAGAAAAGAGGAGAAGAGAGAAGAAAACTAGTTTGGGAGAAGTTCGGCATGAATCCGGGTAGGATCGAATCTACGCGGCTTCACCGAAACGGGCATAACTCTTTGCACAGGAGGAATTTTGATGCGAGGTTGGCGCCGTTGGAAAGCTAACTTCTGGGGCTTCAATGTGGCCACATGGGAGGCTAGCAATTTTTCTGGACGACCAGCTTTTTTGGTCAAAAGTGATTCAGCATGAATCTGGGAAGGAGAGAAAAATCTGCGTGGCTTCACCGAAATGGGTATAACTCTTTGCACAGGGGGAATTAAGGTATGAGGCCACCACCATTGGAAAGCTTACTTCCGGGGCTTCATTTTTCACTCAATAATCTCCTAAGGACAAGTCCGGGTGGGGGAGATATGGCTGGTTGAAGTCCGTTTGGACCAAATCTGCGCGGCTTCACCAAAACTGGCATAACTTTTTCCACAGGAGGAATTTTAATGCAAGGTTTGCGGCATTGGAAAGCTAACTTCAAGGGCTACATGGCCGATCATATTTAGGGCTTGAACCTTTTGACCCTTGGCCGGCCGGCCATGGGGGGTGGCCGGCCGGCCACCTAAACCTTTTGAACCTGGCCGGCCATGATCCTGTCTCCAAGTGTGTTCTAGCTGTGCAATCTGTTTTCCCCCAGATCCTGTATCCGGGGGGCTGCCTTTTGGGGGGAAAATTTGAATTTGACTTTCCCCCCCCTTTTCTCCACTCCTCTCCTCTATAAAACTAGCCTCCCAGCCCTATTTTTCTAGGTTACAAAATTTGGTCTAAGGCTCTTGCATACAATCTCTCTCTCTCTCTACTTCACCCCCCCAAACCCTAAGGTTCTTGCACCAATCCATAGCACCACACCTCCACACTCCATTCCAGCCACTTGGAGGTTATTTCCATAGGTTAGGAGCACCATTTCTTCAACCAAAAGCTACTGGAGCTTTGTGCTACAAAGGTAAGCCTATTTTTCCTCTTTTTTGTTCCTATCTTGCATGCAATCTTAGCCTTTGTTGCTTACATTTTTGGGCTCCGACCCAAACTTTAAATAGTCATATTTTGAGCCCCTTTTCATGTTTTATCAAGGATCTCTTACTGTTTGAGGTCTCCTACTATCACTTGCCTCTTTAACTCTCTTTTAGGCCTTTTTTTGCATAGTATTTTAGGCTTATTTGTGAGCTGTTTTGGACTTGGTCATAAACTGTAAAATATCTTTTTTTGAGTCCCTCTTCAACATTGTTGAAGGGCTCTCCTCTGTTTGAGGCCAACATATACCACTTGCCTCTTTGTCCCTCTTTTAGCCCTTTTTTTGCATGATAGTTTAGCCTCACTTGTGTTTATTTTCGTGGCTTGAGGTAAACTATAAAGTGCCTTTTTTTGAGCCCCTATTCAATATTGTTGAAGGGTTCCTTGCCATTTGGGGCCAGATGCTGTCCCTTGTCCCTATTCTCTCTTTTAGGGCCATTTTTGTGTGATAGATTAGCCCTATTTGTATTCATTTTTGAGACTTGTTGTAAACTGTAAAAAGGCTTGTTTTGACATAATATTCATGTTTTATTAAGGGAATTTTCTTATTTGAGGTCACATGCTTCCTTGAATGCTAGATTGTCTCTTGTTTTGAGCCTTGCACCTTAGCTCCAATGGCATTCTTTGTTTGGCCTTCTAGAAACTGGAATCTAGTGGATTTACAGTGGTTTTGATGCTATTTTGAGCCTCCAAATCAGTGGGGGGTGACCCCCTCACACCTTGACTTGTTTGGTGGCCATTTCAGCCTTTCAAAGGGACCTCTCTTTACATGTTTTAAAGTCACATTTTAGGGTCAATTTGGTGATTTTTAATACTATCATATTTTATTTTATAAGTTGATTTGGGGCTGCCACACGTTTATCTTGTACATGCTTAAGAATCCCTTGTATAGCCCTCCAAAGGAGCTTATCATTTGTGCATGTGTTGGTTGCATTTCCATGTGTATTTGGGCATATTTTGGCATGTTTAGTTCACTGATTTTTGCTGGTATGGTGAGATTCCATGTGCTTCATATACTTACCATGTAAATCATGTTTGATAGTCAAAATTGCATGCTAATTTAAGCCATTTTGCTAGCACTTTTTGGCCACACTCTAAATTGAAAAAGTTCATGTTTTGGGACTTCCTTGACTCTGTCTTTATGCTTAATGTTCAAATAATGCATGCTTTGTATAGCTATAAGTCATTCCATGTGCCTAGTTTTGAGTTTTGGGTCTCATCTCATGCATCGGGTGCCATATTGCCATGCTTCGGGGCTGTTTAGCATCATGTTTTAGTGCTGAAATTTGCTTGTTTGCATAGCATGTTCCATGCCTTACCGTGCTTTGGTAGAGTGGCATTCGTGCCTTAGGTTCGGTCCTCAGTTTGCGTGCATGTGTGCACGCGTCTTGAGTGTCTCATTTCCATCTCATGGCCACTGATGTGAGTGTGGCTGAGGTCCACTCATGTTGGTGTAAGTCCATCATGCATTGTGTATGCCATTTCGATTCATAGCATTGTGTATGCTAGGTTGTATGTTAGAGCATCGTACATGCCATGTCACATCGTGCATCGTGTATGCCATCTCATAGCATTGTGCATGCTGGGTTGTATATTAGTTGCATTCATGCATGTCATCTCATTTGCATTGTGTTTGGGATAGGAGTTAGCCCGAGCATGGGAAACGGGGGACGTTTCGTACTCCGAGTGACGGAACGTGTCTCAATTCCCAGTCACCGACACTTCAGATTATCCATGATGGAGTCTTGGTCTTGTTGTGTTTATATGTGCATTCATTTCATATTGAGTTGTGCAATTTGACCTCTCGGCCATCGTGCATCGAGATGCGTGATTGGTGGCACGAGGATCGAGACATGCATACGTATGTGAAAATACATTGCTATGCCCTTTTTTTGCTCTCTGTTGCAGCAAATCAGAAGCCGGTAATCCATTTTGGAGCTTTCACGCGACATTCCGAACTTAATTACAAACAGAGGCTAATTGGGGCATCACAGTGGATTTCCGCACAAAAGCAACCCGAACAAGCATCATTCATCATCCGGAGCCGAGTCGAGGCAGTCCCTGGCTTGCATGCTAATTTGTTGCTTTCCTAGATTAATTTGTTAATTAATTAGGATTTTGTAATTATTCGGACTGTACTATTCATTCGAACTGTATATTATTTATTCGGACCCTCTGCGCGAGGGCAATGTTGTAATAAGTGTGCGTACATGTGATGTATGTCTTCCAACCCCACGTCTTTCTTTCTCTTTTATTTACCAGCTTATGATGGTTAGAATAGGACATGTTTCAATTAGCATACAGTATGATAGCATGTTTGCATTCATTCATCTGTCTTGCATGCACCGGGCTCGGCGCATCATAACTCATTGCATTGTATTTCAATTCTAAGTTGAGTACTTGTTAGCTGTAGCATTCCATATGCCATGTTTAGAATAGCCGAGCCTATCTTAGTTGCATTATTGCATGTGTTGCATTAGGCATTTCTGTATAATTAGGGTCATGCATGGATTTCTAATTAGTTTCTGTTTTGGCTTGGAGTACTCGGTAAGTCTTTATGCTTTAGCATCCTTGCATGTGTGTGAGTGACTGCCATGATAGCATACTTACCATGAGGCTATGTGCTTATGTGATATAACTGCCTGAATGCCTGTGGGTGAATGTTGGGTTATTTGAATTAGGACAAATCATCAGACTGTGAGTTTTAAGCCTACTAGATAGTGGCAAAACCATCTTTTCTAAGACCATCCGAGAGTGGCAAAATCTGCATTTTAAGCTTACCTGCGGGTAGCAAACCATCTTTCAAAAACAAACATGAAATGTTTTGTTCCAATTCAGGCGACCCGGTCTATACTTGTATGCTGTGCGCATCACATAGTAATCCTAGGCTAATAACCGGAATAAGAACGCATAATATTTTCAAAACTAGATATCATGGTTAGTAGAGGCCGATCTTTGATCGGGCGAGCGGGGGTGCTCACGAAGTGACCTTCCCCAATCGTACCCAAGTTCCTGAGCCAAGGTAACTTTGGTGATGACGGACACGTGGCCTTAGGCACGAGTTAGGGTTTCCTAAATTTTCCAAAAATAAAATATTTAGGTGGCGACTCTGTATCTGGCAAAGCAGTCCATGTTTGGCACTTCTTTCAAAAAATCTGTTTTCTCAAAACGATTTGCCGGATTTGGACTCTTTAGTTCAGATTACGAACCGTGACAATTAAGAGTCCTGAACTGTAGTGAGCCCAAAATGAACGGAACGGAGACTCATCCCTCCCGGGGCGTTCGGGGACGTCTACAATGGTTGTTCATGCACACGTCCTACGATCACATCGGACACCAAATCTGACCCAGTCTGCAGATTACGGTATGTTCGCACAGCAGCCCCACAGGAATGTACACTAATAAATCTCTTCAAACACATAATACCATTCGAAGGAGACACCCGTGCGTGAACTAACCACCCATACGCAGTTGACGTTACAATTTTGCATATAGTAGTTACGCGTACAGCGTCGTTTTTGACATACTTGAACTGAAACCCACATTCCACTGCATACTTGCACAAAACTGTTCGGAATTCATGTGCACCACCCAAAAACATTTGGCCGACATGTGTGATGCCGAATGCCCACCCAGTAGACAAATATGTCTTCGTTCGGCAGACAAATATGTCTTCGTTCGATGAGGACAATATGTCGCCAACAAATCCATTTGGTCTACCATATCGGCTGTCCGCATATCCACGGTCTCACACTCCCCATCATCATGTGACACTGAAAGACCACATTAAGTAGCAGACCCATTACCGCGAACTTGAATTATCACGTCAATATGTTCAAGCTCGAAAGACTTTGCAAGCAACAACATGTTTCGCACATCATTGTCAGAGTCAACCTTAAACTTATTATATCCTGGAATAGTAAACAATAAATACACCAATTCCCGCACCATGATATCAAACTTGTCGCAAACGGCATCAACTAATTGTTTGAAAGTGAATGCTTGATTAATGCGGAACACGGCGTTGGTTTGACCGAATGTACATAACAACAACACTGCAAACTCCATAACTGCCAGAAACAACCTGCGATAACAGACACAATACACCAAAAAAAAAATTAACCACCCATTCAGAATAACATACCACCACCCATTCACAATAACAGACCACGGCCTAACAAACTATCTTCTTCACTACAACAACACTTCTAACTCATCCATAAACTTAACAAATTGATTAATTAACATTTGGAAATTAAGAAACTAAATGCCGGGATCATAACAAATTGCCAAATTAACATTTGGAAATTAAGAAGCTAAATGCCGGGATCATAAACTCGGTTTCAAATAAGAAAAATAGCACAAACCGCGAATGTATTTAAACGTACAAAAATAAATATATATGTACGCATATAGGCAAATGTAATAGATACATCACACTTCACTATCAACAACAATAAATCATGCTCCGTATCGGAATGTATTCGATGCAACAAATTGAACTATCGTATGTTTTAACACTGCATCAGGATATGCTAAATAAAATCCTATTCCATCAATATTAACATCGACACAAACAAACTCTCACACACACAATCGCGGTGGGAACATCGCCCATACATGCGACCCAGAAAACAGCATCAAATCAGACATTACAGGAAACACCAATTCCCCCAAAATACACCCACCCGAACTGTTCATGATGAAGGGAAGTTACAATAACACAACCCCACCCGACACACCATCTACACATGTCGTCACCAATTCAATGCCGAAAGAACAAGTCCCCCGCAAATACCGCCAAAAAGCAATTCCAAACACCCCTATACAAAAACGCAGAAACGGCAATGCGAGAAACAATAATCATGGTTCATATAAAACACCATAAACCCACAAACAAACATCGTACATACAATACTCCAACAAAACACACCCAAACACCATTACAAAATCCATTGCAAACATAATAACACAAATACTAACAACAGCAGTACCTGGACGAACGTCAATCGGGAAAAAAACTCCAACGAATCAAACCGCAGCACGCGAACAACACACCAATGAACGAACCACCATAGACCCAAAAACAACGTTCTCAGCAATAACACCATAACCGAAACATCCTACACTCCCATAAGAGTCAATGCCTTCCACGAAATTTTCTCCTACTAAAAAGGAATGTTACAGTATATCCTTAATAAACAAACACCATGACAAATAGAATATGGGCAAAACAGTAAACATGATATATAATAAATTTAATAACAATATTATACCAAAAATAATCAGGACTAAATGGTTTATTAAAAAACATTCAGGACTAATTAGTGTAACATTTACAAAAATAGGATTTATGAGTAATTTTTCCTTTTTATTTTTATACACAAACTGTTTAAGAACCTCTGAAGACTCTTCAAATATAGCTAGCCTTGGAGAATTTGGTTACAATAGCTATTGTAATAATTAGCTTGTTGGAGTGACTAAAATATAATAATACTATCTATAATAACTAGCATACTTCATTTAAAGAGTCCCATTGAGATACTCTAAATTGTGTATCTTGCATGTGAGTCCCTTCTCTTGTGACATATATGTGTTCTATGTTTGGGTTTTGTACATTTAGATTTATTATTTTATTTATTTATATAAGTAGACTATAAGTAGGGCTATGAACTAGCCGAGCTGAGCTGAACTGAACTGAACTTTTAAGTGTTCAGACTTGTTTATTAAGAGTTAGTTGAGTTTGAGTTCGAGCGGAGCTCAAGTCAAGCTTAACTAATCAAGCTCGAGCTCGACTTGTTAAATATTTAAGAAACTCGAACTTGGCTCGCCAACTCGATTACATAAATAAGCCAAGCTCGAGTTTGAAAAGAATTAAATTAAAATTAATTTATTTATTAAGATAAAAAAAAGAATATTATAAGCAAAATATACAAAAATACTTATATTAATAATAAATTTCATCAATTAAGTATATAAATTTACACAAATACCAAACATAAATAAAAAAAATAAAATATGTTAATAAAAATTTATTTGATACATTATTAAAAATAAATATTAATTTTTTCACATATTAACGAGCCTTGTCGAATTGAACTTACGACTATCCAAACTCGGCTCAATTAATAAACAAGCCTAAAAATCGAACTTGTTTATTTAATAAACGAGTCAAGCTTAAATGACTTTTAAACAAGACAAGCTTATTCGCAGCTCGATTCGTTTGTGGCCTAATTATAAGTAAAGGAAGAATATGGATAAAGAAGAAGAAAGGGAGTAAATAAACCAAACTGTCCTTAACTAAACTAACCATATAGTTAAAATTGAAATTTTCAAAAGTTGAAAATTTAAATAGAAATTTTTTTTTTTGAAGTTTGATTTGTATGCTTCATCAAATTTGAATAAAAATTTGATGAAAAGGTTAATCTGATACGATGCATTCCAGTGGTTTTCATCAATTTTGCCGTCGTCTAGTCAAAAGTAAATTTTTATCAAATTCATTCCAAAACTCGGTTGTCTATCAACGATGTCTTGTGAAATTCGATGAAAAGTTAAACGGTTAATTGATTTGATAAAAAATATACAGTTTTTTTCATTTCATATTAGTTTGATGAAACAATTTTTTGATCGGCTAGTCTGATGAAACAATTGGAGAATAATTTTTATCAATTTTTTTATTAAATTTAAATTTAATAAAATATTTGATGTAACCTTTTGGAGATAGCCTTGTGGAACTTTTATTTTATTTTATTATTATTATTATAAAATTTTCCTAAATTCAAATTTGTTTTGCTAGAGAAGTCAAATTCATACGCTGGTTACACGCGGTTTGTGACCTCACTTTACATTTGATCGGAAGACTAACTTCAGCTGACCAGTTCCTATCAACCAAACAAAAAAAAAAAAAAAAAACTCTAGATGACTATGATGTTTGTGCTGAAGACTGAATTGATATAGAGTGAATCTAAGGCTTATTTTGGGAAATGCATTTTTTTTTTTTTAGGCTTATTAACTTATTATAAGAAAAAAAATATAAAAAATAGAGATGTTATGTGATTCAAATAAATTAGTATATCAACAAGTTAATTTTTTTATTTTTTTATTTTTTTGTCTTCTCAAAAAAAGGCCTAAGTATGAAATAAATTTGAATAACAAATCAAAGTTTCTCGATGTAATTTGGGATAAAATTTATGAAATTTTACCATTTTGTAATCTTTTTTTATTTTGTTGTATGGCGAAACTTAAGCTATCACCCCAGTTTCTGTACACTAATTTTAATCCAAGATTACCAATATATATCAAAGATTAGTATATCATTCCATCTAATAACCAAACAGTCATTCACTTGACTTCTCTCTCTCTCTCTCTCTCTCTCTCTCCCCAAACCAACCATGGAGGGAGCCATAGATCTACCATCAGGCTTCATCCCCAGCTCTCTTTCACAATCAACCATTCTTGGCATCTATGGCCTCTCCTCTCTCCTCATCGTCTCTCTCCTTTGGCTTCTCTCTCTCCGCTTACCAAAACTATCAACAACCGATCGCCTCCTCATGTGCTGGTTCATTTTCACAGGCCTCACCCACATAATCTTCGAAGGCTACTTTGTTTTCTCACCACAATTTTACAAAGACGAGACTGGTTTTTTCATAGCAGAGGTTTGGAAAGAGTACTCCAAAGGTGATTCAAGGTATGCATTGAGAGAATCTAATGTTGTTTCCATTGAAATAATCACTGTTTCTTTGGTGGGTCCAGCTTGTCTTCTTGCTTTGTTTGCTATTGCCACAAGAAAGTCATACAGCTACATACTTCAATTGGTGATTTCAATGGCTCATCTCTATGGGCTTGTTGTGTATTATTTGACTTCTTACTTGGATGGAGATAAGTTTGCAGAGAGTTTGTATTACTATTATGCTTACTTTGTCATTGCAAATGCTGCTTGGTTTGTCATACCTTGTCTCATAGTGGTTCGGTGTTGGAACAAGATATGTGGAGCTTGCAAGGCCCAACAACAAGGAAAGAGTAAAAGCAAAGTTTACTGATTTGGGGTTTAGAGTTTAGAGACTGGGTTGTTTGGATTAGTTTTTGTACTTTGAGATTGTTTTCTTCCCATGTATTTTATTTTCTAAGAGTGGTTGTGCTTGACTTGATTAGTTTAATCGACCTTGGTTGAGTGGAATCAAAACTAAAACAAAATAAAATGAACAACTCTTCTTTTTCCTCTGTTCTGAGATTTGTGCTGTGACTGTAATTTGGATTGTTTTCAGAAATTGTTTTCTTGCTTTCCGAAACAAAAGTAAATATAAATTCAGAAGCACCCAACTTAAGAAAAAATTGGGGAACCAATTACAAAATAAATCATGGTGTTTGACTTTTGTAATAAAAATAAATTATGAATTTTTAATTTATTTAGTTCTTCAAAATAAACCTTAAAATTTTAAGTCGATAACAGTCTCAACCATTCATCTTAATCCGTTAACTAGTCCTAACCAAAGAAAGATAAATTTGGCAAATCCACCCATCTACTTCTTTCTCCCTCTTCTTTGTCAAGCAGCCACCGTGACAATTACTTCCACTACCTAATCCCACCCTGCTACCAATTTTTTTTATTTTTATACCAACATATGGATTACATCAATAATTTTGGCAAAACAATTTATTTTTATTTTTATTTTTAAAAGGGAAAAAACTTTATTAACGAATACCAACATATGGATTACATCAATAACGTGAAGGAGGGATCAAGGAACAAGATTATCTCCGGAAAAAGGAAAATGGGTTATGGAGCATGGGTACTTCGAAAAATATGTATTCGTACCGGGTACTTACAAACATATAGTATCTCGTATGGTACTTCTGCATACGTACCGGGTTCAGAAACATGTACCCAACATTTTTTTCTTAATTTTTGTCGTACCCAAACATACCTAGTGTATACCCAAGCCGTACCGTATCTCAGTTCCAATAATATTTTCTTCTACTACGGAGATTAAATTCTTTTCACTAGATTTCTTTTTTATTTTTTTGTTTTATGCTTAGTATGATTTTAAAATAAAACTATGGTTTGTAAGTTATTTAATATATTGATATTTAATTTTGATTTATACTTTTACTTTTGACATTAAATGTTAAGTGTAGGTTGGACCTTAACAAATTAAACCAAATAATTAATTTTTGTGTTACTTTAAATTAAAAATAAATATTTTTTTACAAGCGTACAAAGGTGTATCCATATCTTATTTTTTTAAAATTTTTTCGTATCGAAATATCCGTATCGTATTAATATCAATACTCGTATTCATATCCGTGCCTATACCCGTGCTTTATAATGGGTTGGCAAGAAGCTAACCAGAGAAAGAAACTGGAAAAAAAAAAAAAAAGAAAGAAGAGAAAAGAGAAGAAGAAGCAGAGCAGCTAACAGAGCAGCAAAACCAAATGACAATCCATGAAAGAAATGGCCCAAAATTCAGCACTCACTCTCTTTGATAATTGAATAGAAACAAATGACCATGGCTATATATACATTTATATATCAACCAAAAATCTCCAAACTCAAAATCAAATTTATGAACTATTTGGGAAGTGAATAGAGGTTGCGGAACGTCTCGGGTAGCTCCACCTGGAGATTGCTACCATGGACTGCGATTACATGTGCCACCTTCTTAAAGGTCACACAACACAGTCCAGTTGCACCACTGGATTTTTAAACTCCGAGACTAGGTGCTTCGTCTAATGATTGGATTGTTGATTGGTATCATTGATGGTTACGAAAGTGGAGCTCTGGCTGCAGTAGGAGAAAGGGAATGGACAGCAAGGGTAATCATTTCACCCAAAAGTCTGTGGATTGACCCAGGCTCACCTGACTTGACGAGTTTTTGTTTGACCTAAGCTCGTATTCCAAGTAGATTGGCTTGACTTGAATGAGACTTGGGTTGAGTCTAGACCTAGGGTTTGAAGCTCAACCCATTTGCTGAATCAACTTATTGGTTTTATGAGAGGCGAGATGTCAACCAGCTCGTCTGCTCCCCTGTCGGCTTGGCTCGTGAGTGTGATAGAAAAATATGAAAAATAGAAGGAAAAAAAAACCAAATACATAAGCTTGAGTCTTGGCCCATTGGGCTAAGCATGTTAGCGAGTAAGAGGTGACTCGTCGGCACGACCACCAAGCCTGTCTAGGCCAAGTTTGTTGGACGAGGCTTGGGCCTGATTTGTTAGAAAAAAGGCCGTTGGGTAGACTTGGGCACTATTTTCATGGGCTAGGCTTGTCCAATGCTGACAATTAGTGGACAGTGCATAGGGAGGGGACGCAATGGTGTTGTGAGGGGAGAGTTGTGGGTGGGAATAGAAAAGGGGGGAGTTTCATCTTATGTGATATTAGTGGTAATGATAGATAGTTAGGCCATGTTTGTTTGGGTGGACATGAGCTTGTGATTGGATTAAGAGTCCAATAAAATTATTAATCCGATATTTGGTTAAACAATTGAAGTACAGACTAATTATTTTAAACTTGACTATTAGTTAAATAATCCAACGGATTCGTAGTCTTAGGATTATTAATCATAGAAATGCTAATCCAGTCCACCCAAACAAACATAGTCTTTGTGCTATATAGTGTGGTTAATTACAAAGTTGAGATTATCATGAAGTTGAAAGACAAAGTGAGAGTGTGTTTTCTTCGGTTAAGTCTATACAAGGTAAAAAGGTATTAAGTTAACAGTGCTTTATTTATAGGGTTGTAAGTCTATAGATCTACGCGTCTTTTTATTGGGTCCATAAGGACAGTTTCAAGTCCACAAGGGCAGTCCATGTGCTTTTATATTTGTTTAGATCCACGCATGTCCATCGATTCAAATCAAACACTCTTCATACTCAAACCCATTTCTCTCTATCTCTCTCCCTCTATCTTTCTCTCTCTATCTGTTCAAATTAACTTCACTTCTTTTTCTCCCATTCTTGTTTCACGTCCGTCATTTCTTTCTTTCTCTATCTCTAGAAACCATGGTTTATGCCACAGCTGCTGTCGTCGTTGTCGCTGCCAACAGCAGCAATAAGATCTATCTGATCTCTGGGTTTCGATAGAAGAGTATTAGATTTCAATCGAGGCTGATTATGTTCCTAATAAAATTAACCTTGTCCTTGATGACTTAGAGGGATGGGAATATGAATTTATCACCAGTTTTCTTTTTAAGTAAAAACCAATTTAAAAGTTTAAGGGTAATTTGAAAAAAAGTTAAAACTCATAGTTTGATTTATAACTAAGGTCAACTTTGCAATTGTGTTTTATTTTGTTTTTATATAATTTTTCCAAAAAATTTAAAAACACATAATTGTTTTTATTTTAGTAAATTATATTAATCTCCCTTAAAGTTTGAAAACAAATACAAATAGCCTTACAATTTTAATAAAATTAAAATTAACATCAAATTACAATTAAGTACATAGTTGTTTTTTATTTTATTTGTATTCTCACTTTATCATTTATAATAGACTAACTTCATAGGACCACTTTCTTTAATAATAAAAGACTTCGACGAGTCCACTTATCTATTAAAAAAAAAAAAAAAAAAAAGCGCCAAACGAACCAATACAATTAGTTACTATTTAATTTATAATAAAATAACTTCATATGACCAGTTTCTATAATAATAAAAAAGGGGATTTGGTGATAGATTTTTCAGTGTTTAATTTATCCTTTAAAAGGATAAGAATTATATAAATCCCTTTAAAACTTCTTAGTATTTTAAAACTTATTTCTTTTACTATAATACCCTCATATATATATATATATATAGGGTAAATTACAAACACCCCCTCGAGGTTTAGTAAAAATACAGATTCCCCCCTGAGGTTTGAGAAATTACAAATTCCTCCCTGAGAGTCAAATTTTCATAATAAATTAGGAAAAATTAGGGGGGAATCTGTATGAAAATAAAAACCGTAAGGGGCAATTTGTTATGAAAATGTAAACCACAGGGGACGGGATGTAATTTCTCAAACCTCAGGGGGAAATCTGTATTTTCACCAAACCTCGAGGGGGGTGTTTGTAATTTGCCCATATATATATATATATATATGTATGTGTGTGTGTATCAACTTGTAATCACTCTCTCTTATCTCAATCTCTCTTCTTTGTCTCGAACTTATTACTATTCTCTTTATCGATGTCATTGCTGCTCTCCATCGGCACCACCAACGCTCACCATGGAACTCTTTCTCTACCGTCTTCATCACCACCATCATTTGTTGCATCCACAACTTCAGATCTGAGATCATTCACAATTGTTGTAATCGGAAAATGACGATTTGCGATGGTTCGCAAACCTCAAATCTCAAATCCTTCACTCTTTCTCTCTTTGGTTTTGATGGTTCATGCTGTGTGTGTGTGTGTGTGTCACTCACCATTTATGCTCTCTCTCTCTCTCTTCTTCTTTTTCTTCTCTTGATCCTCTATTTTCAAACTCTATCTCTCTATCTCTCTTTCTTCTTCTTATGATGCTCTGTTCTTTCAATAGCAAAAGTTTACTCTGGTTCATGGCACAAAACTCTTCTGTAAAGCCATCATCGCAGCTTATTTCAGAGTAAAATTTTACTTTGAATTATAATAAATTTTATTCTGATTCAGAGTAAAATTTAACTCTGTAATTAGAGAGAGAGAGAGTAAAATTTTACTGTTATGAAAACAGAGTACATATTTCTCATATTTCTGTCAAATCTAAGCTTTTTTTAATCTCTAATATGAAGTTATTGATCTCAAATATAAGTTCGTAAATCTGAGATGGTAGTGGTTTAACGGTAAAAATGGTGGTTGCCAACCAACGGTGAGGATGACCGACGCTGATAGACAGTGAAGATGGTGGAGACGATGAACAACCATCGAGTTGGTGGAGAGAGAGAGAGAGAGAGAGAGAGAGAGAGAGTGTGTGTGTGTGTGTGTGTGCTGTAAAAGAAATGGAAGAAAGAGAGGGTATAATAGTCAAATAAAATATTCAAATAACAAATTGTCCTTTATACCGAATTTTATAATTGTAAGGGGGCTTTGAAAGTACTAAATTTTTTTTCTATCCTTTTAATAAGAAAAGGAAGCTATGAAGGGTTTGTGGCCAAATTTCTCTAATAATAAAAAAACCTTGACCAATCCACTTATGATTAAAAATAAAATAACAGAAAAAGAAAAGAAAAGAAAAAGAACAAATACACTTGGTTTCTATTTTTATTTTCTAGGTCATCAAGTACTTTATTTTTATTTGTCGGGTAACCTATGATCATTATCTTTGTACATCAATTTCAACAAAAGGTTACCATTAGATCAAACATTAGGAGCAGCCCATCTATAAATAGATACATAGTTTTTTTTTTTGGGTGCATTTGTTAGAAACTATTTTAGTTTAGATCCAAGGAGAAAGGGCAGTGGATCACCACTATATCTCTCATGGGGTTTGAATCCATAATCTGTGTGCATACCGAATCCTGCACTAGATGAAGTGGATCGGAGTTTTGTGATTAAATTGGACTATTCAAGAATCGAGAGCCTGCAAAACAAAGGTATTGTTAGAGTTGTCTGGCCGGAATTGGCTAGAAAACTCCTCTAGTGTGAAAATAAATGATCGGAGAAGATGAAATTCTCTCTCTGGGCATAGAGAGAGGAAGAGAAAGTGTGTTCTATGTGTGATTGGATGAAACAAGTTACCTTCAATGTGATGAGAGTGTTACTTATATAGAAGACTTAGTTTATTCCACAAGGTAAGATTCATGGAACTTGGGTGCCTCAAGACTCTCATTATCATTACTCAAGGTGGATGACCACAAGTTGGTTAACTATGGAGTCATGTGTTCATTATAACTGTGTATATAATAAATCACACTCTCTTTGCAACTATTTATGTACATTCGAGGAAGGAGGGACTAGCTGAGGTGGCATTTTGCATAGGCTTGCATTCATAACTTCTATGCCTGTTCAAGAGTTCCTTAGCTCGGTTTCAACCATACATTGGCTTGGCCTTTCACAGCTTCTATTTCTCTCCACAACTCCTTTTTACCCATATTTCCCATTATTTTGTTTTCCTTTTTTGTATCTATATTTAGTTACAAAAAATAAAAAACTATAAAATAATCTAAATATTAAAGTGAAGCATCTTGAACTGTTGTGCTCAACATTATTAGTTCATGTCATTAAAAATGTCTATGATAGAATCGATAGTAAAATTTTGTGCCATGTCTTTCAATGAACGTGATTAAGTAATTAGCTAATACTTTATTCGATTATTTAGAAACTTGAACTTGTAATAAACAATAGTTATAACAAAGAAATTTTTTTATTGTTTTTGTCTATTTTCTTAATATCATACTCTGATCCTATGTTTTATATATATAGAGTGACAATTACTAAAATTTTTCTAAAAGAAAAAAAACGTAGAGGGGTTGAGTCTCTATGATATGTAAATAATTGTAACTAATATTATTATAATAAATAGTGTTCGTCCCGTCTTGCCGCCCTCTAGGTCCATTTTTGGACATAGGGGTCATGGGCTCACTCCAATTCACCTAAGGGTCCGTTTGTTTAGAAAGACACGGATGATAGAAAATGAAAATGGTATAAAGTAAAGTGAAAGAAAAAAAAAGGAAATGATTTTTTTTTTTATCTTTCTTGCATGCATTTGAATAGATGAAAGATTTTGTTAGAAAATAATGGGGAAAAAAAATATCTCTATATAACAAGGAGTTGTAGAGAGAAATATGGGTAAAAAGGAAAACAAAATAAACCTTATCAAGATTTGTGGGAAAAAAATAAATTTCCCTTTATATTTTGTAAGAAATTATTAGCCTAATTAACTTGCTAATTTGAGTTGTACAGAAAATTTTAGTTTTCATTACTTTTTAAGACTTTCTATCTAGAAAAACACAATTTATTTATTTATATTTTTCTATCACTTTCCTGTATTATCTATCTAACCAAACTGAGGTTTTGTTTGATTAGAAAGAAAATTTGGTAGAAAGTGAAAGTAAAAGAAAATGAAGTGAAAGAAAAGAAAACATATTTCCTTACAAGCATTTGAATAAGATGAAAATTAAAAAAAAAAAAAAAAGATAGAAAAATTTAAAAGTTTATATATAGATAACTCACATATTCAATTTGTGTGTGTGTGTGTGTGTGTATTATCTTGTGTTTTTTTTTGCAAGATATGAAAAATTAGTTATAATGCTAATATGAGTTGTACAAGAAAAATTTCTACCATTTTCAAGCTAAACAAATTCATAGAAGTTAAATTTTTTTCGCTTTCTTTCACTTTCTACCCATTTCATTCTAAACAAATTGAGTCTTAGAGAAATGTATGTGAGGGGAAAAGTTGTGATGAAATTTACTCCTGTTGGTAAACAATTTCTCAATTTTCATTGTCTTGTAATTTTTATAAAAAATCTTACTCACAAAAAGTTAAGAAAGTAATGCAATATCTAATTGTAGTGTTATTAATATTAGGACATTTAGGTCAGATGTCCATTTTTAAAATTATCTAAGTTTAAATTTTTTTTGGGCCAAAAAGATATTATTTATCCAAAAGCTTACTTATCTGTCTATCTGTTCAAATGTAACCTATTTGTTCACATGTAAATTATCTGTCAAACTATATTTGTCCAAATGTCACATATCCATACACTTATTATCTATTTATTCACATTTCTGTTCAATGTTATCTATATGTCCATCTTATAGTCATCAAACACCTCTACGGCCACTGGCAATTTTCTGATAATTTTTTCCGGCAATTTTTCAACGCATGTCCTTATCACTAAAAAAGATTAAACATTAGACCAAATAATATATAGCCTCATAAGTGTAGACTTTCACCGATTAACCCTTGATATTATTTACGATACATTATACTTTTAACCTTTATAGTTTAATTCAAATTCAATTTTGGTCTCTATTGTTTTAAATTGAATAGTTTGGTCCTCACACTTCAATTCTAGTTTAAATTTGGTCATTATGTTCAACTTAAAAGTTAATATTAACGATTTTGCGATACTTGTCAATATCCTATAGAAAAAATTAACAAAAAATTTGAACAAAGATAAATTAAAACAATAAGGACCAAAGTGAAATTTTGATTAAACTATAAAGATGAAATGTATAATTTACCCAATTATTTAATTGTTCCTTGGTAAGATAATATGTTTCAAAACGGCTATCAGAGAGAACAAATGGAGCATAGAACCAGCTAAATAGATCAGGCAAATAAATAGAAACACAAATGGTCTTATATTTCAATCAATTACAGGTCCTAGAAATGGGTGTTTTCAAATCAAACTTGAATTTTTAACCAGGTCTAACCTTGTATTTTAGTAGAGTAATGCTGGGGATACAAAAAAATTTACCAAAAAAACTGTCAAACACTCATATGATTGTGAGACCTACACTCATGTGGGACCTACAATCAAACGAGTGTTTGGTAAATCTTTTGATAAAACATTTAGATTTTTAACATTATTAATTTTAATATATACTAAAAGGATAGGCACACTATGTGTCCAATCGAAAAAATTATAAATGTATTATGAGGCAGTTGAAAATCTCTCTATGCATGTTAGACCTTGTGAGTCTATGTAAATCTGTCCACAACTGAGTTCGGAATTTTTCACAGGACTCGACGTTGAACTCTAATCTAATTATAAGGGATAATTTAGAAATAGAAAAAAATTGTGACATAAGCACCAGGTGAAACCTTTGTTTTATATAGGAAAATAGACATCATAGATTATCAAAACCCTAAAATTTTAAACAGTACTACTACATTCTCAAAAATTTTACCTAGAAACAAAATCTATGTCTGAGATTCATTTCATACTTGTATCTACACAACATCAATTAGAAAAACCTCAGTTGACATTTTTGGGACAATAGCATTAATCAATTTTAAAAAAGGCACTCAAGCCAGACATCTATTTTTGAAACAGTTGGGCGAATAGACCCAAACTTCGCCAAAAGGATATTATTTGTTTAACACTTATCTATTTGTTCAAATGTTACTTATTTGTATACGTGTTACATAACTGTCAATTTATCTGTTCAAATGTCAAACTACTTGTTCAATGTAACTTCTTTCGGGTGTGTTTGTTTGGATGGACTGGATAAGGAGGGATTGTAATCCATCGGACTGTTAGTCCTGGAATACATTGTCCTTAAACTATTTGGTTGGACTGTATTTGTATCTTATGTTTATTTAGTCATGAGATTAGATATCTGGATTGGACTATTCTATTGAATCTTATGTTTGTTTAGGATATTATGGAGAAGGATAAATGCTCAAAAGACTATTTTGCCCTTTTGAATTATAAATTTTATTTAATTTTTTTACTAGAACTTTTAAAAAATTATATAAATAGAACATTAATAAAAATTACATAAATTTATTTTAATTTATAGTTGAGATTTTTAAATTTTATGACTACTTTATTAAGTATAATTAATACCATGAATGCACCAAATATGAAATTTTTTTGACTTCAAAGCAAACCCAACACCTACACAAATGTAGGAACATCATGCCAGAAATACAATAAAGTTAACTTCCTTTTTCTTTTCTTTTTTTCTTTTTTTTGATATAGAACAACATAATACAAACAACAAGTTAGTCAAATGTTGTAATGAAAATAAAACAGTAAGATAAAAGTTATCATTGAACACATAACCAAATATATAAAAAGCATTCCATTTATAGTTAACAAAATAAGGGTGCTTGTACACAAAAGAAACAATAATTAAGTCTGTCAACAAGTTTATAATAGACTTAACAAAAAACATTTCCTACCATGCATATCAAATCATGGCCAAAAAGAAAATACTCCCATGTTATGCAACAAGTTTATTATGGAGCATGCCTACTTAGCAACTTCATTACCCACCTTAGCCTATCATTATGTGTTAAGCTGAAGAACATGTCAAGCTTTTGGACATCGCGGGATATGAATTCACAAGCATCTAATCTTTTATCTACAATAATTGGCAACTTCGTAAGTTCATCTTTTAGTGATGCTCGTTTAGATGCAAGATCATGTGAATATCCCATTCTTTTTCCAATGAATTCTAGCTTATCATTGATTGTTCCCAAGACATCCACCAACTTGTCAACAAACATGATTAGCCCTTCAACTACTTCATTATTGGCTCTAGGTCTTTTCTTGTCTTTCTTTTTGGCAGAACTATCAGAAGGCCGTTGAGTTGCTGAGTTTGAATAATCTATTGCTTCACCGGTCGGACTATTTAATCCCATTTGTTCCAGAAAAGTGTCATTATCAGCAAGACCATGAAACAACACATCTTCCTCAGTATTCATAGCCTCAACTGCATTACCAGGGCCTTCAACAAACTCTCTTGTAGCTCGATCTTTGCCAAATATTTGAATCCATTCATTGAAATGTCAAAAAATTTTGTTCCTTAAGTGTTTTGCATCATTGTCCCTCTATAATGACTAACTAATCCCAATTAATATCTGCAACATAAGGTTAAAATACATATATAATAGTATGTAAATAACTAAAACGAGATAACTTTACCCGAACATATGCCTCCTATACACTATCACTCTCTACGTCAATTCTTTTTTCAGTGTCATTCCATCCAAACCCACTAGTAACAAGCATACTAGACACAGAATTGTATTGCTTCTTCCAGATTTTAATCTTTGATTCGATATGGGAAAAGCAACGTAAATCTGTCCTGGGTAACAACTCTGCCATTTTATTCTCCAGTTTGATAAGATAGCCTGCCTTGAAAGAATTGTCAACTTTTATTCCATCATTCACAATGAACAACAAGGCTAAAATTAGACAGTCCTCTTCACGTGGACTCCATATTCGCCTTTGTTTTAACGAATCAACCTTGTCATTCTTTTTCTTTCGAGAATTGGATACCTCATTATCCATGCCTACAGTAATAATTGAACATTTCATATGCATTACCATAAATTATAAATAACTTACAAACACACACACACACACACACACACACACACATATATATCATAATACCAACAATTGCAAATATAATTCAACATCCACAATGTCAATTATTCATAAACGTACATAGCAATGATACATCACAAATTTAAATGGTTTAACAACAAAGTAAAGTAAAAACACAAAGGTATCTTTATCCAGACCCTCCATTAGCCAACCAATTGTTGTACAATTGCATTGCAAATGTATCCCGCCACTGAGTCCACTCGTTAGATGTCTCATTAGTCTCAATAAAATCATCTCCCATTGGGGATTGATTTTCTAAGGCATCGTCTAAGTCTAAATCATCCTCTATAGGGTCAACTGTCATCTCTTGTCGAATGAAGTTGTGTAACAAGCAACATGCTGTGATAATTTGATTTTGGGTTCTAATGGGATAGTATGATGCACTGCAAAGAATAGCTCGTCTCATTTTTAACATTCCAAAACACCTTTCTATGACATTCCTAGCTGATGCATGTTTCATGTTGAAATATTCTTGGTAATTATTTGGAGTTGCTTCTTCTCTCCAAACAGACAAATGGTATCGTTGACCACAGTAAGGTGCTAGGAATCCTTTACCATTCGTATACCTGTAGACGTCCCGGAACGCATCCCGGGAGGGTTAAGTCCCGTTCCGTTCAGATTTGGGGTCACTACAGTTCAAGGACTCAAATGTCACGGTTCTTAATCTTGAACCAAAGAGTCCAAATTCGGCAAATCGTTTTGAGAAACAGATTTTTGAAAAGAAGTGCCAAACATAGACTGCTTTGCTAGATACAGAGTCGCCACCTACATATTTTTTAAGGAGAAATTTAAGAAACCCTGACTCGGTGCCGAAGGCCACGTGTCCGTCATCACCAAAGTTGTCTTGGCTCGGGAGCTTGGGTACGATCGGGGAAGGTCAGCTATGAGCACCCCCCTTCATTCAAGACCGGCCTCTACTAACCGTGATATCCGATTTTGAAAACATTACATGCTCTTATTTCAATTATTAGCCTAGAATTACTATGTCATGCGCACGGCAAACAAGTATAGACTAGACTGCCTAATTTGGAAATAAACATTGCATATCCGTTCGTTTTGAAAACAGTTTGAAATTGCTACTCACAAGTAGGCTAAAATACGGATTTCAATGAGTTATTCCAACTCAAGCAATCCAACCTCCACCCACAGGCATTCAAACAGTTTATCTCACATAAGCACTTAGCCGCATGGTAAGCATACTGTCATGTTAACATCCACACGCATGCGATATGCTAAAGCATAAATACTTACATCGTATTCCGTGCCAAAACAAGAAACTAGTTAGCAGACATGCATGTCCCTAGTTCATGTTAAATGGCTAATGCAACACAGGCGAAGATGCAATTTAGAGTAGGCTCGGCTAACCCTAAAGATGGCATGTGAAATGCACTTTATTCGATGTACGTATTCAATTTGGAATTGAAAATACAATGCAGTTTGTATGATGTACCGAGCCCGATGCATGTCAACAAATGCATGGATGCACGCATGCATTGCATAAGGTATGCTAATTTTAAATATGCCCTAATCTACCATCATAAGTAGGTAAATAAAAGGGAAGAAAGAAATGGGGGTTGGAAGACATACACACACTCACCCACACTTATTACAATTACGCCCTCACAGAGGGACCAAAGAATATCTGATCCAAAAATAATCAAATCAGAATACGGAATAAATAAATTATTACAGAAATTTCTAATTATCAAATTAAATCAAATGTAAAAAGAAGGGGGCCTCAGCCCTGCCTCGGGATATGCGAATGATGCATGTTTGAATTTGACTTGCCCGGAAAGTCCGCACCATGCCACTGTTGCCTCTGTTTTACTGCCTTTTCTTCTCTGAAAACTGTCAAAGTCCCAGAGAACCTTCTATGAGCATTGCAGAACATCATCGGCTGGGAGGGATGGCCACCGGCCGTGTACAATAGTCACCGGCTGTCAATGATGTTATCGGCCACCCATATAGTGCCGGTCGGCACTATATAATGCCGGTCGGCACAAAATTCCTGCAGGAGACAGTTTTGACAGCAGCAGCAGACAAGCAGTGCATGGCATGAATTTTTAGGCATATGTAAGCATGGCCAATGCTTCCCTATCATGTTTGGGACTCAAGGGAGCATGACCCTTGGTTCTTGGGCCATCAATTATGCATCTTGGTGCATGATAGCCTAAGGAACCAAGATTGCATTTCAATGTCAATATGCATGCAACACACAAATGAGAACTAAGTCCCTATCATGTCGAGATCAAGGGCCTTAGTGACCATGAGTTGAGACAAGTTGCATCACTTGTAGTATGAACTCATCTCAACCCTTACACTTGGTTTGACACCCCAAACCAAGTAATGCAATGCATGTTATGCAAACATGGCTCCATGATGCAACCTAATACTAGAATACCAACATGCCAAATGTAATGCAACATACAAGGTGCAAATGCGATGCAAACATGGGCAATTTATGCGATAGGACTAACATGTAGCAACACTTAATGAATCAATTAAGCAACAAAGGCAAACATGCAATGGTGGATTTAACTACAATGGGGCAGCCCTCAAACCAACCCAAAACAGTGGCAAAACACCTAAGATTGTAACCAATGTACATGCCAATAGGCAAACCAAATGGGGCCGAGTCTAGGGCACCAAAAGGGAACACTCCTCCACCATTACCAAGACCACTCATGACATGAATTATGTAAGCAAAAAACAGAGTTCCATCGTGCATAAATACACCCAAAAAAACCTTGGTACGACAGCCCCAAAATGCTCTAAACATGCAAGCATGCACAACACCCTTTTTAAAGCATAAGAGACCAATACTTCAAAGCATGAAAGGCATGACAAATGGAGACATATAAACCTGGTATAGGGACTGAAATAACATATTAAATGATTCCAAATCATCTAGATAACCTATCCAACGCATATACATGGATCACATCCTCAAGGCTTACAAGCAACAATGCAAAGCAACTACATTAAGCATGCCAAAAATGGTAAAACCAGTGGCCAACAGACCTAAAACAAGACAAAATGATGCTAATATCTTCATGAAGTGAGGCCCATACATGCAAGAAACATGGCCTAAACTCATGGCTCATTTCTAGGCAAACTAGAGCATTACAAAGCAAGTATAAGAAGCATGCTAAGGACCACAAAACTGACCAAAAACAGAGATGATATATGATCCAAAACACCCAAATAAGCTCTGAAATGAAGGCATATAAGGCTAAAAAAGCATGCTACTATGTGAGCCAAAGTAAAGACCAAAGAGGGACAAAGGGGAGGGGGGTGTCCCTCCCTTATATACGACTCCAAAATACCTCCCTCACCACTGAAAACCCACTGGTTTTCAGTGGTGAGAAGACCAAAAACACCAAGTTAAACAAGACTTCAAGAAAAGGGACTAAAATAGCCAAAACAAAGCCTAAGAGGGTGAGTTTATGCTCAAACCCCCAAGTAACCTTAATGAAGGTTCTAAAGCAAGAAAATATAAAACTTTTTTATGTTGAACACAAAGCCAAAAACACAAAGCAAGACAGGTAGAAAGCTAGCGCAAGTTTGGGGAAACTAAAGCAACAAGCTTACCCTTGAAGACTCCTTGAAGAGCAAGTGATGTAGCCCTCCTCTAATGATCAAAACCAGTCCAAAACCACCACAAACAACCCTCCAAGTCCCTCAATCTTGGAGCTAGGTGTAATGGTGTGTGTAATGGTGTAAAAGTAAGGTAAAACACACTATTTAGGTCTAAAACACACACACAAGGATGAGAGAGATGGAAAATATAGAGAGAGGAAGTGTATAGAGATATATGAGCTCTGGTTTTTTTCCTCTCAAATGGCCAACCCCCAATCCAAGAAGACAAGGCCTCCTCTTATAGAGGAGGCAATCTTGTAAGCTTAGCAACTAAGCAAACAAGAGGCTCATCCCTCCATACACGTGTATGGAGGGGAAGAAAGTGCTATACAACTGCTTCAAAATATCTCAAAAAGCAACTGAACAGTGGTCGGTTGGGCAAAAATATCATTTTGCCATGATTGACTGCCGACCGGCACAAAAGAGTGCCGACCGGCACAATATAGTGCCGATGGCAACACCAACCAGTCGGTGGCCTCTAGCCGCTGCCAGTGGTGTGTGGGAATGCCTCACAAGGCATTCCCTGCCCCTCCAAGGCAAAGCACAAGTGTTTGGAGCAAAACCAGACACAAAACGGTCAAGTTCAGAGGTCCTGAGGCAAGGCGCGTAGCCGAGAACTCCAGGAACTCCAAACGAACACGAACATGGATAATCACCGAATGTTCAAGTGGTGATGTCCAGGTCTTGAGGACGGTCAAAAATGGGGTGTCTACAATACCCCGCATCCACTAGGTAATAGTAACATGTGCGTGGAATGTCATTGTAGACACCCAATTTTTGACCGACTTTAAGACTCGGACGTCATCGACTGAGCGCTCGGTGATGGTGCATATTGTGCTCGTTCTGAGGTTATAAGTCTCGACTGAGAGCCTTGCCTCTGGACTTCGGGACTCTTTTGTGCTTCGCCTCGGTTTATGAATTAGGTTCTGTTTTCTCTTTCCGAAGGGAGGGAGAGGTCTCGTAGACCATCTCTCAATGGCCGTAGGCTACGTTTCGTGGTCGTAAGCCATTATTCCCATTTGGAGACCAGTTTCTGATTTTCGGAGCCGTTAGTCGTGCGCCTCAATTCCAGACCGCTTAACTTTCTCCGTTTGCTCCGGTTTTTGGCACACACCTTGTTTCCTCTCCCTAGAGGGACACTGTGGCCCGGGAGACCACCTTCGTGGTTGCACGCCACTTCCGGTGCTTGATAGTCAGTTTTCGGGGTACCCGGCTGCGCGTTTTAACCCCCGAACTCTCATTTTGCATCGGTGTGGGTTCATTTTTGGCATGGACCCTATTTTCATTGTTAGGAAGGTGGTACAAGGGTGGGAAACTACCTTTTTTTCCTGGAGACCACCTTTCTCTTCGCCGTCCGATTTTCTTGTTAGAGAGCTGGTCTCCCTCACTTTTGAGCCATATTTACTGGTCTCCCACCATATCACTGGCTTTGTTTCAGTGTGGAGACCACCAGTTACCCTTGGAGACCAGCTTTCTCCTTGGAGACCACTTTTCTCTCTCCTCCAGCTAGTTTTCTTGTCGAGAAACTGGTCTCCCATATCACCACTGAGTTGTATTCACCTGGGAGACCACCAATATGGGCTGCCGACCACCTATTTTTGAGTTTGACCTTTTGACCTGGCTGGCCGACCACAAAAAGTGGCTGGCTGACCACCTGGCCTAGTCAGCCGACCACTTGAACTGGTCGGCTTACTCCCTCCTGTTTTGTCTTTCTGAGTTGCTTCGGTGTGCGGTGAGGCATTCTTGCATCCTCCATACACGTGTATGGAGGATGTTTAATCTTGCTTCCAAGCTTCCAAGAGAAGCTTTAGACCTCTTTGGCTATAAGAGAGACCCTCTCCCTCATTAGCAAGGGTTCAGAACCTGGTTTGAGGCATACATACACCTTTCCCTATATCTCTCTATTTCAAGCTCCAAAGACCTTTGTTCTTGGCCCATTTCCACTACACCTCTTAGCCTAACACCTCCAACACCAACCTAAGCTTCTTGGAAGGTCTTGAGAGGTCCTAAGGTCTGAGTTTTTGGTCTCAAAGCTGCTGGAGTTGCTGAGCTTCAAGGGTAACACTTCTTTCCCTATTTTTGACATTATTTTGCTTCATATCTTAGCTCCATTTTTAAGCATATTTGGGATTTTTCATAAACTGAAAAAAGTCTTATTTTGAGCTTCTTAACATGTTTGTTTAAGGTCTTTTTTCTGTTGGGGGTCATCTACCCCCTCTTATGCTTCATTCCATTTTGTTTTGAGCTATGCCTTAGGGCCTTTGTGTTGAGATTTGTTGGCCCTTTTGACCACTGAAATCTAGCAGATTTTCAGTAGTTATTATGTGTTTTTGAGCATCCAAAATCAGAGAGGGGTGACCCTCTCACCCCTTGTCTTGTTTACTAGCTTTCTTGGCCTTACAAGGGAGCCCCTATTTGCATGTTTTCAAGCCATGTTTCAGGCCATTATTTGTAAGTTTTATGACCTGCATGAACTCTGTCCAGAGGTAGTTTTTCCATATAAAGTGTCTCTCTTGCATGTGTAGAGTAACCTTCTTCATGGCCTTTCAAAGGAGCCTTTACTTGTATGCTTCCTAGCCTCATTTCAGGCCCTTTTTAGTGAGTTTTAGGGCCTTCATAACTTCTTTCCAGAGGTGGTTTTGCCATTGTGGGTGTCCATCATGCATGTGTAGAACAACCCTCTTTATAGCCCATCAAAGGAGCCCATCATTCTTGCATGCGTAGACCATGTTTCAGTAGGTTTTTGGGGTTTATTTGGCATGTCATACTTTTGAATTTTTCTGGTTTGGTGGCTACTTGATTGCCTCATATACTTGTAGTGCAAATCCTCTTTACTAGCTTGCGTTGCATGCTATGTTGGCCCTTGATTTTAGCACTTTTTTTGGCCATGCCTTAAACTAATCTTGCGCATGTTTTGGACTACCTTAGCTCTGTTTTTGGGTCTCATGGTTGAATGATGCCTGTTTTGCATGCTTGTAGTTCAATATCTATGTCTAGCTTTGAGTTTTGAGGTCTATTGCATGCATATATTGAGGTGTTTTCATGTTTTAGGGCCATTGCATATCATATTTTAGAGCTTATATGAATGCCATATTCTCATATTTTCCACTCTTTAAATGCGTTTGAGAGTTGTGCATAAATGCCTTGTTTTCGGGCCATTACGTGAGCCTCATTTCTATGCATGTTGAGACATCATTTTAGGCCATTTCCCTACTGTCTTGGACCTGCCTAGGGTCTGTGTGGGGTTGGTTTTGTCATTTGTGCATTGCTTTGTGTACCTCTAGTGTAATCCGCTTCACTAGTTTCGGTATTCGGGCCATCTAGCATGCATTGGGTGACATATTTGCATGATTCGGGACCATTGTACATCATGTTTCAGAGTTGGAAAATGTATGCTTGTATGTCATATTTCATCCTTTGCCATGCTTAGTTAGATTTGCATGTTGTGCCTTAGGATCGGTCCATTGCATTCGTGCATGCTTGCATGTATTTCGGTTGTCTCATTTTCATCATATGGCCACTGATGTGAGTGTGTCTGAGGTCCACTCATATTGGTGTAAGTCCATCTTGCATTTTTATATGCCATTTAGTTCATGTGCGCATGATAGTCTTCGTAAGTGCATTGTGTATGTCATGTTATGTCACGTGCATTGTGTATGCCATTTTAGCCCATAGCATTGCGTATGCTAGGTTGCATGTTAGTCACATTGTGTATGCCATCTCATCGCCTTGTGTTTGGAGTAGGGTTAGTCCAAACACGGGAAACGAGGGACGTTTCGTACTCCAAGTGACGAAACGTGCCTCAATTCCCAGTCGCCGACACTCCGGATTACCCATGATGGAGTTTAGGCCTTGTTATGCTTATATGTGCATTCATTTCACATTGTGTCATGCAACTTGACTCCTCGGCCATCATGCATTGAGATGCGTGATTGGTGGTACGAGGATCGAGGTCTACACTCCCTACAGCTTTGTGCAATGACGGGGAGAGTGGTCATGCACACATGTATTGAAAATACTTTGCCATGCCCCTTTCTTGCTCTCTGTTGCAGCAAATCGGAATCTAGCAGCAAAAACTAGTCGACCTTGAAGTTTTATCTGGTGTTCTAGGACCAATTGCAAAACAGAGGCAAATCGGGGCATCGCAAGGAATTTCCTAACAAAGCGACCCGAGCACGCATGCATCTTTCATCATTCGGAACAAGAGCTGAGGCAGTCCATTTTATAGCTTGCATGCTAGTTTATTCGTTTTCCTAGTTAATTTGTTAATTAATTAGGGTTTTATAATATTTAATTAGCTAAAGTAGTTAATTATTTATTTAGACTGTATTATTTATTCGGACCCTCCGAGTGAGGGCAATTATGTAATAAGTGTGCGTGTGTGTGATGTATGTCTTCCAACCCCACGTCTTTCTCCCTTTTATTTACTAGCTTATGATGGTTAGTTTAGGGCATGTTTCAATTAGCATACTTATGCTCGCATGTTTGCATTCATTCATCAGTCTTGCATGTACCGGGGTCGACGCATCATACTAACTGCATTGTATTTCAATTTCAAGTTGAATACGTGTTAGCTATAGCATCATCATATGCCATCTTAGAATAGCCGAGCCTATCTTAGTTGCATTCCTGCCTGTGTTGCATTGGGCATTTCAGCATAGTTAGGATCATGCATGGATTTCTAACATAGCTTCTGTTTTGGCTTGGAGTACTCGGTAAGTGCTTATGCTTTACTATCCTTGCATGTGTGTGAGTGACTGCCGTGATAGCATGCTTACCATGAGGCTATGTGTTTATATGATATAACTGTCTGAATGCCTGTAGGTGAAACTTAGGTTATTTGGATTGGAACAATTCATCGACTGCGAGTTTTAAGCCCACTTGAGAGTGGCAAAATCATGTTTTCTAAGCCCACACGAGGGTGGCAAATCCACATTTTAGCCTACTTACGAGTAGCAAACCGCTTTCAAAAACAAACATGAGATGTTTTGTTCCAATTCAGTTGATCCAGTCTATACTTGTATGTTGCGCGCATCACATAGTAATTCTAGGCTAATAACCGGGATAAGAGCACATAATGTTTTCAAAACTCGATATCATGGTTAGTAGAGCTGATCTTTGATCGGGCGAGCGAGGGTGCTTATGAAGTGACCTTCCCCAATCGTACCCAAGTTCCCGAGCCGAGGCAACTTTGGTGATGACGGACACGTGGCCTTAGGCATGAGTCAGGGTTTCCTAAATTCCCCCAAAATAAATATTTAGGTGGCGACTTTGTATCTGGAAAAGCTGTCCATGTTTGGCACTTCTTTCAAAAAAATCTGTTTTCAAAAACGATTTGTCGGATTTGGACTCTTTGATGATTCATCGGTCTTGCATTGCACTCTGCGAGATTAGATACAGGACCGTGACATTGAGTCCTGAACTGTAGTGAGCCCAAATGAACAAAACGGGATTTCCCTCTCTGGACGTTCGGGGACGTCTACAGTTATACATTAAATTAAATTATTATTCTTGAATTTAAGACAAAGTAAGTACTTTTGTATTACCATTTAGGATCCTTAAGCCATTGGGTTGATTGATTGCATCTCTCAAAACCCTAGAGTCGGCCGCTGACCCTTTCTACCCCGGCAACACATATATGAAATTCATGCCTTAGAAGCAAACTCCCAAAACATTAGTAGCAATCTCTCTTTTTCTTGTCCTATACCTTGCTTGATGAACCACAGGTACACTAACTTTAATATAGGTGCTATCGAGTGCTCCAAGACAATTCTAAACAAACCAATTCAATAGACATTATAATAGTTATGATTTTTGTTTTTAGTAAAAAAGATTTAATAAAAGAACTAAAAAAAAAGAAGTAATGCAATGTTACCAAATTTTTACAAATCCATTACCTGGAAGCAATTCCACCTTGGATCGATGCTTGCTTCAGTTATAGGATTTGGTGTGACGAGTAAATTGGCTTGCAGATGCAACACAGCCTTTAAGACATCATTGAAATATCGACTAACTATCTCTCCAGACCTATAGAAATTGAACTTAACATTTCGTATTTTCTAGTGTTGTGCCAAGATAAAGAGGAAGAAGGCCACCTCCTTTTCTAAAGTGACATATTTTGAATACCCTAACCCGCTTATTGTATGAACCATATTGCACAAGGTCATAAAAGAACCCGATCCATACGAAGTTGTTCAACACATGTTATGTCACTTTCTCTCACTAAACGGTTAATATGGTCCATTTGTTTTTGCAATCGATTGGGCCCTTTAATAAGGTTATGGCGATAATTAGATAAATACCTCTTCAAAACAACCTTAATGACCACAAATGCTACGGCGCATAAGGCATGTAGTTCTTGCATCACAACTTGCAACACTACGTATAATTCAAGCTCATTGTTATTCTCATCATCAAAATCATTGCTATTCTGGTCCACCTCTATTTACAAGGAAATATTTAAAATTAAAAATAAATTAAGTAAAGGAGAAAACATAACGGAAAATCATAAACAATTAGTAAACAATTAATTACACTCAATAGATGTTTACAATCCACAAAAATTAAAAAATATGAACAATAGAACAATTAATTACACTCAATAGATGTTTACAATCCACAAAAAAATATTTTCAATTTCTATCAATTTTTTTTTAAAACAAACTAAGTGTCACCTTGTTGAGACCTATCTCAATAGAATAGTCTTATGTGATCGAATGAGTGGCTTGAAAGCTGACACGACAATTTGAAAAAACAAAACAATTACTCAAATTATTACTATGAGGAATGCAAGTTCAATCTTTAGTGTAAAAGCTGTGCTTAAAATGTTCTACCATGCTCTAAATTTAGGGGTCTCAATTTAGAGCCCTCTCTCTCTATGCAATGCTATGTTTGGTCATCAATTCTTCTCAAAACACAAAACAAAAATGATTGTCAAAATATATAACTATTTTAATGACCTTGTCAGATGGGTTGAGGTAGAGGTGGTATGAAACAATTGTGAAGTTAAAGCACCATAGTTGGTAGAGTTTATAACACTAGTGTACATCAGGTATGCGAGTGTAGCTCGGCTTTTTCGCGTCCTCTCTCAAAAACTCGAAAGAAGCCCTACAATTCAGACTCCCATGGTTCTAAATCTAATCTCACAAGTGCAATGTGAAATTGATAAACACCAAAGAATCCGAATCCGGCAAGTCTTTTGGAAAATCAATTTTTGGATCAAAAATGCCAAAATTGGACTGCTTTCGCCAGATACAAAGTCGCCACCTAAATTTATTTTTTTGGGAGAAATTTAGGAAACCCATAACTCATGCCAAAGGCTACGTATCCGTCATCACAAAAGTTGCCTCGGCTCGGTAACTTAGGTACGAGAGGGGAAGGTCATGAATTGAACACCCTTGCTTGCCCGATCAAAGATCGGCCTCTACTAATCATTATATGATTTTTTTATAAACATTATGTGCTCTTGTTCGGGTTATTAAGCTAGCTTTACTATGTGATGCGCATAAGCAAGTATAGACTAATTTGCTCAAGTTGGAACAATTCAACTTCATGTTTGTTTTGCGAAAAAGGTTTGAATTTGCCACTTCAAGTGAGCTTAAAGTTTGCGAATTTGCCACTCAACAAAGTGGGCTTAAAACTTACATTTATTGAATCGTTTCAATTCAAACAACAAGTCTTCATCCATAGACACTCAAACAGTTTAACAAGTAAGCATTTAGCCTCATGGCAAGCATGGTAGACATGGCAATCACTCACACTCATGCAAGTATGCTAAAGCACTAAAAACTCAACTAGTACTCCAAGCTAAGAAGATATGAGTTAGAAAAATATGCATGATTTTCTAACTATGCCAAATGACTAATGCAACACATGCAAAGAATGCAACTAATAGGCTCGACTACTAATATGGCATATGAAGCAATTTAAATAGCATGCGGTTAAACACATATGCAACGAAGTATTGAAACGACAATGCAGTTAGAATGATGAACCGAGCCTCGGTGCATGTAAGACAAGATGAATGGATGCAAGCATAAGGTATGCCAATTGAAATATGTCCCTAATCTAACCATCGTAAGCGATTAAATAAAAGGGAGAAAGATGTGGGGTTGGAAGATATGTATATTATTACACTTTGTTCTCACGAAGCAGGGTTCGAATGAATAAACTAAACTAACTAGCAACTAATTAGGGCTAAGCTAATTATTACAAACCGAACGAAATAAATAGCTAAACTAATTAACTAATTATTACATCATTTGAATGAATTAACTAGTAAGCTAACTAATTAAGTTACAACACAAATGTGAGCAAACTAAGTAATTAAAGTTTCTAACTACGCTGCCACTACTCGGCCTCAAGAAATAGAAGATGCACATGTTCGCATACCACCTTAAAAGATCTCCGTTTTGCTCTCGAAAGCCTCTGTTTGCAGAATTGAACACTTCCAGAACCATTTTGCCCCACCTTACCAAAATTCTACTGAGATTTACATCAGTGGCCAGCTTGCCACTGGTAGAGACTGCCGGCCATGGAGGTGGCATGCCAGCTATCTATGGTGCATTGTCGGCTACCTGTCAGCCATGGATGATGGCCTGTCGGCTACTGATGCACTGTTTCACCTGCTGCAACAGAGGACAAGCAGAGCAAAATGAAGGCATTCTCACAGATTATTTGTATAACTCACCTCTCCTTTTCATGAACAAATCTAAGAAAACGTGAACTTAAGCCACAAACCACCAATTCAAGCAATTTCATTGCATGATGGCTTGTGACTCAAGAGGTGCAAGCTCAATAAATGCAAAATGAGACACAAACCTCCTCCCTTTCATGAAAGATCAAGGGAAGAAGTTGACCTTGGAAACTTGGATCATTTCATCACTAATAAGTATGAAATGGTCCAAGTTCCATGTGTCAATTAATGTCCGATTGAACACATCAAAAACACAACCAAATTCTTATCTTGACTCACTTTTAGTTCCAATTGCTCATTTTAACTTTACCAACCATTCCTTAATCCAATTAAGTTCAAAAGGTGAATTAAGGTCCTTTAAAGGGAAGGAAGTGTCAAACAAGGGGTAGTTTAAGGCATGAGAGAAGTTTGATGCCGTTGGTAATGAACCCTCAAAAGAGGATTAAACCATTAAGCATGGACCTCAATCTCAAGCTTAAAGAATCCCCAGTTTGAAACATCCCTCAAAAAAAATTAAAAAAGTCAAGAAATGAGGGAGGTTACAGAGATGATAAGTGCTGAAATGAAGTGCAAAAACAACATCAAAGCATGCAATTAACTCAAACAAGGGGTGTTTAATGGCCTAAAACACCAAGCTTGTGAGGACCTTTATAATACAACCATGCAAAACAAGGCCCAACTGACCCAAACAATCCAAAATAGAGCTAAAGCAGTCTAAAACAAAGGCAAAAATATGCTGGAATATAGCTACAAAAAGCTAGAAAATCATGCTAACATATAGAATTAACTAGGTTAGCAAACAAGACATAAGGAGAGGAGGCTAACCCCTCCAATTTTGGACTTCAAAACATGTTTTTTGCCACTAAAAATACTCTGAAATTCAGTGGGAAAAGATAGAGAAAAATGTGCACTAAAACAAATTTAAGAGATAAGTGTTATACCTCTTGAAGCCAAGCACAACTTTAGGCACCAATACAAGTCAAAACCATCTCCAAGAGCTCCAACAAGACCTTAAAGGACCTCAACTCAAAGGTGATCAATTCTAGTTAAGGATGTGTATGCAAAAGAGTGATATAACTAGGCAAGTGTGCACAAAATTGCAAGAGAGAGAGAAATCTAGAGAGAGACAGAAAGAGAAAATTTTTGAGTTTGAAATCTTCTAACCCCAAAACATGAGAGAGGGGGTCCCTATGTATAGAAAACATGAATTCTATACAAGGAGATCCTGCCCTCCACGTGTGAACAGATGCAAGCATCTATGCAAACAGTTAGCATAAAATATCTGCAGAAAACACTGGTGGCCGGCTGACCATCAATGGTGGCCGGCAAAGCACATTAATGGCTGGTAGACAAGAAGTGATGGCTGACAACCTCTAGGGATGGTTGGCAGGCCACCAGAGATTGCAGGAGGGAAAGACCAAGCCATGGTCCAAAAATAAGACAAAATGGATGCAAGGTTTTGAAAGGGTCAAAGCTGTGGCGTTCCATTGAGGATTTCAAGCACCCGATAAGTAATCATACTCATTATCGGATGTACCTGCAAGAATGTCCAAGTCTTGAAGGGCCGTCAAAAATGGGGTGTTTACAGCGAGGAATTAATTCCTTCAGTTTTTTACTATAATTAATCCTTTCCCTTGGTAGTTAAATTAGTCATCCATTGTTAACTTTCAATACTTAAAAAACAATGTTATGCTATTGCTCTCTGTTCCTCAATAAAAGCACTTGGTAATTGTCCAGATCTTATGGTTAAATTGTTTGACCAATGAATTGATTATGCTTATATATAAATGCACGGTAGGGATTCATAAAGGGATGTTTCAAGGTTAAAACAACCACAAGCATGCCAAAAGGAGTGTATTTATTTATATTCAAGGAAAAGGAAGAGACTAGAACTCTATCCTTTGCCCAAAAGTAAACTATAGAATAATGTTGTACAAATATAAATTTCTTGCAGGATGTTGTTAAAATATATATACATATATATATATATAATCATTTTGAATGAGGCTTCTGTACAAAATTTTTGTATGCTTGGTATTTTTCACAGAAAAATTATGATTAAAAAAAAAGGCAGGCTAAGTTTTTCTAGCAATGGTGACAATGTTGTGTTCACTTAAGTATTTGATTAAATTGAGTACGTACAACACAACATAGATTGATCTTCAATATGAGTACATACAACATAAATTGATCTTGATCAAGTATCAAGATACATGTAAAGATAAGCCACTCAGATTTTTGTTTCTATAAACAAAGCATAGACTTTTTCCTTTTGTAAAAAAAAAGAAAAAAAAAAGAAGGGACAGAGCATAGATTTTTCTTTCTATAAACAAAAAACAAAGCAACAAAAAGCATTGCAAGAATTTCTTTCCATCTACCATAGACCCAAGGCACATAAAAGATACATGACTAAATAAAACAGAGCACTAAACCAAGACTAGCCACAGAACATCGAATTGAATATATTTATAAAAAAAAAAAGTAAAAAAATAAATAATGAGAACAAGTTTCAAAACCAATGATGCAGAACTTGATAAAAATGAATGAAAATAAAAGATGTAGAATAAACTTGAGTTTCAAAATCAAAGATGTAAATTGGAAAAATCTGGAAAAAAAAAAAAAAGAAAAGAAAAGAAAAAAAAGAATGAAAATAAAAAATAAATTGCAAACAAAATCAAAGATGTAGAATGAGTTTCAAACCTGAATGAAGATCGGAGATTACAGATCTGAACTCGATGCAAAGGTTCAACAGAAAATGGCCCTACTTCTACTGTAGTGAAGTAACGAAGCTGTTGTGAAAGCCCAAATGGGCAAAAGATGAAGAAAAAGATATTAAATACTGAAGGGTCAAAAATATAATTTCATTAGCTAATCCCATGAGATAACTCATCCCATGATTTCTGTCCCACCCGTCCCCCCGGATACAATAATCCAATAAATATTGAGGGACTATTTGTCCAGAACAAAAATTTAACACCAAACAATAGACTATTAGTCTATCCGGACTAATAGTCTAATCCCATGGCCTAATCCTTCAAAACAAACACCACCTTTTTGTACACTTGTCACCTATTTGTTCTCATCACACATCTCCCCTCCTCCCCTCCAAAAAATAAAAAATAAAAAAATCCTTAAACTAAATAACATATGACTCCATGAGAATTGGACTTTTTACCAATTAACACTTTTTAAAATGTTTAGTATATCTCTTTAGTGGAGTATAAGACCCAATTGGTTTATTAAAAATATTTAATTTGGTTTGATGTTGGTTATAATATATTATAAATGACTTTTGGAGGCCTAATGAGTATTTAATAATCTGTTTGGTGCAGCTAGGGCTCTGATAAAAAACCCAAGAGTCAACAATATTTATGAGTATTGCTTTTGTTTTTCGAAAACTTTTGTTCATTTATTTAGTGAGGTCTTTCCTCTTATTTATTTGTGATTATTTGGAATTCACCTAAGGGTGGTTTGTGAGATCATTTATGTCTCATTTGAAAACTCTTGGTTAATAGTGGAATCGGATTTCGGTCCCATTGACGTACCTCATATTGAGAGAACCACGCAAAAATTCTTGTGCTGTTGTTGATTTAATTTTTTCGCATTATTTTTATTTCCATCGATTGATTTACTTGTGGGAAATCATCTATTTTCCCCAACAACTGGTATTAGAGCTTACGATTTATTTGGGTTTATTTATTTTTGTAAATCAATGGAGGGAAATGTAAGTCGTATGTCTAGCATCAATGGAAGCAATTGGATAACTTGGAAAACTAAAATGGAGGACATATTATTTTATAAAGATTTGTATGGGCCTATTGAGGGTTATAGCGGAAAATCTGATGGTATGAAAGATAAAGAATAGAAGAGGTTTAATCGAAAAGTCATTGATGTTATCCGTCAATGGATTAATGACAGTGTGTTTCATCATGTTGCTATTGAAATTTTGATACATGATTTATGAAAAAAATTAAAGGTTTTTTATGACAGAAAATCAGCCACAAATAAAGCTTTTCTATTTCATAAGTTGGTTAATTTAAAATATAAAGATGACAGCCCCATCTCGGAACATTTGAATGAAATAAAGAGTATTATTAACCAACTTGCTTCTATGAAAATTATTTTTGATGATGTGTTGTAGACTTTGATGCCATTTAGTTTTTTACTTGAAAGTTGGGATACTTTTATTGTGACGGTTAGTTCTTCAGCGTCCGATGAAGTTGTCATAATGAGTCAAGTCACTAATAGCTTGTTGAATAAAGAAATTAAAAGAAAATTAGCGGGTTCTTCTCATTCGGAGGCATTTGTTGTGAGAGGTCGAAGCAAAACAAAGGGGATAAGTAAGACTCCTCATGGTCCTGATCAAAGCCGTGACAAATCGAGATATGATTCTTTTTCAAAGAAAGACATTGAGTACCATTATTGCCATGAGAAAGGGCACATAAAGCTGGAATGTCGAAAGTTTAAGAACAAGGAGGAAAGACATGACAAAAGTATGGATAAGAAGTATGAAGACACAACGGCGGTTACTACCGATTGTGATCTAATGGTTGTTTGTGAAGATGATTGTGTCAATTTTGTAAACCAAGAGAACAATTGGGTGATTGCTTTTGGTGCTTTTTTTCATGTGACTTCTCAGGTCGATTTCTTTACTTCCTATACCAAAGGAGATTATGGTTGTGTTCGAATGGGTAATGAAGGTATGTCTAAGATTGTTGGCATGTGTGACGTTTGCTTGGAAATAAATTTGAGCTGCAAGCTATTGCTTAAAGATGTGAGGCATGTTCCCGACATTCGCCTCAATTTGATCTCTATTGGGAAGCTAGATTATGAAGGTGACAACACCAAATTTAGTAATGGAAAATGGAAGCTGACAAAGGGTTCTTTGGTGTTGGCTAAGTGCAAGAAGACTCGCATACTATATTCGATGCAAGGAAAAATTTGTAAATGTGTTATTTACGCACTTGAGGATGATACTTTTACCGAATTGTGGCACAACCGGCTTGGGCACAGGGTGAAAAAGGACTATAAGTTTTGTTTAAGAAAGTGCTTCTACTTGGTTTGAAAGGTGCGTATCTTAAAGCTTGTGTTCATTGCTTGGCGGGTAAACAACATAGAGTTTATTTTCATAAAAATGTTGCTTTTAGAAAAGAAAATATTTTGGAGTTGATTCATTCAGATATTTGTGGTCCTTTGAAAGTTAGAACACATATTAGTGTACTTTATTTTGTTTTTTTCATTAATGATTATTTAAGGAAAGTTTGGGCTCTTGCACTAAAAACTAAAGATCAAGTTCTAGACGTGTTTAAACATTTTCAAGCCATGGTTAAAAGAGAAACATGGTGAAAATTGAAATGCATCTGAATAGACCATGGTGGTGAATACGTTGGGCCATTTGATGAAGGCCAAGGTATTCAACACCAAAAGACAGTTAAGAAGACT
Source organism: Camellia lanceoleosa (assembly GCA_025200525.1). Classification (NCBI taxonomy): domain Eukaryota; kingdom Viridiplantae; phylum Streptophyta; class Magnoliopsida; order Ericales; family Theaceae; genus Camellia; species Camellia lanceoleosa. The sequence goes on along the minus strand of CM045768.1, from coordinate 108,461,251 downwards.
CCTTATCAAAATGACATTGCTAAGAGGATGAACCACACCATTGTAGAAAGAATAACGTATCAGTTTTCACACACTAAATTGCCAAGATCTTTTTAGGGTGAGGCAATGAGGACCGTTGTTGATGTGATCAACTTCTCTCTTTCCTATCCTTTGAATGGTGATGTTTCCGAAAAAGTTTGGACCGACAAAGATGTGTCTTATGAGCACTTTACAGTGTTTGATTGTCGGGCATTTGTTCACATTCCAAAGAATGAAAGGTCCAAACTTGATAGTAAGTCAAGACAATGGTTATTCGAAGCCGTAATGTTGCGTTTCTTGAAGATCAAACAATTGAAGACTTTGTCAAAGGTGATCAACCGGAGCAAAAAACTAGTGATCTCATTGACATTGATCCATCTCCTTCGTCTTCGGTGGATAATGAAAATGGGAGAGATGTGTAGCCACCTATTGAAGATGTGGTGGATGATGCTAATCCTAATGAAATTGAGCCTGAAATTGAGGAAAGGCATCCAATTTACAAACCACCACTACAAATTGAGTTGAGGAAATCTATAAGAGACCGGCAACCTTCGAAATAGTATTCTCTCAATGAATTTGTGTTGACATTAGATCAAGGGGAGCCTGAAAGCTACCAAGAAGCAATTGAGCTTACAAAGAAATGTGATTGGAAAAAGGCCATGGAAGAGGAAACGAATTCTTTACTTGAAAACCACACTTATGATTTGGTGAAGTTACCTAAGGGAAGTAAAATCTGAAAAATAAGTGGGTCTTGAAATTGAAAGATGATGGTAAGAATCTAAGGTACAAGGCACACTTTGTTGTCAAAGGCTTTAGACAAAAGAAATGTGTTGACTTTGATGAAATTTTCTTGCCGGTTGTGAAGATATCTTCTATTCGGGTTATACTTGGCATGGCCGCCAGTATGAACCTTGAAGTTGAGCAACTTGATGTGAAGACCACATTTCTTCATAGAGATCTTGAAGAAGAAATTTACATGGAACAACCGGAATGTTTTGTGGAAAAAGGGAAAGAGAAATTTGTTTGCAAATTGAAAAAAAGTTTGTACAGCCTCAAGCAAGTACCGCGGCAATGGTACAAAAAATTTGACTATTTTATGATGAATAATGATTTTTCTAAAACCACTTCAGACTATTGTGTTTGTGAAAAATTTTCCGAATGGTAAATTTACGATTCTTTTGCTTTATGTTGATGACATGTTAATTGTGGATCAAGATTCTACCATGATTAACAAGTTGAAGTTAGAGTTAAGTAAGTCTTTTGCTATGAAAGATTTGAGGCTGGCAAAGCAAATACTTGGTATGAAAATTGTTTATGACCACAAAAAAGGACTGTTTTGATTGTCTCAAGAAAGCTACATTGAGAAAGTTCTTAAGAGGTTTAATATGGATAAAGCAAAGCTAGTTGGCTGTCCACTTGTGGGTCACTTCAAGCTTAGTTCAAATCAATGTCCTACAAGTGAGAAAGACAAGGAAGAGATGTTGAAAATTCTTTATGCTTCAGCAATGGGTTCTTTGATGTATGCCACGGTTTGGACAAGGTCGGATATTGCTCACGCCGTTGGTGTGGTGAGCCGTTTTCTCTCTAATCCAAGTAAGGACAATGGGTAGCGGTGAAATGGATTCTAAGGTATCTTCGAAGCACTTTGAAGGTGTATTTGTGTTTTGCGAATGGTAAGCCGATGCTTAATGGGTTCACGGATTCTGACATGGTCAATGACGTTGATTCTAGAAAATCTGCTTCAGGATATTTGATGACATTTGCAGGGGGGCTGTGGCATGGCAATCTAAATTACAAATGTGTTGCTCTCTCAACTACCGAAGCTGAATTTATCGCCATTACGGAAGCTTGTAAGAAAGAGCTATGGTTGAAGAAATTTGTGTAAGAGTTAGGTTTGAAGCAAGAGAGGTATGTACTTTATTGTGATAGTCAAAGTACTATTCATTTGACTAAAAATTTCACTTTTCACTCAAGATCGAAACACATTCATTGGATTTGTAATGTGTTAGATTCGAAGTTGTTGTAACTCAAAAAGATTCACATGGATGATAATATTTCGGATATGTTGACAAAAACTTTATTGAGAGACAAACATTTAAAGTGCCAAACTTTGGCGAGTATGGTTAATGTCTAAGTCAGTAGGAGGAGAATTGTTGAGTATACCTCCTTAATGGAGTATGGGACCTAATTGGTTTATTAAAAATATTTAATTTGGTTTGGTGTTGGTTATAATATATTTTTAATATATTATATCTGACTTTTAGAGGCCCAATAAGTATTTAATAATCTGTTTGGTAACAACTAGAGTTTTGATAAAAAAAAAAACCCCAAGAATCAACAATATTTATCAGTATTGTTTTTGTTTTTTCAAAGAGAGGGTAATGACTGATTGATCTTTTCGGGCTGTGTGCTTGGTGATTATTTTCGGTGGGTTTTGGTTTTGTGTGGTAGCATAATGCTTTTTAAAAGTTCAATTGGTGGTTCCATTGGTATAGTGGCTGTGTATTTTGCTTTGCTTCCCTTTGTTTGAGCATTTTGACAACTTCAACTTTGCTTTGAAGGTGCTAGTTGGATTCAGATTTGCGGTCTTCTACGTTCTGTTTCAAAAACTTTTGTTCATCTATTTGGTGAGATTTTCTCTCTTATTTATTTGTGATTATTTAGAATTCACGTAAGGGTGTTTGTGAGACTATTCATGTCTCGTTTGTAATCATTTGAAAATTTTTGATTAATAGTGGAATTGGATTGCGATCTCGTAGATGTACCTCACATTGAGGGAATCACGTAATTTTTTTGTGTAATTGTTGATTTACTTTTTCCGTATTATTTTTGTTTCCATCGATTGATTTACCGTGGAAAATCATCTATTTTCTCTAACAAAAAAATTGGTCTCTAGTCTCCTTAAATTACATATAAATGATTAGGAGCAGACCATTTGAATTTAAACAATTATAGTTCTCTCTCATCCCTTCAAAATTTGCAAAAATCTGAACACAAACATGGAGGGAGCTGAAATAGACCTCCCAAGCTTTGTGCCTAATTCTCTTTCACAATCAACCATTCATGCCATCTATGGCCTCTCTTCTCTACCCATCCTCTCTCTGGTTTGGCTCGTCTCTCTCCCCTTCACCAAAACTATCAACAACCGATCGCCTCCTCATGTGCTGGTTCATTTTCACAGGCCTCATTCACATAATCCTCGAACGCTACTTCATTTTCTCACCAAAATTTTACAATGACAAGACTGGTTTTTACTTAGCAAAGGTTTGGAAAGAGTACTCCAAAGGCGATTCAAGGTATGCACTGAGAAATTCTTATGTTGTTTCTATTGAAATAATCAATGTTTCATTTGTGGGTCTAGCTTGTCTTCTTGCTTTATATGCTATTGCCACAAGGAAGCCATACATTTACATACTTCAATTGGGTATTTCGGTGTGTCATCTCTGTGGACTTGGTGTGTATCATTTGACTTCTTAATTGGAAGGTGATAAGTTTGCCGCTAGCTTGCATTACTATTATGTTTATTATATCATTGCAAATACTACTTGGGTTGTGATTCCTTTTCTTGTAGTTGTTCGATGTTGGAGGAAAATATGTGGAGCTTGCAAGATTGAAAAAAGACCAGAATAAGATCAAAGTTTGGTGAGGTGGGGTTTAAAGTTTAGACTTTGCCATGTCTCAAATTCTGGAAATTCAGTCTATGTTTATTTGAAGGGGATTAGTTGGTAATTTCAGATTTCTGTAATTTTATATCTTCATAGATTGATGTTGTTTTCACTATGCAAGGTTGTTCAAATTTGTAAAAAAATTATCCCAACTTTTAACTCTACAAATTTGTAGTCTAAGTCCAACACTCTTTTAACCTATTCTCAAATTTTTAGAAGTAATCGATAATACAATAAGTAAAACCTTAGCATCACTTGACGAATAATGTCACACATGAAATATTGAATTATTGTATTATTGCATCATCTTCATCCATGTAATTATTCAATACACTAAAGTTTCTTTTTAAATAAATTTTTTTGGACGAAAAGAAATTTTCAAACTAAGAAAATCATAAATTAACTAATATATATATATATATATATATGAATCCATCTTAAAGCCAAAACCAAAAATACATGAGAATGCCAAAAAATAAATGAATGAATGAATAAAAATTAAAGAAATTTTAAGCAAATTATGGCCAAAAAAATAGCTCAATGGTTTCGAAAACAAATTTGACTTGATTTTGGCTAGCAAGGCTAGGGCCTATGTGTGGGATACGATTTTAGATTTTAGAATAGGCCCAACTCGAATTTGTTGTTGATTGGTCAAAGCCAAAAGGCTGGGTCTATGTTAGGCCCTTGGACAACTAGTTTTGTGGGTTAGGCAAGCCTGATCTGACTTGACTTGTTAATGATCCTTAGTTGTTTGGCTTTTTCAAGGAAAGTCGTGAGAATGTGACCTTTGGAAATGGCAATTCTACACAAATCCTTGAAAAAGAGAACAATGGTTTCTCTTGGTCTATCTAGACTGGAGAATATTCTTTATTTTGAAGGTAAATTTGTTTAGTATTAGCGAAATTTGTGATCATGATCACTATATGTGTTCTAATAATAATAGTTGGTCTATTCTTTTTTCTTTTTTTTTTCTTTTTTTTTTTATCAGCAAAAGAAAATTTTTATTGATGAAAGCCATACAAAGCATATGAATTTACATCAATAAAAGAGGTGAGAACAGTACCATATAAAGGTGATAGCACCACCATATAGAGGCCCAACCCAAGATAGCTGGTGAGAAACCAACCAAATGAGAAAAAAAACACCAAGAACACGAGCAAGACACTACCGACCAACCCCAAAACAAGAATACTACCCTCCAATCCCCAAAGTAGCCCTATGCTTATCTATATCAGTACCATATCAGCTAGTAAAATCAGATTAGCACTGCCTTGAAGCCCTCAGACCAACAGACCACTAATAAAGCTCCCCGAAAGATTAAACCCAATGAACCTTCCTAGATACAGAAGTAACAGAGTAACTAAGCATTTCCCCATAATCTGTTGAACCTAATTAGCTAAGTACTGCATCTAATCTACTGAACATTATTGATAATCTCATGCACTGTAGCAATGACCTTTAGAATGAGGCTTTACCCAAATGGCAATTCTAAACTTGATCAAATTGCATATCTTCTCTAGATGCACTTGCTTTCAATTGAATACCACCTCGTTCCTAAGCTTCTATAATGACCACATGACAACCATTGGTACAGCCCTCTAGATCAAATTTCCAAACTTTCTCCATCTAAAACCCCACCACCAATCAAGAAGATCCTCCACATTCCGAGACACAACCCTATGCATTTCCCACAATTACATCAGACTTGACCATACTCTCTAAGCAAAAGGGCACCACAGCAACATATGGTGTATTGTCTCTCACTCCATCTTACAGAATATGCACAAAACAGACGCATTTAGACCAAGCATCCCAATTCTTTACAGAAAAATAGAAGTCTTAAGTCTCCTATTGCAAGCCAACCAACTAAGAAACTGCACTTTTGGGGGAGACACATTGATTCATAGTAGCTTAGTGGCCAAAAGGAGGATAGAATGCACCGACAAAGAATAAATGGAGGAAACACTAAACTAACCTGATGAATTTGCCACCCACCTTATGCAATCAGCCCTGTCTGATAACCAATTGCAACAGCATTCAAAAAAGCAGCCAATCTGATCAACTCATCTGATTCCCAACCCAGTAAGGCTTTTCTAAATCTAAAGTTGCAATATGTCTGGGCCTCTTTCTTCTCCACCACCACTCCAAGAGTGATATCCTTTTCTGTTGATAAGCTAACAGGCCTTGGAAAATTAGTCTTAACACATATATTACCCACCCAACTATCAGTCCATAAATGGATTATGTTACCATTTCCCACAATCAACTTAGAATTTTCCATAAAAATATTGAAAAGATGAGAATTTGATTGACTAACCTTGAGAATACCATCTCAAAATTTTGAACAAATACCCAGTATTTCTGAGAAAGGGTACTACCTCCCACCATTTGAAGGATACTTACTACATATTACTCTTTTCCACAGGGAGCTATCCTCACACCCAAATTGCCACCACCATTTAGCTAGTATACAATCATTCACTTCTTGAAATCTTCTAATACCCAGACCCCCATTGTCTTTGCTCTTAGTTGCTTCAACCCAACTAACAAAGGTGAACTTTCCTCTTCAGATCTAACCCTTCTTCCCCTCCCCTCTCCCGGCCACAGAAAGTTTGCTTGAATTCTATCAAATGCCTTAGCCACAGATGAGGGCATCTTGAAGATAGATAAATAGAACGTATGTAAGCTGGACAGTACAAACTTTATGAACGATAACCTTCCTCTAAATGAGAGGAGTTTCCTCTTCTATGAGGCGAGTCTGGCTCTACATTTATCAAGTACAGGTTTCGAAGTCTTCTTAGCTTCTGATACTTGCAATTCAGTCTAGAAGCAAGCTCCTCAAACTCTTGCTCAGACACGCCTATTCCACGTACAAAGCTTTTATGAAAATTAATTTTCAAGACAGAGACTAACTCAAAGCATCTCAAAATCCTTTTAACTACTATTATCACCTCCATGTCAGCTTCGCAAAAAATAATTGTAACGCTAGTGAATTGGAGATGTGAAATCGTAACATCATGGCCCACCATAGCCCCTCTAAGTAGCCCCAAAGACCTTGCCCTTAGCATCAACATATTAAGACCGTTGACCGCTAGGTTAAATAGGAAAAGAGACAAAGGATCACCTTGTCGAAGGCTTTTACTAGGGTTGAATTCGAATGTAGGAGATCCATTCACAAGAACTGAAATTCTAGAAGATTCTAGGCACTCCCTAATCCATCTCCTCCACCTAACTCCAAAACCAAACTCATCCATTATAGATAGTAAACAACCCCAACTTACAAAGTCATACACCTTCTGGGAATCAAGCTTCAGAATAACTCCCTTTTTCTTAGTAACCTTCCACCAGTCCACAATTTCATTAGCTATTAAAACCCTATCCAACATATTCCTTCCAGCCAATAAGGTTGATTATGCCTCAACAATAACCGTTAACACCATCTTCTTTAACCTATTAGCTAACACTTTGGCAAGAATCTTATACAGGGACCCAATTAGGCTAGTAGGCCTGTAATCTGAGATGCTAGCTGGACAGTCAACTTTGGGAATTAGAGTAATAAAAGAATTATCCACCCCAGAAGCCAATTTCCTATTGACCACCTTTCAACAATTTTGGAAACAAACCAGGTTAAACCCATCGAGCCCAGGGGCTTTATTCCCATCACAACTTTTAATAGTAGCCCATACTTCATCTTTCAAAAAATCAGCTTCCAATCCATCCACCAGTTGGTCCTGGCCAATAGATCTAAAGTGCCTTCTCAGCTATGGTCTTTTCCCCCAACCTTTAGTAAACACTTGTCTGAAATGCCTAAGCACATCCTCTTTCACCATGGTTGGGTCCTCAAGTATTACCTCATCAACTGACAATGAGCTCAAAGAGTTCCTACAGTGCCTACTCAATGCTATGGTATGAAAGTACCTTGTGTTTTTGTTGCCTTTCATGTCCCAATCAAACTTGGACTTCTGTAGCCACAACTATTCCTCCCTTTTGGTCAATGACCACACTTGTCTTCTTACCTCATTTCTTCGTACTACTTCATATTCTACCAAGTCTCTGGATTCCGCCATCAAATCCACCTCATGTAACTCTTCCTAAGCCCTCTTTAATGAAAAGGACACATTCCCAAACACCTCTTTATTCCACTTCTTTAGCTCCATTTTGAGATTTCTAAATTTCATTACAATCACAAATCCTGTCCACCCAGTAAAGACTGATTTCTCCCATGACTTCTTAATAATTGAAGAAAAGTTTGGATGTAAGAGCCAAGCATTGATAAACCTAAACGGCTTTGGCCCCCAATCCCTCTCATCCTCCATCAAAAGTAGAGGGCAGTGATTCGAAACACCCCTTAGCAGTTCCCATAACTTTAGCTTGAACGTCATCATCCACTCTGATGACAATAATACTCTGTCAATTCTACTTCATCTGCCCTATCAGTTGAATTACTCCATGTAAATTGCATTCCAAGCATTGGCATATCAAATAGCTCTAATCCTTCAATAAAGTTATTGAACTCTAACATGCCTCTGTCCTTTCTTGTACATCATTTTCTTTCCCATAAATTCCTAATCTCATTAAGGTCCCCCCCTTCCAAACACCACGGACCAGAAAATCCTGACATTAAATTAACGATTACATTCTACAACTATTCCCTCATTACAGCATCATTTGGTGTGTAGACATTAATGAAAACACAATCAAAATCTGGAAGCATAGTACCTGATAGTAGTATAAAACATCTTAAGCTGTAACACTGTAACAGTACAAAAATCGATGGTCTCCAAACACACAGCAGCCCTCCAGCCGATCCATTCGTATCTACACCCATAAATTCAAGCTCATCATCGGGCCAAACCGAACGCACCATATCTCTTGACATCCCATCTTTCTTGGTTTCTTTAAAAAAAAAAATGGTTTTTCTCTCTTGGAGTAACCCTCTTATTTTTCTCATTTTCTCTGGTTTTCCAAAACCCCTAACATTCTAAGACAACAACTTCATTAGGAAACAGAGCACAACACCAAGACCAGCTGATAATGCTATTCAGTGATGAATAACACCATCCCTCTGTGCTGCTCTCCTCGCATTATCCTCTTCTAACTCCACGACTCTCTGTAATGCTTTATGTTCATTACTACTGAAGCTAATCCCCAGAGTTTACCCACTTTTAAAGTCTCCTTGGCCTATTCTAAGACGGAATTTCCACCTTGATCAGATTGATTTCCCGAGCTTGATCTTGATGGCGTTGCCGCAACCACTCTAAAGATAGGTCCTTTATGCCATACTCCCATTGAAGATGAACCACCAAATCGAACAGCTCCCTTCCCACCTTTCTAAGCCAATCTGCCTCCTTTTCATACCCTCTCCGGTACTAGGACTTTTTTTCTTCCCAATGAATTTGCAATTCTGATTATGGGGCACTCTAGATCCTCCAACAATCTTTCCCAAAATAGATATGGGCTATGTAGATGACAATGGTGAACACCCATCAACATGGACCTAAGTCACTTCCTTCCCTTTAGGACTATGTCCCACTCCTACAATTCTTACATTGGGCTTGGCCACTCCCTTTGCTTTAACAACCTCATCCAATAATATTTGAATATTAATCCCAGGCCTTTCAGGCCCAGTATCGCTAAGGCTTCTCATAAACCCAATTGTAACCAACCCCACCTCCTCCGTACCCCTCTCATTAATACTCCTCTAGATCACAACTATGCTATCATTGGCAATACAACTATTGCATGCGTTTGGTAACTTTGGGTTCTCCATACAAGTGTTTATAGTTTCTCCCGCTACAGATAGATAAGAATTGTCCAGCTCTTTACCTCCTCCACTACCCTCATTGATTACCACAGCCTCCTTTTGAAGAGAGACCATGTCATCCTGGCTTGCCACTTCATTATGCATAATGCCTTCCACCTTAGCAACTTCTTCCACGACTAGACTCCCATGGCTACTAAGCTTGTTCTCTGTACTGGTACAGCTACAACAGTCATGAGTAGAGCATTTACAAGCTGATACTCTTGACACCATGACTTACTCCTCACATACTCTTACTGGATAACTTTTACCTCTACACTTTACTTGCACTACTATGCTAATGAAGCCCATAATCGTTATGGTAACTTTGACTCTGCCACATCTAAATGATAACTGATTAGACTTATCTTCATCCACCCTAATTACCTTCCTCCCACAGGCTCCCAATCTTGTTGAAAGTGTCAACACTCCATAAGTTAAATAGAACACCCTAGCAGCACAACCATACTCCTCTCTCGTTCTCGAAGTGCCCTAACTTCAACCACTCTGTCATAAAATCACACCATTCCTTCCAGCAACTTTCTAATAATACCAAGTTTGCCTTCACTCAATAGATGATCCGACAGACACCACCGCTATCCTTCCACAACCTTTTCTTACTACAACTCCTTCGTCCTACATCATTGTTGTTTTTTAAAGTCTGAGAAAGTATAGAAGGCTTTTAGCTTAACAATAAGACTGTCATATGACCACCCATTTCCCACTTTATTCTCATCAATTGTGCGGCCCGTAGTCTCCTAAACATTCCCCGCTTGAACTGCTTCCGCATATGACTTCAACCCTATGAATGATGACGCTGCTTTCCCTAGGTGCCTCCTACTATTCTCATCACCTCACCCATTACCATTCCCTACTACTATAGATTGACCCACTCCCTAACACATGATGTATCTTTTGCAAACTTTACTACATTAACCCGCAAAGCTTTATTATCACACCACACTCCATTGGCCTTTTAGACTGCCATGTCTGCCGCTAAAAGGCAATCGTACCTGACGAAACCAAACCTTGATCTTGTTGTTTTCCTAGTCTCGTTTGGAATGAATAGATCTCTAACAGCCCCAAACTTCATAAACATCACATAAACTCCCTTTGGATTCATAGATGAGGGAATATTGTCCACAAAGATTGTGTGAATACCTGGATTGCCATCGTCAGACCTTTGAAACTGTCTCCCTCTTCCATACAACACCGGTCGCCAGCCTTTCACCTCCCTTGCCATTTCAAATAATCCAGTGTTGGTCTATTCATGATAATTTTGGTTTGTGAAAGGTAATAGATTTTTTGATAACTATTATTGATTTATTTCGGTTACATCTTTTTCTTGCATGACCATTAAATTATGTTTAAAAGCATATTGCTAGAGATCATTACAAAGTGTAGAGAAGAATCTAACTTATTTTACTAATACATTTGTAGGATGTAAAATGATTGGAGAATTACATTTTGAATCATATGTCTCCATTTTGGAGAAGATTCTTGAACCATTTGGCTGAAAGTTTGGAATATCTTTTCAAACCATTTTTGTAATCCACGTAGTTGATGCCAAAACGAACTGTGTAACCCGAGCTCCATTCAAAATTATCCAACAGTGACCATGCAAAATATCCTTTCACATTAGCACCATCCCTATATGAAAAACAAAATCAACAGCAAACTTCATATGTAATAAAAAAAAATTATAATTTCTAAAATTGTAACTTTCGCACTCATATATTTCGTAAATGCAACATTATTTGTTAGTCATCTTCAGAACTTACTTGATTGCTTGTAGAAGGAAAGAAAGATGGTGATAATAGTAATGTATCCTCGTGTTGTCGGCAAGGGCTTCTTCAAGTGATAATGTAGCGTTATTTGCCTCATCAATCCCTGAAATAAATGGGCCAAGAATGTTTAGTGTAAACTTAATTTGCAATCACATATTTATTAGATTCATATGTTACTATAAATGAAACAATTTTATGTTAATGCAAAATTATTAATGAATTAATTACCATTCTCCGTGATATAAATAAGCGGATTATTATATTTTTTCTTCACGTAGAGAAGAGTATCATAAATGCCTCTTGGATAAACAAAAAGCCAAGTTGAAGCAGCCTGTAAGATCATGTAAAGTTATAGAGTTGATTATGAAAAATCTCTATTCATATGCAAGTTAGTAAATATATTAAATTTAAACAAGCTCCACAAGAAGAATTGCTTAAATTTTTGTTTCTTACCATCGCACCGATAGGAATTCCATTCCGCTTAGCTAGCATAAGAAAAGAATCATGTCTAGTTAGCACATATTAAGTTACAATAACGTTTTTAATTAATGGTACAAAACTTTGAACTTACTTGTAAGGTTAACCTGAGAATCTGTTAAATAACTGGCATTTACACTATTGGAGTTTGGTGCGTATGCTGCATAATTAGCGGTGTAATAGTTCAGCCCAAGAAAATCAAATGATCCTTTTAACATCTTGGACTGTTCTTTGGAGAACTTAGGAAGTCGTTTTCCCACAAGAGTCCGCATTGTATGTGGATAGTCACCGGTTGTTAGAGGGTCCATAAACCTCCAATACACAAGGAAAAACATAGTTAGGGCATATTATAATTTTTTTTTTTTTTTGATCAACAAAAAAAGAGGAAACTTTATTGATGAAAAAACATACAGAGTATGATAACATACATCAATAAAGAGGAGAGTGCAAAAAGCATCATAGTGAAACATTCAGATCCCAACTAGGTTGGCACCTAGATGCACACCAAATCATCTGCTAGCACAAACTCAGGCTCCAAGTTGGCGAGCAACCAACAAGTAGAGCAAAAACGAAAACAAAACAAACAGAACAAACATCCAAAAACAAAAATTCACAGCAGCCCAGCCTAACATAACACGCCCCTTAAAGACCATTCATCCATAAAACCCCTCTGCTGGAGCATTAGTCCACAACTAAAATAGAACAGATCATAAAGCTGCTATTTCAGCAAAGCACAGAAACAGATTCATGAAGCTGGCATTAGTAGGATACAAAATTTCAATTTCAAGTTATGGGGACTTCCTAGGATACTATCTGACCACTGTCCTATAATTTTGATGGAGGACGAAAGAGATTGGGGACCTAGACCTTTTAGGTTTCTGAATGCTTGGGCTCTCCATCCCAAGTTTATTCCCTTAGTGGAGGAATCTTGGTCAAAATCTCAGGTGTTAGGTTGGGCTGGGTATAGATGTCTTAAGAAGTTTAAAGCCTTGAAACAAAAATTAAAAGTGTGGAATATTGAAGTCTTTGGGAAGATTGAATTTAAAATCAAAGCTGCTGAAGAGGAAGCCCATGCTATTGAACTAATTGCTGAAGAAAGAGCACTCTTGGGGAATGAACAAGCTCGAAGAAGGGAACTATTGGGGGAAGTTTGGAGATTGAATAAAATGCTAGAATGGTCATGGTTACAAAAATCAAGAATGGACTGGGCCTTAAAAAGAGATAGGAACACAAGGTATTTTCACATAATGGCTTGTAACAGAAATAACAGGAACTCTCTGTGTTCAGTGATGGTAAATGGTGTAATGGTTGAGGAACCTATGGAGGTCAGACATGCGGTGATGACTCACTTTAGGAATCTTTTCTCTGAAACGTGGGCTGTTAGGCCTCAGTTAGCAGGGCAGTTCAAGAATATTGGTGGAAGCCAAGCAGTGGATATGTTAGAAGTAGAGTTTACCGAGGAGGAAGTTAGGAATGCTATCAAGAGCTGTGAAGGCAACAAAGCTCCTGGGCTTGATGGCTTTAATTTGGCTTTCTTTAAGAAATGTTGGGGAATAGTTAAATCCGATAATGCTCTTCTTTAGAGAGTTCCATCAGAATGCCACATTGGTTTCTGGTTTAAATAGCTCTTTTATTGTTCTAATCCCAAAAGTGGACAGCCCATCAAACTTGAGTGAATATAGGCCCATAAGTCTTAATGACCCTACTTATGATAATATTGTTCAGTACCATATATGCGTTATCACAAAAAGGATAATTATAAAACACTCACCATCCAAACATAAAATCAAGGGCCCTTAGTGCAGCAGTACGGTCTTGTCTTTCTTCTGAGAAAGGTACCATCCAATGTGATATGAGTGTAATTCCAATCTTTCCTTTTTGTGATGTCTGTTTACATGTCCATCGCTTGAGTAATTCAAAACTATCTAATATATTTGTATCCAAAATTTATCATATGTGGCAAATCAATTCTTAAACATAAAATTACTTTAGTTTCCATCAACTATGGTTATGAAGTAGCATTAAAATTAGCATATACTTCAAAACTCTTTGATAATAATGTGAATTATATATGTAGTTTCCTTGGGTTTTCAAGTGAGACCTGATACTTTCGCTTGTACAAATTCACTGCAATTGCATGAGCGAGAAGTTCGTGGTGTGATACAATATATGGCTCAGTGCTTGAATCCCCACCAGTACAGTTTAACTGTAGCCATGAAGAGCATCGACCTGGTGCATAGTTACCAACTGCGTACCCACTCATGCTATATGACCACGGCTCGTTCAAGGTGATCCAGTGCTTCACCCTATCACCAAATTCTTTGAAGCAAAGTTCTGCAAATCCTTTGAAATCATCCCTATAAAGTCGATCATCAATGTTGGAATATGACACAAATACGTTACAATGTTTTAAATTATGTAAAAAAAAAAAATAATATATGTAAAAATTGTATTGAGATTTTAAATTTCTTGAGGCTTTCTTTTTCTTATTAAAATTTCTTAAATTGTCATTAATATGACCCTAATTTTTAATACAGTAAGAAAAATAAATTATAAAGAAAGATTATAAATAGATTAAAGAAATGTAGTGTATTAAAAATAATATTTAAAAAACTATTTGAAATTTATTCAAAATTTGAATATGTACTATTTAAATAAATAAAAAAAATTGTATGGTGCAAATTTAAATTAAGTGTGCGACATTCAAGATAATATGATTTGCACATTTTTAATTATGCGTATCTTTTAGTGTATTTTTAAAAAAAATATTATGTACTAAGAAATACTTCCATAATTTAAATTTGTAGTGGACAATTAAGGTAAATACACTTTGTCCCTTTAAGTTTGGTCATTTTTACACTTTGTTCCTTAAATGTTATCCCTCACTTTAGCTCTTCATGTTTCATTTAACAAAAAAAAAAAAAACTCTAAAAGCTCATTTACGTTCAAAATTAGATATAAAATGATATATTAACAGCCATGTGACATAAATATATTTTATTATATATAACTCACAAATTTAACATAAATCCAAACTTTAATATAGTAATATATTTTTTTATCATGTGGCAATTAACATAATATTTTTTTGTTTAATTTTAAACAAAAACTTAAAGCATGTAGAGTCAAAGTGGGGAAAAAAAAAAAATTTAAAGGTCAAAAGTGGAAAAATTGCCATACATAAAGTCAGCAAATAAAATAATTAAAAGAAAAAAAAAAGTGAAAACAAAACGGTGCTGTTTTTGGATCACAGAATCCCTGTTGTGCAGCAGGCATCCCATGTCCGCTAAAGTCCACGTTTCATATGGAAATGTCTTTTAATATTTTGTCATCAAATTTTATGATTTTTATTTTTAATTCTTAAAAAATAAATTGAGCTGTCTCACTTGCAAGGCTTCGTGATGAAAATAAAGGATTCAACTGTTCACCCTAGTTTGACTTAAATAAACCATTTGCCAACCATCAAAAACAAAGAAGAAGAAAAACAAAAACTCAACATTTAAGAGCATATTGTGATTTTAAATGGAGAGATTAACCATCTCAAAACTATAAGAGAAAAAGCAATTTGCTTTATTCCCTTCATATATATATATATATATTCAGTATGAACCAACAATTTAATTTAAAAACAAAAATAAGAAATTTTCATATGCTTCTATCTAGTTTAAATATATACAAATTGACTAGCTAAAAAATTGAATCACTAGATGAATATATTATTACTTACACAACTTTTGGACTTAAGAAACCACCATACTCATCTTCCAATGCTTGGGGAAGATCCCAATGGAAAAGGGTCACAAATGGCTTTATACCTACAAATGTCAGCATAAGAAGATAAGATAATTTTGAGGCGGCATTGGCTTCTATCCCGTCCTTAATCAGACTGGATCGTGCTGTTAGGCCTGTGAGGGTTCATCACGGGTCCCTTTTTGATAATTTGAATAATTCAATGTGTAAAACTTCTCGAGTACTATAAGTCTGTAAAAAATCACGTTAATCGGATATCAGTAGCTATGTAATTAAATTAGATTTTTGTTAATCGTTAATTTATTCATCGTCCATTTTTTTATACAAAAATGATTTGATCACATAGCTACCGATATCCGATTAACATGTTTTTTTTACAGACTTATAGTACTTGACGAGTTTTACACATTTAACGGTTCAAATTATCAAAACGGGACCCGTGATAGGCTTCCACAAGCCCAACAATGCGGTCCAATCCAATTAAGGACTAGACAAAAACCAAGCCCTTTTGAGGCTATTAAAAAAGATAGTTAATGATGACACGATTGAGTTGAATCATAACCTTTTACCAAGAGCTCATCTATAAGGTGGTTGTAATATTTGATTCCTTCCTTGTTCACTCCACCACTTAGCTTTCCACCTAGAAATATTACAAGTATCATCCAAAAATTATGCAAATATAGGTAAGAAAGATAATAAAAAAAAAAAAAAATAGCATGGTAACCACTGATTGGATCATCCTAGTTCGTAACTTCTATCAATTTTTCCCCCTTTTTTGTTAGATGCCTTAGTATTACTCAAATCAAATGATTATAATCCCATTTTGGGTCTCACTTTCTTTTTACATCTTCATTTGAGCCCATTTTTCACATATTCTTTGTTACAATTGTGGTTTCATTTGCTTGTGTTCTTAGATAGGACCCTTCTTCCTTGTATATATATAATGCATATTTGACAACATTTAGAGAAATTGTATAATTGATCATCTTACGTGGCAATACTCTAGACCATGAGATAGAGAATCTGTAAGCATCTAGACCCATTTCTTTCATGATCTTTACATCTCCCTGTAACATCATTAGAGAAAAAAGAAACTAATAAATTTTTTTTTTCAATAAATCAATTCAATTGTATAACTAAAATTTACTTATGAAAAAATGTTATATTTTTTCTGTTAAATTTACAACATTTTGCAAGTATCATAAGCCAGTAAGATTTATGTAAGTAGTATTCATGTAAGCGTATACACTACATTTTAATGTGCTATAATAGTTAGAAATCCATCATTGAATTATTGGCGAATGTCAAAAGCCAGAAACGGTCCAGGTTGCTCAAACCTAAAGCCATGGTAAGTCTCTTTACAATTTATTTGAGCCTCATATGAAACTTCTAAGCCCAAAGGTGAATTTGGATTTCATAGGCAATTTTACATGGAAATTTCCTACACTTTTAAATTTACCTAGACCATTTATTCATACTTTTAAAAACATTTTCAATGATATAAAATTCACTTCATTCCAATTTGAAACCAAGACTAGGTAGTAGTGTTCTTTTAGGACTTCTATTAAATAACTGGTTACATATTGAGACTCTTGGCTTATTTTTGTTGTATTTATTAAAATTATAATAATCAAGAATGGTGATTTTTATTATATGTTTGGATGATGATCATGTAATTGATGGTTATTTTTATTTTCATTAAATTAGTTTCTATTTTTCCAAAACTCAAATATATCGACTACTTTGATATCATTATTAAATTAATCCAACAAATCAAAAAATCATGTAATTGTGTTGGGTAACGTTTATGTTTTCAGTTTATATTTATAAAAATTTTATAAATTGGTTTTTGTTTATTTTTTATTTATTTTTATAAAAACATAAACTACAAACCCATAATTGACAAAATGTTTTAAAAAAATTTAAAATATAAAAAAGAGTGAGAAATGGCAAGTGGTGGCAAGTGGCAGCGGAAGACGGTAGTGGAAAGTGGTAATGGTGGGTGGTAGGTAGCTGGTGGTGATGGGTGGTGGCGGGTGGGTGGTGGTAGTGGGTAGGTGGGTGGGTGACGGTGATAGTGGCAGGTGGTGGATGGTGGTGGCAAGTAGGTGGCGGATGGCGGTTGGCAGGAGGTGGTGGTGGGTGATGGGTGGGGGGGTGACGGTGGTGGGTGGTAGCGAGTGGGTGGTAGGTGGTGGTGGGGGGTGGGTGGCGGATGGCAGGTGGTGGCGGATGGCAGGTGGTGGCGGATGGATGGTGATAGTGGGTGGGTTGGTGACGGTGACGGGTGGTAGGTGGTAGCGAGTGGGTGGAGGTGGTGGTGGTGGCGGGTGGTGGTGGTGGTGGTGGTGGTGGTGGTGGTGGTGGGTGGTGGTGGTGGTGGTGGTGGGTGGTGGTGGTGGCTGGTGGTGGCTGGTGGTGGTGGCTGGTGGTGGCGGTGGATGGTGGCTGGTGGTGGCTGGTGGTGGTGGCTGGTGGGTGATGAGTGGTGGTGGCAGGTGGTGGTGGCGGAAGACGGTGGTGGAAAATAGTGGCGGGTGGTGGCTAGTGTTGGGTGGTAAAAAAAAAAAAAACTGAAAACTCAAAATGGAAACACTTTTTTTGTGTTTTCATTTTTTGGCCAAATTTATAAACTGAGACCACTGATTTATAAATCAAAAATTTTACCAAACAAGTTTTTATTTGAGTTTTTTTAATTTTTGTAAATATAAACAGAAAACTGAAAATGTAAGTGTTACCAAACGGTACCAAAATATTTCATATATTAAACATATTGAGTGCACATTAAAAGCCTAACAACCATACATTACATGATCATCATTCAAACATATAATAAAAATTAATTTGGTAAAATAAATAAATAAATAAATAAATGCGTAAAAGATTTATTAATTTTACATAATTTTATCTTTGGTGGATAGAAATAATTTTTAAAAATTCAAAAATATTTTTTTGACATTTATTTTTATCAAAATTAGTTTATATTTTATCAAATTGAGGACTTACCCTTGAAATTGAGTAATGATATCTTCAATTGTTCTTATTTGGAACAAGATTTAAAATTCATGATCAAATTTATTACAATCAAAAAGTAAGAGATTAAAGTAACACGAATCCCAAACTAAAGAATGTTAGTGTAATTCACCTTAAATTTATCACTACCAAATTTTCATTCTCCCTTCCCTTTCTCAATCCATTTCTATTGTCACCACTTTATCTAAGGAGACGGTGAGAGTAGCGATGTTGGTAGGGTTACAACTCGAATAAGTTCAATTAGATTAAGAGGTTTTCTAAACCTAATCTAAATTGTGCTAAAATCTGTCCAGGCCTACACAGGCTCAAATTATAACTTGAGTTTGTCTTCCCAAGCCCAATCCGAGTTAAACCCAAGTTGCATGAATTGCACATAAATTTTAGTGGGTTCTTTTTTTTTTTTTGCAACTAAATTAATAATTTATTAAAATTAAACTCTATTTACAATTTTTTTAAGAAAATCATTAATAACATTAAAACAAATAATTTTTAAAATGTAAAAGAGATGCCACTATGGTAGTTTTTACAATTTATAAGTGAAAAAAAAAAAAGAAAAAAGATTTTGTGCTGTGTTACTTGTGTATATAATATATATTCAATATAATATAATGATCTAAATTAATTTAATATCATATAATGGCTAATAATTTTATGTATATTTAATATTTTTATATATCTATATATATAATTCGAGTTTCGGATTGCTTGGGATATCTTTGCCAAACCGACTCAAATTTAATTTGAAATTGTAAATTTTTCTTCAAATTCGTACCGAATTCAAAAATATTGTACCTAAGTCCTAAAACAATTAGGGCTAAGGTCGGGTTGCTCAAGTTAAGCTCACCCAAGTTGTACCCCTAGACATGGTGGAAATGGAAGTTTTTGCTATAAAAATTGTTAGAGAATTATTGAAAAAATATCTTTACACACCAAAGGTGGTCGTTAATGGTTGAAGACAGCTACCAAAGATGATGGTTGGTGGTCGGAGAGGGTGGCCAGAGGCTGTTGGCTAGAGGAGGGACAGAATTCTAACATTGTTGATAATGGATATCAAGAAGGTGAGGGGAGTGCATTTTGAGAATATTAATATATGAGGGAAAAAAAAAAAAAAAATAAGACTTACAAATAAATAAGTTTGGTCAATAAAATTGACTTGTAAGCATCCCTAAATACATTGAAGGAGGGTTTTGGAATTGAAAGGCTGTCAAATTCTTCGTCGCCCCGTTCACAATAATCCTAAATTTAAATACAACAAGCTTATCTAAAAAATATAGCATTGCCTAGGATATATATATATATATATATAAATGGACCAACATGTAATTTAATGCTTTTGTGAAGTTGAAAACAAATTATGGAAACAACTTGATAACGCTTAGATGGATGAATCAGGATCCCCTCCTTACCTATCTTTCTTGATTTCTTATTTGTTGGGTAATTGAGTTTATTTTTACGTTTAATTTCGATGATTCGAACCGTTTACATTTTAAGATTTATTAAGTGTATTATACTTGTAAAAAATCAAGTTGATCGGATATTAAAAAGTATGTGTTCGAAAAATTATTTATTAAATTTTTTAAAAAATAGTTTTTAATTCGATGATACGAACACATATTTTCTGATATCTGATCAAATTAATTTTTTACAGGTATGATATAATCAACAAATCTTAAAATATGAATAATTCAGATTGTAAAAATTAAATCTAAAAGTGGATCCAATAACCTTACAAATAAAAAGTCAAAAAAAAAAAAAAAAAAAAGTTAAGAAGGAAATCTTGACTCTAGATGGATGTATACCTTGTAACGATGATAAGAATCAATAGCCACATCTCCATTACTACCATCCTGTATTTTACCTGCCACATCACATCAAAGGTCTATTATGAATGGTTTCTATCAGATTCACGTATTGGTCAAAAATGACTTGGACTCCGCTGGGTAACGCCAGCACCTTTACTATTTTTTGATTGGTTTAAATTATTTTTTATTTTTTATTTTTATTTTTTTTAATTATTTTTTGATTGGTTCAAATTATTTTTTATTTTTTATTTTTATTTTTTTTTGTCTTACTCTCACAATCTCGAGGTGGGAGTGTTGAAGGTCACTCTCACCGCCGGGGGGGGGGGGGGGGGCCTGTTTAAGTCAAGTCAAGTTGGCATGATAATTGTCTATCTAAGCTCTACTTGAATTATATGAATTTAACTTGGGCTATATTATTCACAAATTTAAGATGAGTTACATTTTTTCTTTCCCAGCTATGCTGTTTAATTTTTTAATGTTGAGACCTATTACCATTTTTTTTTTTTTTTTTGGGGACAAATCACAAGTAGCAACGACATAACAACTAAAGAAAAATGTTTTGTGGCCCTAAAAACAGTGGCCCTAATGGCCCTAATTTTTATTTTTGGATAAGTTTTTTTTTTTTTCTTTTTTTTTACCTTATTTTTTTTTAACCTTATATAGAAATTAGGGACATTCGGGCTCCTAATTTTCGAGCTACCAACTGCTCCTGCAACTAAACTCTTTACAAAAATAATCTAATAATGGTCTTATTTGGAAAGTTGCCTATTTAATTTTTTTTATTATTATTTTAATTTGGTTAAAAAAGTTGTATTTGAGAAATTAGTGGTTTTTTTTTTGTAATTGATTTGATAATTGTGAGAAAAAAAGTGAAATGATTACGGATTGAATGTGACATTTTGTCTTATTAATTATTTTGACTTATTTTGACTAAGGTCTTGTTTGGAAATAAGTTATTTTAGTAACTTTTTGATTTTTTACAAAAAGATGTACAGAAAAGTAAATAGAATAATATAACAACTTATAGTGACTTTTTAACTAAATCATGTAGTTGCCAAACGAAGCCTAGTGGGCTATTTCACCCCAATTTTCTTTTCAAACACCCCCGATATAACAAAGGGCAAAAAAGTGTGTACTATTTTAGAAAGTGGGTTAAAAGTCACTTTCTAACTTTTAGCCCACTTTATTTCTCACAAAAAAAAAAGTCAAAAAGTTTTAAAAAAATCAAAAAGCCTGCTTTTAACCATCTTCTCAAGTTATGACATTTGTGGGATTCACTACCACAAATGCCATGACTCAATCCTATACGAGTCATAATTAAAAAAAAAAAAAAATTATAACCAAAAATCACATATCTTAGGTCATAATTAAAATAATATCATAATAAATCATAATTAATACTACAATGTATATAAATAAATTATGACTAAAATTTCATTAAGTTAAAACTAAAAATCATAAAAGTCATAACCAAGAGTACATGGCACACCCCAAAATGAGTGGTTCCATAAAATTTATCTATAACAAATACCACTATTGGAGCAGGACACCAAAACCACATAATATAAACTTGATAGTAAAGAGCAGAGACAAATAGCCGAGATGGTTTCGTTATGAATATAGAAATTATCACATGAGTTAGGAATCCATGTAATTATGTGCTCATTTAATAATATCTTATAATTTTTTAACAAATATATTAATTTTAGGGTTATGTAATCATTTAGGCCTTTACTATAAAGAGAAAATTGATGAAAAGTCAATTCTAAAGTGGTACAAAGAATTAGATCTAAGAAAAATCTTATTTGGTGATAAAAACACGCCGAAAAAAGTTGCTGAAAAATTGATTGGAAAATTGTCCCTTGTGGTTTAAAAAATTACAAATATCCCATTTTTTGAATTTTTTATTTAATAGAATCAACTAAAAAAATGAAATTCATAATTGATCTCCTATACAATAATAAAATTACCTAAATTATTAATAGAAACATATTTATAACATCATTAAAAATGGTTAATTGACTTGATTATTTATTAATAAAATGAGTAATTTGTTATGAAATTAGAAACCTCAGGGGTGGAAGGGGGTGGAATGTAATTTTCAAAATCATAGGCGTAATTCGTATTTTAATCAAATCTCAGGGGGTGTATTTGTAATTTACCCAAAAAAAATTAAAAGTGCAATATATTCATTTACATTTCACTCACCTTTTCATTTTTCTTTATAAATTCATATCAAAATCTATAATTCAAACGAAATCTTAGGAATTTTAAATCTTATTCAAATCTTAGTAATATTTGGCATGATAAAACACAAATATTGGGTTTGAATTTTAAATTTGTGGAGAAATTAATGAAAACAAAAAGAAAAAAGAAAAAAAAAAGTAAATACAATTGAAGTTAATTTTTTTTCTTCATTTTTTCTCCCTTTTTTCTTTTTCCTGTACAATTTTATTTTACAAATCCAAGATCTAAACTCCAAAACAAACCAACAAAAACAGACAAACAAACAACAAATGTCAATACTTTGAGCTTATGTCATTATCATTTAATAGAGGGGTTAAAAAAAATTTAAAAAAAAAAGAGTAATTAATGTGAATGCTATTTCCAAACTTGAAAATTTTCATTTTTGACATTCAAAATGAATGAGGCCTATGTTGAACTTATGTGAACAACTACACTTTTGTCTACCAAACATTATAGTATTCCTTGATTTTCCAACAATAATAATAATATGATGAGGAAAAAAGAAAATCACAATAACTAAACCAAAGCTTCAAAATTTCAAACTTGAACTTTACTCAAAATTTTATCTCATTGAGTCGATGAAAACAATCAATTAAATTTTGATTATCAAACCTGATATAATATACAATAAACAAGATAGCCAGAAATTTTCAATATCTTAAAATATTATAGTTTTATATTTGTTCGTATGAAGTGAAAATATATTAAATAAAAAAAAATTGAATGAGAGAATGCATAATTTATAATTTTTTCATTTGTCGTCTTCACTGTTTAACAAAAGTGAAGTTTACATGGATTATGTAATCCTATGAATTGCAAGCGCGCGCACATATATATATATATATATATATATCTTAATGAGCTTGCGATACATAGCACTCGTTTGGAAAGTTGGATTGGGGTGGGTGGAGGTTAAAATAATCACAAAAAAACAAAATAGATTTTTTAACTCAATAAGATAAAATGTTAAATCTAAACCAAAATTATTTCATTTTTTTTTCTCATAAAAAAAAAAAAAAAACTCATCCCAAACGGAGATTGTTTAGGCTAAGTTAAAATAACTAAAAAATCAAAAAACCAACTCACATTCCAAACGAATCATACAAAGCTTGATTATTGAGTTTTCTGTCAAGTTAATATTATTTTTTTTTAATAAAGCTCAGTTAACTTATTTTAGTCAAAGGGAAATGCTACAGAGCTCTAAATTTAGAGCTCTAATTTGAGCTCTAGTGATGTGTCAAAGCAAAAAAAAAAACAAAAAAAATAAAGTAAGGCACAAACATCACATCAGAGTGAGACTTGCCTTCCATTAGAGCTATTAGAGCTCCTATATTAGAGCTCTAAAGCATTTTTGTTAGTCAAATTGAGTTGTAAACATTTGTTGAATCTAAATATTGCAAACCAAATTCACTTGAGTAATCCTAAACAAGTCATTCTCAATATTTGTCTAACTTCCGCCTAAGAGACTCAAAAACAAAAAATAATAATAAATGGGAGAAGAAAGATCTTGAAATGAAACTTTTTAATTTTTGAAGCATTACATAATTAATGTCACATAATAATCTATGAATAATAGATAATTATAGGTAAGAGGGGATATGAAGAGAGAGAGAGAGAGAGAGAGAGAGAGAGAGAGAGAGAGAGAGAGAAGAGTATATAAAGGAAATAATTTGACAAATAGATTAATTAAAGAACAAATGAGACCTGGATATCTATGCGTGAAGGTATCCCATATGCTAGGACCTCTACCACCTTCATTTGCTGCACCTTCGTACTGGAAAAAAAAAAAAAAGAAAATAGAAAAAAGAAAAGCATGCATGACAAAAATATTATTTGTCACCTTGATTGAATTGCTTCAGACACATCTAAGTAGTTCATTTGTGTGAGTCCTATATAGGTTCCATAAAAATTAATAACTCATGTCCATTTGAAACATGTCATTTGTGCCAAAACAGTTTACGAAATTAAAAAATAATAATTTTCTGGTGTTTTGTAAAAGATTGTTATTTCAAAACAAAATCCCCCAAAAGTTTTGGGAAACAATTCACCGAACTTTTTTATATTTTGTTTTTGTTTTCTAAAAATAAAAACAAAAATCAAAAGCACAAACCAAACAACATAACTTTTTCTTGATGGGCAACCAAACAACATAACTAATAGCACAAATATGAACCACAATATACGGCAGATTGAGGTAGATATATAGGAACCTGATAAGCAGCAGAGGCTGTGCCAAAGGTAAAACCGGGTGGAAAACTGGTGCGATTGAGAGAGTCACTGCCATAACTACTATGTGTTGAAGCTTCCTCACTACCATTTGCTGTTGTTGTTCTTGATTGAGCTATTAGAAGGAGGAGGGACAAGAGTATATAGCCCATAACTGATTTTGGTTACCCTCTCAACTCTTGCATGTTTCGGCTTTAAATATATAGTGCCATGAGAATAGTTTAAAATTTTGTTTTTTCAATGAAAATTTTTTGTATGCTAATAAGATAATATGTGACATTATTTTTTATCAATCATAAATGTATATATTCTTCATATCATTCTCTAAACATCCAATATAAATATAGTGAATCTTATTGTCAAAACCAATTACAATAGTAAAAGATACCACATGACATATACCTTATCCACATACAAAAATTACTGATTTAGCAAAACACGAAATAATAACAATGTTAAAATCCATTGATTCAAAAAAGAATATCAAAAGTAAGATTCCTCTTTAAACTCATTAATTCACAAAGAATACTGAAAATAAAGGCTCAACAATAGTTGATTCACAAAGTATACCCAACGTTGAAACAAAAGAGTATAAAACTTGAAATATATTAATTTTCAAAACTATCCCCCTTCCCCTAAACCTTAAATCTTTATTTATAATAAATCCAATTTGTGTAAAATAAGAAATAAAATCAAGACTAATAAAACAGGAAATAAATTCAAAACTAATAAAGTAAGAAAATTGCATCATATCATATCAGGAAACTAAATAACTATATAATTCTATAATATTCTATACTAAATTAGAAAATTCCTAATTTCAAAACAATAAAATAAAAATATTTATTTTTTAAATTTCGGCTTGCATCATTATGATTTTTTTTTTTTTTAAATTCAGTTGCATCATTATGCAAACCGAATTTTAAAAAATAAATATTTTTATTTTATTATTTTAAAATTCATAGTTGATTAGGAATTTTCTAATTTTAGTATAGAATATTATAGAATTATTTAGTTATTTAATTTTCTAATTTGATATGATGCAATTTTCTTACTTTCTTAGTTTTGATTTTATTTCCTAGTTTATTAGTTTCTTGTTTTACAAAAATTGGGTTCATTATAAATAAAGATATAACCCTTAAGGTAAGGGAGATAGTTTTTTGAGAATTAATATATTCGAATTTTATACTTTTTTATTCCAACTTTGAGTATTCTTTGTGAATCAACCATTGATAAGCCTTTATTCTCAGCATTCTTCGTAAATCAACGAGTCTAAAAAGGAATCTTATTTCTGGTATTTTTATTTGAATCAACAGATTTTAAGATTGTTACTATTTCGCATTTCACGTTGTATCATATATCTTATCTACATACAAAAATTACTCTTAATAAATTGAGAGATTAGTCAATAATTTATGTAAGAATACAGTTTGTTTGATCTTCTTAGTCAAATTCCATCATCTGTGTCTATTTAAATAAAAAAAAATAAAAATAAAAATAAATAAAATAAAAAACCATTGTGTTATGTCACAAACATATACATTATCTCCTATGTAGAAAAATTATCTACAAAAATTCTCAAAATTTGAAATATTTGTCTCAATTTGACTCTGATGTGTTCCACACTAAATGTACATTCAAACTTGGAATATTTTTCTCGATCCATTTATGCTCTCTCTCTCTCTCTCTCTCTCTCTAGCTACACATTGAAATCTTGCTTGTGAGACATTTATTTTGCCAACTTGACTCTTTTTTGCAGCAATCTCTCTCACTGCCACATGCTTTTTCAAGATCACGTGGCAATAAGTAGGATTGTTTATTATGACATAGGTATTATGAATTCAAATATCATAAACAATTTTTTCATATATTAGGAGATGAAAACGTGAACATTATACTCTCTCCAAACTCTGTAGTGATAAAAATCTTGCGTCACTGCCCTTTATCCTGATTGATGTTCATCTTCACATATCAAATTTAAAATTTATGCTTATCATAGAATCGTTAGAGAGTTGAACCATGGCAAGTAGTGAACATTTTTTCAGAGAAATCGTATCTACAGGATCACACTTTGCAGTGAGAAAAATGGCTGTGGTATCATCTTAAAAGTCATTCATGTTTGTTGATATCCTAATAAACAAACATGCTGATCTTTGTTCTTTTTTTGGGGGGTATTATTGTTGTTTGGCTCCAGTTGGCTGTTGACAGTGTTGTTTTTGTTATGTTATTTGTGATGGTTATTTTTTGGTCTATTTGGTTGGTTTTTCACTAACTCTCTCGGTAGTTGTGTTTGCATATCATTGAGCATAGTTTTCGGTGCCAATCTTGTTGGAATCATCTTGTCTCTTTATGATGCATTTTGCACTCACTTCTTCTTTCTCTTTATTAATGTAATATCTTCTTATTTTGTCAATTTTTATCAATAAAATTTGTCTTTGCCCATAAATAAAAAAGAACAAGAAATTACACTTGTAAATGATAAGACTTTTATAGTTGTTTTGAATCTTCACATACTGTTAATCTTTAAAAAATTGTCCAATAATGCATGCAATTTGATTGGGATCCAATTCTTTATTAGTTTAGGGTTGGTTTGGAATATTTTAAAAAAGTGTATTTTTTTATTTATTAGCTTATATGGGTTGGGTTTTGATTGGGTTTGATATGATGTGTTAAAGTATCTCCATGGTTCAATTAATGGAAGAGTAACTTACAGATTCACTTCTAAAATTTACTTAAAGTATAAATTATTTTTTAGAATTTAAAAAATTATAAATATTTTCTTATTAAAAAATTTTATTTAATAGAATTAATTAAAAAATAAAATTCATTTGTTGTCTTATACAATAATAAAATTACTTAAATTATTAATTGAAACATATTTCTAAAATTATTAAAAACTATTAATTGATTTGATAATTTATTAATAAAATAAACAATTTAATATGAAATTAGAAACCTCAGGGGGTTGAATATAATTTTCAAAACAACAGAACATAATTTGTAGGAGTGTTTTGGGAAGTTGGTAAAAAGCTGGCTTTTAGCTTTTTACCAAGCTTTTTGACTTTTTTGAAAGTGATTTGGGAAGTTGGTAAAAAGTTAACTTTTTTACTTTTTGGTTTAATATTTTTTTAAAGTGTCACATCACTCCAAAATGACTAAAATATCCTTACTTTTTGATTTTTAAATTAATTAATCAAAATTTTTTAGAGGGTAATTTGGTAAATTTGGGAGTGGCGTTTTTGGTCTTCCCAAATGGGAATTTGGAGCGTTTTTGGCAACTTGAGTTTTTAGCAACACAATAAAAACGTTGACTTTTTGCCAACTTCCCAAAATGGCACGTATTTTAATCAAATTTTAAAAAATATATTTACAATTTACCTTTTTTTAATCAACAAATAAAATCTGAATTGATGAAATCAGCATTACAATGATGACAGTTCCAATCACCATTAAGTTGACCATTACATTTACGATGATCATAGTTCCAACCATCATGTGGCAGGAATTTCTGTTCTAGTCTTTCAGATGTATAATAGATAACAATTATTATTTCTTTTATCTTTTAGGCAAATTAATTAAAGGATTGTTTATGATGATCTAAATAAGTATATTTTTTTATTTTTTATGAAATATAGGTTGAATTTGGATTAGGTTTAAAGTGATGTGTTAGAGATGTGATGTGATTTAAATAAAATGATGTGATTTAAATAAAATAGTGACTTTTTAACTTTTTAACTTTTTTAAAATTTGTCAAACCAGCCCTAAGATTAATTGGTAAAAAAATCTACTTTTTCCGCGTATATGACATATAGTATTATGATTGGTTTGTTTTGCTTATAAAGATGCAACTCCGGTTGGTAGCTCGAAATTCGTGGGTCGAATTTGGCTCGACGCCAAAACGACGTCGTTTTGGCGTCGATATTTTTTTTTTTTTTTTTTTCTGTTCCGTGTTTAATCAGTGGCGGTCGTCGGCAGAACCAGTGGAAGGAAGAAGAAGAAGAAGAAGAGAAGGGAGAAGAAGAAGAAGGAGGAATGGACAAGAGGGGCATCAACCAAAGACGAGCTTGTCGTCAGCGAGAATCCAAAGACTGTCGTCCTCCGTCGTCGGCAGAACTAGCACGAACCAGCACGAGCCCGCCGTCGTCCCCCGCCGTCGTCCTTCTTCTCTCTTCCTCTTCTTTTCTTCCTCTTTTCTCCTTCTCTCTCTCTTTTCTCTCTCTCTGTATTCAAATGCCAGAAAAGAAAAAAAAAAAAATTCGACCCAAAATCGGGCCACAAAATTCAAGCTACCACCTATTTTTCATAAAGATGTATGATTAATGAAATACATTGATAAAAAATACTAATTATTATTTTAGAAGATAATTTTTTTACCCTTATTTTTTTTGAGTAAATTTGTGATAAATTCAATCAAAGCAGGACATAAGACATTAAGTCCAATGAATATTTTTTTATTGGTAAGAGATCTACCAATTGTGAAATAGTTTGGTGAGAAGTTCTTTTGTTAGTTTTGAAGGATTTTTTGTTTTCAATTTTACCCGCTTAATATATTTGTTGACTCTTTTTATCTATTGACTTTTTTTGATTATTTGTTTAAATTTATATTTATCTGTTCAAATTATATACTATATGTTCAATTTTTTTTTGTTATCTGTTCAAATTTATATCTATCTATTGAATTTTTTTTCCTATCTGTTCAATTTTTCTGTGAGCTTCTCTTTATCTGTTTAAAATCTATGAGTTTTTCTATCAAATTAAAAAAATATACAAAAATCTAATCTATCTGTTCAATTTTTTTATATTAATAATTTTAATCTGTTCAATTTTTTATCTCAAAATATTTTATCTATTCAATTGGTATACCTTACCTTCGACCAGAAACTTGCTTTTGAATTGATCTTGGTAAAAACTACTGATTGTAAAAATGTTTGTAAGAGAGAGAATATGTTGTGTATGTTTTATCTGTATAATTTTTACCTGCAACAACAAACTACAAATAAAATGACAATCAATTCCTATATGTTCAAACCACTACAAAAAACAACTCATTTATATTAACTGTACAGAGCTCAACTCAACACTAGATTTGAATAGATAACCACACACACACACACACACACACACACACACACACACAAAGACACTAGATCTGAACAGATCGAAGAAGAAGAAGAAGAAGAAGAAGTAGAATCTAGATCTTGAAACCACCGGCGACTCTGACTATGAAGGCGATTACATATATCCCCTATTATCCTTGCAAATGAAATATTTTATGCAGAAAAACAAAAATTGTGTGAGAAACCTAAAGACAAACAAATCACCAAAATCACCAAACAAAAACTAGAAACAACCAAATCCACAAGATCTACTCAAAGTTGAGTAAGAAATCTCACATTCAGAGATTGTGTTATGAAGTTTGACGTATTTCTAAACGATGTTGTGGTTGTTGAGGCCTTCATCTTTCTCAATCAACGACTCAGTGGAGCCTTCGTTTTTGTTTCATCGCAGCGGCTGCCAAAAAGGGTTTTTCCAGTGAGAGCTTGACTTTGGAGACGAGCACCCACTAGAATAAAGAGAACACAATTCTCTTGATGGTGTACACTAGGATTACTATCTCTATGCTGAAATCTAAGAGTATTGCCTCCCTTATGATTAACCTTTTTGGTGATAGCGTACAGCAGAGTTCAACTCACTCAACTCGGCTTCATCGCGGTCTGTTGGTATCAGTTGTTAATCATGGACTCAAGAGAGAGAGAGAGAGAGAGAGAGACAAAGTTTGGTACAAGATAGAGATCGTGATGGCGACGAAACTACGAAACAGAGACATGAGAGAAGAAAGAGAGAGAGAGAGAAAGAGAAAGAGAGAGAGAGAGAGAGAGAGAGAGACAAGAGATAGAAGGATTTGTTTTTTGTTTCACCGTGGACACCATATATATAAGGGTAATTTGGTCATTGTGTAGAAGTTTGTCCTTATGGACACAATAACTTTTCCCCTGGATCTTTGAACAAAAGAAAATCAAATTTGGACTTTTGAACCAAGCACCCTATTTTTTTCTTCTTTTTTCTATTTCTATTTTCTCAATCGCTACACACCGTCGCCTCTCGTTGCCACCTGCATCGTCGGCGACTAACTGAAAAATTGGCCAACACTAAAAAAATCATCATCAGAAAAATGAACACGTGTACTAAGCACAAGAGGATACAACCCTTATATAACCTATAACTGATTTTGT
The DNA here is from genome assembly GCA_025200525.1 of Camellia lanceoleosa. Lineage (NCBI taxonomy): Eukaryota > Viridiplantae > Streptophyta > Magnoliopsida > Ericales > Theaceae > Camellia > Camellia lanceoleosa. Next base: position 108,430,213 of record CM045768.1, on the reverse strand, counting down.
TGCACTATCTTCTCTTGTTTCATTTATATATGGAGTGTGTGCCATCCAAGAGGCACAATAGTTAGAATTTTGAGTCGAACACACCATTTAGTAGTAAGCTAGTTTCTCAAACAAACATGGTACGCCGGTTTAGTTTTGAAATTAATTAAAGAATTTTTAAAATTCAAAATTTATTTGATTATAAATTTTCAAAGTTGTTTTGAGTTTTATATTTGCAAAATAGAAGACGAGAGAAACTGGGGTCCTAGGCCATTCAGGTTCCTAAATGCTTGGATCCTGCACCCAAGCTTCACATTTGTTGTGCACAAATCATGGTTGGATTCGTAAGTGCAAGGATGGGTTGGGTACAGAGTAAAGATCAAATTATGCAGTGATAGGAAATGGCAACAGCCAATTAAAGTCTATAAAATACGTGGATCTGACGGTTCTAAGGCCCAAGCCTTAATTTGGCATATGCTAGATGATGTGAGGCCTACTTGGGAGATTAACTAGAATTGGGATTTATTTAAAAGTGTCTTTTGAGTTTCTTACGTCAAATGTCTTAAAATTTCTAGTCAAGGTCTTTGGATTATTTAGTTGGTTAAAGAGTCTTTTGGTATCTTCCACATGATTAATGCATTAAAGAGTCCTAGGGAGTTTAAGTTAGTGATGTCATTTAATTTGGAAAGTTTTAGAGTCAAGATGAAGTTAGTATAAATTAGATTGTAAGTCTTGTGGCAAATGATGGATTGAATTAATGAAAATTAAGCTTATGCTTCTATGATTGTGCGATGGAATCTTTCTTCAGTGCGATGCTAAAGAGCCCCTTGGTGTGATACCTTGGGTTTTTTAGGTGTGATACCTAGACCTATCTTTCTTTAGCCCTTCCTCTACTTCTTACAAGTCACTGTTCACGCCTATTGTTCACGTCTGTGGTTCACAGACCCCAAAACAGCCCCATTATTTGTGTTTTGCTCATACCTAGGCCTATTTTGAATCAGGCCTACATTATACAGTCTTAAACCTAAATTGAAAAGGTGGAACACTGAAGTGTTTGGTTATATGGAGGATCAACTAAAAAAGATTGAAGATGAGCTGCATGAGTTTGATTTATTGGCAGAATTAAGGCTATTAGAATCTCCAAAAGTTACAAGAAGAAGGGAGGTGAGGAATTTGGTATGGTCATTAAAAAAGAAAAAAAGTTGGATTTGGTTCCAGAAGTCTAGATTGAACTGGGCTCAAAATGGGAATAGAAATACTAGGTTCTTTTCACATAATTGCTAGCCAAAGGCAAGGAAAGAACTTAGTGGACTCGATGGTAATTAATGGTGTTAGCATTGAAGATCTAGAATTGGTTAGAGAGGAAGTGTTAAGGCATTTTACAAAGGCATTTTCAGAGGATTGGCCATCTAGACCAAAACTGTCTGGTAGCTTTGTGAAAGTTAGTAATGCTAAAGTGATGGAGCTTCTTGAAAAAGAGTTCACAATGGAAGAAATATGTGATGTAGTAAAAGGTTATGATGGGAATATAGCGCCAGGATTGGATGGGTTTAACATGGCGTGCATCTAGAAATGTTGGAAGTTCATGAGAAGTGATCTATTCCAATTTATGCAGGAGTTCTACAATAATAGTAAGCTGGTCAAAGGGCTCAATAGCTCATTCGTTACCCTTATTCTGAGGAAGATCAACCCCTTAGGTTTGACAGATTACAAGCTTATAAGTTTGGTGGGTGTAGTATATAAATTATTGGCTAAGGTACTTTCAAAAAGATTGAAAATGTATTACTATATGTGAGTAATGAAGTGCAAACTGCCTTTTTGGGAGGTAAGAACATCTTTAATGGAGTAATGATTGCAAATAAGGTAATGGATTGGTGGAAAAAGTCCAAAATGAAGGAAATGATATTCAAACTTGATTTTGAAAAAGCATACGATTCAATCAACTGGGAGTATTTGTTTTCTATGATAACAAATATTGGGCTTAAGGAGAGATGGTTGGGTTAGATACGAATTTGTGTCACTACGATAAGGATTTCAGTATGTGACAACCCTTACCACTGATTAGTGCTAATCTATGATTACGCATGTTAAGTGACTGATTTGACTGAAATTTTGAACTGATTGATTGAGCATATTAGTTTAAATGCATTTCTATCTGTTTGATTGTTAATTGATCTGTTCATGTTTTAAGTTCGAACTGCAAATTGAAGGCCTTATCGGCGGCCGAATCTGAAATTGATTAGTGTTTTACGTTAATTAGAATTTATATGATTTTATAGTAGATTTAATTGAAATGTGATTTGGTATGATTAAATTGGATTAAATAAAGCTATAATACATTAGTTCAAGTGAATTACCCTTTTGCCATGTTAGTGGGCCACCTTGTCAATACTTGTTTGGACTTAATTAATAGACATTTGGCATTCTAGCTCAGCCATTTTGAAGACAAAACTGAGTGAGTGAGAGAGGGAGAGTAGGAGAATTGTTTTCAACAAGCTTAGCTAGGAAATTTGAAGAATTGAAGAGTAGGCTGTATAATTGAGCTCCCATTCTTGTAATTGAGGAACCTAGGGGTAAGGAATTCATCCTTTTAATGGTGAAATTAAGTTAGTCTGCTTGGTCCATGGTAAATTAGTGTTTAGATTCAAGAATTGGTTTGCAGGGTTGAATTGAAGCTTAAATCATGCATGCATGTTCTTATCTTGAAGTTTTGAGGTTATTTTCATGGGAATTCCTACATGCATGTTTACATTTTGGTTGAAGTCCATGAATTCATCATGTTTTTGGAGGTTTAGACTCATTTGATCTTGTATTTGAAGCTTTGAATTTAAATGAATTCAGGCATGTTATGTTTGAGCTTGTTCTTGAAGTTTATTTGGAAAAGGTGTTCAATTGACTCATCCTTGGGCTTTGATTTTTCAAATTGATCTTCAAAACATGTTATACTATGAGTTTACAAGAGTTTTCCAGAAAATGGGCCCAAAAAGTTGAGATTTGAGGTGTTGAACACTTGGTTTGAGCTTTGAAGGCAAATCTGGAAATTCCAGAATTTGGCTTCCACGCTCGAACGAAGGATTCCACGCTCGAGCGAGCCCCTACGTATTCATAGGTCCGCTCGAGCGACGGAATGTTGGCTCGAGCGTGAATTGCAAGCTCTCAGATTTTTGGTGCACGCAGACGCACGCTCGAGCGAGAGAACCTACGCTCGAGCGAGGATTATGTCTTACGCTCGAGCGAGCGTTGAGCGAGCATCGAGTGGGGATTTTCAACATCCAGCACTTTTTTGCATTTTTACAGACCGCTCGAGCGAGGAAGTCCACGCTCGAGCGACCCCACTGTTTTGACAACCTCGCTCGAGTGAGAGAACCTACGCTCGAGCGAGACCCTTATTTTCTGAAAATTCTGAAAAGTGTTTTAAAGTACATCTTTGCATCCTCATTCCATCCTAGACATTCCTAGGCCTAGTTTAAGGCATCTTAATGAGGTTATTGATGTGGAACCACACCGAGTCAAGATAAGGACTAAGTCATTGATTCCCAAGTGTGTAACTTAGTGTGTTCATCCTGTAACTGTGTAGGGTTGGCATCCGAGGACGCTCTAGCCTATCTGTAGCCCAGAACTCTGTGAGTAACGATGTTATAAAGATATGTTCAATCATGAATATTTTCTAAATGATCAACTGTACTGCTTTCTGAAATGATATTTCTTATTTAATGAATGTTTGTCCTATTTGTGAACTGTATTCGTGGCATCCATAGCAATTTACTATTACTGTACTGTACTGCTACTGTCATAGAGATCTCTGTCGGTTCCCATGTTTGGAACCATCATTGCCATCGATATGATGGCCATCAATCGGTATTGGGTCTGTTAAGACCCTCTTGTCTTGTTGCTATTGGATGTACCACTTATAATTGCTATGATCGAATGCCTGATGTACTGTTATAACTGACTGTTTTAAATACTGAAAGGACATTCATTCTTAACCTCTTTACACATATGTTATTCACTAGGCTTTAGCTCACTGTTTATATATATATGTAGGTGTCCAGGTACCGGATCGGAGCTAGGAGCGTTGAGTTAAAACTCCCTTTTTGTCAAGCCAACCACTGTGCCTCACAGATAGGTTCCAAGTCCTTCAAGCTTGGGCTTCTTGGGGTGTTTTAGATTCATCCTTTCTGTCTCTGTTTTCGTATGGTATTTGTCATAATGTCTTTGTTCTAATGGGGATTAGGTCCCTGTCCTGGATGATTGTATAAGTATGTATATATTGTTTTGTTCTCAATGTGAATATGTACGAAAAGTCTTTTTGCATACAGGCTGTCATTGCTCATTAGACATCTTTTATTACTGTTTTGGCTTCCGCCACATACTTTGTATTCTTGTCTTTCTTTATTAAGCGGGCCTTGGTAATCATAGATTCTTGGCGATTCTGATGCTAAACCCATAGGAACGGGTTTAGGTCATGACACAGTACTTGTTAATAGATCACCAACCGAAGAGATTTGTCCACAAAAGGGATTAAGGTAAGGTGATCTTTTATTTCCCTTTTTGTTTAATATAGCACTTGAGGGACTTAACCTATTGTTGAAAAGGGCAAAATCTTTGGGGTTAATAAATGGAGCTACTATTAGGCTAGCAAGTTTGAAATTGTCTCATCTCCAATTTGCCGATGATACTATCATATTTTGCAAAGTAGAGTAGAGTAGATTGTGACTGTCAAAAGGATTCTTACATGCTTTGGGCTTATGCCAAGACTTAAGATAAATTTCCACAAAAGTATGGTGTGTGGAGTTGGGATTAGTGATGAAATTGTACAAGTCTTTGCCTCAAAACTATAGTGTCTATGCCAGAAGTTGCCTCTTAAGTACTTGGGTCTACCAGTTGGGGTAAATCCAAGAAGAAAGAAGACTTGGCAGCCTGTGGTGGAGAAAGTAAATGCCAAGTTAGCTCTATGGAAGAGAAAGATGTTGTCCTTTGTTGGCAGGTTAACATTGATAAAATATGTCCTATATAGCCTTATTGGATTTTACATTTCCATTTTCAAGTTACCTAAAAGAGTAACAAAGGAAATTGATAAGTTGAAGGAAGCATTTCTGTGGGGCAGCTCAAAGACAAGAAGAAAAATTCATTTAGTGAATTGGAAAGAAGTAACTCTAAGCAAAGAACAATGAGGGTTAGGCATAAGAAGGGTAAGGGATATAAATGACTTTATGACGGCTAAGTAGTGGAAGAGGCATGGGGTGGAAGATGATTCATTGTGGAAAAAAGTAATTATCAGCAAGTATGGGGCAATAGGAGGTAGATGGTTACCAGTGATGGAAAGGGTTGGAAATGAATCTACTGTATTGAGTGACATACTAAGTGTGTCAAAGACTAACTCTGGACTATTTGATTTTTTTTGTATCTAACTGTAAGATTGTGATTGGCGATGGGTGTAGGATTGATTTTTGGCATCATAAATGGCTTTGGAACTTTCAATTAAAAGTGGAATTTCCCAGGTTGTTTATATTATCTGTGGAAAAAAAAGGGACATTAAGCTCTTTCATGCAAATGAGGGATAACTCAGGGGTTTGGAAGCTACTGTTTAGATGACCACTCCTTGCTTTGAAGGAAAAGGAGATTAGTAGGCTGAAAGCGTTGATAAGAGATGCTCCTTGGCTTAATGTAGGGCTGTAGGACTCAGTTAGGTGGGATGCATCTCTTGATGGTGAGTTTACTGTGGCAGTAATTAGAGGATGGCAAGAGTTGAGTCAAGGTCTAAAATTGCAAGTCCCTAGGCTGCTATGGAAAGGTGTAGCTCCACCAAAAGCTTAGTTCTTGAGTTAGTTAGCATGAAGAGGGAGGATGGAAACAACTGGTGTGTTACAGAGGTTTGGGGTATTGAGTAGCACTGTGGAGAATTTATGCCCATTCTCAGAACCGAAGCAGAGCCAGTGGATCGCATTATGTTGTAGTGCTCTGAGGTTTGGAAGGTTTGGTCATCTCTGTTAAAGTGGTGGGGCTTATCTTAGGTCACACCTGTTACTGTTGATGGAGTGCTGCTATGGTGGCTGGGAACAAAATTTAAGAAGATAGTTAGAAAGATTTGGAGGCTTGTACCAGTTGCAATGTTGTGGTCAACATGGAGGTTAAGAAATGAGTGTGTTTTTAATGGGAGTCAACCAAACATGAAGGAGCTTGGTGAAATTGTAAAGGTAACGATTGGGTTGTGGGTGAAGTTTGGGTTGCCCGCGATCCCTTATTCAGTGCATTATATTGTGGAGAATATGAATCAGCTACAGTTATGTATTTGAGGAGGGTGTTTACTTGTATGGGTAAGTGCTGGTTTATGTGGGGTTGGTTTTTTATTGAATTTGTTGTTTGTTCTTTGTTGGTTCCTCACCAACTTGGGGTTAGGTGTTGTCATATGATTGTTTTTGTTTCCGGGGTGCCAACTTAGTTGGGATTTGGATTTTAAGATATGATGACTTTTGCTCCCTCCCCTACCTCCCTCCCTCCATCCCTCCCTCTTTTATTGATGTAATATTTCTCAAATGTTGTATTGTTTTCTATTCATCAATAAAGGTCTCTTTTTGATTGATTGATCAATATATATATATATATATTCAAAATAGTTTATAAAAAGTTGAAATTTGAAAAAAAAAAATTCAAAAGAGTTTTTTTTTATAAAAAATAATTAGTTGTCATTTTAATTGGAATTAGTCAATAATAATTTATAGCACATACGTCACTTCATTTTACCTCTCTGTAGTTTAAACCATGTGCGGTTTATCTTTATAATGTTTGGAAATGACCACATAACTTTCTTGTAGTAGTGGGTTGAAGTACATCGTTGAACCCATTAACAATTTAATGAAAAAGACTAAAATATCATTATATTTTCGTTATTTTTTTAGAAGGTAAAGCATACTTTTACTATATATACTTTATTCCATATATGATTTAACCCCAGTATTTTTTCAAATTATGCAATGACGGAAGTCTTATTGATGCAATGCACATACACGATGACAACATGAAGGCCCGATACCATCGTAGGGCCCGATGAACATCAAGACTGTTTGCACTTTGAGTTTAGAAAATTTCCAAAAAATCTTACCGACACCATCGTGGGGCCGATGAACATCCACACTGTTTGCACTTTTGAGCTTAGAAAATTTCCAAAAATCTTATTCCAAAATTGCACGACAAGATCTATAGAATGGATAATTTGTTGGGAATTTTATTGTGAAAGGAAACTAACTCCATAGAAATTGAAAATGTACGACCTTTTAAAGTACTTGTTCGCATGAAATAATATAGCCCTTCATAAAACGAGTTATAACTTTTCAAAATAATCACCAATGCTACTAAAACACCATCCCTATGACATTTATTTTTAATAAGAGTTTTAGCGTTCATATACATTACGTTAAGTCTAATATAAAAGAGAAATTACATGAACAACGACGTTCGTCAAACTCGCAGATTAAAGTATTGTTGCAAGATTCTTGATCGTTGTATCTTGAGAGACAGATACCCATTTGAACTCGTAAGTACCGAAGAGAGAGGCAAAATTTGTTTTAAGGATATTGTGTCTAACACAAGTCTTAATCAAATTATTTTTTATTTCTAGAATTATACATTATATTTGGAAGTTTTTTCTAAATTATTTTCTAAATTCACAAAATTTATTTTCAGTTTCGATTTGTTTATTAATTTCTAAATCTAGTTCAAAGTTTTATCTGCCACATATGATTTATTCTAACATGATTTACACTATTGACCTTGTAAAATTTTAGCCAAAATCAATCGTCTTGATGACGTTTTTGGCTTGTTTTTGTTTTACAATAGAATTTTCTTTTCTTATTTTGTTCTTTTTCAATGCTCAATGTCTTTGATTACGATATTGTTTGGCAACTTTCCATTTTGTTTAATATTTGATTTTTTTTTCTCATTAATACACTCTTAGATTTTTTTTGTTTTATTTTTTATTTTTCAAAAAAACTAAAGGGAATTTTTTTTAAGGTCCTTGGTATTAAGATTTTACAGCATAAAGGACACTCAATATTTTCATAATATCTAAGGTCCCTCAACATCAATCTAGAGAAAATTCGATTCAGAGAATTTTTCTGGACACATCACAGAGAAAATTGAAAATTTCAAATTTCTCTGGACAACAATGAGAACTAGTGCTCTGCTTCAGAGAAAATTGAGTTGGTCCAGAGAAATTCTTTAGTTTGGACTCAATTTTCTCTGAGTTGAACTAGTACTCTGCTTCAGAGAAAATTGGGTTGGTCCAAAGAAATTCTCTGTGTTGAACTAGTGCTCTGCTTCAAAGAAAATTGAGTTGGTCTAGAGAAATTCTCTGGTTTGGTCCAAAGAAATTCTCTAGTTTCCAAAGCTTCCACATATTATAGGGATGAAACACGGGAATATCTTGTCAATAATTGCCTTAAATCACATGTGGTTTTCGTTTTGGGGGAATAGAAGAAACAACTTTGTAAAGAAATGAAAAACCTACCGGACCCATTTTTTAGCAGAATTACCCATTTGGGAGTCATCAGGGTTTTCGCAATTCCCCGAAGCACGATGACGTTTTCTTTTCCGACTAACGTCGTCATTGTTCGCATCACAATTTTGATTCAGAGACTCTCCCACTAGAGGCTCATCGAGCTGGTTCAAAGAGCTCGAATTAGCGCCCAATTGAACAACGTCACTGTCACCAAACTCTATCTTCCTCTTCTTCTTCTTTTTAAGTTTCTTCTTATCCTTATTTTTCTTTATCGATCCCAACCCGTAATCCTCATCTTTTTTTTCGACAAGCGGTTCATCTTCCTCTACAATTTCCAACGCAGACGAAACATTGGACTGAGGTTGCGATCGAGACACCAAGGAATCGAAAAATGAGGGCTCTTGCAGAGAATGCAGAAGGTTCTTGGGTCGGCGACAAGAGTAGCGGTGAAGAAGAGGCGGCTTCTTCGAATGTGTTGGTGGCTTTTCACAGTGAAAATGGCGGCCACGGTGGAGCTTTCGAGCTTTGATCTTTTTGGACTTGATGTTGGAAGATCTAGTCGCGGTGATGTATGGAGCTGTAGCGGAGTGCAAATTCCATGTTTTTCATTCCAGCTCCACCGCTATTGAAGCTATATATATATTTGTGTATGTATTCTAGAGAGAGAGAGAGAGAGAGAGAGAGAGAGAGAGAAGTGGGAAGCTGAGGTTTGATTTCAGTCAAATTTCTCTGTGATACATGGGTGTGAGAGTTGAGGGACCTTAGATATCATAAAATAATATTGTGGATCTCTTCCATTATTAAAAATGGATGAGGGACCTTAAACTAATTTTCTCAAAAACTAAAATAGTTTAACAAAAACAAGCACTAAATATATTTTTTTTCTTAAAAAAAAAAAATCATATAAAATCATGAGTCTTTCTTTGTTTTTTCTTTTTTGTTTTCACCAATTTTAAATTTTTTGAAAACAAAAGAAATAGAATTTGAAACTCAACCAAGCAGTAATATTTTGAAACTTTGTATATTCTTTGTCAATCAAACCACTACTACGCCTTTATTCCAACCTTCTTTATGAATCCACGAATTTAGAAAATAATTTTCGACATTGTGCTACATTTATTTAGGTGAAAATTATTTTTTAAAGAAAATATATTTTATGAATTTTTTTTTTTCTAAAAAATAAATATTTTAATTTTAAAAATATTTCTCACATTTTGAAAGTGAAAAATATTTTCAACTCATATTAAATTTGTTTTCGGACCATAGTAAGGGATTGTTTGGAATGTCCTAAATAAGTGTACTTTTTATCTTTTTAGACTAAAAAATTGAGGAAGAAAATATAGATGTTTGGGTTAACTTTTTGACTTTTTATGAAAAAATATGTAATAAAAAATTATAAAAATTGATTTATAAAGAAAAATTAGAATTGAAAATTATGCAATTATAATTGTTAATTTTTAATAAATAGTGTTAACTTTTTAACTTTTTTACAATACGTCAAATTTAACCTACACCAACAAATACAAAAACCATTTTTCAACCCAAACAAATGGACTAGTTTAAAAGTCGTGTTATCTTATCTATTACACATTTCGCTTGCACGTTTCTATCACATCACGTGTGTAAATTGTAATGGAACTGATATATTCATACGTCAGGTCTAAAAATTCATATTTGTCAGAACCACAGTTCAAAGGAATCTTATCCACAAAAAGTAAAATAAAGATTAATTTTTTTAGAATCTGTTTGAGATGAGAGATTTAATAATAAAAAATAAAAAAAATCAAAAATTATATAAAAAAAATTAAAAATTATTTTTATTATTTATATATTTTTTTTATAAAAAATTAAAAAATCATTTCCAAACAATTTAATTTTATTGATCTCATATTTTAATAAAAAAACAACTTAAAAAGTGACTTTTCAAAACTTTACATCGAGAAACTTGTCATTGATGTTGATGTCACAAACAATATGCAAAGACCGGAAATTTGTCCTTTACTCTTCAAACGATAGACTTTAGATTTGCTAAATCTTCACATAAGGACTTTGCTGTATAATCCTGACATTCAATTATTAGGTTAATTGTCTAATAATCTTCCTATTTAATAATTGTCTAATAATCTTCGCATTCAGTGGCGGAGGGACGTTGGGGGCGAGGGGTCACGTGCTCCTGACTTTTAAAATTATTTTTTTATTTTATTTTATTTTTTTGTTTGGGTTTGATTTTGCTTACAATGTCCCTGCTAGGTAGTCCTTCCAAATATATTCCAAACACACTGACATCACACACCTCCACAGCAAATTTTTATATTTTTTTTAATCTCAATCCCAACCGGACACTGACACAATTTTTTTTTCTTGGTGAATGCATATAATTTCAAGAAAAATGTTTTGGACCTCGAATTTGGGATCCCCGAATCCCCCTAAGCCAAAAACGACGTCGTTTTGGGCTTAGGCTTTTTTTTTTTTTTTTTTTTTTTCTTCTTCTTTTCTGCCATTTTTGACGCAGAGGAAGAAGAGGAAGGAAGGGAGAGAGAGAGAGAGAGAGAGAGGTCGCTTGCCGCCGATCGCCGTCACGACGCTTCGCACTGAGCTGACGCCGTCTCCAGCCCACTGTTGCTCGTTTGCCTAGCTGGCCAGCCCGGCCTCCCGGCCTCCGCCTCATCCCCGAGTTTAATGGCCCTCCTCCTCCACCTCCTTCTCTTCCTCCCCTCCCCCTCCCCCGTCTTCGTCTCCGTCTGCTGAAAAAAAAAAAAAAAAAAAATTAAAACCATGAAACGACGTCGTTTCATGGTTTCAGGGGATTCGGGGGACCTCGGATTCGAGGTCCCAATCGCGATTGTAATTTCAATTATAGTAAGGTTAAAATTCTAAAATCTTAAAAATGTATAAAATTTTTTATTTTTTTATTTGTTTACCGTACTTACTTATTAAGTATCTTGGTATTTTTTTTTTTTTTGTTTTTTTTGTCTTCTTTTGTTGCTTTGCAATTTACCGATTTGCGATTTACCAGATTAGGATCACACAACACATATTTGACACCACACTACAATCTTGGTATCTTCTCTTCATTATTTAAAGGTAACTTTATTTATTTATTTATTTTTACTTTTAAATAAAAATTATGAGTATTAATTTATAGTTACTTGTTAAGTTTTGATTTGTAAAATTTTTTTATTTGTTATTATTTATATTAAAATAAGAGATTTTAATATGTTAAAATTATGAATCTTAATTGGCAGTGATTTATATTAAAATTAGGGATTTTAGTTTGTTGTTGTTTGTGCTAAAATTAGGAATTTGATTTGTGCTAAAATTAAAAATATTAATTTGTAGTGATTAATATTTAAATTAGGGATTTTGATTTGTTATAATTTGTGCTAAAATTAGAAATTTTGATTTGTCGTGATTTGTGCTAAATTTAAATTTTTTGATTTGTATTAAAATTGGAGATTTTGATTTGTGGGGGTTTGGAATTTTGATTATGAATTTTTATTTTGATTTTCAATTTTTTCAAACAGTTATGGAGAAAATACTTCAAAAGAAAATGAAAGTTGAAATCATCTCTTCCTCAAGAACAAGATGATAATTATTATTTCGTAAAACAAAGTCGCATAGAAATCAACTTAGTAGATCTTCCTGCAAATTCAGGACTACGACGTTGGATTATGGACTATAATGCTAATGATCGAGACCAAATTTGTAGCGCATATCTACAAAAAGGTTCTTGTCAACCTCGTGATCATAATTTTTCACAAAAATTATTTGGACAAAAATTTCGACGATTTAATCAGACTTGATTTAGTGAATTTCTTAATTGGCTGGAATATAGCATAGCAAAAGATGCAACATTTTGTTTATGAATATTAATTTCTAATGTTTAATATTAGTTCGAAAAATTATTATCATATTATCGTTATTGATTGGAAATTTTTTTTTGAAATAATAATTAATGAGTACCCTTATATTAAATTTCTGACTCCGTCACTATTCACATTCAATTATTAGGTTAATTGTCTAATAATCTCCACATTCAATAATTGTCTAAGGCCCCGTTTGGGGACTAACTGTTTTAGTCAATTAGCCAAAAAGTTACTAAATTAGTCAAAAAGTCAAAAATTCATACCAAAAAGTCAAAGATTACGGCTTCTCTCTACTTTTTGCACAGCTTTTCGTAATTAGCCAAAAAATCATCCCAAACATACAAGTTTTTTTTAGCTACCTTTTTAACCAAATAACCAAAAAATTACTAAATTAGTCTGTTTCCAAACGAGGCCTAATAATGTTCACATTCAATTATTTATTAGGTTAATTTGTCACTAGTGTAACTTGAAATATTAGAGAGAGAGAGAGAGAGAGAGAGAGAGAGAGAGAGAGAGAGAGTAGGGTAAAGGAATCAAATCTCTGGTTTGGTATATCCAAATCACTAGGAATTAAGACTGATCGAATGTGTGACCAATGGTTGCCAATAGAACTGCACATTCTTGGTAGGATGGATATCCGACTCTCTTCATCTGTTTCTATCTTTTTCATTTCTTTTTATTAACAATTACCATACTACTATATCATCTGTGCTATGTACGAATTATGTTTATAATTATCTGTATATATGAATTGTGATTTAAATTTTTTTTTAAATATCTTTTTTTTTCTTTTTTATATTATATTAAAATTTAATATTTTGATAATAATAATATGTGTTGAACTTTTTAAAGAATTAAATATCTTTTTTTGTTATTATATTATATTAAAGTTTAATATTTTGAAAATAATCATATGTGTTGGACTTTAAAATTTTTTTTTATGCTTGTTCTTAATGCATTAAAATGTTATTATGATGGTAAGACTTGGGAGTTGGGAGAAGTTAATAAATGCTAAATTTTTTTTTAAATAAAAAAATCAAGAAATTATGCACAGATTGTGTTTACAATTATCTATATATGTGAATTACGATTTTTAAATATCTTTTTGTTTCTTTTTTAAATGTCTTCTTTTTTTCCCTTTGTTATTATATTAAAGTTTAATATTTTGATAATAATCATATGTGTTAGACTTTTCAAGGAATTAAATGTCTTTATTTATTTATTATATTATATTATATTAAAGTTTAATATTTTGATAATAATTATATATGTTGGACTTTTCAAGAATTTTTTTTTATACTTGTTCTTAATACATTAAAGTGTTATTATGAGGGATAATAATCATATGTGTTGGACTTTTTAAGAAATTCATGTGTTGGATTTCAAAGAATTTTTTTTCACGCTTGTTCTTAATGTGTTAAAGTGTTATTATGAGAGTAAGCTTTGGGGGTTGGGAGAGGTTCATAAATGTTAAGTTTTTTTTTTTTTAAAATAAAAAATCAAGAAATTTAGATTGAGAGATTAGAACTCCCACAAGACTTGAGGTTAAAAACTCATTTTTAGTTAATATATAGTAAGTATAGAAGTATAGATTATGCGTGTAATCAGAATATTTAAATAAAAAAAAAAAAAAATCAGATGTGTTATGTAATGGAATACCTAATGCCGGTTGCATATGTCTCTTGGTGGGTGTCTTTACCAATGAACAGAAAAATTATTGAGTAATTAGCTGTTGATGAACATTTTGAAAAACAAGTATGCTAGAGACCAGCTTAATCCATTTAGAAAATTTTGAGTAAGTGATTGTGTGGTGAAAATTAATTTGTATAATGTGAGGTTTATATGTAGAATAAATTTAAATTATAAAATGAAAATTTTGAAAAATTTTTGGGAATTCGTAATATTATTCTTTGAAAAATTATTTTTTATCACTCAGCTATCGAATGTTTAGTAACGTTTTTTATTTGGAAAATTTTCTACTACACTATTTGTTTAAAGTAGTACATGGTAATTTTCATGTTTTATGTTTTAGATTTTAAAATGTATTGCACAGTTTAGTTTCTTTTTTCAAATTTATTTATAAAAAAATGTATAAATTAAAATTAAAAGCTAGTTTGGGTGGGAAAAATGAAATGTAAAATAAAAAGCACTCACTTTCATATAATTTTCTCTTTTTTAGGGTAAAAATATTTTTAATATTTATTTTCATCAAACTGATTTATATTATTAAAAAAATTTAAAATAAAATTTTGAAGCAAATCTAACCAGACTAAATAATTATTATTTTACACATTTCTAAAATTTATAATTTTAAAACCTATTATCATGATCTATCAAACAAGATTAGTACATTTTTTCTTTTTATTATTTTTTGAAATTTGATAATATCAGAACTTTAGATTTGCACATTTCTTTTTATTTTTATAAAATTATAGATTTCAAACCAACTTATTGAGATCTTTACTGAAAATAAGTTTTGTAAAAATTAAAAAATATGAATTTTTTTATGAAGTAATTGTACACACCTGTTAGTGTGCTAACATGGAAATTATTCATTTGCATTATCGATTTCCAATTTTCCTTGTTAATATAGAAGCTTCTCATTTTATTTTGTTATAATATATGTATTATTTTTTTTATTGAAAGAACAATTTCTTTTATTTTTAATTTCAAAAGTAGCTTAGATGAATTTATTTCATTTCATTTCATTTAGTTTTAAACTAATTGTTACATGAATAATTAGAAAGTGAGAAATTCTCTATTTGGTGAAACAGAGAAATTTCTCAATTTCCAAAACAATGGAATTTTTAGTTTTTGTAAAACAATTATATGTATGTTTGTAGGAGAGAAATATTTCATTTTTCAAAGTTTTTCAATTGATTTTTTTATGAATAATTAGAAAATATTTTCTAGAAATTGAAAAGTTTATCAATTGAGGGACTTCCAATTCAAAATTGTGAAGCTTTTCAAAATTATGAAAATTTTGTGAAATATTTTATTTGCTTTAATTTTCAATTGACTATTGCATACTAAGAAATTATAAAATGAAAATTTTCTTCATTTCTTAGAAGTGAAAATTATAAAATTTAATTGAGAAATTTTTAGTTTTCTAAAATTCAAAATTTTGAATAAAGTTTCACAATTTCATTCCAAATTTTCCTTTTGTAGACGAAATTTCTCAGTTATTAGGATGACTTATATAATTTTTTGGTAGGAATTTTTCATTTTCATTTATCAAATTTCCTCAGTTTGTAGAAAATCTCCATGTTTCTAAAATCATAGAGAAAATTTTTAGCTTCTTGATCTTTTACAAAAATATAATTGGATGAAATTTCACAGTTTCATCCCAAAATTTATATGATAAAATTTACTACTTTTGGATTAAAATTTCCTTTTTTTTTTTTTTGGGAAGGGGGGGGGGGGTTATTTACACGAAAATCCCTTAAACTATTGAAAAATATTATTTTGACCCCTACTCTATAAAAATATACAAATAGACTCCTTAAACTATTAAGAAGTATCACTTTGTTCTTTAAAATATAAAAACGTATGAATTGGATTCTCTAACAGAAAAGGTCAAAGTGAAACTTTCTATTTCATAAATGAAATAGAAATCTCACCATTTTATAGTGTTAATTTTTCACAACATTAAAAAGAAAGAAAAAGTATCATATCATTAGGTCGCCACATTGTTCCATGATTAATCTTATTTATTTTATTTTATTTTAGGATAAATTACAAATACATTCTTTGAGGTTTAATTAAAATATAAATCACTCCATATGATTTTGAAAATTACATCCACCCCCCGAGGTTTTTAATTTTATAACAAATCGCCTTTTTTTATTAATAAATCATCAAGTCAATTATAGTTTTTAATGATGTTAGAAACATATTTTAATTAATAATTTAGGCAATTTTATTATTGTATAGAAGAACAATTATAAATTTCATTCTTTTAGTTAATTCTGTCAAATAAAAAAATTGTAATAAGGGGATATTTATAATTTTTAAAATTACAGAAGACAATCTGTACTTTAAGCAAATATCAGGGAGTGTATTTGTAATTTATCCTTTATTTTATTATCTTAATGATAACTTATCGAGATTATATTTCAATATTGATTATTAGTCGATTTTCTATAAGATAAATTCATAAACAATTAACTTGAAAGTATGTATAGCATCTATATATATATAAGGAAAATGGTCTTTTCAATCCACAAACCTTGTGGGATCTCCATTATTTTAATTCTAATTTCTTAATTTTCTGATTTTAAAAAAAAAATTATGTATTACCCTAAACCCTATTACCCATTATTTTCCATTAAATTTTCGTATTACCCTAAACCCATTATTACTCATTACTACCTACTAACCTAAACTTTACCACAACACATAGCAACCTAAAGAAAAAATTTGGACCCATTATTACCCATTACTACTTATTAACCTAAACCCTACCACAGCACACAGCAACCTAAAGAAAAAATTTGGGAGAGAGAGAGTGTGTGTAAATTTGGGCGAGAGAGAGAGAGAATTCACATAAAGTAAGACAGAATCTTGGAATCTTCCTATCACAGCGTTAGCAGCTTTGGGACAAAATTTTGGAAGAAAAATATTTCAAAGTCTATGAGTAAATCATTTATTTTTTAATATAGTGATTATATTTGTAAATTAATTAAGAATGATTGTATTCATTAGGTTCACATAAAATATTAATTATTGATGATGATTAGATTGTATTTTGTGACTGTGATTAAAACTTTGTTTATTTTTCAATATTTTATTTTTCATCTATGTTTTTTGGAAAAAAACAGAAGATTTTATTCATCAGGTTCACATAAAGTGCGCGCTATTGATGATAATGATTAGATTATTTTTTGTAATTGTGTTTTTTAACTCACTGTATTTTTCAAAAAAAAAAAAAAATGGTTGTGCTTAATTTGTAATTGGGTTTTTAACTCACTATGCTTTTTGATAAAAAAAAATAATAATAATAATTGAATTTTTTAATTATCAAGTGACTTCATTGCCTTTTTCTTTTTCTTTTTTTAATTTTTTATTTTTTTTATGAGGAAAAATATGATTGTGTTTTTTTACACTTCATTCTGATCACATGGTGATTTTATTTTTTTAAATGATTATATTTTTTTACACTCCATTTAATATGTGTTTTTTTGAAAAAAAAAAGAAAGATTGTATTCATATTTTTTGAATACAATCACACAGTGATTGTATTTTTAGTTTATGTTTTTTGAAAATAAAATAGATTGTATTTATTAGATTCACATAAAGTAGTCACTATATATATATATATATATTTTGTAAAAAAAAGTTGTGTTTTTTAACTATCAATTAACTTAATTTGTATTTTTTTTAAATATTTTTAAATTACCAATTGACTTTATTGTTTTTAAATACAGTGATTGTATTTTTACACTTTGTTTGATTGATATTAGATAGTATTTTGTGATTGTGATTGGACTTAATTTATTTTTTAATACGGTGATTGTATTTTTATTCTATGATTTTTGGAGGGAAAAAAAAAAAAGATTGTATTCATTAGGCTTATATAAACTACACACGGTGATTTTATTTTTTTTAAATGATTATGTATTTTTACACTCTATTTAATATGTGTTTCTTGAAAGAAAAAATGGATTGTATTCATTTTTTTTTAATACAACCACACGGTGATTGTATTTTTAGTCTATGTTTTTTGGAAAAAAAAAAAGATTTTATTTATTAGATTCACATAAAGTAGTCATTGTATTGTTTTTTTTTTTAAAAAGGTCGTACTTTTTAACTATCAATTAACTTAATTTGTATTTTTTTAAAAAAAATAATTTTATTTTTTAATTACCAATTGACTTCATTGTTTTTCAATATGGTTATTGTATTTTTACACTCTGTTTGATTGATGATGATTGGATAGTATTTTGTGATTGTGATTGGACTTAATTTATTTTTCAATATGGTGATTGTATTTTTAATCTATGGTTTTGGGAGAAAAAAAAAAAGATTGTATTCATTAGGCTCATATAAACTACGCATGGTGACTTTATTTTTTTAAATGATTATGTTTTTTTACACTCTATTTAATATGTTTTTTTTTGAAAAAAAAAATAGATTGTATTCATGTTTTTTTGAATACAACCACACGGTGATGGTATTTTTAGTCTATGATTTTTGAAAAAAAAAAATTAGATTGTATTTATTAGATTCACATAAAGTAGTCACTGTATTGTTTTTTTAAAAAAAGGTCGTACTTTTTAACTATCAATTAACTTAATTTGTATTTTTTTAAAAAATAATTTTATTTTTTAATTACCAATTGACTTCATTGTTTTTCAATATGGTGATTGTATTTTTACACTCTGTTTGATTGATGATGATTGGATAGTATTTTGTGATTGTGATTGGATTTAATTTATTTTTCAATACGGTGATTGTATTTTTAATCTATGTTTTTTGATAATAATAAAAAAAAGAGATTGTATTCATTAGGCTCACATAAATTACACGCTATTAATGATGATGATTAGATTATATTTTGTAATTAGATTTTTTAACTCACTGTATTTTTTAAAAAAAATGGTTGTGCTTTTTAGCTATTAGTTAGTTTAATTTCTGATTCGGTTTTTAACTCACTATGCTTTTTGAAAAACAAAATAATTGTATTTTTTAATTATCAATTGACTTCATTGCTATTTTTTAAATTAGTTTAATGTGTGATTGTATTTTTTACACTCCATTTTGATTACACAGTGATTTTATTTTTTTTAATGATTGTTTTTCTACACTCTATTTAATCTGTGTTTTTCTACCCTTAATAAACATATTTTTTGAATACAATCACACGGTGATTGTATTTTTAATTTATATTTTAAAAAAATTAAATTATATTTATTAAGTCCACGTAAATAGTTTTTTTAAATTTAATCCCGAGCATAACGGGTACTAATATATGTATATGTGAATATATCTACATATATGACTTCAATCCTTAACCTCATAAGAGGGTGTTCAAAACATTGTAATGTGGAATTTTTTTTTCTTGACATAAACCTTTCAATGAAGTTTCGTGAAGTCAAAAACCCACTAATCACGCAAAATGGGTTCACATTCTTACTGAAAATTATTGCCATAGAAATTTTCTCAAGCACTTATTAATCTAAATCTTTATGTTCTTACTAGCCACTTTACGCAAATATTCTGTGCTCTATCAATGAGAAGATCAAGTAAATTTAAGGTTTTTTTTTTTTTTTGATCGGCAAAGAAAAATTTCATTTAACAACAAGAAATTAAAAGTACAGGATGATGAGATGCATCGAGAGAGATTCGGAAGTATAAAAATACCCCTACTACTGCTACTCGCATCCATACAACCAACCCCTAAGCCTCTCGAATTTTTTTTTTTTTTTTTTTAAATAAACAATTAAGAAGAACTTAACTAGAAAATTAAAAAACATGAATCCCTAAAAAAAAACCCACAAAACCACCAGATATTCAAACTAGCTGCATCAAAATACAAAATTCAAAATTCAAAAGAGCCACAGCAGCCCACGCCTCTGACTACAAGCCAACGTCCAATTAGCTACTCCCCATGACCCTGCTGCTACACCTCCCCATGCCTCACGCCTCTGCTACACCAACTCCCCATGACCCTCGTCTCTGATGCTGCTGCGTCAACACCCTCGCCGGCCGAAGAAAAACTCCAACGCCACCACCGGGGAGACTACACCTCCTCTGCCAAACTCCAAAAGCCCACTCCATGCTGCTACAGCTCCTCTCCTCATCTTCTAGCACACCCAAAACCCTCAGCCAAACTCCAAGAACAACAGGTCTTCAACCTCACACCACCACCGGGAAGACTACACCCAAAGCCCGCAGCCAAACTCCCGAAGCCCACTCCAAGCTGCTACTACTCCACTTCTCAACTTCTAACACACACCCAAAACCTTTGCCGAAAACTCCAAAACCCACAGGACAACAATCTCACGCACCCGCTGGGAGTACCTACACACCTCCAAACAGACAGGACTTCCCCTCCAAACGAAAAGAGAACCTACACCCCTCAAACTCTCGCTCAAGGAGGAGCGCTCGAGTGACAACCGGACAGGAACCGGGACGCCTACGGAACCCTTGTTACCGCCCAAAATCACACCCCTCAAACTCCTACTCAACAAAGAGCGCTCGAGTAAAGGACAACAACTGATAAAACCTGGACAAACCAAAACACTCCTGTAGCATCAAACACGTCTAGGTGGGTAGAAACGGGGACTCAAGTTTATTGGAAAGAAAAGCTAACAAAACAAAGACAAAGATGAGCTAGGCTAGCTGACCGCCATTGCCAAAAGGCGGCGGTCAGCCGGCCCAAAAAAGAGGCAGGAGAAGGAGGTTTTAAGGGAAGGAAAGGAGAGGTTTTTTAGAGAGAGAAAGGAAAGTGAGAGATCCTCTAAATTTAAGGTATTTTTACGAGGCAAGTTTCCTACCATCTATAATTTGAATTGGAAGGCAGCGTTTGAATTCGTGTAATTTATCGCAGATCTCATTTTAATAATTTAAATTTATTTTATCAAACATTTCGTAAATTTTATCTACTTGCGCGCGTGCGCGCGCACACACACACACACACACAAAAATGTCGATTCAGTAATCATAATATATTTAATTTATTGTATTTGTCACAAAAAATAAAAATAAAAATAGATGCACTACAAAAAAAAACACTTTCCGTGACCAACATTTTGGTCGCGAAAAGTACCATATTTGGTCGCTAAAGCCTCGTCACAGATAGTTTTCTGCGACCAAAAAAGCTGTTGGTCGCTAATAGTGACCATTCACGACCAACTTTTTTGATCGCGGAAAGTTCAATTCATATTAGCCAAAAGTAAACTTTTAGCGACCAAAGTTGGTCGCCAAAAGTTAGCGCCTTGACCCAAAAAAAATAATTTTTTTGTGCTGCCTAGGACTTGAACTCCTGACCAAGGAGTCACCATGCACCCAATCCACTTTGCCAATAACATGCTTCTTGTTCATAGTTGGCAAAAAATATATATAACCCATAAAAATTGGGTTATATATTATTTTATAAAACTTTTAATGTCTAAACAGAAAAATAGCATGTAATTACAGTAGTATCATTTTTTTTAAAATTTATCCCGCCATAACTTTCTGCGACCAACTTTTTTTTTTTGGTCGCCAAAGGGTAATCTTCCGCGACCAAAAAATCTTTGGTCGCAAATAGTATACTTTCCGCGACCAACTTTTTTTTTTGGTCGCCAAAAGGTGATCTTCTGCGACCAAAAAAGCCTTTGGTTGCCAATAGTATACTTTTCACGACTAACTTTTTTTTTTGGTCACCAAAGGGTAATCTTCCGGGACCAAAAAAGCCTTTGGTCGCCAATAGTATACTTTTTGCAATCAACTTTTTTTTTTAGTTGCCAAAGGGTATACTTTCTGCGACCAACTTTTTTTTTGGTTGCCAAAAGGTGATCTTCCGCGACCAAAAATATCTTTGGTCACCAATAAGTATACTTTTCCCTACCAACTTTTTTTTTGGTCGCCAAAAGGTGATTTTTCGCGACCAAAAAATTGTGGTCGCCAAAAGTTAAATTTTAGTCGCAGAAAGTGGATTATTTGCGACCAAAAAAGATAGGTGGTCGCCAAAAGTGTTTTTTCTTGTAGTGATGGTATATTTTTAAAAACACAATTATCATCTATTTTTGTAGTGACAAACAAAATAAATTGAATAAATTATGATTATGAGATCGACTTAAATTTTTTTAGATGATATATACGAAATGTCCGACAAAATGAATGATTTAAATCACTGAAACGGACCCGTGGTAGGCTCCACCGCAAGAAAACAACATCCTCCTCCTTGTTTTTAGCTGAGTTACAAAATGTTATTTATTTATTTTTATGTTGCCATTAATGTTTTATTCTATGTATTATATAACAAAAACATATCATAAATTAAATATTTATTTCAAAATTTTGATTATTATTAATAAAAAATTGGGCAAACTTCACTTTACCCCTTATGGTTTAGGCCATGTGCGAATTATCCCCTGACTTTAAAATATCACCACATAACCCCCCCATGGTTGATGGAGTAATGTGCATTGTTAGCTTTTCCGTGTATTCTAACCGGCTGTGCTGTGCACGCGAGTGTGGTGCAAGTGGGATGAATGGATGATGTTCCCTCGCAATGAAAAGACCAAAATGCCCCTAGGGTTAAACATAAAAACTTACCTTGCTTTTTATATTGCCTCCTTGCTTTGCATGTTGAGTTGTAGGCTAGTCTACCCAGCAAAAATGTCATCTTCAAGTACTGGAGATGGAGAAGGACAAATGTTGAGGTTCATGACCAAGAAATGTCGTTGTGGAAGAAAAACAACCATTAGAATCGTGGAGTCTGAGAAATCTTCAAAAGATAGGTTGTACTATTGTTTGTGAAAATGCGGATTTTGGGGGTTGTGATTTCTGGGCTTGGTGCAACCTAGTTGGATATGTTCCCATCTATGGATGAGATGAGATTGATGATGAGAAGCCAAGAGTTGAGGAAGGTGTGCAGTTTAATGGAAGACTAAGCTGGAGATGAAGATGGAGGCACTGACCATGATGATGAAGACATCTATGGTGGTTTTGCTTGTGTGTTTCATTTCGAGCATGTTAATGTTCAATATGAAATGAATTTATAAGAATTTGTAAGGTGCTTTATGTACTTGATGTATGTTTGAAAGAAATGAAATTATGTTTATGAAACTTGTGATTTTTGTTTTTTTTTTTTTTACTGTAACATGAAAATAAATTCAATTTTTTTTACTGCAACATTGAAAATTATTCCAACAAATTCATGATTTCTTTTACTAGAAAAAAAATTCTTACAAATTCTTAATTGGAAAAAAAATCAACCTTGCTAAGTTTAATTGGAAAACAATCAACCCTGTTGAGTTGAATTGGAAAAAAATCAACAAATTCTTAATTTCTTTTACTACATTCCAATGCAAAATATACAACCAACATTTCCAACACAAACAAACTAACTGTCTACTTGAAGCAATGGTAACCTTACTGAGTTGATTTGCAAAACAACAGGCCTCATTTCAAATCAATGCACTTGAGGCAATGGAACAAAAATGCCAAAAAAAAAAAAAAAAAAAAAAAACACTGAGATTCACAATGCTATTCAATACCAATCCATTTACAGAAGTATGCTGACAATGCTATTCAATACCAATCCATTTATAGAAGTATGCTACATTTGAAAACCATTCTCAAAAATCATAACTCTAAATACAAAACATAACTTAAATACAAAAACCATAACTCTAAATTCAAAACATAATTCTATATATAAAAAACCATAACTATAAGTGTGTGTCTGTCCTTTCTTAGATTAAATATAAACACAACACATCCTACAGTATTGTTTCATTACAAAAACGTAAATAATAACAGGTAATCCTATAGTCTACTTTGACCCAATTGCCAATTCTTTGTCCAGTCTCCTTGCTTTGATTGTCTCTAGTCTAGAAGTTACTAAAACAGCATGCCCTCTGACATTAGCATTCACTCCAACATTCACTCCAGTTCTTCCAACATTGACTGCAGATGCAGATGCATTAATTGGTCCTCTACCCCTCTTACCAATTGTGATTTCAGGTCCTTTGCCAGGATCACTTGATGCCTTTCCACCATGGGTTGGTAGTTTTGTGGGCTGCAACAACATTTTCAATTAACAAACTAAAAAGTTACAAAATTAAAAAGTTGGTTATATAAACAAGTGAGTTACCTGAGTGGATGATCTAGTACTCCTCCTCTTTAGTCCAATAGAAGTAATACTCATTAGTGGCAGAGATGTTGCTTAGCCTCCTCTTCTAGTTTGGATGTCATTGGACATCTGAGGCAAAAAAATTTCCAGTTAGGAACAAATTGGGCAAACTACTGGTAGTTTCCTACTTGAAGTTACAAGTCAACATTAAAATTTGGTTACCTTATTTGATGGGATATTTTTTGTAGGAGTAGGAGTTGATGCGAGTTGAGATGATTGCCCACTAATACATCTCACGCAATAAACAAATTAAGTATACAATAAATTAAGAATACAACAAACAAATAACAACATGTATACATTGTGTACGATAAATGAATGTATAAGTAGTATCTGTATTTTGTCTTGAAGTTACTATACATATGTCTTTCAACACACAACCACTGTATTTTGTCTTGAAGTTACTATGCATATGTCTCAAGCAGTATCTGTGATCTATAATAGGGTATAACTCTGCAAATGTGTCAACCAACCCCTTCTGTCCATCTGATATAAATGTTCGCCCCACTTCCTTAACACTCTCAATATCACTCATCAATTCCTGAAGAAACCAAGACCAAGAGGCTTTAAGTTCTATCTCAACCAAAGCCACTGCACTAGGATACATGTTGTCATTTCCATCTCTCCTAATAGCACTGAGTAACTGCCCTCTAAAAATCCCTTTCAAATGACAACCAGCTAGTCCTATTATTGGTCTACACCCTGCTAGAAATCCATCTTTCTGTGCACCAATTCTGAAATACATTCTTTCAAATGTAGGCTCTGTCTTTTCGGGATTAGTTGTTATTGAAATGTTTGAGGTTGGATTTTTCCTAACAATTGTAGCTGTATAATCTCTAATCCTGTGATATTGCTCTGCCAAATCCCCTACAATCATCATCAACATCTGAATACCAACCAACATTACCTAGTAGATTAACTTTAGGTCCTTTAGCTCTTCTATATGAGGTTTCATAAAAAAATGTCATCATTTGGACCCTCTAGGTCTTCATACAACCAACTTTGGTCATCACTTTCCTCTGCACTATCCTTAGAAGTCTCAGTTTTCTTATATTCTTCACCAACTATATAGTCCAAGTCCTTAGAATCATCACTATCAGTTATCTCTTCATCAGCCAAAAATTCAGTCTCACTCTATGCACTGTCACTCTCATCAGCCTCATTACCTTCTATAGACTCAGTGTCAGTAGTATGCTGCAACCCCTCTTCATATTGTGTATCATTGCCCTCACATCCCTTGCTCACATCCTCACCCTCAGCTACCTCTACACTATCATCTGAGTTATTTCCAATGTCATCAACTATAATGTCAATATCAGACAAGTTTATATCAATAATGTCTGTGTTAGTACCATATATGGCATTACCACCCTGTTCTGTGTCACCACCACCTATGGCATTACTACCTTATTCTGCACCATTGGGATCTGACAACAACTTATCGTTGGATGACAAAACCATAATAGGATCTACACTCTTCTCTACATAAACTACCACATAATCCAACCTCTTATAAGCCTCAAGCATTTTCATCACATAAGCATCACTGTAAATTGTTTTCAATCCAACATCTAAACTATAACCAGACCATGTATAGTACATATCTATGTTTGTTCATTTTCCACCAACCAGGTCATAATAAAGGTCTCTTAACTCAAATATAGACATTTTGTCAAGGTCACAGTTAATTATTTCATTCACCCTACCACCTTCATAAACATGTGGATGAAAAACAAAATGGCCCCCATGGTGCATTTGAACAGTTATGAATTTGTCTGACATTTTCAGTATTCACTCCTAAAGTAGAAAAGACTTTCATTAATATATTTTGGGACCACAACTCACAACCCTAAACCCTAAACAAAGACATAGTCATGCATGTAACCAACATAAACTAAAATAATAAATAATCCCTAATCCTCAAACAGATCACACAAAATAGAAACAGAATATAAAAAGCATAAAGTAATAGAATTAAAAAAACCTATTCTTCAGGCATAAAGTTAAAAGTTAATTGAAGAAGGAAACAAGCAAAGTAATACATTGAGGATTAAGGATAAAAAGTTAATTGAAGAAGGAAACAAACAAAGTAATACACTGAGGATTAGGGATAAACTTCACATTTTCAGTGCATACCCCACACAAAACACAATGACAATAAACAAACAAAGTAATACACCGACATCATTCACTACAAATAAACAAACAACCATAGGAGACTACAGTATATGAACAACTTTATATATACAAAAAACCACCATGGCAACAGGATATATACAACTACATCGCACACAGTGCCATGACAAAAAGTTAACCACTAATGGTATGAAAAAGGGAGGCACACAAACCCTAATATACAAAACATACGGGGATCACAGTCTACAACAACAAAAAGTACATCAACTAACATTTTATATACATATATATATATATATATATGTATATATATCAGCAAATCGAACCGAATGAAACACAAAATAAAAAGTAATTATCGAAAAAATACCTTACAACTTATTCTTCGTGAACTTTTGGGCTTCATTTGCTTCGTAAATCTCCAAATCAGTGACAATCGAACAATTGAAGCTCTACTTTCTCAAATCTATATACTATATCGTTCGATTGAAACTCTAATTTGTTCAATCAAACAACCCTAATTTGTTGAATCGTTCAATTGAACAACCCTAGTTCTCTTCACTTTCCTCTTCTCAGATGCACGACTTTTGGAAGTGAAACTGGTAAGCAAGCTTCGATATATATATACAAGGGCAAATTGGTCTTTTTATGTTTACCTTTCACGGTGTTAACGGTACACATTACTCTATCAACCACAGGGGGTTATGCGGTGATATTTGAAAGTCGGGTAATCCGACATGGTCTAAACCATAGAGAGGTAAAGTGAAATTTGTCCTAAAAAATTTACTTGAAAATAGCCACAATTTTAAAATATTTACTTCAAATATTAATTATTTATATATTTTTTTGGTACAACTAAAAAAATACATGTGTTTTAAAATTTTAAAATTCAACCATATAATACATAGAATGAAACATTAATCTAATAATTAGTTATATATAATTTTAAAATTAGTTATATCTAATGTATCTTCAAAATTAGTTATATCTAATTTTAAAATTTTAAAAATGTATTAATAAAATGTGAAAATAAAATGAATTTAACCATATCTAAATTACATCTAATTTTACATTTAAAATGAAAATCTAAATGTAATTTTAATCATATGTAATTTGAAAAAATTTAATGAAAAATCTAAATGAAACTTTTAGATGTAAAACGTAATTTATCAAATGGTTATAAATTCAAGTGCACTTGTCTTAATCCTATTGAAAAAAATTAAGGAGATTGACCAATAAGTCCTATATTTAAGACTTGTAATTCATATAGTCCCATATTTTTTCAGATAATTCTATTTCTACACACCATTTATACTTTGTGCACATCATTTCTTAGTTTACACACTTATTAATTTAATTACAATATGTTTTTGTCATTCCACACATCAAATGTTCTAAATATATCCCTAGCTCATAATTTAAACACACACCACACAAAACACATTTACACACATCACAATAGTAACGACATATCCAAGAGTGTTTTTTTTATAAATATTCTTAAAAAAAAAACAATTTAGAGAATTGATCCACTTTTTAAACTATTTAGGAACCCTACTTTTTGAAATTGCATGTTAAAAATGTGATTTCAATTTAAAATTGTATTTTCAAAATGCAATTTCAAAAAAATAGGTTAGTTTCCTAAATAATTTGAAAAGTGGGTCAATTCTCTAAATTGTTTTTTTTAGAAAATTAAAAAAAAAAACTCCATATCCAACAATCCACTAACACATTTTCAATAGTTCTTTAGAGCCAATCAACGATGAAATGATAAAAAGATTGATGGAAGTTGATGAAAACTTTTTGTTTTTGGGTTCGTAATCAACGATGATAGTAAGTTTTCATCGCGATCAAAAAAATCTTAAAACAAATCATATGAAAAGTTTTCATCACTGATTTTTTTTCGCAACCCTATGGAAGTTGAATTTACAAAAGAATAGCAATTCTTTTGCTTAAAAAAAAAAAAAACACCTCCACACGTAAAAGATTACATTTTCATCGTTGCATTGGTTGTAAAATCATAGGGTTTGGTTATGGTGTGCAACTTACACCTTACACCTTATACCTTACATTTACACCTTACACTTACACCTTTTGTGAAAAATTAAACCTTACACTTACACCTTTTTTGAGGTTGCACACCATATGCAACCCACTTACACCTTACACCTTACACTTACACCTTATACTTATACTTATACCTTACACTTACACTTTTTGTGTAAGTGGCACATGGTGTGCACTTGCACACTTAAGAAAACTCCAAAATCATATTCTTCTCTAAATTTAAACTTTTATGATTTTGTAAATCTTTCATCACACAAATCAAGAAGAGTAAAATAAGTGCAACAATAGTGAGAGTGAAAAGCAATAGAAGAACAATGTAGGCCTTAGCGTGATTTTTTTTTTCTTCAAAAGATGTGCATTGAGAATTTTCGTTCCCCAAGATGTGTACAGAGAAAATTTAGTTTTAATATTTTGTGTATTGATGTCTATAGTGGTCATTTTGTTTAATGGTAAAATTGTAATAAAAAATTAACTCATTAAGTATGTACTCAGAGAGTAAATGATGATTGGAAATAGAATTACATTTAGTCCTTTTGGATGTATAATAACTTATTTGTCCGCCATATTGGAGTGTCACATTTGGAAAAAACACACTAAGGAGTTTTTTAGTGTCACATCATATCCGCTATGTTAGAGTGTCATATTTAGAAAAAGTAAACCAAATAGTTTTTAATTTTTTTTACAGTGTCACATCATATCCGCTACATTGGAATGTCACATGTCATATTTGAAAAAAATGCACTAAAGAGTTTTTATTTGTTTTGAGTGTTATATTATATCCGCCACGTTGTCATATTTAGAAAAAATACACTAAGGAGTTTTTATTTTTTTTAGAGTGTCACATTATACCCGCCACGTTGTCACATTTGGAAAACGTACACTAAATGAGTTTTTATTTTTTTTATAGTGTCACATTATACTTGTACGTTGTCACATTTGGAAAAAGTACACTAAAGAGTTTTTAGTTTTTTTTAGTGTCATATCATACTTGCCACGTTGTCACATTTGAAAAAAATACACCAAAAAGTTTTTAGTTTTTTTGGAGTAAAAGTCTTAGAGTGTCATATCATGCCTGCCATGTTATCACATTTAAGAAAGTACATTGAAAAGTTTTTAATTTTTTTAGAGTGTCACATCGTTGGAGTGTCACATTAATACCTGTCACATTGGAGTATCACATCATACTTATCACATTAATAAAATTATATAGTTGTCCACCAAAACACTGTCAAAATAAAAATAGGACTACACGAAAAGAAACTTTCCACTAATAGGATTTAATATATCAATAGGAAAAATTTAGGATTAATTAGAGTACTTATATGTGAGATGAGATTTATTGATAAATATCTCTAAAGTATTTTTTAAAAATTGTAAATTTTTAAATAAAAAATTTAAATTAATAATTAACAACTATTTTTATAAATTAACGGATCACTTCTCTAAACTAAGTTCTAAGCTAAAAACATAAATCATGGGTTAGCTCGATGTGATCTTGAATAATTTTTTAGATGTAAAGATATTAGTCATATTTTAATAATAAATATATCAATTTCTTAACTAAAATTTTAAAATAAAAATAAATAAGATATATATATATATATTTAAAAAATTAGAAGTTTTATTTCTTTTATGTTTTGGCGGCATTTGGCTTAACTCCCAGAACTCCAACTATCTTTCAAAGTCCACCACTATCACCGCCCTAAAATTCCTTCTGCAACCAAAATTTATACCATAACCAAATTTACATATAAAAGATTTAGGACAATTGACACTTACGTCTCCTAAAATTTAGAAAAAAAATGTAATAAGTATTACAGTTTTAATATAATTTTATTGACCTCATTTTTAATATAGTTAAATAGATTGAAACTAATACAAATGTTATGAAAATATAAAAATATATAACATAAAATATATATTTTCATGTAAAATAGATGACATATTATTTTTTTCATCTATTCACCAAACAAATTATTGATGAATATTGAGTTAAGTATTATATGAATCAAAATTTTAAAAGAACTCAATGCAACTATATCAAAATTGAAAAATTTACTGTATTTTTTTCAAACTTCACAAGAGGCCAATGTAATTTACCCAAAAATTTAAGTCTTTCCAAGAAAACCTTATTAACACACAATATATATATATATATATATATATATCTTTTCTTTATTTTCAATCATTGTTTAAAGGCTTAATTACACTTTGCACTAATCAAATTTTATTTTAATTCCTATAATTTTAATTTAAACAATTTGGTTTGTGTACTTTAAGTCTAGCTTTAATTTGGTCATTTTGTTTATATTTTTGTTAATTTTCGGGGTAAATTACATCAGTAGTCCCTACATTTTGCCTTTTATGCTATTTTGGTCCCTCCACTTTCAATTGTCTCAAATTTTGACTCTTAATTTTAAATTTTGTGTCAATTTAGTCCAATTAATAATATTGTTAGTTTTTTGATAGAAAATAATTACTAAATTAGTTAAGATTTTCTTACTAAGTAGACCAAGTTTTGCTTCTAAGAACATGACATATATCACTTATGTACGCATTTTCTATTAAAAAATGTTAACATTTGTAATCAATTGAATCAAATTGAAACAAAATTATAAATTTAGGGTTAAAATCGACCCAATTGAAATTACAGTGACCAAAATGACACAAGAGCCAAAATAGAGGGACTATCAAAGTAATTTGCCCTAATTTTTGTGTATACCTTAGAAAATTGACAAGTGCCATCAAATTGTTAATTTTAATCTCTAGTTTGGTAGGCGATTAAGTGGCTTCACCTATAAGTTGCACAAACAATACAAATAACTTAGGGATGCAACAAGGGAGGAGTACGCGAGAAGCCATCCACCTGTAAGTGGTACTCTTAATCAGCGGACATCTCTAATTGACAAGAAGTAGAATAGTAAAGAATTCATGGTAAAATGTTTTATGTTAATTGTCAGAAATTAAGTTTCTTCTTATTAATGTTAAGTTTTCTTGTTTTTATTGGTGTTTCAATAATGTAAGAACAATCACTAACTAATGTGAATAATATGATGCAAATGGAAACAAAACATAGATGTGGATAAAAATCAATCCCGGTCAGGGTGCACAGCTCGGTGCGTTCTGCTATTTTATTTTATTGGATTAGTAGGCTTTGCTATTCAAATATTTGAAATAACATTCAAAAATAAATGAATCAGATAATTGTGAATGGACAAGTGCCCAATTTGGAAGAATTTTACAAGTCCATCCACTATAATTCGGGTACACATGAATGGATTTCATTAGAGAGCCAAACTAATTATATATGTACAAGGTAATGCATATTAATTTTGATAAAATTATTTATTTTGCTTTGTAGAGTAGAATAATTAATAATTGTTCGATTTATTTCAAATTAACAGGACAACAAGATACAAATGCAAGCAGAACACTTCTTGCAAACTGGTGCGATCCCCTTGACCCCAGAGGAGTTGTCGGTCAAGGTACTTTAGCCAAGGTCAGGTTATGTGAAAGGACTCAGCATGAGGCCTTCTTCTTCTATGAAGACTATTGTTGCACCTGCTGAAAATAGTGATTATACTCAACGCCTTGAGATGCAAATAGCACAGCAAAATGAACAAATTGCAAGGTTTCAAAAGCCAGAGAAGAAACAAAGCAAGAAGATACAAAGTATCATAGAATGTTTGAGGCAGAAAGGTGTCACGAGAAATTTTGAGAGTGGAGAAAGTTCAGATATGATGGAAAAGCTTCTTGGTTAGTATATTATGTTAATATGTTAATTTAGTAGAATTTTTTTTTTTCCCCAACTAAGGTAGAATAAAAAACTACTTCGACATTTAGGCACGAAAGGTCCAGGAAGAATAGTGAATTATGCATGTAAAGGCCTGAGGAACATCACAAACACCTTGAGATGAAGCAACATAAGTTGTGCAAACTTACGAAACAAGCACATGGCTCTCGATTTGAAAACTACTTTGAGATTTGCACTATTCCAACACTTAGGCACGAAAATACATCTTGGGAAGGGGGGAGAGGAGCTTGAAGTAGGCACGAAAAGGCTCAAGAAACATTGCAAACATCTCGAGAGGAATTAATATAAGTTGTAGACACTTCGGAACAAGCACATGACTCCCATTGGAACAAGTATGTGACTAATAGTTCGAAAACTACTTTGAATTATGTATTTTGCCAACGCTTAAGCTTAAAAATAGGCCATTGAGGGACAAAATTGTGAATTATGAACAACAAGGTTTGGGAAACATCATGAACACATCGAGAGGAACTAATGTAAACTGTGAAAATTTATAGAACAAGCACGTGGCACCCAATTTAAAAACTACTTTGAAATTTGTAAATTTCCAACACTTAGGCATGAAAATAAGCCATCGAGGGGCAAAATCGTTAAATAGGCATGAAAAGGTCTAGAAATTATCATGAACACCTTGGGAGGGATCAACATAAGTTGTGAAAACTTACAGAACAATTATAGGACTCTCGATTGGAAAACATTTAGGCTTGAAAATATGAGCTAGGGAGTAAAATCTTGAAATATCCGTTAAAAGGCTCGGGAAACATCATGAACACCTTGGGATGAACTAATGTAAGTTGTAAAAATTTACAGAACAAGAACGGTAAATTTTGGTTTGAAATTTACTTCGAAATTTTTATTTTTTCTCTTCTAGGTTGCATGTTAACATATTTAGTGAATGATTACTTTAACCTTTTGTTGTTGTTGTTGTTGTTGTTTTTTTCCCCTCCCCCTCCCTCCCCTTAATGGTAGATTGGAGATGAATGAATTTGGTAACCTGAATAGCAAGAGGTTTTAATTGATATTATTGGGCACGTATCCATTATAGTGTAGTTTTGCTTTTTGTTAATATTACCAAACACCTATTTTGACTATGTTGTCGTGGGTCATGTTTATATTGTGATGGATCTTATCTTTTTGTTAATACTATCAAACATATATTTTGACTATGTTGTTGCTTTATGCAAATGAACAGGTTTTTATAATGATTTGTAATGGATATTATGTTGAACATGTTATTAAAATGCATAATTTATTTTGATTGTGTTGTCATAATTTTTTATTTTATTAGAATAGATGTTATAGTTTGGATGTTGTACATTAATTTCTTAATATTATGAGACATTTATTTTGCTTGTGTTATTTTATGAAAATGAACAGTTTAATTTTATATTGATTTGTATTAGATATTTTATTGAATATATTATTAAAATGCACAGGGATTGTTTATTGAAAAAAAAGTTATATAAATTGCAAACATCCCCCTTGTCACTAAAACTTTCTAATCCCAACAAATAATTTCCTTACACTTGTTCAGTATTTCGTCACTAAATTGAAATGAAAGTTATAGGTGACAAAATATTTAACATTGAGTGACTAAATGTTTCCTCACCAAATACCAATAATAGGCGACAAAATAAAATTTCGTCGCCAGGTACTTTTGGCGACAACTAATAGATGATGAATGTGGTGACAAAATTATTTCATCGCAAATCAATTTGGTGACGAAAATTTCACTATTGGAGACGAAGTGATTTTGTCATTACAGAACCATTTTGTTGTAATGGTGTCACGACCCAAACCCGGCCCTATGGGTCTAGCACTATAATCGCCGATGTCAAGATTAGAAGGCCTCAAGATCTGAATCTGAAGAGAACGAGTTCGAACTGGCAGAAGCCAATACAGTAAATAACTAGTGTCCATTGAGCTGTGGAAATCTGTATGCCAAAAACATTTTTCATGCATTCATACAGTCCAAAACAGAACGGTCTATATACAGTCATATACAACATGTACAACATTCAGTACGGGGACCCAACCCTCGATAACAAGACAAAGAAATGCAGTCTATACAACAAGACAAAACAAAGAAGGAGACCTATGGGGACACAAAAACACCCCAAGCCATGGCATGGCGTCTCGGAACCTCACAGTGAGGCACATTGGCTGGCTTGACAAAACTGGGGACTAACCCACGCTCTAGCTCGATGCCGTCACGAGAACCTACATATATATATAACAGTGAGCTAAAGCCCAGTGAATAACATACAGTGTAAAGAGGTTATGAATGGATGTCCCTTACAGTAATGAAATCAATTCATTATACAGTATTTCAATCTTTCAGTATTTCAGTCAATCAGTATTTCAATCAATCAGTCATATGTGGTACATCCATTAGCCTATAAACAATAGGTCCAAAAGGACCGGCCTTCTGAGACCCAACAATAATGATGGCCATCAAACAAGATGGTTCCACAAGGAAACCGACAGAGCTCAGAATACCATAATAACAATGGGTGCTAAGGATGCCACAATACTGATTAAATACAGACATACATTCACTCAATAAACAAT
This sequence comes from Camellia lanceoleosa, assembly GCA_025200525.1. Lineage (NCBI taxonomy): Eukaryota > Viridiplantae > Streptophyta > Magnoliopsida > Ericales > Theaceae > Camellia > Camellia lanceoleosa. The sequence goes on along the minus strand of CM045768.1, from coordinate 108,395,441 downwards.
ATCGATTCAATAAACGATTCCAAGAATCAAAATATAACCATTTTGAACATATCTTTACACAACTGCTACTCACAGAGATTGGGCTAAAGCACCAGAGCGCGTCCCGAGAGTCAACCCTAAACAATAAGCGTAATAGAACACACACTAAGTTTACGTTGGAAAGGATGTTAGTTAAATCCCTAAATCTCCTCGGTGTGGTTCTATGTCTAAATCCTCATAAGATGCTTTAAACTAGGCCTAAGAATGCCTAGGATGGAATGAGGATGCAAAAATGCATACAGAAAACATTTTCAGAATTTTTTTTCGAAAGCCGCGTTCCCAATTTCGCGCCGAGCGGCGCAAAAAACACATACACGCCGCCGCGAATTTCATTTTTCCCCGCCGAGGCTTCGCAAAATATACCGCAAGCAGCTCACAATTCACCGCCGAGCTGCATAGCACAAACTGAACCTGAAATAGACTACGGCCGCGCCGGAGCGTTCGCAAAATATACCGATGGTCGAAAAACCCGCCGGCGTGCATTTATCTACTCGAAAGACTGCATAAAGTATGCAACACCATCGAGTGCGATTTCTACGCCGAAAGACAGTACCTCCGAGCGGACAATGAAACTGAAAATCCAATGTGTTCTCAATTCAAAACCAAGGTTTCAACCTCCAAAATCGATCCTCTTGGGCCCATTTTCCGAAAACTCATAAAAACACATAATATAACATGTTTCAAACCTCAATTTAAGAAGTCAAGGCCCAAGGGTGTTTAATTCAAACCCAATTTCAAACCAATTCCAAGAATCATGCTCAATCAAGACATGCATAAGTTTCAAACCAATTTCAATCTTCAAATCTTGCTCTCAAGAGCTCATTAGTTGGAAAACAAAGTGAAAACATGGACTAAAGCTTAGACATGAACATGCATGTACAATCAACCATGAATTCAACTCCAAATTCACTAATCTCTACATGCATGCAACAATGGAGCTCCAATTCAACATTCTTGAACTTCAAACATGGCAATGATGCATGAAACATGCAAGATGGAGCTTAAATACACAATCAAAGAGATGGATTCCTACCTTAAGTCTTCAATTGAGAGCCTAGGAGATCAACAATGGGGTCAACACTTCAATCCTCTTAAGTTTCAAGCTCAACAAGCAAAATGTGATGAAAAATCAATTCTCTCTCCCTAACTCTCTTCTAATTTCGGTGGAGACAAAGGAAGGGGCTGATGGAGTATTGTTTTAACTAAGTGTATAAGGCTCTTCAACAAGATTAAACAAAGGCCCATCCAATGGCAATGTGGTAATTAATTCAAACTCTTTAATTGACTTAATTTAATCTAATTTAATTATTCCTAATCAATTTTCAGATAAATATATCATTAAATCAGAAATATTTTACTGATCATGAAACACTAAACGGTTCCTAAATCGGCCGCCGATAAGGCCTTCAATTAACAGTTTAAACATAAACTACAAACAGGTAAAATCATACAATCAAACAGATAGAATATGCAATTCAATAGGCAGTCTTATTCAGTTTCAGTTTCGATTCCAATCAGTCTGTCCAGTACTTTAATCAGTTCAATTATCAGTCATTAGCGGTTCAGTTTAGCATTAATCAGTATATAATTCAGTGGTTATACGGTAATCAGTACGAGGGTTGTTACAAATGGCCACAAGGAAGCCATACAGTTACATATTTCAATTGGGTATTTCTGTGTGTCATCTCTTTGGACTTGGTGTGTATTATTTGACTTCTTACTTGGAAGGTGATAAGTTTGCGGCCAGCTTGTATTACTATTATGTTTATTATATCATTGCAAATCCTACTTGGGTTGTGATTCCTTTTCTTATAGCTGTTCGATGCTAGAGGAAAATATGTAGAGCTTGTAAGATCCAGAAAAGACTATAATAAGAGCAAAGTTTGGTGACGTGGGGTTTAAAGTTTAGACTTTGCCATGTCAAGTTTTGGAAATACAGTTTATGTTTGTTTGATGTGGATTAGTTGGTAATTTCAGATTTCTGTAATTTTATATCTTCATAGATTGATATTGTTTTCACTATGAAAGGTTGCTCAAATTTGTAAAAAATTTATCCCAACAACTGTTAACTCTAAAAATTTGTAATCTAAGCCCAACACTCTTTTAACCTATTCTCAATTTTTTAGAAGTAATCAATAATACAATAAGTAAAACCTTAGCATCACTTGACGGATAATGTCACACATGCAATATTGAATTATTTTGTTATTGCATCATCCTCATTCACGTAATTATTCAATACACTAAATTTTCTTTTTAAATAATTTTTTTTGGATCATAAGAAAATTCCAAACTAAGAAAATCATAAACTAACTAATATATATATATAATGCCATCTTAAAGGCAAAACCAAAAATACCTAAGAAAGCCAAAAAAATAAATGAATGAATGAATGAATAAAAAATTAACGAGATTTTAAGCAAATTAAGGCCAAAAAAACTAGCTTAGGCCTCGTTTGGAAACAGACTAATTTAGTAACTTTTTGGCTATTTGGCTAAAATATGAGCTAAAAAAAACTAGTATATTTGGGATGACTTTTTGGCTTTTTACGAAAAGATGTGGAAAAAGTAAAGAGAAAGGAGAATCTTTGATTTTTTTTTGAATGGGTTGTTCGTTTTTTGGTTTTTTTAGTGACTTTTTGGCTTTTTGGCTAAAAAAGCCACTTTCCAAACAGGGCCTTAATGGTTTCGAAAGCAAATTTGACTTGATTTTGGCTCGCAAGGCTAGGGTCTATGAGTGGGATATGGTTTTAGATTTTAGAATAGGTCCAACTCGAATTGGTTGTTGATTGGTCAAAGCCAAAAGGCTGGGTCTATGTTAGGCCCTTAGACAACTAGTTTGTGGGTTGGGCAAGCCCGACTGACCTGTTTGTTTTTTTTTTTTGATCAGCAAAAAGAAACTTTATTGATGAAGAAAGCAAAAAACATACGAAAATTACATACGAAAACTTACATCAATAAAGAAGGGAAGTGCAAATAGTATCATAACTAACCTTACCAATCCCAACTAGGTTGGCACCAATAAGGTAGCACAATCCTTTGCTAGCACTTAACCCATGATTGGTGAGGAACCAATCAAAAGAACCAAAAAGAGAGAAAGGAAAAAAACCAACAAAAAACCTCCACTCCATAAGACAGATCAGCAACAAACACATTCTCTTCCGCATAGATTAGCAACAGACCTTGCTCCACATAACCTACTCCTTCAACCTTCCTATGTGATACAAAACTTTACTTAGAGTCACTCCATTCCTCACAGCAGCAGCCAGTAAGTGTCATTCAGACAAGAGCAAAACAGATCACAGCTGTTAGAACAACTCCACTGCAGTTTGTCTGGTTTAAATTGATCACAAAATCATTATCAGCAGCTTAGTGCACTCAATAGAGCATCTTTGCTACTTCCTAGATAATCACACGGATCACTCAACAGAGATAAGCACAGAAACAGAACCTGGTCTGGTTTAAAAGAAGCCTCATAACAACAGCCTCAGATCATCATCAACAGAGGATGAACGTCAGTAGCAAGCCCAGCAGTAAACAGCTCTGATGCAACTGCAACTCCAACCGCTGGTGCAATAGCTCCAACTGCAACACCAACCATACAACATTTAGAGGCACCATAACAAAACCTAAGGCAGCATAACAGACTGTTCTTCTACCCACACAGAATCCTACATCATCATTACCAATCCATAAACAGCATAACATCAGAACAAACTGCAAGAGAATCAACTCCATTATGTTCTCCAAAACCACCATAATCAAACCGAGGTCCAAACTCCATCTAACCAAACAAAAGAAACCAAAACAAGAAAAACATAACAACAATACATCCAGAGTAGCAGCAGCAGCCCAAACAGCATTAATGCACCCAACAATGCACCTAAACCTCAGCACTAATGCTCCCTGATCACCACACTCTAGGAAAAAAAACAGCAGAACCCCCAGCCCACCATAACATCAGATCTTCAAACTGACCCATATAGCTACAGCTGCTGCTTAGTAGGTGATAGAATGCTATAGAAATGCAGAACATAGAATGCACCATACCCACCCACCAAGTTACTGTTATTCTCCTAGGACTTTTGCTCCTACTCTCCATACATCTTCATACCCAATCAACCTTTACAAGCTTTGTTTCACCACCTGAAAATTACTCGCAATATCATTTACAGAATAAAGGCACCCAGAATTATGTGATTTCCACCAAAGTGCTAACCTTACCTTAATTGTCTCACATAACTCCACCAAATCTAGATGCTTAGTAGCAAAAATACACTCATTTATGCATTTCCAAATAGACCAAAGCACTGCTGATGTCACGCTCTCAAAATAAACCCATAATATATACAATATTAACATGCATCGACATAAGAAAATAAAAGTATTATTCCATTCATCAGAGTATCCTCAAAAGAAAACATTACATGTAATAACGAAAGTAAATGCCCTACGGGCTTACATCTTTCCAAGCCAATACTTGGACATAAAAGAAATGAGTACTAACTCAACTACAGGTTAAGCCCTTGGCTTGTAATTACATGTAACATTAAAGCAATAGCAGAAATATACTCCAAATCCACCCAAGCTAAGTCCTTGGAGGTAGCATATCACCTGGACCTGAAAATGATGTTCCCGTATAGGGTGAGCCACAGCCCAGCAGAAATATACTAAACCAAATATACGAATTGACTAAAGCAATAGCAGTCAATAGATGGTTACACTTATAAATCACTTTTATCACAATACAGTTTCATGACCACTATGTCCATGATACGTTTCACTTTCCATTATTTATCCAACTTTTCATTTATACAGACATGGCTCAGAACCTGGCCAAACAACAAACTGAGACTACATCTCAAATTAATATTTCTTCTGATATTAACAATTAAATGAGGCTAAGGCTCATAGTAAAACACTTCCATCAATTGATAAGTACACATATATGCTGTACTAATACACTTCCATACAACAATAAGTACACAGATTTGCTGTACTAATGGAGTCCATCCCCTTTCTCCTCCTAAACAAGTTTGAGAGTCTATCCCCTATCTTCCCTCAAACCATGGAGTACATCTCCTATCTCCTCCCAAACAGTATGCATATACAATGTATTAAACACTTGTCATACACAATATTCAATCAATACACAAATTCGCTGTATTAATTCAACTGTCAATTTCAATGACTCATTCAATGTGATTAATTTCAGTTTTCCCTAATCAACATGCAATGTCTATAACAATCACGACTATCCTCCACCGATAGCCCAAAACAGTTATTTCTAAATAGGAAATAAATGTATCAACAAATGTAAACTCAACATTTTCATAAACGAGTGATTAAACTATTCAACCACACCATTTATCTCATAATTCCCCAATTTCATGAATTAAACTCAATTCCACATTTTTTCCAAAATTAATTATACAAATTAATTTATTATAACAACTAGGGTTTTCCCCCTTTCCTCAAAATTAACCCTAAGGTTCAATTTTAATCAACCTGACTCTACTAATGTCATTTTTTTCATGATTCACAATCACATGGAATTTAATATATAAACAATTCCCTATTTCTCAAATTATAAGACAAACCCTAGTTTTCCCAAAATTTCTAAACGACACCAACATATAAAAAATACCAAAACTTAGGTCAAAACCTATAATATGGAGTAGGAAATCCCTACCTCGAAGTGAAGAACTCAAATGGAGAAGATGGCGAAAACCCAAGGTGCTCCAAATCCAAGATTGTTCAGATTAAAGTGAAGCCCTCGACCCACTCTATCTTTTTAACAAAGGACCTAGGGTAGGAATACACTCTAAGTAGATCAAACCTAAGAGAGAAGGTGTGTAGAGGGAGAGAAAACACGGACCTAGGGTTCTGAAATCAAAAAGAGGATGAAAAAGTGTTTTAAAAACCGCTGCTGCATATTTAAATAAAACAGGCTCGCTCGAGCGAAGACTTGGTCGCTCGAGCGACCAGACACAGAAAACCTCGCTCAAGCCAAGAAGGTCTCCCTCGAGCCAACAACCCAAAATCTCGTTCGAGCGACAGACTGCTCGCTCGAGCCAATAACTCAAACCCTCAGATCTGCAACCAGACGCACGCTTGTAGACACCCCATTTTTGACCACCTTTAAGACTTGGACGCGACAGATGGTTTTAAAAGATGTGCAGGGCAAAGGTTCAATTTCTTCGACAAAAAGAGAGAGTCAAAGCTCAACTTCATACCCCCTTTTGGACCAAAATGATCTTGATCAAAAGATTTTAGTCTTAAAACCCTCTCTTTCAAAACGTTTTTGAAATAAAGTTTTTACGATGTTCCGAGACTCGTATTTTGTCAAATGTTGCGTTTTTCGGTAAACCGAGCAAGGACAAAGTGGAAATGAATGAAAGAGAGATGAAATCTTTGAAAAATCTTTCAAAACACCTTACTTAGGGGTTTGGAGTTGAAGAAAAGAGGAGAAGAGAGAAGAAAACTAGTTCGGGAGAAGTTCGGCATGAATCCGGATAGGGCCAAATCTGCGCGGCTTCACGAAAACTGGCGTAACTTTTTCCACAGGAGGAATTTTAATGCGAGGTTGACGCCATTGGAAAGCTAACTCCAAGGGCTTCAAAGTGGCCACATGGGAGGCCAGCAATTGTTCTGGCCAGCCACCTTTCTTTGGTCAAAAGTGATTCAGTATGAATCTGGGAAGGAGAGAAAATCTGCGCGGCTTCACCGAAACGGGCGTAACTCTTTGTACAAGAGGAATTAAGATATAAGGCCACCACCATTGGAAAGCTTACTTCCGGGGCTTCATTCTGTACTCAAGAATCTCCTAAGTCCAAGTCCGGGGGGAGGAGATATGGTTGGTTGAAGTCCGGTTGGACCGAATCTGCGCGGCTTCACGGAAACTGGCATAACTTTTTCCACAGGAGGAATTTTGATACAAGGTTTGCGGCATTGGAAAGCTAACTTCTGGGGCTTCATTCTAAAGTGTGTCCGGCCACTTTTCCCTTTTAACCTGCCCGGCTGGCCACTTACCTTCACAGTCGCTAGCTCGAGCGAAGAAACGCTGGCTTGAGCGACGGACCAAAACAAAGAGCTCGCTCGAGCGAAGGACCAAAATACTGGGCAGCAACCCTTTGCTCCCAAACACTCCCAATCTGTAACAAACCTGCCCAATACATCATATAACTCAAAAATAAGGAATTAGAGGACGACAACAACAAATATATAACAACAGAATCTACGGAACGTAAGTCCGGATACAACTACCAAATGGAAAAAGACCGGGGCTCTATAACCTCCCCCCCTTTAAAGAATTTCGTCCCCGAAATTAAGCACAAGTTTTCAAAAATAGGTTTGTTTCTCAATTTCCAACAACATGACATTACAATAATCAATAACTTGACCCATAACTGGTCAATCCATCTCTTATCAAGAGGCATCTCACAATATGTAAAATAACATATATTTCAACCTGCATTATCATTATGCAATTTCTTTTCAATTTCAACAGTTTTCAATATACATGATTCCCATTTCCATATCATATTTAATTTCATGATATAACTCCAATTCTACAATGCATTCAACATATGCAATGTTACACTAAACTTCCATTATGAGGCAAGTTTCAAGATTCTTCTATTAAACCAAAACATTCTCCATGTTTTACAACTTAAGACATATATAATGCTCTTAAAGTTAAATAATATTACAAAATATCATCACATGATTACACATCAACAAATATGTCCGGATATTTGTCACGGACCTCCAACTCACGTTCCCAAGTGGCTTCCTCCACTCCGTGATGTCTCCACAGAACTTTTTCCAAAGGGATGGTCTTGCCTCGCAAAACTTGATCCCGCCTATCCAAGACCCGAACCAGCCTCTCCTCATACGAGGCATCCTCATCTACCTCTAAGTCGGTCCAATCCAATACATGCGATGGATCCGGCTCATACTTCCGAAGCATACTCATATGAAACACGTCATGAACTCCGGATAACTGCGGTGGCAAAGCTAAACGATAGGCAGCCTCACCAATCCTCTCAAGGATCTCAAAAAGGCCAATAAACTGAGGGGACAACTTCCCACTCTTCCCAAACCTCATCAATCCCTTCCTAGGTGATATTTTCAGAAAGACATGATCATCCACCTCAAACACCAAAGGTCTCCTCCTACGGTCGGCATAAGATTTCTGACGACTCTGGGCTGTAACAAGCCTCTTACGGATAAGTTCAACTTTCTCCGTCGTTTCTCTCACCAACTCTGGACCCAACAAAGGTGCATTACCCACCTCGGCCCAACAAACTGGAGACTTACACAGTTGACCATACAAGGCCTCAAACGGTGGCATACCGATACTAGACTAGAAACTGTTGTTGTAGGCAAACTCCACCAATGACAAGTGCCTCTCCCACGACCCACTAAAGTCAAGAACACAACCCCGAAGCATATCCTCAAGGATCTGAATAGTACGCTCGAACTGCCCGTCAGTCTGAGGATAGTAAGCCGTGCTAAAGGTCAACTTAGTGCCTAAGGCACTCTGCAAACTCTGCCATAACCTGGCAGTAAAACGAGGATCTCTATCTGAGACGATCGTCACTGGAACCCCGTGCAACCTCACTATGTCCCGAATATAAAAGTCGACAAGATGATCTACCGAATCTCTAACGCTCATAGGAATGAAGTGCGCCGACTTAGTCAACCGGTCTACAACCACTCAAATAGCATCACTACCCCACTAAGTCTTCGAAAGACCCACAACGAAGTCCATAGTGACATGTTCCCACTTCCACTCGGCAATAGGCAAGGGTTGTAACAAACCCGCTGGCCTCTGATGCTCGGCCTTCACTTGCTGACAAGTAAGGCATTTAGACACGAAAACTGCCACGTCTCTCTTCATACCCCGCCACCAAAACTGGTGACCCAAATCCCGATACATCTTAGTGCCTCCCGAATGTACCGCAAGACGTGAATGATGAAACTCTCGGAGTACCTCCTCTCGGCAAGACTCTGGCACAATCAAACGGTCTCGGTATCTCACACTCTGGTCGGGATACACCATCAAACCCTTCTCAACCTTCCCACTGGAGATCTTCTCTTGGAGGGATTCTACCTCAAAGTCACCTCTCTATGCCTCTAACACTCGAGTCACAAGTGTAGGTTGCTATGCAACAACAGAAAACAAGGCCGTAGCCTCAACGGATTCGCCTAGAAGCAAATCAAACTCCTCAAGTGCACCCAACATCTCCCATTCCCGGATGGCTATACTAGCTACGTCACTAACAGATTTCCTGCTAAGGGTATCGGCCACCACATTGGCCTTCCCCGGATGATAATGTAACTCAAAGTCATAATCCTCAATGAACTCCATCCACCTCCTCTGCCTCAAGTTCAAGTCTTTCTGTGTAAACAGATACTTTAGACTCTTATGATCCGAGAATACCTCAAACCGCTCACCATAAAGATAATGCCTCCAAATTTTCAAGGCAAAGATCATAGCTGCTAACTCTAGGTCGTATGTAGGGTAACTCTTCTCGTGTATTTTCAACTGACTTAAGCCATAGGCTACCACTTTCCCCTCTTGCATCAACACACAACCCAAACCCTCTCGTGAGGCATCACAATAAACATCATAACCCAACCCTCTCTCTGGAATAATCAAGACCAGAGTGGTGGTCAATTTAACTTTCATCTCTTGGAACGACTTTTCACAAGTCTCACTCCGTACAAATTTGACTCCCTTCCAAGTCAGTCTAGTCAACGGCGAAGCTAACCTAGAGAAATCCTTCACAAACCATCGGTAGTACCCAGCTAATCCCAGAAAACTGCGAATCTCAAACACACTCTTAGGCTGTACCCAATCTTGCACTGCCTCAATCTTGGATGTATCAACAGACACCCCTTCCCCAGAAACCACATGGCCTAAGAACTTGACCTCTCCTAGCTAGAACTCACACTTCCCAAACTGAGCATAACGCTTATGGACTCTAAGCAACTCGAGCACTACTCTCAAGTGTTCCTCGTGCTCTTCCTCAGAAGGTGAATAGATGAGAATGTCGTCCACGAAGACGACTACAAAACGATCTAAGAATTCCCAAAATATCCGGTTCATCAAGTCCACACTACTACAAAAATAGTTAAAGATCACATTTTGACAAAAAAAAAAGATCACACTTTTATTGGAAGTGTGATAAAAAAAATTAGATTGATATTTTAATCACACTTTATTTGATTTAGTGTGATAATATTTATTTTTTATGTCACTTTTCAATTAAGTGTGATTATATATATATATATATTTAATCACACATTCTAATTAAAGTGTGATTATATATACACTACTACTTTTTAATCACACTTTTTAAACAAGTGTGATTATATATATATTTTTTAATCACACATTCTAATTAAAGTGTGATTATTTATATATTTTTTAATCACACTTTCTAATTAAAGTGTGATTATATATACACTACTACTTTTTAATCACACTTTTTAAACAAGTGTGATTATATATATATATATATTTTAATCACACATTCTAATTAAAGTGTGATTATTCATATATTTTTTAATCACACCTTCTAATTAAAGTGTGATTATATATACATTACTACTTTTTAATCACACTTTTTAAATGAGTGTGATTATATATATATATATATTTTTAATCACACATTCTAATTAAAGTGTGATTATATATACACTATTACTTTTTAATCACACTTTTTAAATAAGTGTGATTATTTATATATTTTTTAATCACACATTCTAATTAAAGTGTGATTATTTATATATTTTTTAATCACACAATGTAATTAAAATATGATTATATATACATTACTACTTTTTAATCACACTTTTTAAATAAGTGTGATTATATATATGTATATATATTTAATCACATTTTCTAAATAGGTGTGATTGTATAAAATATTTCAAATTGGTTTTTATATAAAATATACAATTTCTAAATTTTTAATCACACTTAATCTGATTGAGTGTGATAATATTTATTTTTTATGTCACTTTCTAATTAAGTGTGATTATATATATATATAGGGTAAATTACACTGATACCCCATAAGGTTTATGTTTATTACAGTTCCCCCTTCACGTTTTGGAAATTACATCTCCCTCTCTGAAGTTTAAAGTTTCATTACAAATTCCCCCCTTAGCAATTTAATTTTTTTAAACACTAAATTTGCCCTTACTGGGTAAATTACATTGACACCCCTTACATTTTAGAAATTACAATCCCCTCTCTAAGGTTTAAAGTAGCATTATCAATTGTCCCCTCAGTTCGTATTAGCTGGAAAAAAAAATTCATTGAAAAAAATTAATTGGAAAACAAATTATTTGAAAAAAAATTAATTGAAAAAAAAATTGTTAGTAAAATTTTTAAATTTCTGTTTAAAAACTACCACCCTTCACCACTAGCCACCCACCACCACCACCCACCTGCCACCCACCCGCTACCACCACCCACCACCCACCATCACTACCTACCACCGACCTGCCACTACCACCCACCACCACAACCACCCACTCGCTACCACCTGCCACTACCATCCACCGCCCGCCACCTATCCGCTACCACCATTCAGCACCCATCTACTACCACCAGCCACCCACCACCCACCTGCCACCCACCACCCACCTGCCACCCACCCGTCACCACCACCCACCACTACCACCACCCATCTACCACCCACCTGCCACCCACCTGCCACCACCTACCACCACCCGTTACCACCCGCCATCTGCCACCCACCTGCCACCACTACCCACCACCCGTCACCACCACCCGCTACCCATCTGTTACTATCCACCACCCACCATCACCACCCGCCACCTACCTGCCACCACCACCCACCTGCCATCACCTGCTACCCACCTGTCACCACCACCCGCCACCACCATCACCACCACCCGCCACCACCGCCACCGCCACCACTGCCACCACCCGCCACACCACCACACCACCACCCGCCACCACCACCACCACCACCACCACCACCACCACCACCACTACCACCACCACCATCACCCACCCACCCACCCACCACTACCACCACCACTACCGCCACACACCCACCCACCACCACCACCCACCCGCCACCACCGCCCGGCCACCACCTGGCCATCCGCCACCCACCATCGCCCACCTCCCACCGCCACTACCACCACCACCACCCACCACTCGTTACCATCACCCACCCACATACCACCACCACCCACTACCACCCGCTACCCACAACCCACCGTCACCACTTTCCACCACCATTTTTCGCCGCCACTTGCCACCACTTGCCATTTCTCACTCTTTTTTATATTTTTAAATTTTTTAAAACATTTTGTCAATTACCAAACGCGTTTGTAGTTTATATTTTTTTAAAAATAAACAAAAACCATTTTATAAAATTTTTGTAAATATAAACTGAAAACGTAAATGTTACCAAACAGATCGTAACCATTTTATTTTCAGTTTCCAATTTATATTTACAAAAATTTTAAAAACTGTCATAAAAACTTGTTTGATAATTTTTTGGTTTACAAATGATTGTCTCAGTTTGTAAATTTGAGAAAAAAATATAAATTCAAAAAATAAGTTTACGTTGGTTTTTAAATTCAAAAAATAAGTTTACAAATATGCATGTTTTAGTGATGAAAATAAGATTTCGTCTCCAATAGTACTATTTTTAGAGACGAAAACCAAATTTCGTCACCAAATGCTTAAAATCAAATAAAATAATAGGTGATGAAAATTTTATTCGTCTCTAAATTTTATTTTTCGTCACAAAACAATTTTCCACCCTTAGAAAATTTGGCGAAAGATTTGGTGCCATTTTGGAGACAAAATTTTTCGTCACCATTGTAAAAAATTTTAAAGAGGAAATAATTTCGTCTCCAAATGTTTATTTTTAGAGAGGAAAACCAAATTTTATCACCAAATACTTAAAATCAATAAAAAAATAAAATTGAACCATAGATATCTCTTTCTGTCACTTTTTCACCCATATATAATTGAACCATAGATATAAAATTGAACCCAAAAAAAAAAAAACTTGCTTTTAAATATTTTAAGATTATTTGGTTCTAGAAATTATATTATGTCCCCTAAGTTTTTTAATTTCATAACAAATAGGTCATTTATTAATAAATCATCAAATTAATTAACAATTTTTAATAATATTAAAATTTTATTTCAATTAATAATTTAGATAATGTTATTATTGTATAAGTGAATAGTTAGAAATTTTACTTTTTTAATTAATTTTGTTAAATAAGAAATTTTAACATAAATATATATGCAATTTTTCAAACCATAGGGGTAATTTATATTTTAAGCAAATCTCAAAAGATGTATTTATAATTTATCCTAAAATTATTTATTTTAGAAATTAACTTCTAAATAAAAATATTTGATTAAAATGTATGATTCGTGTTTCGTAAAATTATTATTATGCACCTATATATATAAATGAGCTTATTATGTAGGGTTTCTCTTCCTATTCACTCTCATTTTCTCTCCTCCCAGTTGCTCAGCTCACTGACGGCGGCTCTCTCACTCCCTTCGGTCTCTGCTCATGATTTTGGTGAGTCTCCTTTGTCTCTCTCGTTTCGTTTTCTATCTTTTGATCCATTTAATACCTTAATTCTCTCTCTTTCGAGTTTGATTCATATGGTGCGTTAAACCCTAGCTTTTCACTGATTTTATCCTAGTTTCATAAAAACCCTAGATTTTGAATGTGCAAAGAACTACATCCACTCGATTTCTCTGTTTTTCAACGTGACTTTAGAATACAAATTGGTTATGATTTTTCATGATAATCATTGTATAGTATATGTTTCAATTAAAAATTTGTGATCTTGTGAGATCTGTCCTGTTCTTTGTTCTTGTGATGGTGATCTTTCACAAGAACGATAATATGAAAAATTTTATATGGTGATCTCACAAGAACAAAGAACAAAGACAGATTATTATATAATGATATAAAATGCCGATTGCTATAATGTTCTATAAAAATTGAACCATCACAGATTATTGCAATATCATTTTATAAAAATTGAACCATCACAGATTATTATATCAAACCATCACAGATTATTGTTTATAATGTGATGGTGAGATCACCATATAATGTGCTATAATGTTCTTGTGAGATCTGTGTTCTATAAAATTTTATATGGTGATCTCACAAGAACAAAGAATGACAAATTTTATAATGTTCTTGCTTGGGACAATTATTATATAATGATCTTGTGAGATCTGGTCGTTTTTTATTTTAAATTTTATATATTAAAAATAATTGAACCAACCAAGAAGATTATATAAAATGCTGATTGCTATAATTTGATGACAATTATTGTGATGGTGATCTTTGTTCTTCGTATCCTTAATTAATTTGATTCTAAATAAGAATTAGTAAAATTTTATATGGTATTGCAATTTTTTATCTATTGTTCCGTGTTTTCATGTTTTGAAATACATAGATAACTAGGTAGTATATATATATGTAGACATTTCCATGATACTTTTAAAAAAAAAGTGAAGCCAGCGGTATTACTTATTTTCCTATTCCTCCTAATCCTATCCCCGAACCAAGTTGTCTGGAAAAAAATTTAAAATGTAGTCCATATAATGCACCTCTTTTTTCTTTTCTTTGCCCAAAAAATCTTGCATTTTCAATATTAAACTTAGCATTGATATAGTCCATATAATGATTTGTTGAATATAACTCAATAGTTGAATATAACTCAATGTATATATAATATACATCATGTGCCATTATTATTATTTTTTTGGGCAAATTACAAACACCCCCCTCGAGGTTTGGTAAAAATACAGATTCCCCCCTGAGGTTTGAGAAATTACATCCCGCTCCCTGAGGTTTATATTTCCATAACAAATTGCCTCCTGAGGTTTTTATTTTCATACAAATTCCCCCCTAATTTTTCCTAATTTGTTATGAAAATTTGACCTTCATGGGGCAATTTGTAATTTCTCAAACCTCAGGGGGGAATTTGTATTTTTATCAAACCTCAAGGGGGTGTTTGTAATTTGCCCTATTTTTTTTAATGATTTGTTGAATATAACTCAATAGTTGAATGTAACTCAATGTATACACACAGATTCAAGTGCCACTATTTTTTTTTTTTTAATGATTTGTTGAATATAACTCGATAGTTGAATATAACTCAATGTATACACACAGATTCATGTGCCATTATTTTTTTTTTTAATGATTTGTTGAATATAACTCAATAGTTAAATATAACTCAATGTATACACACAGATTCATGTGCCATTATTTTTTATTTTTAATGATTTGTTGAATATAACTCAATGTATAATATACATCATGTGCTATAATGTTTTTTTAACGATTTGTTGTTCATGGTGGTGTTAGAATGTTAAAATCAATAATGACCATTTCATGGTTGTGATTGCAGCAATTCTGAAGAAGTGAGTGCTGTCTTAAGCTCTGATTACACGAAGAAATTAAATGCTTTCTCCTTCATGTAACTCTTAGTATGCTTAACATTTTCGTGTCCGATATTAAGCATGGGCAATATGTGTTTGACATTCCTAATCGTGGCAAATATCATTGGGGTTTCATCTGTTGACATATTAAATCAATTGCAGAAGCTAAAGGTTTGTACTTATGCAAATTAAGCTGAAAATAAGTTTATATGTCATAGAGTTGAATTCTTTCAGAAACTGTATTCTAGATAATGTACTCTATAGTTCTTGATTCTTATTGATTTCACATTGTAACTTCGATAAATTCCACTAGTTACTGTAGAAAATGAAATGCGGCAAAAACCAATCACGTATCTTATAACTAACAAAACCAAAATTGCTACATGTACAACAACCTAGCCAAAACTATAAAATGATGTAACTACATAGCAAAAAACCTTCAGCAAGTTGCAAAGAAAGCAGCATGAGCAAGACATCAAATGAATATATATATATATATATATTTACACCTTCAAATCATTGATCCCCTCTCTCATGAATTGGTAAGTAGCTTAGACATTTTGTGTGGCTTTCTGTGACTTCTTTGGAACTATTGCATTCACATTCAAAGCGTTATCGTGCATCTCATGCAATTCTTCTAGGTTTTCTTACAAAAGTACATGATTGGGTAAATATTTTGTTGATGGTTGGGTTATTCTACATGATTGGGTTATTCTTACTGATTTTTTCTTTTTCTTTTTCTTTTTGGTAACTGATAAGTTTCTCTTTCTCTTTGCTCTCTTATTTACTCTCCAGATTTGTTTCTCTTTGCTCTTTTATTTACTAATATATATATGCATTTTATTTTGGTTGACATGGATATGGATTTGGATTTATAGATGTGTCTTGAATTTTGGATTTGTTGTGTTGCTTATTTGGTAGGTTATGCCTTATTTTGAAAGTTCCTGGGAATTAGTTGTTTAAAGTCTCCCTCTAGTAACGTGCTATAATTATTCAGTTTTAAAAGCCCTCTCTCATGTCACTTACACTTAGATGTACACTTCAAACAACAATTTTAACATCTACACTAAAGATTGCTCCAATAACTCAGAAGTTGGTAAGAAGTTTCAACTTTCAAGCACCAACAATGATTTTCCAACATTGACGACCTTGCTAGTGCCGATTTTTTTGCAACATGGGCTACTGTATTTTTGTGAAGAATTCAAATTAATACAATTTCGTGGTCACTATTTGGTGTACTATTTCTTGACAAATTTCTATATAGGTAAACTTCAACTGTATATAGTATATAGTCTTTTACACTTGTGAATCACACATTTTCCTAAAACTTCTTGTTATGCTAAGGCTTTTAATCTTGCATTATTATGGGCATTTTAGAGTCATATTTCTGTAACTAGCTTTTTGTTTGGATAGGAGGGGTTTGATAATATGTTTATCAGTTGTTTGATGAAATGGTTATGTAAGATTGTGAACATGTAGTCAGAAGCAGTGGCTAGTAGACAAGTTATTTGAGCTTGTGAGTTTGTTTGTTTGTTTTTTGGACAGCGTGAAAACAGAGAATCTGCCCCAAGTAGAGTGTTTTGAGATAGGGAGACATGAATTTGGTGACAAATGATTTTTGGCTCAAAATGAAGTTCATTGTGAGGAAAGTAAAACTTATATCTATAAGTTGTTTATTTGAGAATTAATCGGATCAAGTAAGAGAGATGGACATCCTTGCTGCCCTTGGATGAAGTGAAGTCCATGAGGTTACTTGCTTAGTCAAATAACTAATACGTAGTGAACATAATAAACATATATTAAGGGGGTATGTTGACAATCAATATATAAAAAATCTGGGGGTTCAGGGAGGGGATGCCCTATTTCCGACCTTGACCAGATTAGTTTTATTAATCCCCAACCTCGATTAACCGCAACTCATACCCAATAGAGTCAGGCAGGGTCGAGGCTAGAATTCTAGATGTATTGAGAATAACTTAATGATTCAGCTACTGAATTCATGGCCTTATTAACTTCATAGGTTGGTAAACTTATTTTGGGTTAAAATGTCAATTTGCCTGACATATGGGATCATTAGCCGAGTGTGTGAAAGTTTGTTGTTTTATTCATTTTACTCAGATGTGAACTTGAATTTATATTTTAAGCATACTAAAACAAGTCTTCTTTCTGCTTTTTCAGTCAAGACAAGCAACTATCGCAGTAGATGCATTCTCGAGATCTTGCAATGGCCACCGAGGAAAAGGTAAGGTCATTTATGCTAGTTCATTATTTCAACCTTTTGGGTGTAAATGCATTTTGTGTAGGCCTTGAACAATGAAGCCCAATTGCCATTTTTGTCACTTTTGTGATGTACTAGATTTATGTATTACCCTTTACCACGATTGTAGCTTGAGGTGCATCCCCGCCCCAATGAAGGGCAAGGTTGCGTGGTCTAAGACTATTAAAACATAGCAAGATAATTGTTAATTCTTGACATTGGTATACTTCCAAAGTTGGTTTCACAAATGGGCCTAAGTTGTATTTGAGGTGCATGGTGCAGAATCTAAGATATGATATCGTTGATGAGATCCTTATGAGCTACTTTTTCTACCTAAAAAAATATGATTTCAGCAAATAATGTCATGGTCCAACAGAAAATTGGGTTCATATAAGAGTTAAGATATACTAATTGAATGAATTGATAATTACAAGTTTCCTACTTCAATTTTTGCGAATTGCTTTTATGTGTTGTATGTGATAGATTTCATTGACATGCACAGAGAGAAGTGTTGGATAGTGAGGACCTGTTATTGTTTGTCACTTACATGGACAGACTTTAATTGTGGAGAATTTGCTATTTTAATAGAGTATTTTGTCATGGTTGAAAATCATATAATTCTCGTATTTTTGACAATTACAATCTTTAAAGTATCTATCTGTGGCTGATCCTATTCCTATAAAGATGTGCTTCATCTCAAGTTATTAAATTAGGGAGCTGAAGGTTTAGATAAGGGGGTTGTATGCAAGTTGTTTCTTTTTAATTTAGTGTGCTGGGCTCTTATTATTTCCTCTACTTGGATTGCTCCTATACCAATTTGTAATTATTCAGGCTATGTGGTTTCTTCTTTTAAGACCAATAAGCTTTATTGATCCTTATTTGTTTTATAGTTTTTAGTGGGTTATATGTTGATATCATATGATTTTGATTGTCCATATAATACACCATTCTATCATTTATGTGATCATTACTGCATTGTTGCATATTGTCTTCTTTTGTGGTGTTTTACTGATATTTGTGTGGAGAATCAAAATAATTATGTCATTTTTGGTGGCTGTGGGGAAAGGATTAGGGGCAGTTTAACAACTGGATAAATTACATTATTTTTGGTGTGATCTAAATGTAAGTTTATAAATTAATTAGTAAATGTATTCCTATGTTTCTAGCGGTTTTTAAATTAATTTGTTTTTTTTATTTTCAGGTCAGAAATTTCTTGGAGAGATGCAAAATATGGTCAAAGAATTCAAGAATTTCGTTTTTTCAAGTTTTTTTTTTTTATTTTTTAATATATGTAATCACAGTTAATTTTTTTTTTATTAATTTCTTTGTATATACTTTTAAACATTTAACTTTCATGAATGAAATATATGACGTTATTTCATTCAATATATGGTTGTGATTCAAAATATAGTATATAATGTGTATTACATTCTTTAAATGCGCGTACAAAAATAATATTGATTATTCTTTAAATATGTCATTTTTTTTTTATCACAGGTTTTATTAGTTATTAATCACACTTAAAATGTGTGATCTAAAGTTTTTAATCACACTTAAAAAGTGTGATCTAAAAGTTTTTAACCACACTTAAAAGGTGTGATCAAAAGTTTTTAACCACATTTAAAAGGTGTGATCTAAAAGTTTTTAATCACACTTAAAATGTATGATCTAAAAGTTTTTAACCACACTTAAAATGTGTGATATAAAGTTTTTAATCACACTTAAAAGGTGTGATCTAAAGTTTTTAACCACACTTAAAAGGTGTGATCTAAAAGTTTTTAATCACACTTAAAAGGTGTGATCTAAACATTATTAATCACACTTAAAAGGTGTGATTAAAAATGATCATTTTTAATCACACTCCTAAAGACCACACTTTAATAAAATTTAAAAGGTGTGATTAAAAAACATACATCACACCAAAAAAGTGTGATCTTTATCTATATTTGTAGTAGTGCCATAAAGACTGCTGGTGCATTGGTGAGCCCAAATGGCATCACCAGAAACTCATAATGGCCATACCGCGTACGGAATGCTGTTTTCGGGATATCCTCCTCCCTGACCCTCAACTGGTGGTAACCCGATCTCAAGTCTATCTTAGAGAAACAACCGGAACCCTTTAACTGGTCAAACAAATCATCTATACGAGGCATAGGGTATTTATTCCTGACCGTAGCCCGATTCAACTTTCGGTAGTCGATATACAGTCTCAAAGCACCACCTTTCTTTTTAGCAAAGAGGGCTGGTGCTCCCCACGGCGAAACACTTGGGCGGATATAACTCTTATCTAGCAACTGCTGGAGTTGAATCTTCAACTCAACTAACTCGGCTGGGGCAAAACGATAAGGTGCCATAGAAATCGGCGCCGTGCCGGGCACTAGGTCAATAGAGAACTCGATCTCTCTATGAGGTGGCAAACTAACAAGATCATCGGGAAAAACGTCCGAGTACTCGCAAACCACTCTCAGCAACACCGTCTGGGTCTCATCACACTCACTACTTAAAAGGCTAGCAAGAAGACCACTCAACTCACTCCGCCCTCGCGGATCATAAACCGGTGGCAAAACACTACTAACCCGATCTCGCAGAAAATAAAAACACTCCCTACTCAAGGTACAAACCGTGACCCTCTGGCAGTAGTAGTCAATAACAGCTCGGTATGACGATAACCAGTCCATACCTAAAATAACACCAAATCCCGACATGGGCATAACTACAAAAAGAAAGGGAAGTCGG
Source organism: Camellia lanceoleosa (assembly GCA_025200525.1). Taxonomy (NCBI): domain Eukaryota; kingdom Viridiplantae; phylum Streptophyta; class Magnoliopsida; order Ericales; family Theaceae; genus Camellia; species Camellia lanceoleosa. The sequence continues at coordinate 108,374,917 of CM045768.1, read as the reverse complement.
CGGTCGGCGACCTCTATATCATAGCCCCGACATCCTTGTTTCAAAATCAACTCACCCCCAGCAGGTGATACTACACATATAGGAGATGCTAACTGTGCTAACTCTAATCCCAAAACAGATGCAAATGCAGCAGATATAAAAGAATGAGATGCTCCCGTATCTATCAATACACTAGCAACTGAGTTGCAAAACAAGAAGGTACCTCTCACGACAGATGGAACAGGCACAAGATCCTGCGCGGTAACAGCATACACGCGCCCTGACGGTCTCTGGTCTACCTGCTCACCTCTAGAAGCATATGACTGCTGCACAGACTGGGACGATGAAGCCCCCTGATTGGCCCTCGAGGCCTGAATAGACTGAGCTGGCTGATGACTCTGAGTTTGCCTCAAACTAGATGCACCAGATGTGCCACTCAACTGCGGGCAAAACCTCTTCATGTGCCCTACCTGGCCACATGGATAACACGAGAGTGGCTGGCCTCTACCCTGACTCTGGCTCTGAGATCGAGCCGAAGATGACGCTGCTCTCTGTCCTCCTCCCTTCTGCGGGCAAGCTGGAGACTTGTGGCCCAACTGACCACACTTGAAACAGGTAATATCTCCCTGGCTGCCTTTCCTAGAAATTGCACTCGTCACCGGAAAAGTCGATCTAGTAAAGCTACTCTGAGACTGCTGAGGGTTAAAACCCTTCGTCTCCCGTCAGAGACGCCTCGAACGCCCGGAGGGATGAGTCCTGCCTGCTCATTTTGGGCACACTACGCTCAGACTCTAATTGTCACAGTCAGAATCAACCAAAGAGTCCAAATCCGGCAAATCGTTTTGAGAAAAACATATTTTTTTGAAAGAAGTGCCAAACATGGACTGCTTTGCCAGATACAGAGTCGCCACCTAAATATTTTATTTTTGGGAAAATTTAGGAAACCCTGACTCGTTTGCCTAAGGCCACGTGTCCGTCATCACCAAAGTTGCCTCGGCTTGGGAACTTGGGTACGATTGGGGAAGGTCACTTCGTGAGCACCCCCGCTCGCCCAATCAAAGATCGGCCTTTACTAACCATGATATCTAGTTTTGAAAATATTATGCGTTCTTAATCCGGTTATTAGCCTAGATTTACTATGTGATGCGCACAGTATACAAGTATAGACCAGGTCGCCTGAATTGGAACAAAACATTTCATGTTTGTTTTTGAAAGATGGTTTGCTACCCGCAAGTAGGCTTAAAATGCAGATTTTGCCACCCTCGGGTAGGCTTAGAAAACATGGTTTTGCCACTATCTAGTGGGCTTAAAACTCACAGTTGATGATTTATTCCAATCCAAATAACCCAATCTCCACCCACAAGCATTCAGGCAGTTATATCACATAAGCAAATAGCCTCATGGTAAGCATGCTATCATGGCAGTGACTCACACACATGCAAGGATGCTAAAGCATAAAAACTTACCGAGTACTCCAAGCCAAAACAGAAGCTAATTAGAAATCCATGCATGATCCTAACTATACAGAAATACCTAATGCAATACATGCAAAAATGCAACTAAGATAGGCTCGGCTATTCTAAACATGGCATATGGAATGCTACAGCTAATACGTATTCAATTCGGAATTGAAATATAATGCAGTAAGTATGATGCGCCGAGCCCGGTGCATGCAAAACAGATGAATGAATGCAAACATGCTATCATACTATATGCTAATTGAAACATGCCATATTCTAACCATCATAAGCTGGTAAATAAAATGGAGAAAGACGTGGGGTTGGAAGACATACATCGCACGTACGCACACTTATTACAATTGTGCCCTCACTCGGAGGGTCCAAAATAAATAATATACAGTCCCAAATGAATAATTACAGTCCGAATAAATACAAAGTCCTAATCAATTAACAAATTAAACTAGGAAAACAGTAAATTAGCATGCAAGCTAGGGACTACCTCGACTCTGCTCCGGATGATGAATGATGCATGTTCGGGTTGTTTGGCGCAGAAATCCATCGCGATGCCCCGATTAGCCTCTGTTTATGATTAAGCCCGAAATATTGCACGAAATCCCAAGAGATTGCCGATTTCTGATTTGCTGCAACAGAGAGCAGGAAAGGGGCATGGCAATGTATTTTCACATATATATGCTTGACTACTCTTTAGGGAGCGTAGTCCTCGATCCTCGTGCCACCAATCGCGCATCTTGATGCATGATGGCCGAGGAGTTGATTTGCACGACTTAATATGAAATGAATGCACACATAAACACAATAAGACCGAGACTCCATCATAGATAATCCAGTGGCGAAATGAGACACGTTCGAGTCACCGAAGCTGAAGCGTCCCTCGTTTCCCGTGCTCGGGCTAACTCCTATCCCAAGCACAATGCAATATGCATGACATGCATGAATGCAATCCTAACATACAACCTAGCATACGCAATGTTATGAAATGGCATACACAATGCACGATGTAACATGGCATATACAATGCTCTAACATACAACCTAGCATACGCAATGCTATGAAATGAAATGGCATACACAATGCATAATGGACTTACACCAACATGAGTGGACCTCAGCCACACTCACATCAGTGGCCATAAGATGAAAATGAGACATTCGAGATGCGTGCACACGTGCACGCAAACCGAGGACCAATCCTAAGGCACAAATGCCACTCTAACAAGGCATGGCAAGGCACGAAATACGACATACAAACATGCAAGTTTCAGCACTGAAATGTGATGCAAAGTGATCCCGAAACATGAATAAATGGCACACGATGCATGGAATGGTCCCAAAACACAAAACTAGGCACATGCATTGACCTATAGCTATACAAAGCATGCATTATTTGACCATGAAGCATAAAGACAGAATCAAGGTAGTCCCAAAACATGAACATTTATAGTACAAAGCATGACCAAAAGATGCTAGCATGATGGCCTAACATAGCATGCAATTTTGACTAGCAAACATAGTTTACATGGCATGTATATGATGCAAGTGAGAACTCATCAAACCAGAAAAAATCAGTGAATAAAACATGCCAAAACATGCCCAAATAACCACTGAAATGAAGCCAACACATGCAAAAATGATGAGCTCCTTTAGAGGGCTATGCATGGGATTATTAAGCACATACAAGATGGACACTTAGCATGGTACAAAAAACTCTAAAAATCAAATATAATAGCTTCAAAACTCACCAAATTGACCCTGAAATGTGACTTCAAAGTATGCAAGATAGGGTCTCTTTGGAAGGCCAAAAAGAACATCAAACAAGGCAAGGAGAGAGGAGGTCACCCCCCTCTGATTTTGAGGCTCAAAAATGCATCAAAGCCACTGAAAATCCACTGGATTTCAGTGGCTAAGCGGCCAAAACAAGGCCAATGCAAATGCTCACATGTATGGCCCTAATCATGGAAGAATGAAGCATGCATAGGAGAAGATGACCCCAAACAGAGAATATGCCTTAATCAAACATGACGATGATGTCAAAAAAAGACTATTTTCAGTTTAGGTCAAGGTCCAAAAGGGCCCAAAAATAAGTCTAATGTATCATGCAAAAATAGCCCTAAAAGAGAGATTAGAGACAAGGGGCAGTAGATGGACTCAAACAGTAAAGAGCCCTTTAACAAAGTTGAAGATGGGCTCAAAAAAAGATACTTTACAGTTTATAGAAAATCCCAAATATGCTCACAAATAAGGCAACAATATGATGCAAAAATGGCCCTAAAAGAGAGATAGAGAGTAAGAGGTAGTAGCTGGCCTCGAACAGTGAAGAGCCCTTTAACAAAGTTGAAGAGAGGCTCAAAATAAGGCATTTTACAGTTTAGCTCAAAGCCCAAAAATGCTTATAAACAGGGATAATATATTATGCAAGAAATAGGCCTAAAAGAGGGATAAAGGGAAAGGGGTAACAAATAACCTCAAACAGAGAAAGTTCCTTGATAAAACATGAAAATGAGCTCAAAATAAGACTATTTTTAGTTTGGGTCGGAGCCCAAAAATGTAAGCAAATATGGCTTATAGATGAAGCAAGAAAAGACTAGAAAATGGGGGAAAGAGGACTCACTCTTGAAGAGTAGCAAACCAGCAACTTTTTGACCAAATTTCTGAGCTTCCAACCTCTAGAAATCAGCCTCAAAGTATGGGAATGGAGGATGGAGATGTGGTGCTATGGGTTGTAGTGCAAATGGTGTAAGAAGCTTAGGGTTTTGGAGCTTGGAAGAGAGGGAGAGGGAGGATTGTATGCAAGGGCCCTAAACCATTTTTGTAACCTTTGAAAATGAAGCTTGAGTGCCGGTTTTATAGAGGGAGAGAGGCAAAGAAAATGGGGGGAAAAACCAATTCAAATTTCCCCCCAAAAAAGGAGACCCTCGGACAGTGGGTCAAGTGAAAAATAGCTGGCACAGCTGGAACACACTCACGGAGACAAAAATGGCCGACCAGGTGCAAAAGGGCCAGGTGGTCGGCCGGCCACCTCCCTTGGTCGGCTGGCCAGTTCAAAAGGTTCAGGTGGCCGGCCGGCCACTTTACCTGGTCGGCCGACCAAGTCAAAAAGGTTAAAGATGGCCAGCCACCCCCTAGGATGAAGCCCCAGAATTTAGCTTTCTAATGCCGTAAACCTTGCATTAAAATTCCTCATGTGGAAAAAGTTATACCAGTTTTGGTGAAGCCGCGCAGATTCGGTCCAACCGGATTGATCCCCTACTTCAACCAATCATATCTCCCCTGTCCAGACTTGTCCTTAGGAGATTCTTGAGTGTAAAATGAAGCCCCAGAAGTAAGCTTTCGAACGGTGGTGGCCTCATATCTTAATTTCTTTTGTGCAAAGAGTTATGCCCGTTTCGGTGAAGCCGCGCAGATGTTTTCCTCCTTCCCGGATTCATGCTGAACCACTTTTGATCAAAAAAGCTGGTTTTTTAGAAAAATTGCTGGCCTCCCACCCTCCTACAAGATTTTTAACAATGAAAATAAGGTCCCTGCCAAAAATGGACCAAGACGGATGCAAAATGGAGGTTCGGGGGCCGAAACGCGCGGCCCGAGGCCCCGAAAACTGACTGTTAAGCACCGGAGGTGGCGTTCGACCACGAAGTTGGTTTCTCGGGCCACAGTGTCCCTCAAAAGGGAGGAAATAAGGTGTATGCCAAAAATCAGAGTAAACGGAGGTGGTTAAGCGGTCCCGAACCAAGGCACATGACCGACGGCTTTGAAAATCGAGAACCGAGCTCCAAACGGGAAAAATGGCCTACGACCACGAAACGTAGCCTATGGCCACTGAGAGATGATCTACGAGACCTCTCCCTTCCTTCAGAAAGAGAAAACAAAGAAAACAGGGTCTGGTTCACAAACCGAGGCAAAGCACAAAAGAGTCCGAAAGTCCGGGAGGAAGACTCGCGGCCGAGACTCTGAAACTTCAGAACGAGTACAATATGCAACATCACCAGGCACTCAATCAGTGACGTCTAAGTCTTATGGTCGGTCAAAAATGGGGTATCTACACCTGCCATCACTCTGGCCATCCTGACTCCTCTTGGAGCCCCTCTGCCTCTCCTCCTCCTCTTGCATCATGATCTCCATATGGGCTGCAGCATCCACTAGACGCCCATACTCTCGGGTCATAGAACCCCCAACTCTCATCTTGAGGCCATGCCTCAACTTCTTCTCGAACTCAAGACAACGGCGTTCCTCAGACGCCACCAACTCAGGTGCAAACCTGGACAAACTAGTAAATGCGGCCTCAAACTCGGCCACTGAAGAGCTCAGCTGCTTAAGCTGGCAAAACTGCTCCCTCAACCTCTCCCTGACAGCTGGAGACAGGAACTTCTCCTAGAAAGCAGCTACGAAGGCCTCCCAAGTCCCTCCTATACGGCCTCTGGTGAATTTTCAACACTGACCCGCATCTTCCTTAAGCTGGAAAGATGCCAAGGTCACCTTCAGAACCCCGTCCTCGATGCCAAGCATCTCAAACGTCTTCGTTGTCTGTTCGACCCATTCATCTGCCTTAAACGGCTCTTTTGGATCGCCCAAAAACTTGTCCGAATTTGACTAGAAGAACTCTCTCTTCAGAAATGCAGGCCCTGCATCTGCAACATGAACCGGGGCTTGATTCTCAGCTCTGAGAATGCTTACAGACTTCCTGAATGCCCCTGCTATCTCTCGGGCCAAAGCACCCATAGCCTACTGACCTACCGGCTCGGCCACATTGGCCTGGCCAACTCTCTCCTGCTGCTCCAGAATCTCATCTGGAATAGGCATCTCCTACCTACCATGCCTACCACGTCCTTGTCCTCGTCCTGACATCTTAATAAAGGTAACAAAGACAATTAATACGTTTGCACATTAATAAATGTGCCAAAGCTATAACACTTGCGTCCTAATGCATTGGACAACAATAATTCACTCCACGTAAGCACATAATCACATAAGCGCCTACGAATTTCATTTCTGGATAATCACAGTCCCGAGGCGTTGCTAGAGTTCCGGTTGGAAACAGCATTGATCAAGTGCTTTTCCAACAAGACTCATAGAAACTCAAGGATCCAGTCAACATCCTAGAAATTAAATCTCATACCCACATAATCACATAAACATGTTATCATATAAGCATATAACAGTACATCTAAGTCTCTATCAAGCGAGATGAACCCATTGTGATACTAATCACTTCCCACGTACCCAAAGTATTCGAACCCGGTACGCTCTGATACCAAGTTGTCACGCCCTCAAAATAAACCCATAATATATACAATATTAATATGCATCGATATAAGAAAATAAAGTATTATTCCATTCATTAGAGTATCCTCAAAAGAAAACATTACATGTAATAACGAAAGTAAATGCCCTACGGGCTTACATCTTTCCAAGCCAATACTTGGACATAAAAGAAATGAGTATTAACTCAACTACAGGTTAAGCCCTTGGCTTGTAATTACATGTAACATTAAAATAACAAACTAGCTAACTAAAAAGAAAGAGTCTTCAACTCCAAATCTTCCCAAGCTAAGTCCTTGGAGGTAGCATATCACCTGGACCTGAAAATGATGTTCCCGTATAGGGTGAGCCACGACCAATGAAAATATACTAAACTAAATATACGAATTGACTAAAGCAATAGCATTCAATAGATGGTTACACTTATAAATCACTTTTATCACAATACAGTTTCATGACCACTATGTCCATGATACGTTTCACTTTCCATTATTTATCCAATTTTTCATTTATACAGACATGGCTCAAAACCTGGCCAAACAACAAACTGAGACTACATCTTAAATTAATATTTCTTCTGATATTAACAATTAAATGAGGCTAAGGCTCATAGTAAAACACTTCCATCAATTGATAAGTACACATATATGCTGTACTAATACACTTCCATACAACAATAAGTACACAGATTTGCTGTACTAATGGAGTCCATCCCCTTTCTCCTCCTAAACAAGTTTGAGAGTCTATCCCCTATCTTCCCTCAAACCATGGAGTACATCTCCTATCTCCTCCCAAACAGTATGCATATACAATGTATTAAACACTTGTCATACACAATATTCAATCAATACACAAATTCGCTGTATTAATTCAACTGTCAATTTCAATGACTCATTCAATGTGATTAATTTCAGTTTTCCCTAATCAACATGCAATGTCTACAACAATCACGACTATCCTCCACCGATAGCCCAAAACAGTTATTTCTAAATAGGAAATAAATGTATCAACAAATGTAAACTCAACATTTTCATAAACGAGTGATTAAACTATTCAACCACACCATTTATCTCATAATTCCCCAATTTCATGAATTAAACTCAATTCCACATTTTTTCCAAAATTAATTATACAAATTAATTTATTATAACAACTAGGGTTTTCCCCCTTTCCTCAAAATTAACCCTAAGGTTCAATTTTAATCAACCTGACACTACCAATGTCATTTTTTTCATGATTCACAATCACATGGAATTTAATATATAAACAATTCCCTATTCCTCAAATTATAAGACAAACCCTAGTTTTCCCAAAATTTCTAAACGACACCAACATATAAAAAATACCAAAACTTAGGTCAAAACCTATAATATGGAGTAGGAAATCCCTACCTCGAAGTGAAGAACTCAAATGGAGAAGATGGCGAAAACCCAAGGTGCTCCAAATCCAAGATTGTTCAGATTAAAGTGAAGCCCTCGACCCACTCTATCTTTTTAACAAAGGACCTAGGGTAGGAATACACTCTAAGTAGATCAAACCTAAGAGAGAAGGTGTGTAGAGGGAGAGAAAACACGGACCTAGGGTTCTGAAATCAAAAAGAGGATGAAAAAGTGTTTTAAAAACCGCTGCTGCATATTTAAATAAAACAGGCTCGCTCGAGCGAAGACTTAGTCGCTCGAGCGACCTGACACAGAAAACCTCGCTCGAGCCAAGAAGGTCTCGCTCGAGCCAACAACCCAAAATCTCACTCGAGCGACACATTGCTCGCTCGAGCCAACAACTCAAACCCTCAGGTCTGCAACCAGACGCACGCTCGAGCGATGGAACGCTCGCTCGAACGATAAACAAACCAGCTCGCTCGAGCGAAAAAGAGCTCGCTCGAGCCAAGAAACACAGCTCTCAGGTCTATACCTAGACGCAGTTGCTCGCTCGAATGAAGAAACGCTGGCTCGAGCGACGGACCAAAACAAAGAGCTCACTCGAGCGACAAACTGCTCGCTCGAGCAAAGGACCAAAATACTGAGCAGCAACCCTTTGCCCCCAAACACTCCTAACCTATAACAAACCTGCCCAATACATCCTATAACTCAAAAATAAGGAATTAGAGGACGACAACAACAAATATATAATAACAGAATCTACGGAACGTAAGTCCGGATACAACTACCAAATGGAAAAAGATCGAGGTCGCTATAGCTGAGGGGATAGATCTCCAAAACATCCTTTCTTTTTTATTAAAATTCCAACTCAACCACCATTGAATTAAACAGTCTACTGATCCTTAGTTGTTTGGCTTTTTCAAGGAAAGTCATGAGAATATGACCTTTGAAAATGGCAATCATGCACAAATCCTAGAAAAAGTGAACAATGGTTTCTCTTAGTCTTTCTAGACTGGAGAATATTCTTTATTTTGAAGGCAAATTTGCTTAGTATTAGCTAAATTTGTGATCGTGATCACTATATGCATTCTAATAATAATAGTTGGTCTATTCTTGATAATTTTGGTTTGTGAAATGTAATAGATATTTTGATAACTGTTATTGATTTATTTCGGTTACATCTCTTTCTTGCATGACCATTAAATTATGTTTAAAAGCATAAACAATGTTGCTAGAGATCATTACAAAGTGTAGAGAAGAATCTAACTTATTTTACTAATACATTTGTAGGATGTAAAATTATTGGAGAATTACATTTTCAATCATATGTCTCCATTTTTGAGAAGATTCTTGAACCATTTGGCTGAAAGTTTGGAATATCTTTTCAAACCATTTTTGTAATCTACGTAGTTGATGCCAAAACGAACTGTGTAACCCGAGCTCCATTCAAAATTATCCAACAGTGACCATGCAAAATATCCTTTCACATTAGCACCATCCCTATATGAAAAACAAAATCAACAACAAACTTCATATGTAATAAATTTTTTTTTTTATAATTTCTAGAAGTGTAACTATCGCACTCATATACTTTGTAAATGCGACATTATTTATTAGTCATCTTCAAAACTTACTTGATTGCTTGTAGAAGGAAAGAAAGATGGTGATAATAGTAATGTATCCTCATGTTGTCGGCAAGGGCTTCTTCAAGTGATAATGTAGCATTATTTGCCTCATCAATCCCTGAAATGAATGGGCTAAGAATGTTTAGTGTAAACTTAATTTGTAATACAAATTTATTAGATTTATATGTTACTAAATGAAACAATTTTATGTTAATGCAAAATTATTAATGAACTGATTACCATTCTCTGTGATATAAATAAGAGGATTATTATATTTTTTCTTCACGTAGAGAAGAATATCATAAATGCCTCTTGGATAAACAAAAAGCCAAGTTGAAGCAAATGAAGATCACGTAAAGTTATAGAGTTGATTATGAAAATTTTCTATTCATATGCAAGTTGGTAAATATATTAAATTTAAAAGCTCCACAAGAAGAATTGCTAAAATTTCTACTTCTTACCATAGCACCAATAGGAACCCCATTCCGCTTAGCTAGCATAACAAAAGAATCATGTCTAGTTAGCACATATTAAGTTATAATAACATTTTAAATTAATGGTACAAAACTTTGAACTTACTCGTAAGGTTAACCTGAGAATCTGTTAAAAAACTGGCATTTACACTATTCGAGTTTGGTGCATATGCTGCATAATTAGCGGTATAATAGTTCAGTCCGAGAAAATCAAATGATCCTTTTAACATCTTGGACTGTTCTTTGGAGAACTTAGGAAGTCGTTTTCCCACAAGAGTTCGCATTGTATGCGGATAGTCACCGGTTGTTAGAGGGTCCATAAACCTCCAATACACAAGGAAAAACATAGTTAGGACACATTATAAATTGATGACCCTACTAATGATAATATTGTTTAGTACTATATATGCGTTATCACAAAAAGGAAAATTATAAAACACTCACCATCCTAACATAAAATCAAGGGCCCTTAGTGCAGCAGTACGGTCTTGTCTTTCTTCTGAGAAAGGTACCATCCAATGTGATATGAGTGTAATTCCAATCTTTCCCTTTTGTGATGTCTGTTTACATTTCCATCGTTTGAGTAAATCAAAACTATCTAATATATTTGTATCCAAAATTTATCATATGTAGCAAATCTATTCTTAAACATAAAATTACTTTAGTTTCCATTGACTATGGTTAGGAAGTAGCATAATAATGTGAATTATATATGTAGTTTCCTTGGGTTTTCAAGTGAGACCTGATACTTTCGCTTGTACAAATTTACTGCAGTTGCATGAGCGAGAAGTTCGTGGTGTGATACAATGTATGGCTCAGTGCTTGAATCTCCACCAATGCAATTTAATTTTAGCCATGAGGAGCATCGACCTGGTGCAAGGCTACCAACTGCGTACCCACTCATGCTATATGACCATGGCTCATTCAAGGTGATCCAGTGCTTCACCCTATCACCAAATTCTTTGAAGCAAAGTTCGGCAAAGCCTTTGAAATCATCCCTATAAAGTCGATCATCAATGTTGGCATTGACACAAATAAATTACAATGTTTTACATATTAACTTCAGGACTTCATGATTAATAATTCAATTCTATGACTACTTCCATTTCTAGGTTACCATTGGATGCCAAAGTCCGACACAGGGTCCTTATTGTGTACTAAGCACAGCAAATGATAGGATGGGTTGTTTTGTGCCAACCTAGTTTGGATGATTTAGTCAATTGTGATACTTTTGCACTTCCCTTGCTTTTTGATGTATTCTGTCTTGTACTTTGTTCCTTTTTTACATCAATGAAGCTCTTTGTTTTGCCGATCCAAAAAAAAAAAAAAGCACAGCAGGATGTGCTGTGCCCTAATACAGCACCGTTTTTCTTTCTTTTTCTTTTTTTTTTTTTAATTAAAATAACTATGCATTGGTTCCATTTCTTATGAAAGGTTCCACATAGCCACTTTTCAACTTTTTTACACAACAGTAAAAGTTTAAATTTTGGTGCATAATATTATTGTAAATAAATAAATAAAGCATTTAGAATTTAAAATTTATGAACTATATTCATTTTGAATATACCTTATACCACACTATGTTTAAATTTACACCTACTTTTTCTGTGTTACATTATTAGATATGTAAATAAAAAAAAAATGACATATGTAAAAATTGTATTGAGATTTTGAATTTCTTGAGGATTTCTTTTTCTTATTAAAATTTCTTAAATTGTCATTAATATGACCCTAATTTTTAATACAGTAAGAAAAATAAATTATAAAGAAAGATTATAAATAGATTAAAAAAATGTAGTGTACTAAAAATAATATTTAAAAAACTATTTGAAATTTATTCAAATTTTGAATATGTAGTGTAACTATTTAAAAAAAAAATTAAAAAAATGTACGGTGCAGATTTAAATTTAGTGTGCGACATTCAAGATAATATGATTTGCACATTTTTAATTATTCGTATCTTTTAGTATATTTTTTTAAAAAATACTATGTACCAAGAAATACTTCCATACTTTAAATTTGTAGTGTACAATCCCTTTAAGTTTGGTCATTTTTTCACTTTGTTCCTTAAATTTTATCCCCCACTTTAGCTTTTCACGTTTCAATTGTTTTTTAATACTCTAAATGCTAACTTATGTTCAAAATTAGATATAAAATGATACATTAACAATCACGTGACATAAAAATATTTTATTATATATAAGTCACACATTTAACATAAATTCAAACTCCAATATAATAATATATTTTTTGTCATGTGTCAATTAACGTAACATTTTTTGTTTAATTTTGAACAAAAACTTAAAGCATGTAGAGTCAAAGTGAAAAAAAATAATAATAATAAAATAAAAAAATAATTAAAGGTCAAAAGTGGAAAAATCGCCATACATAAAGTGGGCAAAGAAAACAATTAAAAGGAAAAAAAAAAAAAAAGAAACAGAGAAAAAACAAAACGGTGCCGTTTTTGGAGCACAGCATCCCTGCTGTGTAGCAGGCATCTCATGTCCGCTAAAATCTAGGTTTTATATGGAAATGTTTTTCAATATTTTATAATATATATATTGTTAGAATGTATAGTAATCTAATTTTTTCATCAAATTTTATGATTTTTATTTTTTAATTCTTAAAAAATAAATTGAGCTGTCTCACTTGCAAGGCTTTGCGATGAAAATAAAGGATTCAACTGTTCACCCTAGCTTGACTTAAATAAACCATTTGACAACCATCAAAAACAAAGAAGGAGAAGAATAAAAACTCAACAATTAAGAACATATTTTGATTTTAAATGAAGAGATTAACCATCTCAAAACTATAAGAGAAAGAGCAATTTTCTTTATTCCCTTTATATATATATATATATATATTCAGTATGAACCAACAATTTAATTTAAAAACAAAAGTAGGGAATTTTCATATGCTTCTATCTAGTTTAAATATATACAAATATCACAAATTGACTAGCTAAAAAATTGAATCATTAGATGAATATATTATTACTTACACAACTTTTGGACTTAAGAAACCACCATACTCATCTTCCAATGCTTGGGGAAGATCCCAATGGAAAAGGGTCACAAATGGCTTTATACCTACAAATGTCAGCATAAGAAGATAAGATAATTTTGAGAGAGATATGCTATAGAATATATATATATATATGGCAAATTTGGATAATCACACTAAGAAAAAAATATCATCAATGTGAATTATAATTTTAAAATTGCTATTACTATATTAACTTGGTTGGAAATTTATGGAAATTCAAAATTTTCCTTCTGAGGAGAACTCTATATAAATCAAACAAGATAGTTAATGATAACATGATTGAGTTGAATCATAACCTTTTCCCAAGAGCTCATCTATAAGGTGGTTGTAATATTTGATTCCTTCCTTGTTCACTCCACCACTTAGCTTTCCACCTAGAAATATTACAAGTATCATCCAAAAATTATGCAAATGTAGGTAAGAAAGATAAAAAATAGTATGGTAACCACTGATTGGATCATCCTAGTTCATAACTTCTATCAATTTTTTCCCCTTTTTTGTTAAATGCCTAGTATTACTCAGATCAAATGATTTAAATCTCATTTTGGGTCTCACTTTCTTTTTACATTTTCATTTGAGCCCATTTTTCACATATTCTTTGTTACAATTGTGGTTTCATTTGCTTGTGTTCTTAGATAGGACCCTTTTTCCATGTATATATAATGCATATCTGACAACATTTAGAAAAACTGTATAATTGATCATCTTACGTGGCAATACTCTGGACCATGAGATAGAGAATCTGTAAGCATCTAGACCCATTTCTTTCATGATCTTTACATCTCCCTGTAACATCATTAGAGAAAAAATTAACCAATATATTTTTTTTTTTGGCAATAAATCAGTTCAATTGTATAACTAAAATTTACTTACGGAAAAATGTTATATTTTTCCAGTTAAATTTACAACATTTCCAAGTACTATATGCCAGTGAGATTTATGTAAACAGTATTCATGTAAGCGTATACACTACATTTTAAGGCGCTATAATAGTTAGAAATCCATTATTGGATTATTGGCCAATGTCAAAAGCTAGAAACGATCCAGGCTGCGAGAACCTACTCAAACCTAAAGCCATGGTAAGTCTCTTTACGATTTATTTGAGCCTCATATGAAACTTGTAAACCCAAAGGTGAATTTGGATTTCAAAGGCAATTTTACATGGAAATTTCCTATATTTTTAAATTTACCTAGACCATTTATTCATACTTTTAAAACCATTTTCAATGATATAAAATTGACTTCATTCCAATTTGAAACCAAGACTAGGTAGTAGTGTCCTTTTAGGACTTCTATTAAATAATTGGTTACTTATTGACACTCTTGGCTTATTTTTGTTGTATTTATTAAAATTGTAATAATCAAGAGTGGTGATTAGCCTATTATATGAACTATTTCAGAAAATTATTAAATTATCCAAAAAAATGGATTTTTATAGTTAACATCTTAAAATAGTTTTAAATTTATTCAAAGAGTTATCCAATAATAGATTTTCTCAAACATTATCACTTTAATGGATATTTCCTCGAATTATAACTCTTTTTTATGAATTATTTTCAAATTGGACTTTTGATAAAATCAATCAAAATTTGGGTTGATTCCCCCCTTGGATGAGTTATTCCAATCAAGGATAAGACCTTATCCTCATCCCAAAATAGTTTTCTTGTCCTCCTCACAAATTTTTTTTGTTGGGAAAAATTTCGTACCAGTGTATAACTTAAAAACTAATTACAAATAAGTGGTAAAGTTTATAAATATTAATAATTATAATTATAATTTTTTTTTTATAAATATGTAATAATTATGGTGTAATTTTCCCACCTTTGTTTTTTGGAAACTTTGATCTCTTAGTACTCTGTATTATTAGTTATACATATATTGGAAGAATGGTTGATCGATGGGTCATGGTATGGTACACATATACATATGAATGTTGGAACTTTCCAAATATATATAACTATTTACAATTATTGATTAATTAATCTATAAATTAATTACAAGTAAATGTTTTGTAGTAAAGGTTCAATTTTATTTATTTTTATTTTTTATAAAAATTTGTTGGACATTTGCGATGGATTTTCTTCTTGTCACAAATCCCTAATTAATTGTGTATAATAAAATGAATTATTTGTTATGACCACAAAAAGGTCGCCAAAGAAGTTGCTTGGTGATAGTATTTGTGACTATGGTTGCATTTATTTATTTGTTTTTATTTTTTTGCGTCGACAATTTGGTGGTCGCAAATGTTGCGTTTGCCAAACCTCGCCACTAGCCAATGCAAAAACTTTGACAAACTGTAGAAATTATCTAGTAGGTTAGGGTGATTACGTGTTCATGTGTTTAGCCAATGATATATTATAGTTTGTCTACTTTCTCTTTATTATTTGGGCCATTTATTCAGTTATCTTCTTACTATTAGTTAGACATACAATCAATATAAAATTCCTGAAAAATAAAATAATTATTTGACAAACTAGCTTTTGTCTCATGATCATTAGCATTGTGAATAATAATATAAATGAATCCAATGTGAGCCATGTAATAAATTAGTCTCTTGGAAACAATTCAAGTGAGTCCTATTGAATCGACTTAAATACGTTTTATACATCTTTTAAATACGCCAAAAAATTATAAAATACTTATTTTATCCTCATTTTTATTTTGTGAAGGCCAAAAGGCAATTCATTCTCTCTTCACTATCTTTTTTAATAGCCTCAGATCACCATCCATCACCTCCACTTCATTCCCCCCCTTCCCTTTCTCTCTATCCATTTCTATTGTCACCACCAGATCTAAGGAGATGGTGAGAGTAGTGATGTTGCTAGGAGTATAACTCAGACAAGTTCAATTAGATTGAGAGGTTGTCTAAGCCTAGTCTAAATTGTGCTAATTAAGATCTGTCCAAGTCTGCCCAGACTCGAAGTATAACCCGAGTTTGTTTTCCCAAGCCCAATCCAAGTTAAACCCGAGTTGCATGAATTGCACATAGATTTCAATGGGGGTTTTTTTTTTTTTTTTGCAACTAAATTAATAATTTATTAAAATTAAACTCTATTTACAATTTTTTTAAGAAAATCATTAATAACATTAAAACAAATAATTTTTATAATGTAAGAGAGATGCCACTATGGTAGTTTTTATAATTTATGAGTGAAAATACAAAAAGAAAAAGAAAAAAGATTTTTTGTTGTGTTACTTGTGTGTATAATATATATTCAATTTAATATAATGATCTAAATTACTTTAATATCATGTAATGGCTAATAATTTTATATATATTTAATATTTTTATATATTTATATATATAATTCGGGTTTCGGATTGCTCGGAATGTTTTTGTCCAAATCCACCCAAATTTAATTCAAACTTCTAAATTTTTGTTCAAATCTGTACCGAATTTAAAAATATCGTACCTAAGCCCTAAAACAATTAGGGCTAAGGTCGGGTTGCTCAAGTTAAACCCGCCCAAGTTGCACCCCTAGACATGGTGGAGATGGACGTTTTTGCTAAAAAAATTGTTAGAGAATTATTAAAAAAATATCTCTAGACACCAGAGGTGGTCGCTGGTGGTTGGAGACAGCTACCGAAGTTGACGACTGATGGTCAAAGAGGGTGGCGAGAGGTTGTTGGCCAGAGGAGGGAGGGAGTCCTAACATTGTTGTAATGGATATGAGGAAAGTGAGGGGACCCCATTTTGAGAATATTAATATACGAGAGAAAAAAAAAAGAAAAAAAAAGTAAGGCTTACAAATAAATAAGTTTGGTCAATAAAATTGACTTGTAAGCATCCTGAAGGAGGGTTTTGGAATTGAAAGGCTGTCAAATTCTTTGTAGTCCGTTCACAATAAGCCTAAATTTAAATACAACGAGCTTATCTAAAAAATATAGCATTGCCTAGGATATATGTATATATATATAAATGGACCAACATGTACTTTAATGCTTTTGTGAAGTTGAAAACAAATTATGGAAACAACTTGATAACGCTTAGATTGATGTATACCTTGTAACGATGATAAGAATCAATAGCCACATCTCCATTACTACCATCTTGTATTTTACCTGCCACATCACATCAAAGGTTTATTATAAATGGTTTCTATCAGATTCAACTGTTAGTTGGATGAAGATGAAGGGCTGTTTATGTCAAGTCGAGTTGTCATGAGAATTGTCTACTTAAGCTCGACTTGAATTATATGAATTCAACTTGGGCTATATTATTGACAAATTTAAGATGAGTTACAATTTTTTTTTTCCCCAGCTAGGCTCTTTAATTTTTAATGTTGTGTCCTATTAACATTTTTTTTTGGTTGATAAATCATAAGTAGCAACAATAACATAACTACTAAACTCTTTACAAAAATAATCTAATAATTGTCTTGTTTGGAAAGTTGCCTATTTGTTTTTTTTTTTTTGATTATTTTAATTTGGTTTAAAAAGTTATGTTTGAGAAAATTGGTTGGTTTTTTTTTTTTTTCCAGTTAATTTGATGGTTGTCAGAGAAAAAAATGAAATAATTATGATTTGAATGTTATATTTTATTTTATTAATTATTTTAATTTATTTTGTCTTTTAGTAGACTATTTTAGCTTAACCTTCTTTCCAAACATCCCTAATAGAACAAAGGGCAAAATAGTGTGTACTATAGGCAAGTTATGACATTTATGGGGTTAATTACTATAAATGTCATAACTCAATCTTATGCAAATCATAATTTAAAAAAAAAAAAGATTATAACCAAAAATCACATATCTTAGGTCATAATTAAAATAATATCATAATTAACATCATAATAAATCATAATTAATACTGCAATATATATATAACTAAGGCTTCGTTTGAGAACAGGCTAATTTAATAATTTTTTGGCTATTTGGCTAAAATATGAGTTAAAAAAAACTAGTATGTTTGAAATGACCTTTTGACTTTTTACGAAAAGATATGCAAAAAGTAGATAGAAAAGAGAATCTATAACTTTTTGTTATGGGTTGTTAGTTTTTTTATTTTTTTAATGACTTTTTAATTTTTTAACTAAAAAAATTATTTGCCAAACGAGGCCTAAGTCATAACTAAAATTTCAATTAGCCATAACTAAAAACTACAAAAATAATAACGAATAAAAGTACATGACACACACCCCAAAATGAGCTTGTACCATAAGATTTATATATAACATCAAAATTATCAATATGTCCTAATAATTAGACTTAATTTTCATCAAATCTTATTAAAAATAAGTTTTGATAAAATTGTTAAAAATAATTTTTTTGTGATAATTTTTTATATACGTTGTTAAAAATTGACAATTAGTGACTTTTTTTTGTCATAATTTTTATAAATTGTTACTAAAACTTACAATTAGTGACTTTTTTATGACACTTTTTTTCTATAGAACCTATTAGATAACAAATCCACTTATTAAGATCTACACGTAAATATTCCTAACAAATACCACTATTGGAGCAGGACGCCAAAACCTTAAGAGTAGAGAGCAGAAACAAATAGCCGACATGGTTGCGTTATGAATATAGAAATTATCACGAGTTAGGAATCCATGTAATTATGCACTCATTCAATAATATCTTGTAATTTTTTAACAAATATGTTAATTTCAGGGTTATGTAATTATTTAGGTTTTTACTATTAAGAGAAAATTGATGAAAAGTCAATTCTAAAGTGATACAAAGGATTAGATGTAAGAAAAATCTTATTTGGTAATAAAGACAGGTCGAAAAAAGTCACTGAAAAATTGATCAGAAAAGTTGTTGGCCGCGGTGATCGGCGGCCAGCAGCAGTAAGTGGTGGTGGTAGTAGAGAAATGTGTGATATTTAATAGATATGGTGTTAAATGAGTGACCTGTGACATATTTCAATAGATGAGTTGTTAAATAAGTGACATGTGTCATATTTTAACAGGTAATTAGTTTGGTGAATTTTAATAAATAGAGAGATAGGTTAATTTCAAAAGATAGATAGATGTATTGATTTCAACATATATTTATTATTTTGGACAATTTGTGACCTTTTCGAATTTCTGAATTGCCATTCAAACTCCGGCTAAATTTAGTCTTTAGTCAAGTTGCACAAGTTGATCCAAACAATTGATTATGTAGAACAAAACAGTTTAACAACATGTTATTCAAGTCTTAAAAAATTTAAGATAAATTGTCAATAGATTATAATAGTTAAATTTAATTTTCATCAAGTCCTATTAAAAATAAGTTATAATAAAATCGTTGGTAAAAATAATTTTTCGTATTGATTTTTTGCATGTTTTTAAAAATTGACAAGTGATGACTTTTTTTTGTCATTATTTTTATAAATTATCTCTAAAACTTGTAATTAGTGACTTTTTTGTAAATAATTTTTCAAACTGTAACTGAAAGTTAAAAATTAATGATTTTTTTATGATAATTTTTTTAAACTGTCACTAAAACCGATAATTAATGATATTTTTATGACAATTTTTAAACTATCACTAAAAATTAACAATTAATAACAATTTTTAATAATATTTAATAAAAAAATCCTATTAAGTATTATAAAACTTAATAAATAATAAATTCACTTATTAAAATCTAAAATTAACTCTTCAAAAAAATTTAAAATGGGGCTTCGATTTTTGTGACCCTCCGAATTGGACCGTTATGTTTTTACAACGACCATACTGTTTGACTGTAGCCAAAGGACATAGTTACCGACACTGACAGGTTTACAAAGATAATAAACACAAAGATTGTAAATTGTTGATTTATTAATTGCACAATAGGACAAACAATGTTTGTCGAAAGTGTTAAAATTTTCCCCATGCCTACCATGCTTTAGATCTTAAATTTGACTTCCAAACCTGAGGTTCTAAATAAAAAATTTCACTTATGCAAACGCAAATGCAATATATTCATTTACATTTAATTTACCTTTTTATTTTTCTTTACAAATTCATATCAAAATTTATAATTCAAATGGAATCTTAAGAATTTTAAATCTTATTCAAATCCTAAGAATATTTGGCATGATAAAACTCAAATATAGGGTTTGAATTTTAAATTTGTGGAGAAATTAATTAATGAAAATAAAAAGAAAAAAGAACAAAAATAAAAGTAAATACAATTGCAGTTAATTTTTTTTTCCTTCATTTTTTTCTCTCCCCCCCCCCCCCCCCAATCCCCTTTTTTTTTTCTTTTTTTTTTTCCTGTATAATTTTATTTTACAAATCCAAGATCTAAACTCCAAAACAAAAAACAAAAGCAAACAAAGAAACAAACAACAAATGTCAATACTTTGAGCTTATGTTATTATCATTTAATAGAGGGGTTAATGTGAATGCTATTTCCAAACCTGAAAATTTTCATTTTTGACATTCAAAATGAATGAGGCCTATGTTGAACTTATGTAAACAACTACACTTTTGTCTATCAAACGTTATAGTATTCCTTGATTTTCCAACAATAATAATAATATGATGGGGACAAAAAGAAAATCACAATAACTAAACCAAAGCTTCAAAATTTGAAACTTGAACTTTACTCAAAAATTTATCTCGTTGAGGCAACGAAAACAATCAATTAAATTTTGATTATCAAACTTGATATAATATACAATAAACAAGATTGCCATAAATTTTCAATATCTTAAAATATTGTAGTTTTATTTTTGTTCATATGAAGTCAAAATATATGAAATAAAAAATTGAATGAGAGAATGCATAATTTATTAATTCTTCATTTGTCATCTTCACTGTTTAACAAAAGTGAAGTTTACATGGATTATGTAATCCTATGAATTGCCTACACACACACACACACACACACACATATATATTAATGAGCTTGCGATACATATAAAGCTTGATTATTGAGTTTTTTGTAAAGTTAATATTATTTTTTTTATTCAAGTTGAGTTTACTTATTTTAGTCAAATTGAGTTGTAAACATTTGTCGATTCTAAATATGGCAAACCAAATTCACTTGAGTAATCCTAAACTAGTCATTCTCAATATTTGTCTAACTCCCACCTAAGAGACTCAAAAACAAACAATAATAAATAAATGGGAGAAGAAAGATCTTGAAATGGAACTTTTTAATTTTTGAAGCATTACATAAGTAATGTCACATAATAATCTATGAGTAATAGATAATTATAGGTAAGAGGGGATATGAAATGAGAGAGAGAGAGAGAGCGAGAGGGGATATGAAATGAGAGAGAGAGAGAGAGAGCGAGAGAGAGACACACACACAGGGACAGGGACAGGGACAGGAACACGGACAGGGACAAGGACATGGAGAGAAGAGTATATAGAGGAAATAATTTGACAAGTGGATTAATTAAAGAAGAAAATTTAATGTGAGAAGTGAGACCTGGATATCTATGTGTGAAGGTATCCCATATGCTAGGACCTCTACCACCTTCATTTGCTGCACCTTCGTACTGAAGAAAAAAAAAAAAAAAAAAAAAAGGTCATGCATGTGAAAAATATTATTTATCACCTTGACTGAATTGCTTCAGACACATCTAAATAGTTCATTTGTGTGAGTCCTATATAAATTCCATAAAAATTAATGACTATTTGAAACAACGTGTCATTTTCCTATTGATCTTTTTAATTTTGGCACAAAAACAGTTTACGAAACTAAAAATAATAATTTTTTGGTGTTTTGTAAAAGATTGTTATTTCAAAACAAAATCCCCCAAAAGTTTTAGGAAACAATTCACCAAACTTTTTTATATTTTGTTTTTGTTTTCTAAAAATAAAAACAAAAATCAAAAGCACAAACCAAACAACATAACTTTTTCTTGATGGGCAACCAAACAACATAACTAATAGCACAAATATGAACCACAATATACGGCAGATTGACGCAATATAGGAACCTGATAAGCAGAAGAGGCTGTGCCAAAGGTAAAACCGGGTGGAAAACTGGTGCGATTGAGAGAGTCACTGCCATAACTACTATGTGTTGAAGCTTCTTCACTACCATGTGTTGTTGTTGTTGATTGAGCTATTAGAAGGAGGAGGGACAAGAGTATATAACCCATAACTGATTTTGGTTATCCTCTCAACTCTTGCATGTTTTGGCTTTAAATATATAGTGCCATGAGAATAGTTTAAAATTTTGTTGTCCTTTTAATGATTTTATTTTATTTTATTTTATTTATTTATTTATTTTTATGCTAATAGAATAACACGTGATACTATATTTTTTTTTTAATCAATTATAAATGTATATATGTTCCATATTATTTTCTAAACATATAATATAAATGTAGTGGATCTTATTGTCAAAATCAATCACAATAATAGAAGATATATCACATGACATATACCTTAAACACGAAATAATAATAATCTTAAAATCTATTGATTCAAAAAAGAATATTGGAAGTAAAATTCCTTTCTAAACTCATTGATTCACATAGAATACTAAGAATAAAGACTCAACAATAATTGATTAACAAAGAATACCCAGAGTTAAAACAAAAGAGTATAAAACTCCAAATATATTAACTTTCAAAAGTATCCTCCTTGCCCTAAGGCTTACATATTTATTTATAATAAATCTAATTGTTGTAAAATAAGAAACTAATAAAATAAGAAATAAAATCAAAACTAATAAAATAGGAAAATTGCATCATATCAAATTAGGAAATTAAATAACTAAATAATTCTATAAT
This sequence comes from Camellia lanceoleosa, assembly GCA_025200525.1. Lineage (NCBI taxonomy): Eukaryota > Viridiplantae > Streptophyta > Magnoliopsida > Ericales > Theaceae > Camellia > Camellia lanceoleosa. The sequence goes on along the minus strand of CM045768.1, from coordinate 108,352,011 downwards.
ATTCTACACAAAATTAGAAAATTCCTAATCAACTACTAATTTCAAAATAATAAAATAAAAATATTTATTTTTTAAATTTCGGCTTAAATATTTTTATTTTATTATTTTGAAATTAGTAGTTGATTAGGAATTTTCTAATTTTGTATAGAATATTATAGAATTATTTAGTTATGCAAGCCGAAATTTAAAAAATAAATATTTTTATTTTATTATTTTGAAATTAATAGTTGATTAGTAATTTTCTAATTTAGTATAGAATATTATAGAATTATTTAGTTATTTAGTTTTTTGATTTGATATGATGCAATTTTCTTTCTTTATTAGTTTTGATTTTTGTTAGAAATGGGCGCCCATGTGGCATGACTATTTCAATGCTTTGAATTTATAACTGTAACTCCTGCATTAATGAAGTTTGTAACTCCTGCATTAATGGGGTTTGTAACTCCTGCTTTTATTGCAGAGGTTAATGATGTATTAATAACCAGCCATAAAGGCTGGAGGCTTTTCTTTTCTCTCCTATACATGTATAAATTGAGACCCTCCTGTCAAGTCTAACACACAGAAATTTCTCATATTCTGACTCTCTTTCCAAAACAACGATCAAAGCCGTTTGCACTGTGATTTGTGTGGGTGATATTCACTGTTGTAATATCACCCCACTGTTGGGTTGACTGATCAAATTCAGGAAGCACGTGATTTACTCACGAGATCTTTTCTATTCAGACTCTGCAGGAAAGGTATGACCATAATTTTTATTCCGCTGCATTATACTGCTGATTTACATTGGTACCAGAGCATAGTTGGGTATTTTCGTGTTTTCTTAATCATATATATATATACACATTATGTAGCATGAATTGTTTGTAAATTTACATTAAGATGCTATTGTATGGAATTTATCATGCTTTGTATATGCCATAAGTAGTTGGAGATTGATTGATTGTTTTTTGCGCATGGAATTAAAATAAATTTTGATAATTATCACTAGAGGCATAAGAGATGATTACGAGCATAGCAAATTTTCGATCTTAAGACATGTGTAAAATTATCATTATTTAATTTAGATTCTTTTTTTGCTGCAAAATATATATATATTTTTTTTGTGTTGCTATCATTAATATCCCCTGCGGATTTTTTTACTCTATATGTAGAAATGGCTGCTAAGACAGTGGTGGCAGACTTAACTAAGGGAGAGAAATTGGATGGCGACAATTATGGCATATAGCGCCGTAAGATCCAATACCTCCTCAATGAGCAAAAAGTGTTGACCACACTTGAACAAGTGATGGTTGAGCTAGAAGGTGCCCCTAAGAAGCAAGCAGCAGCTGCGCTTAAGCCTAATGGCGCTAGAAATTTCAAGCGTAGGGGCACGAGAGGTGGCAAGAAGGCAAAGGCTAAATTGACATGCTTTAACTGTAACAAAGAAGGACACTTCGCTCGGGATTGTCCTGAGCCGAAGAAGATACTCCCTTACTTAATTTCTCGCATTCAATGCTTTGTGTCTCGTCAAGCATTAATTGCTCATTCTCCTCATTTTTGGGTGGTAGACTCCGGAGCAACTGACCACATCACGAGGGACAGAGTAGGGTTCATTGAGTATCGCCGAGTACCTGCTGGGAGCAGAAAAGTTTACATGGGGAGCGAGTCCAGTGTGGAGGTGCTGGGCATTGGCACATTCAAGCTGGAAATGCGACGAGGGCGCACCTTGTATCTTCATGATGTTCTTTATGCTCTGAATATTCGGCGAAACTTAGTTTCAGTTATTAGCATGATGAGCCTTGGTTTTAGTTTCTGTTTTGAGAATAATGGTGTTAGCATTTTTTTGGGAACAATTTTTTATGGTTTTGGTTATCTTTTAGATGGTTTTTAGTTTTGGATGTGAATGATTCTAGTCTTCATAAAAATGCCAATGGCTCTGTTTCTAATGTTGCATCTTTTTGTGATAATGATTCTATGAGATGACATGCTAGATTAGGCCACATAGGACAGGACAGGATGACTAGATTGGCTAGAGAAGGTCTTTTAGGCCCACTCGCTAGAGTCACTTTGCCCACTTGTGAGCACTGTCTTGCTGGTAAGGCAACAAGGAAACCATTTGGGAAAGCCATAAGGGCATCAGTCCCATTGCAACTTATTCATTCTGATATATGTGGACCAATGAATGTGAGGGCAAGACATGGAGCCCCTTATTTCATCACATTTATAGATAATTGCACGTGTTTTTGTCATGTTTATTTGATTTCTCATAAGTCAGAAGCGTTGGATTGCTTTAGACAGTATGTTCATGAGGTTGAGAATCAATTAGACAGGAGCATTAAGGCTCTAAGGACTGACCGAGGACGTGAGTATCTATTTGAGCAATTTAAAGTGCTCTGTGAGGAAAAAGGAGTCATCAGGCAATTGACAATTCCTAAGACTCCGCAGCAAAATGATGTAGCGGAGAGAAGAAATCGCACATTGCTTGACATGGTTAGATCAATGATAGCGCAAGCTAATCTTCCCATTTTTTTATTGGGGAGATGCTTTATTGACTGCTGCCTACGTCCTTAACCGTGTGCCCTCCAAATCAATTCCTTTCACCCTATATGAGATGTGGACTGGCAAAAAGCCCGATTTGGGCAATTTGCGGCCTTGGGGTTCGGCAGCTTACATACACAACGCTTCTCATAAGTTTGGGAAGTTGGGCCCTAGAGGAAAGAAGTGTATCTTCATTCGCTATAGTGAGCATTCTAAGGGCTATGTGTTTATTGGGGAGCATCCGGATGGAAATGTGACTGAAATCGAGTCACGAGATGTGGATTTCCTAGAGGAGGATTTCCCTAGCAGAGGTGAGGTAACTAGAGAAGTAGAACTCTATGAGATGAAGGATCTACTTGAAGGCGCACCTAGTAGCCTAGTAGAGAATGAGGAGATAATTCCTCAAGCTCCTAGGGACAGTGGGAGCGGTCTACCTGCCCATGGATTAGATCCAATGGATGAGGATTCTTAGGATTTTCAACTACGTAGAAGCAAACGTGGAGCTATACCCTGTCGTCGTTTTGAGATTGAAGGGGAAGCATTCATGATTGCTCCGAGTGATGAGATGGAGCCTAAGAATCTCAAAGAGGCTCTCTCATTCCCTGCTAGTAAAGAATGGAGTACTGCAATGGATGAAGAAATAGAGTCTATGAAGAAAAATCATGTCTGGGACTTGGTTGATTTGCCGCCATGGCACAAGACTATTAGGAACAAATGGGTTCTCAAAATCAAGCGCAAGGCGGATGGTTCCATAGAAAGGTATAAGGCTCGCCTAATAGCGAAAGGTTACACCCAACGAGAGGGTGTGGACTATGAGGAAACTTTTTCACCAGTTGTAAGGTTTGCCTCTATTCGCCTAATCTTGGCCATAGTAGTTCAGTTGGACTTAGAGCTATATTAGATAGACGTTAAGACTGCATTTCTCAATGGAGAATTGGATGAAGAGATCTATATAGATCAACCAGAAGGCTTTGTGGCAGTAGGTCAGGAGCGCAAAGTTTGCAAGCTTCAAAGATCTATTTATGGCTTAAAGCAATCATCTAGACAGTGGAATCTAAAATTTCATCGAGCCATTGTTTCTAATGGGTTTACAATGATTGATGAAGATCACTGTGTATACGTTAAGCGGTCCAAGGACATTTTTGTGATATTGTCATTATATGTAGATGACCTATTAATGGCGGGAAATGACAAGGAGATGATTGTCGCCACTAAAAGGTGGTTATTCTCTACATTTGAGATGAAGGACATGAGTGAGGCAAGCTATGTACTCGGTGTTAAGATCCTTAGGGATCACACTAGGAGACTTCTTGGTTTGTCTCAAGAGACTTACATTAAGACTATCCTAGAGCGATTCTAGATGCAGAGCTGCAAACCCATTGACACTCCTGTTGCAAAAGGCGAGAGCCTAAGCCTTGATATGGGTCCTAAGACTCAAGAAGAGAGTGAAAAGTTGGCCCGTGTTCCCTATGCAAATGCTGTTGGAAGCTTGATGTATGCTATGATGTGTACGCGTCCTGACATTTGTTATGCATTTAGATCGGTGAGTCGTTACCAGTCCAACCCAGGACCAACTCATTGGAAAGCAGTTAAAAGGATATTACGATATCTTAGATGGACTGCAGATTACACGCTTTGCTACCAGAGTTCAGATCTGCATCTAATTGGCTATTGTGATGCTGACTGGGGAGGAGACTTAGATGAACGTAAGTAAGTCTACTTCAGGATATGCTTTCATGTTTAATGATGGTGCTATTTCTTGGAGCAGTAAGAAGCAATCTTGTATCGCCTTATCGACAATGGAGGCTAAGTTTGTGGCTTGTTCATCTGTCGTTCAGGAAGCTGTGTGGTTGAGGAGATTCCTTTAGCATTTGGATGTTGTCACACACACCGCAGACCCTGTGACTATCCATTGTGACAAAGATGGTCGCACTCGCCACGCTAAGGATCCTAAATACCACGGCAAAACCAAACACATTGATGTGAGGTTCAACTTTATCAGAGACATTTTGGCGCAGAAAGAAGTGATCCTGGAGCACATCCCTACAAGTCGTATGGTTGCAGACCCTTTGACTAAGCCCATTGCTAGAGATGTTTATCTTGCTCATGTTAGGGCTTTAGGACTACGTAGGTGGTGATTTTTTTTTTTTTTTTTTTTTTTTTTTTTTTTTTTTGTATCCAGTTGAACTCATATTTTTTTTGGGATATTTATGCCATTAGTATTCATATTTGTTTCTATTACACATTTATGTTTACTACCTTTTGCAATGGTTTGTGAATTAGCATACACAAAAAAAAAAATAATTAAATTGATGTTAGCAGGCAAGATTGGCTCACTCACACGAGCAATCGTCCTTAGCGCTAGGTAGCGAGTAAGGATGAGACTAGTGGCTTATTGTATTTGGAGCAATTAGAAAAGCCAAAATTATCCACTAGCTATGTCGCCTTGGTTGGAGCCAAGATGAGGTCTTGTTAGAGACCAACCATGGATATGAGAGTACCTACTTTTCCATGATGTGCCTGTTATGGATAGCCAGATGCGAGATCTCATTTGATGCCTGAGAGGCGAGCAAATAGAGAATTCGATTTAGACGCTAGGAAGTGACTTGTGTGCTTAAAAGCGACTAGACTAAGATCTGTATAGTGTGTGAGTTTAACATCACTCTTCAGAAGAGTAACTCCACTATAACATGCATTCATACTGTATGTGCTTATCGACCTGTTAGCAAGGTGAAAGAATGGATCCCTGCTTCTTCACCGTGTGAGTCCTAAAAGTCATTTTTCCCTAAATGACTTCACTTTGTGCCTTTTATGACTTTTGACTATGTCATAAGATGAGGAGTTAATGTTCAGCTACTTTGGTATGTTCTTGCAGTCATGTATGATTCGGGTTTAAGGGACATTACTGGGAAAGCGGTTAATTTCAAATTGAACGATATAAGGGTGAAGGGAAGATCATCTAGTTCTACATCTCTGCTCTATATTCACTGTCGACAACTCACATCGCTCTTTATAGGATGCTAATTAGGTGTGAATATAATGCGGGACCTAGGAGAGTCAAACATACTCTTTGAGGAATTAGAGATGTTTTTGGACTGATGTAGCTAGATGGGTCTGGGTGCATGAGACACTATTTCTATTTCTTTTGGGTTGATGTCTTTATGCTGACTCATATTGAGTTTCTAGTATAGAACTCTCACATGCAGGTGTTCTCAGCAGTCGCACGGTGCATTGGCTAGTATAAGGTTGTTCATTTTTTGGGGAGATTGAGATAGAGATGTGGTAGTGTCATGCCAACTCATGTGCGAGTGGGAGATGTTAGAAATGGGCGCACATGTGGCATGACCATTTCAATGCTTTGAATTTATAACTGTAACTCCTGTATTAATGGGGTTTGTAACTCCTGCATTAATAGGGTTTGTAACTCGTGCTTTTATTACAGAGGTTAATGGTGCATTAATAACCAACCATAAAGGCTGGAGGCTTTTCCTCTCTCCCCTATACATGTATAAATTGAGACCCTCCTGTCAAGTCTAACACACAGAAATTTCCCATATTCTGACTCTCTCAAAAAAACAATGATCAAAGCCGTTTGCACTGTGATTTGTGTGGGTGATATTCACTGTTGTAATATCACCCCACTGCTGGGTTGATTGATCAGATTCAGGAAACACGTGATTTACCCACGAGATCCTTTCTATTCAGACTCTGCAGGAAAGGTATGACCATAATTTTTATTCCTCTACGTTATACTGTTGATTTACAATTTTATTTCCTATTTTATTAGTTACTTGTTTTACAAAAAATGGGTTCATTATAAATAAAGATATAAGCCTTAAGGTAAGAGAGATAGTTTTTGAGAATTAATATATTCGAGTTTTATACTCTTTTATTCCAACTTTCGATATTCTTTGTGAACCAATCGTTGTTGAGCTTTTATTTTCGGTATTTTTTGTGAATCAATGAATCTAGAGTGGGATTTTACTTCCGATATTTTTGTTTTAATTAACAAATTTTAAAATTGTTACTATTTCGTATTTCGCACTGCATCATATATCATATCTACATACAAAAATTACTCTTAATGAATTGAGAGATTAGTCAATAATTTATGTAAGAATATAGTTCGTTTGATCTTCTTAGTCAAATTCCATCATCTGTCTCTATTTAAAAAAAGAAAAAAAGAAAAGAAAAAAGAAACCATCGTTTTATGCCACAAATATATACATTATCTCCTGCGATATCAAGTATATCTAGAAAAATTATCTACAAAATTCTCAAAATTTGAAATATTAGTCTCAATTTGACTCTGATGTGTTCCACTAAATGTACATTCAAACTTTGATATTTTTCTTTATACATTTATGCTCTCTCTCTAGCTATACATTGAAATCTTGCTTGTGAGCCATTTTATTTTGCCAACTTTACCCTTTTTGTAGCAATCTTATTCACTGTCACACGCTTTTTCAAAATCTTATCAATTCAAATATCATAAATAGTTTTTCCATATACTGGGAGATAAAAACGTGAACATTATACTCTCTCTAGACTCTGTAGTGATAAAAATCCTGTACCACTGCCCTTTATCTTGATTGATGTTCATCTTCACATATCAAATTTAAAATTTATGCTTATCATAGAATCATTATAGAGTTGAACAATGGCAAGTAGTGAACATTTTTTTGAGAGAAATCTTATCTACAAGATCACGCTTTGCAATGAGAAAATGGCTGTGGTATCATCTTAAAAGTCATTCATGTTTGTTGATATCCCAATAAACAAACATGCTGATCTTTGTTCTTTTCTTTTTTTTTTTTGGGGGGGTGGGGGGGGATTATTGTTGTTTGGCTTCAGTTGGCTGTTGACAATGTTGTTTTTGTTATGTTATTTGTGATGGTTATTTTTCAGTTTATTTGGTTAGTTTTTCACTAACTCTCGGTAGTTATGCTTGCATATAATTGAGCGTACTTTTCGGTGCCAACTTTGTTGGAATCATCTTGCGTTTTTATGATGCATTTCGCACTCAGCTCTTCTTTCTCTTTATTAATGTAATATCTTCTCACTTTGTCAATTTTTATCAATAAAGTTTGTCTTTGCCAATAAATAAAAAAAATGCAAAAGGGCAACCTTATACTTGGAAAATTATGCTTTACACTTGTAAATGATAAGACTTTTAGAGTTGTTTTGAATCTTCACATATTGTTAATCTTTAAAAAATTGTCCAATAATGCATGCAATTTGATTGGGATCCAATTCTTTATTAGTTTAATGTATCCTCTTGAGTGTAAATTGGAATATAATAATTAGAAGATTTATGTCTTCTTTTCAATATGCATTGATTGAATTAGACTCCTACATAAAAAATTAGACTCCTACATAAAAATTGACTTTTACTCCCACGTTCAGTATTATATGGTTGTGCAAATTTGTTTATCTTGAAAAATACAAGACATTTGATTGATTCATTTTTGTGTTTTTGGTGGGACCATCTCCATGGTACAATTAATGATATTTTGTGTATTGTTAGTATGTATGAATAAATTTGCACTCGTATTAATTATGATAATTTTAATTTTTTTTTAATCAACAAGTAAAATCTCTATTGATGAAATCAACATTACAATGATGATAGTTCCAATCATCATTGAGAGTTCGCCATTATATTTTCAATGATGATAGTTCCAATCATCATGTGGTAGGAATTTCTGTTGTACTCTTTCAAATGTATAATAGTATACAATTATTTTTTGTTTTATGTTTTAGGCAAATTAATTAGTACTCTGACAGGCAAGTTAGTCTCTATAGAAAGGTTGGCGTTTTATGGTTTCTTGAGATTCAAGATTCTTGGCTCATGCCTCCTTCTTGGGCTTCCCTCTACCTTTATATATATATATATATTCTCCTTGACATTTTCTCTATATAGCCTAATCCTTTATCATTACTTTGTCAAGACCCATCTCCCTACCACACTTTTATCGAAAGAAAGGACAATTTGGATTCACCTGACCTGGTTAAGCCGACTTTCCTGATACACTTGGCTCAACCTTGTGGCTCAAGTACCCTTACTCGGCATACTCTTCATATTGCTGTGTATATTCGACAATGCCCCAATGTCTGATGGCCTTGGGTTTCATTCAGCCCATCTGAGATGGGTTTGGATGTACTCTATTGGTTGTTCTAGGTAACCCTTTTCTCGACCCCCACTTTGATTAAGATAAATTCGTAAAAAATCTACTTTTATTGACGTATATGACTTATGGTCTTATGATTGATTTGTTTTACTTATTAATGAAATATATTGGTCATAAGTACTAATTATTATTTTAGAAGATAATTTTTTTTTACCCTTATTTTTTTGACTAAATTGGTGATAAATCCAATCTAAGGAAGGTATAAGGCATTAGGTCCAGTGGATATTTTTTTATTGGTAAGAGATTCACCGTTTGTGAAATAGTTTGGTAAGAAATTCTTTTGTTAGTTTTGAAGGCAATTTTTTCCAATTTTATCCCTTAACATATCTGTTGACTTTTTTCTTTTTTACTATTTATTCAAATTTATATCTATTTAAATTTATATCTATCTGTTCAAATTACTTTCTATCTGTTTAATTTTTTTTCCATATCTATTCAAATTTATATCTATCTATTGAATTTTTTTCCTATCTAGTCAATTTTTCTGTGAGTTTCTCTCTATCTATTTAAAATCTATTAGTTTCTCTATCAATTTAAAAAATACAGAAATCTATTTATCTATTCAAATTTTTTTTTATATTAATTTTTTAATTTGTTCAATTTTTTTTTCAAAAAATTTATCTGCTCTATTTTTTATCCCAAAATATTTTATCTATTCAATTGGTCTACCCTCCCTTCTATTAGAAACATGTTTTTGAATTGATCTTGGTAAAAACTACTGATTGTAAAAATGTTTGTGAGAGAGAGAATATGTTGTATATGTTTTATCTGTATAATTTTTAGTTGCAACAACAAACTACAAACAAAACCACAATCAATTCTTATCTGTTCAAAGCACTACAAAACACAACTCATTTACATTAACTGTGCAGAGCTCAACTCAATACTAGATCTGAACAGATAACCACAAAAAAGATATAAAAATAAATAAATAAATAAATACTAGATCTGAACAGATCGATGAAAAAGAAGCCGAATCCAGATCTAGAAACCACCAGCGACTCCGACTATGACGGCGACTACATCTATCCCTCATCTTCCTTGCAAATGAAATATTTTATGCAGAAAAACAAAAATTGTGTGAGAAACCTAGAGACAAACAAATCACCAAAATTACCAAACAACAACTAGAGACAACCAAATCCACAAGATCTACTCAAAGTTGAGTAAGAAACCTCACATTCAGAGATATTGTTATGAATTTCGACACATTGTTGGACGACATTGTGGTCCTTAAGACCTTCATCTTTCTCAATCAATGACTCGGTGGAGCCTCTATTCTTGTTGTTCACCATTGCGGTCGCAAAAGAGGGTTTTTCCAGTAAGAGCTTGACTTTAGAGACGAGCACCCACTGGAATAAGCAGAACACAATTCCGATACCGGTGCACACTGGGAATACTATTTATGTGCCAAGATTTGAGAGTATCGCCTCCCTTATGATTGACTTATTCGGCTGTAACGCACGAGGGCGTTCGACTCACCTACCGCGCTCTGCCGAGGCTAGTCATTAATTATGAACTCAAGAGAGAGAGAAGAGAGAGAAACACAATGCACAGAGAGAGAGAGAGAGAGTTTGCATTGTGTTTCACCGTGGATACCGTATATATGTAAGGGTAATTTGGTCATTATGCAAAAATCTATCCTTATGGACACAATAACTTTGTCCCTGGATCTTTGAACAAAAGAAAATCGAATTTGGACTTTTGAACCAAGTGCCCTATTTTTTATTTTTTATTTTTTTTCTATTTTTACTTTCTCAATCGCCATCCACCGTCACCTCTCATTGCCATCTGCACCATCAGCGGCATGTTGAAAAATTAGCCAGCGCCAAAAAAATCATCAGCGAGCAAATGGACATGTGTACTAAGCACAATAGGATATAACCCTTATAACCTATAACTGATTTTGGTTACACTATCGGCTCTTGTTTCGTTTATATATGGAGTGTGTGCCATCCAAAAGGCATAACCGTTAGAATTTTGAGTCAAACACACCATTTAGTAGCAAGCTAGTTTCTCAAAGAAACATGGTACATCCGATTTAGTTTTGAAATTAATTATGAAAAATAATTTTGTGAAAAGAATTTTAAAAATTCAAAATTTACTTGATTATAAATTTTCAAAGTAGTTTTGAGTTATATATTTTCAAAATAGAAGACGAGAAATTGGGGTCCTAGGCCGTTCAAGTTCCTAAATGCTTGAATCCTGTACCCAAGCTTGACATTTGTTGTGCAAAAATCATGGTTAGATTCATAGGTGCAAGGGTGGGCTGGGTATAGAGTAAAGATGAAATTGTGTAGTCTTAAAGCTGAATTGAAAAGGTAAAACACTGAAGTGTTGGGTTGTGTGGAGGATCAACTGAAAAAGGCTGAAGATGAATGGCATAAGTTTGATTTATTGGCAAAATTAAGGTTGTTAGAATCTCAGGAAATTGCAAGAAGCATGAAGGTGAGGAATTTGGTATGGTCATTAAGAAAGAAAAGGATTGGATTTAGTTCCAAAAGTCTAGATTGAACTGGGCTCAAATGGGGATAGAAGTACTAGGTTCTTTCACATAATTGCTAGCCAAAGGCAAAGAAGGAACTTAGTGGACTTAGTGGTAATTGATGGTGTTAGCATTGAAGATTCAGAACTGGTGAAACAGGAAGTGTTAAGGCATTTTCGGAGGATTGGCCATCTAGACCAAAATTGTCTGGTAGCTTTGTGAAAGTAATGCTAAGTGGTAGAGCTTTTTGAAAAAGAGTTCACAATGGAAGAAGTATGGGATGCAGTAAAAGGTTGTGATGGGAATAAAGTGTCGAGACCGAATGGGTTTAATATGGCGTGCATCCAGAAACGTTGCAAGCTCATGAGGAGTGATCTAATCCAATTCATGCAGGAATTCTACAGTAATAGTAAAGTGGTCAAAGGGCTCAATAGCTCATTCATTACCCTTATTCTAAAGAAGATCAGCCCCTCAGGTTTGACAGATTACAGGCCTATAAGTTTGGTGGGTGTAGTGTATAAAGCATTGGCTAAGGTACTTTCGAAAAGATTGAAAAAGGTATTACCAAATGTGATTAGTGAAGTGCAAACTACCCTTTTGGGAGGTAGGAACATCTTTGATGGAGTAGTGATTGTCAATGAGGTGGTGGATTAGTGTAAAAAGTCTAAAATGAAGAAGTGATACTCAAACTTGATTTTGAAAAAGCTTACTATTCGGTCAACTGGGAGTGTCTATTTTCTATGATGGCAAATATTAGGCTTGGGAAGAGATGGTTGGGTTGGATACAAACTTGTGTCACTACGGCAAGGATTTTAGCACTTGTTAATCGATAGCCAACCGAAGAGTTTTGTCCACAAAAGGGATTAAGGCAAGGCGATCCTTTATCCCCCTTTTTGTTTAATATAGCAGCTAAGGGACTTAACCTATTATTGGAAAGCGCAAAAGCTTTGGGGTTAATAAATGGAGCTACTATTGGGTCAACAGGTTTAAAACTGTTTCATCTCCAATTTGCCAATGATACTATCCTATTTTGCGAAGCAGAAAGGGAGGAGATTGTGATTATCAAAAGGATTCTTAAATGCTTTGAGCTTATGTCAGAACTTAAGATAAATTTTCACAAAAATGTGGTTTGTGGAGTTGGGATTAGTGATGAGATTGCACAAGTCTTTGCCTCAAAACTGCAGTGCCTATGCCAGAAGTTACCTTTTAAGTACTTGGGTCTACCATTTGGGAAAAATCCAAGAAGAAAGAAGACTTGGCAGCTTATGGTGGAGAAAGTAAAGGCCAAGTTAGCTTTATGGAAGAGAAAGATGTTGTCCTTTGCTAGCAGGTTGACGTTGATAAAATCTGTCCTATATAGCCTCCATGGATTTTACATTTTCATTTTCAAATTATCTAAAGGAGTAGCAAAGGAAATTGATAAGTTGAAGGCAACATTTTTGTAGGTGGCTCTGATATAAGAAGAAAAATTCATTTAGTGAATTGGAAAGAAATAACTCTGAGCAAAGAACAAGAAGGGTTAGGCATAAAAAGGGTAAGGGATATAAATGAATTTTTGTTAGCTAAGTGGTGGTGGAGTGACATACTAAGTGTGTCAAGGACTAACTCTGGACTGTTTGATTTTTTTGTATCTAACTGTAAGATTATGATTGGCAATGAGTGTAGGATTGATTTTTGGCATGATGGATGGCTTTGGAACATTCAATTAAAAGTGGAATTTCCCAGGTTGTTTATGTTATTTGTGGAAAGAAAAGCGACATTGAGCTCTTTCATGCAAATGAGGGATGGCTCAGGGGTTTGGAAGCTACTATTCAGATGACCATTCCTTGCTTAAGAGGAATGGGAGGTTAATAGGCTGCAAGTGTTGATAAGAGATGCTCCTAGGCATAATGTGGGGTTGCAGGACTTAGTTAGGTGAGATGCATCCCTTGATGGTCAATCATGGGCAGCAATTAGAGAATGGCATGAGTTGAGTCAAGGTCCAAGATTGTAGGTCCCTAGGCTGCTATAGAAAGGTGTAGCTCCACCAAAAGCTCAGTTCTTGAGTTGGTTGGCATGGAGGGGGAGTGTGAAAACAACTAGTCTGTTATAGAGATTTGTGGTATTGAGTAACACTGTGGAGGATTTATGTCCATTCTGTCGCACGTTATGTTGCAGTGCTTTGAGGTTTAGAAGGTTTGGTCATCTATGCTGAAATGGTGGGGCTTATCTCGGGTCACACCTTTTACTATTGATGGAGTGCTGCTATGATGGCTGGGAACACAATTTAAGAAGATAATTAGGAAGATTGAAGGCTTGTACCAGTTGCAATGTTGTGGTCAACATGGAGGTTAAAAAATGAGTGTGTTTTTAATGGGAGTCAGTCAAACATGGAGGAGCTTGGTGAAATTGTAAAGCTAAGGATTGGGTTGTAAGTGAAGTCTGGATTGTCCGCGATCCCTTATTCAATGCATGATATTGTGGAAAACATGAATCAAGTATGATTATGTATTTGAGGGTGTCTAATTGTATGGGCAAGTGCTAGTTTGTATGGCTTTGTATAGGTTTGGTTTTTTATTGAATTTGTTGTTTGTTCTTTATTGGTTCCTCACCAACTTGGGGTTGGGTGCTTCCATATGATTGTTCTTGTTTTCAGGTGCCAACTCAATTGGGATTTGGATTTTAAGATATGATGACTTTTGCTTTCTTTTCTTTCCCCCTCCCCTCTCCTCGCTCCCTTTATTGATGTAATGTTTCTCAAATGTTGCATTGTTTTTTAGTCATCAATAAAGGTCTTTTTTTGATTGATCCAAAAAAAAAAAAAAAACAAAATAGTTGATAGAAATTTGAAATTTTGTTTTTTCAAAATAGTTTTTGTTTTTGTTTTTGTTATAATTAGTTGTCATTTTAATTGGAATTAGCCAATAATAATTTACAAGACAAACTTCATTTTACCTCTCTGCAGTTTAAGCCATGTGTTATTTACCTCCATAACGTTTGGAAATGACCACATAACCCCCTTATGGTTGTTGATTGAAGTGTATCATTAAACCCGTTAACGATTTAATAAAAAAGATTAAAATATCGTTATATTTTCGTCATTTGTTTAGAAAACAAAGTACACTTTAACTCCTTATTTCATGTATGATTTAACCCCTGTACATTCTCAAATTGTGCAATGACGGATGTCTTATTTACGCAATGCACATACACGATGAGAACATGATGGCCCGACACCATTGTATGGCCTGATGAACATCAAGACTGTTTGCACTTTGAGCTTAGAAAATTTCCAAAAATCTTATTCTAAAATCGCACGACAAGATCTACAGAATAGATAATTTGTTGGAAATTTTATTGTGAAAGGAAATTAACTCCGTAGAAATTGAAAATGTACTCCTTTAAGGTACCTGTTCAAATGAAATAATATAGCCCTTCATAAAAAGAGTTATAACTTTTCAAAATAGTCGCAATGCTACTAAAACACCATCCCTCTGACATTTATTTGTAATAAGAGTTTTAGCTTTGGTAATGTTAAGTCTAGTATAAGAGAGAAAATACATGAACAACGACGTTCATCAGACTCGCAGATTGAAGTGTTATTGCAAGATTCTTGATCGTTGTATCTTGAGAGATAGATGTCCATTCGAAGTCATGAGCACCGAAGAGAGAGGCAAAATTTGTTTTAAGGATATTGTCTCTAACACAAGTCTTGATCAAATTATTTTTTATTTCTAGAATTATATATTATATTTGTAAGTTTTTTCTGAATCATTTTCTAAATTCACCAAATTTATTTTCAATTTTGATTTATTTATTAATTTCTAAATCTAGTTCAAAGTTTTATCTGCCACATATGATTTTTTCTAACATGATTTACACTATTGACCTTGTCAAATTTTAGCCGAAATCAATCTTAATGACGTTTTTGCCTTGTTTTTGTTTTACAATAGAATTTTCTTTTCTTATTTTGTTCTTTTTCAATGCTCAATGTCTTTGATTAAGATATTGTTTGGCAGCTTTCCATTTTGTTTAATATTTGATTTTTTTTTCTCATTAATACACTTTTAGATTTTTTTTTTGTTTTATTTTTATTTTTTCAAAAAAACTAAACTAGTTTAACAAAAATAAGCACTAAATATTTTTTTCTTCTTTAAAAAAGAAAAGAAAAGAAAAGAAAACCATATAAAATCATGAGTCTTTCTTTCTTTCTTTCTATTTTTTTTTTTTTACCAATTTTAAATTTTTTGAAAACAAAAGAAATAGAATTTGAAACTTAACCAAACAAAGTAAATAATATTTTGAAACTTTGTATATTCTTTGTCAATCAATCTACTAAGCCTTTATTCCAACCTTCTTTATGAATACATGGATTTTTTTTGACATTTGTGCTACATTTATTTAAAATATTTTCTACAAATTTTTTTTCTAAGAAATAATGTTTGGTGTGGTGGTGGTGGTGGAACAAAGATGGAGGTAGAGGTGGTGATGGCGGCATGATAAGCGGGCGACAAAGGCAGCCGTGGTAAGGCTGGTGTGGTGGTGGTGATGGTGATAGTGGAGGTGTGAGTGATCGTGATGGCATAATGCTCTTAGTAAAATTTTAGTTTAAAAATATTTTTTACATTTTCAAAATAAAAAACATTTTCAACTCATATAAGCTTGTTTTCTGACCATAGAAAATGCTTTCCATTCACCAACAAATACCAAAACATTTTTCAACCCAAACAAATGTATTAGTTTCAAATGAAGGACTAAAAGACGTGTTATCTTTAATTTATCTATTACACATTTCCATTGCACGTTTCTATTACATCACGTGTGTAAATTGTAAGGGAACTGATATATTCATACGTCAGTTCTAAAAAAGCATATTTATCACGTTATGAACCACAGTTCAAAGGAATATTATCTACAAGAAATAAAATAAAAATTGAGGTTGCGTTTGGTAGAGTTTTCTAAATATGATTTAAAAATAAAATTGTCTTTGAAGTTTATGAGTTTTAAAATTATGATTTGAGTATAGAAAATTTGTTTGCTTATGAGTTTTGAAAATAGTTTTGAATTGAGTTTTCAATGTTTAATGTAATATGTAAAATAAGAAAATTTGTTTGGTTATGAGTTTTGAAAAATTTTCAAAACTTTAAATTGTTATAATTCATAACCAAACACACTACTCAAAACTTTATTGAAAATTCTAATCAACCCTCATAAGCAAACTTTTTTTAAAATTCAATTACAAAAATTAATTATTAACAGAAAATAACATTAATCAATTTTTTTAATTAAAAATATTACAACGGAATTTTTTTTTTCAAAATAAATATTCAATTACTGATTTAAAATAAATTTTGATTGTATATTTGGTTTGAATTTTTTAAAAAATATTTTTCAGTTAAAATATTTTTATATTTATAATAATTACTATCACAAATTATTTGCTATTTATTGTATTGTTATTTTCAAATAAATGGCCAAAAAATTTATCAAGTATTATCTACGTGGCAGTTAAAAAAGAAAAAAAAAATTATGATATCATTTTGTTAGCATCTACGGAATTTACCACACACAATTCAATTTTATTCGAATTTTTTATTTGCTGATTTTCATCAATTCCGTGGAAAATGCATCCTTCATGTACTTCGTCATTTATATTATCTGTTCAACCACCAACTTTTATAACAGAGGCTGAACAACCAACAACTTCACCATCTTCGTAATTAATTTCATAATTTACAAATTCACTCTATATATTGGCAGATGATATCGGTGTAAAACAAGAAGAACAAATACTGTTTTGATAAGGGTCAAAGCTTAAGAGAAGAAGTCGAAGCCTTTCCTAACTGCTCAGCACTGGTTGATCAGCAGGTCAACTGAGGGGTCTTTCGGCCGGTCAACCGGATCCACCTACTCGTCCAGTTTAATGGCAAGCCTCAGTTTAACAGCAAGCCTCAATTTAGTTTAACAGAAAATCAATGAGTTGTAAATAGAACCTATATATATTTTGAGAGAAATTTACAAATGTCATAAAAAAGAACACAACAAACAAAAATCGAACACTCAAAAAAAAAAAAAAAAAAAAAAACCCTCAATAAAAACCCAATAAATTTACAAATTATGAAAGAAAAATCAATAGAAAATTAGTCTACAATAGCACAAACACATATCTGCATGTAGGAAAGAGTTACCAATTTCTTTCTTGATGTCTTCTGTTCTTCTCTTTCAACAGAAAATTAGTCTACAATAACACAAACACATGTATGTATGTATGAAAGAGTTATCAATTTCTTTCTTGATATATTCTCTTCTTTTCTGTTGGCAATTGCAAAAAAAAAAAAAAAAGCCTGTAGCAGTCAACTGGTGAGGATGTCCAGGGGACAACCGGATAGACTCAAAAATTCGAAAACTGTACGAAAAGGTGAGAGCTTTGTGTTGAAAGTTTGTTTTGAAATGAACTCTGCCAAACGTGAAACAGAAATGTGTTTCGAAATGTGTGGTGAAATTAATTTTTGAAAACTCTATCCAAACACTTTGTTCGCATGAAGGGGTGAAATTGTAATTGAAAAGTTTTACCAAACACAGCCTAACAGTGGCAGAGCCACAGTGGAGCCAGGGGGGTCACGTGCCCCCTTTGGGTTTTGATTTTTTTTTTTTTTTTTGCACACATAAAGGAAATATTTTAAATAAAAAAAATTATAAAATATTATTTAGAGTGAAATATCAATGACATTTTTGAAATTATGAGAATAATAATTGTTATTTTTTTTTATTAAAAATAAAGATATTATGATAAGTCAATATTATTACCTATGAAAATTTCAATACAATGGTGATGTCTATCATTATTGATCTACAATTATTATTAATCTCAATAAAGATATAGAATTTATTGAATTGTTAGTAACATTTTACATTTGGGGTTCACCCTGTATATGTTTCTTTACAATTGGTTGTTGATATCATATGTCAATGATGACGTGGTATTACTATTATATTAAATTTTTACTACAATTTTGTACAAAAAATTACTTTATCATTATATAATTTATTTTAAAACTTCTATCCATGACTCTTTTTTTTTTTTTTTTTTATATTGTTCATGATATACTTGTTACAATATATATATATATTATGTTTCTTGAAGTCAATTGTAAAAATTTATGTAAAATATTTTTGTAAAAATTTTTAATGTTATAATAATAAGTGCCCTCTCTAATTTAATTTCTTAACTCCGCCACTGCAGCCTAATGTTTTCAGGCTCTATTTGGGATGAGAGAGTTTTAATGAAAACAATATATATATATAAGTTATATAAAAAAGTTAAAAATTATTTTTTATTATCTCAATTTTTGGTATATTTTTTTTATAAAAAATTAAAAAATCATTCCCAAACACTTTAATTTTGTTGATCTCATATTTTAGGAGTTTTCTTAGGTGTGCAACCCACAAAAGGTGTAAGTGGGTTGCACACCATGTGCCACTCACACAAAAAGTGTAAGTGTAAGGTGTAATTGTAAGTAGAAGGTATAAATGAAATGTATAAGTTGCACACCATGTGCCACTTACACAAAAGGTGTAAGTGCAAGGTAAAAAAGGTGTAAGGTGTAAGTTGCACACTATAGCATTACCCCATATTTTAATAAAAAAACACAACTTAAAAAGTGACTTTTCAAAGCTTTACATCGAGAAAGTCCTGTGTTACTTTGCTCTTACTAGTCATTGATGTTGATGTCACAAACAATATGCGAAGACCCGGCGTTATAACTTGTCCTTTTGGTATATCCAAATCACTAGGAATTAAGACTGAGTCTATCCCTAATCGAATGTGTGACTAATGGTTGCCAATAGAACTGCACATTCTTGTTAGGATGGATATTCGACTCTCTTCATCTGTTTCTATCTTTTTCAATTTTTTTTATTGACAATTTTGCGTGTAATCGAAATATTAAAAAAAAAAAAAAAAAAAAAAAAAAATCGGATGTGTTATGTAATGGAATACCTTATGCCTGGTCCATGTCTCTTAGTCGTTAATCTTAGATATCATTTTCCGAAAGTTTCATATACATCCCACAAACTTATTTCCACATTATCAGATAGGAGTAGTGCTGCAAACGAATCGAGCCGAGTTAAGCTTTCCTGCGCTCGAGCTCGTCTCGTTTCCTTATCGAGCTTATTTATTGAGTTCGAGCTTGGCTCAATAAGGATCTGAGTTCGAGCTTGACTCGACTCGTTAATATTAATAAAATTCGAGTTCGGCTAGGTTCGGCTGGATAATTTTTTTAAATATTATTTAATATTTAAATAATATATTTATACTATTATTTATATATATTTATATATTATTTAATATATAAATAATATATTTATTAAATTAATTTAAATAAAGATAAACGAGCCAAGCTTGACGAGCCGAATATTCGAGTACAAATTCGGCTTGTTTGCTAAATGAACCGAGCTGAGCCGAACTTGTTCATGAACAGTTCGGTTTATTTGCAGCCCTAGATAGGAGTAGTGGGTGTCTTTACCGACGAACATAAGGATTAATGAGTAATTAGCTGTTGATGAACGTTTTGGAAAACAAATATTCTAGGGACTAGATTAATCCATCTAGAAAATTTTGGATAGGTGTTTGTGTGGTGGAAATTAATTTGTGTAATGTGAGATTCATATATAGAATAAATATAAATCATAAAATGAAAATTTTGAATAATTTCTAGGAATTCATAATCAGTGGCGGAATCAGAAAATTAGGTTAGAGGGGCTACTTATTAATTATAATTTTTTATTTATAAAAACTTCATGAACAATATTAGGATAATAATCATTTTATGAGATAAATTTAAAAATAAAAAATTACATGTTCATTATTAATAAGAACAAATCGAAATTCTATAATAGTGTGGAATAACTCGGTATGTGATGATGATGTAAATTTGCAAGTTTAGCACAAAAAATTACGGATCAAATTCCCAATTTTAAAAAATAAAAATACATCATTTATAACACAAATTATTATAAAATCTATTTAATTTTTATTTGACAAAAAAATATTAAAGAGATGACATTACTTATAAAAGATGTGTTTTGAATAAAAATTATTAAACAGTTTAGAGTACCATATGACTTTACTTACGTGATGCTCAAAGTATAGAAAAACACAAATCACATTAAGTGATATGTCAACTACTTGAAAATAATGAGTTTATTATATTCAATTTATAATATTTTTCGCTACACTATTGATTTAAACTACTATATAAATAATATCACATAGTGTTTCCAAAGTATCAAATAACTATTTGTAATGAACAATATAATAAATCATTAGCTAAAAAACATATTAAGAACAAAAAAGATATTTTATACATGACAATAAAAAATAAAAAATAAATAAAAAAAATTACAAAACTGAGGGGGCACGTGACCCCTGGCCCTCTGCTACCTCTGCCCCTGTTCGTAATATTAATCTTTGAAGAATTATTTTTTATCACTCAACTATCGAATAAGTGTTTATTAACATTTTTTATTCAGAAAATTTTCTACTTAGTTTAAAGCGGTACATGGTAATTTTTGTATTTTTTATGTTTTAGATTTTAAAATGTATTGCACAGTTTAGTTTCGTTTTTCAAATATATATATTAAAAAATGTATAAATTAAAATTAAAAGCTAGTTCCGGGGCGTGGGGGGAATGAAATTTAAAATAAAAAGCACTCACTTTCATATAATTTTCTCTTTTTTACGGTAAAAATATCTTTAATATTTATTTTCATTAAACTGATTTATATTATTAAAAAATTAAAAATAAAATTTTGAAACCAATCTAACCGGACTGAATAATTATTATTTTACACATTTCTAAAATTTATAATTTTAAAACTTATTATCATGATCTATCAAACAAGATTAGTACATTTTTTGTTTTTATTATTTTTTCAAATTTGATAATATCATAGCTTTCATTGCACATTTATTTTTATTTTTATTTTATTTTTTTATAAAATTTATATATTTCAAACCTACTTATTGAGATCTTTATTGAATATAAATTATGTAAAAATTAAAAAATATGATTTTTTTATGAAGTAATTGTACACACCTATTGGTGTGCTTGCTAACATGAAAATTATTCATATGTATTATTGATTTCCAATTTTCCCTGTTAATATAGAAACTTCATATTTTATTTTGTTATAATATATGTATTATTTGTTTTATTGAATGAACTATTTCGTTTATTTTTAATTTTTATTTCATTTCAATTAGTTTTAAACTAATAATGCATATGAATAATTTTCATGTTAGCACACTAACAGGTGTGTACAATTACTTCATAAAAAATTCATGAACAATCGGTAGCACACATGAACAATTGGCACCATACAACAATTACTTCATAAGTTTCAAGTCCTATCAGATAAGATAAGAATGACATATGAACAATTGGTACCACACAACAACAAATCTCACCAATTGGAGAAGCAAAAACCATGTTTCCTTCCCTCAACCACTTGGAGTCCAAATCAGCAAAAGCAAACAAAACACAACCTCCAACCTTAACAACAGTATTGACCATGTCCACATCCAAACAAGCAACATTTTCAAAATCCATCAGAATTCGCGATTAAGGTGACATTTACATCTATAAAAGTGGCCTGCACAATTCACTTTCCTAAAAACCTCAAAAAACGTAATATGTTGAATGTTACAATAAACTATGATATCAAAATAAATAAGTGGTATAATAGTATACTAAAACCATTTATTTATAATTTATAGGACCTTATGGAACACATTTCTGTCTAAATAGGACTTGAAACTCTATAAGAAATTATACAAGACTTCACATTAAATAAGTTCCCATAATAGGACTTATAAATAATTTTTCTTTTTATTTTTTTTAAAGTGTCACATCACACCCTTCACGTTGTCACATTAGGAAAAGTACACTAACAAGTTTTGGAGTCACTACAAAAAAATTAAGGTATTAGAGATCAAAATTTAGAGGCAAAATTATTTTTGTTGGTGGGAAATAGGTGCAAACCACTGATGGTGATTCACAAAGAGTGATTTAAAACTAAACCAAACTGAAATTCAATTCACTGAAACTATTTCTGAAAAAACAAACACACAGAGCACTCTTGCTCTTCTTTCTCTCATACTCTCATATTTCTGATACACCACACACAGCTATATATATATAGATAAACTAGCAGTGTGAACATACTTATTGCAGATACAACTATCAGTGTGAATGCATTCAATGCATATACGGTTATCAACCACCGCATTGAATGCAGCAACCAAACTCATTCAATGCAACCAACCAACCAAGATTACTTCACAACATCCCCCCTTAATCTTGATTCTCCATGCTGCTTCATCCCGAGCATTATCTTCATTCTGTTGAATAGATCATTTTTCAATGGCTTCGTGAAAATATCTGCAAGCTGATCTTGAGATTTGCAAGGAAATAATTCCACATCTTTATTGTTCACATGCTCTTAGATGAAATGATAACGGGTGTCAATATGCTTACTTCTTTTATGATAAACTGGGTTCTTTGCCAATGCAATTGCTGAGCGGTTATCAACATAGATCTCAGTGGGTTTTTCTTGTAGAAATCCCAAATGCTTCAGCATGTTTCGTAACCATATTGTATGGCACACCGAAGTTGGTCAAGAACATACCAAATTTTCGAAGTTGATAATGTCACAATGGCTTGCTTCTTAGACGACCATATGAAGGTTGTATCTCCCATAAAGAAAGTAAATCCTGTAGTACTTTTCCGTTCATCCAAGTCACGTCCCCAGTCGCTATTTGAGTAGCAAACAAGACTGAAATTATCAGTTGGTTTATAGAATAAACCATCATTGACTGTACCTTTGATGTAACGAAGAATCCTCTTTGCTGCATAAAGATGTGACTGATCTGATGTTTCCATATATCTGCTAATCAGCCCTACTCCATAGAGTATGTCTGGCCTGGTGCAAGTAAGATAGCGAAGACTTCCAACTAGGCTCTTGAAATAAGTTGGATCCACCACCGCCTTCATTTTTCTCGAGCTCCACTCCATCGCTCTGTGAGTGTTCACTGAATTCCAATTCTCCATTTTATATCTCTTGAGAATTTCCTTGGCATAGCCACTTTGGGAAATAAAAATTTCATCTTTTCTTTGTGCCATTTCAATGTCGAGAAAATGAGCCATCTATCCAATATCTGTCATTTCAAATTCTTGGACCATGCTTCTTTTAAAGTCTTTGAACATGGCTAGATTGCTTCCGGTGAAAATTAGATCATCAACATAAAGACAAGCAAGCAACATGCTTCCATCAGCTTCCTTCTTCAAATATAGTGCGTGCTCATATGGACATTTTTCAAAACTATTGTCATGAAAATACTGATTAATTCTAATATTCCATGCACGCGGAGCTTGCTTCAATCCATAAAGTGCTTTCTTCAATTTGTACACTTTGTCTTCATGCCCATTCTGAACATATCCCGAAGGTTGTTCAATATAGATTTCTTCTTCAAGGAAACCGTTAAGAAATGCAGATTTCACACAAAGTTGATAAATCTGCCACTTGTGCTGGGCAGCCAAAGATATCATTAGGTTGATAGTCTCTAATCGGGCAACTGGAGCAAACACCTCTCCATAGTCAATTCCAGCTCTCTGCTTGTAGCCTTTTGTTACTAACCTTGCCTTGTAGCATTGCACTTCGCCTTGTACATTTCTCTTTGTCTTGTATACATAGGGCTGCAAACGAATCGAGCCGAGCCGAGCTTTGCTGAGCTCGAGCTTGGCTCGTTTACTTATTGAGCTCGTTTATTGAGCTCGAGCTCGGCTCGATAAGGAACTGGGCTCGAGCTCGGCTCGTTAATTTTAATAAAACTCGAGCTCGGCTCGGCTCGATAAATTTTTTTTAATATTATTTATATTATTTAATATATAAAAAATGTATTTATATATATTTATATATTATTTAATATATAAATAATATATTTATTATATAATTTAAATAAAGATAAACGAGCCAAGCTTAATGAGCCGAGCTTATGCGAGCTCGAGCTCGAGCTCGAGCTTGTTTACTAAACGAGCCTAATATTCAAGCTCGAGCTCGAGCTCGGCTCATTTACTAAACGAGCCGAGCCGAGCCTGTTCATGAACAGCTCGGTTCATTTGTAGCCCTATGTATACCCATTTCACTCCAATGGGTTTGTGCCCCTCCGGTAGACTGGTAAGCTTCCATGTGTCATTTTTCTCAATAGCATGAATTTCTTCATCCATTGCTTTCTTTCATTTATCTTCTTGGATGGCTTCTGAGAAGGTAAGTGGATCACTATCTGCAAGTAAACAGAACAAATTAAGATCTGTTTCTTCTGTAGCTTCATATATCTCCTGTAAATTTCTCATTGGTCTTGGTTGTTTGAAAAAACTATTATCTGATGATGCTGATGATGATGATGATGATGATGCAACACTTTTGTGAGAAACTGGCGATCTAGGTGCTGATATTAGGAATGGCAACGGGGCGGGGCGGGGTGGGGTCAAGGACCACACCCCCCGTCCCTGATCCCCGAAAGTGACAAATTTCGTCTCGTCCCGATCTCGGCGGAGCCCATCGCCTCCCGCCTCGTTCGACGATCGATCGGGTTTCGACTCAAATATCCCCGATCTTTTTTTTTAACACAAAATTAATCTGTTTTTTCACATCAAAAAAAAAAATGAATCTATCATCAAAATTTAATCTGTTTTTTCAGTATTCATCATCATCAACAATCAACATCAACAGCTTTAAAAAAAAAAAAATCTGAAATTGTATCTATCATCATCATCAACATAAAAAAAAGAAGAAGAGAGATCTGAGATTGTTCTGTTCATCACCCACACACACACGTATATATATATCTATCATCAGCATCACACGCACATATATATATACATACATACATACATAGAGGTAGAGAGAGAGCTTCACGATCTGTAATCTGTTTAGATCGGTGATGGCAACGGTCATCGGTGTCGGTGGTGTTCAGATCGGTGATCTGTTCACGAGCGGCGGTGAGGGAGACGCGACAGCCATCGGTGGTGCTCAGATCTGTCTCAGATCTGAAAAAAATAAAAAAAAATCTCATCTGTTCTGTGGTGGTCGAGGCTCGTCGAGAGAGAGGGAGTGGATGAGAGTTGCGATGTGGTGGTGCGAGGCTCGGCGGTGGTGGTGGATCTGTGAGAGAGAGAGAGAGAGAGAGAGAGAGAGAGAGAGAGAGAAAGAGAGAAAGAGAGAAGTCAGTGAGTAGAGAGATGAGAGACAGAGACGGTAGAGACAAATGAGAGCTGAGAGGGACCTGGTTGATATATATATATATGCAAGGGTAAAATTGTAATTTAATATCGGGATAAACCGTAGGGATCGGGGGTCGGGCTGCACGGATCGAACACTACTCCCGCCCCTCCGAATCTGTTCGGGGATTAATTTTTAATCACTATCCTCGCCCCGTCGGGGGTATTTTTCGGGAAAAAATCGCTAAAATCGGGGTAGGGGTCGGGGATCCCCGTCGAGCCGGTTTCAAATTGCCATCCCTAGCCGATATTCTATATGGAGGAGTTTGTGGCTCATCTTGAACTTCTCTTATAATTTCAACTGGAGCTTTTGATGTTTCATCTTCAGGAATGAGTTCTGCATCTTTGAAAACTTCATCTTGATTCCAGTTCCAAGCTTCTTCTTCTTTTTCAAATATCATATCTCCACTGATGATCACCTTTCTGGTAATGGGATTATACAACTTGTATCCCATTGTTCTATCTCCATATCCGACAAGGATACATTTTTCTCCCTTATCATTGAGCTTGGTTCTTCTTGCTTCTAGAATCTTGGTGTACGCAACACATCCAAATATTCTGAGATGATTGATGCTTGGCTTATGTGAAGTCCAAGCTTCTTCTGGAGTCATAGAATAAAGGCTTCTGGTGGGACATCTATTCAACAAATACACAACACATGATACGGCTTCAGCCCAAAATTGCTTGGGTAGTCCTTTTCCTTTCAACATACTCCTTGCCATATCTAAGATTGTGCGATTCTTCCTTTCAGCAACACCATTCAGTTGTGGCGTATAGGATGGTGTTGTTTGATGCTTGATTCCATACTCTTTGCAATAATGCTCGAAAGCATCTGATGTATATTCTCCACCTTGATCTGATCACAATGTCTTAATGTAGTAGCCGCTTTGCTTCTCTACAAAAGCTTTGAATTTTTTGAAGATACTAAACACCTCCGACTTTCTTTTAAGAAAATACACCTATGTCTTCCGGCTATAATCATCAATGAAGGTGAGAAAATATTTATTCTGTCCATTTGACATTGATTTCAATGGACCACACACATCAGTGTGCACTAGCTCCAGCGGCTTTGTTGCTCTCCACTTCACTTCTTTGGCAAAGCTAGTTCTGTGATGCTTGCCAAGAATGCAGTTTTCACAAACTTCATTAGTATGAGCAATATGAGGGAGCCCTTTCACCATATTCTTGTTTGACAACAGCTTCAAGCTTCCAAAGTTAAGATGTCCAAACCTCAAATGCCATAGCTAGTCTTTGTCTTTGATGATGGCGCTTAAACACTTCACAGCATCATGTTGGATGTTCAATGCAAGCATCCAATTCTTGGACATTCTCACCCGAGCAATCAAATTACCATGATTGTCTTCGATGGTAAGATGACAATCTTTTATACTGATATCGTATCCTTTCTCTAGGAGTTGTCCCATACTCAAAATATTGTTCTTCATGGCAGGAACATAATAAACATTAGAGATGTAATCATGATCTCCGTTCTTGAGCTTAATTAGAATATTACCTCTTCCTTTCACTAGAATCTTTGAAGAATCACCAAATGAGACTTGTGCTTGTACAGTCTCATCAAGCTCAACAAACAACTCTCTTTTACCACACATGTGATTACTAGCTCCCGAATCTAGATACCAAACATTGTTTTGGTTTTCAGTGTCTCCATGGTGGACAAACAGGATTGTAGGTCCAACTTTGTTTGTTTCCTCATCGGCAAAATTTGCTTGCTCTCCGGCTTTTGTTGCTGCTCTACTTTGGCATTCATTGCTGTAATGCCCAAACTTGTGGCACTGGTAACACAAAACATTGCTTTTGTCAACTCTTGTTCGGTTGTTGTAACCACCTCTTCTACCTCTTGCTCTTCCTCTTGGAGCAGAGTGTGGTTGATTTCTTCCTCCTCTGGCTAGACTTCTTCCGTCTCTTCCTCGAAAACCAGAACTTCGGTTATTGTAACCACGGCCTCTTCCTCGGCTTCTTTGTGATGTCCCCTCTTGCTCATTTCTGTTATCTCTGAAAGACAACTTTGATTAAAGAGCTTGATCTAGAGAACTTGATGGAGTCTTCTTGTTGATCCTTTGTTCATGAATCTCAAGTGTGCCG
This sequence comes from Camellia lanceoleosa, assembly GCA_025200525.1. Classification (NCBI taxonomy): domain Eukaryota; kingdom Viridiplantae; phylum Streptophyta; class Magnoliopsida; order Ericales; family Theaceae; genus Camellia; species Camellia lanceoleosa. The sequence continues at coordinate 108,324,397 of CM045768.1, read as the reverse complement.
ATCAACTCATCGATGGTCATGGCACTGAGATCCTTGGACTCTTCTATTGCTACAACCACATACTCGAACTTGGGACTGAGTGATCAGAGAATCTTCTTTATCACTTGAAGAGATTCCATCTTCTATCCATATCTTCTCATCTGATTAACAATGGTAAATGTTCTGTTAAAGTACTCAGAAATTGACTCATTCTCATTCATGTGCAACATCTCTAATTCACCACGTAACACCTGGAGTCGAACTCTGATCGTCTTCTCAATTCCACGGTGTGAATTATGAAGAATACTCCATGTCTCTTTAGAGATTGTTGCTGCTGAAATCTTCTCAAAACTTGACTCATCAATGCCTTGATAGAGTAGATACAAGGCCTTTTTATCTCTTCCTTAAATCTTTTAATGCCGTCTTCTGTGCATCATTTAAATTTCCTTCATCTGCGAGAGTAGCTGGCTCGTCATATCCTCGATCCACTAACTCCCACAAATCTTGTGAGGCTAGTAGGACTTGCATTTGAATACTCCAATTTTCATAGTTCTCCTTGTTGAGTTTTGGAAACTGGGGCAAAAAGAAGTTGTTTGTGTTGGCCATTGGTTGTCTTTAAAAATCTACAGATTTTCAGAATGGAATTTGCAAATTCTGACCATACAGATGTGTCTGGAATACTCCAAATAGTTGGAAACCACTATTGAATCACCAGAAACAGACTCCTAATGGCTCAGATCAAGCCAAAACAAGTTGAACGGATTAGATCTGCGGCTGCACCTTAGCCGCGTCACACTGGATTAATCCTTCGTGTGCTGATGTCAGCGGTTTTGTCAACGACTCAATCAACGAAAGCTCGACTCAGGTCAACGAAGGCTCGGCTCAGCTCGTCCAATAGCGGCTTGGCTCGTCTTGGTCAAAGCTAGTTAGCGGCTCAGATAACGCGATGGATGACGCCAGTTCGTGCGGCTACAGGTGTCGCAGGTTTGCGATTGATGACGCGTCTTCTTCTTCTGGAAGCGCATGAGAACGACGTCAGGAGGGCCGTGTGGAGTGTGCGGGGCTATCCGATCTGAGTTTTCGACGCGGTTTTCACTGTTGTGCTCGTCTCGTTGGGAGCTTCAATCTGATGTGATCAAAAATAAATTTCAACCTCTTTTCGACCACTTTGATTTTTGGGCAATTTTTGAAAACACACTTTGTTCTTGAAAATTTTGCAGAATGTCTACAAATTCGAGCTACCTTCGGCTCTGATACCACTGTTGGTGGAAGAGGGGTGCAAACCACTGATGGTGATTCACAAAGAGTGATTTAAAACTAAACCAAACTGAAATTCAATTCACTCAAACTATTTCTGAAAAAACAAACACACAGAGCACTCTTGCTCTTCTTTCTCCCACACTCTCATATTTCTGATACACCACACACAGCTATATATATATAGATAAACCAGCAGTATGAACATATTTATTGCAGATACAACTATCAGTGTGAATGCATTCAATGCGTATACGGCTATTCACCACCGCATTGAATGCAGCAACCAAACTCATTGAATGCAACCAACCAACCACGATTACTTCACAACAATTTTTAAGGAACCAAATATTTTAGTTGCAAAAAGTGTCATTATTATATTTTTAGCAACGAAAATTGGACGTTAGTGATAAATTATTATCCTTTTGGGGACCAAATTTTTTGTCTAAAAAAATAAACTATTTTGAAACCAAATTATTTTGTCTCTAAAAGTCTATTTATTATTAGTGACATTTTCAAAATTTTGTCGCTAAAAGTCTTGTTTTTGATTTTTCGGGATGACCTTTTAACGACTATCTTCATGGCAACAGAAATTGGTTCCTAAATATTTTTTGCAACAAAATTTTCACTTTTAGAGACGAAAACATTTGATCTCTAAAACTCTTATATGTATATCCGCCACGTTGTCACATTTAGGAAAAGTACACTAAGGAATTTTTTATTTTTTTGGAGTGTCATATTAATACCTATCATATTGAAGTATTACATCACTAGTGGTCACCCGTGCGATGCACAGGTTTTTAGAAAGTCAATAATTACTAAAAAAAATTTGTTATTTGTTTATATTTCTTAACATTTTTATTTGGTTTGTGTATATAAATCTTATTTCACATCATTAAAAATATTTAATATTTCACATTATTGAAAATTTTAAAAAACTATCATACATTAGTAAATCATCACATATATAATAGCTAATTTATCTAAGAATTACTTCAGACAACCAAAAATTGAGTAATAAAGGCATATTATAATTAATCAAAATGACTAATATATTAAATTTAAGTAACACTAATTTTTCTTAATCAATAGTAGATATAACATTAATCATCTCATATAATATAATAAATTAAAATAAAATTAATTTTAATTCCCACTATATTTAGTTAGTAGTTAAAATTTTTTACATGCTATTTGTTTTTTCGTTATATTGATTCATTAAAAACAAATAGGTTTGGAATGATTACAAAAAAAAATTTAAAAAATGTTTGAAAATGCATTTTACTTGGAATTGACAAACATAAAGAATATAAATATTTAAATTATTAAAAAAAACAAATTAACATTTTAAATATGAGATATCTTCCATTTGCTCAAACTCTGAATCTAAATAAATAAATAAATAATTTAAACAAAGAAGAAATTTGTGGTTTAGTTCTCAAAGGAAATGAGTTACTAAAAATAAATTTAATCATGAATTATTTTAATAGGATAATCAACAATAAAAAATCAATTGATGAATACATTTAAAGTATAACCCATATCCAATAAATTTTGATGTGTTCTTCATTTTCAATCTAACATCTACACCAAAAAAAAATTAAACACAAATAATCAATAAGTGAGAGAGTTACAAATTAATAATTGCAGTGCTTTTATAAATATAAAAAAAGAATAAAATTTCAATTAAATGACACATTATTAACAAAAAGAAAGAAATAAGGAAAAATACTGATTGTAACAAAAAAAAAATTAAAAAAATAATAATAGCCATTTATATGAACTCACTTTCTTACAAATGCAAAAACTCATGCAAGTACACATTTCAAATGTAAAGCAAATATTTAAGATTTTTAGGCACCGAAAAGGGATAAGAAATGGCTCAATTTTAATTGTTTTTTCCCAATTTTCTATTCATGGTTTCTTTTGCAGGAACTTGTTTTTATATTAAAAGGATTATGCTTAAACAAAAGATATATATGGAATTCTATCATGTTTAACATTTGTACGGATAAATAATTGATGATTTTAAAAGATAATATATTAAGTTCCACTTAAAGATAAACTTTAAAAATATTAAGTTGAAATATATAGAAATTCTATAACAAACTAATAAAAGATAAATATAGATCGTTAAAAAAATTATCATCTTTTTGGGATATTTATATCCCAATCTTATTCTTTTTTTTATTTAAATATTTTGTTATCTTTTATTTGAATTTTATTAAATAGTTATATTTTTATTTTTGTATATTTTTTCATTTATATTTATTTGTTATTCATATATTCATAATTACCTTTTTATTTTAAAAATCATTTGACTCGTAATATGTTTTTATTTAAATTTTTTTTAATTGTTCATATATAAATAGTTAACTTTTTATTTTTATAATTAATTGACTTCATCCATATTTATTTGTTATTCATATATACATAATTACCTTTTTATTTTAAAAATCATTTGACTCGTAATATTTCTTTATTTAAATTTTTTTTAATTGTTCATATATAAATACTTAACTTTTTATTTTTATAATTAATTGACTCATAATATTTTTCATTTAGTTATTTTTTTTATCTTTTATTTGACTCTTTATATTATTTTGTAGTTGAAATTTGAATAGTTATCTTTTTATTTTATTTATTTTATATTTTTATCTCTATTTCTTTGTTGTTCATATTTAAATATTTATCATTTTATTTAAATATATATAATCTTTTTGACTTTTGAGATTTAGATAATTGACAAATGATTAAAAATTAGAAAAAGTGGGAGGGGAGACTTGAGAAGTGACACGTAAGAGAGAGAATTCATAAGAATTTAGTATTAAAAGTTTGGAGAATTCTCATACTCTACTACATTTGTTTATATATAATCTTTTTGACTTTTGAGATTCACATAATTGACAAATGACTAAAAATTAGAAAAAGTGGAGGAGATTTGAGAAGTGACACGTAGGAGAGAGAATTCATAAGAATTTAGTATTAAAAGTTTGGAGAATTCTCATACTCTACTACATTTCTCAATCCTAACATCTCATTAAACTCTTTCCTATGTAGCACATGTATTCTTCTCTCATTCTATTTTCCTATTTTTTCTCTTTTTAATATATTTTATTTTACTTTTTAATTACTTAAAGCATGGATATATATAATATCATATGGATAGGATTTTTTCAAAATATTTATAGATAAAAGATGAGTTTGACTCTAATTCAAATTCCTTCATCAAATTTGATCTCTTAAAAAACTCCAAATTCTCAATCCTAACATCTCATTAAACTCTTTATTGGGTGGCACATCTATTCCTCTCTCATTCTTTTTTCCTCTTTTTTTTTAATCTCTTTAAATATTTTTTATTTTAATTATTATTACTTAGGGCATGGATATATATAATATCAATTGGATAGGATTTTTTCAAAATATTTATAGATAAAAGATGAGTTTGACTCTAACTCAAATTCCTTCGTCAAATTTATATCCTACTCAAAAATATTTCAAAAATAAATAAATAAATAAAACCATAAATCTCAAAACCAAGGATCTCTTAAAAACTCCAAATTCTCAATCCTAACATCTCATTAAACTCTTTATTGGGTGGCACATCTATTCCTCTCTCATTCTATTTTCCTTTTTTTTTTAATCTTTTAAATATATTTTATTTTAATTTTTAATTACTTAGGGCATGGATATATATAATATCATTTGGATAGGATTTTTTTAAAATATTTATAGATAAAAGATGAGTTTGACTCTAACTCAAATTCCTTTGTCAAATTTATGTCCTACTCAAAGATATTTCAAAAAATAAATAAATAAATAAAACCATAAATCTCAAAACCAGTGATATCTTTTTATTTTATTTATTTTATATTTTTATCTCTATTTCTTTGTTGTTCATATTTAAATATTTATCATTTTATTTATATATATATAACCTTTTTGACTTTTGAGATTTAGATAATTGACAAATGATTAAAAATTAGAAAAAGTGGGAGGAGAGCACGTAAGAGAGAAAATTCATAAGAATTTAGTATTAAATTTCCTTTTTTTTAATCTTTTTAAATATATTTTATTTTAATTTTTAATTACTTAGGGCATGGATATATATAATATCATTTGGATAGGATTTTTTTAAAATATTTATAGATAAAAGATGAGTTTGACTCTAACTCAAATTCCTTCGTCAAATTTATATCCTACTCAAAGATATTTCAAAAAATAAATAAATAAATAAAACCATAAATCTCAAAACCAGTGATATCTTTTTATTTTATTTATTTTATATTTTTATCTCTATTTCTTTGTTGTTCATATTTAAATATTTATCATTTTATTTATATATATATATATAATCTTTTTGACTTTTGAGATTTAGATAATTGACAAATGATTAAAAATTAGAAAAAGTGGGAGGAGAGACTTGAGAAGTGACACGTAAGAGAGAAAATTCATAAGAATTTAGTATTAAAAGTTTGGAGAATTTTCATACTCTACTACATTTGTTTATATATAATCTTTTTGACTTTTGAGATTTAGATAATTGACAAATGATTAAAAATTAATTGTTCATATATAAATAGTTAACTTTTTATTTTTATAATTAATTGACTTCATCTATATTTATTTGTTATTCATATATACATAATTACCTTTTTATTTTAAAAATCATTTGACTCGTAATATTTTTTTATTTAAATTTTTTTTAATTGTTCATATATAAATACTTAACTTTTTATTTTTATAATTAATTGACTCATAATATTTTTCATTTAGTTATTTTTTTTTATCTTTTATTTGACTCTTTATATTATTTTGTAGTTGAAATTTGAATAGTTATCTTTTTATTTTATTTATTATATATTTTTATCTCTATTTCTTTGTTGTTCATATTTAAATATTTATCATTTTATTTAAATATATATAATCTTTTTGACTTTTGAGATTTAGATAATTGACAAATGATTAAAAATTAGAAAAAGTGGGAGGGGAGACTTGAGAAGTGACACGTAAGAGAGAGAATTCATAAGAATTTAGTATTAAAAGTTTGGAGAATTCTCATACTCTACTACATTTGTTTATATATAATCTTTTTGACTTTTGAGATTCACATAATTGACAAATGACTAAAAATTAGAAAAAGTGGGAGGGGAGATTTGAGAAGTGACACGTAGGAGAGAGAATTCATAAGAATTTAGTATTAAAAGTTTGGAGAATTCTCATACTCTACTACATTTCTCAATCCTAACATCTCATTAAACTCTCTCCTATGTAGCACATGTATTCTTCTCTCATTCTATTTTCCTATTTTTTTCTCTTTTTAATATATTTTATTTTACTTTTTAATTACTTAAAGCATGGATATATATAATATCATATGGATAGGATTTTTTCAAAATATTTATAGATAAAAGATGAGTTTGACTCTAATTCAAATTCCTTCATCAAATTTGATCTCTTAAAAAACTCCAAATTCTCAATCCTAACATCTCATTAAACTCTTTATTGGGTGGCACATCTATTCCTCTCTCATTCTATTTTCCTTTTTTTTTTATAATCTTTTTTAATATATTTTATTTTAATTTTTAATTACTTAGGGCATGGATATATATAATATCATTTGGATAGGATTTTTTCAAAATATTTATAGATAAAAGATGAGTTTGACTCTAACTCAAATTCCTTCGTCAAATTTATATCCTACTCAAAGATATTTCAAAAAATAAATAAATAAATAAAACCATAAATCTCAAAACCAGTGATCTCTTAAAAAACTTCAAATTCTCAATCCTAACATCTCATTAAACTCTTTATTGGGTGGCACATCTATTCCTCTCTCATTCTATTTTCCTTTTTTTTTTTAATCTTTTTAAATATATTTTATTTTAATTTTTAATTACTTAGGGCATGGATATATATAATATCATTTGGATAGGATTTTTTTAAAATATTTATAGATAAAAGATGAGTTTGACTCTAACTCAAATTCCTTTGTCAAATTTATGTCCTACTCAAAGATATTTCAAAAATAAATAAATAAATAAAATTATAAATCTCAAAATCATTGATATCTTTTTATTTTATTTATTTTTTATTTTTATCTCTATTTCTTTGTTGTTCATATTTAAATATTTATCATTTTATATATATATATATAACCTTTTTGACTTTTGAGATTTAGATAATTGACAAATGATTAAAAATTAGAAAAGTGGGAGGAGAGCACGAAGAGAGAAAATTCATAAGAATTTAGTATTAAATTTCCTTTTTTTAATTTTTTAAATATATTTTATTTTAATTTTTAATTACTTAGGGCATGGATATATATAATATCATTTGGATAGGATTTTTTTAAAATATTTATAGATAAAAGATGAGTTTGACTCTAACTCAAATTCCTTCGTCAAATTTATATCCTACTCAAAGATATTTCAAAAAATAAATAAATAAATAAAACCATAAATCTCAAAACCAGTGATATCTTTTTATTTTATTTATTTTATATTTTTATCTCTATTTCTTTGTTGTTCATATTTAAATATTTATCATTTTATTTATATATATATATAATCTTTTTGACTTTTGAGATTTAGATAATTGACAAATGATTAAAAATTAGAAAAAGTGGGAGGAGAGACTTGAGAAGTGACACGTAAGAGAGAAAATTCATAAGAATTTAGTATTAAAAGTTTGGAGAATTTTCATACTCTACTACATTTGTTTATATATAATCTTTTTGACTTTTGAGATTTAGATAATTGACAAATGATTAAAAATTAGAAAAAGTGGGAGGGGAGATTTGAGAAGTGACACGTAGGAGAGAGAATTCATAAGAATTTAGTATTAAAAGTTTGGAGAATTCTCATACTCTACTACATTTGTTTATATATATAGTATAGATATAGATAGATAGATAGATAGATAGATAGATAAATAGATAGATAGTATAGATATCTGTCACATTAATAAAATGGTATAGCTATCCACCAAAACACTATCAAAATAAAAAATAAGACCACACATAACCAAACTCTTTACTAATAGGATTTAATAGATCAATAGAAAAAACTTGGGACTAATTGGAGTATTTGTTTGTGAGATGGGATTTATTGATAAATATCTCATAAAAAATAAATATAAATAACTATAAAAAAAGAGAATATTATTAGATGCCCCACTTTTTGTCATATATTGTTTGATAAATTGCACTTTATTTTTTTTGAACTACTTAATATCAATTTATTCTCGTCAAATAAAAATGTGACACTTTGTCACATTAAATTTTTAATTTGTAATAATGTGAAATTTTCTTTGAAAATCCGTTATACAAATAAATGGAAATTGACATGTATTTTGCGAATGACATCAAATTTTGTAAAATCAAGATTTAAGCTATCATGTGCAACTAATGTGTAATTTTTTTTTTCTTTTTTACGTAACAAATTCTTAGCGAACAGTTTTTACAAATAAATAATTTGAAGTGACAAAATATAACACTTTTTAAGAAAAAAAAAATAATACTCAGTAATAATTGTAAAAGGTAAAATATAATTTGTCCTCATTGAACAAAAGAATCTAAAATTTGGAGGTGGTAGAAAATTACAAAAGGAAGTAAACACGAGGCAGCGAAAATTTGTGACTCCCATTTTGTTCACAAACTTTTTGTTTTTTATTTTTTATTTTTAAATGTGTGTATAATAAACACTTTTTAATTGATTAAAAATAGAGATATCTATACTTTTAGGTGGGTCAATATACATTTTTAAATAGAGTGCTAAGCACTCTCTAAAAATATATATAGAGAGAGAGTATTTAGGTTTGTTTTGGAAAGTAGGAAAAAAAATTAACTTATTGAATTTTGGTTTTTTTTTTAAATTTTTTTTAAAAAAAAATGTGTAAAAAATAAAAAAATAATGTGATATAAATAAGTCAATAAATTAATAGACTGACTTTTTTCTTACTTTTCAAAATGTCCCTCAATAATTCAAGGTCCAACGATCGATCGATGTATAGAACTCGATACTACATACTTGTAAAAAATCACGTTGATTGGATATTGATAGCTATGTGATCAAATTAGTTTTGTATAAAAAAAATTAACGGTTGATAAAAAACTGTTTTGTTCACATAGCTATTGATATCCGATCAACGTGATTTTTTACAAGCATATAGTACTCGACGAGTTCTACACATTGAACGGTTCAGATTATCAAAACGGGACCGTGATGGGCCCCACGGGCCCAACAGTACGGTCCAGTCCGATCCCGGACTGGACAGAAGCCATGGCCCAATAATTAATGGTGGCAGCTTCAATAATCTTTGACTGGACCATTCTTAAATAGTAATCCATTTAGGGCATGTTTGATTGGACGGATTGGATAAGAGAGATTAGAATCCATCAGCCTTGAGTCCTGGGACTATGAATCTCCCGGATTATTTGGTTGGATTGGATATGTATTCTGTGTTTGTTTTTTCATAGAATTAGATATCTGGAAAAGATTATTTTTAGTGAATCCAACGTTTAGTTGGACGAACTGAATAGATAAATGACCAAAAGACTATTTTACCATTTTTCAATTGTTTACTAAGTAATAGCAATATTAAACATATCTTTAATATTTTAATTATTTTTATCTAGATTAAATAAAAATTTATTTTATTTTTTACACAATTAAATAAATTTATTTTTCAAAAAATAAATAAATAAATAAATAAAATATCAATAAAAATTTATATTTTTTTAATTAAAATTTTAAATAAATTTGTTTTTAAAAATAATAATAATTAAACAATGAAATTAAACAAAACATCTATCAACATTTAAATAATGAAATTAAATAAAATATAAACAGAATTTTAAAATAAAACATCAATAAAATATCTATAAAAAATTATTTTAAAAAATAAATAAATAAAACATCAATAAAAAGTTAAATAAAATTATTCTATTTTTAAATTTAGACATTTAAATTTTATTAAATTTTACTAAATATAATACATAATTAAATAGTAGAAGATCACCACCTAATCCCAACAGTAAATAATCCCCCCCCCCCAAATTGTCCCACACTCCCCCCCCCAGGATAGTATAATCCCCCATATGGGGGATAAGAAGTCTAACAGGACTCTATGTTCGGCGGACTAAAAAAAAAAAATAAACATCGGATTGGATGATTGCCTCGGATTACAATCTGCATAGTAAATAATCCCCCATCCCCCCTTATCCCCCCAATCAAACACACCCTTTATAGTATATACTTTAAGTTATGTTTGTTTGACGAATTAGATTGTATGGTATTGTTAGTGAATTGATGATTAATAAATAGATTCTTAATGTGTGAATTGTTAGTGCGGAGATTAAGTAAAAGTGTGCTTATTTTGATGATAGTATAGGAGATGGTTAGTGATAGAATTGTTAAATTATTTTCATATAAAATAACCAAAAATTATTTCTATATTAAAAAAATTAAAACAAACAGGTGTACTTGGTAAAAAAAAATAAATTTTTTATATAAAATAAACTCAATCATCTCACTATTTTCTTAATCTCACCCTCTACTAAGCCAAACTAATCTCCCTATTGAGGGGGATTACTAAACCTCTTAGACTATCAATCTACCCTCCTATTTCACTACCAAACATACTGTGGGCAGGATCTACAGCCATAGTAGTCCAATCCGGCTACTCAAATCACCAAACAAACGTGACCTACTACATGGCAAAAAAAATAAAATAATAAAAATACTATCATAATAATGAAAATAAATAATAGGGTAAACTAAACTCAAGATTTAAAAAAAAAAAAAAGTATATTACATTTTCTACTCTTAAATTATCGTCAAATTATCCACTTAATCCCTAAACTATTGATTAAATTTATTAAGTGCCTAAATTATATAAATCAAAGTGTATTTAGTCCCTAAACTATTGATTAAATCTATTAAGTTTCTAAAATATTTAATTTAAATATATTTAGTCCCTAAAAAAACACAAAAATAAAATATATTCCCATAAGTATTATAAATTAATAGAGCATCAGCCCAATTATAAGATTATATTACAGAAAAATATTAAATTTTTATTTTATCTATAACAAGTGTTTTTATTTCATTTTATGTTGAAATTAATATTAGAGTTTGGTTTCCCAATCATATTAATAAATTATATGAATATTAGATATACCGAAGAAGTAAAATTAAATAATTTAAATAATAATAGAACAAAATAATACATTAATTAAGTAATAAAACAAACTTAGCGAAAAACTTAAAAATAATACATTAGAAGTTATAAACAAAATCTAATATATAATACTAGATAAAGGCAAATACGTAACATTGTAGAAGATAAATAAGAAAATACTATAGATAGTTACTTTTAGCTTTATAAAGGAAATTAACCATAAGGATTGAAGCCACTTTTCAAAGACATAATAAAAATTTAAATTTTTTTGAAATAAAATTTTAACTAGATTCGGTATTTTACTAATTTATAATACTTATGGGATTATATTTTATTTTTGTAATTATTTTAGGGACTAAATAGATTTGAATTAAATAGCTTAGGGATTTAATTGATTCAATCGATAGTTTAGGGACTAAATAGATAATTTGACGATAGTTTAGGGATATAAAATGTAATAAACCCTAAAAAAATACAAATTGACCCACATTTTTTTACAAAATTAAACTAGTCTTCCTTTTAATATGATTCAAATAGTTGAAACTAATTTTAATGGTGGATAGATACTGACATAAATAAAGAAAAATATACATTTTAGTAACAAAGAAATGATAACATCATTTTTTCATATATACGACTAATAAATTACCGATAAAAAATGATCTAAGGGTTCATTTGTTTTGGATTGTAGGGGATGAGATTGGATTAAGATGGATGCGAAATTCGCCTAATATTGTGTTTGTTTACAAAATAGGACAAGGGATTCACAATACCTTGGGACTATGATAGACTTCCATGAATGGGATTAGTAGTCTCTCATGGAAGACGGTATTAGAAAAACAATCTAAAGTGCAATGTGACATTAATATGGTCTTTTCTCTATCATTCTTTTTTTAAAAAAAATTTCCACCATTTTTTACTCGGATTATTTACCAATAAATCCCATCTCACAAACAATTATACCAATCAGTCCCAACTTTAAACTTTTGATTCGATAAGTCTTACTGGTGAGGACATTTGTTCCTTTGTGATCCTATTTTCCATATTTGGCATTATTGCGTGGACGATTATGCCCTTCTTCTTCTTCTTTTTCTTCTTTGTTTTGTTTTTGTTTGTTTGTTTGTTTGTTTTTTTTTTTTTTTTTTTGTTTTGTTTTGTTTGGATTGGGACGATTTTTGTGGGATCACGTTTTGTTTATGGTTAAGTTGGATATCACATTAGGCAGGTTGAATGTGGATGTCACATACATTTCATCCATTGCCAATTAGGGTTTTGGGTTTTGTGGTAGGTGTGTTTTGTGTGACAGTTGTGTGACGGAGTGGTAGAGATAGCATTTCGAACATCGTGACCACCGTTGTTATGTAGGTATGTCATGTTTTTGTGGCTTCATTTATTTTTTAGTTTGCTCGTATTGCACTTCGCCTCCCAATAAGTTATGTTTAACACTGTTGGGGGATGTGTATGTAGGTTGAAGTTGGATCTATTTAATGTGGAGGGGGTGATATGTGGTGCATTTGTTAGGGTTGTGTTGTATTTGTTGTGGGGGTCATTGTGTGGATGAGTCCTGTGGTACATTATTTCGACGATATGTGGTTACCATAACGGGTTTCGGAGAGGAGTTAGGGGGCGATAATGAGTGGGCTATATGGATTTTTTCCATTGTTTGAGAGGGGGGGGGGGGTGTGTGCTTGTACGTCAGTTTTTGTTTGTTTTCTGATCACAACTGTGTTAACCATGTCAGGGGATGGACACGCAAGTTATGTTAATTTGTTGTTACAACAATATGAATGTTGCAGTCAGTTTGCAAGCTCTGTTTTGGTTTCATGATATCGTGAGTCATAGGTGCGAGAAGTTTTCTGGTTTGACACCCGTCAATGTGCGTTTGTTCTTCAAAATGCTAGGTTATAATAATTTCACATTAAAGAATGATGTAGATACGGAAAACATAGTATCTCTTGCACGGTCTTTCACGTTGCAATGCATCGATGTCATTATTCAGTTATGAGATTTCCTTGATGCTGATAGTGTCGACAGCCCATTTCACAATGCACGGACTGTTCCATGTCATACGGCGGGGATGGTTGACGAGTCAAACATGGATGACGATAAAGATTTATTGGACAAATTCTGTCCCCACGTTGACTAGGTTTTTTTCCTGCTCCATGGGCTAATGGAATTCGACATATTGGTCAAAGTTTCAAGGGTGGAGTTGCTAAATTCCAAACAGTTCTTTGCAAGTATGTGGTTGAGTGCGGGTTTCGATTCAAATATATGAAGAATGACTCCATTCGAATTATAGCAGTATGCATGATGAGGGAGTCGAAATGATGCATGTAGTCTGTACATGCACATGTCTCACATGCTAACGGATTTTTTTACTTTCGCAAGTGGACTAGCGAACACACTTGTGGTGTTGCCATGTGAACACCTAAAAACCCAAGGGTTAGTTCTGACCTAGTATTCGATGTTATTTCTGAACAAGTATGTGAGAAGTTGCTCACACGGCCAACCGATGTTGTGTATGATCTGAAAAAGGATTATGAACTGGAGGTTAGTTACCAAATTGCATTGTTAGGTTTTGAAAAAGCTTGCGGTGAAATGTTTGGAGCACACTCTATTTTGTTTGACCAATTACGATAGTACAACACAACAGTTACGGAGAACAACTTAGGTAGTTACATCAACATTGACTATAATGAACAAAACAACCATTTCATAAGGTGTTTCATATCATTCAAAGCATATATCGATGGGTTCAAACATTTTAAACCATTACTTTTCTTGGATATAGGACTTTTTTGAAGGGGAAATTCAAGGAAAACTTACTAGCCGTAATCGCAAAGGATGGCAACCAAGGTATGTTGTTTTCTTCTGTTCACATGCAACACTTGTTGTATGCAATATTAATTACATTGTTGCAAGCAAGTATATTATACTTTCCAACGCACTGCTTGTTTGCTTTTTCTGACATCTGGGTACGTGTCATTATATTCATTGCCACATTTCTTCCCAAACACAATGCTTGTTCTAACTCACAAAAAGAATAATGCAGGTCTATTCCCTTTAGCCATAGCAATCGTAGATTTAGAAAACACGATGAACTGGTCTTGGTTTTTGGGACACCTTACAAATGTGGTGAATGGGCAGAGAACACTTAAGTTCGTCACGGACCGACACGTAGGACTATTAGAATCAATACCCATCAATTCTCCACATCCCATCATGCATTATGTTTACAACATTTGCAACGCCACTTGTAGGATAAATTGCATTACGTGAATAGTTCATATCAAGCTGGAATGTTGTCTAAATTTTGTGCGTGTGCCTACGCACCAACCATGGCTGCATTCAACAAAAGTCTGGGGGAGTTTATGAAATGTGGACGCAACGTCGTGCTGACTTTCTTAAAATATTTACTCCCTAAATATTGGGTAAACGTTTATTTTCAGTAAACACCTTTCACTTTTTATTTCAAATCCAATGCGTTCATACTGTGTACAAGTTGTATGTCCTAATTGCATGTTCTCCATTTTGGTCTGACATTCCTCATTTGCCTCTAACACCACCGGTACACGTTATGGCGAGATGAATTCCAATACCATTGAGTCATTCAACACATGGATACGAGAAGCATGACACCTCCCAATAACTCAGATGATTGACAGCATTCAAACGAAGATTATGTGGCAGATGGCCAAACGCCGATGCAAGGCACAAGATGGACTAGTGTTGTTTGTTTGAAAATGGAAGATCGGTTGGTTAAATTGTATAACAAAGGCAAATTGTGGCTTGTAAGCCAATCTAATGATCAAGTTCATGAGGTTCACTATTTCCCATCAGTCACAATTGGCGTGGGAAGGCATACATGTTCTTGTTTCCAGTGGCAAATCAAGGGGTTCCAATGTGCTCATGCAGTTGTGGCCATCCGTAATAGTGGACTTGACCTGTACGATTTAGTTGCTCCATATTATCATGTGGCTGAATACCGAAATTCGTACGCACACAACATAAACCCCATTCTGACGATTAAAAAACAACCATTCATCATTGAAGATTTTGTCATACAACCACCAACTATCAAAAGAGCATTGGGAAGCCCCAAAAAGAAACATATGCTTTCCAAAGGGAAACAAGTGCAACAAATTTGGTGCTGTCATTCCCAATACATGGGGAACCACAACAGAAAGACCTGCAACCACAACAGGAAGACCTGCAAGGAACCAATAGAACTTTCAATTCAGAGACATAGGGCTTGTTTGGTTTGTTTTTGGGAGAGTTGTTTTTGAAAAAAAAAATTGGGAAGAGAGTTTAGAAATTTTTTTGGTTTGTTTGGTTGTATATTTTGGGAGAGTTGTTTTTTTGGGAGTTTGGGATGATTTGATATTTTGGGAGAATTTGAGTAGATGTGTGTGAGAGAGAAAGTGATTGAGAATGAGAGAGGAGAGAGAAAAAATGATTGATTGATGTGTAAGAGAGAGAAAGTGATTTTGGAAATTTTTTGAAAAAAACTCAAACCAAACAATTTTTGAGAAATTTTTTTCTAAAACTCATCTCCCAAATGCAAACCAAACATACCCATAGATTTTTTATACTTAATTTCAAGCTTTTTAAATTTTTAATCGTAATAAGCAACTGTGCCACACATTGCATTCAACAATGTATGACAATTACATATCTCGTGCTATGAACAATGTTTAATCTATTTGAACTTGCGTTCCATTTCGACCATCATTTTTATTTCTTGCCATCCCACATACTTGGACATGTATAGTTGGAATGTTTTTTTCATTACAAACATGTTCCCATGCCGCACACCGTATCACACTGTGGTCAACCACGTACAACGAATAAATATTTCGTGCTGTCACCAATGTGTATGCTATTTGACTCGTTTCTATGTCTTATTCAGACGATAATTGTAATTTCTTCCTAGGCCATATACTTGGACATATAGTTGGAATGTTGTACCCTTGTCCCATCCAACATGTTTCTGTCTGATACACCGTTATTGTTCTAACATCACATTTGAATTTCACGTTCATCTGTGTTGTTCAAATGTTTGCCCGACACATTATCACATTCAACTGTTAGAAACAGCTCGCTTTGGTTAACTTGAGATGTTACACACTACACACACGTAAATATCCAACATATCGACAACACACGGTGTACAGCGCCTCATTTACCACATTCGTTTCTAGCGCTACTATTTTCCGTGCCCCTTTCACACCCACATGAATGTTCCATATTACATGACCTCTAATCAACACACCCACAAAGTACACCATCTATTCACGCAGAGAAAACAGTGGCTTTTCACGGTGTAACATGACCATATTCCACCATCCATTTTCTCATCCGTATTCACCTGCACATGACTTCGTCTGTACAATCATGCAAACAAAGTATCGCAAACACATAAGTTTAATGTTCAAGATTTGGGTGCACTTTGGTAACTTTTTGGCGGAATACGTTTACATTTGCATATATGAACTACAATCTAAACTACCACCACATGAACACAACATTAATATACTAAACAAAACTTATTACTTTCAAATCATGCGATAAACTTTCCACAACGATTTCTATACATAACCAAACGTACTTATGTGCAAAATATGCAAATCCCAACTTGCAAACTACCATTCTAAACAACTGAACATATGGTTCCAAAATAAACATCAAATAGCTAAAACCACATTCCTAAACAAAAACTGCTAACTACGAGTTTTTTTTCTTTTTTTTTTTGGGTCAAAATTCAAAACCAAGACATACATACGAAGCAAACACATCATAACCGGACATAACTAATCCTTTAACCCTCGGAGCGAACTGTTGATGGGAAACTTCACCATATTCACACACAACACGCTGCAGTTAGTACCTTGCAATGACCACTCCATGTTGTAATGGTGCATGTACTGGGGCATGATAGCATATACAATTATCCCACAGTCAAGCCTTCATGCAAAACCATCATACGTAGTCAATAAGATGTGTGCCCACTATAATGTTATAAGTACGGTGTGCTCATACGACATAAAATATCTCCACTTACGTATCTGCTTTTTGCTGTGGGCAACTGATTGCAGACTCTAGGGGGTGGCTGAAATTTGCCTCAATGCTTTGCTCATTCAACCCAAACATAGGTAGCAACTGCTTTATAAAGTTCGATACATTCTTTTTGCAAAACACATAACAACACCAACAACAAAAACATAAGCCATTCCTTCAAATAACCATTTCCCAAAACATAACAAAACATATTATTCTATATATTACCAGCACGAGAGCTTCAATGTAATGCACATTTATCCTCTCCGATCGTTGCCGTATCGGGTTAAAATGCTTCCAAGTACCATCCTCTATATCATGTACTACAAGTGTCTAGTATGCAAGGTGACACATGGGGAAATGAATGAACTGGAACTCATTCTCTGCAGAAACGTTCCTCTAGATGTACTTCTCCATCATATGAACGTCATGGTTTTTGACCATATCCTGCACACACATCACACACACACACCGTTACACCCAGTCGTAACACAAGCAAATGACATACACATACAACCAGTACTCACTAGGAAAATACTATTGAATAAATACGACTTATCCACTGAATCATCACCTCCATACATTTTGAGCTGCTCAGTTCTTGATAACTCCACGTATGCATCGATCACCTAACATATACCAAAATCAAATTCACAACATATGTTAGAAGCATAAAAATATGGCATGCGGCCACAACGTAGTACAAAAAAAAACTAATATGATATAGGGGAAAAAAGAGAGAGGTGTACGTAGCTCACAATGCCATTTAAAGATTAAAAGCAAAAGGACAATTTCAGATTTTTTTTCCCTAGCTTGGCCTTCCTATGGTTCGTAGATATCTAGTTTTCAAAACATTTTTTTTTGTAAATGGAATAGCTTTTATATATTTTTAGTTATTTAAGAAATACTCTAGCACTGTCTAGATTCGTCGATCGTTACAAAAATCGAACTTTCTTTCAAACCGCTCACTCTTTTCCAATGAAACCAAATTTTTATCAAAAGCTAACTCTTTAAGGAAGTTTTTGACATAAAATTGAGGTCCATGAGATTTTCCTACATTTTTCTAGAATTTTCAAAAGTTGGCTGTAAAATTATTTTTTTCATGCATAGCACTCAAAATAAGAAGATTAGTGAGAAAAAAGGCGAACTAAGGAAAATTTTTCACTTCTTTTGTGATGAAAACATACTAAATAATGTATCAATAGCTCATATTTTTAGAGTGATGGTGTGTCTTTGGAAATAATGGGAGATATGGAAGGAAAAATATAGTTTTGCATCTATTAAGAGAAAATATGGGTAGAAGAAGGATCAAGGCTCAACTCATCAACTCAACATATGAACACTAGTAAAACACATCTAAAAATATGATTTTAAAATTCTAATAACATGTATTTTAAAAAGGAAATAGAAGGAGAGATGGTGATGTGACTTACTTGAGGCTTGGTTGAATTGTTGACAAAACCTTGTATTTCTCTCATTTCCTTCACCAAGCTCACTCTCTTGCCCTCTCTTTCCTCTCAAATAATATGTAAGTGTGTGAGTGTGTTTTGTGCTCAAAAGTGCAAAGAGGATTGGTGTATTTATAGAAAAATTGGTGAAAAGTCCAAATTGCCCTTTGGTTGGAAATGGATTGGATATTTTGGATTTAGTTTGAATTCAATGAAATGTATGATGATTATGAAGACTAATTGTGCACCAAAACATGATCTAGTTAGGGTTCAGGTTTAAGTAAACTAACTTGGTTACAAGTACAAGATATATACATAATGCATTTGTACCTTGGTCAAATATTCTTCCTAAAATCAAGCAATTTGTCTCCAAAGCACATATATATATATATCTTCAAGGGGGTGGCCGACCCATGTGGGGTGGATTTGAGGGGATTTTTATTTATATTTTGTGTACAATTTGTATACTATTTTTAGATATTTTTTGTGTACAAAAGATTTAAATAAGTTTAAAGGTACAACATGTATATATTTATATATAATAGTACTAACTTGGGGTCAATTTGTAATTTAATCAAAATGTGAGGGATTTGGCTTTAATTTATAAATTGGAACATTTATTTAAGTGTAGAATTAAATTAAATTAGGGTTAGAGAATCTAATTTGGTTCAAATTTCTTATTTCGAATAAAAAGGCTATCAATCGACGAACATAATGAAAACCGAAAAAATCTAGGGTTTCAAGTGGTAAATTCATATTTAGGGAGTCATTTAATCAGTATTAGAGTATTAGAAATGATTCCTAAGTTATCGAAATCAATTAGGGTTTGTGAGTTTTCGCTTCTAGGATTAAAGTTGAAATTATTTTGGAAATCAAGGGTCTGCATTACAATATTCCAAACGTAAGAGACTTTTAAGAAAATAAAATTTTTAGGGGCCTCACAAGTTGCATGTGTGGAACCACACTCCCCATCCATGTCAACCCCACTCTCAACCCCCGTCGATCGCTGCACATCACCCAACCTGTGATCTTCATGTTCATTGCCACAGCCCAACCCAACGTTGGCACCACGCACCACATTACTACCAGCTGGAATTTGTACATGCCCCTCATCAACATCTGATCCTATTACTTCCCTGTTCACATCAAAAACACAACCAAGGTGCTAACTGAGCCAAAAGATGACAACTATCGACACTATGCTGCGTGACTAATCAAAATTACGAACACATAGCAAATACTTGAAAATTGACAGGGCTAGCAAAATCCACCCCTTGAGCTTTATTCAGCAACGTCCCAATGTTGTATTTTAGGAATCTTGGAAACATGTCAGTTTGAGGCTCAACTATAGTTGAATGTTCACATAGCCAGTACTGCGTTACAAACAAGACATAATTCAACAAGTCAGACAAGTCTACAAAATAATACACGATACGTAACAGTCAAACAACTAACTACATAGCATAGTACGCCTACCAGTAACGCAACCACGCATCCAATCACCTTCCTTGGAGTCTGATGGAAATCCTTGATTGAATCCATCAATGCCGCCAGTATTGCACCCATCTAGTCATACATTCTAACGGTATTCAGGTCATTGATGTATCGAACAAAGGCCCAACTTATTGTCTCCCCTGAGTTGGAGAAAAAAAGTTTGCCACAAATGTACAACGCCAACAACTTTGCTGTGTCCTCTTTATCCTGCCGTGTGCGCCTAACTACAACCTCCAGGAACAATGTCTTCACCAGTTTGGATGTTATACGTGAAGTGTCACGACACCTACACTGAATGAAGTCCGATACTGGCCTTTGACCTGGTAACAAATCAATACAGCTCTTCCCGCACTGTAAACCAAAGATTAACCTTATGTCGCTACTCCTGAGTTTGACACTAGAACCCCTCATGTTGAATAAATTCTCCCCCTACTTGTATGCCCTAATAATTTTACAGATGAGTTCCTCACACTTTCTGAATTTGTTGTGGTTTAAATTGTTGATATGTATTGCCTCAATTATAATCCAAAGCCGTGTCCTTTTTAAATGCTTAAAGTGTGCTTTTATCAACTTTATTGAACTCGCAAGCTTAACTATCCCCGCAATATTGGAACGGAAGTTCAACCTCATGTGTGTTTGCCGCTGAGGTCGGTGGTCGGCTTAGCCACATTTCGGCCCCACTCAAGGTTTAAAAAGTGTTACGTGAACGGTTTCGCCGTTACGCAACGGTTTCGTGGTAGGCACTACACGCTACCCCGATTTTGCGGTGTGATTGAAATTCAGGTGTATCGGCCGTACGTCATTGCGTCAGAACGGTTATGTAATCTGCCAGAACGGCCTGCTATTTAACGTTACGGGGTTTCTTTGGCTGATTCTTTTCAAAAAAAAACAAAAGAAAAAGCTGAAAAGGCTGAAGATTGATGTCCGATACACATCCACAAATTTTCAAAAGAAAAAACAAAAGAAATAGATGTACATACCTTTATTATAATAATGGAGCTTTCGTTTTTTTGCCTTTACAGCCCATCAACCACTTTCAATTGAAGTGAGATTCCACAAATTTTCAGATCTGAAATGCGAATGAGTGAGAAATAGAGAGAGAGAAGAGAGAAGAGGGAAGAGGGAGATGGAAGAGATGAACCTCTCTGCTAGCTTGATCTTGCCTTTGTTAGCTGGATGTTGCCTTTGTGCCGATCTTGCCTTTGTTAGCTTGATCTTGGCTTTGTGCTGAACAATAATAAGTCTAGAGTTTGATCTTGCCTTTCTTTCTCAAAGTTTGTTTGCTCAGTAGCCTCTCTACGAAGGGGAAGATAAGCACTGCCCCTTTCAATAAAATATCTTTGTGCTTATCTGCATTTGTTTCCTTGTGGTCACCAGCTGGCCAAGTTTATTTTATTTTTATTTTTTCTAAACAATGATTTCAGATTTTAAATTTTGTAAAATCTATAAAATTTATGTGATATATTTAATAATTTTAATTTAAATATATATATAGAGCTATACACTTATTTTTAGTATTTTATATATAATAATTAATGATTGATTTTTTTTTTTATAATCTCTAAAAATTATAACACATTTAATTATATGAATACATTTTATATATGTCAATTTTTATTGATTTTTTTTTTCTTGCAAGTTATTCAAAAAGATAACAAATACTCAAGTGATTGAAGCCCCAAAACCAACTATGTATGAATTTTTTTCTTCATAATTTATTTTTTAATTTTTATATGATCACATTACCATGTAAACTCCAAATGTATAAAGAGTAATTGCATTTTTTTTATGATCATTTCATTTAATATTTAATTATAAATATTTTTTATTTTGTTATTGTAATGTGTTGGGACAACAATGTTGAAGTCACTATTTTTTTTTAAATATCTTTTTAAAAAAAAATCAATACCTCAAAAAAAATTATTTATAATTTATTTTTTAATTTTTATATGATTATATTAGCATGTAAACTCCAAATGTATAAATAGTGGTTGCATTTTTTTAATATCATTTCATTTAATATTTAATTATAAATTTTTTTTTTTTTTTTATTGTAATGTGTTGTCACAACAATATTGAAGTCACTATTTTTTTTAAAAAAATATCTTTGTAAAAGAAAAAAAAAATCAATACCTCAAAAAAAATTATTTATAATTTATTTTTTAACTTTTATATGATTATATTAGTATGTAAATTCCAAATATATAAATAGTGGTTGCATTTTTTTTGTAATCATTTCATTTAATATTTAATTATAAATATTTTTATTTTGTTATTGTAATGTGTTGTGACAACAATGTTGAAGTCACTATTTTTTTTTAAATATCTTTTTAAAAGAAAAAGAATTAATACCTCAAAAAAAATTATTTATAATTTATAATTTATTTTTTAATTTTTATATGATTATATTAACATGTAAATTTTAAATGTATAAATTGTGAAAACAACCCACCCAGTAGTTAGGCTAAAAGTAAATGTAAGGAATTCAAGTTCCAACAGGCCCCCTCAACAACAAGGTCCTCTAGGATACGGTTTGCCAAATTATCAACAAACTCAAGAAGGGTATGTTGATCCTTTTCAGCCAAGGTACCCATTTTCTCTCCCAATGCACGAAACAGAAAGGGATGACATGATGAGCACATTTACTTATATATTTCCTACTGGATGGGATGAAGGTAGTAGCAACTGTCAACAACTGATTCCCAAGATGCACCACGCCACTCATTTTGGTGGGGTGAAGGTAGCAACAACAATCAAGCTCAACAATCTGAATCTCAAGATGCACCTCGTCACTCATTTTGGTGGTGACATTATGTAATTTTAGTAGTAACATTGTGTAAAATGTACTATCTGTTATTTGTGATTTATGCTATGATGTTATGTACTTTGTCAAGTTCTTCCATTATGGATGTATACTTTTTTTAAAACTATTTGAGTTAAAATGTACATATGCTTCCACAAGTATAATGATTAAAAATAATTTTATACATCTAAGTCCAATAAAAGAAACTTTTTTTCCACAAGTGTAATATGGATTTATAACATATAAAGTCATTAATTATTGAAATAAAATGTAAAAAAAATAATTTTCTAGTGAATTAAAAATATGAAATATAATGAATCATACTTAAAAATTATGAAAAATTTATCAAAATTTATTTTAAAACCCCAATAAATATGATTATAAAAAAATAAATATGACGGTAAATTTTTACAAATTGTAAAATAAAAAAAAATTCACGAATCAAGAATCGTTCTGCTGCCTTTATACCCATAATCAAGAATCACACACCGCCACTGCTGGCGATCAAGAACCGCTGTAACCTTGGTCCCACTACAAGGTTGATGACTTTAGCCTGCTTGAATAGAATGCGCCTCTGCATTTTTACCTCAAGTTTGTTTGACTTTGAACCATTTGCCTCTTCAAGCCGTTTCCATTCACATGAACGTATCTACGGACTACTTGCCCTTCAACCGTCTGCAACACCAACAACACAACAAATCAATTGAAAAAAAAAAAAAAACCAGATCTACTTCACATACCACCATGGAACTAACCCACACGTGACAACTACCCACATTCCCCCGCACCACACATGACAAACTTACACAAATATCTACACACCACATGACAGTAATCTGACACACTCACAACAACCACCATATTCATAACTATGCATCCACATTCGATACGTGCCAGTAGTGTAACTCACCCCCATCTCCAAATCCACCTGTTACCTAAGCCACACCACATCATCAGCAACATCAGTGTTTCTTCCCACTGTATGGTGGTGCGTGTCACACTAATAATCAGAACACATCGTCCAATCGAACGGCACACCTCTAACATACGGCATATGCATGCCTACAACCACAATATCTGTCACACACAACACATCCACATACCCAACAACACCTACACGCACCACCCTTATCAATATCGACAATGGCACAACCCACACATACACTCTATTCACAAACCTACATAAACCCAAACATGAACCCCATACCACATCAGTGCCGTCCACTGTTGCGGTATCACAACGCATATTCAACTTGTGCGTTCTTTCCCTACACATTCAACACATACGTTGACTACTCAACACAGAATGTAATGCAGCACGACACACTAACATGCTAACACTCAAAATTTGTTGTCCCATCCAAAAATTGAAATCACTCGTGCTAGCAACCAACACACACATGCCACCCACGTACGTCCCAACCATGACACACCACAAGCACACCACACATTTCAAAACAAGACACACCCTAAATCCCAGCCCCAACCCACCCATGCCTTCCACATATTTACCCGATATGTAATGATACTTGCTTGCTTTTAATTTAAACACAACACACTTACATGGTTGTAACACTGTCACACCTTCGCACCCACTTTACATCCACCCACAACACACACGAATGTGCAAGGTTTTAAAAGCCAGAATCATACGTAACGCCGTTACGCACTGATAGCCGCTTTTGCATCATGGTAAAGCAGGATTGAGATTCACAGTGTGTCGGTCAGAAGGGCTATAGCGGTGAATAAAGGTCAGAATACCAGAACGAATTTATTCACATGCATCAAGCATTTAACGGTTCCAAATTGTTTTTTTCAAAAAAACACACAAAAAAAAGCTAAAAATGGAGAAAGAGGGATAGAGAGAAAAGGGAAGATAAAGAGAGAAACTAGAGGAGCAAGAGATAGAGAGAGCGAGAGAGAAGAGGGAAGATGAAGAACGTGTTATTGATTTGTTGAAATTATAAGACCTATGCTATTAGCTGCTATCACTAAACCATTTTGTTTGTGTGTGTCTATCTATATATTGTTTGAAAATAATAATAATAATAAGTGTGGTCATTATCTATTTGGCTTGGTTAAAATATGTATATATATATATTTAGGTTCTTATTTATTCTCTTACTTTTGTCATTATTTATCTTATATATAATAGTTAGTGATTAATTTTTTGTAAAATATAAAGTGATTAATTATTAAAATAAAATGTAAAAAACTCAGTTTATAGTGATTTAAAAATATGAAATGTATTGGATCACACTTAAAAATTTACAAAAATTGATCAATATTTATTTTTAACCCAATAAATATGATAATGAAAAAAATATGCGTGACGGTAAGTTTTTTCAAATTGTGCGAAAAATAAAAATTCACTTTCCTAAGTATCAAGAACTGCTACACTACGGCCTTTACACCTCAAGAATCAAGAATCACACACCGCCATCAAGGTGACTCAAGAACCGCTAAAACCTTGTAATGTGTCTTCCATGACAAAATACATGTAAACACCTTACTTAAAAAAAATAAATAAAAAATAAATAAAACGCATTCCAAATCCCACACCCCTTCATCCCTCACCACAATCAACAACCCAAATCAACTCAACCCACATCATGCAGCATATTCAATTAATATTCACACAATACAGAACAACCCACAACACATCAACTACAAAATTGGGAAATAAAAAGACTAAAATAGGGGTAATAAAAAAAAAAAAAAAAACACACGGTACCACATTGTCACACACACAGTGGGAAAACAAAAGCATACACAAAGTCAATGAATATACCCATTTCGGCCATTGTTGAAAGCCCACGAACAAGGCTGATGGAGGTTGATCACTAGGGTTTCACCGTCGACCACACCTTCAGAAATGCAACACCGACACCCTAAACACGACGACATATCACCGTAAAATAGAGAATATGATTCAGTCGATTATCCACACCCCTGAATCACAAACGGTATATACGACCAATCAAATTTTCAAATTTTGGAAATACGAAATTCTAGGGTTTTTGACGTTACAAAACCTTCAATTACAAATAAGGGTGCGTATGTGGATGTCAATTTTGGGTTATGAGAAATGGGTATGGGTTGCGGGTTGTGTGCCACGGGAAGTGAACTCACACAACACTTTAATACAAAAACCCTTAGTGCACCTTTTATGTTATGTGGCACTTCAGAAGTATCAGATCTTCGAGTAATTTCTCGAGTGATCCTCGAGTGAGTGATCCAACGGCTCAAATCGTTTTTGTTATTATCTTACCGGTAAGATTGGATCACTCACTCCAGGGATCACTCCAGAGAAATTACTCCAGAGGATCCTGATTGCCCAAGGTATGGCACGTGACTTTCCTCACGGTCAAACCTTGCACGTATAACATGTGTGTCTCCCACACTTCAACTCCACTTACCTCCAAATTTTAACGCTCAGACCAACAACCAAATTGATGGCAATTGCGTCCTTTCACAAACAAAAAGACCTAATGGATCATTAGAAAATATTTGGGACCAATTGGATCATAAGTTGAACATTTAGGATTTATTGGTGAATTTCCCTTTTTACTCCACCATTCTTTATATCAAAATAATTAATGTAAAAATAATTTTTAATATAAAAATATAACAGTATAATAATATTTATACCCAAAAAAATTATATGAAAAAAATAAATATTTATGAAATATAATTTTTAATATTAAAATATATAATGCATTTATTAGTTGATATAAACCCAAATTTGATTGTAATGCAATAAGGGTATTTGTGAAATTTTACGTGGTTAATCCCACTTTTATCTCTTAAAACAAATATGAACTATTGCTAGTCCATTGGTTATCAAACAAACACAATTTTTCTTAATCCACTGATTAATAATTCCTTTACTAACAATCTTACGCAACCTTTCTCTGAAAACAAATGGGCCCTAATTGTCATGTGAATTAAAACCTTAAGGGAGATCAGCATAATTATATCAAAAGTGTAAAAATAACTGCATTTTCTTCAAACTATAAGGGATATAAGTGTAAGTTACCCCAAATAATAATAAAAATAAGAATAGAGAATAATAGTAGTTTGAGAGTTACGCTATCACTGTCCTAAAACTGTTTTCCTTTCCTTATGAAAATATAATTTTAGTGAAGTGAAGTGAAGTAGTTTGCAGATAAAACTTAATTTTCTCATAGCGTCACTCATTCAGTGTTCACGACCACCAAGAAATTTGAACTAAGCCACGAACCAAAGCTGGTTAAAACATAAACAATATATATATAAAATAAAAAACTCTCAAATAATTTTCCTCTTTCAAATCATATTTTCTTCTCTGAAAAAGAAAAACATTAAAGGAAAATTTTACAAAATAAGTGTAAAAGATAAGTCTATATAAGAATTTGTAATTAATGGAATTAACTATCCATAAACAATCACTACAACATATAAAACTTTTGGCGACCAATTATTTTGGTCCCTAAAACCATTATTTTGATCCCTAAATACTTTTTGTGACAAAACTAAGTTCGTCACCAAAAAAGTCACTAAAAGTCTGTCCAAGAAAGTCAAAATTGACTTTTAGCGACGGATTTTTGAAAGTGTCACTGAAAATGACAATTAGCGACGAATTTTCTATTGTCACAAAATATTTGATTTTGTAAAACTAAAATATTTCATCGCTACTACTTCATCACAAAATGTCTCCATTTGGTCGCAAAAAGAAAAATAGTGACCTTTTTAACAACAATTATATTTGGTTGCTAAGGTTAGAAGTAACATTTTGAAAGCATTCTATTTTATAGCTAAAAATTGACATCTACACCCAAAATCTATTCCTGTATATAGAAAAAAAAAAAAAAAAAACAAAAACAACAACAACAAGATCAAATCTTGCACACATGATCATCATCAGAAGTGTAAACAAGATCAAATCCTACACACAAGATCAAATCTATTCTTATATATAGAAAAAAAAAAAAAACAAATTACAAAATCAAAATTCTAAGTATCCAAATTCACTTCAACATAGTTCATTATATGAGTTAAATCCCAAACAAATGTGGATGCTTCTCCATTATAAACAAATGTGGATGGTCCACTATGTATGTCATGGACAATTTCTCGCACCTCGGTATTAGGAGAATTTGATTTCTCTGTCACATCATTGAAATATTCATCATGTTCACTTTCTGAGGGATCACTATCATTTAACTCAAAGTCTTCCCCATGATACACCCACCTAGTGTAAGTTGTGACAACCCCATATGCAAACAAATGAATTTCAACTTCATCTATGATTTTTGGGTACTGTTGTTGCATCTATTACACAGACACCAAATCTCACTCGTCCCTAATTTTTATGATCACGAGCAAACATGACAAATTCTTTTACCCCATCAATGTATTGATGTAACCTTTATTATGAAGGTGCATCCAACTCCTATCCATCCCAAATCCCTATTACAAAGTAAACAAAGACATTATCCTTAAATTCCAATATCTTGAACATGTGATTCTTCTAAATGGCTAAGAAAAGGCCAATATGGTTCTATGAATTGATCTCCAGGTATTAGATGCGTCATCATTCATTTGCTATTAGGCCAATCCAAACTAGAAGTTGGTAACACAAAATTAGAGTGAAAAAACAAAAAATTGAATATGGTTAGCTAATAAAAACAATTCAAACTCACCCAAATAGAACATATTTTGTTACCCACTTTTACCAACTTGTTCAACGGTGTGCAGGAATGGGGAAAAGAGTATATGATCTTGGCGGCAGAATTCAACCAATTTCTAGCATTAAAATAAAAACATAGAATAAAGAGAAATACATAATTTTAAATTCAAGCAATTTAAATGAACACAGAGCAGTATATATATATATGTACATGTATATATGTTGTGTCTGTGGAGAGAGAGAGAGAGAGAGAGAGAGAGAGAGAGAGAGAGAGATTGAAAACACACCAAATCACTATTGAATCCAAATTACTATGATCTTTGTAAGAAACCAAATCAATTTACTGAAACTCATATATATCTGCAAAAAATTTGAAGAAGATGAAGAATAAATGATATAAGATCTCAAAATATGTATATCTGTGTGTGTGTGTGTGTGTGTTAAGATAAAAAAAATGATAAAAAATCTCAGAAAATTGTGCATCAAGATGCAGATCTCAGCAGCCATGGAAATTAATGATTTACCTTCGGATAGAAGCCAAAGAACTCAGATTTTCAATGATCCGTTCAGATTGCAGCTGCGATCAGTACCTGAGATCCTAATCGACGGATTAAAGTTACAATAGGTAAGATCGATTGCAGCTAAGATCAGTAGCTGAGATCAGTAGCTAAAATCAGTACAAAGATCGATTCGGACTGAAGTGAAGATCGATGTTGATATGAGGCGACACAAAGATCGGCAAGGATTGAAGCTAAAGATCGATCAAAGTTGAAGATCGACTGAGTCCTAGACAGAGGAAATAGCTGAGATTGATTGTAGTTGAAGATCGATTCTGATATCAGCGTGTATTTGACAACCTTTAGCAACCAAATTAATTGGTCTCCAGCTTTTTACCTACCTCACACACACGGGTCAAGTGCCCAAATGAACATAAGCGTTATCGTTTTTGGTCCCTAAAAATAATTTTTTTTGGCCTATCATAAAAGAATATGGTGTGTATGTATAATTTTCTCTTAAAGTTTATTTTTGTCCCTAAATGATGGTTTTTAGAGACTAAATTCAATTAGTCCCTAAATATCATAAAGGAAAAAGGCATGAAGGGCCAATGCCATTTTATTATCTAATTTAGCTAGTCATTCAAACTAACTTAACCAATTTTCAAAATAAAAATACTATATACACAAAAATCAAAAACCATTCCAAACAATAAGCCAATACCTATTGATT
This sequence comes from Camellia lanceoleosa, assembly GCA_025200525.1. Classification (NCBI taxonomy): domain Eukaryota; kingdom Viridiplantae; phylum Streptophyta; class Magnoliopsida; order Ericales; family Theaceae; genus Camellia; species Camellia lanceoleosa. The sequence continues at coordinate 108,294,279 of CM045768.1, read as the reverse complement.
TTTACAGGTTTTCCAATAAGAAGTTTAGTTTCAAATTTCAATTACAGTAAGACAATGAAAATTGCAGATGGGTAAGGGCTCAAAAGTTGAATACATTCATAAAAATCACTTGAATAAACACATGGTATGCATGAATATAGAGAAAGGTACGAGAATGAAAATAACATGGTCGGATATTATACAACATAAATAATTGTATTTAATAAATTCTTTTGTGAAAGTTCAAATAGGAAAAACAAGCAACCAAATTAATTCCATTGTCTTTTCCAACCAGTGAATAAGAATGCAGGACTAAAAAGATGATTTTCATGTCTTTATTGGGCATATTGTCAAACACATAGTGAGTAAAATATAAAATTGTAGTAGTTCAATCAAACACCAACAATAAAGAAAAAGAAGGTTTAACAGAAATAAAAGTAACAGATATACATATTATGAAGTTTTTGATATCAATCACTCAATGAATAGGGAAGTGAAAAAATAAAAATAAAAATTATTCATCAAATCAATCAGGTAAAAAATTATAGAAAAACTCATATATAGAAACTCGAACAACAATCATAAAACACAAAACGATATCAAAAATTTATAGAAATTAATATCAGAAACTTCATATATAAAACTGTGATACAGAGTTTAGAAATCAGAGTTTACTCGGTTCCTATGTATTTAGAAATCAGAGTTTCAGAGTTTACTGACCTAGGGTTTTTGATACCAGGTGAGAGAGAACTCAGAAGAGAAGTGAATCGACAATGAGAGGTTGCTTAGCGGAACTGAGATTCTTCTTCAATGAATCGATAATGAAATCTTCCATTGATTGAAGATTGTGATGTAGAAAATGATGAAGAGAAATGAAGAGAGATGATCAGCTCAATATTGTAAATCATATATGTAGAGATTTATATATATGTATATATGTAGGTAGAGAGAGAGAGAGAGAGAGAGAGAGAGAGAGAGAAATGCACCAAAATTTGAAGAAGATTGAGCAAATCTGCCATGGATGCTTTCAATCTGCCTTGGAGCTCTAGAGAGAGAGAGAGAGAACCCGTTGAAGAGAGTGAGCATTAGGGCTAAAGTTTGGGTCTCGACTTTTTAATTGTTAAAATGATAAAAATATAAGATATTTATCAATAAATTCCATCTCGCAAATAAGTATTTCAATTAGTCCCAAGTTTTATCTATTGATTTGTTAAATTCTATTAGTAGAGAGTTTCTTTCCGTATAGTCCTATTTTCGATTTTGATAGTATTTTGGTGAAGGACTATACCCTTTTATTAATGTAGCACGTATAATATGACACTCTAACGTGACGGGTATGATGTGACACTCTAAAAAAATTAAAAAAATTTTAATGTATTTTTCTTAAATGTGACAAGATAGAGGATACAATATGACATTCTAAATCTTTTTACTCAAACAAAACTAAAAATTCATTAGTGTATTTTTTTCTCAAATGTGACAACGCGACGGATATAATGTGACACTCCAAAAAAATTAAAAACTCTTTAGTATACTTTTTTCAAATGTAACAACGTAGTGGGTATGATATGACATTCCAAAAAAACTAAAAACTTATTAGTGTACATTTTCTAAATGTGACAACATGATTGATATGATGCGACACTAAAAAAAAAAACTAAAAACTCATTAGTATACTTTTTTAAAATGTGATAACATGATGAGTATGATATGACACTCCAAAAAAAATTAAAAAGTCGTTAGTGTACTTTTTCTAAATATGACAACGTGACAAGTATGATGTGACATTCTAAAAAAACTAAAAATTCATTAGTTTATTTTTTCTAAACGTGACATGTAATACTTTAACGTAATAATATGATACTACAAAAAATTAAAAACTTTTTAGTGTATTTTTTCCAAATATGACACTCCAACGTAGCGAGTATGATCTGACACTAAAAAACTCCTTGGCATACTTTTTTTAAATATAACAGCCTAATATGGTGGATAAATGAGTCATTACACATAAAAAGTGATTAAATGAATCACAAGAAAAAATATGGAACTATATGGAAGTCTAAAATATAAAACTTATTGGTTAATCTCCCTAAAAATGTTTGGTCTCAAAATGTTTTTAATTGGTAATGACAAAAATATTTGGTCTCTAAAAATGTTAATTATGTACTTACAACTAAATTAATTTGTTTCAAAAAAAAAAAAAAAAAAAAAAACAAGTAAAAAAAGAAAATAGTTTAAATTTGTCTCTAAAAAATTAGTTTTAGAGACCAAATTTACTTAGTCACTAAATATTAGCCTCTAAATCTCTGATTTCTTGTAGCGAGTATAATTGTTTTTTGAGATAGTTAACCATAGACAATATAATTGATCACCATAAAACCTATTCATAACATTTGTAAGTAAAATATTTAAAAATCTTCATAATTGTAGTAATTATAGAATTAAATTAAATTATATTTTTATTGCATCTCCAACAACAACTCCAAATTTATCAGTGGGACCTATGAATGATGGAAGTTTTGAGAACAATTCCAATATATTACTTTTTAATATTGAAAAAATTATAAGTGAGTGGTGTTTTTATAAAATATTTATAAATTTGTATAAAAAAAATTATAATTTTAATCATTAAAGTTAATGAAATTTATCATAGATTTGATTCTTTTTTTTTACCATCCACTGAATGGCAATTTCTCCTTCAATTTTCATTAGTTGAAAAAAATAAAAATAAAAAAATAAATACACTTCTTATTTTACTTAATGATTTTTTTATGGGTAAATTAAACTAACTTCCTCTTAAATTTATGAAAATACAATAAATTTTACAGTTTTGACATAATTATATTGAATTCTCTTAAAATTTTAATTCACATAATATTTAGACCATTTTTTGCCAGTAATTCATTGGCAATATCATAAGATAAAATGTTATCATCACTTTTACATTGAAAATTAATATTTTGCCTTATTTATCTTTGTGATTTCACACTATTTACATCAATTCTGGTCACTTTAGATTAACTAAAAGGGAGGTCGCAATAATTATGCCAAAATTTAGGGCTTAATCTATTGTACAAACTGCAAGGAAGGTCAGTATAATTTACCTTTGAGTAATGTTAGGCTTTTTGAAAAGCCTACTAAGAAAAACTTCATGAAGCTTTTAGAAATAATCTAATGTGGTAGATAACAAAACAAGAAAAAACGACTTATCTTAATGTAAGTATGTTTTAATATTTAAGTCTTAATTTGCAAATAATATAAACTTAGTTTTGTTCTATAATAGTCTTTGATTGATAATTTGTAACTTAGTGTTGGTGATTGCATAACATATAATCAGGGCCGACCTTGAGATCTTCGGGGCCCAAGGCCAAATTTTAAAATTGAGGCCTTTTATGTATAAAAAAAATTATTTATTCAAAATTTTACTTTAAATATAATGTAAATTCGAAATTAGTTTAATATGAGCTATACCTAGAGTGAATGAGACACATAAATATATTTTTTGATTAAAATTTTTAAGAGTACATAGTATTAATGTATACATAATCATTATAAATAAATAAAACTATAGATAAAATGGTAATTAAGTACTTGTAATTTTTTTTTTTACTAATACCCACACCCTATTATAAATGTTGATTAAATCAATGATATATATTATATCAAATTGAGAATTATTAAATTTAAATTTGATAAAAATTTAAATTTTTATTAAATTTGATGAAAATAGAAATTTGCGGTAAGAGAAGAAATTTTAAAAAGATTTTGAAAAACTTTTGATGAAATGGTTGGAATAGTTTATATCAAATCAAATTTTTTATTCAAATTCAGAATCAAATTAGATGAATGTAATGATGAGTTGGAGATGCTCTATGGATCTTTAATTTGGATTGTGAAGTTAAATTAGGGGGATTCTATTTGAACTAAAAATATGTCTCAGCACGCCCAATTTAAATTTATAAATTTTAATTCATTTTATATCCTAATATGAATTTACTAATAAGGATAACACATATTAAACCCTAAAATAATATATATATATATATATATAAATTTCTCATGGTACACCCTAATCAATTATTCCTATTCACCCCAAGAGATCAAAGTTATTTCTTCTTCTTCTTCTTCTTCTTCTTCTTCTGTTTCCTCCCTCCAAAACTCTAATCCACCCTACCAAAACTCACTATCATCATCAACATCATTGTTTTTTATTATTTTGAAACCCTAAACCCTAGAAGAAAGTTTGAACACAATCAAATAATGGATGAGAGTAATAATCAAAATAGTTTTTTGAAGCAACCCATCAAAAAGGAGGTAAGTATTCATATAACGAGGTTTCACAATTTTTGTAGAGCACTATCAATTATTTTCTATATCATTTTTTTGATAAAAATTAAATTGCCCAGTAGTTAGATTAACAATAACATATTATTAGAGTTGTTCTTATTTTGTCATTTAAATAGTACATTATTTGAGAATTATTCTTTCTTGTTAATGCTTATATGCTTGTAAGTTTATTTTTTACTTTTCTACGAGTATTTTTGTAGATAATTTATAATGTAAAAGTTTTTTTTTTTTTTTGTTGAAAAGTTTTATAACCCTTATGTAAAAGTTTGGTTTTTTTTCTATATTTATAACGCTTATGTGCTTATAAGTTTGGATTTATTTATTTATTTTTTTGGGAATTATTTTCTGTATTGAAAAGTTTTTGAAATGATTTAGTTTTTTTAGTTTGTTTATTATTTATTATTTGGGTTTACCTTGAGGGTAATTTGGGAAAAATAATAAGGTGTAATAAGAGTAAAATAAAATTTTAAATAATTAAACAATGTGTACTTAGAAATTCAGAGTACCTAATAATTTTTTGGGTGTAAATAGAATCCCCTATTAAATTAGTTAATTTGGGTTTTTATTTTTAAACCTACTAAGGTCATAAGAGCTAAAACTATATGAGGGCCCTTAAAATTTGATGAATTTGGGGGCCCAAGGCTGTTGCCTTGCGCCTTTGGGCCAAGGTCGGCTCGCATATAAAAAACATCACTAACTAATCCAATGGTCACTACTAAAATAAGCACTGCTTATGCATCGCTACAAGCCGTCACAAATAATAAAAATATAGTCACAAAAACCTTTACTTACAAGAAATGAGGGTCGCGAATGGGGTGACAAATACTTTTTTGATGAGAAGTAATGGTCGCTAATTATTCGCGATCGCTTAAACTACTTATGGCACTCACTATTTTGCCGTCAAAAACACAAAAAAAAATGCTAACATGTTTTTGGTATAACGCCCTCAAAAAAATAACCATAATATAACCCATAAGCATTTATAAAGAAGGCAACATACATCAGAGTAAACAGTTCTCTCATTATACAAAGTTACCATTACAATAGAGCTTAACATAAATAGATGCCCTTCGGGCTTACACCTTTCCAAGTCTTAACTTAGTTACAACAAAAGTGGGACTAGCCCTTACAATTAAGGCCTTAGGCTATACAAAATGTGAAACAAAACAAGAAGCCCTCGTGCTTCCCAAATAACCCTCCAATGCTATTGCCTTGGTGGAGGCATACCATCATTACCTAAAAATGTTTTTCACCAAATAGGGGTGAGCCACAGCCCAGTAAAGATAATCTAACACAATATATGAGATTTAACAGAGGTATAAGAGTAGTAAGCATAAACAATGTTAATGCTAAAACATTCACCATCTCTTGTATTCACAACATAACAAGTTCATAGCTCATTTCATTCTCCTTTTTGTTTCACTTTGCTATATAAACCAATTTCATTCATTCTCTTCAATATCTCAAGCGAGACTACAACTCGGTAGTTCAACATTTTCAAAGTCAACACATTCACATTCATTTTTCCATTTTACGAATATTTCGTCCGCAGGATCGGCACCCATGTATAGATTTCGAGACTTTCACCATGGACACTCCGGCCAACTTAATTATAATGGAGTCCATCCCCTTTCTCCTCTCAAAACAAACATACATATACAATCTATATAAACACATAAACACGTATGGAGCACATACCCTTTCCACTCCCAAAATACATACATATGCAATGTATTCACAACGTGATCATAGTCAATGATAGTTAACCATCGGATAGTTCCAATTCACTTAATCCACATGCAATTTCTACAACAATCAAAGTTATCCTCCACCGATAGTTCAATACGGTCATTTCTAAACAGATATACATTCTCAAGATATATAATTTATTCAAAGTTTCTGAAGATGAGGCACATCATCCATTTCATTTCACTAACCATCTCCATACATGTCCAATTCCATGTTTTCAACATCAATGTCATTTATTTATACAAAATAAATATAATACTCATTATAGGGAAAATTTTCCTTTTTTCTCCAAATCTCAACCAAGTACCAAAATCAACTATTTTGACACAACAAGACTTCATTTTCAAACCCCATGCTCTTTTATTTCATTCCCATCAAAAACCCCTCTTTTAAATATCACCCAAACCCTAGGATTGTGTTCAAAACACCACAAAACCCACCATTGTTACACAACTATGAAATACTTGAGTTAAAAACCATAATAAAGCATAGGAGATCCCTCTCTCAAAGAGTAAAGACGAGCCAAGCAAGTGAGAAACCCCAAGAGTGCCAAAATCCAACTCTATTTGGTTCAAAGAGAAGATCTTGAGAAGCTCCACCTTTTTATCGAAGGGAGTAGGGTGGAGAGATCAAAGGATCTAGGCCAAAGTGCAGAGAGAGAGAGAGGCTCTCAACCTTATGGTTTTGGCTAAAAAGATATGAAAAAGTGATGTAAAAAGTGTTTTTCGCGATTTGATATACGCATAGTCTGCTCGAGCAGAGAGTTTGACGCTCAAGTGTCAGACACATGAATTTGTCCCGTTTGAGCGCCAAGACACAATAACAAGGCACTACCCGTTTGAGCATGAGAAGACCCGCTCAAGCGTAGAATACACACTTCCAAAAAAAATTTACAAACCTCGCATACCGCCGAAGAAGAAATGTCGCCGAGCAGACCGCCGAAAGCATAAGAAACACCGCTTGAGCGTGAAAAACACTTCCCCAGCATTTTTGCAGACGCACAAAGTACTAAATGTATGTAAATCCCGCTCGAGCGCAAAAAGGCTCACTTAAGCGGAAGACCAAAATTCTGGGCAACAAGGTTCAAGACCAACTAGCAACCAACCTATTCTAAACATGTCCAAGACATTCCAAAACTCAAATTCAAAGAGTGAGAGGGGAGAAAGGCATAAATAACGACATTAAATCACAAGACCCGAGTTTGAAACACCATAAAAGCCGGGTCAAATCCGGGATCACTATATTTGGCGACCATCTTGTTACTGTCGCAAAGAAATAAAAATAAATAAATAAATAAATAAATAATAAACTAAAATAAACATAAACATAAAAGTGTGACGTTAAGCATTCTAGAAATATCAATGACAAGAATTCAAACAAAGATAACATTGTAGTTTAATCAAGCATTCCATTTAAGTCTCAAAATTGGAGCCATGTGTAAAAGTTATTACAACTACAAAAACACAAAAAAGATAGAATGTTAGTAAAGCCAAAATCTACAATATTAATGTTCACCACTGTACAAGGTGCCGATCGAGTTCTAAGTTGTTACCAACTTCATTGTTGATCCTATGAGTCTCTCACAACAATGATAGAAAACATGAAAACTGGTGCATAACCCCAAACCCAGAAAAGAACAACACAAAAGGTATAGAATTAGAAATTATTCAAAGTACCAAGAAAACCTATATCCTGCTTTCAAGAAAGATATTGCATGTTTAGAATCGCCTTCATATTAAAAGCCGTAATAGAAACTACGACAATTTAATGATAATCAATTCAACAATTGTTCATGAATGCAAGAAGTTAAGTTTAAAAAGGATGGGCCAAACTCGTCAAGTAAAAGTGCAATATACATTAATAGAGCTAAACAAAAGTATACCAAGAATCTACCGCTTAGCCTCATTTACAAAGAACATTCAAAGCATTAGATGAATGTGGTGTATTAGTCTTGTGATTGATAAAAATATTTCAAAGTTCATAGGTGTTTAATTTCAATCCCCACTACAACTATAGAGGATTCATAAAACTATTATCCACAATCTAAGTTCAAGTTTAATATTTAAGGACCAAGTAATGTGGGGTATTAACCATTCTATGATATTTCTTCACTAGATATACAACATGAACCCTGAAAAGAAAGCAAGGTAAATATGAAAAATCACCTTCTAGATATTCCAGCAAAACAATGAACCATCGCACCGCCATGCATTCTTTTAGCTCCATCGATGAAATTGAAACACTCGTCAAAATACTGTGCTATATTTATGTATGCTTTGTCTGGGACTACATCAATCCACAAACAATGACATAGATTATTAAGAACTTTGGTCATAAAAGCTCACGGTGTCTTCAACCATTAAACAACATCATAAATTTCTATATGACTAGCACATGAGAAACTCTGCATAAACAGTAACAATATAACCATAAACTACAATAAATTGAAGAAGAAAAGAAAACTAGCAAAACAAAATTTATGAAAGTGAAACTAAAACAACTTTAAGGAAACATATGGTTGGACCCCAGCTTCCTAGTGAGATTGAATATGAGATAAAGAACTTCCTCAAAAGTAATTTAAACATGCAATGCAGATATAACTTAACAACTAATTTCAAGAAGACAAAATAATTCATTATATCCAAATATATATATGTATACACGCATATCACATTCTCGATATGGTATAGGCGTAATATGAATCAATTATTGTCCAAAGAGTTGTCATAAAAAGAATAATAATTTGTTGACAAAGAATTCATCATTTAGCTTAATGAATTCAAAACACACAAGTTAAATCTCAACCATACAAAACAGAAATGATGTCACATACACCGACCTATAAGCTCCACCTAAGAAGAACCTTCAATTATTCAATATACTACTCACTTACCCTTTCCTTCAATTATTAAGATACTACTCATTTTCAATTATTATTTTTGCTTGTTATGTTTTCAACACAATTAAGCATTGTCATTTTACTTGATCAAAACTACAGGCAAACAAACAGCTAATCAACTCTCCATGATCACAAAAGAGAAGACCTAGATTTTAATATTGCATTATCTATACACACCTATGAACACACTTGACATTATTTTATTATTCACATGAATGGATACAAAGAGAAGTAAATCGAACTACATATCGCTTTGAGACCAAATCAAATTGTAGCAAAGAATTTTACCGAAAGCGTAAGAAATTGATCCAAATCAAAAGTCGGCCTACCGAAAAGTGTGAAGGACAAAGAAGAGTATGCAAAGCCCTCACTTAATGTATCAACCGAGATAAGAAAATACAAGCCAATATTGCTCCAGCTTAAAACACCGATGAACAAATTAAATTTTATAAAAGATTTCAAGATAAACATATGCACCAAAAACTACATAGGAACATAACAATTAATCAAATTCAATTGTATTTTGAAAGCCCCTATGTAACAAAAACACAAAAGATCACAAAATGGTGTTGATAGTTCAAAGTTTTTATCATGGTGACATGACAAGAAGTCAAAGTCTCTCTCAACTAAACCTAATATATAAGAAATTAAAAGCGGCAAGGAAACGTAAGAATCAGAGTTTTATTTTATTTTCTCATTTAGTTTTCTTAGCACCCAAACAGTGAACATGAAAAAACAAAAAAACAAAAAAAAAGTAGTATGAATATAACCTAAAATTGTCAATATCCAATTAACAAAACCGACTATATGATTCACAATCAAATTTATCAAAATCTAAAGATCAATAATAGAAAGGAAAAAAAAAAATTTGAAACAGTTTAGGGAAATGAAAATATAAAGAAACATGTGAGAAATTAAGTCGAGAGAATAAGATAAATTCTCAGAAGAATGAGAATATACCTAAATTAGATCAAACTTTGGTAGAATATAGAGGGTTTGAAGAGAGAGAGAGAGAGAGAGAGAGAGAGAGAGAGGATGAACGAAATCGGTGAGGATAGCAAATTTTGGTAAAATTTCTCATCTCTTCTTGGGGTTGTTTCCATTGATTTGCAATTTTTCCTTCAAATTCCCCATTCACCCTAAACAAGAATCAAAATTTCCAATTCCAACCTTTCATTTTCCCATCAACCACACATAACAAATAGATCAACATTTCCACAAACTCCAATCTCAATCCCCCTAAACAAACACAGATCTATACCAATTAATGTCAAAATAACATAAATTAAACCCATAATTTCCCATACAAATACATACAGCTCCTACAACAATTCAACCAAATTGAGACACAAATTTGACATCATACAACATAGGATCAAATTAAAAGAAAATCAAACCTGTTGGTAGAGGACGTAGAGAAGCAAAGCGACTTCGCTGGAGAACTTGGAGCTGACGCCTCTAGAGGAGGAGTCCGGAGATCCGTAGAAGCCCACGTATGAGGCAGCCGCGTAGAACCTCTTTGGGTACGCAAGGCTTGCCCTCTGGAGGAGCAATACAAAAACAAACACAACCCATCATTAATTCAAATCAGACTATCAATCACGAAGCCTCTTTAACAGAAAATATAGCAAATTAAAATGTTTGAATCAATGCAGAAGAAGTTACATGAGTCACATTGAACTTCATGCGACTCAAACGAAATTCAAAATGCAATGCATCGTAGCTTCATTAGAAGCTTAACTAATTATACATATACATATATATATATATATATATGTACACATAAAGAGAGAAAGAGAGAGAGTGAGTGAGTGAGTGAGCTACATTAGCATTTGCGTCTGCTATTACTAATAATACCACTTGATTCGCCCTTTTCTCATGAGCAATCCGAAATCGTCAATTGGAAACCCTAGAATTCGAATATGAAAATAAATACTCTATTAAACCCTAGAATTGAAAAATTGAAGGTCTCCATGGTTGGCTCTGACGAGAAAAAGAAAGAGAAGCATCCATGACGGAGAAGAGGCATAGTAGAGGGGAGAGAGAGAGAGAGAGAGAGAGAAAGAGTTGGATTCATTATTAGGCTTACCAATTATGAATCAATCGAAATCTTCATAAAAAATAAATCAAAATCTTCAAATCTTCATCAATAATTGATTGAAATCTTCAAATGAACAATAAAATTGAGAGTAGAGAATCGAAAGAGAGAGTCAAGCGAGAGAGAGCGAAGAGTGAGATTTTGAGAGAGAGAGAGAGAAAGAGAGAGAGAGAGAGAGATTTTGAGAGAGAGAGAGACATATCGTTGGAGGTCTCTTCTTTAGCCGAAGAGAGAGCGAAATGGAGACAAAATTGGGAAATAACAGTGAAACACATTTGGAGTTTAAGTAAAATTAGATTTTGATGTAAAAAAAATGATTTTTTTGTGACGATTAAACAATCAGTCGAAAAAAAAAAAGTCATATCCTAGTAGTGGGTAAAGAACTTTTATGAAATTTTTCTTAATATTTTTTTCATAAAGCTCTTTATCTTTTTTTTTTTTTAAAAATTATTATTATAACAACTAACCTTTAAAATGAACTCGAATTAATTATATTAACCAACAAACCTCTTTTTAAAAAGGCCATTAGAAATATTGTGAAATTGGGCTGGCTTCTAGAGAGATGGCAAAGAGTTTAATTTGGTTTTTCTATTTCCATCATCATGTGAATTAGGTGGATTTTTGGTAGCTAGTGGTGTGGTTAATAGGGTTATAGACGTAAGGGTCATCATTAATGTTAATATTTTGGATGGACTAGCCCGACTTAAATGAGGTTTGATTTGGGTCTTAAATATATGATTTTGAGCTTGGCCTGGCTTGTTGGCCTGTCAATCTCGTAAAGAACTATTAAAAATATATATAAAATAAAAAAAGATATGGGAAAAAAATTAAAATACCAAAAAAATACGTCTTAAATCTCAATCGGTTGGGTTGACCCACTGGCCAATCCATGAGAGGTGGCGCTCTGGTCCAGCCCTTGAGCTCACTAGAAAACTTGTTTGGACCAAGCTTATTGGACAATATTTTTGAGTCTAAAATTTTGGGGAGATTCTATTTACACCCACAAAAATCATTAAATACTTCAAATTTCTAAGTATACCCTGTTTCATTATTTAAAATTTTACCCTATTATTTTTCTCAAATTACCATCAAGATAAACCCAAATAATAAATAATAAACAAACTAAAAAAACAAAATTATTTCAAAAAACTTTTCAATACATAAAATAATTTTTAAATACAGAAAAAAAAATCTCCAAACTTATAACCACATAAGCATTATAAATATAGAAAAAAAAAATCAAACTTTTTATATAACCATTATAAAACTTTTTAATACAAAAAAAAAAAAAAACTTTTACATTATAAATTATTCACAAGAAGGCTTGTGGAAAAATAAAAACCAAACTTATAAATACTAAGGGGATATATTTTCTGAGTACCAACACATGACAAGGTGACGCCGACGTGTCAGCCAAGATGCCACGTGTCCTAGTCATGACACTGAGGTTATCTCGGCAAGGCCGAGGTTACTTCCGAAGATATCGGAATCCGAGATAAGCGGATAAGGGACAAGAGTCCTAGAATGAGGAAAGACTTCAAGATGGATAAGGATAATGTTCTTAGGGAGTCTATCCTTATCTCTTGAGGAGTCCAAAGTAAGTACTGAATGGGAGTCCATAGAAGTCAGGCTTCTATAGGGACTAGGATTGAGTTAACTCTAAAAGAGAGGCACCCCCGTGGGTCTAAGGTACGCAATTTATGTTCTGAATAGTGAGTTTGCACTATTGATTATCTGTGAGAGATATACTGACTTGATCGTCGGAGTGCCCCCGAATGGACGAACCACCGCCGGAATCTTCTCTTTCTGTTGTAGGTTAGACGGGTGTCATCTATTCTGCCAAGGTTTCTAATCAATACTAAGTTGGCAGTGTGGTTAGATTTTCACTCACACAATTTGGCGCCGCCTCAGGGAAAGAAAGTAGAATAAATGGCCAAGAATCGACGTATGAAAAGATTGGAGACGACACTCCTGCTAGGAGTGGGAGACCTATTAACCTTGATGTCGAAGAAGACAGGTCCAAAGCAGAAACTCATGAGCAAACTCACGAAGTAAAAGACGTCGGCCAGACTGGCGACGTACCAAAGAAACCAGATCGAAGTGGCTACTACAACGAAGACGACCTCCAGGTATGGAACGATAGATGCCTGCGGAGGGACGAAGATGTAAAAGAGATGGAAAACAAATTGGTAGACCTGCAGTCAGTCGTCAATTTCATGATGCAAAACAACATCATGCAGCCACCGTTCCCGTTGCAGGACACGCTAATTCCAACGGCCAATGCCCAGAAGAGAGGGCAGAAAACAATCCCCGTAGCCCCTCAGCACAATGGGAGCGAAAGACACTCTCATCGACCTTCCAGGGAGGTTGGATGAAGGGAGTCAAGAAGAGAAGGATCACGGAGGACGCATCACACAAAGAAGGCAGACCCCAAAGGACATCGGCATGTTCAGGGGCAGGCGCTATGGTTCGACACAACTCATGAAGAGGGGTCAAAGAGGACTCACCACGAAGCTAAAAAGTAGTGCACCAAAAAGACTGAAAGCAGGAGATAGCCGAGCTCTTGGAAGGACAAAAGAGGACTTAAGAGATTAACTCAAGAGAAAGCAACAGAATGCTGACGCCGAGGTAACCTCTCCAGATAAGCCGAGGACACCATTCTCGGTGGAATTGGACAGGTTTGAGGCGCCGAAGAGATTCAGTATGCCAAGGTTTCAAATATACTATGGTAAGTCAGGCCCCAACTTCCATGTCAGATTATATTTGAACTCAATGGCATTGTATAGTGGGAACGAGCCATTGCTCTACAAAGTGTTCCCCTCATCCTTCGGGGAGATTGCATCAGATTGGTTCTACAAACTACCAAAAGGAAGCGTGAAGACTTGGGAAGGCCTGGCCGAGATGTCATGGCCAGATTCGTGACAAACAAGCTGCAGCCATTAAGGGTGGACGCATTAATGGCTCTAAAGATCAGTAAGGATGAAGGCCTTAAGGCCTATGCAAAAAGATACTATGAGGTATTCAACCGAATACCAGAGTGTAATCAAGAAGTGGCAGTTGTGTCATTCAAGAACGGCCTAAAAGACAACTATGCACTACGGAAGTCTTTGGCAAAGACTTTGCCAAAAAGCATGGAAAAGCTCATGGCGAGAATCGAGAAGTATGCCAGAGCCGAGGAAGACACGTCGGGGACTAAGGAGATAAAGCAAAATAAAGGAAACGGCTTGCCGAAGCGAGGCCAAGGTAACAACGGATCGAGCAAGCAAGAAGCAGAACTGAGGGCTATGCAGGCAGTGATAACTGTGTTCCGAATCCCAATTCACAAAGTCTTGAAACAAATTCAGAATCAACCCTATTTCAGAGCGCCAGAGAGGACTCCAGGAGAGTTCATGGAAAGAAACATTGGCAGGCATTGTGCCTACCACAATGAAGATGGGCATACAACTCAGGGTTGTAGAGCCCTGAAAACACACTTGGAAGACCTGGTGAAACAAGGACATCTGAGAGACCTTGTCGATGAGACCAGGACAAGAGAAGAATGGGCAAGATTGCCCCAGACGCCAGCAGCTCCGCCTCTTCCAGTACAGCAACCTCAGGCAGGAGGACCTCGGGTAGTCAATGTGATTCACTCAAAGGTCAACGAGAATGAAATGAGAGGGGAGACCCAAAAGGTAAAACACCTACAACATGTCTACCAAGTCGGGGAGAAAAGACATCAGGCAGAAGAGTGCCAGGGACCAATGATAACCTTTACTGAAACCGACCTAGAGATGGTCCAGCATCCGCATAATGATGCCTTGGTAGTATCCCTCCAGGTTGGGGAGTGCCAAGTGAAACGCATCCTGATTGACCAAGGCAGCTCTTGTGACATCATGTACGTCCGATGTTACAAGGAGCTCGGCCTTCACCCGAATGATATGGAACAATCCAACGGCCCAATGGTTGTGTTCAATAGAACGCCAACATGGCCACTGTGATCAGCAAGCTTGGAGGTGCAGGCTGGCACCAAGAAGATCAAGACAGAATTCACCATCATCGACACACCCTCCCCTTAAAACATCATCTTGGGAAGGCCATGGTTGCATGCGATGGCAGCAGTTCCCTCAACGTTGCATCAACTATTGCGATTCCCAACAGAGCATGGGATAGAGGAAGTCAGAGACGATCAGCTGCAGGCGAAGAATTGCTCCATGGTAGCAATGAAATCTACCTGCAGCATACGAGAGCCAGAAAAGGCAGAAATTGAAGATGAGGACGTGGAAGTCCTAGAAGACGTCGGCAATGAGCCAGCCGAGAAGAGCGAAGAGGCACTAAAGAAAATCCTCGTCCAAGATGGGGATGAAGAACGCTTCTTTCTTCTCAGCTCGAGCTTAGCCGAAGAAGAGGAAAGAGAGTTAGAAGCTTTTTTGAGAGCAAATATTGAGGTGTTTGCTTGGACACCTTACGAAATGCCTGGCATTGACCCTGAGGTCACTTGCCACAAACTAAATGTTAACAGGTCGGCCAAACCTGTAATTCAACGAGCAGAAGACCGACGTTGATGCATGTTGAAGTAGTAGAGGAAGAAGTAGACAGACTTCTAGAGGCTAGGGCCATTAGAGAAGTTCACTACCCGACATGGCTATCCAATACAATGGTTGTAAAGAAGAAGAACGGTAAATGGAAGGTCTGCGTAGACTTTACCAGCCTTAACAAGGCCTGTCCAAAGACAGCTTTCCTCTACCCAAGATTGACCAGCTAGTAGATGCTACTTCAGGGCATAGAAGAATGAGCTTCCTAGATGCCTACAGGGGGTACCACCAGATAGCCATGTACCCTCCAGACGAAGAGAAGACCGCGTTCATCACCCCAAAAGGCCTGTACTATTACAGAGTAATGCCTTTTGGGTTGAAAAACGCAGGAGCAACTTACCAAAGGTTGGTAACCAAAATGTTCAAACACCTGATTGGCCGAACAGTAGAAGTCTACATCGACGACATGGTCGTTAAGACCAAGGAGCCTGAGGGTCATCTCGCCGATCTAAAAGCAGTCTTTGAAATCCTTAAAATATTTCGGTTCCGACTCAATGTATCGAAGTGTGCATTTGGAGTTGATCCGTAAGTTTTAGGATACCGTGACCGTAGGGCATTGAGGCCAACCTAGATCGATCAAGGCCATCCTAGAGTCAAGAGCCCGACGCCAAGAAAACAGCAGATGTTAATTGGAAGGGCCGCAGCCCTAAACAGGTTCATAAGCAGAAGCTTAAACAAGTGCAAACCTTTCTTCAACTTAGTGAAGAAAGACACGGACTTTCTTTGGACAGAAGAGTGCAAAGAAGCATTAGCCAATCTGAAGAAGTACCTGACCACAGCTTCAGTTCTTTCGAATCCAGAACCCGAGGAGGAACTGTTCCTGTACTTGGCAGTTTCAGAACATGCAATAAGTGCAGTACTAATTCAAGAAGAAAAAGGAGAGCAAAGGGCTGTTTACTATGTAAGCAAAACCCTAGCCGACGCAGAAACGAGGTATCTACCCTTAGAAAAATTGGCACTGGCTTTAGTAATGGCTTCAAAGAAGTTGAACCATTACTTCCAAGCCCATAAAATTGTGGTACTGACAGAACATCCATTGAAGTCCCTATTGCAGCAGGGAGACTTAATAGGAAGAATAGCCAGATGGGCAGTCGCCCTAGGCCAGTATGATCTGGAGTACAGGCCCAGAATTGCAATCAAAGGCCAAGTTTTGGCCGACTTCGTGGCCGAGTTCACGCCAGAATCTATCGAACATCAGGCTCCGTTGAGCCAAGATAAACGATGTCCAAGCAAGCAAAGAGAAGCCCAGCCAAAGACAAAAGAACAAAGAAAAGAGGACAAACTCAGACCCTGCAGCATTTACATCGGTGACTCCTTTCGATTATTTGTTGATAGGAGTTCAAACCGATAAGGAGCAGGGGCAGGAGTAGTGCTGATATCCCCAGATGGGCAGGTACTAGAACAATTGATTCGTTTGGGGTTCAAGGCCTCAAACAATGAATCAGAATACGAAGCACTCATTGCAGGACTAAAACTGGCAGCAGCAGTACAAGCAGATGACGTAATAGTTTTTTGTGATTCACAACTGATAGTCAATCAGGCAACAGGAGAATATGCAGCCCGAGATGAAAGAATGTCGGCATATGCAAAAGAGATCATCAGGTTGGCGGCCTTATTCCAGAACTGCCGACTACTCCAGGTAAACTGAGATGATAACAGCCACACCAATGCGTTGGCCAACCTAGCTAGTGCAGTACAACCTGGAAAAGCAAGGACAATAATGATTGACTACTTGTCGGGCCTGAGCATTGAACCAGTAACCACAGAGCGTAAAGCAATGTGCGTAGACATGGGACCAAGCTGGATGGACGCAATTGTTGCGTTCCTAAAAGAAGGAAAGCTGCCAGATGACCACAAGGAGGCACACAAGATCAGATTGAAGTCGACAAGATTCAGTCCGACAGCAGAAGGACATCTTTACAGAAGGTCCTTCATTGGACCCCTTTTATGGTGCGTACACCCTTTACAAGTCGAAGATTTTTTATATGAAATACATGAAGGAATTTGTAGAAGCCACGCTGGAGGTAGATCACTCGCCCATAGGGCCATCACCCAGGGGTATTGGTGGCCTTATATGCAGAAAGATGCAGAAGCTGATATAAAGAAGTGTAAACAATGCCAAAGGTTTGCACCTCTGATACACTAGCCAGCAGCAGACCTGAACCCTATATCCAATCCTTGGCCATTTGCCCAATGGGGCATGGATCTCGTCGGGCAACTGCCCCAAGCAATTGGACAAAGGAAGTACTTATTGGTAGCAACAGATTACTTCACTAAATGGATAGAAGCTGAACCTCTTGCCAGGATCTGAGATGTGGACGTGAAGAACTTCATTTGGAAGAACATTATCACCAGGTTTGGAATTCCAAGAGCAATTGTTGCGCATAATGGAACTCAATTTGACAAGAACTAATCAAGAACTTCGCAAAGTTCAAGATCAAGAACTACTTTTCAACCCCAAGCTTTCTACAAAGTAATGGACAAGCGTACATCCAACAAAGTAATTCTGGATGGGATAAAGAAGAGGCTGCAGGCAACAAAAGGAAAGTGGGTAGATGAATTGCCCAATGTACTCTAGGCATATCGGACTACGCCGAGAAGACAACAGGGAAATCCCCCTTTGCCATGGCTTATGGCACAAAAGGCTATTCCGCCGAGGGTCAAGATCCTCGATCGTAACCTGTGATAGAGAACGGGACTAATGATGTACTTTTAGCCCGAGATCTAGATCTTCTAGAAGAACGAAGGGAAAAAGCTACAATTCAGCTCGCAGCATACCAGCAGCAACTCGCCAGAGCTTATAACAAGAAGGTTAACCCAAAGGAATTTCAGATTGGTGACCTCGTCTTAAGAAAAGTCGTCGGCAACAAGAAGGATCCCAGAGAGGGCAAGCTTGGTCCAAATTGGGAAGCACCCTACAGAATCATCTCAGTGTTGGGCAATGTGGCATATCGGCTTGAAGATAATGAGGGCAAAGAGTTGCCTAGGCCTTGGAACACTTGTAATTTGAAATTTTTCTATCATTAGAATTTCTTTGTTCCTTTGCCATTTGCCGAAGTAAATAAATAAAGATTCAGTTGGTTCTCTTTTCAAGATACTTGACATTGTCTCTAGAATACATGCATAATGAGAACCCAAGTGGAACTCAGGTTCACATTAGGGGGCAGAGAGAAGAAGAATATGTTTAACACTTGTTGAAATTTGTGGACAATTTACAAGTTGAAGTTAAACCGAAATCATTGTTTAACACTTGTTGAAATTTGTGGACAATTTACAAGTTGAAGTTAAACCGAAATTATTGTTTAACACTTGTTGAAATTTGTGGACAATTTACAAGTTGAAATTAAACTGAAATCATTGTTTAACACTTGTTGAAATTTGTGGATAATTTACAAGTTGAATTTAAACCGAAATCATTGTTTAACACTTGTTGAAATTTGTGGACAATTTACAAGTTGAAGTTAAACCAAAGTCATTATTTAACACTTGTTGAAATTTGTGGACAATTTACAAGTTGAAGTTAAACCGAAATCATTGTTTAACACTTGTTGAAATTTGTGGACAATTTACAAGATTGAAGACTAAGGTTAAGCACCTGTTGAAATTTTATGAAAAATTTACAAGGTGAAACCAAGCTTACGCCGAGAAAAATATTTGGGTGTTTGCCGAGGTAAAATCATCAGTTGTATAAACCGAGGTGTGTCACCCCAAGAAGATTGTACAAAGATTGAAGTGTATACTGAAGATATATTCTAAGTATGAAATCATACAAAAGTAATATAGAGAAGGCAAACATGCAAACATTCAAAGAAAGAAGGAAGTTGTATTCATTAAAAGGCACGTCAGCCAAAAACTTACAATTGTTCCCAAAAAGAAGAAAAGCAAAAGTACAAAGGATGAAAGAGAATAACATCAAAATTAAGAGTCTTCAGCAGCAGTCTGGGTTTGGACCTCAGAGGACTGCTAAGAAGACTTCTCAGCAACCTTCTCGGCCGTAAGTTCAGTATCAATTTCTTGAAGGGTTTCGTCTAGGCTCTTGTTGACAGGGGAAACGTCATCAGGACTCCCTTATCCTCCTCATCTTAAGTCAAGTCTAGGACTTGCTCATTCTGAGAAGAAGACTTGGCTCCAGCAACTTCCTTAGGCTTCCTCACCAGAACCTCCTTCTCAAATTCAGAGTCGTCATCGAATTGTGGTGGAGTTGGAGGGAATGGCAGGGGAATGGCATTGGCATTCTTAAAAGAAGAGTCCTCGGGGACATCAAGTTTCTTTAGCAAGGTCATCCAACCAAGGGTGAAACCTTTGTTGCATGCTTGCTTGACTTGCTTTTCATAGGCCTCCGTAACATCGGCCATGCCCTGAGCATACGCCTTCTTGTCGGCATCTTTGATTTCGGCGTCTTTGGTGGCCAAGGCGTCTTGAAGCTCCTTCTGGGCCTGGGCCACTTTGTCCTCAACCTCTTTCAGCTGGGCTTGAAGAACTTTGTTTATTGCCTCAAGAAGACCGACCTTTTCCCAGATCGCCCTTCTTTGATAGAGACCTTGGTCTGATCTTCCAGGGTCTTCATCTTTGACTGCAAATTTTTATTAATTTTCTGAAGATTGGAGATCTCCCTCTTCTTTTCGGCTAACTTCTCACGGTTCTCAAAAGATTGTATTGAGAAAAAGTGGGCATGCTGGATGGCCTGAAAGAAAACAGAAGTATTAGAAAATATTCTAAGTATGAAATGAAGAGAAAGAAAGAAAAAGTACCAAGCAAAAACACTTACCTGAACAGAGCGTTGAAGCATCAGAGTGTAGTTCTCGTACTCATTGAACTCAACGTTTCACTCCAGATCGCCTGGAAGAAGCAGAGCAGTACTAAGGGCAACGCCGACATTGATATCATTGGCGCTATCACTAGCCATAACAGGCTTATCTTCCAGGGTAATCTCGGGGGCCTAGGGGGCATCAGGCTTTTTAGACCCCGAGGTTGTTGCAGAAGATGACCTCGGCCTTTTGGATTTGGTAGATTCGGATGGAAGTAGCCAATGGCCTCTTCAAGGGATAGAGGTAGTCTTCTCACTCGGAGCTAGTTTGGAAATTGGCAAAGTATCCTCAAAATCGATCTGAGTCACCTTTGCCTTGGGTTGAGCCTTTTTAATTCATTTTTGCTTTGGTGGAAGCTGGGTTTGTGTTGGTTGTGCATCAACATCAGAAGGAATGCTGGCTAGAAGATCTTTGGCAACTAATTTTGGGCGACCCATCTCGGTAGAAGAAACTGTTCAGCGTCGACGGCGGCGCTGGGATATTGGAATCAAGTATGAAGCCGAGGTTGATGGCTGCTCAGCTGGATTAGAGGTTGATCCCTGGTCTGTTTGAGAAGTGGACGCAACTTGTGGAGTTATAGCGGAAGGAGGAGAAAGGCTTTTCTTCTTCTTTTTTGGGACGTCGGACAGAGCTGACTTGTATGTTGGAATAAAATTAAGAAGCAGAGGCGCCTTCCGTTTATGGACTGGCAAGTCCAGAAGTTTCTTCAAATCCTTGCTGGGAATGAAGGATTGGCGAAAGTTTTTTGATGGCTTAGGAACAACTGCAAGAAAAGCAGACATTAAGAAATAGATAAAGTATGAAAGGCTTTTAAAAAAACAAGTAGGTATGAATGCAGGGCTCTTACCATTGCCCTCTACAAAGACTGATCGAGGGAGAGAGAAGAGATGGAGGTCTTCATCTGGGGCGAACTCCCAGTTCCCTGAAGTAATGAAATAATCATCCCCAGCTCCCTTGTTGGAGTCAGGGAGGTCGGCAACGATTTTGTATTCAGTGGACCTCGGCTTGAGGTAATAAACGTAGCCGGTGTCTTTTTTGAGGCCACACATAGTGTAGCAATATTGAATGTCGGCTAAAGTGATCTTAGCATTTTCTTATTTGGCTAAGGCTATGATACAATTGATGGTTCGAAAGGAATTGATGGAAAGTTGCATTGGGTTCAACTTGTAATAATAAAGTATTTCACGGAAAATGATGTTGAATGGGAGCCGAAGTCCACACTCAATGAAGGCTACCACAGGAAAAGGCATGGAGTCATCAGTAGGCATGATGGAGTCATCATCCCCAGCCAACCTCAAATGGACGTCGGCTGGGATTTCAAACTCTTGTCTAAAGAATTCTAGTTTGGATGGGGTGTTTACCCTATGTTTCCACATACCCATGATATCGGCTTAATCAAAGAGGTTGGATTTCAGAAAATGTTTTTGAAAGGGTTATTGGGACCTCGGCAAACACTTAGGTAAATGTAGGTTTTAGTTTTTTCCTAAATTATGGGTTCTACAGACAAATCCCAAACCTAAGTCTATGGAAATGAAGATTGAAGGCACAAATCTGGAAAAGACACAAAAAACAGAAAACAAGAACAAGTTTCAAAATCAAGAACAAAGATGGACTATCAAGAACATAGTGAGTATAAGGGTACAAGGTCAAGAACAAGGGCAAAAGTGCAAGAAAATGGTGAACAATGCGTGTACTCAAGACATGGGCAAGGGCAAAATCGTGGAATAAACACACTCAGATATGAGATTCACAAATCGAATGTTTAAATAAAGCAGTAATGGCAACAAGTAGCAAAGTGCATCAGAGAATTGAAAACGAAAGGAAAAGTGGCTTACCAGAAAAAGTGAAGCCGGTATGAAGATCGCCGAAGTCAGGTGACGGTTGCAGAAGTAACAGAATGGCGAAAGCTTCACCAAGAGAGAGGAATGAAGGCAGTTACAGAGCTTGAAGTCTAGAACAATGGTGGATTCAAGAGAAAAAAAGTAAGAGAGAGAAAAAGCAAGAGTATCGAATGAAAAGTGAAGAAATGAAAGAAGAGGGAAAAGTTTTTTGTTAAAACTTGAAACGGCGACAAAAAAATCATTAATGAAACCTCAAAGAACGATGCGACAAATTACCACGGAGAATAATTCGACAGACGCTGCGTCGTACGATCCAGTAAGAAAAAGATGCGTGGATGGAAACGGTTGAGTTGTTATGAATAAACAGCTCATACGTGTGAAGGAGCTCTTGTAGTTCTTGATCTTTAAGAAGACATGTTTGCCTATGATGATGATCTCGGTTGTAAGCCAATGTACTGGCAAGAAGTACCGATATAGGTTCCATCACCTCAGAATGCCAAGGTAATAGAACCTAGGGGGCAGTTGTGGGGATATATTTTCTGAGTACCAACACGTGGCAAGGTGACGCCGACGTGTCAGCCGAGATGCCACGTGTCCTGGTCATGACGCCGAGGTTATCTCGGCAAGGCCGAGGTTACTTCCGAAGATATCGGAATCCGAGATAAGCGGATAAGGGACAAGAATCCTAGAATGAGGAAAGACTTCAAGATGGATAAGGATAATGTTCTTAGGGAGTCTATCCTTATCTCTTGAGGAGTCCAAAGTATCGAATGGGAGTCCATAGAAGTCAGGCTTCTATAGGGACTAGGATTGAGTTAACTCTAAAAGAGAGGCACCCCCGTAGGTCTAAGGTACGCAATTTATGTTCTGAATAGTGAGTTTGCACTATTGATTATCTGTAAGAGATATACTGACTTGATCGTTGGAGTGCCCCGGTGTGACTTAACCACCGCCAAATCTTCTCTTTCATATAGGTTAGACGGTGTCATCTATTCTCGCCAAAGGTTTCCAACCTAATACTAAGTTGGCAAAGGTGGTTAGATTTTCACCACACAAGTACATTAAGTATCGACACTAACAAGAAAGAGTAGTTCTCATATAATGTACCATTTAAATGATAAAATAAGAACAACTCCAATAATATGTTATTATTAATCTAACAAGGGCCCTTTCATTTTGTCAAAAAACGATATAGAAAATAATTGATGGTACTCTACAAAATTGTGAAACCCCTTTATATGAATACTTACCTCTTTTTTGATAGATTGTTTCAAAAAACTATTTTGATTATTACTCTTATCCATTATGTGATTTTGTTCAAACTTTCTTTTAGGGCTTGGAGTTTCAAAATAATAAAAAACAATGATGTTGATAATGATGGTGAGTTTTGGTAGGATAGATTAGAATTTTGGAGGGAGGATGAAGAAGAAGAAGAACTTTGATCTCTTGGGGAAGAAAATACAGAGATTTGAATAGGAATAACTGATTAGGGTGTATCATAAGAGAAAAAAAAAATTATTTTAAGGTTTAATATGTGTTGTCCTTATTAGTAAATCCATATTAAGATATAATATGAATTAAAATTTATGAATTTAAATTGGGCGTACTGAGACATATTGTGAGTTCAAATAGAATCCCCCAAAATTTTGATTCATGAACATGATCGTAGCCTATCAAAAATAAAACCCGCTTAATTGACGGGACCTAATTTTCACTGTAAAAAATAATAGACCTCAAAGAATTAAATTTTTGATAATTTATTTAATATAAGAATTTGGTCAAAATTCTTACATAATAAAACTTTAATGCATTAAAGACAAGCATACAAAACGCTTTTCTTAAAATGTCCAGCACATACCACTATTATCAAAATACCATTAGTGAGTAATTGAATATTTTAAATTTTAAAATAATATAATTTTTAATCTAGATGTCAATTTTTAATAAAATTAGTATTTTAGAATCATCTCATCAAGATCTATTAAACAAGATCCTTCTTCAATAAAAATAAATAAATAATTACCATCGAAATTGTCTTAAACAGTAATACGTTATTTTGTTTGACAGTAACATATTACTTTTTTTCACAGTAACATTTTACTGTCTGTTCTAAAGAGGATATCAACAATAAAAACAGAGTACAATAACAAGGAAGAGAAGATCAACCCAAAACTAGTAAATAAAAATTAATAATGACGACCCACTGTTTTCAGCGAATTTTGATTCTTCTCATTAGCTTTTTTGCCGAGGACAACCGAGAATAATGAGTAGCAAAGATAGTTTCCACTGAATTAAGCAATCAAGGCAATATAAATACCCATTATTACTGTTTATTTTCCTCTTATTTCTCAGTAACCAAACAAATAGTCCTATTTTGTTTGGTTGACGAGAAAAAGGAGTAAAAGAAAATAATCAAAATTAAAGTGCAATAAATTCTGATTTTTAATTCAAATATAAAATTGGCTCAGTCGAGTAGTCACGCAAAGTTTAGCGAAATCAATGTTGTTAAACATGTCATTTTCTTATTTATGAAATTGGGATCCTCAGAAAACAAACAAGAATAGTAATGATCAAACAACATAATAAATAAGCATAAAGGTACATTGTTACAAATTCTTTATACATGAAAACTACAATGTCGAGTAGTTGACATGTACCATGACTCTTCTTCTTCTTCTTCTCTCTGTCTGTCTGTGTGTGTGTGTGCGCGCGCGCGCGCAGTAAACTTCCTAGTGTGATCATTGTCTTTGTTCTTTGTTGAGATATATATGTAGGGTAAGATTGTCTAGAAAAAAAAAATATTAATTTGTCATTCATGAATAACAACGCTTCCTATTCAGGGGGTTTAGAAAGTGAAATATTTTAGATTGTCCTTTACAAACTAACATATTGGGCTTAGAGGGTTTTGGCCAAATTTTCTTTTCCATATTATACGCACCAAATAAATAAATAAATCTGCTTAAATGGGTTATTTATTGTCAACCCAACTAAAATTGGGTTTACATAGATTGGACTTGGGTATCACTTCTACTACTAATTCTAAAATTTAATAAATAAATTTTAAAAAAATAAAATATATATTTTTTAGAAAAATAAAAAAAAAATATTTTACAAAATAAAAATAAAAATAATATATTTTTTAAAAATAATAATTTAAAAAAATTGAAATAAAATATATTGGATAGACTGGTAAAACTCTGCCAAATCAGGCACTTTTCCATTTGCAATTATCTGATTCATTTGTTTTTTAATGTTATTTCAAATATTTAAATAACAAAGCCTGCTAATCCAATAAAATAAAATAGTAGATTGCATCGAGTTGTGCACCTTAACTGGGATCCACATCTATGTGTTTTTTTTTTTTTTTTTGCATGTGCATCCTATTATTCACATCAGTTAGTGATTGTTCCTACACGATTGAAATGCCAACAAAAATAAGAAAACTTAACATTAGTAAGAAGAAACTTAATTTTTGACAATTAACATAGAACATTTTACTATGAATTTTTACTATTCCACTTCTTGTCAATTAAAAATGTCCACTGATTAAGAGTAACACTTGCAGGTGGGTGGCTTCTCGCGTACTCCTCCCCTCTTGCATTCTTAAGTTGCTTGTATTGTTTGTACAACTTATAGGTGAAGCTACTTAATCACTGACCAAACTGTATGATTAAAGCCCTTGCTACATCACTCAGATTTCCTTGTAGATCAAGCTGATCCTGCAAAATCAAATCATTTTTTTTCATAAGTTAAATAATCTATATTTTGTTCACATACACAATTAGATGTAGCAGCAACCAATTGTGAAACACAACAGCTAGGCTATAGGAGTAACTCCACAATCCCTGTCCACATAACACGCATGAAGCACAACACACACACACACACACACACACACACACACACACACACACACACACACTAACTAGGAGCATCTACTAGTCCATAGAGCAATAGCAAAACTAGTAATATGTAATGGAAATAATAAAGAAATCAAAAAGAATATTGATTTCAATCTGGTTTGTCAAATTCAACATACCAACGACCATGTCATATAACTCGTCAAAGGTTTATACAAACCAAGAAAATGCCAAATGGGAAACAAATTGCCTCTTCCATACTCATCCTCCTGAGAGGAAATATGTAACATAGTGCACAGGTGTTCAAAGAAAAATTGGACGCATTAATAGCTCAACTAAAATCACAACTTCTGAAATTCAAGGATGAGCTGAAGCAAATTTAACAAGCAGATAAATCTTGTTCCCAAAACTTGTATCTAAGTTCACAACATACATGATACTTACTTGCTTTGGGGCTATAACATAGCGATAATACTAATAAATAAATAAATGCAGGTCCAGAGCTTGATTAAGCCTTGGCCTAACAACAAACGAAGATAAAAACCTATGCTACACTATTATTTGAAGCCTTATCACAAACAATGCTACAACTTCAAAGACAAGAGTAAGCCACCATGCAATGTAACAATAGTTCTTTTCATTTTTTTCAACAATAAAATAAAATAAAATAAAACAAAACAAAAAAAGAAGAAATTTTTTTTTTCAAAAATTCTAGTAAGTCAACCACTGAAATATGATAGATCAAATCCAATATGAACTGGGTGAGTCATAAAAAATTTCCAAAATTCTATCTTTTCTATTTGGGAAGAGAAAAATAATGAGGTAGAGATGAGAGACCTCTGAACCAGAATTGTTTGAAACTAGCAGTATTTAACATCAGATTCTTAGCATTACACATTTGACCCATTTCTAACAAATAATAATAATGATAAATAAATAAAACAAAGATCCATTCTTCTCTAATCCTTTCCATCAATCACCTCAATTTCAGTTTCAAAAAATATAGAAGGCAATAGTAGAATGGTTTCAATTTCAATTTCCAAGTGTCATAGCTCTTTTACTTGTTTTCTTTTTATTTTTTCTTACAATCTCCCTTATCATGTCTCACATAGCCTCAAATACACAACAAAGGAGGCTGCTATGTGATTTATAGGCCCAGGTTCTTAGGGATTTATATGGTTGTGTTTGATGTCATATTTAGGTTTTTACCAAAAGTTTGACAATAATTACCGCCAAGCATTGGATCATAGACTCTTTATCAGCATCGTTAATCTTCTTCCACCTACGAACGCTCCAGTCTGGCTACTGCATTTGAACCTTTACACCAATCTTGAAGGCTAGCTTAGAGGCTTTATCTCCTATTGTGTCACGACCCCATTTCACCCCTAGTAGAATGATGCCGTGATGGCCAGTAATCTGAGATTACCAAAGGCCAACTTACAAAAATTCACACACAATCAGAGTATACATAAGGGGCTTACATGTGCGGAAGCAATAAATTTAAATCTCATTAGTCCATAAGAGCTGTGCATAGATTAAATGAAATGAAATATATTTTAACATGGTTTACAACTTGAATACAAATGAATTAAAACTAAATATTACATCTTGATCAAAAGGCTTCTTAAGCCAAAATATACAAAAGAAATGAGTTAGAAACTAAGAAGCATAATCTTCAAGATGATACAAAATATGAATAAAAACATCTTGCACATAACATCTTAGGCGTCACCGCCTTCTTGCTCGTCACCTATATATATATAAAGGGGAGGGTGAGCTTGGATACTCAGTGAATGATATAAGTAATAAAGGTTTGAATGAATGATATCCGAGATCTTTATCAAAACAATACATATAACAACTTGTACAAAGCATGGGATGAATCACGTTCATCAATCAAAGTCTTTCAAAGCTTCTTGGATGTTAATAACATCTACATAATACAAAAGGATGACATTCCAGACAAAATAAGGGAATAACCGCCCCGTAATCAAGCACACCTGCTCATGACCATTGGTGGCAATTCAAATTGTTAGATAACCCACCCGTAAACCCTCGTGGCAAAACAAGGGAATAATCGCCTCGAATCAAAGCATACCACATTTAATCGCCGTGGTCAATTCGAGATCGATTAGACAAATCTACCCGTACAAGACCGCCGATGGCAAAAGAGATATCTCAACAAATGTGCTACATAGGCTTAACGTCCCCTAGCACGAAAGGACGTTCCAAGAATGTCATTAAAAACAAACAAAATACTTGATACAAAAACTAGGAATAATCATTCATGCTTGATCAAATACTTTTCCAAAACAAAGCAAAGCAAAGCTTTTATCAAAACATTATAACATAGCTTTATTAAAAATATCACTCACATAGCTCTTCGGGTGTAGAGATTAAAGCAAGAATCCAAGACCTACAAGTACATAATAAATCCCATTGAATGCACTTCAAGAAGACAAGAAGAGATGCTCAAAGATGGATATGAAATGCATTCTCAAAATAAGCTTTACATGAGTATAAATAATCCCGGCATTTCTTTCCAAAACCAAGTCAATATAAAGCAAAACATGTGCTGGGAGTCAAAGCACTCTTTTCTTCTAGGGAAAACATGTTAGGAGTTAAAACACTCTTTTTCTTCTTGGAAAAGCATGTTGGGTACCAACCAGGTCTTGGAATAGATGCACAGAGATGATCTAGGCAAAAATGGCCTAGCTGGGTAAACTCACAGAGTCTTGGCCGAGGTCCCACACCTCTTGGCCGAGGTGTGGTCTCCTAGGCCTAGGTGTGCGGTTGCCTGCCGAGATGTAACATGGTGCTGGCAAAGGTGTACCTTGGTCGGCCTAGGTGCGTGGTGGTTGGCCTAGGTGTGCATGCAAGATGGACTAAGGTACAAGTGATCATGCAAGGTAGGCCAATGTGAGATACGATGCTTGGCCTAGGTGTGAGATCTAGGCAAGAGTGGGTTTCAGTGTCCACACTTAAGCAAATGAAGTCTGGAAATCTAGGTTTCCCCTTGAAGAACATGAAGAACATGAATGCTAAAATCATAACTTCTTTATTCAAAATCTGAGATTTCATGATGTGAGTTCAAAAGCATGGACCTGCGTACCCGTAGTTAAAGATCTCTTGAAAAACAAACACAAAAACATAGATCTTGATACAAACTTTCGGATCAAAACATGGTTTTTCTTCAAGAACATAAGAACATCATTTTCTCTTTCTAAAACCAAACTTTAAATCAATGCATGGCTCATGAATCATTCTAGATCATGCAATGTGATCAAATAAATATAAAGAACAACAAGAGTAGATCAAGAATCTAACCTCAAGATGCAAATCTAACTGCTCAAACTCTAAGGATCAAGCTTGGAATCTAGTTCTCTCACTCTAAGAACTTCTTTCTCTTCCTAGAGCTTCTCTCTCTTCAAAGGCAAAGATATGACAAATGATGTGGGTTTCTCACTGCTAGCTGGCTTAACCCTCTGCTAGGACACGTGGCATTGCCGGATTGGATCTCCTCAAAAAGGTGCCAGAATGAAAAGACAAGAGTATGACAAAGTGTATACAACAAGTAAGGTGACAAGGGCGTTCTAACAAGGCAAGGATCTCAGATCAAGACATAGGCTTCGGCAAGTAAGGTCTCAATGATCTCGACTAGGAAGGATAACATTGG
Organism: Camellia lanceoleosa; assembly: GCA_025200525.1. Classification (NCBI taxonomy): domain Eukaryota; kingdom Viridiplantae; phylum Streptophyta; class Magnoliopsida; order Ericales; family Theaceae; genus Camellia; species Camellia lanceoleosa. The sequence goes on along the minus strand of CM045768.1, from coordinate 108,264,451 downwards.
GCGTAGCTGTGCCACACCTCGGCCTAGATGTGTCACACCTCGGTCTAGGTCATACCAGTCCAGGAACAAGATCACTAGGTGCAAGGATCTAGGATGCCTAGATAATAACATCTCGGCCTAGATGATACACACCTGCCTAGATGATGCACACCTCACCTAGATGATGACATCTCGCCAATATGCTGTGTAGGTGGAGGTCAACCAAAGTGGTTCCAAGATGGTCCTAGGTGTTGGCGCCAACTACCTAGATGTAAGAGGTTCAAAGGTGTGACCTAGGCTTGGGATGACCTAGGCTTAACATGACCTAGGCTTGGCATGACCTAAGCTTAACATGACCTAGGCTTGAGACAGCAAGGAAGGAACAAAGCATGCACATAACACTTAGGCAAAACATGATAGCATCAACACAAGACAAGATCCTTGACCTAGGGAAAACAAGTCAAAGTCTACATGTACAAACTTAACAAGGCAAAATCATATAAATGCTCATGAACATGACTAAGACAAGAATGTGGGTTATTACATATTGGGCGCACGAAATTGTTCAGGTATAGGAACCAACATCTTTCCATCCTTATCGACAATAAGCTGGGCCTATATTCCGTGTGTTGGGCCACAACCATGTATGTCATGTGATGCTGTAAAGACATAATATTAATTGAGTTAGTAAGTATACAAATGCAAATTAGACCTTAAATTGAATATAAACAACTTTGCAAACTTACCAACATTGCTAGATGCAGTCATCTCATGCTCAGGTTACACATTATGAGGTGGTAAGGGTTAGGTACCAACCTTCTGACATGGGGAATCCATCCTTTCCTCTAGGATAGGAGTTAATGGCCCCAAATGAGACTGTAAATGGAGTCCTGGTGGCATCTTTTGTTCTTGAAATAACATAATCAATTAATAAAGAAGATATTTAACACAGTTAAAATATATTTTAAAAAAGATATGATGTTTAAGATATATGAAGAAGATATTCAAATAGTAAAAGACATTGTTCGCACACAAATAAAAATAATGTATCTAATACCTCGCTGTCAAAGGAACTGAATGACTCATCATCACTGTCATCCCCACTCTCTGATGGTTTATACACATCATCATCATCTACCTCAACCCTAATTCCCTTTTCCTTTGCATTTGCACACTTGGGCTAAACCGTACTCACCAAAGAATTTGTAATATTCTTCACTCCAAGATTGTTCATTATCTCACAGTTCTTCTTGATTCGCTTATTTCTTGGTTTCTCATATTTTGTTAGTTTCTTAGTTCTCAAATCACTTGGTTTCAACCATAGTTTTTTGCCTTTGACCATTTTCTACAACTATATAACATAATTCAACTTTAATTGGAAAATATAGACAATATAATTATGCACCATTAAATAAAAGAAGAAAAAGAAAGTAGCATAAATATAAAAAGTAAAAATTACATTAATTAATAACATCTGTTCAGAAACAAAGTATAAAATAAAAATTAGATATCGTAATCCGTATCAACATCAAGAATGTCATGTTCTTCATCTCCTTTGTCATCTCTATTCTCTTTCATTATCTCATCTATTGACTCTACTACCGAAATAACATTGAATTGAACATCATCTCTATAATATCGAACAATTGGGTCAATGTCAATTGAAACAACATCAGTAATGTCTTCTTGTTGGAACACATAATTATTTTCTTAAGGATCCGATAATTCTCCATCACTAGCTTCTAGAACATCAAAGACACCCCTATGTTGCGCCCCTTGTATGACATTCCAAGGTTCACTTAATTTGGTGTCATTTAGATAGAAGACTTGCTTAGCTTGACTAAGTAGGATAAAGGGGTCAGATTGGTACCACCGACTTTTCACGTTAATGCTTGTGCAATATGTAACCAATCGTATTGTTCTGTTTCTACCACTGTTACCGGTGTTGTACCATTCACACTAGAACAAAACAACCTTTTTATCACATATGCAGTCAAATTCCAAAATCTTGCACAAATGACCGTAGAAGTCATGTAATTTTCCCTCGTGATCCCTTTATGTAAGCACACTACTATTCTGACTCTTACGACGGTTGTCTATATCTCTAGTATGGAACCGTCTGCTATTGATTATGCAACCTGAGTAATCTTTTACTAGCAAATTAGGACCATTTGATAATGACCACAATTCATCAGTTACCTCTGATGACTCTTCAACTCTTAATCTATTTATCTACAATTACATATAACAAACAATAAGTAATAATTTATAAAAATTTAATTTTGTTTAAATTGTAACTATCAAAAAATTATAAATGTTTTACCCTCTCTTTGAACCACTTGGGAAATTTTTGTCGTTGTATATGGGTTATGTCATATCCAGCTCGAGTTTGTAATAGATTTTTGTGTTCCCTACTAAAAAAAAATGTGATTACTACGTACCACTAATAAAAAAGCTAAGCATAAACATAATTTAATTAAACACTTATTCCAAATACTTCCCTATCTTTGGGCTGTTGTATAACACAAACCAATGAGCAATATCACGAATTTCTTGAAACATTTCAACGTCCCGTGTGATTAGACCAATTGGACATATAGTTTTTGTGAATACTGTCAACCCTTGTTGAAGTTCACCATGATCTTCATTCTGTTTTGGTCGATTATGCATTAGCCAATCCCATCAACATTCATTGAACAAAAAGTAATGCACTCTTTGACAATGTAAGTCTCGGTGATTGAATCTTCTAGTCAAGTTCGGTTGCTCACAAACTTTTTTAATGCTCTAAGTAACCTTAAAGAGAGAACCAATTAGGAGTATGGTTACACATCCAACACATTGTTACACATGCAACACAATTATGCACATCTCATTTACAAGTATAATTGTAAAAAATACCTTTCAATTGGGTACATCCATCGATATTGCATGAGTCCTCCAAGAATAGCCTCCTCACGAGGCAAATGAACAGCTAAGTGGATCATCATATCGAAGAAGGCTGGAGGAAAGATATTTTCAAGCTTGCATAAAATGTGTATTATACGTTCCTCTAATTTGTCCTGGTCACTAGGCCTTAGTGTCCTAGAGCATAGGTCTTGGAAGAAATTGTCTAACTTAAAAAGCGTTATGCTAATTTCTTTATCCACATAACCACGCATTCCAATGAAAAGAATTCTTTGTATAAATATATGGCAGTCGTGGCTTTTTAGGCTTGTTAATCTACCATTTATTGCATTCACTGATTTGAATATGTTTGTTGCATACCCATATGGATACTTGAAAGTTTTTAAGAATTCAAAGAAACCCTTCCTCTCTCCAGGTGTCAATGAAAAACTTGCTCGAGGCTTGACATATGACCCATCGGGTTGTTGTGTTATCCATAACTCATTCCTTACAACCATATCTTCCAAGTCTAACCGTGCCTTGTCTGTGTCCTTGTTCTTCCCGTCAATGCCTAACATAGTTCTGAAAAAAATTTCACTAAAATTTTTTCTCCAGATGCATGACATCAATGTTATGTCAAAGTTTTCGCTTCTTCCAATAGGGTAGCTCATACAAGATGCTTACCTTTGTCTAATTAGATGCTTGATTCGGCCTTTTCCTATTACTTGATGCTATCCATATATGACACCTATCACATCGTCTAACCGCTCTTGTATCTTTTTCCATCGAAACTTCAATATCCGTTTTGCTTTCAATCTTACCATTGTAAGCCCTGCTCTTTCGCCTTTCTAGGTGGTCCTCAGGCAAGTAACATCAATGGTTAGTGTACCTAGTCTTGCTTCTCAAAGATTCAAAATATGGTTTATCATTACAAGTTTAACAAGAATAATGACCATTTGTTCTCCACCCAGATATGTCACCAAATGCAGGCTAATCGTGTTGTCCACAAAAAAGCTGCGTGCATTCGAAAAGTCTGATTGGTGGAGGCATCGTAAGTTAGTGCACCATTTGTCTACAACTCATTCAACTCATCCACCAATGGTTGCATGTAGATGCCAGTATCAATCCTTGGTTGCGATTCTCCAGGAATGAGTAATGACAATATGAAAAATGGATCCTTTATACCAACCAAGGTAGCAAGTTGTATGGAATGAGTATAATAAGCCACAAACTGTAAGAATTGTTCATGTTCCCAAAAAGGTTGAACCCATCAACAGCCAACCCTAGCCTCACATTTCGAGGCTCCAAGGCAAACTCGGGATGTTGTGCATCAAATTCTTCCACTCATCACTATCAGTGGGATGCCTCAATACCTCACCATCGACTCATTTGTCTTTGTACCATCTCATGTCCTCAGCCATCTTCCTTGACATGTACAATCTTTTTCAACCTTGGTGTCAAAGGAAAGTAGTGCAATACTTTATGGGGGATCTTCTTACCCCTTCCACGATTGATTTTGTATCTAGATGTCTTACAATTCAGACATTTTTCTAATGTTGCATTCTCCTTCCAAAATAATACATAATTATTTATGCAAGCATCAATGAGCTCATATGACAAGCCCAAGTCACATAGTATTTTTTTAGCTTCATAAGTTGACTTTGGAACCAAATTTTCTTTCAAGAAAAGTTTAGTTAAAACTCTAGCATCATGTCAACGACTTATTGCTCCAATGGTTTGTTACCTTCATATTAAGCACCTTGATCACAAACTTCAACAAAGTATAATTTGCACAATCTAGAACACCTCACGCTTGGCATCGATCAACAACTTATCAAAAGTTCTTACTTCCTCCCTTGGTTGTATCAATCGATTCTCTTATTTGATCTTCCACAAAGGCATCAATACTACCTAAAATTTGATCACCAAAGGACTCAAGATCTCATCATCATGATAAGCCTCATTTGAAACGCAGGGTTCCCAATACTGGTGTCATATAGTGGAAGTTTGCATAATGCCAAATTAGAGGAAATGAATTTCCACATTTCAAAGGTTTTGTCTACAAACATTCACACACTTTATACAAGGACACAAAGTATTACCATTCTGGTCAAAAACCCCCATTTCAAATTGAAGAAATAACTTGACTCCATTATATAGTTTACGCATCATTGCATCAACCGTCCTACCTAGGGCAATCCAACTTTTATCCATGTCTTATCACAAATGAAAGATTAGGAATAATATAGTACAATATAGACTTGTGTATTTTTGAACTATTTAAATTGCAAAATTCAATAAGAGTTTCACCAAATATCTCTACAGATGTTTAATAAAGATTCTTATACAAGTTCTAAGATTATATGTAAGCAAGGAACAAAAACTAATAAAAATGTTCATTAATAATTTTAACACATCTTTAACAAAAAAAAAAGATCAATAAAAATAAAAAAGAAAATAACCACACATGTCTACACATCTTTAATATTTTATTTGTTTAAAAGAAATCAACAAAAAGTGAAATTTAATTCAATTGTAAAGATTGGACATAGTGTCCATACAATCTAATGTGCACACAAGGTAAGTAACCAATATTTCAACAAGACCAACCACAAAAAAAAAAAAAAACAAAAAAAAAAACAAAAACAAAAACAAAAACAAAACAAAAAACAAAAAAAAAACAAAAATATTAGATGAATCAAAACTAAACACCAACTCAAGTTGTTGATCACTAATCACTTGACCAATCATTATATTTGTTTTATAACATATTGATAGGATTGTATTTTACATTATTATAATTTTTATGATATATTTAACGATTAGAATGATTCAATTAAAATGTTATTATTATTTTTCAAGACAGCTTCTATCAAGTTCACATCTGAACTTGAGAGAACATAAGATACCCGTGGAGCTCACCATGGGTTTCATTTTGATAATTCGAGATGTTCATTTTGTAAGGTCATCAATATATAATATTCATGGAAAAAAAATTAGATTGATCCGATAATCATAAAATTTTCATTTTATCATGTTTGTGTCTTAAAAACAGATGATAAGTATATTTTTCAAACAGACTATTCATTTTTTTTGGAAACAAAACAGAATAAAATTTAAAGTTATGATTATTAGATTATAGAGTATTAGATTTCCTTGCACAATTGATTGTTTAAATTGATATAATTCTCATTACACTTATAAATAAATTGCTACTAATTTTAATAATATATACATGTATACCACATATAGTATTCAATAAGATGGTCGCTTGGCTTATTCTTTATGGTCATCTGCACAACTTCTACATTGAAAAGACAAGTCAGACGCGCTGTGAAAATGAGTAGTGATATTATTCAAATAATAAGAATATTGAATTTTGCCAGGCAACCCATCAAAAGAAGCAAAGGTCTACTACAATACCAATGAAAAAAAATAATAATAATAGGAAAAATTTAAAAATATATATGCATTTTACACATCAGTCACAACAAAAATTGGAGGAGTCAAACACCCCATATATCTTCGGATTATTATAAGTAAATTTAATAAAAGAGTGAATCAAATGTCTCAAACAAACTATCAAGGAATGAGAGCATAAATTGACCCAATGGCAAAAGCACCAAAATTTAAAAAAGAATCCGAAAATCAAGGTGCATACAAAGAATCCCAGGAGTCCCATTTCATTATATGACATTTGGAAGTGAAGCAAAACATGGTCTAGGTGAACCCACAAGAGGTTTGATGAAATGTTTCAGGGAAACCCATAAAGAGAGGAGCACATAGATTCACAAAACCCATTACCAATCTTACACATATATTCATACAAATTACATTCTAGAACACAAAGATGCCTCTAAAAACTACAAGAAAATACACTTTTGGCGACTAAATAACTTGGTCGCTGGATTTGTCGGCCATACATAGTCGCCGAAGGAATTAGCGACTAAAATCCATTTAGTCGCCATAAGTAGTACAAAATACCGACTAACGTGTTAGTAGGAAAAAATAAATGGCATTGGGGACGAAACAATTATTAGTCGCGGATAACTTACAATACCGACTAACATTTTAGTCGCCCAAACCATTCAGTAAATATTTTAACTCAACTATTTAGCTACTAAGGGTTTTGTCGCTAAAAAATACAGAATCTACGGCGACGAGATTGTTAGTCACTAATAGTGCAACTTCAGCTACTAATGTTTTGTCGGCCATGATTATTTTATTATGTTTTCGCGACTAAAGCGTTAGTCGCCAAAAATTTGTTGGGTTTTAGCTACTAAAACAGGTTGTCGCCATAGCTGTTTTGGAGTTGTTTTGGCTACTAAATGTTCAGTCGCCAAAAGTCTTTTGAGCTTTGGCCACTACACATTTAGTCGCCATAACTATTTTCCAGTTTTTTTGGCTACTAAATTATTAGTCGCCATAACTATTTTTTTTATTTGTTTTGGCTACTAAAAATTTAGTCGCCAAAAGATTTATTTCTTTTTAATTACCAATTAATTCGTCACCAAAAGCGTCATTTTATATTTTTGTTTTGTTTGTTTAATTTTACTAAATTTCGTCCCAACCTGTATGTATCCACCGCAACCTGTAATACGTATACAACCTGTATGTATCATCTACATGGTTCACTTAGAAACATGAAACAAAAATGAACACTTGCTATAAATATTCCAACTACAAATAAGAATGTAAACTTATGTACGAACGAACTATATATATTCCAATTACAAATAATAACATCATACATTCCAAATACGTTGCCAAAATTATGTCCTCTATACACAACATTTTTACTATACTATGCATTGTAATGACCATTTGACAAGGTACAAATTACCATAGTAATATGTACCACGACAAAAGGTAATACAAGCTCCAAAAATATTATGTACCCCACCATAAATTATATATACGATGCATCCAAATTCCACGGTTCATTCATGCTATACCACCGGAGCAATTAATACAAGCTCTAAAAATACTTTGTAATTGTGAAAAATTATATGTTTGATGCATCCACAAATTCACAAAGAAAAGTATAAGACGACAAAAAACTTCCCAACTTTGCATAAGTGTATCTTCCGACAAAAAATTAGAAGATCCACATGTCAAAACCAAAAGCCATCTACACAACAAAAATTACACCCATTAGTTCCATTGTAAACAAAAAGTTATAGCTATCTACAAAACACAAATTGCAAGGATTTCAATTGTAATTGAAATTATATGTAAATATAGTTTGAATTTAGGAATTTGAATATAGCTTCTGTACACGTTAACTTGTATTTAAAGTGCAAACAAATTTCCAAGTCAACCCCAACTCAAGTTTAGTCTAATGTGTAAACATATATATATTTTATTCATAAGGGAACATATATAAAGATCGTTATAGAACATATATACATATTGCAAAGCTTCAATATATTTGTATAAGCTTTATGCATTTTTCATGTCAACTCCCAATGTACACATGCTAATTACATCCCATCTGTCCCCACAAGTCCTATTTGACACGAGGAAGCTACCCGTGCCATCCCCGGATTGCTTTGGGGGCTGCTCTCAAATTTCGGCCCTCGAAGCCCTTTTTCGGCTAAGTTTATGGCATTTTTCACACCAACTCGCAACGTACACGTGCTAATTACATCCCGTCTGTCCGCACAAGTCCTATTTGACACGAGGAAGCTACCCGTGCCATCCCCGTAGTGCTTCGGGGGCTGCTGTCAAATTTCGGCCCTTGCAGCCCATTTTCGATTAAGTTTATGGCGTTTTTGACGCTAACTCCCAACGTACACGTGCTAATTACGTCCCGTCTATTCCCACAGGTCCTATTTGACACGAGGAAGCTACCCGTGCCATCCACGGAGTGCTTTGGGGGTTGCTCTCAAATTTTGGCCCTCGAAGCCCTTTTTTCGGCTAAGTTTATGGCATTTTTCACGCTAACTCCCAACATACACGTGCTAATTACGTCCCGTCTATCCCCACAGGTCCTATTTTCCACAAGGAAGCTACCCATACCATCCCCGGAGTGCTTTGGGGGCTGCTCTCAAATTTCGGCCCTCGAAGCCTTTTTTTCGGCTAAGTTTATGGCGTTATGCTAACTCCCAATGTACACGTGCTAATTACGCCCGTCTGTCTCCACAGACTGCTTGACACGAGGAAGCTACTCGTGCCATCCCTGAGTGCTTTGGGGTCGCTTCAAATTTCGCCCTCAAGCCCCTTTTTCGGCTAAGTTTATGGCTTTTTTCACGCTTAACTCCCAACGACACGCTAATTACGTCCCGTCTGTCCCCTATTGTGTCCTATTTGACATGACGGCTTACTCGTACATCCCGATAGTGCTTTGGGGTCGCCTCAAATTTCGCCCTCAAGCCCTTTTTTTCGCTAAGTTTATGGCATTTTTCACGCTTAACTCCCAACGACACGCAGCATTACGCCCGCCTATCCCCACAGTCCTATTTGACACGAGGAAGCTACCCGTGCCATCCCCGGGTGGGGTCTGGCTGCTTTCGCCCTCGGCCCATTTTCGACTAAGTTTATGGCGTTTTGACGTTAACTCCCAACGCATAAGTGCTAATTACGCCTGCTCATTCCCACAGTGTCCTATTTGACACGAGGAAGCTACCCATGCCATCCTCAAGTGCTTTGGGGACTTCTCTCAAATTTCGCCCTCGGCCCTTTTTTCGCTTAAGTTTATATGCTTATGCTAACTCCCAACGACACGCTAATTACTTCCGCCTGTCCCCACAGTCCTATTTGCCATGGGAGGCTACCGTGCCATCCTTGGTGTGCTTTGTCGCCTCAAATTTCGCCCTCAAGCCCTTTTTCGCTAAGTTTATGGCTTTTTTCACGCTTAACTCCCAACGACACGCAGCATTACGCCCCGCTTTGTCCCCACAGTCCTATTTGACACGAGGAAGTTACCCGCCATCCCCGAGTGCTTTGGGAGCCGCCTGAAATTCTACCAAGCCCTTTTTTTCGGCTAAGTTTATGGCGTTTTTCACGCTAACTCCCAACACACACGTGCTAATTATGTCCCGTCTATCCCCACAGGTCCTATTTTCCATGAGGAAGCTACCCGTGCCATCCCCGGAGTGCTTTGGGGGCTGCTCTCAAATTTCGGTCCTCGAAGCCCTTTTTTCGGCTAAGTTTATGGCGTTGTTCATGCTAACTCCCAATGTACACGTGCTAATTACATCCCGTCTGTCCCCACAGGTCCTATTTGACACGAGGAAGCTACCCGTGCCATCCCCGTAGTGCTTTGGGGGCTGCTCTCAAATTTGTATCCTCGAAGCCCTTTTTTTGACTAAGTTTATATGCTTATGCTAACTACCAACGCAAGATGCTAATTATGTCCCTCCGTCCCCACAGTCGATTTCACACAAGGAAGCTACATGTGTTATCCTGAGTGCTTTGGGGTCGCCCAAAATTTTGGCCCTCAAGCCCTTTTTTTTTCTTAAGTTTATGTTGTTTTTCATGCTAACTCCCAACGTACACGGGCTAATTACGTCCCATCTATCCCCACAGGTCCTATTTGACACAAGGAAGCTACACGTGCCATCCCCGGAGTGCTTTGGGGTCGCTCAAATTTCCCTCAAGCCCTTTTTTTCCGACTAAGTTTATGGCGCCACGCTAACTCCCAACGACACGCAGCAATTACGCCCCATTTGTCCCCACAGTGTCCTATTTGCCACGAGGAAGCTACCCGTGCATCCCCGAGTGCTTTGGGGCTTCTCAAATTTCGCCCTCAAGCCCTTTTTTCGCTTAAGTTTATGGCCACGCTAACTCCCAACGACACGCAGCTAATTACGCCCGCCTATCCCCACAGGTCCTATTTGACACGAGGAAGCCACCCGTGCCATCCCCAGAGTGCTTTGGGGGCTGCACTCAAATATCGGCCCTCAAGCCCTTTTTCGGCTAAGTTTATGGCTTTCACGCTTAACTCCCAATGTACACGCAGCTAATTACGTCCCGCCTATCCCCACAGTCCTATTTGACATGAGGAAGCTACCCGTACATCCTCAGAGTGCTTTGGGGGTCGCTTCAAATTTGTATCATCGGCCCTTTTTTCGACTAAGTTTATGGCATTTTTCACGCTAACTACCAACGCACGCATAATTACGCCCCTATGTCTCCACAGTCGATTTCACACGAGGAAGCTACATGTGCCATCCCCGAGTGCTTTGGGGTCGCCCAAAATTTCGCCCTCAAACCCTTTTTTTCATTTAAGTTTATGCTGTTTTTCACACTAATTTTAATTTTCTTTTACACATGGTCCAGTTCAAATTAGTGTTGGTTTTATTTGTGTAGATTTATTATAAAGAACCACATATTCATTCTTCACAGTTATAGTTTTGAAATCAAAGCTCCTTTGTAGTAGTTATATTGCACTAGTTATATTGACTAAATCAAAATTCATTCTAATTTATCTTGGTTTCTTCAATTAGTCTTAAATCTCAAATCACATTCAATTGGACTTGGTTACCTTACAGAAATTAGAGTACGGTCCTTTGTGTAATGTATCAAAACACTGTGTCCGCTATAATGTCTACTCACATTATGCCTCATAACCTATTCAAGCAGATCACAAAAAAATATTTGCATACCAACTTTAGAAAACAATTTATGTTAATATTAACCATATTTTTTGTACAACTTGAAGTGTCAAGAAAATTATGTTTACCGAATAGTAGGATGACCATCCGAACTCGCAAGAGGGTTGTGAGTCGTGACACCACGCCGCTTAGATGATTGAGTTGTACTTGTTGTGCCTCCCGTGCTTTTTTTTTCTTCATCAACTTGTTTGATCACCGCTTCTTTCCTCATAATTTCCTCCCGATCTCTTTCAAGGCGCTTCTTTCTTCTTCAATAGCTCCTCCCGATCTCTTTGCCGCCCTCTTTCTCCTTCAATAGCTCCTCTCGATCTCTTTGCCGCCTCTTTCTCCTTCAAAGAACTCCTCGTGATCACTTTGACGCCGCCACGAAGAACCTCCGCCCGCCTCATTAACTCCATATGTTTATCACGTGCTCGTGCCGCATTAGAAGTCAGGAAGAGGGTTGTGGGCCTATCCCACATCCACGCAAGTAATTTTTTTTTCCCAGCACTTGCCTTGATATTTCTTCAGGCCAATGGCAACCCCAAGAATCGGTGTCCGTCACTTGTAGATTCACCATATCATCCTGTAATGCCAACAAAACAATAAAGTCAAGATAAGAGAAGGAATTTAAAAAAACTTTATTAATTGATATGCATCACACTTGGTTTCAACATTCAATACTCACATGTAGCTCACCACATTTGGGGTCAATCCAATCTCCGCCTTCTTAGACTTGTGTGCTTTCTTATAAAATTTGGGAAAATCTATATCCCCATCCTCATTTGCTCGTTACGCTGGGAAAAAATCCTTGACTTAATTAGTACATGGTAATATTCACAATCAAGAAGAATCAATCATCCATTACATTACTAAATTAACTTCTCACTATAAGTTTACATTGTTATAGGAAATGATCGCGATCCACTTGTATGATTATAGGAGCATACCCTATTTGCTTTACCAACCGTGAGACCGCTTTTACTTAAAATATTAAAAACAAAAACAAAGAACATGCTTTTACTAAGTTTCACCAAGAAGTTCTACATCTACTATCAAGAAGTTTTACATATTAACACATAAATTAATTTCAATAATGGGCTTTCTAATTAATTTGTTACCAAGTGAGATTCGCCTTTCTAAGCAACATCAATCAAATATTTCCAGCCCTCCAAGCTCACTCCACTAGGCGGATGACTATAGGGGTCATCAACACCCTTTTCCTCAAGTTCGAGGAACTCTTGCTTTAGATTGTACCTCCAACTTTATATAGCAAATATGCCTTCCTATCGAGGATCCGCTGAGCTTGTTCATCATTATCAAAATCATTGCCGATAACAAACTTGTCCTACAAACATAAATACAGAATTAGTAGAACAATTAATTTAACCAATTACAAATTACATAATAAAGACAATATGGCAAGATGAATCTCATACTAGCACCGCTTGGATGACCGCATCTTTGGTACTTTGATCAATTTTTATCCATGACTTCATGCTCTGAAGAGGGCACAACCGTCTAATTTGAAGGCCCAACTCATTCGTCGCTGGGGTTGCATTCCCCACTGTGATTGCGTTCAACACTCGATTGACATAGACGTGTAATTTCTCCCCTTTTTTCCTAGCAATTTTTTTCTGCACGCCTTTGCCTAATGTAGGCCCTCGAACACGAGTTGACCTCGTTTGCCCTAGTACAAAAGGGGAACGTAGTCAAAATAACAAACATTGCTAATGGGAACGTAGTCAAAATTACAAACACCATCGTTGTCACGGCCATCGCTTGCCAAAGATAAAATCGGACGAATTATGCATACCGTTGTCGGGCATCAACTGCTTGGTCGCATACAATCTTGGAAAATTATGCTACAACTAGGATAAAGTCTTGGTAAATTATGCATAAAGTCTTCGTAAATTGTTATGCCCATCAAGTTGTTACCAAATTGGAAGGTTGTGTACCTAATATTTTATTTGTTGTGTAAGTGTCCTTGTCATGTGTATATTACTATTTAGTTTTTTTTTTTCCTTTGTTTTTATTTGCCTTTATGGGGTTTTCATTGCCTTACTTGATGACTTATGCACTTCTCAAAAAAAAAAAACCAAATTTTTTTAAACAACTAAATAGTATGCTCTTACCCACTCCACCGTCAAGCTTCCTCCACCACGCTTTGTGTATCATCCGTGGTTGCATCTCATCGAGAACGCCATTGGGGTGCCAATCTCCGCTGACATGCTTCAGATGTTGATAGTACATTGCCACTTGTTGCTCTCTTCCGCCGGCCTATCTTGACTCTCTAACCATTGTACCTACATTACGTAACAAACATACATGACTAATAAACATCGATAAATTAGTAGTGTAATTGCTGCAATAATGACATAACACTGTCTACTCAATAATAAAATGCTCGTTAAGCAACGGTAAACTAAGAGAACATGATGGTGATACACATTACTAAATTTTGGAGTTATTATTAACAACAACGTAATCATCAAATATCACTAGCACTGTTCAGTCGACAAAACACCACCCTAACTCCGCCAACTAAAAAAATGCTCAAGAGCACCATAAGACATGGTTAGTCAACCGTAAAGGCACCATTTGATTTATAATCATGACTCACTGGCATTACAAAATTATCAAGACAAAGAATTTCGCTTTTGTTTAAGATGTTTGTTATACCTTCAAATCATTGATATGGACTCAAAAGTTGTGTTTACTTAAACATGTGATACCCATATGAGGTGGTATTTTTAAAATATGAAATACTATATATATGATTTATTATTAATAGTTTCCTATTTACATAAAGTTCTAATATAATATAGCCAATAATGAACAATCCCACATCAATTAATCTAGCAATTTCCTTCCTACTCAAACCCATTTATTAAATTAAAATTAAAATTTTTTTATTCTGAAATTTTTAAAAATAGATTTGTAATAATTTTTATTAGGTTCCCATAGCTATAGATGTAGTTTTTTTTTTTTTTTTTTTTTTTTTTTTTTGGTATATTTGCGTATTGTTTAAAAATAATTTTATTAACTACTCCATTACATAAGTTAATAAATATTTATTTTTTACTATCTTATAATTTCATATTAGTGGAAATCTGAAGGAACAAAATAATATCAACTCAACCGGAGAGAAAGGATATTATGTCAAGTTACTCGAGGAAGATGCCCGGCGACAACATCGAAAAAGCTTGTTGTCCCTACCACCGTAAAGAGAAAAGATGCCTGCATGACTGAATGAAATCAAATTCATGGAGAACATAATATTTACAAATTATATTGGTTTAAATATTGCAAAAATAAGAAAAGAAAATCAAATGGAAGGCACAGGTGTACAAAATTAAATTTATGCAATGGAATGTATGCTCTTTTATTGTTACAGGTTAAACAAAACATTTAGTATAGGGAAACTTACATCATTTCTAACACTTGGGATTGCAAGGTTCTCCGCGCTTTTACATCCAAGAGTTGTCAGCTCTCGATGAGAGGTCTGCCGCATAAATTTGAAACAGTTAAACTACATATTGTGAGACCAAGTACATTAATTACTGAAGTTTTCAAAGCAGTAAACAGATGTACATTATTTATGTACATTTACACATAGATTCGTAGACGTGGCTAATGTTTGAGTAGCACTTTTCCAAAACTTCACACTTGTTATGGACACTGACCATACGACGTGATACATATGGTTGAGAACTCCCTTGGTTTGCCCAACCAACTTCACTCAGCTAATCAAGTGCCTCTTTCACAAAGATCACCGCCTTGTCGCAAAGAAATCATAGAGTTACTTCAAGAAACTTCAGGCATTGTGGTCGAGACCAATTACAATTTCCCACGCTTCTTCTATGAATCGTGATAGCTTCACAAAGACTTCCAGATTTGTCAGACAAATTTCTAGTAACAGCTTGAGTAAAATTAATCATGAATTCATGGCAACTTACTTTTTAGTTTTGTAAAGAGACTAAACTCACATTTTGCCAAATCTTCTTCAACAATGAAAGCAGAAAATTAACACTCAATTGCACATTTTGAAAACAGCAACTCCCATGCAGAGAACCTTCTTCTGTTGGAATTTGACTGTTGCTTTAGTCTCATTAACTTTAGACTCGACAGGTTCTTGATGAGTGACAAGGGTAGGCAACTTCCCTGCATTGGAAGAAATGGAACTAGTCAGATACGATCAATGGTAACTAAGAAACTGAGACATAATAATGAAGAACGAAAATAAAAAAAAAAATCCCAGTTTATATATCAGCAGCCCAAGTAAAGAAACAAATCTTCTTTATATATTATGTAACTTCATTCTAAAGAATCACATAAATACAACATTCCATAAATCACAACCCAAAAGATGCAAGTATACAATCACAATACACCCCAAAATCAAGTTAGATAATCATCTCAGATGGCTAGAGTTAGTTAGGTAATCAAAAGGAGTCTGATTCCATACTACTTTTGCACCAGATAAGACTGCATGCTTGAAGTCTTCCCAGGCATTAAGTGGCAGCAGACTGGGTTGCTCAGCTGTGATATGTTCGCAGGAATTAGAGGGAACAACATTCAGATTTGTTGTAGGTAGTTTTGTCTTCTGCAGTGAGATGGTTGTTTGGCAATGTTGTGAGCAGGTTGCTCTGCTCTGGAAATCTATTCTGTGGCTGCCTAATCTATGAGTTTGGCTTCAAGTTTGGTGATCTGCATGCTGCTGGTTGTTATGTTTCTGTTTTTCTAGTTTTCTTTTCACATTTTAAAAGTGGTGATCTGCATGCTTCAAGTTTTGTCTTCGCAAAGGAAAATAGGATTTTTAAGACAGAAGATCTCGTGTATATATTATGATTTATTGTGATTTTCTAGTTCAATGTAACATAATTTCTCCCCTCTAGCAATTTGAGTAGTTTTTTTGCCTACTGTGTGATTCATTTACTTAGAGTTCATTTGGGAAGTGACCTTTTAGTGATTTTTTTGACTAAAATATGAGTTGAAAAAAATCGAAATATTTGGGAACAACTTTTTGATTTTTTACAAAAAAAAAAAAAAAAAAGGACAAGAAAAAAAAAAATATATATAATATGGGAAGAGGGTTTTTGAATTTATATCCTACTAGGACATTTGAATGGTGAAGATTCATTTGTTTATTTACATAGATGGCCCAGATTATCTCTACACATACTTCCCGCCCAAAGAAAGAGTGAACTTCCTCCTCTCCCACGTCTCTCCTCTATTCTATCCTTATCTCTCTATACTCCCCTTCCTTCTTGCCCACGTCTCCCCTCCCTTTATCCCTCCATTCTCTGTTCTCATCAGATTGTAATCGACCCTCCCTTCTATCTTTATCCCTCCCTTCTTTGTTCTCATCAGATTGTAACCGGGGCTCCTCTTCATCACAAGGTATTCCTGTTCTCCTACCTTTCTCTGTATTTTTCCCTGAATGATCAAGAGTGAATCAATCAGTTTCTGGGTTATGCTTTACGGTTGGTGGTGGTTCTTTCACTGTCCTCCTCCCTCTCTCTGTTGTATTTTTTTCTGAATGATCAAGAACAGATTAAATGGGATCAGATTTTAAGTGAATCAATCAGTTTCTGGATCAGATCTTGATTCTTCCTCCTATTGAATCAGATTAAATCAGTTTGTTCTTTCACAAACACCACCAACTGTTTGTGGGTTATGCTTTATGGTCGGTGGTGGTTCTTTCACAAACACCACCAACTGTTTGTGAAATTGTTAGTTTCGATTCTCTTACTGGATCTCACTCTCAGACTTTTCTTCTCCAAATCAATTGGGTTTTCGAATGTCGCTAAAACTCCAACCACCAGTTTTGATCGATTCTTCTCCTATTGAACCCAGATTCCTTGAAGTGGTACTCATTTTTTTTCGCTATTATGAATTGGGTTTCTCTTATTTTTACTTGGTTTTTTTTTTATTAGCAGAGGAAATAAAAGAAGTGGACAGTGTAGCTAAATTTCGTAGCTTAATGCCGGTGGTCGACATGTGTATTGCCATCAAATTCCATAGTTATATTGTAGAGTGTGTTTGTGAACCCAGAACAATAAGTTTCTATCTATTTTATGGAAGATTCAGATCAGATTCCTTGAAGTGGTACTCATTTTTTTTCGCTATTATGAATTGGGTTTCTCTTATTTTTACTTGGTTTTTTTTTATTACTCGCACAGGAAATAAAAGAAGTGGACAGTGCATTCAAATCTGCAAATTTTTTTGTGCATTCAAATCTGCAAATTTTTTTGGTTGTGTTTCCATTTTTTTGCTTTATGTTTTCATTTTTGTCTAATGTGCTTTGTTTTCATAAATCTGCTTTCTCAGATGTGTGTAACTGTTTGGACTACCCATTTGTTGACCTCTAAAATAATATTTAAAAAATTTGAAGGTTCTATTTTATGAGAGAACCAGGGACTTCTCCTTACTTTAGGAAGAAATTGGATCCCAGATGAGCTCACGACTCACCTTCGTCTCTTTATACGAAAAAACAAAGGGGGCTTTGCTTGCTTCAATTACCATTCAGAGCCATCCAAGATCATTTCCCTATTTTACATCAATGATACATAAAAAAAGTTCTTCTGCTTTCCTCATGCATATGAAGAATGGAGTGATTATATGTAATTTAAAAAACAGGGCACCCTAGCAGTATCTATCTGGCCTTCAAAATGTAATGAACAAGGATCTTTGTGCTGAGTAAGGCATTCATATCACATTGAAAGAAATTGGAATTGTACAAGCTTAAATTTAGGACCATACTGATATGGGTTTCGGCTAGTTGAACCCAGAACCATAAATCTGCTTTTTGTTTTCACAACCAAACAAAGTGAATTTTTGTTTCATTTTTCTCTAATGTGGACTCGAAATGCGGATTATTTTGGGTTCTCTTAGTTTACTTGCAAGTTTGATCGATCTAATGTTCCAATCCTTGATTGGGTTGTGCACTTTAGCTTTCCCTAAAATCAAAATTCTAGAGCATTCATGTTAATTTTTTGTGAAGAAAAAAAAAACCCAATGTAAATAGCTAAATTTTTGCAAGCACGTCGGTGGTTTATTACGGTATTGACATAACGTTCTGATTCTAGATGGTTTATAACATCAAATTCATAGTTATATTGTACAATGTGTTTGTGGATATTTTTCTCACTGACAAGCATTTGAATAAAGTTTATTGGCAGTCCTACAGACAATACAAAGTTCATAAAGAAGAAATAAGATTTTCTTAACAATGTGAACTTGAACCATTTCATGCTTACTAATTTTAAACTTGGTCAGCTACGTATGTATTAACTTAAATTACTGGAGTAAGACTTATATAGCAACAATTGAGTAAGACTTAAGAGATTTTGTTTTAATAATTTTGCTTAAGAGAGAATGACATGAAAATTATTCAAACAAAACAACATTTTCTGGCCCAAAATCTTGAAGTATTTAATAATTCTTTGGCTATTTATTTCTGTTTAAAAAAATTTAAAAATGCATAACTTAAGTTCTACAAATCTATTTTTAACAAAATTAATATAGATAGATTTGTCTTTCTGTTATCTTTCAAATAATAAGATCAATATTGAATATGAAATTTAAAAATAAATAAATAATAGATTGATTTTTTGATTAATTAAAATAACAAAACAACAATTTTTTTTTTTTTTATAAAGAAAGTAAACACTCCAATATGTTTGTTCCTGTTAGCCGGTGTGTTACTTCCACCAAGTCATACAATCAATTGAGAACACACGTGATAGCCGCTTTTTCTAACTATATATGCCTTCCAAAGGCACCTCAATCGATTGTATTCTTTTCATTTTGCATTATAAATTTGGGATTGTTTGTTCCATTTTTTTTTTTTTTGGAAATGTTCCATTTTTTTTTTCAATGTGTTGGGTTAGTTTTACTTGAGAGTTAGTATAAATTGCTAATTAAACAAAAAAAATTTTTTTGGGTGGCATATATTTATGTTTGGACTTTCTAAATGATAATGATAAATTTAAATTTAATTTCAACACTATAAAATTGAAGTCAGTTGGGGAAGAGAAGAGTTCAAATTTAGACAATTGTTGTGTTCCCATTTTAGTACTCTTCATGTTGCTAGGGTTGATTTTAATTTTATCATTTTAATGTGATTGTTAAAATACATCATCGAACAGCCATAATTATATAACCAAACATTTCAAAGTTGAAGTACAATAGTTATGGACAATATCACTATTTTCGTCAAGTAAGTGTTCTTTATTTTTCTTTCTTTTTTTAATTTTTTAATTTTTTTTTTCTCCCTCCATAGAAATTTAAATACCTCTCTTATAATGTAAGGCCTATTTATTTATTTATTTTAAACTTATCATATCTAATTTTCTTCTAATAAATGTTTTTTCCCTTATGCTTTATAGGTGGATGAAGACTTACGCCGAACGGTAACATCAAGAAAGAAATGATTTTTTTTTTATTTATGTGCACAAAATTTTATTTATCACTCTAAAGTTTTTGTATATATAGATTCAATTTCTTCAAGAAAGAAATGTTAATGTTGTTGTCCGCGATGAGCGTAACCTTAATACTATTCGCATTCGTGAGGTAAGCCTACAAGTAATTTATATTCGCATGCATTTCCTTATTATTTTAAAAATATATTTGAATTATATATTCAACTTATTTTTTATGGGGAAAGGGAAAGGAAAAACGCAAAGCAATATCAAAAGAGACAGAAAAGGCTATCCCTTCTGGCAAAGGAAAGGAACATGCAAATCCTGTAATATGGTTTCTTAACATTTTTAAAAAATTTTGTTTTTCGAATTGCATAGTGTTATATACTCTTTTTTATGTATATTTTTATGAGTTATTGTTTTTTAAATATTTATTCAATTGTTTTGACTGATTGTAAAATATTTTTCTAAACCATGTTAAAGTAAGCATTTGTATAACATGCAAATGCATTTTTCTGAATATTAATTTGAACGTATGTTGCAATATTAATAATTTATGTTAATTGATACCAATATTAATAATTTATGTTAATTGATTTTTGTAGAATATGTGTACCAATATTATTTACACTGCCTTTTAGGCATTGGTATACACTAGATGGATAGTGTCTTTTTGGCATTTGGTGAAAGTCCATGAGTTTTTTTCCTCTCGTTTTAAATTTTATTATTACACACATTGGTTCTTATGTGACTAACAACTCAACCGAGCGAAGAAGAAAAGTTAGTTAAACTTTTGAGAACAAATACATGATAAAAGGGAAGCAAGAGATGGGACAGTCTTCATATTTCATGCATCTAATTATATAATATTCTCATTTTAGGCACACAATGAAAATGTGTTATCAAAAGCTGCATTGGCTCAACGTGCACGGCGAGAACGTGAAAGAAATCAAAACTCATGTTCTTCATACCAATTAGGACAACGCATGCGACGAGAACGAGAGAGATCAAATGAATGTATTAACCCAAGACAACATTCTGTAACACCCAATTGGTAAACAACTCAGTTTAATTCTTGAAATATATACTCTTACTATTACCACTTTATTATACAGATTTAAATTTATTCACAATCCATTTTTGTAGGCCTGCTCCTACAACCCCATCTAGAAATGTTGGTGTGGTCATCCATGATGAGCATGACCTTAATGTTATTCGTATTTGTGCGGTAAGTACAAAATCAAGTAAAACACTGCATGTATTTTTATTTATATAAGATTTTTTTAAATCTTTTCAATATTTTATTTATATTTGTTAGGCAAAAGAAAAAGAAAAGGTCAACCCAATGTCTAAGGGAAAAGAAAAGGTGACTCCTTCTGGCAAGAGAATGACAAATGCATGTCAAGTGGTATATATTCATTTTAAAAAATATGAAGCAAAACTATGTGAATTTTTTTACTTTATGTTTCTGCTCGTAGAATGATTGTAATATATTTTCCTATAATTTGCTATTATTATATGTGTTTTCCAAATTTATTTATTTTTATTTAGCATAGATACATGTGCATTTATAATGTAACATGTGAAAAGAATATGAAAAAAAAAAAAAAAAACGAAGAAATAAAGACAAACTATGTAATGAAAGAATAAACTAAATAAGATAGATATTTATTTCTTCTTAATTTTTTTTTTTTTATAAAAAACAAAATGCATAAAGAAAGAAATAAATATAGATAACACTATTAACGGTATAAAACAAATAAAATATAAGACAAAATTAAGAGAAACAAAATAAACATGAAGATATTTCATGTTAAGTACAAAATATTTACATATTTTGTACCAATGACAAAATATTTTCATTTTAGGCACAAAATGATAATGTAATATCAAAAGCTTCTTTGGCCCAACGTGCACGACGAGAGCGAGAACAAGAGGGATCAGAAGAATGTATTCAACCAATACACCCTTCTTTAGCACCAAATCGTCGCAGTCGCGCTTGCCTGGAATGGGAAACAATAACTGAAGATTCTCACTTTGCAGAAAAACGAACAATGGTTGCCCATCATTCTACATATTCGTTTTCTATGCCAAGCACATCTTTACCTCCACAAAGGAATCGGTAAACTACTATGTCTAATCTTGAAATACATATTCTTACCATTTTGTTTTATATAATTTTATTTATACACAAATATTCGTAGGTCTACTTCTATAAATCAATTTCTTCAAGAAGATCTATGTACTAATGATGAATTAGAAGATATGCCTATGAGTACATCAATTGATGCCCGAGCACACAACAATTCTTGCCGCCATTATCTTGGTAAGATGGACGATATGTCCTTATTGTTCAAAGCATTGGATGGATGAAAAATTGACCAAATCATCTATAAAGCATCCCTTATTCTAACTTGTGCTTTGGAAGGGAAGATTAGGCTACCTTTACTTATTACACCTCCTCCATCACTTCAAGCTGTATGATGGGAATAATGATCAATCAAAATCCTTTCAAATTATACTCGACAGACGATGCACCAATGCTTTTACAAGTCTTGGTGCTACATTGATCCTAGAGTACTCAAAGGAAGGGGTCCTACATCATTCACAATTCATGGGGAATTACGACATCTAACAGATCACCTCAACCACAACCAGTAAGGATGCGAGTTATGCTCAATCAGATATCTATGACCTCGATTCAAATGCTAGAAATTGTGATCGTAGAAATCCTAACTTGAGAAGGGATGTGCTCAAAACTATTCAGGATAGTTTGTTGTAAGTCAATGCATTTGTAGCTACATTTCGCCAAGCTCATGCCATTTTACATCAATTAGACGCAGCAGGAAACAATCTACCTGCTCATCTTCATTACAATTCAACAACTGATCGACGTCGGTATAACTTACCAACTACAGATGAGATTGCGATTGTAATACCAGGTGATGGAACAGAGCTAAGTGGAATGAGAGATATTATCTTACATTTCCAAGGAAATAATGAGTTGACGCAAATTAATGAATGTCACCCAGCATACTTACCATTACATTATGTTCTATTATTTCCTTATGGTGAGCTTGGATGGGAACCTGAGTTGAAATTGTGGAATGTTCAATATGATCGACCTTCAACTGATCGACTTACTCAAATGGATTTTTATAGTTATCGTTTGTTTGAACGACCCACAGAGTATTCAACTATTTTGAGAGGTGGGAAACTATTTCAAGAGTTTTTGGTAGATGCTTGGGCCACAACTGAGCAAAATCGATTGACATACTACAAGCTTAATCAAGGGAAACTTCGGGTTGAGCTTTACCAAGAGTTGTCAGATATTGATCCAGATTATGTGCGACTTGGTCAAATTGGTCAAAGGTTTGTTTTGCCATCTTCATTTACTGGTAGTCCTAGACATATGTTTGAAATCTTTCAAGATTCAATGGCTATCACGTGATACAACCAACACCCAGATATTTTTCTTACCATGACTGCAAACCCTAATTGGCCAGAAATTACTTCAGCATTATTATCACATCAAAAACCTATTGATCGTCCTGATTTAATTGCCCGTGTTTTTGAGTTGAAGAGAAAATGTTTGATGAAGGAGATAAAAGCAAATAAAGTATTTGGAAATAAAGTTGCACATGTTTTTACAATTGAATTTCAAAAACGAGGCCTCCCCCATATGCATGCACTTTTATTTCTTAAGGGTCCAGACAAAATTCGGACATGTGCTCAAGTAGACAAATTGGTCTGTGCAGAATTTCCTGACCCAAAATATGATCCTATGCTTTTTGAAACTGTCAAATGTTGTATGGTACATGGACCATGTGGTGCTCGAAATCCTCATGCACCATGTATGGAAAATGGTAGATGCAGTAAGAGATATCCTCGAGTTTTCACAGAAACAACAACTATGGATCAAGATGGATACCCCATCTATCGTCGTCGCAATAATGGCCAAGTATATACTGTGAGGGGGCAAGAAGTTGATAAAGGGATGTCGTACCATACAATGCATATCTTTCTAAACTTTTCAACTGTCATATAAATGTGGAAGTATGCGCCGGAATGAGATGTGTCAAGTATATACATAAGTACATTTACAAAGGTTATGATCATACAACATGGTGTTGGGATCGATAAATGAGATTCAACAATATCTCGATGCAAGGTATATTGACCTCCTCAAGTCGCTTAATATTTGGTCATCCTTTGCATGCAGAGATACCAACAGTTGTACGATTGGCACTTCATTTACCTGGAATGCATCGTGTTGTTTTTAACCCAGAAGAGTCATTAGAAATGATTCAATCTAGAGCTGGTTAACAAATGTCAACTCTTACTGGCTTCTTTGCATATTGTGCTGCCAGTGAAGATGAATGTCCATTCACTTATCAAGAATTTCCACAGCATTTTGTATGGCTCAAGTCAGAAAAGAGATGGAAATCAAGAGAAAGAGGATATGCAATTGGTAGAACGTACTTTGCCAGTCCTAATTATGGTGAAAGATTTTATCTGCGTTTGTTACTAACTGTTGTCAAAGGACCAAAGTCATTTCGGTCTTTACATACGGTCGATAATGTTGTACATGATACATTTAAATTAGCATGTGTTGCAAGGGGGCTTTTAGAAGATGATGAAGAATGGATACAATGCTTGAAAGAGGCTGCAGTTATGAAAACTGGATACCAATTGAGGAGATTGTTTAGTGTTATTCTCACACAGTGCTCTCCACTAAATCCATGTGCATTATGGAATCAATTCTCAACGCATATATGTGATGATCTTGCACATAAGATTCGTACATTGTTTGCCATTTCTAACCCAACTGAGGTTCAAATTGAAGATTATGGTCTCCATCTTTTGAATCAAATGCTTCATGAATCAGGCAAATGTTTAATTGACTTCCCACCCATGCCACAACCTACTGCAAATTGGAGTGTAGTAGTTGGTAATCGATTGATATTCAACATCAACAATCGCAGTAATGAGGTACAACAGTAGATCCATAAATTACTATTGATTGTCTCAACAATGGACAACTAATGCTTATAACACAATCACTTCTTCAATTTTTCAAAATAAAGGAACTGCTTTTCTTCTTAATGGGGTGCTGAACAGGGAAAACATTTCAGATAACACGCATTGCATTAAAATGTCGTAGCCTTGGGCATATTATTGTTACTGTGGCTTCATCTGCAATTGCATCATTGTTATTGGTAGGAGGTTGCACTGCACATTCAACATTTTTCATTCCGTTAGATGTCTTGGAAAATTCACTTTGTGGGTTTACCAAACAATCATTACAAGCTGAGTTGTTTAGAGAAACAAAACTCATAATTTTGGATGAAGTTCCTATGCAACATAGACATTGTGTTGAGGCAGTTGATCGTACATTGAGGGATATTCGTGATAGTGAAAAGCCATTTGGAGGTATTACTGTTGTTCTTGGTGATAAATCTTACCAGTTATACCCAAAGGAATTCGTGAGCAAATTGTGAATGCTTCATTAAGACACTCTGTTCTATGGAAGCATATACATATCTTAACTTTGGATTTGAATATGCGCTTGAATCATGGAGACCGTGAAAATGCTATTTTTGCAAATTTCTTGATGGAGGTAATACTACTTTAACCTTTTTCTTTATTATATAGATTATTTTAAATTAATAAATTATTTTTACACTCATATTTTTTTTAATTGATTTCACTTTTTTTAGATTGGGACTAATCCTCAGGAAATCATCAACCTTCCATCAACAATACACAAATGTCAAGATTTGAATGAATTGTTCTCTCAAGCTTTACCCACAGCTTGAATATGATAGAGACGCCGATCCCAACATTTTTAACCGAACGCATTCATTCTATCTCACAGAACGATGATGTCGTGACATTAATACTATCGTTGAATATTTTTACAGGAGATTATATACTTATTTTGCGTTAGATAAAATGTCTCAAGATAATGAAATTGATCCTACTATTACAAATAGATATCCTAATGAATATTTAAATTATTGATCCTCCTGCTACCAACTTTTGTTAGAGTTGAAAGTGGGTTGTCCTATAATATTGTTAAGAAATATTGCAATCAAAGATGGACTATGTAATGGTACAAGATTGATGGTTACTAGGTGCTTACACTCACATAATTGAAGCTCAAATTTTAACCGGAGAAAAGTTTGGCAATTTGGCATTCATACTAAGGATATCTTTGACACCATCTTCTTCGTAAATGCCTTTCCAAATAACAAGACGCCAATTTCCAACCGATTAGCATATGTCCCGACCATTAATAAATCTCAAGGACAAGTGAAATTTGTTGGAGTTGATTTATGATACCAATTGTTTAGCCATGGCCAATTATATGTGGCATTGTCCAGATGTACATCCTTTGATCGTATAAGTATTCTCCTCCTAAAGATAGTTTGGATTCTACTACAAATATTGTTTATCCCAAGTGTTGTTGTAGTGTTCCATGTTCATTAAATCATGTTTTATCAAAAGGTAACCATGTAGATTTATTTCTATTGATATATAGATTTTTTTAATAAAATTTCAATCTAATAATAATTGGAAATATGGATTTTTAAGGATTGGATCAAAAATTTATGGAGCTTAAAAGGAGAAATACAACTAGCTTGCTTCGATGGGGATGTAATAAGGTAATTTCAATCTCAAAGTATTTTGATATGTATATTTCCAACAAATATACCAATCTATATTTTTTTTTTGTTTCCACAAATTACCAGATTGTTGTGCATGTTCCTCATTGGGGATGCATACAAGTTGATACAAAGACTTTTTCGAAAGTAATGAGGAGGAAGTTTGGGCAAATACATGTTTGAAGACACATTATTGACACATCTTCTGTGAAGCATACATATTCTGGAAAGCTTCGACCCACTTTTTTTTTAATAGAGTTTTAACTCACTTTTTTGGCGTATGACAATATAATGTTTGTTTTTCTTATGTAGTTAGAATTTGATTGGCAGTAGTAACACTAACTGATGTGCATTTTAATTTTAATTTCTTTTAAATTGCAGAGTATTGGCTGGTGTGCATTATTTGATATTTAATTTTTTTTATATTTGATTTGTTTGAAATTGTAAAGTGTAGTCTATTAAATAGATTTTTATAATTGCATTTTAATCTTAAATTTCAATAGTGTTGCGATTACAATTATATTATAATCCTAATATTATTTACACCGTGCCTTCAGGCACGGGCATACGCTAGTATATATATAGAATAAGAAGAAATCTTCAATTTAAATTTTTTTTTTTTTTTTTTTTGGGGGTACAATCTTTTGCTTTTTTAACAACTTTTAACTATGTTAGTTTATTGTCAAACGGACCTTAGTTTCCACGGTTTCATATGAGCATGAATCATGATCACATACAGCAACAAGGGTGGCTATAGGCAAATTTAGGTCAATCCAGCAAAGTTTTAGGGCTTGATTTAATTTTAGGCCTAGTTTGGGATTAGATCTTGAAAGCCAACCCAGTTTAACATAAGTTTATAAAAATAATATTTGTTTGTAATTTAAATTGTTAAACCTCTTAAACAGGTTCAAGAATTGAACCCTTTGACCTCTTTTCTTTGCTCTTAATTGTAGTCAAATGAGACATAATGTCTAGCATGTTACTTTATTTTGTCGGAGGATAAAAGTTGTAATTTAGTTGGATTAAATGCTAAGCAAGTATAATATAAAGAGTCTATTGTTGGACTAGTCATAACAAATTTATCAACGAACATACTAATCAAGACACAAAGCTTAAATATAGATTTCACTACTTAATTTGAGATTCATTTAATCATGTGTTTATGTATTTGTTAGTATTTTTGTCAGCCTTTCAAACATTATTACAATTGTTTAGTTGTTATGTTTATGTTTCTGTTTTTCTGGTTTTCTCTTCACAAGTTACAAGAAAATCAAAGAGAATCATTCACATTTTAAATGCATATAATAAAACAGTTGTTTGGATTGTATTCACACCATGTATCAAGGCCTCCTTTTTGAGATATAGGTGCGAAATCTCGGGTAACAAAAACAATGTAGTGTCCCTGTAGGAGATCAATTGCATCCTTCACACACATGTCCCAACAGAGTAAAATTTGTCAGGATTGAATTTGAAAAATAATAAAATAAATAAAACAAGATGCAAGGTAGAAAGATTAGTAGAACATAATTGTTAAATGCATAATTGAATGACAAAAGAAACTGATGATTCTAAAATTCAGCAGACTAAAAATGATCGTTTTTCAGATAGAATGATACAAAACAAACATCCCAAACAAAACTTTTAGGCTGATGAAGATTTTGCAAGAAATAAAATTAGTTGCTTAACAAATCATTGCATCCGTAACACACAAAAAGCAGGGTATGGGAAAGAAATTATTATTCAATTACAACAGTACTTACAGCAGTCGATTTTGTTTATAGGGTCAATACAACTGATTTTAAAATAGGATTGTAATAGCTATACTTTCACCACAATAACATATAGATTT
Organism: Camellia lanceoleosa; assembly: GCA_025200525.1. NCBI lineage: Eukaryota > Viridiplantae > Streptophyta > Magnoliopsida > Ericales > Theaceae > Camellia > Camellia lanceoleosa. The sequence continues at coordinate 108,236,049 of CM045768.1, read as the reverse complement.
ATTAAAAGCAAAAAATCAGGAAAAATAAAAGCATGAAACAAATCCTTTATAAACAGTAAACTATAAGAATTAACTTAATAAGAGTACTATGTTTTCCCAAACAATTGTAAAATTTGAAGTACGATGCTTTTTGTTTACTTATATGTTTTCTAAACAATCAGCTCATTATCAAGGAAAATTTAGCTACTTAGAGTTAGTTAGATAATGGTAGTATGGAATCCAATTGGCCTAAATCAGATTTTATTGCGATTAACTAATAATCAACTCGTAATTAACATTGATTATGAGTTGATTATGACCAAAAGGATCTTCAGACTTGGCGGTGGCCTACACCTTGCACAATTTCTGAGTCATTAGCATTGGAATTTATCTTAAGTTGTGACTGCAGCCCCGCGCAATTTTGGGACACATAAACCTGCTGCTAGAGATGCTACAGCAGAGACTACTACTCAAAATAAACAGAGGGTTGTAGTAGGACCTTCCACAACTTAAAGCATAGGTGAAATGCATATTTGAACATAGAACAAAATCCTATCTAAATGTAAGCATAACCTACCATAAAAATCTTGCTGCATAAAGTCGGGCAGACACAATAATGCAAATTAATAGGGATCCATAAAGACCACACAAATACCATCCCAGCCTAATACAACTTGACACACGATAATGTTAAGGCAAGAGTAAGTAACTCGACAAACCATCGCAACATGAAGACGCATTTACATGATCGACTTTCAGACACCCATATCGAGCAATTGTTGATTGACGACAACGCCGATGATCTGTTGGATGTGTGTTAAGTGTTGTGAGTTCAAAAATAGGCTTCTGTGAGTGTGGTGAGCGGAGGGTTGAGTGTTTGGGGTCTTTCCCCTGAGGGTTGAGTGTAGTGAGTTACATATTTCTTTGTATGGTGAGGTACATATTTGAGAGTAATAGCTGCAACCTTGAGAGTTTGTGTGCATGTGATGTTCTAAACAGTATTAGAGCACCACACATAATTATGCAAAGACCATTCATGCACTGCTGGTTCTTGACATGAAGGTCAGATTTTCACTTTAGGTACAGTTTTGGTTTCCTGAGATATCCTTTGAAGGCTTGTTGACTAGAGCACCACATGTAATTTTACATAATAGTAATAACAATATAAAGAACTTACATTCTATATAAGGACCTAGCACCTAAGCATAGCAAAGGAAGCATGAAGTACCAAAGTGGACAAAAACAATCGAATGAATCACAAACTCAAAGAGAGAGACAGCAGACGCAAATCAAGACAGATTAGGGAAAAGTAGCCAAACAAAGACAGTGTCCGATCGAAAAATTGAATTGAGTATGAATTTGATTCTCAATTTGCACTAACAAATACAAAGTGTAGAGGAAATTAAAATTAGAAGGTTCAAATTACGAAATTCAAGAGTAGGCATGAAATTCAAAATACAATTTCTTCAATATTCTTAATTGCCCTCATGACATCAACAAAACAAGCCAAACAAAGAAACAAACTAAGTTACAATTCTAGGTCCAGATTCAGATCAAAATCACTTTCCATCTCATGTTCTTCGTCATCACCCGAGATTGTTAGTTCATCGTCGTCATCGCAGATGAAATCATCGTCCATAACACCCTCCAGTTGTACACGCTTATTGGACTGAGAAAATTCCATTGAAATAATTTGCGGTTCAATGTCATCCCAACGTAAAACAAGAACATCATCAATAGGCTCAGTTGGTACAACAGTACTATTTTCATCATCTTGCAACACTTCATCAAATTCTGGCACATTGTAGACACCCCATTTTTGACCGACCTTAAGACTCAGACGTCACTGATTGAGCTAAGGTGATGTTGCATATCGTTTCGCTCGTAAGTCTTAGAGTCGCGCCGGCGCGCCTCCCGACTTCCGAACTCTCTTCTATGCCTTGTCTCGCTATAACTGCACTTCGGTTTTCTCTGCTTTTCCAAGGGAGGAGTCGTCTCAGAGGCTATCTCTCGGGCCGTGAGCTACTTTTTTCGGGTCAGAGGCCATTTTGCCCATTTCGAGCCCGTTCCGCTTTTGAGCTGCCGTGGTGCTCGGTTCGGACCGCCCAACCATCTCCGATTCTGGCCATGGGACCTCTGCTTTATCATACTAAGGAACACTGGTCTCAGATATCCACTTCGCGGGTCAACGCCACTTTCGGTGCTCAGCCTATTTTCGGACCCCGAATCGCGTGATTTGGGCCCCGAGCATTCATTTTGCATCGGCTTTTGTTCAATTCGCAGTACTGTTTTAGCATCGTGAAGATCACCGAGGGTGGAGGCCAGCAATTGTTCCAAAACTAGTTTCGCTCCTCCGCGCCCGCTTTTGTTCACTTCCGCCGCTGTTGAACACCCTAGTGATATTTTGAGGCTCAAGCGCATCATTTGAGTTTGGGCATCCTCATGGGCATCATTCAAGATTCGAGAATCAGCTTGTCCGTGGGATATCCGATTCAGCTTAGGAGAACAAAGGATACAGAACAAAGGATCATGGTTGAGGATGGTATTTCCAAATTTTATCCAATCAAGTTGTATGCCCGACCGTGTGTTATGTGTATTTAATTTGTTGTTATGCCGCCTGCTTTTTTGGTCATTTATTTCTTTTTGCTTTATTATCTTTTTCTAGGGCGCTTTGTAGCACGATTGCTTCCGAGCCACCGATACTCCCCAAGCAATTTGGACACGAGGTCGCCGACCAACCGATCCGAGGATCTAGTTGACGACATCCAAAGGTTCCACTCTTTACCCCCAAATACCGTAGAAGGCCGAGAAGGCACAAAGGTGTCGAGCACGGATCACCGAACAATGTTAGCCTACTCTAGTGTCGTGCAACAAGTTGAGATTCCTGCTTCGCTTATAGAGATACACTTGCTTATTATTCAGATGGAACAACAGAATCCAACAATGGAGGCGATGATGCGCCAGATGAATGAAAGCATGAAACAAATGCAAGATGATGCTATCCGCCAGGCAGAATTTTCTAAACAAGAAGTCATTGGCCATGGCTCAAAGAAATTGAGCCGATCACCGACATAACAAGCAGAACGCCAGACCGCTTCACACCAGTCCCTCCTCCACTAGGCACATCAGTTCCTCCGCCAGGGCTCCATTACTCAACAGACACTCACGCCGTAATGCCCTCCAAATCCTCAAAATGCCCAGACTACCTGCATTACCCTCCCAAATCAATGTAACGCTCACCGAACTTCCAAAACACCCAAGAGGACACGGTCTTCCAATCTGGCTAGCTCCGCTTCGCCGCCAAGAATCGCCCAAAAATCTCTACACCTAATCACCCGACTTCCTTCGAAGTTCGAGGTAGACCAGATATAAATTGAGCAAGTTGGAAAAGCTCTTCAAGAAATCGCAGGTGAAGGCTATCCCAGATATTGAAGACGGCTACACCGATGTGGCCGTGACATTGCCGGACAGATGAAGATGCCCCAGATCGATCGCTTTTGATGGATCCGGACCCCATGGTCCACCTCCGCTATTTTCGTGACATCCCGAGACCAATGGGCCTAACCCGACCGCAAAGCTTTCCGCTTGGTCGAACTTTATCCGTGTGGCATCTACTTGGTACGCAGTCGAAGATGATGTGAAACAAACCGATAAGATGGCTGAGGCCTTCCTTGCACAATATTCGTACAACACGCAAATCGAGGTCACAACTCGTGATCTCGAGACAACAAGGCAGGAACAGAAAGAGACTTTCTCTGATTTTGTAACTCGGTGGAGAGCCAAGGCATCGATGATGACTTTGAGGCCGACTGATAAAGATCAAATTCGGATGATTGTGCGCAATCTCCAACCAAGGCTTATGCAGAAGATGATTGTCGTCCCCTTCCCCACCTTCGCAGACTTACATGATATAGGGGTGCAAATCGAGGATGCTATGAAGCAAGGGTTGATTGACCAGGATCGGGAGCAACCCCGAAGGACCTTCAACCGTAATAACAATGCGGGCCCGAGTGGCTCTGCCAATACAAGGACTTCAGAGGTCGGTATGGTCACCACCACTCCCCCTCCCCAACCAAGGCCCGCAGCGGCCACACCTTTTTCTGATGCATCTGGGAGCAGTAACCAAGCTTCAAGATACCAATCCAGGGGTCAACGAACCTTCTTCCCACTACATATGCTTTTGTCCAAAGTCCTCGGGGTTCTAGTAAGAAAGGGGCATCTGAAACCCCTGGAACCGAGGCCCCCACCAAATCCACTCTTCCCACAACCCGCCAAATATTGCAATACCACCAAAGAAGATGGTCATGATAATGACCAATGCTACAGTCAAGGCCATGAGATTCAAGACCTCATTGACAAAAACATCATTCTACCTCCCGAGAGACCTAACGTCACAACTAACCCACTCCCAAAGACATAACCAAGATCCACCAAAAGAATCAATCTCATCCAAATCGGGACGGTTCACGACCCTAGTATCTACATTACTCCCTCCCACCTACCCAAGCCGAAGGTGATCCTTCCTGATAGCACTGACTTGTGCATGATGGACACCTCCACAACCCAACTCGAGCTAAAGGTGGTGACCAATTTAAAATGGAACTGGTAGGCTTCCGAGGAGAGCAAAATCATGAGTCTGGGTGGAGCAGCCGAGAATTTAGTCGGCAGAGCTTATGATCCGAGTGGATATATCTTGTCAATGAGCCACTTAAGCCGAGGTGGGGCCGAAGAGGTCAATTGTGTATGATCCGGGGACAAACTTGAATCAAGGGGATGATCTCGACAACGATGGAAGAGGACTTCGCCAACCTCCGCTTTTTCAACGATCAAGAATCGTGATGCATCAATCAACTGCTCAATACGAGGAGTCGCCAGGTCGCCGTGGTTGGATGATCACCAGATATTGTACCATTTGTGGCCTAAGGGCCGAGAGTCGATTGAATTGCCGGAGAGCGCCGACAAAGAATTCGCCGACCAAGACACTTTGAAAACCGAACAATTAACGCTGGAGGAACAAGAAAAGAAATGGGATTCTGAGAGGATCCGAAAAGCAAAGAACCACGAGGAGGTTAAGAATGCTGTGAGCACAAAAACTGAACATGCTGTGAGCATATGAGAGGAAAATGCTGAGAGCACAAACAAGCCCGAACCAGACAGGTGCCTGTTAGATGCTAATGGGATGTGGTGGAAAGATGACGACTTGTATCTCGCCCACACATTTAAGATCAAGGTGGCTAACCAGACAAAGACTGTACCTCAAGAGGTGGACCATATGACTAGAAGTCGGCGTTATTTCAAGCCCCCCCACCTTGACCAACCCGAGGCATCAGGGAAAGATAAAGAAGCGGAGAAACAAAGAGAGAAGCAAGTTGAAGAAGAGGTCAGATTAAGGCGCTTAAAGAAAATACAAGGTGCATTCCATCTGGGCCCGCTATGGCTTCAAGGGTGCACAGCAGTCCCATCTCGCTATGGACAAAGCCAAACTTCTATCAAACTACACCAGAGCAATTGGTTTGGTTTTTCCAGGAGGAGGTTCCCCAAGATTAACCTTTTTATTAATGAATTGCCACCGAGGGCGTGGATCATACCGCACTCTACATCTCTCAGGGAATGCAGGGACAAATGGATTCCGGTGGTACTTATTGATACCGGGTCCGCTATCAATGTCTGCCGGGCCAGAACGGCGTATGCAATTGGTTGAAGCCGGCGGACTTTGGACCGACCACGCAAGTAATCAGAGCCTACGACAATACAAGTAGGGATGTCCTAGGGACAATAAAAATCCAAACCAAGATTGGGCCGGGACAACACGAGATAGATTTTCATGTCTTGGAGGTCCCTACATCCTTTAATATGCTTTTAGGGCGACCCTGGTTGCATCAGGTGAAGGCCGTCTCATCCACTTTACATCAAATGGTGAAATACCCCTATGGAAAGGGAGTAGCCATTGTGTTTGGGAACTCATCAATTCATCCCCCTCCGGAGATAGCTACGCCAGTCCTAGAGATTGAACACGGCATGGAGGACGTGTTTATATCGGGATTTACTTTGGCTGAGGCCCGGGTGGTGCAAAACATTATGGTCAGGAATGAAGGTGTGTACGCTGCTCAATCCGCTTACCTCATGAACAAGCTACAACATATCCCCGGATGGATTGGGAAGAAGCGCAGAAAGGAGTCGCAGCTGGGTCAAGTGCCACATAACTCAGATACCTTGGATCGGGCTATTCCGCCCACCAAAGAGGACTGGGTGAGGAGAGGAAAAGAAATGGCCAGCAGAGCCAAAGCGAAGTAGGCTGGAAAGCTTTTTGATCTAATGCACAGGCCCATCCAAGGTACCCTGAACGGACGCTTTGTCCGGGAGGGAGAGGACTTTCCATTTTGCGGCTTCCCAAAGCCATGGTTGAACGCGGAGAGGAAGCGCATCGTGTTTCAAATCTTCGACCGCAACTATCCGGATGATGTTGCCACAGAGCGCATGCACTCCAACAACCGAGGTTGAGCGTAATAAGGTAGTGGATCCCGAGAGTGCACTGGAAATGGGGGTAGCAATCGCATGTCTCCTCTCGATCCTCCGACGACCAAGATTGCTTGGGGAATAACTTCATGGTTTCCATGATTGGGGATGAAACATGAGCTTCAAATAGCCTATCTTGATGCATCAATCGCACCTCTCTCACTTGGCAAGACGAGGAGGGATTTTTGTCCAAGAAGACCGGGTCAGAGAGAGCCTAATCGATTCCACCGAGTCCCGTGAGTTTGAATCGATTCCACTGACCGAGTCCGAAGTCTGTACTGGGGTGTCAACTCTGATGCCACGTTCTGCCCAGTGCCATCTTTTTCCTTTTCATTTGAGTCCGTAACCGATGAATTGATGATTTGGATGTGCCTAATGAGAATGAACCGCCTGCGTGGTTTTAGTACTTTTCAGGCTCTAATTTATTGCATTAATTCAGACTTTCAAAATTTTGATCAAAACGATGAGGACGAAGTTCCTCCGATTTTACAACGTCTAATTGAGCAAGAGCAAGAGAGATTTGTTAAGCCATTAATGGATGAAATCATTTCCTTGAACATTGGTACTGAGGAGGACCCGCTACCGGGTCCAGATCGGGTCCACGTTGTCTTCGGAGGAACGCGAGCGCTTAGTCGCTTATTAAAAGATTTCAAAGATGTTTTCGCGGGTCCCACGAAGACATGCCCGAATCGATCCCGAGATTGTATAGCATCGATCCCCATGACCCCGAGGCCCGACTGCTGTAAGCTCAAGGATCCGCCGATTGGGCTCTTAAGATTAAGGAAGAGGTCACTACAAATTGACGCAGCCTCGCTAGTATCTCAATATCCGACTTGGTTGGCTAACATTGTTCCGGCACAAAGAAAGATGGCAGGATTCGTGTGTAGACTTTAGGTATTTGAACAGAGCTAGTCCGGCGACGACCTTCCCTACCGCACATCGATGAGTTAGTGGACTTCACAACAGGCATGCATTGTTTTCATTCATGGATGGCTTCTGTGGTACAACCAGACATCGATGGCGCCAAGATAGAGAAAAGATCGCATTCACCACCCCTGGGGAACATATCGCTACCGGTAATGCCGCTTAGTTAAAGAACTGGCATTTATCAACGGGCCGCCACCACAATACTACATGATATGATCCACAAAGAGGTTGAGGTGTACGATCTATATGATTGTCAAGTCCAAGGAAAGACAGGCCACTACACTACCTTGCACAAGTTTTTCCAAAGGATCAGAATTCGCTATGCTAAACCTCGTAAATGTACATTTGGTGTTACAGGAAAATGTCGGGTTTCGACACGCAGGGCACGAGGTCGAACCTTCCAAAATCAAGGCCATCTTAGAAATGCCACCACCGAGGACCTAAAAGGAGGTGCGAGGCTTCGGGTAAAGTGCAATTCATAAGACGGTTTATTTCAAAACTAACCTTGACTTGTGAACCACTTTTTGGCCTCCTCAAGAAAGGAAAGAAGTTCCAATGGGACGGCCGATGTCAAGCTGCATTTGAACAGATTAAAGAATATCTACAGAACCCACCCGTTTTATCACTACCGTAACCGGAAACCGCTGATTTTGTATCTCGCTGCTGATCGAGACTACAATGGGCTGCATGCTTGCACAAGAATCAGAAGATAAGGTGGAGAGAGCCATCTATTATTTAAGCAAGAAGATGCTGGAATACAAGACCCAATATGCACCGCTCGAAAAAGCTTGCTTAGCTCTGGTATGGGCTACCAGAAGTCGCTGCACTACCGTTAGCTCACTCGTAATGTTGGTTTCAAGACTAGATCCCATCAAATATCTTTTTTCGAGAAACCGCCACGGTAGGCTAGCTCGTTGGTTGCTGTTGCTCTCCGAATTTGATCTCACATATGTGACGCGCAAGTCAGTGAAAGGAAGAGCAGTGGCAGAGTTCCTTGCCGACCACCCGGTTGAGGGGGATGAAGCAGTTGAGTACTTATTCCCGGATGAATCAATTCTGCATATCGACGAGGAAACTTGGACAACGTATTTTGACGGAGCATCAAATTATCATGGGTATGGGATAGGAGTGTTGCTGATAGCACCTGACAATTCCCGTATCCCTCTAGCCTTCAAACTCCGGTTCAAAGTCTCAAAATAATGAAACAGTATCACGGCTGCATTGTTGGTTTGGAAGCGTTTCTAGAACTAGGGCAAGACTACCGATGTCATTGGGGATTCGAACCTTGTTGTGTCTCAAGCCAAAGGAGACCGGAAAGTTAAAGAGGAAAATATGATGATGTATCACCAAACCTTGGATTTGTCGATTCCCGCTTTGAAAAGCTAAGTTTTACTCATCTACTAAGAGAGAACAACAAGTTCGCAGATTCGCTTAGCAACTCTATCATCTATGATAGACATCCCGTATGGAGTCCGGATGGCCCAAACATCATCGATCGTAAATTTGTACCGCTTATGAGTCGATTGTACCATAGATGAAGTTCGTGACGAACACCCCGGTATTACGACATCCGAACTTTTGGAGAAAGAAACATACCCGCCAGGTAAATGCCAAAGACAAGAGAGCAATCAGAGAATGTCACCTGGGCCATCATCCGCGGGGTAAACTATATAAACGAGGTCATCCGGGAATGCATAAACCGTGGCGTTGATGCGTAAGAGTCAAAGCTACCGATGGAAGCCGCCCACGGGGTGAATGTGGTGCATACATGAATGGAGGATGTTGGCACGAAGATCCTTAGACAAGGTTATTATCGTCCACTATGGAGGAGGATTGTATTGGTTTCGCCCGGCGATGCCATTAAATGTCAAATTCATGCAAATCGCATGAACATTCCGCCACAAAGTCAGATAATATGACTTCGCCATGGCCATTTTCGTCTGGGGAATTGATGTAATCGAGCCAAGATACCAAGGGATCGAATGGGCATGAGTTTATCTTGGTAGCGATAGATTATTTCACAAAGTGGGTTGAGGTCCAATCTACGCAATGTTGAAAGCTTCACATCGCTGCAAAATTCATCAAACAACATCATCCGCCGCCACGGGTCCCAAATGAAATAGTTTCGCATAATGGTTCCCACTTCAAGAAGGAGGTGATTGATTTGTTGGAGAAATACAATGTGGCTTTTTCATAAGTCGTCTACTTACCGCCGCAAACCAACGGAGCAGCTTGAGGCCGCCAACAAGAACATCAAGCGATACTACGTAAGATGGTGGAAACTTATCGATCGCCGATAAGCCGCTTGCCTGTGGGGCCACAGACATCGATCAAAACTTCACCGGGCGACCAGACTCATTGGTCTATGGATGGAAGCCGCTCGCTTTATTGAGATTGAGGTCCCGCTATTACGAGTATTGGCCGAGTGCCGAGTAGCCAAGCAGATTGGCAGAAAATGATTTGAGGAACTCATGCTTTTCGATGAAAGAAGGTCGAAAGCACTGCATCACATCCAAGGTTATCAACGCAGAATCGCCCAAGCCAACAAGAAGGTTAAGTCCAGAACTTGAAAGAAGGAGATTTGGTACTCAAAGACAACCGAAGCTCCCATCCATGACCCAAGGGCAAGTTCGCACTCCAATTGGATCGGTCCTTACATTATCAAGTCAACTGGCCGTGGAGCTGTGGTTCGATGGATCTAGATGGCTTAGAGTTTTCCCAACCGATCAATATGGACAAGTTGAAGAAATACTACCCCGAGAGGCTCGCTAGGTCGAAACCCAAAGGGTGACCTAGGCAAAATTCAGAGCATAGAAAAATTTGAAATTATAAAACCGAGCTCAAGAAGGTTGAAAACCCGCAAAGGCGTGCCTTGGCAAAAGTTAGAGCGCTAAAAGGAGAGTAAAAATACCCGAGAATCCTAAGCCCGAACTACGCCGACTTGATTCCTATCTTTGGGATACGAGGCGCCTTCATCTTGAAGTTCACCACAATCTTTTCCCGATCAACTTTGTCCATTCCGATCATCTCACCATCTCTATTCATCAAGATTTATTGTGATCTCCTAAGATGTTGTTATTCAGACTAGGGGCAACTTTCCGCTATGAATTGCCAAGGCACTTTTCAAACTAGGGCAACTTTCCAGCTTGCTAGGATTCGGTTGTGCATCTCAAAGGATGATCTCAGCGTGTCCATTTCGATTCATATCGAAAATAGTTTTGAAAAGTTTTAATAAAAGTTGACTTTGTTCAAATTAATCTTTTCACAACTAAGACCATTTTTGGACCAAAAGTGGAGAATTTTCAAGACTACCACCTTCAATTTCATTGATTTCAAAACAGTTCTTTTGCTCTTGCATACAAATTGAAGTTGCTTTTTATTACATTCATAACTAAAACTTGAAAGTACTAATAAAGCAATAAACTGGGTATAGTCAAGTCGTGTCCTCGCTCTTCTAGAGCTAGTTGAAGCTCGATGCTAATCTAGGCCCAACTCAGGCTTTTTCACGAGCCAATCCCAAAGACTCGCCGATAAAGTGCAATCAAAATAGGAGCAGGGCCGGTTTCTAACTTCCATGTGCGTTCGCCGAGCTACCAGGCGCCGAATCGAAATGTAGCCGATACTTCATCTTCCGGCAAGTGTCTCGATCACGCTAAACCGGGCGCAGAATACGAATGGGAAATAGAACACACAAGGAGTCAAGCCGATCAATAATCCCGACCGCCGACATGCTATAGCTCATTGCCGGGAGATTGAGCCAAAGACAATGCCACGCAATGCGATCCGCCGACAAGTTGCACATCCATTCAATCCACCAGCTCTCATCAGGAGCATGCACTAGGTGTTGCAGAAAGAAGTAGCCACGGCCGAGTAAGGTGACAAGAGTCCACAACTTGCAATTTATCCATCAACCATATCCGGGAGGGATGAAAATGAGAGAATAAAGAAAAGAGAGATGACCAATGAGAGAAAAGTAAAATGAGGGTTTTGTGAGAAAAACCGAGCCCGAGGGCCGAGTGATGTGAGTGAATATACATGTGAGCTTGGGTGGGAAACATTACTGCAATAAAGAGTGGACTTCAAACCCGGTTGTCTCCCCGCGGTAGAAAGCATCCAAGCCCATCGCTGTCTCAAATGCAATGTCATGGCGACACAGCCTCTTCCCATCCTCAAGCCTTGAGCGGCTTCAATCAACGGATGCTATTCTCCTGAGCCCGAGACAAACATGTAAAATGAGATAGTAGGCACAAGCAGAGGGCGGCCGAAGCCTTGCCAATAGTGGTTGCCGCGTCACCGCATCGAGAATCGGTAAATCAAGCTCGATATCCAACATGCCATCACCAATCGAGATCTAGCATCATACGATTAAGACCGCACATCCGCCTAAGGTTTGGGCATAGCTAAAATTGAGTCAAGAATTTCGCCGCCGTGACTCCATCAAGATTTGAAAATCTTCAAAAGTAGGACATACCTCTTGCCCGCCAAAGCTAAAGACGTAAGGCCACCGGTTCCAAAACCTTGTCACAAGATAGAGGAAAGGAAGATGCAAGGAGTCCGCCTAGCGTGAATAGTATTCAAGCCAAAACCCCGGAAGTTCAACTTCTCCGAGCCATCTAAAGAAGAAATCCAAAATGTGAGATTTTCTGTGAGAAATGCCTCCATTTTTGCGAGGAAAGGTAATGAAATGAATAAGTTACAAGGGTGGGGCTTTTATAGAAGGGCAAAACACTATTCAAAGGACACGTGTCAAATTTCTTCGAGGTTATGGAGAGGTGGCCGGCCGCCATCTATCCTAGTAGGCCGCCACCCTCCGGCTCCAAATGCAAAATGTTTTCTACCTCGCTGGTCCTATTTTTGCCCGCCAGAGGGAAGCTGAGGCACTTTCATGCATCGAAATGTCAAGGCCTCAATTTCTATCGCCGATACATTCCATTATCCGCATTGTCCGTCCAAGCACGCTTTTGTTGTGTTTTTGCTTATCGAGTTGTTGTTTTGTTTATCGAGTTGTAAGTTTTGTCGAGTCCGTGATTTTGTGTTTTGAATTGTTACCTTTGGTTATACAATTTTGTTAAGTCTTGTCTATTGAGTCGTTAACATTGTTGTACTTTTGTTTATCGAGTTGTAAACTTGCTAAGATTCTCGTTATTTCTTAGTGAGTCGAGTTGTTTTGATTTGTTATGCTTGGTTCATTACCCTAATCTTAAATACATGAGGCACATTTTCATTCGACTCCATTTTTGTGCAAAATGATGCGATGCGATGCTAAGAGTTTCAAACACAAACATCTTTTCAAAAGCTGTTTCATTCCATCATGTTTTTATAACAAAATAAAGGTACAAGTTTTACGTAAAAATAAACCGCTTAACAATGTACAAAGTGCTACAAACTACTAGCCAAAAAGTAAAATAAAGCAGAAATAACATCAAGATCCTGAACGGAATAAGGAGGCCCTCTCATCCTCTTTATGACAACCTCGCACCATCATCACCATCCGGACGGCTGCCATCCTCCGGATCCCTCACCGCCTCCGCCTCCGAATCCAAGACCTGAGCCTCCTCCCCAGAGATGTCTCGACACACGGCTCAGGACCTCCTCATCCTCATCCTCGATAATGGGTGCCTCAAGGCTCATGAGACGACCGCCTCCTCGAGCTCCTAAGGCCCGGATGGCCCAGCCTCGGGGCCCAAGACTGAGTAGGTCTAACACCGACCTCTCCGAGAAGGCCCGTGGCCCACCTCGTGTCAAAGCATATACGGAGGCATCCGAAAATGAAAAGTGCAATACATCACCAAACATAAAAAGGTGCAAGTACAAGACGTGAGTGGGTGTGCGATGTGTTCTACACAAATTTATCGTCAAAGCAGAATGCTCAAAACCAAAGATGTTAATGTAAATATGATAAATGCAAGAGAGATGAAGGGTACCGAAGCCCATGATGGACATCTCAGGCCTCACGCAGGACCATCCTCAAGTGAGGCCACCACCCCGAGCATCCGTCTATGTACCCCGAGGTGGCCGCATACAAGCTCAACTCATCAATAAATAAGCAATCGCCAAAATGTCTGTGGTGATAAATGAAAATGGTAGAACATACCGGCAGAGTCAGATCACCGACATATCTCGTGACTGTGCATCGGAGGCTCTATAGGGATCGGAATCGAGAAGTAGTCCCATACCGCCAACTCGCCAACTCACCGGCATATCCGCCATCCAGATGATCGAGAGCCTGAGGATCGGAGGAATCGAATCGCTTACCTCTAGATGCACCACCGCTAGAAGAGGGGATGTTCAAAGACGGCACGACTCAAGATGGTGCGCCAAAGGCCTCAGCAGGAGCCCAGATTCCGCCAAGGGGGGCATCGATATATGCGCGATAGGTATGAGTTCCTCAATGAGATGTAATAAAGCATCGGTGCTCGCATGTCCCTAGTGACCTCCTCAAGAGATAGCTCGCTTCAAATTCGCATAGTGGGTGGAGGCACGCAGGGGGTCCCGAGAATCATACCCCACACTGACGCCGAAAGCGTTGCCTCAGAACCAAGCTCGCCGATCGTCCTCGAGCAGAACCTATACTGAACTAGTCGATTCTCCGGCATCGATTCTCGAGATCGCCGCCAAAGATCGCCAGGTTGCCAGTGATTCATGGATAACCAGCACAAATCAATCGTAAATCAAGAAATACAAAGTATATCAAAGATGAAAATGAAAGGAACTGAGAGTTCAAATACTGTCACAAGACGTGTCGGCATCGCCGCAGAGAAGAGAGTCTCGAGGCCTCGATAGGTGCTCGCCTCAAACATCAATGAAAACGAGTCATAGGAGGTCCCGCCACCTCCATCTCCGGCTAATGTGGGAAATATGCATATACCCATAGCCGAGAAAAGCAAAGTGAATGTGAATACAAAGTGCTAAAGGCATTACGTAATGCAAAGTGCGCCTGCAGGTGCAAAGTGAATAAGCAATGAGGAGCAAAATGTAAATCAAGAGGATGTAATGTACCTCCCAAGCTCTCCAAGAGCCGAGTAAGTCCTCAAGGCAGAGATCACAAGGCCATGTAACAATAAAGGGAAGCCAGGCCGCCTAATCATATTGATTGACCAGTGATAGGTCTACTAGGCACTCAAGAGATATAACTTAACCATGTTCCTCTATCGGCAAACAGAGGGTGCCAAAGAGGAACATGAGGAAACCACGTATATCGCCGACCTCCTGGAGACTCAGTTCCATCTCAGGGTCACGGAAATGGGAAGAGAACCACATACGAACCTCCCTAAGCTCTGCTCACAGCGGAGTGCCCCAATAGATGCATCCAGTTGCCCTCCCACCGACCCATATCTTCGTCAGGAATGGGTCCACCGCCATGTCTAGGCCGGTGAGTACAATAAGTCCAAAGGGTCATGGTCATATCCCCGTCGCAGTAAAAATGGAAAGAATTGGTGGTGTCCCACTATCTCTCCGCCAGAGCAAAGAAACAATGTCTCATCGATAAGACAAAGGAGATAACCTCGCAGAATGGTCCGAATCCTGCAAAGTCAACCAAGTCTCGGACAGCTTCCGGAAGCCAAGATACCACTCAAGGGCAAGGAGCCATACTCAGACGGCGAGAACCAACTCAGATTCAGAATCTAATACATGTGTTCAAGACACAATAAAAAACGAGTCAGGTGCAAATGAAATGAAGAAGTCAGGTGCAAATGAAATGAATGAGCTATGTACAAATCACAATGTGTTCACTTCCAACTGGATCTGTGTTCAAGAATCGAGTTTTGGGTCATGGTTCAATTCTTAATCAAGTCATGGTGTTCACTTCAAACTGGGTCAGTGGTTCAAGAAATCGAGTTTGGGATCAGGTGTTCTACTCTTAATCAAGGTCAGGTGTTCACTTCAACCGGGTCATGGTTCAAGAAATCGTAGTTTTGGGTCATGTGTTCAATTCTTAATCAGCAATGTGTTCACTTCAAATCTGGGTCATGGTTCAAGAATCGAGTTTGGGACTATGTGTTCTACTCTTAATCAAGGGTGTGTTCACTTCAAACTGGGTCATGTGGTTCAAGAATCGAGTTTTGGGTCGTGGTTCAATTCTTAATCACAATGGGTGTTCACTTCAAATATGGGTCATGGTTCAAGAAATCGAGTTTGGGATCGTGTTCTACTCTTAATCAACTGTGTTCACTTCAAACTGGGTCATGGTTCAAGAAATCGAGTTTAGGGTCGGTGTTCTACTCTTAATCGCTGTGGTGTTCACTTCAAATCAATGGGCCGTAGTGTTCAAGAATCGAGTTTAGGGTCAGGTGTTCTACTCTTAATCAATGTGTGTTCACTTCAAATCTGGGTCGCGTTCAAGAAATCGTAGTTTGGGACCGTGTGTTCTAGTCTTAATCAGGGTACCGTGTGTTCACTTCAAATCAGCCGTGTGTTCAGAAATCGAGTTTAGGGTCAGGTGTTCTACTCTTAATCAAGCAATGTGTGTTCGCTTCAACTGGTCATGGTTCAAAAATCCGAGTTTGGGACTGTGGTGTTCTACTCTTAGTCAAGATGTGCCGTGGTGCTCATTTTCAACTTCGGTGTGTTCGTGAATCAATGTTTGAGCCGTAGTTCAATTTCTAACTAATGTGTACTGCATTCACAATCACCAATGAGCCGTGGTTCATGAAATTCAAGTGGCTAAGTCACATGCTCAGATGCAAGTACTATGTCATAAGCTAAACTGGTGTCTAAGCATGGCAAAGGTACAAAATGCACAAAAGATACGTAAAATAAAGTAAAATACCGTGATCGCGGAGAGGTGTCGCCCGCCTCGCAGAAGAAGATCCTCGCACCCGATCGCTGAAGTCGGTGAAATGACGAAACGGCTCGCGGAAGCCTATGTATCACCGGGCGACGATCGAACAAAAGGGCGAACCCCGGGGCAATGTCATAATATCAAAATCATCTCCTACACGGAAAACTCTCCACCGTGAGGGAAATGACCCGCCATGTCAAGAAATCAAGAAGAGAAGCAAAATGAGCAAAATGAGCCAAAATTGGAAAAAGTCAACAAAAGTCAACTCTCGAAATGAAAAGTCAACAAAAGTCAACTCCTCGGAAAAATCTTCCAAATAATGAGACAAACTTACCTCAAGTGGTGAAATGAGAAGAGAAGCCCAAATCGAATTTAGTCGGCTCAAAGTGCTTAAGACTAGAAGATTTCGAAAACAACTTGAAGGCCGAGGGCGCGATAAAATGCAGATCCGAATGAGAAAATGGTTTAGGAGCAAGAGAAGGAGCTTTTGCAGCTGTGGGAATGATTTCGGAGGCAATGGAGGAGCATATATATAGAAATGGCCGAATGACCAAAATGCCCTCGCTTATAGTGGGTCACGCCGCCACCTTTTCTGGCCGGCCGCCATTTGCTTTTCCTCCTGGCCGATGGCCTCCTAGGCAATGAGCTGGCCAACCATGGTCCCCACCCTCCCTACCTCTCGCAAATTTTGAGGAAAATCGAGTTCCCGACTAAAAAGTTCAAGAAAAGTGCACTTTCGGTGCAATTGCTCCAATCGAACTTCAATTGCAATTTCGACATGTGTCTCATCATTATTCATCAAAATCAGAGTGTATCCTTTTAAACATGTTGTGATCTTCTCCGGAGGTGAATCAGAGGTCATGATCGAGTTGCCATCGCCGAAATGCGCTTTCCCAAATTTCGTTGCAAGAACAAACGCGCACTCGACGTGCTCGCTTTTGCATTATTTGGCTCATAATTTGCATTCTCATGAATGTTTTGCATTGTCATGCATGATTTCTGGTGTACAATACTTTATGCTTGAACATGCATTGTCACGCATTATCTTTTCTCGCATTGTGATGCATCCACTACCGACACCGCGGTGTCAAACTTTCGTAATCACAGAATCACATTGAATATATGTTGTTGGCATATTGTTCTTGTTGAATTTCTATTTTGCAGCACAATATTGTATGTACGGTTCATTTGAGGTCAAAAGTACCAAACGAATCGCAGTATCGATCTTCTCCGTAGAGACGAACGAGAATTGAATAATTCTCCGATTCCTAATCGCATGAAATGTAGTCGTTGCTTTGCATTCTTGCTTAAAATCTTGCATCTATTTGTTAATACTTGTTTATTACACTTCTTTGACTTGCATAATCACTTGGCCTCGCGGCCTATCATTTGCATTTTGCCCTTGCCTGGGCACGCGCTTCTGCACACATATCTGCTCATCTTGTATGATTGTCTAAGTCTTCGCCTTGTCAAAAATGGGTCGCCTCTAGGCTTTGACATTCACTCTCACTTCTTGACTTCCGAGTTCACAAAGAGGGCAAATCAGAGACACCCCATTTTTGACCGACCTTAAGACTCGTGACATCACCGATTGAGCGCTGGTGATGTTGCATATTGTGCTCGCTCAAGTCTCAGTTGTGCTGGCGCCGCCTCCCGACTCAAACTCTCTTTGTGCCTTGTCTCGCTTTGCAAACCAGACTCGGTTTCTCTGCTTTTCTTTCCCGAGGGGAAGGAGGGTCCTGAGGGCTATCTCTCGCTGGCCGTGAGCTACTTTTCGTGGTCAGAGGCCATTTTGCCCATTTCGAGTCTTGCCTTGCTGAGTCATGCCAGTGTGCCTCGGTTTGGGACCGCCCAACCATCTCCGATTTCTCCGGTTTTCAAGGACCTCTGCTTTATCATACCGAGGAACACCGGGTCTCAGATATTTACTTCGTGGGTCAATGCCACTTTCTGCTCGCAGCCTATTTTTGGGACCCGAATCGCGGGATTTGGGCCCCGAGCATTCATTTTGCATCGGTTTTTGTTCAATTTTGGCGGTACCTCTGTTTTAGCATCGAAGATCACCGAGGGTGGGAGGCCAGCAATTGTTCCGAAAACCAGTTTCCTCCTCCGGCACTTGCTTTTGCTCACTTTCGGCCAATGTTGAACACCCTAGTGATATTTTCTTCGAGCCGACTACATATTTGTGATGAGGGCACCGAGGACCCTAAAAAGTAATGGTCAAAGAATTGTTACTTTCATTTTTGAGCCTCTCCTTCAAGGTCAATGTTGTGACTCCTGTTTCAGAGTTGCCAAATTCCAACCTTGGAACCTTGTTCTACACACCTGGGAGGACCCTAAAATGTGGTGGTCGGCCAGTATTTGTTCTGTTTCATTTTTGGCAATGGCCGGCCGGCCAGGGAGAGTGGCTGGCCGACAGTTAGGGTGGCTGTCCGACCCTAGGTGGCCGGCCTGCCACCTTCAAGAAAGCCACCCGCCGCTCGCTGCCTGCACATTTTTATTACTGGCTCCAAATTGTTTTTCAAAATATCTTGATCCTCCGAGGGATATTTTGGGAGGGAAAGCTTGGGTGCATTTCCCCTTTTACACCCTTTTTGGTCTATTTAAGGGGCTGAGGAGCTCTTTTGTTAGGGTTACAAAAATTCATCTCAAGACTTCATCTTCCAAAACCTCCATTTCCATAGCCAAAAGTTCCAAAAACCTTCAAGGTTCTAGGCCATTCCTTCATCAACCCTAAGCCTCACCATCACCACCTCCATTCCAGCAGCAAAGGAGGGTTTTTCAAAGGCTAAGGACCAACAAATTGAAGCCAAGAAGCAACAAAAGACTTGTCTCCAAGGGTAAGACTCTAATTCCCTTTTTCTAGCACAATTTTGAATCAATTCTTTACCCTACTTGCTCTCAGTTTTGGGCTCTGACCCTCACTGATTTTAGGCTTATTTTGAGCCCCTCTTCAAAATTGAAGAAGGGTTCAACCTCATTTGAGAGCCCCTTGATACACCTCTTTCAATATCACTCTTTATGCCATTATTTTGCATGCTTTATTTGGCTTATGAGTGATCCATTTTCGAGCCTGATGTAAACTGTTAGTGGGCTCAATCATGTTTGGTGTTTCTATCTTGCACTTGTTTTGTAATTCTTCCAATTTACCGTAAATTTGCAAGGTTTGTCTAGCCTATATGTGATATGATTTTGAGCATGATATAAACTGAGATTGAGCTTATTTTAGGTCCCTCTACAATATTTTAGAAGGGACCAATCTTGTTTGGTGCCTCCATGCATGGCTTCTCTTTATACCTCTCTTTGACCCCATTTTGCATGCCTCTTTAAGCTTATTTGGCTTCTGTTTTCAGCCTTCATCAGGCCTGGAAAGAGCCTTTTTTTGGCCTTCTCTTCATGTTTTGTTAAGGGTCTTATGCCATTCGGTAATTTTTTTTGGTACTTCATGTTATACCCCCTATTTGGTTCATTATTTTGCATGCTTTGTTAGGCTTGCTTAGCTTCTGTTTTCAGCCTTCATCAGGCTTAGGAAGTGTCTTATCTTGGCCCATTATTCATGTTTTGTTAAGGGTCTTAGGTTTTTTGGTGCATGATTTTGGTACCTCATGTTATAGCCTTTGTTGGCTCATTATTTTGCATGCTATGTTTAGCCTATTTACATACTGAATTGGGGGATGTCATCTCTTGTAAATGTGCACATTTTTGGCCCCTCTTTAATGTTGTAGAACTGTGTTTTTCAGTTTGAGCATTGTAGATACCACTTGCTCTGTAATTCTCCTCTTTTCCCCTATTTTTGCAAGCTATTTTTACCATACTTGTGGTTGTTATTTATCCATGATTTGTACTGGAAAAATGCTAGTTTAGGGGCTTCCTTGCTACTGTTTTACATGCTATGTCCATATTGTGCACGTTTAGTAGGGTCAGAGGCCATTTCGGTGCTTTACATTGCATTTCGCATCGTGTAATTTTGCTATAATTCGGGGCTGTTTTGCATCATTTTAGCTGCTGAAATTTTCATTTTTCATATGCCATATACCACGCCTCGCTTGCATGCCATTTTTGTGCCTTAGGCCATGTTCGGTTTATGCGTCTGCAAGACGATTTCGAGGCACTTTCATTTTCATCTCTCGGCACTTATGTGAGTGCGGCCGAGGTCCTCTCATGTTAGTGTAAGCCCAATTTGTTATTTCATGCTCAGATGTCACCGCTTGGTTTACGTGCCCGTGGGCACGCATTTCGAGGCACTTCATTTTCATCCGACGGCAGCCTATGTGAGTGTGGCTGAGGCCCTCTCATGTCGGTGTAAGCCAATCATTGCATTCCGTACGCCATTTTATGCATTCCTCGGTTTGCGTGCCCACGGGCACGCATTTCGAGGCACCTCATTTTTATCGTTTCGGCAGCTTATGTGAGTGCGGCTGAGGCTCTCTCACATTAGTGTAAGCCCAATTTGCCATTTTAGTCTCATTGCATTCCGTATGCCACCGCCTCATTTTGCGTGCCCGGGTGCACGCATTTCGAGGCACTTCTTTTTATCTTACGGCCTCTTACGTGAGTGTGGCTGAGGCTCGCTCATGTTAGTGTAAGCCCATTCTCAGATTCTCAGATGCCATTTTCTCTTTACGTGCGTGGGTACGATTTCGAGACATGTCATTTTAGTCTCATCACATCGTGTATGCCGTCGCCTCGGTTTGCATGCCCGTGTGCACGCATTTCGAGACATGTCATTTTAGTCTCATTGCATTCCGTATGCCACCGCCTCGGTTTATGCGTCTGTAAGCATGTATTTTGAGACATCTCATTTTAGTCTCATTACATCGCTGTACATTTTCTTGATTTATGCGCTGCATGCATTTCGAGGCATCTCATTTTCATCCACATTGTGCATACTAGGTTGTATCTTAGATTGCATTCATGCATATCATACATATTGCATCGTGTTCGGATAGGAGTTAGTCCGCACGGAAACAAGGCACGCTTTCATACTCGAAAGTGACGGAACGGTCTCAATTCCCAAGTCACCGGCTAATTCGGATTACCCATGATGGAGTTAGGTTTTGTTGTAGAATTCATATGCATTCACCCTATATTGAGTTGTGCAATCCGATTCCTCGGCCATCATGTATCGAGATGCGTGATTGGTGGCACGAGGATCAAGGCATGCATATATTTGTGAAATACATTGCTATGCCCCTCTTCTGCTCTCTGTTACAGCAAAATGAAGAATCAGCAACTTTCCGGAGTCTGGCACGCATTTCGAGAAACATCGCAAAAAGAGGCTAATTGGGGCATCCCAGTGGATTTCCGCGCAAGGCAGTCCAACATGCATTATTTCATTATCCGGAGCGGAGTCGAGGCAGTCCTTGGCTTGCATGCCAGTTTACAGTTTTCTTAGTTAATTTGATAATTAATTAAGAATTTATTCTTTTATTCGGACTGTACTATTCTTTATTTCGGACTGTATATTTATTCGGACCCTCTGCGCGAGGGCATAATTGTAATAAGTGTGCGTGCGTGTGATGTATGTCTTCCAACCCCCACTTCTTTCTCCCTTTTATTTACCCGCTTACGATGGTTAGATATAAGGCATATTTCAATTAGCATACAGTATGACAGCATGTTTGCATCATTCATCTGTTTTGCACGCACTGCTCTACAAGATCATACAACCCAGATTTGTATTTCAATTCCAAATTGAATACGTGTTAATTGTAGCATTTCATATGCCATGTTTAGAATAGCCGAGCCTGCTATAGTTTGCATCTTTGCATGTGTTGCATTAGGCATTTCAGTATGCTTAGGTCCATGCATGATTTCTAATTAGCTTCCTGTTTTGGCTTGGAGTACTCGGTGAGTTGTTATGCTTTAGCATACTTGCATGCGTGTGAGTGTTGCCATGAAAGCATGCTTACCATGAGGCTAAATGCTTATGTGATATAACTGCCTTGAATGCCTGTGGGTGGAAGTTGAGTTATTTGAATTGGGACAATTCATCAAATGTTTGTTTTAAGCCCACTAGATAGTGGCAAAATCATATTTTTCTAAGCCCACCTGAGGGTGGCAAATCCGCGTCTTAGCCTACCTGCGGGTAGCACCATCAAACCATTTTCAAACAAACAAGCATGAAATGTTTTGTTCCAATTCAGTATCCATTTATACTTGTATGTCAGGCGATCACATAGTAACCTAGGCTAATAACCTAATAAGAACGCATAAAGTTTTCAAAAACAGATATCATGGTTAGTAGAGGCCGGTCTTTGATCCGAAGGGGTGCTCATGAAGTGACCTTCCCTAATCGCATCTAAGTTCCCGAGCCGAGGCAACTTTGGTAATGACGGACACGCGGCCTTTTGGCACCGAGTCGTGGTTTTAAATTTCCCATTTTAAAATATTTAGGTGGCGATCAGATTCAGCTAAAATCCATGTTTGGCACTTCTTTCAAAAAATCTATTTTCAAAACGATTTGCCAGATTTGGACTCTTCGGTTCAAGATTGAGAACCGTGACATTTGAGTCCTTCGAATTGTAGTGACCCAATATCGAACCAAAACGGGGGGGATTCGCACTCCTTCGCCCCGGGATGCGTTCGGGGACTCTACACACATCCAACTCTAGCACATCCCAAATTCGTTGATGTTGAAACTTTTCTACGACTCTAATTCGCCCTAACTTCGAGATCGAACGAGAAAACTTGTTGAACTTGGCCTGGGAACACAAAGGAGTCATCTTTATACCATCGACTTCTTACATCAACAGTTGTCACATGTGGTTTGACACGCAAAGTTCGAGTACTACCGGTGTTATACCATTCACATTGGAACAAAACAACACGGTGTCCAAACAAATATGTCGGGCCCCACACTTTACAAAGGTAGCCGAGAACTTGATCAATCGGCCTTAGTGGTCGCCTTCCACTACCAACCCAATTATTTTGACATTTACGACGGTTATCACGGCCGATAGTATGGAATCGGACGCCATTACAAATGCATCCCGAATATGTATTGACTAAGGCATTAGGTCCATTGGCTAATGCCCACATCTCATCGGCTGCCTCGTGAGTTTTCATTTCGCAATTGGTTCATCTACACAAGAAAGTATGTCATGTCAATTCAAAGTTAGAATAATTCAACGTTAGCTCCACACTTTACAAGAATATCGCTACATAATCTTACGCGATCTTTGAACCATTTAGGAAATTCTTTGCATTGTCGCTGGGTAATGTTGCATGAACTTCCATATTTTTGTTGCAACACGAGCTTATGTTCCCTAGGTACAACGAAGTACGTCATAAGTAATTGGAATAATGAAGACTTTAAAAAATAAAAACCATGTAGGAAAGGTATGTTGATATGACGAAGAAGCATACTCTAGATATTCGCCCACTTCCAAACTATTGTGTAGGACAAACCAATGAGCCAATTCATGTTAGCTACGTATACATTAATCGCCTTGGAAGTTCACCAAAAGGACGAAGATTTTGAGTGAAAATCGCCAACCTCGCCATTGTCACCCCCATCATAGTTCCTTTCTTCCTGCTAAACATCGCTTCAACTCCATGCAAATACATTGAACAAAACATCGACACTTTTGGATATGTACCCCTCCGCAATGGATCCTTCTCGACGACCTTTGTTGCCAACAAATCCTTTAAGAAGTCCAAGCATCCTACACGCACACCCCGGCATCATAGTAAAGATGTTCATATTGAACTATAATTACCAGAAAAAATTTCTGACTCGTTGTTATACCTCTCAATAGGATACATCCATCGATATTGACAGCCTCCAAGCCTAGCCTCAGTAAGGCAAATGAATTGCCAAGTGGACCATCACATCGAAAAAAGCATGAGGAAAAATCTTTCAAGCTTACAAAGTATAAGTACGATTTGTTCTTGCAATTTCTCCAAATCACCACCCTCAATGTCTTCGAGCACAACTGCTTAAAAAGTTCCAAACTCAAACAATGTGGTCCCAATCTCGAGGAAGGTATCCTCAAGATCCCAATGGGAAGAAGTCGCAGAAGGACATGATAGTCATGACTCTTGAGGCCAACTAACTTAGAACCATTCATGTGACACAATTGGATACATTTGCCGATAGCCATCAGAAACTTATTTGATTTCAAGAAATCAAAACCCTATTCGCTCACGGGGACAATGTGTATAATGCCGAGGCTTTTGGAAAGAGCCATTCGCATGCCTTATCAAGTGTAACTCCTTCAGATTCGCATGTCCTCTAGATCCAAACGTGTTTTGTCGGTGTGTCCTTGTTCTTGCCATCAATGCTCAATAGTGTCCCAAGCAGATTGTCACATATATTCTTCTCTATGTGCATGACATCAAGGTTATGTCGAAGCTTAAGTGTTTTCCAATAGGGTAGGTCGAAAAGAATGCTTCTTTTTGTCCAGTTCGGAGTTGGATTTTCAGTCCGTTGTCTTTTTTGGTTGGTTGGATGCTTTCCATATGCCATGTACGTCCCCAAATTAATTTGCTCCAGGATTTGTTCTCCCGATAGCTCCACAGGTTTGGACCGATTCTCAATGTCATCGTTGAATAGCTTACTTCTACGCCAATTATGGTTCTCAGGTAAGTACCGCCGAGCACCCATAAACCCTATCTTATTGCGCAAACGCTGAGATGATGCATCTATGTTACAATTAGGGCAGGCCAAGTAACCTTTTGTACTCCAACCAGACAACGAACCATATGCAGGGAAATCGTTGATGGTTCACATGACTGCTGCATGCATTGTAAATATTTGGCCGGTAGAGGCATCATATGTTTCCACACCATGCTCCCACAGATTAGTTAACTCTTCTACTAATGGTTGCAAGTAAACATCGATGTCCCTTCCAGTTGCGAATCATCCAGGAATAAGCAATGACATCATGAGAAATGGATCTTTCATACACTTCCATGGGGGTAGATTGTAAGGCATTAAGATTACGGGCCACATGCTGTACGATGTACTCATATGTCCGAATGGATTGAAACCATCCGTGGCAAGCCCTAGCCGTACATTCCGAGGATCCGCAGAAAATGTAGGATGCAACCTATCAAAGTTCTTCCATGCCTCACCATCAGCTGGATGTCGCAATACTCCATCATCCACACGCTTATCTTTGTGCCATCTCATATATGCAGCTGTTTTTTTCAACATGTAAAATCTCTTCAACCCTCGTGTCAAAGGAAAGTACCTCAATATTTTCTCGGAATTTTTTACCCGCCTTGTCGCTCAACTTGTATCTAGACTCGACATGTAGGGCAATTCTCCAATGTGGCTTATCCTTCCAAAATAAAGTACAATCATTCTTGCATGCATGAATGGGCTCATATCCCAAACCCAATGCACGAAGAACTTTTTGCTTCATAAAGGGTCCATGGAACATTTTCATCACACTTTGGGAGAATGTCTTTGAAAACTTTCATAACCATATCGAAGATTTGTTGCTCCATTTATTGTACACCTTCACGTGAAGCACCTTAATTACGAAGGACAAAATGGAGAACTTTTCACACTGGATATACTTGACGTTGAGCATCATCGAACAACTTCATGAACTTACACAAATTGTGCCTCTCCGAACTAGCACGCTCTTCGTCGATATGATCATCCATGAGACCACTCATGTAAATCTCTTGTAACATGGTTGGAAGTTCATCCACATTTTCGTGATTGGTTGTCATTCCAAATTTCGGTCGGTTTGAGTATCATCGTTTCGCATAGTAGGATGACCACGAAATAGGGGAACACGCTCTCGTAGTGGACCCAAGTGCGATAAGAACATGCGATTCCTCTTCAAGCAAGTGCAACCGAACAACATGTCGAGGTAATTTCGCGCCGCTCAAGCAATCAACACAAGGACAACGGATTTCATCCTCATGCCCTAAATTCTTCGTGCGAACTCCATAAATGATCAACACCTTGTATATACTCTTTACTTTTAGCCTATCTGTTATCATCATCCAACTCTTGTCCATTCTTGCAACAAGACACATGAAGCGAAGATGAACCCGGAATCGACAAAGAAATTGGAAAAATACTCAGTAATGGAAGAGAGCTTAAGTAAATTTACGGCCCGATTAGCATTGCTTTTGAAGTGAAGAAAATAGTAATAACAGATCGGTCTCACTTGTAGAATGTAACCTTTTATCCCTTTTAGACAAACCAAATCTACACAACTTTAATATGAACCATCAAGATTTGTCTTTAAAGAAACAATAATGCACTAATGTCAAGTACATTTGAGGTGTATGTTGCAAAAAGAAGGCTTGAACCCTTGATACATTTAGATAGGAACACCAACAATGGCCACTGTCACTCTCTTCTCATTAGAAAATGGGTTTATTTATTATTGCATAGCTCATATTCTCAATTTAGATTGCCACAAAAAAAAAAAAATTACAAAAAGAGAAAAAATAACATATCTCATCAATCTCAGAAACACTTTGTCTTTAACTTTGAAAACTCTTTCTCACATATTTTCAAAAAAAATTTCACTTTGATATTGAGATTAAACAATATCTCAACAAGTAGAGTTTAGCATTTTTCACGCTAATTTTGACATTAAACAATATCACAGGGCACTGAAGAACTAGAGATGGCCCAAGCCTATTAAGGGCCTAGACAAATGAAATGTAGTTAGAATATGGTTTGGTGCCTTACATTGGCCATTGCCATTTTATTATTGTCCCCATTCTACAGTAAGATAGTGCAACTTCTTGTGCAACTTAGATTGTCAAGTTAGGTGCTTTCAGAATCAACGGTATGGTTGAAAGGGTACAATTTATCCTGAGATCAGAGAGATTATTTTTCATCTGTTTTCAACAAATTATGAGTGAAAGGACGACCATATTCTGTAATCGTCATATTGACCAGATTATCGTCTATTGTTTCTATGGAGTTCCAAAGGTTTGCAGTACAAAAATGTGAGAGTATTTAGGATATTGATTAATCACACTTTGTAATCCTAATTTCTTATGTGCTGGCCACAGATTTCTGAACTAAGGCTGACTTTTAAAGAAATTATTTTCAACTATAGAAATCAACAACAGTGTAAACCTCAAGTTTTTCGTAGTGTGTTTCTTGATTAGTCATCAACACCCCGTGATGGGATATGTGTTCATAATGTATATGTTTAACCCATGTATCCTGAAAGGTAGTTCTATATTTTTTGAACTATCTTTGTCTTACTATTCTTGAAATGTGTAGAGAGAAGTATTGAAATATCTGAGTTTTAAGTCAGACAATAATCTAAGGGTCATGAAGAGTATACATTACAAAAACAAACCAATTTGGATGTGTCTACTTGTTTTAAAAGGAGAATGCAGATAGTTTATAATTTTAAACTTGCAATTCTTTAAGGTCCAAAAAATATATATTGAATTGAGGTGTTTCAAACGACAACTACCTAACCCAATGTAGATGCGGAGCTGAAGTATATCACTTGTCTTTCGTCTCTTGAATAAAGTGGTCAGGGGCTTATTCTGAAGTGTTTTGGTGGATAGGAATTGGGATAGATGATCTTATACTATGATCATCAAGCTTATTCTCAACTGATTTGGTGGTTACGATTCGAGTTAGAGGAGAGCAAGGTTGAATTTGGTTTGGTTTTGAAGTAAACTTAAGATCGAATTATTAGCTATGGTTTTATGAAATTTGGAATCAAACTGAATCTTGAAAATATTGAAAGTTTTCAACCGAACTATGAAAACGGGATTCATTTCAATTTGGAACAATGATTTCTATAAACAAGTCATCATGCACAATATAATGACAACATTCTCAAATATCAGACAATATATAATCATTTTACAGATAATAATTATTTGAATAATTGTTTAAAATTAGTCTTATCATTATATAAAAACACAGTTGTAGGAGAAGAGAGTTAAGGACTTATTTGCAAGAAAAAAGGGTAAAAAACTTATGAATATATAAGTGATATTGAGAAGATACTTAAGTGTATGACAAATATATATACTTGAGAATATAATATATATATATATTTAAATAAATGGAACTAAATTTCAAATAAAAATCATAACTATAAAATCATGGACCTAACTGTCAAGAAGTAGGATTGAATCGAACCGATTTGTGATCTTTTTAAAAAAACAAATAGTTTTACTTAATTCGAATTTGAGTCACACCATCGGAACATTTGGAACATTTTCGATGCAAAAAATAGAGGCACATTTATAATGATAAGAGTAAATCAGGAAAAGCCTCCAAAATCAACAACTGTGCTAAAAAAACAGAGGCACATTTCGAACATTTTCGAACCGATTTCGAACATTTTCGCCAATACAGAGGCACATTTAAATGATACAAAAAAGAATCCAAATCCCAAATCCAAATGGGCAATCCACAATTTCAACCACACCCATTCACGAAGTGAGGAAAATCCCTAAAAATTTGTGTACGAAATAAATGGAAAATGAAAGGACAAAAACATATCAAACCCTAAAATTAATCGTGAGAGAAGGGGGTGGGAGAGACATCGACAACCAGATAGAAGCAGATAGAACCAGATCAAGAGAGAGAGGGAGAGAGAGACGACAGAAACATATCTGCGATGGTGATGATCGCCGATTTGCAGTGCTGCTGGGGGCGAGCGCCGGTGGCCTGCGATCATGATGATCGGCGGTGGTGAGCGACGGGTTTGGTAGGGACGGGTTTGGTATGTTGCTGTCGGTGTGTGAGAGTGAGACAAAAGAGAACAAAAGGCTCTATGTGTAATATATATGTACTGGGCGCGAAAATTACTTTTCCCTCTAAACGGCAATTTGTCGCCAAAATGCATGTTTGGCGACAAAAAATTGGTCACCGAAGATGCCTTTGTGGCTACTAAAATTCAAAATTAGTCGGCAATACTAACTATACAACGACTAACAGAGATTTGGTCGTCAAAAAGTAATCAGAAAATGTCCTTTTTTTAGGCGACAAAAATGTTTAGTCGCCAAATAAACCATACGGCGACAAAATAAAATGTTGGTAGCCTAAACTGGTAAAAACAACGACTAAAGGGGAATTTGGTCGCCAATGATATCAGTATGGCTTACTAAAATACTTTAGTCGCTAAAAGGTTTGAATGAATGCCGACTGAAGCTGATATTTAGTCGATGAATGTTGTGTTTTTGGCAACTAAAATTGGTTTAGTCACCAATTTTAGTCGCCAAACATGTATTTTCTTGTAGTGAAATGATAGATTTGGCTACCATTTTTTTTTTCCAGCTTCAATATAAAATCCAAAAAAAATACAAGAGCAGTTAGATGATAATGATAGAGAGAGAGAGAGAGAGAGAGAGAGAGAGAGAGAGAGAGAGAGAGAGACCGAGCGAGCGAGCTTATGGATGCTTACGATCAGACGGTGGTACGAGTTAGACAGTGTTTGTCTGCTAGTTGGACAGTGGTGCGAGAGAGAGAAATGAAGGGTTTTGATAAAGGTAGTCTACCTGTGTGTGTGAAATGAAAGAGAAATAGATTATTTAGGTCAAGAGAAAGGATTTGATGAGAAATAGATTTTCTCTCCTAAACACAATACTGCGTTGTTTTGTATATTGAAAAATTTGGTGACAAAATATTTATCCTCACTAATAATATTTTTAATGGAGATGAAATTTTTTGTCACTAACTTGGTGGCACAATTCCTCCCAAATTTTTTAATGGCGGGAAAAAAATTGTGACAAAAAAAAAAATGACAAGAAATAATTACATCACCTAATTTTTTAATATGTATACAAATTGGTGACGAAATTTTATTTTTCTCTCTAAAAATGATACATTTGGAGATGAAATATTATTTTCTTCACTAAAAGATACATCTTTCATGAAAAATTTATTTTCATCATTAGTTTTTGTCTCCAAAGACTCTTTTTGTTGTAGTGTTCATAAAAAATCTTGGTTCTTCTAGAAAATGAGCGAGACCAAAATATAAATGAGTAGAAAATGGGAGAATCTTTTGGAAATTCATCGAACCTCAATTTTATGCAATGCCCCACATATTTGCAAAACGTGCAACACTTATAAACCTTGGTTGTAGCTTTGCACCACGGTTGCAACTTTAAACCATGGCCACAAGAAAAGCCACAGCCACACAAATCATGGGGCACAGAGCAATTTTAGAAGGTGGTTCTTCTAAGCATCTTGGAGATGCCTTTTCGCAATTCTCAGAAATTGCGTGAGGAAGACATTCTAGAGCCCTAATGGGCTATAAATACACCTCCTAAGTATAGAGACCTAGGCGTTTGAATGATAATTGAATCCACAACTCTTCTCTCTTCTCTCTTCTCTCTCAATATAGATACACATATACACTCATATACACGTTGAAGTTGTCATCCATGGCTGAAAGTTTGAGCATCTAGACCTTATTTGAAGCTTGAGGGTGGCTTTGAAGAAGGTGATTCAACTTGATTGAGCTTTGAGGGTGGCTTTGAAGAAAGGAATTCAATTTGATTGAGCTTTTCCTCTCTTGCTTGGATGTACTCTCAACTTTCTCTTTCATTTTCTCTCATTTTCTTTTCATTCTCTCGAAGCACTTCTTATTTGCTGAATATAGAGCATATTGATTGTGAGAATTGGGCCTAAAATAGAGGAGATCCTTGTCACATCTCCAAAGGTTGATTTACTATTGTAATTCTTTACTTTCCTAGTCTGGCTGCAAATGAACAAAGCTGTTTGTGAATAGGCTCGAGCTTAGTTCAGTACGTTTGAACTTTATTTGTTAAATTTTTATTGCGTTTGAACTCGAGCTCAAGCTCATTAAAATCGTAATAAACAAGCCCAAACATATTAAAGCTCGGCTCGTTAACTGGGCGTGTTTAACATTTATTTAAATAATAAAATAATATATTACTTATATATTAAATAATGTAAAAATATATATTCAAATAACGTAAATGTAAATAATAGCAAAATTTATTCATATGTAAATAATAGCTAATTATAGATAATACATTTATATAATAGTGGTGGTAGATATAATTATTTTGGTAAGATATTTACTTTTCTTTTAGTATGTTTATATATATTGTATAATCAACGTTTTAATTATAATTTTAGTTTCATACGCAAGTATGAATTTATAATTTCCTTGACTCATTAAGACTCGTGAACAAACTCGAGCTCAGTTCATGAAATTTTTCTTGAGCTCGAGCTTGAGTTCAAACTCGTTAAATCTTAATAAATATGCCAAAACATACTAAAGCTAAGCTCTACTTAGCTTGTTTTGTAGCCCTAGCAATTTCTTTCTCATTTTCTTGCTTACCAAACACTATTAATTGTTGTATTTTGTTGCTTTATTAATGGAGTAGTAGGATTATGTAGTCGATTATAAGCTAATCCCTTATTTAATGTTTTAGTTTCATTACTTTCTTGCAATTTTTCTTAATTTTATTTCTTATTTTCCTAGAAGCCAAACATGAGCTTCTCCTTTGAAAATGGATGAAAACTCTTCTCTCAGTCCATTTGAACATGAATTTAGGCATTTATGCTTACTCTCCATGATGTAGAGAAAGAGATTTCTCCCATTTTTATTGAGTTTCATCATGTACTTCCATAGTTGCAATTGTGGCTTTCTTATATCTTCTTTAGAAGTATTTCCTTACATATTCTAGTCATTTTCCTTCTTATTTTCTTAGAAGCCAAACATGGCTTCCCCTTAGAAAGTTATTGTAATATATCCTCTTCACCTACTTTTGACATGGATTTGAGCATTCTTATGCTCATTTCCATTAGTAAGAGGAGTAGATTCCTTCACATTTCTTTGAGTTTCAATTATTGTCATAGATTAGTTCTTTTAGCTTTTATGTTATCATTTGACATTGGAAAGATTCACTCTCTTGTGTTTATTCTCATGATGAAGAGAGTGAATTTGTTCCATTTTTATTATCATTTGATGATTGAAAAAGTTCATTCTCTCATGCTCATTATCATGATGAAGAGAGTGGATAAGTTCCATTTTTATTATCATTTGATGATTGGAAGAACCCATTCTCTCATGTTTATTTTCATGATGAGAAGGGTAGGTTCATTCCATGTTTGTTGATGCCTCACATTTGATTATGAAAGAGTCTATTCACTCATGTTTATTTCCATGCTAATGAGAGTATATTCATTCCATTTTTGTTTCCATTTCTCATTAGATTATAGAGGAATTTTACTCTCTTATGTTCATTCTTGTGATGAAGGGAGTACACTCATTATTGTTTTTGGTATGCTCACATGATCATGATGGGGTCTACTCTCTCATGTTCATTATTGTGATGAAGAGAGTAGACTTGTCTCATGTTGTTCCCATCTTCACTTGATGATGGAAGAGTTTATCTTTTCCATGTCTATTCTGGTGATAGAGGAGGCAAACTCATTGCATTTACTAACATCTCTTATCTTGAATGGGGAATCTATTCCCTTGTGTTTGCCTCTATGATTAAGAGAGTAGATTCATTCCATTTTCTTTGCTTTCTAGTTTCCATTTGTTTTAGATGTAGTTTCTTTGAATTGATAGATGTAGCATCTTCTAATTCTCTCATTTTTACTTCTTTGTTTACCTTGTTAGTTAGCTTATTCGTATATGTAGCTTCTATTTGATTTCTCTCTCTCTCTCTCTCTCTCTCTCTCTCTCTCTCTCTCTCTCTCTCTCTCTCTATTTTATATTTATCTTTTCTATATGACTTCACTCATCATGTTTTTATTTATTATCTTTTTCTTTTATTCATGATTTATATCCGTGTTCGTGTATGTTGAGCTCGGCTCATTGCGTCATATGGTTTAGTTACTTCTATGTGGTTTGTGTATACTTCCATGCCTGAGATATTTCACATGACATTATAATGGTTACCAGGCTCATTGGATTCATTTTATGAGTGTTATTGAATTTAGTTCTTTGCATCTAGGATCATGCACATTTTCTAACCCTTTTGTGCTTGGCTTGGTGTTGATGAGTACTATGTGAGTTTCTTTCATCTTTGCATTCCGTTTGTGCGTTATTTCTTTATTATCTTCAACATGGTATCATGAGGCTATGTGTTTGCTTGAGATATCTCTATGTTGCCTATTGATTGGAGGTGATTTCGCCTAAGGTAAAACTGTTTCGATTCTCTTTCTTTTGAGATACTCATTTCAAAACCTTTCAAAAGTGCAAGAGATCGAAATGTTCCAAAGTAGGTGATTCAATTAATAGTTGTTTGTTCCACATAGTAAAGTTAGCATTAATAATCAAGATATGAACATATTTTAGCAATTGTAGTTGGGTTTTGGTGATCCTTGGAGAGGTTTAGTCTTCTCGGCTACGATAGCGCTACAATTCGGACTCTTGAGGTTTCAACTGGTTTCACAACCGCAATGTGAAATGTAAAAAAGCAAATGACAGTTCAAATCCGACAAAATCCTAGAAAATCCATTAATCATCGTAAACACGAAAAATGGACTACATTGCTAGATTTCAAAGTCGCCACCTAAATATTTTTGAAAATTTTAGGAAAGGCATGACTTGTGCCAAAGGCCACTTGTCCATCGTGAATCAAAGTTATCTCGGTTCGAGAACTTAGATACGGGGAAGGTCATGAATTGAGCACCGCCTCACCCGAACAAAGATCGGCCTCTACTAATCATGATGTGATTTTTATCAACATTATGTGCTCTTGTTCTAATTTTATTATGCTAACTTATCATGTGAGACATATAAGTGTAGACTATTTCACTTGCTTTTGAAATGACTTGATTTTATGTGATTTTTGTTAAAAGAGTTTTGAGTGTACACAACTCAAAAGGAAAAAAATGAGCTCATACATACATTTGATCAAAATCATCCCCAATGCATGTAAAATAACCTTCATCTACAGGCATTTAAACAGTTCATTTCGAGTACGCACATAGCCTCATGGTAAGATGCTAAGCATGGCAACAATCACACACATGAATATGCTAGCAAAAATGCTCACCTAGTACTCCGAGGTAAGCCAAAGAGAAAATAAAGCAATTAGAAAAATGCATAACCCTAGCGATGCACATGACTAATCCAACACATACAAGAATTTAACTATTAGGTTCGGCTTTATTATGTCATATAGATTAACTCAAAGCATACGGTAGCGCACGCATTCAAGTAAGTAGGAAATGACAATGATATTCAATAATGATGAACCGAACCTTAATGCATGCAAAAATAGATACGAAGCATGGTAATGATATGAAACAAAAATATGATACTACATACAACCATAGTAAGCATTTAAATAAAAGGGAGAAAGAAATGAGGGTTAGAAGACATACAAATACTACAAATTTGCCCTCGCACAAGAGGGTTTGAATGTCTTAATTAACTAATTATTACAAACGCAAATGAATGAACTAATTAATTATTACAAGTCCAATGAAAGAAACTAATTAATTACATAATATGAATCTCGACGCTAATCTAATGGACTTAAATGAGCGGTGAGTCGCATGCGCACATGAGATTAACCTCCAGAAACCTCTCTGTTTGCTACCAAAAGTCGCCTGCTCACATGTAAAATAGTTCTGCTTTTGTTCTAAAAATCGCTATGTTTTCGAAAAGACCACTGCCACACAACATGCTTGGCCAGCCGGCCTGATCAAGTGGTCGGCCATACAAAATAATGGTTGGCCAGCCACTATTTTTGAGGAATCCCCTGCTGCAGTAGAACTGGAACAAAGAAAAATAGAGGGCTTCCAAAAGATGTTCATTCTTCTGACTCTCTCCTGTCATGCAGATTGTTAAGAAGGGAGTAGGTTTGTTTCCCAAATCATCAATCAGAGCAAGGTTGTTGCATGATGATCTTGAAAGCAATAGGAGAAGACTTAGCTAGACTAAAAAAAAGTGCTATGCTCCTTATCTCTTTCTTATCATGAACTTAATCAAAGAAAAGGTAGGCATACTTCGCTTATAAATCATCAAGTCACAAGATAGTACATGATGATCATAGAGCAATCAAAACGAAAAAAAGGTAACAACTCAAAAGTGTTGTCAACTCATCTCCCTACTTATGGAATAAGGATGAAACATCCATTTCCATGCTTCAATTTGGAACTAGGATAGAGTTTTCAACACTTCTCAAGAAAGAGCTCTTTAGGAGCAACAAAGCAAGTAAGGAAAAAAGACAAAAAGCAAGCTATCTATCAAAGTTTAAACACACAAGTTGCCAAAATTATTGACAACTCCTCTTTTTTATGAAACAATGATGAAACGTCCATTTCCATGTTTCGAAAATGATCGATAAGAGAGTTTTTCAACAATTTGAACACGGAAGCTACTACCTAGCTTCAAGATGGATAAAAGAATATGAAAGCAAGAAATTTACACTAGATAAGTAAACTTGTGTCGGGGTGGCTAAGCCTAAGCTCTAATCCTCCCATGACCACAAGGTTCCAAGTTACATAAGGAAAGCTAAAATGATCAACTCAACGGATTGGCCGCTAAATCCTAAACATGCCAAATCCGAGAGGACTTACAACATAAATATGAAATTTAAAGCATAGGAAGTAAGAACACAAGTATCGGGGAGGACTAGGACCCTTTTATAAGTCCATATTCAAATCATATCACGAGGGGAAAAAAAAAAAAAAGAGCCTAAAGACAAGTGTTAAACGGGACTAAAAGTTAACCAAATGAAGTGAAAGGAAGGTAAAAAATGAAAGAAAAACAAAGGGGTGCACAACAAGTGAACTAGCCAATGAAAGGGTGGCTAGCTCACTCACTTTTAACAAAGTTTTAATTACATTTTAAGTTTAAAACAACTCAAATCAGATGAAAGTACAAGAAAAAGTGAGAGAAAAGATGGTTGAAGGGTTCAAAGATCACATCTTGAAAGAGAGGATGTTCTTCTTAGTTCACAAACCACAAGCTAAACACTTTCAAGGAGCCGAAATTATGCTCAAGAATCTTAGCAAAGCTTCAAGTTTGAGCTTGTAAGATGTATGCATTGTGTCTCTATATTGCAAGAGGGTAGAGAAGGTGGTTGGCAAGCTATAGGCTTTTGGGGAATTTTTCTAACCCCAAACCATGAAGGGAGTGTTGTATTTATAGATAAACAGGTTCGTGTATTTGTAAAATGGACAAATGCCCAAAGCATGTACATGGAAATAGCTGGCAACTGTCAAAATATCTGTTACACTAAACATGGCCGGCCAACCATGAGGGTGTACGATCGGCCCAAAGAAAATGGCCTGCCGGTAACTTGCTAGCCAATTATTCTCTGAGTGGTCGGGCTAGCAAAAATAAGGTTTTGGTCCAAAGAGGGTTCAAGGTTTAGGTTTTGAAGCTCAAAACTGAATCCTTTTGCTAAAGATTTTGAACGATTGCATAGCGTAACATTTTATCATCGAGTGTTTAGAGTGAAGCGCCCAAGTCTTAAGGATGATCAAATGGGGTGTCTACAGTAATGAATCTATATCAAGGATTAGTAAAGGTTGATCTTTGATCGAGTGAGCAAGGTGTTCAATTATGACATTCACTTCTCATACCTAATCTCCCAAACCGAGCTTTCTAGCTGTGACAATGTTTCCTAATTTCCCTAAAAGATTAGGTAGCGACTCTGAGTTTGGTGGCATGGTCCTTATTTTGGTATTTCTTGTGATTAGTGAATTTTTATATAGATTTTCCAGATTTGGATCCTGACTTAACACATTGTGAATGAGATCTGAATGGTGAATTGTCGGGCCTACTAGATACCCTTCGGGAGATCCAATAACTAGATCATATCTATCTCCCTCATTCTGTGTGTGTGTGTGTGTGTGTGTGTGTGTGTTTGCAATGGTGGTTTGGGTTGGAGGTGATGGATGGGTTGCCGGTGTGGAAAAGAGGTGGAGGGAAGAATGAGAGAGAGGTTGCGATGGACGAAGAGGGGTAGGAGAGCAATTGAGATGGAAGAGGAGGGCTGGGGGTGAAAGGGGCTGGTGTTGGAGTTGCAAAGGAAAGAAAAGGGGAAAATTTGATAGGGGTATTTTGGTCTGGTTAAAACCATGATACCACATGTTTGCAAATTCTTTTTCTCTTTCATCTCTACTGTTATTTTGGAGAACATTTAATTGATTTGCAAATTTTTTTTTGTTCCTTCCATTTTTCTGCTATTTTCCCAATTTTATAAGGTAAAAATCAAAACAATACTAATAGAATACGTATCAGTTGGGAGCCTATCTTGCTTTCGAGAAAAAAAAAAAGCCTCTTTCATAAATTCTGTTTTGTATGATCATCGCAAAGTCTATGAAAAATTTAATTTCTTCATAATACTAATCTAAATTATTATTTTTTTAACTTAAGAAATATATGTGCCATATAACTATTAACTATATCTAATTTCAATATTTTAAAACTATTAAATCGAAAGCCCAAAATAGAATCTTATTTATTAAACTAAATCTCATTTAAATTTTAATTTTTAAAAACTAAGAAATATATGCGGCATAAATTGTTCACCCAGTTGACCTTTATCTAATTCAATTTTGAAGACCTTTAAATAAAAGGTCTAAAATGAACTTTTATTTATATGTAAATCACATTTCATTTGAAATTTAAAAATGAAAAATTAAATACACCTTTAGTTATCTAATTTGAAATTTAGAAAATATTGAATTAAAAAAATAAAAAATAAAAATTTACTAATTCAATAGTCCGGACAGTATACCATCTTTGATGTGACGCCTTAAAGGAACTAACTACATGTGTTATGTGGTGGCCGTCCAATAATGTTTTGGTACTCAATATGCTAATCAGAATACGATCATTCTAACATTTACTTATTTTAAAAATGTATAAAAGTTATTATTTAAAGTGTGAATTATACATAACTTATTAAAATAAATAAAAAAATCTATTTTATTTATTTATTTATTTTTGGTTGGTAGGTTACAAACCTGTGTTTAAATTAAATCATAAATACATTTCACGTACATTAAGTAAATCACAAATACATTTCACCTTCTAATGTTGACTATGGTCGAATAGAATAAGCATTGACTAATAAATGGTCTAACATAGTTCCGAACTAGAAACTAAGCAAAATTGTAACATTATGCCCTGTGATTAAATTATTTTACATACAAATATATTTTATTTATTTGTTTATTTAACAGATTATTTATTTATTTTTGAATTACATAAAAATTTGAATAAAATTATTTATAATTAAAAAATAAAAAAAATTGGACTTCTCTCAAGTTTAAATTACTATAATTTGAACCATAAGAATGACTTTGATAGTTGTTTAGATTGAGAAAAGTTTGCCCAAATACTAGGTTGGTCTAGCTTGATCTTGACATGTAATTTGTATTTTCAAATTATAACTTTGAACGGCATCTTTTCCATAATATAACACATATATATTATATAAATTATTAACGATTCAAATAGGATCTATCATATGGTCAAAAAATCAAATTATTTTTTTTCTCAACCCACATTTATTCATTCAAAAATTTTAAAATTTTCCCATTGGTCAATTAAAATACTTTTTTAATTTAAATTTCTACTCATTTACATTATTTAAGAAAAATTATACTAGCAATGTATAAGAATTTTAGAGGGCCAATTGCGTTTCTAATCATCTTCCTTGGTAAAATTGTCAAAAGTTATGAACATTGTATTTGTATTTAAGTTGTAGTTGGTATAATCTTTCCATTTGTAGTAACCTTTTGCAAAATGAAGCTTATTAAGGTTACAAATTTAGCCTTAATATGTTAATTATTTTCCTATAATACATGACAAAATATTGTATTAAATTGGCAATTTCAAAGCAAGTCAAGTTGGGCCAAGTTGGAACTATCAAAGTTCGGTGTTAATTAGTCATAACTACTTTTGGGTAGAGATTAAAAGTCAGTTTTTTGACTTTTAATTTCTTTTGAGTCATATTATCTCTCTATATTTTTATACATTTAAAAAAAATATAAAAAACTCAAAAAATTAGCTTTTAACCTATTTTCCAAAATAAGCTTAATATTTTATCTATAACTTAGTCATTTTTGTGATGAAAATTTACATAGAATAAATTAAAAAATAGACTTAATAAGTTAATTTAGGTATGTAAAATTTATCATAAAATTTCATTTCATGATAGTACTTAATTATTATATGCAACTTAAATATATATATATAGTAATAATAATTAACCATTTTTGTATAATAACTATAAATTTATTTCATTCTAAGTTTTTAAATAAATTTATTATGATTTAGTGCAAGTCAATTTTAAATGTAAAATTTATTATAATTTGAGATCTCTAACATTTTTAAATTTAAAAACTAAATTCTAGCTTCCAAAAAAATATTCTTAATAAAAATATATTTAAAGCCGTGCATAGCATAAATATACCACTAATATAATATATAAAACACATCTTTTCTCTCTCCCATCCTTTGTATACATATTGATAAGCTATCAGTTCATACAGATCATACAGATCAATTATCTATTACAACTCAAGCAACACACATCGAGTCACAAGCAGAGGAGCTCATCAAAGCAGTGTCACAGTACGGAAGAGTCACACAGCAGAGTAGAGTCACGTGTCAAGCTCCAGATAGAATTAGGTAGATCAGTTAGATGGCTATGAACTAATCGAGTTAGATTATATTTGCTTACATGTAAGTAGGTTCAAGTGTAGTTACATATTCATTTTCTCTATAAATATGTATAAGCACTGTACTCAAGATCTATGAAAAAAAAGAGAGTTTGTTATTTTTCATCATGGTATCAGAGCATATTAGCTCTCACGAGCACAATCAAGATCCTCCAATGGCAAGTCCATCTTTGCCTTCATCCATGTCAGTTGCTTCCTCTAATCTGAGTTTGCTCTTGTCAAACTTCAATTCTTTAATTCTTTATTAAGCTAGATTCCAATAACTTTCTCATATGGAGAAATCAGATGCAGAATGTGTTGCGTGCTACTGGCTTCCTAGGTTTTGTAACAGGTTCTATTCCATGTCCAGCAATGGAGATTTTTGATTCCTCTGGAACTTCATCTCCAAATCCAGCATATGAAGAATGGCAAAAGACTGATGCGCATCTTCTCAGCTGTGTAACAGCCACGTTATCTTCTACAGTGTATTCTTCTGTTCTTCATCTGCAAACAAGTCATCAAGTTTGGCAGATTCTTGAAAAGAGATTTACTTCAGTTTCACGATCACATATTCATCAATTAAAGAATCAGCTTCAAACGGTTCATAAGAAATCATCCTCCATGGAAGTTTATCTCTCACAGATTAAGGAGATCTCTGATCAATTGGCCTTGGCTGGTACACCAGTCGATGATGAGGATTTGGTGTTTTTGACTTTGAAAGGGCTACCTGATGAATATGACTCATTCAAAACCTCTATTCGAACAAGATCTGAAGGAGTCTCTATGGCAGATCTGTGCTCCTTATTGTGCTCAGAGAAAATTCACGTTGAAACCAAATTGAAGCATTCATCTAGTAATCATCTCAGTAGTGCTTACTCTGCAGTCAAAAATTCTTCATTCTCCTCCAACAACACAGGTGAATCTTCACATACCTCTTCTTTTGGTTCAAACAGAGGTTTCACCAATTACAGAGGAAGATTTCAGTCTAGAGGTTCTAGAGGAGGCAGATTTCATAATTCTCATGGTAGATACAACAACAGATCTCACAATACTCGAGGTAGAAGTGACTACTCTTCTCATGGTCCTATTTGTCAGATCTGTGGAAAATCAGGACACAGTGCTTTAGACTGTTGGTATAGGTTAGACACTACTTTTCAGTCTTCTACATCTCAGCCAAAGTCTTCACCACACTCTTCTCATGCCTATGCTGCCACAGTGCCTCAGTCTGCAGACTCATCTGTTCCTCCTTGGTACATTGACTCAGGTGCTACAAATCACTTAACTAATGACCTTTCTAATCTGCATCACTTTCAACCTTATCAAGGTTCTGAACAAGTTCAAATAGGTAATGGATCTGCTTTGCCAATTCATCATATAGGTAAAGGTCTTTTGCCTACACCTACTTTTTCTTTTCATCTTCCTAATCTCCTCCATGTTCCTTCTATTTCCTCTAATCTCTTATCTGTTCATCAATTAACAAAGGATCACAATTGTCTTGTCATATTTGATGCTGACTCATTTATAATTCAGGACAAACTCACGAACAGGGTCCTACATAGAGGATCTCATGTTCGAGGTCTTTACCAATTTATACCTTCATCTCCATCATGTTCCTCTGCAGCACTTCATACTACTACAACTCCTCATGCTTCTGCTCATCACACTACTACAACTCCTCATGCTTCTGCTCTGCTCTGGCATCAACGGCTAGGCCATCCCTCTTCTCTCAAGCTTCACCACTTGACTGAGAACCTGCCTAATAAACCTCACATCAATAAACATTTGTCTTGTTTAGATTGTAATGTTTCTAAAAGTCATAGATTGCCTTTCACATTGTCTAGCACTTCTGTTAATTGTCCTTTTTCACTTGTACATGCTGATGTATGGGGCCCATTTATAGTAAATAATGCTCCTTTTCGATTCTTTGTCTTGTTTGTAGATGATTGTAGTCGTTTTACTTGGATATATCCTTTACATTACAAAAGTGAAGTATATGACAAGTTAGTTGAATTCAAAGCTTATGCTGAAACACAATTTCACACTCATCTTCAGATACTTGACGATAGAGGCTGAATTTGTGAACAACAAGGTTTCTTCTCTTTTATCGCTCATGGCATTGTGCATCAAACTAGTTGTCCTTACACTCAAGCTCAAAATGGTGTGGTGGC
Source organism: Camellia lanceoleosa (assembly GCA_025200525.1). Classification (NCBI taxonomy): domain Eukaryota; kingdom Viridiplantae; phylum Streptophyta; class Magnoliopsida; order Ericales; family Theaceae; genus Camellia; species Camellia lanceoleosa. The sequence goes on along the minus strand of CM045768.1, from coordinate 108,194,099 downwards.
GCAAACATCGTCATGTTATTGAAATGACCATCACTCTTCTTCATCAGTCCTCTCTTTCCTTACATTCTTGGTTTTATGCGATTGCCCTTCTTGTGTATCTTATTAATAGAATGCCTAGTAGTGCTCTTTCTCATAAATCTCCTTTGAAGTTCTATTTCATTCTCTTCGATTTTTCCCTTCTCAAAGTTTTTGGTCATCAATGTTTTCCATGGCTTAAGCCTTACACAGTCCAAACTTCAACCTAGGTCTATAGGTTGTGTGTTTTTAGGATATCACCCTACCATTAAAGGCTATCGATGTCTAGATCCCTTCTTGGCAAAGTTTATATCTCTAGGCATGTCTTATTTAAGGAGACTTGTTTTCCATTTGCTATCTCATCCCTTCCTCTTCTTCTTTTGCCTACTCTTAATTCCTTTTTTCTCGCCATGTTCATCTACTAATTCTTCTTCTTCAAAGTCTCCTTCCCAATCCAATTCTAGCTCCTCTTCTCCATCATCATCTACTAATTCTTCTTCTTCAAAGTCACCTTCCCAATCCAATTCTAGCTCCTCTTCTCCATCACCAAGTCTTCTTCTATTCCTTTGTATTCCTCTCCGCTCCTCATGCAATTCCAATTCACTCCATTTCTATTGATCTACCGGTTCCTCATTCTTCTCTTCCTCATTCTTCTAATATTCATCCTATGACCACTCGTTCCAAAACTAGATCTTTTGCTCTCACTTCGCTCGATTTTCTTGATTGAACCTTCCATGCCAAAGAGGCTCTTACTTCCTCTGTTTGAGTTCTTGCAATGCAAGAAGAGTATCATGCTCTTCAATGACAACATACATGGGACCTTGTTTCTCTTCCACCTCACAAGGTTGCCATTGGTTGTAAATGGGTTTTCGAATCAAAAGAAATTACGATGGATGCGTGGCTCGCTATAAGGCTCGTTTGGTCGCTCTAGGCTACCTTCAACAGGAAGGTATTGATTATCAAGAAACGTTGAGCCCTGTTGCTAAACTCCCAACCATTCGGATTCTTCTGTGTATGGCTCTTCATAACCACTGGCCTATCAAACAATTAGACATATCTAATGCCTTTCTTCACAGGAAATTAGAAGAGGAGGTTTACATGTTACAACCTCTTGGTTTTATACAATCTTCTCATCAAGTGTGTAAATTGAACAAGGCTTTATATGGTCTCAAACAAGCCCCTCGGGCTTGGTATTCTACCTTTGCTTCTTTTATTCTTTCTCAGGGCTTTACTAATAGCAAGTCTGATACTTCCCTCTTTGTTCATCATTCCTCTGCTGGGCTCCTGTTTCTTGTTGTGTATGTTGATGATATCTTGGTTACCGGCAGTAATTCCTCTCTGGTTTCTCATTTGATCACTCAGATGCATCAAGTGTTTTCCATGAAAGACTTGGGTTTTGTCTCATATTTTTTGGGCATCTCTGTGGAAAGTCAAAGTGCTGATTTTTTCCTTTCTCAAGCTAAATATGCTACTGACTTGTTACACAAAGCTGGCCTCACTAATTGCAAGCCTTGTTCCACTCCTTCGGTTCTCAAGTCTCCTTCTACTTCTCATGATTCTCTTCCTTTTTCCAACCCCTCTTTATACCATAGCCTTGTTGGTGGTCTACAATATCTTACCCTTACTCGCCCCGATATTTCCTTGGCTGTTAATCAGACTTGCCAGTTTATGCATCTTCCTACCAATGGCCATTTTCAGTTAGTTAAAAGGTTGTTCCGTTATCTCAAAGGTACTCTTCATCATGGTTTACGCTTTACCCCTGGTCCTTTCTCTATTCATGCATTTTCCGATGCCAACTGGGCTGGTGACTGTCTTGATCGCAAATCAACATATGGGTATTGTGTGTTTCTCGGTCCTAATTTGATTTCTTGGTCTGCCAAGAAACAACCAACTGTTTCTCGTTCCTCTACCGAGGCCGAGTATCGAGCCCTTGCCCATGCCACTGCCGAAATTACTTGGTTACAGCAGCTTCTTAAAGACATGCACATTTCGTCTCCTGTTATTCCCGACCTCTGGTGTGACAATCTCTCTGCAATGGCCTTGGCCTCTAACCCTGTATTTCACTCTCGCTCGAAGCATATCGACATTGACTGTCATTTTATCCGTGAAAAGGTGCTTGCCAAGCAAATTGCTCTCAAGTATATTTCTACTTCTGATCAGCTTGCCGATATATTTATGAAACCTTTGTCTTCCTCACGGTTTCACTATCTCAAAGACAAGCTGCTTGTGCTTCCTTGCCCCTTCAGCTTGCGGGGGGGATGATAAGCTATCAGTTCATACAAATCATTCAGATCAATTATCTACTACAACTCCAGATCATACAGATTAATTATCTATTACAACTCAAGCAACAGCACATCAGAGTCACAGCAGAGGAGATCATCAAAACAGAGTCACGATGGGTCACCACAATGAGAGAAGAGTCACGTGTCAAGCTCCAAACAGAATTAGTTAGATCAGTTAGATGGTTATGAATTAATCAGAGTTAGGTTATATTTCAGTTACATGTAAACTGTAGTTCAAGTGTAGTTACATATTCATTTTCTCTATAAATATGTATAAGCACTGTACTCAAGATCTATGAAAAAGGAGAGTTTGTTATTTTTCATCACATATATACTACAGGTTCATACATATTTTTAATCTTTTTTCTTCCTTTTCTGTATCAATCATTGTTCAGGTCAATGGAAAATGAGACTATTTACTTATCTATTTTACAACATCTTGATACTAGAAAATAGTTGTTGATGATGGACTTATATTTTACAAAGTGCCTAAAGCTATAAATATATAATAGGATAAATTATATTAGTGGTTTCTACATTTTGCTTGATAGTGAATATGGTATATATATATTATATTTACTATATATATTAGATACTGTAATTAAGTTTTATCATATTACGATATTTCCATAACTTTCTTAGCGCCCACTCTTAGATTGCTTATATATATTCATTGTATTGTAAGACACACAATATTGAATATACACACAATATATAATATTCTCTTTCTCTCTCTCTTAGATATTGTAATATACTATTAGAGCTAGGTTAATTACCTGGCAATTTCACTTTACCGACGAGCAACAGCCTTGCCGCGGCCGCCAATTGACCTCAACCCATTATGTTGCTATATTTTTCTTTCAGTATCACTTCATAGTGATCTTTTCGTCTGTCCGCTGGTTTCTCTATGTTCCTTCATCACCGTCTAAAGTTCCTCTGCGGCTCTTACCTCTTCAACGTTGCTGAACTCCACCCTCGGCCGTCATCACTGGCCAACTTGTTGACGCCTCACTCCATGCTGGAGATGCCTTGTTTCTTCTTCGATTTCTTCACTTATCCATTGTCTTTAACGAGGTCCTTGACCTCTATGATTTTTCAAACCTGAATCTTCAAACCTAACTCTCTCTCTCTCTCTCTAAAGCCACTGCTAGTTTCTTTTTCTTCACCTTTTATTTTATTTTATTTATATTTTTGTAATAAACAAAAAATAATAATAATAGATTCTTTCCCATATTCTCATCACATAGGTTTATTCCTACCCCAACTCATATTGTTTTATCTTCATCAATTTTTTTTTTTTTTTTACTCACAATCCTTTTTTTTTTTTTTTGGGTGCTTTTGCTCTCTCTTAGTTCTCTCTCTTTCAACTTCACATAGGTTTCTATCTTAAAACCCATTTGAGTTTAGAGGGAATAATATATCTATCATGGTGAGCATGGTGATACACTAGGTGAACCACCCAAGTCGCTCTTTGGCGCACCACCTAAGTTGCCTCCTAGTGCACCATTACCCAAGCAACCCTTGGGTACACTCTTTCATCTGTTACTATCATCGTTCAACACCACGTCTATAGTGGCTCATGTCTAGACCTATTAATTTTGTACTTTTGTTAGGGTGTTGTGATTACTTTGGAGTTTGGTTTGGCTTATCTTTGGTTTTAGTTGTCTCTGGGAACCTTGTTTTATACTTAACAGGTTGACTGAATCTTTTCCTACTTTCTTAGGTCGTACCTGCGACCTCCTTGTTCGAGGTTGCAGTATTGCTAGGGCGCGCCCGCGAAGGGATGCAATCAAGCTGTGATGGAAAACACCTCCCAGTACTTTTGCAAGTCTTCCTCTTTGTACTTACGAAGGGGTGTCATGCCTACGACCTTCTTGTTCATGCTCGTGGTCTTTTGTGTTGCATCCGCGACCAAATGCACCCTTTAGGTCCTTGTATGGGTGAAAAGTGTGTGGCCTGCAAGGGGCTGCGAGGTTGGGTTACGACTTGAGGGTTCATGCCCGCAGTATTCTTGTCTACGATTGTGACCGTGTCTTTCGCGCCCGCGGTTTGTTGTTTGCGGTCGCGACCAATCCGTCTATATATACCACCAAAAGTTACAAATATCTATTTTTTGAGACAATCTTCCTCTTTTCTATCTCTAGACTGCCATTTTCAACTTCCAAGTTCTAAACTCTTGGTTTTCACCTAGCTATACTCATCTCCTACCACTAGTGCTTGAGGCTTTAAGGTAGAGCAAGTTGTGAGCTACGTTTTGATCGAAAAATTTCAAGTTTTGGCATCGTTGATTTTCAGGTGTTGTTCTTTCTCTTCTCGGGCTTTGAGATAGGGATTTCTTTGACATTTTTGTATGTTTCTTAGCGTCATTATGTGCTCCTGAATAGAATAGTGTATTGGTTGGGTTTGGGTTAACTCTTGGATTATTGTACTTGGATTTGATTTTGAAAGAAGGGTTTTTTAGAAAAATGGCACAATAATGATTTTGGCATTCAGAAATTTGGAAAATTACTTTGAAGGTGTAAAAATGTTGAAAGGATATCGGTTTGGGAGTATTTGAAAAACTTTATGTCCTCTTGATGTGAATAAAAGATAATGGCAATGTTGAGATTTTTATATTATTTTGAGAACCTTCGTTAGGTTGGATGGGGAAGTAGAATATGTATTGTTATTTCGAGTATTGAAATTCTACATTAAATCTATCTCTTGAATTTATTTCTTGTGTAACGCCCCGAAATAAATACAATAACACATCCATGACATTAATAAATAACAACAATAACAAAGTAAGAAAAAAGATTGGGAGCTCTAAATTAAGAGCTCTAATAGCTCTAATTGGTGTGTGGGTCCCATGTGATGTGATGTTTTTGGCTTTGATTTTTTGTTTTTTTTTTTAATTTTCCACATTGTTAGTGCTCTTTTAGAATTCCTAAATTAGAGGGATATATCATTTCTGATAAAGTAACTATCTTCTATTAGTTTCCCATTAAATATACAACATAATATATGAATTTTAACAAAAATATAATGGTGAAATGCCTATGTAATGTTTGTGACAACTTTTTATATCCCTTTTTGAAACCATGCAATGCTAGGTTCATGGCACAATTCAAAAATCATTTCCTTTACATTAGAAACAGGGTGATGAATCACAATTCTGGGAATCTCTAGACAAGTATCACATTTCATGGAAATTTCGTCAATCGGTACCCATGTAAACATAGGCTATACAAGCGCTACTATTGCCATTTTAAGGATATTTCGTCCGCGGGATCGGCACCCATGTATACGCGCAGTTTTTAAGACTTTCACCATGGACATACAGGCTAACTTATTTGATGTAACAACAACTTTCTCTCAGATTAACCCTTTTTTCTCAAGACAATATACATTTTCCATGTATTAAATGTGTAACAATGCCAATGCAAAAGGATGAGAAAATAGTTTCAATTTGCCAAATCCTCATGCAATTTCTACAACAATCATAGTTATTCTCCAATTAGATATATCTAAACAATTAGATAATTTTAATAAGATCAACTTTTCAAATCTCAAGATGTGAGTGATAATATATATCCAACTCTACCATCATCATCCATAACAACACAATTTCACCATTTCAATATCAATTCCATTTATCAATACAAAATCAACATTCGAAACTTCTATGGAAAAAACCCTGTTTCCTTCATAAACCATTTCCCAAGGTAAAACCCATCATTTCATCATATCTCATTAATTAAATATCTATCCACAACCATTCCCAATAAACCATTTGAAAATCCCTTTGTTTGATTTCGAACCAAAACCTAAGATTGGTTCAAAAATCCACTTTTTCACAATGTTGTTTTATAAAAACAAATAATTAAGTTAAAACTCATAAGGAAGTGCGGAGAATCCCTACCTCAAGCTTAAATGGTGGAAGAGAAGAATTCGAAAAAACTCAATGTCAACGAAATCACAAACCACTTGGATCAAAAGAAAGCCCATGATATGATCCATTATCTATCTAAAAGGAACAAGGTGAAAGGATACCTCCAAGTGAGTAGATCTAAGGATCTAAGTGGGAAAAGTATAGATTAGAGAGAGAGAGAGAGAGAGAGAGAGAGAGAGAGAGAGAGAGGTTTACAGTTAAATAGGGAGAAAGAGGAGTCACAAATGATGGAAAGGTGTTTTTGGTTCTATTTATAGTGACTAAGTATTAATAGAATAATAACTCCAAAGTCAAATGAAAAGAATAAATCAAAAATCTCCAAAAAGTAGGGCCCAAGCCGAACAAAAACCTGAAAAAGACTCATAGGGGTCAACCCTCAGTACAATGGTGTCGACCCTCAAGAAGAAAAAGCTAAGACACAATGTTGGTTACAGATAAGGGTCGACCGTAGGAACCACGGTGTTGACCCTATTTTTTAGTAGACAACCCAAAACAAAACAGCAAGGAAAGGGTCGACCCTAGGAACCTATGGTGTCGACTCTATTTTTCAGTACCAATTTCTAGGATTGAGCAGCAATATAGCGTAGACACAACCAAGACTGGTGTCAACCCTCGAAGCCAAAACCCAACAAAAAGAGAGGGAAGGACGACCGCTACAGATATGGTTTCCAGAATTCAAAAGAAATAAATGGGTCAGGTCTAAGTCCGGATTACTATAACCTCAACTTCTTAAGGAATTTCATCCTCGAAATTTCAAATCAACAACAATACCATACTTAAACCAATTATAACAATTATAGTAATTCAATTTCATCATCATGACCCATCCACCGGTCATTCATTCTTCTCACCAAGATAAACATGTGCCTATTACCGAATATACAATTCAAATTTCGAAAACATATACAATGTTTACATTACATTAACATGCCAAGATTTTTAATACAAGTTTAAACATTGAAAAATAGGTCTGAATACTTCTCACGGACTTCCACCTCACGTTCCCAAGTTGCTTTCTCAACCTCGTGATGTCTCCACAACACCTTTACCAAAGAAATTGTCTTGCCACACAAGACTTGGTCTTGAGTATCTAAGATTCTAACCGGTCTCTTCTCATACGAGGCATCCTTATCTACCTCTAGCTCGGTCCAATCTAACACGTGTGATGGATCCGGCTCATACTTCCGAAGCATATAAATATGAAACATGTCATGAACTCTAGAAAGCTATGACGGCAAGGCCAAACGGTAAGCTACTTCCCCAATCCGCTCTAGGATCTCAAAAAGCCCAATAAACCTAGGAGACAACTTCCCACTCTTCCCAAACCTTATCAAACCTCGTCTAGGTGATATCTTCAAGAAGACGTGATCTCCTACCTCAAAGGATAATGGTCTCCTCCTACGGTCGACATAGCTCTTCTAACAACTCTGAGTCGTAACCAACCTTTTACAAATAAGTGCAACCTTCTCCGTCCTTTCCCGAACTAACTCAGGACCTATCATAGGTGCACCATCCACCTTGGCCCAACACATAGGAGATCTATACGATCGACCATACAACGCCTTAAAAGGTGTCATGCCAATGCTTGCTTGAAAGCTATTGTTATAGACTAACTATACTAAGGGAAAATGTCTCTTTCATGACCCCTTAAAGTCAAGAACACAACCTTGAAGCATATCCTCAAGGATCTAAATGGTACGTTTTGATTGCTTGTCAATCTAAGGATGAAAAGCGGTGCTAAAAGTCAAGTTAGTGCCCACGGCATTTGTAGACTCTGCCATAACCGAGTCGTGAAACACGGATCTCTATCCGAAACAATAGTCATAGGGACCCTGTGAAGTCAGACAATGTCCCTAATATAAAGGTCAGCAAGGTAATCTATTGAGTCACTCGTGTGCATAGGTACAAAGTGCGCTGATTTAGTCAACCAATCAACTATCACCCTAATGACATCATTACCCCATTAGATCCTCGGAAGACCCATAACAAAATCCATTATAACATGCTCCCACTTTCACTTGGCTATAGGTAAAGGTTGCAACAAACTCGAGGGTCTCTGATGTTCGGCATTGACTTGTTGACAAGTAAGGTACCTCGATATAAACATGGCCATGTCCCTCTTCATTCCCCTCCACCAAATCTGGTAGCTAAGATCGCGATACATCTTTATGCCTCCCGGATGCACCATAAGGCGTGAATGGTGAAACTCTAGGAGTACCTCCTCTCGACAAGACTCTAACATGAAAAGACGGTCAAAGTATCTAACCCTTGAGTCAGAAAACACATTTAAGCCTTTCTATACCTTCTCGCTAGATATCTTCTCCCGGAGGGTTTCTATCTCAATATTTCCTCGTTTGGCTTCCATAACCTGACTCACAAGTGTAGGTTATGCGACGACAGTAAACAAGGAAGCAGACTCGATGGACTTGCCAAGATGCAAGTCAAACTCACCAATGGCACCCAACATCTTTCATTCCTAAATGGCAATGCTAGCTATACTGCTCAAGGATTTTCTACTCAAGGCATCGGCCACTACATTGGGCTTCCCTGGATGATAGTACAACTAAAAATCATAATCCTCCATAAACTCCATCCACCTTCTCTACCTCATATTCAGATCTTTTTATGAAAATAGATACTTCAAACTCTTGTGATCGGAGAATACCTCAAACTTCTCACCATACAAGTAATGTCTCCAAATCTTCAAGGCAAAGATCACTGTTGCTAGCTCTAGGTCATGAGTGGGATAATTTCTCTCTTGTGTTTTTAATTGTCATGAACCAGAAGCTACCCTCTTGCATCAATACACAACCCAAACCTTCTTGAGATATATCACAATAAATCAAATAACCCAAACCCCTCTCCAAAATAATCAAAACTGGAGCAGTGATAAGTCTAACCTCAAGTTCTTGAAATGACTTTTCACAAATCCCACTACACACAAACTTAACCCCCTTTCTCATTAGTCTGGTCAAAGGTGAGGCCAACTGTAGACACCCCATTTTTGACCGCCCTTAAGACTTGGGTACTACTGATGGTTTACTTGTTGGAGAAAGGTGTGTAGTGCACAGGTTTAGTTTCTTCGGCAAGGAGAGAGGCAAATCTCAACTTCATACCCCATTGTGGACCAAAATTATTTTTGATGGTTTTTAGACCTTAAAACCCTCTCTTCAAAACATTTTTGAAATAAAATTCTCACGATGTTCCGACGCTCGCATTTCGATAAATGTTGCGCTTTTCGGTAAACCGAGCAAGGACAAAAGGGGAGATGAATGAAAGAGAGATGAAATCTTTGAAAAATCTTTCAAAACACCTTACTTAGGGGTTTGAAGTTGAAGAAAAGAGGAGAAGAGGGGAGAAGACTAGTTTGGGAGAAGTTTAGCATGAATCCGTGTAGGAGAAAGACGAGCGGTCATCGTTAAAACAAGCTCATTTGTCTATACACTTGGAGTTGAGCTATGAGGCCACCATCGTTGAAAAGAAGACTTCCGAGGCTTCATTTTTCACTCAAGAATCTCTCAAATCCAAGTTCGGGTGGGGGAGATATGGTTGGTTGAAATAGGGGATCAGTCCGGTTGGATCGAATCTGTGCGGCTTCACCAAAAAGGGCATAACTTTTTCCACAGGAGGAATTTTAATGCAAGGTTTGCGCCATTGGAAAGCTAACTTCCGGGGCTTCAATCTGGACTTCCACCGAAACTTTTTGACCTCATTAGCCACCCATCAGCATTCTATTTAGCCGACCGGCACAAAAGATTGCCGGCCGGCCAAAAGTGCCCAGAACTCAAATTTTTGACAGATATTTATCAATACACTGTGGCAGATATTTTCAATTGGGATATTTCGACCAAAAGCTCTTATTTTGATATATATAGAGCCTTATATCTCATATGGTTAGGTTAGAACAAAAAGCAAATCTTGGGAGCTTCTCACTCTAAAACATCCCTCTCTCTCTACACTTCCAAGTTCAAAACCTCTCAAATCCTTGGCCATTTCTTCATCACCACCAAGCACCACCACCACCACTCCATTTCCAGCAGCAAGGGGAGCTTTTCAGAGGCTTAGAAGCAACATTCCTCAAGCCAAGAGGTAGAAAAGAAGTGGTCTTCAAGGGTAAGTTGCCATTTCCCTCTTTTGTAGCATTTTCTTGCCTCATCTCTTAGGCCTATTTGTTTACTGTTTTGGGATCCGACCCTAACTAAAACTAGGCCTCTCTTGAGCCATTCTTCATGTTTGTTCAAGGGCTCAACCCTGTTTGAGCCCTCCATTTGGTACTTACTTCAATACCATCTTGTATGCCATTATTTTGCCTGAAATTTCTAGCCTATGTATGATCTGTTTTTGAGCATAATGTAAACTGTAAGTGGGCCTATTTTGAGCCCCTCTTCAACATTTAAGAAGGGCTCAACCATTTTTGGGCCCCCTATCTTGCACTTACTTCATAATCCCTCCTATTTACCGTAAATTTGCATGATTTGTTTGGCCTATATGTAAATTGTTTTGGAGTGTGTCATGAACTGTGAGTAGGCTTATTTTGAGTCCCTCTACAACATTTTAGAAGGGGCCACCACTGTTGGGGGCCTCCATGTAGCACTTACCATTATACCCCTCTTTGGCCCCCATTTTTGCATGTTTTGTTGGCCTGTCTTGCTTCTGTTTTTAGGCCATCATCAGAACTGAAAATGGCTATATTTTGACCTTCTTGGAATATCTCATTAAAGGTCTTTGGCTGTTTGGTGAATGCTTTGTATACCTCAGGTTATAGCCTCTTGTTAGCCTATTTCTTGCATTGCATTTTGAGCATGTTTTCATACTGATTTGAGGCTTGTCATCTACTGTAAATGTTCATATTTTTAGTCCCTCTTCAGTGTTGTAGAAGGGTATTTTTCCCTTTGGGCTTTGCATCTACCACTTGCTTCATGACCTCCTTTGCGGAGCCATTTTTGTATGCCATTTTAGCTCTACTTGTGATTGCTGTTCGGCCATGTTTTGTACTGTAAAAATGTGAGTTTTGGGGTTGCCTTGCTTCTGATTTTTCATGTCATGTATCAATTATGCATGTATGGTATAGCTGTAGGCCATTTTATGCATTGAAATCCATGTTTCGAGATCATTTCATGCATCGGGTATTATTTCGCCTCATTTCGGGGCTGTTTTGCCCCTCATTTTGCCACTGATTTTTGCATGTTTGCATATCATATTCCATGTCTTTGCCATGTCTCATTAGAGTGGCATTTCAGTGCCCGAGGGTCCGTTCTCGGTTTGCGTGCACACACTTCGAGTATCTTGTTTTCATCGATGGCCTCCTATGTGAGTGTGGCAGAGGCCCACTTGTGTTGGTGTATGTCCATGTTGCATTGTGTATGCCATGTTTCAATGCGTTGTGCATGTTATGTTGTTAGCGTTGTGTATGCCATGTAGTTGCATTGCATGTTTGTATGTTAGCTTGCATGCTTAGGTTGCATGTGCATTGTTGTGCATTGCCTTGCCTCTTGATCAACCATGATTGAGGTTGGGTCCCTTGTATGTTTGGTGTGCATTACATTTGATATTAAAATGCACACTTGACTCTTTGGCCATCATGCATGGAAATCTTGCGCGATTGGTGGCCGAGAATCGAGGCACATCCTCCTTTGAGTCACAAACATGATAAGGAATGTGTTTGGTGCATACATTGCTTGAATTGATTTGCCATGCAAGTTTTGCCCTCTTCTTTGTGAGTTGCGTGTTCTGCGAGAATTCATTGCTTGGCGGTATTTAGTGGTGCCGCCGGATCAATCAATAATGGCGGTGGATATATTTTGTGCCGATGGATACATCCTAGTGCCGGTGGTCATTTCCTCCAGCCGGTGGGATTCTCCAGTGTCCAGAGAGGCATCCTTGAGACTTTGGCAGATTTCGGAGGAACAAAGCAGGGAAAAGCAGGCGGCTAGGCATGGCAGTGCAATTCCGAGTGGAATCCGAGTGTGCATGCATTGGGCCCTCGCCCCGAAGCGGTTTACTGTTTTTCTTAGATTAATTATTTTGTTAATTTAATTAATTTGTAATATTTAATTAGCATGCGTAGTTAATTAATTTGTATTATTCTTTTGGTCCCTCCGAGCGAGGGCAAATCTGTAATGAGTGTGTGTGGGTGTGTGCATGTCTTCCAACCCCCACTTCTTTCTTCCCTTTTACTTACCTGCTTTTAATGGTTAGTATTAGGGCACATTTAAATTAGCATACCTTATGCAATGCATGCGTGCATCCATGCATTTGTTGACATGCATCGGGCTCGGTACATCATACAAACTGCATTGTATTTCAAATCTAACTTGAATGCGTGTTACTTGTGCATTTCACATGCCATGATTAGGATAGCCGAGCCTGTCTAATTGCACTCTGTATGCATTGCATTAGTCATCTTAACATGAGCTAGGTCATGCATATTTTGCTAATTAGTTTATTGTTTTGGCACGGAGTACAATGTAAGTATTTATGCTTTAGCATCTCACATACGTGTGAATGTTAACATGACAGTATGCTTGCCATGCGGCTAAGTGCTTATATGAAATAAACTGTTTGAATGCCTGTGGGTGGAGGTTGGATTGCTTGAGTTGGAAAAACTCCTTGAAATCCGTGTTTTAGCCTACTTGCGAGTAGCAAATTCCAAAGCCTTTTCAAAACGAACGGATATGCAATATTTATTTCCAAATTAGGCAATCTAGTCTATACTTGTTTGCCGCACGCATAACATAGCAATTCTAGGTTAATAATTGGAATAAGAACACATAATGTTTTCAAAAACGGATATCACGGTTAGTAGAGGCCGGTCTTCGAACCGGGCGAAAGGGGGTGCTCATAGCTGACCTTCCCCGATCGTACCCAAGCTCCCGAGCCAAGATAACTTTGGTGATGACGGACATGTATTCTAAGACCGAGTCAGGGTTTCCTAAATTTCCCATTTTAAAATATTTAGGTGGCGACTCTGTATCTGGCAAAGCAGTCCATGTTTGGCACTTCTTTTCAACATCTATTTTTCTCAAAACGATTTGCCAGAGTTGGACTCTTTGGTTCAGATTAAGAACTGCAACAACAAAAGGGAGTCCGAACTGTAGAATGAAGCCCACGGGTGCGTCTACACCAACCTAGATAAATCTTTCACAAACCGACGGTAATATCCAACCAACCCCAAGAAACTACGAATCTCAAAAGCATTCTTAGTTTGTTCCCAATCTTGTACTACTTCTATTTTGAAAGAATCTACCGTCACTCATTCCCCGAATACCACATGGCCTAAGAACTTCACTTCTTTCAACCATAATTCACACTTCCTGAACCTACCATACAATTTGCGGGCTCCAAGCAACTCAAGCATAATGCGTAAGTGTTCCACATGCTCCTCCACAGAGGGTGAGTAAATCAAAATGTCATCAACGAACCACAAAACGGTCTAAAAACTCACAGAAAATCCGATTCATCAAATCCATAAACAAGGCTAGTGCATTTTTTAACCCAAAAAAATCACTAGGAACTCATAATGGCCATACGGTGTACAAAATGTCATTTTCTGGATATCCTCCTCCTTCACTCTCAATTGGTGATAACCCGACCTCAAGTCTATCTTAGAAAAGCAACAAGATCCCTTCAACTGGTTAAACAAGTCATCTATGTAGGGTAGTGGGTACTTGTTCCTAACAATTACCCAGTTCAACTTTCGATAATCAATACAAGGTCGTAATGTGCCATCCTTCTTCTTGGCAAAAAGAGCCGGTGCTCCCCAAGGCAATGTATTAGGGCGGATAAAGCCCTTATCTAATAATTCTTTGAGTTGAATCTTTAACTCACTTAACTCAGCAGGTGCAAATCTATACGGTGCCATGGAAATCAGTGTCGTGCCAGGCACTAAGTCGATAGAGAATTCAATCTTACAGTGAGGTGGTAAGCTAGTGAGATCCTCAAGGAAAACATCTGGGTATTCATAAACTACACTCGGCAACTCAACTAGAATCGTATCACCCTCGACATCCAAAAATGTAGCAAGTAGGAGACTAAGCTCATCCCGACCAAATGGATCACATACTAACAACAAGGCTCTATCAACTCTATCCTGCAAGAAATAAAAACAATCACCACTTGAGTTACATACAGTAACCCTCTGATGGAACAGTTTATAACAGCCCGATAAGATGACAACCAATCCATACCCAATATAACATCAAAGCTCAACATATAAATCAACACAAATGCAAAAAGAAGTCGGCGACTGGCAACCTCTATCTTACAACCCCAACACCCCTGGTCCAATACGACCTCGCCACGAACTGGTGACTCTACCCTAAGTGGGGATGCCAACCGAGCCACTTCTAACCCCAATGCCGATGCAAATGTAGACGAGATAAAAGAATGTGATACACCTGTAGTAATTAATACATTGGCAATATAATTACGCAATAAGAAGTTATCTCTCACCACCGAAGGTGTTGGCACTAAATCTGGTGTGGTAACAAAGATACACATGCCTCAGAGGTCTCGCTTCACCGCCACCCCTGAGCATAAGTCTAATGCACGAACTGAGCCGAAGAAGCTTCCTGATTGGCCCTCAAGCCTAAATTGACTGTGCAGGCTGAAGACTTTGTGTCTACCTCTAACCAGATACACCAGATGTGCTACCCGACTGAGGAAAAAACCTCCTCACATGCCCCAACTACCCACACTGATAACAAGTAGGCAGCTGCCCTTTCCTTTGACTCTGGCTCTAAGAACGAGCCACTGATGGTGCAGATTGTTGCCCTCCTCCTCTCTACGGGCAGGCTGGGGATTTGTGACCCAACTGGCCACACTTAAAACAAGTGAAACCTCCTTGACTACCTCTTCCTGAACCCAAACTTGGCACAAGAAAGATGGGTCTAGACTGTGTTGCTTGGGATTGTTATGGAGTAGAACCCCTCTGCCTTTTGTTATCCCCAGTGCTCCCCTGAATATCCTTGGACCTCTACATAGAGCCCCTCATCCGCTCCTCCTCTGTCTAAATCACGGTCTCTAAGTGATCTGCCGCCCCCATAAGGCGACCATAATCCCTAATCATGGACGCGGCCACCTTGAAAAAAAGTCTGGTTCTCAACCTCTTCTCAAACTCCAAGCAATGGCGTTCCTTCGTCACCACAAGCTCAGGTGGAAACCTTGATAAGATGGTAAAGGTAGCCTTAAACTTGGCCACCTGTGTGTTCAGTTGTTTGAGCTTCAAGAACTGCTCTCTCAACTTCTCCCTAATAGTGGAAGGCAAGAACTTGTCCTGGAAGGCATTGACAAAAGCCTCCCAAGTCATCTCGATGTGCCCCCGCACAAACTTCCACCATTGACTAGCATCTCCCTTCAGCGGGAAAGATGCCAAGGTCACTCTCAACCCATAGTCCTCAATGCCAAGCATCTCGAACGTCTTCACTATCTGCTTTAACCACTCATCCGCCTTTAGTGGCTCCTTTGAATCTCCCAAAAACTCATCTGGATTTAACCGGAAGAGATCCCTTTTCAGAAAGGATGGCCCTGTCTCCGTCACTTGGATTGTACTTGATTCTCGGCCCTGACAATGTCCATGGATTCCTGCAAGGCTCTGGCCAATTCTCAAGCCAAAGCGCCCATGGCCTGTTGACCCACTGGTTCGGCCACATTCGCCTAACCAACTCCTTCCTCCTGTGCCAAAATTTCATGCGGTAACGGCACCTTCTACCATGCCTACTACCACCATGCCACATCCTGACATCTTAATAAAGGTAACACCAAAGATTAGCACATTTGCAAATGTGCTGAAGCTAACTCACTCGTGTCCTAATGCGGTGGACAACAGATAATTCACTCCATGTAAGCACGTAATCACATAAACACATGCGAACTTCCTTTCTAGATAATAGTTGTCCCGCAGGGCTGCCAGAGTTCCAATTAGAAATAACACTGATCAAATGCTCTTCTAACAGGACTTCTAGAAACCCATAGACCCAATCAACATTTTAGAAATTAAATTCCATGCACACTTAATCACATAAGCATGTTATCAAATAACACATCATACATATAACTATCTCTGTCAAGCGAGATAAACCCATTGTGGTAAGAACCACTTCCCACGTACCCAAAGTATTCAAACCCAATACACTTTGATACTAAATTGTAATGCCCTGAAATAAATACAATAACCCATCCATGACATTAATAAATAATAACAATAATAAAGTAGTTATCTTCTATTAGTTTCCAATTAAATTTTTAAAAGAGTAACATATGCAGATATACATTCACAAGCCAATCCCTGAATCTATAGCATATGTTACATAATAGAATGAACGTCAAGTAATTAAGAAATGCCTAAAGGGCTTACAATTTTCCAAGACAGTGCTTGGCTATAACAAAATGGATTTAAATCCAATATAGTTAAGCCCCTAGGCTTGTACAAGTAAATACAACAAAATAAATAAAATGAAGCCCTTGCTTCTAATTCTTTCCAAGCTATTGCCTTGGCGGAGGCATATCAACGGCACCTGAAAATAGTTTTTCCACATAGGGTGAGCCAAAGCCCAGTAGAAATAATCCAACACAATATATGAAGCTTAACAAAGATATAAGGGTGAAATACATATGTAATGCTCATGACAAAACATTTTATATCCCTTTTTGAAACCATGCAATGTCAGGTTCATGCCATAATTCAGGAATCATTTCCTTTACATTAGAAATAGGGTGGTGAATCACAACTCTAGAAATCTTTAGACAAGTATCATATTTCACGAAAATTTCGTCTGCGGGAAACCGTAAAACGGTACCCATGTAACCATAGGCTATGCAAGCACTACAATTGCCATTTTACAGATATTTTGTTTGCGGGATCGACTCCCATATATACGCGTGGTTTTGACTTTCACCATTGGCACACAAGCCAACTTATTTGATGTAATAACAACTTTCTCTCAGATTCACTCCTTTTTCTCAAGACAATATACATTTTCCATGTATTAACTATGTAACAATGCCAATGCAAATGGATGAGAAAATATTTCCAATTTGCCTAATCCTCATGCAATTTCTACAACAATCATAGCTATCATCCACTGATAGCCCAAAACTGATCTCTCTAAATAATTAGATAATTTAAATAAAGATCCAAATATCAAGATGTGAGTGATAATACATGTCCATCTCCACTATCCTCATCCATAACAACACAATTTCACCATTTCAATATCAATTCCATTTATCAATACAAAATCAACATTTGAAATTTTTAGGACAAAAACCCTCTTTCCTTTATAAACCATTTCCCAAGGTAAAAGCCCATCATTTCATCATATCACATTAATTAAATATCTATCCGTAACCATTCCCAATAAATCATTTGAAAACCCCTCCATTTGATTATGAACCAAAACCCAAGATTTGTTCAAAAATCCACTTTTTCACAATGTTGTTTTGTAAAAACAAATAACCAAGTTAAAACTCATAAGGAAATGCGGAGAATCCCCACCTCAAGCTTAGATGGTAGAAGAGAAGAACTTGGAAAAATTCAATGTCAACAAAATCACAAACTGCTCAGATCAAAAGGAAGCCCTTAACACAATCTACAATTTATTTCAAAGGATCAATGTGAAAGGATACCTCCAAGTGAGTAGATCTAAGGATCTAAGTAGGAAAAGTAGAGTTTAGATGGAAGGGACAAAAAGGAGTAAAAAATGAAGGAAAGGTCTTTTTGGTTCTATTTATAGTGACTAAGTATTAATAAAATAGTAGCTCCGAAGTCAAATGCAAAGAACAAGTCAAATTTTTCTAAAAAGCAGGGCCCAAGCCGAACAAAAACCTAAAAAGGACTCACAAGGGTCGACCCTCAAGAAGAAAAAGCTGAGACACAATGTTGGTTGTAGATAAGGGCCAACCCTAGGAACCACGATGTTGAACCTATTTTTCAATAAACAACCCAGAACAAAACAACAAGGAAAGGGTCAACCCTAGGAATCCATGGTGTTGACCCTATTTTTTAGTAGCAATTTCCAGGATTGAGCAGCAAGCCGACACCACCAAGACTAGTGTCGATCTTAGGAGTAGAACAAAACAAAGAAAATGAGGCAGTGTCAACACCACCAAGGATGGTGTCGACCCTCGAAGGCAAAACCTAACAAGAAGAGAGGGAAGGACGGCTGCTATGGATATGGTTTCTCGGATTCAAAAGAAATAAATGGGTCGAGTCTAAGCCCGAATTGCTATATCTTGCATAGAGATATCTGTCTTTGAGCTATTGGTAAAGGATACTCTTGTTTGTTGTAGAAGTTGCATGAGGATTAGGTGAATTAAAACCTTTCACTTTTACTTCTCTCATTTGAACATTATTTCATACTCATTTATTGAAGTGTATTGTTTTTTAGAAAAATGGGTAAATACCTTGATAAATCTAGTTAAGGGGTGTGGTTATGGTTATTATAATTGTTGTCTAGTGTGTTCATAATGAAAATCCAAAAACCCACGTGGTGAGGTGCTAATCATTTCAGTTAATACCAGTAAAATGGCTTCGGTAATGCCTGTATAGCCTACTAGTTGGCATGTACCTAGAGATTCCCAATGTATGTATTCACTACCCTATTTTCTATTTTGGAAATAAAATGTTATGAAGTTAACTGTAAACTTAGCATTGCATTAAATGAAAGATGAAAATATGCATCATTTTGGAAAGGACATTCAAGTGCATTTACCATATGACCTTCTTGAGCTTCATGCAGTTTATTAAATTAATTTCTACTGGGTTTTAACTCACCCTCTGTGCAAACCAACTTTCAAGTGATGATGATATGCTACCACCAAGGAATTAGCTTAGGACGAGTGTGGAGTTGAAGGCTCACTTTTGTCATTGTTTTCGTGAACATTTTGTACAAGCCTAGGGCATATATGTATTGGGTTCTATCCTACTTTTGTTGTACCCAAGTTTCATCTTGGAAACATGTAGCCACTAAGGCATATAACTGTAATAGTTTAGATATTCATGCTTAACCATTACATGCTATAGATCCAAGATGTAAAATTGATGAATGTATTATGCATGTGAATTGGTTTGGGGTATTAATGAATGGAAAAGGTGTTGGAGAATTTGTATATATGTGTACACATGTTTTGTTTCACCTTATTGAGTGGATGAATGTCAGATTAAGGATGGTTTGAATTTTCTAATTTATCTAGGCATTACAACGTCATAAGTTATGTGTGTGCCACGTTTGTTAGTTCAACACATGTTCTTCTTTTACAACGGGTTGGCATCACAATAAACTGGCTCCCTACATTTGCTCTGTTATCTCTGACCATAAACTATTTTCCGGTATCAGTGCTAATTGCTCTTACAACAGTCTACTGCGATTGTAAATTGTCTTCTAGCATTATTATTATTATTTTATTTTATTTTCTCTAGTTTCTCTTTCTAAACTCCAGTTGGTCTCTTTGCAACCACCTTGAGTTTGAGGGGGGCTATTAGTGAATATGGTGTATATATATTATATTTACTATATATCTTACATGTTGTAATTAGGCTTTACTATGTTAGGATTTCTCCATAGCTTTTTCGTTGCCCACTCTTATCTTACCTATATATAGTCCTCTTCATTGTATTATAAGACACACAATATTGAATATACACATAATATAATATTCTATCACTCTTTCTCTCTGTAGCTCGACTTTTCGTGCTACTTTCGAGTACGACTAGCCCTACAGTTCGGACTCTTGTGGTTCTGAATCTGCTTTCACAAGTGCAATACGAAACAGTGAAAACACAAAAAAGTCCAAATTCGGGAATTCTTTTTGGAAAATCGATATTTGAATCAAATGCCAAAAATGGACTGCTTTGCCAGATTACAGAGTTGCCACCTAAATATTTTTGGAAAATTTAGAAAACCCGAGACTCATGCCAGAGGCCACCATCGTGTCTCGGCTTGAGAACTTAGGTACGAGAGGGGAAGGTCATGAATTGAGCACTCCACTCGCTTGATTAAAGATCGGCCTCTACTAATCATGATGTGATTCTTATTTACATTATATGCTCTTGTTCTGATTTATTAGGCTAACTTACTATGTGATGCGCACACAAGTATAGACTAATTTGTAAAAATTAGAACATTTTGATTTCATGTTTGTTTTTAAAAAGTGTTTGAATATGTACCACTTGAAAAAGTGATCTCATATGTACATTACTCAACTTATTCCAATTCAAGCAATTAGCTTTCATCCACAGGCATTTAAGCACTTAGCCTTATGGCAAGCATGCTATACATGGAAACAATCACACTCATGCAATGTGCTAAAGCACAAAAATACTCACCTAGTACTCCGAGGTGAGCCAAAAGAAACAAAAAAGTTAGAAAACATGCATGTTCCTCACTAATGCAACATGGCTAATGCAACACATGCAATGATGCAACTAATAGGCTCGGCTACTAATTATGACATGTGAATCAATTTGATAGCATGCGGTTTAAACACGTATTCAATGAAGTAATAAATGACAATGCTTGTTAGAATGATGAACCGAGCCTCGATTCATGCAAGACAAGTGGGTGCAAATCATCGAATATACTAATATGAAACATGATATTGTATTCTATCCATCATAAGTAGATAAACAAAAAGAGAAAGACGTGGGGTTGGAAGACATACACACTTATTACAATTTTCCCTCACGTAGGAGGTTCCAAATGAATGAACTAGCTAAGCTACAAATTAACAAACTATTAAAAACCAAATGAATAAATTAGCTACACTAGCTAATTAACTAATTATTACAACAACGAATTAGCTAACTACTTTAGCAAATTAATTAAGTACAACACAAAACTAACTAATTAGTTACAAGTCCGCTATTTACAATATGCTTCTATTACAACATTATTTCACGGACCCCGAGAATCGAGGGATGGTTCATGCATGAATGCTGGTTTCCATCTGAAAAAGCTCTATGTTTTGCTATTGGAATGCCTCTATTGCACAGTTAGAAAATTGCACAATTTTTCCACCTTAGCCTCTGCTCTGCTTTGCTCTGCTGGACAAAGGACACTGCTTGCTTGGAAAAAGTGGCTGGCAACCCAAAAGTAGTGGCCTGCCGCCTAGTAAAAACGGCCTGCCGGCATCTAATGTTGGTTCTTTCCTGCAATAACAGAGAAGAAATAGAGCACAAACTAGAGTATTCTCATGGGTTGTTTGTCCACCCTGCCACTCCTTATTAGCAAACAGGCCAAAGGAGGGATAGGCTTGATTCGTATACCATCAATCGACACAATTTCATTATGTGATGACTTATAAATCAAGGGACACAATTTCAATAAATGTTAAAGAAAGACCAACAAAACATCCTCCCTATCATGGATTGATCAAGGGAAATGGTTGACCTTGGAAACTTGAACCATTACATCACTAACAAGTATGAAATGATTTAAGTCTCCATGTGTTCAATTAACATCCAATTGAACACCAAATCATGTTATTATCTTGTTCCATTTTAGTCCAAGTTTAACACCTCTTTTAATTATCTTTCATTCCTTAATTCATTCAGTCAAAAAATGAGGATTAAGTCCTTTAATGGAAAGAAGGGTCAAACAAAGGCTTATTTTTGGCATGAGAGAGATGTCATGCAATTGGTAATGAACCTCCGAAGTGATTAAACAATCCATAAGAAGGAGGTTGTAGAGATGATTAGAGGTGATCACAAGCATCGAAAGCTTGAAACAAATACTATCAACTCAAATAGGTTGGTGTCTAATGCCTAAAACACCAAGCCTATAAGGACCATTATACTACAAGCATACTATACAAAGCATGAATGAAGCTAACACATAAAAATAATCCTAAAATAGTCCTAAAAAGTCCAAAAGAGTGCTGGAATTAAGACAAAAACAACTAAAACAACTAGCTAAAATATTGAGGGATTAAAATTAGCACACAAGCACAAGGTGGGGAGGCTAACTCCTCCACTTTTGGGACTTTAAAAAATGATTTTTTCTTGAAAATCAGTAGTAAAAAGCTCAAAAAAAAAAGTTGATGAGAAGGTGAGAAACACAAGGGCAAAGGCCTTAGAAGCAAGGTTCAAAGAAGGGTTGAAAACCCCTCCACCTTTAATGGCCTTAAACCACAAGTTTCAGCCCAAAAATATAGGATATAAACAACTACAAAATAGCAAGAAAAGATAGAAAACAAGTAGTGTGAAGATGATACAAAAGCACTAGAATATATACCTCTTAAAGAGGAATAATCCCTCGAGTTATAAACCACCAATTCACACTCTCAAGTGCCTTAAGAGCTAAAATACAAGCTCAAATCACCTTAGCAAGGAACTCTCTAGGTTTGGTTTAGAGTGTTTAGGCAAAAGTTATGTAAGTTACAAGAGAGAGAGAATTGTAAAGAGACAGATTTCCCAAAATTTTGCTCTCCAAAATTTTCTAAATTCCAAAATTTTTATAACCTTTATAACAAAAGAGAGAGTCATCTATATATAGAAATATATGAGAGAAATATCCTTACAAATATAGCTAGAATGATGCATGCATCTGTAGAGACAGCTTGTAGAAAATACACTACAATAAAATGCACTTTTGGCGACCAAATTTGGCGACTAAAAAAAATTTAGTCGCCAAAACTTGTGGAATTGGCGAATAAAATTTTTTTTAGTCGGCAAAAGTACAACATTTAGCTACTAATTATTTTTAGTCGGAAAATATCGATTATTGGCGACTAAAAAAAATTTAGTCGCTAAAAATGGCACAATTGGGGACTAAAAAATGTTTTAGTCATTACATATATGGTTTTGGCTACTAAATTTTTTAGTCGGTGAATGAAAAAAAAAAATAAATTACTTTCAAACTTTTTGATCGCCAAAAATTTATTTTTACCGACTAAAAAATATTTTAGTCGCCAAAGAATTAAAATATTTGGAGAGAACATTTCAAATTTTGGAGGGATTTATAAAATTAATTAGAGACCAAAATTTTTAGTTGCCAAATTACTACTTTTAGCGACTGAAATAATATTTAGTTTAGTCGCTGTTAATTAAGGTTTTGGCTACTAAAAAAATTTTTAGTCGGCATTGATCAAATTTTGTCTAAGACTACTCTGTCAGTCCTCTCCCATTTCACTCTCTCATTATCCCTCTCTCTCTCTCTCTCTCTCTCTCTCTCTCTCTCTCACTCCATCGCAAGCGACCCTCCTACCAGCCACCGTCCACCACTGTCGCACATGAGCACCCACCTCCTCACCGGCAACGGTATGACCCACCTCCCCACCAGCGACAGTACCACCCATCTCCCCACCAGCGACGGACAGCAGTAGCTACTTTGATTTGTGTCTTCTCCAGCGCACACCAGGTATTTCTGGCCTCTTCCTCTCTATATATATATATATCTTCACCCAATTTCTAAGGTTTTATAACAAAGATTTTGTTTTTTTGTTTTTTTTTTTTTTGGTTATAAATCAGAGGGTAGGAGCTTCTCTTCTATCTATTTCTCGTAAGAGCAGCGTTTTTCTCTCTCTATTTCTCGCTCGCAACAACCATTGGAGCATACTCTGGTATTTCCCCTTCTTCTTTTTCTTCCTTCCTCTCTCTCTCTCTCTCTCTCTCTCTCTCTCTCTCTCAACCATTGGAGCTCACCCTCTTAAATCCAATTGATTCTTTTATTGTCCTACATAATGATTCTTAATCGTACTTCCATTCAATTCTAATTTTCTTTTAATCAATTAGTTTGTGTGTGATGATGTTGCTATTGCTGTTGTTTGGGCTATCCTTTTTATTGTTGTTATTTTCTACCCTCTTGCTCACCATGTGTTTGACAAAATGTTGAAACGAAATTGGTGAAGTTGAATTGACAATTTGTTTGCCTTTTTATAATTGAAATTGAAATTGAATGTTGTGGAAAGTGAAATTTCAAAGTCATTGAACCTTCCTTGCATTCTTCTGGGCTAACCCACTAGTTGACTTGGAAATTAAGACCATAAACAAGAGTATGTTTGATGAGTTAATAAAGCCTCATTTGAATTCATTAGTAACCCCTCACACAATCACACACACACATATAGATATACGCATTTAAAAACTGAAGATGAGTACATTTATTTTCTATTTCTGATTATCAAGTTTTAGGTTAAAAAAAAAGTTCTGCCAAATAGGGTAATAAATGATGGGATTTGGGTTACCAGATTAAGGACTTGCTAAAAATGGGTTAGTACAATATATGATGGAAAATGTTCCCAAATATGAGTATAAGGATAACACATCTTGTGTCATCAGCTAATAAACGTCATAAATATATAAAGTGGTTAATCATTGTTAACTTAATCATTTCAAAAGGGAAACCATACATTCATGTTAACTTATGCTCAGAAGTTCTAATGGATCTTCGTTTTTTTTCCTTTTTGTTAACAAATATTTTAATAATTACAAAAAAATAGTTGAGTTTTTTAGCATACTGGATTAGGACTATATACATCTAATCCTTTTAAATTCTATAGCAACAAGAATCTCGTGTTCTGAAATTTTCATTTTTATAAGTAATTATTCTGTCTTTTTTAAATACTATGCTAGTTATGTACAAGTCCAATAATAAGACTACATGCTTACTACGGCCGACAAAAAAATAAAATAAAATAAAATAACAGAAGCAAAAGATAATATGAACAAATTATGAAATATCGTTAGTTGAACACATGGTCAATATTCTAAACCCATGTAATAATTTATGCCTTTTTACATAAATCTATCATCAACAAACACAAATGGACATATAATAACACCTTATTTTTCTTCCTAATTAACACAAAGGCTTACATGAACAACATAACATATAACAAATACTTTGCGAGTTTGAAGTCCCTTTCACTACCACATTCTTAGTGAAATTATTATAGAATGAATCACAAAAGGGAAATTACACTTGATGTCTTTAACAACACCAAATTCAGATATTGGGGATAGATATGAAAATTATGGAAAATAAGATAAAACTGCAAATCATTTTAGATGTCATGTGGGACGTTTTTTTATATATATATATATACTATTATTTTAGACTCTTTTTATCTTTTGCATGTATGCAGTTCAGGTTGTGAAAAAAATTAAAGAGGTTGCAAGTTCAACGTCTTGGATGGTAAAGCTTTCTCTTTCATGTTGTATGGTCACTAGGTATCTTTAGATTCTCTCAGTTTCATGTGTTGTGGCACTGGCATCTGGAGGTGGTATGTACTGGAAACTCTGGAGCTTAAATATCAGAAAAAAGAGCCACTTCTTCCTCCCATGTTTGTTAACATAATGGTTACTTTAGGATGTTCGAACATGCAGACTATTACTGTTCATTCTGTAATTAGTGGTCAATGAAAATGATTTGGCATCTTTAGGCTACTACTTTACCAGAAGTTGCCGTATATTGCCAAGGACTTGCTTAGGCTATTGTAAACTTATAATATCCAACTTTGATTGATAATCTTGTAGTTAGATGTTTGATAAGCATACCAGGTTAGTGCATGAGAAGCTGCATAAACATACCTGTCTGTGAGCTAGAGTTAACCCTTACCTTTCATAGCAAGATATTTTTCATTCAATGAGTTTCTCTACATGCTCTGGTTTACAGTTCTGCTCTCTGGGGTCCTGCACACAATCTTGATTTCCTGTATGGTGGTAATTAGATTCTGCTGAGATCATAAACATTTGATGATTTCTGCAGTTGAAACTTCATTAAGAATGATGGAAACTGTGAGTTAACCCTTACCTTTCCTTCTTGTTTTCTTCTCCTCTTTTAAAGAGACAGTAAACTAATCATTGGGAAACAATGGTACTCTTTAGCATTATCAACAAGGGAAGTGGAGTTTCATATGGCTTTTGCTCCATTCTTATGATTAGAGATTTGTGCAGCAACTCTCATTATCATTCATGTTGCTTCTAGTTTGTCATTTTTTAGCATTATGGCAAATTTTTTTGGCATCTCTTGTTTGACCATGGCATTTCCTGTTTGAATCTTTTAGCATGAGCTATATATATATATATTATTTAGGGTTGGTTTAATGGTTTTTAAATTTTAACAACTTTGCCCTGAAATTTCGTGCCCTACCACAAAAAGGAAATAAGAAATCCTTCAAGGGCTTTACTCCTGCCTCATGTCACCTCATTGAGATGCTTAAGAGGCAAAAAATATTCATCAAGTATGTTTACCATATGTAGAACATGCATTCAGCTGTTATGGCGTTTGTTTGATAACTTCATTGAAAGTGAAAACCTAGGTGCTGGTTGGTACCTGATGCCTTGTGTCTTTGTAAAGCATAGAGTAAGTTCATACAGGGAACTTGGTTGGGTTGAATTACTGCAATTTCTCATTCAAATTGTCCGAATTGTACATGGCAACACTAGAGGCCTAGCAAATAACCACCGTGTGGCTCTCATGGACAGTTTCTCTATGACAAATAAGACTTGTGACAACTGACGGAATGTAATTCGGACCCATAGGTAGGGAGTTAGAGCCGCATACACTTTTAACTTAGTCGAAAAAGGGCATTTCAGGGGCAAAAATTCAAAACAGCCCCCGAACCACTGTGTGGCTCACACAGATAGTTTCCCCATGGCAAATAGGACTTTTGAGAACTGACGGAATGTAATCCAGACTTGTAGGTAGGGAGTTAGAGCTGAATACGCCCTAAACTTAGTCGAAAAAAGGCATTTCGGGGGCAAAAATTCAAAAAAGCCCTTGAACCACCGTGTGGCTCACATGGACAATTTCCCCATGACAAATAGGACTTGTGACAACTGACGGAATGTAATTCGGACTCGTACGTAGAGAGTTAAAGCCGAATATGCCCTAAATTTAGTTGGAAAAGGGCGTTTTGAGAGCAAAAATTCAAAACAGCCCCCGAACCACCGTGTGGCTCACACAGGTAGTTTCCCCGTGACAAATAGGACTTGTGAGAACTAACAAAATCTAATCTAGATCCATAGGTTGGGAGTTAGAGCCCAAGATGCCTTAAACTTACTCGAAAAAGGGCATTTCGGGGGTGAAAATTCAAAACAGCCCCCGAACCACCTTGTGGCTCACATGGACAGCTTTTCCATGACAAATAGGACTTGTAACAACTGACAGGATGTCATTCAGACCCGTAGGTTGGGAGTTAGAACCGAATACGCCATAAACTTACTCGAAAAAGGGCTTTCCGGGGGCAAAAATCCATAACAGCCCCCAAAGCACAGTGTAGCTGTCATGGACAGTTTCCCCATGACAAATAGGACTTGTGAGAACTAATGGAATGTAATCCGGATCCGTAGGTAGGGAATTAGAGCCGAATATGCCCTGAACTTAGTCGAAAAATGGCGTTTCAAGGGCGAAAGTTCAAAACAGCCTCCAAACCACCGTGTGACTCTCACAGACAGCTTTCCCATGACAAAGAGAACTCATGACAACTGACGGAATGTAATTTGGACCCGTAAGTTGGGAGTTAGAGCCAAATACACCTTAAACTTACTCGAAAAATGGTGTTTCATGGGCGAAAATTCAAAACAGCCCCCGAACCACCATGTGGCTTACACACACAGTTTCCTCATAACAAATAGGACTTGTGAGAACTGACAGAATATAATCTCAACCCGTAGGTTGGGAGTTAGAGCCGAATACGCTCTAAACTTACTCGAAAAAGGGCTTTTTGGAGACGAAAATCCATAACAGCCCCCAAAACACCGTGTGGCTATCATGGATAGTTTCCCCATGGAAAATAGGACATGTAAGAACTGATGAAATGTAATCTGGATCCATAGGTAGAGAGTTAGAGCCGAATATGCCTTAAACTTAGTCGAAAAAGGGCGTTTCAAGGGCGAAAATTCAAAACAGCCCCTGAACCACTGTGTGATTCTCACGGATAGGTTCCCCATGACAAATAGTACTTGTGACAACTGATGGAATGTAATTCGGACCCATAGGTAAAGAGTTAGAGCCGAATATGCCTTAAACTTACTTGAAAAGAGCTTTCCGAGGGTGAAAATTCATAACAGCCCCCGAACCACCGTGTGGCTCTCACAAACAGCTTTCCCTTGACAAATATGACTTGTAACAATTAACAAAATATAATTTAGACCCGTAGGTTGGGAGTTAGAGCCGAATACGCCTTAAACTTAGTCAGAAAAGGGCGTTTCGAGGGTGAAAATTCAAAACAGCCCCCAAACCATCGTATCGCTCTCACGGATAACTTTCCCTTGACAAATAGGACTTGTGACAATTGTCGGAATGTATTTCGGACCTGTAGGTTGGGAGTTAGAGCCGAATACGCCTTAAACTTAGTCGTAAAAAGGCATTTCAAGGGAGAAAATTCAAAACAACTCCCGAACCACCATGTGGCTCTCACAGACAGCTTCCCCTTGACAAATAGAACTTGTGACAACTGATGGATTGTAATTCAAACCCATAGGTTGAAAGTTAGAGCCGAATATGCCTTAAAGTTAGTCAAAAAAGGACTTGTGACAACTGTTTGATAGGTTTATTTAATATTTTTCCCTAATCAATTTGTGAAGCATCTTTGATATCTACAGGTAGATTAGATTCTTTTGAGAAAGGAAAAAAATACTTATTAGTATATAAAAATTGGATTTAATGAAACAACGCCAAAGAAATGTTATCAGTTGAATTTTGAGATTTTATTAGAATAGTTAATAGTTCATAATTTCCTTTTCTTGGTGCATTATATTTTTGTTAGTTCCTCAGTGTTTGATATATTATCTTGTCAATGTGTATTAACCTCTAGCTTTCTAATTAATTCTAAATCTTTGGTAGATATATAATTGAGGTATTGATTTTGTTGTGACTTGGGTTTTCTGGTAATTTACTGATGGATTCTGATTATTTGTCTGCTCAAGTGAAGTTGACAAAAGAATTGCATTTGGCCAATTGAGAAGATTTGCTTCGCAAGAATTACAGCTAGCTACAAACAACTTTAATGAGAAAAATGTCCTTGGAAACGGGGGTTTTGGAAAGGTTTATAAATGAGTGCTTTCAAATATTACTAAAGTAGTTGTGAAACGATTAAATGACTATGAGAGTTCTAACGGAGACGCAGCATTCCAGGGTGAAGTTGAGATGATAAGTGTAGCTGTTCACAAGAATCTATTACGTCTTATTGGGTTCTGCTCAACACCAACAGAACACCTTTGGTGTATTCCTTCATGCAGAACGCCTTTTGATTTATTCTAGTGAATTTTTGAAGTCTTTTGATTTTATATATAGCTGGTGTATGGATGTCACTGGTAGCTCATATGTTTAAATAGGTTTGTGTGAAATTATTATTTTAAGTTGGAATATACTTTGCTTGCAATGTTGACATTAAAAGTTACAATTTTTTTTGGATGAATGTAAGTGAAATAGATGCAGATTATGGAATGGGTGATAATACATATATATGTATTGTTTTTTTTGTATACATGTTACAGGTTGCATGGAATACATATAAGTTGTGGACAAATTAAATTTTTTTTTTTTAAAAAAAACAAAAAATTATGTTTTTGGCTACTAAACAATTGGTAGCCAAAAATGGAATAAGTATTTTTAGCGACTAAATAGTTAGTAGCTAAAAAAAAATTAAATGGAAACAAATCTTTTGGTGACTAAATATGTAATAGCCATAAACAAAAGACTTTAGGCAACTAATGATTTAGTAGCCAAAAATAAAAAAATAAAAAAAAATTAATTGGTGACTAAAACTTTAGTAGCTAAACAAAAACTAGACTTTAGGCTACTAAACCATTTAGTAGCTAAAAGAAATAAGATGAATAAAAAAAGAAAATTAGCGACTAAAAGTTTGGTTGCCCTAAATGATTAAGTTTTTGGCGACAAAAAATTTTAGTCGCTAAAAATATAATGTTAAATTTGTCATGAACTTTTGGCAACTAAATAATTAGTCGCCAATTGAATATTTTCGGTGAGTAAATAATTCTTAGTCGCCAATTAAAACTTTTGGCGACTAAAAAATAAGTCGCTAATTGGGGACTTTCAGCGACTAAATAATTTTTAGTCACCAATACCTTTCCCCGACAATAATATAGCGACAAAGTTGGCGTCCAAAAAGTTTAGCCGGAAAAACGTTTTGGCGACTAAAATATGACTTTTGGCGATTAAAAATTTAGTTGCCAAAGTGTAATTTGTTGTAGTGATATCTACTTTTTTGCACTAGTGGCCGACAAGCCACTAATAGTGGCCGACCATCCACTATTAGTGTGCGGCATGCCACACTAGTGGGCCTGTAGGTCCCTGGATGCTCAAGCCTGAAAAACCACTATTTTGGTCCAAAACTGTGACAATGGGGTCTCTTTTTCCCTTCCTTTCCTTCTTCGTTCCATTCCCTTGCTTCATTGGATTAAAACGTTTGGAAACTGTTTCTTTTGAATAGGTTTTTATTCTTGTTTTTGGTTTGGTGGTTTAATTTCATCCATTCCGGAGTGGGCACGGTCGAGTCCAAGGCGTCCAGGAATCGAGTCAGAAAAATCTGGGCTGGAAAATAGGGGCCGCACGTGCAGGAGAGGGTCGCACGTGCGAGAGGCCAAGCCGCACGTGCGGAAAGAGGGGCTTTTGGTGGATTGCACACTGCCTAAAAGGCACGTGCGGGAAGAGGTGCGGGATGAGCCCCGCATGTGCGGGGATGAAGGCCGCACGTGCGGGAGGGGGCGCTCCGCACGTGTGGGGATGGGTGCTGCACGTGCGGCACTCTGCAGTCCGAAAATCCCTATTTTTTTTTTCTCTTTTGGTCCGAAAGTGTGCCTTACTTTTGGCACTTCTCTCTCACTCTAAAGACCATTTTCTCTCCTCCTTCTCTCTAGAATTCCAAACCACAACACTTAAACCCTTTGAATCCTTGCAAATCCTTGGGTTAGATCATCACCTCTCTCTCAAAATTTTGAAGATCTAAGCTAGAGTTCATCTTGGTGTGGTAGAAGGGTGAAGGATCCTCCATTAAAGCTAGGGTTTCATCGTCTTCTTCATCAAGGTCTTGAGGTAGGGAAATCTCCATGAGTTATATATACATTTATGTTGGATTTGGTTGGTTTTAAAAGGTTCCATTAATGGTATTAAATGCTTAGATTTGCCTCATAGATACTAGGGTTCCAAAATGGATTTTTAATCTCTCTCTTTTCTTAAACGATCCTCTTGAAGCTTTTAACTCATAAAATAGTAGGTGTGATATTTTGAGAGAAAAATCCTCTCAAAAGAGGGGGAAAATGGTTGTTTTGGCTTTTGACTTAAAACCCGAGAAAATATTTTTGGGGATTTTGAAAGGTGAAAACATGTTTAGAGATATCTTGTGGTTTCAAAGATTAGAAAGTGACGCTTTCATCACATTGTGTAGCATAGTGGTAATTTACTTAGTGTATGAGAAAAGAGTTATCATCTTAACATTATTGTTGAACATTTGAAAGTGATTGTGCACCTTGGTTAGAAAAATTGTGAATATTGAAATTGTCAATTGAAGACATCGCATGTGACCTTGAAGAGGTTAAATTGTTATAAATTTAGCATGAATAAATGTTGCTATAGCTATGAATGGATGGCATGGCCATTGGTAAAATAATGTTGAGGAGAAGTAATGAGTAAAGTGGTGAATTGATTTTGTTGTAGAAATGTTTTGAAATGGAGTGATGTTTGAGATATTTATATTGCATCATGTTCCCATTTGATTCGTCCTTATTATTGCACACTTATTATCATGTTATTTGGAGAAGGTTTACACTAAAATGAGAACTATGAAACTGTGTATGGGGTAAATACGGTGGTAAATTCGGTTAGGGGGTGTAGATAACTTGGATAAGTTAGCCTGAGTGTCCATTGTGAAAGACTAGAAAACCGCGCGGATAGGTGTCGAGCATTCGGGTTAATACTGGTAAAAATGACAGTTTGGTAGTACTCATAGAGTCTACTTGCAGACACCAGCCTAGGGATTACCAGTGTCGTATTTACCGCCCCTTGTGATTAAAAAGTTTAAATTGGAAATTGATGAGATTGTAATGGTAGATGAAATGCATGTTGACTCTCAAGAAAGACGTGAATGATATTTTGAAAAAGTATTGCATTGCATTTGCACTTGTATTCAATTTTGGCCATCTAACATACGTATATACTTTGTTTGTTGTTTCTCTACTGGGCTTTATGCTCACCCTTATGGATTTTGGTATAGGTAAAGACATGGTGATCCCGCCAAGTTAAGGGCGTGGATAATTGTAAAGAGCACATGGCTCTTCTTTTGTTGTGATTTCTTTTTGTAAAGCCAAGGGCTAACATGTATGGGTTCGAAAGACCTCTTTTGTGTAACCGGGCTATTGCCTTGGATGATGTAAGCCCGTAAGGGCACTTTATTATTTTTGTGATAGGTGCTTCACATGCTATAGATTTATATATCCTTTTGTTTAGTGAATGTATACTGCATGTGGAACTTTTGTATTAAACCCATTTATTATATAAATGAAGATGGAAGAGTTATTGACAATGCATAGAGGATGTTTGTTCGTTTGGGGTTTCATGTTGAATTATTTTCGGGGCTTGACAAAAACAAGGCACAAGGTTTGTAGGTTCAACACTGAGGTTTCCTGCTGAGGAAGTCAAGCATTTGACAAGCGTACACATTCATCATTGAGTAATCAATCAGTGGCGCCCAAGTCTTAAGGGCCGTCAAAATGGGGTGTCTACGGCTGCCCCTCTTTGACAGAGCTCAAAGTCGTGGCATGATGTGAGTTAATGTCAAAGCTCAAAGATGACCCATTTTGACAAGGCCACAAGACTTGGGCAAACAATCAAGACATAAATAAAATTGGTTGAGCTCGCAACCTACCTACGTATCCCTTTGCAGGGAATCAAACCAGCGTAGTTCTGGGGCAGGATGCAAATGATATGCATGAAAAAAATAAATACTTTGAGAGCTGGACTCACACGCTTCGCGAAGCCGGCTATTTTGAAAACTCATGATCATGCAAGATGATGCACTGAGCAATAACAGATGCGATAAGCAATAACAAGATAACAACATATGAATGAGCTTCAAGCTTAAATCGAAATGGGTTCCACAAGGGAAGAACTAAAAAAGCACACTTTAACCATGCCGTAGCCATGAGAAAAAGAGAGAAAAACCGCTTAGGGTCGCGTTTCACGCATCCTGAGATACTCTAATCACACTGAAATTGTGAGAAGATGAGAGAAAAAACCGCTCAGGGTCGTGTTTCACGCGTCCTGAGATAAAAACTACTCAAGGTCGCGTTTCACGCATCTTGAGATACCTAATCATGTTGAAATCATGAGAAGAGGAGAAAAATCACTCAGGGTCGCATTTCACACGTTCTGAGATAAAACCGCTCAAGGTCGCGTTTCACGCGTCCTGAGATAGATACAGCAAGGTATGAGATTGTGCGATAGATACACAATGTAATGTGAAAGTGTGCGATAGATGCATGAGGTAAACAGGTGCGATTGATGCACAAAGTGAACATGTGCGATAGATGCACAAAGTGAGCAAGTGCGATAGATGCACAAAGTGAGCAAGTGCGATAGATGCTCAAAGTGAGCAAGTGCGATAGATGCACAAAGTGAACAAGTGCGATAGATGCACAAAGTGAACAAGATTACAAATCAATACAGTGACAACGTATGTTCCATGCAAGATAGACAACCGACGTATGATGTTAATTGAAAGCATGTTCTATGCAAGAAACAAGAGCATATTCTATGTAAAAATGAAAGCATATTATATGCATGAATTATCAATGATACAGGGCACATGTGCAACATAAGTGTATGTGAAAATGCACATTCTATGCAATAGAAGAGAACAAATATTTTATTTGATAGAACGACCAAAAGTGATGCTCGAAAACAGCCTCCGACTTACCCCCTGGAGACTTTGCAACATGCTCAAAAGGATACACCTTGTTCATATTGGCAAGTGGAGAACGTTCGCGCATTGGAACACAACGAGTATTAGGAACGGCGCAATCGAAACACAGTTTCGAGCTCCTCAAGAACCAATCTGGACCCAAAAAAGAACCTTCCATACATTGCTTAGGAAAAAGAGGAACAAAACAGCACTAGGCCACAAATGAGGACTGCCAACCACCTGTCGGCCACTAATGAGGCCTGTCTGCCACTAATGCAAAATCTGGGGCAAAATTAGGATTTCGCATAAGTCTTCTTAAATATACCACCACACCTCATTTGCTCACACACCTAAGTTTGAAAACACACACACACACACACACTCTCTCTTTCTAGGTGCTTCCTCTCTTTAGATTTGTGCTTTGTACACGTTTTCCAACACCCCACGCAAAGTTTATTCATAAACCCTCTTTGATCCTCTACACTTCGAACCGAACATATTTTGTTTTTGTTGATTTTTTTGCATTTTCATCACTTCGGGCTTGTTTCCCTCGAGTTTCTCTCGGCTTTTGTGAATTTTCTCGGGTTTTGACTTTTTCTTCCATTTTCTCTCTCCTAGGGTTGACTTTTTCTTTGTTTTCCCTATTTTTCTTCATTTTCTTCACTTTTTCACCAATCTTCACCCACATTTTAGATGGCAGACGACATTCCTTATGTTGAGGCCCTTCTAGAGGTTCCACCTGCACTTTCACCCCCCTATTGAGGTTGAGGAGCCGGCAGTCACCGAGGCCAGCGAGGCGATGGAAGGCCTTACGACCAACTTCGAGGCAGAGTTCGCTCCATGACTCGA
This sequence comes from Camellia lanceoleosa, assembly GCA_025200525.1. Classification (NCBI taxonomy): domain Eukaryota; kingdom Viridiplantae; phylum Streptophyta; class Magnoliopsida; order Ericales; family Theaceae; genus Camellia; species Camellia lanceoleosa. The sequence continues at coordinate 108,159,161 of CM045768.1, read as the reverse complement.
GCCTGAGACTCAAGCCTGAGCCACTACCATGAAGGATACGGCCCTTTGATTCGGTTACTTATCACCCTCGCACACACATGCTGGCGCCTAGCGGCATGATGCATTTTGACGATTTCGCTGGTGGCATACTAGAGGACGTTTTGCTGAGAGAGCCATACTCCCACATTTTTTACGCGCTTCTAAGGTACAAACTGTATCTTCATGTTTTCTTTCCTTTCATTTGATTGTATTTCTTACACTGTCTTTCATCTGAATGCTCTTTTTTGCCACTGGGGGACAGGGGTTACGGGTCAGTAACAGCTAGAGACTGCTATTATGAGCTCCCTCCCGAGATCCGCGACCTTGTTGATGAGGCCGGCTTTGGCTTATTCTGCATTGGACTCTCACGACATATGGCGAGCCGAGCTCTACTCAGAGCGTTGGTGGAGAGGTAGTGTGACACCACCAACTCTTTCCACTTCTCTTCTGCTGGGGAGATGACGATGACTCCTTATGATTTCTCCATGATCACAGGCTTAGGAGTAGGGGGTGATCCGATTGCCTTTGACACGGATATGGGTGAGTGGGAGGCGGCCTGGATCTACCTGCTTGAAGTGCACCCACCTCTATACAGGCCAGTGATAGTGAGATACAGCTGGTTCTCGGAGCACTTCTGCGGGAGTGAGCCTGAGATATCAGAGGAGGTAGAGCAGTAGGTTCAGGGCTTCTTGATGTTCCTACTCGGTACCACCTTGTTTGCAAACAGGTGGAACACCGTGAGTTTGTACTTACTGAGCGCCCTCATGACCTTGCCCTGAGTCCAATTTTATGACTAGGGGAGAGCTGGCCTCGCCACACTCTATGGCTATATGAGTTGCACTTCCCGTATGAAGGCAGAGCGGGTCGGAGGCTATTGGAGAGCCTAGGAGGTATGCACCACACCTTTTTGCTTTTGCACTTTCTATTGACATATTGTGCTTTCTGGTTTGCACTTTTTGTTTTATATCTATTCACAATTTGTGCTTTCTGCTTTGCACTTTCTGTTGATTTGTGTTTTCTGCTTTGTACTTTCTATTTTATATCTATTGACACATTGTGCTTTCTGCTTTGCACTTTTTGTTACAGTTTTGGGTTTATGCCTATTTCCTAGCTCTAGCTCCAGAGCCAATGGATGAGATCCCTCCCGTCGTGCCTTACTTACGGCGATATAATGACCAGTGCTGGTGTCAGAGCCGCGATGATATGACATTTGTCTTCTACCGCCGATATTTCGATACAGTGATTGCCTATGAGGTAATTCGAAACTCACAGTCATTTTTTCTTTACAACTGTTCTGATTCATATTTCGACAACTAACAGTAACTAACAATCTGTACATTCTTTCTTTACAGATCATGTGACAGCCCTGGGCGACGATGCTGGTCGGAGTGAGGGACTAGTATTTCGGGGCTTGGGCCATGTCTTGATTCCAGATTTTACTAAAAGGGCCCAGTTTGCCGGGCCTGGTTTTTGGGTGAGCATTTCATACGCCATACTCTGGGCTAACCCATCCCAGTCATTCCTATGCCATCCCCAGCATCAATGCGGACAGTCGATCGCCTCCTACATGGGGCTATTATTCAGTTTATGGTGGGGCTGGATGCCAAAAATTTCAGAACGGAGGGCTATTATACGACTTTCATCTAGACTTATCTCATGCCCCCTCTGACGAGCGTTCGCGCAGGTAATGCAGCTGGTGCTCCCTTGGCAGGTGAGGCTACTAAGGAGACCGAGGCCAATATTGGGGGAGGCCCCTTCCATTGTGCAGGTTGTTGGTTGCCCAGTGATTTCCACTATGTTAACATGTTGGCGTTCGACTAGGTCAGCCTATCAGATCCCGATAAAGCCACCTGAGGTACGGAATGGGTATGTTAGAGCCTATGGCGCACCTCAGGTATGAAGCACACTTTACAGCTTGTAATCGCACTCTCCCTTTCCAGATATTAATTCTTCCTAATACTGATCGTTCAAATGCACTTGCAGGCACCGACTGAGTATACAAAGGGCCTGCTCCAACTGGTTGCTTCTCTGATTGGCATGGTGCAGAGGAAAGAGACGTTGCTTGATCTCCACAGTATCCAGATATTTTTCTATTTTCCACATACATTTCACTGCTACCTTACACTATTCTGCACCACACTATCACATTCCCACTGGTACATTGATACGCATACTGTAACATTCATACCACTCTGCACTGCACTGATTCACTAAACTAACACACTATACTCATACTATACATTTTGCACTCATTTCGTGTATATACATTGTATTTGATATGTCGTCAATTCTTTTCCAGATTCCATCTGTACCGAGGACACCAGCAGCAGCGGCACCTGCAGCACCTTCTCTGGCGATAAGGAGAAGAGATAGATAGCCCTAGCATGCGGTCAAGATGAACGCCGAGGTCGAGGCAGAAGCAGGGGTGCTCGGAGCCAAAGCAGTGAGTCCGAGCCCATATTGAGCGGGGATGATACCGAGGCCAGTGACTCTGAAAAGGTAGTAAGCCGACGCTCTGAGTCTAAGGGCGAAAGCAATGATGCTGGTTCGGGGTCAAGAAGCAGAGATGACACTGAGGCTAGCTCTGAGGTAAGGGGCAGAGATGACGAGACTGGCTCTGGCTCAGAGTCTGATGCTGATAGTACTGTTGACAGAAACAGTGCCCTTGAGTCCCCTCCGAAGAAGATGACGAAAAGGGCTTCTTGAGATTGAGATGACTGGCACCAATTTTTGTACTTCTTGCTTAGTTTCTTTTATTTTGGTAGTTTAGCACATGTATAGCTTCAGATAGGCTTTATGTCACGACCCAAACCCGGCCCTATGGGTTTAGCACCGTAACTGGCCAGTAATCCGAGATTACCGAAGGCCTACAGATCGAATACTGATACATCTGAGTTCGGGGCTGGCGGAAGCCAAAGCAGTAAAACTAGTGTCCATAGAGTCATGTTAATCAGTATGCCAAAAACATTTTTCATACATTTATGCATTCACTACGATCTGATATACACAATCATTACAGACATTCAAGACGGACTCAATCCTCGATAACAAGATCTGATCAAACAATCTATACTGAACGCATAACAAGACAAAACAAGAGGAGACTAGTGGGGACACAAAACACCCCAAGCCATGGCATGGCGTCTCGGAACCTCACGGTGAGGCACACAAATTTGGTGACAAAGCGGGGACCAATCCCACGCTCCTAGCTTGATGGCGGCCGAAAGCACCTACATATATATATAAGCGGTGAGCTAAAGCCCGTTGAATAACATAACGTGTAAAGAGGTTATGAATGAATGTCCTTACAGTAATGAAATCAATTCATTATACGGTATTTCAATCTTTCAGTATTTCAGTCAATCAATATTTCAATCAATCAGTCATATGTGGTACATCCATTAGCCTATAAACAGTAGGTCCAAAAGGACCGGGCCTTAACAGACCCAACAATAATGATGGCCATCGATCAGTATGGTTCCACAAGGAAACCGACAGAGCTCTGTAACAGTCAATAACAGTGGGTGCTAAGGATGCCACAATATAGTTCGAAATACAGGACATACATTCATTCAATAAACAATATCAGTTCAATAAACAGTTCGATTCAATATTCAAAATGAAACCATTTGAACATATCTTTACACAATCTGTTACTCACAGTGATTGGGCTATCAGTAGCTAGAGCGCGTCCCCGAGAGTCAACCCTAAACAGTCAATCAATAGAACACACACTAAGTTTACAGTTGGAAAGGATGATAATTAAATCCCTAAATTCCCTCGGTGTGGTTCTATGTCTAAATCCTCATTAAGATGCTTTAAACTAGGCCTAAGAATGCCTAGGATGCGATGAGGATGCAAAAATACAGTTGGAAGGCACTTTTCAAAAGTTGCTGAAAACAGGGGTCTCGCTCGAGCGAGCCTCCCTTCGCTCGAGCAAGGTTACAAAATCAAAGGGTTCGCTCGAGCGAACAATCCTTCGCTCGAGCGATCTGATGAAACAGTAAAAATACTGGATGCTCAATTTTTACGCTCGAGCCACCAATCCTTCGCTCGAGCGGGGCTCAGAGGAAAACGTTGGTCGCCGATGAGGAATCCTTCGCTGAAGCGAAGAAGCCAAATCTGGAATTTCAGTTGCCTTCCAAGCTCAAACCAAGCATTCTCAACTCAATTCTCGACCTCTTGGGCTCAAATTCTGGAGAATACATCCCAAAACAATGTATAACAAGTTTCAAAAGCCAATTTATGAATTCAAGCCCCAAAGGTGAGTCAATTAAATCCATTTTCCAAGAACACTTCAAGAACACTTTAAAACATGCAATGCATGAGTTTTAAATCAAATTCAAGCTTTAATTCTTGCTCCAAAGAGCTCAATAGTTGGAGAACACAATGAAAACATGGTCTCTTACATAAATATGGGCATGCATGCGACCATTAACCATGAAATCAACTCAAAATGCCTCAATATAAACATGCATGTAACATTAGAGCTCCAATTCACCATTTATGAGAAAATTCATGTCTTAGTTCTACAATAATGTATGAAACATGCAAGATTAAGCTCAAACACTAAAATAAGAAGATGAATTCCTTACCTAGAGTGTCAATTTCAAAGTCTAGAGGCTCAAACAAGCATGAACTCTTCTAATCTTCTTAATTTCCAAGCAATACCTCAAGGTTTTCTAGCCAAATCACAAACTCTCTCTTGCTCCCTCTCTTGGTCGACTATGGTGAAGTACAAGGGCTGAGGAATGTTTTGATTAAGTGTAGAATAGGCTCAAGTCAAAAGGTTAAACAAAAGCCACTCAATGGCAATTCCGCAATTATGGCAATCTCTTTAATTGACTTAATTTAATCTAATTTAATCAGTTCTAATCAATTTTCAGATAAAAATACCATAAAATCACAAATATTTTACTGATTACAACACAACAAACTGTTTCTAAATCGGCCGCTGATAAGGCCTTCAATTAGCAGTTTAAATATACGAATTCAAACAGATAATGAATCAATTAAACAGATAGAAATGCAATTCAATAGGTTAACTCATTCAGTTTCAGTTTCAGTTTCATTCAGTTTGTTCAGTAGTTCATCCAGTTCACTTATCAGTCATTAGCAGTTCAGTTTAATGGTAATCAGTATATAATTCGGTGGTTTAACGGTAATCAGTACGAGGGTTGTTACACTTTACTTTTGCTTTTGAAAACTCGTACTCTCTCTTGTAAAAACTAGGATCGGGGAAAAACCCTTGGTAAGAGTTATTGTTTTTGCATCATGAGTATCACATTTGCATAGAATGAAAATGGAGTTGAATTTGAAACCAAAAATAAAAACTTGTATTGGCACGATGTTCTTAATCGAGTAATGAGCCAACCAACGACCAAAATACAAAAATACAACTCGATAAACAAAGCAAAAACAACTCAAACATAGATATACACATTTGCTAAAACCAAAAGACTGAAAACAAGACCTCAAAGCACAAAGACCAAGACAAAATCAGATTGCCAAAACTGCCAAGCCCACAAGTGGACGGCAGGCCAGAAAAACTGGATGGCTGACCACTAAAAGTGGGTTGCTGGCCATTTGTGGTGGATCCACCAGACAACTGACAGCTAGCCTCCACTCACAGCCCTGTCTTCTACTAAAGGTCTTTCTTCGTGATTTCCTCACAAGAACCTCATTTTCGCTGTTGTTTCTTCCACAAATAGAGATATTTCTTACCGAGAAGTTCACGGATTGGATAGCCACTTTAGACGGCACGAAAAAGGTAAATTTCTGAGGTTTCAGCATAAATGGGCTTTTTTTTTTTTTTTTTTTTAGCCATACTCCACTTTGCTTTCTGTTCCTCCATGCCACAGTCCGATGCTAGGACCCAATTATGCATGTATTTCACTTCGAAAAATAGGAAATGTGCCTGACTCTTGAAGAATTTCAAGCATTGATGGAAACCCGGTGCGATGAGGAAATCATGCCTCATCCCCGTTTTGGCCACGCCTAGGCTTTGGGACAAATGTGTGGGCTCACTTTGCACGAAGCTCGATCATTGGCCCATGACGGAGAGCTAGATATACCCAGCTTGATTCATTAGCTTTCTGACATCGATGACAAAGGCGACCCTCTCTAACGGCAACATGCCCTATGTTTAAGTATGCTTGCACATTTCTTTCTTGCCCCTAGTTACGGTGGAACTAGCATTCGGTTGATTGAAGTGGCCCAATGTCTGAAAGAAGGTAAGAGTTGTATCGGTTTGACGCTGGCTAAGACCCTGATTGGCTTAGATACTTTTCATCAGCGAGAGACCACTAGATTTGCAGGGAGTCCACTACTTCTTCAGGTATTGTTTTCTGCCCTTTCTAATATATGCCTTGCACATCACTCAACCCTCATGCTCTATTTTCTCTCAAAGCCTTTTCTTACTTTTCTCTCCACGCACATCTCTCTATTCTTTAATCTCTCTTACTTTTCATCCCTCCCCAAGTATGGCTCATGGATAAGTTGAAGATGGTGGACCCTTGCCCCAAGTATTCGGCTCAAGCTTATTTCTTCCGCTAGTGACTAGTGGACTTTCCCAATAAGGGATAGTAGTGCAACTAGATATGCAACAAATCTACAGCTAACATAACTTGGCGTTGCCCCTGGCTCAATCATACTGAAATGAGTTTCAACATAACCCGGTAGCCTGGCATACAGTTGATTGGCCTCACGCACTGCATGTTCTACTTTCCATTCTAGTTCAGACGCCAGTTTGGGCAATATCAAACCTACCCAGAGGAGGGTGTAGAATATCCGGCTTCATTCTCGATTCGTGCTTCACACTGAACTCGGTACCTCACTGCCTGGAGGACGAGAGCACTTCTGGCCCTTGCCCCTAGTTTCAGTTATGCCCTTTCTGGCGAGTGTTTGGCTTGGCTCGAGGATGAGGCACAAGCCAAGCCCATTTTGGCTACAGAAGATTCCACATACATGAGCAGAGGACGCAAGATCTCCTGACTCATGTATGCCCCTAGTTTATTGCTTTGACATTACTTTTCAAGTTTTATGATGTAAAAGCAACTTTGATTTGTGTCAAAGAGTTGGACAATGTACTTGTGTTGAAATCAATGGAATTAAAGTTGTGAGCACTAAAATTTTTCCTTTTGGTCCCAAAATTGTCTAAGTTGTAAAGGTAAAATTTTGAACAAAAATCAACTTTTATTAAAACTTTCCAAAACTATTTTAAAAAATGATCAGTACCTGACACGCACAGAATCAAACCCTCAAGATGTGCAATCTCGAATCAAAAGATCATAACTGCTCCTTCTTGAATACCACTACTACTCTGCATTGTAACCAGTTTTTCTTCCCAAAATGAAGATCACAACCGAACTAATAGATGATAAACAAAGATGACCTAATTAGGAAAACGGACAGGATAGTTGAATTGGAGATAGTTACAGCCAAACTTCAAGATGAAGTTGCCTACGTATTCCAAAGATGGGAATCAGGGCTTACATAGGTCAGTTCAGGCTCACTCGAGTATTAACTCTCTCCTTTTGCGCTCTAACTTTTGCCAAAGTCGCCCTTTTAGGTTTTCAACCTTGCGAGCTCTATTTTTCTTTATTTCTAATTTTCCTGCTCTAACTTTTGCCTAAGTCACCCTTTCGGGTTTTTGAACTAGCGAGCCTCTCAGGGGTAATATTTCTTCAACTTGTCCATATTGACCGGTTGTGAAAATTCCAGGCCATCTAGGTCCATGAGAATAACTGCCCCTCTTGACCAGATAGCTTTTATAATGTAAAGACTAGTCCAATGGGATCTGAACTTGCCCTTAAGATCATGGATAGGAGCTCTGTTGTCTTTTAGCACCATATCACCTTCCTTAAGATTCCTAGACTTAACTTTCTTGTTAAAAGCCCTAGCAATTCTATGTTGGTAGCCCTGAACATGATACAATGCCTTTAGCCTCCTCTCATCAAACAACATTAACTCTTCAAATCTACTTTATTTCTAGTCCGCCTCCGATATCTGACACTCAGCCATAACTCACAATGACGGGACTTTAATTTCAATCGGCAAAACGGCCTCCATCCCTTAGACAAAAGAATAAGGGGTAGCCCCTATAGATGTCCGAATCGAGGTCCTGTAGCCTTAGAGTGCGAATGCTAGTTTATCTGGCTAGTCCCTGTAAGTCTCAACCATCTTCTAGAAGATGGTCTTTATATTCTTATTGGTGGCTTCAACAACTCTATTGGTTTGTGGCCTGTATGTGGATGACTTATGAATAGCCACGTTGTGTTTCTCTAATAAGTCTATCACCTCTTTCTTGAAGTGGGAGCTGTTATCTGATATGATCTTGTTCGAAACTCCATATTGACAGATGATAATGTTTCTGATAAATTTGGCCACATGCAATGCCTTCAACACTGCCTAGGACTGAGCTTCCACCCACTTCGTAAAATAATCAATCGCCACCAAGATATATTCATGTTTCATTCAACCCTTTTGGCGACACAACATCGATAACATTGATTCCCCAGACTGAAAAAGGCCATGGCGAAGTTATGTTGTAGAGCTTTAACAGTGGAATATTCATGCGATTGGCATGAATTTGACATTTATGGCATCACCGCACAAAACCAATACAATTCTACTCCATGGTGGACCAATAATACCCTTGTCTGATAATCTTCCGGGCTTGCATCACATCGTTCATGTGTGCCCCGCATTCTCTGCCGTGAATAGCCTCTATAAGGCATTTCGATTCCTTTTTCTCCACACATAGCTTATGCATTCCCAGACGACCTCTTTTATACAGCTTACCCCTGTAGATGATAAATTGGACGACCATTTGTCGTATTTCCCATTTGTCCTTGGCATTTGCCCTTGATGGATACATCTCCTTTTCCAGGAAGTTCCAAATATCGTAATACCAGGGGTTTTTGTCTTGCACTTCATCTATCACGGCAATGGTTTCATAAGCCGGTGTGTATTTCTGTTTGATGATAATTGGACACATCCAGATTCGAAGCGAGATGTCTACCATAGAAGATAGAGTTGCTAAAGCATCAGCGAACCTGTTGTTCTCTCTTAATAGATATGTGAAAGTCAGTTTTTCAAACCTAGGAATCAGAATATCCAAGGCCTGATGGTAAACCTTCATCTTCTCTTCCTTGGCTTTCTAGTCTCTGTTTGCTTAAGAAATAACCAAGTTCGAGTCCCCGATAACGTCCAACCTTATTGCCCCTAGTTCTAGGGCAGCTTCTAAAATAGCAATACATGCTTTATATTCTACTTTATTGTTGGACATCTTGTGTCACGCCCTCAAAATAAAACCCATATCAAACACAATAATACGATGCATTATTTAAGAAAATAAACCAAAATTCATTCATCAGAGTATCCTAAATAAAGTCATTACATATAACATCCAAAATAAATGCCCTACGGGCTTACATCTTGCCAAGCCAACACTTGGACACAAAAACATGAGTTCTAACTCAAAAACAAATAAAGCCCTAGGCTTGAATGTTTACATGTAATTCAAATAAAAACAAATAACTAAAGACAAGCCTTCATTGTCCAAATCCTTCCAAGCTAAGTCCTTGGAGGTAGTGAATCACCGACCAAAATGATGTTCTATATAGGGTGAGCCACAGCCAAAGAGAAATATACTAAACCAAATATAAGCATTGAATAAAGCAATAGCATTCAATAGATGGATAATACAAATTATCGGGCCACTTTCCATTAGTTATTCCACTTTTCCTTTCTACCAATATGGCTCGAGAACCTCGCCAAACTATAACAAAGGAATTTGTATGTCACCATACATTATTTCCAATCTCAACATAATAAATGAGACTCAAACTCACATCAAAACACTTCATACTTCGATTTGATACACATTTTAGTGTCAGATCAATAAAACACTTCAATATAAATAAGCACACATAAAAGTGATGCTAATGGAGTCCATCCCCTATCTCCTCCCAAACAATAAAACACTTCAATATAAATAAGCACACATAAAAGTGATGCTAATGGAGTCCATCCCCTATCTCCTCCCAAACAAAATCCGGTTTAGAGGTCCATCCCCTATTTTCCCTTAAACCGTGGAGTACATCCCCTATCTCCTCCCACACAATATGCATATGCAATACTCAACCAATACATGTATGTAAGCACATAACATATACAACAAACAATCAATACACATAATGTCGGTATTAATTCAACAGTCAAAATTAATGACTTAACCAATGTAATTAGTTTCAGTTATCCCTAATCCACATGCAATGTCTACAACAATCATGACTATCCTCCACCGATAGCCCAAAACAGTTATCTCTAGACTGGAAATAAATAAATAAACTATTCAATAAACAAGTAATTTAAATTAACCAACTATCCCATTTAATCAATAAATTCCTCCATTTCATGAATTTAACTAATTTCCCAATGTTCCTTAAATTAAATATACAATTCAATTTATTTAAACAATTAGGGTTTTTCCCAAAATTACCAAAATACCCCCAACATATCAAAATACCAAAACTTAGAACAAAACTCATAAATTGGAGTAGGAAATCCCTACCTCGAAGAAATAACCCAAAAAGAGAAGACGAAGATGATGACCCAAACTCAAAATGCTCTAACTCCAAGATTGTTCAGATTAAACTGAAGCCCTCGACTCACACTACTTTTTTAATAAAGCAACTAGGGTAGAAACGCACTCTACATAGATCAAATCTAAGAGAAAAGGTGAATAGGGAGAGAGAAAAGTCGGACCTAGGGTTTGGAATCCAAAAAGAAGATGAAAAATCGCCCAAAACCGGCCGCTTATATAAACTAAACAGCTCGCCGAGCGAGAAAAAGCTCGCCGGCGACCAGACCTTAAGAAAGTCTCGCCGAAAGAAAAGCTCGCTTGAGCCAAGAATGCAATGTTTCAGGTCTGCAACCCAGAAGCATGCTCGAGCGACAGAATGCTCGCTCGAGCGAAGAACTCGAAAACATACACCTCGCTCGCTCAAGCAAAGAAAAGCTCGCTCGAGCGAAGAAACATTGCTCTCAGGTCTAAACTAGACGCAATCGTTCACTCGAGCGAAGAAACCTTGGCTCGAGCCACCAGAGACAAAACTCAACCCTCGCTCGAGTGACCAAACCCTCGCTCGAGCGACCAACCCAAAATCAACAAAGAACACTTGGTTTAGGACCCAACCAACTCAGAATAAACCTGCCCAATACATCCTATAATTCAAATGAAAAAATAAAGGACGACAGCAACAATTATACAATGACAAGATCCATGGAACCTAAGTCCGGATACAGTAATCAAATAGGAAAAGACCGGGGTCGCTATATCTTGAACCGGAGTTTGAAAGCTAAAGGTATATGGGAGTCATTGGGTGCTATTAGCAACGCACCTATCCTATAACTATACTGATTGGACGCTCCATCAAAGTACATCGTCCAAGTTTCCTCTTCAAGTTGTAGAACATCTTCATCTAGGAACAAGTATTCCACTGCCTCATCTCCTTCTACCGGATGGTTTACCAGGAACTATGCTACAGCTTTCTTTAACTAACTTGTGGGTGACATATTTGAGATCAAATTCAGAGAGAAGAAACAACCAATGAGCCAGCCTGCCCATAAGCATTGGTTTCTCAAAGAGATATTTAATGGGATCTAATCTCAAAACCAGGATTACAGTGTGAGCTAACAAGTAGTGCCTCAACTTCCAAGCAGCCCATACCAAGGCTAGGCAAGCTTTCTCCAAATGAGGGTAGCGGCTCTCGTAGTCTAGCATTTTCTTGCTCAAGTAGTAGATGGCTTTCTCCACCCTATCTTCAGATTCCTGAGCGAGCATGCATCCTATGGCCGTGCCTGTTACTGACATGTACAGAATCAAAGGCTTCTTCGACTCTGGTGGTGACAACACGAACGGATTCTGGAGGTACTACTTAACCTGTTCAAAGGCAAACTGACATCGATCATCCCACCGGAATTTCTTCCCTTTCTTTAGGAGACCAAATAGTGGTTCATAAGTCAAGGTTAATTTGGAAATAAAATGTCTCATGAATTGCACTTTACCCAAAAAGCCACGTACTTCGTTTTTGGTCCTTGGTGGTGGCATTTCTAAGATGGCCTTGATTTTGGAAGGATCTACCTCAATTCCCCTCTATGTGATCAGAAAGCCTAGCATTTTCCTAGCTGTTACCCCGAAGGTGCATTTCTGTGGGTTTAACCTCAATCTGTATTCCCTGATCCATTGAAAGAATTTCTCTACCGTGGTGTAGTGGCCCTCTCGTTCTTTGGACTTCACAATTGTGTCGTCCACATACACCTCAACCTCTTTGTGGATCATGTCATGGAGAATGGTGGTTGCAGCCCTCTGATAGGTAGCCCCATCATTTTTTAACCCAAACGGCATAACCTGGTTGCAGTAGGTACCTCACAGAGTGGTGAATGCAGTCTTCTCTTTGTCCTTGGGTGCCATCAGGATTTGGTTGTACGGAGAGAACCCATCCATAAACGATAGCAATGCATGGCCCGCAGTGAAATCCACTAACTCATCAATATACGGCAGAGGAAAGTCATCATTTGGACTGGCTTTGTTGAAGTCCCGGAAGTCTACACACACCCAGATTCTACCATTCTTCTTCGACACTGGGACCATGTTGGCCAACCAAGTCGGATACTCGGATACTAACAAGAATCTTGCATCAATTTGCTTAGTGACCTCTTCCTTGATTTTCAGTGCCCAATCCAGACGAATCCTGCGCAACTTCTACTTGACTGGTCAGGCTTCAAGGTCAAGAAGGATCCGGTGCTGTACAATCTCAAGATCAATTCCAGGTATATCTTCATAGAACCATGCGAAAATATCTTTGAAATCTTTTAATAAAGCGATTAAACGCCCGCACTCCTCCGAAGACAACGTGAACCCGATCTGGACCAGGCACAGATCCTTCTCGGTACCCACATTAATGGTAATGATTTCATCAGCACAGGGTTTAGCAAAGCTCTCATTCTCTCGATTAATCAAGTTTTTCAAAGCCAGAGGAATTTCTTCCCCTTCGTTTGCATTAAAATTTTAAAAATCTTGGTCAATACAATAAACCAATGGCATAGAAAAGTACACAGAATCTGTAGAGTTTTCATTCAAAAGGTCCCTGTAGACCGCCCGAACTCGCTCTGCGCGCCCCCCTTTTCGGAAAGGGTGCGAATTTGGGTTCTAACTACTACAGTTCAGACTCTTGTCACGATTCTGAATCTAATCTCACAAAGTGCAATGTAAGACTGATAAATCACCAAACAGTCCAAATCCGGCAAATCGTTTTGGAAAATCGATTTTAATCAAAAAGTGCCAAACATGGACTGCTTTGCCAGATTTCAGAGTCGCCACCTAAATATTTTGTTCTTGAGAAATTTAGGAAATCCTGACTCGTGCCTAAGGCCATGTGTCCGTCATCACCAAAGTTGCTTCGGCTCGGGAAATTGGGTACGAGAGGGGAAGGTCCTGAAATGAGCACCCCCGCTCGCCCGATCAAAGATCAGCCTCTACTAACATGATCTGTTGTTTTTTAAAACACATGTGTTCTTGTTTGATTATTAGCTAGCTTACTATGTGATGGACACATCACACAAGTATAGACCAAATCACTTAAATTGGAACAAAACATCTCATGTTTGTTTTTCAAAAATGGTTTGAAGTTGCTACTCGCAAGTAGGCTAAAATGCGGATTTGCCACCCTCAAGTAGGCTTAAAACTCACATTTCGATGAATTATTCCAATTCAAGCAATGAAGCCTTCATTCACAGGCATTCACGCAGTTAATCACTTAAACACATAGCCTCATGGCAAGCATGCTATCATGGCAGTCACTTACACACATGCAAGGATGCTAAAGCATAAACACTTACAGTGTACTCTGAGCCAAAACAGAAACTAGTTAGTAATCAATGCATGATCCTAGCTATGTTAAGTGCCTAATGCAACACATGCAAAATGCAACTAAATGGGCTCGACTATCTAAGATGGCATATGAATGCGACACTTCGATACATGTATTCAAATAGGTATTGAAATACAATGCAGTTTGTATGATGCGCCGAACCTGGTGCATGCAAGACAAATGAATGATGTACGCATGCAAGCATAAAGTATGCTAATCAAAACATGCCCTAAAACTAACCATCAAAAGCTGATAAGTAAAAGGGAGAAAGAAGTGGGGGTTGGAAGACATGCACACACGCACGCACCCTTATTACAACAATACGCCCTCTCGCAGGAGGGTCCGAATGAAATGAAAGCTAACTAGCTACGCTAATTAAGCTAACTATTACAAATTACTATATAGATCTATTAGCTAAGCACTTTAACTAATTAAGTACAGAACCAATGAATTAACTAGCTAAGCAAAGCAGTTAAAAGGCCTCAAGGGCGAGGGATGCATGCAGGCTCGGTCACGTCCTCCCAGAAATCCATCGCCTTGCCTCAAGATGCCTCTTTTTTCACACCTTTAGACCTCTGAAAATTGTGCCAACTTCCAGGTTGATTCTGACCCATCTCAGGAACATGTTGAGGGATGATCGGCCAGAGATGGTGGCCATCGGCCAGTAATGATGGCCGATTGGCTGCTCTGGTGGCCGATCGGCCACAGATTTCCTGAATTTCCTCCTTTTGCTGTAGCAGAGCACAAACAGAGGCATGGGAGTGTATTTGCAAGGAAATGTGTGTACCACCACACTCCTTATCATATCTCAAGCTCAAAGGAGTGTGGTGCTCGACTCTCGGACCACAAACCAAGCATGACAATGCACGATGGCTGAGAAGCCAAGTTTGTACAAGTTGATGAATGCACAAATAGACTCGATGAGCCTCCACCCTATATGCACAATCAAGGGTGTCGGCAACTAAGAAATGAGGCACGTTTCGTCACTTCAAGTATGAAACGTCTCTTATTTCTTGTGTTTGGATTAAAGTCCGATCCAAACACATGCAATGCAACACAAACATGTTATCTTGGCATGTTTTACTTTGATTCATTTTGTTTACTCATTTTAGATTACCGATAAGTCCTTTAACCGGTTAAGTCCAAAAGTGAGAGTCCTCTAATTTTGAAAGAGGATCTAAGCCACAAGCACCTTGATCATGGAAGAAGCCTCATGCTTTTGGTTAGTAGAAACCCTCAAGAGAAGGCTAAAACCATTAAGCATGAGAGCCTCAATTCCATGCTCAAGCCAACAAGGGGCTTAAGACCTCTTTCAAAGTGATACAACAAATGAAAGATGGCATGCGATGATGTACATTTTAGCACTAAAATAAGATGCTAAATGACATTAAAGTATGAAAATGATGCATGCAAGACATGCTTGAAGTCAAAGGCATTGAAACTAGCAAAGAGCATAGCACTACAGGCATACAATACTAAGCCTAAATGACCAAACCAACCTCAGACAGAGTTAAATATGCCAAAATAGTGGTTGAAATATGCTAAGATCAAGGCATATAGCACAAGGAAAACATGCTTATTTGATGGCTCACAAACAAGGCATGAAGATTCAACTCTCAAACACAATGAAAGAATGATATATGTGAGAGTGAGGCAATGATATGTGCTCTGAAATTACATGCCAAATGGTGTCATACCATGAAAATATCACATGCACAACATGTTAAAGGCCCCAAAACTCAAAGCTAATCAAGGCCCTTTACACTACAACCATACTAAACAATGCTCAAATGACCTTAACCATTCAAAACAGATCTAAGGCAGGTCAAAATAGTGGCAAAAACATGCTAGAGTTGTAGCATAGATGGCAAGAAAAATAAGCTCATGTATTGGCTCACAAACAAAGCATAATGCTCAACTTTTCAAAAGCATTGAAAGAGTGATTTAAGTGGAAGTATGGCAAAGATATAAGCTCTAAAATTACCTACCAAATGATTCCATATCATGCACACATCACAAATATAGCATTCTAAGGGCCTCAAAACTCAAGACTAGTGAAGCCAATTACACTATAGCCCTACAAGGCAAGCCATACATGACCAAGGCCACCCAAATCAGACCTAAAGCATGCTAAAACATAGCTAAAAATATGCTGGAGTAGAGCATACACATGCTAGAACAATAGGCCAAAACACTAACTATGCTAGGCTAGTGAGTGAGATTGCATTACAAGTGCAAAAACCAAGCAAGAGGTGACCTCACCAACCAAAATCAGAGCTAAAGCATGCTAAAGCTAGAGTAAAAGCATGTGAGAGCATAGCCAAAATAAGCTAGAATGATGAGCCAAAGTAGCAAGCATGCAAGGCTGAATAGCAAGATTACACTACAAGTGTAAGAAGCATGCATGAGGTGACTTAACCAAGCCAAAACAGAGTTATGCTATGCTAAAATAAGGCCAAAAATAAGTTGAGAACAAGCCAACACA
Organism: Camellia lanceoleosa; assembly: GCA_025200525.1. Classification (NCBI taxonomy): domain Eukaryota; kingdom Viridiplantae; phylum Streptophyta; class Magnoliopsida; order Ericales; family Theaceae; genus Camellia; species Camellia lanceoleosa. The sequence goes on along the minus strand of CM045768.1, from coordinate 108,142,721 downwards.
TGCTAGAAAAACATGCTCAATAATTAGGCTAACAAGGCAAGCAAGCAAGACAAGAGGAGAGGGGACCACCCTCTCCTATTTGGGACCTCAAAACAAGTTTTCTCCCACTGAAATTCCTCTGGAATTCAGTGGTTTTAAGGCCAAAAGGAATTTGTTTGAAAAGCTTGAAAGTTAACTCAAAAGGCCTTACAAGCCAAGGAGCAAAATGGAGGAAACACCCCCTAGCCAAAGAAGGCTTAAACCACCATTTTAGAACCTCAAAATCAGAGCTTTTTATAGTTCAAAACCAGCCCCAAAATAGTCTAAAACAATGGAAAAAGGAGGGTAAAGCAAATGTGCAAAAACAAGCTTAAAAGAAGGAAAAGCTTACCCTTCAAACACCTTGAAGCACAGCAGCAAAACCAGCCAAAATCTGAGCCAAAATCAGCCTTTTGGAGCTCAAACAAAGTCCTAAGGAATCTCAGCCCAATGGTGGTCAACTTTGGTTAAGGGTCTCTTTGCAAAAGTGTAGGAAATTCTCACTTCTAAGCCTAAAACAAGAGGAGAAAAAGAGAATTCTAGAGAGAGGGGAGAATTTGCTCACAAATCTTCTAGAGAGAGAGGATTCTAGAGTGAGAAGCTTCCAAATTTTCTGACTCTTCAATATGTTCTAACCCTCCAAAACAAAAGATATGGCATCCATATATAGCAAAAGAAAAGCTTCAGGTCGAAAATATCTGAATATGGGACAGCTGGAGGTTATGTGGAACAGCTGGAGGGAAAAGATCTTCAAATTCTAAGTTTTTTGGACATTTCTGGCCGACTGGCCATCTTTTTGGCTGACTTGCTACTAATGATGGCCGACCGGCCACTTCTGTGGCCGACTGCAAATTCTGCTCTGTAGGTCCAACTTGAAATGGGCATATCTCCTTCACCTGGACTCCTTTTCAGGTCATTCTTGTGTCCACATTGAAGCCCCAGAAGTAAGATTTCCAATGGTAGAAACCTCACATCAAAAGTCCAATTTTACAAAAAGTTATGCCTCTTTTAGTAAAGACTACTCAGTTTTGATCACAACGGATTGATGCCCAACTTCCAACAACCATATCTCCCTCCTCCGGACTCGGCTTTAGGAGATTCTTGACTGAAAAATGAAGCCCCGGAAGTCTTCTTTACAACGGTGGTGGCCTCATAGCTTAGATCCAAGTGTATAGATGGATAGGCCCAATTTAGCGAGGGCTGCTTGACTCTCTCTCAACGATTCATGCCCATCTTTTCCCCCAACTTGGTTTCTTCCCTCTCCTCTTCTTTTCTTTAACTTCAAACCCCTAAACAAGATGTTTTAAAGATTTTTCAAAGAGTTCACCACTCTTTCAATCATTTCCATTTTGTCCTTGCTTGGTTTACCAAAAAACGCGACATTTAACGAAATGTGAGCCTCGGAGCATCGCAGAAACCTTTTTCAAAATATTTTGAAAGAGGGTTTTAAGATCTAAAATCTTTTTGGTCCAACAATGGGGTGTGAGGTTTGGATTTGGAGTTCTCCTTGCCAAAGAAATCGAACCTTTGCATAGCATAGCCTATATCACTAAGTATGCAATCAACGGCGCCCAAGTCTTAAGGGTGGTCAAAAATGGGGTGTCTAGAATCTCGATCGTCAGTTACAGACTCAAAAGAAAAGCTAAAGGAAGACCAAGACAGGACTTTGGTATCTAGGGTACCACCCCCGGAAATACCAGACTCAGACTCAGAAGAACTTGAACCTGATCCCGACCCCACAGACTCAATGGAATCAGATTCTGGTTCATCACTCAATTCAAAACTGGACAAGTAGCCTTCCTCCAGCTGCCAGGTAAGAGTGGTGCCCCTAATACATCCAAACTGCCACTGGTTGGGTTCACATACGGTTCTTCCTTGATCATGGAGACAGTAAAGTTATCCCCCAAGTTCTTTAGTTCGGTCATAGGATCTGTCAGGAGACTAACTAGTGCTACCCCTACTCCAGGTTCACTGTCATATGAGTCACCTTCTATGCTATGTTAGCTTTGATGCTTACTTCAGCCCCCTTTCCTCATCATCATTGTCTTGCAAATGATAGTCAAAGAAGATCTCGAACCCGGGGACACGTTGCTTTGAGGAATTTACCCAAGGCTCGGGATAGCCACACAAAGGGAAGTCTTTTCCTTCCCGAACCAAACGACCATTCAGTGCTCCCTGGATTGGCTTGTGGATGAGTTCATAACGTTTTTCGGCTTGCTTGGCCTTGGCTTTGCCTCTCATTTCTTCCCTTTTTCTGATTCAGTTCTCTTTGGTGGACATATAGCCCAGTCCAAAGGCATGTGGGTTGTGTGGGACATCTGTCAGTGCTCTAACACCTTTCTAACCACTCCTTTCGAACCCCATTCCTGGAATGTGCCACAGTTTGTTCATAAAGTAGATGGACTAGGCACTAATGTACATGCCTTCGTCTATGGCCAGAATGGTCTGTACTACCCAAGCTTTAGCCAGAGTGAATCCTGAGAGGAATACGTTCTCGTCGCCATGGTTGATTTCTAGCACTGGCATAATCACTTCTGGTGACGGATGGATGGCTGAATTCCCAAAAAGTTTTGCTACTCCTCCCCCATGAGGATACTTCAACATTTGATGGAAAGTGGAAGAGACAGCCTTCACATGGTGCAATAGGGCCTCTCTAACAGCAAATTGAAGGTAGCCGGCACATTCAAGACATGAAACTCGATCTCTTGCTCTGATAGGCTCACCTGGACTCTCACTTGCACTGTACCCATGACCTCTCTACTCATGTTATCATATGCTCGTATTACTTGGGTTGTGGGAACAAAGTCTGTTGGTTTAAGTCTAATTGCATAGGCGGTATGAGAAGAACAGACATTAATGGCCGAACAGATATCTACCAACACCACCGGCACCCATTTCTCCCCGTATTCCATAGATATATATGACGGTTTGTTGTGAGTCGAGCCCTCCGACAACAGCTCTTTGTCAGAGAAAGTAAGCACTGGTTTGGCGTTGCCTAGGAAGACCAAACCCATAAGCTGCTCGGACATGGTGTCAATGGGCAATTTAGCCTTGTCCATTGCCAACAATACTGCCTGTCAGTGTACTCGTGAGGCCATAAACAGACCCCAAATGGAAATGTCGGCTTGAATTTTCTTATGTTGTTTTAATATTGGCTCTTCTTCTAGTTGTTTCTTCTTTTGTTTCTCCGCCTCTTTGTCCTTTCCACATGTCACTGCTTGATCCAAGTGTAGCGACTTAAAATACCTTCCACTTTTTGTCAGATGGTCTATTTCCTCGACATACCACGTATTGTCCAGAATGCAATTGCCCCAGTCTTTGTCAGTATAGGCTAGATGCTGATCATCATTGTCCTACCATTCGCCCTCAGCAGCTGACAAATAGTCGACTGGCTCTGCTTGTATCACCTTTACGTCATAGGTGTCCCTTACAAGGTGTTGTGAATTTACGGTTTCCCGGCTGTCTTCAATTCATTCTCGTTCAAACTGCCTCAGTGCAGCTTCTTGTTCAATATCTACGGTGCTCACAACGTGTACTTCCTAGGCTGGGTTTTCCACACTAGCACTCTCTGACAGCTTTCCTTTCTCATCAGCCCTTCTGACTACTACAGCTATCTCTGCTTCTTTTCTTTTTGGTTTCATTCCAGTTTCTTCTTCCTTGTCTGGCTCATTACTCAGCCATTCAATGTTGTTAGTTGATCCGTTCATGTCGAACCACCCGATTTGTATATCTCTCTGATCCTGCTCATCAAAGAATTGCAAGTTGTAATCCTCTTTAAGATCTACGAAATCATCCAACCCCTAGCTCAGGCCATCTTTCCTTACCACATTGATGCCTACCAAAGTTGGCAGCACCAATTCAGGCTTGATTTGACTAGTTGACACAATATAGCAACTTGGATTATGCACCCTATCAAATAAGTCCTCAGAACATTCTGGCAACCGACTAGTACCTTCCTCTAAGGTCGACTCCTCTTCCCTTGTAAGTCTCATCACTACGAGCTTGGGTTGAGGTTTGGACGTGTCCATCATGCATAAATCTACGCCTTCCAGAATGAACAACATCAATTTTGGTAAGTGGGAGGCAGTAATATATACGTTGGGGTTATAAGAGGTGGTGAGTGTATAGAGCAGGTTAAGATTTCGAGGTGGGGGACTTGATTATGAGCTAGGAGTGGATTTATGGTTATGTTTGGTTTTTGAGGTGGAGCGATCACCTTTTTGTCAATGAGATCCTGAATCTTATGACGCAATCGAAAGCATTGGTCAGTGTCATGACCATGCTATTGGTGAAACGCACAGTATTTTGCGAGATTATGTTTGGGTGGGAGAGGATCAGGAAGTGAGCGAGGTTCTAAGGGTTTGAGGTACCCTTTCTTGACTAACACCTTTATGGCTTGAGACAGAGTTATGTACAGTTGGTTAAAAGTCCTCTGGGGTCGGGTAGGGTTGGACGATGTTTGTGAGCTTGTGTTGGCAAAGGGGTCAGTAGTCTTGGTTGTGGTGACAACACTTACGTCTGACGGCCTCGCAGCTGTGCTATCACCGGCAGCATTGGAACTGTGAACACACAGCCTTTTTGTCGGCTCCTTCTCATTTGTAATAAGACCCTGCTTCATGGCGTCTTCGATTTGCACTCCAATTTCTTAAAGTTCTATAAATGTAAATAACAAGAGCACAATCATTTTCTGCAACAGTTTTCCATGTAGATTCCGGACAACCATCCTGATTTGGTCCTTCTCAAAAGGCCTCGTGGTCATCATCGAGGCTTTAGCTCTCCATCTTGTAACAAATTCAGAAAAACCCTCCTTCGGCTCTTGGCGGGTTGCCTCGAGATCGCAAGTTGTGACCTCAATCTGTGTATTATAAGAATATTGAGCAATGAAGGCCTCGGCTATCTCTTACCAATTCTGTTTGATAGAATCTTCCAACTTAGCATACCAAATGGCCACTATACCCAACACGATGCGACCAAAGAGAGACAACTTCTATAGTCTAGTTAAGCCCATCGGCCGCAAGATATCCAAAAACAAACGCAAGTAGACCATCAGATCCCTGGAGCCGTCGAATCGATCGATATGCGGCATTTTAAATCGATCTGGAAATGTAACTGTAGAATCAGTATACCCGTCCTCTATGTCCGGGATGGAGTTAACCCCTTGTGCTCTTTTGAACAAATTTTCCAGTTTATTAACCTTGAGTGCAGTTGGGTCAACCTTGAACTCGAACGGAGCCTCGGTCTGATAAACAGGGGTTTTGAAGGCTTGTGCTGGGATTGGCTCTGCTGGATTGTCCTGGTTTTCTTGAACATTAGCAGTATGAGCGATGGTTCCGGGTGCTGGGATAGCCGCGATAGGTGCATAGGATGCAAAGGCCGCAGCCGACTATGGTTACTATTGTTGTAGCATGGTTATAGCCTCAACCTAACGGGCCGCATCCTGCTGTATGGCCTCAACTGTCTATTGCAGATGTTGTATCAATTCTTCCACACTAACTGGGGAATATTGTGCCATTGGAATAGGTGATTGATCTTGTGCTGGGCTAGAAGTTGATAACTGTTCCCGAACCAGACCAGACATAGATGAGTTGAGAGGTGACTGTTGTAAAAACTAAACTGGCGAACTCTGCCTGATTCTCCTTCATCGTGTAACCAATGGGAGTGAGGTAAACACGGGTTGTCCCCGAACAAGATCCTCGGCTTTAAAAAGTCTCCTGACTAGGGTCCAGAGTACTTGGGGGATATCTGAACTTTCTAAAGCTATGGTTTTAAACTACCTAGCAAAAGAAATAAAGCAAAAGAGCAGTAATCAGAAACCACACAACACCTCAGCTAAGATGTTATCAACACAGACATGATCAAAGCTGAAGGATCGTACTCCACACTAAATTCTGCCCCCAAAACAGATGCCAAATTTGCAACTAATATGCACATTCCTACACGGTTTCACTGTAAAGCACACGGTTTCACTGTAAAGCACATACCAGTTAAGAGATAGCCAAAACACCCCTATGAGGGGAGGGGAGGGTTACCCAGTCCTAGTTTTGTCATGAACTAGGTTTCGCTATTTCAAGCAAACGGTTTCAATATATACTGCTAGGCCAAATGGTCAAAAGGGAGTATCTCAGCAAGACTACCTAATATACCTCTCACAACTAACACCGAGAAGTGAAAAGGAGGATCAAATGGTACAATGGTAGTCCAAATCCAAGGGTTGTGTTCCCATCGTGGCAGAGCCCACAATCGGTCAGCCTTTTGGTAAGCATTTGGGCAAGCCTCCAGCAAACCGTCCAAGAATAGCAGATGGCAAACACATTGATCTAAGCACACTAATGCAAATGCAATGCAAAGAACATATAAGCGTAGATAAAATTTCACATCATGAAGTTTGAGTCAAGTTATCTAATTTCCCCAGCCGAGTCGCCAGAAACTGTAGCTCAACTTTTCATGCTCCTTTCAGATACGACTAGCCCTACAATTCGGACTCCCATGGTTCTAAATCTGATTTCATAAGTGCAATGTGAAATAGTGAAAACACAAAAAGAGTCCAAATCCAAAAATTCTTTTTGGAAAATCAATATTTGAATTAAATGCCAAAAATGGAGTGCTTTGCCAGATTACAAAGTCGTCACCCAAATATTTTTGGAAAATCTAGGAAACTTGAGATTCATGCCAAAGGCCACTTATCCGTCATCACCAAAGTGTCTCGGCTTGGGAACTTAGGTATGGGAGGGGATGGTCATGAATTGAGCACCCCGCTCACCCGATCAAAGATCGACCTCTACTAATCATGATGTGATTCTTATTTACATTATATGCTCTTATTCCGATATATTAGGCTAACTTACCATGTGATTCGCACACAAGTATAGACTAATTTGCAAAAACTGGGACATTTTGATTTAATGTTTGTTTTCGAAAAGTGTTTGAATATGAACCACTTGAAAAAGTGATATCATATGTACATTACTCAAATTATTTCAATTCAAGCAATTAGCCTTCATCCACAGGCATTTAAGCAAATATATCAATTAAGCACTTAGCCTCATAGCAAGCATGCTAGACATGGCAACAATCACACTCATGTAATATGCTAAAGCAAAAAAATGCTCACCTAATACTCTGTGGCGAGCCAAAAGAAACAAAATAGTTAGAAAAACACACATGCTTCTATCTAATGCAACATGGCTAATGCAACACATGCGATGGTGCAACTAATAGGCTCGGCTACTAATTATGACATGTGAATTAATTTGATAGCATGTGATTTAAACATGTATTCAACGAATTAATAAACGACAATGCTTGTTAGAATAATGAACCGAGCCTCGATTCATGCAAGACAAGTGGATGCAAATCATGAAATATGCTAATATGAAACATGATATTCTATTCTATCCATCATAAGCAGATAAATAAAAGGGAGAAAGACGTGGGGTTGGAAGACATACACACTTATTACAATTTTCCCTTTCGCAGGAGGGTCCGAATGAATGAACTAGCTAAACTATGAATTAACTAACTATTACAAACCAAATGAATAAATTAGCTACACTAGCTAATTAACTAACTATTACAACAACGAATTAACTAACTACTTTAGCTAATTAAATAAGTACAACACAAAACTAACTAATTAGTTACAAGTGTGTTATTTACAACATGCTACTATTACAACATTATTTTATGGACCTCGAGAATCACAGGATGGTTCATGCATGGATGTGTGTTTCCACTCGAAAAAGCCCTCCGTTTTGCTACCGGAATGCCTCTGTTGCACAATTAGAAAATTGCACTGTTTTTCCACCTTAGCCTCTGCTCTGCTGGACAAAAGACACTGCCTGCTTGGAAAAAGTGGCAAGCAACCCAAAAGTAGTGGCCAGTAGCAACAGGGAACAAACAGAGCCCAAACCAGAGTATTCTCAAGGGATGTTTGTCCACCCTACCTCTCCTTATCAGCAAATACACCAAAGGACGGGTAGGATTCATTTGCAAACCATGAATCGACACAATTTCATTGAGTGATGACTTATGAATCAAGGGACACAATTTCAATAAACGGTAAGGAAAGACCAACAAAACCTCCTCTCTATCATGGATTGATCAAGGGAAGTGGTTGACCTTGGAAACTTGAACCATTTCATCACTAACAAGTATGAAATGACTCAAGTCTCCATGTGTTCAATTAACGTCTGATTGAACACCAAATCATGTTATTATCTTGTTCCATTTTAGCCCAAGTTTAACACTTCTTTTAATTACCTTTCATTCCTTTATTCATGTAGTCCAAAAATGAAGATTAAGTCCTCTAATGGAAAAATGTGTCAAACAAAGGGTCGTTTTAGGCATGAGAGAGATGTCATGCCGTTGGTAATCAACCTCTGAAAAGATTAAACCATTAAGCACAACAATCTCAATCTCAAGCTTAAACAATCCATTGGTTTGAAATAACTCTCAAAACAAATAAAATGCCAAGAAAAGAGGGAGGTTGCAGAGATGATTAGAGGTGATCATGAGTATGGAAAGCTTGAAATAAATATTATTAACTCAAATAGATTGGTGTCTAATGCCTAAAACACCAAGGCGATGAGGACCATTACACTACAAGCATACTATATACACTATAAGAAATAACACATTTGCCGACCAAAAAACTGGTCGCTAAAAACCCATTTTTAGTCGGCAAAAGTTATCTGCCACCAATTTTTTTGGTCGCTACTTTGGTCGCCAATTGAGGGTCGGCAAAAGTAATTCGCGACCAAAATTTTTGTTGGTCGGGAAAAGTTGGATTTGCCAACTAAAATTTTGGTCGCTAAATATATCATTACTGCGACTAATCCATTTTGTCGCTAAAACACTTTGGTCGCGAAAAGTGACATTTTCCGGACCAAATATCTTAGTTGCCAATTGTCACATTCCTCGACCAAACAGATTAGTCGCTAAAAGTCGAGGAATCACTAACTAACAATTTAGTCACCAAAAGGTAAGGAATTGGCGACCAATGATTTTAGTCGCAAAAGTGTAGAATTTGCCGACCAATTTTTTAGTCGCCAAATCTCTCTCTTTTTTTTTTTTTTTTAGAACAATCAATTTTTGTTTATAAACATTCAATCCAATGACTTAAACAAAATTCATTTAACCCAACCACAATTAAGGAACAATAACATTTAAAAAAGAAAAAGCTTAGGAACAATAATTAACAAATTTCCTTTCTTGTAACTTCACTAAATCATCAAACAATAATTGAATTCCATTTAAAATAAAGATGAAAATATGTAATTGTAGTGCAGCACCGGACATATTCAAGTCAAATTGAATTTAGTAAGCATGTCTTCTCAAAAGCTATATTCTCTTTGAAGTACAACATGACACAAAACTTGAAACCTTTCACCTTCTTTAATGATTTAATGTATCAACTTGCTTGGCAGCTGATCCAAACTAACATATCAACTTTATGGATAACTGACCCTCCACCCTTGCATGGCCAAATGAAATAGCCACTTGGAAGCATTTTAGCTCTCACAAACTGAGCAGTAGCAACTGCATTTGGGGTAGCACCAGAACCTGACATAGATCTCTCATAAACCTTGAAAGATTGATGACAAAAAAGAACAAAGATCAAATTTTTGCATCACCAATTGTCCCAAAAGCATAAGTTTTAGAAAATAGGCGGAACAATGTATTCAATTAAGTCTAAACTTGATTCATTTGGTAATATTAATGCCCTCAACTAATACAAAATGATGTAAATTATGTATTAATGTTTTCGAAATTAAACAAGAATTAGAAAAGATAAGAAATTTCTCTCACAATAATCAAACAAAAGGTAATAGACAAATTATGCAATATAACGATAATTTTCATCACATTACATGTCAGAGAAATCTAATCTTACTAGGTGAGATCGACTAAGATCTTCTAGGCTGGCTTGAGAACTTGGATCTTCATGTTCATTGGTTTCAAAACAAACACTGCCATTATCATGCTGCATAAATATCAACAAATGAGCAATGCAACATAAATGCCGATTTTGTTGTTGCCAACTTCATGATGTAAATATATCTGAATATACTAGAGGTCTGCCTAACCTTTTCAACCTGCAGAGGTACTTCTTCATACTCGTATGCATTCTCTGGCATGTCAAAATCAGATGGACCAAAATCAAAGTCTCCATTATCATAATCATTGTCATCATTAGGATCACAAAATGATTCACAAGTTCCACGTCCTCCATGAATAAGTGAATTTTTCAACCGTAAATAAAACATCATGCATCATTTAACAAAAACTAGACCGTTTAAGGAGACAATATTAAACAACCAACAAACCAACCTTTTCATATTTTCAAGGAGATTGGGATTCTTGTTGTCTCTCTGAGGCATGACGCTGTGCTTCCCATATATCATTGAACTCTGAACTAATGGTACCATGCATTCTTGCGAGAGGGAACTGAATAGTTATGGATATCCGTTTAGTGGAATTAATCCCCTGCCTTCTAAAAGATTTCACTGCTTAGAAACAGAATAAAGAAGTTGAACAAGATTAAGAGCACAAGAAGAAGCAAGGAAAAAAAAGTAAGTAAAGAAAAAAAAAGCGTGAACAACCTTTTAAAAAGGTTTTACCCTCAAATTCCTGGGTTCATAGGGATTCAAAGGCTTCCATGGATCATCTTCATCATCCAAGTCTCCAGGCTCTGAATATCTATCATCCATTTCAAATCCATAGTTTTCAGGAATATCACAAGTAGGAGGATATTCAAATGGGTTTAATTCAGATGGGAGGATTTCAAATCTAGGTGAAGAGAGGATTTCATCATTTATCTAGCATTTATGTCCCAATCTGTGAAAATATTCTGTTAACAAAGAATATCATTTATTTGCAGCTATTACCAAAACCTTATAAAATAACTAAATCGGGATTAGTCAGAGCTTCCATGGAAAATTTAGGTTTGATTCCATATATGGGTGATTAAGTGTAAATTGGATCCCAACAGAGTCTGGCATAGTGTAGATACTTTGGAACAATGTAATCCTAATTTGTGTTTGTAACATTTCCAACTGGTGAAATGGCTTTGCAGGAAGGATATGATGTTAGTATATCACACATTGTCTCCAATGCAATTAAAACAAACTGTCCTATGGCAATGTGTGTGAAGATTGCCAAGGAAATCAATGGTTCTGAATGATCTGTGTGCAAATTAGTCTTGTAGATAAAACAAACTGGCTGTAAGTAGTATTCTGTAGAGGTTGCAAATTAGTCTTGAAAATATTCAAATAATAAATCCTTAAAATACATATTTGCTCAACCTGATCCAAAATAAGTATAATCTATTAATAATGGCAACACAGTTAACTAGTATTAATAATGGCAGTACAGTTACTGTAAAATTTTACTTTTTTCTGTCTAAATAAGCTTAAAAAATAAGTAATAATTTGATATTACTCCACTTATTTTAATCAAATAAGCCAAATAAGTTAATTTATGAGTGATACTAAACTGACCATAGTCATTTTAATCATGTCTAAATGTATTCCTACGAACGAAACACTACCTAAGTGTATGAGTAACGACCTGCTTGCCTTAGACTTGCTCGATTTAGAATGCAACCCAAATAATGATAATGAAAATTAATTTATATTAGTCTAATGATGATAAGAAATGCACAAATTAAATTCAATGTACAAGGCACATAAAAAATCCAATGTATTATTCTCTTATATCCCCTTTCTAGATCCTTCAAATTTACTCTATCATAATATGTTGCTATCTTTCACCTCTTGAAATAAACTAAATTACACTATTCCTTAATGTATTTTCAATATGGAATTCATTTCATTATCAAATTTATTTTTCTCAAATTTGAATATGTACTTATTTTCACCACCAAAATTTTCATTTTAAGACATTTTTGGACTCTCTAATGTTCAAAATTGTGTTGAAAATTTATCCATTAAATTGCACACCTAAAAAAAAATTGAAAGGAAAAATATGTGGTTAATTTTAATCGCTAACAAAAAAAAAATGAAAAGAATTTCTAATTCTACAGTTTAGAATAGAAGACAAGGCATCACTAAAAATAATGGAGGAATATATCATAAGCCAACAATGACATAAACACTATTTTATGACATTGTGATCTTTCAAGATCCTATATTATTTTTCGATATTCTTCGCTATATATACATTTTCTTTCCAAGAAAATGGAAGAAAGTTTGTGAAAATATTTACGAATCTATCAATGGAAGGCATCATTATGTCAAATCCTATTCTCCCTCCCGGTTTTGGATTCCATCCCACCGATGAAGAACTCATCACCCATTATTTGAAAAAGAAAGTCTCATCTCCTTCAAATCCAATAGTTTCCATAGTAGCTGAAATTGATCTCTACAAGTTCAATTCTTGGGAACTTCCAGGTATAGTCCTTCATCTATTTTATGGCTAGATTCGAGTATTACTACTATTAAAAAAATTACATTTTCTACTTTTTTGGTGCAAATAAGGCCTTGTTTGGGGAGAGTGAGTGGTTTTTTTTTACCCCAAGGGACCGAAAATATCCAAATGGGGCTCACCCTAATAAAGCGGCTTCATCAGGTTATTGGAAAGCCACTAGAACCGATAAACCGATCCTTTCCTCTTATGGATCACAGTGTGTTGGTAATGGCGGTCATCCTCCCAAGGCCATCAAAACCGATTGGATGATGTATGAGTACAGACTTCTCGATGATAATCGTCAATCCATGAGGATTAGAGGATCAATGAGAGTAAGTTTAACGATACAACAATGCTACAGACTAAAAAAATATTTAACAAAAAAGTGTTCAGAATGTAGTGTTATGGAGACCATAAGTGAAGTCTAGAGGGAAACCATTAAAAACTATAAATGGAACTCTTTGTTGGAGAGAAATTATTACTGAAACAAACATTTCCAGCTGGTAGCTGAAGGGGAACATCATTAGCAAGATCATCAACTTCAAATGAGTATTGTTAATCTACCCTTAGAAATTAGAGGCCAACATGCATTTCAAAGAAAAGAAAAACCCAATATGCATTTCAAATGAAAATTGAAATAGTGAATATGCAAATCTATAATCCATTTCAAATCCATAGTTTTCAGGAATATCTTGCGAGATTTAGAGGCCAGAGAGCTGCCTCTGCAGATACCATTCTGCCCTTTACTATCTTTATCACCCTTAAAATAGTTATTAACTGCTAGTGCATCACATGGGTCTACTAGAATAAAGCTCTGATACCAAAACAGAGGAAAGAACACAGAATCAAAGAGAGATTAGAGTCGAAAGACACTCACCTAAACCTAAATCACAAATCAGTGTGGTCGTCGGTCGAGTGTGATCTGAGGATCTGTGTGAGAGAAACACAGAGGGCGACGGCGATTTGCGGTGGTGGCGATGGGCGACGGACGTGAGCAACGGTGGTGAGGGACTTCGGTGAGCTAGAGAGAGTAGGCGCCGATTGAGAGAGAGAACAAAGAGAGAGGGAGAGGACTGACAGAGAGCGAGCTAGAGATGGGGAGATTAGGGCTCTTTTAAATTTTTTTTTTCTATTTTCCTGGTACAAAACGACGTCAATTTAAAATCAGCGACTAAATTTTTTTTGTCGCAAAAAATTTCAATTTCCGCCTCCACGTTTCAAATTTCCCTCCCAAACTTTTGGAGACCAAGAGAACAGATTAGTCGCAGAAAAGGTACCTTTGCCGACAAACTTTTTTAGTTGCCAAATCTCAATCAATAGCGACTAAAATATTAGTCGCTAAAAGTACTAATTTGGCGACTAATTTTTTTTGGTTACTGAAAATAATTTTTGGGCGACCAAATTTTTGGTCGCCAAAGAAAAAAAAAATTTATTTTCCATTCAGCGACTAAATTGTTTTAATAGCCAAAACTCAATATACGGTAACTAAAATATTTTTGGTCAGGGAAAATAAGTTTTTGGCGACTAAAATTTTGGTCACCAATTCCACAACCAACTTATTTTTGATCTTTCGCGACCAACTTATTTTTGGTCGCCAAAATGTGACCTTCCGTGACCAAATTTGTAGTTGGTCGCCAAAAGCATACCACTTTCTGCGACCAACTCATTTTTTGGTCGCCAAAATATGACTTGCGACCAACTCATATTTGGTCGCCAAAAATAATGATCATTTGCGACTAATTAATATTTGGTCGCCAAAAGTAACTTTTAGCTACCAACTTTTATATTGGTCGCGGAAAGTGGTCGCTAAAAGTGCAGATTCTTGTAGTGATAAAGCATGAATGAAGCTAACACATAAAAACAGTCCTAAAATAGTCCCAAAAAGTGTTGGAAATAAGACAAAAACAACTGCAACAACTAGCTAAAATATTGAGGGATTAAAACTAACACACAAGCACAAGGAGAAGAGGCTAACCCCTCTACTTTTGGAACTTTAAAACATGATTTTTGCCTCTGAAAAATATTTGAAAATCAGTGGTAAAAATCTCAAAAAAAAGTTGATGAGAAGGTGGGAAACACAAGGGCAAAGGCCTTAGAAGCAAGGTTTAAAGAAGGGTTGACAACCCCTCCACATTTAATGGCCTTAAACCACAAGTTTCAGCCCAAAAAGATAGGTTATAAACAACTTAAAAACAGCAAGAAAATATAGAAAATAAGTAGTATAGAGATGATGCAAAAGCACTAGAATGTATACCTCTTGAAGATGAATGATCCCTTAAGTTATAAATCACCAATTCACATTCTCAAGTGCCTCAAGAGCTAAAATACATGCTCAAATCACCTCAGCAAGGAACTTTCTAGGTTTGGCTTACAGTGTTTAGGCAAAGGTTATCTAAGTTACGAGAGAGAGAGAGAGAGAGAGAGAGAGAGAGAGATTTTCCAAAACTTTGCTCTCCAAAATTTTCTAAATTCCAAAATTTTTCTAACCTTTCTAACGAAAGAGAGGGTCATCTATATAAAGAAATATATGAGAGACCCTCGAAAATATCCTTACAAATACAACTGGAATGGTGCATACATCTGTAGGGACAACTGGTAGAAAATATCTATTTTTTTGCACTAGTAGTCGACAGGCCACATTAGTGGGCAACATGCCACACTAGTGGGTCTGCAGGTCTCTACATGCTCAGGCCTAAAAAGCCACTATTTTGGTCCAAAACAAGGTACAAGGTTCGTAGGTTCAACACAGAGGTTTCCTACTAAGTAAGTCAAGCATTTGACAAACGTACACATTCATCATTGAATGATCAATCAGTGGCACCCAAGTCTTAAGGGCCGTAAAAAATGGGGTGTCTACACACACTCTCTCTCTCTCTTTCTCTCTCTCTCTCACACACACACATACACACACACACACACACACAGATATTGTAACATTGTCCCTTGTATCATTTTGATCCCTGCACTTTTAATTAACTCAATTTTGACCCTTAATTTTGTGTGTCTGTTTAGTCCAATTGATAATATCGTTAGTATTTTTGATGAAAAATATTACTAAATTGGTTGAGGTTGACTCACTGAGTTAAATAAATTTATATTTTTACCCTTAGAAATATGACACATGCAACTTATGTGCATATTTTTCATAAAAAAATTACTAAAAATTGTAGTCAATTGAACCAAATAGAGATGGTCATAAATTCAAGGTCAAAGTTGAGTCAATTGAATTACAAAGACCAAATAAACACAAGGACCAAAGTACATGGATTACTGTTGTAATTTGCTCTATATAATAAATATTTAATATTTGAGAAAATTTGCTGCCCAATTTTTTTTTGGCTTGTATTGTAGGATACTGTAGCTTAGATTTTTTAAATAAGAATTCTAACATGACAAAATAAAAATAAAAAGTTAAAAAAAAACTATGAGTATATTTTTTACTCAAATCTAAGTTCAAAATATTAGCCCCTTTGGTATTGTCTTTTAATATATATTTTTTTCCATTTTTTAAAAGGAAAAAAAATACCATAAGGGTCAATGTCTTGTGTGTTTCAGTTATAGTAGTTCATAACAAATTTGTGTTTTTCTATTGCAATTTTGATAAATAAATTTTTTAAAAAAAATAAATTTGTGTACAATAATAAATTAACTCATTCTTTTCATTTTCTACTTGGATGCATTCATATTACGCTTCTTATTTTGCATCAATTATGAAACTTAATTTATATTATACATTTGTAACTAGTGTCATCTTTGAATTTGCATTGCTCCTTTGCATATATGCTATTAAGAAATTATTTTTAAATAAAATTCTTTTTATCTCCCTATGATTTGGCTCAGTTGCTCTTTATCTTTCTATCTTTTAAAAATAAAACTTTCATATTGTAGAAACCCCATTTTTTACGGCCCTTTACGACTTGGACGTCATCGCTTGCACACCCAATGATGAGTGCATATGCTTGTCAAGTGCTAGAAGTCCTCAACGGAATGCTACAGTTTTGAGCCTTTCAAACCGTGCACTCCTGTTGCCCTTGTTTTGGACCAAACCCAGTGATCTTCAAGCCTGCAACCTCTGGTGGCCTGCCGGCTACTTCTATGGGCTGTCGGGCATTGCTCTTGGTTGCCAGCCACTGATGTGGCCTGCCAGCTACCAGTAATGGCTTGTCGGCAACCAATGATAGCTGGCCGACCACCAATGTGTTTTGTATATATTTTGTGACAATTGTGCTAGCTGTTTGCATAAATGCTTGCATCTACTCCCACGTGTATGGCTAGATGTTTATGAGGGAATTGCTTGGTTTTCTATATATAGAGGGCCTCTCCTCTTGCTTTGAGGTTAGAAAAATTTTGAAGCAAAATTTTTCCTCTCTCTCTTGCAAATTTCTTAGCCTTTGTCTATACACTCTTAACCAAACCTCTCCATCTTTGAGCTGAGGTATCTTTGAGCCTTGTTTGAGCTCTTGAGGGTGTGTTTGCCTTATTTTATTGCTTGAAAGTGATCCCCTCTTCAAGAGGTATAAAGCTTTGTCTCCTTGTATCTACTCTTTTTCTTGCTATTTTCCAACTATTTTTGGGTTGTAAAAACTCTTTTAGGTAGAAACTTGGGTTTTAAGGCCAATAAAGGTTGAGGGGTGGTTCACCCTTCTTTACACCTTGCTCTCACGGCCTTTACCCCTGTGTTTCCCACCTTTACATTATCTTTTTTTGAGCTTTTAAACACTGATTTTCAAAGTTATTTTAGTGGCTAAAATCATGGTTTGAAGTCCAAAAATTGGAGGGGTTAGCCTCCTCTCTATGTATTTTGCTTACCAGCCTAGCATGATCCTTGTTTTAGATTATTATTCTACCTATTTTTGTCTTAATTCCAGCATGTTTTAAGACTTATTTAGGACTGGTTTTAAGTGTTTTTTTTTTCATTTGAGCTTTGTTTTGCATGCTTGTAGTGTAATTGTCCTCATGCGTTTGGTGTTTTAGGCCTTAGACACCATCTTATTTGAGTTAATAGCGTTTATTTATGGCTTTCCATACTAGTGATCATTCTTAATCACCTCTGCAACCTCCCTTCTTTCTTGGCTTTTGTTTTTCTTTGAAAGTGTATTCAAACTACTTGTTTGTTTAAGCATGAGATTAAGATGTCATGCTTAATGGTTTAATCCCTTTAAGGGTTAATTACCAATGGTATGATGTCTCTTTCATGCCCAAAGCAACTCTTGGTTTGAGCTCTCTTTCCATTAGAGGACTTAAATTCACATTTAGACTCAATTGACTGAAGAATGGATGGTAATCTAAAATGAAGTAATAAAATTGAGGCTAAAAAGGTGTAAGATAAATTACTTGTTTGGGTTCCATCGGATGTCAATTGAACCCTTGAGTCTTGAGTCGTTTCATACTCATTAGTGATGAAAACGGTTCAAGATTCATTGTCAACTACTTCCCTTGATCTTTCATGACAGGGAGGTGGTTTTGAGAGTCTTGTTTTGTTGCATTCAATGAACTTACACACTTTGGTTCATAGGCCACAATGCAATGAAATTGCATAGATTGATGCTTTGTGAATCAAGTTTTACTACTCCTTTGAGCTATTCAAATGATAAGGACGGGTAAATTGTGCAAATAAACCCTTGAGAATACATTGTCTTTGCTCTATTTGCTCTCGATTGCAGGAAGTTCGATCGGATATGGCGGCAGCTATATCACTGATGCGCCATCATTAGTGGACAGCAGGTGTAGACACCCTATTTTTGACCGTCCTCAAGACTTGGATGTCATCACTTGTGCATTTGATGAATATGTTTGTTTGTGTTCATTTTGAGTACCCGAAGTCCTCAGCGGAACGCCCTGTCTTTGAACCTTTAGACCTTGGCCTTTCTGTGCCTTGTTTTGGATCAAAACTTGGTGCCTGGAACTTGTGGTGACCTGTCGGCCACCACCAAAGGCTGTTGGCCATGGCTTGTGCTTGTCGGCCATTGGTGTGGCTGGTCGGCCACTAGTCTCTTTTTCCAGATATTTTAGATATTTGTTGACAGTTGTGCCAGTTGTTAGCACATTGAGCTGCATCTCCCTACACGTGTGTAGTGGGATGTTTCTAAGCTCAAGGGAAGGTCACTATTGAGTTCAAATTCTCTCTACGGAAGCTTAAAATTGCATTTTCGGTGATCATTGTTCATCACTTGTTGAACGAGGTGTTCCCTTTTGCATGTCACAACTCTTCCGAGGGGTGAATCGAAAAGTTGCTGTTGAATTTGTTTTGCTAGAATACACTTTCATTCTTACGTAGACTATGTATTCCCTCATTACGTATGTAGGGCGTGCATTGTACATATGCTATTGCATAGAAGATGCTTTCAATTTTGCAGAGAACATGCATTTTGTTATTTAGCATGGAACGTGTTGTTAATCGCGTATGGGGCATGCATTGTGTACTTAGCATAGAACATTTATTCATTACCACGCATAGAACATGCTTATTGCTTTTGCTCTTGAATCATGCATGGAGTATATGCATTTGTCTTTGAATCATGCATATAATATGCTCTCAAATTGTTTGGTTCACGTAGAACATGCCATTATATCTCAGTTGTTTTTGGGCATGGAATATGCGCTTCTCCATTGTTACATAGAATATGCACTTCTCTATTGTTGCATATTCTATGCTTTCATTCTTGTTTCATGCATAGAAAATGCACTGTTGTTACATAACACGCTTTTGTACACAGGCATGATATTGTATGTACAGTTCATTCAGCAAAGCCAACACAGACAAATGATATTGTATGTACAGTCCATTCAGAGGAGTTCTAGGTAAAATCATTCCTGCCCTTCAAGTTACATCCGCTTACTTCCTCTCCTCGCGTGTGAGACGCGTTAGGATTCCTCCTTTTGGTTAAAAACATTCGGGTGCGTCCCGGTGTTTACACTTCCTTTGGTTAAAAATATTTGAGTGTGTCCTGATGTTCACCACCTTCTTCGATTACCGCCCTTTGGTTAAAAACATTTGAGTGCATCCTGATGTTCACCACATCCTTCAGTGATCACCCTTCGGTTAAAAACATTTGAGTAGATCCTAATGTTCACCACCTCCTTCGGTTACCGCCCTTTGGTTAAAAATATTTGAATGCATCCTGATGTTCACCGCGTCCTGATGTTTACCACCTCCTTCAAGGTTTACACCACCCCCTTTGGTTAAAAGCATTCAGGTGTGCCTGGCGTTTCCACCACCTTTTCCCTCACATGTGAAACGCGTTGGGATTGTTCATTTTGGTTAAACATATTCGGGTGTATCCCGGTGTTCATACCTCCATTTTCCTTCTGTGTATAACATGTTAGGATCTCGGTTGAGACCTCGGGTGCGCTTGACAGTCGCTCTTCGCCTTTCCTACTCCTCGCGTTGTTAAGTTTGCATAATTTTCTTACATCCTTTCTGCATGAAATGCAGTTCGGTTTGTAATTCCCACGTGTGGCGTGTTTACTTACTTTTGTGATTGAGCTATTGTACCTTGTTTCGGTTTGTTTAAATATGGCATTTTCATTGCATAGCGTTTGCATTTAAATGTTTCATTACAGCCTCATTGCATGATCATAAGTTATATTCTGGCATCATACATATCACTTACATCTTGCCCCAGAACTACGCTGGTTTGATTCCTTGCAAAGGGAGACGTAGGCAGCCTGCGGGCCCAATTGTTTTTGTCTTGCTTCTTTGTTTGTCCAAGTCTTTGGCCTTGTAAAAGATGGGTCGTCTCTGGACTTTGACATTCACTCCCGTCACTTCATGACTTCCGAGTTCTATCAAAGAAGGACAACTGTAGACATCCCATTTTTGACCGTCCTCAAGACTTGGACGTCATCACCTGTGCATTTGATGATTGTGTTTGTTTGTGTTTGTTTTGAGTGCTCGAAGTCCTCGGCGAAACGCCCTGTTTTTTAGCCTTTAGACCTTGTCCTTTCTGTGCCTTGTTTTGGATCAAAACTTTGTGCCTGGAACTTGTGGTAACCTGTCGACCACCACCAGAGGCTGTCGGCCATTGGTGTGACCGGTCGGCCACCAGTGGTGGCTGGCCAGCTACCAATGGTGGACAACGGCCACCAATATCTTTTTCCAGATATTTTAGATATTTGTTGACAGTTGTGCTAGCTGTTAGCACATTAAGCTGCATCTCCCTACACGTGTATGGTGGGATGTTTCTAAGCTCAAGGCATGTTTTTCTATAAATAGGGGGGTTCCTCCCCCATTTTTTAGGGTTAAAAAATTCATAGCAAACATCTCTCTCTCTCTCTCTCTCTCTCTCTCTCTCTCTCTCTCTCTCTCTCTCTTACAATTTTGTCCTAAATCAAATCCTTTTACCTTTGAGTTGAGGCTACTTGGGTTTTACCATCTTTTCTTACTGTTTTGGGGCTGGTTTTGAACTGAAAAAAGCTTTGTTTTTGTGGCATAAAAGTGGTGGTTTGACCCCTTTTTTAGTTAGGGGATAGTTCACCCTCCTTGCTTATTAGTTTGTAAAGCTTTTGTCCCTTTATTTATCACTTTCAAATCTAATTTTTTGGGCCTTTTAACCACTGAATTTTAGAGGTTTTTCAGTGGCAAAAACTTATTTTTCGGTCCAAATTTGGAGGGGTTTGCCTCCCCTCCTTGTGTCTTATTTACATGCCTAGTTAGCTTCACATGTTAGCATGTTTTTCTAGCGTAACTTAGCTCAAGTCCATCATGTTTTAGCCTCTAAAATAACTTTTTTTAGCTCTGTTTTGGGCTGGTTAGTTTGTTTGAGTCTTGTTTTGCATAGTTGTAGTGTAACCCAATTCACCAGCTTAGTGTTTTAAGGCTTTAACCATCATTGGTTTGAGTTGGTTGCATGTTTTAGTGCTTTTATCACTCATTTCCAGGACTTAATCAATCTCTGCAGTCCCCCTCAATTCTTCACTTTTGATTTGCTTTGAAAGTGGTTTCAAACCACTTGTTTGCCTAAGTGTGAAATGGATGTGCTACACCTAATGGTTTAATCCCTTAGGGGGTTCATTACTAACAGTGTAATGCCTCTTTCATGCCCAAAGCAACTTGGGGTTTGAGCCCTCTCTCCATTAGAGGACACTCACCAATGGATTTAATGGATTAAGGAATGATTTGGTAATTAAAATGAGTAAACAAAATTGGCAAGTAAAAGAGGCAAGATAAGCATCTTTTTATGTTGCATTGCATATGTTCAAGTCGGACGTTAATTTGAACACAAGATAAATGAGACATTTGTGCCATTTTCCTTGGTCTCCATTGCCCTTGATCATGCATGATAGGATGATGGTCTCTTTGGTCTTATTTTGCATTTATTAAACTTGCACAATTGGTTTCCCAAGCCATAATGCAATGAATTTGCTTGATTGATGGTTTGTGAACCAAAGCTTTTCCTTCCTTTGATTTCCCCATGAAAAGGAGAGGCAAAACATGCAAACAACCCTTGAGAAATACATTGTTTTTCTTTGTTTTGCTTTCTATTGCGGTAAGGAAATTCAAGTCATCAGTGGCCGATAGCCACCACCAATAGCTGATCGACCACCAGTGGTAGCTGACCGGCCCCCTGTCGGCCACCAATAAAATTTGCACAGTGTATTGGTAAGGTGGAGCAGAGGTGTTCTGGAAGTGGACAGA
The DNA here is from genome assembly GCA_025200525.1 of Camellia lanceoleosa. NCBI lineage: Eukaryota > Viridiplantae > Streptophyta > Magnoliopsida > Ericales > Theaceae > Camellia > Camellia lanceoleosa. The sequence continues at coordinate 108,120,640 of CM045768.1, read as the reverse complement.
ATTGTCAGTGTTCAACTATGCAAACAGAGGCATTCAGAGCAAGGTAATGGCTTTTTGAGTGGAAACCAAGCATGCATGGGCTCCCCCTCGCTTCCCAGGATTAGCTAATTAGTTTAATTAGCAATAGATCAAATATGTGTTGTAATTAATTAGTTGTAGCTAATTAAGTGTTGTAAATAATTAGTTAGTTTAACTAGTTATTTAATTTCATTTTGTAATTAGTTAACTAGAATAGTTAATTAATTCAAGTTCTGTAATAATTAGTTACCTTAATTAGCGTATCTAGTTAGTTAGCTTATTCATTTGGACCCTCCTTCCCGAGGACGTAATGTTGTAACAAGTGTGCGTGCGTGTGTGTATATCTTCCAACCCCACATCTTTCTCCCTTTTATTTAACCAACTTTGATGGTTAAATTAGGGACATGTTTTAATTAGCATACCTTATGCTTGCATCCATTCATCTTGTCTTGCAAGCACCGAGGCTCGACGCATCATTCAAACTGCATAGTCATTTCAATACCTTCTTTGAATACGTGTTTAATCGCTTATTGTTCAAATCGATTCATATGCCATATTAGTAACCGAGCCTATTAGTTGCATATTGCATGTGTTGCATTAGACACTTAACATAGTTAGGATCATGCATCTTTCTAACTAATTTCTGTTTTGGCTTGGAGTACTTGGTGAGTTTTTACGCTTTAGCGTACTTTCATAAGTGTGAATGTTGCCATGATTCACATACTTGCCATGAGGCCATGCACTTAAATGCTAAACTGCATGAATGCCTATGGATGAAGGCTTGTTGTTTGAATTAGAACGATTCATCTTCAGCAAATGTGTGTTTTAAGCCCACTTTGTTAAGTCGCAAATCATGTTTTAAGCCCACTATGTTTGGTGGAAAATCCGCATCTTTAAGCCCACTTGAGGTGGCAAATTCAAACCATTTTTGCAAACATGAGTTGAATTGTTCCAAATTGAGCAAGCTAGTCTATACTTTCTTGTGCGCATCACATAGTAAAGCCAACTTAATAATCAGAACAAGAGCACATAATGTTTATAAAAAATCGTATCATGATTAGTAGAGGCCAATCTTCGATCGGGTGAGTGGGAGTCCCCAATTCATGACTTTTCCCTCTCGTACCCAAGTTCCTGAGCCAATGCAACTTTGTTGATGACGGACACGTCGCCTTCGGCACGAGTAAGGGATTCCTAAATTTCCCTAAAAATAAAATATTTAGGTGGCGACTCTGTATCTGGCAAAACAGTCCAATTTTGGCATTATTTGATTTAAAATAGATTTTCCAAAAATGATTTGCCGGATTTGGACTCTTTGGTGTTTATCGGTTTCACATTGCACTTGTGAGATTAGATTCAGAACCACGGGAGTCCGAACAGAAGGGCTTTCTTTCAAACCTTCCAAAAAAGAGCGCGAAAATGCCAAGCTACCATTTCTGGCGACTCTATTGGGGATTTAAAGAACTTGACTCGAACTCATGATATGACTTTTTATTTACACTTATGTGTTTCTTTGCATTTGCATTTGCATCGGTGCGCCTAAGTCACAGTGTTTTTCATCTACCATTCCTGAATGGTTTGCCAGAGTCTCGTTTGGAAAAGCTTGCCAAAAAGCTGACCGGTTGTGAGCTCTACCACAATGGGAACACAACCCTTGGATCTAGACTACCATTGTACCATTTGATCCTCCTTTCACTTCTCGATGTTAGGTGTGAGAGATATATTAGGTAGTCTTGCTGAGGTACCCTTTTTGACCAATCGACCTAGTTGCATATCGAAAACCATAGAGACTATTCCAAACTAGGATAGGTTGCTTACCCGAATACAAGAATTGTATGAAACCGCTTGTTTTGCGTAATGAACCCCTATCTCCTAATGAAACTAGGATAGGGTAACCCTATCCCACCATAGGAGTGTTTTGGCTCTCACTTGTTTGATATTTGCTTTTAGAGTGAAACTTTGCAGGAATGTACGTATCAGTTGCAAGTCTGGGTATCAGTTTTTGGAAGGCATAATTCAGTTTTGAGCATGGTTCTACAGCTTAGATTACATCAGTGTACTGATTAGAATCTGAGCAGAGGGGCTATGTGGTTTCTGATTTTTGTTTTCTTTTTGTTTTATTTCTTTTTTTACAAGGTAGTTTTTCATCATTGCTTCAGACGATTCTGTTACCTCCCAAGCACTGTGGACCTAAGTGAGAAGGATTTGTAGATCCGGGGATCTTGTCAGGGGATAGCCAGTGTTTGTTTCACTCCAACCGGTTACCAGACGGAGGAGGATCAAGCAGAATTCACCAATCCAACAGTTAGCTTTTGCTTCGCCTGTGCCCAGTCAGGCCTAGTCTTCTACTTCTACTCCAAAAAGAGGTTATTCACCAATTCCGATAGCCCAAAACCCTCCAGTCAGCATGGAAGATATGCTTCATTAGCTCCAACAGACTATTGAGACTACGCAGCTAAATGGTGCCCGCCAAGCTGAGACCACAGCCCGCCAAGCCGAGGTCATAGCCCACCAAGCAAAAGTGATAAAAAGGCTTCAGCAACAGCAACCACAACCGGCTGTAGCCTCAGCATCCCATGCACCCCCAGCAGGAATTTCGACACCCGCGATCACAGTCAATGTCCAAGAGAATATGGGCATTCTGGCAGATCCGATCCCACCTCAAACCTCCAAGGCATCGTTTGAATTCGAGGCTGACCCCACTGCACTGAAGGTCAACAAGCCAGAAAAGCTCTTTAAACGGGCTCAGGCGTGAACTCAATCCCTGATATTGAGAATGGATACACAGATTTCGCAGTAACTCTGCCAGAAAGATTCAAGATGCCGGAAAGATTCAAGATGTCGCACATAGATCAGTTTAATGGCTCCGAGGATCCCATGGTCCATCTCCGATTATTTTCTGACATCTTACAACCAATGGGTCTCACCAAACTACAGAAGTTGTCACTTTTTGGCTGGACCCTGTCGAGTATAGTGGTCATCTGGTATGCCAAGCTTGAAGACTTTGTGAAGAGAAATTGAGAGGAAATGACTGAGGCCTTCATAGCATAGTACTCCTACAATACCCAGATCGAAGTACTACCCGTGATCTCGAAGCGACCCGTCAAGAGCCGAATGAGGGTTTCTCGGATTTTGTGACCCGATGGAGCGCTAGGGCCTCTATGATGACTATCCAGCCTTCTGAAAAGGACCAGATTAGAATGGTGGTCCATAACTTGCAAGGGAGCTTATTACAGAAAATGATAGTCTTACCTTTGTTTACATTTGCCGAGCTCCGTGAAATAGGAGTGCAAATAGAGGACGCGATGAAGTAGCATCTGATAGACCATGAGAATGAATAGCCCAAGAGGCCCTTTACACACAACTCCAATGCAGCCACGACTGGTGGCACCTCTGCACGGCCTTCGGATGTGAGCATGGTCACCACCACACCCAAGACATCCAACACAACTTCATAAACCTCAAGCCATCAAGCTCGAGGCCAAAGGGTCTTCACCCCACTTTACATATCCTTATCCAGAGCCTTAGTGGTCCTAATAAAAAAAGGACATCATAAGCCGTTAGAACAATGCCCACTACCCGATCCTCTCCCTCCAAAACACAACCCAGCCAAATACTGTGCTTTCCACTAATAGCATGGTCATGATACTGATCAATGCTTTAGACTGCGTTATGAGATTCAAGATCTCATTGACAATAAGGTGATAGAACCTCCCAAAAAACCCAACGTCACTACAAATCCTCTCCCACCACATAACCAAGCCCCTCTACCCCAGCAAATAAACCTTATCCACACATTGGTCGTCCCTTATGACCCCAGTATATATACCATCCCTTCCCACCTACCTAAGCCGACGTTGTTCATCCCTAAGAGCATAGACTTGTGCATGATGAGCATGTCTTGACTTCAACCCAAACTAGTGGTGGTGACAGCGAAAGATAAAGGGAGGTCAGCCTTGGTGGAGAATGCCAGTCTGTTGCCCGAGGGCTTTGAGGACTTATCGATAGAGCATATTGTAGACACCCCATTTTTGACCGTCCTCAAGACTTGGATGTCACCGCTTGGACACTCGGTGATCATCCATGTGTGTGTTCGTTTGGAGTTCCCGGAGTTCTCGGCTCGCGTGCCGTGCCTCAGGACCTCCGAACTCGACCGTTTGTGTTTGGTTTTGCACCAAACACCTGTGATTTGCCTTTGAGGGGCAGGGAATGCCTTCTGAGGCATCCCCACACACCACCGGCTGGGGCTAGAGGCTACCGGCTGGTCAGGTTGTCACCGCACTATTTTGTGCCGGCGACTGCTTTTGGGCGAAATGACCATTTTGCCTGCCGACCATGCACTTGCTTGGTGAGATATTTTCTCACATTTGTTTGCAACTTGTTTCCTCCATACACGTGTATGGAGGGATGGGCTTGCTTAGTGGCCAAGCTTGTAAGCTTTTGGCCTATAAGAGGGAAGCTCTCCTCTTGGCTTGAGGGTTAGAAAATTTCAGTGTTAGCCATTGTTAGAGAGAGCCAAGCTACGGTTTTAGGGTTAGAATAGATATAACTTCTATATCTCTCTCATTCTCTTGTTTAACTAGGTGTTTTGTGCCTTACTTTTGCACACTAGCACCTAGTGTCCCACCTTTCTTGGTTCAGAGGTTCTAAAGGTTAGTTTTGGTGATTCTTGGTGGATTGGAGCTCAAGGGACCAAGCACAACAACCTTTGTGAAGGTAGTCAACAAGGGTAAGAAACTTACACTTTATTCCCCATTTTTGCAACTTGTTTTTACCTAGTTTAAAACAGTTTTTGAGCTTAGTGTTTGGCACATAAAAGTTCTGATTTTTGACTCTCTTTATTGTGTATTAAGAGTGTTTTGTGGTTTGAGGAACTTTGACCACCTTTAGGCCTTGAAAAGGGCACTTTTTGTACCATTTTGGAGAGATCCGAGATTTTGGTCTTGGGATCTCTCCACCACTGAAATCTTGAGGGATTCCAGTGGTGAAGAGTATGCCTTGAAGTCTCAAGAAGGAGAGGGCCACCCCCTCTCCTTGATGTCCTTGAAAAGGACAAGGTTGGCTCCTTAAGAGAGCTCCATGTTTAGTTGTGTATTGAGCATGTTTTGGTTGTTTATCATGCTTATATTGTCATATTATAGCATGCTTTCAAGTGGGTTTTAGTACTCTTTGCATGATTTGCATAGTTACTTTGTAATGCCTTAATATTGCCTTAACATGACTAGCTTGTTAGCCTATATTTCTAGCATGTTTTAGGCTTGCATTTGTGAAGCTTGTAGGCTTATTTTGTCATGCTTTAGCTCTGTCCATAGCTATTTTGGCCAATCTTAGCATGTATTTTGTAGCCCCTTTGTATTTGGCTTGTAGGCCTCAAAAGCATGAATATGTGGTATGCTATTCTAGCTTTGTTTTTGATGGTTGGGACCATCTTCCATGCTATTTCAGTCCTCATACATGTTTGATTGATTGCCTTGCATGCCTCTTTAATGCTTTAAAGGTGTGTGTTAAGTACTCCATGTTTTGGTCTTGTTGCATGCCTTCATGCTTAAGCTTCTTAGATGCCATCTAAGTGGACATTTGGCCTTGTTTTAACATGCTAGAAACCTGATTTAGGTTGTTCAATGCATGCCTTGTTTGCTTTGCATAGATGTGGTTCAATGCTCTCTTGAGCTTGCCTCAAGCATAGGCTAGTTGCATGCTTTGTTTGGCTTGCTTTGTTGCATGTTTTGGCCATGTGTTTTGTATGAATTTCAGAGCCTAAGTTGCATGCTAGTAGTCCATGTTTAACTCATTTCAAGTGTACTTGAATGTTGTTTATTATGCTCAAGTGTTGGTGTCTTAATATGTGCATGTGTGCGTGTGTGTTTAGACCCCATCTTTAGGCATCTTGGCCACTGTTCTTGGGCCTTTTAGAGCTGTCCAATTCATGTGTAAGTCCATTCCTACTTTGCTTTGCATGCTTGTATGTTTACACAACAATATTCTTGCATTGCATTGCCATATTGCATGCTAGACGACATGCTTAGGGTTGCATTGGCATTATGCATGCCAAGCCTCTTGAAGTGAGTTTGATAGAGGTTTGGCACCTTTGTTTGCATTGCATGCATTTGAAATCAAAGTTGCATTCTTGGTCCTTAGGGCCATCACGCATAAATGCGCGATTGGTCTGTGAATCGAGGCACATGCCCTTTAAGTCCATAGCACGATTTGGGATGTGTTTGGTGCATATATACCTTGAATTGCATTGCCTTGCCTTTTGTTCCCTCTCTTTCTTTGTGAGTTGCGGTGTTTTGCAACACTTTGTGCCGACCAAGCACTTTTAGGCCGACTGCCGCCTCGAAAGTACCGATAATGAAATTCGATGCCGATGGCAATTCTCTCACGGTGGCCCTCGTCTGAGCCGATGATGCTTCTCGTGTTCTCGGGAGGCACTCAAGTTTTGGGAATTTTTGAGTGAAGAGCAGAGGAAAGCAGGTGCAACTGCAACGGCGATTCCGAAGCGAGTCCGGGCGCCGCAATTAGCCCTCATCCCGAGGCATTTAATGCTTAATTAGATTTATTAATTTATTTAATTAATTTAGTTAATTTGTAATATTTAATTAGCTAGATTAGTTATTTATTTATTTGGTTTTGTTTATTTATTCGGTCCCTCCGAGTGGGGACGACATTGTAATAAGTGTGTGTGAGTGGGTGTATGTCTTCCAACCCCATTTCTTTCTCCTTTTATTTACACGCTATGGTAGATTAGGGCATACTTATTTTAGCATACCTTATGCAATGCATGCGTGCATCCATGCATTTGTTTACATGCACCGGCTCGCACATCATACAAACTGCATTGCAATTTTCAAATTCCAAAATTGAATCGTGCTATGTGATAGCATTTCATATACCATGCTTAGGATAGCCGAGCCTACTCTAGATTGCATTTATGCCTGTGTTGCATTAGCCACTTAACATGGACTAGGTCATGCATTGTTTTGCTAACTAGTTTATTGTTTTGGCGCGGAGTACTAGGTGAGCTTTTATGCTTTAGCATCTTGCATGCGTGTGGGTGTTGCCATGATGGGATTACCATGCGGCTAAATGCTTACATGATAAAGCTGTATGAATGCTGTGGGTGGAGGTTGGATTGCTTAAGTTGGAAGTACTCATTGAAATCCGCATTTTAGTCTACTTGCGGTAGCAACATCTAAACACGTTTTTCGAGACAAAAGCGGATATGCAATGTTTGTTCCCAAATTAGGCGATCTAGTCTATACTTGTTTCTTTGTCATAACATAGTAATTCTAGGCTAATAACTTTGAATAAGAGCATAAAGTTTTCAAAAATGGATATCACGGTTAGTAGAGGCGGTCTTGGAAGGCGAAAGGGGTGCTCATAAATGACCTTCCGATCGTACCCAAGCTCGAGCCAAGTCACTTTGGTGATGACGGACCGTGGCCTTTGGCACCGAGTCGGGGTTTCCTAAATTCCCCTTTTAAAAATATTTAGGTGGCGACTCATGTGTCAGCAAAGCATCCATGTTTGGCACTACTTTCCAAAATCTGTTTTCCTTAAAACGATTTGCCAGAGGTGGACTCTTTGGTTCAGATTTAGAACCGCAACAAACAAAAAGAAGAGTCCTGCGAACTGTAGAGTGAAGCCCTCGCGGGCGTTGCTACACATATAACCCGAGCTGCTATGTTGTGCCAATCAATCAAGCTAAACCAGAAGTGGTGCTGCCGACTGGGATGGCGGTCAATGTAGTTCTAGAGAATGGCCCAAGTCAGGGATTAGATGATCTAGTTGACCTAGAGGAGGATATAGACAATATGCAGTTCTTTGATGAGCAAGATCAAGGAGACGTGCATACTGATTGGTTTGATCTGAACGGGTCAACAGACAATTCTAGGTGGCTAAGTGATGAACCAGATATAGATGAGGGAACTGAATTAAAGCTTGGAGAACAGAAATCGGGAACTGTAGCAATGGCTGGAATGGCCGAGATGAAGGGTAAACTATCGGAAAGCACTGGTAAAGAACAATTGGCTCAGGAATTGGACATTGTTAGCACTGTACATACAGAACAAGAAGCCGTGCTGGAGTGGCTTAGGCAGGAAATGAGTGAAAGTTATCAGAAAGCTGGAATAGGTCAACGCCCCGTGAGAAATGTTTCTACTGAGAGAACACTTAGACCGGAACCGGGCAATTGCTTGTCGGTGGTATGTGGTGGGAATATGATGATCTGCATCTTGTCCAAACCGATGAGAATTGGGGTGAAAGCCTTCCTGACAATACCTGGTATGTGAAGGAAGTCGACCACATGACAAGAAGTGGCCGATATTTCAAACCATCGCATCTAGACCAATCTGAGGCATCTGGGAAGGACAAAGATGTAGAAAAATAGTAGAAAAAGCAGTTAGAGGAGGAGGCTGTGCTAAAGCAGTTGAAGAAGATTCAAGCTAATATATCTATCTCGGGGGCTGCTTATGGGTTCGCAAGTAAACAAACAGGCTGTACTAACAGCGATGGATAAAGCGAAGTTGACAATCGACACCACCCCAGAACAACTGGTGAGATTAGTCTTCCCAGGAGGCGCTGCATTGGCTTTGACCTTTTCAGACAAGGAGTTACCGCCAAAAGGCTCTGCACACAACAAGCCTCTATACATATCTGTAGAGTGCTAGGAAAAGTGGGTGCCAATCGTATTAGTCGGCACTGGGTCAGCAATCAACATTTGTCCATGCTGCACAGCTTATGCTATTGGCCTCAAACCGGCTGATTATTTGCCTACAGCCCAGGTGATCCGGGAGTATGATAATACAAGAAGAGAGGTGATGGGAACAGTGCAGATCAGAGTGCACGTTGGACCCGCTCAATAGGATATTGAATTTCACATCCTGGATGTTCTAGTCACTTTTAACCTACTACTTGGGCAACCTTGGCTACACCAAGTAAGAGTTGTCTCTTCCACCCTCCACCAAATGCTGAAGTACCCCTATGGAAAAGGGGTGGCCATAGTCTTCGAGAATTCATCTATACATCCTCCACCAGAGGTCACTACTCCTATGCTAGAGATTGTGCATGACGAAGAGGATGTTTTCATTTTGAGGTTTACCATGGCTAAGGCCCGAGTAGTGCAGAATATCTTGGCTGTTGATGAGGGCTTCTATGTCAGCGCCCAATCTTTGTACTTCATGAACAAATTGCAGCACATGCCTGGAATAGGATTAAGTAGAAGTGGCCAAAAAGGCGTCGCTGCATTGGCCGATATGCCACATAACCCACATGCCTTTGGTCTGGGCTATACGCCCACCAAAAAGGACTGGGTAAGAAAAGGGAAAGAAATGGTCAAAAGGGCCAGAGCAAAGCAGACTGGAAAGCACTACGAGCTTGTGCACCGACTAATCCAGGGAACCCTGAATGGCTATTTTGTTCAGGAGGAGGAAGACTTCCCATTTTGTGGTTTCCCCAAACCTTGGTTCAACTCTGAGAAGCAGTGGTTCCTGGCTTTGACATTTTCTTTGACTTGAAACTGCAAAAGAGTGACACAAAGGAACAGACCGAACCAACTGTTAAGGCTGCAAAGAGCATAAGAAGTGATTCCGACAGCAGTGAACTTGAGGTAGGAGCAACACTGGCATGTCTCTTTTCAGATCGTCAGATCAACTCAGAGAGCTTGGGTGATGACCTAACCGTTTCCATGATAGGAGACCAACCAGGTGTGAACCCTTCTAGCGGTATTCTGGATACATCTGAAGCACTGTTCCTCACTTGGCAGCTGGAGGAGGGCTACCTGTCTAGCAGTTCTGAGTCAGGTAGTGAACCAAAATCTGATTCCACAAAGTCTACGGAGTCGGAATCAGATTTTGGTTCGTCTGAGTCTGAGTCCGGTATTCTTGGGGTTGATAACCCGGATACCGAGGTTTTGTCCAGGTCGTCTTTTTTCCTTTTCTTTTGAGTCGTTTGTAACCGAGGAACTGGATGAGCTGGACTTTGTGAATGAGAATGCCACTGTAGATTCTAAGTACTTCTCTGTGCCTCTTGTTTATTGCATTGATCATGATTTTCAAAATTTTGATGAAAACAATGAGGAAGGAATTCCTTTGGTCTTGAAACATTTGATTAATCGAGAGGAGGAGAGGTTTGTAAAACCCCTTGTTAATGAAATCATTCTAATTAATGTGGGTACTAAAAACGATTCGCGTCTGGTCCAGATCGGGTCCACGTTGTCTTCGGAGAAGTGCGAGCGCTTAGTCGCTTTATTAAAAGATTTCAAAGTTGATTTCGCATGGTCCTACGAAGACATACTTGGAATCAATCCTGAGATTGTACAGCATCGAATCCCTCTTGACCCCGAGGCCCGACCCATCAAACAGAAACTATAGAGAATATGCCCGGATTAGGCTTTGAAGATTAAGGAAGAGGTCACCAAGCAGATAGACACAGGGTTTTGCTAGTATCTAAGTATCCAACTTGGTTGGCCAACATTATTCCGGTTGCCAAAGAAAGATGGCAGAATTCGGGTGTGTGTGGATTTTAGAGATATGAACAGAGCTAGTCTGAAGGATGACTTTTTCCTACCGCACACCGATGAATTGGTGAACTTCACCACAGGCCATGCATTGCTTTCCTTCATGAACGGATTTTTCGGGTATAACCAGATTCTGATGGCACCCAAGGATAGAGAGAAAACTGCCTTCACTACGTCGTGAGGAACCTACTGCTACAGGGTGATGCCGTTTGGATTAAAGAATGCTGGGGCTACCTATCAACAGGCTGCAACCACAATTCTGCATGATATGATCCACAAAGAGGTCGAGATGTATGTGGACGACATGATTGTCAAGTCCAAGGAAAGAGAGGGCCACTACACTGCCTTGAAGAAATTTTTCCAAAGGATTAAAGAATACAAATTGAGGTTGAATCCACAGAAGTGTACTTCTGGCATAACAGCAAGGAAAATACTGGGTTTCTTGATCACACAAAGGGGCATCGAGGCAGATCCTTCCAAAATCAAGGCCATCTTAGAAATGCCACCACCTAGGACTAAAAAGGAGGTGCGAGACTTTCTGGGTAAAGTGCAATTCATAAGACGATTTATTTCAAAATTAACCTTGACTTGTGAACCACTATTTAGTCTCCTAAAAAAAGGAAAGAAATTCCAATGCGACGACCGATGTCAATTCTCTTTTGAGCAGATCAAGCAATACCTTCAGAACCCACCCATGTTATTGCAACCAGAGCCGGGGAAGCCGTTGATTCTGTATCTGTCAGTAACGGACACAACAATGGCATGCATGCTTGCTCAGGAATTTGAAGATAGAGTGGAGAAAGCCATTTATTACCTGAGTAAGAAGATGCTGGATTATGAGGCCCATTACACTCCGCTCGAGAAGGCTTGCTTAGCCTTGGTATGGGCTACCAGAAGTTGAGGCACTACCTATTAGCTCACTCCGTAATTCTAGTTTTGAGATTAGATCCTATCAAATATCTTTTCAAGAAACCAGCGCTTACGGTTAGGCTAGCTCATTGGTTGCTTCTCTTCTCTAAATTTGATTTGAAGTATGTTACTCACAAGTTTGTTAAGGAGAGAGCGGTAGCAGAGTTCTTGGCAGATCACCCAATGGAAGGGGATGATGTGGTAGAATATCTGTTCCCAGATGAAGCCATTCTGCAAGTCGAGGAAAAGATTTGGACAATGTACTTTAATGGAGTGTCTAACCAGTACGGTTATGGGATATGGGTGTTGCTTATAACACCTGACAATTCCCATATACCCTTAGCCTTCAAACTCTGGTTCAAAGTATCCAACAACGAAACAGAATACGAGGTGTGTATCATTGGTTTGGAAGCCGCCCTAGAGCTAGGGGCAAAAAGGTTGGACGTCATTGGGGATTCGAACCTGGATGTGTCTTAAACAAAAAGAGACTGGAAGGTCAAAGAAGAAAAGATGAAAATCTATCACAAGACCTTGGACGTTCTGATTCCTAGGTTTGAGAAGCTAACCTTTATGCATCTACTTAGAGAGAACAACAAGTTCGCTGACGCCTTATCAACTCTATCTTCCATAATAGACATTCCGTTTGGAGTCCGGATGCGTACGATCATTATTAAGCAGAGATATATGCTAGCCTACGAGTCTATCACCACAATAGATGAAGTGCAAGATCAAAACCCTTGGTTTTATGATATCTAGAACTTCTTGGAAAATGAGGTTTTTCCACCAGGGCGAATGCCAAAAATAAGCGGGCAATACGGCGAATGGCCATTCAATTTATCATCTGCGGAGATAAACTGTACAAGAGAGGTCGTCTGGGAATGCACACGCTGTGTATTGATGCAGAAAAGTCAAAATGCCTAACGGAGGCCATCCATGGGGGAGAGTGTAGAGCGCACATAAACGAAGTAATGTTAGCTTGAAAGATTCTCAGGCAAGGTTACTACTGTTCTACCATGGAGGAAGATTGTATTGGTTTTGTCCGGCGATACCACAAATGCCCAATTCATGCAAATCGTATGAATATCCCGCCATCGAAGCTGTACAACATGACTTCACCATGGCCTTTCTCAGTTTGGGAAATCGACGTCATTGGCGTAGTTACACCGAAAGGGTCAAATGGGCATGAGTACATTCTGGTGGCAATTGATTACTTCACAAAGTGGGTGGAAGCTCAGTCTTATGCAGTGTTGAAGGCAACGCTTGTGGCTAAGTTCATCCAAAATAACATCATTTGCCGTTATGGAGTCCCGAACGAGATCATTTCAGATAATGGCTCCTATTTCAAGAAAGAAGTGATCAACTTGTTGGAGAAATACAACGTGGCTTTTCATAAGTCATCCACATACCGGCCACTAACCAACGGAGCTATTGAGGCTGCCAACAAGAACATCAAGCACATTTTGCAGAAAATGGTTGAGACCTACAGGCTAGAAAAATTGCCATTTGCACTTTGGGGCTATAGGACTTCAATTTGGACGTCTGCTGGGGCAACTCCATACTCTCTGGTTTATGGAATGGAAGCTGTTCTGCCCATCGAAATCTAGGTTTCGTCGTTGCGTGTTATGGCTAAGTACCAGATAGTAGAAGTGGACTGGCAGCCGAGCAGGTTTGAAGAACTAATACTGTTCGATGAGAGAAGGATGAAAGCACTGTACCATGTTCAGGGTTATCAACATAGGATTGCCAAGGCTTTTAACAAGAAGGTTAAGTCCCAGATTCTTAAAGAAGAGGATTTGGTGCTGAAAGACAACCGAGCTCCCATCCATGACTCTAGGAGCAAGTTCAGACCCAATTGGACAAGTCCTTACATCATCAAAACTATCTGGTCGGGTGGAGCTGTTATTCTTATAGACCTGGATGGCCTAGAAGTTTCCCAACCAATCAACATGGACAAGTTGAAAAAATATTATCCCTGAGAGGCTCGCTAGGCCGAAAACCCGGAAGGTCGACCTAAGCAAAAGTTAGAGCACAAAAAATTGGAAATAAGAAAAACTAAACTTGCAAGGTTGAAAACCAAAAAGAATGGCCTTGGAAAAAGTTAGAGCACAAAAGGAGAGCGTTAATACCCGAGTGAACCCGAACCGAACTACGTAAGGCCTGATTCCCATCTTCGGGATGCGTAGGCAACTTCATTCTGAAGCTCTACCGTAAACACCTCCAAATCAACTGTGTCCATGTGTTTGATCAAGGCATCTTTGTCTGTTTGTTATTTGAAAGTTTGGTTGTAATCCTTACTCTGAGAGAAGAGCTGTCTACAGTGCTGAGCAATGCTATTCAGTCAAGGGGCAATTTTCCATTTTTGATTCAAGGTTGTACGTCTCGAGGATGGATTCCGCGCATGTCAAGTTGTAATCCTTATCGAAAATGGTTTTGAAAAGTTTTAATAAAAGTTGATTTTGTTCAAATTAATCCTTTTACAACTTAGACCATTTTTAGACCAAAAGGAAAATTTTTAGTGCCCATAACTTCACTTTTATTGATTTTAATACAAAGTTCTCCAACTCTCGATACAAATCAAAGTTTCTTTCATTACATTCAAAAAGAAAACTTGAAAAGTAAGATCAAAGAAAATAAACATGGTGCATAGATGAGTCAGGTGTTCCTGCGTCCCCTCCCTGCGCTTGTGGAAGCTTCTGATGCTAAAGTGGGCCCAGATTGTGTCTCATCTTCAAGCCAAGTTAGGCATTTGCCAAAAAGAGTGCAGTTGAAATTAGGGGTAGGATCCAGAAGTTCTCTTATCCTCCAAGCAGTGAGGTACCTGGCCAAATGTGTGCTCAGATGGGGAATAAAGCCGGGTATTCTACCCCTTCTTCTGGGCAAGTCTGGTCATGTCCAAACTGACGCCTGAACTGAAATGGAAAGTAAAATACACAATGTGTCAGGCCAATCAGTTGAATGCCGGGTTGCCGAGCCATGCTGTAGCTCATCTCGGGCAGATCAAACCAGGGACAACGCCAAGCAATGTCAATAGCAGACCTATTGCACATCTAATGGCACCACCATCCTTTATTCGAAAAATCAACTAGTTATTGGCGGAAGAAGAATGCTCAGGGCTGAGTATGCAGGGCAAGATTCCATTACCTTCAGTTTGTCTATATGCCATATCTGGTGAGGGATGAAAGAAAAGAGAGATTAAAGAATACAGAGGTGTATGTTGAGAGAAAAGAGTGGGAAAAGGGCTTTGAGAGAAAAACAGAGCATGAATGCCGAGAGATGTGAGAAACACATATTAGGAAGGGTGGGAAACATTACATACAGAAGTAGTGGACTCCCGGCAAATTTGTTTGTCTCCCGCCGATGGAGGGCGTCGAAACCCATCAAAGTCTCAACTAGTACCAAGCCCATGCAGCTCTTGCCCTCTTTCAAACCTTGGGCTACTTTGATTAATCGAATGCTAGACCCACCAAAACTAGGGGCAAGAAGGAAATGAGCTAACATGCACAAACAAAGGGCGTGTTGTCGAAAACCCTGCCAAAGAAGATCGCCACGGTCGCCGGCATTAGAAAATCAATAAATTAGACTGGGAATGTCCAGCTCTCCATTGTGAACCAAGGATCAGGCCTCGTGCGAAGTAAGCTCACACATCCTTTCCAAAGCTTGGATGTGACCAAAACAAGGCTGAGGCAAGATTTTCTCATCGCACCGGGACTCCATTAGCACTTGAAATTCTTCCATTATTGGGCATAACTCTTGTCACCCGAAGCTAAAGACATGTGCAATTCAATTCCAACATATAGCTACGACATGTAGAAACGGAAAACAAAGAAGAGAACAACTCAGCGAAAATAGTGCATTTATGCCAAAACACCGAAAATTTAGCTTTTCCGAGCCATCTAAACTTGCAATCCAATTTGAGAGTTTTTCGGCAAAGAATGGCTCCATTTGTGAAGAATTTGCAACTGAAATGAAGAAAATATGAAGTCTGAACCTTTTGTAGAAGATAAGGGAGTGAATGGAAGCCACGTATCAACATTCTAGAGGTTCCTCACATTGGTGGCCGACAGGCCACTTTGGTAGCCGACCAGCCACCATCGGTGGCTGACATCCTCTATTCATGGCCGATCCATGGCCAACGGCTATTTTTCCTGTCCTCTTGTTCACCTGTGTGCTGAGAATGCTGAAAGCATGTGTTTTGTCCTGTTTTGTTTTGTATTTCAAGGTACTATTTTGAGTCCTTTTAGTTTTAGCAAGTTTGTTGTGTTGTATTTAAGTTGTTTATCAAATTTTTTTGTTCATCGAGTTGTTTATCGAGTCGTTTTATTGTATATCGAATTGTTCTGTTGTTTATCGAGTTGTTGTTACTTTGATTATCGAGTTGTATTACTTTGATTATTTCAATTGTTGGTCGGTTCGTTACCTGATTCAGACTGTTGTGACAATACAAGTATTTGGTTTTCAATGTCAAATTCAATCTCATTTTCATGCAATGTAGTGCTCATGATGCAAAATACAGCACTTTTTCAAAAATACCCTAGTTTTTATTCCGATCAAAGTTATTTTTTTTACAAAAGTGCAATACAAGTTTTTAAAGCAAATAAAACTCGTTTGGAGCTATACAATGTGCTAACGCTACTAACAAAAAGAAGCTAAGCAAAAACTATAGAAAATCAGTGTTGGTCGCCTCAGGCTCAAAAGCCCTCTTCGTCCTTTTCCTCAGAAGAGGGGACTCTGGGGCACTATCTCCATCGACGCCACTGTCTGAACCAAAATCAGAGTCTGAATTGAAGCCATCTCCGCTCTCCGACTCGGAGCCGTCCTCAGCATCAGCACTTCTACTCTCAAAGCCCGAGCCAGCGTCATCGTCTCTAATTTCGGATGACTTAGCATGCTGACTCGCTGCCTCAAAGGCGTTGGCAATGTCATCGGTATGAACGGAGCAGGCAGACCCAGAGACTGATGCACAACTCTCTCGCTTAGGTACCAAGCTCGACAAATCGGACCCTCAAGTAGAATACGGTAGTGCGAGATGCCCAAGGCCATAGTGTACCAACCTCAAATCCCCGTCAGTATCATAGTCTGTGGCTGCTACGTGATCTGCAAATAGAAGATGAATAGATTATTAGCCGTCATTAGTTGCTAATATGTGAATCAGAACAGATGTAGAGCAAAAATGATGACCATGTTTTAGGTTACCTCATGGGCAACTACGGTGTCAAAGTAATGCCTGAAAAAAGTGAAGGGCTCGCGAGTCCTGTGGCGAAGCTGCCCATTGTATACATGCGAATAGAAGACTGTCAACAAAACCTCTACTACAGGCTCTGGGGGAAGAGTCGAGAAGTATGCATACACCCATAGCTGTGGAGAAAGCGCGGTGATATGTGATCAGTACAATTTGAACAGCTATAGAAAGTGCAAAGCAGAAAGTACACAGTGCATGAACAGATATAGAAAATGCAAAGCAGAAAGCACATATGTTGAATAGATGTAAAGCAAGAAATGTTGTATAGAAAATGCAAAGTGTAAAGAGGGAACTGAGATGTCTACCTCCTAAGCTCACCAATAGCCTCCAATCAAATGTCCCCTCTCACAGGAGGTCGAGCTCATATAGCTGTATAGAGTGGCAAGGTCGGCCCTACCCCAATCATAGAAACTCACTCAGGGAAAGAGCACCAGTGCGCTCAACAACCCAATGGTGTTCGCCCTGTTCACAAACAGCGTGGTACCGACGAGGAACATCAGAAAACCCCGAGCGTACTGCTCTATCTCCTCTACTGTCTCTGGCTCAATCTCCCGGAATTGCTCCTCGAACCAACTGTATCTGACCATAGTTGTCCAAAACAAAGGTGGGCGTGCCCCCAGTAGCTTAATCCAGGCAGCCTCCCACTCCCCCATATCAGGATCGAGAGGAATCGGATCACCCCTTACGCCTTGGCCTGTGATCATGGCAAAATCGTAAGGAGTCATCGTCATCTCTTCGGTAATGGAAAGGTGGAGGGAGTTAGTGGTGTCCAACCATCTCTCCACTAGCGCTCCAAGAAGTGGACGGCTCGCTATAACTCGTGTCAATCCGGAGTAGAATAGGCTGAAGTTGGCCTCGTCAACAATGTCACGTACTCTTGCGGGGAGCTCGTCATACCAATCTTTAGCCGTCGTGGCCCCACAACCCCTATATGCGCGAGAGTCACCCTATGGCAGAGGACAGGTGAACCAATGTAAATACAATTAGTTGAAAAGAAAGTGCAAAACAAATGTAGTGGCAGTGATGAAAGTACAAACAAATGAAAGACAGTACAAGAAATGTAAGTAAAAGAACATCAAATCTGCAAGTAAATAGAGTCTGTACCTCAACGGCAACGATTGAAAGATGAGAATTTGGCTCCCTCAGTAGGAGATCCTCTGGGGCGTCAGTAGCGAAATCAGTGAAGTGCCTAATGCCTCCAGCAGGCAGAATATGCGTCCAATGGTGATACCTCGCCAGATCGAAAGGCCTCACTCCCAGTGGTAATGGCTTTGGCTCTGCCTTGGAATCAAACTCCGCCTCTAAAGGAGCTCCATCATGTGGTATGTCATCTGCCATCCAGAATATGGGTGAAGAGTTGATGAACAGTGAAGAAAATGGAGAAAATAGGGTAAACTTTGAAAAAGTCAAACCCTAGGAGAGAGAAAATGGAAGAAAAAGCCAAACCCGGAATAAGGCGCCAAACCCGAGAAAAACTCGAGGGGAACAAGCCTCAAGTGGTGAAACTCCAAGAAAAACCACCGAAATCAAATTTCAATCCGTTCAAAACGGAGTAAACAAAGAGGGTTTAGCGAAGAAAATACGCGTGGGGCGTTGGAAAACATGTCTAAAGCTCAGATCTAGAAAGAATAAGGGTCTAGAGAGAGGGGGTGCAATTTCGAACATAAGGGTGTGTACAAATGAGGTCCCATGACCTACACTTAAAGACCCATGGGTGAAAAGACCAATTTGGCCCGATCTGCCATTGGTGGCCGACAAGCCCCATTAGTGGCCGAAAACCTTAAAAAGTGGCCGACAGGTGGCCTCACCCTCATCTGGGGGTCGTCCAGTGCCCAGTGCTCTTATTTTGTGTTTTGATGATGTGGTTGTCCCTGTTTCATGAAAGGTGCAAGGAAAGGTCACTGTTGAGTTCAAATTCTCTCTGCACAAGCTTGAAATTATGTTTTCTTTGATCGTTGTCCGTCGCTTGTTGAACGAGGTGTGTCATTTTGCTTGTCGCAACTCTTCCGAGAGATGAATCAGAAAGTTGTTGTTGAATTTGTTTCACTAGAATACACTTTCATTCTTACGTAGACTATGCATTCCCTCATTACGTATGTAAGACGTGCATTGTACATATGCTGTTGCATAGAAGATGCTTTCAATTTTTCATAGAACATGCATTTTGTTATTTAGCATGGAACATGCTATTAGTTACACATAGGGCATGCATTGTGTACTTAGCATAGAACATGCATTCAATACCATGCATAGAACATGCTTATTGCTTTCACTCTTGAATCATGCATGGAGTATATGCATTTGTCTTTGAATCATGCATAGAATATGCTCTCAAATTGTTTGGTTCATATAGAACATGCCATTATATCTCAGTTATTGTCATGCATGGAATATGCGCTTCTCCATTGTTGCATAGAATATGCACTTCTCTATTGTTTCATATTCTATGCTTTCATTCTTGTTTCATGCATAAAAAATGCACTGTCGTCACATAACATGCTTTTGTACACAGGCACGATATTGTATGTACAATTCATTCAGCAGAGCTAGCACAGACAAACGATATTGTATGTACAGTCCATTCAGAGGAGTTCCAGGTAAAATCATTCCTATCCTTCGAGTTACATCCTTTTACTTCCTCTCCTCTCGTGTGAGATGTGTTAGGATTCCTCCTTTCGGTTAAAAACATTCGGGTGCGTCCCGGTGTTTACACTCCCTTTGGTTAAAAATATTTGAGTGTGCCCTGATGTTCACCACCTCCTTCGGTTACTGCCCTTTGGTTAAAAACATTTGAGTGCGTCCTGATGTTCACCACCTCCTTCGGTTACCACCCTTTGGTTAAAAACATTTGAGTGCATCCTGATGTTCACCACCTCCTTCGGTTACTGCCCTTTGGTTAAAAACATTGAGTGCTTCCTGATGTTCACCACGTCATGATGTTCACCACCTCCTTCGGTTAAAAACATTTGAGTGGGTCCTGATGTTCACCACCTTCTTCGATGTTTACACCACTCCTTTTGGTTAAAAGCATTCGGGTGTGCCCCAGCGTTTCCACCACCTTTTCCTTCACGTGTGAGACACGTTGGGATTGTTTGTTTTGGTTAAACACATTCGGGTGCATCCCGGTGTTCATACCTCCCTTTTTCCTTCTGTGTGTAACACGTTAGGATCTCGGTTGAGACCTCGGGTGCACTCAACAGTCGCTCTTCGCCTTTCCTACGCCTTGCATTGTTAAGTTTGCATAATTTTCTTACATCATTTCTGCATGAAATGCGGTTTGGTTCGTAATTCCCACATGTGGCATGTTTACTTACTTTTGTGGTTAAGCTGTTGTACCTTGTTTCAGTTTGTTTAAATGTAGCATTTTAATTGCATAGCGTTTGCATTTAAATGTTTCATTACAGCCTCACTGCATGATCGTAAGTTACGTTCCTACATCATGCATATCACTTGCATCTTGCCTCAGAACTACACTGGTTTGATTCCTTGCAAAGGGATACGTACGCAGCCTGCGGGCCCCACTGTTTTTGTCTTGCTTGTTTGTTTGTCCAAGTCTTCGGCCTTGTCAAATATAGGTCGTCTCTGAGCTTTGACATTCACTCCCATCATTTCATGACTTCCGAGTTTTGTCAAAGAGGGGCAACTATAGACATCCCATTTTTAACCGTCCTCAAGACTTGGTCGTCATCACTTGTGCATTTGATGATTGTGTTTGTTTGTGTTCGTTTTGAGTGACCGAAATCCTCGGCGGAACGCCCTGTCTTTGAGCCTTTAGACCTTGTCCTTTCCATGCTTTGTTTGGGATCAAAACTTGGTGCCTGGAACTTGTGGTGACATGTTGACCACCACCAAAAGCTATCGGCCATGGCTTGTGGTTGTCAGCCATTGGTGTGACCGGTTGGCCACCAGTGGTGGCCGGTCAGCTACCAGTGGTGGCCAACAACCACTAGTCTCTTTTTCCAGATATTTTAGATATTTGTTGACAGTTCTGCTAGCTGGTAGCACATTGAGCTGCATCTCCCTACACATGTATGGTGGGATGTTTCTAAGCTCAAGGCATGTTTTTCTATAAATAGGGAGTGTTCCTCCCCCATTTTTGACGGTTAGAAAATTCAAAGCAAAAATCTCTCTCTCTCTCTTACAATTTTGTGCCTAAGTTGTTGTTTTCTCTACACTTTTGCATACACATCCTAAATCAAATCCTTTTACCATTGAGCTCAGGCTACTTGGGGTCTTCTTGGAGCTCTTCAAGGTGGTTTTAACTTGGTTTTGTGCCTAGAATTGCCCTTTGCTTCAAGAGGTAGTTTACTTGCCTTGTTTACTTTGTTTGGCAAGCTTCTTTTACCATCTTTTCTTACTATTTTGGGGATGGTTTTGAACTGAGAAAAGCTCTCTTTTTGTGGCTTAAAAGTGGTGGTTTGACCCCTTTTTTAGTTAGGGGGTGGTTCACCCTCCTTGCTTATTAGTTTGCAAAGCTTTTGTGCCTTTATTCATCACTTTCAAGTCAACTTTTTTGGGCCTTTTAACCACTGAATTCAAAGGTTTTTCAGTGGCAGAAAACTTATTTTTTGGTCCAAATTTGGAGGGGTTAGCCTCCCCTCCTTGTGTCTTGTTTGCATGCCTAGTTAGCTTCACATGTTAGCATATTTTTCTAGTGTAACTTAGTTCAAGTCCAGCATGTTTTAGCCTCTGAGATAACCTATTTTAGCTCTGTTTTGGGCTGTTTAGTTTGTTTGTGTCTTGTTTTGCATAGTTGTAGTGTAACCCCTTTCACCAACTTAGTGTTTTAAGGCTTTAACCATCATTGATTTGAGTTGGTTGCATGTTTTAGTGATTTTATCCCTCATTTCCAGCACTTAATCAATCTCTGAAATTCCCCTCAATTCTTCACTTTTGATTTGCTTTGAAAGTGGTTTCAAACCACTAATTTGCCTAAGTGTGAAATTGAGGTGCTACACCTAATGGTTTAATCCCTTAGGGGGTTCATTACCAACAGTGTAATGCCTCTTTCATGCCTAAAGCAGCTTGGGGTTTGAGCCCTCTTTCCATTAGAGGACACTCACCAATGGACTTAATGGATTAAGGAATGATTTGATAATTAAAATGAGTAAACAAAATTGGCAAGTAAAAGAGGCAAGATAAGCAACTCTTTGTGTTGCATTGCATGTGTTCAAATCGAACGTTAATTTGAACACAAGGTAAATGGGACATTCCATACTTAAGTGATGAAATGTGTCATTTTCCTTGTTCTCCATTGCCCTTGATCATGCATGATAGGGTGATGGTCTCTTTGGTCTCATTTTGCATTTATTGAACTTGCATAATTGGTTTCACAAGCCATCATGCAATGAATTTCTTTGATTGATGGTTTGTGAACCAAAGCTTGTCCCTCCTTTGATTTCTCCATGAAAAGGAGAGGCAAAGCGTGCAAATAACCCTTGAGAAATACATTGTTTTGCTCTATTTTGCTTTCTATTATAGCAAGGAAGTTCAAGTCATCAGTGGCTGACAGCCACCACCAGTAGCCGATCGCCCGCTAGTGGTAGCTAACCAGCCACCATTGATAGCTGACTGGCTACCAATGGTAGCCGACCGGCTCCCTATCGACCACTAATCAAATTTGCACAGTGTATTCGTAAGGTGGAACAGAGGTGTCCTGGAAGTAGGCAGAATTGTCAATGTTCAAATGTGCAAATAGAGACATTCAACAGCGAGGCAGTGGCTTTTCGAGTGGAAACCGAGCATACATGGGCTTCTCCTCCCTTTCCGGGATTAGGTAATTAGTTTAATTAGCAATAGATCAAATATGTGTTGTAATTAATTAGTTGTAGCTAATTAAGTGTTGTAAATAATTAGTTAGTTTAACTAGTTATTTAATTTCATTTTGTATTTAGTTAACTAGAATAGTTAATTAATTCAAGTTGTTATCCCAGATAGGCAACCCAAGAGGGGGGGTGAATTGGGTTATTAAAAAATTTCACAGTATTAAAGTTAACACAATATTCAAAATGTTAATAAATAAAGCAAACAGAATAATAATTAGCAATATAAATGTAAGAGAGATAGGGAGAGAAAATCAAACACCGCGATTTATAGTGGTTCGGCACGCCGGCCTACGTCCACTCCTCAAGGAACCTCCTTGAGAATTTCTTTACTATCAATTGAATAAATACACCACCAAACTTGTGGATTTGGCACAGGACTTACTCTTATCTATTGAGCCTCACTCAACAATAAAAGCCTTACTCTTACAAAATCTCTCTAAAAAATAATGAATAAGAATAAGGGTAATTTAAACCCTCTTTACAATAATTCTCTCACAAAGAGTAGATATGAAAGTGTAAGAACAAAGGCTAGATTTAGATCTGAAAGTGAAAGAGCAGAATACTCAGAATTTTGGAGTTCACAGAAAATTTTTCTCTTCAAGTTCTTGGTTTCTTCTCCACATCCAACACCTCTATTGATACACAAAAATATACCCGTTGGACGCTCCTTGCTGACGTCATGGCTTACATAAGCCGACGCTCTGACGTCATAAGCACGCTCCTGATGTCATGGCTTACATAAGCAGGCTCTTGATGTCATCGCTTACATAAGCACACTCCTTAATTTTAAATAGTCAGCAAATGATAAGAATAAAAATAAAACTGATTTTTTTCTTTTTGTTTTGTCAAACATGGAGCCACCGTTTTTGTAGACAATTTAATACAAAGTTCACAACTTTCAAAAACTTAAATGATTTGCTCCATCTTATTTATAAGATATATATATACATATATATAACTCCATCTTTTTCTTTTTGTTTGATTATAATATGATGTAATCAATGTAGTGTAAAAAAAATTTAATAGCGCACGTGATGTATTCTGCATATAACGTTATATATGTTCTGATCAAATATTTGTATACACAGAAAAATCTCTTTAAATAATATTTATGATGGATCTGAAAATATATGCCCTCTTTAAAATATTGTACAAGTTGTAGAGATTTTAAACTAAATATATTTTGCCACTCCATATCAATTTTGTCAAAACAAGACAACCCATAAATATCAAATTTGCCAAAATAATACAACCAATCAATCATTTTTATCAAAATTATATAACTAATTAATTTGTCAAAAGATGAATAGTAATTAACCCTATTTTTCAAAAAGTGAATAGTAAAGCTTTTGAAAAATGTTTTTATTTAAATAATATTTAACAAATATATATTTTAAACTAATCGTTTTGTCAAAAGATGAATAGTAATTAACCCTATTTTTCAAAAAGTGAATAGTAAAGCTTTTGAAAATATTTTTATTTAAATAATATTTAACAAATATATATTTTAAAAAGATAATATTATTTTATTTAAATAATATTTAACAAATATATAGATTTTAAAAAGAGAATATTTTGTGTCAAATAATATGTATATCAAATAATATATTTTAGACATCATCAAAATTAAATAATATGATTAACAATCTCCCCCTTTTTGATGATGGCAATATGTGTATGGATTTGACACAAAATAAAATTGACAAAATATTTGACAACTCTGCAACATATAATTTTGATAATTTTGATAACCCTGCAACATATAATGTTTAAAATCAAACCCTGCAACATATAATGTTTAAAATCATATTTTTTCTCCCCCTTTGACATCATCAAAATAAAGATGAAGATAAGAAACAAACACATTTGATACAATAATTTGAGCGGCCAAAAATAAAATAATGGGCCTTCTGTCATGTCGGAATCATTGTGGGGATTTTGGAGCATCTCGAGCGCAGGAAATATGGACAAACAAAAGATTTGAGCAGAGATAGCAGATATGCATCGAGTAATGGAGCAATGGAGTGTATAAAAAGTGACATAGATCAGATGCAAAGATACAAAATCATCAAGTGTGTGAGAGAAAAGTTTGTGGTAGCTACTTTTGTAATCATGGCATTCCTTACCTTGGCGATCAATGAGTCGGACCTGCATGAGGTGCCTGTAATGCAGGCAAATAAGAGAGTACCAGTGACGCAGGCACATGCTATGCCTGTAAATGAGGGTGCTAGTGTTATTGGCAATCGAAATGATTTCGATGCTATTAATAACACTATGGCTCTTAGTACACAGGCCATGACTGCAGTTTCCAATATGGCGCGACGATTACAAGCAAGTGTACAAGAAAATCAGCAATTGAGAGATGAGGTGTGCTTGGTAAAACAACAAGTAGTTAATATATGTAAGGAGAAGAAGGAGTTAAAAAAAAAAATGCACAGTTGGAGAACGCAGTGCATTATTATGCAACGGTGATAATGCCGAGACTCACAGAGATCGAAAATCGAGAGAGGCATGTAAAAGAGGCTCATGAAAAATTGTTGAGAGAAGTGAAAAAGAAAAAATCTGTGAAGCCTTCTGAAAATTTACATGTAATTGAGTAATATTTTCTTTTTCTGAAATAAAATTTCGAGCATTTCTTCCTATATTTATTTGAATTTTTGTTATAATTTTATTTGATTTGATTTATTTATTTATTATTTTTTTTTATTATGATTTTTTTGTTAAATTCTGTATTTTAAAAAAAAATTTGTTGGTGCAGAAAAGGAGTATGGCAGATAAGGAAAATATGATATATATACTCCCCCTAAAATTATGCACAGAATATACACATTTTTTTTATGTATTTTTATAATGATTGTTAATCTCAAAATATATGAGTCTCCCCCTGAATTAATGCACTAAAAATTACATAAAAAATAAATTACCAATCTATGACACCAAGGGCCCTTAAGATCTGGCCATAAACAACTACACTAAGTGCACTAGCATAAAAAGAGAAAATAAAAATAAAAACAAATACTTCAATCAAGGTAGAAGCAACCAATATTAAATCCAAGAGAATTTTGAGCACATATAACAAGTAAAAAAATACAACACAGTGCACCAATAATTTTAACATGTTGATCGGTGATGACCTTGCTGATCAGAAGAAATGGAGAAGATTGGGTAGATCAGTGACGAATTTGTGTAGATCGACAATGGATCTTGATGGATCTGTCATGGATCTTGGTGGATCGGCGATGGAACTTGATGGATCGGTAAAGATGGTGATGCAGATTTTCGGATGGAGAAGTGATGAAGTTCGATGGATTAGTGAGGGATTTGGGTGGATGATGGTAGAGATGGATGAGTTTGTGGATGGTGGAGATAGTTGTAGATGATGGTGATCATGGAGATGAAGTCGGACTAGCGTTGCATGATCTTCAACTCCACAAGCGTTGCTGAGGTGTTCTCGAGGATTGATCATAAGTTTGATCTGATATATGCGAAGAGGGCTTTTGTGCACTGGTATGGGGGTGAGGGTATGGAGGAAGGAGAGTTTTCTGAGGCTAGGGAGGATTTGGCTGCTCTGGAGAAGGATTATGAGGAAGAAGAAGAGAACGAGAGGCCAAGAAAAAGAGAAAAAGAGAGAGTAAAGGAGAGAGTGGGTGAGAGATAGAGACGGAAAGGAAGAGAGAGAGAGAGAAAAATTATATATAAATATATGTATATTATTATTGTTATTATTAATAATTTATTTTATTTAATTATTTTAAAAACAAATTATTTTTTAATAGAAACATTATATTGGAGTATTCATCATACCAAGTTCTGTTCTAATATAACAAAATTGTTCTTCATTTAGAGGCTTGGTAAATATGTCAGCTAATTGACAATTTGTAGGCACAAATTCGAGTTCAATGTCACCTTTGAGTACATGATCTCCTAGAAAATGATGCCTTATTTCAATGTGTTTAGTGCGTGAGTGCTGAATAGGATTTTTTGAAAGGTTAATGGCACTTGTGTTATCACATTTTATAGGAATTTTATCATAGTGAAGTCCAAAATCTTGAAGTTGTTGTTTCATCCAAAGTAATTGTGCACAACACCCAGCGGCAGCAATGTATTACCTTGGCGGTTAGCCGAAACCACTGAGTTTTGTTTTTTGCAAAACCAAGAAGTGAGTGAGTGTCCAAGAAAATGACAAGTGCCACTAGTGCTTTTTCGGTCAAGTCTACATCCCGCAAAGTCGGCATCTGAGTAACCAAAAAGTTCAAAGGTGGTTCCCTTAGGATACCATAATCCCAAATTTTGAGTGCCAACAAGATATCTGAAAATACGTTTGACTGCGGTGATGTGTGACTCTTTCGGTGCAGATTGAAAACGTGCACACATACAAACACTAAACATTATGTCGGGCCTACTTGCAGTAAGATAGAGTAAAGAACCAATCATACCTCGATATTTCTTTTCATCTACAGGTTTACCTTGCTCATCTTTGTTGATTTTTATCGATGTGCTCATTGGAGTTGCTGCAGGCTTTGATGATTCCATTTCAAACCTTTTAAGTAGATCTTTGATATATTTCGTTTGATTTAAATGTATTCCATCATTAGTTTGTTTAATTTGTAGACCAAGGAAATAATTTAATTCTCCCATCATACTCATTTCAAACTCACCCTGCATGTCTTTAGCAAACTCTTTGCACAAATTTTCATTAGTAGCACCAAAAATGATATCATCAACATAAATTTGAACAATTAGCATATCTTCGTTTTTGATTTTTATAAAAAGTGTTGTATCAATTTTTCCTCTACAAAAACCTTTGTCAAGTAAAAAATTACTCAATCTTTCATACCATGCTCTAGGAGCTTGTTTCAAGCCATATAAAGCTTTTGAAAGTTTGAAAACATGATCCGGGTATTTATGATTTTCAAAACCGAGAGGTTGTTCAACATAGACTTCCTCCGAAATATACCCATTTAAAAAAGCACTTTTAACATCCATTTGATATAATTTAAAATCTTTAAAACATGCAAAAGCAAGTAACATTCTAATAGCTTCAAGTCTAGCTGGTGCAAAAGTTTCATCAAAATCAATTCCCTCTTCTTGATTATAGCCTTGAGCTACTAATCTAGCTTTATTTCTAGTAACAACTCCAGATTCGTCCATTTTATTTCGAAAAACCCATTTTGTACCAATAACAGGATGATCCTTAGGTCGAGGGGTCAAAAACCAAACTTCATTTCTTTCAAATTGATTTAATTCTTCTTACATTGCTAAAATCCAGTTTTCATCATTTTCAGCTTCTAAAAATGATTTTGGTTCAATTTGTGAAACGAATGCTAAGTTACCACAAATATTTCTAATAGAGGAACGAGTTTTTATACCTTCCGCCGCATCACCTATGATGAGGTCTTTGGGGTGGCCATGAGCATACTTCCATTCTTTTGGTAGATTTGAGTCACTTTCTAGAAGAGCATATATTTCTTGAAGTTTCTCCATTGTTATTTCTTCTTCTTGTTCGCGTAAGGGATTTTCTTCATTTTCCTTTTTGTAAATACTCTCCATGCTTGGTTGATTTTCTACAATATCATTACTCACAAGATTCTTGGAAATAATATCATTAGATTCATCAAAAATAACATGCACAGATTCTTCAACAAGTAGAGTTCTTTTATTGAATACTCTATAAGTTTTACTAGACATAGAATAACCAAGAAATATAGCCTCATCCGATTTAGCATCAAATTTTCCTAAGTTATCTTTATTGTTATTTAATACAAAGCATTTACAACCAAAGGCACGCAAGTGACTAATATTAGGTTTTCTTCCTTTCCAAAGTTCATAAGGGGTTTTCTTAAGAATAGGTCTAATCATGGCACGGTTTATAACATAGCATGCAGTGTTAACAGCTTCTGCCCAAAAATATTTAGGTAAATTATTTTCACAAAGCATAGTACGAGCCATTTCTTCAAGAGTTCTATTTTTTCTTTCAACCACACCGTTTTGTTGAGGAGTCCTAGGGGCTGAGAAATTGTGATATATTCCTAAGTTATCGCAAAACATAATAAAATCATCATTTTCAAATTCTCTACCATAGTCACTTCTAATACTACAAATATTAAGATTTTTCTCATTTTGAATTCTTTTACAAAGTTTTGAGAAATTATAAAAAGCTTCATTTTTGAGTGCTAAAAATAATACCCATGTATATCTAGTATAATCATCAACACAAACAAGGGCATAAGATTTTCCTCATAAACTTAATGTTCTAGATGGTCCGAATAGATCAATATGCAAGAGTTGAAGCGGTCTAGTAGTTGAAACAATATTTTTGGATTTAAAAGAAATTCTAGTTTGTTTTCCAAATTGACATGCATCACAAAGTTTATTTTTTTCAAAAATAATTTTTTGTAAACCTATGATTAACTCATTTTTTTAAAAGTTTGGAAATTAAATCAAAATGAGCATGTCCTAATCTTCTATGCGAAAGCCAACCATTATCGTTTATAGCAGATAAACATTTAATATTAAAATAAGAAGACAAATCGTGCAAATCAAACACATATACATTCTCATGTCTGTAACCTATAAATAAAGTTTTATTTTCTAGGGTGTTTTCAATAGTGCAATGAGTTTTCTCAAAAATAACTCTATAACCTTTATCACATAATTGACTAATACTAAGCAAGTTATGTTTTAAACCTTCAACAAATAAAACATTTTCAATAATAGGAGAGGGATTTTTACCAATACTTCCTACACCAATGATTTTACCCTTGCTATTGTCGCCAAAAGTCACATATCCGCCATCCTTTGGTTGGAGTGTGGAGAACATAGCTTTATTTCGATCATGTGCCTCGAACATGCCTTTGTCGAGATACCATCTATTGTTCTTGGATTTGTCTTGTCTTGAAACATACCTACAAAAATTTGATTTCTCTATTGGTACCCATTTTTTCTTGGGTCCATAAAAGTTAGAATTTGACACTCTTAAGATATCCTTAGGGACCCACACCTTTTTTATTTTAGCAAAAGGATTTCTTTTAATAGGACATGAAGGTGAAATATGACCTTTTGTTCCACAAAAATGACATGTGAGATGAGAGTGATTAGAAGATGCATATACAAAGCCATTTTTGGCAGTTTTTACTTTTGAAAAAGGTTTATATCCAATTCCGGCTCTACCAAAAGTACGGTTTTGATTTTTAAGAATTTTATCTAAAGTCTCTCTACCTTGAGTGAACTTTGAAAGAGTAGTTTTCAAGTCTTCAATATTTTCTTTCAAAATAGTTTGCTCATTTTTTAAAGATTCGTTTTCTTTTTGCAATACAACTAAATGTTTTTCAGAAATTGAAGACTCTTTTTGAGTTAAAATCTCATTTTCCTTTTTCATTTTTATGGCTTCATTTTCTATAACATTTATCTTGGAAGTCAATGATTCATTTTCTTTTGATAAACTTGAAATTACTTTCTTTTGACAATTATTTTTCAAACTAAGTTTTTTAAATTCAGCATGTAATTCATCAAAAGCTAATTGTAATTCATCAAATGTAAAGGATTCGTCATTTACCTCATTTTCATTTCCAAGTGCCATTAAACATAGGTTAGCAACCTCGTTTTTGCAAACTTCGGTTTCTGTGTCGCTTTCATCACTATCTTCTCCCCATGCTGCAATCATAGCTTTCTTCTTGTCCTTCTTGAATTTTTTCTTAAGTTCTGGACATTTTGATTTGTAGTGTCCAGGTTTGTTGCATTCATAGTAGGTTACTTCAGATTTTTTGTGATTTTCTCCTTTTTGAAAATCCCTGTTGTTGAAGTCTTTTCTGAAAAAATTTCGTACGCCTTGTTTCTTTCTTACAAACCTTTGGAACTTTCTAGTGATGAATGCCATTTCCTCATCCTCATCTGAATCATCTTCCTTATCCTCTTGATGTTTCAAGGTGGATTTGAAAGCTATACCTTTCTTCTTGTAGTTGTCCTCCTCTTCCTTTCCTTCTTGCATTATGAGCTCATGAGTTAAGAGAGATCCCATTAACTCATCTAGACTTAGCTTTGATAAATCCTTGGCTTCGGTAATGGCAATGACTTTTGTCTCCCAACTTTTTGGCAATGACCTAAGAACTTTTCTTACAATTTCAGCATTAGTATATGTTTTGCCAAGAGAAGTTAAACCATTAATAATATCGATAAAAGCGAGTAAACATTTGAGGAATAGTTTCATCGGGCTTCATTTTAAAAGTTCATAATTATGGACTAGCAAATGACTCTAGATTCTTTAACTTGTTCGGTTCCCTCATGAGTCACTATAAGCTTGTCCCAAATTTCTTTTGCGGTTTTACATGTGGAAATTCTATTGAACTTCGTTGGCATCTAAGTAGCGATACAACATGTTTGTAGCTTTGACATTAATTTGGGCCATTCTAGTATCTAATTCATCCCACTCATCTTCAGGTTTTGGTACCTTAAGTCCATCTACAGTTTTGGTAGGAATTTTTGGACCATTGCAAATAATTTTCCAACATTCATAATCATTAGATTGAATATGTATGGTCATCCTAGTTTTCCAATAGCTAAAATTTGTGCCGCTAAATAGAGGTGGCCTATTAGATGCTTGTCCCTCGGGTAAGGAATAACTAGGGGTTGCCATGATCTACTCTAAGACGGTTAAGTCACAGAAACTAGAATCTAGACTCTGATACCAATTGTTATCCCAGATAGGCAACCCAAGAGGGGGGGTGAATTGGGTTATTAAAAAATTTCACAGTATTAAAGTTAACACAATATTCAAAATGTTAATAAATAAAACAAACAGAATAATAATTAGCAATATAAATGTAAGAGAGATAGGGAGAGAAAATCAAACACCGCGATTTATAATGGTTCGGCACGCCGGCCTACGTCCACTCCTCAAGGAACCTCCTTGAGAATTTCTTTACTATCAATTGAATAAATACACCACCAAACTTGTGGATTTGGTACAGGACTTACTCTTATCTATTGAGCCTCACTCAACAATAAAAGCCTTACTCTTACAAAATCTCTCTAAAAAATAATGAATAAGAATAAGGGTAATTTAAACCCTCTTTACAATAATTCTCTCACAAAGAGTAGATATGAAAGTGTAAGAACAAAGGCTAGATTTAGATCTGAAAGTGAAAGAGCAGAATACTTAGAATTTTGAAGTTCACAGAAAATTTTTCTCTTCAAGTTCTTGGTTTCTTCTGCCCATCCAGCGCCTCTATCGATACACAAAAATATACCCGTTGGGCGCTCCTTCTAGCGGCGTCATGGCTTACATAAGCGCGCTCCTGACGTCATCGCTTACATAAGCACGCTCCTGATGTCATGGCTTACATAAGCAGGCTCTTGATGTCATCGCTTACATAAGCACACTCCTTAATTTTAAATAGTCAGCAAATGATAAGAATAAAAATAAAACTGATTTTTTTCTTTTTGTTTTGTCAAACATGGAGCCACCGTTTTTGTAGACAATTTAATACAAAGTTCACAACTTTCAAAAACTTAAATGATTTGCTCCATCTTATTTATAAGATATATATATATACATATATATAACTCCATCTTTTTCTTTTTGTTTGATTATAATATGATGTAATCAATGTAGTGTAAAAAAATTTAATAGCGCACGTGATGTATTCTGCATATAACGTTATATATGTTCTGATCAAATATTTGTATACACAGAAAAATCTCTTTAAATAATATTTATGATGGATCTGAAAATATATGCCCTCTTTAAAATATTGTACAAGTTGTAGAGATTTTAAACTAAATATATTTTACCACTCCATATCAATTTTGTCAAAACAAGACAACCCATAAATATCAAATTTGCCAAAATAATACAACCAATCAATCATTTTTATCAAAATTATATAACTAATTGATTTGTCAAAAGATGAATAGTAATTAACCCTATTTTTCAAAAAGTGAATAGTAAAGCTTTTGAAAAATGTTTTTATTTAAATAATATTTAACAAATATATATTTTAAACTAATCGTTTTGTCAAAAGATGAATAGTAATTAACCCTATTTTTCAAAAAGTGAATAGTAAAGCTTTTGAAAATATTTTTATTTAAATAATATTTAACAATTATATATTTTAAAAAGATAATATTATTTTATTTAAATAATATTTAACAAATATATAGATTTTAAAAAGATAATATTTTGTGTCAAATAATATGTATATTAAATAATATATTTTAGACATCATCAAAATTAAATAATATGATTAACACAAGTTTTGTAATAAGTAGTTAGCTTAATTAGCGTATCTAGTTTGTTAGCTTATTCATTTGGAGCCTCCTTTGTGAGGGCGTAATGTTGTAATAAGTGTGTGTGTGTGTGTGTGTATGTCTTCCAACCCCACATCTTTCTCCCTTTTATTTAACCGTTTTTAATGGTTAGATTAGGGACATATTTTAATTAGCATACCTTATGCTTGCATCCATTCATCTTGTCTTTCATGCACTGAGGCTCGGCGCATCATTCAAATTGCATTGTCGTTTCAATACCTTCTTTGAATACGTGTTTAATCACATGTTGGTCAAATCGATTCATATGCCATATTAGTAGCCAAGCCTATTAGTTGCATATTGCATGTGTTGCATTAGACACTTAACATAGTTAAAGATCATGCATCTTTCTAACTAATTTTTGTTTTGGCTTGGAGTGCTCGATGAGTTTTTATGTTTTAGCATACTTGCATAAGTGTCAATGTTGCCATGATTCGCATACTTGCCATGAGGCTATGTGCTTAAATGCTAAGCTGCCTGAATGCCTAGGGATGAAGGCTTGTTGTTTGAATTGGAACAATTCCGCAAATATGCGTTTTAAGCCCGCTTTGTTGAGTGGAAAATCATGTTTTAAGCCCACTATGTTTGGTGGCAAATCCACATCTTTAAGCCCACTTGAGGTGGCAAATTCAAAGCATTTTCGCAAACAAACATGAGTTGAATTGTTCAAAATTGAGCAAGCTAGTTTATACTTGTTTGTGCACATCACATAGTAAAGCCAACTTAATAACCGGAACAAGAGCACATAATGTTTATAAAAAATCGTATCATGATTAGTAGAGGCCGATCTTTCATTCGGGCGAGCGGGGGTGCTCAATTCATGACCTTCCCCTCTCGTACCTAAGTTCCCAAGCCGAGACAACTTTGGTGATGACAGACACATGGCCTTCAGCATGAGTCGGGGTTTCCTAAATTTCTCCAAAAATAAAATATTTAGGTGGTGACTCTGTATCTGGAAAACCAGTCCAATTTTGGCATTATTTGATTTAAAATCGATTTTCTAAAATGATTTGTTGGATTTGGACTCTTTGGTGTTTAACAGTTTCACATTGCCCATGTGAGATTAGATTCAGAACCACAGGAGTCCGAACTGTAGGGCTTTCTTTCAAACCCTCCGAAATGAGGAGCGAAAAAGCCGAGCTACAATAGGCCCTTTACCGGCCACCAGTGTAAAATCCAACAATGTCATTTTGAAGTAGAATAGAGTTGGTCTGGAGGTGGAAATCAGTGCAAACATTCTACTATACAACAGACGCATTCAACAACAGAAATAGTGGTTTTTTCGGGTGGAAACCGCATTCGTGCATGAGCCATCCGTCAATCCTCGGGATCCGTGTTGTGAGTATAATAGTGTTATGCTTAAAATAATGGCTTTATAATTAATTAGAATAGCTAATTCGCATCGTGTTGTAATTATTTTAATTAGCTAGATTAATTAATTAATTAGTTCATTCGATTTGTAATAATTAGTTATGTAGTTTAGCTAATTTTTTTCATTTATTGTTGTAATAGCTAGGTAATTAGTTAGCTAGTTTATTCATTCGGAGTCTCCTTCGTGAGAGCGCAATGTTGTAATAATGTATATGTCTTCCAACCCCACGTCTTTCTCCCTTTTATTTACTAGCTTATGATGGCTAGTTTAGGGACATCATAATTTATTTAGCATTCTCCATGTTTGCATCCACTTGTATTGCATGCATCGAGGCTCAGTTCATTATTCTAACTTGCATTGTTCATTTAAATACTTTTTTGAATACATGCTTAGACCCCATGCTATCAAATTGCTTCATTTTCCATATTAGTGTCGAGCCTCGTAAATTGCATATCGCATGTATCGCATTAGTCATATCGCATAGTAAGGAATCATGCATTTTTCTAACTCATTTCTCTTTTTTGGCTTGGAGTACTAGGTGAGCCTTTACTCGCTTTAACATATTGCATGTTGATGTTGCCATGTCTAGCATGCTTGCCATGAGGTTAAATGCTTAATTGATAAATTGCTTAAATGCCTGTGGATGAAGGCTACTTGCTTGAATTGGAATAATTTATGTTCATATGTGATCACTTTTTCAAGTGGTACATATTTGAAAAAAATTTGCAAACAAACATGAATCGAAATGTTCCAATCCTTGCAATTTAGTCCATACTTGTGTGTGTGTGCATCACATAGTAATGCTAGCCTAACAAATTGGAACAAGAGCATATAATGTACATAAGATTTATATCATGATTAGTAGAGACAGATATTTGATTGGGCGAGCGCGCTACTCAATTCATGATATTTCCTTCTCGGACCTAAGTTCTAGAGCCGAGACAATCTTGGTGATGACGGACACATGGCCGCCTTTGGCACGAGTCATGGGTTTTATAAATTTTCTCAAAAAATATTTAGGTGGGACTCTGAAATCTAGCAAGCCAGTCCATTTTTGGTAATTTGATTCAAAATCGATTTTCCAAAAGATTTGTTGGATTGAGACTCTTTCGTGTTTATCTATTTCATATTGCACTTGTGGAATCAGATTCAGAACCGTGGGAGTTCGATACTGTAGGGCTTATTCGTCTTCCGAAAGGGGGCACGAAAAAGTTAAGCTACAGTTTCTAGTGACTCTGCTAGGAAAATTTGAGAACTTGACTTGAATTTCATGATATGAAATTTTATATACACTTATATGTGTCTTTGCATTACATTTGCATTCGTGCGTTTAAGTCACTATGTTTGCCATCTGCTATTCTTGGACAGTTTGCCAGAGGCTTGCCCGAAAAGCATACCAAAAGGCTGACTGGTCAGGGGCTCTGCCATGATGGGAACACAATCTTTGGATCTAGGCTACTGCTGTACCATTTGATCCCCCTTTCACTTCTCGGTGTTAGGTGCGAAAGATATATTAGGTAGTCTTGCTGAGGTACCCTTCTGACCATTTGACCTAGTTGCATATCAAAAAACCATAGAGACTGTTCCAAACTAGGATTGGATGCTCACCCGAATACAGGATTGCATGAAACCGCGTTGTTTGAATAATGAACTCTAGTTCCTGACGAAACTAGGACAGGGTAACCTTACCTCCTCATAGGGGTGTTTTGGCTCTCACTTAACTAGTATGTGCTTTACAGTGAAATTGTATAGGAATGTGCATATCAGTTGCAAGTTTGGTATCCGTTTTCGGGGCAAAATTCATTGTTGAGTGCATTCCTACAGCTTTGATTACATCTGTGTGTTGTAAACATCATTAGCTGAGGTGCTTTGTAGTTTCTGATTACTACTTTCTTTTTGCTTTCTTTCTTTTTGCTAGTTAGTTTAACACCATAGCTTCAAAAAGTTCAGAAATCCCCCAAGTGCTCTAAACCCGAGTCAAAAGGCTTTGCAAAGCCGGAGATCTTGTTAGGGGACAGCCCGTGCTTACTTCACTCCCATCGGTTACAAGATGGAGGAGAGTCAGACAAAGTTCACTGGTGCAATTTTTACAACAGTCACCCCTTAATCCACCTCTATCCTGTCAGGCTCAGGGACAGTCTTCTACATCTAGTCCAACACGAGATCACTCGCCTATTCCAATGGCACAGTATCCCCAATCAATATGGAGGAATTGATCCATCATCTTCAACAAACAGTTAAAACCCTACAGCAAGCTGCTGCTCGTCAGGCCAAGGTCACAGCCCATCAGGCTGAGGTAATAAACAGGCTACAACAACAACAACCACAGTCGGCAGCGGCTTCTTCATCCCATGCACCTCCCATAGGTGTCCCAGTGCCCGAAGCCACTATCCATACTATTAATGTCCAAGAAAATCAAGGCAATTTAGCAGAGCCAATCCTAGCACAAGCCTCCAAAACACCTGTGTACCAAACTAAAGCTTCATTTGAATTCAAGGTTGACCGAACTGTGCTCAAGGTCAACAAACTAGAGAAGCTGTTCAAGAGAGCACAAGGTGTTAATTTCATCCCCGACATAGAAGACGGGTGTACCGACTCTGCAGTGACATTGCAAGATCGGTTCAAAATACCACACATTGATCGATTTGATGGCTCCGGAGTTCCCATGGTTTATCTATGGCTGTTTTCAGACATCCTGCGGCCGATGGGCCTAACCAAATTACAGAAGCTCTCTCTCTGGCCGTACCATGTCTGGTATAGCGGCCATTTGGTATGTGAAGTTGGAGGATTATGTTAAGCAAAATTGAGAGGAAATGGCTGAGGCCTTTGTTACTCAGTACTCGTATAACACGCAAAACGAGGTCATAACTCATGATATTAAGGCAACCCACCAAGAGCCGAAAGAGGGCTTCTCAAAATTTGTAACGAGGTGGAAGGCTAAAGTTTCAACGATGACCACAAGGCCTTCTGAGAAAGATCATATAAGGATAGTAGTCTGCAATCTGCACGGGAAATTGTTACAGTAAATGATTGTCCTACCTCTATTCACATTCACCGAGCTCTATGAAATGGGGGTTCAAATCGAAGACGCCATAAAACAAAGGCTGATTACAGATAAGAAAGAGTAGGAAAAAAGGCCTTTCGTGCACAGTTCCAATGCTACCACTAGTGGTAGCACAGCCGCGAGGCCATCAGATGTAAGTGTTGTCACTACCAGAACCAAGACCGCCAATCCCTTTGCCAACACAGCTCCACAAACTTCAGCCAACTCTGCCCGATCCCAGAGGACCTTTACCTAACTCTACATGACCCTATCTCAAGCCATGAAGGTGTTGGTCAAAAAAGGGCACCTCAAACCATTAGAGCCTCGCCCACTACCTGATCCTCTTCCACCAAAACACAACCCAACGAAGTACTGCGCAT
This sequence comes from Camellia lanceoleosa, assembly GCA_025200525.1. Taxonomy (NCBI): domain Eukaryota; kingdom Viridiplantae; phylum Streptophyta; class Magnoliopsida; order Ericales; family Theaceae; genus Camellia; species Camellia lanceoleosa. The sequence goes on along the minus strand of CM045768.1, from coordinate 108,083,036 downwards.
TTCACCAACAGCATGGTCATGATACTAACCAATGCTTTCAACTGCGCCATGAGATTCAAGAGCTCATTAACAACAAGGTGATCACACCACCCCAGAAACCAAATGTAACTACAAACCCACTCCTGGCCCACAATCAGGTTCCACCACCTCAAAATCTAAACCTAATCCATACACTGGCCATCCTCTACAACCCCAGCGTGTATATTACCCCTTCTCACCTACCAAGATCGACGATGTTCATTCCTAAAAGCACAGATTTGTGCATGATGGACACTTCTGCACTTCAACCTAAGCCCATGGTGGTGATAATTGCAGTAGAAGGGAGGTTGGCCTTAGAGGAAAGTACAAGTCCCTTACCGGAGAGCTTTGAGGACTTGCCAAAGGGGGTGTATGACCCAAGCTGCTACATTGTGCCAACTAAGCAAATCAAGCCGAAGTTGGTGTTGCCAACTGTAGTGGAGGTTCATTTGGTTAGGAAGGATGGCCCGAGCTAAGGGTTGGATGATTTGGCAGAACTCAAGGAGGATTTAGATAACTTGCAGTTCTTTGATGAAGAAGATCAAGGGGACATGCAGATTGGCTGGTTCAATTTGAATGGATCAACTGACAACTCTGGGTGGCTGAGTCATGAGCCAGATAAGAAAGAAGGCACTAAAATGAAACCTGAAGAAAAAGAAGCAAGAATTGTTGTAGAGGCCGAAAGGGCCGATGAAAAGGAGAAACTGCCAGAGAACGCCGGCGTAGAAAATTCAGCTCAGGAACTGGGCGCTGTGAGCACTGTGGACACAGAACAGGAAGCCGCACTGAAGCAGTTTGAACAAGAGAGGGTTGAAAACAACCAACAAGCAGTACTGGCCCAACACCCTGTGGAAGATACCTGTAATGTGACAATGACCCGAACAGAGCCGGACAATTGTTTGTCGGCTTCTGGAGTTGTATGGTGGGATGATGACGATCAGCATCTGGCCCACACCGACGAAGACTGGGGTGAGTGCCTTCCAGACAACACGTGGTATGCGGAAGAGATAGATCACATGACAAGAAGTGTGCAGTATTTTAAGCCACCGCACTTAGATCAAGCTGAGACATCTGGAAAAGACAGAGAGGTTGAGAAACAAAAAGAGAAGTAGCTGGAGAAAGAGGCAGTGTTAAAGCAACTTAAGAAAATCCAAGCTGACATCTCAATTTGGGGTCTGCTCATGGCCTCCCGGGTGTATCGACAGGCAGTACTGTCAGCAATGGATAAAGCTAAATTGTCCATTGACACTATCCCTAAACAGCTTGTAGGATTGGTCTTCCTAGGTGGCGTCGATCTAATCCTAACCTTTTTTGACAAAGAACTATCGCTGGAAGCCTCAAATCACAACAAACCCTTGTACATATCCGTGGAGTACAGAGAGAAATGGGTACCGATGGTGTTGATAGACATTAGTTCGGCTATCAATGTATGTCCTTCCCGCACAGCTTATGCCATCGGCCTCAGACCACCAGACTTTGTGCCCACGGCCCAAGTAATTTGGGCATACGATAATACGAGTAGGGAGGTCATCGGCACGGTGCAAATCAGAGTCCAAGTGGGCCCGACTACACAAGATGTCGAATTCCATGTCCTGAATGTGCCGGCTACCTTCAACTTACTGCTAGGGAGGTGTAGACGTCCCCGAACGCATCCCGGGCAAGGAGTGCGAGTCCCCCCCCCCCCCGGTTCTGGTTCGATATCGGGTCTACTACAGTTCAAGGACTCAAATGTCACGGTTCTTAATCTTGAACCAAAGAGTCCAAATCCGGCAAATCGATTTTGAAAACAGATTTTTGAAAGAAATGCCAAACATGGTGCTTTGCGGAATCTGAGTCGCCACCTAAATGTTTTTAATAGGAAATTTAGGAAACCACGACTCGGTGCCAAAGGCCACGTGTCCATCATCACCAAAGTTGCCTCGGCTCGGGAACTTAGATACGATTAGGAAAGGTCGCCGTGAGCACCCTTCGCCCGATCAAAGACCGGCCTCTACTAATCATGATATCTGTTTTTGAAAACATTGTGCGTTCTTATTAGGTTATTAGCCTAGGTTACTATGTGATGCGCCTGACATACAAGTATAAATGAGCGCTGAATTGGAACAAAACACTTCATGTTTGTTTTTGAAAATGGTTTGATGGTGCTACCCGCAGGTAGGCTAAGACGTGGATTTGCCACCCTCGGGTGGGCTTAGAAAAACGTGATTTTGCCACTATCTAGTGGGCTTAAAACAAACATTTGATGAATTATCCAATCCAAGTAACCCAACCTCCACCCACAGGCATTCAAGGCAGTTATATCACATAAGTATGTAGCCTCATGGTAAGCACGCTATTCATGCCAACACTCACACGCATGCAAGGATGCTAAAGCGTAAAACTCACCGAGTACTCCAAGCCAAAACAGAAGCTCATTAGAAATCATGCATGATCCTAAGTATACAGCAATGCCTAGTGCAACACATGCAAAGATGCAACTATAGCAGGCTCGGCTATTCTAAACATGGCATATGGAATGCTACAACTAACACGTATTCAATTTGAAATTGAAATACAAATCACGGTTGTATGATGATAGAGCAGTGCGTGCAAAAGCAGATGAATGATGCAAACATCTTTGTCATCTTGTATGCTAATTGAAATATGCCCTATATCTAACCATCATAAGGTAAATAAAAGGAAGAAAAGGCGTGGGGTTAGAAGACATACATCACACTCACCACACTTATTACAATTATGCCCTAGCAGAGGTCCAAATAAATATCTGATCCGAATAAAAGAATAATGCTGATCCCAATAATACAGTCCAAATAATGTACAAATTCCTAATTAATTAACTAAGAAAGCGGTAAAACTGGTATGCAAGCCAGGGACTGCCTTGATTCTGATGGATGATGTATGCTAGGGCTGCCTTCGCGCGGAAATCCGCTGGGATGCCCCAATTAGCCTCTGTTTATACCTTTTCTCGAAATGCATGCCAAGCTCCGAAAAGTTGCTGATTCTTCATTTTCTTTTACAGAGAAGCGAGGGAAATAGCAATGTATTTCACAAATATATGCATGCCTCGATCCTCGTGCCACCAGTCCGCATCTCGATGCATGATGGTAGAGGCGAGTTGCACAACTCAATATAGAATGAATACACATGAAAACTACAACAAAACCTAACTCCATCATGGATAATCCAGTGTCGATGACTTGGGAATTGAGACCGCTCCGTCACTTTCGGTGCAGGCACCTCGTTTCTCGTGCGGGCTAACTCCTATCGAACACGATTCAATGTGCATGACATGCATGAAATGCAACTAACATACAATCCTAACATACACAATGCTATGGAATGGCATACACGCTAAACGAGGTAATACATAACCAAGCATACACAATGCTATGGATGAAATGGCATACGCAATGCAATAATGGGCTTACACCAACATGAGAGAGCCTCAGCTACACTCACATAGGAGGCCATCAGATGAAAACAAGACAACTCGAAATGCGTGCCCGTACGTGCGCAAAGCAGACCCTCTGACGCGGAATGCCACTCTAATGAGACATGGCAAGACATGGAATACGATATGCAAACATGCAAATTTCAAAGGCAAAATGACATGAAAAACAGCCCCGAAACGAGGTGAAATGAAACCCGATGCAAGGAACGAGTCCTGGAACATTGAATTAAGCACATGAAATGGCCTATACCTATGCAATGCATGCATAATTTGGGCATGAAATGAAAAAGAAGAAGCAAGGAAGCCCCAAAATAATCATTTTTACAGTACAAAACATGGCCAAACAGTAAGCGCAAGTAGGGCTAAAATGGCATACAAAAATGGCTCCGCAAGGGAGGCAATGAAGCAAGTGGTAGATGCAAAAGCCCAAACAGGAAAATACCCTTCTACAACACTGAAGAGGGACCAAAAATATGAACATTTACAGTAGATGACAAGCCCCAAATCAGTATACAAACATGCTCAAAATGCAATGCAAGATGTAGGCCAACAAAGGGGTATAACATCAAGTATACAAAAAATTCCTCAAACAGCCAAAGACCCTTAATGAAACATTCCAAGAAGGTCAAAATATGGTAACTTCAGTTCTGATCATGGCCTAAAAACAGAAGCAAGGTGAGCTAACAAAGCATGCAAAAATAGGGACCAAAGAGGGGTGATGAAGCAAGTGATACACGGAGGTCCCAAACAAGGTTGAGCCATTCTTCAATGTTGAAGAGGGGCTCAAAATATACCTAACTACAGTATAAATCATGCTCAAAAACAGATTACACACATGCTAAAAATACCATGCAAAACAATGGCATACAAGAGGGTATTGAAACAAGTGCACAATGGGGGGCTCAAACAGGGTTGAGCCCTTAAACAAACATGAAGAATGACTCAAAAAAATGACCCTTTCAGTTAGGGTCATAGCCCAAAACAGTAAGCAAGATGGCTAAAAAAATGAGGCAAAATAGAGCTAGAAATGAGGGAAAATGGACTTACCCTTGTAGACCAACCCTTTTGTTGCTTCTTGGACCAAATTGCAGCTCCCTTGGCCTCTGAAAAACTCCTCCAAGCTGCTGAGATGGAGTAGTGGTGGTGGTGCTTGGTGGTGATGAAGAAATGAGGTGGAACTTGGGATTTTTTAGAGAGATAGAGGGAGATATGTATGTATATGCTCAAAACAATTTTTCCAACCCCTGAGAGAGAGCTGGGAGGCCAGCTATATGGAAAAGAATGGGGGAGAAATGGAGGGAAAAAAGTCGAGGGAATTGGCATCAATTTTTCCTCTAAAAAGAGTTCCCTCCGGATGTAGTTTTTGGAGGGAAAACAATGCACAGCTATAATGTACTCCGTGTAAGGAAGCTGGCCGGCTGGCCAAGGGGCAAAATGGTCCAGAGTAATTTTTGGCCGGCCACCACAAAAAGGTGTCCTCCCATGTGTCCTTAACAAAACCCTGTGGTTGGAAATTGGCAACTGTAAGACAGGAGAGACAACAAGCCACTTTTAAGAGGGGTTCAAAAGGTCCAAGTTGAATTAATAGCTGGCCATAAACTTTCAGGGTCCTCCCATGTGTGTACAACACAAATACGTGGTTTGGGGTTGAAGATAGTGGCCCTAGGGTGGTCAACATTGGCTCGGAAGTGAGAAAAAAAGGTGTCGGAGGGCACCGGAGGAATATAACTGGTTGCTGAGACAATTACTAGCCTCCCGCCCTTCTGTGACCTTCCTGGTGATAAAACAGAGGTACTTGCCAAAAATGAACGAAAACCGATGCAAAACGAATGTTCGGGGGCCAAAACCACGATTCGGGTCCAGCAGTATAAGCACCGAAAGTGGCATTCGACCACGAAGTGGGTCTCTCAGGCCTCAGTGTCCCTCAAAAGGGAGTAAATGAGATGCATGCCAAAAACTGGAGCAGTCGGAGATGGTTAAGCGGTCGGCCGAGGCACACGGCTGACGACTCAAAACCGAGGCAAGACTCCGAAATGGGCAAAATGGCCTACGGCCACGAATTGTAGCCCACGGCCACTGAGAGATGGTCTACGAGACCTCTCCCTCCCCTCAGGAAAAGAAACAGAGAAAACCGAGTCTGGTTCGCAAACCGAGACAAGGCACAGAAGAAGGTTCGGAAGTCCGGAGGCGGGGCTTAAGGCCGAGACTTTGAGACTTCTGAACGAGCACAATATGTAACATCACCGAGCACTCAATCGGTGACGTCTGAGTCTTATGGTCGATCAAAAATGGGGTGTCTGTAGTTGCCCCTCTTTGACAAAACTCGGAAGTCGCAAGTGACGGGAGTGAATGTCAAAGCCCAGAGACCACCCATTTTTGACAAGGCCGAAGACTTAGACAATCAAACAAGGTGAACAGAGATATTCCCGCAGGCGTGCCCGCAGGCAAGGGGGCAAAATGCAAATTGATATGCACGGAGACAGATGATCATGCAAATGTAGCAAGCTGTAATGAAGCAAGTATTCGCAAATAGATGCAACAGTTTTAAGCAAGAATGCAAAGCAACAACTACATTTCATGCAGTTAAGAATGCGGAGAATTATTCAGTTCTCATCGCGTCTCACACGGAGAAGATACGATACCTGCTCGATTCGTCTGGTCGCGCCAGCCTCAAATGAACCATACATACAATATCGTGCCTGCAAAAAGAGAGATTCAACAAGAACAATATGCTAACAACATATATTCAATGTGATTTTGAAATTTTGACACACGCATTGCCAGCGAGCGAATGCACCGCAATGCGAGAAGGGAACGTGCGTGACGACGCATGCTCAAGCACAGAGGTACGATAATATCAAGAAAACATGCATGACAATGCAAGTATGTTCATGAGAATGCAGGTTATGTGCACAACAATGCAAAACGAGCATAAATCAGGGCGCCCGTTTGTTGTGAAACAACGAGCAAAGAAACGCGCATTTTGGCGGAGGCGACTCGATCGAGGCCTCCGGTTCACTTCCCGGAGAGATTACAACACATTCAAAAAGGATAGACTTTGATTCCGGTGAATGATGATGAGACACATGTTAGAAATTGGAGCTGACGTCCCGGCGGGGCGATTTCGCGACCAGAAGTGCACTTTTCTTGAACTTTTTCAGGTCCCGAGAACTCCAATCTTCCTCAAAATTTGCAGAGACCTAGTTGAGCATGGGGGGATCACCACGGGCCAGTTTTATTCCCCCTTGGAGGCCACCGGCCACTTTTCATAAAGAGAATGGCCGGCCAGCCAGAAAAGGTGGCCGGCCGGCCACCTGCCCAAATCCGCAGGCAATTTTGTCTTTTCACCTCATTTTCTTTATATTCTCTTGCCCAATGACTTTGAGCTCATAACCACAGTTGCGAAAACTTCTTCTCCACCTTCCCAAACCATTTTCCTCTTCAGATCTGAGCTCTATACGCGTTTTCCAACGCCCCACGCAAGTTTTTTTCGCGAAAACATTCGATTTCAAGCACTTTGGACCGATTAAATTTTGATTTCGGTGTTTCTTTTCTCATTTTCACCACTTGAGGTAAGTTTGTCTCAATATTTGGAAGATTTTCTCGAGGGTTGACTTTTGTTGACTTTTTCATTTCCCGAGAGTTGACTTTTGTTGACTTTTTCCAATTTTGGCTCATTTTCGCTCATTCTTGCTTCTTTTTGGCAGATCTTCTGAAATGGCGGGCAATTTTCCTCATGGTGGAGGTCCTCCAGGTGCCGGGGATGATTTTGATGTCATGACGCTACCCTCGAGGGTCCGACCCTTTATTCCCGAGAGATACGCCCCGTCGGTGCACGTTCTTCCACGGGCCATTTTTCGTCATTACACTGACTTTAATGATCGAGCACCCGGAGATCTAGTTCTACGGGAGCTGGAGCATCACCTCTCTTACGAGGCACGAGAGGTATTTTACTTCATTTTCTGCATTTTTCGTGCATTTTGTGCTTTTGCCATGCTTGGACACGCAATTTAGCTTATGACATAGTATTTTGTTTGCGTTCTGGACATGTGGCTTAAACACTTGAATTTCTGAGCACTCTGCTCAGTGATTGATTATGAACGCACGGCACACATTAGTTAAGAATTGAATACACGCCTCAAGCACTGATTTGTCGAACACACAGCCCGAATTTGAAAGTGAACACATAGCACACACTGACTAAGAGTAGAACACGCAGCCCAAACTCTGATTTTCTGAACACACAGCTCGAATTGATGGTGAACACACAGCCCACACTGGTTGAGAGTAGAACACGCAGCCCAAACTCTGATTTTCTGAACACACAGCTCAAATTGATGGTGAACACACGACCATTAATCGATTAAGAGTAGAACACACTGCCCTAACTCGATTTTCGAACACACGGCTCAAATTGATGGTGAACACACTTGCTCGATTGAGAGTAGAACACACCCTAACTCGATTTTACGAACACACGGCTCAAATTGATGGTGAACACCTGCACACCTTGATTGAGAGTAAAACACGCACCTCTAACTCGATTTTACGAACACACACGGCTCAAATTGATGGTGAACACACATTTCCCAATCGATTGAGAGTAGAACACATAGCCCTAACTCTGATTTTCTGAACACACAGCTCAAATTGATGGTGAACACACAACCCACACTGATTGAGAGTAGAACACACAGCCCTAACTCTGATTTTCTGAACACACAACCCAAATTGATGGTGAACACACAGCCCACACTGATTGAGTATAGAACACGCAGCCCTACTTTACTTTCAAGGCTTATTCATTTCATTTGCACACAGCTCATTACATTTCATTTGCACACGGCTCATTACTTGCACACAGCTTTCATTTTATTGCGTACTGACACATGTATTCATTCTGAATGCAGGTTGGTTCTCGCACCATGCGGAGATATGGCTCCACCGCTGCGAGAGAGTGGTATGCTGAGCTCCCGGAGGCTGTCCGGGATTTAGTTGATTTAGCAGGGTTCGGGGCCTTATGGATGGGGTTATCACATTGCCCTGCACGGAGGACACTATTGGCTGCTCTGGTGGAGAGATAGTGGGACACCACCAACTCCTTCCATTTCTCTACCACCGGGGATTTGACCATGACCCCGCTGGATTTTGCTGTACTGACCGGCCTGGATATAGGAGGCTGGCCCATTCCTTACGACGAGGACATGGGCGAATGGGAGGCCGCTTGGTTACATCTATTGGAGGCCCGCCCACCTGTGGACAGAGCTTCTAGGAGAGTCCGATACACCTGGTTTTCTTCCCATTTCCGGAGGGAGGGGATGGAGCCCGGGACTCCTAAGGAGGCTGAGCAGTATGCCTGTGGTTTCCTTATGTTCCTCTTCGGGACGACTCTGTTTGCCGATAGAGGGAACACGGTCGGGTTGTATCTACTGAGCACTCTGGTGGACCTGTCACAGGTCGGTCAGTATGATTGGGGTGGCGCCGGCCTGGCTACCCTCTACTGCTACATGAGCGCTACCTCCCGCGGGCAGGGAGACTTACTCGGCGGTTATTGGAGAGCCCGGGAGGTACTTTCTATCCTCTTGATTGACATTTCTGCTCCTCATTACTTGTACATTGCACACACAACGCACTTTACATTCTGTATTTTGCCTTCAGCACTTTGTATTTATACTCTGCACTGCTTTCCTCAGTTATGGGTCTACGGATATTTTCCCACGTTAGCCCCAGAGTTGGTGGTGGCAGGGCCCCTCATGACCCCATACTCACTGGTATTCGAGGGCGAGCACCAGCCGGGACCCCGAGAGACTCTCTTTTATCTGCGGCAGTATTTTGACACCGTGCAGACGACAGAGGTATTTCAGAACTCTCAGTTCCTTCTGTTTTCATCTTTGATCTGCCCCATATATTCCCGATTTCTGATTGGTTTATGCACCTGTTATCCGCAGATTACATGGCAGCCCTGGGCGCCCTTGGGTGATGGTCTCCGATTTCAATATGGCGGAGGATCGGGCACCTCCCAAAGACTGAGGTCTGCTTGAAGGACCAGTTGGTAGAGCATGGTTTACGGGGAACGCTTTGCCGGTATGGGGTACACTTCAGATCCTCCGAGACCTCCGGCCGATATGGATCGCCGATAGGCTCTCTACCCAGGATGTCGTGAGTGCTATCTTTGAGCAGCGATGCTTTCTTTGCATCTTCTGAGGGGGACTACGCCACTTATCGCCATACATATCTGATGCCTCCCTTGACGGGAGTGCGTACTCCTCCACTGAGGTCCACTGGTATACCATCTTCGAGTCAGGCTCGTGCCACAGATATCCCTTCCTCCAGCAGGGCTGGTACATCTAGAGGCGAGAGTGGGTTGATTCCCCCGATCCCTCCGACTCTTCATCATTCGGGGTGGCCAGACATGCCGACCGAGTTGACGAGTTGGCGATTTGGGACTCCTTACCAGGTCTCGCTGGAGCCTCCTCTTCCTGACCATAGATATGTCAGGGACCCTGATTCACCACCGGTATGTGTTTATAGTTTTGATTTATCAGTCAGATACTTGGACATTCATTCCTTTACTGATAGTTTTGCATTTGTATCTGCAGCCTCCAGTTGAGTACGTGGATGAGATGCTCGGAATGCTGGCCACATTTGAGGGCATGATCCTGCAGAGGGAGGCACAGCTGGCCATTATGGGTGTACAGGTATTGTTCATCTTTCTTGCATTTATCATATTTCCTGATGATACGCTGGTTTTGAATATTCTACTGCATTGATAGGCCACTTGTGTAGAGCACATCTGACACACACCCCACTCACATGCTGTACTTGCACCTGATTTTCATATTTCAACTGATGTATTGAACTCTTCATTTTCAGATGCCTCCGGTGTATGCTCCGCCGCGGGACGGGCCACCCGGGCCTTCTCAGGGAGGTCGATCGTCTGGATCTTTTCGAGATGCTGGGCCATCTGGACCCTTTCGAGGAGCTGGGGCCATCCAGGCCTTTTCAGGGAGCTGGGCCATCCAGGCCTTTCCGAGGAGCTCGGGGAGGGTCCTCTCGCAGGCGCAGGGCACATGTTATAGAGGCGGAGCCCGATGAGGAGGAGGAGGAGGCCACAGACCGTCAATCAGAGACATCTGCTGAGGAGGGGGACTCCGGTCTTGGCTCCGAGAGTGGGGGCGAGGCTGAGGGGGATCCTGAGGAGGATGATGATGGTGATGCAGAGGTTGTCCCACAGAAGAGGATGAGGGGGGCTCCTCATTCCCGCTCCCGAGGACATTGATGCTGCTGTTTCCTGCTTTATTTTCCTTTTTGCTAGTAGTTTGTAGCACTTTGCATATTCTTAGGCAATTTTATTTTCTGTAAAACTTGCACCTTTATTTGTTGTAAAACATGATGGAATGAAACAGCTTTTGAAAAGGTGTTGTATTTGAAACACTTAGCATTGCATCGCATCGAATTATTTTGCACAAAAAAAAATGAAATGGAATGGAAATGTGCCTTGTGTATTTACCGGGTTAGGTAATGAACCGACGCAACAAATCAAACAACTCGACTCACTAAGAAATAACAGAATCTTAGCAAGTTTACAACTCGATAAGCAAAGTACAACAATGTTAACGACTCGATAAACAAGACTTAACAAAATTACGTAAACAAAGAGTAACAACTCAAAACACAAAATGTGACAGCTCGATAAAACTTACAACTCGATAAACAAAATGACAACTCGATAAGCAAAACCAACAACTCGATAAGCAAAACAAAGCGTACTTCAGACGATCTGGGTGATGGAACGCATCCGAAATTGAGAGAAAATGGAGGCCTTCGACATCCCCGATGCATAGAAATGCCTCGAACTTCCTTCCGGAGGGCAAAACAAGACCAATGGCACACATTGGAGCATGGCCGGCCAGCTTTTTGCATTTTGAAGAGCCATAGGTGGCCGGCCGGCCAATTTTTGAGTCAAAGGTGGCCGGCCTGCTAGAATAGGTGGCTAGCCGGCCACTTTTCTTGCAACCCACAGAATTCTGACACTTGTCCTTCAAATAGTGTTTCGCTCCCCTATAAAAGCTCCAACTTTGGAACTCATTCATTTCATCACTATTTTGCACAAAAATGGAGGCATTTCTCATAGAAAATCTCATATCTTGGATCTCTTCTTTAGATGGCTCGGAAAAGTTGAACTTCCGAGCTTTCGGCTTGAATGCACTGTTCACGTTGAGCCGAACTCCACTGCACCTTCCTTTCCTCCATGCCGCGGCGAGGTTTTGGAACCCAGTGACGCACGTCTTTAGCTTCGGAGGGCAAGAGGTATGTCCCACTTTTGAAGATTTTCAAGTTTTGATGGAATCTGAGCGAGGTGAGGAAATCTTGCCCCAACTCAACTTTGGCTATGCCCAAACCTTAGGCCGGATGTGCGGACTCAACGCACATGATGCTCGATCCCTGATTTGTAATGGAATGTTGGATATTCCAAGCCTGATTTACCAGTTCTCCGATGCTGGTGACCGCAGCGACCATCATTGGCAAGGCTTCCGGCGACACGCCCTCTGCTTATGCATATTATCTCATTTTCTATTTGCCTCAAGCTTTGGAGGATCCAGCGTCCGTCTGATTGAGGTGGCCCAAGACTTGAAAGAAGGAAAGAGTTGCATCGCTATGACATTGGCTGAGACACTGATGGGCTTGGATGCTTTCTACTACCGGGAGACAACCAGATTTGCAGGGAGTCCACTACTGCTGCAGGTAATGTTTCCCACCCAAGCTCACATATGTATTTGCTCACATCACTCGGCCCTCAGGCTCGATTTTTCTCACAAAACCCCCTTTACTTTTTCTCTCATCTCACATCTCTCTATTCTTTATTCTCTCATTTTTCATCCCTCCCCAGGTATGGTTGATGGAAAAATTGCAAGTTGTGGACTCTTGCCCTGCTTACTCAGCCCGTGGCTACTTCTTTCGACAACGCCTAGTCGATGCCCTTGATGAGGGATGGTGGTTTGAATGGATGTGTGATTTGTCGGCATATCGCATTGCGTGGCGCTGTCCTTGGCTCAATTTCCCAGCAATGAGCTACAGCATGTCCCGGCAGGTCAGGATTCGACTGATCGGCTTGACTCACTGTGTATTCTATTTCCCATTCCGTATTCTACGCCAGTTCGGCCATGATCAGACTTGCCCACCAGAGGGGATAGAGTATCCGGCTACATTTCTGCTCGAGGCAAGACACTGCTCGGCAGTAGTAGCGTGAGAATTAGAGAGCTCTGGCCCCGCTCTACTTTTAAATGCACTTTGTCCGATGAGTCTTTGGGATTGGCTCAAGAAGCCTGAGGTTGGGCCTAGGTTGGCATCGAGGCTTCAACCTGACTCTGGAAGGGGCGAGGACACTGACTTGACTATGCCCCGGATTTATTGCTTTACTAGTACTTTCAAGTTTTCATTATGAGAGTAATAAAAAGCAACTTCAATTGTATGTAAGAGTAAGAGAACTCTGTTTTGAAATCAATGAAATTGAAGGTTGTGGTACTGAAAATTCTCCGCTTTGGTCCAAAAATGGTCTTAGTTGTGAAATGATTAATTTGAACAAAGTCAACTTTTATTAAAACTTTTCAAAACTATTTTCGATATGGATCGAGGCGACACGCTTTGAGATCATCCTCGAGATGCACAACCCCGGATCCTAGCAACTGGAAAGTTGCCCCTAGTCTGAATAGTGCCTCGGCAATTCATGGCAACGGAAAGTTGCCCCTAGTCTGAATAGCACTGTACCGGAGATCACGATAAATGCTGATGAATAGAGATGACTAAGATGATCAAATGGACAAAGTTGATCGGGGAAAAGATTGTGGCTAAACTTCAAGATGAAGCTGCCTACGTATCCCAAAGATGGGAATCAAGCCTTACGTAGTTCAGGCTTAAGTTCGCTCGGGTATTTTCACTCTCCTTTTGCGCTCTAACTTTTGCCAAGGCCGCCCTTTGCAGGTTTTCAACCTTGCGAGCTTACTTTTTATAATTTCAAATTTTTTGTGCTCTGAGTTTTGCCTAGGTCGCTCTTTCGAGTTTTCGACCTAGCGAGCCTCTCAGGGGTAGGATTTCTTCAACTTGTCCATGTTGATCGGTTGGGAAAACTCTAAGCCATCTAAATCCATCAGAACCACAGCTCCACCTGACCAGATTGACTTGATGATGTAGGGACCAGTCCAATTGGGTCTGAACTTGCCCCTTGGGTCGTGGATGGGAGCTCGGTTGTCTTTGAGTACCAAATCTCCTTCTTTCAAATTCCTGGACTTAACCTTCTTGTTGAAAGCCCAGGCGATTCTGCGTTGATAACCTTGGACGTGGTACAGTGCTTTCAGCCTTCTTTCATCGAAAAGCATGAGTTCCTCAAATCTGTTTGCTTAATCCGCTTGAGCTTATCCGCACTCACCAATACTCGTAATGACGGACCTCAATCTCAATAGGCGTAACGGCCTCCATCCCATAAACCAATGAGTACGAGTCGCCCAGAGAAGTTCGATTGAAGTCCAAGAGCCCCACAGAGCAAACGGCGGCTTATCCGCCGATCGAGGTTTCCACCATCTTCGTAGTATGCGCTTGATATTCTTGTTGGCGGCCTCAATCGCTCCATTGGTTTTGCGACCGTAAGTAGACGACTTATGAAAAGCCACTTTGTATTTCTCCAACAAGTCAATCACCTCCTTCTTGAAGTGGGAACCATTATGCAAACGATTTCATTTGGGACTCCGTGAATTACGATGATGATGTTGTTTCTGATAAATTTTGCGACGTGCGAAGCCTTCAACACCGCATAAGATTAGGCCTCAACCCACTTTGTGAAATAATCTATCGCTACCAAGATGAACTCATGCCCGTTCGACCCCTTCGGCGTAATAGCTCCGATTACATCAATTTCCCAGACAGAAAACAGCCATGGCGAAGTCATGTTGTACAGCTTTGACGGCGGAATGTTCATGCGATTTGCATGAATCTGACATTTGTGGCATCACCGGATGAAACCAATACAATCCTCCTCCATGGTGGACCAGTAATAACCCTGTCTAAGGATCTTCCGTGCCAACATTACCCCATTCATGTGTGCACCACATTCTCCCCCGTGGATGGCTTCCATCGACGCTTTGACTCTTGGCATCAACGCACGGTTTATGCATTCCCGGATGACCCCGTTTATCTGATTTACCCCGCAGATGATGAATCGGCGACCATTCTCCTGATTGCCCTTTTGTCTTTGGCGTTTACCCCTGGTGGGTATGTTTCTTTCTCCAAGAAATTCCAGATGTCGTAATACCAGGGGTGTTCGTCCTGAACTTCATCTATGGCTGCAATCGACGCATAGGCAGGTGCAAATTTCTGGTCGATGATGACTGGACGCATCCGGACTCCACACGGGATGTCTATCATAGAAGATAGAGTTGCTAAAGAATCTGCGAACCTGTTGTTCTCCCTTAGTAGATGAGTAAAACTTAGCTTCTCAAACCGAGGAATCAGCAAGTCCAAGGTTTGGTGATACATCATCATCTTTTCCTCTTTTACTTTCCAGTCTCCTTTAGCTTGAGACACAACAAGGTTCGAATCCCCAATGACGTCTAACCGTCTTGCCCCTAGTTCCAGGGCTGCTTCTAGACCAGCAATGCATGCCTCATATTTTGCCTCGTTGTTCGAGACCTTGAATCGGAGTTTGAAGGCGAGAGGGATACGGGAATTGTCGGGTGCTATCAGCAACACTCCTATCCCGTACCCATGTTGATTTGACACTCCGTCAAAGTACATCGTCCAAGTTTCATCGTCGATATGCAGAATTGCTTCATCTGGGAATAGGTACTCAACTGCTTCATCTCCCTCAACCGGGTGGTCGGCAAAGAACTCTGCCACTGCTCTTCCCTTCACTGACTTGCGCGTCACGTACTTGAGATCAAATTCGGAGAGCAACAGCAACCAACGAGCTAGCCTACCCGTAAGTGCTAGTTTCTCGAAGAGATATTTGATGGGATCCAATCGTGAAACCAACATTACAGAGTGAGCTAACAGGTAGTGCCGCCTTCCGGTAGCCCATACCAGCTAAGCAAGCCTTTTTCCACGTGTATACCGGGTCTCATACTCTAGCATCTTTTTGCTCAAATAGTAGATGGCTTTCTCCACCTTCTCTTCTGATTCTTGCGCAAGCATGCAGCCCATCGTGGTCTCAGTCACTGACAGATACAAAATCAACGGTTTCCCTGATTCTGGTGGCGATAAAACGGGCGGGTTCTGTAGATATTCTTTAATCTGTTCAAATGCAGCTTGACATCGGCCGTCCCATTGGAACTTCTTTCCTTTCTTGAGGAGGCCAAAAAGTGGTTCACAAGTCAAGGTTAATTTTGAAATAAATCGTCTTATGAATTGCACTTTACCCAGAAAGCCTCGCACCTCCTTTTCAGTCCTTGGCGGTGGCATTTCTAGGATGGCCTTGATTTTGGAAGGGTCGACCTCGATGCCCCTTTGTGTGATCAGAAACCCTAGCATTTTTCCCGCTGTAACACCAAATGTACATTTTTTAGGGTTCAACCGCAACCGAAATTCCCTGATCCTTTGGAAAAACTTATGCAAGGCGGTGTAGTGGCCCTCTCTTTCTTTGGACTTGACAATCATGTCGTCCACATACACCTCAACCTCTTTGTGGATCATATCATGTAGTATTGTGGTCGCGGCCCGTTGATAAGTAGCTCCAGCGTTCTTCAACCCAAACGGCATTACCCTATAGCAGTATGTCCCCCACGGGGTGGTGAATGCAGTCTTTTCCCTGTCTTCTAGTGCCATCACTATCTGGTTGTATCCTGAGAAGCCATCCATGAATGAGAGCAATGCATGCCCTGCTGTGAAATCTACCAACTCATCGATGTACGACAAGGGAAAGTCGTCCTTCGGACTAGCTCTGTTCAAATCCCTGAAGTCTACGCACACCCGGATCCTGCCATCTTTCTTCGGCACTGGAACAATGTTGGCCAACCAAGTCGGATATTCAGATACTAGCAGGAAGCCTGCGTCAATTTGCTTGGTGACCTCTTCCTTAATCTTAAGAGCCCAGTCCGGATGGATCCTCCTCAGTTTCTACTTAACAGGTCCGGCCTCGGGGTCAAGGGGGATCCGGTGCTGTACAATCTCAGGATCGATCCCAGGCATGTCTTCGTAGGACCACGTGAAAACATCTTTGAAATCTTTTAATAAGGCGACTAAGCGCTCGCGTTCCTCTGAAGACAACATGGACCCGATCTGGACCAGCCGCGGGTCCTCCTCAGTACCAATGTTCACGGTAGTGATTTCGTCCACTAGGGGTTTAACAAATCTCTCTTGCTATTGCTCAATTAAATGTTGTAAAACCGGAGGAACTTCGTCCTCGTCGTTTTCATCAAAGTTTTGAAAGTCTGAATTAATGTAATAAATCAAGGGCCCAGAAAAGTACTCGGAAACCACAGATAGTTCATTCTCATTAGGCACATCCAAATCGTCTGATTCATTTACAACAGACTCAAATGAAAAGGAAAAAGACGACCTAGACAGGACTGTGGTATCTGGGTTAACATCCTCAGGAGTACCAGACTCAGATTCAGTCGAGCTGGAACCTGATTCTGACTCACAGGACTCGGTGGAATCAGATTCCGGCTCACTACCTGACCCGGTGCTGCTGGACAAAAATCCCTCCTCGTATTGCCAAATGAGAGAGGGTGCGATAGATGCATCCAAGATAGCTGCTGGTTGGCTCGCAGCCATTTTATCCCCAATCATGGAAACCACGAAGTTATCCCCCAAGCACTTATGGTCGATCGGAGGATCAGAAAGTAGACATGCCAGCGCTACCCCCATTTCAAATTTCAGGCCCTCAGGATCCGCCGCTTTACTGCTCAACCTCGGTGATGGGTCTGCTCTGTGGCAACGTCATCCCCGGATAGTTGCAGGTCGAAGAAGATCTCGAAGCCTGGCATGCGCTTCTTCTCCGCGTTTATCCACGGCTCTGGGAAGCCGCAAAATGGAAAGTCCTCCCCCTCCCGGACAAAGCGTCCGTTCAGGGTACCCTGAATGGGCCTATGCATTAACTCAAAAGGCTTCCCAGCCTGCTTTGCTCTGGCTCTTCCATCCATTTCTTTTCCCTTTCTCACCCAGTCCTCTTTGGTGGGCAGATAACCCAAGCCAAAGGTATGAGGGTTGTGTGGCACTTCGGCCAATGCTGCAACTCCTTTCCTGCCGCTCCTTCCTAATCCTATCCCGGGGATGTGTTGTAGCTTGTTCATGAGGTAGACGGATTGAGCACTGACGTACACACCTTCATTCACAGCCATAATATTCTGCACCACTCGAGCTTCAGCCAAGGTGAACCCCGATAAGAACACATCCTCCGTGCCGTGCTCGATTTCCAAAACTGGCGTAGACACTTCCGGCAGCAGATGGATGGATGAATTTCCGAAGACAATAGCCACCCCCTTCCCGTGAGGGTACTTCAGCATTTGATGTAAAGTGGAAGAGACTGCCTTTACTTGGTGCAACCACAGTCTCTCCAAGAGTAAGTTGAAGGTTGCGGGAACGTCCAAGACATGAAATTCGATGTTGTGTTGTCCTGGACCAACCTGGGTCTAAATCTTGACAGTCCCCATCACTTCTCTGCTAGTATTATCATATGCTCTGATCACCTGGGTGGTTGGTATGAAGTCCGCGGGTTTCAACCCGATTGCATATACTGTTTTGGCTGGGCAGACATTGATAGCAGACCCGGTATCAACAAGTACCACCGGTATCCACTTGTCTCTACATTCCACGAAGATGTAGAGAGGTTTGTTATGATTTGTGCCCTCAGGCAGTAGTTCTTTGTCCGAAAAGGTTAATGCCGAGGAACCTCCTCCCGGAAAAACCAGCCCAACCAGCTGCTCTGGTGTAGTGTCTATAGAGAGTTTGGCCTTGTCCATAGCAGATAGGACAGCCTGTCTGTGTACTCGCGACGCCATAAGCAGTCCCCAGATAGAGATGTCTGCTTGTATCTTCTTCAGTTGCTTGAGCACAGCTTCTTCTTCAATCTGTTTCTCCTTCTGTTTCTCTGCTTCTTTGTCTTTCCCTGATGCCTCAGGTTGGTCTAAGTGCTGGGGCTTGAAATATCGCCCACTCCTTGTCATATGAGCGATCTCATCAACATACCAGGTATCATCTGGTTGGTTGCTTCCCCAATCCTCATCTGTGTGGGCAAGACATAAGTCATCGTCTTCCCACCACATTCCGTCGGCAGCCGACAGACACCTGTTCGGCTCCGGTATGATCATACTCGCAGCACCTCCGGTCCTCATGCCCACAGCACTCTCGACCCCCACATGGGCCTTAGCTTTTCTGATTCTCTCGGAATCCTCAAATCTTTGTTGTTCCAACTGTTAGTCTTCTTGGTTCAATATTCCTATGTTGATCCCCAAATCTGAGCAAAATTCTTAGTGCGCAGACTCTCGTGTTCATTCTCGACTCTTCCGACCACCATTGACACCCTTGCCCCTGCCGGGCCTTGTTTTGGCTAAAATTCGACAACGTCTGGTTGATCATCTAACCATCTGATGACTTCTGCTGACTCCTCATATTCAAACCAGTTGATTGTTGCATCCCCTGATTCTTGGTCGTTGAAGAACTGGAGGTTGGCAAAGTCCTCTTCCACTGTTGTCAGATCATCTGCCCCTTGTTCAAGTCCGTCCCCCTAAATCATGCACAGTTCAGCTTTCTCTGGCAGCCCCACACTCAGCTCAAACTGGCCCACTGATAAGATGTATTCGCTTGGATCACAGGCTCCTCCAGCATAATTCCCAGGCTGTTCCATCCCAGACTCAACAATTCTGCTTTCCTCTGAAACCTGCCCCGTTCTATCTTCGGAGGTCACCACCTTTGGCTCAGATTGGGTTGTGAAGGTGTCCAACAT
The DNA here is from genome assembly GCA_025200525.1 of Camellia lanceoleosa. Lineage (NCBI taxonomy): Eukaryota > Viridiplantae > Streptophyta > Magnoliopsida > Ericales > Theaceae > Camellia > Camellia lanceoleosa. Next base: position 108,063,633 of record CM045768.1, on the reverse strand, counting down.
GCACAAGTCAATGCAGTCAGGAAGGATCACCTCCGGCTTGGGTAGGTGGGAGGGAGTAATATAGATACTAGGATCGTAGGACACGACCCCAGTTTGGATGAGATTGACTCTTTTGGGTGGTGGATCTTGGTTATGTGCAGGGAGTGGGTTGGTTGTGACATTGGGTCTTTCGGGAGGCAAAATAATATTTTTGTCAACGAGGTCCTGAATCTCGTGATGTAGCCGAAAACATTGGTCTGTATCGTGGCCATGCTGCTGGTGGTACGCACAGTACTTGGCTGGGTTGTGGGAAGGGGGGAGTGGATTTGGTAGTGGCCTCGGCTCTAGGGGTTTCAGATGCCCCTTTTTGATTAGAACCCCGAGAGCCTTGGACAAAGGCACGTATAGTGGAGTGAAGGTTCTTTGGCCTCTGGACTGGTATCTCGGGTCTTGGGTACTGCTCCTAGATGTATTGGAAAAGGGTGTGGCCGCTGCGGGCCTTGGATGGGGAGGGGGAGTGGTGGTGACCATATTGACCTCCGAAGCTCTTGTATTTGCAGCGCCGCTCGGGCCTGCGTTGTTGTTACGGTTGAATGTCCTCCGGGGTTGCTCCCGGTCCTGGTCGATCAGACCTTGCTTCATCGCATCCTCGATTTGTACCCCCATCTCGTGTAAGTCTGAGAAGGTGGGAAAGGGGAGTACAATCATCTTTTGCATGAGTTTCGGTTGGAGATTGCACACAATCATCTGGATTTGATCTTTGTCTGTAGGCCTCAAGGTCATCATCGATGCCTTTGCCCTCCATCGAGTTACAAAATCGAAGAAAGACTCCTTGGTTTCCTGCCTCGTTGTTTCAAGATCACGGGTTGTAATCTCGATCTGTGTATTGTACGAGTACTGTGCAACGAAGGCCTCAGCCATCTCATCCCAGCTTCTCTTTACCTCATCTTCTAACTTTGCGTACCAGATGGCTACCACACTCGACAAAGTTCGGCCAAACAGGGAAAGCTTTTGTGGTCGAGTTAGGCCCATCGGTCGCACGATGTCTGAAAATAGCCGGAGGTGGACCATAGGATCCCCGGACCCATCAAAACGATCAATCTGTGGCATCTTGAATCTGTCTGGCAATGTTACGGCCACATCGGTATACCCATCTTCGATGTCTGGGATGGCCTTCACTCCTTGTGATTTCTTGAAAAGCTTCTCCAACTTACTCGCTTTTAGAGTCAGATGGTCTACCTCGAACTCGAATGGAGAGTCCGGGTGGTTGGGTGTAAGATTCTTGGACAGTTAAGGCGGAAGCGGGGGCGGAGCCAACCCCGTTGGAAGGCCTGTGTCCTCTTGAATATTCTAGACATTGGGTAGGGTGTTTTGGGTGTTCGGGAGGGTATTCTGGGGATGCGGTAGGGTATTCTGACTAGTAGGTGCCTGCTCAGGTAATGGAGCCCCTGGTGGAGGAGGAGCCTGATGTGAAGCAGATGTCTTGATTCTGCATTGCGCCTAGTGATCGGCTTCTTTGGGCCATGATAGCGGCCTGCTTCTTGGAGAACTCCGCTTGGCAGACAGCATCCTCTTGCATCTGTTTCATGCTCTCATGCATTTGGCGCATCATCGCCTCCATCCCTGTTGTATTCTGTTGTTCCATCTGAATGACCGGTAAATGTATCTCTATAGCGGAAACAGAAACCTCGATCAACTGCTTGTCGCTAAAGTAGACCCGCCTTGTAATCCTTATTCGACACATCGCGCTCCTTGGCCTTTCTTCGATATTTGGGGTAGCAAGTGGAACACTGGATGTCCGCCAACCAGATCCTCGGATTGATTGAGTCGGCGACCTCGTGTCCAAAGTGCTTGGGGAATATCTACTGGTTCAGAAGCAATCGTGCTGAAAACTGCACCTAGCAAAAAGATAAATAAAGCGAAAAGGAAATAAATAACCAGATAAACGGGCAGCATAACAGCTTAAATTAAACACACAACACACAGTCGGGCATACAACACACGGTTGATAAGCTGGATATACACTGTCCTCAATCACCGACATCGCCCTCAGATCATCGTTTCCTCACAATCAATCGATATCCGCAGACAACCGATTCTCGAATCGACCGATGCCCGCAGTTCGATGCCCAAACTCAACTGATACATACATTCCTCGAGAGACGACTCTAACAAGCACATAGCAGATAAGTGAGAGCCAAAACACCCCTATGTTGGGGTAGGGTTTCCCTGTCCTATTTTGTTAGGAGCTAGGGTTCACTACGCACGCAGCGGCTTCAAACAACCTATAAACGGGTAAGCAACCTGTCCTAGTTTGGAATGGTTACTATGGATCCGAATATGCACTAGGTCGAATGGTCAGGGGTGCCGGTAAAGAAAACCGGGGTTTGTGTTCCCATGCTGTCAGAGCCCAGAGCCGATCAGCCTTTTGGTCATGACTTGACAAGACAAGCCTCCGGCAAATCGTTCAGGAATGGCGTATGGCAAACACGGTGTCCTAAGCGCACCAATGCAAATGCAATGCAAAGAAACACACAAGTGTAGTCAAAACTAGATATCATGAGTTCGAGTCAAGTTCTCTAAACTCCCCAGCAGAGTCGCGAAATCAGACGCCCCGAACGCATCCGGTGAGAGTGCGAATCCTCCCGCTCAGTTCGATATCGGGTCCACTACAATTCAAGGACTCAAATGTCACGGTTCTTAATCTTAAACCAAAGAGTCCAAATCCGGCAAATCGATTTTGAAAACAGATTTTTGAAAGAAATGCCAAACATGGACTGCTTTGCGGTCTAGTCGCCACCTAAATGTTTTTAATGGGAAATTTAGGAAACCCCGACTCGGCCAAAGGCCACGTGTCCGCTATCACCAAAGTTGCCTCGCTCGGGAACTTGGGTACGATTAGAAGGTCACTTGAGCACTTTCGCCCGGCCAAAGACCGCCTCTACTAATCATGATATCTTTTTGAAAACATTGTGCGTTCTTATTAGGTTATTAGCCTAGGTTACTATGTGATGCGACAAAGATACAAGTATAGATCGAGTCAATTGGAACAAAACACTTCATGTTTGTTTTTGAAAATGGTTTGATGGTGCTATCCGCAGGTAGGCTAAGACGTGGATTTGCCACCCTCGGGTGGGCTTAGAAAAACGTGATTTTGCCACTATCTAGTGGGCTTAAAACAAACATTTGATGAATTGTCCAATCCAAGTAACCCAACCTCCACCCACAGGCATTCAAGGCAGTTATATCACATAAGCATGTAGCCTCATGGTAAGCATGCTATTCATGGCACCACTCACACGCATGCAAGGATGATAAAGCGTAAAACTCACCGAGTACTCCAAGCCAAAACAGAAGCTCATTAGAAATCATGCATGATCCTAAGTATACAGCAATGCCTAGTGCAACACATGCAAAGATGCAACTATAGCAGGCTCGGCTATTCTAAACATGGCATATGGAATGCTACAATTAACACGTATTCAATTTGGAATTGAAATACAAATGCAGTTTGTATGATGCGCCGAGCCCGGTGCGTACAAAACAGATGAATGATGCAAACATGCTGTCATACTGTATGCTAATTGAAATATGCCCTATATCTAACCATCATAAGCAGGTAAATAAAAGGGAAGAAAGATGTGGGGTTGGAAAACATACATCACACTCACCCACACTTATTACAATTATGCCCTCGCGCAGAGGGTCCAAATAAATATATAGTCCCGAATAAAAGAATAGTACAGTCCCAATAATACAGTCCAAATAATGTACAAATTCCTAATTAATTAACTAAGAAAGCGGTAAAACTGGCACGCAAGCCAGGGACTGCCTTGATTCTGATGGATGATGTATGCTAGGGCTGCCTCCGCGTGAAAATCCACTGGGATGCCCCAATTAGCCTCTATTTATACCTTTTCTCGAAATGCATGCCAAGCTCCGAAAAGTTGTTGATTCTTCATTTTGCTGCAACAAAGAGCAGGAAAGGGACATAGCAATGTATTTCACAAATATATGCATGCCTCGATCCTCGTGCCACCAATCACGCATCTCGATGCATGATGGCCGAGGAGCCGAGTTGCACAAGTCAATATAGAATGAATGCACATGAAAACTACAACAAAACCTAACTCCATCATGGATAATCCGGAGTGTCGGTGACTTGGGAATTGAGACCCGCTCACTGAGTACTGGAACGCACCTCGTTTCCGTGCCCGGGCTAACTCCTATCCCGAACATGATGCAATGTGCATGACATGCATGAAATGCAACTAACATACAATCCTAACATACACAATGCTATGGAATGGCATACACGCTAAACGAGGTAATACATAACCAAGCATACACAATGCTATGGATGAAATGGCATACGCACTGCAATAATGGGCTTACACCAACATGCAAGAGCCTCAGCCACACTCACATAGGAGGCCATCGATGAAAACAAGACAACTTCGAAATGCGTGCGCGATGCACGCAAATCGAGGGCGACCTCTGACGGAATGCCACTCTAATGAGACATGGCAAGACATGGAATATGATATGCAAACATGCAAATTTCAGAGGCAAAATGACATGCAAAACAGCCCCGAAACGAGGCGAAATGAAACCCGATGCAAGGAACGAGTCCCGGAACATTGAATTAAGCACATGAAATGGCCTATAGCTATGCAATGCATGCATAATTTGGGCATGAAATGAAAATTAAGAAGCAAGGAAGCCCCAAAATAAGCATTTTTACAGTACAAAACATGGCCAAACAGTAAGCGCAAGTAGGGCTAAAATGGCATACAAAAATGGCTCCGCCAGGGAGGCAATGAAGAAAGTGGTAGATTCAAAGCCCAAAAAGGAAAATACCCTTCTACAACACTAAAGAGGGACAAAAAATATGAACATTTACAGTAGATGACAAGCCCCAAATCAGTATACAAACATGCTCAAAATACAATGCAAGATGTAGGCCAACAAAGGGGTATAACATGAAGTATACAAAAAATTCCTCAAAAAGCCAAAGACCCTTAATGAAACATTCCAAGAAGGTCAAAATATTTCCACTTTCAGTTCTGATCATGGCCTAAAAACAGAAGCAAGGTGAGCTAACAAAGCATGCAAAAATAGGGACCAAAGAGGGGTGATGAAGCAAGTGATACATGGACGTCCCAAAAAAGGTTGATCCCTTCTTCAATGTTGAGGAGGGGCTCAAAATATGCCTAACTACAGTTTACATCATGCTCAAAAACAGATTACACACATGCTAAAAATACCATGCGAAACAATGGCATACAAGAGGGTATTGAAACAAGTGCACAATGGGGGGCTCAAACAGGGTTGAGCCCTTAAACAAACTTGAAGAATGAATCAAAAAAATGACCCTTTCAGTTAGGGTCGGAGCCCAAAACAGTAAGAAAGATGGCTAAAAAAATGAGGCAAAATAGAGCTAGAAATGAGGGAAAATGGACTTACCCTTGTAGACCAACCCTTTTGTTGCTTCTTGGACCAAATTGTAGCTCCCTTGGCCTCTAAAAAACTCCTCCAAGCTGCTGAGATGGAGGAGTGGTGGTGGTGCTTGGTGGTGATGAAGAAATGAGGTGGAACTTGGGATTTTTTAGAGAGATAGAGGGAGATATGTATGTATATGCTCAAAACAATTTTTCCAACCCTTGAGAGAGAGCTGGGAGGCCAGCTATATGGACAAGAATGGGGGAGAAATGGAGGGAAAAAGTGGAGGGAATTGGCATCAATTTTCCCTCCAAAAAGAGTTCCCTCCGGATGTAGTTTTTGGAGGGAAAACAATGCACAGCTGTGATGTACTCCCTGTAAGGAAGCTGGCCGGCCAGTTATCAAAGCTGCAGGTGGCCAGCCGGCCACCCCCTATGGCCGGCCGGCCAAGGGGCAAAATGGTCCAGAGGAATTTTTGGCCGGCCACCACAAAAAGGTGTCCTCCCATGTGTCCTTAACAAAACCCTGTGGTTGGAAATTGGCAACTGTATGACAGGAGAGACAACAAGCCACTTTTAGGAGGGGTTCAAAAGGTCCAAGTTGAATTACTAGCTGGCCATAAACTTTTAGGGTCCTCCCATGTGTGTACAACACAAATATGTGGTTTGGGGTTGAAGATAGTGGCCCTAGAGTGGTCAACATTGGCTCGGAAGTGAGAAAAACAGGCGTCGGAGGGCGCCGGAGGAATATAACTGGTTGCTGAGACAATTACTAGCCTCCCGCCCTTCTGTGACCTTCTTGGTGATAAAACAGAGGTACCTGCCAAAAATGAACGAAAACCGATGCAAAACGAATGTTCGGGGGCCAAAACACGCAGTTTGGGGTCCCGAAAATAGGCTGTTAAGCACCGAAAGTGGCATTCGACCACGAAGTGGGTCTCTCAGGCCTCAGTGTCCCTCAAAAGGGAGTAAATGAGATGCATGCCAAAAACCAGAGCAGTCGGAGATGGTTAGGCGGCCCCAAACCGAGGCACACGGCCTGACGACTCCGAAAACCGGGAACCGGGCTCCGAAATGGGTAAAATAGCCTACGGCCACGAAATGTAGCCCACGGCCACTGAGAGATGGTCTACGGGACCTCTCCCTCCCCTCAGGAAAAGAAACAGAGAAAACCGAGTCTGGTTCGCAAACCGAGGCAAGGCACAGAAGAAGGTTCGGAAGTCCGGAGGCGGGGCTCACGGCCGAGACTCTAAGACTTCTGAACGAGCACAATATGTAACATCACCGAACGCTCAATCGGTGACGTCTGAGTCTTAAAGTCCGTCAAAAATGGGGTGTCTACAGGAGGCCCTAGTTGCATCTTGTGAAAGTTGTCTCCTCTACCCTCCACCAAATGCTGAAGTACCCTCACAGGAAAGGAGTGGCTATTATTTTCGGGAATTTATCCATCCATCTTCTACCAGAGGTAACTACACTAGTGTTGGAAATCACTCATAGCGAGGATGATGTTTTCCTCTCAGGGTTCACTCTGGCCGAAGCCCGGGTAGTGCAGACCATTTTGGCCACAGATGAGGGCATGTATGTCAGTGACCAGTCTGTCTATTTCATGAATAAACTACAGCATGTGCCAGGAATGGGACTTGGAAGAAGTGGCCGAAAAAACGTGGTAGCACTAACAGACGTGCCTCATAACCGACATACCTTTGGTCTGGGCTATGTACCCACCAAAGAGGACTGGATCAGGAAAGGAAAAGAAATCAGAGGTAGAGCCAGGGCCAAGCAAGCCGGAAAACTCTATGAGCTTATCCACAGGCCAATTCAGGGAACGTTGAATGGCCACTTTGTTCGGGAAGGAGACGATTTCCCCTTTTGTGGCTTTCTAAAGCCCTGGATGAATTCCATGAAGCAGCGTGTCCCTGGATTTGAAATCTTCTTCGACCTGCAGCTGCAAGATAGTGATATCGAAGAAAAGGCTGAACCAAGTACTGAAGCTGAACAGAGCATGGAAAGTGACTCAGACAACAGCGAACTTGGAGTACGGGCAACACTTGCTTGTCTCCTTACAGATCCTATAGCTAACTCAGAGAACTTGTGGGATAATCTTACTATCTCCATGATCGGAGAAGAACCGCGTGTGAACCCATCCAGCAGCATTTTGGATGCATCAAAGGCACTATCCCTTATCTGGCAACTGAAAGAGGGCTATCTGTCTAGTTTTGAGTCGGGTGATGAACTACAATCTGATTCCACTGAGTTTGTGGGGTCAGGATTAGATTCCGGTTCTTCTAAGTCTCAGTCCGGTATTCTCAGGGGTGATAACCTGGATGCCAAGGTCTTGTCCAGGTCCTTTTTTCTTTTGCTTTTGAGTCGGTTGTAACCAACAATCTGGATCTTATGAATGAGAACGCTGCTAATTCTGAGTATTTCTCTATGCTGCTTATTTATTGCATTGACCAATATTTTTAGAATTTTAATGAAAACAAAGAGAAAGGAATTCCTCGAGTTTTGAAAAAATTAATTAATCGAGAGGATGAGAGGTTTGCAAAACTCTGTGCTGATGAAATCATTGCTATTAATGTGGGTACTGAGAAAGATCCGCGTTGGTCCAAATCGGGTCCACGCTGTCTTCGAAGGAGCGTGAGCGCTTAGTCGCTTTATTAAAATATTTCAAAGATGTTTTTGTGTGGTCCTACGAAGACATGCCTGGAATTGATCCTGAGATTGTACAACATCAGATCCCTCTTGACCTCGAGGCCTGACCTTTCAAACAGAAATTACATAGAATCCATTCAAATTAGGCATTGAAAATCAAGGAAGAGGTCACCAAGCAAATCGAGTCAGGTTTCTTGTTAGTATCTGAATATTCGACTTGGTTGGCCAACATCGTCCCAGTGCCAAAAAAGGATGGTAAAATCCAAGTATCTGTAGACTTCCGGGACTTGAACAGAGCCAGTTCAAAGGATGACTTTCCTCTGCCGCACGTTGATTAGTGAGTGGATTTCACTGCGGGCTATGCACTGCTATCCTTTATGGACGGATTTTTCGGGTATAACTAGATTCTGATAATGTCCGAAGACAGAGAGAAAACCACTTTCACTATGCCGTGGGGTACCTACTTCTACCTGGTTATGCCGTTTGGGCTGAAGAATGCCGGAGCTACCTATCAAAGGGTTACGACCACTATTCTGCATGATATGATCCACAAAGAGGTCGAGGTGTACATGGACAACATGATTGTCAAGTCCAAGGAAAGAGAAGGCCACTACACCACCTTGAAGAAATTCTTTCAACGGATCAGAGAATACAGATTGAGGTTGAATCCACAGAAATGCACTTTTAGCGTGACAGTAGGGAAAATGTTGGGCTTTTTTATCACACAAAGGGGCATTGAAGTAGATCCTTCCAAAATCAAGGCCATCCTAGAAATGCCACCACCAAGGCCTAAAAAGGAGGTGCGAGGCTTTCTGGGTAAAGTGCAATTCATAAGATGATTTATTTCCAAATTAACCTTGACTTGTGAACCACTTTTTAGTCTCCTGAAGAAATGGAAGAAATTCCGATGGGATGATCAATGTCAATTTTCTATTGAGCAGGATGAGCAATACCTCCAGAATTCGTCTGTGTTATCGCTGCCAGAATAAGGAAACCCTTTGATTCTGTACCTGTTAGTAACAAACATGACTATGGGATGCATGCTCGCTCAGAAATCTAAAGATAGGATGGAGAAAGCCATCTACTATTTGAGCAAGAAAATGCTAGATTATGAGACCCGCTATACTCCGTTGAAGAAAGCTTGCCTAGCCTTGGTATGGGCTACCAAGAAGTTGCGGCACTACTTGTTAGCTCAGTCTATAATCCTGGTTTTGAGATTAGATCCCATCAAATATCTCTTTGAGAAAACAGTGCTTACGGGTAGGCTAGCTCGTTGGTTGTTTCTCCTCTCAAAATTTGATCTCAAATATGTCACCCGCAAGTCGGTCAAGGGAAGAGCTGTAGCAAAGTTCCTGGCAGATCACCCAGTAGAAGGGGATGAGGTGGTGGAATACTTGTTCCCAGATGAAGCCATTCTACAAGTTGAGGAGGAAACTTGGACGATGTACTTTAACGGAGCGTCAAATCAGTACGGTTATAGGATAGGTGTGTTGCTGATAGCACTTGACGATTCCCATATTCGTTTAGCCTTCAAACTCCGGTTCAAGGTGCCCAATAATGAAGTAGAATATAAAGCGTGTATTGCTGGTTTAGAAGCCACCCTAGAACTAGGGGTAAAAAGATTGGATGTTATCAGGGACTCAAACTTAGTTGTCTCTCAAGCAAATGGAGACTGAAAGGTCAAAGAAGAAAAGATGAAGGTTTATCACTAGACCTTGGACGTTCTGATTCCCAGGTTTGAAAAGTTGACTTTCACATATCTACTGAGAGAGAACAACAGGTTCGTTGATGCTCTAGCAACTCTATCTTCTATGGTATACATCCCGCTTGGAGTCCAGATGCGTCCGATTATCATTGAGCAAAAATACACACTGACTTATGAAACTATCGCCGCAATAGATGAGGTGCAAGACAAAAACCCTTGGTACTACGATATTTGGAACTTCTTGGAAAAGGAGATTTATCCACCAAGGAAAAATGCCAAGGACAAAAGGGGAATACGGTGAATAGTCGTCTAATTTATCATCTGAGGAGGTAAACTGTATAAAAGAGGTCATTTGGGAATGCACAAGTTATATGTCGAAGAAGAGGAATCAAAGCGCCTAATAGAGGCTATCCATCAAGGAGAGTGAGGAGCGCACATGAACGGAGTGATGTTAGCCTGGAAGATTCTCAGGCAAGGTTACTGCTAGTCCACTATGGAGGAGGATTGTATCGTTTTTTTTCGGCAATGCCACAAATGCCAAATTCATGCTAATCGCATAAATATCCCGCCGTCAAAACTCTACAACATGACTTTGCCATGGCCTTTCTCAGTCTGGGGAATCGACGTTATCAGTGCAGTCACACCAAAAGGGTCGAATAGGCATGAATATATCATGGTGGCAATTGATTACTTTTCAAAATGGGTGGAAGCTTAGTCCTATGTAGTATTGAAAGCATCGCATGTGGCCAAGTTCATCAGAAACAATATCATTTGTCGATACGGAGTCCCAAACAAGATCATATTAAATAATGGCTCCCACTTCAAGAACGAGGTGATAGACTTGTTAGAAAAATACAATGTGGCTTTCCATAAGTCATCTATATATAGGCCGCAAACCAATGAAGCTGTTGACGCCGCCAACAAGAATATCAAGAATATCTTGCAGAAGATGGTTAAGACCTACAACGACTGGCCATATAAATTGCCATTCGCACTCTGGGGCTATAGAACTTCAATCTGGACGTCTACAGGGGCAACTCCTTATTCTCTTGTCTACGGGATGGAAGTCGTTTTGCCAATTAAAATAGAAGTTCCATCACTGCGAGTTATGGCTGAGTGTCAGACAATAAAGGCGGACTGGCAACAAAGCAGATTTGAGGAGTTGATGCTATTTGATGAGAGAAGGCTGAAGGCATTGTATCATATTCAGGGTTATCAACACAAAATTGCTAGGGCTTTTAACAAGAAAGTTAAGTCCCGAAATCTCAAAGAGGGGGATATGGTGCTGAAAGACGATCGAGCTCCCATTCATGACCCTAGGGGCAAGTTCAGACCCAATTGGACTAGTCCTTACATCATCAAAGCTATATGGTCAGGTGGAGCTATTATTCTCATGGACTTAGATAGCCTAGAATTTTCACAACTAATCAACATGGACAAGTTAAAGAAATATTATCCCTGAAAGGCTCGTTAGGCCGAAAACCTGGAAGGGCGATCTACACAAAATTAAAGCATGGAAAATTAGAAATAAAGAAAAATTGAGCTCGCAAAGTTGAAAACCGCAAAGGGCGACTTTGGAAAAAATTAGAGAGCAAAAGGAGAGAGTTAATACACGAATGAACCTGAACCAAACTACGTAAGTGTAGACTGCCCGAAACTCGCTCCGCGCGCTCCCCTTTCAGAGAGGGCGCGAATTGTGTTCTAGCTACTACAGTTTCGAACTCCTGTCACGGTTCTGAATCTAATCTCACAAAGTGCAATGTAAGACTGATAAATCAGCAAATAGTCCAAATCCAGCAAATTGTTTTGGAAAATCGATTTTAATCAAGAAGTGCCAAACATGGACTGCTTTCCCAGATTTCAGAGTCGCCACCTAAATATTTTATTTTGAGAAATTTAGGAAATCCTGACTCGTGCCTAAGGCCACATGTCCATCATCACCAAAGTTGCCTCGGCTCGGGAACTTGGGTACGAGGGGGGAAGGTCATGAAATGAGCACCCCCGCTCGCCCGATCAAAGATCGGCCTATACTAAGCATGATATGTTGTGTTTGAAAACACATGTGTTCTTATTCTAGTTATTAGCTAACATTACTACGTGATGCGCACAGTACACAAGTATAGACTCAATCGCAAGAATTGGAACAAAACATCTCATGTTTGTTTTTCGAAAATGGTTTGAAAGATGCTACCCTCACGTAGACTAAGACGCGGATTTGCCACCCTCAAGTGGGCTTAGAAAACAGGATTTGTCACTTTCAAGTGGGCTTAAAACGCACATTTTGATGAATTGTTCCAATTCAAGCAATGAAGCCTTCATTCACAGGCATTCATGCAGTTAAACACTTAAGCAGTTAGCCTCATGGCAAGCATGCTATCATGGTAGTCACTTACACACATGCAAGGATGCTAAAGCATAAACATTCACAGTGTACTCCGAGCCAAAACAGAAGCTATGTTAGAAATCAATGCATGATCCTAGCTATGTCAACAATGCCTAATGTAACACATGCAAAATGCAAATAAGTAGGCTCGGCTATCTAAGATGGCATATGAATGCAACACTTGATAACATGCTGTTAAACACGTTTCAAGTAAGTATTGAAATACAATGCAGTTTGAATGATGCGCCAAGCCCAGTGCATGCAAGACAACTGAATGATGCACGCATGCAAAGCATAAGGTATGCTAATTGAAAAATGTCCTAAACTAACCATCAAAAGCTGATAAGTAAAAGGGAGAAAGACGTGAGGTTGGAAGACATTCACACAATACGCACACTTATTACAACATTTTCCCTCTCGACGGAGGGTCCGAATGAATTTAGCTAACTAGCTACGCTAATTAAAACTAATTATTACAAACCAACTAATTAACTATGCTAAGCTAATTAATTATTACAAAACTTTAACTAATTAATCAAATTAATTAAGTTACAAAACCAACTAAGTAAGAAAAAGAAGCTAAATTAGGCCGCCACAGCTCTGCCTCAGAATAATGAATGATGCATGCTCGGTTTCCACCCTGAAAAGCTCTCTGGTTTGCTCTCAAGAGGCTCTGCTTATAGGTTGTCTTCCGATTCTTCTTCTTAAAAAAACCAAAAGTCTTTGGGAGTGCACGTGGCTGGGCATGAATGGTTCTTTGCCCCCCCCTGGCCAAGGATGCACACTACCGGCCAAGGATGAAGGGGTGCCGGCCACTGGTGTGCTGTGACAGCAAACCGCAATAGAGCACAAAACAGAGGAAATGGAGGGTCTCCCAAGAATATGTATGTATTATGTCCCTCCATATCATCTCAAAACATCAAGGGGGAGGCATAATTGGATCCAAAACCATCAATCAAACATCGCAATGCATGATGGTCAAAGATTCAACTTGTACACATTGAATAAATGCAATGCAAACAAGACTCTAAATCTACTACCTCATCATAGATGATCAAAGGCAATAAAGTCCGAGGAAGATTGGCTCACTTTCATCACTTTGAGTATGAAGTGGGCCAATCCACCTTGTGTTCAACATAACGTCTGGTTGAACACAATGCAATGCAACACAACACATGTTTATCTTAGCATGTTAAAGACACTAAACTATGCAAGCTAAACATGCAAGACATGTTATGGAGCCAAGAGCACTAAAGCAAGCAAAGAGCATCATACAAGAGGCATGCAATACAATGCTTAATGGACTTAAACCAACCCCAAAAAGACCTTATGCATGCCCAAACAATGGCCAAAATGTGCTGAAACTTAAACACAAGAAGCAAGAAAAGCATGCTGAACTCATGGCTCGCAAGCAAGGCACAAAGCTCAACCCTCAAACGCATTGAAAGAGTGATAAATATGAGCGTATAACAATGATATATGCTCTAAAATTATGTGTTAAATGATGCCATATCACTCAAACAACACAAGTATAGCATGCAAGAGGCCCTAAAGGACAAGGCTAGTAAAGAGCAATGCACAAGGAGCATGCAATACTAAGCTTAAACAACTAAACCAGCTCTGGATAGAGATCAACCATGCCAAAACAAAGGCCAAAACATGCTGAAAAGGGAGCCCAAAAGCTTATACGAGCATGCATACACATTGGCTCACAAACAAGGCATGAAGACACAACTCTCAAACACATTGAAGGAGTGGAAAATGTGAGAGTGTGGCAATGAAATATGCTCTAAAATCATGTGAGAAATGAGGCTATACCATGCAAACATCACATTCTAAGCATGCTAGAGACCTCAAACACAAAGCTAGTGAAGTCAACTATGCCATAGCTATACAAAGCAAGCCACATATGACCAAGACCACTTAAAATAGACCTCAAGCATGTTAAATCAGTGGCAAAAATGTGCTGGAGCAAAGCTAACACATGCTAGAATGATGAACTAAAACATGAAGCATGTTAGGCCAACAAGCATGATTGCACTACAAGTACCAAAAGCAAGCAACCAATGACCAAACCAACCCAAAATAGAGTTATGGCAGGTTCAAAAAGTCACAAAAACATGCTTGGAGTCAGCTTAAAAGAAGCAGAAAAGCATGCTCAAGTACAAGGCCAACAAGGCATGGAAGCAAGACAAAAGGAGAGGGGACCACCCCCTCTCATTTTGGACCTCAAAAACACCTTTCCACCACTAAAATTCCTCCGAGTTTCAGTGGTGGAAAGGCCATGCAAAGGCTAAAACAAGAGCCTCAAAGGATAGCTCAAAAGCCTAACAAATAAGGCAAATGAGGGGGTGAAACACCCCCAACTCCCACAGGGCCTCAAACAACTATCTTTAACACTTAAAAATAGAACTTTTTGTAGTTGAAAGGAAGGCCTAAAACAGTATGCAAAGGGGGCCAAACACTTGATCAAAATAAAGCTTAAAGAGGAAAAACACTCACCCTTGAAGCACAACTTTAAGATAGCAAGTTCTCTGAGTTAAAACCAACTTTTTGAGTCCAAACAACACCCTCAAGTACCTCAGCAACAAGGTAATGGTGTTTCACTAGGTGTTGTAGTGCAAATATATGAAGAAAAACACACTTTAGGCACTATTGAGCATAATATAGAGATAGAGAGTGAGAACTCTAGAGAGAGAGAGAGAGAGATTTTCAACTCTCAAATTCCTAAAACTCTGGAAAGGGGGAGGGGCCTCCCCTTATATAGAGCAATGCCATGCAAAGCTTGCTTGACAAGCTTGAAATGGCCTCCATCCCTCCATAAGTGAAAAACAGCTGGCTCAAAAGATCTAACATAATATCTGCTGAAACACGTTTCCTGCCGGCCATCGGTGGTGGCTGACAGTGCCTCATCGATGGCCTGCAAGCCTTATCAATGGCCGGCAGGGCCAAATCCATGGTCGGTAGCCCCTTCCCCATGGCCAGCAATCCATCACAAACTACAATATGGAGGGACCAAGGCATGGTCCAAAAAGAAGACAGAATGGAAATAGGGTTTGGAAAGAGCAAACCTGGCATTCCGTCGCGAAAGTTGAGCGCTCAGCGAGCAATCAAACTTGTAATCGGATGTATCTGCAAGCACATCCAAGT
This sequence comes from Camellia lanceoleosa, assembly GCA_025200525.1. NCBI lineage: Eukaryota > Viridiplantae > Streptophyta > Magnoliopsida > Ericales > Theaceae > Camellia > Camellia lanceoleosa. The sequence goes on along the minus strand of CM045768.1, from coordinate 108,048,323 downwards.
CTTGAGGACAGTCAAAAATGGGGTGTCTATAGTAAGGCCTGATTCCCATTTTTCGGATACGTAGACAACTTCATCCTGAAGTTTAGCCATAATCACCTCCAACTCAACTGTCCTGTCCATGTGTTTGATCAGGTCATCTTTGTCCATTCTTTACTTAAGAGTTCGATTGTGATCTTCATTCTAGGAAGAAGATCTCGTTACAATGTAGAGCAGTGGTGTTCAATTAAGGGGCAGTTTATGACTTTTTGATTTAGGGTTGTACAACTTGAGGATTGATTCTGTGCGTGTCAGGTAGTGATCCTTTTTGAAAAAGGTTTTGAAAAGTTTTAATAAAAGTTGATTTTTTTTCAAAATTTTACCTTTTACAACTTAGACCATTTTTGGACCAAAAGGAAAAATTTCAGTGCTCATAACTTTAATTTCATTGATTTTAACATAAAGTTCTCCAACTCTCCGATACAAATCAAAGCTTCTTTTATTACATCAAAAAAACTTGAAAAGAAAGGTCAAAGCAATAAACTAGGGGCATAGGTGAGTCAAGTGCTCCTGCATCCCCTGCTCATGCATGTGGAAGCTTCTGAAGCCAAAGTAGGCCTGGTCTGTGCCTCATTGTCATGACCCGAACCCGCCCCCATAGATTAAGGTCATAACCGGCCAGTAATCAAGGAATTACCTACGGCCTCAAACCAAATAAAACATATTTCAACAGAGTTGAGGGGCCAAAACGAAAGCAAACTTACAAATTGTCCATAGAGTTGTGCTTACGTGGCACATCAAAACATCCCAAAGATATATTCATTAATAACCCACACCAAAAAGAAAATAGCTTAAGGTTCCATACACACAGGATCATTCAAGTCTTAGTCAGCCAAACCCAAAGCTTATATATAGAAAGGTGGTCCAACGTTTTCGCTAACCATACCAAAATTATTACAAAAGAACAAAAGGGCAAAAACAAGTCTCGTGCGTGAGACGTTCGGGCTGACTCTCCAAAACTTCGATTGTTCTTACACACTTTACTGAGGCTGGCTTTGGACATCTCTTGGCTTACCTACAGACACATGAATGAGAGTGACCAAAAGCCCAGTGAATAATATCATGATAAAGAAGATACATGAACGGAATTTGAAACAAATACATCAGACGACCTTGGGCCCAATTCATGTTTCTATATAATGCATCAAACGACTACAGATCTAGACGTATCAAATGGCCTCAGGCCCAATTCATTCATATTAGACAGCCTTTGGCGCAATCATTCATGTCCAACGGCCTTCGGCCCAATCATTCATGTCAAACGGCCTTTGGCCTAATCATTCATCTCCGACGGTCTTTGGCTCAATCATTCATGTCAAACGGCCTTTGGCCCAATCATTCATTTCAAACGGCCTTTGGCCCAATCTTTCATGTCCAACGGCCTTTGGCCCAATCATTCATGTCAAACGGCCTTTGGCCCAATCATTCATGTCAAACGACCTTTGGCCCAATCATTCAGCATAACGAATATTTGTCCATAATTCAAATCAACAGATTTATGAAACTCAAATAAGAGTAAGCAATTGGGCAAATAGCATACTTCAAAATATCTATACTAAGATATTACTCACAGTGTTCTGCCTATGGATTTGCCCTTGTGCTTGACCCTGCACAATACATAACACATATTGGGTCACAAGCTATTCAATATGTTCCTAGCTTATACATTCATCTTACGCCTCTTTCTTATCTTCTTGATTCATTTACAATGCTCAATGTATGCCTAAGAGTGCTTAGAAATAAAAGGGAACAAAAAATAAAGCACAAAATAACTTTTTCAAAATTTCTGAAATAGAGCTACCCGCTCGAACGCGATTTCTGCCACTCGAGCGAATCCCTTTGGTCTGCAAAAGTACTAGCTGCCTTATTTTTGCACTTGAGCGTGACCTCGGACGCTCGAGCTGAGAGTCAAATACGTGGCTGGGCACTCAAGCGTACATCAGTGTCTGCAAAAGTTATGGGAACTAACATTTCACGCTCGAGCGGCGCTTTTCCCGCTCGAGCGGACATGCCAAATTCTGGAATTTTCAGAATTGTTCTTGAAGCTCAAACTTGACATTCAAAAGCCCAAAACTCGTGTTCTTGGTTCAAAAACTTGGAAGCACATTATATATCATGAGGACATAAGCAATATGGGGCCAATTGTTCAAAACCATGATTTAATTCTCAAATTATTTAACATTCTTCTTGACATGGTCAAAGCTCATGCATTCTAACTTTATACAAACTCCATATCTCTATGGATCATTCATGCATATGTAATATAGACCCCCATACCATTTTAAATGACACAAGTGATGCTTATTCTCATGAAGCTCAACAAAACTATGCTTGGATGTATGATTCAACTCTCAATTTCTCATAATTAACATGCTATATGCTTGATCATGCAATATCATGGCATACTCTACATGCATAGTCATATTGACTTCAAATTCAGCTTAATTCTTGTCATTGATTACCATATAACTTGAATCCACAAAATTACAACTCAAACTCATGAATTCATGCCCAATTACTTACCTATGAGCTTCAATCTTCCAAACTCTAGTTAATTCGTGGGTTAATCCTCAAGATCTTTAAGCTTCTTGTTCAAGTCTCTAACTTGAGCTCCCTCTCTCTCTACAATCGGCACACACACACACACACACACTCTCTCTCTCTCTCTCTCTCTCTCTAGAGTGTAATCTCAGCAAGTATGAGTTCAAAAAGAGAGGAATTGAGTGTATATAAGCCTATTTATGGGCTTGGCTAATCAAATTGATTAAGGCTAAGTAATTGAGCCTAATTTAATCATTCTGAATTTAATTATTTTGATCCAAATAATTTTTCAATTAAATTTCACCATAGGCTCTAAAAATTATGCTAATCATAATGGCGTGGTCAATTTCGTTTTCTGTGGCCGATAAGGCCTTCAGTTTTCAGTTTACAATGGTAAATTAATAGATTTTCCTACGGTGAACATATAGAAATTCAAAACCACATATAATCATATAAATGGCACTCAAAATCACATTAAACATATAATCACATCATAATTAAGATCAATTAGCATAATACGGAACAAGGTTATCACACTCATCCTAGAGCCAAGCCAAGCATTCACCAGAAAAGGCATAATTGAAACTAGGGGCAGGGGCCAAATGCTCTCTTATCCTCCAAGCAGTAAGGTACCTAGCCAACTGTGAACCACAGATGGGAAATGAAACCGGGTACTTATCCCCTTCCTCTAGGCAAGTCTGATTATGCCCAAATTGACGTATGAACCTGAAAGAAAAGTAGAACACGCAATGCATAAGGCCAATCAATTGTATGCCAGGTTGCCGAGCCATACTATAACTCATCTCGGTCAGATTAAGCCAGGGCCAATGCCAAGCTATGTCAATAGCAGACCTGTTGCACATCCAGTTGCACCACCATCCCTCATTCGAGAAATCCACTAGTTGGTGGCGGAAAAAATAACCTCGAGCTGAGTACTCAAGGCAAGAGTCCACTACCCTTAGCTTATCCATAAGCCACACCTTGGAAGGGATGGAAGAAAAGAGAGATTAAATAATAGAGAGATATATGTTGAGAGAAAAGTGAGAAAAGAGGCTTTGAAAGAAAAATAAAGCATGAGTGTTGAGTGATGTGAGAAACACATATGAGAAAATGTGGGAAACAATACCTGAAGAAGTAATGAACTCCCTGCGAATCTGGTAGCCTCTCATTGATGAAAGGTGTCTAATCTCATCAAGGTCTTGGCCAGTGCCAAACCAATGCAACTTTTGCCTTCTTTTAGGTATTGAGCCATTTCGATCAATCGAACGCCGGATCCGCCAAAACTAGGGGCAAGAAGGAAATGTGCAAGCATACATAAGTAGAGGGCATATTTTCGAAAACCCCACCAGAGATGGTCGCCTCTGTCACTAATATCGAAAAATTGATGAATCAAGCTGGGTATGTCCAGCTCTCCGTTGTAGGCCAAAAATCGGGCCTCATGTAGAGTGAGCCCACACATCCGTCCCAAAGCTTGGGCGTGGCCAAAAAGGGGTTGAGGCATGATTTTCACATCTCGCCGAGATTCCATTAGTGCCTGAAATTCTTCAAGTGTTGGACATATTTCTTGTCCCCTAAAGCGAAAGACATGTGTAATTGGGTCCTAGCATCAGGCCACGACATGGAGGAACGAAAAATAAAGTGAAGTACTGCTCAACAGAAGAAGCGCATTTATGTCACAACTCCAAAAATTTACCTTTTCCGTGCAGTCTAAAGCAATTATCCAATCCGCAAGATTTTCGACAAGAAATGGCTCTATTTGTGGAAGAAATTGCAGCTGAAATGAGGTTTTGGAAGAGAAATCACGAAGCTGAACCTTTTGTAGAAGATAAGGCTGTGAGTGGAAGCCAACTGTCAACAATCTGGAAGTTACTTACACTGGTGGCCAACAGGCCACCTCCTCTGGCTAGCAACCTCTATCACTAGCCGGCAACTCTCCTTTCTAGCCTGCAGTCCACCTGTGTACTGGGCAATACTGAAGGCATGTGTTTTGTCTTAATCTTTGTGTGTTTTAAGGTCTTGTTTTGAGTCTTTCTGGTTTTAGCCAGTGTGTTTATTTGTATTTGAGTTGTTTTTGTTTTGTTTATCAAGTTGTTTGTTGTATTTTGTATTTTGGTTATTGGTTGGCTCATTACCCGATTAAGAACATTGTTTCAATCAAGCAATCTCTTGGCCAATTCAATTCCATGTCCATTTTTCAATGCAAATATGGTGCTCATGATGTAAAAATGACAACACTTTTCATAAAAACTGCGAGGTTTTATTCCAATCATGATTTTTACAAAAGAGGAGTACAAATTTCAAAAGCAAAAATAAGACCTATCTGAAGCTATACATGTGCCAATGCTACCAAATAGAAAAGAAACTAGGCAAAAAGTACAAAAAAAATTAGTGCCAGTCTCCTCATGCTCGAGAGGCCCTCTTTGTCCTCTTCCTCAGATGAGAGAACTCAGGGGCACTATCTCCATTAGCACCGTTGTCAGAATCAGACTTTGAACCAGAACCGGTATCATCTCCACTCTCTGCCTTAGAGTCCGCCTCGACGTCACCTCCACTCTCGAACCCTAAGCCGCCATCATCCTCTCCACTCTTTGATGACTCAGAATGCTGACTCAGAGTCACTAGTCTCAGTATCGTCGTCACTCAAAATGGGCTCTAAAGGACTGCTCTAACCTCGGGTGCCCCTGTCCCTACCTCGACCACAACTCATATCTCGGCCGTGTGCTGGGGCCTGTCTCTCTCTTCTCCCCGCTACTGGATGAGGTACTGCTGGTGTTGGTGCTGCTGTTGTCGCTAGTGCCCTCGGTACAGATGGGATCTAGAAAAAAAACAGTTGTCAACATATCAGCTTCAGTGTGTGTATCAAGATGGAGGCATAGTATGCAGAATAAGTGTCATGCAGGAATCAAGATACAGTATGAGTATAATGTGTGACTACAGTATGCCAATGCAGTGTATCAGTGCAGTTTGAGAAAGACTACAGTTGAAATGTCGATGTATCGGTGGAAATATGATAGTATGAAGCGCAAACTAAAGGAAATTACCTGGATACCGTGGAGACCAAGTAGCGTCTTCCTCCTTTACACCATACCCATCAAGGAAGCCACCAGCTCGAGAAGGCTCCCAGTATACTCTATAGATGCCTGCAAATGCATTTGGATGATCAATATCTGCAATGAACATATCTAAAATAAAATGTGGAGTACAAATGGTAAAGTGTGGTCCATACCTGGGACAAGCCTCGAATTCCAACGAGCTTGTGTCCTACCTCTGCCGGCTCAATCAGGATCTAATAAGCAGTCCCAGTAGGCCGCTAGCATGTGAGCGTAGTGGAAAGCTCCGACCAACAGATAATCTACTCCACGGGGGGAGCCTCTCTAACATAGGCCCTAGTCGCCCAAGTCACATCTCCTGCCACTGGAGCCCTCGCTCCCTTGCCTGTGTGAGCCCCCATCAGAGGAGGCATAAAGTGGGTCTGAATAAAGGTCGTGTAATCGCCCTCACCTCTAAAGAAGTCGGCATCCGAGCCCACCATGAATTGTGTGACTACGTCAACAGAGAGGCTATATGTTGTCCTTGTAGACTCCAGAGGTGGCATCGGAATGACTGGATCTGGCAGGTCCGTAGTTTGGCAAATGAATCTCTCACTCGGGAACCAAGCCCAGCAGACTGGGCCCTCCAGCAGAATCTGGAAGCACGATGTGCCGCAGGCTTCCACGTACTGGTCCCGCACCCTGGCCGGCATCATGGCCCAAGGCTGCCACACGATCTCCAAACAAGAGATGTACAGATTGTTAGTTGCTGTCAGCTGCCAAATTGTGAGTTAGAGCAGTTGTAAAGAAAAAATGACAGTGTTTCGGGTCACCTCGTGGGCGGCCATAGTATCGAAGCAATAGTGGAAGAAGGCAAAAGTCTCGTGACTCCGGCGCTGACACCGTCCATCATACCGTCTCGAGTAGGGCACCATTAGGGAAAGCTCCTCCATAGGCTCTGGAGTGAGGGCTAGAAAATATGCATAAACCCACAGCTACAAGGAAAGTGCAGTGATATGAACAAAGCATGAACAGATATAGAAAGTACAGTGATATGAACAAAGCATGAACAGATACAGAAAGTGCAAAGCAGAAAACACAGGTGTTGAATAGATATAAAGCAAAAAATGTGAAGTAAAAAATATAAAGTGCAAAGAGGGAACTGAAATGCATACCTCCCAGGCTCGCCAGTAGCCTCCGATCTGCTCTCCCCTCAGGCGGGAGGTAGAGTTCATATAACCGTATAGGGTGGCAAAGCCAGCTCTTTCCCAACCGTAGAAGGGTACCCGATGAAGGGTCACCAGGGTGCTTAATAGATATAAAACCACGGTGCTCCACCTGTTCAAAAACAAGGTGGTATCGAGGACAAACATCAGGAAGCCTCAAGCATACTGTTCCATCTTCTCCAACGTCTCGAGCTCACTCCCGCGAAACTGCTCGGTGAACCAACTTAATCTCACCATGGATGGCCAGTACAGAGGTAGGCGCACTCCCGACAGGTCGATCCAAGCAGTCTCCCACTCTTCCATGTCTGTGTCAAAAGAGATCAGATCACCCCCTACTCCTAAGCTTGTGATCATGGCAAAGTCGTAAGGAGTCATCATCATCTCCCCGGTAGTAGAGAAGTGGAAGAAGTTGGTGGTGTCCCACCACCTCTCCACTAGTGCTCCTAGAAAGAGGTGGCTCACTATGATATGCGTCAAGCCAGAGCAAAAAGGGCCGAAGCCAGTCTCATCGATGATGTCGTAGGCCCTGGCAGGAAGCTCGTCGTACCAATCCCTCGCTGTCGTCGCTTCGTACCCCCTATAGGCATGGGAGTCTCCCTACGACAAATAACAGATGAATCAAATGAAAGGCAATGATGAAAGTACAATCAGATAAAAGGCAATGCAAGAAATGCAGTTAAAAAAAAGGTAGGAATGCATGAAAATAGAATTCATACCTCAGTAGCACTGGATGAAAGGTGGGAGACTAGCTCCCTCAGCAGGAGTTCCTCTGGTACGCCGCGAGCAAATTCGCTGAAATGCCTAATGCCTCTAGGCGGTAAGATGTGTGTGTGGGATGATATCTCTCCAGATCGAAGGGCTGCACTCTTAATGGTAACGGCTCAAGCTCAAGCTCTGGCATGAACTCTGCCTCAAGGTCAACCTCAATGCCCTGAGCCGCCTCGCCAACCTCAGCAACTATAGGCTCCTCTACCTCAGCAACGAGTGGAAACACAGGGGAAACCTCTGGAGGAGCTCCGTCGTGAGGAATCTCATTTGCCATCTGGAAAATGGGTGAAAAGTAGGTGAAAAGTGAAGAAAAATGGAGAAAATAGGGTAAACTTGGAAAAAGTCAACCCTATGAGAGAGAAAATGGGAGAAAAATTCAAAGCCTGGGAAGGTTCACGAAACCCGAGAGAAACTCGAGGGGAACAAGCCTAAAGTGATGAAAATCCAAGAAAAAACGACAAAATCAAAATTTGATTGGTTCAAAATGTAGAGAACTAAGGGGGTTTTGCGAAAAAAAGTTTGCGTGGGGCATTGGAAAATGCGTATAAATCACAGATCTAAAGAAAAAAAGTGTCTAGAGAGAGGGGGGAAGATTTTCAGCCTTGGAGAAGTGAGGAAATGAATTCTTATGACCTATACTTAAAGACCGGAAGCAAAATGACTTATTTACCTTGAATCTGCCATCTGTGGCAGGCAGCTTCTGTTGGTGGCCGGCAGGTGGCCGATGGCTCTTAGGTGGGTCCTGGTGCTGTTCTGAGTGGTTTATGGAAGGTTCCGTTTTGGAAGCTTGCAGCTGCGTTTTGGTGTGAACGTGTCCCACTTGCTACTATGAACGAGGTGTATCCTTTTGAACATGTTGTAATTCCTTCGAAAGGTAAATCGGAAGGTGCCACCAGATATCGCTTTATTCATTTTGTCAAATTATGTCTTTATTCTCTTTTGTTGCATAGAATATGCATTTCACATATATGTATGTTGCATGCATGTCATGCATAGAACATGCTGTCGATTTTCCATAGAATATGCTTTTGTTTCTTACATAGAACATGCCTTCGATTAACATTATACGTTGGTTGACCATCTTGCATGGAACATGCGTTCTCACTGTCTTGATTTATAATCACGTTCACTTTGTGCACCTATCGCACACGTTCACTTTGTGGATCTATCTCACGCCTCTCCGTTTTATCTCGAGACGCGTGAAACGCGAGCCTGAGCGATTTTCTCTTGTATCTCAGGATGCATAAAGCGCAACCCTAGGTGGGTTTTATCTCGAGAAGCGTAAAGCATGAGCTCGAGCGATTTTTTTTGTTTCTCGGGACGCGTGAAGCGCAAGCTCGAACAATTTTCTCCTGTATCTCCGAACGCATGAAGCGCAGCCCTATGTGTGTTTTATCTCAAGACACGCAAAGCGTGAGTCCGAGCTATTTTTCTTGTTTCTCAAGATGCGTAAAGCATGAGCCCGATCGGTCTCTCTTGTATCTCAAGACGCGTGAAGTGCAGCCCTGGGCAGGTTTTATCTCAGGACGCGTGAAGCGTGAGCCTGAGTGAATTTTCTTGTTTCTTAGGGCATGTGAAGCGCGGCCCTGGGCTGGTTTTATCTCAAGACGCGTGAAATGCAGCCCCAAGCAATTTTTCTTTTCTTCTCACAGTTTCAGCGTGATTGGTGTTTCTCAGGATGCGTGAACTGCAGCCCTGGGCAGTTTTATCTCGGGACATGTGAAATACAATCCCGAGTGGTTTTCGTTTCTCAGTTTCTCAGGATGTGTGAAACGCAACCCTGAATGGTGTTTTCTTCCCTCGCCTCGTGTTTTGGCATGGTCAAAGTGTGTTTTATATCTTTTTGCATGGAACGCATGTTGGTTTTAAGCTTAAAGCTATTCATTCGTATATTGTTGTCTCGTTTGCTTATTGCCTCTATTACTGCTTATCGCATCATCTTGCATGAGCATAAGTTTTCAAAATAACCGGCTTCGTGAGGCGTGTAATTCCAGCTTTCAATGTTTTGTGCATATCATTTGTATCTTGCCCCAGAACTATGCTGGTTTGATTCCTAGCAAAGGGATACATAGGCAGCCTGTGAGCGCAACCATTTATTTCTGTCTCGATTGTTTGTCCAAGTCTTACGGCCTTGTCAAAAATGGGTCGTCTTCAAGCTTTGACATTCACTCACGTCATTTCATGACTCCGAGTTTTGTCAAAGAGAGGCAACTGTAGACACCCTATTTTTGACAGCCCCTTACGACTTAGACGTCATCGCTTGCACACCCAATGATAAGTACATATGCTTGTCAGGTGCTCAAAGTCCTCAACGGAATGCCACAGCTTTGAGCCTTCCAAACCTTGCACCCCTATTGCCTTTGTTTTGTACCAAACCCAGTGATCTTCAAGCTTGTAACCTCTGGTGGCCTGCCGGCCACTTCTATGGGCTACCGGCCACCAGTGATAGCTTGCCGACCACCAGTGATGGCCGGTCGGCCATCAATGTGTTTTGCAAATATTTTGTGATAGCTATGACAACTGTTTGCACAGATGCTTGCATTTGCTCCCACGTGTATGGCTGGATATTTATGAGGGAGTTGCTTGGTTTTCTATATATAGAGGGCCTCCCCTCTTGCTTTGAGGTTAGAAAAATTTTGGAGCAAAATTTTTCCTCTTTCTACAATTCTCTCTCTCTCTCTCTTGCAAATTTCTTAGCCTTTGCCTACACACTCTTCACCTTTGCCTATACACTCTTAACCAAACCTCTCCATCTTTGAGCTGAGGTATCTTTGAGCCTTGTTTGAGCTCTTGAGGGTGTGTTTGCCTTATTTTATTGCTTGAAAGTGACATCCTCTTCAAGAGATATAAAGCTTTGTCTTTTTACTTGTTGTATCTACTCTTTTTCTTACTATTTTCCAACTATTTTTGGGCTATAAAAACTTTGTATTTTTAGGCTGAAACTTGGGTTTTAAGGCCAATAAAGGTTGAGAGGTGGTTCACCCTTCTTTACACCTTGCTCCCAAGGCCTTTACCCTTGTGTTTCCCACCTTTACATTATCTTTTTTTGAGCTTTTAAACATTGATTTTCAGAGTTACTTCAGTGGCTAAAATCGTGATTTGAAGTCCAAAATTAGAGGGGTTAGCCTTCCCTCCTTATGTTTTGCTTAATAGCCTAGCATGATCCTTGTTTTAGCTTGTTATTCTAGCTATTTTTGTCTTAATTCCAGCATGTTTTAGGACTTATTTAGGACTGTTTTTAAGTGTTTGTTACATTGAAGCTTTGTTGCATGCTTGTAGTGTAATTGTCCTCATAATTTTGGTGTTTTAGGCCTTAGACACCATCTTATTTGAGATGATAGTATGTATTTATGGCTTTCCATACTTGTGATCATTCTTAATCACCTCTGCAACCTTCCTTCTTTCTTAGCTTTTGTTTTGCTTTGAAAGTGGTTTCAAACTACTTGTTTGTTTAAGCATGAGATTGAGATGTCATGCTTAATGGTTTAATCCCTTTGGGGGTTCATTACCAATAGTATGATGTCTCTTTCATGCCCAAAGCAACTCTTGGTTTGAGCCCTCTTTCAATTAGAGGACTTAAATTTACCTTTAGACTCAATTGACTAAAGAATGGATGGTAATCTAAAATGAAGCAATAAAACTGAGGCTAAAAAGGTGCAAGATCAATAACTTGTTTGGATTCAATCGGACGTTAATTGAACCCTTGAGTCTTTAGTCGTTTTATACTCATTAGTGATGAAAATGGTTCAAGATTCGATTTCAACTACTTCCCTTGATCTTTCATGATAAGGATGTGGTTTTGAGAGTCTTGTTTTGTTGCATTCAATGAACTTGCACACTTTGGTTCACAGGCCATCATGCAATGAAATTGCATAGATTGATGGTTTGTGAATCAAGTTTTACTACTCTTTTGAGCTGTTCAAATGATAAGGAGGGGTAAATTGTGCAAACAAACCCTTGAGAATACACTGTCTCTGCTCTATTTGCTCTTTGTTGCAGTAGGAAAATTCAATCGGCCACCTTTTGTGGCCAGCAGGCCATCATCAGTGGACGGCAGGCCCTCTACCAGCCACTAGTGCAAAATCCAGCAGTGTCATTTTAAAGCAGAATAAAGTTGGTCTGGAGGTAGAAATCAATGCAAATGTTCTACTGTGCAACAAAGGCATTCAGCAGCCAAAACAGTGGCTTTTTCAGGTGAAAACCACATTTGTGCATGAGCCCTCCATCGATCCTCGGGATCCGTGTTATAAATATAATAGTATTGTGCTTAAAATAGAGGCTTTATAATTAATTAGAATAGCTAATTCGCATTGTGTTGTAATTATTTTAATTAGCTAGATTAGTTAATTAATTAGTTCATTCGGTTTGTAATAATTAATTAAGTAGTTTAGCTAATTTTATTCATTTATTGTTGTAATAGCTAGGTAATTAGTTAGCTAGTTTATTCATTCGAACTCTCCTTCGTGAGAACGCAATGTTGTAATAATATGTATGTCTTCTAACTCCGCGTCTTTCTCCCTTTTATTTACTAACTTATGATGGTTAGTTTAGGGACATCATGTTTTATTTAGCATTCTCCATCTTTGCATCCACTTGTATTGCATGCACCGAGGCTCGGTTCATCATTCTAACTTGCATTGTTCATTTAAATACTTTTTTGAATACGTGCTTAGATCGCATGCTATCAAATTGCTTCATTTGCCATATTAGTAGTCGAGCCTAGTAAATTGCATATCGCATGAATCGCATTATTCATATTGCATAGTTAGGAATCATGCATTTTTCTAACTCATTTCTCTTTTTTGGCTTGGAGTACTAGGTGAGCCTTTTCTCACTTTAGCATGTTGCATGTTAATGTTGCCATGTCTAGCATGCTTGCCATAAGGCTAAGTGCTTAATTGATAAATTGTTTGAATGCTTATGGATGAAGGCTAATTGCTTGAATTGGAATAATTTGAATAATGTTTATATGTGATCACTTTTTCAAGTGGTAAATATTCGAAACAATTTTGCAAACAAACATGAATCGAGATGTTCCAATCCTTGCAATTTAGTCTACACTTATGTGTGTGTGCATCACATAGTAATGCTAGCCTAATAAATTAGAACAAGAGCATATAATGTACATAAGATTCATATCATGATTAATAGAGGCCGGTCTTTGATCGGGCGAGCGGGGGTGCTCAATTCATGACCTTCCCCTCTCGTACCTAAGTTCCCGAGCCGAGACAATCTTGGTGATAACAGACACATGGCCTTTGGCATGAGTCATGGGTTTCCTAAATTTTTCCAAAAAATATTTAGGTGGGACTCTGAAATCTGACAAGACAGTCCATTTTTGGCAATTTGATTCAAAATTAATTTTCCAAAAGATTTGCCGGATTTAGACTCTTTCGTGTTTATCTATTTCACATTGCACTCGTGGAATCAGATTCAGAACCACAGGAGTCCGATACTATAGGGCTTGTTCGACTTCCGAAAGGGGGCACAAAAAAGTCGAGCTACACATATGGTTTTAGACTAAATTGTAACACTAGCTAGGTTAATTTTACTAATAAAACGGCAATTGTTAAGCCAAAGCCACAACAACTTGAGCTAAAGCCACAACAACATGAGCCAAAGCCACAATCTCAGCTTGAGTAGCCTAGGCCATAGCTCAGGCCGTAGCAAGACATATGGCAACTAAAGCTTAAGGTAGAACACTCAACTATGTAACCCTTACACTAGAGATATTTCAAATAGGTTACACAATAGTTATAACTAAGTGGTTTGTTAGAGCTAAACCATGGTTAGGATAGCTAGTTAATTATGGGTAGGTTAGATAAATTGGTTAAGTCTTGTATAAAAACTGGAATGTAAATCTGCAATCTTTCATTCGATTAAATACAATCATTAGATTCAAAATCTCTTTATGGTATCAGAGCCATCTAGGATCTCACGAGCATCGATCATTCAATGGCTAAACCAAATTCAAACACCGTAGATGCAAATCTAAACACCATGTATGCAACAAGTTCTTCTTTGACCGTTGAGTCTACTTTACCCTCAAATCTCAAACTTTTAATCTCAAATCTTAGTGCTCTTGTCACCATAAAGCTTGATTCAACAAATTACATAATATGAAAGAATCAAGTGCAAAATATCTTGCGAACAACATGACTTCTTGGATATGTTGATGGATCTGAGGTATGTCCTTCTTCTATTATGATTGATTCAGCCAATCATGAAGTTCTAAATCCAAATTATACTCGATGGATCACCATTGATACACAATTGTTGAGCTGTATAACTGCAACTTTGTCCCCATCTGTTCTTGCTACTGTGATTCAATGTCAAAAAAGTCATGAGGTTTGGAGTGTTCTAGCCGAAAGATTCATTTCCTTGTCTAGATCTCACATTCATCAATTGAAGAATAAGACAAATCGAATTGTTAAAAAGGGAACAACTATGGAAGATTATCTAAATCAGTTTAAAGTCATAGTAGATCAACTAGCCTTGGCTTCATCTCCTATAAATGATAAGGATTTAATTCTCCTAATTCCTAATGGATTCCAGAAGAATACAATGCTTTGAAAACCATAATACGAGCTAGATCTAAACCTATGTCTATGGAAGATTTATGCTCTCTACTCTGTTCTGGATCCATACATGTTGAGATCTCTCTCAATTCTACAAATCCTTAGAAGTTCCATTTGCTTATACTACTCGTAGAGGTCACTATTCCAACAGGTGAGGTCACAGAGGTTATGCTAGAGGAAGAGGCTCCTCTAGAGGTAGAGATGGAGGTAGATTTCGAAGTTCTCAGATTACGAATTCTCTAAATGCACAGAGTAGTCAAAATCTCAATCACGCTGCTCTAGACTATTGGTATAGGCTAGACACTACTTTTCAGACTTCTCATAATTCTTCTACAGATTTTTCCTCTCCTATCACAACACTTCTAAGTAATTCCAAGGCTTATATTGCCTCTGCTTCACACTCCGGCTCTTCATAGAATGAATCAAATTGGTTTCTTGATTCTGGAGCCCCTAACCATATCACCAATAATCTGGGTAATTTTTTTATCCTATCGGCCATATACTAGTCATCGATAAGTTGCTATTGGTGATGGCACAAACTTTCCCATTGCTCGCACTGGTAAAGGACTTCTTCCAACACCTACATTTCTATTTCATCTTACCAAAATGCTTATGTCCCTACTATTTCTTCCAATTTGCTTACAATACATCAGTTAGCTATTGATAACAACTGTACTATTACTTTTGATAAGGATGCTTTTCTTATTCAGGACAAGAATACACAGAAAATACTATATAAAGGATGCTACAACAATGGTCTCTATCCATTCAAATCTCCACCCATATCTTCTGCTACAGCTTTATCTCGAGCATACCACTCTTGCATCACTACTTTAAGTACCTCATATTGGCATTTTCGACTTTGACATCCATTCTCCAAGAAGTTTCATCATATTATGTCTCATCATCACTTAGCTTCTAAGTCTTATTTACTTTCCAATAATGGCTCTAGTTTGTGTGAACATTATTGTATGTCTAAGAGTCATAGATTGCCCTTTAGTTTATCAAATTCTACTATTGATAAACCTTTTGCTTTTATTACACAGATGTTTGGGGTTCAATCTCCTATGATGTTTCATGCTTTAAATACTATGTATTTTTCATTGATGATTTTAGCAAGTTTACTTGGCTTTTTCCTCTTCATTACAAGAGTGAAGTATTTTTTATATTTCTTGAATTTAAAGCCTTTGTTGAGACACAATTCACTACAACATTACAAATTTTGAGAAGTGATAATGGAGGTGAATATCTTAGTAAACAATTTCAGGCCTTTCTTCAACAAAAAGGAATTGATTATCAATTGACTTGTCCACACGCACCTGCTCAAAATGATGTGGCTAAAAGAAAGCATAGGCATCTTATTGAGACTACTATCACCCAAGGTATCTTATTGAGACTACTATCACCCTTATGCATCATTCCTCTATTTCCTTGGTTTATTGGTTTGATGTACTTGCTACTGTAGTATTTTTAGTCAATAGACTTTCTACTCTCAAACTGTACAATCTTACACCCTATGAAGTTTTGTTCAACCACAAATCTGATTATCAGTTCTTAAGGACTTTTGGTTGCAGATGTTATCCATGGCTAAGGCCTTACACTTCTCATAAATTTCAACCCAAATCTGTCCCATGTGTGTTTATAGGTTATCAACTCTCTACTAAGGAGTACAAATGTCTTGATCCTAAATTAGGAAGAGTCTACATTTCTAGACATGTAGTGTTTGATGAGCAATCTTTCGCATTTCATCATGCATCTGAGTCTATTTCTTCCATTTCTACTTTGACCAATTTCTTTTGGTCTCCTTCTCCTAGTCCTGCATCAACATTACCTATTACTCTAACTCTATTAGTGCCTCCTGCTTTAGATTCTCATCTTTCTCCACCTTCTCCTCCTGACATCCTTTCTTCTTCAACTCCTCTTTCTTCTTTAGCTATTGTTTCTCATGTCTGCTCTACTCCATCTCATCAGATTCCTATTTCTTCTATCTTCATTGATTTACCACCTCCCACTATTCCTCCTACTTCTCCACTTCCACATGGTTCTTCACATAACAATGTTCATCTTATGGTTACTCAATCCAAGTCACAAATTCCTCTTTCTTGCTTTCTTGCAAATCCAGATCATTTTGAATCTCAAACTTACAAAGAGGCAATTGTTTCCTCTGCTTGGGAAATTGCTATGGTTGATGAGTATGAAGCTTTTCAAAGGTAGGGTACTTGGTCTCGAGTTCCTTTACACCTGAAAAAATGGTTATTGGGTGTAAATGGGTCTTTAGGCTCACAAAGAACTCAGATGGCTCTATGGTTAGGCATAAGGCCATGTTAGTGGCTAAAGGATTTCTTCAAATAAAAGGTGTTGACTATCATGAAACCTTCAATCCTGTAGCCAAGCAACCTACCATTCATATTCTTCTCTGCCTTGCTCTCCATTTTAATTGGCAAATCAAGTAGCTTGAATGCATTCTTGCATAGGGTTCTTGAAGAAGAAGTTTATATGTAGCAACCTCAGGGTTTTGTTCATCCCGCTCAATCTTCTCTTATCTGCAAACTTCATAAAGCTCTTTATGGCTTGAAGGAAGCTCCTAGAGCTTGGTTTTCCACATTTTCTAATTTTCTCTTGTCACAAAATTTTATTCCTAGTAAATGTGATTCTTCTTTGTTTGTAAACAAGTCTTCTAGCTCCATCACTATCTTTCTCATTTATGTGGATGGCATCCTTCTTACTGGTAGTGATCCTCTTTATATTCAATCCCTCATTCAACAAATGCATTCTACCTTCTCCATGAAGGAGTTAGATTTCATTAACTATTTTCTTGGTGTTTCTATTACTTAGTCTCCATCCGGATGTATGCTCTCCCAACACAAATATGCCAGAGAAATCTTAGCCAAAGCAGGCATGAGTGATTGTAAATCTTAGTCCGCACCTATGGTTGTCAAACTTTCTCTTTCTCCCACAGATAATTGTCCATTTTCTAACCTCTCTCTTTACCAAAGCTTGGTTGATGCTCTCCAATATGTCACCATCACTCGCCAAATTTGGCATTTGCAGTCAATCATGCTTGTCAACTTATGCAAGCACCCTCCAATGGTTATTTTGTTGCTATCAAGTGATTGCTTCAATATCTCAAAGGTATCTTAGTCCATGGTCTTCATTTCTTTCTTGGTACTCTTCACCTTACTATTTTTTCAAACTCTGATTGGGTAGGCAATGTTCTTGACCGAAGATCTACAATAGGGTACTGTGTCTTCTTTGGCCCAATTTTGATTTCTTGGACTACTAAAAAGCAACCTACTATTTCTCGATCTTCGTCAGAAGCAAAATATCAAGCTCTTGCTCAAAACTCTGTCGAGCTCAGTTGGATTAACATGTTGTTAAATGAGATGCATATTTCTATCCATGTTCCCACTTTGTGGTGTGATAATTTGCTTGTCATAGCCATGACCAACAACCCTATTTTCCATGCTCGAACCAAGCATATCAAGGTCGACTATCATTATGTTCGTGAACGGGTGGCTAACAAGAAGCTTCGCACTTGTCATATTTCCTCCACAAATCAAATTGCTGATATCTTTACCAAGCTCTTGTCTATGTCCTGGTTTCAATATCTTCAAGGCAAACTTTTAGTCCTTTCCAATCCTACAAGTTTGAAGGGAAATGATAGGCAAGTTGAGCAAAAGCCACAACAACATGAGCTAAATCCACAATACAATGAGCCAAAGAAAGAATCTCAGCTTAAGCAACTCAAGCTACAGCCAGACACAGGGCAGCTGAGGCTTAAGGTGGAGCAGACAAGGCTGCACCCTCAGCTGCAATCTCAACTATGTAATCTTTATACTATAGATATTTTAGAGAGGTTACACAACAGTTGTAACTAAGTGGTTAGGTTGTTAGAACTAAACCATGGTTAGGATAGCAAGTTAGTTCTGATTACGTTAGATGGATTGATAAGTCTTGTATAAAAACTGGAATGTAAATCTGTAATCATTCATTTGATTCAACACAATCATTAGATTCAAAATCTCTTTTATTATATCTTTTCTATTCTTTCTTTACATCTCATCGTGTTATAAAAAATAAAAATAAAAGAAAAAACCCAAATCAAATACTTTCAGCTAAGAAACATTTTTAACTTAATTTTTAAAATTTTAATCTACTTACTAATTTAATCACATATAAAATTATGAATTTTTCACATACGTATACAATTTTATATACACATGTTATATATATATATATGAACAAGGTATCAAATTTATGTATATATAAATATATATAGATATACTTGTGTATATCAAGAATGGATGGTCAATTTTAATTGTTATTCACAATTTCTAACCTTTTAATCTAATTATCTTTTAGATCAAAATTAATCTTAAATATTTAATTATTTTTTGTAATTCCTAACATTTTAATTTTATTTTATTTTAAATCAATCCTTAATTATTATTCATCTTATGTGTTAATTTAATTATTTTTTAAATTAATTTTTCATTATATTTTATTTTTTAAATCAATTATTGATCATATTTTATATTTCGGCCACTAAGTCTTGTATTCCACTCTTAGGAGTGGAATATAGGACAAGATTTAAGTGCTTGCAACTTTCAAGGAGTGGGTGAGAGTTCAACTCTCCTAACATCTAGTTACTAACTTTCGCAGATAAAAAAAATATATATTTGTTTATATATCTTTTTACATAGTTAGTTTTGAGGGAAACAATGATATCTCACATACATGTCAAAATATGTCAAGTTGGACGAAATTGCTAACGGCATCAGTTTAGTCCAAACTACAAGAGGGGTAAGTATTTTAATTGATAGGGGGTAAAGTACAACAAGCCTAAACCACAACGGGTAAACAGGACAATTAAAAAATCAAATTTACATGAAATTAAATTCAAACATAAGCCATGTGAAGCATGGGTAAAAAAGTAGTGTTACCCTTTATTTTGGGGATGAATTACAAATCATAAGAAATACATTATTGTAAAAATACATAGGGGCACGAGAAAGAAATTTCTCGTAATGGCTTGTCTTTGATCAGACCAGGGAGCGAATTAGTCGAGTTGCATATAAGCTGTTCCGAACACCCCTTACCATTGAACGAAAATGTATATAAAGAGTTTTAAGTGGATTTATATTTTTCGTACAAACAAAAATTGTGACCTTATTTACATCACAGAATAGATCCTTACTTGTGCCTTCATATTTTTGCAAAGAATCTACCATTTTGGTCGATGAACTATTTGGCTTTTGCATTTTGATCCAATTATCAATGACAGCAATGATTAAAGGACAATTTTGATATACGAGAATTTTGGTATTTCAAAGAAAAGTTTTGGCCACAAACCTAAACCCAAAGCAACCCGACTCAACCCAAACTCACCATCTACATCCCCTACTCAAAAGCGCACACATGCACACATACATCATCATCATCATTTTTTGTTCTCATCATATTATTCTTCCCCTAACCCTTCTAATACCACCCTTCGACACTACCGACCTCCCACCCCACCCTAATACCACCCCTAAAACCCCACCCTCAATCTAATTCCTACCTTTACACTCTCCACTCCCACTTTATGTCGCTAAACCTATCCAATCCCTACCTTCTCCCTAATTACATCTCTACTCAGACAAAAGACAATGACAATAGTAATTTAGTGGGATATCAGCAAGCTAGAGTTAGGAGCCCAGGAATGTCCACCATTTTTGTAGATAATTTACCAGAATCGATGGAACCAAGAGATTTGTTCAATCTATTTACCAACTATGGAGTGGTAAAGGATGTTTTTATTCCAAAGAAGAGAAGGAAAGTTTTGGGAACAAGATTTGGGTTTGTTAGGTATGATTGTCAGGTTGTAGCAAGTATGGCAGTTCAAAAAGCTGAAGGGTTGCGGTGTGATAATAAGGCACTGAAGGTACGGCTAGCAGTGTACAAAAGTCAAGATCATAATTCGAAGATGCAAGAGCCAAGAAAGGTGAATACTAGTCCTATCAAACAGAGGTTGCATTGGCAACCAACATAGAGGGGAAAAGGCCAAAGATTTTATGCAGATGCAGTACGAGGGTTAAATAGAGATGTCAACAAGCTTTCTGTTCAAGCTAAAGAGGTTGGTAATGGTTGGCTTTATGAGAGTTTAGTAGTATAGGCTAAAGCATTCTTTACTTTTGTTGATTTTAAAAAGGATTGTTGGGAAAGAGGGTTAAAGGATGTAAATGTCAGAGATGGGGGGTAGAATTGCACTGCTAACATTCAAGTCTATGGAACACATGAAGGAATGGAAAGTAAGATTAGAGGAATGGGAAAAAGGGAGAATGGTT
Source organism: Camellia lanceoleosa (assembly GCA_025200525.1). Lineage (NCBI taxonomy): Eukaryota > Viridiplantae > Streptophyta > Magnoliopsida > Ericales > Theaceae > Camellia > Camellia lanceoleosa. The sequence goes on along the minus strand of CM045768.1, from coordinate 108,027,816 downwards.
GAAAGTGAAAGGTGTGTTTGGTTATTTTGTTTTGGCATACCTTTTAATCTATGGAATAGAAGAACTTTTAATGACATTAGAAGAGTTTGGGGCAACGTAGTTCTGCTGGATGAGGATATAAGCAACCTAGTTTCTTTTTAATGGGGTAAAGTAAGGATAATCACAAAGTAGAGAGTTTATTAACAAAGTGGTAACACTCGAATGCCAAAGGAATTACTCTCCAATTCGAGTGTGTGAAAAGATAAGTTTCCCATTATGGATAAACACAGGGCTGGACAATACTCAGCTTAATGAGGTTATGAATTCACATTCTAGCAGTAAGCAGAATATGGTATTCGACACCATTATAGGGCGAAAGGGAACAGTAAAGGAAGGTGAAGGTGGTGATGATGTATCACTTAGTGCTGAAGTGGCAAGCAAGGTTAAGGACATATTCGAGATGGGAACATCTAAGCTGGAAAGAAGGAGCAGCATGGGAGGCAGCAGCATCATTGGGGCATTTAGACGAAGGCTTGGGAAACTCAACAAGTGGGGGCTTTGGTAGTGATGGTATAATGAAGATTGTGGAAAATTCAAGAGAGAAGGTGGTTGGGATCATTCAAAATGTTGATGCCAATATATTCACATCAGGGTCTATGAAGAGCTTAAGAGGGCCTGAAATGGGTAGGCCTAATATTAATTTAGAAATAGTGCTGCATGGAGCCCAGAGTGAAGCCAATCAAAGTAGGCCCAATGGACATTCATGGTCAAATTTGAGTGATTGTGTAGCCCAGACACAGTTCAATCAAGTAGGCTCACAAGCAGCCCAAAAGGATGGAGAGAACAGCTGTGCACTAGTTCGAAGAAGGGTTCTCAGTAGAGTAAAAGGAAATAAGGGATGTGATAGAGGAGTTAGGTTTAAAGGTAAGTCATTGCCCTTACATAGGGGAAGAGTTCTTCCACAAAGCTTTAATAGGGGTGCTATTTTCAAAGCCACTGCGGTAACTTTGTCGAATTCCCTATCAATGAATACTGAGTCCAATAGAAGAAGTAGAAGGTTGATTATGGAAGCTAAGGAAATAGTCCAGATGGGGCAGTTACTTGGCATAAATTTTGAAGGAAAGGAAGAAGAAACTATAGACAAAATTATTCAGATGAAAAGACAAGATTAGAAAGGATTGAAGGCAGGGGAATGGTTGTTGAAGCTTAAGTAGCTAATGCATGGGGAGAGGTGTAATATTTGGTTCCTTATGAAGATAATGACATGGAATGTTAGAGGTCTAACAAGACCAAAAAAAAATAAGGAAAATAAAGAAGAATGGATGTAGTGCTATTACAAGAAACAAAAAGAAGTAACATGGATGAAGAGTTCATTAAGCAGATGCGGCCATTTGAAAAGATGGAGTTCATGGGGGTGGATGCAGAAGGTACTGTAGGAGGTTTGTTATGCATTTGGACCAGATAGATTCAGACTTAAGGAGTGCTGCAGTTCAAGAATTTTGTTATGCTTTCAGGAATTGCTGGAGTGGCTTTTGAATGCACTATAGTCAATATTTATGCCCCAAATGATGTAGTTAAAAGAAGGCAATTATGGGATGCTCTGGGTAGATTAAAAACCCATTACACTAATCCTTGGTGTATGGGTGGAGATTTTAATGAGATTAGGTATATTAGTGAAAGAAAGGGATGCTCAAGAAGGGAGAGAGGCATGACTGATTTTAATGGGTTAATTGATCAATTAAGTCTAGTGGACTTGCCTATGTTGGGAAGAAGTTTCACATGGTGTAATGCTCAAGATGGAGAGAGATGGAGTAGGATAGATAGGTTCCTCTTGAATAGTAGATGGCTTGAGGAATACTCATTTAAGCAATGGGGACTGCCCAAAAGTATATCTGATCATTGCCCAGTATTGTTAAAGGAAAATGGTAGAAATTGGGTTTCAAAACCTTTTAGGTTTATTAATGTTTGGTTACTCCATTCTAAGTTCAAAGTTTAAGTAAATAAGTCTTGGGAGGAAGTTGTTGATCCAAGATGGGCTAGATTCAGATTAAAGAGGAAGTTAGCTAATCTGAGGACCCATCTCAAAAGATAGAATTCTGAGGTTTTTTGAAATGTGGATGTTCAATTAAAGAGGGCAGAGGAGGAGCATCATGAACTTGATTTGGTAGCTGAATCAAGGACTCTATCTGAATCTGAAATGATCGGGAGGGCAATAAGAAGTCTAGTATGGAATTTGAGTAGGAGAAAAAAGAGTTTATGGCATCGAAAATCTAGAATGGTGTGGGCTAAATGTGGTGATAAGAATACAAGGTTTTTCCCTATGATGGCAAGTTCTAAGCAAAGGAAAAATATGCTGGATTCAATCGTGGAGAAGGGGTGTGAGGTTAGTGGAACCAGATAGAGTTAAACAGGCAGTGTTTAATTACTTTGTAAGAAGATTTACTGAGGAGTGGTGTTCAAGGCCTAAACTTTCTGGCATATTTTCATTTATTGACTATATATAGAATGATAATCTAGTAGCAGTATTCACAGAGCAAGAGATTTGAGAAGCTATACATGATTGTGATGGGAATAAAGCTCCTGGGCCAAATGGGTTTAACATGGCTTGCATTCACAGTGCTGGAAGATAATGAAGAGTGAGATTCTGCAGTTCATGATTGAATTTCATGAGAATGGGAAGCTAGTCTCAAGTTTGAATAGTTCTTTTATCACTTTGATAACAAAGAAAGAGAACCCAAGTGATTTAGGTGATTACAAACCAATCAGCCTTGTTAATTCAGTCTATAAAATTTTAGCTAAAGTCTTGTCTAGAAGGTTAAAGAAAGAAATGCCATCAATTATTACTGAAGTTTAGTCAACATTTTGGAGGGGAAGGTTTATTCTAGATAGCATATTAATTGTTAATGAAGTGATGGATTGGTGGAAATCATCTAGAATGAAAGGAATTATTCTGAAATTAGACTTTGAAAAGGCTTATGATTCATTAAATTGGGAATTTCTTTTTTCAATGATGATGAATTTTGGTTTTAGGGAAAAATGGGTGAAGTGGATCAAAACATACATATCATCAGCTAAGATTTCTGTATTGGTAAATGGTTCTCCATCTGCTGAATTTATATCTCAAAAAGGGCTTAGGCAGGGTGATCCATTATCACCATTCTTGTTCAACATTATTGCTAAAGGTTTGAATTTGATGATTGAAAGGGAAAAGGAGTTGGGTAATTTAAGAGGGGAAACTATAGGGCCTAATGAGTTGAAGGTTTCTCATTTGCAATTTGCAGATGATACTGTTATTTTCTGTGCGGCAGATAGGGTGGAATTGATTACTATAAAGAGAATCTTGAGGTGTTTTGAGTTAATGTCTGGGTTAAAAATTAACTTCCACAAGAGTGTGTTGAGTGGGGTTGGTGTTAATGAGGAGGATATCAAAGATTTTGTCTCAGTTCTGCACTGTCATAGCCAAAAGCTTCCTATTACTTATTTGGGCATTCCTCTTGGGGCGAATCCAAGAAGAAAGAGCACTTGGAAACCAGTGATTAAGAAAGTCAATAAGAAATTGGCTTCATGGAAAGGAAAAATACTCTCTTTTGCTGGTAGAATCACACTGATTAAGACAATTCTATCCAGTTTACCATCATATTTCCTATCAATTTTTAAACTACCTGTGGGTGTGGCTAAGTAGTTAGAGAGGATTCAGGTAGCATTTTTGTGATGAGATTCTGATACAAAGAAGAAACTTCACATGGTCAACTGGAGGGAGATATCAGTAAGCATTGAGAAAAGAGGCTTGGGGCTTAGAAATCTTGGAGAGGTCAATGACGTTCTTTTGCTTAAATAATGGTGACTATTTGGGTTAGAGAACAGAGCCTTGTGGAAACAGATTATGTGTTGTAAGTATGGTGTGGTGGGGGACAGGTGGGTCCCATTTAGTTCTACTACTGTTTCATTGTCCAAGTGTAGACACTCCATTTTTGACCGCCCTTAAGACTTAGGTGCTTTATTCCAAACACCCTATAATGAAAGTTACACTATGCAATCTTTTGAATTCTCAGTGAAGAAATTTGGATTCAAGCTCTAATCCCAAACCTTACACCCCATTTTGGCCAAACTATTTTTGAACTTAAAACCCTCCTTTCAAAATATTTTTCCAAATGCTTCTACGATGTTCCGAGGCTCGTATTTCGATTAAACTATTGCATTTTTTGGCAAACCGAGTAAAGACAAAGTGGAGATACATGGAAGGGAGGTGAAATCTTTGAAAAATCTTTAAAAACATCTTCTTTTTTTTTGGTTTGGAGTTGAATAAAATTAGAGGGGAGGGAAGAAAACTAGTTAGGGAGAGGGTTGAGCATCAAACTGTTGAGAAAGAATGAGTAGCCTTCACTAAATTAGGCATATTTCTCTGACCACTTGGAATCTAGATGTGAGGCTTCCACCATTGGAAAAATATGCCGAGGCCGGATAAGGGAGATTTGCCCATTTGAAGTTGGGCCTGAATGCGGATTTTTAGACCCGGCCGAGTCCATTTAGAACTGGTCGTGCCTCATTAAGGCCAGGCTGGGCCTCAATAAAAACTTTTTTAGACTTGCTTTTTAGGCCCAGCCGTGGGTTTTGGGGCCCAGCCGGGTCTCAATGGCGCCAAACAGATAGCTGGCGGGAATTGAACAAATATCTTTGTTTGAAGATATTTTTGACCATTTTGGCTCAAATTCTATAAATAGGACCTCCCACTTCATATTTTAAGGTTAAAAAACCTTCCAAGAGGCTTAGGCATTGATAGAACATCCATCTTTCTTCCAAAGGCTTCCTTGACCTCATATCACCTTTTAGCTATACATACACAATACATACATCATTAGAGCTTGTTCTTAGAGCTTTTTGTTGAGATTTCAACCTAAGTTTCACAAACTTGAGGGTGTTTAGGATCAAGTTTGTTTAACTACAAGCATCATCTCTTTCAAGAGGTATAACTTTTGCATCTTCTGCCTTACTTCTCTCTCACTCTTTTCCTCTCTTTTCCTTGCTTTATACATTATTTTTGGATTGATTTGAGGGGCTGAAATATGTGATTAAAAGTTACAAAGAGTGGGGGGGGTTAGCCACCCCTCCTAAGGCTTTGTTCCATAGCTTTCTCTCTATTCTTTTTACTTACTTTCTCTTGCTTTTGCCACTATTTTCTTGGCTTACAAACTGATTTTCAAAGTTCAATAAAGGTTAAAAAACATGCTTTGAGGTTCCAAAAAATGGAGAGGTTAACCACATCTCGTTGCTTTTGTTTACTAGCATTTGCTTTGCCTTATTCCTTTCTATTTTTTTTCATGTTCTTATCATAATTTTTGGCCACTGTTTTAGCCTATTAGGGGATGTTTTAGGGATGTCCTAATTTATTTAATTTATTCATGCCTTGATTAATTTGCTTGTTGTTTCACAAGTCCTTATGCATAGCTTGTTGTATTTTGTTCTAAGCTTTTCTTTGTCTAATTTCCATGTTTAAGAACCTCATTTTAATAATCAACTTACCATTCATCTCTTTCATTTGAGAGTTGTTTCAATCGGTTGACAGTTATCCAAAACATGAACTAGAGATCTATGTTTAATGGTTTAATCTCTACGGAGGTTTATTGTCAACAGCGTAGTCACTTTTTCATGTTAAGAATCACCTGCCGTTTGACATGTTTCTCAATTAGTGGACGTAATCTTTAGTGGACGTAACAATCATCTTGGACTTAATGGATTAAAGGATAGCAAAGACTAATGAATTGATTAAAATGAACCAACCCACATAAAGAAAATGATTCATATTGCTTAGGTTCGGCTGGACATTATGTCGAATCCATTGTGTCAAGGGTTGTCTTACATTAATTCATGATGTTTTGATGAACCTTGAAGCGTCTCTACCTCCCTCTTTGAGTTAACTCTATGATAGGAGGGAGGGGTGGTTATTGTTCATTGCATTTATTAAATTTTGTCCAAATTGTATTTGGAATCATCAACCAATCAACTTGCTCATTGATGATTTTAGAAACGATTCCAACCTTCTCTTGAGGCTTTTCCATGACAGAGAAGTGTAAAAGGGACAAACAGATTTCAGAATAACTCTGTCTACACTATTTTCACTTCAGAGCACAAAACAAAATTTTGCATAAAATTAAGGCACGACCGGCCTTATTTAGGCCTGATCGGGCTTCATTGAGGGTCGGCCAGCCATCAATGTTTGGTTAGTTTGCAGAAAACAGAGGGTAGTGGCTAAAGGTGAAACAAAGAAGGCCTAGGTAGATAGAGCTGTTCTTGGACATTATGCATGCAACCCTTGTGCATCCTTACTTACATCAATGTTGTAGATTAATGCTCCGAGTATTGTTGTTATTTTTATTATTATTGTTATAATTAGTCTTATTAGTGTTGTAATTATCATTATTGTTTATTTGTAATTGTTATAGCTAATTAACCTAGATAGTTAGTTTACTTCTCATTATTATCCTTGTTGTAATAGAGTAGTTAGCTAGTTAATTCTTTATTTATTTATTCATTTGGTTTTATAATAATTAGTTTAATTTGGACTTTCAAACTTTAATTCTCACCCTCTTGCACTAAGGCAATTATGTAATAAGTTGTATATCTTCTAACCCCACGTCTTTCTCCTTTTTACTTACTCGCTTACGATATAGGAACATCATTTTTCAAATTAGCATTCTTATGTGTTGCATTCATTGTCTTGCATGCATCCAAGGTTCGGCTCACATACTAACCCAATATCAATGTTCGAATTCATTACTTGACTACATGTTTTATCGCATGTCTTGAATGGAATCATATGTCATGCTCAAAGCTAAGCCTATAAATTACATAATGTATGCGTTGTATTAGTCATATTACATTAATTAGGAGCATGCATATTTTTCTAATTATTTTGCTTTGTTTTGGCTCGGAGTACTAGGTGAGTACTTTTGTGTTTTAGCATCTTGCATCGAATGTTTGTGTTACCATGTCAAAGCATACTTCCATGAGGTTAATTGCTTAAATGATATAACTGTTTGAATGCCTGTGGATGAAGGCTAGTTGCTTGAATTGGGATAGTTTGATTAATGTCCATTTTAAGCCCATTTTTCAAGTGGCAAATTCACAAAATAATTTCAAATAAAATACGAAATCAAATATTTCAATCCTTGCAAATTAGTCTATATTTGTATGTGCGTCACATAGTAGAAAATAGCTAATAATTGGAACAAGATCATATAATGTAAATAAAAATCATATCATGATTAGTAGAGATCGATCTTTGATCGGGAGAGTAGGGTGCTCAATTCATGACCTTCCCCTCTCGTACCTAAGTTCCCGAGCCGAGACACTTTGGTGATGATAGACTAATGGTCTTTGGCACGAGTCTTAGGTTTCCTAAATTTTCTAAAAATATTTAGGTGGCGACTCTGAAATCTGGCAAGCAGTCCATTTTTGGCATTTGATTCAAACATCAATTTTTCAAAAGAATTGCCGGATTTGGACTCTTTTCGTGTTTTCACTGTTTCATATTCCACTTGTGAAAATAGATTCAGAACCACGGGAGTCCAAACTGTAAGGATATTCATCTTCTAAAAGGAGCACAAAAAGTCGAGCTACACCAGGGTTTGGAGTGATATCCTCAAACTTGTTGATAGAAGACTTGCTATGGTTTAGTTTTATTTATTAAACCTTCAAATATCAGTAGGGAATGGGGGTAGAATTCAGTTTTTGAATGATAAGTAGATGAACAATTTATGCCTAAATGAGGAGTTTCCTAGATTGTATAGCTTTTCAAAGGGGAAAGGTAGCACTGTTCAGCAGATTTACTAGAGGAGGGTTCATTCAAATGAGTGGAACTTAATGTTCAGAAGATCACTGTTATCATGGAAGGAAGAGGAGGTACAAAGATTGTATGAGTTACTTAGGGTAGCACCTACTCTCTCTTTGGAGTTTGAGGACTATTGTCAGTGGGGAGCCAATCTAGAAGGGTCATTTACAGTAGCAGCAGCATGGGAGTGGTGGATGCCTTCAAAAGGTCCAACTCCCAGTGTTAATAAGGTATTGTGGAAAAATCTTGCTCCTCCCAAGGTAAAATTTTGTGGCTGGTTAGCTTGGAGAGGTAAACTTAAAACTGCCACTATGTTAAAAAATTTAGGAGTGTTAAATGAGGAATCAGATTCATTGTGCATGTTCTGTAAATCAGAGGCGGAGATAGTTCATCATCTAATGTTGTTTTGCCCATTTGTATGGAAGGTGTGGACTGATATGATAAAGTGGTGGGGTCTGGTGTGGGTTTTACCTGGTTCAATTGAGGAATTACTACTCTAGTGGACAGGAGTCAAATTCAGTAAGGTGATTCTTAGAATGTGGAAAGTGGTACCTTTAGCTGTTTTGTGGTCATTATGGAAAGCAAGGAATGATGGTTTTTTTTTATTGGCAAACCAGTAGATTGGATTGAATTAGCAGAGTTGGTGAAGGTAAAAGTAGCACTTTGGAGTAAATTGAATATTGCGGGGATGCAATATTCAGTGCAGGAGATAGTCACCAATCTTCATCAGATTATGGCCTGTGCTAGAAGTAGTAGGTTGCCCTTTAGTTGATGTCTTGTGTTGAGCTAGAGAATGATTCGGAGCCTTGCCACTACTACTATTTTGGGAATGTTTGTGGTGATAGCGTTTCTTCTAGTCCGTGAAGAAAGGTGTATTACTAGGGAGCTTCTATGGTATTGCTACTACTACTTTGCTGGTTGGGAGCGTTGCTGCCACTGCCCCTGCTGTTCTGGGAGTGTTTGTGGTGATTGTGCTTTCCTTTTGTCATTGAAGAAAGGAGTTTTACAGGGGAGTTTCTGTTGTATTGCTGCTGCTACTCTGTTGCTTTGCTCTTGTTTTGTTTTGTTTTTCTATTTCTTTTTGGGCTGTTTCGATTAGTTCCTCACCAATCTTTTTGTCCCAACTTTGTTGTTGTAAGGTGGCATGTTTTTTTTCTTTCTTCGTCAATAAAGTTTTTTGCTAATCAAAAAAAAAAACAACAACAATTGCCTCATAGTGAGCCGACCTCAACAAAGATGATGAAAGATTTTGGCCTCAAAAGGGAAATCATGACAGCCATTAAAACCGAAAGAATCCATTATCGTGAGTGAGCTCAATCTAAGGTTTGGAGGTGGTGGGTTATAGATGACGATAGGGAAGTCCTTGGCAATTGGGTGTTATTGATGTCCTTTGTAGTGGCATAGGGTTTCTTTGGCTTGGTTTTTTGCTATAGTATGGTGGCCAATGAGATGGAATGTCATCGAATGGAACTAGCCATATGGGATGTGATGTGGTAAAGGAAACAAAAAGCTGAGAGTAAAAAGAAGGGGTTGGTAGTAATGATTGCAGTGAAGTAAAAGAAACATGAAGCTTTGAGAGAGAGCAAGGGAGTTGGCGTGGAGAACACAGTATGGAGGGTTTGGCCGTGAAGGGTGTGATGAGGTAGAGGAACCACTAACTAACCACAGCACAACCACCCGACTCAAGCCTAAACAAGTGCGTACACCTCGAGAAATTTTCCTGCCAACCACATGTGCACAAAGGAAAATAATACAACTTAAAATTATAAAAGTGACACAATTGCAAAAATTGAAACAAACCGATCATTACACTTCCATCTTCAGAATTTAGCTAAAGAGTCCAACTCCAATGAGTCCATGACGACTTGTCACCAAAAATAAACAACCCAAATTGAAAATTCGGTCATTATTACATCTCGACTTTGATTGCTTAGAACGTTACATATCTCTTTTTTTGAGGAAATTCTTAAACCATTTGGCTGAAAGTTTAGGATATCTTTTCAAACCGTTTTTGAAATCTACATAGTTTATGCCAAAACGAACTGTATAACCTGAGTTCCATTCGAAATTGTCCAATAGCGACCATGCAAAATATCCTTTCACATTAGCGCCATCCCTATATGAAGAATGCAATAAACAACAGAGGTTAGATGCAATATTCTCTTATCATTTTTAAAGGTATAACTTTCGAGCACTCATAGATCTTCTAAATGCGACATTTTTCATTGGGAACTTACTTAATTGCTTGTAGAAGGAAAGAAAGATGGTGGTAATAGTAATGTATCCTCATGTTGTCAACAAGTGCTTCTTCAAGCGATAGTGTGGCATTATTCACTTCATCAATCCCTATAAACAATAAGTTAGGGATGTTCAGTGTCAACTTAATGCCTAATTACAAATTTTTATATTTTGTATTTCTAAATAAAAATGGCCTTTTGACACTATTGAAAAATCATTAATGAGTTTATTATTACCATTCTCAGTGATGTAAATAAGAGGATTGTTATATTTTTTCTTCGTGTAGAGTAGAACATCGTAAATGCCTCTTGGATAAACAAAGAGCCAACTTGAAGCAGCCTGCATGATCACGTGAAGTTATAGACTTGATCATGAAAATCTCCATTTTTAGGCAAGTTACAGCCTATAAGGAGAGCTGATTAAGTTTCTACTTCTTACCTTTGCACCAATCGGAACCCCATTTCGCTCAGCTAGCATAACAAAATAATCATGTCTAGTTAGGACAATGTTATGTTAAGTGTGTAATTAATAATGGCACAAGACTTTGAACTTACTTGTAAGGTTAACCCAAGAATCTGTCAAATAGCTGACAAATACACTATTGGAGTTTGGTGCGTATGCTGCATAATTAGCAGTGTAGTAGTTTAATCCAATAAAATCAAATGATCCTTTCAACATCTTGGATTGTTCTTTTGAGAACTTAGGGAGCCGTTTTGCCACAAGAGTTCGCATTGTGCGTGGATAGTCACCAGTTGCTAGTGGCTCCATAAACCTCCAATACACACGGAAAAACAAGGTTGGGCCATATTATAAATTGGTAACTCTACTTATAACAATATTATTGACCACAAAAAGGACATATATAAAACACTTACCACCCAAGCGTGAAATCCATGGCCCTTAATGCAGCATTATGGTTGTGCCTTGCTTTCGAGAAAGGTACCATCCACTGTGTAATAAGTGTAATTCCAATCTTGCCCTTTTGAGATGCCTATTTACATTTTAAACATTTAATTCACAACCATCTAATAATATATGTGTATCCAAAATTTATCTTATAGCATATCCTATCCTTAAACGTAAAATTGCTTTAGAACGCTTTGATAATGTGAATTATATATATAGTTGCGTAGATGTGCAACCTGATACTTCTGCTTGTACAAATTTACTGCAGCTGCATGAGCAAGAAGTTGGTGGTGTGAAACAATATACGGCTCAGTGCTTGAATCTCCGCCAGTGCAATTTAATTGTAGCCATGAAGAGCATCGCCCTGGTGCCAATTGACCTACTGTATACCCACCTACGCTGTATGTCCATGGCTCATTTAAGGTTATCCAATGCTTCACCCTATCACCAAATTCTTTAAAGCAAAGTTCTGCAAAACTTTGATAGTCATCCCTGTAAAGTTGATCATTAATGTTGAGATTCAGCAGTAATATAATAAAATGTCTTACAAGTTAATTTCAAGATGTGATGATCAAACATTCAACTCGAAGACCAGTTCCATCTCTAGGTTACCATAGGATGCTCATGCATGGAATCCAAATTTATGTCTCATACGGAAATGTTAAGCAAATTTCCATAATATATGTGTTGTTGACACATCTAATACTCTAAATTCTCCATCAAATTTTATGATTTTTATTTTTATTTTCATGACAATTAAATTCACCTACAAGGCTTTGTGATGAAAATAAAGCATTTAAATTGTTCATCATAGTTGTTTGACTAAAATAAACGATTCGGTAAGCATAAAAAATAAAAAAATAAACAAAAACAAAAAAGATATTGACCATCACAAACATTTAGATTTATGCCCTTTTTTTATATTTAGTAAATTTTTATTTTATTGTTATTTATTTAATTATTTTGTTAAATTGATAGGAACTTATTTACAATATAATAAGAATTGCGTTTGGATAATCATATTCCAACAACTCAATAAGCCCAACAGAGAGCCCATAATAAAAAAGAAACAATAAACCCAACTATTTACATCACATTTTATTTTTTTATCAATTGTCGCCTATTAGTTATGGTCAAAATCGATTATGATATGTCGATGGAAATCATAAACTATTTTCAAAGAATAATCTTGACCACATTTGTTTTTATTATTATTATTTCTGTCGACAGGCATGCTAACATGACATGACAGATGTGTTAAGGACATAGCATGATGATATGTTAAATTGAGAGCTAGAAAGTTAGTAATTGTAGCAATTTGAAAGTTAGTTGGTGAAATCAATGAGCCAAGATCAAATCAAGCACAAAATCTGCAAAATAGTTCCTATCAAACATAGGATATGGATAGTGTTAAGGGATTCATGGGCTTGTTGAGGAAATCATGGGCTTAGATTATCTCTTTCTCTCATGTGGTTGAGTTTATAAATAAGTCAAGAGAGATACAGAGGTGAATCAATCATCAACAACTATCAATCACACTCCTGAAGAATTATTTAGAAGTAGTTTTAAATTAGCTATTTTAGGAGTAGATTAAATAATTTTCCAACCCCACTTCTCTTCTCACTGTCGACTGTTGTATTTTTTTTCATTTCTTTGTTCTTGTTTAAGTTCTTATAACTAGTAACAAGTGACAATTCAATTGAATAAATACATATTTTACTCTGTTTTGTTCCATTTCTTCTCCATTTAAATTATCTCTAAAGAAATCCTTAATCTATTTAAGACATAGAACTCAATCACAAAACCTAATTTTTATTTGTATTTACTAGAAATTTATTCAAGTCTATTGATCAATCACTGTCGATTACTTGAACTAAATTGTTACTAACACCAGCCCAACCATCAACCCTAAGAAAGTGATAACAAAAGCAACAGCTCACTCTCCAGTGTCAATGCCATGCTTCCCAACAATGACAATGTAGACATGCCTAAGTCTGCCAAGTCTAAGGCCTCGTTTGGGAACAGGCTAATTTAGTAACTTTTTGGCTAATTGGCTAAAAAGGTTAGAAAGAAAAACCTGTATGTTTGGGCCAACTTTTTGGCTAATTACGAAACGACGTGCAAAAAGTAGAGAGAAAAGGGAATCTTTGACTTTTTGGTATGGGTTGTTGGCTTTTTGGCTAATTTAGTAACTTTTTGGCTTTTTGGCTAAAATAGCCTCTTGCCAAACGAGGCCTAAATCTAAGCAGCAACAACAGCCCAAGGACTTGTGGTCTACGTCTACTAAGTCTTAGCAGCAGCAGCTGTGCCAGAGCTCTATAGTGTGTGTAGGTTAAGAGTAGTTTAGTGCATCTTAGTCAAAGAGGTGTGTATGTTAGAAAACCCTCTTAACAACTATTTATTAGATTGTTAAGACGATTATACTGCTGTGTATATAAATCTAGAGATCTGCTCTTGTAAAGAAAGGTTGGATTCATTTTTGTTAAATAATATCTTTTCTGTTTTTCTCTCTCTTTCTCTTTTCTCTTCATGGTATCAAAGCTCTGAAGCTCTCACGAGCAACAATAGTGATTCAAATTGAGAAGCCATCATTGCCTTCGAATGTTATTCTACTTGTTTCCAATCTTAACTCTTTGATTACAATCAAACTTGAAGCTTCAAATTATTCAATTTAGAGAAGCCAGATTCAAAATTTCTTTGAAGCAACTGAGTTGTTTGGTTTTCTTGATGGATCTACAGTATGTCCATCTGCTACAACTAGCGATTCTAGCAGCAACTCGGTCTCCAATCCTTAGTTTCTGTAATGGAAGTTGATCGATTCTTGTCTTCTCAGTTGCATAATTGTAACTCTTACTCCTTCTATTTTTTCTTCCATTCTTCACCTGAAGCATTGCCAAGATGTTTGGTCTGCTCTTGAGAAAAGATTTACATCAATTTCTTATTCTCATATTCATCAGATCAAGAATCAATTGAGTGCTACTTCAAAGAAATCCAAATCTATGGAAACCTATCTTCAAGAAATCAAAGATCTTGTTGAACAACTTGTTTTGGCATCATCTCCAATCTGTGATGAAGATTTAATTCTTCTGGTACTCAATGGCTTACTTGATGAGTATAATGCCTTTAAAACCACCATCAAGCCAAATCAAAGGTGCTTACATTGGATGAACTATGTTCTCTCTTGTGTTCTGAAGCTATACATGTCGAAAATGGTCACAAACATGGCACTTTTGAGCTCACTGTTGCTTTCTTTACTAATACTGGTTCTCATTCCACCACAAACAATACTCCAGCTGCTTCACATGTTCTATCTAATCAGAATCAGCAGTATTTTGGTCAATCTTCCTCTCGTAATTTCTCTTTTCAAAACAGAGGAGGTAATAGATCTCAAGGCTATCAATCCAGATGTGGTAGGTACAATAACCAAAGAGGCAAAAAATGAGACAGCCCTGGAAGCTATAGCTTGATTTGTCAAATCTGTGAAAAAGGAAATCACCTTGCCTTAGAGTGTAAACATCGATTGAATACCTCATTTCAACCTGTGTTTCCTTCTTATACCATGGGACATTCACAAATGCCTTCCTTTAATCCTAGAGCCTTTTCTGCTCATGCTCATTTTTCTGCTATGTCCACATCTATGCAGTCTTCTTCAGCACCATGGTATGTTGATTCTGCTACTACTTCACATCTTACAAATGATCTGAACAACCTTCATCTTTATCAACCTTACCAAGGACAAGATCAAGTAATGATTGGTGATGGCAATACTCTTCCAATTCAAAACTCTGGCACTGGTATATTGTCATCTTATTCTTTTTAATTTAGGCTTAATGATCTTCTTCATGTACCACAAATATCATCCAATTTGTTATTTCTTCATCAGCTTACTTCTGATAATAATTGTAGCATTACTTTTGATAATGAGTCCTTTGTGATTCAGGACAAGCTCACTAACAAGGTACTATGTAGAAGACATCATCAAAATGGACTCTGCTAGTTTCCTTCTTCTTCATTTTCTCCTAAAACTTTTTCTGGTACTAGTTCTCTTGCTACTATTTGGCATAAGAGACTAAGGCGTCCTTCTTCTACTGTGTTTCATACCATTGCAAATAAAAGTGGCTCGTCTCTTAGTCATAAGGATTGTAATACTTTTTGTTATTCTTACTGTGTGTCTAAAAGTCATAGACTTCCTTTTGTACTCTCATCTAATAAAACTCATGCTCCTCTTACTCTAATTCACTTAGATGTTTGGGGGCCTCTCACTAAAGTGCATGCTTCCTTTACTTACTATGTTGTTTTTATTAATGGTTTTAGTCATTTTACCTGGCTCTATCCTCTTTCTTATAAAAGTGAAGTATATTCTAAGTTTTTAGAATTTAAATCCTATGCTGAAAATCAGTTTTCAACCTCTCTTAAAATTTTAAGAACTGATGAGGGAGGAGAATATACTAGTGGTCAATTTGAGGTTTTTCTCAAATCTTCTGGAATTGTTCATCAACTTAGTTGTCCTCATACTCCATCTCAAAATGGAGTTGTTGAGAGAAAGCATAGACATCTTATTGAGACAACAATTACACTGCTTGATCAATCATCAGTGCCTCTGAAATTTTGGTTTGAGGCTCTTGCTACTGCTGTTTATCTGATAAATAGAATGCATTCTCCTCAATTGAATAATCTCAGTCCCTATGAGGTTTTGTTTAAGATGGTACCAGATTATGGTTTTCTCAAAAATTTTGGCCACAAATGTTATCCATGGTTAAAGCCTTATACTTCTCACAAATTGCAACCAAAATCCAAGGCTTATGTATTCATTGGTTACCATCCAAGCTACAAGGGATATTGATGTTTGGATCCTCGTTTTGGTATAATCTACATCTCTCGACACGTTGTGTTTGATGAATCTTCTTTTCCTTTTGCTTGTTCTGATTCTTCCTCACCACCTCTTATCTCTTCCAAACCTGCTATTAAGTCATTCTTTTGGGGTACTACTTCTACTTTGTCTTCTTCTCAGATTCCTATCTCTTCCTTTTCGGTTTCAACTTCTGATTCTCCTTGTGTTTATTTTACATCTTCTCATACACCAAATCATTCTGATTCTGCTTCAATTCTTGTTCCTACCTCTTTACCTTCTTCTTCTAGTCCTGTCAAAAATAATTATAGATTTATCTCCTCTTCTTTATCTTCTTCTCCACCTAGTATTAATCTTACTATTCTTATTCTTCCTCCTCCTTCTTCTCATTCTCTCAATTCTCATCTTATGCCACTCGAAGTAAGACAGTCGTCTCTCCCCAAGTTGGTATGCTTGCTACTTTTCTTGACACTGAGCCTCGAACCTATAAAGATGCTCTGTTGTGTCCTCGTTGGCATCAATCTATGCTTGAAGAATTTCAGGCTTTTCAAACTTAGAAGACTTGGACTCTTGTTTCTCCTCCTGCTCATCAGCATGTTGTTGGTTGTAAATGGGTATTTCGAATCAAAAAGAATTTAGATGGCTCTATTGCTAAGTACAAATCCAGACTGGTTGCCAAGGGTTATCTTCAAGAGGCTGGTGTTGATTTCTTAGATACCTTTAGCCCTATAGCCAAGCAACCAACCATCAAAGTTTTCCTTTGTGTTGCTCTTCATTTCCATTGGTCTATTAAGCATTTGGATGTATCTAATGCCTTTCTTCATGGAAAGCTTAAAGAAAAGGTTTTTATGAATCAACCAACTGGTTTTGAGGATCCTCAATTTCCTACTCATGTGTGTAGATTAAACAAGGCTCTTTATGGTCTTAAACAAGCTCCCAGAGCTTGGCTTTCTACTTTTTCCTCTTTTCTGCTTTCACTAGGCTTTGTTACTAGTCATTGTGACAATTCCTTGTTTGTTCAAACTACTGCTACCACTATTACTTATCTCTTGGTCTATGTTGATGATATTCTTCTCACTGGTAACTATTCTTCTCATATTCAGTCCTTAATCTCTCAGCTCCATCCTGTTTTTTCTCTCAAAGACCTGAGTTCTCTCTCTCTTTCTTTTTGGGTATTTCAGTTACAGTTTCTTTTTCTAGGTTTTTCTTATCCCAAACTCACTATGCTTCTAAGTTGCTTCAGTAAGCAGGCATGATTGATTATAAACCTGCTCCTTCTCCTCTTAGTCTTCCTTCCTCTTCTTCTATCTCTTCATTCTCTTCCCCAGCTTGTTCCAATCCTTCTCTTTGTAGAAGTCTGGTTGGTGGCTTGCAATATTTGACCATCACTCCCCCAGATTTGGCCTTTACTGTGAATCAGGCTTGTCAACACATGCAAACTCCTTCTCAAGATGATTTTGCTAAAGTTAAACACCTGCTCAGATTTGTTCAAGGGACCCTTCATCATTGTTTGCATTTTTCTTCTAGTTCCTTTGATCTTCATGTTTTTTTAAATACTGATTGGGCTGGTAGTCCTTGTGATAGAAGATCTACTTCTGGCTTTTGTCTTTATCGGGGTTCTAATTTAGTTTTTTGGACTGCTAAAAAGCAACCCACTGCGGCTAGGTCATCTACTGAAGCTGAATACAGGTCCATGGCTCAAGCTGCAGCTGAGTTATCTTAGCTTCAGATGTTGCTTCATGATATGCATATCTCTTTCTCTGTTCCTGTGCTTTGGTGTGATGAAGAGAAAAGAGAAAAAGAGAGAAAAACTAAAAAGATATTATTTAACAAAAATGAATCCAACCTATCTTTACAAGAGCAGATCTCTAGATTTATATACACAGCAGTATAACTGTCTTAACAATCTAACAAATAGTTGTTAAGAGGGTTTTCTAACATACACACCTCTTTGACTAAGATGAAAAAACTACTCTTAACCTACACACACTATAGAGCTCTAGCACAGCTGCTGCTGTTGAGACTTAGCAGACGTAGACCACAAGTCCTTGGGCTGCTGCTGTTTCTTAGACTTAGACTTGGTAGACTTAGACCTGTCTGCATTGTCACTGTTGGGAAGCATGGCATTGACACTAGAGACTGAGCTGCTGCTTTTGTTATCAGCCCCCCTCAAGATGAAAGGAGGAAGATCAACTAGAAGCTTGGATTTGAGGAAAAGAAATCTGCTAATAGGGAGAGCTTTAGTGAACACATCAGCAATCTGATATGAAGAGGCAACATGCTGAATGAGAAGTTATTTAGCAGACACCTTTTCTCTGACAAAATAATAAAATTTCTATATGTTTTGTTCGGGCACGAAAAATAGGATTGGAGGCCAAAGATAATGCAGTCAAATTATCACACCAAAGCACATGAATAGATGAAAAGATATGCATATCATGAAGCAACATCTTGAGCCATGGACCTGTATTCAGCTTCAATAGAGAACCTAGCCACAGTGGGCAGCTTCTTAACAGTCCAAGAAACCAGATTTGAACCTAGATTAAGACAAAAGCCAGAAGTAGATCTTCTATCACAAGGACTACTAGCCCAATCAGCATCTGAAAAAAACATAAAGATCAAAGGAACTAGAAGAAAAATGCAAACCATGATGAAGGGTCCCTTGAACAAATCTGAGTAGGCTTTTAACCTTTGCAAAATCATCTTGAAAAGGAGTTTGCATGTGTTGACAAGCCTGATTCACAGTAAACGCCAAATCTGGGCGAGTGATGGTCAAATATTGCAAGCCACCAACAAGACTTCTATAGAGAGAAGGATTGGAAAAAGTTGGGGAAGAGAATGAAGAGATAGAAGAAGAATGAAGACTAAGAGGAAAAGGAGCAGGTTTACAACCAGTCATGCCTCCTTGCTGAAGCAACTTAGAAGCATAGTGAGACTGGGATAAGAAAAACCCAAAAGAAGAAGCTGTAACTGAAATACCCAAAAAGAAAGAGAGAGAACACAGGTCTTCAAGAGAAAAAAAATATAATGAAGCTGAGAGATTACGGACTGGATATAAGAAGAAGAGTTACTAGTGACAAGAATATTATCAACATAGACCAAGAGATAAGTAAGAGTGGTAGCAGTAGTTTGAACAAACAAGAAATTGTCACAATGACTAGTAATAAAGCCTAGTGCAAGCAGAAAAGAGATAAAGTAGAAAACCAAGCTCTGGGAGCTTGTTTAAGACCATAAAGAGCCTTGTTTAATCTACACACATGAGTAGGAAATTGAGGATCCTCAAAACTAGGTGGATGATTCATAAAAACCTCTTCTTCAAGCTTTCCATGAAGAAAGGCATTAGATCCATCCAACTACTTAATAGACCAATGGAAATGAAGAGCAACACAAAGGAAAACTCTGATGGTTGGTTGCTTGGCTACAGGGCTAAAGGTATCTATGAAATCAACACCAACCTTTTGAAGATAACCCTTGGCAACCAGTCTGGATTTGTACCTAGCAATAAAGCCATCTGAATTCTTTTTTATTCGAAAGACCCATTTATAACCAACAACATGTTGATGAGTAGGATGAGAAACAAGAGTCTAAGTCTTCTGAGTTTAAAGAGCCTGAAATTCTTCAAGCATAGAATGACTGCCAGTAAGGACACAGTAGAGCATCTTTATAGGTTCGAGGCTCAGTGTCAAGAAAAGTAGCAAGCAGACCAACTTGGGAAGAGACAGCTGTGTTGCTTTGAGTGAGCATAGGATGAGAATTGAGAGAGTGAGAAGAAAAACGAGGAAAAGTAAGAATAGTAAGATTAATACCAGGTGGAGAAGAAGATAAAGGAGATGAGATAAATCCAGAATAATTTTCGACAGGACTGGAAGCAGAAGGTAAAGAGGTAGGAACAAGAACTAAAGCAGAATCAGAATGATTTGGTGTATGAGAAAATGGAAAAGAAACATGAGAAGAAGCTGAAGCTGAAGCTAAAACAGAAGAGGAAGAGATAGGAATCTGAGAAAAAGACAAAGTAGAAGTAGTACCCCAAAAGAATGACTTAATAGCAGATTTGAAAGAGAGAAGAGGTGGTGAAGAAGAATCAGAACAAGCAAAGGGAAAAGAAGATTCATCAACCACAACATGCCGAGAGATGTAAATTATACCAGAACTAGGATCCAAACATCTATATCCCTTGTAGCTTGGATGGTAACCAATGAATACAAAAGCCTTGGATCTTGGTTACAATTTGTGAGAAGTATAAGGCTTTAACCATGGATAACATTTGCAGCCACAAATTTTGAGAAAATCATAATCTGGAACCATTTGAAACAAAACCTCATAGGGACTGAGATTATCCAATTGAAGAGAATGCATTCTATTTATCAGATAAACAGTAGTAGCATGAGTCTCAAACCAGAATTTTAGAGGCACTGATGATTGATCAAGTAATGTAATTGTTGTCTCAATAAGATGTCTGTGCTTTCTCTCAGCAACTCTATTTTGAGATGGAATATGAGGACAACTAAGCTGATGAACAATTCCGAAAGATTTGAGAAAAGCCTCAAATTGACCACTAGTATATTCCTCTCTCCCATCAGTTCTTAAAATTTTAAGAGGTTTAAAACTAATTTTCAGCATAGGATTTAAATTCTAAGAACTTAGAATATACTTCATTTTTATAAGAAAGAGGATAGAGCCAGGTAAAATGACTAAAATCATCAATAAAAATAACATAGTAAGTAAAAGAAGCATGCACTTTAGTGAAAGGGCCCCAAACATCTGAGTGAATTAGAGTAAGAGAAGCATGAGCTTTATTAGATGAGAGTACAAAATGAAGTCTATAACTTTTAGACATATAGCAAGAATGAAAAAAAGTTTTACAATCCTTATGACTAAGAGACAAGGCACTTTTATTTGCAATGGTACGAAACACAGCAGAAGAAGGATGCCCTAGTCTCTTATGCCAAATAGTAGCAAGAGAACTAGTACCAGAAAAAGCTTTAGGAGAAAATGAAAAAGAAGGAAACTAGTAGAGGCCATTGTGATGATGTCCTCTACATAGTACCTTGATAGTGAGCTTGTCCTGAATCACAAAGGACTCATTATCAAAAGTAATGCTACAATTATTATCAGAAGCTGATGAACAAGTAACAAATTGGATGATATTTGTGGTACATGAAGAAGATTATTAATCCTAAATTGAAAAGAATGAAAGGAGAATATACCAATGCCAGAGTTATGAATTGGAAAAGTATTGCCATCACCAATCATTACTTGATCTTGTCCTTGGTAAGGTTAATAAAGATGAAGGTTGTTCAGATCATTTGTAAGATGTGAAGTAGCAGCAGAATCAACATACCATGGTGTTGAAGAAGACTGCATAGGTGTGGACATAGCAGGAAAAGAAGTATGAGCAAAAAAGGCTCTAGGATTAAAAGAAGGCATTTGTGAAGGTCCCATGGTATAAGAAGGAAACACAAGTTGAAATGAGGTATTCATTCGATGTCTACACTCTAAGGCAGAGTGATTTCCTATTCCACAGATTTGACAGATCAAGCCATAGCTTTGAGGTCTGCCTCATCTTCTGCCTCTTTGGTTACTGTACCTACCACCTCTAGGCTAATAGCTTTGAGATCTATTACCTCATCTGTTTTGAAAAGAGAAATTATGAGAGCAAGATTGACCAAAATACTGCTGATTCTAATCAGACAGAACAGGTGAAGCAGCTGGAGTACTGTCTGTGGTGGAATGAGAACTAGTATTAGCAGAGAAAGCAACAGTGAGCTCAGAAGTGCCATGTTTGTGACCATTTTCGACATGTACAGCTTCAGAACACAAGAGAGAATAGACTTCATCCATTGTAAACACCTCTGATTTGGCTCGAATGGTGGTCTTAAAGGCATTATACTCATCAGGTAAGCCATTGAGTACCAGAAGAATTAAATCTTCATCACAGATTGGAGATGATGCCAAAGCAAATTGTTCAACAAGATCTTTAATTTCTTGAAGATAGGTTTCCATAGATTTGGATTTCTTTGAAGTAGTACTCAATCGATTCTTGATCTGATGAATATGAGAACGAGAAAGTGATGTAAATATTTTCTCAAGAGCAGACCAAACATCTCGGCAATGCTTCAGGTGAAGAATGAAAGAAAAAATAGAAGGAGTAAGAGTTGTAATTATACAACTGAGAAGACAAAGAATCGTACAACTTCCATTGCAGAAACTCAGGATTGGAGATCAAGTTGCTGCTAGAATCGTTAGTTGTAGCAGATGGACATATTGTAGATCCATCAAGAAAACCAAACAACTCAGTTGCTTCAAAAAAAATTTGAATTTGGCTTCTCCAAATTGAATAATTTGAAGCTTTGAGTTTAACTGTAATCAAAGAGTTAAGATTGGAAACAAGTAAAAGAACAATCGAAGGCAATGATGGCTTCTTAGTTTGAATCACCATTGTTGCTCGTGAGAGCTTCAAAGCTCTGATACCATGAAGGGAAAAGAGAAAAAGAGAGAAAAACTGAAAAGATATTATTTAACAAAAATGAATCCAACCTATCTTTACATGAGTAGATATCTAGATTTGTATACACAGTAGTATGACCGTCTTAACAATCTAACAAATAGTTGTTAAGAGGGTTTTCTAACATACACACCTCTTTGACTAAGATGCACTAAACTACTCTTAACCTACACACACTATAGAGCTCTGGCACAGCTACTGTTGCTAAGACTTAGCAGACGCAGACCACAAGTCCTTGGGCTACTGCTGTTGCTTAGACTTAGACTTGGCAGACTTAGACTTGTCTACATTGTCACTGTTGGAAAGCATAGCATTGACACTGGAGAGTGAGCTACTGCTTTTGTTATGATTATCATTTTGTCAGAGAAAAGGTGTCTGCTAACCAACTTGTCATTTAGCATGTTGCCTCTTCATATCAGATTGGTGATGTGTTCACTAAAGCTCTCCCTATTAGT
The DNA here is from genome assembly GCA_025200525.1 of Camellia lanceoleosa. NCBI lineage: Eukaryota > Viridiplantae > Streptophyta > Magnoliopsida > Ericales > Theaceae > Camellia > Camellia lanceoleosa. The sequence goes on along the minus strand of CM045768.1, from coordinate 108,005,056 downwards.
AGATTTTTTTTCCTAAATCCAAGTTTCTAGTTGATCTTTCTCCTTTCAGCTTGAGGGGGGCTGATAACAAAAGCAACAGCTCACTCTCCAGTGTCAATGCCATACTTCCCAACAGTGACAATGCAGACAGGTCTAAGTCTGCAAAGTCTAAGCCTAAGCAATAGCAGCAGCACAAGGACTTGTTGTCTACGTCTGCTAAGTCTTAGCAGCAGTAGCTATGCCAAAGCTTTATAGTGTGTGTAGGTTAAGAGTAGTTTAGTGCATCTTAGTCAAAGAGGTGTGTATGTTAGAAAACCCTCTTAACTACTATTTGTTAGATTGTTAAGACGGTTATACTGTTATGTATATAAATCTAGAGATATGCTCTTGTAGAGAAAAGTTGGATTCATTTTTCTTAAATAATATCTTTTCAGTTTTTCTCTCACTTTCTCTTTTCTCTTCAAAAAGAACCCATAGTAAAGAATAAATAAATAAATAAAACAATGAGCCCTATAATAGGAGAAACATATTAATCTTCACTAAATGCAAGATTGACCTAACCTTCCAAATATAAGTGTACTGGGTGGCCAAATGAGTTAACTTAATTAATTTTATATTCATTATAAACCATCAATTTAGTTTGTCATTAAATGACTCGCGAGCAAAAAATTTAGTATTACCCAACTCCCCCTATGGCCCATCTCAATCCATTTGACTTTTCAGCCTGCCTCATCTCATAGAAGATGATTTAGGACTTTAAATAAAGGTTTGAAATTCAAGCCCGCCCATGAACCCAACCCGTATAAGCCCACATGGATATATCCAGTCTGACCATCCCATCAACCCAACTCAAATTATCCCATCCAAAAAAATAAATAAATAATATTATTCAGAAAATAACACTGTTAAATTTAATTTTAATCCATTAAAATCAATACCGTTCTATTTTTAAGAGGAAAAAAAAAAAAAAGCCTTTACATATTACCCTTATAAATTGTACTTAAAAAAATATATATACAAATCACAATTTGTTAAAATTAAATTTGACAGTGATCGGTAATATCTTTCTAACTCTCAACTTTTTATATATAATATTATCATAATTTGTTAATTTGATGAATTTATTCTTTAATTTAATTGTTTTAATAGTATTAATTAATTTGATCATATGAATTATTTTTTTTTAAAAATGTGTAGAACTTAATAACACAAGTCTAATAAAAAATGTATAATCCAATTTAATTTGACGTTAGCTTGTAAGATTTGGACTTAGGAGTGGGATATGATTTTAATTTTTGTAAATAAATCTGATCCGTACCAATCCATTGACTAATTAAAACTTGAGAAATCCATAATAATAGGTGACTTTGATATGATAAAATTTTGGCTAAATAAAAACGCGAATCACTATAGGTCCTTACACAATCTTTTGACTTAAGAAACCACCATACTCATCTTCCAGTACTTGGGGAGTATCCCAATGGAATAGGGTGACAAATGGCTTTATACCTACAAATGTCAACATAATAACATAAGATAATTTTGAGGATAATAATCTCATACAAATATAAAGGTCATACAAATAATGTGGCAAATTCAGGTCATAAATTCAATAATAAAACGAAAAAAAAAATATCATCATTGTGAATTATAATTTTAAAACTGCTATTACTAGATCAATTTGGTCAAGAATGTTATAAAAATCCTAGAAGATTAAAATTTTTCTTTTGAGAAGAACCTTATCCACATCAAACAAGATAATCAATGATGACATGATTGAGAGTTGAATCAACCTTTTTCCAAGAGCTCATCAATAAGGTTGTTGTAGTATTTGATTCCTTCCTTGTTCACACCACCACTTAGCTTTCCACCTAGAAATATTGCAAGTATGACCCCAAAAATTAGGCAAATATAGGTAATAAGAATAAAAATATAGTTTCTTTGCCAAATGGTCTCTCTCACTCTCTCAGCAAAAGGAAAATATGTTGATATAAATTGCACAGTACATAGCATAATACATCAAGTCAATGAACTCAGCTCAATCACTTCTCCCATTGAACAACAATTTGATAATACAATATCAATTTTTTGGGTCAAATGGTTAGGATTACTCAATCAAACCATTATAATCTCATTTTTAGTGTCACTTTCTTTCCTCTTACTTTTTTTTCTTTTTCGTTTACATCTTCATGTGAGAGCCCCCTTTCACTTATTATCTCTTACAATTGTGGGTTCATTTGCTTTGTATTTTTAGATAGGATCCTTCTTCATGTATAATGCATGTTTGATGGCATTTAGAGATATTGGATGGTTAATCATCTTACTTGGTAACACTCTAGACCATGAGATTGAGAATCTATAAGCATCTAAACCCATTTCTTTCATGATCGCAACATCTTCCTGTAATACAATTAAAAAAATAAATAAAGAAAATTAGTATCACCGATAAATAGTTACAATATATCAATTCAATCATATAACTACAATTTACTTACAAAAATCTTATTTATTTATTTATTTATTTATTTATTTATTATATTCATTACATTTTCAAGCAAAAGAAGAGAGTAGAATTAGGCATAGAATACTCAAATAAGTATAGGCACTTTATTTTGATTGGCTCTAATAATTATGATTAATCCATCCTTGAATTATTGTCTAATGACAAGAACTGAAAAGAGTCTAATTTGATACATGGAAGGAAGTATATATACCTTATAACGGTGATAAGAATCAGTGGCTACATCTCCATTACTCCCGTCTGTTATTTTACCTGTATTTATGCATGGTCCCGAAAACTATTTTTAGAATTGATTTGTAATTTTAGAAGAAAATAAAATAAAATTTAGTGGTATGTTTAAAAATTTTAAAAGTTTCATAAAAAGTTTAAAATTTTAATTATTAAAAATTATAAAATGTATTATTAATATGAATTTAAAAAAAAAAAAAAAAGCTTGTTTTTGGTTTTCCAAAAATAATTTTCAGAAAATTCTATTTTTTTGTTTTCTGTATTTTTTTGTATTTACTGAATTTTTTTAATATTTTAAGTAATTTTTTTAATTTTTAGACACACTTAACATAAATACACATAAAAGTATAATTTTTTGTGAAAAAAATCTTTTAAAAAATCACTAAATACCAAAAATACAAAAAAAAAAAAAAAACGAGAATTCAGTATATTTTTCATATTTTTATGTATTTATTAATTTTTGAAAATATTTTTTCACAAATTTTTTACTTTTTAAATACATCTTAATAAGGTGTATCTAAAAAAGTAAAAAAAAATACTTAAAATTTTAAAAATATTTACTAAAAACAAAAAAAAATATGAAAAATAAAAAATTTAATTTTCAAAAAAATTTAATTCAAAAAAGTCAAACCAAACGCACATTATTTTTCTTTTCCACAATGTTCAGGATGTCACTGTCGCTAAAGGACATACTTAACAGGCTTTACATAGACATAAAACATGCAAATATTCCAAATTGTTGAAAGGAAAATGTACAAGAAGGCTGAACGCAGGTTAAAACTCCAATTGTTTCAAAAGGTTAAATTGTAAAAAAAAAAAATGAATTTAATAAGGTCTCGTTTGTTAATTATATATTTTAATTAAAAAATTTAAAAGTTATTATAAATTATTATATCACTCTTTCTATTTTTTTACACATCTTTTTATAAAAAGTCAAAAAATTACTAAAATAATCAGTTCCCAAATGAAACCTAAGTTGAAATTGTTTTGGTCGGTAAGACATACCGTATATAACTTTATTACAAAATTATATAAATTGAATACAAATTCGTATAAGTTCATGAAAATTTAAGACTTCTATAAATTTGTATTCAACTTACATAATTTTGTGATAGAATTATAGACGGTGTGCATTGCATATCGAAGAATGTTTTCTAATTTAATATATATCAAACTAACAAAATAAAAAATTGTATTGAGATTTTAAATTTATGACCAATTTTGTGAAGGGTGAATAAAGAAGATATTTTTTTCTCAATTAATAATATTATTTTTTTGCTAATATGAGAAAAGATAAAAGTCAAAATAAAAAACTGGAAAACACTATGGTACACATATGTAACTTCTATATATTTTTGTGCTAAATATTTTATTCTTTTGTAGTAAATATTTTTTTTTTTATAAGAGTTAAGATAATTTGTGGTTCAGAAATAAATTTTGTGATATTATTACATATTTTTGTAGTAATATGACACATTTTTTAATTCAAACGTTTACTAACCACAAAACGTGTGACAAATACCACAAAATATGTAACATTATTACAAAAATACGTGACTTTACTTCTTAATCACATACTGTCATGAGTCCTACCAAAAAAATATGTAATATTAACTACAAAAATATGTAACACATACCACAAAAATACATAGTGCATAAAAACCTTAACATAAAATTGATCCCAATAATCCCACTTGAGTCTTACGATTACAATAATCAACTCTTCATACTTCTAGTCAAGTTACAATATCATTAACCTAGAGTTTTCGGTTAAGAAGCTAACAAAAGTTTGCCTTGTGAAAATCATATCCATTGCCGCGTAACTATTTTTTGTTTGTTTCTTAAACGAAAATTTAGGACTAGTTGATAATATTATTACTTGACTAGAATTCCAGAGAGTTTATTATCATAATTGAAAGTATAATGCTGAATTGAAATTTCATAAATATGCTAAATGTAATTAACTCTTAATCATTTTGTTGATACCATGTTGGATTTCTTGTGATGGAATAATTTGATTTTACAACGAACACAAGGGTTAAAGGTGTTAATGAAATATAAAATCCATTTGAGTCTCTCATTATTATAATCATAACAAAACAAGAAAATCATTTTCTTCTTAGATTCCATGCCACCGATTAGTGTAACCAATCTGGCAGGACACATGAAGTTGGCATATATGTCTATTTTTATTTTTTTTTTTGGTTAATTAAACTAATAGTCCCTATAGTTTGGGACATGTGTCACTTTGGTACCTGACTTTTCAATTGTGACATATTTGACCCTGAATTTTAAATTTTGTTTCAAATAAGAACTATTGAAAATATCATTAGATTTTTCAAGGTAAAATCGTCAATTTGATAAAATATAAACTAATTTGACAAAAATAAATGTCAAAAATATATTTTTAATTTTTTTAAATTATTTTTATCCACCAATGATAAAATTATGTAAAATTAATAAAAATTACATGATTAATTTTTTTAAATTAATTTTACATGATCATCATCCAAATACATAATAAAAATTAATTTTGTAAAAAAAATAAATAAATGTCTAAAAAATTTATCAATTTTACATAATTTTAATTTTAGTAGGTAGAAATAATTTTTTAAAATTCAAAAATATTTGTTTGACATTTATTTTTATCAAATTAGTTTATATTTTATCAAATTGACAATTTTACTCTTAAAAAATCTAATTATATATTCAATTGTCTTTATTTAGAACAAGATTCAAAATTCATGGTTAAATGTGTCGCAATTAAAAAGTCAAGAACCAAAGTGACACAAGTTTCAAACTATATGGACTATTTGTGTTATTTGTCTTTTTTTTTTAATTTAAAAATTCTTCTTAATTATGAAATCCTGGTCAAAGCACGCCATAACTTAATTTTATTTATTTATTTATTTATTTTATGGGCCCTCGGGCCAACCGTCAGAATTCAAAATTAGGAATATTATATTGATAATTCCTTTGAGCCTGTATTATTTTAGTCCTTAAATCAATTTTTATCATGAAATTTTAATTTTGTCTTAAATTAGTTCAATTGATTCTAGTTGTTAACATCTTTTATGGCAAATATGCACTTAAATGACATGTGTTATATTTGTAAGACTAAAATTATAAATTTAATCAATTCAATGACTTAACCTTAACCAATTTAGTAAAAAAAATTTGTCACAATCCTAACAACATTATTAATAGGACTAAATTGATATAAAATCTAAAATTAAAAGTTAAAATTGAATTAATTAAAACTATAAGAACTAAAATAATATAAGAAATAAAGTATAAGAATTACCCATATAACTTGCTCTTCAAATTTTTTGGAGCAATTATCCTAAATTTTATTTTTTATTTTTTTTTTTTTTTCCATAAGAACAACAATTTGATAGAGCATATTACCCCACCTATTTGTAGTAGCAGCCCAAGATTCCGTAAAGTCAGGCTAAGAACTCGTGCGGGAAGTTGGGGGTTGGATTTTTTTGGTTAAAATAATTATAAAAAAATAAAATAAATTTGTTAATAATTTTTTAATTGAATAAGACAAAATATCATATCTAACTCATAATTATTACATTCTTTCTTTTATAAAAAGTCAAAAAAATTAAAAGAATCCTTTCTAAATAAGACTTTTTAATCTCAAAAATAATTAAAAAATTAAAAAATCAACTCATATTCTAAACGAAGTCTAAGTATCGAAATGATGCTTCACTTTACTTAGACTTTTGAAAATTTGGGGCCTTTAACAATAATAAACTTTTGAAACTTCTTTAAAACTTTAATATTGTGTTTGGTTTGAGGATTTGAGGAGGGATTTAGAAAGGAAAATAGAAATGGTAGGTGAAATGTGAATAAAACATACATATATTTCACCTAGTTTCACACACCTTTTCCCTTTACTTTTCCAAATCCCTCCTCAAATCCTCCAACCAAACACAACATAAGAGATAGGTTAAGTAGTATAATATGATTCAGTCACTTCAGCCTATTTGTCTCTTTGACCCTGTTTGGTAGAGCTGTGAGAAAGTGCTTATAACTTATGCCTAAACAGCTTATAGCTAATAACTATGAACATAAGCTAATTTCTGACTTATAAATTAAGCATCTCATGCCCCATTCACAGAATAAGTTAATTTCTGACTTTCAAAAAGGTATAAACTATAACTTATAAGTTAAACCAAACATATTAAAATAATTTAAATTAAACTGAAAGCTAAAATAAATAACTTTTAAACTGCACCAGACAGACTTTTTGCCTATTAGTGTTCGCGGCCAGTGGCCGGTTAATTTTTGGGTGACTTTCCAACCTTTCGCTAGTGGGAGAGGGCATCACAGATTGATAATAGTGTATAAAATTATAAGAGAAAATAAAGATAGAAAAAGTACGAGACAAGGAAAAAAATACCGTTTAAAATAATAATTTATAGTTGTCCTCAATATATTTCATTATGTTCTTAAAATCAAAATAAATCAATTAATACCATATAGCTTGCTTATTTTTATTTTTCAAAAAATACTTTTCAAAAAATATTACTTTCTTATTTTTCATTTTTTTTATTTTTACTGATTTTTTTAATATTTTAAGCAATTTTTTTACTTTTTAGACATACTTAGGTATGTTTAAAAAGTAAAAAAAAATCTTTTAAAAATTCACTAAATACCAAAAATATAAAAAAAAAAAATACAAGAATTCAGTACATTTTTTATATTTTTATGTATTTATTAATTTTTTAAAAATATTTTTTCACAAATTTTTTACTTTTTAGATACATCTAAGTAAGGTGCATCTTTAAAATTTTACAAATATTTACTAAAAATAAAAAAACATAAAAATCAAAAAACTCAGTTTTTAAAAAACTTAATCCAGAAAACTCAAACCAAACACACTAATATATACTCATAAAAGTGCATTTATCACCAATTATTCTTTTCTTTTTCTCAATGATTGTATTTTTTTTATCAGTAAAAAAAAAATTATTGATGATTAAAAGAAATATACCAATAATACATCAATAAAAAAAAAAAAGTACAAAAAGTATCATAGTTAAACATACTCATCCTAACTAAGTTGGCCCCAATATAAAAACTCAATCATATACTAACATCGAACCAAATTTAGTGAGGGACCAAACAGAGACTAGGGGAGGAAAAAAAACAACCCAACAAAAAACACACCCAAACTCAACCCGCCAAGAACAAACCCCCAAAACTTCATAACACCATCATTGTATTATTATTATTTTTAGGCAGTACAATGTGAATTGAAATATTTACATTATATTTTTATTAGTATTGTTATTTTTTCTAAGGTGAAATTCATTTTACCTTCTCGTAATTTGAGATCAGCGCATTTTACCTCTTTATCGTTTAAATATAGTTAGAAAATTTTCATGTGATTTTGGATTAAAGTCCAACCGTTAATACCATTATTTTACCTATAGATACAAAATTACTAATACCCTCAAAACCTATATTTTTTTGTTATTTTCTTTCTCTCTCCTATTAATACACATAATTTATAATGTCTAACATTAATTTAATTAAATCACAATTAATTATAAATTCTTAATTAGTTATTATAATTCTTAACTTTTTATTCTAATTTTAATTTAATTATTTTACATCACAATTACTTTTTATTCTAATTTTAATTTAATTATTTTATATTTAATTATTTATTATAATTACTAACTTATTAATCTAATTTTAATTTAATTTAATGTTTTAGATCACAATTAATCCTAAATTCTTAATTGTTTATTATAATTCTTTACATGTTAATCTAATTTTAATTTAATTATATTCTAATTCAATTCTTAAGTATTGTTTGTTTTATATTTTTATTTTATTATATTTTAAATCAATTTTTCATTATATTTATATTTTAGATAAATTCTTAATAATATTTTATGATATTTTAATTAACATATTAATCTAATTTTAGATCTAGAGAAAATTAGAATAAAATTATCTTTTTATTGTATTAATTTCACTTTAAATTTTAAAACAACCAAACCCACTCTAAAAATGGTGTGTGTAATACACTTTTTATTAGTTTGAATAGAAAAATTAATGGTAACACTTTAATCCAAAATCACATAAAAATTTTCTTACTATATTTAAACCATAGAGGTAAAATGCTCCAACTCCCAACCAAAAAAAGGTAAAATGAATTTAATCCTTTTTTTCTATTCTGAACTGCATAAGAGGATAAATGGCAGGCGGCAAACTTCATGATATAGCCACTTGCAATTGAACAAAAGGAAGAAAGAAAAGACATATAATATAACAAGTTCATCAAATTCTCCATTCACCAAGGCATTAAAAGAATATTCTATTTTTAGAAAGAGAGAAGAAGAACAAGAAGAAGAGTACATAAATATAGAGGGAGAGGAAATTAATAATTTAGAGGAATGTTAGGGATCAGGAAAAAAATTTCATGAAAATGGTCAGGAAAGATTTGTGACTCTTAGATTACCTTGATTAGTGTGTGGTGCTTTATTTTAAGTATAATCCAAAGGTCACAAATCTTTCATGATCATTTTCATAAGAAACTTTTCATGATACTTAGTATTACTGAATAATTTAACAGCTAATACGATGAGGATGCTTTTGCAATAATTATACTTACAAATGGTAGTCCAAGCCTCAAACACAATAAATGATTATTTAAGTTAAAACATAATCATTCTTGTAATAATCGTATTTCATATTAATTTGGCCAAGAATAATGCTATATGTACTAATTAATGTGCACACTAGTGTACTAACAGATGATGTGGCATCATTTGTATGGTTTTAAATATTTACAACTTGTATAATAAATGTGATCAATAATAATATCATAATACTAATTGATACACTAGTATGTATACTAATTGGTACATGTGGTACTACTGTTTGGCCAAAAAATTTGATGAGAGAGAGAGTGAGTGAGACCTGGATATTTGTGTGTGAAAGTATCCCACATACTGGGACCTCTACCACCTTTATTTGCTCCGCCTTCGTACTAGAAAAAGTAGACAAACACAAGCATGTAAGATTTCAAACATCAAAAAACTTTACACTATGTTTGGATGCCTTGGATTTGTTAAGATAAAAGAAAAATCAAAGATAAATCAAAATAATTATGCATAAGTGTTTTTCTTTTTCTTTTAGTTCATAGACAACCCTGTAATTGAAAATTTAAATATGTATTCATTTTTCCTTCTCTCTTTTCTCACCTATTCAAATGAAAACAACCAACAATCATCATTTTTCAATTACTTATTTTATTTTTTGTAGCTAAAACAGTTTTTGAAATACCAAAAATAACATTTTGTTCTTTTCTAAAGAATTGGTAAAAGTAAAATAAAACCGAAAACAATTCTCCTCTTTTTCTGAAAAATAAAAGTAAAAAATAGCAACCAAAAAAAAAAAAACCACAACCAAATATAGGATCGCGCACTTTGTTTTCTTTCTTTCTATCTATATATATAAATATATTTACCTTTATCACAAATTCAAAATTTAAACACAGTTAGTAGCTCAAATATGAACCAAAATTACGAGAAATTGAGTTTGATATGAACCTGATATGCAGAAGAGGCTGTCCCAAAGGCGAAACCAGGTGGAAAACTGGTGCGGTTGAGTGAGTCACTGCCATAGCTATGTGTTGAAGCTTCTTCACTACCAGTTGTTGTTGTTGTTGAGTGAGCTATTATAACTAGGAGACAGTACAAGAAGATTATATGACCCATCTGAAACCCCATAACTGATTTGGTTACCCTGCCACCTCTTGTTTGCTTTCTATAGTATTGGGGAGGGGGAAGTAAGGTATTAGGTAAGTCTAAGCAGTCGGTCGAGTCTAATTTAGATAATTAAAATTAATAAATTATTATTAAAACTAAGCTAATAAATTGTTAGAATATAATGGTTTTTTAATAATTTTAATTTGAAATTAAAGTGAGACTCAACTGTCGATTGAGGTGAATTCGAGTGGGTTTGTATTTTCTTAAATGAGAAGATTATGATACAAAATTAATCAGCCAAAACTATTAAGTTGTAAATGAAAAATTGTCTCATAAAGTGGGTATCAATTAAAGTTAGGTTTGCAATTGGACTTAGTCTTGGTCTGGACTGGGCCTATGGTTGTGCATGTGCATGTGCATGTGCTGTGTTTGGACTTGGAGTTGGACTTAGTCTTGAGCTTTGGTTGTGCTGTACTGTGTTAAGTTTAGCTTGTGCATGTGTTTAAGATTGCGCTTGAATTGGGTCATGACCTACACCCGTATCCATTTTGTAACACATTTGATTTATTTCTCAAACTTATGAATTATATACGCATTATGATTTACATAATACTTCTAGAGTTTTGAATCTTTAGCCCTAATGGCTAGAGTTGATGGCATTTGATGGCTTGGTTAATGGAAATTGATGCTATAGTCTTAATAGTTAGGAACTCCCCTACGAGTATAAAATGGGCTTTTCCCCTCCAACGTTGGTAAGAGATTTTCGAGATAGAAAATGGAGATGGTGTTTTGAGATAATAAAATTAGAGATGGTTTTTTACAGGATAAATTAAAAAAATACACCCCCTGAGACTTTCTTAAAATATAGATTGCCCCCTTTTGATTTGGACAATTACATATACCCCCTTGTCTGAATTTTTTATTTAACAGAATTAATTAAAAAAATAAAATTCATAGTTACTCTTCTATACAATAATAAAATTATTTAAATTATTAATTGAAACATATTTTTAATATCATTGAAAACTATTAATTGATTTGATGATTTATTAATAAAAGGGATTTGTTATGAAATTAGAAACCTCAATGGTGGAATCTAATTTCCAAAACCACAAAGGGCGATTCGTATTTTACTCAAATCTCAAAAGGTATATTTGTAATTTACCCTTTCTTACAATAAAGAAAATTTTCCTATATTCTTTTTGCTAGCCCCTTCTTTGTTTCTTGTTACTAAGAGAGTGCTGATGTTAGTCTGTTCGCCGAAACTACTCAAAAAGTGCTCCTATAGCAACTGATCGTTGTATCTTAGGAGACAAAGATCAACATTCCTCCAGCACCCATTGGCAAGGCGGCGAATATGTTTTAAGAAAACTGTGTCATCACAAGTTTCGGTTTGGCCTCTCGTATTTTGTTCTTTGGTTCTTCCAGATTCAATTTATTTTTAGTGTATTAATTTATATATGACCATGTTACTAGTTTGTTCTAGTGATTTTGGTTTATACGAATCCATTACGTAATCTATTCATATTGTCATTGTTTATTTTGTATTTCATTCTTTAATAATAAAAAAATAAAAATAAAAACAAGATTATTTCGTCATTTCTGTTTAATTTTATTTTATATATTTTCCTAGTATTATTATGGAAAAATACAAACATAAATGATTTTTTAAAAAAAAATCTATTTCCATGGTGATCTACATGCAATACAACCCAAATTAAAATTTTATGAAGGGGGATAACAGAGATGGTTGGAGGCCGGTGGTTCGAAGACACGGAGCAAAAGGAACATGGAGCAGGAAGGATGGGTCTGTCATTCATGCCATTTTTGTGGATGACATTCCAGGTTCGATGGACCCAAGAAGACTGCATCTACTATTTTCCAACTATGGTGTTGTGAGGGATGTTTTTATCCCTTTTAAGAGAAGGAAAACAACACGCAGCAGATTTTGGCCCCGTTTGGGAACAGGTTAATTTAGTAATTTTTTGGCTACTTGGCTAAAATATGAGCTAAAAAAAACTAATATGTTTGGGATGACCTTTTGGCTTTTTACGAAAAGATGTGCAAAAAGTAGAGAGAAAAGAGAATTTTTGACTTTTTGATATGGGTTGTTGGCTTTTTGGCTAATTTAGTAACTTTTTGACTTTTTGACTAAAAATGAGGGTTCCCAAACGAGGCCTTTATTTTGTTCAGTTTGACTGCCCAGTCGTGGCAGATACGGCAATTCAAAAAGCAAATGGCCTGTGGTGTGATAATAAAGCTCTGAAGGTTAAGATGGCAGAGTTTTGAAAGGAGGAGGAAAGGAAGCAAAGGTCAGTACAACTGAATGCTGCAACAGATGTTAGATGAAAAAACAAAGTTGTCTCTATTATGCAAAGAGGGAGTAAGTCTTATGCTCAGGTAGTCAGAAATGAAGGAGCACCATCCAAGCCAACCATAACTGTTAGCCACAACCATGCTGGTCTGGCTCTGTCTCTGATTAACTGAGTCTGCTTTTGCAGCTGTTTTTTGGAGTTTGCTGTCCTGCTATGCTGAACTACCATTATGCGGTACTGGTCTGCCAATATGCTCTGCTCAGCATAGCTTCTGGTTGATCTATGTGGTTGGAATAATAGAATAGCTTCTGGTTAATCTGATGCTGTCAATCTCCCTTGTGTTGTATGGCTTATATCAGCATTGGAGTTCTTCTATGGGCTCGGCTGTGTGTCCTCTGTTTTGGTTTTTTGTGGTTGGTTTCTCACCAACTCTTGATGGTGTGCTAACAGATGATAGGGCGGGCTTATTGGTACCAACCTAGTTGGGATTGGTTTGTTTTCGCTTTGACGCTCTTTGCACTCATCGTTGTCTTTTTTGTTGTAATTCTCTTTGGTTCATCAATAAAATTTCGTTTGCTGTTCAAAAAAAAAAAACAAACTGTTAAGGCATTTGAAGAAGGCAATGATTGGTTGTATGAGTGTGTGATTGTAAGGCTAAAGTCATCTTGATCTGTAACTGAGTTCAAGAAGGAGTTGGTGAACAAGGGCTCGGGGGATATCCAGTTAAAAGTAGGGGTGGTAGAGACATTTTACTCTCTTTTAATTCAGTGGAGACGATGAAAGATAAGCTCAGATTGATGGAAGGATGGACTAGGGAGTCGAGTGAGTCTGTTAAAGAATGGAAACAGGATATGGCCATTGACCAAGAAAGGCTTATTTGGCTTACTTGCTATAGGATACCTTCAAATCTATGGAGCTACAATACGTTCACTAACATAGGGAGACTATGGAGAGAGGTTGTTAGTATAGATGATGATATACTGAGGCTCAAAAGTCTTCAATGTGGCAAGGTGAGGATAGCTACATCATGTATGGAATCCATTAATTTTACCATTAGTCTAGAGTGCAAAGGTATAATCTACCCAGTGAAGATTTGTGAGGAGCAGGTTGTTATTTCTAAAGTGGTAACGAAGCAGTGCACTTGCCATTCTCATCATGGGGATGACGACAACCTGAGTTCAAACAATGAGGCTAATGATATCAGTACAAAATTGGGTAGCAAGATGGATGTTGAAGGTGATGATGTGGCTGCCAACGTAGAAGATGGGAGGAAAGGGAGTCGGTGACATGGCTACAAAGGGAAAAGAAGTGGTGCATGCTCTATCAAATGTCATGGTGAAAAATAATATAGAGCAGAGTGTTTCTATGGTGGAAGAAACAAATAGTATTATGAATGTGTCATTTATTGGAGACGCATATGATAACAGGTCTGAAAACAAAATGGTGGGCTCTATGCATGGCGTGAATGGAGGAAGTCGCAGAGTTGATGCTGAATTATTCACTCTAGGTTTCATTAGAAGTTTGAGTGGGTCTGAGTGTAATGGGCCTGGTTTAAACTTAGAGGTGGTGTTATGTAAGGCCCAAAGAATGGAGAATAGGGTTGGCTTGGCTCAAGGAGTAGGTGGCTAAAGTGGCCCAGCTAATCCAATTATTAAGGACAACATTCAGTCTGTTAGTGGGGTTGTGGCCCAAGTCCAAGCACAAATTGATAGAGGTAGTGGTGTAAATCTGGGCAACCTTGAGGGAAGCTCACGTTGTCCATCTCAGAAGAGGAAAGTAAACAGGAATCAGAAAAGGAAATGGGTGAGAAGGAAGATATGGAATAAGAAATGAGGGCTGAATCTTGCTAACAATATAATTGGATCAACAGTAAACCTGAAGAAATGAGCAGTGTTTAGATCAGTTGTGGCTGCAATTTCACTCTCAATGGCAAGTGAGTCCAGTCGAGGAAGGTTGTTACTCAATGAGGCAGAAGCTACTTTACAGATTAGGTGAGCTCTTGGGTTGAATTGTGATGATAAAGAGGAGGAAGTGGTGAGCAAACTCATGGATTTAGAAACTAAGGACAAGGAAATGGTGCACAAAAAGGGGTTGGGAGTAGCCAGTTAAATGGCTATTTCTAGGAGGCTTAGAAGGAATTTTATTTACACATGAAGCTCTTGTCATGGAATATAAGGGGTATTGGAAGGCCAGAAAAATGAAGAAAAATCAAAAAGTTGCTTAAGGAAAGGAAAATTAACATGGTGCTCTTTTGCAAGAAACCAAGAAAGAGGTAATATGTGCAGAGCTTGTGAATTCTATTTGGGCATGAGACAAAGTGGAGTTTATGTCAGTTGATTTGGAGGGTGCGTCTGATGGTCTACTCTATATTTGGAATCCTAAGGTACTTCAACTTAATGATTGTTGCTGCAACTGAAATTTTATTTCCTTCTCAAGTACGATTTTTTTAACTTTAGTTGTGTAATTGTGAATGTATATGGGCCGAATGATTCTGTTAGAAGAAAAGAGGTATGGGATATTTTAGTGAGGCTCAAAACACAGTTTTTGTTCCCATGGTGTTTGGGGGGTGACTTCAATGAAATTAGAGGTGTTTCGGAAAGAAAAGGTTGTTCTATAAGAGATAAGGGGATGAAGGAGTTCAATGAAATGATTGATCAGTTGGAGGTGTCTGATCCAACAATGTGTGGACGGAAGTTTATGTGGTGTAACTTACAAGAAGGTGAGAGATGGAGTAGGATTGACAGATTCCTATTAAATCCATAATGGTTACAAGTGTTTAATTTTAAGCTTTGGGGTTTACCTAGACTAATCTCTAATCATTGCCGCATCTTACTAATGAAAGATGAGAGAGATTAGGGTCCTAGACCTTTAAAGTTTCTAAATGCCTGGTCTTTATGCCCAAAGTTCTTGCATTTTGTGGAGAAAACATGGTGTGAGCTAAATGTGATGGGTTGGGTAAGGTTCAAGTGCTTAGTAAAATTCAAAGCCTTAAAAGCCGTTTTAAAGAAATGGAACATTAAGGTGTTTGGAAATGTGGAGAACAAGCTAAAAGTCACTAAGGAGGAAGCACATGTCCTTGATTTAGTTGCTGAAGACAGGGCATTATCTAAAGTGGAATTGGCTAGGAGAAAGCACAGGCTGAGTAAAATGGTGGAGTGGATGTGGATCCAAAAGTCTAGACTCAATTAGGCAACTAAGGGTGACAGGAACACCTCCTTTTTCCATTATATGGCAAGTTGTAGGAGCAATAGAAATGCCTTATGCTTAATTCTTGTGAATGGGGTTAGCATTGAGGACATAAGGGGCAGGAACATTTTAGATGGCATACTTATTGCTAATGAAATAGTAAATGGTTGGAAGAAAGCTAGAGGCCGAGGGATTGTGCTTAAACTTGATTTTGAGAAAGCTTATGACTCAGTTAACTGGGAACTTTTGTTTTCTATGCTGTCAAACTTTGGTTTTGGGACCAAATGGATGAGTTGGATGAAGGAATATGTTACAACTGCCATAATTTCAGTGTTGGTAAATGGGTCACCAACCCAGAGTTTTCTCCTCAGATGGGTCTTAGACAGGGTGACCCATTGTCACCATTTCTGTTCAACATTGCAGCTGAAGCTTTTAACATTTTGTTGGTAGAGCTAAGCATCTGGGTCTGATTAGAGGGGCTTCTGTAGGCTCAAGTGGCCTCAAGATCACACACCTACAATTTCCAGATAACACCATCCTGTGTTGTGAAGCTGAGTGTGAGGACTTAATTAATATAAAGAGAATAATGAGTTCCTTTGAAATCATGTCAGACCTTAGGATTGATTACCATAAAAGTGTGGTATGTGGAGTAGGGTTTTCTGATGAGCTTGGCATGGAGTTTGCAGCAAGTTTGAATTGCAACCATCAAAAGTTGCCTCTAAAATACTTGGGTATGCCATTAGGTGCCACTCCAAGTAAAGAAGTACTTAGCAACCAGTGATTGACAGATGTAAACAAAGACTTGCTTCCTAGAAGAGAAGATTTGTGTCTTTTGCAGGAAGGTTGACTTTGATTAAGTTTGTTCTTGCTAGCTTGCCTATCTATTATCTCTCACTCTTCAAGATGCCTGAGATGGCAACTAAAGAGATTGAAAGAATTCAATCTGCTTTCTTATGGGGTGGTTCAGATCTTAGGAGGAAAGTGCATTTGGTTAAATGGGGGGATGTTGTTAAAAGTAAAACCAAAAGAGGGTTGGGTATTAGAAGAATCATAATTATGAATGTGTGTCTCTTATTGAAGTGGTGCAGGAGGTTTAGAGCTAAAGGAAAATCTTTATGGAAGGAGGTCATCTGTGGGAAGTACATTGAGCGAGGTAGTGAATGGTTTCCATAATAGAATGTCCAAGATCTGGGGTGTCATAATCAATGTTGTTACTACTAATTTGAACTTCTTCATTTCTTTAGGAGTAATGCAACTGTTTTGATTGGTGATGGTAAAGAGCAAAGTTTTGGTCTGACAATTGGTTTGGTGGTGTTTGCCTAAGAGAGGAGTTTCCTAGGCTCTATTCATTATCAGAAAACAAAGATGGGTCTGTGAAGTTGTTTCGTAACAAAAGAGATGTTGTAGGGAATTGGGTCTTTAATTTTAGAAGGTCCCTTTTTGCTTAGGAGGAAGAGGAGTTGAGTAGACTGAAGGTGCTTCTTAGTAGTTCCCCATTGCTTAGAGAAAATGTGTTCATAGTTTAAGGTGGAATGCAAATCCATCAGGAGTCTTTAGTGTCTCATCTGCTTACCACTGGTTTGAATTAGGTTTTGGCCCCACTTGCATGGTCTCAAATTCATTATGCAAGGCTACTGCACCACCTAGAGCTCAATTCTTTGGGTGGTTGGTTTGGAGGGGTAGATAAAGACTTGTTACGCCCCGTATTTTATTATTCGAATAACATTACTAATATTCATTAATTAAGTTCATTTACAAATAACATTTCATCCTTGGATGAAACGATGAATAATTAAATATACATATCTCTTCTCGTTATACAACAATAACATTTACATACAAATAAAATAAATGCCCTGAAACTTACAATAAAAGAGAGGACACTACTCTTTATAAATAAATAAAAAAATAGCACTCAGCCAAACAACAAATGACGTAGTACAATCCATTACTACATTACACTTATAAAATGGTAAAACCCATTGTTTGATCTTCAAATCCGAAAAGCATTCCCTGTACACATGTACAGGCAAGGGGTGAGCAACCACTAGCCCACCAAGCAATCTTATATTAAAACATTAGAAGATATGCAGATACCAAAATACTCATACATATATGTGAAATCATATCATGTCAAAACCGTATGATTTTATTACATAATCTCTTAAATTCAATTTATTTAATTAACCATAACAAGTTAACTTAAATAAATAAACATGTTTCAATAGTAACAGGACATCCTTTTCAATTCATTCAATTATCTCATTATCAATTGAATCAAATAATTAAACAATTTATCAAATCCATTTTATACAGTCTTATAAGATGAATGCATATGTCATGTCATGCTCAAAATATTTTTCTCATCTTTCGAAAATCTTACGCATAATGCCATTTTGAAAACACATTAATCCAATAATTTCAATAAAATTCCAAGATGATAAATACGACTCAGGTAATCCCTAAGCTGGTGTCTGCAAGTAGACTATACAAGTACTACCAATTTGTCATTTTTACCAGTATTAACTGAAAGGCTCAACACCTGTAATCTGTCATTTTCCCCAGTATTAACTGGAAGGCTCGACACCTATCCGCGCGGTTTTCTGATCTTTCACCAATGACACATAGGCCAACTTAATCAAATTCATCTACACCACCTTTCAAGACTTACCACCGTATTTACCAAAAGCAAAACAATAAATCTTGTTTCATAAAACAATTTCTCTTTTAAAACCATAACCTTCCAATGCAAGATTAAAAATCAATTTCAATAGTGGTTCGATAAAATGATAATGTAAAATGTACAATCCTCCATATGATTCCATTTCCAATTTCCTCCACACAATTCTCCATTGTGATCAATTTCCATATCCCTATCAATGTAATATCATTATACAATCCGAAGAAATAATATAACAATGCCAATGTTCATGTATTTACCACATATAAATCAATAACTTCTAACTTAGTCTTTTCAAGACAATTCAACAATATTCCTTATATAAAACAAACTTCCAAAGTCAAATATTTTCTTACCTTTCCAAAAATCTCCTCATTTAAATATCAACATGGCAATTCCCTACCAGTTATCAAAACTAAAAGTTCTAAGCAATAAGTTCATCAATAGCAATAACATATGACACCAAAGTGGGTTCAAGTTTTCATCGATTTCTAACTCACATACTTATCAATGAAATGTAATTATAATCTTTTCAAAACTCATCCCCATTCCAAACATTAAATAGAATCAAATTCTCATTTTTCTCATGCAAGTGAAATCTCGAGATCTTCAAGTTCAATCATAATTCTCAATAATTACAAGTGAATATTCTAACATTTAATCAATTATATCAAAATCTTCTCTTGACTATAAGTATAAAACATAACATGAGTGTTCACTTTCCGATTATCAACATCAACCGCATCAAATTAAACCAAGGAAAAATAAATAAATAAATAAAAGTTTTGATAACTCATTCTTGTTTTAATCCAATTCATCCATTTGCTCCAAACGAACTAAAATCATATTCTTTTCTGTTATTGTCAAAATCCACCAAAACCATTTGAATATCTCATGTATGAATTTTAAGTATTATTATTATTATAACATAACTCAACTAATAAAACTATGGACCAAATACCATATCACATCAACTTAATCTCGCTTATTTTCTCAAATCTCATTCTTAGTCAACATCATCACTTTTAATCTCATAATATTAAAAGTTAGGAATTTAAACCCAATAACACCCCTTTAATTAAGAAGGATTTTAAATATTAACCAAACTAATTTAATTCATCAAATTAGTAAATCTATTAAGTTCACCTTCTTCCAAATTAATAACACCAAACATAAATTTACATGACTCATCACTCAAAATACCCCCACATTTCATGCCTAGCCAATTTTTTCAAATCTCTACAAACCACAATTTCAACATTTTTCTAAAATTAATAAATTAACATTTACAAAACATCATGAATATCACACTTTTAGAGTCTTAAATCCTAAAATCATTCTATAATCTCAACTTAACAATTCACACCATATTCATCAATATCAATTTATTTTTATTCTCAAAAATAAATTTCAAAACTCAAAGATGAGATAAATATTTCAACATTATTTTTCCAAAATAAATTATCTAACCATAATATGAGGTAGATACAACTCATACAACTATTTATTTTATTTTTGGATTTTTAACAAGTATTTCCAACACAAGATGATTTTTCCAAATCAATTTTAAAATAACAATATTCTTAACATTTCAACATAATTTCTCTTCCAAAAATTACCAAACAAAAATCTGGAAAAAAAAAATATATATATATATATATGTAATGCCTTCTATAAATATATATTTTCTCAAAATAACCCTAACATATTTTTAATGTAATACTATGAAGAAAATCTCTACCTCAAATCCGAAGAAAAGCAATCCGAAAATGCAAACATCATCCAATCATAAATCCGAGAACACCATTGCAAAGATCACGACGAGCTTTCCAACTTTCATTTACAAAACTTTTCTAAAATCTAACCCAATCTAACTCCAATATTGTAAAATATAAATCAAAATCATTTTGTTCAAATGTTTGAGAGAAAGGCAGAGTCTCTCCTCTCTCTTTTCTGCAGAAAACAAGAGTCAACAAAAAGAAAATGAAGAGTCGCGAAAGTGAAGGCATGGGTAAAACTGAAATGAAGAGGGATGAGATGGAAGGAGACAATCCCATTAGGGATGTCAATCTGAACCCGGCCCGACGGGGACCCGATCCCCCGAACCCGATTAGATCGGATTTTTCCTGAAAATTACCACCATAGGGCCGGGGATGGTATTGAAAATTAAATCCTCGACGGTTTTCGGGCCGGGGACGGGGATAGGTTTCCCCCGCCCCGGATAATCCCCAAATAATTCCCCTAAGCTTCCCCAAATATTCCTTATATATATATAATATATATGTTTGTGTTGAAGGTTAAGTTGTCTGCCTCTCTCTCCCACTCACTCACTCACACTCTCACCTTTCAGCCTCTCTCCCCCTCTCTCTCTCTACTGCAATTTGTTCTCATGGCGTCGGTGTAATTGATGGCGACTCCTCCACTGTCTTCTCCCTCCTCCCATCTCGTTGATCTCCGATCTTGCTGAACTCACCCATCTCGCCGATCTTTCTGATCTCACCGATCTCCCTCCTCAAGAACATCATGGGGACGCCTTTCCCTTGCCAGACTCCGACGCCTTAATCTATATCAATATTGATGATTTTGTTGATTGTTGTTGATTTTGATCTATTTTGATCTCTCTGATTTTGTTGATTTTGATCTATTATGTATGATGATGTCGCTGCCTTGATCTGTATTATTGGTTTTTTTTTTGTTTTTTTTTTTTTTGACCGGGGAATTTTTGGGGTCGGGGAAACCCGATCCCTGCTAGGGGGCGGGGACGAGGACGGTGGTAGGTTCCCCGTCGGGGATCAGGGCCGGGGACGGGGGGATTATCACCACCGGGGATCGGGGACGGGAAGTGTGATCCCCAGCCCCGCCCCGCCCCGCCCCCGCCCCGTTGCCATTCCTAAATCCCATGTGGGTTGTTCTCTTTCCCCAAATATATATATATAGACATATTTTGTAATAATATCATAAAATTTATATCTTATCATAAAAATATAACATTTATGTACACCACAAAATATATACACATTTTCATTCACTACAAAATATATAATTTTTCACTGTATAGTATCCACCATAAATTTAACTTTCAAATATTTATTATAATCACATATAATAAATAATAATAACTTATCAATCACATAATTAAAAGGGACTAAATAATTAAACATGAATCATAAACAAATTCAAATTAAATTGAATTTAAATCATAGGTCTCACCCATAAGTCAAACATGGTCCAATTATATACCAAAATAGACCCAAAAATTTATCCAAATCATGATCTAAACATTAAAAATTAAATAACAAAATTTTGCTATAAATTAAATTGAACACCAATCAATCCGTGAATTTTCATAAAATAATTACTCATCATTTAATTCTAAAATTTTTATCCAACGTGCCAGACTCATATGGGAACAACATATAAAAATTTAATAATTTTCTGAGATCGGGAACTATTTTTAAAAAATACAAAACCGAACTGTTTTCGCACAGAATTTACACAGCAATCAAATTCGAAAATTTACTTAATTAAATTATGCACCGGCTATTTAAGAAAAAAAAAATTGGGTCATTACAAGACTGCTAGTTTTTTTAAAAAGAATTCAGATCCTAAATTTTAATGTTGATGTTTGTTGTGTTTTCTGTAAAGAAAATGAGAAAACTATAAACCATGTGCTACTTTTTCGCCCCTTTGTTTGGCAAACTTGGTCTTATTTTGTTAACTGGTAGGGATTACAATGAGTATCACCAGGTTCAATCCAGCGTTTGTTTAATTGGTGGTCTGGGTATAGATTGAACAAGATGGAAAGAAAGATATGGAGTGTCATCCCATTAGCTATTTTTTGGTCCACTTGGAATCTAAGGAATGAGTGTCTATTTAATGGGAGGCAACCTGTTCTTGATGAACTTTGTGAAGTTGTTAAGGTGAGAATTGCTTTGTGGGTTAAGTACTCATCCTCTGCTATGGCCTATTCAATGAATGATTTGGTTCACAACCTTCAACAAGTAAGGATCTGCATTGGTGGGGGCTGATGTTTTGATTGCTAAAGAGGTTAAGTAATAGAGGCGATACAGGGGAAGGCTTGAAGTGAGGCTGTGTCTTCGTCCTTTATCTGATTGCTGTTGTTATTGTTTTTTTCTGGTTGTTGTTTTTCTTCTATCTCTCTTCTGTGTTGGTTTTTCACCAACTTATCTAAGCTAGCTTTTGTTTGCGTATCTTACTTGGCCAACCTCATTGGGATTATGTAAGTGCACAATTTTGGTTTTGCTTGTCTCTTTCTTTATTGATGTATGGTCATATGTATTCATGTCAATTATCATTAATAAAGTTTCCTTTTTTTGCTTATCAAAATATATATATATTTCAAGAACTTAAATTTCAATGAAAAAAAACTATTCCAGGAACTTAAATTTCAATGAAATACCAATGAGAAGTAATATCACATAATTGATCTAATATCTCAATAGTAATGAATTGCATATCACACTATGTACACGAAACTTTAAAGTAGTCTCAAACTTCTCTCATCGCTTTTACAAACTATCTAATGAATTATGGTCTCCTTTTTTCAGGTTATGAAACCTAAGGCTTATAAACCTGATATTAGATTTCTTTTCTAATTACTACTCCATAAGCCAAACCTATAAAGATACCTTAATAATTCACTACCTGCCTAACTGTAGACAGCAATCAATAATATTGTCTTTGGTTAAGGGATTTGAGGAAGAATTTGAAAAAAGAAATGGAAAAAGTGGGTGAAATGTGAATAAAACATATCTATATTTCACCTAGTCTCACACACTTTTTTCCTTTTCCTTTCTAAATCCATCCCCAAATCCTCCAACCAAATACGGCGTAAGAGTGAAATTTGGAGGGATCCTTTATTATGATATTTTACAAAGTTGATTTGTCAAAAAGGTTATACATCGGGTAGCAACAACTGAAGGACTCATTGTCAGTTTCCTCAAGAATTATATAAAGAGAAAAGTTAGGGATCATGAAATTTTTTTCATAAAAATGATCATGAAAGATTTATGATCCTTGGATTACCTTGATTAGTGTGTGGTGCTTTATTCTAAGTGTAATCCAAGGGTCACAAAGCTTTCATGATTATTTTCATGAAAGATTTTTCATGATACCTAGCATATTCCTTGCACAGAAAACAATGAAGTGTGACAGAAGAAGAAAAAACGGAAGTGAAGAAACAAATAATTGTAAGATAAACCAAAGAGAAGAACATTTGACCAAGTAGCAACCGCAGTGAGAATGTGATGGTAATGTAACAAAGTTATGGCAAAGGCTAGCATACCAGATTCTTAGTAACATGCATAGTTCCATGGAAATTTATTAAAAATTCATAAATGAAAAAAAAAATGACAAATAAACTTACAAAAAAGATTGAGTGAGAAAACAAATTCATCAAATTCCATAAATCAACATGCATAGTTCATTTAGAAAACTAGATTCTTTAGTAACATGCATAGTTCCATGCAAATTTATTAAAAATTCATAAATGAAAAAAAAAAATGACAAATAAACTAACAAAAAAGATTGAGTGAGAAAACTAATTCATTCTTGTAATGTGCTACTCATAGAACCCTATATGGATTTAATAGTTATACAGCCTCCCAAACTCATTTTGGAGAATAGACCCCATTAGAAAAGTGGATCCAAATTACACTATTAGGTCTTCTTGTTATGCCTGCAAAGTTTTAGGAGTATTTGCCACGATCTCTTAGGTTACTCTATTTCTCATTCTAGGCCACTTCCAGGTTCCATGATACATTAAAAAAAAAAAAAAAAAAAAAAAAGGTGAGAAAAATAAATCTTAAATAATAATAATAATAAATAAATAAATGTAAAAAAAACCTCATTTAAAATTGTTGCTTTAATTTAAGCCTCAAATTACCTCAAGCCAGCCTTGTAAATAAACCAGTCAACTACTATTTACCAAAAGGAACAAAGAGATTTAATAAAGAATATGCATATAGTATACAACATAACTACGGAAAAGAAGGGAAGAGAACGGTGAGGAAATACTTTGGATTAGTGGCAAATTATTTTTGTGTTTCAATTCTAACCTGTATTCAAGGTTGTCAGAATTGGAATTGTAGATTGGCCTGGCAGATTTTTTTTGGCATTGCCAAAAAAAAAATGAGTAAAGGCTTAACACATACAAAATGATTGAAAAGTTTACCAGAAAAAGAGCATTATGATAAAAGTTCTACATTTCAAGATCTTAGGTGTAACCATATTACTAGTTAAATTATAACAAAACTTCTTTATTTTATTTTTGTCTTTTCCATTTGATGTTATTCTTAGAAGTGTCATTCCTGAAACTTAGGATGCAAAGAGGAAGCTTCAACTTCTTCTGAGTATGGGTAGTTATCAAACAATGAGTTTTTACTTCAACTTCAAACTTGGACCATTAAATCACAACAAGATCACTGCAAAGAAAAGAAAGACAGAAAAATCCTGATCCAGAAGAAAGGGTAGAATTCCAGATAATCAGAGAACTTCAATGTCCATGCATTTCTTTCATTGACCATTTTCTATTCAATTCACAACAATTTGTTGGTGTTCTTGTAACCAGATGAAGACCCAGAAAACCACTAAAAGAGAAATATACAACTACAAGATGTACACTGGATGAAATTCATGTAGCTCCTTCAATAAAGCCAATTGAAGTGATGTGCATGTACAGAAACATCACAAGGACCATGGTCAATCACTGACTGTGACTGTGCCTGTGTCTTGCCCTAGAATAAAATTAAATTAAACTTATAGATAGGATGTTAAAATTATGAATAATTGATACAAGAGGTGATTGAGGTTTATGTTTGATACAATGATCTTAAGACAAAATTTGCCCCTTGCTATAGTGCTTACAAGTTTGAATGAATGCTTGTCTCTTAGAATACAATGATCAAAAGCAACACACACATAACTGTAGCTGGTTTTTTGCGCTCCTCAGAGGGGTTTAGTCTCCTCGGATGCGATTGCTTTACAGTTCAGACTCTTGTGGTTCCGAATTTGGTTTCACAAGTGCAATGTAAAACAGAAAAATGAATAAGAGTCCAAATCCGGCAAATCCTAGAAAATCCATTAATCATTAGAGATGCCAAAAATGGACGACATTGCCAGATTTCAAAGTTGCCACCTAAATATTTTTGGAAAATTAAAAAACCTATGACTCGTGCCAAAGGCCACTTGTCCGTCATAACCAAAGTTTTCTCGGCTCGAGAACTTAAGTATGAGAAGGGAAGGTCATGAATTGAGTACCTGTTAGCTTTGTTGGCTTTCAAAGGTTAGAATTGTAATTTGAGCGTACCAACAAGGATCAATAAGTCCTTACAAAGATTAATAAATGCCAACCAATTAGTCAAACGATTGCTTTGAAGTTCTTTCAGCCTCAATGAAGAGGACATTACTAGTGGCTTAGTTTTTTAGGAGAAAATTAAGAAGACTGGATAAAATAAAAGAAATCAATCTTTCATTAAATAAACAAAAGTTTACAATTGTACCTTCACATGTTCACAGCTTCGAAGAGGATTACAGCAACAGACTAACTTAGAATTACTCCTAGGAATTTGAAGTGCAGTATAGGAATATAAAGACTGGAATTTAAAGGGCTGGAAAAATACAAAGTAAATGAACTGGTTTCTAGATCTCTGGTCCCGAATCAACATTATTAGCACTCTCCTCTATTTATAGGCTCTGAATATAACCGTCAAAGTGGTTGATAATCCGTTGAAGTAGATGATAACTGTCGAAATGATCTCCATGATCACTGAGTGTGGCATGTGGCTTTGATCAGTTTTTTTCCATTATTCCACTCTTCA
This sequence comes from Camellia lanceoleosa, assembly GCA_025200525.1. Taxonomy (NCBI): domain Eukaryota; kingdom Viridiplantae; phylum Streptophyta; class Magnoliopsida; order Ericales; family Theaceae; genus Camellia; species Camellia lanceoleosa. Next base: position 107,978,573 of record CM045768.1, on the reverse strand, counting down.
TGGTTGTGCTTCCCTCCTGAATTTGAATTTAAATTGTAGACAACCGTTTGGCCACGTCACCTTGGATATCTTGACTGTTTCCATGTCTCACAGATCCATTGCCATTACTGCAAGTTGCCACACGTCTGTTGATGGTTGGAGACCTTTACTGATTTCCCAATTTGCCCCTTATAATCTACGTGTCAAGCTGCGATAGGTCTATACAAAATATATAGCCAACTTTACCCTCAGCACTAATATAGCCAATACTTGGTAATATTAGTGGATCAATGCGTTTGCCCACGTCCTAGGACGTACATGGAAATTATTTATCCTGGAAGTGTAACCGTCTCCAAGCAATGTTTAAAACACTGAACTTCATTGAATTCCCTTTTGTGCTTGAACTTTGCCTCCACTATCTGTGTGCAAGCGAAAAAGCGATACACTTATGATGGCTAATCAAACCTTCTCTTTCATTGATCAAGCATGTGAAGGGGCTTTAGACAATGACGATCAATCTCAAAAGAATTTCCATGCATTTATTAGACATATCTATCCTCCTCCATTTATGTAAGTTATGGAGGCTTTCGTAGGATATGAGCCTTTAGACCAAAAACTTGCCCAAATGGATGCTGGAGGTTCTTCATCTATTTCAAAGCCCTCTACGTAGGACAAAGATGCCCTCTCTTCTACTAGAATTACTGCATGGAATGCTTGGCCAACACCAACCCAATCCCAAACAAGGGAGCAAATTCATCACTGATTTGTTGAATTCGATGACCCTACTGTAGTTCCTCCTTCCTTGCGCAGCTCTGTGGTATATCCCTATACTCCATTTGACTGCCTTTGTTGTCTCGAAGATAACTTGCTTTCGGCATGGTATACTTCCACCTTGCTGACCAAAATAGTGCGAAGGGAATAAGACCCTCATTCTTAGCCAAGAAAGCAAAACTCTACTTCTCTGACTAGCTAGTGTGTGTAAATGAGAATCAGCTTCCTTCTTCCTTTGGAGGGGACCTAACTGCTCCTCCTTTTCCTCGTAATTCTAACTGGATTAAAGAATTAAAACTTACCCTCTTCGAAAGCCAACATTTCGCCCCATATCAAGCTCCAGTTCCTCCAACTGCTTATCAACATACAAAGCCCAAACCCTGCTTGCTGTCTTTTCTCCTTTATCTTTCGAAGCCCTCCAAGATGACATCCCTCATAAGAATTTCTATGGGCTTGTGACATTGTCTCTCGAAACCATAACCTCAGTCCAATGGCCTAAGCAGAACTTCACACTTTTCTAGACCAGCTCCCCTTGCTATTGAACTGGCACAAAAATACCTTGGCCACCAGTGAGTCATTAGAGGAGGTCTTTGCTGTTCGCATCCAAACCTAATATGAAGCAGAAAATCTTCTTGAAGAATATGAAGATTTCAAGAGACCTGATTGAGAGTATGGGGAAGATGTTGATATAGATGATATGTATGGGATAGATGAAGTGGAGAAAGCCTTTAAGAAAATAGAATTTGAGATGAGGGCCCAGCAACTTTTCTACAAAATAAGGGCTTACCAATTAAATAAACCAAATTTAGATAGGATAGAGGAAAGGTTAAAAAAGAAACCTGTATTTATTGAATTTTGCTGGACAAAGTTTCATGATCTTGTAACCTTGCACATTCCTTACTTTTACAAAATTGAAAATGTAACCAAATAGGCTTTCTCAATGTAAATGCTTACATCAATAAAATTGGGTTTCTATGTTCCAATTGTATGGTTCATATTTGTCAATATACATGACTTTTGTCATTTAACTTTGTTCATATAATTAACAAATATTGGCTTCGAAGTAACCTATTTATTTCGAAGCCTGCATAGTTTTCCTCAAGAAGTGATATTATACTCCTTCGAAGGGCTCTGCTCAGTTAGGAAGTTCAAGAATGTACTTTCATATTTCTAAAATTTAAAGGAATGGGTTTCATTTTTGCCAATTTGCAAATCTTTTATCCTGCAAAACACTCACCTCATTTCAACAAATAGTGGCCTTACAATAACCTCTTATTTCGAAGTCAAAAACAAAGCTCTCAAAAGTACACTTTCTTTCTTTAAAAGACAATAGAGTATTCCTTCGAAGGAAATCTTCTTTGGCAGAATGCCTAGGATCGTACTTTCAAGACCTTCGAATTGTTAAACGAGTTCTAACCTTACTTGGGTTAAGACATAGCTTCATCGTTCTAATAGAATACTGGCTTCGAAACCAACTACTTATTTCGAAGCCAAGATGAACTTTTTAAAGTATACTTCCCTTCCTTAGAAGATAACAAGATGCTGTTGTGAAGGAAATTTTCTTTATAAGAAGTCAGAAAAGTGTTTTCAGGATTCTTAAAATAAAGGCCATAATTCCACATAGGTTAAAATACACAATCTACTAACTTAGGCCTATTTGACCCGTTAGGTTGAATGGGTAATTTTAGACAGGAAGGTTTAAAGTCCCAATTTCTCGCGCTCTTTACCTATTTTCTTGTCCACTATTTTCTTCCACTCCCATTGTTGTTAACTTCAACTCCTTACCCTTCTCATACTCACTCTCCTCACCCTCATTTCAATCTCTCACTAATGGCTTCTTCTTCCATTGCGAAATTACCAATCGTTGAGCATATGTGTCCCTCAGTGGCTTTGAGGGCATACATTACTAATGAGATAGCCAAGTATGAGATACCAGAGGGCCAAAGTGTCATTGATGGGAGAATCTTCGTCCTTCGCCACCATGCTCAAGGGGAGTTTGTTCTTGGCCCTGTTCTTGGCCCTGCTACATTTCCTCCCTTGTATTCGTGTTTAGAGGATCATTACCTTCTCTATGAATGAAGCCTCAAGTGGGGAAATTAAAGGGTTAATCGACCTCACCATTGCTAGCCCACATTGGAAATGGAGTGGGAAAAGTGGTATGACAGAGTAGTCGAAGCTCAGAAACAAGATTTGGAGGACCTCTGCATTCTTGATACCCTTCGTCATTCTAGGTTTGTCATTCCTGAGGATCCTTTTCTTATCCAAGCTGGCTTTTGTTTTTGGAACCCTGCATTTAACTTCTTCCAATTTCAGTGTGGTATGATGGCCCCCACTGTTCTTGACATGTGCCACCTTCTAGGGCTTTCACTTGCTGGTGGCACTTTTGGCCCTCACTACCCAGACCTTAAGGTCTCCTTCTCTATTCCCACTTGTAATTCTTCTTATAGTGATTTCGAGGCCTTTGAAAATAAAAAGGAAGGTTCTGTGACTGACCGTGAGTTTTTCTCTTTCATTCTTTATTGGCTTTGTAAATTTGTTTTCTGTACTTCCACCGAGAAGATAATGCATGAATTCGTCCCCCTTGCCAAGGCTCTGGCTTCAGGAAAAAGAATAGCCCTGGCCCCTTATGTTCTAGGCCATGTATATGGGTCTGTTCCCAATTCTATGAGAGGCTCTAGAGCCTAATCAAGGGGGTCCAGTTTGGATCCTCCTACTCTGGCTTTTTGCATACTTTACTAACATGTACTCCCGTAGTTTAAGATTTTTGATACAAGACCCTACTATTTTTAGAGAAAAATATGCCAGAATTTCTTTATATTCATCTAGTTTTTATTATTATTTTTCTTTCTTCCATCAACTGCCACTAGCTATTCGACCTTCCTTCTTCTGCCCCTTCGATGCTGCTGTGGAGCCAGCATGGTTGAGGGATTTTTTGGCTAATTTCATCTGCTCCAGGCCTATTCACAAAGACATGTGGGCCTCCATTCTGCTACCAAGGGAGCTCTTCATTGGCACATTAAACCCTCAAGCTTACAAATACATCTCTAAAGCCTACTGCCCTGCCCAATTTGCAAGGCAATTTGGACTTAGCCAAGGGATTCCTATTCCACTCTGCCACCTTTCCAACTCTGATCTTGATACCAAAGACCTGAAGGTACCAAAATTCAGGCTGGATGAAGTAACATTCAAGTTCAAAAGAGATTTCTCCAACTTCGAATTTATACCTTTCACTGGCTACAGCAGAGCCATGACTAGGTTCAAGACCTGGTGGGCTGTCAATATGGAGGTGCAACTTGCTACCCCCACCTTAGATTTATCATAGAATTTGGATCTGACATCCCGAGGTTGGCAACCCAAATCCAAAGAGACTGGCATCACTATTACTTTTGCCCTTATTGTAGCCCTCCCATCCAGGATTACCAGAGCTGTTGTCAAAAAGGGTACCTGTTTTGCCCTTTCTCTTGCCTTTCTTTTCCTTCCTTTATACTACTCTTTTTACTTGAAGTTTCTTTGATTGGTATAGGAACTTCGCAGGAGGTGTAGCTTGAATTTTTTGCGCCCTCTTTCAGAAGTTTGAAAATAAGCCCTACAATTCGGACTCCCGTGGTTCTGAATCTAATCTCACAAGTGCAATGTGAAACTGAAAAACACCAAAGAGTCCAAATCCGACAAATCATTTTGGAAAATCGATTTTGAATCAAAAATGTCAAAATTAGATTGTTTTGCCAGATACAGAGTCCCCACCTAAATATTTTATTTTTGGAGAAATTTAGGAAACCCTGACTCGAGCCAAAGGCCACGTGTCCGTCATCATCAAAGTTGTCTTGGCTCGGGAACTTAGGTACGAGAGGGGAACGTCATGAATTGAGCACCCCCGCCCGATCAAAGATCGGCCTCTATTAATCATAATATGATTTTTTATCAACATTATATGCTCTTGTTCCGGTTATTAGGCTAGCATTACTATGTGATGCGCACAAGCAAATATAAACTAGTTTGCTTAAATTGAAAAAATTCAATTTCATGCTTGTTTTGCGAAAATGGTTTGATTTTTCCACCTCGAGTGGGCTTAAAGTTTACGAATTTGCCACTAGACATAATGGGCTTAAAAAAAAAAGTACATTTATTGAATCGTTCCAATTCAAACAAAAAGCCTTCATCCACAGGCATTCAAGTAGTTTAACACTTAAGCACTTAGCCTCATGGCAAGCATGCTAGACATGGCAACATTCACACACATGCAAGTATGCTAAGGAACTAAAAACTCACCTAGTACTCCAAGTCAAAAAGATATGAGTTAGAAAAATGCATGTTCCTAAGTATACAAAATGACTAATGCAACACATACAAAGATTGCGTTTCTTAGGCTCGGCTACTAATATGGCATGTGATTCAATTAAATAACATGCGGTTAAACACGTATTCAAAGAATGTATTGAAATGACAATGCAGTTTGAATGATGCGCCGAGCCTCGGTGCATGCAATACAAGATGAATGGATGCAAGCATAAGGTATGCTAATTGAAACATGTCTGTAATCTAACCATCATAAGCGGATAAATAAAAGGGAGAAAGACGTGGGGTTGGAAGACATACACATTATTATATTACGCTCCCACGAAGGAGAGTCCGAATGAATAAACTAAGCTAACTAAGCTAAGCTAATTAAGCTAAGCTAATCAAGCTAACTATTACAAACCAAATGAAATAAATAGCTAAACTAACTAACTAATTATTACAACACTTTGAATTAACTAACTAGTAAGCTAATTAAATTAAATTACAACACAAATGCAAGTAAGCTACGTAATTAAAGTATTCAACTACTTTACCACCACTCTGTCTCGGGAAATGGAAGATATGCATGCGCATGCTCGAATATCACTCGAAAAGACCTCTGTTTTGCTCCCGAAAGCCTCTATTTGTAGAGTTGAACATTTCCATAACCATTTTGCTCCACCTTACCAAATCTTTGCTGAGATTTGCATCAGTGGCCAGCCGGCCACCGGTAAAGACTGTTAGCCACCTGCCGATCATGGAAGTAGCCTACCGGCCATCAATGGTGCTCTGCCAGCCACCTGCCGGCCACTGATGCACTGGTTCATCTTGCTGCAACAGAGAACAAACAGAGCAAAAAGAAGGCATTCTCACAAATTGTTTGCACAACTCATCCCTCCTTTTCATGAACAAATCCAAGGAGTTATGACTTAAGCTATAACCACCAATTCAAGCAATTTCATTGCATGATGGCTTGTGATTCAAGATGTGCAAGTTCAATAAATGCAAAACGAGATAAAAACCTCCTCCCTTTCATGAAAGATCAAGGGAAGAAGTTGACCCTAGAGACTTGGATCATTTCATCACTAGCAAGTATGAAATGGTCTAGGTTCCATGTGTTCAATTAATATCCGATTGAACACATAAGTTATTATCTTGCATATGTCTTAGTCCCAAGTTTTAGTTACTCACTTTACTTTACCAACCATTCCTTAATCCAATTAAGTCCAATGATGAATTAAAGTCCTCTAATGGAAAGAGAGCTCAAAACACAAGTTGCTTTGGGTATGAAAGAAGCACTATACCATTGGTGATGAATCCCATAGGGGATTAAACCATTAAGTATGAAACCTCAATTTTACACTTATACAAACAAGTGACTTGAAACCACTTTCAAAGAAAAATTAAAAGCCAAGAAATGAGGGAGGTTGCAGGAATTATACTTGCTGAAATTAAGTATAAAAAGCCCAAGATAAGTACTATCAACTCAAACAAGTGGTGTCTAATGGCCTAAAACACCAAGCTTGTGAGAACTATTACACTACAAGCATGCAAAACAAGACTCGAATGACTTAACCAACCCAAAGCAGAGTTAAAATAGTCTAAATCAGAGGTTAAAACATGCTGGAATCAAGCCACAACAAGCTAGAAAAATAAGCCAAAGCATGGCACCAACTAGGCTAGCAAATATGACACAAGAATGGGAGGCTAACCCCTCCAAATTTGGACTTCAAACATGATTTTCACCACTAAAAAAGCTCTGAAATTTAGTGTTTAAAAGCTTGGAAAAATATGGTTTGAAAGTAGGAAACACAAGTGGAGAAGCCTTACAAACAAGGTACAAAGAAAGGTGAACCACCCCTTACCTTAAAATGGCTTCAAACCACAAATTTCAGCCCACTTTGACAGATTTTTTATAGCCCAAAAACAACTCAAAATAGTGGGAAAAAGATAGGAAAACAAGTATGCAAAGTAAGCAAACAAAACAAATATTATACCTCTTGAAGAGAACAGTGATTCTAGGCAACAATTCAAGACAAAACCAACTTCAAGTGATCCAAGAAGGTCTCAAGGAACCTCAGCTCAAAGGTGATCAAGTTTAGTTAAGGAAGTATAGGCAAGAGTGTAGTGTAAGTAGGCAAAAGTGTAGAGAATTTGTAGAGAGAGAGTGAAAGAGAGAATTGTGGAGAGATAGGAAAATTTTTTAGTCTAAAATTTTCTAACTCCAAAACATGAAAGAGGGGGTCCCATATATAGAAAACATGAAATCTATACAAGGAGATCCAGTCCTCCACATGTGGACAAATGCAAGCATCTGTGCAAACAGCTAGCACAGCTGGTATAAAATATCTACAGAAAACATTGATGGTCGGCCGGCCATCAATGGTGGCCGGCAAGGCACATCAATGGTCAGCAGACCAAAAATGATGGCTGGTAGCCTCTAGGGATGGCTGGTAGGCCACCAAAGATTACATGCTGAAAATACCAAGACATGGTCCAAAAATGAGACAAAAAGGATGCAGGGTTTGAAAGGCTCAAAGCTGTGGCGTTCTGCTGAGGACTTTGAGCACTTGGCGAGCAAACAGACTCATCATCGGATGTACCTGCAAGGACATCTACGTCTTGAAGGGACGTCAAAAATGGGGTGTCTACAGGAGGCCTCATCTCAGCGAGCACAAACTTTGGCCACACTGAAGAGCAAGCAGCAAAAAAAAAAAAAAAAAAAAAAGGCTCACATTAAACTCGAGATTGTGGAAGAGGCCCCTGAAATCCTTTTAGAAGTAGAAGAAGAAGAGAAAACTCATTTGAAGAGAAGGCAGACACCAACTTCCCCTACTGCCCAACTTCCCACGGATGCTGTTCATGAAGCAATTGTTAAAGTAGTAGAAAAGGAACAAGCCAAGGAGGTCCTTGTGTTTCAAAGATATGAGAAGAAAAAGCAATGGAAAATTTTGAAAAAAGAGGCTGCTGTTGTCAAGGCAACACAACAGGAGGCTACAAGGAGGATTAAAGCTGCTGAACATCATACCCTTCACAACTCTCCAACTATCATTTCTACAATTGCTGGTAATTTTCCTTATTTTCCACAACATCTCTGGTTTTGCTTTACACTTTCATCTTTGTTTTTTTACCTTGTTTTGATATGCAACAGCAGCTAGCCTACCTGTAACTTCTTCACTGCCTTCTTCTTCTCCTCCACAAAGCATTGAGGGACCATTCTTGAGCTCTGCAGATTTGAAGAAGGCCTCAAAAAGAAAAAGGGAAAGCAGATACCGACTTTTCAATGAGTGTAAAGCCATTGTCGATGATATTCCCAATCCCTGCCTGTACACTCCTTATGGCATGTTCCTTGATTCCCTTCAAGCTTGACTTGCCAATCATCCTTTCTCCTTCTCCTAACCCAATCGAATTTCTTAATTGGCCTCTGGTGACCATTTCCTTACCTTTGCTTATTTCCACACCTCCTAGAGTCCTAGCCACCTTTTTACCTTTTAAGAGTATGCTTACTACTCCTGCTTCTTCATTAGCGGCTACTACCTCCAAGGATGGCACTGGTAACTCACTAATACTTCCTTCAATACCCTGCTCCAGTCCCCCTTCCTTGGACCTGCTGATGGCTAGGACTATTAATGCTGTTGAGGCATCTTCCTCTCCTTCTCCTCTAACAATTACTTTAGTATCCACCAGTGGCTCCTCCACACTACCCTTGTCAGATGAAGAGATAGATATTTTCAAAGCCTAACTGACAAGCTTATTTGGCATATCTACACTAGTGCTTCCATCTGGCAGTAAGGCTAAGCCCTTGGATGTAGCTGACTCTTTTCTGGAGATAATTGGTGACTCTTCTACTGCTGAATCCACAATCCCTCTTCCTCAGGTGGATTTGGGCATCTGTTTGTAGTTGATTAGGACTTTCTCAAGGGTCCCATTTGAAGCTTTAGCAAAACCAACAATCAAGAATGGGTTCCTCAAATGTTGTCAATTCTTTGAGAAAACCAATGCTTCCATCAGATGTCATTTGCCTCAGGCAGTAACAACCATCGAATTCTATGTCAATTTCTATCAACTGGCCAAGGTTGCAAAGAAAAAATTCATAAAAGAGAAAAGAGTTTGTCTCTCGTATCCATTCTGAAGTTTCAATGTTGAAGGGACAACACTCTTCTGCCATATAACTCCAAGCTCAATTACTACATAGAAAGATAGAATTGGAGAAGGAACTAGTAGCAGTCAAGCTAGCCTTAGAATAGAATGCAAAGAAACTACATTCTTCTCACCAGGGGCTATCAAACCACAGGCAGGAGATGAACACTACCATTCAACTATTCCCAGCCCTTAGAAGTAGAGAACTCATTGTAAAGGAACAGTTGAGACATTGTAATGAATTTTAGGCCAAATTGTGGCTGAATGTACTTTATTCATTATGAAATGAAATATTCTTATTTATCCAAGTGTGTTCTTATTTCTTATTGATGCTTCGTATGATGATCCTATACTCCTTGTGTTTCTCACATAGTTGGGTAATAATGCTTCAAATACCTACCATTAATTTTTCTGGGACGCACATATCCATTTAGATTTTTTAAATAGTAGGCTCCCCCAGACAGGACCCTATGGACTTGGTATGGCCCTTCCCAATTAGATAACCATTTTCCAAACTTGTGGCTCTTAATTCCTACTGGAAGTATTGTTTTCCAAACCAAGTCCCCTTCATCAAAGCTAAGGTATTGGACCCTTTTATTATAGTTTTTGGCTGCTTTTCTTTTTTGTAGAAGGATGTTGTTTAGTGCCAAAATTCTGGCCTCATCTACTTTTTCTAATTCCAAACACATGCTATGATGATAATGATCAATGCTTAGGTGATCCTGGCACTTGACCCTCAAAGATTTTATATTGATCTCAATAGGTAATACTACACCAAGCCCATATACCAAAGCATAAACGGTGATTCATGTGCTTGATCTCTAAGGAGTCCTATAAGCCCACAACACATCTAATAGTAAATTATGCCAGTCTCTAGGATTATCCTCAACAACCCTCTGTATTCCTTTCTTCAAGGATTTGTTCGATGACTCTGCTTGGCCATTTGCTTGTACATAATAGGAGGTGGGATTAATAAGACTAATTCCAAATTCTGGTATAAAATCTTTTACTAGCTTTTCATCAAACACAGTCTCATTATCCACATTTATGGTCTATGGAATACTAAACCTGTGGATCAATTCCTTGATGAAATCAATTACTTCTATCTAATCCATAGTTTTATATGGCTTAACCTCAACCCACTTTGTAAAGTAGTTTGTAGCTACTAAAATGAAATAGTGTTGTTTCGTCAAAGGTGGGTAAACTTTTCCCATCATATCCATTGCCCATCCTCTAAAGGGCCAAGGCTTCACTACTGCATGTAAATCAGTTATTGGAACATGTCTTATCATACCATGCTTTTGGCATGCCTGGCAACCTTTTGCATACTCTATGCAGTCTTTTAAGGATGGTTGGCCAATAATAAAAGTGCTTTCAAATAAACAATCTCATCTTAACTCCAAGCTGGTAAGCACCACAAATGCCCCCATGAATCTCAACCATGGCAATCAATGCTTTATTTGGTCCCAAACACTCTAATAATAGATCATCAGTCCCTCTTTTGTAAAGAGCATTCCCGTACATTATAAATTGCATGGATTGTAAAAGCTTTCTACTGGCCTTCGAAGATGAGCCAGTCAAATACTAAATGATTAGATATCTCCAATCTTACTCTTCCAAGTCATTCTGATTGGCTTCTACCAATAAACCCCGTTTTGCTAAAGGTGGAATCAATTTTTGATATTTTGCTTGGCCCATATCTATCTTAATATTACTATCATTTCTTTTGAAATTCGAAACTTTCTGAGCCACATTATTAGCCTTGTGATTCATGAATCTTGGAATATAAGTCACATTTGCCACTTGGAGATGGGAAAGCAAATGTACAACAACATAGTATGGCAACTTGCTTGCACTTTGACAATTAAAAATTCTTTTTATTTGATTAATTACCAATTGAGAATCTCCAAATATATCAATTGCATGAGCCTGTAAACCAAAAAGTGTCTCAAGTCCCATAATCAAGTCTTCGTATTCAGCTTGATTATTGAAACAAGTAATTTCATCAATTCTGAAACTATGTGTGGTTTCTGCTCCTTGGGGTGATTTAATCACAACACCTATTCCTACCAGACCATTAGCCTTTGATCCATCAAACCACATTTGTCATGGCTCTAAATCTACTGTATCAAGATCTATTGTTTCTTGACACTCTGACTGGCATGGATGATCAGCTAAAAAATTGGCCAATACCTATCCTTTTACTGCCTTTTGAGGAACATATTCCAAATGGAACTCTAACAATGCCAAAATCCATTTGACTATTATTCCTCTTAATATAGGTCTAGATAACATGTGTTTAACCAAATCTGTGATTGTAATTACCAAGACAATAGTAAGCAAAAGATAATATCTTAATTTTATTGATGCAAAGTACAAGGCTACACACAGCTTTTCAATAGCTGAGTATTTACATTCACAAGAGTTTAAAAACCTACTAAGGTAATACACCGCTTATTCCTTGCCTTCTTTATTGTCCTGAGCCAAAAAGACTCCTAATGATTCTTCAGCTGCAGCAATATATAACTTCAAAGGTCTATCCTTTCTTAGTGGCATCAGTACTGGAGGTTAGGCCAAGTAAGCTAGTATTCCTTCGAAAGCAACTTGATGCTCTTTTGTCCACCTAAAGTCTTCTTCATTTTTTAACTTCAACGGAGAAGAAAAAACTTTAGCTTTCACAGCAGTGTTAAAAATAAACCTTCGAAGAAAATTAACCTAACCATGGAACTTTTGCAAGTCTGTCTTCCTTGATGGAAGTTTGGCCTCAATGATGGCTTTGACTTTGTTCTGATCAATTTGTATTCCCTTTTTGTGCACATTTGAGTGGATACACCAAAAGCACATTTGAGTGGATTGAGTTTAGCTTGAACTTCCTCATTCTTTCGAAGGCTGTTGTCAAGTGGACTAGATGCTCTTCCATAGACTGAGATTTTATCACAATATCATCAATGTAACACTCCAAGTATCCTCCAATGAGATCATGGAAGATGGTGTTCATTTCTCTTTGATATGTTGCTCCAGCATTCTTCAAACCACATGGCATTTTAACCTATTCAAAGGTCCCAGTGTTCCCAGGACACCTGAAAGCTGTCTTGTGAACATCCTCCTCTGCTATGCATATCTAGTTGTAGCCAGAATGGCCATCCATCATTGACAAGATCACGTGTCCTACTAAACTGTCTACCAACAGATCCACTATAGGCATGGGGTACTCATCTTTTGGAGTTCCCAAGTTCAGATTCCTGAAGTCAATACAGACCCTTAATTTGCCATTCTTCTTAATCACAGGCACTATATTGGACAGCCATTCAACATACCTGGCATTACGATAAAGCCTGCCTTGAAGAACTTAGCAATCTCCTCATTCACCTTTTGAATCACCTCAAGACTCATTCGCCTAGGCTTTTGCTTATATGGTTTAAAATTTGATTTAACTGGAAGTCTATGTTCCACTAATGACCTATCCAATCCAAGCTGATCATTATAAGACCAAGCAAAACAATCCTTATATTCTTTCAACAAGGCTAATAACTGGTTCTTGGCTATAGGATCCAACCAAGCACTAATATAGATAGGCTGTTATACTGATGCATCCCCTAGATTGATCTCCTTTAAAGAATCTTGCATCTGAGTGCTTACCAATGTCTCTCCTTCAGCTTCTGCTGGCTTCGAAACAACCCTCGTATCCTGATCTATTACAACCTTTCCTGGCTCGGCTTCTTTTCTTTCTTCTTCATATACAAAGTCAGTCTATAAAGCTTCTTCTTCCTGTATCTGTTGGACTTTAGTCTCAATGTCCGATGCACAATACTTGCTTAGAGCCAATGGTTTCGCCTCCTGTTGCTCAAGTTTGTAGCATCCAATCATCATGGCCTCCCTTTCTTCCTTCTAAACCTTCTAGACTATTGCCTTGATGTCTAATGTAAAGAACTTCACCAAAGCCAAAGGTCTTGCTTATTGATCCTCCTTCCTACAACCAGGCATTGTTGGTATCCTTGATAATGTAGCCATATTCATCATCAGCATTCTCTTATACCAAGTGTTTTCGGTGTGCCAACTCCTCATCAGCCGTTACTTCAGTTGTTCGATCAGGCTTCCTCAGTATGCTTAGTGGAACCACCCCTTTAGTATACAACTTTGATTTTGCAAAATCTACACAAGCAATGAAAGGATGTGGATCTGCATTTATGGCCTTGTTTGGTGGGGCTTATTTCCAGCTTATTTTAGCTTTTAGCTTAATTTAAGCTATTTTGATGTATTTGGTTCAGCTTAACAATACAGCTTATAGCTTTTTGTAAGTCAAAAATCAACTTATTCTTTGAGTGGGGGAGGAGAAGCTTAATTTATAAGTCAAAAATCAGCTTATGTTCATAGCTATAAGCTATAAGCTGTTAAGCTATAAGCTATAATCACTTTCTCACAGCTCTACCAAACGGGGCCTATCTCTTTTATCTTCTCATTGCTTAAAGCTATCATCACCTTCTTATGTAAAGACAAAGGCACACATTTGTTAGTGTGGATCCAATCTCTACCAAGTAAAGCATTATACTTGGCATTGTTGTCTATGACAAAAAAGGTGATCATACAATCCCTTGTTCCCACACTTAAATTAATGGGTAATATGCCTTGGGCCATCTGTTTGTCCCTAGCAAAACCAGCAATGGTTGTGCTTGTTGGAATCAACCTGGGATTCCTTTTGCCCAACTTTTTCAAAGATGAACGAGGAAACAGATTTACCGCTTCCCCATTATCCATTAGTACCATGTTCATTTCTATTCCATCAAAGTATGCCTTAATGTACAAGGGTTTAGCATGCTGAGTCATTGATGATGTGGGATATTCAAAGGGATATGATAGAGTAACTATGCTTACCTCTTCATTTTCTTCATCAGTGTCCACAGGCTTGGCTACTTTAGAGTCATCCTAGACTATGCTGGCTTGTGAGACCTCGCTGGAAACTTCTATGGGCTCATCCTCCTAACTCTCCTGATTTCCCTCTTCTACTTGAAATTCCTGAGGCAGTACGTACACCATGTTGATTGGCATTGGGGAGAATGAACCAAACTGCACCACTGGCTACATCTGCTCCTCTTCTGGGTTGGGCTGGCCAGATGCCTGGAGTGCATCTTCCATACTATATCCTAGAACTTCTGAGTTAGTAGGCTCCTTAACAACAATCTGTTATTGATCTATCTTGAACACGGATACTGATTGTTCAACCATGAAGGCTTCGAACATATCTTTTTTAGCCAATTCCTATTCTTGGCCTGGTTCAGTTTCCTCGTCTCATTGCCATTATCAATTTCTATTAAGGCCTTTTCAAGACCTTCCAAACTTGATTTCTCTTTGGCTTTTAGTTCGATATGTACCTTGGCCAAATTCTCTCTGCTAACACTCCTGTTAATTTTGGGACTAGGCTTCTGTAGACACCCTATTTTTGACCGTCCTCAAGACTTGGACGTCACCGTTTGAACACCCGGTGATCATCCATGTTTGTGTTCGTTTGGAGTTCCCGGAGGTCTCGGCTACGCGCCTTGCCTCAGGATCTCCGAACTCGACCATTTTGTGTCTGGTTTTGCACCAAACACTTGTGTTTTTCCTTGGAGGGGCAGGGAATGCCTTGTGAGGCATCCCCATACATCACCGGCCATGGCTAGAGGCCACCGGCAATGTATATTGCCGGCCGGCACTCTTTGGCCATCGGCCATCAATTTTGTCAAAATGACAATTTTGGCCAGGTACTAATATTCATCTACTTTTTGTAGATATTTTGTGCCATTGTGATAGTGGCACCACCCCATTCCCTCCATGCGTGTATGGGATTTCCCTCTTGAATGGCTTGTTTTGTAAGCCTTACAAGAGGGAATTGCCTATATAGGAGAGCTTCCTCTCTTTGGCCAGAGGTTAGACTCTTTTTAGACATTTTAGACAGCTTTTGGAAAGCTTGAGTTCTAGGGTTAGGGTTAGATATATATTCTATCTCTATAAGTGTGTGTTTTGTCCTACTTTTGCTCACAAACACACACCAACACACCATCTCTTGGACTTGAGACCTTTGGAGGGTTGTTTTAGTGTTTTGGAGCTGGATTAAAGCCAAAGAAGGTTGTTGGAGCATTGCTTGTGAAGGTGGTCTTCAAGGGTAAGAAACTTCCCTTTTATTCCCCATTTTTGCATTGCTTTTCTACGTATCTTAGAACTATTTTTGTGCTTAGTGTATAATACAAAAAAGTTCTTTTTTTTAACCCTATTTATTGTTTGTTAAGGGTGTTTTGTGGTTAGGAGGAGTTTGACCCCTCCTAAGCCTTGTAAGGCTCCTTTTTGTGCTATTTTGTGCAAGTTTCGGGACTTTGGTGTTTGGGCCTCTTCACCACTGAAATCTTGAGGGATTTCAATGGTAAAGATGGTGCCTTGAAGTCTCAAAAAGGGGAGGGCCACCCCCTCTCCTTGTTGTCCTTGAAAATGACCATTTTTGACCTCTTAAGGGAGCATCTAGCTTAGGCTTTTGTTGATCATGTCTTGGCTATTTTTCATGCTTATATTATCATAATATAACATGGTTTCAAATTGGTTTTGGTACACCATGCATGCTTAGCATACCTACCATGTAGTGCCTTATTATTGCCTTAATATGCCTTAGGTTGTTAGCCTTTGTTCTAGCATGTTTTAGGTTTAGCCTTGTGAAGGTTTTGTGCTTATTTTGCCAAGTTTTAGGTCTGTCCATATTTGTTTGAGTCGATCTTGGCATGCATTATATAGCTCCTTTGTATTATGGCTTGTATGCTTCAAGTAGGTGAATGTGTAGCATGCATTGTTTACATTAATTTAGTGGTTTAGGACCATCCTACATGTTATTTCAGTCCCTTTGGTGTGCTTGTATGCTTGCCTTGGATACCTCTTTGATGCTTCAAAAGCTTGTGTTGTATGCTCCATGTTTTAGCATTTGTGCATGCCTTTGAATTTGAACCATTTAGATGCCATCTAGGTGGTCTTTTGGGCTTTCTTTTGTGTGCTAAAACTCTGTTTATGGTCACTTAAGTCTTGCCATGTGTGGTTATACTAAGTGTAGTCCATTGCCTCTTTAGCTTACCTTAGTACTTGGGCCATTTGCATGCTAATGTTTGCTTCATTTAAGTTGGTTTGGCACCATGTTTTGACATGATTTTCAGAGCTTATGTTGCATGCTAATTATCTATCATTATGCTCTTTTCAAGTGTGCTTGAAAGTTGCCTTTATATGCTTAAGCGTTGGACCACAACATGTGCATGTGCATGTGTGTTTAGCCTTCATTTTTGGGCACTTTGGCCACTGTTTTAGGCCTATTTAGAGCTGCCTAAATCATGTTTAAGTCCACTTTTTCATTAGTTTGCATTGCCTCATGTTTGTTTGTATGCTTGCATAAGTGTCTTGCCATGCCATGTTGCATCCTTAGCTTGCATGCCTAGGTTGCATTGCTTCTTGCATGCATGCCTTGTTCCTTGATTTGGTGATAGGAATTGGGTCTTGGTTTGTTTGTTTGGTTTGCATTTCATTTGACATGAAAGTGCATGCTTGATTCTTTGGGCCATCATGCATGGAAATGCATGATTGATGGTCCGAAAATCGAGGCACATGCCCCTTTGAGTCACAAACATGATAAGGGGCATGATTGGTGCATACATTGCTTAAATTGTATTGCCATGCAAGTTATGCCCTCTGCTGCTGTGAGTTGTAGGTTCTGCAGGCATTCTTTGCCGACCGGCAGTATTCAGTGCCGACCGGCAGTACATCATCAGCCGATGGATGCATATTGTGCCGATGACCACTATTCACTGCCGGTGGCTATTCTACTCAGCCGGTGGTGATCCCCAGTATTAGAAGAAGCGCCTCTGAGATTTTGGCAGTCTGCAGAAGGGCAGAGCAGGGAAAACAGAGGCAATCTTTGCATGGCAGTGCAATTCCTAGTATGACCCGAGCATGCGTTGCATCAGGCTCTCCTCCCGAGGCGGTTTACTGTTTTTCCTAGTCTAGTTAATTGTTAATTAATTAGGCAATTTGTAATTATTAATTAGCTTGCATAGTTAATTAATTTGTATTATTCTTTTGGTCCCTCCGAGCGAGGGCGAATCTGTAATAAGTGTGGGTGCGTGTGCATGCATGTCTTCCAACCTCCACTTCTTTCTCCCTTTTGCTTACTTGCTTTGATGGTTAGTATTAGGGCACGTTTAAATTAGTATATCTCATGCAATGCATGCGTGCATCCATGCATTTGTCTCGCATGCACCGGGCTCGGTACATCATACAAACTGCATTGTATTTTCAATTCCAAATTGAATACGTGATAGTTGTAGCATTTCACATGCCACTTTAGGGTTTGCCGAGCCCATCCTAATCACATCTTGTATGTGTTGCATTAGCCACTTAACATGAACTAGGACATGCATGTTTGCTAACGGTTTATTGTTTGGCATAGTGCGATGTAAGTATTTATGCTTTAGCATCTCGCATGCGTGTGAATGTTAACATGGACATGATTACCATGTGGCTAAATGCTTATGTGAGATAAAATGTTTGAATGCTGTGGGTGAAGGTTGGATTGTTTGAGTTGGAAAAACTTCGTTGAAATCCGTGTTTTAGCCTACTTGCAGTAGCAAATTCAAAACATTTTCAAAACAAGCGGATATGCAATGCTTGTTTCCAAATTAGGCGATCTAGTCTATACTTGTTTCTTTGTCATAACATAGTAATTCTAGGCTAATAAGGAATAAGAACATGTAATGTTTTCAAAATCGAATATCACGGTTAGTAGAGGCGGTCTTGGAGGCGAAAGAATGCTCATAGTGACCTTCCGATCGTACCCAAACTCCCGAGCCAAGACAACTTTGGTAATGACGGACACGTGGCCTTTGGCACCGAGTCAGGGTTTCCTAAATTCCCCCATAAAAAATATTTAGGTGGCTACTCTGTATCTGGCAAAGCAGTCCATGTTTGGCACTTCTTTTCAAAAATCTATTTCTCAAAACGATTTGCCAGAGTTGGACTCTTTGGTTCAAATTAAGAACCGCAACAAACACAAAAGGGAAGTCCGAACTGTAGCGAGGTCCCCCGCGGACGTGTTACATCTTCGAATTTTTTCCTTTTCCCACTTGACCTTTTGATTGCACCAAAGAGGTGCTCTTACTAGCCCCTATAAAATCCCTCTAATATTGGGTGCACCTTCACTGAATTTTCCTTCTCTGAGATCTAGAGACCACAGAAACCATAGCTGGTTCCTTTGTCTTTGGGTTTTTAAGTAGGACCCAATTATTGATGGCCACCAAAGGAGGTTTGACCATTTTGTCTTTGCCTATAAAGGCCTTCCCCTAGGTTGGTATCATTTTAGATTTGTTCTGCATGACAAACCAATCTAGTACTCCTGGTATCCATAAACCCACTGTGATGGTCGTCAGGCCTGGTGCTTTTGTCTTCGAAGGCCATTCATTGGCCTTGGTTTCCTGTTTTAGGCCGAGCTTAGGCTTATTCACAGGCTTACTAGTTATTCTGTAATAGTTTGGTGACTTGGTTTCATACAAAGGTCTCTTGCCTTTCGACAGATTCTTGGCATCTAGTAACCCCTCTAAAGATGGTTGCTGGTTAAGACCCCTTGAGTATGCCCTCTTGTTGTGGGCATTGATTAGCTTATGATCCCTCTGCACATTTTTGTATCTTGTTTTTCATCAATTGAAGCCCTTGACCATTTGTAACTCAACTTTGCACAGGGCACATCCGTTGCATAACAGCTACTTCGAGTGAGTCATCATCTATAAGTTCTTCACTGGGACCATCCTTTTAGCCTACGAAGCTCTACCCACAAGTTGGTGAAAACTGTGCATTCTTCTCAAAGGCATTTGGACTAGCCACATGCACCTGCACGTTGTCCTCATCCAATTCTTTCAAGGAAAGGCTCTTCTCCACCTTTTGGGCAAGGAGGTCTGGTGTACCAACATTGGCTGCAACTTCTTTGATTTATGGAAAATGGTCAATGTCAATTCCCATTGCCTTCTCTGCCTTGGCTAGGAATTTCAATTTTCCTTTCCGAATATGCTCCTGAATCCTATCTCGAAAAACAATGCAATTTTTAGTTGAACGAGACCAAGAATTATGCCATTTACAGTACATTTTGCCTTTTATTTCTTTTAAAGTTGTGATCTTAACTCCCTTAGGCAATTTTAAAAAATGTGCTACTAACAAATGATCAAATATGTCATCTGCTTTTGATATATCAAAAGAATATTTCCTGTGAAGCTCTTTTTTTTTAAACTGTTGATCGATAATGGTATCCTTCTGAATTAATGCTTCACAGATCATAGGTTCTTGTCCTATAATCTATGCTGCATCGATTTCAAAATTAGGGTCCCTATAATAGGTCTTATAAGATGCATAACTTCGATCATGTTCTTCTTCAAGAAGAGTCTCATACCTAGGAACTTTATAAGTTAGTTCTACTAGGTCTCGAAACTCTGTTGAGTCAAACTTCTTTCGAAACCTAAACTCTAGCCCATTTTAAGCCAATCTTACAAATTCAGGTTCAGGTAGTATGACCCTACATTTGTTTCGTGCCCTTTTGAATCTGACAATAAATTGAGCAGCCTTCTCATCAGGCCTCTAGCTCAACCTTGCCAAGTTTGCCATAGATACTTTAGGCTCTGTTTGGAAAAACTGGGCATGAAATACCTCTTTCATTTGTTGCCAAGTCCGGATAGAACCAAGTGTAAGGTTTGTATACCATACGAAAGATGCCTCAGTTAGAAAGTTTGGAAAAAGTCTTAACTTCATGTAATCATTGTTGGTGAATTCACCACATTGGCCTGTAAACCTAGCAATGTGCTCAATAGTTGACTGGTTTCCATTCCCATAAAAGAGGGCAAAATCTGGTATCCTAAATCCCCTTGGGTATTTATGTAACCAATCTACCCATTCTGGGTAAGGCTTTTTGTAAACAGGAGTCTGGACCCCCTGCGCCATGGGTCCACAAATCTCTCTAACAATGTCAGCAATTTGGTCTCTAGGTACCATATTTTGCGCTGGTTGGGCCACTATAGGAGGAACAAACATAGAGTTTGAAGGAACTCCATGTGATTGAGGCCCTCTTGGCCCATGTAAAGGCACATTGGGGACCGGTTGTCCCTGTTGTGCTAATTGATGTTGAGAGTATGGCCGGCCTCTTGGGGCAGGTATTTGCCCTATGAAAGGTGCTGCGAAAGGAACTACGAGGAAAGGAACAGATGTTGTTTCTCTTCCAACCGCAGAAATTCCTTCCAACCCCCCAAGTGCGAATTCGAACACAGGATTAGTGAACACCTGTGTGCCAGGCATGGGTTCAAACATAGGATTTGAAAACACTCACATGCCATTTCCTTGTGTCAACCCAGACCCACCAATATGTATGGTTTTACTAGTAGGCATTGGTGCATTTTGGCTTGCTAGTGGTCTAGGAGGTTGTTCATACCATGATTAAAGCACAGGGGATGGTCTCTCATGGTTCTAATTATTAGTTTGACCACTAATCTGCCCATTATTTTGCAAATGCTGTTTATCTCGAGCCAATCTATGCTGAAGAGGACTCATGTTCTCCTCAACTTGCCTTGTGACAGGTGGTTGATTAGAATTCATTCGATCCAAAAAGAATGTTGCCCATCTTTCCATTGTATACATTAATTGTTGTCCCATAGCATCAACTAACCCTCCCCATGCATTCATTAGTTGGGTAGAGAGGACAGTTGATGGTCCAATTTCATGACCCTATCCAATATTCTGGACATATGTTGTATGCCCTGAAGTTCTAGTCTCTTCAACCATTTGTGGAGGATCCGTTAAGGCAAGCACATCCATGGGATGTGATACTGCATTATCCGCTGCGTTTTGTATGTCTAAATCTCCTTCTACACCTTCTTCAAGGTGCTCATTTTCTTCTTGTCTCCTACGTTTAGCCATTATAAAGGTCCCACTGGACATGCCAAAAATATTTGTTGACTTTTTTGACTTTTAAAGGTTAGAATTGTAATTTAAGCGTGCTAGCAAGCATCAATAAATCCTTACAAAGATTAATAAATGCCAATCAATTAGTTAGATGATTGCTTCGAAGTTCTTTCAGCCTCAATGAAGAGGACTTTACTGGCTTAGTTTTTTAGGAGAAAATTAAGAAGACTAGATAAAATAAAAGAAAAAGGGAACAACAGTGTTAGAAATCAATCTTTCATTAAGTAAATAGAAGTTTACAATTGTACCTTCACACTTTCACGACTTGGAGGCGATTCTGACCTGAGACTAACTTAGAATTACTCCTAAGAATTTGAAGTGCAATATAGGAATGTAAAGACTGGAATTTAAAGGATTGGAAAAATATAAAGTAAATGGACTGGTTTCTAGATCTCTGGTCGCGGGTCAGCATTATAAGCACTCTCCTCTATTTATAGGCTCTTAAAATAACCATCAAAGTAGGTGATAACTGTCGAAATGATCTCCATGATCACTGAGTGTGGCATGTGGCTTTGATCGGTTTGTTTCCACTATTCCACTCTTCATGGTTGTGCTTCCCTCCTGAATTTGAATTTAAACTGTAGATAATCGTTTGGCCACATCACCTTAGATGTCTTGACTGTTCCCATGTCTTGCAGATCCATTGCCATTGCTGCAAGTTACCACGCATCTGTTGATGGTTGGAGACCTTTACTGATTCCCCAATTTGCCACTTATAATCTATGTGTCAAGCTACGATAGGTGTGTACAAAATATATAGCCAACAGCACTCCACTCAGCCGATCAAAAATCAGCCTCTACTAAGTTATGATGTGAATTTTATGGACATTATATGCTCATGTTCTGATTATTAATATACTAGCATTACCATATAAAGCAAACAAGTATACACCACGTCACTTACTCTGGAATGCTTGGATTTCATGCTTTCTTGAAAAGAATTTTGAATATGTGCAACTCAAAGGAAAAGCAAGCTCATATGTATAATAATCAAAATTATTCCAATCTAAGCGAAATAGCCTCCATCCACAGGCATTCATAGAATTATTTCAAGTAAGCAAGTAGCCTCATGGTAGTATGCTTAACATGGCAATACAAACACATATATGATATGCTAAAGCAAAAAATGCTCGCCAAGTACTAAAACGAGGCAAGCCGAAGAAAAAAAGATAGTTAGAAAAATGCATGATCCTAATATGCAAAACGGCTAATGCAACACATATATATATATACGCAACTACTTGATTCGGCTATGAACATGTAATATGAATCCACTCAAAGTATGCGACAACGCACGTATTCAAGTAAGAAACAATCAATGATATCAAGTATGATAAGTCGAACCCTAATACATGAAAAAATGGATACAAATCATGGTAATGATAAAAGAAAATATTATGCTAACCACGGGAGAAAGACATGGAGGTTGGAAGACATACATCAAGTGTTACAAATTTGCCCTCGTACAAGAGGGTCCAAATGTCCTAATCAACTAATTATTACATCACCGAATGAATTAACTAATTATCTAATTATTAACTAATTATTACAAAATACGAATCTCACAGTGATTAATCTACAAGAATTAAACAAGAGGTGAGGACCCGCGTCAGCACAAGCAAAAACATCCTCCGGAAACGTCTTTGCTTGATGCCAACAATTGCCCTGTTCGCAGTCAGAAAACAGTTCTATTTGGCCACAAGATCTACTCTGCTTATCTAAAATACTACCACTAACATACAAAAAGGGTGGCCGGTCGGCCTCATGGACTGGCCAACCGGCCACTAGTTATGAGGAAATACCTGCTGTGACAAAACTAAACCAGAGTAAAACAGCGGGTTTCCAAAGGATGTTCATCCTTCCTGCTCCCTCCTGTCATAAAGATTTTCAAGGAGAGAGTATCCCAAGGATATTTAGATGATGATTAATGAAACAAATGGATGGAAATCAATGAATACAAAGCTAAAGCAAATTAAGAAGAGGAAACATTCAAAGAGATGGCTAAAACCTACTGTATCTCATGGAAAATAAGAGTAGGTGAGTACTCAAATTTAGAGAGAATAGGTTTAGAAAAAGCCATTCCTTGACAATCAAGCTCACAAACAAGAGGTTACATCATTAAGGAAAGCAAAGAGGCTCTTCTTCCTACTCATGAAAAATGGATTGAAGTCCATTTCCACGCTTCAAAAGGAACTAGAAGAGAGTCTCTAATGTTTCCGATAAAAGAGCTCTCATATGGCTTCAAAGCAAAATCAAAACAAGATGGTAAAAAAAGTTCAAAGATCACCTCTTGAAAGAGAGAATGTTCTTCTTAGTTCACAAACCACAATCCAAATACTCTCAAGCAACTGAAATGGTGTTCAAGAACCTCCGCAAAAGCTTCAAGTTTGAGCTTATAAGGTGTTTGTGTTGTGTATTTATATTGCAAAAGAGAAGAGAAGTGTGTTGGACAAGCTATAGGCACTTGGTGATTTTTTCTAACCCCAAACCATGAGAGGGGATGTTGTATTTATAGAAAAATAGCTTCTCTCGTCAGAAATATATGTAACAAAGACATCTGGTCCAAAGCATATGCATGAGAGCAGCTACAGCTGTCAAAATATCTGTCTTCGCTAAACATGGTCGGCCGGCCAATCAATTATACGGCCGGCCCAAAAAAGTGGCCTGCCAGTCCAATTTTGGTCTTGCTGCCTTTGAGATCCGGCTGGGCCCAAATACCCATGGCCAGGTCTAAATTCACATAGCCGGGTCTAAATTTTGAAAAGAGGATTTTTAAGGGTCTAAAATATTTTAGTCAAAATAGGGTGTAAGGTTTGGGTTTGAAGCTCAAAATTGAATTCTTTTACTGAAGATTCAAACGATTGCACAATGTAACATTTCATCATCGAGTGTTCGGAATGAAGCGCACAAGTCTTAGGGGCAGTCAAAATGGGGTGTCTACACTAACATGCAGAACACAACAACAATATGATTATACAACATCATTTCCAACGCGTGCCTCAGTACATTATTTTAGTCCTTACAACATGAATTCTTATTATAATAAATAAAATTAAACTATTACAGGTTAATGCCTTAAAGGCTTCAAATTTCTAGGGCTTGCCCGATTAAATGAGTTACAACTCAATACAAAGAAGTCTGTGGCTTAAATTACAAACAAATAACCAAAGAAACCATACATACGAGCCTCAAGCTCCAAGATCCTCCAGTTTAGCGGAGGCACACCAATTTACCTAAAAGTGGTTTCCTCATAGGGTGAGCACAAAGCCCAGTAGAAATAAACTTAATGACATGTATGAAGCTTAACAACGTCACAAGATGAATGCACGTGAAATGATATGATAAAACATATATTTTCTCTCTTTGAAACAAAAGTAGTGTTTGGGAAGAATTTTAGTTGGGTTTTTTCTCATTTTTTTCACTAAAAGACAAAAATTTTGCAAAATCAAAAAAAACACATCCAAACAAAATATCACATCCAACCCCATAATCATTTCACTTTTTTTTCTCACAAACATCACATCCAACCACAAAAAAATCCAACTATCTTCCCAAACACAAAAAAAAATTTCTTCAATAATATCCTACATCTAAAAAAACCTACATAAAAACTCACTTCCCAAACACCATCAATGTAATGCGAGATTTCCAAAGCATCCTTCCAAATTAACAATATTCTTTCAAAACAGTCAAGTGGAAAATATAATGAATGAATCTCTAGGGCTAGTGTTCATAATAGTAACTATACAAGTCACTATACCATTTTTACCGGTACTAACCAAAAGGCTCGGCACCTATCGCACGGGTTTTAGGTCTTACACCTTGGACACACAGGCCAACTTAATTCTGCTTTAACACCCCCTTGCAGCTTCACCATTTTATTTACCATTTCAATAATACAATACACGCATCTCAAACAACAATACATTTTTCCGAAACATGAAATCTCCAGTTACAAATCCATGATATGCACAATGCGATGTATGATTTTTAAACATTTCCATTCCCAATTCCACATGCAGTTTCTACAACAATCAATATAACCTTCCACCGGTTGCCAAAAACAATTATCTCTAATTAAACAACAATAACAATAATGATATTCCAAAATCATAACCAAATCAAAATTTCAATAATTTATACAAAATCTCATGATTTCCAAACAACATTCACTCCTCATGAGTCTTGTGAATCTCAACCGAAAATATACAATTTTTCCAAATTCGTTCATATCATTTCCAACGAAACCACTATTTCAAAAGAGTAAATAATACTCAGTATTTTTCCAATAATTCAAACATTTCTCAACCAAACCTCATTTCAATTAAAATCCTACAACCATTCCAATTTCTTCTTTTTCCATAAAAAGAACACCCAACACCATAGTCTTTGATTAACTTTTGAGAAACCTTTCTTCAAAAACTCGTAACACAACAACCATTAGATTACCAATCCCAAACCATAACCAAAAATAAGTCTTTTTCCCCAAATTTGTACATTAATAAATACATAACCAAAACTACTTTTTCAGGAACCCATAACTAACAAGAATAACAGATAACGAAGCTAAACAACATGCATACCGTTAAGAAAATCCCTACCTCAACTCCAAAAGAGGAGAAAGCCCAAAATTTTCAAAATTCAATGTCGACGAAAACACAAACTTTTCCAATTAGAACGAAGCCATCGACGAACTCTATTTTTTCTCTAAAGGACAAAGGTGTACAGATCAAAGGGTGACAGTGTATTTGAGCTTCACAAGTGAGTTTTAGAGAAAGGGAGTAGATCTAAGTTTTTGAAATGTTTAGAGAGAGAGAAATGAAAAAGTGATCCAAAAAGTGACTTTTACGGACTGATATACGCACAGACCACTCGAGCGACCAAACACAAAAAGTGAAATCGCTCGAGCGAACAAAGTTACCGCTTGAGCGCACAGACACAAACGAAGACACTGCTCGAGTGCAAAAATGGTCACTCGAGCGCATAATGCACCCCTTCCAGAAGTTCAAACCTGTAAAAGTTCGCTCGAACGCAAGAAATGTCACTCGAGCGCATATATCAAACTCTCAGAAGTTCTGCAGATTGTAAAAGACCACTCGAGCGAACAAGTAAAATTATGGGCAAAGACTCCTTCGAAAAACAAACTCCCAACTTGTTCCGAACACAACGACACTCCAACAACCAAACTCAACAAGAAATAAGATGAATAAAGATATGAACAACCATTGAAGACAGAAATCCCGAATCTCAAAACAATAAATGGGTAGACGATAAATCAATGGTTTTTGCGATGGTTTAACCTCACACACACACACACACACACAAAAAATCACTTTTAGCGACAGTTAAGGATGTTGTCGCCAAAAAAAAATTTAGAGAGAATAGTTGACGTCGCGAAAAGTATTATTAGCAAGGGTTTTAAATGTCGCAAAAAAAAATTAAATCAATAATGTATTTGCGATAGTTTAAACCGTCGCTAAAGATGGCACTAATATGTATATGCGACAAGTTATCCCGTTGCTAATAAAATGTAAGGAAATAATCATTACATAGCGACGGTTTATTAATGTCGTAAGAAAATTATTTTCATAAAATAAATATATATTTTATTAATTCATTTTCTGTATAAATTATTAATATTTTCTAAAATAAAGAACACCCACATCCACACATCCACATTCACATTCACATTCACATTCACAAAATCATATATACAAATAATATATATATATACCATGTAACAATACAGTGTCAACCAAACATTCTTTACAAAAATATATAAAACATCCTCCAATAATACTAATAATTTTTGATAAATCAAGAACTCAAATTTGTATCTAAAACAAAACAAGAGTATCGACAGTACAAATAAATAAATATATATATATACATGTTATTAGCTTGTTTTAGTATCGACAGTAAGCTCCAATATCAATATGCAAAGATATCATCATATACTAGGGTGGCAACTGCATCCAATATCAATATGCAAAGGTATCATCATGTACTAGGGTGGCAACTGCAAAAATATATATATATATATATATATATATATTTACAATATAATTAATTTCAAACTTATAAAAAATGTAAAATATTTGATATTTAGTTCAAAAAATAAATAAATAAATAAATAAGATTGTAACATATATATGAATCAAGCGCCACATAACGTATTTTCAAACAACTTCTCCAACTGTTCTTAGACCTCGGGATGGTATTTCTAAACAAGCATTTAGCTTTTTCACTTTTAAGACAAAGACTTTGCAATATTTGGGCCCAATTGGAACTCTATCAATTTCACACAATGGATCGTCACTAATAAGAAGTCCCTCCACTAATTGAACTATTGGTGTACATGAACTATCCAAAGAAACTTTAATTACATTCTACAATGAGCAATCCACAGTAGCCCCTAGTAGTTTGAACGTATTTTTCAAATTCTGAAATTTGCACACATAATAATCACTACTGGAAAGCAACCAACAGATAGAAAGCACCATTGAAAAATATGCCATATAAAACGAAGAAACTTCATTCAATCTTGTAAAAAGTTCTATGACTCTCTTTGAAAGACTCACATTAATTAACCAACATTAAAAACTAATTTTTATGTGGACTAGGGAAGCATTTGGGCATTGTTACTTCAGTAAGGTGCTCAAATTGTGCCACATGAACAACACAACAGTTATAAAGGTAATGTGCTATCAACATAATCTACTACCATGACTTAAGAGTTGCTATTTGGGTGCAATTGAGTAATTTTAAAACCAGATTAGACTAAATAGGTAATACATTGCACGAGTCCATCCACAAGTCACAGTGCAAACGGTTTGCACCACATGAAGGTTTATTATGTAGCTCTATATTGAGCAAGCACATTTGACCAATGTACAAAAACATTACAATAAACTACTAAAAAAAACAACCAGCCAGGACAAAAATACATGGAAACCTCAATGAACAGTCAAACATAGAAACAAATTCACAACACAATGGAAAATATTACAAGTGCAGTTGTATGCTCTTTTAATCAAAACTACCAATCACTACAATAACATCAAGCAATAAATCAAGATATTTCTAAACTCAGTACCTTCATCGTAAGGGGACTTCCTGGTAGTGATATGTGAAGAACCTTGGTGGGCATCCTGACAGGTCCCTTCACCCTCAGCCTCTTATCCTTGGCACAGCGAACCAAATCCGCACACATTATCAATCAAAAACAAACACAAAAAATAAGATATCAACACCTTGTGAAAATATTTCAATTTTAGCTAAGCATGTACATAAAGCTATTATCATACTCTTCTGGCCTTCAAAACCATGTTTAAACTTCTTTAGAGTTTCAGCATTTAATGACTAGACTTCAGCTTTAAAGCTTCTATTGATAATTCAACACTTAAATAAGCAGTTTCAGCACGTAGATCTACTTTTCAATAACCGTAGGCATTGTGTTAACTTCTAAATAAG
Source organism: Camellia lanceoleosa (assembly GCA_025200525.1). Lineage (NCBI taxonomy): Eukaryota > Viridiplantae > Streptophyta > Magnoliopsida > Ericales > Theaceae > Camellia > Camellia lanceoleosa. The sequence continues at coordinate 107,949,938 of CM045768.1, read as the reverse complement.
TAGGCATCTAATCTTTTCTAGCAGTTGAGTCATATATCGCCTCTTAAGAATGACCTATTTCAAGGTGAGTAACAACAAATTAAATCAATAAAATTCTGAGCATCTCAAACAAACTTAGCCAAAGCTCGTATGCCTAAAGGTTTGAAGAAAAACAAAAACCAACAGATGACCATATATACTTGTATCAAATCATGCCCAACCTTTTACAAAATCATTCACTGGTTTGCATCATATAAAAGAATTTAAATTTTACAATTCAAACTAAGAGTACATTTATTTTTATTTCTTTTGTACAAAGCATGCAATACATCATTTTCACTTTCTCATCATAAACGTATAAATGCTTATATAAGTATATTTAGAGGATAAACAGATTTAGCAAAGTTGTTTGAGATGTGAACTCACTCATTCAGATGTTAAACTATTATGATACAATTTATGATGGTACAAGATATTACACAATTACACACACTCAGAATTAATTTACAGTATAATTCTTAGCAAGGATGGTAGTCTTAGGTCCCAAATGATATTTCATTGTGTAATAATAACTGCAAGGAAACAAATCAAATAAATTGTAGTGATGGATGGAATGGCGCTGTAGGAACCGATCGGATTGTCCACCTCATCGCCTCTAACAGCAGTGGCTTTGTTGTTTTGCACGCTTAGAAATAGAAGTAGAGGGCGCCGTTTTTTTTTTTTTTCTAATTTTAAAATAATACTTGATCTTAAGTTCAAAAGTAGCAACCAAAGTTTGCTAGAGAGTAATATCTTATAAATAAAAATTAATTAATTAATTAATTCTCTTTCTTTCTCTAAATGCACATGGACTAAATCATTAAAGTTAGCGAAAAACAATATTTTAGATACATTATATTGAGTTTAATGATTGAAATATAATTTTTCCGTCAGCTTTAATTGACGGAAATCGATGAATATTTTAAATTAAAAACAAATCAAAAGATTAAAATTTAAATTGATAAAATTAAAAATTCATAATTTATTATATTGAACAACACAAGACATTTTTCATTAATTTCAAAACTTCTTTTTTTTTTTAAAAAAAAAAAAAACAAAACAAAACAAAAGTGTCAACCATCTTGGAAATAGACCATTAAAAGTTGAGGTGAGAAGATTACCTCAACCTCCATATGAAGATTATTTTTCTCTAAATACAGGTTCACAAATCTGAGAGCGTCTTTGACACCTCCAGCTACTGATATATGATTATCTTTTATCATCACCATATCAAATAAACCCATTCTATGATTTCTTCCTCCACCTATTAGTACCTGTTAAGAGAGACACAAAAGATTACCAAAAAAAAATTTAATTAAAAAAGAATAATAGATACAGTGCAACTACGAAGGAGAAAGCCAAAATAGGTGATCCACACCACCCACTGTCCACTAGACGTAAGCCTGGAGTTGTTTTCCTTGTCTCTAAAATGTATGCAGGGCGTGCAGTATCAACCATTGCCTGCGGTGAACCAGACCTCCTCCGCTCAAATCATTGTAGGTGTCTTAACTTGGATAGGACTACGTATGCCATTACTCACAGTCTTTCGTCACTTACAGCTTCAACAACAGTCCCAAATTCATTATTGTCATAATCAGTATCTAAAAACTGTTAGAAGAAAATTTATCCAAAAAAAAATGTTAAAAGAAAAAATTAAGGAAATTTTAGATATTTAACTGACCTTATGGACTTCCTTGCATGACCAACTACAACCTGTTTAAGAAATTATAATTTTTACCATTATTTTTGCACTCTATAACTAATCAAGACATAAGAATCATGTTATGAGATAAACATAATCTTATTAAATTGCAAAAATTGAAATAAGTTCAAGATGGTTTTGCAATGTGTAAGCAATCCACTAAATTCACTTGAGAGAGACTTTGGTGATTCCGGTTCATGTCATGAGGAAACGTATGGTACCATGTGGTTCAACCAAATATAGGGCCCTGGTTAGAATAGATTAGTGAAACAGGACTTATAAGCGGGTCTACTGAAATAATTGAGGCACAATTGTGTTCATAACTTGTCATATGCAAGTTGGGTAGTCTTTGGATAGAACGGGGCTCCCAATCAAAACCCCTTTCTGGTCGAACAAATTCCATAAAAGCAAGCCAAATTATGATGTTATTTGCTAACCTTATGTAGCAAAGTTTTTGTTTGATTTCCCTAAGAGTCTCAAAGTCAATAGTTCTATTCATCACATACCTTCATAAAAGAAGTTTGTACTCCAATCAAAACAAAAGTAATTACTAGGATCTATCTAGTACCAAAAAAAGGGAAAATTTATAAATAAGCTGAATGGATTAAGTTCATTTTATAAACTTCCAGTACCATAAGCTTGGATCTTCATAACATCAAGTGGTCCCTAAGAGCTTAAGATAAGGCCCTTTCACTACCAACAAGTTTTATATCAATATCAACCAATGAAAAACTATAAGCTGTGTGTTTCATATCAATTCTAAGTAAGACAGATGCCACTTACAAAAAATAGTACTCTTAAGGAAATCATATACATATATTTGGATGTGAAGAGTTCATGCATAAGTCGAAGTTAAGAAATATGCACATTTGCTAATCATAAAATCATTCAATATCCATTACCAGTAAGCATATAAACATTGCTTTTGAACATCATGGCATCAAAATTTTCATATATTTTTCATCAAATGAACGGATAGCAGATACCTCAAACATAAACAGAATTAGCAAAAATGTACTTATTGGATTTACTTAGCTTAAAAAAAAATAAATAAATATTAAAAAAAAAAAGTCAATCAAGCTACCTTTGGAACCAAACCATGAGCTTTTCAAAAAGGTATAATATAATGACTTACACCATAAAAAGGTATTTGATTGGTTAGCCCACTTAGAGGGTTACTAAGAAGAAGAAAATCCCTTCATGACACAAAAATTTTCAAACCTAAACATAAACTTCATAATATTATTTAAAACAACAGGCACCCATTAAGATAGTTATTTGTTCTCAATATTTGACAAAAACTACCCACAGAAAGAGTAATTCTAAAGTTAAGGAGAAAAGAAAACCTCAGCCATAAAGGAAACCGGGAAAAAAAAAAAAAGCACAAAGTGAAAGAATTGCAAGTGGTGCTACAAAAGTAACAACAATATCAATACCTAGGAAGGCCCCAATAAATATGCATGACATTTAATAAAAACATAACAAGAAAAATATTTTGAAAAAAAAAAATTCTAACAAAGTCAAACTCACACAACGAAGATCAAACTCTGGCACAAAAACAAAACCACACCGTGAATCGTAACTACAACTCAGTTCTCAAATATACAGTTACAAAGGAAGAATCAGTCTTGTAGAGATATATATTATAGTTCCTTTTGTATGAAACAATGCAATTATTTTTCTTTAAAAAAATTAAATTAAAAGATTATAATATGGTGCAATAATTCAAAGTCCTATAATCACATTACTCTTTTCAGAAACTAGAAAGTACTTCCTTGGGGGCAAATCTTGCTAATTTAAGCCTTTCTTTTTAAAACTTGATCTTAGACTTTCAATTGAGCCCAATGAATTTCTCACATAGCCCTCTTTGAGGGACATGGTTTCTTAAAAGAGCCTTGTTGGCCAACATCTATTCCATAATCTCATTTTCTCAGATTACTATTAGCAGCACAGTATGAAAAATAAGGTTAATTACATAAAGACATCTCAACTATTAGAGAATATCTACTTACCTCCCACATCTATGAACCTATACATTTTGACTAGAGATTTGATGAAAAAATAGAACATGAATTTTAAACACACAATTTTAATAGTGGATAAAGAACACTTGACTTCTATATCGATTCATACAATTTTACACTGAACAATGCTACTTTAACAAAGAGAATAAAAAATTTCACTAACATTGTAGGGTTATTAAAGCCAGAAATCTACAAGGTTTTGTACTCCAAGCAAGCTTGAGATCAATTTTGTAGGAATTTCCAATTCACCTTTTGAGATCAAGAAGTATGACCAAAGCCAAAATTTAATCAATATCTCAATCAAAACAAGACAATCAATAGCTTAATCAATGCAGAGGCAATTCTGTAGAGCTAGGGCATGAACCCTTCAAATTCAAACTTTACCAAAAATTAAAATCAAATACAATCAGACCAAAAACGAAAATCAAATGCAAAAGCAAATCAGATCTAAACTGAAAATCAAACTGAAAGAAAGTGCAGAGAACATAATAAGCACACAAGAATCGACACATTGCCGTCTGCCGTCATTGTAGTCCGATTGAGCGGAACCAAACATGTCTTGCATTTCGATTGAAGAAAGCAAGTTCTAGGGTTTCGTGAGTGAATGAGTAGAGTTTGTATAGAGTGAGAGCGTTTTGGGGTTGATTTTGGTTCCACAGTATAGAGAGAGAGAGAAGAGAGACAGTGGTGACGGTGGTGGTGATAAACCACGGAGACGCCAAAGACACCCTTTTTTTTTTTTTAGTGTTTCAAATGATTATTGAAGAGAAGGTGAGAAAGAGAGAAACGCGAATGACAGGAATACAAGTAAAATTGAATTTTATTTTTTTTTACCCATACATTCTATCTGAGATCGTCTAGATCTGCTGCTGAGAGTTGGTTGTAAAAGTCATCCCCATCTCCCATGGGTGGTTCATCATACCATTCTTGGTCATTTTCTCCCATTACTGGTGACTCATGAGAGCGGATATCTTTGGTAATGGGATCTTGACTTTCATCGAAGAATGTCTCTTTGCTGAAAGGATATCCTGGGATAGCTAAGTTACAAAATATTTTCTGATTTTTATCTCCACAGACTAGGTGTCCATAATTACCATTATATGCTAATAGAGGATTGTTGACGAATTTCCTCCATTTATTGAGCTGGTCTCTTAGTGGAAATCTTCTGCATGGCCAGGGTCTCCTATTGAGAAGTCCTGGATATCCTGGGAATATAGAGGTTCCTCTGAGGTACATTTTATGTTTAGCTGGATTGCACCATATTCCCTTCCACTCTGGTAATCTACTGTCTATCAATGCTTCTACATACGGATGATGTTCCTCCATTACGCACAGTACTACATGAGCAAGTTTATGTCCGAAGCTATCTGTTTGATCTGGATCTCTGAAAATTATTCTAGAGACAAAGCCGTAGTCTAACAGTTTTGCGGCTGTTAGATAACACGTTTCGCCCCTAATCTCTATCTCTAATGGCTCGAATGTAGCTAGATTTATCTGGCAAAGGCAAATGCTGAAGTCTAAGTTACACTGACATCTACCAAAATGTTCTGACCTCTTATTGCATTTTTCTTCTTCTAAACAGGGCTGCTCTTCATCTTCATAGATATAGGTCCATTAGTAGGCTAAGCCCGGGCAGTCAACTCTTGATATGGAGAGGTCCTGAAGGAACTGCTGTATGGTGACTTGCTCATTATTTCTGCTTTCTTCGGGCTAAGGTGTATATGTGGGGTTTTAGCTCTTCTATTTCTTGGCTTTTCTCACAAAAAGATAGAATGATAGAATGTCTGAAGAAATACATTCTAGCACTCAATTGGTCAAATTCCTCACTGGTGAGTTGTCTGATTTCTTGGTCAGGAAAGAGGGCAGTTGTTTTTCCTGGAGCTAATTTTTTAAGCTGGATGGTTAGGGTTCGAATGGTGGCTTTCAGTTGTTTTTCTTCGTCTCGGAGCCGGTTTAGCTCTTCACTGACCTTTTTGCCTTTATCCATAATTTTCTTGAAATTTCTGGTAAGGCCTTCACAATGTCTGCACATCTGGAGAGGATTTTGAGAATCTATCTGAGGGTTAGAACTACTACTAGTACTATTGCTTCCAATTATCTGGCTAACTGGAACTGCACTAGTAGCAAGAACGGTTGACCTCATCTTGCTTAATATGTCTAGGTAATCTTTAGCTATCTGACTAATAAAATAACTGGTTCCTATTTGTCTCCGGGCATACGTACTGGCTGACTCAAAATCATAAATTCCCTTATACTGAGGTATGGGAAAATTTTTAACTAAGGGTTCTACTTCTATCCAGTTATGGTAAATACCAAGCTTGGTTCCTTTAGCTACTACATAAAAAGAAAAACTTTTAGACAAAGGTTTATTTTGGATTTTTGAAAATATATGCTAAAAGAGTTTAGGGCTGAAAGTCGTTTAGCTGGGTGGCTATGACTGTTCCAAAGGTTATCTAGAAGACACTGCTGAACTAGGTCTAGCTCAATTCCTGTTAAGGGTCTGAACTTGTTTCTGCCTTCATGAATGGGAAGAGCGAATCCCCCAAAGTTCATGGTTTTGTTGTTCTCCATTATTTGCACAAAAATTAAACTGGTTATTTTCTTTTTCTAAATAAATTTTCCTACTTAATTAATCTGTTAACCTATTATCACTCCCTTTAATATGTTCAAACTCTACTTTATATCCTTGTCCTACTATACAGTCCAAAAATTTTGCCCATCTTCTAGTACTTAATTTGCGCTCGTTAAGTTTATTATGAAATCTAACTATAGCTTCACAATCTGTCCTAATTGTAAAGGCTTTGTGTAAAAATAATCTAAATTTATTTATCGCATAAACTACTCCTAATATTTCAAAATCTAAGGTGGTCATGGTTGTATCTCTTTCTTTAAATTTTCCAGAACTGTATCTACAAATGTGCTCTTTATTTTTACTATCGTACTTACTAGGTTTGGCTAATAATATTGTTCCCCATCCTAATTGACTTGCGTCTGTTTCTACGACTATGTATTCTAATTCTAAGGGAAGTTGTAGGTCTGGTAAATTTTTACAAATGTCTTTAATTTTTCTAACTAGAGCTATATCTTGTTGATTGAAATATTTTTGTCCTATGGGTGTGGTCTTACTATATAGGGGTCCTATTATTTTACTAAGGTTAGGAATATACATTCGCGCATAATTTAAAATTCCTAAAAATGATTGAAGTTGTTTTGTATCTTCTAATTTATCTGGATAATCTAAAATTTTCTTGACTATATGAGGTTGTAACCTAGTTTTTCCATCTCCTAACTCCATTCCTAAAAATTATATGTGAGGCTTATTCAATACCATCTTTTTCTTGCTAATTATTATTCCATTATTTATGAATTCTTCTAATGCTATATATAAATGATCTATGTGACTATTTTTGTCTGGACTGAATATTAATATGTCATCTATGTATACCAGTATAAAACTATATTTATTAAATATACTATCCATTTTACGCTGAAATATGGAATGTGCATTTTTTAATCCAAAAGGCATAACTAGCCATATGTCCTTGTGGGCAACAAAAGGTTGTCCATGGTATGCTTTCCTTTTTCATTTTTATCTGCCAAAATCCTGACTTGCAATCAAATTTACTAAATATTTTCGCTGTCTGTATTCTATTTATGAGCTGGTCTTTATCTGGTATATTATATTTATCGTCTTCTGTATTATCATTTAGTCTTTTATAATTTATAACCATTCTAGCTTTTCCTCTTTTTATCTCTGCATGATTTCTAACCATAAATGTTGCGCTCCTATGTGGACTATTACTAGGTCTAATTACTCCTAAATCTAGTAACTCCTTAATCTGTGTTCTAAATTCTTCTATATTTGCTGGCGTATAATCTATTTGTGCTGACGTAATCCTATAATCTTTATTTTTTATATCCAAACTAGCTAAGACTTTATTTCTTTCCCAATATCTCATGGGATGTTCTCCTAAAATTTTGGTTGTTTCAGATAATCTTATTATGTCATCTAAATCATTTTTTGTTCTTCTATATACTGGTTTTTTCTTTAATTTTCCTATTTTTGCAAAAATAAATTCTAAGTTAGCTATTTTTTGAAAATCTTCTAGGTTCCAATAGTCCCCTTTTTCTTCAAAATCAAACTCTTCGAACTCATACTTTTCCATATCTAAATTTTCTAAGGAAGTATTTACTATCTCATTAGGTATGTACGTTTGGGCTAGCTCAGGAAAAATATTTCTACTAGGGAATAAAAAACTAGCGGGAACGGAATCTACTCCTATGGTACCACCACGCTTCGCACGCAACTCTGATGAATGGGCTGTGGTGCTAAGGGTATATGCTGTGGGTGTATGTACAGTTCGCTTGAAGAAACTAAGCTGATAAACATGCCTCCCTGTAAGCTTAGTATGAAATTAGGTCCTAAGATGAAAGGATGATTTTGTCGGGTATTTCCAATCCAAACTTGAGGTAATGGGAACCATTCTATATGCTGATCTTGAGAACCTAGATGATGAAAACTAATCTGTGCTCCATTGATGCAATGTGTATATGTCTGTTTAGTGTTGTCGGCTATACTGACTAAAGCTGGGGTTGTTAAAGCTGTACTCCAGCCTGGTGGAACTATGTGTTGTTCAATGTATGATTTACTGGCTCCTGTATCTATTATGGCATCTATACTAAGGGTTTTTTCTACAAATTTAATTACACAAGAGATCTCAACTAAATTTTGCTTGGGTATAACAAGATAATTAAATGGTAAATATGTATTATCTGGTTGTGCCTAAAAGTATTGACTAAAGGGTTGAGAATCAACTAGGTTGACCAATTCTAAAGAATTCATATGTTCTTCCATAAGTTTTTCTTTTAAAGGGTATTTATTGTGAAATTGTTCTAACTGTTGTTTAAGCTATCTATTTTCTAGTTCTAAACATTCTATGTCAAAACTAGTCTTAGTTTCTATCTCTCGGATTTGAAATTTAAGTTCTCTGACTTGTACTTCTAATTCTCTAATTGTTAAATGTAATTCTCTACTCTCTATACTATGATCCTTTCTGTTATCTTCTAATGTTATCTTATCTGTCATATTTAATTTTTCTAGACAGACTATACAATAGGTTATACTACATAATAAACACTGGGCTCTTTTATCTTTAACTGGAAACCAATTACAATAACTACATCTAGTAGTATCAAATCCTAGTCCTATCTGAAAATTATGCTGACATTCAGTATCTGCATTACATACCATCATAAAGAAAGTATCATGAGAAGGAGTTGTTCCTATTTCTTGATTGAGTTGTCCTAAAAGATTATCTACATCTGTATCACTTTCTGAATCACTATCTGAACTTATGGCTTCTATTTTATATTCATAATCGCTGACTATGCTATAGACTTTTGAATCATCGCTATTTATACTAACTATATCTTCTTCTAAATCTTTTATAATATGTAATCTTTCTATTTGTTTATTAGTATTAGGCCTTAGTCTTTTTGGGCAGTTTTTTGCAAAATGATTGGGTTCTCCACATATAAAACAATTGCATTTTTTACTATTGGGTTTTCTAACATATCTTTGTTTTCTTTTATCTCTCTCTTCTTTGGGTAGTTGCTTATAATTTATCCTATTAAAAGTTCTACTTTTTCTAATGAATTTTTATTTTTTCCATGGCTTTCTATATTTTTTCTTCCAATATTTTTCTTTCATATATTTTCCATATTTTTTGTATTTTTTCCTATTATATTTTTCTTCATATTGCTGAGGAGTATATATTATATTGCTACAAAAACCATAATTTTGTTTTTTCAAATCTTTCTGTATTTTAACCTCTATACATTTTTCTCTGAGCTTAAAAAAGGTATAAACTATTCTAGGTCCTATTTCTAAAGTTCCTCTTATTTTTACTTCTCCTGAGGCTATTTTAGCTGGTAAACCTGCATAATAAACTGACCATTTATTTTCTATTTCTCTTCCTAATTCTCCGAGCAGTTTTCTAAAATATTTATTTCCTATTTCTTCATCAAAACCTTTTCCAATTCTAGCTGCTATGGCTAAGTATTCTTTACTAAAAGGTACAATATATTTCCAACTTCCTAAAGTTATTTGATCTAACTCGGTTAATGCTATGCTTTGAGCGGAATCATTTCTTCTAGAGGGATCATATCCTATAAGTATTTCTTTTATAAAGCTAGTAAAATTCCATGGGTTATCTCCTAATTCTTTATGCTGTTTAATTGTTTCTTCATATTTTCCTTTAAAAGTTAGATAAATATTATATGCTGAATCTCCTAAAAGTGTCTCCATACATTCTCACATATCTGTTGATTCAAAGGGATTACTCATCCATGCCTTTACTGCATCTTTTTCCCATCTTTCTATTACCTCTTGCCATATCTGAGGGTCGAATCTGGCTAAATCTAAAAGGGTTCCTTGATTATTAACTGTCTGTAATTGTATACTCATATCTGGTTGTCTACGCTTTCTATGAAATCTATAGCTTTTATTTGGATCTGCTTTACTGCATCCTGAACTAGCTAATGGTCTTCTTTCTCCTACTGCATAATGCATTGGTTCTACGGGATATTCTACAGTTGGTTGTGTGTTACTAGTTCCTGTGCTTTCTGTATTCATATAAAAAATATCTTCTAAGTTGGATTGTTTTGATATTTTAAATATTTTGCTAGGATGTATCTTATCTTCTATGATATCATCTACATATTCCGTATGAAATTCTTAATCTAAAAACGATACTACCTCATCATAGGTATCTCCTCTAGCTAAGTATTCATAATATCTAGTATCTAATATTTTATTCATATCTTCTAGGGCAAAATTTTCCAAATCTATCTCATCAATATTATATATCTTATTTTGTGATATTGTTTTTTCCTCTGTCATTACATAAAGCTGATTTATGTCACTACGATTATCTTGATTTTCTTCCCTATCTATACTACTAAATTCATCATCTTCAAATTTTTCTTGTGCTACATAAGTATACTGGGTAAATCTTACTACATAGCTTCCATCTGCTCTTTGATATAATAAGTTATCCTGAAGGGCTAATCTCTTTTGTCCTAAAAAATCTCCTAGTTTCCAATCTAATGCTGCATTATCTTCAGAATTATAATTTTTAGCTGGTAGTGCTTTGATTCCTTTTGCGCCTAATAATTTAACTATCTGGTCATTAGTAAGTCTATAATGAGTATTACTTTTTGAGACTGCTAAGCCTAAAAATCCTGTACAAACTAATAAATTCTTTTCTCCTTTTTTCATATTGTATCCTCTACTTTTTATTCCAATTTTTATCTTTTTATGAAAGGTTGAGGTAGGTAGTAAGAAATCTGGTGTAAAATAAACTATTCCTCCTTTTGAATTCATGTCTAATTCATAGCTTCCTAAAATACTCTGTCCTACATCATTAAACCTATCATCATAAAGACATACAAAAACTTTAATTTTCTCTAGTTAAAGCCGTAATTCCTACCACCACTAATCCTAAGTGGGTCATTTTAAGGTGTTCATTTACTGCATATTTATAGCTTTCTCTATCTATTAAATTTAGCTCTATTTTTTCATCCTCATGAGTTACACTAATCATTTGTTCACTATAGTGTTTAAATAGATATTATTTTTTATGAATCTTTCCTAACTTATATACATATTTAGCTGGAATTAATTCTAACTTTTCTTTTTTAAATTTATCTATCTGTTGTTCTACATCTATAAACTCTTCCATTTTAATATCTTCATCTTCATTACGCTTTTTACTGCTACTTCCTTTTATTAGTTGCTTAAACATTTTTATTTTCTGTAAGTTCTACAAACAGGTTTCTTTGGTAATTTAAGCTTTCCGAAATATCTTGCTATATCTTCTTCGTTTATCTTAGATTGAGGTTTGTTTGTTTGTCCTTCTACTCCTTTTCCTTTTTGAAGTATTATTCTTTCTAAAGAAGCTAGATGATTTTCTAAGCTGTGTAGCTATTCTGATAGATATTCAAATTTTTCACACAATCTGATTAGAAATAAAATTTCTATATTATTTTGTCTCACCGATATTTTATCTGACTGATTTATTCCTTGATAGATACTGATTCCTTCTGGGTTATTATGAAAATCTTCTGCCTGTTTTAAAATAGTTTGGTAATCTCTATTAGCTTTTTTATCACTACTCATAAACTAAGATCTTAAGAGTTGTTCTAAAATTTCTAATTTCTGTTTAAATTATCTTGAATTTGATTAATTTGTTCTATTTGTTTAGTTATTTGATTTATCTGGCTATGAGTTTGTTCAATTAATTGTCTAAATTCTAATTCTATTTGTTTTGAGCTACTAGTATTTATTAAAGTTTCTATTTCTAGCTTGGTGGGAAATTTTTTTAAATTTAAATCTGTTCTTTTTTGTAAAACTGAACTACACTGATCTTGGATATAATCTAATTTTTTATCTTAATCTTTAATTATGCTACGATTATTACGAAGATGGTCTATAGATGAAATAAAAGGATTACTAATTTTATCTATATCCTTTTTAATATTTTCTGCAAAATTAATCTGATAATCTATGATGTTATTTAACTAAGGATTATTTTCACTATGAAGCTGATGTGTAAAAGTATTTTCAAAATTACAACGAAATTTATTTTTATCTATACTAAGACGATGATTATGGCTGCTGAGTTCTAAATCTAGATACTCTACTCTTTTCATACACAAAATTAACTCATACTTTAAAATTAATAAAAGCTACTATAACACGAAATTTATAACTAAATTGTCCAAAAATAAAAACTACTCTATTACCATAAGCAAAATGCATAAACTAACTTAAAATGTCCTAAAATCGAACACTGCTCTGATACCAATTTTTTGCGGGGTATGAGTTAGTGATCTACCACTATTTTGAACTTGGGCTGAGAATTATCTAATTAATTCTACAGTTATGCTAATAGGTCTTCAAGCTGTTGTATGGCTAGTTTTAAGGCTTCTTGTTTTACAGTTAGTTGTTTATTTATTTGAGAAATTTTTAAGCTGTAATTTTCTAAAGATCTGCCAGAAGCTAATGATAAAAGAAGCTGATATCTTGATATTTGATCTTCTAATTCTTGTATAAGTTTAGTACTAGTTTTGATTTTAATCCTAAGTTTTTCTTCTAAGGGCACAAAGTTTTGATTTTTTAAATTTCTTTTATGGACAATATTTCCTTAATATTTCTACTCGGGTTGCTGTCCTTTTATTCTAAAATTCTTTTTCTTTGGCAAAAACTATTTTTAGGCAATATTTATTTTCATTACATGTACTCACACCTTGACGCTAAGCCTCGATCAACATAGTATATTTTTATTTTCTAATTTTTACCTTTCCCTTTCTGCCTACAATTTGCCCTCCAACGCCTAACCACGGCTCACTCGGGCTCTTCAGCTAAGGTCACTCAATAATAAATTAGAAAACAGCAGATACTACGAAGGTTCAAAGCATGTAATATTAATGAGCAAACAAGCATTCTATAAACTTAGTTTTTCCAAAAAGAAAATAAATTTTTAGAATAGAAGAGTTACCCTTTTGAAATATTTAAGGAAAAAGAGAAACTACTCACACTTCATATTAATAAGAAATATACTTACAAAGATTATATTACAGACTCTGAAATTCTGAAAGACTTAGTACACTTTGGGGTTTTTGAGAGGGGTTGGAAATTTTACAACGCAGAGTGAAAGGGGTATTTTTCATTCTGCCTCTTCCGTTGGCATGCAAGCCAATCTATACAACTCAAAAAGAGATAAAAACAAAAGAAACTCTAAATCTATGCTACATCTAAGGCTTTTCCCTAAATTCAAAACCTATAAGCCTATGACTTTAGACTTTGAAAAAAATTCTAATAAGGACCAACCTTTATACATACAATTATATGCAAACTTTCTATAGATAAAAACAAATAAAGGGTTTAGATAATGATGCCGGGTACTGCTTTGGGCCCCATCGCACATCATTCAATCCTCCCATTTTGACAAAATTTTGACATTATAATTATTACAGGACACGTGTAAGGATTCTCACAGCTTTTCTTTAATGGAGCAGGGTAGGGCTCATCTGCTCTATTAAAGTAGTGAGTGAAGGAAAATCCTTATTACTAACAAAAGTAAATAATTACAGACACAAAAATCTACGGAATATCTTGGCGCTCATTTTTCTAATAATTGAAGAGAAGCCTTATCTTCTATGGATTTCGTCTTCTTCTGCTGAAATATCAATTATTGATGTTGACGCTTGGATGCTGAATCTTCAAAATGGATTCTTCATGGAATATTTACAAAATTGAAGAGTCAAAAGGAACTACTGCTATAATATTTTCAAAATATTATATGAGTCTTGTAGTGGACACCCTGTTTTTTTTTTTTTTTTACCCATACATTCTATCTGAGACGAACTAACAAAGGACGTCGCAAAAAAAAAGACAGGTAACGTACCGTCACATATCATATTACTTTTTGTCACGGTCTTGGATTTTCCGTCTCTAATAATGATATTTAGTCGGTGCCTTTTTTGTAACAATCAAATGCCATCGCAAAAAAATTAATTTTGTGACAATTTTTTTTTGTCGTCTCAAAAGCTTTCTTTTGCGATGATTTTCAAACCGTCACAAAAAGTTCCATGTCTAAAGCCTCCTTTTCTAGTAGTGGTTTCAATTGGGTAATCGAGTGCAAGATTCGTTTTAATGTTGAGATGTATCAATTGTCGTGTGATGGTAAAAGTCACAAAATGTATCATTGAATTGTATCCTTGAAGAGAGATTGTTCTCATTGGTTAGAGTCTCGAGTTAGTCATGTTGGTTTAGTCTAAAGTACATTGTTTCACTAGATGTTGGAAAAGATTATCAGTGGTGAGTCACCTTTAACAAGATGTAGTATCCGGATTTAATTGAGTATATTTGATTTTCCTTTGATCTTGTGATTTCTCTTGTGCTTTTGTTGCATCTCTTTGGGCATTGTTATGACGTTTTTAATTCAATGTCGGTATCTTGTTGAGTTTGATTGTAATATGCTCATATGATTTTTGCAAATAGCTTTGTTGTTGTTGGATTCATCGTTGGTTATAATCTTGAGATGGTTGTTGTTGAACTTTACCTTTTAAGGCTTTATTCCATTTTTGGGACGAAATTTCCTAAGGTGGGAAGGTTGTAACACTTTTGTTCTTTAAACCTTCGAAAATTGTATTTAATTTTCATTTCTTTTGTCATTTGGATCTTTAGGTTGTTGTATCATTGTTTTGGTGGAGTAAAAATTCAATCTGAACTTGTTAGGATTGTTCTTTCACGCTTGGTTTTGTCAAAAGTTCATTGAAAACCTAGAAATATAGCTCTTGGTGTCAACACCAGGCTCCTGGGGCCGACGCTTGCTTCCTTTTCTTTTTTTCTCATGTTGTTCTGCTTGATGGTGTCAACATCTCATGGCCTGAGTGTCGAGTGTGACACTACTGCTTTTGGGTGTCAACACTTGGACCAGTTGGAGTCGACACCCCGTCTATTTCTTTTTTCTTGCTTCACTTCTATAACAAGGTGTCGACACTCCACTTGGAGGTGTCGACACTTGACAGCAACACACAGATTTTTTAGCTGTGTTTTTTTTGTCTTTTCTTTTTGGGTTTTTGACTTATTCTTTGGTTGACTTTAGTGAAAATATTTAATTATTGACCTAGTACTATAAATAGGACCCTGCACATACTCTTTTCTTCACTTTTTCTTCTCTCTCTTTCTCGCTCTCTTTCTCTTTTCCTCTCTACTTTGTGGATCACCATCTCTCTCTCTCTCTCTCTCTCTCTCTAAACTCAAATTTTTTTCACACAAGATCATCAGATCTACTCATTTAAAGTCATCTTCTCACCTTACTCGTTTGAGATAAAGTGTAGAGCTTGTCGAGAGTTTCATTTGAATCGGAACAAATCACCGTTTCGCTACCATAGACTTTTGAGGTTTTCTTCCTTCTCCCTCTTTGCTTTGAGATAGGGATATCTCATGACTTTATATGCTATTTAGCTTTGTTATGTATTATTTTGATAGCTTGAGTTTTGAGAAAGTTAGGGTTTGATTAATCTATGTATTATTACATTTAAAAGGGATCTCTCATTAGCCCTTATTATTTAATTAAAGATCTTAAAGTTATTTTGTGACTTGATTTTTGAAACAAAACTGGGTATTGAGAGAAACCCCCCCTCCCCCTCCAAAAAAAAAAATCATAAAACCTACAAGGTGTGAAAGCTACTAAAAAAAGGATTTGTTTGAGAATATTTATTTATTTATTTATTTTTGCTTAGTCATGGAGGTAAATTTATTTAGGAGGAATTACATTCCAATGGGACATAATTTTTTTTTTTTTTTACATAAACATGAAGGGATGCGAGGGACACTTGCACCCCATCACAGAATGACTTGCACCTCACATGTTTTTGTAATTTTTTTTCTTTGTCCCACTGAACTGTAATTCCCTCATTTATTTACAAAAAGAGCCAAAAATAATTTTTTATTTACAAAGAGAACCAAAAATAGAAGAAGACATAAAATGTATAATTGTCTTTTTATTGTTAACATTAACAGTGTTAATGTGACAACCCTCGCCACTGATTACTGCTAAACTGTGACTAAACATGATAAGTAACTGATTAGGATGAAATCCTAAACTGATTGCATGAGTATGTTGTTTGATTGCATTTTTATCTGTTTATCAATTGATTGATCTGTTCATGTTTTAAGTTTTGAACTGCAAATTGAAGGCCTTATCGGCAGCCGAATCTGAAATTTATTAGTGTTATATGTTAATTAGAATTTATGTAATTTTATGGTAAATTTAATTACAAGTTGATTTGGAATGATTAAATTAGATTAAATAATGTTAAATTACATTAGATGGCTTATTTACCAAAGTGCCATTGAGTGGACTTTGCTAGACCAATTGTTTAGTCTTGTTTTACATGTGTTGGCATCACTCTTCATCACTCTTTTGAGGCCTTAGCCGTGTGAGAGAGAGAGAGAGAGAGAGAGAGAGAGAGAGAGAGAGAGAGGGAGAGTACGAGAAAACTTAGCTCATCAAGAATTTGGCTTAGAGACTTAGAAGATTTGAAGAATTCATTGCATAATTGAGCTTCTACCTTTGAAATTGAGGACCTAAGGTAGAGAATTCATCTTCTCCGTTGTGAATTTGAGTTACTTCTTGCATGGTTCTTGGTGAATTAGAGTTTAGAGTCTAGATTTGGTTCAAAATGTTGAATTGAGTGGTAATCCATGTATGCATGTTTACATTCTTGAATTTTGAGGTTGTTTTCATAGAATCCTCACATGCATGTCCATATTTGGGTTATAGTTCATGAATTCATCATGTTTTTGAGTGAATTGACTCATTTGACCAAGTATTCGAAGCTTTGATTTCAATTGAACACTTGCATGTTACATATACATTATGTTCATGAAGTTTTGTTTGGATTTGTGTTTAATTGAACTAGCTTTGGGCTTTAATTTTGCAAATTGATCTTTGAAATATGTCATATTATGAGTTTTAAAGTGTTTTCCAGAAAATTAGCCCAAAAGAATCGAATTTGATACTTTAAATGTTGAATTTGAGCTTGGAGGTTCAATCTGGAAATTCCAGATTTTGGACCCACGCTCGAGCGTACACTCTGAGTACATGCATCCCACTTGAGCGGGGAAAGTAACGCTCGAGCATGAAATGCATGTATCCAGTAGTTTTCATGTGTTTTCAGTCTGCTCGAGCAAGGGAATGCACACTCGAGCGAGGACTTGTGTCTCACGCTCGAGCGGAGGTCGAGCGCCCATCGGGCGTGAATTGCATGCATCTAGTACTTTTGCTTGAGTTTACAGTCCGCTCGAGTGAAGGAAGTCACGCTCGAGCGGAGATCCTTTGTCTGCATGTCCGCTCGAGCGAGACCCCTGTCTTCTGAAAATTTTGAAAAATGTTTTAAAGTACATCTTTGCATCATCATTTCATCCTAGGCATTCCTAGGCCTAGTTTAAGGCATCTTAATGAGGCTATTGATGTAGAACCACACCGAGTCAAGATAGGGACTAAGTTGTTGATTTCCAAGTGTGTAACTTAGTGTGTGTTCATTTTGTAACTGTGTAGGGTTGGCATCCGAAGACGCTCATTAGCCGCTTATAGCCCAGTGCTCTAGGAGTAACAATATTGTAAAGATATGTTCAATTATGAATATTTTCTGAATGATCAACTGTTCTGTTTACTGAAACGTTATTGTTTAATGAATGAATGTTTGTCCTATTTGTAAACTATATTCGTGGCATCCATAGCAATTTAATATTACTGTACTGTTACTGCTACTGTCACAGAGATCTCTGTCGGTTCCCATGTTAGAACTACTACTATTTACTGTTATGATGGCCATCAACTGACTATTCGGTCTGTTAAGACCTACTGTACTGTTTTGCTATTGGATGTACCACCTATAACTATTTTGGTTACTAAATGACTGATATGATTGTTTAATGACTGAAAGGACATTCATTCTTAACCTCTTTACACAACTGTTATTCACTGGGCTTTAGCTCACTGTTTATATTTATATGTAAGTGTCCAGGCACCGGATCGGAGTTAAGAGCGTTGGGTTAACTCCCTTTTTGTCAAGCCAACCATCGCGCCTTACTTCGAGTTTCCATGTCAGTCTAAGCCAGGGCTTTTTGGTGTGTCTCAGTTTACCCTTTTGCTTCTGTTCTGTAATATTGTATAAGACTTGTACTGTACTATGCTACTTAGGGATTTGGTCCCTAACCTGAATGTTGTACATACGGTGTATATATGTTTTGCTTATGAATGTGAATATGTTACAGAAAAGTCTTTTTGCATACAGACTGTTACAGCTCATTGGACATCATTTATTACTATTTTGGCTTCCGCCAGCCCCTATACTCTATATTACTATCTTTATTGTTAAGCAGGCCTTCGGTAATCACGGATTATTGGGCGGTTACGGTACTAAACCCATAGGGGCGAGTTTGGGTCGTAACAGAGTGGTATCAGAGCGATACTAAACCACGAGTTATACTGCACACACGTGTCCAAATGAGCTATAAGATGTCCTAGTAAAGCGATTTGGGCATTGCATAAGCATTGAAAAAGTGTGTGTGGCCATGACATGAATATATGTGCTAATGTGTTTAAGTAAGCAATTCCAATGTTTATTATTACTGTATTGCATATAATGAAATGGACAATGCAAGGAATGCCGATGAAACAGAATCATCTGATGCCAGATTGGCAAGATTGGAAAGAACAGTTGAACTGTTGACTGAGGCCTTGAGGCTATAATAGAACCAACAGCCCCTACCTCCTCCAGTTCAACCCAAGCAGAATGTTAATGATGATATAATTGCTTTGACACAGAAGTTCAGTAAAATGAAACCACCATCCTTTCAGGAAGGCTTTGAACCATTAAAGGCCGAAGCATGGGTTCTAGAAACCGAGAAATTGTTCGAAGTGTTTCCGTGTTCTGAGGCACACAAGGTGTTGCTGGCTACCTTTACTTTACAAGAAGAGGCCAGACGGTGGTGGATGCTTGTCCGTGACACCGACAATGTTATGACTTGGGCTTAGTTTAAAGAAGCCTTCTTTGAGAAATACTTCCCTCAGTGTGTTAGGGATCGAAAAGTGACTGAGTTTGAACAGTTAAAGCTAAATACCATGTTAGTAGCAAAGTATGAATCAAAGTTTACTAAACTCGCCAAATATGCACCATACATGGTGGATACAGATTACAAAATGGCCAGAAAGTTTGAAAGCGGCCTTAATGTTGAAATACTTGACAGAATCAATGTTCTGAAACTACTGAAATATGTAGATGTTCTTGACCGAGCAATAATAGCCGAGTCAAATATTGAGGTACTGAAACAGACTAAAACACCAGGAACTGAATGGCACGGTAAGAGACGAGGCTTTAAGTTCAAAAAAGGCCGAAATAATTCATCGAACAAAAAGCAGAATACAGTGTCAACAACCAGTTCTAGTCAGGGGAGTGGCTCCATACCGCCCTGTTCAGAATGTGGTAAGAGACATAAAGGGGTTTGTTATAAAATCTCAGGTGCTTGTTACAGGTGTGGCAAGGTGGGCCATATGGTCAAAGATTACCCTTCCACATCTCAAGGCAATAGTAAAGCTACAGCTAGCGCCGTAGCATCAACTGCTCCACCGAAACCCAACCCCAAAGCTACTGGAAAAGAACCTTTGAGGCAAGGCCGAGTGTTTGCACTTGTACCGGGAGATGTGCAGAATACCGAGACTGTTGTGTCAAGTATACTCCCAATTTGTGCTCAAAATGCTTATGTTCTGATTAATTGGGGGTCTATACATTCATATGTCTCGCATGGCTTTTCGCGAAAATTGAATAGACCGTTGGAACCCATGAATTATTTGTTAGCTATATCTTCACCTGTTAGGGGATCCATGACTTGTGCTTATATGTACCCTGCATGCAAAACTATTGTTGGGGATGTGCATTTGTATATTGATTTACTGCCTTTGAATATCGATCATTTCAATGTGATATTAGGAATGGACTGGTTAACAAAATATCATGCTACCATAGACTGTGTAACAAAACAAGTTGTTTTCCGTCCACCTGGACTGCCTGAATTTGTGTTTAATGGAGTTGGTGTAGTACCTCCCCCATACCTAATTTCATCCATGAAAGCTTTTAAACTGATTAAGAAGGGGTGTAAAGGGTATCTATGTTGTGTATTGACTGTACCTATTGATGCTAAAGCTAATATGGACAGTATTCCTATAGTCAAAGAATTCCCAGATGTTTTTCCAGATGATTTGCCGGGAGATTTGATTGACAGGGACATTGAGTTCACCATCGATGTGATTCCGGGTACACAGCCAGTTTCCAAAGCTCCATATAGAATGACACCTACTGAATTGAAAGAATTGCAAGTTCAGCTACTGGAACTGTTAGATAAGAAGTTCATCGTGCCCAAGATTTCACCGTATGCGTCAGCTTTTGTTTGTGAAAAAGAAAGACGGCTCACTGAGACTCTACATTGATTACCGTGAATTGAACAAGGTAACAGTGAAAAACAAATACCCATTACCTCATATTGATGACTTATTTGACCAGTTACAGGGTGCCCAGGTTTTCTCTAAAATTAACCTTAGATCTGGATACTACCAGTTGAAAGTCAAACCAGAGGACATTGAAAAGACTGCCTTTTGAACGAGGTACGGACATTATGAATTCCTTGTTATGCCTTTCGGAGTTACTAATGCACCTGCTGTATTTATGGACCTTATGAACAGAATTTTCAAACCATTCCTCGATGAATTTGTAGTTGTTTTCATAGATGACATTTTGATTTACTCCAAAAGCACAGAAGAGCATGAACATCATTTGAGAATTGCCTTACAGACCTTAAGAGAACAAAAACTGTATGCAAAACTAACAAAGTGTGAATTTTGGCTAGACAATATAATGTTTTTGGGACATGTGATCAACAAGGATGGCATTTCAGTTGACCCACAGAAGATTGAGGCAGTAGTGAATTGGCCCAGACCGTCTAATGTTACTGAAGTTCGAAGCTTCCTAGGCTTAGCCGGGTACTACAGAAGGTTTGTAAAAGATTTCGCCAAAATTGCCCTACCATTGACTCAGTTGACTCAAAAAGGAAAACTATTTGACTGGACCGATCAGAGGGAATCAGTTTTTCAAGAATTAAAGACTCGACTTGTTACTGCACCGATTCTCACCTTACCCTCAGGTACGGATGGATTTACCATATTTAGTGATGCTTCTTATAAGGGTTTGGGATGTGTTTTGATACAGAACGGTAAAGTTATTGCATATGCTTCCCAACAACTAAGACCACATAAAAAGAACTACCCGACCCATGACTTAGAACTTGCCGTAGTGGTATTTACATTGAAAATCTAGCGTCACTACCTATATGGGGCAACATGCGAAGTGTACACAAACCATAAGAGTTTGAAGTACTTCTTCACACAGAAAGAATTGAACATGAGGCAGCAGAGATGGTTAGAACTGATAAAACCATCCGGGGAAAGCTAACACTGTTGCCGATGCACTGAATCAGAAATCAGTTGGAAATTTAGCCTATTTACTCACCAAGTAGAAAGAATTGCTATGTGACCTTGAAAAATTTGAGGTTGAAATTGTTTGGCGTGAACAAGGTGGAACCTTAGCCGCTATTTCTGCTCAACCGACACTGATTGAGGAAATTAAAGAGAAACAGCAACAGGATGACTTTTTAAAAAAGGTCATTGATGAACGGGAGTCCAAACCGAGGCCGGACTTTAAATTTGAGAACAATATGTTGAAATTCTAGGGAAGGTTATGTGTACCGAATGATTCTGAACTGAAGAGACAAATTCTGCAAGAGGGCCACAATTCGAAACTGTCTATCCATCCAGGAAATACGAAAATGTATCAAGACTTGAAACTGAATTTCTGGTGGCTGGGAATGAAGAAAGAGATTGCTGACTTTGTATTGAAATGTCTTCATTGCCAACAAGTTAAAGCTGAACATCAACGACCCGCAGGTTTACTGTAGCCCATCCCAATACCGGAGTGGAAATGGGAACATATCACTATGGATTTCATTGTTGGTTTACCTCGCTCCAGTAAAGGTATGGACTCAATTTGGGTTATTGTTGATAGACTGACTAAATCTGCTCACTTCTTACCTGTCAAAACAATTTGCAATGCAGACAAATTGGCTATAATTTATATTGATGAGATTGTTAGATTGCATGGAGTGCCTGTGTCTATTGTTTCT
Organism: Camellia lanceoleosa; assembly: GCA_025200525.1. Lineage (NCBI taxonomy): Eukaryota > Viridiplantae > Streptophyta > Magnoliopsida > Ericales > Theaceae > Camellia > Camellia lanceoleosa. Next base: position 107,927,386 of record CM045768.1, on the reverse strand, counting down.
GATAGGGACTCGAGATTCTGGCAAAGTCTATAAACTGCATTGGGTACTAAACTGAGACTGAGTAGTACATACCATCCTCAGACAGATGGCCAGTCAGAAAGAACCATCCAGACTCTAGAAGATTTACTACGGATGTGTGCTCTTGATTTCCAGGGAAATTGGGAAAGTCATCTATCTTTGGCTGAATTTGCATACAATAACAGCTTTCATTCGAGTATTGGCATGGCGCCTTTCGAGGCTTTATATGGCAAGAAATGTCGATTTCCTATCTGCTCGGTAGAAGTTGGAGATGGGCCTTTGCTTGGGCCCGAGATTGTACAGGAAACCACCGAAAAAGTGAAACTGATTCAGCAAAGATTGAAAACCGCACAAAGCCGACAAAAAAGTTATGCGGATGTCCGAAGGCAAGACAGGGAATATGAAGTGGGTGATCATGTTTTTGTTAAAGTGACACCAATGAAAGGGCAGACTCATTTTGGAGTCAAAGGTAAGCTAGCACCGAGATATGTCGGACCGTATGAAATCATTGAGAAGATTAATCCGGTGGCGTATCAAGTAACGCTTCCTCCTGAAATGGAGCATATGCATAATGTCTTCCATATTTCAATGTTGAGGGATTATCTTCGGGATCCCTTCCATGTGATTGAGCCTACCCGTATAGTGCTAAGTGATGACTACACTTATAAAGAACGGCTTATTCAAGTTGTAAACCGACGAATCAAGAAGTTGAGGAATAAAGAAATTCTGTTAGTGAAAGTGGACTGGCAAAACCATGGTGGCATGTATGCCACTTGGGAAAGAGAAGACGATATGATGAAACGGTATCCTGAACTGTTCCCTCTGGATCCAGTATTCTTCCAAAATAAAGGTAATTCGAGTTTGGAGGACCAAACTCTTTGTAAGGAGGGGAGACTGTGACAACCCTCGCCATCGACATCGCTAAACTGCGGATTGAACATGATAAATCGATTAGGATGAAATCCTAAACTGATTGCATGAGTATGTTGTTTGATTGCATTTCTATCTGTTTATCAATTGATTGATCTGTTCATGTTTTAAGTTTTGAACTGCAAATTGAAGGCCTTATCGGCGGCCGAATCTGAAATTTGTTAGTGTTATATGTTAATTAGAATTTATGTAATTTTATGGTAAATTTAATTACAAGTTGATTTGGAATGATTAAATTAAATTAAATAATGTTAAATTACATTAGATGGCTTATTTACCAAAGTGCCATTAGGTGGACTTTGCTAGACCAATTGTTTAGTCTTGTTTTACATGTGTTGGCATCATTCTTCATCACTCTTTTGAGGCCTTAGCCGTGAGAGAGAGAGAGAGAGAGAGAGAGGGAGAGTAAGAGAAAACTTAGCTCATCAAGAATTTGGCTTAGAGACTTAGAAGATTGAAGAATTCATTGCATAATTGAGCTTCTACCTTTGAAATTGAGGACCTAAGGTAGAGAATTCATCTTCTCCATTGTGAATTTGAGTTACTTCTTGCATGGTTCTTGGTGAATTAGAGTTTAGAGTCTAGATTTGGTTCAAAATGTTGAATTGAGTGGTAATCCATGCATGCATGTTTACATTCTTGAATTTTGAGGTTGTTTTCGTAGAATCCTCACATGCATGTCCATATTTGGGTTATAGTTCATGAATTCATCACGTTTTTGAGTGAATTGACTTATTTGACCAAGTATTCGAAGCTTTGATTTCAATTGAACACTTGCATGTTACATATACATTATGTTCATAAAGTTTTGTTTGGATTTGTGTTTAATTGAACTACCTTTGGGCTTTGATTTTGCAAATTGATCTTTGAAACATGTCATATTATGAGTTTTAAAGTATTTTCCAAAAAATTGGCCCAAAAGAATCGAATTTGATGCTTTAAATATTGAATTTGAGCTTGGAGGTTCAATCTGGAAATTCCAAATTTTGGACCCATGCTCGAGCGTAAGACTTCACGTTCGAGCGTACACTCTGAGTACATGCATCCCGCTCGGCGAGAAAATGCCTTCGGCGTGAAATGCGTGTGTCCAGTAGTTTTCATGTGTTTGCAGTCCGCTCGAGTGAGAACTTGTGTCTCACGCTCGAGCAGAGGTCGAGCGCCCATCGGGCGTGAATTACATGCATCTAGTACTTTTGCTTGAGTTTACAGTCCGCTCGAGCGAAGGAAGTCATGCTCGAGCGGAGATCCTTTGTCTGCATGTCCGCTCGAGCGTAGAAAACCACGCTCAAGCAAGGTCCCTATTTTCTGAAAATTTTGAAAAGTGTTTTAAAGTACATCTTTGCATCCTCATTTCATCCTTGGCATTCCTAGGCCTAGTTTAAGGCATCTTAATGAGGCTATTGATGTAGAGCCACACCGAGTCAAGATAGGGACTAAGTTGTTAATTCCCAAGTGTGTAACTTAGTGTGTGTTCATTCTGTAACTGTGTAGGGTTGGCATCCGAGAACACTCATTAGCCGCTTATAGCCCAGTGCTTTGTGAGTAACAATGTTGTAAAGATATGTTCAATTATGAATATTTTCTGAATGATCAACTGTTCTATTTACTAAAACGTTATTGTTTAATGAATGAATGTTTGTCCTATTTGTAAACTGTATTCGTGGCATCCATAGCAATTTCATTTATTCTTTGTCTTTATTCGCTTCTTGTCACAGAGATCTCCGTCGGTTCCCATGTTAGAACCACTACTGTTTACTGTTATGATGGCCATTAACTGACTGTTCGGTCTGTTAAAACCTACTGTACTGTTTTACTATTGGATGTACCACCTATAACTGCTATGGTTACTAAATGACTGATATGATTGTTTAATAACTGAAAGGACATCCATTCTTAACCTCTTTACACAACTGTTATTCACTGGGCTTTAGCTCACTGTTTATATTTATATGTAGGTGTCCAGGCACCGGATCGGAGTTAAGAGCGTTGGGTTAGCTCCCTTTTTGTCAAGCCAACCATCGCGCCTTACTTCGAGGTTCCATGTCAGTCCAAGCCAGGGCTTTTTGGCGTGTCTCAGTTTACCGTTTTGCTTCTGTTCTGTAATATTGTATAAGACTTGTACTGTACTGTGCTAATTAGGGATTTGGTCCCTAACCTGAATGTTGTACATACGGTGTATATATGTTTTGCTTATGAATGTGAATATGTTACAGAAAAGTCTTTTTGCATACAGACTGTTACAGCTCATTGGACATCTTTTATTACTGTTTTGGCTTCTGCCAGCCCCTATACTCTGTATTACTATCTTTACTGTTAAGCAGGCCTTCGGTAATCACGGATTACTGGCCGGTTACGGTACTAAACCCATAGGGGCGGGTTTGGGTCGTGACAGTTAATGTTGCATTTTAGTCCAAAATCACATGGGGATATATGGCTATTTTCAAAAGACTGTGTGATAAAGTGATATCGAGTCATACCACATGGAGGTAAATAGATTTTTCCCTTTAAACAATTTTTTTAATTCAACACTTATATTTTTTAGGAAAAATTATCAAAAAGTCTCATAAGGGAATTAGTTACTCCAATCAGTTCCATGGATTTTCTAATACACTAATAGGTCCAGTTTGTTTTGGCAACCTTACGTGAGATCCTATTTTAAATTTTGGCATTATTTGGTGGACATTTCTACCCTTCCTCATTGGAGATGCTATATTAGGGAAGTTAGATCTAATTTTTGGATTATGTTTCCATCACTCCAATATAACATTCAAATGTAACATTTATAACGATTCTGGTTTAAGACCCGACCCATTTGAATTCTGGATTCAAGTTTCATGGTTTTGTATTGTTGTTCTTGTCTTATTCCTCTTTTTCCCTCCTTGAGTTTGGCTATTAGGATGTGTTGGTTGTGTTTGGAACAGGTTGGTACCTTGTTCTTCAAAAATCTCGTTGCCCAGAATTTTGCTAAAATGCTCAAGCGCCACTTCTTGTGCTTGAGCGGGCTTTATGAACTCTCAGTACTTTTACAAGTCTGCAAAACTACTAGGACTTCTTATTTTTCGCTCGAGTGAAACTTCTTGCGCTCGAGCAGTATTGTGCTCGAGCGGCCCATTTTGCGCTCGAGCATTGGCCTTCTATCTGTAAAACTACTGGAATTGTGTATTCTACGCTCGAGTGTCACTTCCATTGCTCAAGCGGTGACGTCTTTTTCATTGTGTCTTGACGCTCGAGCCGTAACTATTTTTGTGTCTGAACGCTCGAGCGTCACTTCTTGCGCTCGAGCAGATTATGCGTATATCAGTTCGTAAAAGTCACTTTTTACATCATTTTTTTTATCTCTCTCTCTCTCTCTCTAAACATTTCAAAAACCCTAAATCTAGAGCTCCTCTCCCTAGAACTTACTCTCTCTCTACAAATACACCAAGATCTATCCATTTCTCCACCCTATTACCTTTGTTAAAAAGATAGAGCTCAATTATAGCTTCATTTTTATTCAAATAGAGTTGGGTTTTGGCTTCATCGAAGTTCCATCCATGTTTATCTCATCTTCTAGCTTTAAGGTAGGGATTCTCTACACTCTTTTATGATTTTTAACTTAGCTATTTGTTTTTATAAAACAATCTTGTGATTTTGGAGGATTTTGAACAAACCTAGGGGTTTGGTTAAAATAACAAAAAAAAGGGTTTTCAAATGGATGCAATAAAAATGATTGTGAAATTAGAAATGAGATTGAGTTGTAATAGAATCGTGGATTTGATACTTGGAATGGATTTTGGGAAAAAAATAGGGAGGGGCTTTGTCCTAAATGTTTCAAATATTTATTTTGTATAAATAAATAGAATTGATGTTGGAAATGTGAAATTGGATGGATATTGATATGGATAGTGGAGTTGGATATGTATTATCGCTCACATCTTAAATTTTGGAAATTTTATCTATATTGGAGATTTTATATCTATTTAGAAATATCTACTTTAGGCTATCAATGGAGAATAACTATAATTGTTGTAAAAATTGCATGAGGATTAGGTGAATTGAAACTAATTTCTCATCCATGTACATTGAACATTGTTGCTCATTTAATACGTTGCAAATGTATATGATTTTGAGAAAAATGGGTGAAGGTAGCAAAGAAGTGTGGATCTCCAAATTAAATTGGCCTGTGTATCCGGGGTGAAAGTCCCGAAAAACGTGCATATACATGGGTGCCAATTCCTGCGATGAAATATCCGTAAAATGGCAATAGTAACGCTTGTGTAGGTTACGTTTACATGGGTGTCGTTTAACGGTTTCCCACAGACAAAATATCCGTGAAAGGTTATACTGGTTTGAGAATTCCCGCTTGTTTTCTGTTGTAAAGGACATGATTTGAGAATTAAGATATAAACTGAGCATGGCATGACTTTGGAAAAGAAATGTAAGACGTTTTGGTTAAAAGCATTACATATGCATTTCACCCTTATATCTTTGTTAAGATTCATATTTTGTGTTTGATTATTTCTATTGAGCTTTGGCTCATTCTATATGGGAAAACTATTTTCAGGTGTTGGTGATATACCTCCACTAAGGACTTAGCTTGGAAGGACTGTGGAGATGAAGGCTCAAATTTGTTATTTTGTATTTAATCTTGTACAAGCCTAGGGCTTTATTTGTATTGAGCTTAAGACTCACTTTTGATGTACCCAAGCATTGTCTTGGAAAGTTGTAGCCTTCGGGGCATTCCTATTATCTGTTTAACTTCTATTTCATATTTTGTTATTGATACATGCTATAGATTCAGTGTTAGGACTTATGAATGTATATTTGCATATGTCACCTCTTTTGTACAACTGAGTCTTATGTAATGGAAAGATATTATACTCTGATTTATATTGTTATCTAATTATTTTTATGGATAGTTTATTGTATTTAGTTCGGGAAGTTACAACACTCCAACATAACACTCCAAAAAAATTCTTTATTATACTTTTTTCCAAATGTAACACTCTAAGGTAGCACTCCAAAAAAAACTCCTTATTATATTTTTCCTAAACGTAACACTCCAATGTAACACTTTAAAAATATAACACACTAAAGAAACTTCTTAGTATATTTTTCCCAAACGTAACACTCCAATATAAAGGGAACTTACATGTAGGTTTTAATAAGTGGACTTATCGTCTAATAAGTCATATGATAATTAATGACATTTTTCATCAAACATTATTAAGAAAAGTTACTAATTATTAATTTTCAGCGACGGTTTAAAAAAAAGTCACAAAAAAAAAAATCATTAATTTTCAACTTTCAATGACAACTTAAAAAATTTGTCACTGGAAAACGTCATTAATTGTAAGTTTTAGTGACAATTTATAAAAACTATGACAAAAAAGTTACTAATTATCAATTTTTAGCGACATATGTAAAAAATCATCACAAAAAATTATTTTTAATAATGATTTTACTAGGACTAATTTTCAATAGGACTTGATGAGAATTAATTCCAACTAGTAAGACCTATTGGTAGTTTACCCCAGTAAACACACTAAAAAACTCCTCCAACGTAATACTTTAATGTAACACACTAAAAAGTTCCTTAATGTACTTTTTTCAGACGTAACACTTTAACACTAAAAGAGTTATTACATTATGTTTGGTTGGGAGATTTGGAAGAAGATTTGGAAAGGGAATGGGAAAATGTGTATGAAATTAGGTGAAATATAAGTATATTTTATTCAAATTTCACTTATTTTTTCTCTTTTCCTTTCCAAATCTATACTCAAATCATCTAACCAAATACAACATTAGTGTACTTTTTCCAAATGCGTGACACTTTAATAACGTAATATCCCAATCTAACACTTAAAAAATGTAATACTCTAACACTAAAAAAAAACTCCTCAGTGTATTTTTCTCAAATATGGCACTCCAACGTAACTTCCTAAATGTAACACTCCAATATAACAGGCAAATGAGTTATTACGCATTCAAAAAGACTAAATGGATCATAAGAAAAAAATATGAAATTATATAGGTCACAAGTCCAAAATGTAAAACTTATTAGTCAATCTCCTTTTTTTTTTTTTCTTTTTTTTTTATCAAAACAAATTTTTAATTTACAATATTCATCATTTATATTTTATTGTTCAATTTTTAATATTCAATATTTTTAATTTTAATTTTATGAAGCACCACCAAAATAGTAATCTTATTTTCACATCTATATGAGAATGTCACAATCTTTAAGCAATGTGAATTACTTGATAAAAGTAAGGAGATAGACTGACAATATTTACAATTATACCCAACACTTAAATTATAGGGTAAATTATAAATATATTTCTTGATATTTGTTTCAAATACGAATTATCTCTGTAGTTTGGAAAATTACAAATATCTCATTGTCAGAATTTTTTATTAAACAGAATTAATTGAAAAAGTGAAATTTATAACTGTTCACCTATATAATAATAAAATTATCTAAATTATTAATTGAAATAAAATTTTAACATTATTAAAAACTGTTAATTAACTTGATGATTTATTAATAAAATGACATATTTGTTATGAAATTAGAAGCCTTAGGGGGCATAATGTAATTTCTAGAACCACATGTGATAATTTGTAATTTAAGAAAATCTTAAGAGGTGTGCTTGTAATTTATCCTAAATTATATAGGGCCGAAATCGAAAAATCTCCAATCCAAATTGGTCCAGTCTAATTCAGTAGGTTTGGATTAGTTTTTTGAATCTGTCATTCGATTTTGGTTTAAAATTTTGGGGAATTTGTCTCCAATGATTGATTCCGGATTTAAAAGCACAGTTCCAAATTATAATTGATACGGAACGTATGTAACTTAAACCATTTGTTGATCTTTTCTTCTATAAATTCGATAAATGTAAGTAAATCATTATTTTTTCTCATTCTTGTTTTTTATAGAAATAGGTTTGTGTATGATAAGGGTGCGTTTGATTCGCCGGATTAGGGGGACTAAACATTATTTGGATTGTAATCCATTATAAGCTTTTTATCCAGCGTTTGTTTTTTTTTTAGTCCATCGGACATGGAGTCCGACTGGACTACTTATCCCCACATATGGAATTACACTGTTCCGGGGGAGAGGGTGTGGAACAATTTTCATGGGATAACAATCCCATAAGACTAGGTAGTGAAATGACCATTTTGACCGTCTACCATTTAATTATGTATCATATTTAGTAAAATTCAATAAAATTTAAATGTCTCAATTTAAAAATAAAATAATTTCATTTAACTTTTTATTGATGTTTTATTTATTTAATTTTTTTAAATAATTTTTTATAGATATTTATTGATGTTTTATTTTAAAATTTTGTTTATATTTTATTTAATTTCATTATTTAAATTATAATAGATGTTTTATTTAATTTCATTATTTAATTATTATTATTTTTTAAAATAAATTTATTAAAAATTTTAATTAAAAAATAACATATATTTTTATTGATATTTTATTTATTAAATTTTTAAAAATAAATTTATTTAATTATGCAAAAAATAAAATAAAATAAATATTTATTTAATCAAGCTAAAAATAATTAAAATATTAAATATACATTTAATATTTCTATTACTTAGTAAATAATTGAAAAGGGTAAAATAATCTTTAGTAAACACGTGTTTGATTGGATGGACAAGATAAAAATTTATTTTACCATTTTTCAATTGTTTACTAAATAATAGCAATATTAAACATATATTTAATATTTTAATTATTTTTAGCTAGATTAAATAAAAATTTATTTTATTTTATTTTTTACACAATTAAATAAATTTATTTTTTTTAAATAAAATAAATAAAATATCAATAAAAATATATGTTATTTTTTTAATTAAAATTTTAAATAAATTTGTTTTTAAAAATAATAATAATTAAACAATGAAATTAAATAAAACATCTAGGGGTATTTTTTTTCAAGTCCTTAGTATTATGATTTTTTAGCATAAAGGACACCAAATATTTTTATAATGTCTAAGGTCCATCAACAATATTTTCATAATGTTTAATGTCCCTCAACCTTGATCCAGAGAAATTTCAGTCCAGAGAAATTTGATCCAGAGAAATTTCAGTCTAGAGAAATTTCAGTGCAGAGAAAATTGGTCAGAGAAATTCTAGCCCAGAGAAATTTCTCTGGACCAAATTTCTCTGGATGAGTCTCTCTACTTTTATTCTCATTCACTTCCAAATCATTCTGATTCATTAGGTAAGCAACATTGTTCAACTGAATTCAACTGGAAAAATTCCACATTGTAATATGTAAGCAACATTAGAATGGGATAACAATGGCAACTTACCAGAACTAGAGAAATGCGAAAAAATAAAGTATTTCTCTGGTTTGTTATTCAAATATTAATTGAGAATTTCTTTGGTTTATTAAAAATAACAATTGAGAATTTCTCTGGTTTATTAAAAATAACAATTGAGAATTTCTCTAGTTTGTAATATCTGAAAAAATTTCTGCAACTTACCCAAACCTGTTCTTCACTTTTTTCCAGTTGAATTTTTCAATCGAAAGTGTTTCTCTGATGTTTGCAGATTCATCTATCAAATTTCTCTAGACTTCGAAATTCCTTTGGATAATCTAAGCACAATGGGAGTTGTTTGCTCGGCTGGAAAAATTCAAAATTTCTCTGGCTGCATGGTTAGAAAAGAAAGTAAACTTAATCAATATTAAAGTCGCATCATAAGTTAGAACTGAAATTCCTTTGCTTTGAACTGAAATTTCTCTAGATTGGTCCAGAGAAATGCTCTGATTTTAGCTGAGCTTTGACATGATCTGGAATAATTTTTATTCACTCAATGGAGTGAATAATCCCAATCATAAACAAAATTTCTCTGACCTATATATGTATATATATCTGATTTAGCTGATTTCTCTGATTTCTATAATTTGTATAGGGCCAGAGAAATTTATATAAATTATAGAGTGAACTGTTGGTCCAGTTGGTCCAGAGAAATTTTATAATGGATTGTTATTAACATATTTATCTTATATATGGATTAGAAAAGAAGATATATATATACATAATGGATTACATATTTATCAACACATATTTATAATGGATTGGTCCATTATATATATTTATCAACAGTATAAGCTATATATATAATGGATTGTTACAATGGATTGTTGATATATGTATATATATATATATAAATTTCTTTGGGATAGAAAAGAAGGTAAAAGTTATCAACAGTTCACTCCATTGAGTGAATAAACAACAATAGTAACCTATATATATATATATATATAAATTAAAAACTAGCCCCAAGCTCCAATGCAAAACCACACCAAGAGGACTTCGGGTTCGAACCCATCTTCTCTAAGCTCTCCTTGTGAAATTTCTCTAGGTTTCTTCGTAATTTCTCTGGCATGTTTATTTTGTTCAATGCTCCATTTCCTCAAAATTTCTCTGTAATTTCTCAAAATTTCTTCGTAATTTCTCAATTTCCTCAAAAAACCTACAATTTTCTATGCACTACACAAAAAATGTAATTTTCTCTGCACTTTTCTCTGCACTACAAATCTGTAATTTTATAGTAACAAACATGCAATTTTCTCTGCACTACCCCATAAACCCCGAAAAAGAAACCAAAAGTCTCTATGAACAAAAAACATGCAATTTTCTCTACACTACACAAAAAATACAATTTTCTCTACACTACCCCACAAACCCCGAAAAAGAAACAAAAAGTCTCTGTGAACAAAAAACCTACAATTTTCTCTGCACTACACAAAAAATGCAATTTTCTCTGCACTTTTCTCTGCACTACAAACCTGCAATTTTATAGTAACAAACTTGCAATTTTCTCTGCACTACCCCACAAACCCCAAAAAAGAAACCAAAAGTCACTGTGAACAAAAAACATACAATTTTCTCTGCACTACACAAAAAATGCAATTTTCTCTGCACTACAAACCTGCAATTTTCTCTTGAATTTTATGTTTTGACTCTATAGTAACAAACCTGCAATTTTCTCTGCACTACACAAAAAATGCAAAGTGAACAAAAAACAGAGCACAAAAACGCAGAAAAACAGAGCACCAAAAAGCAACTCATAAGCATGTTGACAGAGAATGAAAAAGCAACTTCAAAAATCAAAATCAACTCCATCGAAAATTCATCAATAACAAATAATGAAAAATTAACTTCAAAAATCAAAAACAACTACACTGAGTTCGTCTCTCTCACATTGATCAAAACAAAAAACAAAAACCTAATTCAACACCTACACCATCAAATCAAATCAAAAATTGAAAACTTATCTAATTCAACTCCACATGAAATCAAATCAAACACAATGAACTAGATTTCAACTCCTACATGATCGATCAACACCTACAAACAACGAACATGATTTCAACTCGTACAAGATTTCAACACCTACAAACAACGAACAGGATTTCAACACCTACAAAAACCCTAGAAAATCTCCACAAAAATCTGAATCTCTGCAGATTAGGGGGTGACTGGCGGGGCATGGGGTCTGTTGGGTTGTTCGAGTTATAACGCGTTGCGATGGTTGAGTCATTGGTCTTTGGTTTTACTCCGGGAGAATGAAGTCGGGTGAGGAACAAGAGTTGATCTGGACAGATCTGAGAATGGAGAAGTTTAGAGAGAGAGAGATAGAGAGAGACGAGGGTTGGAGATTTGGAACCAGCGGTGATCAAGCTCAGGACAATGTGGATGGAGAGGGGATAGAGTGAGGGACCTTAGACTACAAAAAAACAGATTGTGAACCTAATCCATTACTAAAAGTTGGATAGGGACCTTAGACCGATTTTCTCAAACATCTATTAAAAATTAAATAATGAAATTAAATAAAATATAAACAAAATTTTAAAATAAAACATCAATAAAATATCTATAAAAATTATTTTAAAAAAATAAATAAAACATCAATAAAAAGTTAAATAAAATTATTTTATTTTTAATTTGAGACATTTAAATTTTATTGAATTTTACTAAATACAATACATAATTAAATAGTAGAAGGTCAAAATTGTCATTTTACCACCTAATCCCAATAGTAAATAGTCCCTCTAAAATTGTCCCAGACCCCCCCCCGGACAGTATAGTCCCCCATATAGGGGATAAGGAGTCCGGACGGACTCCATGTCCAGCGAACTAAAAAAAAACCAAACGCCGGATTTGATGCTTCCTCCAGATTACAATCTGTACAATAAATAGTCCCCCCATTATCCCCCCAATCAAACATACCCTAAATGTATAGTCTATGTAGAATATCAGCATGTTTGTTTAGACGGACTGAATAAGAGGAGATTAGAATCCATTGGATTGTAATCCTAGGATTCATAGTTCTTGAACTATTTTGTTGGATAGAATATGTATCCCATGTTTATTTAGTCATGGGATTAGATGTCAGGAAAAGATTATTTGGTTGGATAGTATATGAATCCTATGTTTGTTTGGGATATTATGGATAAGAGTAAATGCTCAAATGACTATTTTACCATTTTCAATTATTTATTAAGTAATAGCAATATTAAATATATCTTTAATATTTTAATTATTTTTAGCTAGAATAAATAAAATTTTATTTTATTTTATTTTTTACACAATTAAATAATTGTTTTTTTAAATTAAATAAATTATATGTCAATAAAAATATATGCAATTTTTTTAATTAAAATTTTAAATAAATTTATTTTAAAAAATAATAATATTGAAATTAAATAAAACGTCTATTAAAATTTAAATAATGAAATTAAATAAAATTGCAACAAAATTTTAAATTAAAACATTAATAAAATATCTATAAAAATTTATTTTAAAAAATTAAATGAATAAAACATCAATACAAATAAAATTATTTTATTTTTAAATTCAGACTACTTTATTAAGGCCTCGTTTGGCAAGTGGCTTTTTTAACAAAAAAATCAAAAAGTCATTAAAAAAATCAAAAAGCCAACGACCTTTACCAAAAAGTCAAATATTCATTTTTCTATCTACTTTTTACACATATTTTCGTAAAAAAAAAAAAAATCATCCCAAACATACTAATTTTTTTACATAATATTTTAGCCAAAAAACCAAACAAGTTACTAAAAAAGCTTGTTTCCAAACGAAACTTAAGTATAATTAATACCATGAGGACAAAGATAGAGGCTCAACAATATAATTCAGCAACCTAATTCCACGGGATGAGTTATTCCATGATTTGTGTCCCATCCCCTAACGGGATACAATAGTCCAACATATTTAAGATTAATAGTCCGGATGGATTATTAGTCCGGTGCAAAAAATTTGAAATAAATAACGGACTATTAATTTGGATGGATTATTAGTCCAAACCCACCATTCAATCCCACCAAACAAGCATGTTGTATGTGTATTGCTATCAGGTAAATGTTGTCTGACATTTAGAATTTTTGTATAGCGTTATGTATTTTAGATTTAGTGAAATTTTAAGCAGATTTTGGTAATGTGAGTTTCTATGTTTGTTTTAAGTTATGTTTTGAAAAATTATGGATAGATTAACGTTAAATAATATTTGCTTAATGTTATACTTTTGTTTATATTATTTTTAAAATTTATGATAGATTGGATTGTTTTGAAAGTATTGTATGATTTTTTTTGTAAACAAATTATGTAAAACCGTAATTTCAAACTCAGTCGAACCTTGTTTAAATGGTTTCATTCAGATTAGTCTCATGATTTAAATGGATTGATTTAGTTTTAATTTTTATGAAAAAACTAGAGTATGGATTACCGAATCAATTTGGACCATGTTCACACCTAAATTATATAGAACTCTCATTTATTCATTTATTTATATTTTAAGATATGTATTAATAATTGTGATTGGTTGGATTGATTGTAATTTAATAGAATATCATATATTATGATTAAAAATCTTATTTTTAAAATTTTCCCAGCTGGGTGCAATCATCTTGACCATCTCCAACCAAAAAATTCAACTTAAAAAAAGATAATAATAATAAGTAATAAAAAGATTAGTGGGCATCGCCAAGTAATGACTTGGAGACCCAGGGCTATTTTTGGAAGTGAATTTTTTTTTATTATAATTTATTGAATTATTATGAAAAATATATATAAAAAGTAAAGATGATATGATTTAAATAAATTAATAAATTATTATTATTTTTTTTTTTTGAAAAAATTAGTGAAACATTTCTTTTTAATTTTGTATGGTAAAAGAGGTTCAAGATTTTTTTTTTATTAGTTAAAGTCCCTCGATAAAATTTATTTATGATAATATCAGAGAAATTTTGTGATCATATTAAAGAAATTTTAAAATTTCTCTGTGAAAATAGAGAAATTTCTTTGTAAAATCAGAAAAAAAATTTGTGTCGATGTTGAAATTTTTTTGAGTCAAGTAAAATTTCTCTGAATCGAATTTTCTCTATAAAAATATTGAGGGAATTTAACTATTATAAAATGATTACATATTTTTTATCTTATAAAATTCTAATATTAACTAGTTTATATATATATATATTTTTTTTTTAATTTAAAGTTTTTTGCTTTTTAAAGTTTTTTTGCCCTCCAAAAACCTCAAAGTGTTCCCGGACCGCATGCATACATCACTAAGTAATTTAGGCCTCGTTTGGCAAGTGCTCCTTTTAATTAAAAAGTTACTAAAAAAATTAAAAAACTAACAATTCATACCAAAAAGTCAAAGATTCCTTTTTCTCTCTACTTTTTGCACGTCTTTTCGTAAAAAGTCAAAAAATCATTTCAAACATACTAATTTTTTTACATTATATTTTAATTAAAAAGTCAAAAAATTACTAAAAAAACATGTTTCCAAACGAGCTCTTAGTGCAACCTGACAAATTTCATTGAGAGAAAAAAAAAATGGATCAATATAATGAGAAATGTCCACATGAGTTCGTTAAGGTGTCTCTTCTTTTATAATCTGTCGAGAGTTTGGATTGCTCCACTTAAGTAGGACGAAAAGGGGTCTTCAATGGGTATGATTACTTGCAACCTCGAGTTACTCAATTTTGTTGGTACACAAAAGCTGTTCTCAACAACCCCTCTCATAACAAAACAATGGGAAGACAAAACAATGGGAAGGAGTGACGCAACAAATAATATGGTATTTTATTGGGTTTTTTTTTGGGTAGGTGTATTTTAGGCTAACAGGTTTATTTGAATTAAAATAGGTGTTTTTTTTTTTAAAGTCCCTTGTATTAAGATTTTATAGTATAAAGGACATCTAATATTTTCATAATGTTTAAGGTCCCTCAAGTTAATCTAGAGAAAATTGGTCCAGAGAAAATTAGTTCAGAGAAAATTGGTCCAGAGAAATTCTGGTCCAGAGAAAATTAGTCCAGAGAAATTCTCTGAGTTGAAAATGTTGATAATAGATTGATGACAATTCTGGGAAGGAAATGATCATGAAGGACAAAGCTCGTGATTCAACGTCAGGGGGTGATTTGGAGATGCAACATGACATAGAGGTTGACGATGGAAATAAGACAAATGACAAACTCTATGTTGAAAAATCTTAATACCAGGGACCAATCTAGAGAAATTTTCAATCCAAATCAGAGAATTTCTCTGGACCAACCCAGAGAAATTTCAGTTAAAACCAGAGAAAATTCAAATTTCTCTAGATTCATTTTAACCAATTTTCTCTAGATCACAATATCATTTTATGAAATCATTTTGACAGACCTTAGACCAATTTCTCTGAGTTCAAATTCAAATTCTTCCTCCAAAGAAATTCTTTGATAGCTTTCATCATCATCATCATCATCATCATCTTCTTCTTCTTCTTCTTCCTACATCAAATAAGTAGCTGTAGTAGCACCATGAAAGCCATATAAGCAAGAGCACTTTGATAGCATCAACACAAATACACAACATGACAAATGATTAACTGGAGGTAACCTGAGGCAATAACAAAGCTTCCAGAGAAATTTGAACAACTCAAAGACCTACTAGAGAAATTTGAACAACCAGAGAAATTTAAACAAACCAAAGACCTACCAGAGAAATTTGAACAATCCAGAGAAATTCTCTAGTCCAAACCATTGCAAGGTTTATGTTCTTAAATCTGTTGTTTAATTAACAGTTGGGGTTTATTTATTCAAATGGTTGTTGTTGTTGAAGGCAGAGAAAATAGTAAACAAATCAAAGAAAATTTTAAGTAAACCAGAGAGAATTTTTTAGTTTGGGGAGAATTTTTCTAATTTGGACTAGAGAAATTCAAAGCTAGATGGTTGTTGTTGTTGTTGAAGACAGAGAAAATAATAAGGAATTTCTCTGGATATCTACAAAGTTGTGTCCTCATGGGAAGCCACTGATCTTTCTCTTATATTTGGATTTTTTATTTCTAAATTCTTACACTAACAAACACACTATAGACATAGACACATCCATTGGAAGAATGCAACATAATATTTTTATTAGATATATGCTCCAAATAATATACCAGTTAAATCTTAATTATTAAACAAGTTTCAACTCGTTAGCCCAAATGCTTCCGATGGTACTTCTTGTGAATTTTGTCAGTGAAACCGTCAAATTAGCATTTTTATTCTAATTACCCACAGAAGCCCCAAGGATCTTTTACTAGTGTAATCAAGGAAATTGAAGAAAAATGAAGAAAACAAACCACAAGTACTGCACATGAGATTTACTTATTCACTATTTGACCTCCGTCCACGGAAAAGCATCACGACCCAAACCGCCCTATGGGTTTAGCATGTAACGGCGATGTCCGTGATTACCAAAGGCACGCTAACGATAAAGCAGTACAAGTGAAGCCAAAACAGTAATTTAAACAATGCCCAATGACTTGTGGCAGTCTATATGCAAAAAGACTTTTCAAAACATATGTACAATCAGTGCAAAACAGTATGTACAACATTTACAATCATTCAAGATAAGGACTTAATCCCTGTTAAAACAGTACAATAACAGTCTATACAAAACAGAATAGAAGAGGGAAACTAAAACACTCCAAAGCCGTAGCTCGAACGGGCTCGGAACCTCACAGTGAGGCACAGTGGTTGGCTTTGACAAAAGGGAGTCTAACCTACGTTCCTAGTTCCGGTCTGGTGCCTGAACACCTACATATATATATGAGCAGTGAGTTAAAGCCCAGTGAATAACATAATGCGTAAAGAGATTAAGAATGAATGTCCTATCAGTATTGAAAACAGTCAATTAATTCAGTATATCGGTCATTCAGTCATAACAGTCATATGTGGTACATCCATTAGCATAGCGATGCGATGTGATAAGTTTTAAAAGACCGAAGCGATCAATGATGGCCATCATAACGATGTGAAGTTTCAAGATAAGGCGGCGAGATTTACGTAATAGTAGCAATCACGATAATGATGGTTGCTAAGGATGCCTGTCTGATTGAGAATAGAGGACATACATTCATTGATTAATAGTATCAATTGAAGCGATGCAGTTTAACCATTCAGAACATATTCATATTTGAACATATCTTTACGGTTGTTACTCACGAGTTACGGGCTACTGATTAAGCTGAAATGCGTCTACGGATGCCAACCGTACACAGTTACAGAGTGAACACACACTAAGCTACACAGTTGGAAAAATAGTAACTTAATCCCTAATTTGCCTCGGTGTGGTTGCACATCACTATCCTCATTAAGATGCTTTAAACTAGGCCTAGGAATGCCTAGGATGGAATGAGAATGCAAAGATGCACTTCAAAAGTATTTTCAGAATTTTCAAAATAGGGTCATTTCGGCGTAGGTTACTCCGCTCGAGCGGACATACAGAAAAAGATTTCCACTCGAGCATGGACTTACCCGCTCGAGCGTACTGCAAAACAGTCAAAAGTGCTGGATATGTGAAAAT
The DNA here is from genome assembly GCA_025200525.1 of Camellia lanceoleosa. NCBI lineage: Eukaryota > Viridiplantae > Streptophyta > Magnoliopsida > Ericales > Theaceae > Camellia > Camellia lanceoleosa. The sequence continues at coordinate 107,909,581 of CM045768.1, read as the reverse complement.
CACGCTCGATTGGGCGCTCGACACCGCTTCGGCGTGAACATAATGTCGCTCGGCGTCCAATACCCGTTCGGCGGTGCAAAAGCGATTGCAAAGTCTTTGAGAGCATGAATTTCACGCTCGGCGCCGATCACTGCTTTCGGCGTGAGTTCAAAATCTGGAATTCCCAGATTTGAACCTTAGGCTCAAAATCAAGTTTTAAAGTACCACTTTCAATCCTCTTGGGCTAATTTTCCAGAAAACACTTCAAAACTCATAGTTTAACATGATTCAAAGCTCAATTGTAAAACCAAAGCCCCAAAGGAAGATCAATTCAACTCAATTTCAAACCAAAACTCAAGAACACAACTTCAATTGGACATGCAAGACTTTAAACAACTTTCAAGCCTCAAATAATTGCTCTAATGAGCCAATTGTTCCAAAAACAAGATGAATTCATGGTCCATTGTAAAAATATGAACATGCATAAGTAATTCCATGAACAAACACCTCAAAACTCATGAATGGCAACATGCATGTATGGAATGAGCTTCAATTCAACATTAAAAGACCAATTCTTGACTTAGCTCTTTAAACTACCATGATCCATGCTAGATAGAACTTAAATACACAATTAAGGGGATAAAATTCATACCTAGGTTCCTCAATTACAAGTCTAGAGGTTCAATTATGCAAAACTCCTTCAATTCCTCAAGATTTCAAGCAAAACCATCAAGTTGCACTCAAATCTCCCACTTTTTCTCTCTCCCTAGTCGATTGAGACATGAAATGGCTGAGGAAATGTTGGCTAAATGCATAATAAGGCTCAAAAATGATCCATGTAGTGGGCTACTAAGTGGTAAGATAGTAATTAAGCCAACTATTGCAATTTATCACCATTTAATTTAATTTAATCATACCAAATCACATTTTAATTAAATATGCCATAAAATCACATAAATTCTAATGATCATGAAACATCGATCAATTTCGGATTCGGCCGCCGATAAGGCCTTCAATTTGCAATTTAAAGCATAAAACATGAACAGATAATTTAACAGTCAACAGATAGACATACAATTAAACAGATATACTCAATCAATTCAGTTCCAGATTTGATCGATCGATTCGATTTGATCGATTCAATTACTCATCATAATCAGTCTCAGTTTAGCAGTAATCAATGATTAACTAGTAATCAATGGTGAGGGTTATCACAGTCTCCCCTCCTTAAAAGGAGTTTGGTCCTCCGAAGTCAAATTACCTTCGTTCTGGAAGAAAAGAGGATTCAGTGGAAACAGTTCAAGATATCTTTTGGCCATATCATCTTCCCTTTCCTAAGTGGCATACACGCCACCATGGTTTTGCCAGTCAACTTTCACTAACGGAATCTCTTTGTTCCTCAACTTTTTGATCCGTCTGTTTACAATCTGAGTAGGCCGTTTTTCATAAGTGTAGTCATCACTCAATACTACACGAGTAGGCTCAATCACATGGAAAGGATCCCGGAGGTAATCCCTCAACATAGAAATGTGGAAGACGTTATGCATATGCTCCATTTCATGAGGAAGCGCTACTTGATACGCCACCGGATTGATTTTCTCAATAATCTCATACAGTCCAACATACCTCGACGCTAATTTGCCCTTGACTCCAAAATGAGTCTGGCCTTTCATCGGTGTCACTTTCACAAAAACGTGATCACCTACTTCATACTCTCTATCTCGTCTTCTGATATCCGCATAACTTTTCTGTCGGCTCTATGTGGTTTTCAGTCTCTGTTGTGTCAGTTTCACTTTTTCTGTAGTTTCATATACAATCTCGGGCCCAAGCAAAGGCCCATCTCCAACTTCTGCCCAACAAATCAGAGACCTACATTTTCTGCCATACAATGCCTTGAAAGGCGCCATACCGATACTTAAATGATAACTGTTGTTGTAGGCGAATTCAGCTAAAGACAAATGGCTTTCCCAATTTCCTTAGAAATCAAGGACACACATTCTGAGTAAGTCTTCCAAAGTCTGGATGGTTCTTTTTGACTGGCTATCTGTCTGAGGATGATAGGCATTATTCAGTCTCAATTCAGTACCCAATGCAATCTGTAAGCTTTACCAAAATCTCGATGTAAACTTCGAATTCCTATCAGAAACAATGGACACAGGCACTCCATGCAGTCTAACAATCTCATCAATATAGAGTATAGCCAATTTGTCTGCATTATAAATTGTTTTGACAGGTAAGAAGTGAGTAGATTTAGTCAGTCTATCAACAATAACCCAAATTGAATCAATACCTTTACTGGAGCGAAGTAACCCAACAATGACATCCATGGTGATATGTTCTTATTTCCACTCCGGTATCTGTAAGAGCTGCAATAAGCCTGCGGGTCGTTAATGTTCGGCTTTAACTTGTTAGCAATGAAGACATTTTGACATAAAATTAGCAATTTCTTTCTTCATTCCCGACCACGAGATTGATTTGGTCTTGGTACATTTTTGTGTTTCCTAGATGGATAGACATTTTCGAATTGTGGCCCACTTGCAAAATTCTTCTTTTCAGTTCAGAATCATTCGGTACACACAATCTTCCCTGGAATTTCAATATATTATTTTCAAATTTGAAGTCCGGTTTCGGTTTAGATTCCCGTTCTTCGATGATCTTCTTCAAGAAGTCATCATGTTGCTGTTTCTCTCTAATCTCTTCAATCAATGCCGGTTGAGCAGAAATAGCAGCTATTGTTCCATCTTGTTCTTGCAAAACAATTTCAATTTCAGATTTTTCAAGGTCACAAAGCAACTCTTTCTGTCCGATGAGCAAACAGGCTAGGTTCCCAATCGATTTCTGACTCATTACATCGGCAACGGTGTTAGCTTTTCTCAGATGGTACAAAATCTGTAGGTCATAGTCTTTAATCAATTCTAACCGTCTCCGCTGTCTCATGTTCAGTTCTTTCTGTATGAAGAAATATTTCAAACTCTTATGGTCGGTATATACTTCACATGTCGCCCCATAAAGGTAGTGACGCTAGATTTTCAATGCGAATACTGCTGCAGCAAGTTCCAAGTCATGGGTCGGATAGTTCTTTTCATACGGTCTCAGCTGTCGGGAAGCATAGGCAATAACTCTCCCATTCTGCATTAAAACACATCCCAAACCCTTATGAGAAGCATAACTAAAAATGGTAAAACTATCCATACATAAAGGTAGGGTAAGAACCGGTGCAGTCACAAGTCGAGTTTTCAACTCTTGGAATGCTGATTCCTTTTGGTCAGTCCAGTCAAATGATATCTCTTTCTAAGTCAACTGTGTCAGTGGTAGGGCAATTTTAGAGAAATCTTTGTGAATCTTACGTAATACAGCTAATCCCGAAAAGCTTCGGACTTCTATAACATTTGTTGGTCTAGGCCAATTTACCACTGCTTCAACTTTCTATGGATCAACTAAAATTCCATCCTTGCTAATAACATGTCCCAAAAACATAACATGATCAAGCCAAAATTCACATTTAGACAGTTTAGCAAAAAGTTTCTATTCTCTTAGGGTCTGTAGGGCAAGTCTCAGATGTTGTTCATGTTCTTCTCTACTCTTGGAATAAATCAAAATGTCATCTATGAATACAACAATAAAGTCATCGATGAATGGTTTAAAGATTCTGTTCATGAGGTCCATAAATGCAGCAAGTGCATTGGTAACTCCAAAAGGCATAACTAAAAATTCGTAATGTCCATACCTCGTTCAAAAAGCAGTTTTATCAATGTCTTCTGGTTTAACTTTCAGTTGATGATATCCGGATCTGAGATCAATCTTAGAAAATACTTAAGCACCCTGTAACTGGTCAAATAAGTCATCAATACGTGGTAATGGATATTTATTTTTTACATTTACCTTGTTCAGTTCACGGTAGTCAATACAAAGTCTCAGTGAGCCGTCTTTCTTTTTCACAAACAAAACAGGTGCGCCCCACGGTGAAGTACTAGGCCTGATAAACTTTTTGTCTAACAGTTCTTGCAGTTGAACTTTCAGTTCTTTCAATTCGGTAGGTGTCATTCGGCATGGAGCTTTAGATACTGGCTGTGTACCCGGAATTACATCAACGGTGAACTCAATCTCCCTATCAATCAAATCCCTTGGCAGATCATCTGGAAAAACATCTGGGAATTCTCTGATTACGAGAATACTGTTCACATTAGCTTTAACATTAGTAGGCACAGTCAGTACAGAACACAGATACCCCTTACACCCATTTCTAATCAGTTTGTATGCTTTCATAGATGAAATCAAATATAGGGGAGGTACCACTCCACTTCCGTTAAACACAAATTCGGGTAGGCCAGGTGGATGGAAAACTACTTGTTTCGTTACACAGTTTATGGTAGCATGATATTTTTGTAACCAGTCCATCCCCAATATTACATCAAAATGGTCAATATTCAATGGCAGTAAGTCAATATACAGATGCATATCCCCAACAATAATTTCACATGCAGGGTACATATAAGTACAAGTCACAGATCCCCCGACAGGTGAAGATACAGCTAATAAGCAATTCATGGGTTCCAATGGTCTATTCAATTTTTGCGAAAAAGCATGCGATACATACGAATGTGTAGACCCCGAATCAATCAGAACATATGCATTTTGAGTACAAATAGAGAGAATACCTGACACAACGGTCTCGGTATTCTGCATATCTCCCGGTACTAGTGCAAACACTCGGCCCTGCCTCATAGGCTCTTTCCCGGTAGCTTTAAGGTTAGGTTTTGGTGCAACAGTTAATGCCGCTGTGCTAGGTGCAGCTTTACTATTACCCTTTGAAGTGGAAGGGCAATCTTTGACCATGTGGCCCACTTTGCCACACCTGTAACAAGCACTAGAAATTTTATAACAAATTCTCTTATGGTTCTTACCACATTCAGAACAGAGCGGTATGGAACGGTTCCCTTGACTAGAAGTAGTCGTTGACACTGTATTTTGCTTTTTTTTCAACAGGTTATTTTTGCCTTTCTTGAATTTAAAACCCTGTCTTTTACCACGCCATTCAGACGCTGGTGTTTCAGTTTGTTTTAGTGCCTCGATGTTCGACTCAGCCATTAATGCTTGGTCAAGAACATTTACATAGTTCGGTAGCTTTAAAACATTTATTTTGTCAAGGATTGCAACATTAAGGCCGCCTTCAAATTTCCTGGCCTTCTTGTAGTCAGTGTCCACCATATGTGGTGCATATCTAGCAAGTTCGGTGAACTTTGTTTCATATTTAGCAACGGACATAATACCCTGTCTCAGCTGTTCAAACTCAGTCACTTTTCTGTCCCTGATACATTGAGGGAAATACTTTTCGAAGAAGGCTCCTTTGAATTGAGCCCAAGTCATAACGGTATTGGCGTCACGGACTAGCATCCACCACCTTCTTGTCTCTTCTTACAAGGTAAAGGTGGCCAACAATACTTTATGTGCTTCGGAGTACGGGAACACTTCAAATAACTTTTCTGTTTTAAGAATCCAGGCTTCAGCTTTTAAGGGTTCAAGGCCTCCCTGAAAGAATGGCAGTTTCATTTTGCTGAACTTCTGGGTGAGAGCAATGATGTCATCATTCACATTCTGCTCCAAATTTGCAGGAGAAGGTGAAATTTGTTGGTTCTGTTGTATTCTTTGTTGCCTTAAGGCTTCAGTTAATAGTTCAACAGTTCTTTCAAGTCTTGCCATTCTGGCCTCGGATGATTCAGTTTCATTAGCAGTGCTTGCATTATCCATTTCACTATATGCAACATAGTAATAATAAACGTAGGAAGTTGCATACTTTAAACATTTAAACATAAGCAGTTATATGTTTAAACACATTAACACATATTCATGTCATGTCCACACACGCTTTTCATGCTTATGTGATGTCCTAATTGCTTTTCTAGGACACCCTATAGCTCATTTGGACACGTGTGTGCGGTATAACTCGTGGTTAAGTATCACTCTAATACCACTCTGTCACGACCCAAACCCGCCCCTATGGGTTTAGCACCGTAACCGGCTAGTAATCCGTGATTACCGAAAGCCTGCTTAACAGTAGAACAGTAAAACAAAGTACAGGGGCTGGCGGAAGCCAAAACAGTAATTTAAACAATGTCCAATGAGCTGTGGCAGTCTGTATGCAAAAAGACTTTTCAAAACATATGTACAATCAGTGCAAAACAATATATACAACATTTACAATCATTCAGGACAGGGACTTAATCCCTGTTAAAACTGCACAGTAACAGTCTATACAAAACAGAATAGAAGTGGGAAACTAAAACACCCCAAAGCCGTAGCTCGAACGGGCTTAGAATCTCACAGTGAGGCACAGTGGTTGGCTTTGACAAAAGAGAGTCTAACCCACGCTCCTAGCTCCGGTTTGGTGCCTGAACACCTACATATATATATGAGCAGTGAGCTAAAGCCCAGTGAATAAAATAATACGTAAAGAGGTTAAGAATGAATGTCCTTTCAGTATTGAAAACAGTCAATTAATTCAGTATATCGGTCATTCAATCATAACAGTCATATGTGGTACATCCATTAGCATAGCGATGCGATGTGAGGTCTTAAAAAGCCAAGCGATCAATAATGGCCATCATAACGATGTGAAGTTCCAAGATAGGAAGCGAGATCTCTAACGATGGCGATAATAGTAACAGTAGTTGCTAAGGATGCCACAATATAGTTTAGAATAGAGGACATACATTCATTCAGTTAACAGTATCAATTCAGAAACAGTACAGTTTAACCATTCAGAAGATATTCATATTTGAACATATCTTTATACAGTTGTTATTTACAGAGTTCTGGGCTACAGTTAAGCTAGAGTGTGTCTGCGGATGCCAACCCTACACAGTTACAAAGTGAACACACACTAAGCTACACAGTTGGGAAAATAGTAACTTAATCCCTAATTTGCCTCTGTATGGTTCCACATCACTATCCTCATTAAGATGCTTTAAACTAGGCCTAGGATGGAATAAGGATACAAAGATGCACTTTAAAAGTATTTTTAGAATTTTCAGAAAACAAGAGTCCCGCTCGAGCGTAGGTTACTCCGCTCGAGCGGACATGCAGACAAAGATTTCCGTTCGAGCGTAGACTTATCCATTCGAGCGTACTACAAAATAGTCAAAAGTACTGGATGTGTGAAAATCACGCTCGATTGGGTGCTCGATTGGGCGCTCGAACGTAAAACACAATGTCCCGCTCGAGCGTCCAATACCCCGCTCGAGTGGACTGCAAAATAGTGCAAAGTGCTAGGAGCACGAATTCCACGCTCGAGCGCCAGTCACCTCGCTCGAGCGTGAGTTCAAAATCTAGAATTCCCAGATTTGAACCTCAGGCTCAAAATCAAGTTTTAAAGTACCATTTTCGATCCTCTTGGGCTAATTTTCCAGAAAACAGTTCAAAACTCATAGTTTAACATGATTCAAAGCACAATTGTAAAACCAAAGCCCCAAAGAAAGATCAATTTAACTCAATTTCAAACCAAAACTGAAGAACATAACTTCAATTAGACATGCAAGACTTTAAACAACTTTCAAGCTTCAAATAATTGCTCTAATGAGCCAATTGTTCTAAAAAGAAGATGAATTCATGGTCCATTGTAAAAATATGAACATGCATGAGTAATTCCATGAACAAACACCTCAAAACTCATGAATGGCAACATGCATGCATGGAATGAGCTTCAATTCAACATTAAAAGACCAATTCTTGACTTAGCTATTTAAAACTACCATGATCCATGCTAGATAGAACTTAAATACACAATTAAGAGGATAAAATTCATACCAAGGTTCCTCAATTACAAGTCTAGAGGTTTAATTATGCAAAACTCCTTCGATTCCTCAAGATTTCAAGCAAAATAATCAAGTTGCACTCAAATCTCCCACTTTCTCTCTCTCTCTAGTCGGTTGAGACATGAAATGGCTAAGAAAATGTTGGCTAAATGCATAATAAGGCTAAAAAATGATCCATGTAGTGGGCCACTAAGTGGTAAGATAGTAATTAAGCCAACTATTGCAATTTATCACCATTTAATTTAATTTAATCATACCAAATCATATTTTAATTAAATATGCCATAAAATCACATAAATTTTAATGATCATAAAACATCGATCAGTTTCGGATTCGGTCGCCGATAAGGCCTTCAATTTGCAGTTTAAAGTATAAAACATGAACAGATAATTTAATAGTCAACAGATAGACATACAATTAAACAGATATACTTAATCGATTGATTTCAGTTGATCGATCGATCGATTCGATATTTGATCGATTCAATTATTTATCATAATCAGTCTCAGTTTTGCAATAATCAGTGATTAACCAATAATCAGTGGTGAGGGTTATTACAAAAACCGACAAGAAAATTTCCAAATTTAATGGGAGATGTTGCAAGGAGATTAAAGCAATCAAACCACTTTAGTGGATAACATAACACCAATGGCCTATGAAACCCACTCACATCTTGAGTCAAAGTATATAATTACCCCCCTCCATAAGTACTGTACAATTAATGAAGAACATAAAACCAGTCATCGTCTTCTTCTTCAACGGCGGCGATCGCTATCGGAGGCGGAGACGCGAAGGAGCTATGAGAGGAGGGAGACGGCGTATCCGAAGGGAGTGGTGTTGTGGAGAGTGAAAATGCATCGGCGGTGGCGACGCCGAGAGAGAGAGCGAGAGAGAGAGAGAGTTGATTAGAAGCTTGCTGCCATGCGCGTGGTGTTGAGGTTGGTGTTGGTCGATGCTTCGCAGTGGTGTTGGCTTGGTGCAGATGGAGAGAGAGTTGTTTGTCTATAGCTTCTGATGGTAGCTCTTCGTTTAGATCGGACACGGAAGGAGAGACAAAGAGGGGATATGTTTAGGGATCTTAGATATCAAAAAATAATTTTGTAGATTTCTTTCGTTACGAAAAGTGAGAGAGGGACCCTAGACTAATTTTCTCTTAAAATAATTATATAAACTATAATAAAATATCACGTTTAAATTATTATTATTTTATTTTTTTTTAAAAAAATTTAAAAATTTATATGAAACGAAATTTTTTTATCCCTAAATTAAAATAATTAAAAAATAAAAAAACCAACTCATACCCAAACGACGGCTTATTAGGTTAGATGCGCAAGTCATCAGAGATAACGATTATTATTGGAATATTGCGATGAAGAGGAGAAGAAAAGAGGGACGATAGAGAGAGAGAGAATCAATAATGGGTTTCTCTAAAGACAATCTGATTGGGTTTATCTTGGCTATTTCTTCAAGTGTGTTTATAGGAGCAAGCTTCATTATCAAGAAGAAAGGCCTCAGAAAAGCTGCTGCCGTTTCTGGTGTCAGAGCTGGTGATTTTTTATTTTTTATCTCATTTTCTTTTGATTTTCTCTGAATTTATGGATTTTCCTTTTTTTGGGTTTTGAATTTTCTCAAATGGGTTTGTCTTTGATTTGATTTTAATTAGGTGTTGGTGGCTATTCGTACCTTCTGGAGCCTCTCTGGTGGTTCGGCATGATCACTAGTAAGTTTTTCATTTTTTTTTCTTCTTTTGGTATTTTTTCCTTTTTGTTATTAATCTTTTTGTCCCAATTTTTCTCAATTTTGCTTAATTCTGTGGCAAATTGTATGAACAGATCACCATTTAAAACTATTTGAATATTTGCTCTCTTTGAATATTCCCTTTGAGTAGGGTTCGCATTAATTACTGTTTGGAATTGGTTTTTATTTTTCTTGTTTTTATGATTCTTCCAATAATAATAATAAAAGTCTAGGAACACAAACAAATTACACACGATTCTCTCACTCTTGTGTTTGGTTCTGCAATTGGTTTCTATAGAAGTAGAAGAACTGGTAATCAAATTTGAAGTTTTATTCATTTGAACTTTAATCATCTATTACCTTTTAAGCAGTCAGGGCCGGCCCTGAGTTGAGGCAACCAAGGCGGTTGCCTCGGTCCCCCAATTTTGAACAAAATTTAGGGCCCCCAACCAAGAGTGTGCATCATGTCGTATTATTTCATAATTACTTCAATATTAGCTCAATTTATTTATTTTCATGTTGTCGTAAATTCATGTCCGATTGATGTTTGATGTAAAAACTTTCACAGTACAGATTTGAAGCCTTTTTTTTGTGTGTGTTTATTTTGGGGTCAAAGCTCAGTTGATTAAGGTACCTATTGATAGAGAAAACAGTAATTTTCAATGGGCTTTTGGTTCTTCACTGACACTCTGCAGAATCTCTCTTTCTGTATGATTTATTGATATAGTGATTTTTGGAGAGGTTGCAAACTTTGTGGCATATGCATTTGCCCCTGCAGTTCTAGTCACCCCACTTGGTGCATTAAGTATTATTGTCAGGTAATTCTTTTTTTTTTTTTTTTTTTTTTTGTGCATCAGTCATATGCTATAAAGTTGGTTTCTTTCTCAACTTTTTGAGTGGTATGTTTTAGCGCTGTATTGGCTCACTTCATCTTGAAGGAGAGATTACACCATCTGGGCATTTTGGGTTGCGTGATATGCATAGCTGGTTCTATCGTAATTGTTATCCATGCACCACAAGAGCATCCTATCACTTCTGTTCAGGAAATATGGAGTTTGGCAACTCAACCAGGTAGAAGTTAGCCTCACTAACTACATTTTCTTTTATATCTACAGTAGCATCTCTATATGACTAACCATTCCTTTCAATGCCAGCCTTTTTGATGTATGCGGGATCAGTGATTGTGTTGGTATTTATTCTGATCTTCTACTTCGCTCCTCAATGTGGGAACACAAATGTACTAGTTTTCACCGGAATTTGCTCTCTGATGGGTTCTCTCTCGGTAAATATTTTGAACTACTGAATCCAAATGTATAATATGTATTTCTTTCTTCTGAAATCATCTTATTCAAGTTTTGCCAAAATCGGACAAACACTCAATCATTGAAGCTTGCATGGATATGGATACGGAATACAAAACCTAGAAAAATAGGGTATAAATATGGTGAGGATATGTTAGAAAAAATTATAATTTTTAGTATTGTACAATACATAGGCTCAAAGACTGGTGAGGAATCATTCTTTTGAAATTATTAGATATTATCTCAAGACTCAATAGTCAATATACTTTTTTTTGGTGGCTCCTACGTCTTAATATCAAGTCTAAACTGTTTATATTGCCCTTTATACTTTTTTCCTGTTATTAAAAGTGCTATATGCAAAAGAATTATATGTAAATTTACTTGCTTGTTTAATTGTTAAAATTGTCATTATATATTTATTTTTTTATCCTTACTTTCTACAAAGTATGGATATGGATATGGAACACGTGTGACACATTAAGGATACGTTAACTCGATTAATTTTGAACTATTTTCTTCTTAAGTAAGAAATAAGAAAATGATTGACAAACGATTCTTGTATTAGCATAGCAATTATACATACTACAATGTTATGCAAGAACTATTACAATATCAATTTCATAACAATTCGGATGCGTGTCCATACTCCTCAAAATTAAAGAACATTAATTTCTAGTATCAGATATGCTCAAGGAGTATCAAATATGTATCCATGAGTATCCGATGAGTATACTGATACGGATAGGGATACGACTCCCTTCTAGAAGTATTTGTGCTTCATAGCCTACAACAATTATTGAAGTTTTACAACGATGATATGGAAACCTTGTGTAGCTAGAGTATATTTTCCTTGAGGCCTTTTTGCTTAGGTGGAGAGTTTTGGAAAATAAAGGAAAGAGAAAATTATATAGTTAGAATAGATTTTCCTTGAGGCCTTTTTGGTTAGGTGGGGAGTCTTCAAAAGTAAAGAGAAAAGATTATAATCTTTTTGGGTTTGGTTTGTAAGAAAATGAAAAATATTCAAAAGAAAAAAGACCATGTATTTGTGAAGCAAAGTCTCACATAACTTGGTTACTAAAGTAATATGCAATATAAAAGCGTGAGGGCACTCTCGCGTCAATAGCTAACTTTTGAGGTTGAATTCTACCCAATACCGTGTAACGTGGTATTAGAGCTGAAGTACCAAGGATGGGTAGGGTGTGACCTTGGCCTATACACCGTAGGTGCTACCGAGTGAGCACGTTGGGCATGAGAAATAGTGTGATACAAAGTCCCACATCGCTTGGTTACTAAAGTAATATGCAGTATAAAAGCGTGAGGGTAGCTTCACCTCAATAGCTAGCTTTTGGAGTTGAGTTTTACCCAATACCGTGTAACAATTTTCACTTAATTTCTTGAAGATGCAGCTTATCATTTTCTGCCCCCTCCCCTCCCCTCCCCTCCCCTCCCCTCCCAAAAAAAAAAAAGGAGATTCACTTTCTTGTGAAAGTTGTTATCTATTTCCTAGATTGCAACTTTATCCATTCTTTTTAAATACAACTTCTTTTATATGGATAAATAGATAAGGTTAATATATACATAATCATTTTACTTTTATTCAAATAATAAATTGTTATTTTCGTGCAAGTTTTTGAAAAAAACTTTGCACATTACCAAATGCATGCACTCTCTCTGTCCCAAAATAATGGTCTCTTTTGGGGAATCCAACTTTTTTTGGTAGTACAATTATTGTACTTTAAAAAAAGTTGATTTTCCAAAATTATCCTTTGATAGTATATTTTTTGGGGAATGTCAATGTTATAATTGTACTTTTTATATTGTTTATGAATTTAAAAGAAGGGCAAAATAGAAAATTTATATTATTTTTATACTTGATTTTTGAAGAGGGACTAATATTTTGGAACAATAAAAAATGGAATAAGCGACTAATATTTTAGGACGGGGGGAGTAGAAAAGTTATTTTTCATTTTCCTTTCATTCTCACTACTTTGTTATACTTCTTCTTCTAGGTTTGCTTTGTTTTTTCATTCTAACCACGTATAACCTAATGTCTTTCTATGAAGTAAATTACTGTTAGAATGTATTAGGAATATTTCCTATTTCACCCTTATGTATATTTCGTATCTTTATTTATACCTTAGAGTGCTCCTGTAATTACGCGAATGAGTTAATAGAAAGGGGGATGAGATATCACTCATACCTCTATCTTTTTTCTTCTCAAAATAACAAGAAAGACACCCATGACTGGCCTCCAACCTGTCGATAGACCTATGCTGAAATAGGAAATATTCCTAATACATTCTAACACTCCCTCTCAAGCTAGTGCGAAGATATCTCTCATGCCCAGCTTGTTGAGAATGTCACGAAATGATTTATTTCCTAAGCTTTTGGTGAAAACATCAGCCAGTTGGTCCCCAAACCTCACGAATGGAGTACATATAGTCTCACTAGTGAGCTTTTCCTTAATAAAATGTCTATCATTCTCCACATGCTTGGTCATGTCATGTTGAACTGGATTGTGAGCTATATTGATAGCTACCTTGTTGTCACAGTATAGCCTCATCGAATCTGTTTAATGAATCTCCAAATCCCTCAAAAATAATCTAATCCATAATAGCTCACACACATCTTGAGCCATAGCTCTAAATTTAGCCTCTGCACTGGACACGCAACTACATTCTATTTCTTGGTTCTCCAAGTGATTAGATTTCCTCCAACAAAGGTACAATAGCCAGAGGTTGATCGTCTATCAGTGACTGATCTAGCCCAATCAGCATCTGTATATACTTCCACACTAAGATGACCATGTTTTGAGAAATAGAGACATTTTCCTAGAGAAGACTTCAAGTACCTCAGAATTCGCATAACTCTCTCTAAATGAATTGTACGTGGAGCATGCATAAACTGACTAACCATATGCAGTGCAATAGCAATGTTTCTAAATGAATTCACATAATCATATTCTTCTGTAGGGTACACTTTATTTAGCTTCTCATGCACAGCTTTCCATTGGTAGGTTTGCTGAATTTCGTCATGTGACATCGCAATTTCTTAATATCTAAGTAACCATACATAAACTGACTAACTATACCTATAAAGCCCGAACACCTCTTCAGGGCTTATGTATCAGTGTCGGACACAGACACGCGTCGGACACGCTGTGGACACGTGTCCGACACTCTCTCTAAGGTGTCCTTTTTTTTTTTTTGAATTTTTTTGCAGCCGGACACATTTTGGACACGCTCAGACTTGTTTCGGACACTACAGGGTACAAAACCTAATTTCTGAAACTTCCAAATGGGGCCAAATTGTAAAAAACAAAAACAGAAAATGAAGAGAGAAGAGAATCGAAGGAGAAGAGAAGAACAGAGAAGAGAGGACAGAGAGAGAAGCGAAAGAGGGTGATGAAGAACCTAAACTGGTGAAGAACCAGTTGAAGAACAAATCGAACTATGTGTCTTTCGCAGTTCGCAATTCATCTCTACCTGTGTCTTTCAGCTCTCTCTCTCTCTGTTTCACAGCTCGTCACTCTATCTCTCTCTGTTTTCGTCTCTCTTTCCCTCTGTTTTCTATGTCTCTGATCTGTGTTCATATATATATGATTTGTGTTTATATATATATATTATTCTCTTTTTGAGAGATTAAAAATTCTTTTTGTTTTTTATTTTTATTTTTCTTTTTCTTCTCTCTTATGAGAGATTAAAACTTTAAAAAAAAAAAAAAATCTTTATTTATTTATTTATAGCTTAACCAATCTTTTTTCCCTTTTTTTTTTTTTTTTTTTTTTTTTCTATTTTTTGGGATATTCTTGTTTGTTTAACCTTGAACATATATATAGAACTAATTACTTTTATTTGTTAGAAAAAATTAATTTATTGAATGTGTTTATTAATTTTATTATTTTATTCAATGTGTTCATTAATTATATTGTTATTGTAATTTCATAGGAAATTTTTTATTCTTAAATATGGCATTTGATGTTGAAGTAGTGAAATGTATATTTTTTAAAAAATTTTCAAGTGTTATATAAATAAATAAAATTATATATATTAAACGTGTCCTCAACATGTCGTGTTCTCTGTTTTTAAAAATTTGCGTGTCTGCATGTCCGTGTTGTGTTAGGTATGGGTGTCCCGGTGCCAATAAGTGTCCGGTGCTTCATAGAACCATACTCACTTCATTTAGCTTACTCAAAGTGTACCTTGGTCAATTTATGTATACTCCACCCGCTGATCTGGGCCGTCCGTTGCTATACTTATGGACACGTGTATGGTTGTGGTTAAGCGAAGTCACACCGGGGCCAGTGTGAGTGGTGTGAGTACTGATTCCTTTGCGGATAGTGCTATACGTGTCACCTTTACGGTGGTTTGCGTGGTTGTAAAGTAAATATTCTTGCGAGAATGATAGACATAAGCGAAGGTAGGAAAATAAATGTGTTTGAATTATTTTGAATGAGGAATCTTCGTCCTTACCGCGGGCGGTTTGCTATATATTTGGTACCGAAAACATTTTATGGCGAGAGAGGAATATGCTTTTTGAGGGAATAGCTATTGTGGTGAAGTTGTTTTCTGGTACCTTGTTTCGTCCCTCCTTTTCAATCTTTTTTTGTTGTTGATTGTTTTGGTATACAATGTTGTACTTCTTAGAAGAGTATCACGAGAATTATGGGCAGTTCACTCAAATGTGTGTAGATCGTTTTTTGACGTGGCAAATAGGACTTTGGGAAGAGAACCGGCGGTTAGCTCCGGCGAAGTTTGTTCCGGTGTAGAGGGAAAAAATATCAAAGTTAAGGTGTCTGAACAGAAGGGTTAGCAGAGGTAAAAGAATCTACAGAATTTGTAGGATAAAAGATTTGGAGTGTTTTATAAAAAATGGAAGGAGGTATGAGCAGCCAATATCGGACTCCCCTTGCGTACCAGAGGTCAAGGACACCGGTGGTCAGTGGATATAAGCGGAGTTATCGTGGTCGTGCACCTTTTAAGGCGGCGTATGTCCGCCAACGGTATGTTCAGAATATTCCTTGTTATATTAAGAAGACTAAGAGGGGAGTAAGGAAGTTGCAGTTGTACGATGAACAATTAAGGAACGTTAAATTTGATAATAAAGGTGTGGCAATATTGCTTAATGGTATTGAGTTGGGTAATAAGAGATGTGACCGTCAATCAGACAAGATCGTAGTTAAGGGTATAAAATTAATTGGGAATGTTCAATTGGGACAAGATGCTAAAGATGAAGTTGTGATCTACCACATATTGTTTTTCATCATAAGTGATAATAGTCTGTTAGATTCCGTCCCCACACCTGACAAGATATTTATTGGATTTGGCGAGGGTAATCCTGAGACCTAGATTGTTGATACTGACTAGTCCGACCAGTTTCGGATGCTAAAGAAAATGAAATTCAAGTTCGTTGGTGGCAAGGACAAAGAGTACGTTCATCACGAAATAGAAGTTGTGGACCGGTTCTTCCTAGTTGATGTTTAGACAGACTACAAAGATACACTGTTGGAAAATGTTGGAAGTATTCAAAAGGGTGCCATATATTTAGTGGTTGTTACTGTTAGTGGAAAAGAATGCAAAATTACGTTTAGGAGTCAAATGTATTTTAAAACTGTTTAGAATTGTAATTTTATCTATTTTTATTTTTAATGTTCAGGTTAATGGAGGTGGAAGATATAAAAACTAGTGTTGTTGAAGGTGTTTCAGTAAGTGATTTCAGTTGTATTGAACTTGCTTTACCTAATTTATTTTTTCAGTTGAGGTTAAGATACAAACAAAAGAGTATTAACGTTGATAAAATATTTTTCCCTTTGCGCACCCAATGCTAGTGGGTTAGAGTAAATGTTTATGATTGGAGGTTAGATGGTAATGATAGTCTGCAGGCGTGGTTTCTTTTCCCTGTGGATTGTCAATGCGAGTTAGTCGCAATTCATTTAGAGACAGCTATGCGAATTCTGAGGTACTTGAAGTCTTCTCCGGGAAAGGGTCTCTATGTCTCAAAACATGGTCATCTTAATGTGGAGGCATATACAAATGCTGATTGGGCTGGATCAGTCACTAATAGACGGTCAACCTCTAGCTATTGTACCTTAATTAGAGGAAATTTAGTCACTCGGAGAAGCAAGAAACATAATGTAGTTGCGCGGCCCAATGCGGAGGCTGAATTTAGAGTTATGGCTCAGGAGGGTGTGTGTGAGCTGTTATGGATTAGATTATTTTTGAGGGATTTGGGGATTCATCAGACAGATTCGATGAGGCTATACTGTGACAACAAGGCAGCCATCAATACAGCTGACAATCCGGTTCAACAAGACAGGACCAAGCATGTGGAGATTGATAGGCATTTTATTAAGGAAAAGCTCACTAGTGAGACTATATGTACTCCATACTGGCTAATGTTCTCACCAAAGGCTTAGGAAATAAATCATTTCGTGACATTCTCAACAAGTTGGGCATGAGAGATATCTTCGCACTAGCTTAAGGGAAGTGTTAGAATGTATTAGGAATATTTCCTATTTCATCCTTGTGTATATTTAGTATTTTTATTTATACCTTAGAGTGCTCCTGTAATTATGTGAATGAGTTAATATAAAAGGGGATGAGATATCACTCATACCTCTATCTTTTTTCTTCACAAAATAACAATTACTTCTATGTGACCAGGTGTTATTTTAGAACAATGTTCTAAAACATTTCTTGAATTGAAACTTATTTTAAGCTTTGATGGTTTAATTGATCATCTGATTAAAAAGATTTAGACCTTAAAGTACTTTTATTGCTTAGTTATTTATTTATTTTGAAGATTGTTAATTCCGCAAGCAGCAACCTAAAAACCTTATTGCTTAAACTGATGTTTAAAAAATTTCTCATGGGATATGGATCGCGTTAAATGGTTGGTTGAAGAGTTATTATTGGTCCACCTATTCTCTTGATATTGTGAAGTTTAGGAGAAATTTTCATTCGCTTGCCAATGCACCTGTGTCATGAATTGTTACCTTTTGAGTTTCTATTGAAGTTATTCTGATTGGACCATCCTTCTATTAATTTAATGAATAAGTGAACTTCTTCATTTTTGTTTTTATGCGGTGCACTAGATTTTATATTTCAAATTTTTTGTTTGATGTACAGGTGATGAGTGTTAAAGCCCTTGGAACTTCACTGAAGTTGACTTGTGAGGGAAAGAACCAGTTAATCTACCCAGAGACCTGGTTTTTTATGTTTGTGGTGGCTACATGTGTTGTCACACAGTTGAATTATCTTAACAAGGTTAGTGATGACTTTCTGCTAATAGTGGATTAGAGTGAATTACTTGTTTGTGCCCAAATTATATGTGGTCAACTTGCTTACATGCAATAGATGAATGATGAATCAGACCCATTTTTCCCTCCCCACTGTTCCCCTTCTATCTCTCCTTGTCCTTGACAATAAGATGATCACGAAAAAGTAAATTTGAAGAAGCAGAAAAGTTTGGAAAATTGGTTTCAAGCTCGGTCCTCTTAGGGACCTTGCTAGTTTTGGTTAAATTAAATACAAATTGTTAGAATAAATTCAAAAACTTAAATTAAAATCATACATAAAATTAATTAACAAAACAATCTCACTTATCAGCTCATCGATTGATTTCTTGTTGAACTCACCAATCACACCTAGGACCTATTCAAAGCTATTTGTAGCATTCATGTTCTTACTTTTTTTCTTTTTTCTTTCTTTTTTCTTTCTTTTTTTTTTGGGGGGGGGGGGGGGGGGGGGGGGGCGCAATTGGTTTAGTCAAAACTAATTTGGTTCGAATGACTATTTGGTGGTGGTAACTTACTAATATAATGTAGGAATTTCTTACTATGTCAAGTTCTTATTGTTGGGGTTCACCTCACATCATAATAAAGTTGCAATTGTTTTTCCTTTGGAGGTCACCAACCATCATAAATGTCGGATGGAGGTCTAGACATTTGACTATGTATGGGTGAGGCATGCATTGTGTCAGCAAGCAAAAATCAATGATCCACCAAAATGTTTGTAGATTTATTACTTGCAAATCTTTACCTTGAAAAGTGCAGTAGCAAAATGGTTCAGATAGAGATCTCTTAAATGCCCAATACCTAAGATTAGCTATAAATACCCCCGATGGGAGGGCTTTGAAAAGCAAGTTGAGTGGAGTGACGGCAAATAGTAGTCACTCAAGTTTTTAGCAAAACTTGTGTGTATGGTATATTCTCATTTATTTGGATAGAGTGTTAGGGTATACCCACTATTCAGTGGAGAGTGTTTGTGAGTACCTTCTATTGAGAGTTCATCAAAATTTCTTGGCATAAAGGTTATTTTAATTTCAAAGTTGATCAAAATTTCTTGAACTTGAATTGATGCTTACATTGTTCTCTTTTTTAGTATCATAAATGCCATCTGGTCTAATGATGTGGCCTTGATATTTCAGGCTCTTGACATGTTCAACACTGCAATTGTTTCCCCTATATATTATGTCATGTTCACATCACTTACAATCCTTGCCAGCGTAATAATGTTCAAGGTAATTTCAGGTCACTTTCATAGATGGAAATTTTATTGAGATTTGGTTTAGTGGGTCAGGGGTGACCCCAAGGTTACTTTCCCATATTAAAATGTCAATAATGAGCAACTCTGAAAGCACCCCACAAGTAGTGTTGGTTTTCAATCCTACATAAAAATTATCTCATCATTCATTCAACTATTAACATAAAAAATAATAATAATAAAATTAAAGGATAAGATCATTCATTCAATTATTAAAATCTACTGAAAAAATTGTTGTTCTAGGATTGGGATGGCCAAAGTGGGGGAAGCATTGTATCAAATATATGTGGCTTCATTGTTGTGCTTTCGGGGACTATCTTGTTGCATGTGACCAAAGACATTGAGAGAAGTTCTTCTTTTAAAGGTGCATTATGTGTTCCTTGCCTTTCTTTTCAATCTCCTATTTCTCTCATTCTTATACTTTTGTCAGTCTATTGAACATTCAATTGCTTTTTAGGTTCATGATTAAATGTATGGTTATTAGCTATGAAGCATGAACACTTCAAAACATGTGTCATAGCCATGTCGGAGACACGGACACGGCGGGGGCACATACGGGACACGCCACATGGCATGTCCCCTTATTTATTTAATTTATTTTCAAGGGACACGCCGAGGACACACTAGAGACATGCCAACTTGTCTTTTCTCCCTTTTTTTTTTTTTTTTAGTGTTTTTAATGAATGTTGAATGTTTATTATTTTTTTCATAAATTTAAATGCTTAATAGATCATCCATAAAAGTATATATTAACTTGAGTGTTAATTTAAAAGTGGATTTTTTTTTTTAAAAAAATATAGAATTAGAGGTAGTTTTTGTTAATATTGATTATTTATGGATGTAATATTACTCTAAACAACAAATAAAAATATATGAAAACATATTTTATTATTTTGGAAATCGTTATGTCCCGTGTCTGCATCCATGTTCGTGTCCACATCTGTATCCATGTCCGTGCTTCTTAAGTTATTAGAATCTTATGATTCATGATTCCATTCAATTTTCAAGCAAAACGATCTGATTCGTGTAGTTGAATATTATATTGAGTGAATTTTTCGACTTAATTGCAACTATTCATTATGATACCCTTGCAATTCAAACGATTTCGTAGTTTTTTTTTTTTAAAAAAGAAAAAGAAAAGAAAAGAAAAGAAAAGAGTTCAATCAATTATATTGATATACATGATTTTATATGTATAGAGTAATGCTACAGACCCACAAATTCACTCACAACGATGCGCAAGGAATGTAGGTCTTGTATCATTAGATGTGTAACTAATCCAAAGTTGACACCTATCATACTACCCTCAGTGTGGGTCGAATTGTGGAAACTTTTTGTGGGTCTCAAACATTTTCCGTATATATTATACAGTTATATATTATTCTAAATAATGTGAATATTACAATTCACAGTTTAATAACAATGCCTAAATGTTCAAAACAAATGCAGGAAACTATGCACCCCTTTCACCTTCATTTTCAGCTCGACTGTGCAATGGAAATGGGGAATTGCTGAACCATGAAGACGAAGATGAACAATGTTCTGAGGAAGTTTGTCTAAGAAGACAAGAACTTTACCCATAATTGTGTGCCTTCATAGAAACAAAATCCAAGCCATTTTACCCAAAAACTGGGCATGTGAAATTCAAGTCCAAATAACTGTTAAAGGGGGGATGCAAATCAGGTGACTTCAGATCGCAGCTTCGTGCAATGACCAAAAGTTTTCAAGAATTTGTTTGATCGGTTATTCAGTACTAACATCATCAGGATTCATCTTTAGCTTGTCATTGTTGAGAGCATACTGGATAGTTGTTGATGCTTTACTTTTTTGGGGTTGCTAAGTTGTACAGCTTATCGATGGTGTTGAAATTGTACAGCGTAATTTGTTCAAGATCATAAAAAGTAGACTGGTTTTTAGGGGTAGTAAAATGGTATGATGCAAAACTATGAAGACCTAAAAATGAGATCAAATGAAGAATGTTGGGATCCGTTGGGCAAAGATCTACAGTCTACACTGAAAGACTTGAGCTGTACAGGGAATTTAGTGATTTTTGTTCAATTTTTCGGTGTATTTGTTTCTTTCGTATAGAATGAGAAAGGAGTCTTTGCATGGTGTTTACCAATTAACGGCAGTTTCTTGGATTGATTGTTATTGTTTTCGATTGTTGTGAGATAAATGATTGATATCAATTTTTATTGGGTGTATTTCATCCTTTGTCATAGAATGAGAAATGAGTCTTTGTATTGTGTTTACCAATTAACAGCAGTTTCTTGGATTGATTGCTACTGTTTGCAAATTGCAATTTTTTTCGATGTTGGGATAATTGATTGATTTGTCACATTTTCATTTTATGAGACTTTGTTTAACACTGTTTAAACATAACATGAATAATTTAATTCATTTGCTTTCTTTAAAAAAAATTATTTCCTCCATCCCCTTGTCTAATGAGAAAAGTACTCTTTTTCTGTTGGTTTTTACTTAAATGGAAATAAGTTGATGATTTAGATTGAAAACAAATCAAAAAATCAAGATTTAAATTGGTAAACTTAAAAACTCATGCTTTATTTTGTTGAGGGTAAAAAAATCCTGGAACTTTTTTGATAATTAATTTGAGGGATCATTTTACCCTCCAAATTTTTACACGTTTGTCAATTTAACTCTCAAACTTTGATTAATATTAATTTTGCAACCAAATTTTTGAAATTTTCATCAATTTGACCCATGTCGTCACATTTTGTCAACAATTTGACAGAATGTGCTAACGTGACAACAAAATTCTTTTGAAATTTCATTTTTCCTCCCAAACTTTATCTTGAAAATTAATTTGCCCTCCAAATATACTAAAAATAAATAAATAATTTAATTTTTTTAAGGTATAGTTTGAGAGGGTAAAATGATTTTTAAAGTATAGTTTGGGAGGTAAAATGAAATTTCAAATGAACTTTGGTGCCACGTTAGTATAATCTGTCCAACTGTAGACGGAATGTGGCGACATAAGCCAAATTAATCAAAATTTTGAAAGTTTTGGTGTAAAATTGATATTAATCGACGTCTATAGGTCAAATTGAAAAATGCGTGAAAGTTTGGGGAGTCTAGTTTCAATTTGGTACATCCATTCAAGTTGGAGGTTTAAAGTTAATAATTTTAGGATATTTGTTAGTCTCCTAAGGTGTAGATTTAAAATAAATAAATAATAATAATAATGAAAATTTGGATCAAATGATTAAATTGAAACTCAACTTAAAGTGTATGGATCAAATTGTTCAATCTAAAATAATTGAGACCAAAGTCTAATTTGAATCAAACTATAAGAGTAGAAAATATAATTTGTCCAATAAATAAATAACTAACTATGAGCAACTCAATTAATTATACCAAACAAGACTATAAATTTATAAGAAGTGGATAACATGTGTAAATTTAATTGCACTTCAGATGACCATAGTCTTTTAAATTTGGGCACTCGGTCTATAAATTTAAATTTATATGAGTAAATTGATGATAAATCTAAACTAAAGGAAGGTATAAAGTATTAGATCTAGTGAATATTTTTTTTGTTAAGAAGAAGTCCATCCTTTGTGAAGTAGTTAGGTGGAAAATCCTTTTGTTTGTTTTAATGGACATTTTGTTTCTAATTTTACCCCTTAATTCATCTGTTGACTTTTGTTGACTATCTGTTCAATTTTTTCTTATCTGTTAAATTTTTCCCTTATCTAGTCAATTTTTTTCCTATCTGTTCAAATTCTATAGGTTTCTCTCTCTGTCGGTTCAAATTTTTCCTCCTATCTATCTAATTTTCCCCCTTATCTATTGAAATGTGTTAATTCTTGTTCTAATTTTTATCTATACAAATTTATCTGTTCAATTTTTTATTTGTCAAAATTTTATTTCTCTATCTGTTGAAACCAACACTCAAATTTTAATTTGTTGCAATCTGTTTGTTCAACTTCTTCTTCTTCTTTTTCTTCAACAACAACAACAACAAATTAGAAGGGAATAAATAAATAAATAAAAAACAATAACATTCTTGCCATTAGAGCATTTTCTCTGATCATCAACAGCAATAACAACAACAACAACAAATAAAGCAAATAAATAAATAAATAAATAATAATCAATGAGTTTACTCATTCAAAGCAAAAGGATGCAAGATATACAAGTAGTTTTTGAATTTGAAAGCGAGTTGTCTAGTTAATGCAAAATTTTAGGGGCTATGTGGGATGATCTAAATAAATATACTTTTTAGCTTTTTACTAAAATATGTGTAGAAAAGTATAAAGATAATGTGACCCAAATAAGTGCACTTATCTAAATATTTAGATAAGTGCACTTATATAGGTTATGCTAAACACCCCCTTAGTTTCCATGTTTACTCCAAAGGTTGTGAAACCAAATCTATTATTTGTAAGGGAGAAATTAGTAATAAAAATAGTATGGCAAGAGTTCAGAAAATCTCAGTACTCACTGTAACTTGCTTTTTGTGCTCCTTTAGGATACGATAGCCCTACAATTCGGATTCCCGTGATTC
The DNA here is from genome assembly GCA_025200525.1 of Camellia lanceoleosa. Lineage (NCBI taxonomy): Eukaryota > Viridiplantae > Streptophyta > Magnoliopsida > Ericales > Theaceae > Camellia > Camellia lanceoleosa. The sequence continues at coordinate 107,885,682 of CM045768.1, read as the reverse complement.
TGAATTTGATTTCACAAGTGCAATATGAAATAGATAAACACAAATGAGTCCAAATCTAGCAATTCTTTAGGAAAATCGATTTCGAATCAAAATGTAAAAAATTGACTGATTTACCAGGTTTTAGAATCGCTACCTAACTATTTTTGGAAAATTTAGGAAACCCATGACTTGTGCCAAAGGCCACATATCCGTTATCATCAAAGTGTCTCGGCTCGGGAACTTAGGTATGAGAAGAGAAGGTTATGAATTGAGCACCCCACTCACCCAATCAAAGACCGGCCTTTACTCATCATTATGTGATTCTTATTTACATTATATGCTCTTATTCTGATTATTAGGTTATCTTTACTAGGTGATGCACACAAGTATAAACTAATTTGCGAAAGTTTGAACATTTTGATTTTATGTGTGTTTTGAAAAGTGTTCGAATATGTACCACTTGAAAAAGTGATCTCATATGTACATTTAAGCAAATCATCCCAACTTAAGCAATCAGCCTTCATCCACAGGCATTCAAACATATATATCACTTAAGCACTTAGCCTTATGGATATGCTAGATATGGAAACAATCACACGCATGTGATATGCTAAAGCAAAACTGCTCACCTAGTACTCTAAGGCAAGCCAAAAAAGATAAAATAATTAGAAGAGATGCTTGCTCCTAACAATACAAATGACTAATGCAACACATGCAAAGATGCAACTACTAGGCTCGGCTACTAGCATTTCCTGTGGATTAATTTCATAGCATGCAGTTAAGCACGTATTCAAATGAAGAATGTGAAATAACCAGAAAGCTAGAATGATGCGCCAAACTCAATGCGTACAAGACAAATGGATGCAAATCATGGAAAATGCTAATTCAAAACATGATGCTTTATGCTATCCATCATAAGTAAGTAAATAAAAGGGAGAAAAAAATGGGGTCGAAAGACATACACACATTATTACAATTTTGCGTTCATACAAGAGGGTCCGAATGAATGTCCTACTTTACGTTAATTATTACAACACTAAAATTAATTAGCTATTCTAACTAATTAATACAAATTAGAATTAAACTAACCAATTAGTTACAATAAGGAATTTAATTAACTAAGTAATTAATTATTACAAGTTCACTACTTTAGGTACAACATACTACTATTAAACATAATTTTAACGGGCCCCAAGAAATGAGGGATGGTTCATGCATGAATGCGAATTTCCACCCGAAAATGCCTCTGTTCTGCTGCCAGAATGGTTCTGTTGTGCAATCAGAAAATTGAACTGTTTTAACCCTAGCCTCTGTTCTGTTCTTCCATAAAAATGGCACTGCTGGCCTAAAATGAGGTGGTTGGCTGGCCAGTAAAAGTGGTCGACCGTACAGTAGTTTTGAGTTCTCCTCTATTGCAACAGAAAAGAAACAGAGCACAAATAGAGTATTTTCAAGGGATGTTTGTCTACCCTGCCTTTCCTTATCATCAAACAGATCAAAGGAGGGGTAGGCTTGATTCGCAAACCATTAATCGACGCAAACTCATTACGTGATGGTTTATGAATCAAGGGACAAAATCTCAATAAATGATAATGAAAGACCCACAAACCTCTTCCCTATTATGGAATTGATCAAGGGAAGTGGTAGACCTTGAATCTTGAGCCATTATCATCACTAAAAAGTATGAAATAGTTCAAGACTCAACAGGTTCAACTAACATCCGATTGAACTCCAAACTTGATTTTATTATCTTGTTCCATTTTAGCCTAATTTTATGGCCTCTTTTATTTACCTTTCCATTCTTTAGTCATTTTAGTCCAAGAATGAGAATTAAGTCCACTAAATGAAGAGGAGTGTCAAGCAAGAAGTTATTTTGGACATGAGAGAGATGTAATGTCTTGGAAATGAACCTCCGAAGAGATTAAACCATTAAGCATGGAAGGGTCTTTTTCTCAAGCTTTAACAACACTCGGTTGAAACAACTCTCAAAGAAATAAAAGCCAAGAAAAGAGGGAGGTTGCAGAGGTGATTATATGTGAACACAAATATGAAAAGCATGAAATAAATGCTATCAACTTAAATAGGTTGGTGTCTAATGCCTAAACCACCAATCCTATGAGGACCACTACACTATAAGCCTACTATACAAAGCATAAATGAAATAAACATCCTAAAACAATCCTAAAAAATAGCAAAAACAGTGCTGTAAATAACATGGAAAAACTTAAAAAAGTTAGCTAAAACAATAGAGAAATTGATCTAGTAAACAAGCATAAGGAGGAGTGGCTAACCCCTCCAATTTTGGGACTTCAAAATTACATTTTAAGCCTCTAAAAAACTCTGAAAATAAGTAAGAAAAAGTTGAAAAACAGATAGGAAACACAAGGGCAAAAGCTTGGAAAATAAGGTTCAAAGAAGGGTGGGTTACCCCTCTACCTTTGATAGCTTTAAGCTACAAGTTTCAGCCCATAAAAAGGGTGAAAAAATAGTCCGAAAACAGTAAGAAAAGATAGGAAAGAAGTAGTGTAAAAGAGCTAGGAGTTATACTTCTTGAAGAGGAGTAACACTTTGATTCACAAACCCATAATTTCTCACCCTCAAGTGCTGAAATTCAAGCTCAAGAACCTCAGTAAGAAGCCCTAAAAATTTGGTTTAGAGAGTATAGATAGAGTGTATACAGGTTGCAAGATAAAGAGAGAAAAATATTTTCAAGAATTTGCACTTCACAATATTTCTAACCTAATTTCAAGAGAGGTGGTCAAGTATTTATAGAAAAACATGTTACTATCTCAGAAATATCTGTATAGGGACAACTAGTGTAGTGCATGCACCTGTGGGAATTGCTGGCACAACTAATAGTAAAATATTTGTTCTACCAAAATAACTGGCCGGCCGGCCACTAGGGGGATGGCCGGCCACTCATTTCTAGCCAACTGGCCACTAGTTGGCCTATAGGCCTCTGAGTGGTCAGGCTTGGAAAAACTCTATTTTGGTCTAAAAGTAGTACAAGGTTTTTAGGCTTTTGAGACTCAAAATTGAGGCTTCCTGCTGAGGAAATCGAGTGTTTGCACAGCGTATAAATTCATCATTAGGTGATCAATCAGAGGAGCCCAAGTCTTAAGGGCTGTCAAAAATGAGATGTCTACACTCACATTATACAGTAGATAGAATAGATAAAATAGAAGATAGATGTATATGGTTTCTTGTAATTTTCTCATCATTCAAACAGTGGATCAACCTCATATTTTTGTTCTCAAAAAAAAAAAAAAAAAAAAATTTCAGAGTTCTCTCTCTCTCTCTTTACAACAACTGATGACCAACGACAACTGTCTAGTCTTTGATCAACCCTCGCCGCTAAGACCGCCATTGTGGGGGTCTAGATCGATGCCAAAATTCAGTTTGAAACCGATGAGATAGATATAAAGAGATCTAGAGAGAGAAAGTAGCAATCTCAAGTCTGAGGCGATTTGACACCTCAGATCTATTCATGTTGTGCAGCGAGAGAGAGAGAGAGAGAGAGAGAGAAAGAGAGAGAGAATGAGAGATAATAGATCTCAGATCTATTCACAGCAGCTAGTTCATGAGGGATGGCTTGGACGAGGAATCGACGGCTCTCAGCGATATTTTGGCGGTCGATGATTGAACATATTTGGGACACCGACAGTTTGATAATACCGCCGTGAAATTGATCAAAGAGGACGGTGCGTTGGCTACTATAGACGTCCCTGAACGTCCCGGGAGGGAAATCCCCTTTTGTTCATTGGGCTCACTACAGTTCAGGACTCAATGTCACGGTCCTGTATCTAATCTCGCAGAGTGCAATACAAGACCGATGAATCATCAAAGAGTCCAAATCCGACAAATCGTTTTTGAAAACAGATTTTTTGAAAGAAGTGCCAAACATGGACTGCTTTGCCAGATACAGAGTCGCCACCTAAATATTTATTTTGGGGGAAATTTAGAAAACCCTGACTCGTTGCCTAAGGCCACATGTCTGTCATCACCAAAGTTGCCTCGGCTCGGGAACTTAAGTACGATAGGGGAAGGTCACTTCGTGAGCACCCCCGCTCGCCTGATCAAAGATCGGCCTCTACTAACCATGATATCGAGTTTTGAAAACATTATGCGTTCTTATTCCGGTTATTAGCCTAGATTTACTATGTGATGCGCACAGCATACAAGTATAGACTAGATCGCCTGAATTAGAACAAAACATTTCATGTTTGTTTTGAAAACAGTTTGCTACTCGCAAGTAAGCTAAAATGTGGATTTTCCACCCTCAGGTGGGCTTTAAAAAACATGATTTTGCTACTATCTAGTGGGCTTAAAACTCACAGTCAATGAATTGTTCCAATTTAGATAACCCAACCTTCACCCACAAGCATTCAGACAGTTAGATCACATAAGCACATAGCCTCGTGGTAAGCATGCTATCATGGTAGTCACTTATATACATGCAAGGATGCTAAAGCATAAGCACTTACCGAGTACTCCAAGCCAAAACAGAAGCTATGTTAGAAATCGATGCATGATCCTAACTATGCAGAAATGCCTAATGCAACACATGCAAAAATGCAACTATAATAGGCTCGGTTATTCTAAAGATGGCATATGATGATGCTACAGCTAACACGTATTCAACTTGAAATTGAAATACAATACAGTTAGTATGATGCGCTGAGCCCGGTGCATGCAAGACAGAATGAATAAGTATGCTAATTGAAACGTGCCCTAAACTAACCATCATAAGCTGATAAATAAAAATGAGAAAGACGTGGGGTTGGAAGACATGCATCACACACGCACACACTTATTACAATTGTGCCCTCTACACACTTATTACAATTGTGCCCTCGCTCGGAGGGTCCGAATAAATAGTTACAGTCCAAATAAATAATTAACTATTACAAAATCCTAATTAATTAACAAACTAACTAGGAAAGCAAGTAAATTAGCATGCAAGCTAAATGGACCGCCTCAGCTCTGTTCCGAATGATGAAAGATGCATGCTCGAGTCGCCTCGTCGAAAAATTCCTCGCGATGCCCCGATTCGCCTCTGTTTGCAATTAATCCCGGAATGCTGTGCAAAGCTCTAGAAGGCTGCTGATTTCTGGTTTGCTGCAACAGAGAGCAAGAAAGGGGCATGGCAAAGTATTTTCACATATGTATGCACACCTCGATCCTCGTGCCATCAATCACACATCTCGATGCATGATGGCCAAGGAGTCGAATTGTACGACTCAATGTGAAATGAATGCACACATAAACACAACAAGGCCTAAACTCCATCATGGTTAATCCGGAGTGTCGGCGACCGAGAATTGAGACATGTTCCGTCACTTGGAGTACGAAACGTCCCTCGTTTCCTGTGCTTGGGCTAACTCCTATCCCAAACACAATGCAAATGAGATGGCATACACAATGCGATTAACATGCAACCTAGCATACGCAATGCTATGGACTAAAATGGCATACACAATGCATGATGGACTTACACCAACATGAGTGGACCTCACCACACTCACATCAGTGGCCATGTGATGGAAATGAGACGACCGAAACATATGCAAACATGCATGGATGCAAAGGACTGATCCTAAGGCACAAATGCCACTCTACCTAAACATGGCAAGGAATGAAATATGGCATACGATGGCACATGATACAGCTCTGAAATGGCATAAAATATGGTCCCGAAGTATGCAAGTATGTCACACAATGCATGCTAGGGAGCTCGGGTATCGAAACTAGTGAAGTGCGTTACACTAGGGGTACCCAAAGCAATGCACCAAAGGAAAAACCAACCCCAAATAAACCCTAGGCAGGTCTGAAATAGTGGGGAATTTGTCTAAAATGATGGCTCGGAATGCAACGAAATGAAGCTCATTTAATGATCCAAAAACAAGGCATACAATTCCGACTCTCAAATACATTTAAAGAGTACAAAACATGGCAATATGACATTCAAACATGCTCTGAAATATGATGTATAATGGACCCAAAACAAGGAAATACCTCAGTATATGCATGGAATGAACCTCAAAACTCAAAGTTAAGCATGGGTATTGAACTACAAGCATGCAAAACCAACATCATTCAACCATGAGACCCAAAAACAGAGCTAGGGTAGTCCAAAATAAGCACAATATCAGTTTAAGTCATGGCCAAAAAGTGCTAAAATCAAGGGTCAACAAAGCATGCAAAGAAAGTTAGTGAACCATGATTTACACTACACGTATATGAAGCACATGAAGACTCACCAAACCAGCCAAAAACAAAAGTATGCCATGCCAAAATATGCCCAAATAACCACTAAAACTCAGTCAATGCATGCAAGAATGATGGGCTCCTTTGAAAGGCCAATAAGAGGGTTGTTCTACACATATAAGATAGACATGCAAGATGGTAAAACAACCTCTGGACAGAGGTTTTGAGGGTCCTAAAACCCACCAAAAGAGACCTGAAATGGGTCAATGAAGCATGCAATGAAAGGTCCCTTTGAAAGGCCTTGAATGGGATTGTTTTACACATGCATCAAAGACACAAAATATGGCCAAAAGGGCTCTGGATAGAGTCAAGGCAGACCTTAATACTTACCAAATAGGGCCTGAAATGTGGCTTCACATCATGCAAGTAGGAGCCCCTTTGGAAGGCCAAAAGGACCAACAAACAAAACAAGGAAAGAGGGGGTCACCCCCCCTCTGATTTTGGCTCTCAAAATAGTATGCTAGCCATTGAAAATCCACTGGATTTTAGTGGCTAGAAGGCCAAACAAAGCATGAAACAAAGGCCTAGATGCAAGGCTCAAAACAAGATACAAACAAGCATACAAGGGGGTAGATGACCCCAAATAGAAAAGTGCCCTTAATCAAAATTTAAGAGGAGATCAAAATAAGACTCTTTCCAGTTTATGGAGAAATCCAGAAATGCTTGCAAATAAGGCTAAACAATGGAGCAAAATAATGCAAGAAAAGGGAAAATAGAGACTTACCCTTGTAGAGAAGACCTCCAGCAACTTCTGGACCAAGATGGTGAGCCTTCAACCTCTTCAAATCAGTTCCAAGATGCTTGGATGGATGGTGGAGGTGGTAGGCTATGAGGTGTAGTGCAAATGGTGCAAGAATATTAGGGTTTTGAGAGCTCAAGTGTAGAGATATAGAGAGAGAGGTGTATAAGCCTTAACAAAAATTGTTGAACCCTTGTAATGGAAGAGGAGGGCCTCTCTTATAGAGAAGAGAGGCCAAAGCTTCTCTTGGAAGCTTCAAATATCCTCCATACACGTGTATGGAGGATGGTCCAAATGTCTCCCAGCTGGCACAGCTGGATTGCATTCAGAGAAAGCAAAAAGCAGATGGCTGGCTGACCAGTTAAGGTGGTCGGTCGGCCACTCCCCCTGGTTGGCCGACCAGGGGTCAAAAGGTTCAATGAGAAATGCTGGTCGGCCATACCAGAAAGGTGGCTTCCAAAATGAGTAGAATACAGCTGTATGGTGGGAAACTAGAAAATGTGACCCAAGAGAGAGGAAAACCAGCTTTCTAGCAGGGTTCAAAAGGGTCAAGAAGAAATACTGGTCGGCCTACCCATATTGGTGGCCTCCCAGATGAGTACAACACAATGGTGGTATGAAAAACCAGAAATTATGGCCCAAAGTGAGAAAAACCAGCTTTCTGTCAAGAAAACCGGCTGGAGGAGAGAGAAAATGGTTTTCAAAAGAATTGCTAGTCTCCCACCATCCTACCACCTTCCTAGCAATGAAAATAGGGTCCATACCAAAAATGAACCCTAACCGATGCAAAACGAGGATTCGGGGGCCAAAACGCGCAGCCGGGGCCCCCGAAAACAGGCTGTGAAGCACCAGAGGTGGTGTATGACCACGAAGGTGGTCTCCCGGGCCACAGTATCCCTCTAAGGAGAGGAAACAAGGTGTGTGCCAAAAACCAGAGCAAATAGAGGTAGTTAAGCGGTCTAGAACCGAGGCACACGGCCGATGGCTCCGAAAATCGGAAACTGGCCTCCAAACAGGAAAAATGGCCTGCAACCACGAAACGTAGCCTACGGCCACTGAGAGATGGTCTACGAGACCTCTCCCTCCTTTCGGGAAGAGAAAATAGAGAAAACAGGACCTGGTTCGCAAACCGAGGCAAAGCACAAAAGAGCCCCGAAGTCCAGAGGCAAGGCTCGCAGCTGAGACTCTGAAACCTCAGAACAAGCACAATATGCAACATCACCGAGCACTCAGTTGGTGACGTCTGAGTCTTAAGGTCGGTCAAAAATGGGGTGTCTACAGCTACCGTCGATGGTATAGAGAAAGGAGTTTAGAAGGCGAAGATGGCGGTGGTTCTGGAAGCGAAATGAAATCTGGAAATAGAAGAGAAGAGAAGAGGAGAGAGAGAGAGAGAGAGAGAGAGAGAGAGAGAGACGATTTGGTTTGAAAACAACTAGGTGTGATATAATAGATATATACGAAGGTAGTTTGGTCATTTGGCAAAACCTTGTCTTTATGGACATAATGTTTTAGCTTTTGGACCTTTGGACAAAGAAGATCTAATTTTGGACTTTTGGCTTGAGCTTGTTTGGCTAAAAGTCCAGATACTCAAATACTTTGTCCATAAAGACAAATTTAGGCAAAATGACCAAAAAACTCATGTATATATATTGTATACCAAACCAAACCCTACCCACACAAATCTTCTCTCTCTCTCTCTCTCTCTCTCTCTCTCTCATCTCCTTCACCATTACCAAATCTAGAAGGACAACAGCACTCTTTCCACTGATTTAGAAGGCGACAATGGATTGCAAGTGATGAATTTACCAGCGTCGTCGACGGTGTATGTGAGTTTTGAAAGAGATTTGAGGACTTTCTTCTTGAGGCCTTTATTTGCCGGTACGAGAGGTGATGAATGGCTAGTGGCTTTGGCAAAGATCTGGTGGATCTAGGCCCAATGAACGATGGCGACGAAGCCGAGGGCACACAATAGGACAACAAAGATGACGATGAAGTCTGAATCGACGTCATCAATTACCGACATGTCTTTGATTCTTTTGTCGACAAATTGACATCGCCGAGAGTTCTTGAACGAAGAGTCATATGAAAAGAGATAAAGAGAGAGAGGGACTCCTAAATTCACCAGACCGACAGTCCTCCGGTGATCCCATAGACAAAGTCCAACCCCAACCTTTTTTATTCAAATCTCAAAACCCTAATGCCACTCCCGACACCGATTCTGATTCTGATTCTGACAACTCTAACTTCGGTAATGAAGCCCAACAAACCCTCCAAATCAAAATCTTAGAAACTGAGCTCTCCAATAACTCCAATCTAGTCTCTGTCTCAGTTCTAGGAAAGGAGCTTGCTAGCAATCCACCGCATTTCTAGTACCTAGACGCCACCAGAAACCTTTTGATTCATAGATCTAATAGTGTTTATGTTGTTATTATTGACAAAGATGATGAAGATGATTAAAACAGAATAAATTTTTTTTTGACAAATAGGTCAGATCTGTTCAAAATTTGAACAGATAGTGGTTTAGTGTTGGTTGGGAACCGGTAGAGTGGATTGGTAGTGCTCTTTGAGACAACTTGCAGACACTAGCTTAGGAATTATCAGTGTCGTATTTACTGTCCTTTTTTCCTTTGAAATGAAAGCTTTCGAATTATGATTTTGGAACTATGCATGACATTAGCTCTCAAATGAAAACTCATGTTTTGTCATGACATCTCATATGCATTTCACCGCATGATATCGTTAAACATCATGCATGTCATTAAAATTATATTTGCTAGGCTTTTTGTTCATCCCTATGTAGAAATAACTTTTCAGGTGTTGATAACGTACCTCCACCAAGATAATGGCCTGTGAGGATCTTAGAGCTTGAGGCTCTTTTACTTTGTATATATTTTCCATGCTTAGCCAAGGGATTGGATGTTTTGGGCTTATGTCCCACTCTTTGGTGTAACTAAGCTATGCCTTGGAACTTATAGCCTTCAAGGCATGAACTTGTTATAGCTTTAAGTTTCCTTTAAATACTAGTATGCTATGGATTTATGCTTCAAAGTCTATAGATTTGATGTTGGGTTTAGCATGCATTATTTATCGAATGTATGAGATTAATTATAGCTTCCGCACGTTTAGTTGATAAATGAATGTTGAATTGAAAGACATGATGGTTAGTTCGGTTATTCATATTTTTTGGGTGTTATAGTTGCATAGATATGTGCCACGTGTACAAATAGCAGGACATTTGAATTGATAACTAACATTGAACACATATATGGTAAATTTTGAACAAATAGGTGTCCTTTTAGACAAATATTGTTCTTTTTGTTCCAAAAAATTTACGTTTGGATCTATTGACTCGAGAGTTTCTGAAATGGATCTTTCGCCTAAGTGTCCAAAGTTCTATGCCAAGCTTATGGCTCAATAGTAAATACTAGATGTGTAAATGTGTAACGTTGATATCATATTACAGTATTATCATATAATGAACAATCATTATTTATGACAGAAACCACAATATTATTCTCATTGTTGTACTCAATATTATTTTGTGACAGTAAAAAAATAAAAATAAAATGTACAATGGTTAAGTTGATAACTATTATTTTTCACTAACCCAACATTGTATAATTTATATTACAAATTAAGATTGTTCACTAAACGGTAATGCTAACGAGTTGAGTATTTTCGAGTTTTGTGTGCAAATTTATGACTTCAAATTCAACTAATGTAGTGATACAATTTTGTACTTTATCCTAACCCTAACAATTTTGACTTATATATCCATATATTTGACCTTATCATTTCAATACTCTCTCAATTTTTATTTATTTTTTATTTTTTAAATCAAGTAAGAACAAATATAATCGAGTCAAGTAATTTTACCATCATATGCAAGCCTGGACTTTGCTTGGTGTTCAGAAATGGGCTGACAGGCCATTTTTGCATCGTTGGGTATGCCCTCCCACTTGGTAACGTGGCCGCGTAGCTGTTGGGTTTCAAACATACTCGACATTTGTTTAAAATATAGATTATTTTTTGTAATTTAAAAATTTTTAAATATCTTTTGTCAAGATCTTTTATTTAACAAAGTTAATTAAAAAAATAAAATTCATAACTGCCCTCTGTAGATACCCCATTTTTGACAACCCTTACGACTTGGACATCCACGCATGCACACCCGATGATGAGTCTGTTTGCTCACCAAGTGCTCGAACTCCTCAGCGGAATGCCACAACTTTGAGCCTCACAAACCCTGATAGCCTTTCAAACCCAGTTTTGGACCAAGCCTATCTTTTTTAGCCTGCAACCTTTGGTGACCTGCTAGCCATTGCTAGAGACTTGTCGGCCATCACCTTTTGCTTGCCAACTTAGTGTCGGCCACTGATGTGGCCTACCGGCCACCAGTGTGTTTTGTCGATATTTTTATGCCAGTTGTGTCAGCTGTTTGCACAGATGCATGCATCTATCCCCACGTGTAGGGCTGGATCTCCTTGAGGGAATTTCATGTTTTCTATATATAGGGACCCCTCTCTCATGTTTTGAGGTTAGAAAATTTTGAACTTAAAAATTTTCCTCTCTCTCTAGCAAATCTCTACACTTTAGCCTCCAATTCCTTAACCTTTGCCTATACACCCTTAACCAAATCTTCTCATCTTTGAGCTAAGGTGTTCTTGAGCTTGGTTTGAGCTCTAGAGGGTGTACTTACTTGGTTTTGTTGCTTGGAATTACTCTTCTCTTCAAGAGGTATAAGGCTTTGCCTCTTTGCTTGCTTTCTCTATTATTATTTCTATTGTTTTTTTCACTATTTTTGAGCTGTTAAAACTCTGTGTTTTTTGGGCTGAAGCTTGGGTTTAAGGCCATTAAAGGTTGAAGGGTTGATAGCCCTTCTTTGTACCTTGTTTTGGAGGCCTTTACCTTTATGTTTTCCACCCTTTTATTATCTTTTTTTGAGCCTTTAAACACTGATTTTCAGAGCTTTTTCAGTGGCCAAAATCATATTTTGAAGTCCAAATTTGGAGGGGTTAGCCTCCCATCATTGTGTCTTGCTTACGAGCCTAGTTTATGCCATGTTTTAGCATGTTAATTTAGACTTTTTTAGCTCAATTCCAGTATGTTCTAGGACTTGTTTTAGAATGTTTTGCCTTTATTTTTTGCTGGTTGTTGCATTTGAGTCTTGTTTTGCATGCTTCTAGTGTAAGTGTCCTCACAAGCTTGGTGTTTTAGGCCTTTAGACACCACTTGTTTGAGTTGATTGCATTGTTTTAGTGCTTTTCTCACTTAATGTCAGCAAGCATAATCTTTGCAACCTCCCTCATTTCTTGACTCTTTGTTTGCTTTGAGGGTTGTTTCAACCTTAGGATTGTTTAAGCTTAAGATTGAGGTTCATGCTTAATGGTTTAATCCTCTTTTGGGGGTTCATTATCAACGGCATGACACCTCTCTCTTGCCTTAGACTACCCCTTGTTTGACACTTCTTTCTCTTTTAGAGGACTTAAGTCACCATTGGACTCAATTGGACTAAAGAATTGATAGGTAATTTCAATTGGAGTAATTAAAACTTGGGATTAAAAGTGAGCAAGATAATAATTTGTTGTGTTCAATCGGACGTTAATTGAACACATGGAAGCTTGAACCATTTCATATTCATTAGTGATGAAATTATTCAAGGTTCCAAGGTCACCACTTCCCTTGATAATTCATGAAAGGGAGGAGGCTTATCTCTTGTTTTGCATTTATTGAATTTGCACACTTCGATTCACAAGCCATTATGCAATGAAATTGCTTGAATTGGTGGTTTGTGGCTTAAGTTCACCACTCATTGGATTTGTTCATGAAAAGGAAGGGTGAGTTGTGCAGACAATCCTTGAAAATACCATGTATATGCTCTGTTTGTCCTTTGTTGCAGCAAGATGAGCCTGTGCATCAATGGCTGGCAGACCACCTTCATGGCCGGCTAGTGGCCGGCAATCTTCATCTATGGCCGGCTGGTGGTCAGCAACCTTCATCTCTGGCCGGCCAACCACTAATGCAATTTTCAGCCGCATGTGTGTAAGGTAGAACAGAGTGAACAGCAGTGTTGGTGTTCAAATTGTTCAAACAAAGGCATTCATAAGCAAAACAACGGCTTTTCGGGTGGAAAACCTTGCATCCTTGTGCATTCCTCATTTCCCGAGATGGAATAGCTAGTTTAGCATAGCATTTCATTGTTTTAATTAGTTAATTTCTTGTACATAATTAATTAATTAGTTTGTTGTTGTAATTGTTTAATTAGTTAACTAGAATGGTTAATTAGTTGTTTTTTGTAATTAGCTAGAATAGTTAGTTAATTTATTTCATTCGGTTTGTAATAATTAGTTAAGTAGTGTAGCTTAGCTTTTATTCATTCAGACCCTCCTGCGCGAGGGCATCAATGTTGTAATAATGTGTATGTCTTCTAACCCCACGTCTTTCTCCTTTTTATTTATCCTCTTTTGATGGTTAGGTTAGGGGCATCACGTTTTAATTAACATATCGCATGTTTTCATCCATTCATTTTTCTTGCATACATTGAGGCTGGGTTTATCATTCAAAGTTGCATTGTCGTTTATTACCTCATTGAATACGTGTTTAAACGCATGTTATGGAATTGTTGCAAATAACATATTAAGTAGCCGAGCCTATTTTAGTTGCATTGTTGCATGTGTTGCATTAGCCATCTTGTATAGTTAGGTATCATGCATATTTTTCTAACTCTGTTGTTTTATCTTAACTTGGAGTACTATGTGAGTTTTTAGTGGTTTAGCATACTTGTATGAGTGTGAGTGACTGCCATGACTAGCATGCTTGCCATGAGGCTAAGTGCTTACTTGTTAAACTAGTTGAATGCCTGTGGATGAAGGCTTATTGCTCCAATTGGAATAATTTGAGTAGTGTTCATATGCGATCACTTTTTCAAGTGGTACATATTTCGAAACAATTTTACAAAATAAACATGACTCGAATGTTCCAATTCTTGCAAGTTAGTCTATACCTTGTGTGTACGCATCACATAGTAATGCTAGCCTAATAAACTGGAACAAGAGCATATAATGTATATAAAAATCATATCATAATTAGTAGAGGTCGATCTTTGATTGGGCAAGCGGGGGTGCTCAATTCATGACATTCCCCTCTCGTACCTAAGTTCCTGAATCGAGACATTCTTGGTGATGACGGACATGTGGCCTTTGGCACGAGTCATGGGTTTCCTAAATTTCCTCAAAATATAATATTTAAGTGGCAACTCTGTATCTGGTAAAGCAGTCCATTTTTGGCAATTTGATTCAAAATCGACTTTCCAAAAGATTTGCCGGATTTGGACTCTTTAGTGTTTATCAATCTCACATTGCACTTGTGAGATTAGACTCAGAACCGCGGGAGTCCGAACTATAGGGCTTATATTTCGAACTTCCGAAAGGGGGGCACGAAAAAGTCAAGCTACAGTTTCTGGTGACTTTGCTTGGAAAATTTAGAACTTGACTTGATCTTCATGATATGGAATTTTATCTACATCTATATGTTTCTTTGCATTACATTTGCATTGGTCTATTTAAGTCGCTGTGTTTGCCATCTACTATTCCTAAGCGGTTTGCCGGAGGCTTGCTTGAAAAGCTCGCCAAAAGGCTGATCGATTACGGGCTCTGCCATGATGGGAACACAACCCTTGCATCTGGATTACTGCTGTACCGTTTGATCCGCCTTTTACTTTTCGGTGTTAGGTGCGAGAGGTGTATTAGGTAGTTTTGTTGAGGTACTCTTTTTAACCATTTGGCCTAGTTGCATATCAAAAGTTGTAGAGACTGTTCCAAACTAGGACAAGATGCTCACCCAAATACAGGATTGTGTGAAACCGCATTGTTTGAATAATGAACCTCACCCCCTTCATAGGGGTGTTTTGGTACGTGCTTTACAGTGAAACTGTACAAGGACGTGTGTATCAGTTTCAAGTTGGGTGTTAGTTTTGGGGGCAGAATTCAGTGTTGAGTGCAGTCCTATTAGCTTTGATTACATTTGTGTGCTGTTAATATTTGAGCTGAGGTGCTGTGTGGTTTTTGATTACTGTTTTCTTTTTGCTTTATTTCTTTTTGTTAGGTAGTATAACATCATTGCTTCGGACAGTTCAGATATCCCCCAAGCACTCTGGACCTGTGTCAGAAGGCTTTACAGATTCGAAGATCTTGTTAGGGGACAACCTGTGTTTGTTTCGCTCCCACCGGTTACCAGACGAAGAAGAGTTAGGCACAATTCACCAGTCCAGCAGTCACTCTTTACTTCACCTGCATCTAGTCAAGCTTAGTCTTTTACATCCACTCCAGTACGAGATTATTCGCCCATTCCGATGGCATAATATCCCCCAATTAGCATGGAGGATCTGATCCACCACCTTCAGCAAATAGTTGAAACCATACAGCAGGATACTACTCGTCAAGCCGAGGTCATAGCATGCCAGGCTGAGGTCATCAACAGGCTGCAACAATAAGAGCCACAGCCGACAACGGCTTCCGCATCTCATGTACCTCCTACGGCTATCCCAACACCCGGAGCCACTACCCATACTGCTAATGCCCATGCTGAGAATTAGGGCAACTCGATAGAGCCAGTCCCACCGCAAACCTCCAAAGCACCTGTGTATCAAACCGAGGCTCCGTTTGAATTTCAAGTTGATCTGACCATGCTTAAGGTCAATAAGTTGGAGAAGCTCTTCAAGAAAGTGCAAGGTGTGAACTCTATTCCTGATATCGAAGACGAATATACCGACTCTGGGGTGACATTGCCAGATTGGTTCAAAATGCCACACATCGATCGGTTCGATGGCTCTGGAGACCCCATGGTTCACCTTCGGCTATTTTCAGACATTCTGCAGCTGATGGGCCTGACCAGACTGTAGAAGCTCTCACCTTTCGGCCGGACTATGTCGGGAATAACAACTATCTGGTATGCGAAGCTCGAGGATTATGTTAAGTAGAGCTAGGAGGAAATGGCTGAGGCGTTTATAGCACAATACTCGTATAATACACAAATCGAGGTCACAACACGTGATCTTGAGGCAATCCGCCAAGAGCTAAGGGAGGTTTCTCGAATTTTGTAACGTGGTGGAAGGCTAAGGCTTCAATGATGACTACTCGACCTTTTGAGAAGGATCAGATAAGGATGATAGTTTGTAATCTACACGGGAAGTTGTTGCAGAAAATGATCGTCCTACCTTTGTTCACATTCACTGAGCTTCATGAGATAGGGGTTCAGATTGAAGACACCATGAAACAGGGGTTGATAACTTATGAGAAAGAGCAGGCCAAAAGGCCTTTTGTACGCAGTTCCAATGCAACCACCAGTGGCAGCACATCTGCACAGCCTTCGGATGTGAGCATTGTCACCACCGCAACCAAGACCGCCAATCCTTTTACCAGTACAAATCCACAAACTTCAAACAAGCAGGCCCGATCCCAGAAAACCTTTATCCCACTCTACATGCCTTTATATCAAGCCTTGAGAGTGTTGATCAAAAAGGGGTACCTCAAGCCGTTAGAGCCTCGCCTACTACCTGATCCGCTCTCGCCTAAACACAATCCAGCCAAGTACTGTTCATTTCACCAGCAGCACGGTCACGACACCGACCAATGCTTCAGGTGTAGCTCGGCTTTTTTGCGCACCCCTTTCAGAAGGTTCGAGAAAAGCCCTATAGCTCGAACTCCCACGATTCTGAATCTAATCTCACAAGTGCAATGTGAAATTGATAAACATCAAAGAGTCCAAATTCAGAAAATCTTTTGAAAAATCGATTTTAAATCAATTAATGCCAAAATTGGACTGCTTTGCCAGATACAGAGTCGCCACCTAAAGATTTTATTTTGAGGGAATTTAGGAAACCCATGACTCGTGCCAAAAGCCACATGTTCATCATCACCAAAGTTGCCTTGGCTCGAGAACTTAGGTACAAGAGGGGAAGGTCATGAATTGAGCACCCCCGCTCGCCCGATCAAAGATCGGCCTCTACTAATCATGATATGATTTTTATCAACATTATGTGCTCTTGTCCCGATTATTAATCTAACCTTACTATGTGATGCGCACATCCAAGTATAGACTAGTTTGCTCACGTTGGAACAATTTAACTCATGTTTGTTTGTGAAAATGGTTTGAATTTGCCACCTCAAGTGGGCTTAAAAGTTTGCGAATTTGCCACCAAACATAGTGGGCTTAAAACGGATTTTCCACTCAACAAAGTGGGCTTAAAACATACATTCGTTGAATCGTTCCAATTCAAACAACAGGCATTCATGCAGTTTAGCAAGTAAGCATTTAGCCTCATGGCAAACATGCTAGACATGACAACATTCACAATCATGCAAATATGCTAAAGCGTAAAAAAACTCACCTAGTACTCCCAACTAAGAAGATATGAGTTAAAAAACTATGCATGATTCCTAACTATACAAGATGTCTAATGCAACACATGCAATATGCAATTTAAAAGGCTCGGCTACTAATATGGAATATGAAGAAATTTAACATACGATTAAATGCGTTTTCAAAGAATTATTAAAATGGCAATGCAGTTTGAATGATGCGCCAAGCCTCAGTGCATGCAATATAAATGAATGGATGCAAACATAAGGTATGCTAATTGAAACATATTCCTAATCTAACCATAAAAAACGGGTAAATAAAAGGGAGAAAGATGTGGGGTTAGAAGACATACACGCATGCACACACACTTATTATAACATTACGCCCTCACGAAGGAGGGTCCGAATAGAACTAGCTAAGCTACACTACTTAACTAATTATTACAACACTTTGAATAAATAAAAAGCTTACTCTAAGCTAATTAATTATTACAACACACTTAACTCATTAATCAATTAGACTAAGCTATTTAATTAATTAATTACACAACATGAACTAATTAACTATCTAAGCTAATTAAGTAAAACAATTAAATAATTAACTATCTAAGTTAATTAAATATTACAAAGAAAACTAATTAGCTAAATACTTAACTAATTAATTACAAAGCAACTAAGCTAATTAATTACAACATGAATTAATTAACTAATCTACTTAAATAGTTACAACATTTGCATGAATTAGCTACAACTAATTAACTAAATGGCCTCGAGAAACGAGGGATGCATGCATGCTAAGAACATCCACTGTCTGCCACTAATTGCCTCTATTGCACAACACTTACACTGTTTTCCTCCTCCAGATCAACACTGCTCTACTTTAGAAGCACAATACTGAATTTTTCACTGGTGGCCAGCCAGCCATTGGTGAGGGTTTGTCGGCCAACACTAAGGGGTTGCCTGCCGTTGGAGGTGGCTTGTCGGCCACTGATGAGGGTTTGCCAGCCACTGAAGCCAAGTCTTTTCTTGATGCAACAGAGGACAAAACATCATAGGTTATTTGTACCATGTATCACCCCTTATCATCAACACAAACTCAAACGAGTGATACATTTGGCCCTCAAACCATCAATCAAGCAATTTCCATGCATGATGGCTAAGGGACCAATTTGTACAAGTTCAATGAATGTAAAACAAGACTCAAATGCCATCACCCTATCATGCATGATCAAGGGCAACGGAAACCTAGGAAAGTGGCACATTTCATCACTTTTGAGTATGAAATGTCCTATTTTCCTTGTGTTCAAATTAACGTCTGATTTGAACACATGCAATGCAACACAAAGAAATGCTTATCTTGCTACTTTTACTTGCCAATTTTGTTTGCACATTTTAGTTACCAAATCATTCTTTAATCAATTTATCCATTGGTGAGTGTCCTCTAAGATGAAAGAAGTATCAACCAAGGGATAATGTAAGGCAAGAGAGAGAGATCATGCCGTTGATAATGAACCATCAAAGAGGATTAAACCATTAAACATGACCTCAATCTCAAGCTTAAAGGATCCCAAGCTTGAAACAACCCTCAAAAGCAAATGAAAGGGTGAAGCAAAGAGGGAGGTTACAGAGTTTATAGTGCTGAAATTGAGTGAAAAACAACACCAAAAGATGCTATCAACTCAAACAAGAGTGTCTAGGACCCTAAAACACCAACTTATGAAGACTACTACACTACAACCATGCAAAACAAGACTCAAATGAACTAACTAGTCCAAAACAGAGATAAAGAAGGCTATTTCAGAGGCTAAAACATGCTGGACTTGAGCTAAATTCGACAAGAAAAACATGCTAACATATAAAGCTAACTAAGCATGCAAACAAGACACAAGGAGGGGAGGCTAATCCCTCAAAATTTGGACTTCAAAAATGAGTTTTTTGCCACTAAAAAACCTCTAAAATTCAGTGGTTAAAAGGCCCAAAAACGTTGGTTTGAAAGTGGTGAACAAAGGTAGAAAAGCTTTACAAACAAAGAAGTATGAAGGGTGAACCACCCCCTAACTGAAAATGGCCTCAAACCACCACCTTTAGGCCACAAAAATAAAGTTTTTTACAGTTCAAAATCAACCCCAAAACAGCCCAAAAACAGTAGAAGAAGATGGCAAAGCAAGTATGTAAAACAAGCTAACAAAGCAAGTGTTATACCTCTTGAAGCCAAGGCACAAATTAGGCAACAAAGCAAGCCACAACCACCTTCTAAAGCTCAAAGAAGGTCTCAAGTAACCTCAGCCCAAAGAGAAGCAACTTTGGTTAAGGGTTGATGGACAAAAGTGTAGGATTTGTGAGTAAATGTATACAAAATTGCAAGAGAGAGTGAGAGATTTTTGGTTCCAAAATTTCTAACCCCAAAACCAATAGAGAAGTCAAGTATATATAGAAAAATATGAGCTTCAGGTCGAAATATCTATATAGGGACAGGTGGAGCAATTTGGAAATAGCTGGCACAAATATCTACAAAATATTTGCTTTTTGACATCAGTGGCCAGCAAGCCATCAATGGTGGACAGCAAAACACATTATTGAACGGCACCCCCAAAAGTGGGTAAATCTACTAAAAAAGAGGACAAAATTTTCACTACTGGCCGGCAGGCCACTATTTGTGGCCGGCCACAAAAACCTAGTTTTAGGCCCCATTTCAAACAGACATATCTCCTTCATCCGGAATCCTTTTCAGGTCATTCTTGAGTCTAAATTGAAGCCCTAGAAGTCTAATTTCCAATGGTGGTAGCCTCACATCTAAATTCTAAGTATACAAAGAGATATGCCTATTTTAGTGAAGGATGCTTAGTTTTGTCCTAACCGGATTCATGCCTAACTTCTCCCAAACTAGTTTTCTTCTCTCATCTCCTAATTTCTTCAACTCCAAAACTAAAAATAAGAGGTTTTGAAAGAATTTTCAAAGAGTTCACCTCTCTTTCATTTATTTCCACTTTGTCCTTGCTCGGTTTACTGAAAAGTGTAATTTTTAACAAAATACGAGCCTTGGAACATCGTAGAAGCATTTTAAAAAAAATATATTTTGAATAATTTTGGTCCAAAAATGGGGTGTAAGGTTGGGATTTGGAGCTCTTCTTGCTGAAGAAATTGAGCGATTGCATAACATAGTCTTCATCTTCGAGTAATCAACCTGAGGAGCCCAAGTCTTAAAGGCGGTCAAAAATGGGGTGTCTACATCAGGTTGTGTCATGAGATTCAAGATCTCATCGACAACAAGGTAATCGCACCACCCCAAATGCCAAATGTAACCACTAACCCTCTCCCAACCCACAATCAAGTTCTCTCACCTCACAACTTAAACCTAATCCATAGAATGGCCCTCCTCTACGACCCCAGCGTATATATTACCCCTTCCCACCTACCTAGGCCAATCGTGTTCATTCCTGAAAGCATAGACTTGTGCATGAGGACACATCCACACTTCAACTTGAAATCGTGGTGGTGACAATGGCAGAAGAAGGGAGGCTGGCCTTAGAAGAGAGTACGAGTCCGTTGCCTGAGTGCTCTGGGGCTTGTCTGAGAGGGTGTACAATCTATGCTGCTACATTTTGCCAGTTGATCAAGCCAAGCTAGAAGTGGTGTTGCCAACAGTAGTGGAGGTCAGTGTGGTTAGAGAGAATGGCCAAAGCCAAGGTTTAGATGATATGGCGGAACTCAAGGAGGATTTAGACAATCTGGTTCGATTGACTGGTTCGATTTGAATGGGTCGATGGATAACTCTTGGTGGTCGAGTGATGAACCTGATAGGGATGAAGGAACTGAAACAAAACCAGAGGAAAAGGAAGTAATAATCACTGCAAT
Organism: Camellia lanceoleosa; assembly: GCA_025200525.1. NCBI lineage: Eukaryota > Viridiplantae > Streptophyta > Magnoliopsida > Ericales > Theaceae > Camellia > Camellia lanceoleosa. Next base: position 107,864,484 of record CM045768.1, on the reverse strand, counting down.
GGCCGGAATGGCCGATGAAAAGGGGAAGTTGCTGGAGAGCATCGGCGTCGAGAAATTAGCTCAGGAATCAGGCACTATGAGTACTGTGGACATAGTGCAGGAAGCTGTGTTGAAGCAGTTTGCACAAGAAAGGGTTGAAGACACCCAGAAAGCTGGAAAAGCCCAACACTCTACAGGGATGTTTCTGATGTAAAATGATCAAAATAAAGCCGGACAATTGTTTATCGGTTGTCGGAGGTGTATGTTGGGATGATGATGATCTATATCTGGCCCACACCGATGAAGACTGTAATGAGTCCATGCCAGATAACACCTGGTACGCCGAAGAGATAGATTATATAACGAGAAGTGTGCGGTATTTCAAGCCACCGCACTCAGACCAAACTGAGGCCTCTGGGAAAGATAGAGAGGTTGAGAAGCAGAAAGAGAAGTAGTTGGAAGAAGAGACAGTGCTAAAGCAACTGAAGAAGATCCAAGCAGATATCTCAATCTAGGGTCTGCTCATGGCTTCTCGAGTGCATTGACAGGCTATACTATCAGCAATGGATAAAGCCAAACTGTCCATTGACACCACTCCTGAACAGCTTGTGAGATTAGTTTTCCCAAGTGATGCTAGCCCAACCCTAACCTTTTCTGAGAAAGAATTGCCGCCAAAAGGCTCAGCACAAACAAACCTCTGTACATATCTGTTGAGTGCAGAGAAAAATGGGTGCTAATGGTATTGATCGATACTGGGTTAGTTATCAACGTCTATCCTTCCCGCACAACTTATGCCATCGATTTGAAACCAGTAGACTTCGTGCTTACGGCCCAAGTGATTCGGGCATATGACAATACAAGCAGGGAGGTTATGGGTACAGTACAAATTTGAGTTCAGGTGGGCCCAACATAGCAGGATATTGAGTTTTATGTCTTAGATGTGCCAGCCACTTTTAACTTACTGCTAGGGAGGCCCTGGCTGCACCTTGTGAAAGTAGTCTCTTCTACCCTCCACCAAATGCTGAAATACCCTCAGAGGAAGAGAGTGGCTATTGTGTTCGGGAATTCATCCATACATCCTCCGCCAGAGGTAACTACACAGGTATTAGAGATCATTCATGGCGAGGAGGATATATTCCTTTTAGGGTTTACTCTGGCCGAGGCCCGAATGGTGCAGAACATCTTGGCAGCAAATAAGGGCATGTATATCAGTGCCCAATTAATCTATGTCATGAACAAGCTCCAACATGTGCCAGGAATAAGGTTGGGAAAAAGTGGCCAGAAAGGCGTCACAGCATTGGCCGATGTGCCGCATAATCCACATGTATTTGGTCTTGGCTATACACCCACCAAAGAGGATTGGGCCAGGAAAAGAAAGGAGATGGCAGGCAGAACTAGAGCCAAGCAGGCCGGGAAACTGTATGAGCTTGTTCACAGGCCGATCCGGGGAACGCTAAATGGTCATTTTGTTTGGGAGGGTGAAAACTTCTCATTTTGCGGCTTTCTCGAGCCCTGGATGAATTTTGCGAAGCAACGTGCCCCCGATTTCAAAATCTTCTTCGACCTGCAGTTGTAAGGCAGTGATGCCGAGGAAAAGGCTCAACCAACTGCTGAAGCTAAAAAGAGCATGGAAAGTGACTCGGGAAACAACGAGCTTAGAGTAGGGATAGCACTGGCATGTCTCCTTGAAGATCCTTCGGTCGACTCAGAGAGCTTGGGGGATAGCCTTACTATCTCCATGATCAGGGCCAATCGGGTGTTAACCCATCTAGCAGCATTTTGGATGCATCTGAGGCACCATCTCTCATCTAGAAGCTGGATGAGGGTTACTTGTCTAGTTTTGAGTCGGGTAGTGAGTCAGAATCTGATTCCACAGAGTCTGTGGAGTCAGAATCAAATTCCGGTTCTTCTAAGTCTGAATTCGTATTCTTAGGAGTGATAACCCGGATGCCAAGGTCTTGTCCAGATCCTCTTTTTCTTTTGCTTTTGAGTTAGTTGTAACCAAAGAGCTGGATGAGCTGGATTTTATGAATGAGAATGCCACTGCAGATTCTGAGTATTTCTCTGTGCCGTTTGTTTATTGCATTGATCAAGACTTTCAAAATTTTAATGAAAATGATGAGGAAGGAATTCCTTTGGTTTTGAAAAACTTGATTAATCGAGAAGAGGAGAAGTTTGCAAAACCCCTTGCTGATGAAATCATTGCTTTTAATGTGGGTACTGAGAAGGATCCACGTCTAGTCCAAATCGGGTCCATGTTGTCTTCGGAGAAGTGCGAGCGCTTAGTCGTTTTATTAAAAGATTTCAAAGATGTTTTCGTGTGGTCCTACGAAGACATACTTGGAATCAATCCTGAGATTGTACATCATCGGATCCCTCTAGACCCTGAGGCCCAACCCGTCAAATAGAAGTTGTAGAGAATACATCCGGATTGGGCTTTGAAGATTAAGGAAGAAGTTACCAAACAAATTGAGGTAGGGTTCTTGCTTGTGTCTGAGTATCCAACGTGGTTGGCCAACATTGTTCCTGTCCCAAAGAATGATGGCAGAATCAGAGTCTGTGTCAACTTTTGGGATCTGAATAAGGCTAGTTCGAAGTATGATTTTCCCCTACCATATATTGATGAATTGGTGGATTTCACCGCGAGTCATGCGTTGCTCTCCTTCATAGATGGATTTTCCAAGTATAACCAGATTCTGATGGTGCCCGATGATAGAGGGAAAATTGCATTCACTATGCCATGGGGAACTTACTGCTACAAGGTAATGTCGTTTGGGCTGAGGAATGTCGGGGCTACCTATCAAAGGGTTACAACCACAATTCTGCATGATATAGTCCATAAAGAGGTTGACGTATACATGGACAACATGATTGTCAATTCCAAAGAAAGAGAGGGCCACTACACCGTCTTGAAGAAATTCTTGCAATAGATCAGAGAATACAGTTTGAGGTTGAATCCACAGAAGTGTACTTTCGGCGTAACGGCAGGGAAAATGTTGGGTTTTTTGATCACACAAAGGGGCATCGAGGTAGAGCCTTCCAAAATCAAGGCCATCCTAGAAATGCCACCACCAAGGACTAAAAAGGAGGTGCGAGGCTTTCTAGGTAAAGTGCAATTCATAAGACGATTTATTTCTAAATTAACTTTGACTTGTGAACCACTTTTTGGTCTCTTGAAGAAAAGAACGAAGTTCCAATGGGATGATCAATGTCAATTCGCTTTTGAGCAGATTAAGTAGTACCTTCAGAATTCGTCTGTGTTGTCGCCACTAGAGTCGGGGAAGCCTTTGATTTTGTATCTGTCAATCACGAACACAACGAATGATGCATGCTTGCTCAGGAATCTGAGGATAGGGTGGAAAAAGCCATCTATTATTTGAGCAAGAAAATATTGGATTAGGAGACCTGCTACACTCCGTTAGAGAAAGCTTGCTCAGCCTTGGTATAGGCTACCAAGAAGTTGAGGCACTACTTGTTAGTTCACTCCATAATTCTGGTTTTAAGATTAGATCCCATCAAATATCTCTTTCAGAAACCAGTGCTTACGGGTAAGCTAGCCCGTTTGTTGCTTTTTCTCTCTAAATTTGATCTCAAGTATGTTACTCACAAGTCGGTCAAGGGGAGAGCGATAGCGGAGTTCCTGGCGAATCACCTAGTAGAAGGGGATGAAGCGGTAGAATACCTTTTCCCAGATGAAGCCATTCTACAAGTCAAGAAGGAGATTTGGACAATGTACTTTGACGGAGCGTCCAATCAATACGGTTATGGGATAGGTGTGTTGTTGATAGCACCCAACAATTCCCATATACCTTTAGCCTTCAAACTCCGGTTCAAGGTGTCCAATAATGAAGCAGAATATGAGGCGTGTATCGCTGGTTTGGAAGTCGCCCTGGAACTAGGGGTAAAAAGGTTGGATGTGATCGGGGACTCGAACCTAGTTATGTCTCCAGCAAACGGAGACTGGAAGGTCAAAGAAGAAAAGATAAAGATCTATCACCAGACCCTGGACGTTCTGATTCCTAAGTTTCAAAAACTGATTTTCACGCATCTACTGAGAGAAAACAACAGGATTGCTAACGCCTTATCAACTCTATCTTCTATAATAGACATCCCGCTGGAAGTCTGAATGCGTCCGATCATCATTGAGCAGAGATATATGCCAGTCTACAAGGCTATCGCCACAATAGATGAAACGCAAGATCAAAACCCTTGGTACTATGATATCTAGAACTTCTTGGAAAATGAGGTTTATCCAGCAAGGGCAAATGCCAAAGACAATAGGGCAATACGGCGGATGGCCGTCTAATTTATCATCTGCGGAGGTAAACTATACAAGAGGGGTCATCTGGGAATGCACAAGTTGTGTGTCGAAGTAGAGGAATCACAGCGCCTGATGAAGGCTATCCATGGGGAAGAGTACGGAACGCACATGAACGGAGTAATGTTAGCCCGGAAGATTCTCAGGTAAGGTTACTACTGGTCTACTATGGAGGAGGATTGTATCAGTTTTGTTCGGCAATGCCACAAATGCCAAATTAATGCCAATCGCATGAATATCCTGCCGTCAAAGCTGTACAATATGACTTCACCATGGCCTTTCTCAGTCTGGGGAATTGACGTCATCGGCGCGGTCACACCAAAAGGGTCAAATGGATATGAATACATTCTGGTGGCAATTGACTACTTTACAAAGTGGATGGAAGCTCAGTCCTACGCAGTGTTGAAAACAGCGCATATAGCTAAGTTCATCCGAAACAACATCATTTGCCGTTATGGAGTCCCAAATGAGATTATATCAGATAATGGTTCCCATTTCAAGAAAGAAGTGATCGACTTGTTGAAGAAATACAATGTGGCTTTCCATAAGTCATCTACATACTGACCACAAACCAAGGAGCTGTTGAGGCCACCAACAAGAACATCAAGCATATTTTACAGAAGATGGTTGAGTCCTATAGGGACTGGCAAGATAAATTGTCGTTTGCACTCTAGGGCTATAGAACTTTAATCTAGACGTCTACAGGGGCAACTCCTTATTCTCTTGTCTATGGGATGAAAGTTGTTCTGCCAATCGAAGTAGAAGTCTTGTCGCTGCGAGTCATGGCTAAGTGTCAAATAGCAAAGACGGACTGGCAACAAAATAGGTTTGAAGAACTGATGTTGTTTGATAAGAGACGGCTGAAAGAATTATACCATGTTCAGGGTTATCAATGCATGATTAATAGGGCTTTTAACAAGAAGGTTAAGTCCTGGAATCTCAAAAATGGAGATATGGTGCTGAAAGATAACTGAGCTCCTATCCATAAACCAAGGGGCAAGTTCAGACCTAATTGGATTGGTCCTTACATCATCAAAACTATCTGGTTGGATGGAGCTGTCATTCTCATGGACCTTGATGGCCTAGAATTTTCCCAATCGAGCAACATGGACAAGTTGAAGAAATACCATCCCTGAAAGGCTCGCTAGGCCAAAAACCTAGAAGGGCGACCTAGGCAAAAGTTAGAGCATGAAAATTAGAAATAAAGAAAAATTAAGCTCGCAAGGTTGAAAACCCTAAAGAACGGCCTTGGCAAAAGTTAGAGTGCAAAAGGAGAGAGTTAATACTCGAGTGAACCTTAGCCGAACTACGTAAGGCCTGATTCCCATCTTCGGGATAGGTAGGCAACTTCATCCTGAAGTCCGGCCGTAAACACTTCCAACTCAACTATCCTGTTCATGTGTTTGATCAAGTCATCTTTGTCCATTCATTATCTAAGAGTTTGGTTGTGATCTTTACTTTGAGGAAAAGAGTTGGTTATAATGCTGAGCAGTGTTGTTCAATTAAGGGGCAGTTATGATCTTTTGATTCGGGGTTGTACATCTTGTGGATTGATTCCGTGCGTGTCAGGTGTTGATCCTTTTCAAAAATGGTTTTGGAAAGTTTTAATAAAAGTTGATTTTGTTCAAATTTTACCTTTTACAACTTAGACCATTTTTGGACCAAAAAAGAAAAATTTTAGTGCTCACAACTTTAATTTCATTGATTTCAATACAAAGTTCTCCAACTCTCTGATACAAATGAAAGTTGCTTTTATTACATTCAAAAAACTTGAAAAGAAATGCTAAAGTAATAAACTAGGAGCATAAATGAGTCAGGTGCTCCTGCGTCTCTTGCCCGTGCTTGTGGAAGCTTCTGAAGCTAAAGTAAGCCTAGTTTGTGCCTCATCTTCGAGCCAAGCCAAACACTCGCCAAAAAGGACGTAGCTGACACTAGGGGCAGGGGCCAGAAGCTCTCTTGTCCTCCAAGCAATGAGGTACCTAGCCAAGTATAAACCTCGGATGGGGAATGAAACCGGGTACTCTACCCTCTCCTCTAGGCAGGTCTGATCATGCCCAAACTGACACTTGAACCGGAACGAGAAGTAGAATACACAATGCATCAGGCTGATTAACTGAATATCGGACTGCCAAGCCATATTGTAGCTTATTTCGGTCAGATTAAACCAGGGCAATGCCAGGCTATGTTAGCAGCAGACCTGTTACACATCCGTTCGCACCACCATCCGTCATTGGGAAAATCTACTAGTCAGTGGGAGAAGAAATAACCTCGAGCTAAATATTCAGGGCAAGAGTCCACAACCTTCAGCTTATCCATAAGCCACACCTGGGAAGGGATGAAAGAATAGAGAGATATATGTTGAGAGAAAAGTGAGAAAATGGCTTTGAGAGAAAAATAGAGCATGAGTGCCGAGTGATGTGAGAAACATATATTAGAAAGGGTGGGAAACATCACCTGAAGAAGTAGTGGACTCCCTTCAAATCTGGTAGTCTCCCGTCGATGGAAAGCGTCTAAGCCCATCAAAGTCTCGACTAGCGCCAAGCCAATGCAACTCTTACCTTCTTTCAGGCCTTACACCACTTCAATTAATCGGATGCCGGACCCACCAAAATTAGGGGCAAGAAGGAAGTGAGCCAGCATACATAAGCAGAGGGCATGCTGCCGAAAACCCCGCCAAAGGCGGTCGTCGCGATCACTGATGTCAGAAAAACGATGAATCAAACTGGGAATGTCTAACTCTCCGTTGTGGGCCATAGATCGAGCCTCGTGCAAAGTAAGCCCACACATTCGTCCCAAAGCTTGGGCGTGGCCAAAACGAGATTAAGGCATGGTTTTCTCATCGTGCCGGGATTCTATTAACGCCTGTAATTCTTCAAACTCGGGCCCATTTCTTGTGCCCTGAAGCGAAAAACATGTGTAATCGGATCCCAACATCGGACCGCGGCATGGAGGAATGGAAAACAAAGTGGAGTCCGACTCAACGAAAAAAAGTGTATTTATGCCGAAACCCTAAAAATTCACCTTTTCCGAGCCTCCAAAGTCGCAATCCAATCCGTGAGGTTTTGGGCAAGAAATGGCTCCATTTGTGACAAAAACAGCAGTTAGAATGAGTTCTGGAGAAGAAATGACGAAGGTGAAGCTTTTGTAGAAGATAAGGTAGTGAGTGGAAGCCAGGTGTCAACAATTTGGAGGTTCTTCACATTGCTGGCCGGCAGGCTACCTTGTGACCGGCATGTGGCCGACAGGCTTCCTCTCCGACCAACAGTCTTCTTTTCAACCTTGTTATCCACCTTTGTGTTGAATAACACTGAAAGCATGTATTTTGTTCTGTTCTTTGTGTGTTTTAAGGTCTTGTTTTGAGTCCTTTTGTTTTTTTAGCAAGCCTGTTGAGTTGTATTCGAGTTGTTTTGTTTTATTTATCGAGTTGTATGTAGCATTTTTATTTTTTGGTTGTTGGTCAGTTCATTACCCGATTAAGAACGTTGTGCCAATACAAGTGTTCAGTTTCGTTTGCCAATTCGATTCCTTGTCCATTTTTTTATGCAAATATGGTGCTCTTGATGCAAAAACAACACTTTTTATAATAATAAATAAATAAAAAAACTGCGAGGTTTTTATTCCAATAATGGTTTTTACAAAAAAGGAGTACAAGTTTTAACGAAAAATGAAACCTGTCTGAAGCTATACAAGGAGCTAATGCTATAAACAAAAAGAAACTAAGCAGAAATACAAAAAATCAGCGTCGGTCGCCTCAGGCTCGAGTAGCCCTCTTCGTCCTCTTCCTCGGAGGAAAAGACTTTGGGACACTATCTCCATCAACGCCACTATCTGAACCTGAACCAGAACCCAAGTCGATGTCATCTCTGCTCTCCGCCTCAGAGCTTGCCTCGGCGTCACCTCCACTCTCGGAACCCGAGGCAGCATCGTCTCCACTCTCAGATGACTCTGAATACTGACTCACTACCTCCTCAAAGTCATTTGTCTCAGCATCATCATCACTCAAAATAGGCTCTGAAGGACTGCTTCGGTCTCGAATGTCACTGCCTCTACCTCTCCTCTCATCCCTGTTGCTGGAGAAAGTACTACTAGTACAGATGTTGCTGTCGCCGCCGGTGTGGTCGGTATAGCTGGGATCTAAAAAGGATAGTTGTCAACATATCAGTTTCAGTATGTGTATCAGATACAAGTGTAGTATGCAAAATGAGTGTATGCAGAAGTCAGATAAAGTAAGTAAGTACAGTGTGTGAATGCAGTGTATCGATGCAATGTATCAGTGCAGTTTGGGAAGTTTTCAGTTAAAATGTCAGTGTCAGTGTGTCAATGAAAATTTGATGCCTGAAGTGCAAATTGAAGAAATTACAGGGATGCCGCGAAGACCGAGCAGCGCCTCCCTCCTCTATACCATGCCCATCAACAAGGCTATCAGCTCAAGAGTGCTTCCTGTGTACTCAATGGGTGCCTACAAATTCATTTGAATGATCAGTGTTTATAGTGAACATATCTTAAATGAAATGTGGGGTGCGAAACATAAAGTGTGGTCCATACGTGAGTCAGGCCTTGAACCCCGACAAGCTCATGCCCAATCGTTGCGGGCTCAATCGGGACCTGGTAAGGATCCCCAGTATGCCGTTAGTATGTTAGCGCAATCGAAAACTTTGGCCAACCGGTCCTCTACCTCGCCTGGAAAGCCCCTTTACTGCGGGCCCTGGTCGCCCGAGTCACTCTAAGCGCCTCTCGGGGAGTAGGAGCTCTCTCATTCTCACCTCTACAAACACCGATCAAAGGTGGGATAAGATATGTCTGGATGAAGGTCGCATAGTCGCCCACTGCGCTGAAGTAGTCAGTATCCAAGCCCACTATAAACTGAATGACCTCATCAACAGATAGGCTGTTTATTGATCTCATGGACTCAGGCAGTACCATCGGTGCCATCGGGTCAGGCAGGCCCATTGTCTGGAGCACAAACCGCTCACTCAAGAACCAAGCCCGGCAGACTGGGCTCTCGAGTAGAATACGGAAGCGGGAAGTGGCCTAGGCCCCGGCAAACTGGTCTCGAATCCCAGCCAGCATCGTGGCCCATGGCTACCACATAATCTGCGAATAGAGGTTGTATAGATTATTAGTTACTGTCAATTGCTAAATGTCAATCAGAACAGTTGTAAAGCAAAAATGATTGTGTTTCGGGTCACCTCATAAGCAGCCACGATGTCGAAGTAATGGCGGAAGAATGTGAAGGGCTCGCGGGTCTTACGCTAGAGCCGGCCGTCATATCTCTGTGAATAAGGGTTTACCAGTGGAAGCTTTTCCACAGGCTCTGGGGCCAGAGTTGGGAAATATGCATTGACCCATAGTTGCGAAGAAAATGCAGTGATATGTGATCAATATAGTATGAATAGATATAGAAAGTGCGAAGCAGAAAGCACAGGTGTTGAACAGATGTAAAGTAGAAAATGTAAAGTGCAAAGAGAAAACTAAGATGCATACCTCCTAGGCTTGCCAGTAGCTCTCAATCAAGTCTCCACTCAGACGGGAGGTAGAGCTTATGTAACCATAAAGCGTGGCGAGGCCAACTCCGCCCTAATCATAGAAGTGCACCCAAGGAAAGGTCACCAGGGCGCTCAGCAAATACAAGCCGACAGTGTTCCACCTGTTCAAAAACAAGGTCGTACCGAAGATGAACATTAGAAACCCCTAGCATACTGCTTCGTCTCTTCTACGGTCTCGGGTTTGGGTTCACTCCCTCTGAATCGCTCAGCAAACCAGATGTATCTGACCATGCCTATCCGATATATTGGTAGATGCACTCCCAGCAGCTCAAACCAAGCTGCCTCTTACTCCCCATGTCTGAATCGAGAGGGATCAGATCACCTTCTATGTCTAAGCTGGTGATCATGGCGAAGTCATAGGGAGTCATCGTCATCTCCCCTATAGTAGAAAAGTGGAAGGAGTTGGTGGTGTCCCACCACCTCTCCACGAGCGCTCCTAAGAGAGGATGGCTTGCGATGACCCATGTCAGGCCAGAGTAGAATAGGCTGAAGCCTGTCGTTTATGATGTCGCGAACTCCCGCGGGGAACCCATCATACTAGTCTTGCGCAGTAGTAGCTCCGTACCCTTGACAGGCACGAGACTCGCCCTGTGGCAAAGAACAGATGAATCAAATCAGGCAATGATGAAAGTACAGTCAGATATAAGACAATGCATGAAATGCAATTAGATAAATGCAGTGCAAGAAATGCAAGTAAAGACAGGCAGGAATGCATGAAAACAAAGCTCATACCTCAACTACGATGGATAAAAGGTGGGAAGCCAGCTCCCTCAACAAGAGATCCTCTGGTACACCAAGAATGAAGTCGCTAAAGTGTCAAATGCCACTAGCTGGCAAGATGTGTGTGCGAGGATGATTCCTCTCCTAATCAAATGGCCGTACTCTCACCGACAGTGGCTCTGGCTTCGGCTCATGTGCAAACTCTGCCTCGAGGTCATCTCAATACCTCCAGCTGCCTCGGCAATGATCGGCTCATCCACCCCGGGAATAGGTGGAAATACTAAGGGAGTCTCTAGAGGAGCCTCGTCATATGGTACATCATCTGCCATCAAGAAATTGGGTGCAAAACGGGAGAAAAATAGAGAAAAGAGGGTAAACTTTGAAAAAGTTAACCCTATGAGAGAGAAAATGGAAAAAAAAATTCAAAGACGGGAAAAGTGCACAGAACTCAAGAGAAACTCAAGGGATACAAACCTAGAAGAGTGAAAATGAAGGAAAAGGCGTCGAAATCAAATTTCAATTGGTTCAAAGTGAAGAGAATCAAGAGGGTTTAGCGAATAAAGTTTGCGTGGCGCGTTAGAAAACGCAAATCTAGAGAGAATGAGTGTCAGGAGAGAAAGATAGAAGAATTTCGGTCTTAGGGTTGTAAGGAAATGAGCCCTTGTCACTTATATTTAAAGACCCAAGCATGAAAAGTCAATTTTGCCCCAAACTACCATCGGTGGCCAATATAGTGCCGACAAGGCTCACCTATGGCCGGCACGTGGCCGGTGGCCTCCCCTTGCAGCCGACCAGTGGCCAGTAGCCCTCCTCTAAGTCTTGATGTTGTTTTGTGTCCTTGTTTCCCAAGAAGTGTAAGGAAGGTTCACTGTTGGGTCTAGATTGTCTCTATGGAAGCTCAAAACTATACTTTGGTGCACGATGTTTGTCACTTGTCAACATGTGTATCCTTTTTAAACATATTGTAACTCTTCCGAGAGGTAAATCAGAAGTTGCCACTTCATTCGTTTTTGCCAAGATACACTTTTGTTCCTTGCATAGAATGTGCATTTCACATCCTTGCATAGAATGTGCATTTCACGTTGTTGCATAGAATATGCATTTCATGTTGTCACATAGAATATGCATTTCACATGTGTGCTGCATGCACTTCTTCCATCAGTTATGATTTCGCATAAAAAATGCTCTTGTTTCTTGCATAGAACATGCCTTTACTTAACTTCATATCTCGGTTGGTTATTTCGCATAGAATGTGCATAGTCACTGTATCGCGCTTGTTTAGCTCTTTTCTTTCTTCCTTTGCCAACATGGGCAAACGATATAGTATGTACGGTTCATTCGAAGGAGGTCCAAATGAAGTTATGTGTGTCTCGGTAGGAGAACCCACACATTCATTTTGTGCATCTATTGCACATGTTCATTTTGTGCATCTATCGTATATGTTCATTTTGTGCATCTATCGCACACGTTCACTTTGTACATCTATCGCACATGTTCACTTTGTACATTTATCGCACACCTCTCTGTTTCTCAAGACGCGTGAAGCGCGGCCCTGTGCGAGTTTTATCTCGGGACGTGTGAAACACAACCCCGAACGATTTTTGTTTCTCAGGACACATGAAGCGCGGCCCTGGGCAGGTTTCATCTCGGGACGTGTGAAACACGACCCCGAGCGGTTTTTATTTCTCAGGACATGCGAAGCGAGGCCCTAGACAGGTTTCATCTCAGGACGTGTGAAACATGACCCTGAGCAGTTTTTGTTTCTCAGGACGCATGAAGTGCTGCCCTGGGCGGGTTTTATCTTAGGACGTGTAAAACACAACCCTAAGTGGATTTCTCATTTTTTCAGGATGCGTAAAATGCAACCCTGAGCGGTGTTTTCTTTCCTTGTTTCTTGTTTTGGCGTGGTTATAGAGTGTTTTAGTTCTTCTTGCATAAAACTTGTGTTGATTTTAGCTTGAAGCTGCTCATTCATACGTTATTATTTCGTTATCTTGCTTATTATCCCGTTATTGCTTGTTACATCATCTCGCATGATCATAAGTTTTCAAAATAGTCGCCTTCATGTAGCGTGTAAGTTCAGCTTTCAAAATCGCATTATGCATATCATTTGTATCTTACCCCAGAACTATGCTGGTTTGATTCCTTGCAAAAGGGATACGTAAGCAACCTACGAGCGCAACCATTTATTTATGTCTTGATTGTTTGTCCAAGTCTTATGGCCTTGTCAAAATAGGTCGTCTCTGGGCTTTGACATTCATGACTCTGAGTTTTGTCAAAGAGGGGCAACTGTAGACACCCCATTTTTGATGGCCCTTACGACTTGGTCGTCCTTGCCAAGTGCTCGAACTCCTCAGCGGAATGCCATAATTTTGAGCCTCGCAAACCCTGATAGCCTTTCAAACCCAGTTTTGGACCAAGCCTATCTTTTTCAGCCTGCAACCTCTGGTGACCTGCCGACCACAGTCAGAGACTTGCCGACCATCATCTTTTGCTTGCCGACCTGATACAGGACACTGATGTGGCTTGTCGGCCACCAGTGTGTTTTGCAGATATTTTTATGCCAACTGTGCCAATTGTTTGCACAGATGCATACATCTATCCCCACGTATAGGGCTGGATCTCCTTGAGGGAATTTCATGTTTTCGATATATAAGGACCCCTCTCTTTTGTTTTGAGGTTAGAAAATTTTGAACTCAAAAATTTTCCTCTCTCTCTCTACAATTCTTTCTCTCTCTCTAGCAAATCTCTACACTTTAGCCTCCAATTCCTTAACCTTTGCCTATACACCCTTAACCAAATCTTCTCATCATTGAGCTGAGGTGTTCTTGAGCTTGGTTTAAGCTCTAGAGGGTGTACTTACTTGGTTTTGTTGCTTGGAATTACTCTTCTCTTCAAAAGGTATAAGGCTTTGCCTCTTTGCTTGCTTTCTCTACTATTATTTCTATTGTTTTTTTCACTATTTTTGGGCTGTTAAAACTTTGTGTTTTTTGGGCTGAAACTTGGGTTTAAGGCCATTAAAGGTTGAAGGGTTGATGGCCCTTCTTTGTACCTTGTTTTGGAGGCCTTTGCCCTTATGTTTCCTACTCTTTTACTATTTTTTTTTGAGCTTTTAAACACTGATTTTCAGAGCTTTTTCAATGGCCAAAGTCATATTTTGAAGTCCAAATTTAGAGGGGTTAACCTCTCATCCTTGTGTCTTGCTTACTAGCCTAGTTTATGCCATGTTTTAGCATGTTAATCTAGACTTTTTTAGCTCAATTCCAACATGTTCTAGGACTTGTTTTAGAATGTTTTGCCTCTGTTTTTGGCTGGTTATTGCATTTGAGTCTTGTTTTGCATGCTTGTAGTGTAAGTGTCCTCACAACTTTGGTGTTTTAGGCTTTTAGACACCACTTGTTTGAGTTGATTGCATTGTTTTAGTGCTTTTCTCACTTAATTTCAGCAAGCATAATCTCTGCAACCTCCCTCATTTCTTGATTCTTTGTTTGCTTTGAGGGTTGTTTCAACCTTAGGATTGTTTAAGCTTGAAATTGAGGCCCATACTTAATGGTTTAATCCTCTTTTTGGGGGTTCATTATCAACGGCATCACACCTCTCTCTTGCCTTAGACTACCCCTTGTTTGACACTTCTTTCTCTTTTAAAGGACTTAACTCACCATTGGACTCAATTGGACTAAAGAATTGGTAGGTAATTTCAATTGGAGTAATTAAAACTTGGGATTAAAAGTGAGCAAGATAATAACTTGTTGTGTTCAATCGGACGTTAATTGAACACATGGAAGCTTGAACCATTTCATACTCATTAAAGGGGGCATGACACCTCTCTCTTTCCAAGGTCACCACTTCCCTTGATCATTCATGAAAGGGAGAAGGCTTGTCTCTTATTTTGCATTTATTGAACTTGCACACTTCGGTTCACAGGCCATTATGCAATGAAATTGCTTGAATTGGTGGTTTGTGGCTTAAGTTCACCACTCCTTGGATTTGTTCATGAAAATGAGGGGTGAGTTGTGCAGACAATTCTTAAAAATACTCTGTATATGCTTTGTTTGTCTTCTGTTGCAGCAAGATGAGCTTGTGCATTAGTGGCCGGCAGACCACCTCCATGGTCGACTAGTGGCCAGCAATCTTCATCCATGGCCGACTGGTGGTCAGCAACCTTCATCTTTGGCCGGCGAACCACTGATGCAATTTTCAGCAGTATGTATGTAAGGCAAAACAAAGTGAACAGCAGTGTTGGTGTTCAAATTGTGCAAACAGAGGCATTCATAAGCAAAACAGCGACTTTTCGAGTGGAAAACCTTGCATCCTTGTGCATTCCTCATTTCCCGAGGTGGAATAGCTAGTTTAGTATAGTATTTCATTATTATAATTAGTTAATTTCTTGTACATAACTAATTAGTTAGTTTGTTATTGTAATTGTTTAATTAGTTAACTAAAATGGTTAATTAGTTGCTTTTTTTGTAATTAGCTAGAATAGTTAATTAATTTGTTGTAATAATTAATTAATTAGCTTAGAATAGTTAGTTAATTTATTTCATTCAATTTGTAATAATTAGTTAAGTAGTGTAGCTTAACTTTTATTCCTTTGGACCCTCCTGCGCAAGGGTATCAATGTTGTAATAATGTGTATGTCTTCTAACCCCACGTCTTTCTCCTTTTTATTTATCTGCTTTTGATGATTAGGTTAAGGACATTACGTTTTAATTAGCATATCGCATGTTTTCATCCATTCATTTGTCTTGCATACATTGAGGCTCGGTTCATCATTCAAACTTGCATTGTCATTTATTACCTCGTTGAATACATGTTTAAACGCATGTTATGGAATTGTTGCAAATAACATATTAAATAGCCAAGCCTATTTTAGTTACATTGTTGCATATGTTGCATTAGCCATCTTGTATAATTAGGTATCATGCATATTTTTCTAACTCCTTTGTTTTATCTTAGCTTGGAGTACTAGGTGAGTTTTTAGTGCTTTAGCATACTTGCATGAGTGTGAGCGACTGTCATGACTAGCATGCTTGCCATGAGGCTAAGTGTTTACTTATTAAACTGGTTGAATGCCTGTGGATGAAGGCTTATTGCTTGAATTAAAATAATTTGAGTAGTGTTCATATGTGATCACTTTTTCAAGTAGTACATATTTCGAAACAATTGTACAAAATAAACATGACTCGAATGTTCCAATTCTTGCAGGTTAGTTTATACCTTGTTTGTGCACATCACATAGTAATGCTAGTCTAATAAACCAGAATAAGAACATATAATGTATATAAAAATCATATCATGATTAGTACAGGCCGATCTTTGATCGGGCAAACGGGGGTGCTCCCTTCCCCTCTCGTACCTAAGTTCTCGAATTGAGACAATCTTGGTGATAACAGACACATGGCCTTTGGCACGAGTCATGGGTTTCCTAAATTTTCTCAAAATATAATATTTAGGTGGCGGCTCTGTATCTGGCAAAGCAGTCCATTTTTGGCAATTTAATTCAAAATCGATTTTCCAAAAGATTTGCCGGATTTAGACTCTTTGGTGTTTATCAATTTCACATTGCACTTGTGAGATTAGATTCAGAACCGCGGGAATCCGAACTGTAGGGCTTACATTTCGAACTTCCAAAAAGGGGGCGCGAAAAAGTCGAGTTACACATTCTTATATAATAATAAGATTATATGAATTATTAATTGAAATATATTTCTGATATCATTAAAAATTATTAATTTAGCTGATAGTTTATTAATAAAATATGTAATTTATTATGAAACTAGAAATCTCAGAAGTTGTTTTAAGCAGGGAAAACACTATAATACATACCCCTCAAAGGATGTGTACCATATGTATTTTATAATTAAAGAAGAAAATTACATAACTTCATATTTATGAATCATAACTAAAAAAAATATATCATAACTAAACAGAACATGAGACATAAAGAAAAAAAAAATTGCATAATTAGTGGTGCATATAATACACCGTTTTTAAGAGTATGTATATTAGAGCATCCTTACCATCTTACTTATATTTTATCCTAAAATATTATTAAAAATTTTATTCCCTATTTTAGGAATCACTTTTTCATCTAGTTCCCCCAACAAACTCTCTATTCTTTCTCTATTATAATAAAATATTATTTTTAATTATTTTATATTTTATATTTTTGGGGATAAAGATGCTCAACAACCAATGATGGTTGAATAAAAAATAATTTTATATTTTTAGGGGGTGATCAGTTGCTCTCTACATTTGGGGAGCAACTGTAGCATTTCTTATAATAGAGAGTTGATTTAGGGGAGCTAATGGGGTTGATTTTATGAAGAAAGACTCCCTAAAATAGGTAAGGGGTGGATTTGGGGGATCTAATGAGGATGCTCTTAGAGAAGGTGTTTGAAAAGTGAATTTAGGAACTAAAATAACCTCAAAATAGGGGGGGAGGAAAGGGTCAAAAAGCATATGCAAATAAAAAATGAGTAAATTACACTAATACTGCTGAGGTTTGATTCAATTACATCTCACCCATTGACGTTCTAAAAATTACATTCTCACTCCTGTGATTAATAGTCTCATTTCACAAACCCCACTACTTATATAAAATGTAATGACTCTTAGTAGAAAAATAAAAGAAATTATATTGAAAAAAAAAAGTGAAAAAAAAAGAAGAAGAAGAAGTAAAGTAAAGCAAGAATAAAAAGAGTACATGAGTTCAATAATTTCATTATGTCTAAATAATTACAATGACAGGGGATTAGTGTAATTTTCTAAATGTCAGGGAGTGATATATATTAAACTCAAATCTCAAGAGGTGTAAATATAATTTATTAATAAAAAACAAGTACAACTCATTCATTCAATCATTAGAAATAATTTTTCCATTTCTCTGCTCACATTAGGAATGACTACGAGCCCGATCCCCGAAGATAAAAAAATTCTCGTCCCCGTCCTCAATTCCTAACGAGGAGCCCATCACCTTCCCCGCCCCCGCCCCCCCTAACGGGGATCGGGCTTCCTCGACCCCGAAAAATCCTCGACAGATCTGTTCAACACACACACATATACAAGAACAACAAAAAATAAAAAATAATTTGTATATGGACAGATTTGTTCATCAACAATAACAGATTTGTTCATTATACACACATATATATACAATCAAGATGGACCTTGTATAAAAGTAACATATATATATAGAGAGAGAGAGAGAGAGAGAGAGAGTTGGGCGTTGATTCCTCCATCGGCACCGGTACCGGCACCAGCACCGACGAGTCCATTGACCAAGACATCGGACCACGATTTGTTTAGATCGGTGACTTCATGGTTTACGGATCACGATCTGTTCAGATCTATGGCTTCACGATTCAGATCGGTGGCTTTACGGTGGTGGATGATGATGATGATGATGATAAGAAGTAAGAGAATGAGAGAGAGAAATCTGAGTGAGTAAGGGAGAGAGAGATAAGAGATGCGGTCTAAGTGTGAGATGAGGGTTTGGTTTATATATATATAAAGAGAGGGGGTAAAATAGTAATTTCATTTCGGGGACTAATGGGAATGGGGACGAAAACGGGCCGGGTACGGGGTTGGAACACTTATCCCTGTCTCTAGCCCGAAACTGATCGGTGATTAATTTTGGAATACTATCCCGTCTCGTTAGGAGTATTTTTTGGAGAAAAACTGTTCAAATCGGGGTCAAAGGATCGGGTCTCCGTCAAGCCGGATTCAAATCGTCATCCTTAACTCGTATCATTTCAAACTCATTTTTTAATATAACAATCGATCCTAAATACAAAAATTAAAATAACCTATTCAAGTAAAATAGGAGTAATTAAAATGCCAAAATGCCAAAACAAAACCAACCACAGAATTTGTCTTTAAACAGGGGGTATTGGTAATTTATAATTGTATCATCACATCAGCCCTCTCGAAGCAGAGAGAACGTGAAATGGAAGCGACGATTGGGAAATTCTTGGAGTCGGTGGGCAATTTCTTCAGCGGTGGCGATGAGATTCCTTGGTGCGATGGCGACATCGTCTCTGTATGTATTTGTTTTCGTCTCGAATTCCATAATCATTGATCTTCTTCTTCAGCATGTCATTGATTTGCTTGCTCACTTTTATCCTAACCTTGCTTCGTTTGTATTCGACGACCAATTGCTTTGGAAATGGAAATTAGGCTTTAGTTTTGATTGATTATCTCTCTCTGATTTCATTTCTCGTTGATTAGACCTTGTTTTTATGCATCGAATTTGATTTAAGTATTGCTTTGTTCGACTATAAACAATTGAATATGGTATGGCGGTTTGGTTCTCCCATATTGTGATTTGTTTCTTTTATTGATTTTATTATTATTATTATTATTATTATTATTATTATTATTATTCCTTTCATAATGTTATGTTATTGGTTTTAAAATTGATGGGAAGTGCTTCGGAAAAAAGTACTCTTGCTGTGTTCTGAGATGGTTGTGGAAGCCTCTAGCACAGATGTCATACCATAGCATGTCCAACAACTCTTTTTGTAATCCTTATTTTTTTAAGATCCAGACTGGACAAGATGGTTGATTTGTTTGTATAAAAATTGATGCTTTATCTGGCTACCAGCATTGTTCGATATAAAGTGTTACATAAACCATTTATTCAGCACACCCCCTAATCTAATTTATTTCTAATAGGTTAGCACAATACAGTTCACATAATTTTTATCTAGAATTTTTCCTTTTCATGGGTTTCCAGTGTCATCGGCCGACAGTTGTCCAGAATGTGATCCCAATACTGTCCAACACTGACTTTTAGAATAACTTCTTTGTAGTTCAATTAAATTTAATAGGTTGGAACATTTTAATAAATGCTGTTTAATTACTGGTTGTCTTTCACACTGGTCTGTAGGCACTTGTGCCGCAATTAATTCTTCTTTTGTTTTTCCCTAGTTCTTAAACCCTAATCCATTTGCAGGGTTGTGAGCGGGAGGTTGCTGAAGCTGAGAAAGGATCCTCTGATGAACTTAAGAGTGAATGTATCATGAGGTTATCATGGGCTCTTGTTCACTCAAAACGACCAGAAGATGTGCAGCGTGGCATTGCTATGCTTGAAGGTGAAATTCTAGATGCTGAATTTAGCATCCTTGTTTACATAATTTAGCATCTTTGGCTTTTTAACATAGTGGGGACTTGCCTGAATGCTATTGAGCCTATTATGTGTGTTCTTGCTTCTATTGATGGGCATTTGTTCCTTTCATTTTTATTAAGTTGCCTTTTTTCCTTTTTTCTGGTTGGTCAACTTAGCTACCTTCTTGTGACTTGAAAAACCTTCTTGTTGGCAGCTTCTCTGGTTGGCATTAGCAGCCCACTGCAAATGAGAGAGAGGCTCTATCTCCTGGCTATTGGTTATTACAGAAGTGGGGACTATTCAAGGAGCAGGCAGCTTGTTGACCGATGTTTGGAGGTACGATCTCTGTAATTGTGGTTTGTCAATTACGGCTTGTGAATCAACATCCATACTTTCTTCTGTTGTCTATTATTTTTATTTATTTATTTTGTTGGGTTTTAATTATTACAATACTATAAATTTAACTTGTTTCTTCAGTCTGTAGATTGTCCCCTGTATTTGATAGGGTGTTTGATCTATGTTGCAGCTTACATTCACAATTCTGTGTAAATGTGCTTTGAGTTGTCACTTCTTGCCAAATTGCAATACGATGTATATGTGTTCATTATGGTTTGAGCAGTGCATTTTTGTTTTTTTATACTTACATGCAGCTTGTAAAGTTTGTATTTGACACATGGGTATGAATATGTAGATTGCACCTGATTGGAGGCAGGCCCTGAGCCTAAAGAAAGCAATTGAAGATCGGATTACAAAAGGTAGCAACCAACGGTTTTTTCTCCTTTTTATTTTTTATTTTATTTTACTTTTGAGTGTGTTGAAAATCAAGGAATAAATAACTTTCTGGACTTTCTTCGCTCTTCTTCTTCCTTTCCTGAATGCAGATGGAGTAATAGGAATAGGCATTGCTGCAACTGCTGTAGGACTGTTGGCTGGTGGGATTGCTGCGGCAATGTCTCGTAGGAATTGACCCAATGGTGTATTTGACCAATGTGAATAACAAAATATGTCGGAGTTCCACTCCTTTGCCCCCATGCCTACCTTGGTTTTCTTTCAAGCTTCTTGGCTGAGCATCCTATTTTCGCTTATGTTGATACCATATATAAAATCGCTAGTTTAGTTGATGTTGATGTATAGAATGAATTGTCAGAAACGCATCTTTCCTTATGAGGGTTGTGCTGAGTTTTTATTCTGTATTTTTCTTGAGTTTACTTGATTGAATATATTTTGAAATGCTCCCCAGTTATTCTATAGAATGCCTGCCTTTCCATTCATAGTTTTAGTAGTTTTATTAAAGCAGGTTGGCTACTAACAAGACTAGTGCTGCTCCATTAGTTTCTGTTCATATGAACTAGTTGTTGAGAGCATAGTTACAAGGAAACTCACTTTGAAAGGCGGAAAACTTATGGTTGCGTTTGATAGATTTTTAGAATTATGATTTAAGAATAGAATTATATTTTGAGTTTGTGAGTTTTGAAATTATGATTTGAGTATGAAAAATTTGTTTGGTTATTAGTTTTGAAAATATGGCATATGATATTTGATTAAAAAATTTACAACTCAATTAAATACACAATCTAAAATTCTATTCGAAGTTCATAAAAATTTTTAAAAAAATACAGAAAATATTTTTTATTTAATATATAAAAAATAACATGTGTCAGTTGTCAAAAAAAAAATTGTACTGTTTCGGTCAACCGGCCGGATGTGCGGAAGGACGATCGGGTAGGTCAAATTTTAAAATTCAAATCTTACTAGAAATGAGTTTTTAAAAGTCACGTGAAATTAATTTTTGAAAGTTATTATCAAACATCATACTCAAATATGGGTGTAGAGTCATGATTTGAACTCCACACCAAACATAGCCTAGTGTTTGGTTTAGTTTTAGAATATCATAATTTGAGTGTGAAATTATATTTTGAGCTTGAGAGTTGTTAACTTATGATTTGAAAAAAAAAATTGTTTGGTTATGAGTTTGGAATTGAAAATTAAATTTTTGAAATGAGTTTTAAAATGAAAAAAATTGTTAAATATAAGTTTTGAAAAAAATTTCAAAACTTAATTAAAAAATTTATAACTTATAACCAAACACACAATTCAAAACTCTTTTGAAAATTCTATTCAAAATTTATAACCAATTTTTTTTTTTAAAATTCAATTCAAAAAAATAATTATTGAAAAAATAATTTTTTTATTTAAAAAATTAAAAAAAATTCGCAATTTTTTTATTTAAAATAATTTTAAAATATATTATTTTTTGTTAAAAAAATATTCTATTAATGTTTTAAAATCACTTTTGATTGCATATTTGGTTGGAAATTTTTTTTAATTGTTTTGCTTAAAAATGTTTTTTTTTTAAAAAAATTAATGTGACAAATTAATTTTTAGGACGAATTACACTAACAATTTTTATAATTTGAAACTTGTGTCATTTTGGTTTCTGACTTTTCAATTGTGACACATTTGACTCTGAATTTTGAATCTTGCTTCAAATAAGGACAATTGAAGATATCATTACTCAATCCCAAAGGCAAAGTCATCAATTTGATAAAATATAAACTAATTTGATAAAAACAAATGTTAAAAAAATATTTTTAAATTTTTAAAAATTATTTCTACCCACCAAAGATAATTATGTAAAATTGATAAATCTTTTACACATTTATTTATTTATTTATTTATTTTTATCAAATTAATTTTTATTATGTGTTTAGATAATAATCATGTAATGGTTGATTTTTTTTTTTTTGATATTTTTTTATGGTTATCATGTAATAGATGGCTGCATTTGTTATTAACAGATATTTTTAAATGATTATCATGTAATAAATGATTATTAGGCTTTTAATGTGTAATTGATATATTGAATATATGAAATATTTTTTATTTTGAATTTTTTGATTTAATGAATTGATTTTAGGAGTTTTTTTTTTAAGGTCCCTGATATTAAGGTTGTATAGCATAAAGGACATTCAATATTTTCATAATGTCTAAGGTCCCTCAACAATATTTTCATAATATGTCCCTTAACCTTGATCTAGAGAAATTTCAGTCCAGAGAAAATTGGTCCAGAGAAATTTTAGTCCAGAAAAAATTGATCCAGAGAAATTTCAGACCAAATTTCTCTGGAAAGTCTAATTATTCTCAGAATTTCTCTGGACTGAAAATTCATCTTTCAGTCCAGAGAAAATTGATCCAGAGAAATTTCAGACCAAATTTCTTTGAAAAGTCTAATTATTCTCAGAATTTCTCTGGACTGAAAATTCATCTTTCTCTGGACTGAAAAAATTGGGTTTGTTTTATATATATATATATATATTCTATCACCTACTGTGTATAAATTTAGATGTATGCATCTCTTCTTTTTATAATGCAGATAGCTAAAAAGCCTAGCAACAATCTCTGATTGATTTTTCACTTTCCTCTCTATGTTTTTTGTGTGTTTGTTTACAGTTATGAACTCCGAAAATCTCAAGAAAATTGAGGAGGAATTGGAAACAAAATGTTTTCCAAATATGGAAATCGATACAACAAAAACCGTAGCTTAGATTGATGCCCATTTCTCTTCCGAACCAGCTCTCTCTGCGTCCGAACTAGGTTTGCTGTTCGAGATCATGAAAATGGGGTTAGGGTTTCTAGTGAGGGTTTGAACGATGACGACGTCTGTGATGTTGAAGTTTCAAACAAAACTATGATCGTTGAGGTTGAGAAAGATTTCAGTGAACATGAGAGACAAGATGATGATAAGGGTTTGGGTGATGGAAGCGTGGCTGCCCAATCAGGATAAACATGAATGTTAATCTGCGAATCTCAGGTTTAGAGAATAGTGCAGGTGTAATATAAGAGTATGGGGTGAAGGACCTTAGACTACAAAAGAACATATTGTGGACCTAATCCATTACTAAAAGTTGGATAAAGACCTTAGACTGATTTTCCCTTGATTTTATAATGATATCAAAGTTATCGTCATATTTGAATTTTGAAAAAATAGAAACTAATTTAATAAAAATAAAAATAACCACTCATTTCATAATCATCATCCAACATATATTAAAAATTAATTTGTTAAAATAAATAAATACATATGTAAAATATTTATCAATTTGATATAATTTTATTTTTGGTGGTTATAAATAATTTTTAAAAATTAAAAAAATAATTTTTTAATATTTATTTTTGTCAAACTAGTCTATATTTTATTAAATTAACCACTCTGCCCTTAAAATTTTACAATGAACTTTCAATTTTCCTTATTTGAAACAAGATTCAAAATTAAAGGTCCAATGTGTTACAATTGAAAAGTCAGAAACCAAAGTGATATAAGTCCCAAACTATAGGGATCATTAGTATAATTCGCCCTAATTTTTATTTAAAATTTTTTTTGTTATTTTTAAATAAATGGCCAAATAATTTGTCATTTTGGTCTAAAAAAATAATTTATATATTAAAAAAATCAAAAACAAATATAATTTTTTTTAAAATAACAAGTTACAATTGCAAAAAAAAAAAAAAAAAAACTTTTCCAATCAACCGGCCAGATATTCGGATGGATGTTCAGGCAAGATAAACCCAATCCACTCTTTTCAAAATTCAAAATTAAAAAATCAAATACTTTTGGTTTACCGAACATATTTTGAAATGTATATGCGTTTTAAAATGTGGTTAGAATCAATTTTAGAAAATTACAACTAAACAGAATCTTAGAATATGAGGGCAGAATTATGATTCCACAATCAAACCAAACAGAGCCTATAACTTTCTTTTTGGGAGAGACCTAACTCATCATTAAACAAGGGAACTTCTAAAATACATTTCTGAGAAGTTTAATTTATATAAAGCTAGCAAGAAACTAGGCTCCAAATACTCTCTGGAACAGCTAATCCTGCATTTTCTCTCTGGAGCTTTGAAAGATTATAATGAAATGCTACTCCATTTGTGAGGTACACGTCTATTTACAAGGAATTGTTAAAAGTGTGATACATATATTCAACAACCCACTTATCATCCTGCAGATGAGAATGAGTTTCTGATCATGATAGATAACTAATCAAAAATAAAAGAAAAAAAAAATTAAAATAGACAATATTACTATGATTTCGGATAATGACATAACTAATCAAAAAATAAAAATAAAATAGACAATATTATTATGATTTCGGATAATGACATGACTAATCAAAAGACTAGGGCATGAATCTATTGCAACTGAACTAGTGGCAAATTTGAATTTTAAAGTAGAGAAACATATTCCAAAACTACCACAAATGGACAATGTGATTTTGGAAGACTGGGAAACTTCCCACAAAGAAAAGAATTTCTTGATTTTGCAGCTTGATGAGGGGAGATAAGAGAGAACCAATCAGAAGTGAAGACCGTAGCTGAGGTGTTAGTTTGTGATGAAGACAGTTAATTTGTTTTGAAGTTGTTCAAGGCAAATCATCTGTTCAGTTCTGTTTTGGAGTAGAGAGATAAATCTTCTATGTAAAAGCATGTATAAAGAGGAATAGGGGGTATGAAAAGTAAAGAAATTGAGCATCTCCTCCAATTGAGCATCTTCTTTGTATTTTTTTTACACACCTCTCACGTTGAGAAACCTCATGATCTTCCATATTGCAGGCACAAGTGAGATGATGAACTCACCTCCACTCCACTGCATAACCAAATGGATGAACAAAAGATGAATTCAGTGACTTTTTGGTGATCTTGTTTGCCTACCACGATGCAGGTCAGAATAAAATGCATGTGGAAAGAACTCTGAAAAAATTCTGGTCAATGGTTTCTCTGTTAGTGTATGTGTTGCAGAGGTTGGGAATGAAAGTGGTTGGAATGAGGGGATTGGACTGCTGAGCCGACCAGAGGTCACCATCCTCCTCGTTGGCGAGGTCGTGTGATCTATAGCAATAGAAAGAGCTGAAACAACAAATAAAATGTACAGAAATAATTGTAAAAGCTTAAATATAAGGGGGAATTTATTGTCCAGTGGAGAGTAAAAAAATTATAAACACATGAGGGTGCAAATAATTATATGGTAAAGGTGAAAGTGAGAATTTTTGGGGTGCAACTCTCACTTTCACCTTTGCATGTTTTTGTAATTTTTATCTTCTGTCCCATTCGGCAGTAATTCCCCCTAAACATAAAGCACATGAGAGATTAAATATTTAGAACATATATATATATATATATATAGAGAGAGAGAGAGAGAGAGAGAGAGAGAGAGAGAGAGAGATTTCCTTTTTCAGTTAGAAGCGCTGAGTTTCCAGTTAGATCCCAAAAATTAAAGCAATCAAAACAATGGAAAAACATCAAAGCTGAAGGTAACTCTGAAAGAAATAAAAACTTGAGCAATATTAACTCAAAAATGATGCTATAGTAAAAGAAAGCAGCCATGAGAATGCAAAGGTCAGCGATGGAGGTCAGATGAGGTATAGCAGCAGGGAATGTGGTTCAAATCGATTGCACAGAGAGACAGACAGATACAAAGACGGGGGAGAGAGGGAGGAAAGGAAAGAAATCCATGATCAATGCAAAATGGCACTTTACTTTCTCAACAACGGAAATAAAATATGTTGTTGTGCTTAATAGAAATAAATTATTTCCAAAATTATCGGATAAATAGTAAAACATCATTTTCCGTTATATTTGTGGCATTAGAGCTCTACTTCCACAATTGTGGTTAGGTCACTAGGGTCAAACTGCCACCTAATTTCTGGTGACTGTAAAATTGCCATGATGGTTTTCTTCCCAAAGAAAAATAAGCACCTCAAAAGGATGTATTCCTTCAAGTTGCCTATGTTCTTTTAGAGATGAACTTCTGTACAAGGTGTAAGTGACAAGTGATTCCTCTTCAAGAACAAAACCACATTTTTTGTTCGGCTAAAGCTGTGAACTTCCAAACAAGCCCTAAGATTTTCTAGCGGGGTATTACATACAAGTTATAACCCCAACAAGCAATTAGAAACATCTGTCAAGTGTTGTGTCTATCCACAGTCAATAAAAACTTGCCTGCAACTCTAGTCACTCACACTATGAATTTGCATATTCAAGTTCTCCAGACATTATACAGCATTCAGATCAAAACAAGTCCAGAGACACCACATAAGTTATTAGATTGTTTCTTCTGCTTTGGATCATTAGAGAAAATTTTACCTCAGCAATATCAAATTGCTCAGTTTGGATAAGTTTGATTCTCAAGACCACCTATCTGCTTCAATCTCCTGTATTGATTAAACATAAAACAAGTTTCACATTGGCACCAGGAAACATCATGTTGGCCAAAGGAGCTGATATTTTGATTGGCTTCTTTCTAAAGGTGCTTCCATAAAGCATTAACTAGTCTACCAAACAACAAATTGTAGGCAAGATGACCACTATCCATCACCCCAAATATATTTTAATCCAATATTTACTTACTTTTCAAATTTCAAGCAGTCATTCAAACTTCTAAGGATTTTAATTATTATTTGGGCATATTAGAATTAGTTCTATGTAGCAAAATGCTATATTGGATGCTCTGAATTAAATACATCCAAATATATATACTTGATGACATTAGTTGAACTTAATGTATACCTCTTTCATTGAATAGAGGAAATAATCATGAAGTGCAATCCAAGTTAGGTTATCAAATAACCAAATGCTCATTAATTCTGTTGTTTTCAGATTGGAATTAGGTTATAGTCTAGACACAATTGACTACACTTTCATGATCAAGAAATTTAATTACCTTGTGGAGACACTAGTCAAATTCACTGTTTCAAATGTTCATAATGCAAAGAAAAGAGGAGATAGCAACAGGAATTTGGAAAAAATGAGAGTTTTTATTCAAAAAGCTATGTCCATGGTCATTGGAGGCAAATAGGCAGCAGCTAGGAAATGATGACAGAGATTCAAAGAACATCTTATGCATCTCATGGCATACTAGTTTGTATTACTTCAAGACTAGCATCGGTGTAAAATACTGTTCCAGCTATACAGATTCCTCAAATGAAGTTTGAGGATTTCTAATTGAGTAGGTGAATTAGATTAAAACCAAATTAAGGAGATGAATTACCTGAGTTCAGCATAGGTGCCAAATTGCCAATCCACGGGGTCGCATAGTCCATGATCATGCAAATAAAAAAAACAGAGCCAAATAAAGATCAACCATAAATTATGCTACTGACCAAAATCCCTGCAGACAATAAAAAAATAATAAAAAAGCACCTTTACAAATAATCAGTGGCCAAATATATTCCATTACCATAATAAGAAAAAAAACAAAAACAAAAACTATACATAAGATCTGCTGCCAATGAAGCACACCAAAGTATCAACTTAACTTCTGCTAATCATGTGTAACAGATGAGAAGAAGTGACTGGTTCATTTGAAATGGGAACAGAAGCAGCATTAGATGACCTTTTCTTCTTTCTTTTTTTTATAATTTTTATGGGCAAGGTGACAAATCCTTCATCGCTCGTGATATCCTCAGTTTCCCTGTAATGTTGTTTTGAGTTTCCACACTGGAGGTTTTTGGCAAATTCAAGGAGTGCACTGCTTGGGCTGGCTGCAATTCCTTAGAAACACTTGCATTCATACAAATAAACAACCCCCCAAGCCTCTGTTTGAGATATGGAGAAAGTGCATCACAATTAATCAAACTATCAAATGAGTGAACCACTCCTTTTCGAACAAGCATACAGAAAGCTGATAAGACCCCATGTTTGATTTTATCTTTCCTCTCAACATCATAGTTGTCCATGAGAAGGAACAAAAACTCAAGAAGGGTGTGAGTCATGTCAATGTATTTAGGAATTGAGTGCACCATCAGTAAGATTGCAGGCTCAATATTCATAATACTGTCCAATCTTTCATCAAAGAAAAGCCAATCATAAAACAGGGCCAGCTTCGCATTGCCTTCAACATAATTCTTCCTACAAGATTTCAATAACCAGCCTATAACAGCCCATCTAGGGATAATAGCTGATTGGATGATTTCATTAGGTGGGTGGTGTGAACAACAAATAAATCGAACGATGTCAATTACAAGGGCCTCTCTCTCCGGCAAGCAAAGAAACTTTCTTGCAAACCAAGCTTGGTACCGCTTTTGACTCCCAAACTTCACATGTGTAAGCAAAAACCGCAATTGAATCTCCATTTCCGGAGTGATCCGGAGTAAAAGATACCGATTAGAAGTCCTTGATAGGTAAAGCTGTGAAATATCATGAAACTCTTTAGTTTTGAATTCACCAGGATTCAACAGCAAGTCCTTCCATATAGCTTGAAACTCAGGTACATGAGCCAAGTCTTGTAGAATGCGAACAAGATCCCTCCCTATCTTCAAACACAGATGGAACTGCTGCCTCAACATTCTGACACAAAAATCAATCTCCTTTTGCTTCAACACCTCTAATTTTGAATTGCTCGATAACCGATAATGATCAGACAATAACCGAAGAAATGTATAAAGAGCACTTGTTAAGACTAATGGCTCTTCTTCTAATAAACAATCCCATTTGGCCCAAAAAAGACTAACCAACTCTGAACACAACCACAAATTCCCTTCACTAAAATCCCCAGAAACAGTTTGCCTAAGAAGGGCCACTAACAAGCCATCGATTCCTATAGCTGAAACACATACCATTTCAGTAGTAACCCAAATCAACTGAATCTTTGCCAAATCAACAAGTTTTGAGTACAAATCATTAACCACCTTCGTAAGGGTATTCGTGAAAAAACTATAACCATCTGTTATTTTTCCATGTAAGTGCTTAATATGAACTTTGGCCAAATGGGGTTCACAAAAAATTCCATAAAGAATTGCCCGGTTAAGGTTCAAGTATTCTGGAGGTGTTGGAATTTTGAGTGGAAACGGGGGTCTTAGTTGCGCTTGAAGAAATTCAAAAGCTTCTCTTAGAGAGACTTCAATGGGGTTCTCAGCTTCATGGCTTGCTATTTGGATCAGTTTTGAGGCCATGTGAGTATTTATTACTTAAGCATGTTCGTTAATGAGATGGCAGCATGGACTTTCAGAAATAACTTCTTGGATACCTAGAAGGTTCACAGATTCTTCTTCCTGTTAGCAGTGACTTCTACATATACATGATCTTGCTCCCAGCTTCATCATGTTGCCTCCTTTGATATTGTTGTTTGTCTTGCTTTGCTTTGTTTTGGTTCCTTTCCGCTATTCCTTTTTTTCCCCCCCTCTTTCCCTCTCTTATTGACTGAATAAGATAAATAAACAAATAAAACATTTAATCACCAGGCGGAACTATATAACTAACATATGTACGAATAGACATATATCACTATAAAACACACATTCACATACAATACAAACATACATATATTATATACATTCTAATTAAGGCCTCCTTTGGGAACAGGCTAATTTAGTAACTTTTTGGCTATTTGGCTAAAATGTGATGTAAAAAAAACTAGTATGTTTGGGATAACTTTTTGACTTTTTACGAAAAGATGTGCAAAAAGTAGAGAGAAAAGGGAATCTTTGACTTTTTGGTATGGGTTATTGGCTTTTTGGCTTTTTTAGTAACTTTTTGGCTTTTTGGCTAAAATAGCCTCTTGCCAAACGAGGCCTAAATATCTTTAAAGGTGTAAAACACATTTTCAGTATAGACTTATCCCTACTAAAGTACAAATTGCAATAGTAACCATAGTAGCTCCAAGCCTCCAACAGATTGCTACAATAAGCATTAAATATTTGTAATAACATTTAGTATCAATTATTACATTAAACATTTATTATTTTCATTATCATGTTGGTATAAGTTCATTCCATCCTATTTCATCAACTTCATGTTTTCATCCGGTTGACTGGTCTAGGCTAGCAATGCCTATTTTTACCTCTGATTAAAACAATTCATTTGAGAGTGCTTACAAATATCTAGGTGTTATTTTTTAATTCATCTCTTGGTGTTATTTTCTGATGATATATGATTAATTTCATCCAATAGACTACTAAACAAAATAGAGAAGAAATCAAGCCAAGGGTCAAAGGTTCAACTATTTGGTCAACTGGAATTTAACCATGAAGTCATAATAATATCATAATCTAAGACTGGACTAAAACAAAACATAACCAAGAGACTTTTTTCTGTTGGAAGTTGGAACTTGGTGAATGAAAAATGCTCAAAATTTATAAAACAAAATACACAGATGATTAAATGTACAAGAAATCGAACCTTCATAGTTAAAACATTAATTAAGCCACAATTGCTACTTTGTTCTTCAATATTCCTAAGGGATAAAGCTTGAAAAACACAAGGAAGAAAATAATCTATCGTTATGTTATAATGTCGAATTTTATACAAAACCTGAAACTATAATCTCTCAAATCGAAGGAAATGACAGAAGGTATTAGAAATTCAATGCTAGGAAAGAACAATGAATCAGATGATCTGAGATTATTCCAAAGTTATAAGGCAGGATCTCCATTGCATTATCCAATGATTTGTAATAATTCTTTCTAAATTTAAAATATTGATAAATTCTCACGATTATTTCACAACCCTTGTGCTCTGTGAAGCACGAACACCTCTCCGAAGGCAGTGTATGGGTTCCAACACGTGTCGGACACAGACACTTGTCGGACAAAACACGTGTCGGACACTCTATGGGAGGTGTCCTTTTTTTTTGAATTTTTTGCACTCGGACACATTCGGGACACGCTTGGACACGTTCGGGACACGATTCTGAACAAAAACCCTAGGCTGTTGATCGACAAAGAGAGAGAGAGAGAGAGAGAAGAGAAAGAAGGTGAAGAAGAACCTGAACATGTTGAAGCTCAAAAGGGTGAAGTTGAAGCCCTAGATCGACGTATGTCCTCCTTCTTTCATCACTTCGAAGGTCGTCTCTCTCTCTCTCTCTCTCTCTCTCTCTCTGCTTTTCGTCTCTCTTCGCAGTTCGTCTCTCCCTCTCGCAGATCGTCTCTCTCTCTGTCGCAGTTCGTCTCTCTCCCACTCTCTCTCAGATCGTCTCTCGCTCTGTTTTTCGTCGTCTTTTCCCTCACTCTCGCTGGCTCTGTGAGGCTAGATAAGCCAAAAATTCTATTAAAATTTGATAACAAAAGAGTGCTGTTTGGACGACTCAATTTTTAGTTTTTTTATTATAATAATAATCTCAAATAAAATTATTATACAAGGTATTATTAATTTGTAGACACCCTAACTCACAACTTACACATCCATTATATCATGAATTAGAATTTATTAGAGCACTCACCTTCATCACCACCCATTCATGTTTTTCAAATTCGATCTTCAAAACCTACCTACCCTCAAAATCTTGAAAACCTTTTGGCAGCAATCATTTAATTACCTTCACTTCTCCGGTAATAACAATAAGTGAAAGTTTGTCTGGTAACCACAGCTCTATAACACGAGAGAAGTACAATAATAAAAACTTAAAGGTGGTTCATACCTTTAATTAGGTAAGAATGCTTGAATATCGCCGATAGCCAAAAGCCGATCCATTGCATTTTGGACGGATGCGTGATGATGAGCGGACGGTTGCGGATTGATTTTCTCCAATCCGCCAATCTGGCGGACGGATGGCGGATTTGAGATTCCTTTGGCCGCAACCAAACCGCCAAACCGCGAACACCCTTAGTAATTTATAAGATTTTGTGTTTTCAGTTTGTTTAAATATTCTGTTTATGTTTTCAATTAAAAAAAAGTTTAAATATTCTGTTGAAAAAAAATTTTTAACTTGAATATCTTGTTTGAATTGAAAAAAATAAACGTATTATTTATCTATATTTTTTAGTTTTTAAATATATCTCTAAAAATAATAAATAGAAAATATGATATATGTTAGTTGCTTTTTGTTTTCAAAAACAAATATAGATGTAACAATACAGAGACATACAATCTCTACTACTGCTCTGTTTATGCCTTTGGTGGTTTGAATTGTTTTTATATTTTAAGAACCACAGATTGTAATACTTTATGTGGATGAGGCATGCAGTGATTATAGTATGTGGATGAGGCATGCAGTGATTGTGATATTCTAAAGTTTCAAACTTTCTTTCTTTAGATGAAACATGCAGTGATTGAAATATTTTTTTTAAGTCATCAATTGTAAGACTTTCTTTCTTTCTTTTTTTCTTTTTTTCTTTTTTGAGAAGCACACAAGTCGAATTATGTTGAAAATTTATAAAATTTTAAACCGTCAAACCGATTTGCATCCATCCGCCAAACCGCCAATCCGCTCAATCCACATCCGCCGGATTGGCGGACGGATGTGGATTGATTTTCTCCAATCCGCCAAGCTGGCGGACGGATGGCGGATTGGAAGTTCCGTGGCCGCAACCGACCCGCACCCACCTCTACCTTTAATGTTGTTCTCAAAGGAGATTGGCTTTGTAAGGGTAAGTTCCTTCCAAAAAATAATAATAATAATAAAATTTGTTTGTCATTTTTTCGAGATTAAACTCCCGAACATATAATCGACATTCGAGAATACAAGTCCGAACATTGTTTATTTGTTTGGGAACCAGTAACCGAACATTTATTATTTGTTCAGAAACAGATAACTGAACATTATTCATAGATTCAGACCTATTTTACTGAGAAAACTAAACCAATTATTATAATTTTTTTCTATAAGAGAAAAAATTATTATGATAAAATTATGAAATTATGTCTATATATATATATATAGAGAGAGAGAGAGCATACCAACTGTGACAATGATGGATGAGGTAGTAGAGATAGTAATCACATTGTCTCTTTTTCTTCTTCTTCGTGGGCTTTGTTAGGAATTTTTTTGGGGTGTAAGTGTTAGATAATGTCTCAATGGGACCACATAATTAAATGTGGTGTTATCATTTATAAAAAGCCTACAATTTAAGTGATTCAATTTAGTTAATAGGCTTAAGGGTATATGTGTTATGGACCTAATGTGTAGATACTAGTTGTATAATTTCTATTTCTATGAGGCGAAATAGAAATTAAAACATATTAGTTAAAGTTGGTTTAATGACTAATTAATTGGTTTAATGGCTAATTAATTTGTTTAATGGTTAATGGGTAACTGATGTCTGTTTAATATCCCATATGGTGGTTTCATGGGACTTTATAACTTTCAGTTATGAAAACCAATTACAACCTTTAAAAGGTTATGGTCCCTATTCCTTCCCAAGTGGTGAAAAAGAACAATGCCATGTTTTCTAAATCCTCTCAAGGAGAAACATAAGGCACCAAAGGGGAAAGGATTAGAAGGTAATAACATAGTCAATAACAAAGAGTTTATTGATAATCACGCTTCCGTTTAACCATTCATCAATGGATTCAGGTATGTCATTTTGTCTTGATTTCTTGTTGATACACATGGTAATTGACCCGAAGTTTAAGGTTTATGTTCTCCAATTTATGTTTACAATTGGTATCAGAGCCTACATTATCATGTGTATTATCAGAATTGATATGCTTTATTCATTCTATTTAGTTTCCTGAAATCAGATTCTGAATTTTCTTATGGATGTAAATTTTGTTTTTTCCTGTTTTGTTCTGTGAAAATGGCAATCTGTTTTCTGGAATTGTAAAATGATTCGGTGGTCAGTTTGTTTTTTGGACCCGTCAATTCTATTTATATATGTATGTATATAATTGGGATTACTGCAGATTATATAATATTTCGGGGTAACAAATTAAGAAATCTTTAAATTTACTGTAATTTATACAACGTCTCTGACAATTTCATTTCCTAACGTTCTAAATATAAGTCAATTCAAACAAGATGTCACAAAAGTGATCTCTCTTGTCTAGATTGTTTTATATGGAATGTTTTGATATTCATGTCTGTGTATCTCATGCGGTATTTATCGGTCCAAAGACATGATTAATACTTGGCGTAATTACAGACATTTTGTGGTGATAAACATGTGCCAATTGTAAAGGAAACCTAATGTGAATAATAAATCCATCCAAAGATAGATTTGTTATTTGACATAACTTATTGTCAATGTTTGATCATTACAACAAGAATACCACTTACGATTAATATCACTACCCAAAGGTTTGGTATTAATGTTGTGCTAGGTATCTTGAGATGTTGTCATTAAATTAATTTATTTAGAGATTATCTGTTTGGTAACTTAATGTGAGCATAATTGTTTATTCCTTTTATTTTCTTTTGGATTCACTTTAATGTCGACTACTTCAATCTCGCTAACATGAACAATGTTCCAATGTTAAATGGAACAAACTTTAAGGATTGGAAAGAGAACATATTGATTGTTCTCATTTGCATGGACATAGACTTGGCATTAAGGATGCCAAAACCGAATCTCTCACCGCACAAAGTACTCTGAGGAAATTGTGTACTTTGAAAAGTGGGATCGTTCTAACGAGCTAAGTCTTATGATCATGAAGCGTGGGATTCGAAGTCTTTCGGTGCAATAACGAGAGGATGTTACAGTTCTTGGCGAATTTCTTCGAAATTCAAAAGCGTTTTGCTAAAAGCGATAAAATTTGAAACAAGCACGCTTTTAGCAAGCTTGATTTCAATAAAGTATAAAGGCAAGGGTAATGTTAGCGAGTACATCATGGAAATGTCTCATCTTGCTTCAAAACTTAAGGCACTAAAGCTCGACCTATCGATGATTTGCTCGTGCATTTAGTTCTCATCTCTCTTCTGCACAATTTAACCAATTTAAGGTCGATTATAATCGCGGAAGGAGAAATGGACTCTCAATGAGCTCATTTCATTTTGTGTGCAAGAGGAAGAGATTGAAGCAAGAAAGGATCGAAAGGTTGCTCATCTGTCAAGCACCTCCAAGCATACTGGCAAACGAAAGCATAAGGAAAGGAAGTTGCTATTCCTCAAGGTCGGAACCAAAGAAGCGAAAGTGCAGATGGTTGTTTCTTTTGTGGCAAGCCCGGACACGAAAGAAGGATTGTGCCAAATCGTCTTTGGCGTGTAAAGAAAGGTACATTTCATGTTTTGGTCTGTTTGAAATAAATTTAGCCGATTACCAAGAAACACTTGGTGGGTAGATTCTGGTGCTACTCACATATGTGTTTCTATGCGGGGTTACTGAACTACCGAAAGCCAAGCGATCTTGAAAGATACATCTTTGTGGGTGATGGCAAGTCAATAGAAGTCTGAGCAATAGCGCACTTTAGATTATTCTTGGCCGGTTATTATTTGGATTTATTAGACACTTTTGTTGTACCGTCCTTTAGGCGAATTTAATTCTGTTTACGTATTGGACAAATTGAGATATTCTTGTTCTTTTGGAAATATGAAGTTTAGTATGTCTATTAATTCCAATGTTGTTGGTCTTGGTTTACTTAATGTGTTTGATAATCTATATTTGCTTGAAACTATTGCATCTTATAATGCAACCTTGCACGTGGAATCACGAGGTACCAAGCGTAAATTAACTAAGGAAAATTGACCTCATTATGGCACAAACGCCTAGGTCACATCTCTAAATCTAGAGTTGGCGCCTTGTGTGCGATGGAATTTTGGACTCTCTTGATTTTTGATTTTGATGTACGTGTTGAGTGTATCCAGGAAAGCAGACCAAAATAAAGAAATATGGTGCCCATAGGACTACAGATGTCTTAGAATTAATTCATACGGACATTTGTGGCCCGTTCCCTATGGCGTCTTGGAATGGTCAACAATATTTTATCACATTCATAGACGACTATTCCAGATATGGGTATCTATTTCTTATCCATGAGAAATCACAGTCTTTGGACGTATTCAAAAAATTTAAGGCCGAAGTTGAATTACAACTCAACAAACGGATTAAAAGTGTCAGGTCTGACCGTGGTGGTGAATACTATGGCAGATATGATGGATCAGGTGAACAACGTCCAGGACCGTTTGCAAAATACCTGAAGGAATGTGGAATCGTCCCACAATACACCATGCCAGGATCACCTAGCATGAATGGTGTATCTGAGAGACGAAACCGGACTCTTAAGGATATGGTAAGAAGTATGATCAGTCATTCTACTTTACCAGAGTCCCTCTGGGGTGAGGCTTTAAAGACAGCAACTTATATCTTAAATCGGGTGCCAACTAAAGCAGTTGTAAAAACACCTTATGAGCTTTGGGTTGGGCGAAAGCCTAGTCTAAACCATTTGCATGTGTGGGGGTGTCCTGCTGAAGTGAGTCCTTATAAACCTCATGAACGAAAATTGGACTCTAAAACCATTAACAGCTACTTTATTGGCTATGCCGAACGATCACGGGGTTACAAGTTTTATGATCCCACAAATAAGTCAATATTTGAGACGGGAATTGCAACATTTTTTGAGGATGTTGAGTTTGGGGGGAGAAATCCAGTTAGAGACATTGTCTTTGAGGAGGAAGCAGGAGTAATCCCACTTACTACTACTACTTTTGACCAATCACAGGTTCCTATACCTGTCATTGCTCGAGAAGTAATTTTGGATCCTCAACCAGACAATGTTGTTCAAGATAATATAGTTCAAACCCCCATTCAAGATGAGGTAATTATTCCTGAGGAACAAACTCTACAACCTCAACCTCAAGAATCTGTGCCATTAAGGCGATCCACAAGAGAAAGGAGATTTGCACTTTCAGATGATTATATTGTATATCTCCAGGAACATGAGGTAGAAAATGGAATGTCGAAAGATGATCCAATCAACTTTCGTCAAGCCATGGAAAGTTCCAACTCTCATAAGTGGATAGAAGCCATGAATGAAGAATATAAGTCTATGCAAGACAATAAAGTTTGGGAACTTGTCTCATTATTACTGGTGCGGCTTGCGTAGGTTGTAAATGGATATTTAAAACCAAAAGGGATTCAAATGGTAATGTGGAGAGGTATAAAACGTCTTGTAGCCAAAGGCTTTACTCAAAAAGAAGGAATTGACTTTAAAGAAACTTTCTCTCGGTTTCTTGAAAGATTCTTTAGGACAATTATGGCGCTTGTTGCATATTTTGATCTTGAGTTGCATCGATGGATGTCAAAAGCGACTTTTCTTAATGGTGACATTAAAGAAACAATTTATATGGTGCAGCCAGAAAACTTTGGGTCAGGAGACCCAAAGAATATGGTTTGCAAATTGACTAAATCCATCTATGGACTCAAACAAGCTTCTCGTCAGTGGTACTTCAAATTTCATCAAGTTATCACTTCGTATGGTTTTGAAACTAATGTTGTTGATGAATGTGTGTATCACAAGTTCATTGAGTAAACACATCTTTTTGGTTTTATATGTTGACGACATATTGCTTGCCACAAACGATATAAACTTATTGCATGACACCAAAAGATTTCTATCTAAGAATTTTGAAATGAAAGATCTTGGTGATGCTTCTTTTGTATTAGGAATCGAAATACATCGAGATCGTTCTCGGGTATTCGGGATTATCACAAAGGAGCTATATCGAAAAAGTACTCAATAGATTTGGCATGCAAAATTGTAAACCGTGAAACCCGGTTGCTAAGGGAGACAAGTTTAGTCTCGATCAATGCGAAGACCGATCTTGAAATTCAAGAAATGCGAAGATTCCTTATGCCTCATTGTAGGGAGTCTAATGTATGCTCAAGTATGTACGCGTCCGGATATTGCGTTCATAGTTGGCATGTTAGGCAGATATTTAAGTAATCCTGGCATGGATCATTGGAAAGCAGTCAAGCGTGTTATGCGATATTTACAGAGAACAAAGGAATATATGCTCACATATAGGAGATCGGATAAGTTAGAGGTCATTGGATATTCCGACTCCGATTTTGCTGGATGCCAAGACAGTAGGAAATCCACATCAGGCTATATTTATCTGTTAGCTGGGGGAGCAATTTCTTGGAGGTCTGCAAAGCAGACGCTCATAGCTTCATCCACCATGGCCGCAGAATTTGTAGCATGTTATGAGGCATCAAACCAAGGGATATGGTCATGAATTTTGTCCTTTGGGTTGCGTATTTTGGAAGGCACTGAAAGACCACTTAAGTTATATTGTGACAATAAGTCTGCAGTTTTATATTCCAATAACAATAGGAGCTCGACAAAATCAAAGCATATTGATATCAAGTTCCTAGTTGTAAAAGAAAGAGTGCAGAGTGAATGATTTCCATAGAGCACATTGGGACAAACTCCATGATAGCGGATCCACTTACGAAGGACTACCACCCAAGGTCTTTCATGAGCACACTGCTTTCATATGGGTGTTGTTCTATTTGAGAACATTACGGTTTAGTGGGAGTTTGTATTTATATTCTTGCTTTATGTCGACCTTAAGTTTTATCTATGTAATTAGATTAATTTCTGCGAAATAAAGTATTGATTTATTACGCTACATTACGTAATGTGAAGTATTGATCTCAATAAAGTTAAGTAGGACCGGTTGGAAATAGGCATGTATGGATCACATCACATGTAATTTCCATGCTACGCATCCATGATTGATCTATGTCATTTATTGTATTAGTATCGTGACCATTGGTGGGTCGAGTTACGATTGATGTAACGAAGACCGCTTTGATCCTATATTAGTATAGTTAATGGACAAGATTGTTTGGATACCCTCAAGTTATGATAACAAATTTACGAGCTCACTAAAGTTAAGCACATTTTTCAGTACATATGTGGTCGATTGGGAGATTGTTAGATAATGTCTCAATGGGACCACATAATTAAATGTGGTGTTATCATTTATAAAAAGCCTACAATTTAAGTGATTCAATTTAGTTAATAGGCTTAAGGGTATATGTGTTATGGACCTAATGTGTAGATACTAGTTGTATAATTTCTATTTCTATGAGGCGAAATAGAAATTAAAACATATTAGTTAAAGTTGGTTTAATGACTAATTAATTGGTTTAATGGCTAATTAATTAGTTTAATGGTTAATAGGTGGCGATGTACATTTAATATCCCTTATGGTGGTTTCATGGGACTTTATAACTTTCAGTTATAAAAACCAATTACAACCTTTAAAAGGTTATGGTCCCTATTCCTTCCCAAGTGGTGAAAAAGAACAATGCCATGTTTTCTAAATCCTCTCAAGGAGAAACATAAGGCACCAAAGGGGAAAGGATTAGAAGGCAATAACATAGTCAATAACAAAGAGTTTATTGATAATCACGCTTCCGTTTAACCATTCATCAATGGATTCAGGTATGTCATTTTGTCTTGATTTCTTGTTGATACACATGGTAATTGACCCGAAGTTTAAGGTTTATGTTCTCCAATTTATGTTTACAATAAGGGTATGGAAGTGTGTATTCAATAG
The DNA here is from genome assembly GCA_025200525.1 of Camellia lanceoleosa. Taxonomy (NCBI): domain Eukaryota; kingdom Viridiplantae; phylum Streptophyta; class Magnoliopsida; order Ericales; family Theaceae; genus Camellia; species Camellia lanceoleosa. The sequence goes on along the minus strand of CM045768.1, from coordinate 107,824,597 downwards.
ATGTAATATTTTTACAATGATAGTTTAGATATTATTTAGGAGGAAAAAAAATTTAAGAGTTTCAAAATTTATAAATAAGGATCTAAAGAAATGAAGGATCTAAAATAATTTATAAGGCACTAATAATACCGCTCTAATTAAATATCTTATATGAGTATAACACCCACATAACATAGGTATCTTATAGATCACACACTTATATAAAATATTAGATAAAATTTTTAAGGTCTCTAAACATTTTTGCTCTGCTTTTCGTTTCTGTCTCTCCCTTTTTATTTATTATATTCTTTTTCTTCTCATGAAAGACCCTCTCTCTTTTTATTTATTTTTTTCTTTCCCTTCTCATCAAAGAGTGAAAATATCTTTTTTATAATAAAAAAATCCCTACTCTTTTTTTATTATTATTTGTACCCGAGACTCTGTTTTCTTCTCTTTTAATTTTTCCTATTTTTTATTTTTTTCAATTTTATGTATGAATTTATGTGTCTATGTATCCGTGTCGTATTCGGTGTCTGTATCTGTACTTCATAAGATCATTCCTCAAACTCTTACATGAAATGACTATTCCTTAAAATAATGAATGATGATTCTATTTGTAATGCATTTTGTCATTATTTTTTAAAATCAATCGAACATGGGAATGAATATATTGATGGAGTGATCATTCCATTCCTTTTTATTCCAATAAACCAAATATTACCTTAGATGACTCCATTACAATCCTGGAATGGTGAGAATCTCTTATCTGAGATGATATTTGAATACTACGAAAGGTATATATATATACACGTGTGTGTACATATTGTTGGAAAATATATGTGTATTGAGAGACAAAGAGAGATTAATTGGATTTGCAACAAAAACTTTTCAATTTTCCAATCAATAATGAGAATTGTATCTCCAACCAATGTTTTGAAACACAAACCATTAAGCAAACCAAAAAAGGCAATATTTTTATAATGTATATAATATTTCTAAATTTTTAAAAATCTTTCATTGACCCTATATTTATTCTAACAATATATATGTTATTATGTTATTATATAAATCATATTTATCAATAAAACATTTAAATTACAGTCTGATAAATTATACCCTAGGAATCTAATTATATTATATAATCCTAAAATTGTGTGGAATAATTGAGATAACTAATAAGGAATGATAACCTGTTTATTCAATGACCAAGCTCCTTCAAGGAATGATAACCTGTTTATTCAGTGACCAAGCTCCTTCAAAGAACTTAACATTGAGACAGAAAAATCAATGCAAGTGAAATTCAAATTTGGCAAAACAAATTAATCAGAACTTGGCTTAGCAAACCACCCGAAAAAAAAAAAACACAGTAAAAGAGCTTAGCAACTAACAAGCATGGACGGAACTAGGAGAAGATTATGGGGAGCTATAGTCCCTGTTTCTATGAACATTATTATTTGCCATAGAACTTTAAATATATATATATATATCATTTTATATATAAAATGGCCTCCAGTATAAAAAAATATATATATTATTCTTCTTCCATCTTTAATTCTCCTATTTTATATCAAAAAAAAAACTTATTCCTCCTATTAGAAATTGCTTCTATAGTATTAATTTTTTTTTTATGTATATATAATTTATATATCATATATACGTACATGTGTGTTTTGTGTATATTGTGAAAAAAATTATTTTTTTTTTTGGCTCCTTCGATAATAAAATCCTAATTCCGTTCCTTCTAACAAGTATATAGGAGTGTAAAAATTACCCGTGGTTTATGGGCTTGGCCCATTTAGGTCCTTTTAGGCCTGGGCACAAGCCCAGCTCGTGGACCCAACCTGCTTGGCCTGGCTCATGGCCCCACTCAAAAGCCCGGCTCGAGGCACGGTCCGCCTGAGGCCTAGTGTTATTTTTAATGAAAAATAATAAAATCTTTGTGGAAAAAATTAAAAAAAATTATTTAGGCCAGCCCAAAGTCTGAGCCCTAGGAGTGGGCGCAGGTCGGTTGCAGCCATGGAACCTCCAATCCACCATCCGTTCGCTAGACTGGCGGATTGGAGAAAATTAATTCGCATCCGTCCGCCAATCCGGCGGATGTCGATTGAGCGGATTGGCGGTTTGGCAGATGGATCCGAATCGGTTTGGCGGTTTAAAATTTTATAAATTTTCAACATAATTCAACTTGTGCACTTCTCCTTCAAAAAAAAAAAAAAAAGTATTACAGTCAATGACTTAAAAAAATATTACAATCATTGCATGCCTCATCCAAAGTAAGAAAGTTTGAAACTTTAAAATATTACAATCACTGCATGCCTTATCCACATACTACAATCACAGAATGTCTCGTCCACATAAAGTATTACAATCTGTGATTCTTAAAATATAAAAACAATTCAAATCACCAAAACTATGAACAGAGCAGTAGTAAAGATTGTATGTCTTTGTATTGTTATATCTATATATGTTTTTGAAAACAAAAATCAACCAGCATATATCATATTTTCTATTTATTACTTTTAGAGATAGATTTAAAAACTAAAAAATATAGATAAATAATACGTTTATTTTTTTTTTAATTTAAAAAAGATATTCAAGTTGAAATTTTTTTTTCAACAGAATATTTAAATTCTTTTTTAATTGAAAATACAAACAGAATATTTAAACAAACTAAAAATACAAAATCTTATAAATTACTAGGGGTGCTCGCGATTTAGTTGTTCGGCAGTTCAGTTGCGGCCAAAGGAATCTCAAATCTGCCATCCGTCCGATAGATTGGCGGATTGGAGAAAATCAATCCGCAACCGTCCGCTCGTCATTACACATCCGTCTAAAATGCGGGCGGATCGATTCGGTTTAGTCGGTTTTGGCGGATCGATATATCCGCTACTCACCCCTACTGAGCCTAAATCCAAACCCAGCGACCTGGCCCACTAGCCCGTCCAAAACCCGAATACCGGTAGGTCTGGGGTTGGGTCTAAGCTTAATTTTCTGATATGTGGGTCTGGTCGAGCCGGTCCGATTTTTTGCAAGAGCCTGCAAGGCTCGACATGAGCACCCCTCCAAGTAAATAATATAACCGTAGATGAATTGAAAATTGGAATACACCAAGGTTTTAAAACCCGGACCGGACCGGCCGGTTCAACCGGTGACCGGAGGGGGCTCCGGTCCGGTCTGCCCACCAAAACCGGCCATCAGCAAAAACCGGCCTATTTATGCAAAACCGGTGAACCCACCGGTTAAACCGGTGAACCGGTTGACCTGGCACCGGGTTAATCAAACTGGACCGGTGCGAATTTTTTTTTTTTTTTTCTTTGTTTTTTTTTCCTTTCCTTTCTTTCTTTCTTTCTTATTTTATATATATATATATATATATATAAGAATATAAGAAAATTTTAATTTGAAACTCTTTTTCAAGGGTCTCCTCTTGTGAGGAATCCCATTAAGAGCTTGATGACATTATTGTGAAAGTCTTCACCTATTTATAAGAAAAAAATTCTTTCAAAAAAACTCAAAAAATCCATGTGGGATTCAATCAAATGTATTGGAGGGAATATTGAAATTTTGATATCCCTCCAAAATTTTTGCTCTCCTTTCAATCAAATTATTTGAATTAAAATCATATGGGGGGAATATTAAATATTTGATTTCATCTTCCAAAATTGAAATTAATAATATTTTAAAATGTATTATTATATTTTTCAATAAAAAAAATATTAGGACAAATATTTAAGATAATTTAATATTTTTAATTTATAATTTTATTACTTATATTTTTATTTAAATAGAATTTTAATATATTTATTACGTCACGGTTCGATTCCGGTTCGATTCCGGTTTGATTCCGGTTGAACCGGTGACCCGTCCACCCGGTCCCTTTTCCGGTTCACTCACCGGTCCGGTTTTTAAAACATTGGAATACACAACAGAAGTAGAGAGGAAAAGAGAAGGAAAGAGACTGACCAACTGGTCGCTATTGCGGCGAGAGAGGGGGAGAGAGAGAGGATCTTTATTTTGTGTAATTTAGTGTAAATTACATTGACCTCCTTAGCTCCCTTAAAAACACTACGTTTGATTTTGAAGAGTATTTTGAATACTAGCCTATCACTCGTGCTATGCACGGAATAATTATAGATATTTATATTTGTTTTTATTTTTTTTAATATATAAATTAAATACATGGGGTTTGATCGAGGAGTTTGAAAGAATTTAATAAGTGTTTATTTATTTATTTAAGAGGCATTTACACAATAATTACATGGGTCTCTTGGGGATGCAAAAAGTAAGAAAATTAGGATTTCATTAATTGCGTTATTTATTTAATAAGTGTAATTATTATAAATTAAGTGTTTATTGTAATCAATAGTGTAATTATTACAATTTTTGAACCAATCACCAATCACCAAGTCAATTTTTTTAAAAAAAAATATTAAAAAATCAGGAAATTAAGATTTTTTAATATATAAATTAAATACATGGGGTTTGACCGAGGAGTTTGAAAGAATTTAATAAGTGTTTATTTATTTATTTAAAAGGCATTTACACAATAATTACATAATATATAAATTAAATACATGGGGTTTGACCGAGGAGTTTGAAAGAATTTAATAAGTATTTATTTATTTATTTAAGTGGCATTTACACAATAATTACATGGGTCTCTTGGGGATGCAAAAAGTAAGAAAATTAGGATTTCATTTATTGCGTTATTCATTTAATAAGTGTAATTATTATAAATTAAGTGTTTATTGTAATCAATAGTGTAATTATTACAATCTTTGAACCAATCACCAATCACCAAGTCAATTTTTTTTTAAAAAAATATTAAAAAATCAGGAAATTAAGATTGACATGTTGAAGCTTCCACAAGTCTTAGGTTTTAAAAGACCCTTTTCTTTAATATATAGATTTAATTTTTAATTTAAGTATTTTATTTTATATTTTAAATATTTTATTTATTTTTTTAAATGTTAAATTTTTTTTTTGGATGGATTGTCTATATATATCTAAATCATAATAAATTAGTTGTTAAAAAAATTGAAAAAATAAAAAATAATTTGAAAGAACAAAATAAAAAAATATTTTTTTTTGAATTTTTTTTAAAAAAATAAAAAAATATATTTTTTAACATAACATCAAACAGTACAAATTTTTGAAATTAATTTTGAAAAATAAATTTTTAAAAAGAGTTTTGAAAATTGAAAACTTGTTTAATTATGAGTTTTAAAAAGTGTTTTAAAAATCCATAATCAAATGGATTTTGAATTTTTGGCTATCAAACTGTGATTCAAAAACTATATCAAACGGTACCTTAAAGCCCCATTTCCATCTATAATTCGTTACTTGTATGAATGGGTAAATTACAGGTTGTCCTTTTATGTTTTGTTACTTTCTTATTTTGACCCTTAAATTTATTTTTTTTTCACTTTGACCACTTATATTTCAAGTTTTTTTTTCTCTTTACTCATAAAAGTAACTTCTATTTAAGATTAGATAGAAAATGTTACAATAACTGTCACATAATATAAATAATATATTATTATATTGAAATTTAAGTTTTTGTTATATGTGTGAGTTATATATAAAATATATATATTTTTATGCCACCTGACTGTCAATGTGTCTTTTTCTGTCTAATTTTTAACAAAAATTAACTTTAGAAGTAAAGTGAAAAAAAACTTGAAACATGAAAAGCCAAAGTAACAGAAGAAAAACAAAACTTAAAGAGCCAAAGTGGAGAAATGGCTAAACATAAAGGGGCTAAAGTGTAATTTATCCTATATGAATTTTTAAAAAATAATGTCGTCATCTTTTTTATATTCAAATATATATTTTACTTAATTTATTTTTATATTTTCAATTCAGTGGTATTAATTTCAATTCCTTTAAAACCTTATTAAAAGTAAAAAAAAGTGTAATTATATCAAAATTGTAAAACTTTTTGTATTTTTTTTTTTCTAAATCTCAAAGAATTGTGTAAGAGTTGGTATTGGCAACAAATAAAAATAGTGGTGCTACAGACCCCAGTGGGGGCACCCCCAGCACCCCCAGTAGGCCAAAAACAATTATTTTTTTTTTTTTCTTTCCAATCACGCGGTGCCACGTGACACTTGAAGGGGTCCTTTGGGGTCAATGAGGGCGGGGTCTCAAGCTTTATCCAAAAAAAGAGGCCTTTTCCTTTACCAATTGTCATTAAAATTTTTACTTTTCTAGTCTATCCCGACAAGATGAATTGGAATTTTTTTTTTTTGAAAAAAAAAAAACTCAAAAAAATAAGCCAAAAAACCACATTATTTTTTGCTTATTTTTGTCTTTTTGGATTTTATTTTATTTTTAATTTTTGATTCATTTCATCAAGTAAAATCTATAAGTCTAAAACTTATTAAAAAATTTACTAAAAAAAAAAAATAAGCCAACAAAAAAGTAAATCCAAGACACCCACTAGTTGAAATGATAAAAAAATGCATGGTTTTCAAATTGTTCTTCTTTTTTTCGCTTTTTAGCACAAAAGTCATTTTGCACCTATGGGCTACTTTCAGGGTAATTTACTCTTTAATTCAAAAATAAACAGAAAACTTTCTTATGATTTTGGATTAATTTACAACCCAAACTCTGTTAAAGGCAAGTGTGAATGACCAAAATACCTAATCTTCTGTCTCATTTTGTTTCCTTCCCCCCCCCCCCCCCCCCTCCTCCTTATATTATACACATAATAACCTAAACAATATTAATTTCCCATTAAAAAAAATTAACTCAATTAAATCATAAATAAATCTTAAATCCCTAATTATTTATTCTAAATCCTAAGTTTTGAAGTTAACATTCATTTAAGGGTAATCCTTTGGTAAATAGTGTGTACCATATGTTAGTTATAATATTATTTTAGTTATGATCCAAGAGCTCGTTATACCTTTTGTGTCGTTTAGTTATAACTCATTTTTTTTAGTTAAGATTCCTATATGATTGAGTTTTTAGGTTGTGTACAATAGAATTTCCCTTCATTTAATTATATATTACACAAAAACAGTTACATATATATACATATATACACAATAAACATATTATAGTTAACATTAATGCTATGATAAGATGTGTACCATATACAAATTATGATATTTAAAGATTTGATACCTAAATCCTTTACGAATCATAACTTTAAAAAAAAATAATAAAAAAAAGTTATAATCAAACACCATATTAGATATAACATAGAGTTTTGGATCATTACCAAAATAATATCATAATCAATATCATAATAAATTATACCTAACACTACAATCACAATGTGTATAATCAAGTCACAACTAATCCCCCCGATAGCTCATAATAACCAAAGACCATAGAGGTTGTAACTAGGTATGTAGAATTTCCTTATAATTCAACATCATATATATATATATATATATATTTTATTAAAAGTAATGCTTTCTCAGGCTTAGGTGACACATTATAAGGGTTTACTTTTTTCTAAGAGAATCACGTTAGCATATATTTTCTTAATTATATATAGAATTCTACACAAAGCCCAACTTCTAATTTAAATTATTTATTTTCCATATATGGACTCTATTTGACAAATATTTCTTTTTCATATATTTTTCATAGTAAATTGAGATAATCTACAAACTCAATGCCAATTTTGCATTTCACACTTTTCTTCTTAATTCTTTCAAGGGTATTAGAATTTTTTTTAATGCTAAATTGCCTTCTTTTTTTTCCAGAGAAAGAGACTTACTTGTAGGTCCTACTAAATAGATTTATTATTCAATAAGTTCTATGATAATTAATAACATTTTTTATCATACATTATTAAAAAAGTCACTAATTGTTAATTTTCAATGACAGAGTGAAAATTTTGTCACAAAAAAGTCACAATTACAAGTTTTAGTGACAGTTTAAAAAAAATCATCACAAAAAAAATTCACTAATTCTCAACTTTCAATGGCAATTTAAAAAATTCGTCACAAAAAAGTCACTAATTGTAAATTTTAGCGATAATTTATAAAAACTGTGACAAAAAAAGTCATTAGTTATCAATTTTTAGCTCCATATGTAAAAAAATCGTTACAAAAAATTATATTTAGCGACGATTGTACTAGGACTTATTTTCAATAGGACTTTATGAGAATTAAATCCAACTATTAGAACCTATCGGTAGTTTATCCTTTTTTTTTCTTATTTTTTCGTATATTATTCTATACCCAATACTAATTATATATTATTATATATTATGGATTTATCATTTAAATTTTATAGTGATTCTATATATGAAATTATACTTCATTTCCTGCATTATTTTATATAATTACAACTCATAAGAGGAAAAATCTGCACAACAATGATATTCTTGAGGAACCTCTAAAGTTTGGATTTATTGATTGAGTCCTTTTCAATTGTTGAACAATAAGTTTTTTTTATGTTTTGACATCATATTATAGATGATTAATCACTTCATGCACTGAGATATATCTATCGTTTAGATATTTTCATTATTTTTTTTCTTTTTGGGTTTAGATATTGTTATGTGATTCTTTTTTAGTTAGTCATTGTTGAATTTCTTTTATATAGTTAATATTTTAATTTAGTTAAGAGTGCTTATTTTACAATATTATAATTCAATATATATCATATAAAATCATTATATAATAATCTAACTACAGCATATTTATATTTAATTTTTTAATAAATTTTATATAATTTCTATTTCTATATATTTTTATTTTCCAAATGAAATATAAAAGAAAATTAAATAGTTAGAATTACTTATAATTTTATATTACTAATTCTTCTTTTAATTTAACTATTATTTTAATATTAAAATGAGTATTTGTTTTACTATTTTATAATTTAATATATATCATACAAAATTATTATATGATAATTGCATTTTTATAATACAATAGAATTAAAATTATCAAAATACACAAATAATTTAACTAAAATTAATATATATATATATATATAATTATTCAATAACAATTTTATAGAATGGTAGCGCCAATATTATCAAATAAATAATTAAAATCATACTTTAATTTTAATTTTAAATTAAAATTAAAATTATTCTTTTATAACACACATTGCACCATCAAATATTTTTTTTACAAAAATATCACGTGCATTACATAGGTCAACTATTAGTATATATAAAAGTAGTATTTTTCCTTTCTTATGTGGCACATTCTAAAGGCTTACTTTTTTTTTCGAAAAAAAACCACATCAACATGCCTTTTTCATTTACATATAAAGTTCTACATAAATTCAATTTCAATTATAATAATCAATTTTATATAGACTCTATTTGAGAAATACGCATTTTCCATATAGTTTTCATTGTATATTTAGTTTTGTCGTTCTCAAATTTCTCTTATATAGTTGATATTTTAATTTAATTATTATGATATTTAAAAAAAATTATCTCAATATGCAAATAATAAATAAATAAATAAAACAGAATATGCTTAATTATATGGATCACACAGATCAAATTAATTTTCTTTTATATTTTGTATTTTTTGTGTCTTATCGGTATCTTAATATTAATTTATATTTAATTTTTTATTTAACATAAAATTATTTCTTACAACACATTTATATTTAATTTAAATTTTATATACCTATATAAAATATGTATGAATAATTCAAAAAAAATATTAAAGAAAAAAATCAATACTCTACATAATTAATTTATATATTTTCTTCTTAATCCAATTACAACATAGTTATATTTAATCTCTTAAATAAATTTTGTGTAGTTTTATTTCCACATATTTTTATTTTTCAAATAAATATAAAAATAAAAATAAAGGAAAAGTAAAAGTAAATAATTAGAATCACTTTTAGTTTTATATTACTGATTCTATTTCTAATTTAACTATTATTTTTAATATCAAAATGAATGTTTATTTTACTATCTTATAATTTAATATATATCATATAAAATCATTATATGATAATTACATTTTTATAGCACAATATAACTAAAATTATCAAAATAAACAATTAATTTGATAAGGGTAGTCGGGCGAAAAATCTAATTTTGGATTTTTCTTGCCCAAAAGTCCATGGGTCAATTTATCATGGAGTGATTCTATTTATACCACAAAATTATCTTCTTATACTTTTAAAATTTTAAAATTTTATTTTAAAATTTTTATAATATCATTCTTACCCTCATATTTACTTTTCTCCTTACACCCAAACAATTCAAACCCTAATTTTTACACTCTTAAAATTTTAAATTTTTATTTTATTTTTTTTAAAATAATTTTTATAATATCATTCTTACCCTCATATTTATTCTTCTCCTTACACACAAATCATTCAAACCCTAATTTCTTCACCTCCAACTGATACAGCACTATTGCTGTCTACAATCGCCGCCTTGCCAACCACCATGTAAGTCCTCATCGCTACTACTGCTCCCCATCGCCAGCCACCATATACCAACTAACTTTGGCATTGTTTATAATCCTATTATTCTACAAAAGCAAAGTATCAAACTAAACTTGTACTATCACACCTTGATAATTAATAAATTGGAGCCACCAGGAAGACTATATTTGCATTAACACAAATTAGTTCCAGAATTGTTAGAAATTGGGCGCCCATGTGGCATGACCCATGAACCTTTTGAACCTTATCCATATAAGTTTGACTTTGAATTTGAATTCAAAATTTATTTGGATAACCACTCATGATATCTATATCTATCATATCAACTGATATGGATAGATGATATATTTATCCTATATATTTGATATGATATATGGGATATGATATAATGAAAACAACGTATGTTTTTCCTATACTGACTTTCTCCCATTAAACAACAATCAAGCTTTTTGCACTGTGACTTGTGTGGGTGATACTCATATTGTGGTATCACTTCACTGCTGAGTTCGTTGTTCGCATTCTTGAAGCACGTGATTTATCTACGAGATTCTTCGCTTCAAGTTCTGTCACTAAGGTATGATCTGAAATTTTTATCCGCTGCATTATACTTTAATTTACATTGGTATTAGAGCGAATATGGGTATTTTCATGTTTATTTTTATGCATTAAAATATGTGTATAATTTTAGATAAATATATACATGTTATATGTATGAAAATTAACAAAGGAGGAAGATGAAGTGCAGGGTTTCTGCACTTCCACTCTCATTAGATTGAGAGTGTTATACACCTCAATTTTTATACTCATTAAATGTCATTTTTGAGACCATAAATGTTTTTATTTTGAAAAATGGAGTCTGGCGGTACCGAAATTGGACCAGAAAACACCTTGGAAGGCAGCACGTGGGCCGCACGTGCCATCTAACGCCGTCAGCGGCTTCCACGTGCTGCCACGCGCCACGCGCGATTTTCACGCGTTACCACGCGCGCTGTCCGCGCCATCACGTGCGCGTTAGCCATGCTATCCACGCGCGCGCCGTCCGTGCTACACACGCGCGCCGTGCGCTAAGCCTCTTGTTGAGCCGCGTCGTTTTTTTTCCACCGGCTTGGCTGGCCTAGCTGCTGATGTTAAGGCACTGTTTGTTTTTTTAATCCAAAATTGGTTTAAATGGTCATAAATAATTCGTTATAGATTTGTTTTATGCGTGGTTGGTACTGTTAGACTCAGAATTAAATTTTCTATCTCCTGTAAAATTCTATAAAAAATATATATATAATTTTTGTGTTGCTATCATTAATATCCCCTGTGCATTTGTTTACTCTGCAAGTAGAAATGGCTACTAAGACAGTGGTGGCAGACTTAACTAAGGGAGAGAAATTGGATGGCGACAATTATGACATATGGCGCCGTAAGATCCAATACCTCCTCAATGAGCAAGAAGTGTTGACCACACTTGAACAAGTGATGGTTGAGCGAGCAGGCAATAAAGCTCAACATTGTCGTGATCTTGAAGTCTTTCGACTTGGCGTAAGAGATCGGTGTCGCGTTTTACTATGTTGAGTAGCATGCATGACTTGATTAGTGAGTTTGAGCATTGCTCGACTGCATTTGAGATGTGGGAAGCTCTCAAGCAAAAATTTGGTATTACCTCTTTGGCAAAGCTACGTGGGCTGACTATGAAGTTTGACTCCTATCAGAAAAGGCACATCACTCGATAAAGCAGCATTTGAGGGTCATGTCAGCCATGATACGTGAGCTTGCGGCTGCTGGCCACAATTTGACTCAAGAACAGTAAGTACAAGCTGTAATTCACTCTCTACCAAATTCTTGGGAGTAGATGAAGCAGAACATTATGCATAATGAGAGTATGAAAACATTCGAAGACATATCGCGTCATTTAGAGCTAGAGGCTGAGCTCCTTGAGACGGCTAAGTCTGATGGTTCTGCTATGGTGGTTAAGTCAAGCTCGCGTAGGACTTCTCAGTTCAAACGTGGAAAAGCAAAAGGTGCCCTTAAGAAGCAAGCAGCAGCTGCGCTAAAGCCCAATAGCGCTAGAAATTTCAAGCGTGGGGCAAGAGAGGTGGCAAGAAGGTAAAGGGTAAATTGACATGCTTTAACTGTAACAAAGAACGACATTTCGCTCGGGATTGCCCTAAGCAGAAGAAGGTACTCCCTTACTTAATTTCTCGCATTCAATGCTTTGTTTCTAGTCAAGCATTCATTGCTCATTCTCCTCATTTTTTGGGTTGTAGACTCCGGAGCAACAGACCACATCACGAGGGACAGAGTAGGGTTTGTTGAGTATCACCGAGTACCTATTGGGGGCAGAAAAGTTTACATGGGGAACGAGTCTAGTGTGGAGGTGCTTGGCATTGGCACATACAAGCTGGAAATGCGACAAGGGCGCACCTTGTATCTTCATGATGTTCTTTATGCTCCGGATATTTGGCGAAACTTAGTTTCAGTTATTAGCATGATGAGCCTTAGTTTTAGCTTTTGTTTTGAGAATAATAGTGTTAACATTTATTTGGGAACAATTTTTTATGGTTTTGGTTATCTTTCAGATGGTTTTTTAGTTTTGGATGTGGATGATTCTAGTTTTAATAAAAATGTCAATGGCTCTGTTTCTAATATTGTATCTTTTTGTGATAATGATTCTATGAGATGGCATGCTAGATTAGGCCACATAAGGAAAGACAGGATGACTAGATTGGCTAGAGAAGGTCTTTTAGGCCCACTTGCTAGAGTCACTTTGCCTACTTGTGAGCACTGTCTTGCTGGAAAGGCAATAAGGAAACCATTTGGGAAAGCCATAAGGGCATCTATCCCATTACAACTTATTCATTCTAATATATGTGGACCAATGAATGAGAGGGCAAGACATGGAGCCCCTTATTTCATCACGTTTATAGATGATTGCACACGTTTTGGTCATGTCTATTTGATTTCTCACAAGTCAGAAGCATTGGATTGCTTTAGACGGTATGTTAATGAGGTTGAGAATCAATTAGACAAGAGCATTAAGGCTCTAAGGACTAGCCGAGGACGTGAATATCTATTTGAACAATTTAAAGTGCTCTGTGAGGAAAAAGAAGTTATCAGGCAATTGACAATTCCTAGGACTCTGCAGCAAAATAGTGTAGCAAAGAGAAGGAATCGCACATTGCTTGACATGGTTAGATCAATGATGGTGCAAGCTAATCTTCCCATTTCTTATTGGGAAGATGCTTTGTTGACTGCTGCCTACGTCCTTAACCGTGTGCCCTCCAAATCAGTTCCTTCCACCCCATATGAGATGTGGACTGGCAAAAAGCCTGATTTGGGCAATTTGCGACCTCGGGGTTCGGCAGCTTACATATACAACGCTTCTTATAAGTTTGGGAAGTTGGGCCCTAGAGGAAGGAAGTGTATCTTCATTTGCTATAGTGAGCATTCTAAGGGCTATGTGTTTATTAGGGAGCATCCGAATGGAAGTGTGACTGAAATTAAGTCACGAGATGTGGATTTCCTAGAGGAGGATTTCCCTAGCAGAGGTGAGGTAACTAGAGATGTAGAGCTCTGTGAGATGGAGAATCTACTTGAAGGTGCACTTAGCAGCCTAGTAGAAAATAAGGAGTTAATCCCTCAAGCTCCTAAGGACAATGGGAGCGATCTACCTACCCATGGATTAGATCCAATGGATGAGGATTCTCAGGATTCTTAACTACGTAGAAGCAAACGTGGAGCTATACCCCGTTGTCGTTTTGAGATTGAAGGGGAAGCATTCATGATTGCTCTGAGTGATGAGATGGAGCCTAAGAATCTCAAAGAGGCTCTCTCATCCCCTGCTAGTAAAGAATGGAGTATTACAATGGATGAAGAAATAGAGTCTATGAAGAAAAATCATGTCTGAGACTTGGTTGATTTGCTGCTCGGGCGTAAGACTATTAGGAACAAATGGGTTCTCAAAATCAAGCGCAAAGTAGATGGTTGCATAGAAAGGTATAGAGCTCACCTAGTAGCGAAAAGGTTACACCCAGCGAGAGGGTGTGGACTATGAGAAACTTTTCACCGGTTGTAAGGTTTGCCTCTATTCACCTAATTACGCCATAGTAGTTCGGTTGGACTTAGAGCTATATTAGATGGATGTTAAGACTGCATTTCTCAATGGAGAATTGAATGAAGAAATCTATATGGATCAACCAGAAGGCTTTGTGGTAGTAGGTCAAGAGCGCAAAGTTTGCAAGCTTCAACGATCTATTTGTGGCTTAAAGCAATCATCCAAACAGTGGAATCTAAGATTTCATCGAGCCATTGTTTCTAATGGGTTTACGATGATCGATGAAGATCACTGTGTGTACGTTAAGCGGTCCAAGGACATTTTTTTGATATTGTCATTATATGTAGATGACATATTATTGGTTGGAAATGACAAGGAGATGATTGTCGCCACTAAAAGGTGGTTGTTCTCTACATTTGAGATGAAAGACATGGGTGAAGCGAGCTATGTGCTCGGTATTAAGATCCTAAGGGATTGCTCTAGGAGACTTCTTGGTTTGTCTCAAGAGACTTACATTAAGACTATCCTAGAGCAATTCGAGATCTTGAGTCAAACCCATTGACACTCCTATTGCGAAAAATGAGAGCCTAAGCCTTGATATGGGTCCTAAGACTCCAGAAGAGAATGAATAGATGACCCGTGTTCCCTATGCAAATGCTGTTGGAAGCTTGATGTATGCTATGATGTGTACGCGCCCTGATATTTGTTATGCAGTCGGATTGGTGAATGGTTACTAATCCAACCCAGGACCAGCTCATTGGAAAACAGTTAAGAGGATATTACGATATCTTAGAGGGACTGTAGATTACACACTTTGCTACCAAAGTTCAGATCTACATCTAGTTGGCTATTGTGATGCTAACTTGGGAGGAGACTTAGATGAGCGTAAGTCTACTTCAGGATATGCTTTCATGCTTAGCGATGGTGCTATTTCTTGAAGCAGTAAGAAGCAATCCTGTATCGCCTTATCGACTATGGAGGCTGAGTTTGTGGCTTGTTCATCTGCCGTTTGGTTGAGGAGATTCCTTTAACATTTGGATGTTGTCACACACACTTCAGACTCTGTGACTATCCATTGTGACAGCATGGCTGCACTCGCTTACGCTAAGGATCCTAAATACCACGGCAGAACCAAACACATTGATGTGAGGTTCAACTTTATCAGAGACATTGTGGCGCAAAAAGAAGTGATCCTAGAGCACATCCCTACGAGTCGCATCGCATGGTTGCAGACCCTTTGACTAAGCCCATTGCTAGAGATATTTATCTTATTCATGTTAGGGCTTTAGGACTACGTAGGTGTTGATATATATATATATATATATATGTGTGTGTATTCAGTTGAACTCATATTTTTTTGGGGATATTTATGCCATTAGTATTCATATTTGTTTCTATTACACATTTATGTTTACTACTTTTTGCAATGGTTTGTGAATTAGCATACACAGAATAAATAAATTGATGTTAGCAGGCAAGATTGGCTCACTCACACAAGCAATCGCCCTTAGCTCTAGGTAGCGAGCAAGGATGAGACTAGTGGCTTATTGTATTTGGAGCAAATAGAGAAACTAAAATTATCCACTAGCTATGTCGCCTTGGTTGGAGCCAAGATGAGGTCTTGTTAGAGACTGACCATGGATATGAGAGTATCCATTTTTCTATAATGTGCTTGTTATGGATAGCCGGATCGAGATCTCATTTGATGCACGAAAGGCGAGCAAATAGAGAATTGAGTTAGACAACTTTGGAAGTGACTTGTGTGCTTAAGAGCGACTAGACTAAGATCTGTATGGTGTGTGAGTTTAACATTACTCTTTGGAAGAGTTACTCTACTATAACATGCATTCGTACTACATATGCTTATCGACCCATTAGCGAGGTGAAAGAATGGATCCCTGCTTCTTCACCATGTGAATCCTAAAAGTCATTTTTCCCTAATTGACTTCACTTTGTGCCTTTTGTGACCTTTGACTATGTCATAAGATGAGGAGTTGATGTTCAGCTACTTTGGTATGTTGCCTGCGATCATGTATGATTCGGCTTCAAGGGACATTACTAGGAAAGCGGGTCAATTTCAAATTAAATGATATGAGGGTGAAGATAAGATCATCTAGTTCTACATCTCTGCTTTATATTCACTGTCGACAACTCGCATCGCTCTCTATGGGGTGCTGATTGAGTGTGAATATAATGCTGGACCTAGGAGAGTCAAACATGCTCTTTGAGGGATTAGAGATGTTTTTGGACTGATGAAGCTAGATGGGTCTGGGTACATGAGACACTATTTCTGTTCATTTTGGGTTGATGTTTCTATGTTGAGTTTCTAGTATAGAGCTCCCACATGCAGGTGTTCTTAGTGGTCGCATGATGCATTGGCTAGTATGAGATTGTTCATTTTGGGGGAGATTGAGATAGAGATGTGGCAGTGTCATGCCAACTTATGTGTGAGTGGGAGATGTTAGAAATTGGGTGCCCGTGTGGCATGATCCATGAACCTTTTGAACCTTATCCATATAAGTTTGAATTTGAATTCAAAACTTATTTAGATAATCACTCATGATATCTATATCTATCATATTAACTGATATGGATAGATGATATATTTATCCTATATATCTGATATGATATATGGGATATGGTATAATGAAAACAATGTATGTTTTTCACATATTGACTCTCTTCCATTAAACAACAATCAAGCTTTTTGCACTGTGACTTGTGTGGGTGATACTCATATTCTGGTATCACTCCACTACTGGGTTCGTTGTTCGCATTCTTGAAACATGTGATTTACCCACGAGATTCTTCGCTTCAGGTTCTGTCACTAAGGTATGATCTGAAATTTTTATCCGCTGCGTTATACTTTAATTTACAAGAATCAAATATAAAATGCATATAAACAAAGAGTGGATCTCATTCTTTTATTGTTTTATTGTTGAAATGGCACGGATACACTTTATGGCATGCTAAATTTGTTAATTTGTCACAAAACTGTTAATTCTAAATATTAGAGTTCATTTTATAAATTTATAACCTACCAAATACAGGCTTTTTTTAGGCCAAGTCTAGTGGTTCGAATATTTTTTTTAACACCAAAAAAAAAAAAAAAGAAGACAAAGTAAGATCTTTAATTTTAACTGGAGCTAGTTTAGTTGATTAGAATTCACACTCCATAAAGAATTGGCTCTTTAAAATTTTTAATTGTAAGTAGGGGTGATAAATGAATCAAATAGCTCAAGTTCAACTTGTGTTCGATTCATTAAAAGTTCGTTCAAGCTCAATTCGTTAAGTAAACAAGTCAAATTTGAACACATTTTCGAATTCATTAAAGATTTCAAATCAAGCTTGAACAGTGAATTGCTCGTTAGGCTCGTTACCAAACTATTCGAGCTTGGTTCGACAAAAGTTCATTTGAGATCGACTCGAAAGTTTAATGAATCAAGCTTGAACAAATTTTGAAACTTGTTAATGTCACGTCTCGAAATAATTCAACATGAACCCCTAAATGAACAAACATTCACTATACAATGACAATAACTCTTCTATCTTCGTATATATTATAAATGGGTTTAATACAAAGTTCCACATGCAGTATACATTCACAACACAAAAGAATATATGAATCTATAGCATGTGAAGCACCAAATCTCAGAATAATAAAATGCCCTTAAAGGCTTACATCTTCCAAGGCGATAGCCCGGTTACACAAAAGTGGTCTTTCAGACCATACATGTTAGCCCTTGGCTTTACAAAAAGAAAACACAACAAAAGAAGAGCCAAGTGCTCTCTATACAATTATCTGCACCCTCAACTCGGCGGGATCACCATGTCCTTACCTGCACCAAATCCCATAGGGGTGAGCATAAAGCCCAGTAAAGAAATACCAAACAAAGTATATACATTTATATTAGATGGCCAAAATTGAATGCAAGTGCACATGCAATGCAATATTCCTTTCAACATATTATCCATGCACTTCATTTACAATTACAATCTCATAAATTCCCAAATTTCAACTTTTTAATCACGAGGGGTAGTAAATACGACCTTTGGTAATCCCTAGGCTAGCGTCTGCAAGTAGACTTTACGAGTACTACCTGTCACGACCCGCTCCCCGTACCCAAGGGTTAAGCATCGTGATGGCCAGTAACTAAGGTCACCTCTGGCCAATTCTAAAACAGATCAATAAATGCAAGCGGAAGTAATATTTAAACAAGGGTACCAAAATAATCATTGGAGATTCTATTTTTATTACAAAATGTATTGACCAAAAAGGTCGATATTTACATATAAAAATATCATAGAAATACTGTGTGTGTGTCTATTCTGCAGCCCCGTGTCTAAGACTTTCCAAAAGTTATTTCTGAATTGCATTGTTTCCTGAAAATTGGTAAACAACTATAAGCACATGGTAGAGTGAGAAATATTATACCAAGAGTATAAGGGACACGAAATAACCATGGATCGTTAGTTAGGCCAAAACATTTACATAAACAAATCATTTGAGTAGCAGAAATCATTTAAGTAGCAGAAACTGAAATACAGATATTATATAAATATATAACCATAACCACGGCACAGAACAGAGGTACGGATTCAAGAGGTGGCTCGTACGGAATCTAGAGGTGGCTCCCACAATAGTGTAGCACTTAGTTCCGCACAACACTTTGGTCCGCACAAAACAGAAGTCAATGGATCCATGACAAACAGAGGACCACAAAGTGGTCAAACAGAGGCCAATGGTTATTTAAGTCCCTCAAGGCATGGGACTTCCGTGGTGGTACTTACAAAACATAATTGTTTATAAGGTCACAGCCAAATATTCTTTAAAATATAAACAAACATATCCATGTGTTTCCTTTTAAGCAAATAGGGTTTAGAACTAAAACCACGTAACTGAAATCTTTATAAAACATAACTTTTATTAATATACTAATAAAACATATCTTGTATAAAATAGATTTTGGTAAGTCAAAACATACGTAAAATACATTTTGGTGACTCAAGATATAATATAACTCACCTTAACTTTAATACCTTCCTCTTTATTTCCACTACCAAAGACCTTTTTAGCTTCCACTATTTCTTCCTTCTTTTCCTCTCTCTCTTTTCTTTTCTTTTTTTTCTTTTCTTTCTTCTTTCTTTTTCTTTCTTTCTTTCCTCTTTCATTTCCTTTCTGTTTTCTCTCTAGGCGCCTCCGTATTTATAAGGGAAGAGGTGCTACGTGGCAGATTTCAATAATAATTACAAAGATTCGTTTTTATCCTTAATAGATATTTAAGATAATTACCTTTTGACCCAATATTTTAATATAATTATATAAATAAATTAATTCATAATTAAATTACATTTTATCATATACCAATGAAAAATTAATTATTTATTTTAGTACCACACCCATTATTATTATTATTTATATTTAGACCCCTAAACTTTTAAATAATTATATTATTTTACAAAATTACACATAATAATATATAATAAATTATATATTTTCTGAACTGAGATTAAATAATATTAGTATAAATTCTACAGAATAATTAAAAATCTGGATTGTTACACTACCAAATTGTCATTTTTACCGGTATTAACCGGAAGGCTCGATACCTATCTGCGTGGTTTTCTAGTCTTTCACCATGGACACTCAGGCCAACTTATCAAATTCATCTACGCCCCCTAATCCGGACTTACCACCGTATTTACCCCATACACAGTTTCATAGCTCTCATTATAGTGTAATCCTTCTCAAAATGACATGATGAGAATCTCATGTGTAATGATAATGATAATCAAATGGGGACATGATGCAATACAAAATATCTCATGACATTTCTTCATCTCAAACATCTCTACCACAATAACAATGTACTACCTTATTCATTCTTCTTCTCAACCTCATTATACAGTGACCATACCTTCAATTTAAAGTAATAACAATTTCTCAACATGCCCAATTCACAACAAATTAGTCCCTTGAAGACTACGTGTGATGCCTTTCAATATCAACTCCAATGTTTTCAAATTTCACAATTTAAATTGCACAACCATTAATTTTCTCACTACAAGGCATTTTCAATGTTCAACAAAATGTTAAAGTAGGAACTCATTTCTTATATGCCAGGTTAATAGTCATTTTTGCTAAACGTATTATGAGAGCTCACTCTCTATTTGTATAACAACAAGATGCCCTTAAATATGTTACGTCCTTCAAAACTACCCAAAAATTTAAGGTTTTAAGTCAAAATCAAACAAGCATCTCTCCCCTCCTTTGAAGGAGTTTTCTTTTCAAAATAATACCTCCTATTATGTAAGTTTAAGATCCTCTAGAAAATAGCTTAGGAGGAGAGGGAGATCAAACCCATTTTTGAAAACCCTAGCATTTATGAGGCAAACCAAACTTTTCAAAATCATTAATGGAACCTTTAAATCAACCAAATCCAATATAAATATATATAACTCAAGGAAATTTCCCTACCTCAAGGTTTGATGAAGAGGAGAGAAGAAACCCTAAATCCAAGACAAAAATCTTTCAATTTCTCCTACCCCAAGAAAGCCCTAGCTCTTGATCTCCAAACTTGAGAGGGAGAGATGATGAGGATGATGAATCTAGATTCAAGGGACTTGCAAAATCAAAGAGTTTCTAGCGTTTGAGGAGATTTTCTAGAGAGAAGGGAGAGCAAAATGCCCTTTTTAGTGAGAGAAAGAAGCCCTAAAAATGATATACAACTCGGCCCTAAGATTAAAAAAAATGCAGAATTTCAATCCAGACCGACCGCACGTGCGACGCCCATTCCCACACGTGCGAAGCCCTTCTTCCGCACATGCGGCCCTCACCCCCGCACCTTAGCCACTCGTGCCTTTATTTCTATGTGTGAGCCAAACCATCCCCTGAATTCCACACGTGCGACTTGGCCTCCTGCAAGTACGGCCCTCTCCCGCACGTGCGGTCCCTGTTTTTCAAGCCCAAATTTTATGACTCGATTTCCAGATGCCCCAGACTCGATCGTTCCCACTCCGGAATGGATGAAATTAAACCACCGAACCAAAAACAAGAATAAAAACTTATTCAAAAGAAAGAGCTTCCAAACGTTTTAAATCCAACGAAAGCAAAGGGAATGGAATGGAGAAAGAAAGGAAAGGGAAAAAGAAGACCCGGTCATCACAACCATGCCACCATAGGAAATTTTGTCCCCGAAATTTGAATGAACTCCCTAAAATCAAATAGACTCACTAAAATAAGGGTGTTCTAACAACGATGATCATTTTCTAACAACATAATTATTTTAGACAAAGTTATCAAGTTGCAACCATTATGTTAATCAACATTTATCATTTTCTTCCTCATCATTCTATCAAAACACAATTTCACAAACTAGACACATGAGATGAAACATTTAGAACAAAATATTATCTTTCCACAACATCAAGCTTGAACAAATTTTAAAACTTGTTAAAATTTTCAAATCAAACTTTAACAGTTAATCGTTCGGCTCATTCGATTCATGTACCACCCCTAATTGTAAGGCTCTAAATTCATATTGTAAGGCCTTGCGTTCGTATTGAAATATATATATATATATATATATTTTGCTATTAACTAGCAGAGTGAAAATTCAATGTAACTATGATACCCTTGATGTGGTATCGCCAACACATAATGAAAGTATATGATGTGAAGGGTCAATGTTATTTTTTAGGTACAACTATCTTGCCACATATACATAGAGGGTAAAAGAGTAGTTATAATTGGATGGTGATACCAATGACATTTGTATTTGTATTGAAGTTTTTTTTTTACTAAAATGTCCAATTCTTCCACCTGCTATTTTTATTTTAATTTTATTCTTTCTTATTAAATAATGATTATTAATTTTGTAAATAATTTTACTTTGGGTGATGCTATTTAGCTGCGCCAGAAAAAAAAAAAAAAAAAAAAAAAAGAACATAAATTTCTAAATAAATCATATCCAATTTTGTTCAGCACTGTAAAATGTAATGAAAAGATGTATAACACATGTCCCATAAGCACATAAACATTGGAAGGTACCACAGTACATGATTAGACTGTTTCAGCAGTGTCTTTGAAAAATCAATTTCAACTTTATTCCTACATATACTGAGAAATTTTCTTATATTAGCAGTCTCCTCATAAAGTATTATCAATGTCAAACTTATAAATTTATATTAATTAACCTTAATTTTCAATTACCCAAAACAATTTCCATGTCACTGTTACTACCTAGAGAATAAAATTATTTACTAAAAGTACATTGACCAATTATGAGACATGTGAGATCCCAGAATTTAATTGGTTGTGTATTAATAGAATGTTTGATGATATGTAGATGATATTGACATGGAAACTTTGGAATATTTAATTGGTAATGATATAGCTATAATCAAAATCATAGTCAGACTCAAATTGAGGGTTACATAGATGTAGATTGGGCTGATCTCTACTTGATAAGAGGTCAAGTATTGGCTATAGTGTACTTGATGGAGGTAATTTACTGTCTTCCAAGAGTCAGAAGAAACAGTTGTTGCCCAGTCAAGTGTGTGGCATTTACCACTTGCAAGTTGATTGGGTTGAAGCCTAGGTTAGAGGTACTTGGGTTTCAGCATTCTCAACCTATGGCTTTTTTGTGTGATAACCAAGTGGTTGTTCACATGGTTTCTAATCTAGTGTTTCATGAGAGAACAAAACATACTTAAGTTGAATGTCATTTTATTTGTTGCACAATTTGATTTGTACAAATTATATTATTCCAACAAGCTGTGGATGCTCAGAGCCAAGTTGGCTTTTGAACTTGGACCATTATTAGTATTATTATTCAGTTATATATTTTTATTAACCTTCTTATCACCCTGAATTTTGGGGCATGACTACACATTTTCATACATTAGCTTTGGTTTCTCTTAACTTGTAACAATGAGAAAATGTTTTTCGAAAAAAATATTTTTATATGTTTGAAAGTAGTGGTGGTGGAACGAAAGTGGAGGTAGAGGTAGTGGGGTGGTGATGGCGACGGTGATGGTTGCGTTGGCCATGGTGATGGCGGTGAAAGTGAAGGTGGTGGAGATGAGAATGGTGGTGGTGCGGTGGCATTGGTAAAATTTTAGTTCGAAAAATATTTTCTGCCTTTTAAAAGTGAAAAATATTTTCTACCCAAATAGACTTATTTTCCATTGATCAAAGAAAATGTTTTTCATTAACTTTCATTTTCCATTATACTAAACACAAAAAATACATAAAACAACTATCAGAAAATATTTTCTGCCCAAATAAATGCAGTGTATGTAATAAAAAAATGTTGTCAAACAAATCTACTATATGCAATAAGGAATAAGGAATAAAAATGAAGTTGAGCACAAATAGTAGGAACTGGAGATATAATACATCAAACAACCAATACCCAAATTATATTTTCAACACCAGCAAACACATCAGAGTTAGAGCAACATAATGAAGTATACACACTGTTGTTCAGCTCCTTGCAAATTAAAATCAACTGAAAAGGCTTCTGAGCAACTGCCTTTTGTTGAAGATTTAAGCTCTACAGAGCAAGTTATTAGCAAACTTTCCTGCGAGAAATAAAATGCTTCCAGCAGCTTAAGAACGTATTGAATTCCAGTCCGCGTATTAATCTCCCAAATACTGGTCATCCAGTAGAAAGAAACCCTTATTTTTGAAATGGAAGGAAAAAATCACGCTGCATCAAAAGTCAAGTAGCAGAAAACGGAGATATCTTCCAGAGAAAAATCCATCCAAGAACTGCAGCTCAACAATATCTTCATGCGGAACACTTGCCAAACATTACACTTCTTGAGAGAAGTGCTCTAGACTCGAAGCAAGTTGATGAAGTCATTGAGTGATTTAACAATTTTTAACAATCTCCTGCATACAAATCATGAGAATATATGAGCAACCGCTAGGGCAGTTATAGCCGAAGACAAAGCATAATAGGGATATAAGATTCATGTAGCTGACCCCAAATAATTGCGATGAGGCTTTGTTGACACGTATCATCCTCCAATATATGGCCTTAATCAAAGAGGAATTGGGGGAACACAAGCCTTTTGTCAATAGACGATATCCAAGTCAAAAAAAAACTTACTCCAACTATTTGGGGCAGCTACATGAATTGTTTACCCCACCATGTTCCATCTACGGCCATAAATAATCTCCCCAGCAGTTGTTCAGATATTTTCACGACTGATACGTCCATAAGAGTCTAAAGGATGTTTTGCATTGGCTATCAGCTACACAAAACTGCTCCCTTCCTTTCTCATATGTGGGTCCTACAATGCAGTGGCTAGAAGAGTTTTATAGATGAAATGGAGTGGGTTAATGAAAGAACTTGGTCAATTGGATTTTAAAGATTAACAACAAGCCTAATGAATGGAGGAAATAAGAATGATGAGATGAGATTTAAAGACTGAAAAGTGAATAATGAATAGAAGAAATAAGAATCACAATGACGGAGGTATAGGAAAGGCAACTCTCATTAATGAATAGAAGAAATAAAGATCACAACGAGGGAGGTATAGGAAAGGCAACTCTCATCTTTCAAACCTGGTCTGTTGAACAAACTATAAAACAGTCTGGATCAGAAGTTTCACGCATTGAACTGTGACATTAGAATGTTTTCATTAATATATCTAATAATACTAATAATATATACAATAAAAACCTAAAACCCAACCCCGTGAAGCATGCTAGGAATATTCACCACAAGCAGGGTCCTTCAATCTCACAACACCCATATACAAGAAATTATCATTCCAATCTAATCTACAGCAAAGACACATAAACAACATAAATAAAGAAAGAAAGAGAACAAGCAACATAGGAAAAGACCTTTGTTGTTAAATGCGTTGAAGCCAAAGATAGAATTATAAAGAAAGAGAACATGTCATTCAAGAAGAAACATAGAATTATAAAGAGATTCATTCAAGAAGAAACATATGAAAAGACCTTCGTTGTTAAAGAAGTAGCATTGCAACAGGTTCTATTTCAGTAGGCACACACAGAAAAGGAAGACCACAATGTACAAAAACCTTGAGGCTTGAATGAATGGATTTGACGATCTTGTGAATATGGGGGTTTCAGGTGTTAAGGAATTTTTTTAAAAAAAGAAAACAGAAGATGAAACAAATCAAACACACAATAAAGAAAGAAACCCAGGAAAGTGAGATCAGAATAGGGATGAAGGGGAATGTTAAAGGAGCAACAAGAACATTACCTAATGATGTATTGACCTTTAGGTGTGGATTACTTAGTTGAACCAAATGGGAAATTTAAATAAAAAGCATGGTTTTTAAGCAAGAATAATTTTGGGCTCTAGCAATATTGGAAAGCAAACTTGAAGGCCCTAGCAGCCTAACTAACTTAACCCTGATAAGCCTCCATGGCAAGTACCCTCAGCTTGTATCCATCTTAAGTTTCATCCAGTCCCCAGTCTTAGATTTCCCCTTAAACCTGCCCCCTATCCCCCATGCCTTATTTATCCCAATCAAGCCCATAGTTATTACAAATCATCCACAAGGACCAAACTAGAATTCTTCCCTTGACTAAGTTCCTCTAATCTTGACACAATAGATTTCCAATCCCCAAAGCAAAACTAAATCAACAATCAATAATTTAAGAAATGAGATCCAAACTTTGTTTTGATTATAAATAATAATAATAAAAAAAAAAGGTAAATTGAAAATTATAAATTAAAAATCAAATAAAATAAGAAGCCTAACTGGGATGCAGTATATAAATTAGAAAAACCTAAAAAACTGAGAGTATGCATAACAAAATTAAAATTCTGCCATGTTGAAGACATTTTGCAGATCTGGCAAAATATATCAAAGAACTAGAGCAAATAACAAAAATAACGTGCTTAACTAGAATGTATTATAGAAATCAGGAAATCCAAAAAAGATGAATTGAGTATGAATAACAAATCAACATTTTTCCAGATCTGACAAACTATAGCAAAGAACTAGAGTGAATAACAAAAATAACGTGCTTAACTAGAATGTATTATAAAAATCTAGAAATCCAAAGTAGTGGAATGAGCATGAATAACAAATCTAGAGCAAATAACAAAAATGATGTGCTCAACTAGAATGTATTACAAAAATCAGGAAAACTGAATAAGTTGAATATGTATGAATAACAAATCAACATTTTCCAGATCTGGAACAATCTAGAGAGGACAAACTGAAGAAACCTATGTCACCGTCTACTTCACACCTATACCCCCACAGAGAGAGAGTAGATGCCAAAGGACACATACCCTTGCAAACTAGACTGGTGAGGATTAAAGGTATAGCTAATCTTGGCGGCCATTGTGGATTATGGTAGAGAAAGGCTAGGGTTAATGTGAGAGTGAGAATGACAAGATGAGAAACCCTAACCAAACCTTATATAATGAAGAGCAATGTCGATATTTTATACAATATTGAGGGTGTTATAGTAATTTACCTATAAAACCACAGCACAGAAGGGAGGTAGCTCTAAATGCAACCAAATAATTTGATTGGGCACCCCACTTCTTTGGACACCCAAATTATAGATTTGAATTTTACTCATTTTTGTTAGACACCCCAATTAATCCCAATTTTACACCCCACCCACCCACAACTGGGACCACCTCTACCGCCCCTCTCTGTTGCCTACAATCACTTCCCATTCCCATCACCCCTCTCTGCCACCCGCGATCACCTCCCCATGGATCTGCAACTACCTATCCCTTCTTTTTCTTCTCCGCGACCACTCCCCCCACTACCGACCCCCATCTACCACCCCCTCCTATTCTCTTCATCTTCTTACTCCCCCTCCTCCCTAAATCCTAGACTAGATCTAGGGTTTACGGATGAGGCAAAAAGAGGAGGGGGGCTCATGACGAGAGAAGGGTTGGGAGGTTGGTTCGTGATGGCAAGGGGTACTGGGTTGGGGTGTCACTAGAGGTATGAGTCATAGCGGCAAAGGCGGAAGAGGTAGTTGTGGCAGAAAAGAAGAAGAATGAGGAAAAGGAGGTGGTGTCAGAAATGACAGGGAGGGGAGGAGGTGGCAGCATCTGGGAGTGGTGGTTGGGCACCATATTAATAAAACAAGTTAAACTATGTCATGATTCCCAAAGCATCTTCATAAACTTGTAAGCACCTCCTAGCGATGTTTATTTTATTAATAAAAACACGTTAAACTATGTCACGGTTCCCAAACTTCACCATTTTAATTAGAGTATTTCTATAATTGGTTTTACAAGAAGGAACAATGCCTAAAATTGAAAATTAAGGGGGGGCATATAAGGTTGGTCATAATGCCCTGTATTGCTAATGCCTAAGGGCATATCATGGCTAATAGCAGTAATATCAAAACATATAAAAAGTATCAAATAATTTTCCTTAAAAGTAAAAGGTATCACATAAGTTTATGGAATCAAAAGCCAACACTATAGATATTAATCATTTTATATTCCTTAAGTGATGATTTTGTTGGATCAAAGATTCTAACATAAATTTCTAAATAAATCATATCCAATTTTGTTCAACACTATAAATGCTATGAAAAGATGTATACAAGAAGGCCATGGCCACACATCCTAAAATGCAAGGCTGACACATATATTGTCCCATAAGCATATAAACATAGCGAGGTCACCATACATGACACTTGACATTGCACATGGATTTTGGTAAGTATCATGATGATTATCTCATCTTAATAATATCCTTCAAAACACAATAGAAAATGTAGATAACATGCATAATAATTAGACTGTTTTAGCAGTCTCTTTGAAAAAACAATTTCAACTTCTTTCCTTATATATTCATAATATTCCTATATTAGCAGTCTCCTCATAAAGTATTGTCAATGTCAAACTTACAAAATTTATATGCACCAGTTTAAGGGAGAGTTGAGCGTATTTATCTAAATGTACCAAATTGTTCTTACTATATATAATCAGAAGAGCTGGACCTCAGGTTTAGGCTTATTCATCTAATATCTTTTCTCTCTCTACTTCAACACCTCCCTTGGGTGAAAATTCCTAAATGAAATCTTGACCTAGTGGGCGGACAATGCCCTGGGTGAAATGACCCTAAAGGTCCCAAATTGTTCCCACACAATTGAGATGGGTGTAAATGATTAAGAAACATTAAATTGGATTAATTTCTCTAATAATTTATTTCTTTTGAACATGCTATGGACAATTATTTAGTGTGCTTTATTCTTTCTTTATTGTTTAGTATGTTGTACCTCTTATGCACTTCACTTTAGGTTACATTGTATTTCAAAGTCCTAGGTCAGGTCAGTTTCAAAGGTTGGAATAAGCTGAGAGTTCATATCTAACATGCATATTTGACTGAAGGAGAGTCTGGCCTGTTATCATTTGCTGCTTGCAAAGCTCATAAGAATATTAAAATGACTGAAAAAGCTGCTGAAAATATGTTTAGCACTGACTCCCTGAATATGGGAGCTGCACGAAATGAGCAACTCAATAATGTTTAATTTGTTAAAATGAAATTCTCTCCGCTCTCCTACCTACTTAAAATATGTATTTATTAAGTTGTTTGCAGTTTAGTCCCCATTGAATTGAGGACTTGAAGAGATAAATTGGTACAGACCAAACCTTCGTCGTTATTTGCACAAAGTGACTGCCCTCATGATCAAACCCACAATTGCAAGGCTGATAGGACGAGTTTAACCACTGTTGAGGTTGTGAGTTCAAACCTGAGGTGGTGGCAACTTTGAGCAAATTATGTCAATGTTTAGGTCTGTATGTACCCAATCTACCCCTCCCAAACCCCCATCTATCAAGGACTTAACTGGGTGTACTTCATAGTTTGCTTCTTTTTTTCATTTTTCTCTCCTCCCCTCCCCTCCTCTTGTTAGTCGGAAATGGAATTGCAACTGCATCATGTGTCTTATCATTTAATTGGATTTGTTGAACAGAAATCTTCATCACAAATATGTGTACAAAATTTGTATATCAACAAATGCTGATTGTAATCAGTTCCAACTTCCAAGTCTTTAAATGATAGTCAAAAGTTTATTTGTAAAACTGGCCTATGAATCCTGGTGTCATTTGATGAGACTAGAAGAGTAAATATTGTACTCACCTTCAGGTTCTCCGGTGCCTGACAGCTGAGGAGATACTTGGAACCACAGAAGTCTGGCTCCATTCTTTCACATTGCTAGTGTAACTTATTCTTCTACCAAACTCCCTGTGCATTCAAAGAGTTTTTCATTGAGCATGTTGTCTTCATTGACGAATGGGAATATCCATTTTGTAAAACCCAATACCATAACAAAACCTTTGTTCAAAAAAAAAGGCTATGAATTATGGCTATTAATCAATTTTCATGTCCTCAAGAATTTTATAATCCAATTCAAGGACCAGTTAATTTTTGCCTCTTCTGTTTTGAGCAGGACTCAAATTAATGAAACTAAACAATTTCTCATGCATCTCCTTCTCTCTAAAGATTTGTAAAGCTGACCACTTGCATTCTGTAAAATTCTCATTTGTGTTGCTCCGTCATAAAGAAATTTCTGTCCAATTTGAAATTTGAATACAAGCACCTGGTGCTAGACAGTACATGCTATTTCTTATCTCTAATTCAATTCCAGTTCATCCTTTTCCATGTGAACCGCGATACTTGCTAGACAATCATATACCAGCTCAGCTTCTGGATGTGATTTATCCTCAACAAAGAAAGGTTGGATCCTCTTGCCAACTTCAATCCAACTACAGCCAGGGTTCTTTTTCAAGCCAAGCTCTTTCATCCTTAGTCTCACTTTGCGTGCTTCATCCCATCTCTTGGCAGAAGCATACATGTTTGCTAATACAATGTAAGTTGATGGGTCATCGCGATCCTTCTCAATAAGAAATCTTGCAATTTCCTCCCCTAATTCTAATTCTCCATGCAAATGGCATGCAGAAAACAATGTACTTAGCAAGCCAAAATCATCTCTGATGCTTTCGGTTCTTTGGAGAATCCCAAATGCTTCACACAATCTTCCAGCACGCCCAAGAAGATCAATCAAGCATGAATAATCTTCAACTGTGGGTTTGATTCGATAATCAGCGACCATTGAATTGAAATAATAACACCCCTCATCCACTAGTCCTGCATGGCTACATGCAGACATTAATGCAAGGAAAGTAACTCTGTCTGGTTTTGTATTGGTTTGCTGCATTTTACTGAAAAGCTTCAAAGCTTCAAAAGCTTGGCCATGAGTCCCATAAGCCGTGATCATTGAAGTCCATGACACAACGTCTCTCTCGGGTAATTGACTAAAAACATGAAGAGCTTCATCAACCACACCACATTTAGCATACATGTCTAGTAGAGCTCCCATGACTATTTCATTGGATTCAAACTTACATTCAATGATACACTTGTGAATCTCCTTACCTTGTTCTAAGGCTGCTAGCCGTGAACAAGCAGTTAAGATGGTGGTAAATGTAATGGCATCTGGTTTTACTCCAGTGCCTTTCATGTCACTGAAGATGCGAAGAGCCTGAAAGTAAGATCCGGCTGAGACATATCCCGAAATCATTACATTCCAAGCTACAACATTTGTTCTTGGCATCATCTCAAAGACACTTTCAGCTGAGACAACACTTCCACATTTGAAATACAGATCAAGAAGTGAGCTGCTAACAAAGATATCTGTCTCCACGTAGTTTCTTATTATATATCCATGAACAAATTTTCCAAGTAGGAGATCAGCTGATCTAGAACAAGACATAAGTAAGCTGCTTAACGTGGTTGAGGTGGGCGTAATTCCTTCTTCTTTCATTCTTCCAAATAGCTCAATGCATGAGTTGCTATCACCAATTGAACTGTATCCTGCTATAATGGAATTCCAAGAAACCAAGCTCTTCGTTCGCATTTGCTCAAAAACCTCCATAGCCATCTCTAAACAACCACATTTTCCATACATGTCAACAAGGGCAGAGCTAACAAAACCATCCAACACAAATCCATTTTTCATCAATTCGTTGTGAATTCGCTTCCCTTTTTCCAAATCCAAAAGCCTTGCACACGACGATATAGCAGTTGTAATTGTCACTGAATCAGGCACAAACCCAAAATCCCTCATTTTCTCAAACAATTCCAGTGCTTTCTCACATTGCCCATTTTGATAGTAACAAGAGATTACAGTATTCCAACAAGCCACATCTCTTTCATGCATTTCATCAAACAATTGCAGTGCCAAGCCAAACATACCACACTTTGCATACATTCCCACTATAGAACTAGTAACCACAACATCTATTAAAACTCCACTTCTGATCACATGGGTATGAACCATTTGACCATAATCAACTCTGCCCAATCCACCACAAGCCTTTAGAACACTTGGGTATGTGTAACTATCAGGTTTTAGATAAGGGAAGTGGAACAACCTCTCAAAGAGCTCAAGAGCATCAGTGAACATGAAGTTCTTGGTGTAAGCTGCCATAAGGCCATTCCACAAAGAAATATCTAATGGGTTGTCAATGGATTGAAAAACTAGCCTAGCAGATTCAAAGAATTGGCAAGAGAAGTAGAGGTTGATGAGGTTTTTGGACAAGACAATGTTGTTATGTAATCCTAAAGTAATTACTTTCTGGTGAATGAGTTTGCCTTGTTTCAATGCCTTAGAGTTGATGCACACTCTTAATAGAGTCAATAGCTTTTGGGTGCCCATCCAAAATAATGTTTACAAAAACAAAAATAAAAGAATATTGCCCTAAAAATAATACTCCTATAACAAGATAAAAGAAGAGAAAGAGAAATGTTTGCGAGACAAATCTCAACCCCAAGTAGAAGATTTTTATTCCCGGAAAGGAACTGCACGCGCTTTCGGGCGCAGGGCATCGCAACTATTTTGGACTATTTTTTGCTCCATACATAAGACTACCATTCTCCGCATCTATTTATAAAGAAATTATAAACCCCTTCTGAAATTTGTTTAAAATATAGATCGATTCCGATGATTTAAAAAATTTTAAATATCTTCTTGTCAAAAAATTTTATTTAATAGATTAAATATAAAACTAAAATTTATAATTACTCTCCGACATAATAATAAAATTACTTAAATTATTAATTGAAATATGTTTCTAGCATCATTAAAAAGAATAATGTTATATGCACTAATTAATATACTAATTAGTATACTAGTTAATGATGTGACATAATTTAAGAAGTTTTTGATATTTGTAATTTGATTAATGAGTGGGGTCAATAATAATGTAATAATTAGTGTTGGTACACTAGTTAGTACACTAATTAGTACATGTAACATCACCGCATTAAAAATTGTTAATTGATTTAATAATTTATTAATAAAATAGACAATTTGTTAAGAAATTAAAAATTTTAACAGGTGAAATGTAATTTTCAAAACACAAAAAACGATTCGTATTTTAATCAAATCTCAAAAAGCGTATTTTTAATTTACCTCACTTTGTTTTGTAGATCCATCTCGGACCACAACTAGTCATAAATAAATGAATGGGTTATTTGGTCAAAACACACCATTGTTGAGTCCATTTTTAGTGAAAATGACAATCTCAACTATTTTACTTTATAAACTCTCTCAAGAAGTAGCCTTTTCTTCCTCAGTGACCAAAAAAATGTTTCCATTTTTTCATTCAGGATCTTGCCATTCGATATATATGGTATGTATGGATTTGAATCAAATCTTTCAACACGCTCTTTTCTTCATCGATAGTATTCCATAGAGTTCGTAGTCCTAACTAAATATAAACCTTACAATTCATCTGAATTTGGGGAAAAAAAATTCAAATTTGATTTTGATGAAGAGTACATGATTATTGAAAACTTTTTCAGATAAGATTGAAAATTGAACAATGTATATTTCGTTTATTATGATTATTTTTTATTGAATTTGATTGAATGATAATATTTTTGTTACCATTAGATTGATTTTACTTTATTTTACTTTATGATCTGTTTAAAAGTGTGTAAAATTTTACTCTGGTTTATTATAATAATATGTAATATGTTATTTATTTGATAATGTGTTGTTTTAAATTAATAGTAAAATTTTACTCCGTTAAAGTTATGTTTTTGTAATTGTTTATTAACTATTATAGAGACTGATGCTTAGCGATGATATTTATTTCACTATTTAAATAATAAAATTTATTATGAATCAAAATAAAATTTTATTGTGAGATAGAGTAAAATTTTACAATTGATGTTAATTTCGACAGTAAAAATTTTACTGTTTTTTTAAAAATAAATTTCATAATCAACATAGATCTTATTTGATAAATCTTGACTAAAGTATTCTAAAAGTACTAATTTTATTAAAAAACGACATTTAAATCAAAAGTTATATCATTGTAAAGTTTAAAATATTAAATTAGTCATTAAGGATATTTTGATAATAGTGGTATGTGTTGAACTTTTCACAAAAAAAAAAAAAAAAATTGTGTTTGTCTCCGATGTTTGATTAAATTCTCCAATAAAGTTGATTTTTTGCACAAATTTTTGGGGCTTTTCCCAAAATAAGCTAAATAGTAACCTATTTCCCAAATTAGGCCTAATTTGGGTGGAATTCCCAAAATAAGTTGAAACGTTATTAGAAACTACACTTTCACAATATTTCCGCCCCATGCGTGGTAAAATTGTAAAATCATAAAAATGCTGTTGCGAAGCACGCTTTTAATTAAGAAAGTGTGGTTACAAACCATGCTTTTAAGGAAATCTGTGTATTCTATTAAACCTTGTACTAAAATTTAAATTTCATATTGTAATTTTGACACAAATAGACATGCAATGTATTTTGTTATATAAATGAAGGATGTCACATTTAAAAATAAAATCAAAAAAAAAAAAAAAGAACGCTCCCTGCATACAATCACTATCACATTTAATATTGCTTAAGGATTTTTTTTCTTATTAATCAAACCGACTAACATTGTTAAATAATTCTTTTTATTTATCAAAAACTATTTACAAATTTAAATATAAAATTATAAATTCATAACATTTGCACCTACTTCTGAGTTACATGAATTAGGTATATTTTACATTTGTTAGAAAACTAGTATACTACCCAAAAAAAAAACTCCCTTTTTGTCGACTTCAACAACTTTTATGGTAAGAGCTCATACAAAATTTAAATAAATTACATACAAAATTCAAATATAATAACTTAATTGAGTTTTGAATAGAGATGGTAATTTTTTCCAATATCACTTCAATTACAAAATAGGGTGGGGACGGGGAAATTATATTTTTACACACTTAATTAATTCAGTGCACATCTTTTTTTAAAAAAAAATTTATTACATTTCTATCATTCAATCAAATTATCAACACACCCCTCCTTTTCTCCCTCCCTCCCTCCCAACTCAACCCTAACCTTTGCCATTTCTTACCACCGGTAGTCACCTCCCTCCCTTCCGATCATCACCACCTTCATAGCATTCCTTTCTTCTTACCTGGCATCCATTACATAGACCATCTCCATTATACTAATCAAAGTTTTAATTTGTGTATGGTGTAAAATGATGTGTATTGAGACAAAATTAAAAGTTATAATTTGTGTATGGTGTAAAATGAATAAATGGTAAATACTAAGATAAGTAAGGATGTTTAAATAGAATTACCAGTGAGGACGCATTTTCCTCTTCTCACCCCTATCTCCATTATAATAGTTTTATATAATATATATGATTTCATTTTTTTAAATACAATAACACTAAAACACTTAAATTTTTTACATTTTATACTAAGTTCAAAATTAAAATATTCCTAATAAGCCTCACTCAAATGGAGTCCAACTCCAAAAGGTCCAAAATTATTATTTTTAATCCAGCTAGCAACCAAACCAAAAAAAATAAATTAAAAAGAGTAATGTTTAATTAGTAATTTTGCAGTTTATTATATTATCCATTGAAAAGGATATAATAGATAAGCTTCATTATGCAAGTTTAATTAGTAACTTTGCAATTAAAAATCTAAGAAGAGAAACATTTAAGTGAAATTTTGTTGAATTTAAATTATTGTTTTCATATAATTTTATATTTTTAAAAATTGTGTACTGAATTTTGGTAAACTATGAAGTAACATTTAACAAAATATATGTATTGATATTACCAATACAATCATATATATCAATCAATATCCGACAATGTTAGTTAATATATTAATAAATAACAGTATTCAAAGTGTAAAATCTAAAATCTCGACACTAAATGGGTTAAATAACGACTGATAATTCAAACCCTAATTGTGCTAGCGATTTATACCTATAATTACAGATTATTTCCAAATGGACATCACTAACTCCCAAAATCATGGGTTAAATTTTGTACTGAATTTTGGTAAACCATGAAGTAACAAAATCCTTTATTTATTTATTTTTATCTTTTTTAGTTCTTGAAATGATTCCTTAATATCTTAATCTGTGTACACAAATTTTAGTAATTATGTTCAAACAATACTAATAAATATAAAAAATAATTTAAAAAAAAAAGTCTCTAAGAGAGTTTAAAAGAATTATTCATTCTCTCTTGCACTCATTTTTATACAAAATTTACAATTTTTATAGGATTTTTATTATCTGTTTTAAGAAAGTTTAAATTTTTTATTTTTCATTATTGTTGTAAACATTTGTCTGACAATCAAAAAATAAAAACCCTTCTCAACTATTAATGATTCTACTCATCTTTAAACTCGTATATTTTTATCCTTCAATTATAAAAATTCATTATTTTCACCTCTTAAAAATAATGACATTTGTCCTATCTTATAAAAAAAAAAAAAAAAAATACCATTTGTACAAGTTTTATAATTGGGAGTCAAAGTATATAAGTTCATAAATAAGGAGCGCTAAACTAATATTTGCTAATAATTAAAGTAATCTTGGTGTAATTAACCAAGAAAAATAATATCAAATGATCAGGCTTTACAGTTTCAATAATGCTAAGAATACAAAAATCAAGTATGGAATCAGCCACAAAGGTGCATAGATGAATACTTTTAAGACTTGTTGGTGAAACCTACTTTTACAAGATCTTATCTATTTATTTATTTTTTGTGTCTAATTTTATGTTTAGATTATGAATTCTCGGACTTATTACTGTTAAAATTTTGGAGAAAGTATAATTATATTATGATGAAAAGCTATACAAATAACTTCAAGCCTAAGGCCTCGTTTGAGAACATGTTAATTTAGTAACTTTTTGGTTATTTGGCTAAAATATGAGCTAAAAAAAATTAGTATGTTTGGGATGACTTTTTAACTTTTTACGAAAAGATGTGCAAAAAGTAGAGAGAAAAGAGAATCTTTGACTTTTTTGTATAAGTTGTTGGCTTTTTAACTTTTTTAGTAATTTTTTGACTTTTTGACTAAATAGGCTGGTTCCCAAACGAGCCCTAAGTTATGGATTTAATTTCACATGATTTGGGTGGGGGAGGGGTGGGTGCTGTGAGGCGATTGACAGCATTGATGTTGTGTCCCTAAACGACGCAGTTTGTCGAATATTTTCGAATTCTTCCCTCAAGTCTACCTCTTGAGGTGAGGCCAACTCATCGTTTCTCCCTATTTAAACAAATATAGGTTTCGTTTGACTAAGTTGGTTGAGATTAAAAAAGTATTAAAAAAAAAAAAAATAGACTAAATAAGTTAACAAAACAAAATGTTACATCCAAACAATAATTATTTTATTTTTTCTCACAACAGTCAAAAAAAAAAATTTTTGCCAAACAAACTTTTTAGTTCCAAGCTAAAAAAATCTTTAACTCTAAAAAATCAACTAAATTTTTTTTTGTCAAACGGCAACATAGTAACGTCCATTTTCTGTCAATTATCAATGCCAACTCCATTTCACGTTTTAAATTCTTCAAATAATGTAATTAGATAGTTGGGTATAGATTAACTCAATGGATTAACTTTTTAACAAGTTCAATTGACGAGTTTGTGGGGTTTATTATAGATCATATTTTGATAATTCAAATTATTCATTTCTTAGAATTCTCAATGTATATCATCCATGAAAAAAATTTAAGTCGATCTAATAATCGTAACCATTTTATTTTATTGCTTTTTTTTCTAAAAAAAATAGACAACATGCATGTTTTGAAAATAAACCTTTTTTTTTTTTGGACACAGACATTATAAAATAAAAATGCTATGATTATTAGATAAATGTAATTTTTTATAGATGAAATATATGAAATGTCTAAAAAAATTAACGATTTAGATCATTGAAATGAGATTACTATTGAGCTCCACGAGCCTTTCAACTCAATCCTAATGTAAGTAAAACGTAATCAAAATTTATCCTAAAAGTAAAACGTAAGGTGTAGAGTTAGAGTTAGAGTGTTGTGAGTTATATGTAAAATAAATTTTCTTTACATATTTAATTTTTGGATAATGTTTTTGGGTACATGGCACAATTGTATTTGATTATGTACATCTATGATTAGAGCAATGATATAGAAATAAAACCAATGGAGAATTATATGGTACACACCCTTTAAAAATGTATTTATCATATGCCATAGTTACGATGTTTGTGATTTTTGGTGATAACCTATTGTAGTGTTAGTGATGACATTATTGTAGTGGTGATCCAAAAGGTCTTTAGTTATGTCTTTTTTCATATAATAATCACAAAATTTATGGCATAAAATAGATTTGGCATTATGGACAACAAATGGAAGTAAGCATAAGCCAAAAGCAGTGGATTTGGCCTACGAACGTAGACCTAATGAGGAGTTCGAAAATATCTATCCAACTATGTCGTTTAAAGGAGACATCACCAATGCTGTGAACTCCCTCACAGCACCCACCCCGCCTCTAATTTGGGTCGCACACCCATTGTGAACAAGTAGAGTAAAAAATGCGTGTATGCAATAGAACTGGACTAAAATATTAAGATTTAAATACAACCTAATTATTTGTTTAATATTGTATTCGTTTTTTGTTTTTATTTTTCAAAAATTATAGTTTGTATACTATTTTTGTTTTTGTTTTTGTTTTTTTTTTTATACCAATTCACATTTTAGGAAACAATAATAAGTTCTTTTCTAATTTAAAAATTTGTTTTTGCACTAAAATTGAAATTATATAAGTGTGTCAACCTTTCTTTAATTTTGAATAATAATAATAATACCAAACAAATCAAATATACATATAGATACGGATATGAAACCCTAACCCTAGAATTGTCAGACAAATTCAAACAAAAATTTGGGTTAGCCCTAGCCGTAATTTCTGATTTCAAATTCAATTGAAAACCCTAGAACATTTTCACAATTCAAAATCACAATTTCAATTCACAAAGCCTATTCTATCCACATTGATATCAATTTCAATTCACAACATTTTCACATTCACAAATCCTATTCTACCAATATTTTCATCAATTCACAACATTTTGACATTCACAAACCCTATTCTACTCACATTGTACCCACATTCATATTTTCACAAACAAAATAAACACAATAAAATTCAAATTGAGAGAGAGAGACATACAGTCATACCAAAGAGAGAGAGAGAGAGAGAGAGAGAGAGAGCAGAGAGCGACCCACAGAGAGAGAAAGCAAAGAACCCACAGAGAGAGAGAGTGAGAGAGAGCAAGTGTGGTTCGAAGGGGAAAAAAATGAAGTTTAAAAAACATGATTGCAAATGAGGAAGGTGGGTGTTTTTATATAAGTTATAAAAAAGCGTGGTTATGAACCACGCTTTCTTTTAAAACCGAATTTTCATTAAAAGCGTGATTTCTAACCACGTTTTTCCTGCATGAGCAAATTTTCGTTAAAAGCGTGGTTTCTAACCACGTTTTATTTACAAAATAGTTTTCTTAAAAAGCGTGATTTCTAACCACACTTTCTATACAAAACAAATTTCCTTAAACGCGTGGTTTGTAACCATGCTTTCTTAATTAAAAGCGTAGTTCGTAACGACACTGTTATGATTTTTTCAACTTTCCATAGCTGGGATAGAAATATGGTGAAAGCGTGGTTTCGAATAACATTCAGCTTATTTTGAGAATTTCAGCTAAACTAAGCTTAGTTTGGGAAATAAGTTAGTTGTTAGGCTTATTTTGGGAAATGGCTCCAAATTTTTAGTATAAAAAAGAGTCATTATTTGGAAGAGACGCTAATACTATATGAATCATATACAAAAAGAAGACGTTAATAGATAATTCATTAAAACAATTATAGAAGTGTATTATATATAAATTATGTCATTTATAAATTTAATTATTACAAATAGTATAACTAATGTATTACCATAACTACTATTATTATGTGTCATAAGTAATCATAATCTTTAACTTAGAAATCGTAAGTGGTTAAGAAGACTAATATATAGGGGAAAGTGCCAACTAGCTTATTTAGTAAAGTTAAAATCAAACTTGATTCCCCAGATAAAAACTAACTCCATCCAACTTAAGCTCATTTGATTATTTTAATTAATTTTTAATTTTTTTTTTAAATATGTAAAAAAATAAAAAGAGTAATATAATAATTTTATTTATTTTTAACTATTTTAATTAAAAATAACCAACTCCATCTGATAAAACTTAAGGTTTAATTTAATTTGATTAGATTATTTTAACTAAAAAATCACATGCCAAAAAACGCCTTATTTAAGTAATTTTGGACTCAACTAGTAAACAATAACTGCATCAAAAACTGCACCAAAAATACTAGACAGGCTCCAAATATTTTTTAGACAAAAGCTATAACCCTATTAAGTTGTACCAAACATTGCACTGTCCATGCCAAGTAAAAATAAAATAAAATAATTATGATATATCAGTGGGACTCAACTGAAAAAATGAGAAAGAAAAGCATAAAAGTGAAGATGCATTCGCTTATGAAATTTACATGGCAACTGCTTTCAACAAGAGCCATCAACCTATTAAGAATGTACATTTCTCACCCTCAATCCCCCCACACAAAGCACATTTTTTTGGGAACAAAAAAATTAAAATGCAAAATCAAGTAGTAAAAATTTAAGGGGGGAAATAGAAAAGAAAACACAATCAAACCCCTCCACTTCTCTCATTTTATAGCAAACCTTCCCTCAACACTTGGTAACATGATACCCAAACTAATGGATCAATAAGACCTTCCTCAACCAGGAATTTAGATCAAAAAATTTTAAAAGATATACTTTTTGATTTTACATATGAACATTTCAATGTGTCAGTCAATGTCCGAAGTCCTCACTCCCAACACCCACACTTGACTTGTCAACCATGCGCACGTTGTACTGTTCGTATACTCTTGCCCGGTTCTCCGCCCACCATTGTTCCGCTTGTTTCTCAGTAAACCGCTTCCGACTGCATCCAAACAGTTATAGGCCATGTTAAAATGAATATCGTATCAAACTTCTTTTACCAAAATATGGTATTAATTGGTATCATTGCTAGTTTTCTGTTTTTTTATTTCCAAAGCAAGGAATCGTGTTATTTATTTATTTTATTTTATTTTATATTTTTGTAAAAATTTTATTTCAAAAAAAAAAAAAGGAAAAACAAAGTTAGCAAATAACATATTTGGTACACATTTCCAAAACAAAAACAAGAAAACATATTGTGTGAGTTGCAAGAGGGGGGTGAGTGAGGATGGAATGACCGGAGGGGAGTTGCCGGAGTAGGAATGGCCAAGGCTGTTTTCATTAACAGTATTCAAAATTTTTGAAAACAAAACCAGAAAAACAGAAATAAGAGATGTTACCAAAACTGGCCCCAAAATGAAGTTATCATTAACAACCAGTAACTACAAGGTTTAACTTCCAATATGCTGTGCAACAAAGGAAAACAGTGTAACTCTATGCTATTCTTGTGGCTCTATGAACTATTGAATATTGTTAGAATAAAAAGGAAGTGGCAAAATATGGTTGGTATGCAAGAAACCTTTGTCGAACTCAAGAAAATCCAACTCCATTAATCACCATATCCATTTCAATGACTATGCCAATTGATCTCCTATTAATTCAAGTCACATAATCAGTCCCTGGGTTAAATTAAATTTATATCATCACTAGTTTACCTAAATTCTATCTTTATGCATAGAAAAAAATGTGTAGCAGTTGCAAAAGTTTCTAGTAGGTATTTCAAGCACAAGAAGCTAGGTTTGATTAAAATGATATTTGGAGAAGAATAGATACAAACATACCTGAACCGTACTCGCTTAAGATCTTTAACACCACCAGGTAAGGAGGTAAGCGTGATATAAACACCTGGCTCGTCTTGCTCAACCCATTCATTGTCATTACGAGAATCACCTTCTTTAGTTCTGCCACCATTTCTGGTTGTTGTTTCTGACTGGCCTTGTCTGTTGTGGCCTGAACTGCGGTTACCAGCAGTGATTGACCCATTAGAAATCACTTGGCCGTTTGATCCATTCAAATCTGGTTCTTGGAATGTTGCTTGACCATTCAATTGATCAATAGAAGCAATAGGAACTTCGTTGGAAATGAGATTGAAGCCAAAGGAACCAAAGGAAGGTGATTTTATATTCCGGGATGCTCCCACAGGCAGCCTTTCAGCCATCTCCTTCAGCTATTTTGCATACAAAAATAAATAAATAAATGAGTTGCCTCACTAATTGGTTTTAGAAGTCGTGAGAAAACAAGTTTGTTGCTCATTGGAATGGAAGACCATATCAGACCACTAATATCTTCAAATAAAGACATTTCAAATAATAAAAAAAAATTTATATTACTGAATGTTATTAGGCATAAACTTATAAGTGAGATCTCTCTCTCTCTCTCTCATGTGTCTGAGACAGAAAATACCCCATTCCCTTAATCCCGTGGATCAGATTCATACACCTGATCTTCAACTGAGATACTTATTTCCCTCCACATAGGACCAACCTATTGCTCATGGTCCAATAATACTTCAGAATGTTCAAACTCCATTAAAAGTTTTTTGCTCAAAATAAGTCATCATTTTACTGTGCAAATAACCTTACCATTCCTTATTTTGGTCAAATAAGAAGGGGAATTCATATAAAGCCACAGCATGAATGAAAAGAAGCCACTTAACTGTCAAGGAATAAAAGCTTCGTTCAAATTTTCTAATTTCCTAACCACAAAAAGACATAAAAAGTGAATTCAAGCATTAATGATCAGCTACTTTCACATGCTTCTTAGGAACATTTAACGCAGTTTTGTTATCCTGCTATTGCTTTCATGAGTGTCATTGTGTCATACTCGGGGAAAGTTGTGAAAAACCTAAATGCTCCATAAAACCCTTAATGTGGCCAGCCACTTTGTGCAAATAATGCCAAAGGTTAGGTATGTACCCAATCTACCCCTCCCAGACCCAATCCAATTGGGACTAAACTGGATGTACTCTTTGATAAGACATGCAATCAATCATTGCACTTGTCATATACAATTAATGCACACAATAAGCATTCATCTTACTTGGGCAGTGAGTGACTTAATCACTTCCTTTGCTGCTTTGCATTTTGCTGCTTCATCCTCTGCATTTGCCATTGCCTTCTCTAGCTGCTTAGCAGTTCTTTCCAACTCTACTTCTTGAAGTTGAGCTTTCCGGGTAAGATTTTCCACCTAAGGTAATGATTGGTCAGACAACACAAAAGACCACTCCAACATTGTTTGAAACTGAGTGATAAATTATGGGAAAAGGAGATTTTTGTTTGTCTACAGACAAATCACATCTTCTATACATCAGAGAAAATCTTTTCGACTAGTTCTCTAACCAAATAACAACTCATATTATTAGATTGGAAGTTAACTCCACGTTTTTAATCCTAAATTTCATATCATTAACTACAAGGAAATCCTCTTTAGAGAAACATTTAAACTTACAGCCGATGAAGATATGGCTGGAGAAATAGCTATGTCCCTTGCCAAAGTAAACAAAAGAAGGAAAAAAAAAAAAAGACAAATTAAAGTTCAAAAGGTTTGCATTTAACTCTTGAACTTCATTGACCAGCTTCCATAGTACTTAGCTGGGTTTTTGCACAACGAATAAAAACTGGACACAGACCTGGAAACACAACTAGTTCAAAAGGTATGGTTTTAGAACTTCATAGACCAGCTCCTACAACACAAGCTTTGGATTATATACCATGTATCACCACATATATTCACCAGAATGTGTATATATGCACTAGTTTGCATGCACACACAAACCCAAAGAAAAGATGTGGACACCAATATCCTAACCGTTCCCATAATGTCAGTCATCCCAAGAAAAGAAAGGCATTTATAAAAAAACTTTGTTTCTATGGATTATTAGGCACTGTTCCTTCACCTTTTCCACCTATTAGTACACCACTATTCCCATTGCTTCATCAAACTTCAAATTGAAAGAAACATTGCCAACAAATTACAGAAGCAGATGACTGTCAAGCAAGATAATACTAGTACCTGTTGTCTTAATCTAATAACTTCTTGGCTAAGGCTATCATTTGTTCTCTTAGCATCATCCACAACAATTTTCGGAGAGGTAAGTCCACCCAGAGTAGGTGTTGGTGTCGTGGAACGAGGTGGGCTCGGTCGTCTTGATATCGGCGATGTTGCCCGAGATACAATTCTGGACCCAGGTACAGAAGCTGAGAAAAACTTCTTGGATGAGCCAAACAT
Organism: Camellia lanceoleosa; assembly: GCA_025200525.1. Lineage (NCBI taxonomy): Eukaryota > Viridiplantae > Streptophyta > Magnoliopsida > Ericales > Theaceae > Camellia > Camellia lanceoleosa. Next base: position 107,780,570 of record CM045768.1, on the reverse strand, counting down.
TGGATTAAATGATTTAGAGATGTTAAGAGCCCCCCATTGTGAATTCCCATTTGGAATAGGTGACACACGACTACTGTTGAATTCTGGTTTCTTGTTTCTCTTGGAAGACCGACTTTCCACTTGCTTGAAGGACTCCATGGAGGAAAATCTAGCAAGCTGAGGACGAGATCTGTAATCCAGCTTCTCGTCTTTTTCAATTAGTTCATTCATGCTACCTCTTCTACTCACAGAAGACTGGGATGAAGCATCAGTTTCAATGGCTTTCTTCAGTTTACTAAAACAAATATCACAAACCCGATAAGGTTTGTTGGGGTTTGGCGCCATAGATGCCTTAAGTGATTTCTTGCTGCTACACGAATGACAGAAAACAAGTCCACAATTATAACAATTATGACGTTTTCTTTTGAAATTAAATGGCAGACGGCAACCAGAACACATAGACTGATCAACACCTGAAACCCACTTATGAAGACAGATAGCCACAGTAAAATTAGTACCACAAGCAATGCTTTTGACTTGCTTGTCTTTCAGACCTTCTACTAAAGTAGGAGAATTTCTATCATCTGTATCACCATGACCCAAGCGACCATTTGCTCCCTTGCCCCAAGTGTAAACTTCAGTTTTTTGAGTTAAAACTGCAACATGATAGGCTCCACAAGCTATCTCATCCACGAAACTCTTTATGAGCTTTCCTTCAACACGAGCAGGGAGCTTCCCATCAGCTTGAACATTTCCAAGCTGGCCATAAACAGGACTACCCATTGTGTAGACATGGCCTGAAGTTGTGAGTGCAGCAGTCAGGCTATGCCCGCATGCAACTTGGCGAAAGTTGGGATCAACAAGAGCAGCAACACAGGTAGGCACAAGTTTTGTTTCCTTGTCACCATGTCCAAGTCGATTTTTATCCCCATCTCCCCAAGTAAACAGTTTTCCTGAAGAGCAATTGCTGGAACTTGAATTCCCAACCATGATTTCTACAACTGCAGCAGTATGCCAAACACCACAAGCTGCTTGTACAGTCCGAAGACCCTTAAGGGACTCTACTTCCCTGGGTATTGAAACACTTCTTCGATCTCCATGACCCAAAACACCAAATGTTCCATCACCAAAAGTAAACAATTGGCCAGCAGAAGTCACAACAGCAGTATGCCAGGGCCCACAGGAGATAGATGAAACATGAATACCCTCCAAAGGCCCATTCACCTTTTTTGGGACCCAATGACTCACTTCATTTCCATGCCCAAGAAGACCAAACTGGCCTTCGCCCCATGTGTACAGATCACCAGAAAGAGTTACAGCACAAGTATGGTGCTCACCACATGCTACAAGCTCAACGTTTGTTTGGCTGAGAGCATCAATGAGCTTTGGATGCAAAACATCAGAATCTACACCATGCCCAAGCCTGCCACCCGATTCCTCCCCCCAAGAAAAAATCTCTCCTTGTTTGGTTACTAAGGCAGCATGTTGTCCACCACATGCTATATTTTGAACATCAAGCACTACAGCGGACTCCAATGCTTTAGGCAACAACGAGTCCATTTTAACACCAAAACAACTCCCAACCTTGTGAAGTCCACCACCGAGAACACCATCCCCAGTGCTTTCCCCCCAAATGTAAACATCCCCCAAGGCATCACCATCATCATGACCAGAACCTTGGCTTGATGAGCTAACAGCACTTGATAGGCTTACTCTAAAAGCATCCATTCCCATTGCTTTCATGTGACCATGTACACTATCTGAGCCTCCAGATGATGCAGAATGGACAGAACCACTAGCAGAGTCCGGGGGGAAGAAACCCTTGGGTGGCACAGCATATAATATTACATCCGAAAATCCCTTATCCAGACCATTTTTGGGGGGGCTTTCATATGGACTATGAAGGCGAAGCTGATCACTATCCTGAATTGAGCAACAAAGATTCTCTTAGCTGGCATTCTTAAGGAGAACTGTGTCCATGTGCATTTGTTTTTACATACACATGCCTATGTGTGTCTCAAGGTGAACTTTCTGCATGTGTGCAAAACTAGAAATCATACCTTCTGCAAGCTATCACCACTACCAAATGGAGAGTTCAAAGGAGAACTTCTTCGAGTGTATGTTCGGGGACTATTAGCTTCAGATGGAATACCATCACTCCTTGATTCTGTTCTCCACTTCCGTTGATGGCCACGCGAAATTAATGCTTTTAAACCAATAAACCATTGCTCAGCTTCATCTTTATCTTTACAAATCTGGAATGAAAGTCATTTACCAAATTACAAATAGAGAAAAATATATATCTATAAAACTCTAAAATAGCAGGAGAGAATTGGTATTTTAGGAAGATCGTTGCAGCAACTGAAAATTAAGAAGGAAATGGATATGTCAAATGAGATGCTTACCAAATCCAGTGACCTGTCGTTATATATAAGAGAGAAGGACTGGTACTCCTTCTCAGGCCGTGGATACCTTTGAAAGATTGGCTGAAAAATATTACACGATGAAATCAAATTTTAGGGGCCGTAATTTAGTCAGTCCATATCAGGAAGAATTTATGTTTTATTAGAAGTGCTGAAACTAAGTCTACAAATAGCTACTCACACGACCATTGTAAAACAAACTTAATGAAAAGATTGTTGCACACAGCAATTGTTTGACTTCTACATAAGTTAGCATTATTCTGGATCTTAAATCAGCTTTTAGATTAGCCTCAGCAAATGCATGGTTTAATAAATTGACAAACTGGAAAGTGTTGGGAGATACAACTCTACAAGCAAAATAGAGGTCATGCATGTAGCAACTTCATCTTAAGGACGAAACATTTTGCATACCACAATATAAAGGACAAGTATCCTGGAACAATGTTTATCAAATGGCTACTTTATGGTGGTCAGTGGTTTTCTTTGACACTGATTAACAATAAAGAAACAAATGGCCATTTCATGGTAAAAGCTCAGGATGTCAAGCTTGAGAACAGGTTTGAGTCAAGGGAAGCCACTTCATGTGAATAAAACCAGAAAGTAGGTTTGTACCCTGTCTACCCAACCCAGCCTCAAAGAAAGAAACCCAAATGCAAAAATCAATCAGTTCTCTTTTTCTTCCTTTTTTGATAGGTATCAACAAATACTCCTTAGACTTACATAGTTTATTTTTCAATAGCAGTGAATACCAAGTGCCCTTGTCTTCTGTGAAGTTCCCTTAATTACATTATGAACTACCCAGAAGTTCCTATGTTTTGATATTCCACAAGAATTGCCTCCTAATACTACTCAGCAAGGAAACTTCTATTTTAGATTCCTTTTTAAGTCAACAAAACTCTTGCGATCCCAGTTCGTTTTAATATACTTCATGTCCAAGTTATGATTGAATCTATGTCAATCCAAAGTAAAATAATCCAAATTGAAGGTCAAAATCAAAATAGACCACTGCACACAAAGGGAAGATTAGTTTTTTTTGGTTTTTTAAGCTTGTAGAAAAACTATCCATTTGAGATGTTTACCCCACTTTGTATTCTAAACCTTTGTTAGACATGTTATTTAATCTCATAAAAGAGTAAATTGCGTTGTTGGATATTGCCATGGAATAAAATTCAATAACAATAAGAAAATGAGATGAACACAATCAATTGTGTCAAGAAAGCATACATCCCAAGTACTACTCACGGCTATAAAAGTCCTTTTTTGACGATCAGCTCTTCTCAAAGAAAGCCTGTTTAGTTAAGTTTGACAAACAAACATTCAATAAAAAATACTATCCAATCCAACACTTAGCGATGCTAACCCACCATAATCTAAAACCTAATCTTTATATTTTACTGTGCTCCTATATAACATAGGTTATATCATGGAGGCTGCAATTTTTCCCAAGTTGTTTCACTTAGGTTTTGCACTAAGCAACACATGTCCTTGAGCCCAACAACTAAGGAGGCCCATGCTTGTTCTGAGCCCATGATCGGAATAGGTTATATTAGAATAAGAAACTAAATACAATGAGATAATGATCGCAGCTGAGTGACAAAGAAAAACATGTCCAATCTTTAATCCTGGCCACTAGAATAGAATATAAGGTTGTCCAACTAAGAGATTGTGCCTAAAGGTCAAGCTTTTTGCAACCGATGGCCTATAATAGCAAGATCATGGAGCAATGCTTTCATCCTGGCAATTGACAACCTCAACACCGGCGGTTTACTAGAAATTCAAGTATTGGCCCTAAACACACCAAAGAAAGACTGTGCCTTATTAGCAAGCATTGACATAATTCAAATATCCCTTAAAATCGCCTAAGCTTATGTGAACAAACCACTGTATGTTGTTTGACTCAGACTGTTAACCATTGCAAGCGAGGGAAGTTTGTCTCAGGGCTTGATGCCATGCACTTTTTCCCGCCCTTTTAACTGAAACACTCAAGGCATCCTGCTCAGCTTTACACCCAAAGCCTTGGTGTATAGGTGGCCCCACAGCCAAGGTCATGTGCTTTGCGCCATGCCTTACTGCCCACAAACCCTCGCACACATGACTTAATAGGTAAATATTTGACTGTTCAAAAGGTATAAACAAAGTTATTTTCCACATTACAGATTTAAAAAGGCCATGTAAAATGAGAAGGGAGGGTGTAGAAAAAATAAGCAAGTCTTTTATAAGTTAAATGTTTAGTTATTAAATCATTAAGTGCAGAAAAAATTCATTCACACCAGTAAGTATAACAGAAATATTTGTTTGGCATCTCATACTTAATAGCAGCATAAATTTTTGTTTGGACAGGAAAAGGGAAACAAGATTCTCTTTCCATAACTTCAAGGAAAAAGATGTTAACATATTACAATGTCACCATAAAACAACAGTAGCCCAATTGTTTGCAAACTAAAACAAATGAATCGAAGTATGACACACTGTCAACTTTAAATGATTGGAGAACTTATATCATCAATCACTCTAATCCTAATAAAAGATTTAAAAAATGAAATTTAAAAGATATATTACTGATGGCTAAGGAATGGAGATCAACAAATATATATATATATATAGTTAAAGCATACAATAGCCTAAGCTACATATATAGTTCCGCTTGTATCATATTCTTACATGGCCACAAATAAATTGGACCAAATTACCTGATGTAAAGACAAAGCTTTTCCCTTTGAGACCACATGCTTTTAATAATACCAAAGTAAGCCTTGTGTCTCACTCTAGTGGAGTCAGCTATACGAATTTGTTTTCACCATTTTGCTCTGTCAAGGGCTACATGCTTTTAATTATCTAAAGAAAAAAGATTAAGATCATGACCATTCTACCCCATGTTTATAGATTGAAATGTAAACTCGTATGACCTTTTGAAAATTATTAAAAGCATGTGGTCTTCGTAAGGGAAAAAGTTCATCATTACATCAAAAAAAATTTATTTATGCTATACATAGGAAGAAAAAATTAGCAATGATGTTATTTCCAATTAAAGCAAGATGAACTACGTGGAAGAGTACTTAAAAAATTAGGACAATTCTATCAGATGAACATATCCAACCAATACTAAACTTATTGAGGACTCCAAGAAAAAATCATGAAATGGTAGGAGTAGCATCAATTGAGGATTATTCACCACCCCAAGGAAAAAAAAAAAAAAAAAAAGCATCACTTGAGGATAAATTGACAGAGAATAGATTAAGGTGGTTTAGACACATACAACGAAGACTTGCAGATAAAATAGTAAGAAAGAATGATATAATCATTATAGATGAAAATATTAGGGGACAGGAAGACCTAAACTAACATAAGATGTGGTAGTAAAAAAGGATATGGATTTATTTAATTTAACTAACTATATAGCCCTTGACATAGCAAAATGATAGAAAAGGATCTATGTAATCGACCCCATCTAAGTGGGACACAAGGTTTGGTTTGGTTTGGTTTGGTTTAGTTTGACAACAACAACAACAACAAAAAACCATGATTTGTGAGATATAATGTTGAATCACTAAGAAACATGTTCATAAAATTATCGTGGCTAAAATGCAAACGTTGAGATGGATGTATGGTAAAACAAGAATAATAAAATTAGGAATCAATGAATGGATCCACAAAAAGCACAAAAAGTTGACTTGGATAATTTGGGCATGTGCAACAATGATCAATAAGTGCACTAATAAAGAAGAGTGATGATGTTCAGATTACAAGTAATGTGCGGGGAAAGGAGAGAGAGACTAAACTTAACATGGGCTACAATAGTAAGGAAAGATATTGTAGCATGCTGTTTAGTTTAAGTTATGGCAAGATTACTGTAGCTGGCACCAAATAATTGGAATGAGGCTTAATTGAGTTGAGTAGAGTTGAGTTGAGTTCAGTTGAACTCAAAAGGATATCTCACATTACGATGTTTCGATTTCAATACTAAATTTATAGTGATCCATTGTCTATCATTGGCTTGCAACATAGGTAAGGCTATTTGCCCCATACACTGGCAACATTGCAAATCAATTTGCAATTACTACAAGTGAAATAGTCCAACAGGAGATCTATTTTGATCTTTTTCCTTACACTGGCTTGCATCATATGACAATGCTATTTCCCTTATACACTAGCAACATTGAAAGCCAATTTGCAACAACTAAAGTGAAATAGTCCAAAAAGAGATTTTTATCTTTTTCTTGGGTATGCAGTGGTGGGGATAAACGTACATCAAAGTAGAATCTAATTTAATATATAATTGAGAAAATTTAGTAGGATGACATCAAAAAGTAGACGAGTCTATAGGGCAAATAGCAAATAAAAGAAAATTATTAGCCTATTTTAATGGCTTAGAAAATGAATAAGAGCGGGGTAAAAAGCCAATAAGGTAAAAAAAATAATGCAAAACACGATACGCTTGAGACACATTAAAATTTTATATTTTTATTAATTTATTATATGTCAAATATATGAATAATTTATTCGAAAGTAATAGGAAAAAAGTAACATAACACTAATTAAATTAAAAAACCATATATATTCCATAAATAAAACATCAAGATATCATTCACGTAGTAATTGCATTCTAGAGAATGCAAAACAATTATAGAACATTGAAATATACATGATGTATTAAGTCTTATAAATGTTTCAAAACATATTTAGAGTGCATAAGTTGCATTAACATTATTACTATAAAAAGATTCATCACATTGGATGGTTCATTCTTGTTGCCAAAGTGTCCGAAAAGTGTTTGTAAAGTGCCCAATATTACGAATTAAAATTTTAATTAAGGCACGTTGAAAAAGTGTCGGAACACTTTTAAGAGCATCTGCTAAGTGTCATGTCCGACATGACATGCTTCCTCCATAGAAATGTCCATGCTTCTTAGCATAGCACTGGGGAACTGCGATTATTACATTATCACAACCTATCCAAGCACACAAAAACCATTATCAATTACAATGGTGCAATAAACAAACAGATTCTGCACAGAGTAAAAGAACTCAAGGGTACCAAATTACATTAGTTAGGGCAGAACGGTGGAAAAATAGGTATGCCATTGATTTCTCATGGATGCTGCAATAAGATGAGGATTATGTAAAACTTCGGCAATCTAACACTCTACTCAGCCCCACTGTAGACTTCGACATCAATGAATATTTACTATTCCTTCATAAGCTTTAAAGTGTAGATAGAGTAGTCATACAATGATATTGTCATCACAGCAAGAAACTTACAGTGCGTTGCCCTGAAATGATTTTAGACACGTGACTTAGTTTGAGGTGTTTCTCCTCTTTCCCCGAGAACCATATTAGTACAGATTCATCCTGAAAGCAATAACACCACAGGTTCTAAATAATTTTAGCAGTGAAACTCTACTTTCAGTGAAATACAAATCAAGGAAGCTATTGTTTGACAATAACACAACTAATGGCAGGTGATTGAGTATTAAAATAATTCGAAAATGAATATAAAAGTAAGCATATACATAAGACAATTATATATAGGAGGAAATATGTGTATCCTGTATTACATAAAGTCAAAATGAAAATAAAACAACACAATTCATCAAGCATTCGCATTCAATTTTCTGACAAGCCAGTTTGCTTCCATCTTATAGTTTAGGGGGAGTGATTCAACCACCTCTTTTGCAATTAGGGAAGGAAATAAGGTGTTAAATGGTGGGAGTGAAAGCATAAAAGGTTCACATGACTTGTGAGAATAAATATTATATTTGGCATGATAGAATGTGATTGCCAAACAGAGAAACGTGGTGTACAAAACAGCTACAGAAGGTAATTCACTACGGAGGTTAGAGTTACAACCACCAATCAACATGAAGATTTATTCCTATCCCAGTAACAACGAATAAGAAAAATTGCCAACATAAACCAGTTGAGTAATTATAATTAACCTGCACAACAACCAGTTAACATAAAAGCTACTGAATTTTAAACATATCACCACCATGTTTTTGTTTTTGCCTACATTTTGGGCATGTTCATAAGCAAGATTTCAACCAAATAGTACAGTGCAAAAAAAAGTGTCTTTTTATAAATTATCAAAAACAGAATAATTATTATAAATGGTCCTCGGTTCCAGTAAAGACTCAGATGTTAGCAAGATCACAAACATTTATGGGTATAATAGATGCCATTTCTGATTAAGAAACAAGCTACCGAATTTACAAGTATCACCTTGTGTTTTGGACTATAGTATCCTGCATGCATTCACAGCAATACTTTGAAAGGTAACTGACAAATAGTTGCATAAAGACATAACTAATCACCAACATAAAATAATATAAATTTAATAGTAGGATTGTTCTTGCTGCAGGTGATTGTGGTGGTGGTCAAATAAATGAACAGAAGTACAAAAGGCACATAGATATCTAGAAACATCAAACAAAACTTACATTTGCCAATCGGAAGGGACAAAACTTAGGCTTCCCCCTTCTTCCATACTTGAGCAAATATGCCCCTTTCTTGAGAGCAGTAATGGCCTGTTGTAAAGATCAGCCAAAAACCTAAATTAAACAAGTTCAGCACTTTTGCCTATGTTCAAGGTAAAGTCACAGTAATAGGTTAAAGATCAAAAAGGTAGCAAAAATTTTATTGAGATGATGGGGACAAATGTGTAGTTACAAAAACCGCAGATGCAGGAGGAACTTGAAGCCATATTGTATATCCTGTAAAATCTTCATGGTTACTCATGCAGGTGATAGAGTAAATATCCATAGGATTTTAACATCAACCTTCGAGTAACATTATTCTATTGAGTTATGGTGCAATGCAGTAAGACCCCTCTGCAGGTCTCTAAGTGGTTCTTCATTCTTATCTCTCTTTTCAATGCATAAGGAACTAGCTGTAGACTTCTCGCAATAATAATAATACCAGTATTCTGGACAGTGATAATCTGAAAGTAAAAGATTTATGAGTGTCTTTTTGTTTCTTTTTTTTGATGAACGGGTATCCGGGCCAGCTTACGCACATCTTGACTAATCCGGGACTCATGCAAAGCGCCTCCTCCACGTGGATCAGGCAAATCTCAGGTAAAGCCAGCGGACGTGGCCCGAGGAGTTGATAGCACCTAGTGGGAGTTAAACCTGAGACCTAGAGGGAGCACACCCCTAAGCCCCAAGTTGCACCCACTAGGCCAACCCCTTGGGGTTTACACAAGGTTTTAAAAGGTAGCCGCAACCATTCTGTAACACCGTTAGGTAACGGTTGTGCTTGTTATCACCACCCGTTTCGGCCGCTATAGTGGTGTGACAAAAATTCACATGTGTAATTATCGTTTTGATGTTACATAACAGCTGTGGTGGTACCATAACAACTGTAACGGTCTATTACACACTTTTACAATATTCTGAATAGCTTCATTTCAAAAAAAAAAAAAAAAAAAAGCTTACGAAAAAATAACAAATACTCAAATGATCCAAATCCAAAGAAAGAATCTTCTATGAATTTTTTTTCTTTATAATTTACTTTTTAATTTTTATTTCATTACATTAGCGTGTAATTTTTTTTTATGTTTCACACAATTTTAAAAAAAAATTATTGATACGCATATATTTTTTTCCTTCATAGTCACATTTATTGAGATTTAAAATATATTTTGACCAATTTTTGTTAATTTTTAAGTATGATCTAATATATTTCATATTTTTAAATCACTATAAAATGAGCTTTTTACATTTTATTTCAATAGTTAATGACTTTAAGAATAATTAATTTTAAATGTCTACAAATTATTTTTAACCAATACCTGAACTAACTGAATAAAAAATATTCACAATTATTAAATGAAATAATTATAAAAATAAAAATTATGCCATAAACAAAAATTATTTTTGAAGCATTTTTTTAGATAACGCTTTATAGCTAACTAAATAAAATTATTTACAATTAAGTATTAAATGAAATGATTATAAAAATAAAAATTGTGTCATAAACAAAAAATATTTTTGAGCTACTGATTTTATTTTTTATTTTGAAGACATTTTTCATGCAACACATTACAGTAACAAAATAAAAAATATTTACAATTAAATATTAAATAAAATGATTATAAAAATAAATACAACTACTAGTTATATATTTTTTATTTTATATGCCCAGGTAATGAAATAAATATTAAAAAATAAATTATAAAGAAAAAAAAATTTATATAAGATTTTTTATTTGAGCTTAGATCACTTGAATATTTGTTATTTTTTTTTGTAAACTTTTGTCTCTTTTTTTGAAAAGAAAGATAATTAGAATATTGTAAAAGTGTGTAACATACCATTACAACTATTACATAACACCGAAACAACCGTTACACATATGAATTTCCATCACACCGCTATAGTGGCCGTAACCACCACAACCATTACGTAACACTTTTTAAAACCCTAAGATTATATGTACAAGGGGACACATATTCACTAGTAAAAACTCAGCCAATCAACCTTGAAGTTGTGGGTTTGAACTTAAGGGCCACCAGTTTGTGCAAATAATGCCAAAGATTAGGTCTATGCTCAATCTCCCCCTCCTAGACCCTCATCCAATGGGGACTAAGCTGGACGAATTGTTCAAGATCATATGTGCCATTAAAGAAAATTAGAAACAGGTAGAAGTTGAGAAGTAAAGTGCCTACTTACCCAAAAATAAAAATAAAAATAAAAATAGTATCAATTTCTGCCGTTAAAGCTTTTCCAAACAAGTTCTAACCAACCTAAATACTTCCCCTCCCTTTGGCCTTTAATTCTACACCAGAGCCCCCAAAATTAGCCACTGTTTTAAGAATTTTAGCACATTGTTTACAAAATCCAGCAAGCAGGAACTTTAAATCCTAGCAAGTTACAAGTCCTTTCAAATCCCCAAAACCTCAATCCTTGCTTCCACATTTTAGGATCATAACTTAGGAAGCCACCCAGACACCAACCACAAGCAGCCTTGGCTTAAGTTTCTTAAAGCTGTGCTGCACTACATCTTTTCTCGATAGCAGGCATGAAAACTTGAGAATATCCTAGATATGAGGCTTATACTACCCAAACATATCTATAAACAGAACACACACTTTAGTTTTGAACATATATCTGAATGCTTCCAGAAAGATGTGTTCAACAAGATTGATAAAAGGCCTTTCTAGAACATATTAATTATTTTAGAAAAAGCATTAACAATATTATACATTTGGACCAATTTTGAAGTGAGAACAAAGAGGATAAATGATTTGGAATCCTATCCAAATGTTTGGATCAATGTACATAATTCACATTCACTTGGATGAAATTTAATATCGCATATTTAGAACTTAGAATAATAAAAATTTCATACTTGTGAGTAGGGGTGCTCACAAACCCGGATGATCTGCCAAAACCAACCCGACCCGACCCAATACACCCGCTTTTTAAACGGATTAGGTGGTAGGACAAAAATTTTCCAAATCTGTCTATGTTCGGACGGATGGCAAATGAAAGACCCCCCAACCCAACGTATCCGCAAACCCTCCTTTAGAAAATGATGTTATATTTTTATCCTTTGTATGTTAAAAAAAGACATTTTATTTAATAATAATATTTACTATTTATGAAATATGAAAGTTATGGCCTTTATTTAAATTATAAAAAATTTTAGACACAAATAAGGCCTAAAATAGTAAACAAATTACTCTAAAATAATTTTTTTAAAAACCTAAAATAGTAAAGCCCAAACCGCCAAATCGATCTACATCCGCCTACCAACCCACATGGCCTGCTCAATCCGCATCAACTAACTAAGAGAACGGATGCTTTTATTTTGCTATTAGGCTTAATTTCTTTTATTTTTATTTTTTTCTCATTATTATTTTTTGTTTGGACTTAATTTTCTTATTTTTTTCTACTTTTTAATTTCATTTTTCAGTACTTAAACATAAAAACAAAAACAAATCAAAATACAAATATTTACATATAAAAAAACACCCTTCATTTTTTTTTATGGCCACACACCGATCAAAATAAACATACAAAAAAAAAAAAAAAAACCCTTCATTTTTTTCAGGCCATACGCCGATCTTACTTACTCACCTCTTCCATCGTTTTCTTCTTCTTTTTATCACCTTGGACGACCCTTGACGCCCCTGCCCCCATGCTTTTGTCGAAAACGATGACTCCCCGCTGACTATCAAAGGCCAAGAACGACGTTGCTCCAAATTGGGCCATGGAGGTGGTCTTCCGTTTAAGCTCTTTATTTTCAGCCTTCAGTGCACCTATTTCTGCTCGCGCATCCTTGTACATGCGCTAGAGTAGAGAGAGTTAGGCGTTGACCTGATGGAGCTCACTCGTCCTATTCTGCAATCGGTGAACCAATTTTGTGACTGCAGTCACCGTCTCCATACAGGACGTCAGTGTGAAATGATTGGCTTCAATGTCTGATTGAGCTACCATGATTTGCTCAATCGACATCATAGGAAGGTTAGGCAGAGGAATGACAAGAAGAATAGGAGTAGGGACACTTGGTCCAGCAGAGCTTATGGGATCGTTCAGGTCCAAAAACAGAGTGAGGGGACGGGATGAGGAAGCCATAGATTAGAGATAAGAGGTGTCAAAGAAATGAGTTGTAGAGAAATAGAAGCGAACAGACTGAGGTTTGGCCTCCTCCGTTCAGTTTCTTTGTCTCTCGATGAGGAAGACGAAACAAAAGAGAGTGGTGAAGAAAAGATAAAAGAGAATGGTGAAAAAGAAAATGGAAGAGTGTGTGATTAAGAAGAAGGCAAAAAAAAGAAGACAGGGAGAGAGAGGGAGCCAAGGCAAGTACAAATCGAGACCTGTTTTTGTCGGCCAATGACGCAAAAGTAAGGCCGCATGTCAAACGCATTCATCGAAGGAAAAAGAGACGCGGGCGAGTTGTATATGTATATATATATGTACATATATGTTTTGATTATTTATTTTTTGATGCCATTTATCCCTATCATTTTACTTCTCCTCCTTCAAATTCTGACCCATAATTTTCTTTTGATAATGTCATAGAGGGAGAAAACTTATGATGTTATGTATTATGGTATTATTTTCAAATTATGGTATTATTTTCAAACTAATATGATATTATGTATTTATAGTTTGATATCTTAATCTTATATCATGTTATTGATTAAAGCTTATTTATTACACATGTGCTAACCTATGTATGAAACAACAACCAATTTGAGCATCCCAAAGTTGCCATTTTCAAACTCGAAAATTCAACAACATTATCTCCATATCTTGACAAGCATCATGAATCATGTTAACGTATAAGAAGATAATGAACAAGCAAATAATAAAAACAAAAACAATTTGAATAAAAAATCATCATATTAAGTTTTGTGAAGATTTATTTAATAGAAAATGTGATTTCAATTAAAACATGTTTCCTGCTAAAGGTAGATTTCCTGCTAAAATATAGGAAACATGTTTTAATTGAAATCACATTTTCTATTAAATAAATCTACAATATGTACGTTATGTCATTCAGTTACAAAAATAAATGTTGATGTGTATTACCTGCTTGGCTCCAAGTCAGATTCTTGAAGTCTAGACTTAACATCTTCTATAGCACGGAGAAAGTGGTTCATTGTTATTTTGAAATCATCCTTGACATGCTGCAGTAATCCATTCTCCACTGTGTGGACCACAGCATATGAATGTGCACGAGTGACTAGAGATGCAAGGGCAGAGCCACTACAGCCATCCGTCCTGCAAGCTGTGCAAACAAGCACACACACAATCTCATTTCATAAATGATGATTTGATGTTTCCGCTTACACAACAATATTACTCAAACAACTTACCAATTTCATGAAGATTCACATCTTTATCGAGTACAAAATTTTGTCTCATGTTCCTTGTGTAGATGCCCAAAATTTGCAAACACCCTTGCTTATCTGGGTACTCTACTTTGACATGTATTTCGATTCTACCTTCCCTACAAACAAATACAATAAATAAAGTACTTTTTTTTTTTATTGAGTTAGGAAAATGAGAATAAAATAAATAGCTATTTTTAAATATATATATATATATATATTTGGTTACCCATAAAAGATAAATATGTTTAAATAATTTCATTTTTCTTCACTTGATAAAATCAAAATTTGAACAAACCATTCGAGTTCAAAAATGTGGGACATTGTTCAAAAAGAATAAAGAAATCAGCAAAGAACAACACAATGGAGAGAAGGTTACCTTAGCAGGGCTTCATCTATGAGCTCCTTTCGATTTGTAGTACCAATAATAAAAATGTTGTTAAATGCTTTCGGGCCATCAATCTTAAAGGCATGCAAATTTTCAAGTACTGCTTAGACAAGGAGAAACAATAAAAATAAAAAAAATTGAAAAACGAAATCTGAGAGATATTAACCATTGCAAGTAGTTGGCTTACAAGCCTATCATCCATATGGTGTAATCCCAAAGTTGCCCCTCTTTTCTGCAAAAAAACCAAGAACATATTTAAGACATGATTTGCAATATACATATGGAACCAAAGAAGACCACACTCTCTCTTAATGCGTATGATTACTTTCTCATTGTTGCCTCCTCTACCCTTTGTTTATGGTTAGGATTTTTTATCCTAAAGAAATTTAAGATTTATGTTATGGCAATAAGGGTTGGTTTGGGATGTCCTAAAAAAGTACACTTTTTGACTTATTGGTGGGTTTGGGTTGAGTTTGGGTTAGGTTTGATGTGATGTGTTAGAGATGTGATGTGATTTAAATAAGATGATGCGACTTAAATAAGATAGTGACTTTTTGACTTTTTGGCTTATTTAGTACATGCCAAACTAGCATGATGATTTTTTATTCAAAGTGTTTTTGTTTTTATTATTTGCTTGTTCATTATCTTCTTATACATTAACATGATTCATGATGCTTGTCAAGATATGGAGATAATGTTGTTGAATTTTCAAGTTTGAAAATGGCAACTTTGGGATGCTCAAATTGGCCGTTGTCTCAGCTTTTTGGTGTCAACACATGGGTGAAAGGATAGAGCTTCACATGTGTGGACTTTTTGTGGATTTTGTTGGATCTTCATTGATAGCAAGCATGAGGATAAGACTTTGACAAAGGGATGGACTTTACAGAGCAAAATGGTGGCTTAGGGAGGCTGTTTGTCTATGGGATAAGCTAACAAAGCGTGGAGCAAAATGTGCAAGAAATATGAAGCAAAGAGTCAGAAAAAGCTGCTCAGCCGCATGCACCATCGCGCCCACGAGTAGGGAAGGCAATTTAAACCCGGCCCGACGGGGACCCGCCCCCCGACCCCGATTTGAGCAGTTTTTCCCCAAAAAAAACCCCCGACGGACCGAGGATGGTATTCGAAAATGAATCCCCGTTGACTTTCAGGTCGGGGACGGTAATATGTTTTCCCTACCCCGACCCGACCCCTGCCTCAAGTATCATATCATCTCGATGTAAACCTACTATATATATCCCTCAAAAATTTATGACCCCTCTGTCTCTCTCTCTCTCTCACTCTCACTCTTCCCTTTACTCTCTTTCACTCTCGCACCTCTCCTTCTCTTCAGTGCCACCGCCACTGTCCACGATGCCGGAGTCGCTGTCGCAGTCGCCACTCTCTCTCTCTCTCTTTCTCTCTCTCTCTGTGACACAGATACACAGATCTCCGATCTGTGTTGATCTCCTCCGTCATCGCCGCCGATCTCCGCCGAGCTCTTTCGTCGTCCTCTCTCTGTGTGTATGTATACGTGTGTATGTGTATGTGTGTCTCTGTGTGTATATATACATGTATGTATGTGTGTCTCTCTCTGTGTAAATGTATACATATATGTATGTATGTATGTGTGTGTGTGTCTCTCTCTCTCTCTCTATGTGTATGATTTTGTTGATGATGTTGATGGTGTTGATGTTGAAAGTTGTTGTTGATGATGTTGTTCAACAGATTTTGACCAGGGTTGTTGTTGATGATGTTGTTGAACAGATTTGGACCGAGGAAATTTCAAGGTCGGAGAAACCCGATCCCTGTTGGCGATGGGGACGGGGACGGTGATAGGTTCCCTGTCGAGGATCGGGGACGGGGGGCGCGGTCCCCGGCCCCGCCCCGCCCCACTCCACCCCATTGTCATTCCTACCTGCGAGAAGCACCATCGCACCCGCGATTCACACACAGCACTGTCGCACCTGCGAGCATGCACATCGCGCCTACGACCAGGCTTTGCCCAAATGACCAGCTCCCAAAAATTTGCTCTGCAACCCGTGAAGGGACACCGCGGCCGCGACCAAGGCTGACCACGCCCGCGAAAGTGCCCTGCCTCAGGTCTATTTAAAGGACCCTTTGCTCATTTGTTGAGGCACCTCTCCAAGACCATTTTGGCATTTCTCCAGAACATTTGTTGTCTCTTCCAACACTCTCTAGAGCTCAACATTTCCAAACTTAGAGAGAGTTTATTTTGAGAGACATATATTTTGAGAGAGATCATTTTTGTAATAGAGAAAATATTTTGATAGAGTTTGTATTTTGAGAGAGAAAATATTTTGAGAGAGATCATGCTTTATTTTCTTAAGGATCTTTCTTACCTCCTTGTATTAGGAAAAAAAATTGAAGTTCTATATGTAGTTGTGTGTGTGATTTGAGGCTACATGACCTAGTAAGGGAGCTATCTAGGAACTATGGATGATGCTAAGACGACACTACATCATCAGATACTAGCTAGGTCAAAGCAAAGATGGCTTTGGGAAAAGAAAGAGTGAGGAGTTGTTTTAGAGGTCTAGAAGTGAATAACCAAAAAGCAAGAGATGGAGATGGTTAGATCTTCTTTATGCATGAAGATGGAGGCTATATTTACAAGGATTGGGTTACATAGACCAACTCACCTAGTGGCCTCAATAGCTGGAATGGTGGTCAAGTGTGCTCAAACATGAACAAGTCACTTGTCTTTGTCACACTCTAGAGTTCTCTTCCTGTCGAGATCTCTCCAAGGTCGGTCAAGTGCAAATCCCCCCAACGAGAATAGTACTAGGCATCTCGACAAATCTTCATTTCCAATATACCAATTGATTTTTTTCCAATCCGACTAAGTTTGAACAGATGGTGGATGAAAGGCCACCCAATTCACGAGCACCCCTACAAATGAGTGTTTGCATGTTGCATAGATACATATATGCATGTGAATATCGTGGATCCAAGTATGTTGCGATTATTCTTCTGTGCATAAATTCAGTTAAAGCCTAGTGTTTCTAAGTTCACCTAGTTCAAGTTTTGCTCACATTCATATTAGTGAACATCTTAGAGTAAAATTCCCAACGAAATCCAAGTGGTCTCCAGTTTGGGTTAGTAATAATAAAGACATAAATAAAGAAAAAGGTTACAATTTGTAGGTATTTGGTAGTGAGATGGTCAATAGTGGACCTCTGGGAAGATGGTGGGAACTTCAATGCCTAAGGATTGTCTGAGGCATAAGAGAAAACCAAAGTAGCCTCAGAGAGAGAAAGGGTGGCAATGAGAGACTTTTGTCACCGAAGCAAAAGATGATAACCAACGTTGTGTGTTTCTCTACATGCATGGATACTCTCTTATATAAGCTCCAAAACCGTTGGAAGCCAACTCACTTATGGCCAGGTGGTCAGCTCCTCTTGACTGACATAGTGAACTTAAGCCTATGATTGCATCCACCCCATGATTCAGACCTTGAAGGTTGTATCATGAGAGCTAAAGAGTTTAGTACGACACTTCAGAGAGATCATGGCATGGAGTAGGTGGTAGATATGATATCTCTTTCGAGGTGTTAGGTGTTAGGTCAACGTCCCTCTCTCTTTAAAATTGGTCAAGAAGGAGCTACTCAACAAGGCCTTAATTCTAACCTGCAATCCACAATCCTCCAAAAATCCTTAGTAGTGGATTCCTAGACCCTGCTCCCAGCTTATGATGTCGAATGAAGCCATTATAGTAGTAATAATAACCCCAGGTAAGCAGGTGACTACATAGGGGCAACAGGCACACTAAAGGCCAAGCTATGCTACTGCTGCCAAGTGGGAGTGACCGAGTAGAGGCACACTGATCGAGCAGTGCCCTTGATCACTCCTAGCATACCCTATAAAAATGAGGTATGTAGGGCTATGGCCAAGTGAGGGCTTGTTTGGGCAAACTAGGGATGTCGAGCCATGGCACTTATGACAGAGTCGCTGAGATTGGCTCAACTGGGTAGTATAATGGGCTATGCCTCTGGATCTAATACTTCATATGGCATTGAGTGCGCTAGTGGACGGAGCAACCATACTTAGTGTCTATATGCCTCCACTTAGGATAAACATATGACCCCAACAAGTTCACACAGGAACATCGTGGTGCCTCTAGAGGATTGCTCCATGGAGATGATGATGTTGAGGTGGTGATAATTTGGCATCCATAGGACTCGCCACAGCACAAGGTCGGTATACACATAGTAAAACCTTAAGTTACAAACATAAACTGATGGCTTTTTTGGCAAAAGTATAGTAACAAGAAAAAGATCATATTGAAATTTTCAAATGGTTATGAACATGACTTTTCTTTCCAATTTTTTGGTCACATAAACTTTTGTTTTATATGTTTATTCTAAATTAGTATGTTGGTGGTCAGGTTTATTGATATTTTAGTAATATACTCAGAGCCAATTATCTAATTTTTGGTACAGGGTCATTAGTCTTCTTTGAGGTCAAATTATATTATTGGGTCTTTATGTGACCTTTAATAGGTTTTGAATAGTTTTAGTAGTCAAAATATCAAAGTTCTCTACTCTAAAGTCTCAACCCTGAGGTTAGAGAAGTGCAACTCCCAATAAGTACCAATATGAGCTTTCCACGTAATGAAGTTGACATTTAGAAAGTTTGAGATTGTGTTCATGGAACGAAGCTTAACCACTATAGGAGCTTAGCCTAAAACTCGAGGTGATCATTGGATCCTCCTCCTCTTTCCGTTACTTACTGTCAAAAGCCCTAGGACAACACATTTCTTCATAAATGCCTAAACTATCAAGCCCTAATCCTTTTCTCTACCTTCTAGCCTTTGGTTAAGGCCCAAGCTGCAATAATTACTGTCATAAATGTTTATTTCTTACAAGTAAAGATTTATTAGAATAGGCAAGAAAAAGGGAGTGCCACCCATTTTACTCATTCCATAAACTTTTACTACTTTATTTTCTTATCTTTTTTTAATAAGTAAGAATTTATTGAGAAAATGCATCAAAAGGGGAAGCAACCAACGTACATCAAACAAGACACTAAAACACATCCTCAAATAGAGGTCTAAAATCATATAAACTCCAAACTTTTAGTACTTTTGGTAAAAACCACTGACATTACTTTTTGAACCAAGCCAATTCCAACCCTCTTCTATCTTCTAATGCTAGCCTACAACCGTTCTTCTACCTTTTATTACACCAAAAAGCTTTCCATGACCCTAGGATACCATGATGAGCAACACCATTAAAATGCTTTCCTACATCACTTTTTATGAACTAATATCCAACAATCCAACTTATATTTGTTCTTCTACACATTATAGCTCAAGGGCACCAAAATGTTTTTTACAATTTATTTTATTTTATTTAATAAAAAAAATAAAAAATAATAAAAAGAGAGAGAGAAAGAGAGAGAGAGAGAGAGAGAGCCAAGGGCACCACTGCAATTACTGTTTTTTCCTTCTCCTTCCATTCTTCTTTATCTTAACAGTACCCCTCCTTTTCACTTTTTTCTTAGGTTCAACTTCTCTCAATTATCTCCTTATCCAGAAATTATATACCCATTGGTCTTATTTATCACCCCATTTTTTCACCCCTTTACTTCACCTCCTATGTGTATTCATGCAATAAATCTCACGTGTATATATGGGAACTTATCATGCCACATGAGAAGTTACATACGAAATGGAAAGTGTTGGTAAAATGTTTAGGTAATATATTATTAAGTCACAAATTTTCCCAAAAGCCCAAGTTGTTAGGAAATGAGCCCAACAATATATATCAAGCTATCTAACATCCTCCCTCACATGCAACTCCATCTTGCATGTAGAGAGACAAACATAGAACCAAACAGAATGAGAAGCAAACAACCAAACAAAAAGGAAGAACGCAAATGGGGATATAATATCAAATGTTGATGGAAAAACTTGAAACCAAAACCTTTCTCAACCAAAGCTCTGATACAATATTAAGTCATCAATTTTTCCAAAAGCCCGAGTAGTTAGAAAATGGGCCTAACAATGTATATAAAGCTATCTAACAAGCAAAACTCTTTTATGAACTCATTTTCCCCAATGTTCTGGACCAAAGGTATTTCATCTTTTCCCTCACCCCAATATCTTACTCCCTAATGGCATATGTGGTATAATTTTGTTTTCTTTGTTATTGTTTTTCATTTTCATTTCCCATGTTTTTGGAAACAAAAGCAATGAAAAGTTTGAAACCACTCATCATTTTCATATCATTTCTCACAAATTTGAAAACAACTTTTTAGTGTTTCCTAAAAAATTGGCTAGTTTTTAGAAAATCTTTGGAAAAACAATAGTTAGAAACAATTCTCCAAACGAGTTTTATGTGTTTTCCGAAGAAGGAAAACATCAAATAGAAGAAAAAAAAAAAAAAGATACCAATTTGACCTTAAATTTATTATCCATGAAGGGGCACCACACTCTATCTTCGGTCCTTTGTGATTTTATCCACTGGTTTTATTAATAGTCTAGCCTGGTTATTAATATTACCAAGCTCTTTTACATCATACTAGATAGAGCAGAAGTGCAAATTTATAACTTTATGAGTTGACCAATTCAGTCAAATAACATTTTTAAAATGTTGATGCACCTATTTCCCAGCAGCAAATAGATGGCTTACTAAAAAATCAGTTGCAATCCAATTTTAGGAAGAAAACAACGTAACATCATAAAAGAAAATGCTAGGTCTCACACGATGAACTTGAGGACAGCAGCTTAAAGGAGGCTGTATCCATAAACAAACAGCTAATTTGGTACACACAACTTGGGGTTTTCAATCTACTACTTTTAATTGATAGTAATATTGTAGAGTCAAAGTCTATCAACTTTCAAATAGAATTTTTTGAACTCTCAAGCGTTGAATAAAATTCCAAAAAGTTCATGAGCGATTGATTACCTGTTCAACGTCTCTTTCAACAGGGCCGCTGGTCCTGTTAACATCCGAAGTCATCCTATCCGTCCGCAACACCAAAAATCTTGCAAACAAAACTCAAACCTAAATGCCAAGCTCCGCAAACCCCATTCTCAAAACCAAGCCGTTCCATTCATCAATTCACTTCCAAACTTCACAAAAAAACCAAAATCACAAACATCAAACCCCAATTGTACACCGAAGATCGATTTAATCATCACGATCTTCACTCCAAGCTTCAGAATTGCAGTAATTGCAGAAAAACAAGTATAGTGAAGTCCAGAACGCTTGACATACACTTGTCAATCTTCACAATCAGTCAGTGAAACAGTGAGAAATGTAGTTTTGTGTGTTAGGTTTTTTGTACGGATAGAAGCGATCGAAGATGAGACGAAACTTTACTGATTTCGATGATTGAGGACTCACCGCAGCTCGATTATGGAGCGAGAGAATCGGAGATGAGATCAGCGTAAAAGTGAATCAGAATCTAGGAGAATGGTCGATCTGGTAGTAATCAGTTGAAGAGGAGAGAGAAAGAGAGTTTTGTAGAGAGAGAAAGAGCACCAGGGTAGAAGAAAAGAGAGAGAGAGAGAGAGAGAGAGAGCGTGGACTGAAAGTATTAAAAAAAAAAAAAAAAAAAAAAAAAAAAAAAAACGCCTAGTAGTAGTGCATAGACTAGCACCCAATAACTACGGGTTGGTTTGAAGTGTCCTAAAAAAATGTATTTTTTGTCTTTTTATGAAAAGATGTGTAGAAAAGTAGAGAGGTGATGTGATGAAAAAAAGATAAAAAGATGGATTATATAGGTTATGCCAAACAAGGCCTAAATAAATAAACGGGAAGGTGTGTGTTCAGTCCCCAAAGTATTTGGATTGTAGGAACGTCTAAGAAATAATTTGCTAAAAATGCTCAAATTACCAAATGACATCGTTTTGGCCATTTTTATGTTGTTCTATACTCAAAACGACGTCGTTTTGACCATTTGAATCACTTTTGAACCACTTTTGAACCACAAAATTTGAACTACGTAACATTGTCGTTGGATTGTATTGTTAGGCTGATGGGATCTCTCATAAGTTTCATTTTAAAAAATAAAATAATTATTATAGATGAAAAATTACCGGTATATCCTAAATTGGAAAATGTTAATCTATTTAAATATGAGGTTTTTTTTTTTTTTCATATTTTATTTGGGCTTATTAAGTTGGGAAGAGATATTTTCCTTTGATTTGGCATAAGTGAAGTTTACGTATTTATTTTTTGTTGAGATTTGGTGTATTTTTTTGATAATGTGTGTGTAATGGTGTAAAGGGTAACGTTTTGCATTTCTATTTATGTGTGATTTTGGCAGAATGATCTACAGTGGATTGATTGCAATTGTTAATGTTGTTTTCTTAAAACATGAGAATCACAATTTTATTTTTTTGAAAATTTGTTGGGTTACCTTTTATTTTCCGGTGCCAATGGGTGTCTGTGCGCTTTTGGTGACGAGGTAAGTATGGGTTACTTTGTTTAACACTCTAATATAACACTCAAATGTAACATTTTAATGTAATATTACAAATAAAAAAAAAAACTTCTTAGTATATTTTTTTTAAACATAACACTCCAAAAAAAACTCATTGATATACTTTTTTTCAAACATAACACTTTAATATAACACTCTAAAAAATTTTTTTAATACAACACTCTAATGTAACATATAAAAAAAACTCCTTAATATATTTTTTTCAAATGTAACACTTTAAAAAAACTCATCAATGTAACACTCCAATGTAACATAAAAACAAACTTCTTAGAGTATTTTTTCAAACATAATACTTCAATATAATACTCTAAAAAAACTCCTTAATGTACTTTTTTTCAAATGTAACACTTCAATATAACACTTCAAAAAAATTCTTTAGTGTAACACTCTAATATAACATATAAAAAACTTCTTAGCATATATTTTTCTCAAATGTAACACTCCAAAAAAACTCTTCAATATAATATTTCAATGTAACACACAAAAAAACTTCTTATGTACTTTTTTTAAACATAACACACTAATGTCTCAAAAAAAAAAAAAAGATGTAGGATTCTTCAAACCATTTCAAATGAAATACAAAAATCCCCTAACAAACTTGGGACAAATATATAATTTCAAATTGTGAATGTTACGTTTGAAAAAAGTACATTAAAGAGTTTTTTTAGTATTTTTGTGTGTATTACATTAGAGGGTATTATATTAGAATGTTATATTTGAGATTACATTGAATGGAGTATTACATTTGTGAAATACACATTAAGAATTTTTTTTTATATATTACATTGAAGTGTTGAGATATTTGGGAAGGGATTTGGAAAGATAAAGAAAAAAATAGGTGAAATGTGAATAAAATATATTTACATTTCACTAGTTTCACATATTTTTTCCCTTTCTTTTTTCAAATCCTTTTTCAAATCTTCCAACCAAACATATCGTAAGGAGTTTTTTTTGGAGTGTTACAATTATTACGTTTAGGAAAAGTACACTAAGGAGTTTTTTTAGTATACTATATTAGAATGTTACGTTTTTGTTTGTAATGTGGGATTTGTTACAGAAAAATAAAAAATTCAAAACCTCTATAGTGCGGATTACCCAAACGTGTAATTTCATATTTAGAGAAACCCACTTATATCCCAAAAAAATTAAACCTAAATGTGTAAGTAACTACCCTTTGTGTAATTTCTACTTTAATGGGACCTTTGGGTTCATAAAAAAAAAAAAAGGACCAAACATTTCATAAGATCACATTTTAGAATTTATTGGTGTTTCGCTCTAGAACAATTCTAATTCTGCAAGATAAGAAACAAACAAAATAAGAAATTTAAATAAGAGGTGTTTTGGAAAGTTGGTAAAAAATTGATTTTTATGCTTTTTTAGTAGTTTTTTTGGCAAAAAGTTGAGTTGTTTTGGTTTAAAAAGCTGAATTTTTTGGCTAAAAAAACTGAAAAGCCAAAAAACTGACTTCTTTGACAACTTCCAAAAGACCCCTAAATAGATAACTAATAATCAAATATTAAATTCTTTCTATCTAAAAAATATATTAAATTAAAATATAAATAAATATATATTACTTTAAATTAAGTCATACTTTTCATTTCTCACCTCATATGGTGACTTTGATTTTGAAGTTTTTAAAAATAATTTTTAATATGTATATTCTTTTATTTTCAATATATGTTTTGATTTTGAAGTTTTTAAATTTTTTTAATATGTATGTTCTTTTATTTTTAATATATGTTTTTAAGAGAGAGTAACTAAAGTGACATGGTGGTGGGGTAGTGACATGGTGGAGATGGAATTTTTGCTAAAAAAATGTTCCAAAAATTATTGAAAAACATTGTCGAAAGAAATATCGTCGGAGATTGAAGGTGGTCGCTGGCAGTCAGAGGTGGTCAGAGGCAACTAAAGACGGTGGCTAGAGGGAGGGAGAGAGTCATGGTAGTATTGATAAAAGAAATGAAGAATGTGAATATTTTGAAGATATTAATAGGGAAAAAAAAAGAACAGTACTTATAAGTATATAAATCTGATCAATAGAACTAGTCTGTAAGTGTCCCTAAAAATTAGTTATATAAATAACAATTTTTACATTACACAACAATTTAATTGAATCAAACTATTTTTGCAAGATTTTTTTGGACCCATTAAAGTATCTATACAATTTTAATAACACTTGCACACTATGAATTTTGGGATTGATCAAAATATCAAGGGTGTCGGGCCCTCTTAGCCTTTTGTGTTGTGCATTTTAATGAATTCAAAATAATTGTATATTTTTTTTATAAAAAATGTATATTAAAAAATATATAATTATTTTTAAAAAAAATTTAATTCGTTAACAAAATTCTTTATTTTTTATAATTATATTTTTTTTCCTTAACAATTGATTAATTACATTCCTGCATGACTTGTTCTAACAAAATATAGCATTTATAGTGCTCAAAACATGTTTTTTTTTTTTTTATTCAAACAAAAATTAATTTACCCAAATGTTTAAGTGTCATTTGGTAATGTTGTTAGAAAACATAATTTGTGTTTGTTTTTGTTGAAAACCACATAATAAAAAAACACAGTTAGTAGACACGTATTTTTAAATAAATAAAAACAAAATGAGAATATATTTTATGAATTGCGGGAATTAACTTGGCTAATTCAATTGGCTACATTTATACACTCTAATCAGAGAGCTTAGGGTGGCAAATGGTGCCTCACTAGCAAGAGGGAGTAGGCGCAGGTGTGAGGAATGGCCAATACGATGGTTATCAGAGGGGGACACTTCTAAGAATATGATGTATCTGTGTCATATTTGTGTCGGATACCAATACCCTTTGGATATTTTTCTGACACGTGTCCAACACTCTTTAAAACGTATCTTATTTTTAAATTTTTTTAAAGATCCGGACACTTTTTAGATACTTGGGGAACACTCATATGTATCGCTTAAACATACATGTCTATCTATTAGACACATGTGAAACTAATTATAAATTTGAACGAAATAATTTAAGATACAATAAAAAAACAAAAACCATATAAATTTACAGAAATTATTGTCATATTACATTTTTCATTATATTTGAATGATTTATTCATATGTATCACATATAATAAATATATAAAATTATATATTTTATGCATATCCTCCACATGTTGTATCTTATATTTTTAAAAAATTGATATGTCGACGTATCCATATCGTATTTGTATTGTGTCGAGTATATGTGTCCATACTTGTAACAACCTCGCCATCAAGCACCGATTAGCTACCATCATCGCTAAACCGAGATCGATTATGACTAATAATCGGATTGATCAAATATCGAATCGATTGACCGAATCAAAACTAATTGATTGATCAGACTGCTTTTAATGCATTTCCTATCTGTTGATTGTTAATTGATCTGTTCATGTTTTATGTTTAAATTGCAAATTGAAGGCCTTATCGACGGCTGAATCTGAAATTGATTGATGTTCTGTGTTAATTAGATTTTATGTGATTTTATGGCATATTTATCTGAAAACTGATTAGGTATGATTAAATTAAATTAAATAGATTGAATTGCATAGTTGGTTTTAATTACAACTTTGCCACTTAAGTGGCCCACTACCTAGACACATGTGGACCTTAGCATTCATGCAACAAAACATTTCCTCAGCTTATTTTGTTGAGCCCCACCGAAATTAGAGAGAAAGAGAGGGAGTTAGGAGAGAATTTGGCATCATCTTGTGAATTGTTTGAGAATCTTGAAGAAATTGAAGGATAATTGTCCAATTGAGCCTCCATACCTTTAATTCAAGACTTAGGTAAGAAAATTCAACTTCTCATTGTTGTCTTTAAGTTGATCCTTGCATGATTCATGTCAAATTGTAGAGCTAAGGCATGATTTAGTTCTAGCATGTTGAATTGAAGCTCATTCCATGCATGCATGTGTATATTCAAGAGTTTTGAGTTGTTTTTCATGGCAAAAGGTTACATGCATGCTCATATTTATGTTTAAGTCCATGATTTCATCTTATTTTGAAAAGAATGAGCTCATTTGAGCTTGAATTTAAAGCTTTGAAATGATTTAAACTCATGCATGTCATGTTTGTAGCATGTTCACGAAAATTAATTTGAAATTGAGTTTGAATTAAACACCCTTGGGCTTTGATTTCTCAAATTGAGTTTTGAAACATGTTATTCTATGTTTTTACAAATGTTTTCCAGAAATTTAGCCCAAGAGGATTGAATTTTGTGCATCTAAACTTGATTTGAGCTTGGAAGTTCAAATCTGGAAATTCCAGATTTTGGACTCCAAGAAAAAATGGCGCCGGCGAAATGAAATCCTGCTCCCGAACTTTGCCTTGTTGTGAAGTCCGCCAGCGCTCAGAAGAAATTGACGCTCAGCGGGACCTTGTGTCTTACGCTCAGCGATTATCGAGCGCCGATCGGCGTGATTTCACCTATCCAAGCTTTTTGATCAAGCATGTCCGCCGGCGTGGAAGTGACGCCGATTCGGAACCGTTGTTTGCATGTCCGCTCGAGCGAAGTAACCTACGCTCAAGCGGGACCTCTGTTTTTCTGAAATTCTGAAAATATTTTCTGAGTGCATCTTTACATCCTTTTTACATCCTAGGCATTCCTAGGGTATATTTAAGGCATCTTATTGAGGATATAGATATAGAACACACTGAGGCAATTAGGGATTAAGTTATTATCTTTCCTAACCGTGTAGTTTAGTGTGTGTTCATTCTGTAAACTGTGTAAGGTTGGCTTTCCGAGGAGACGCTCTAGCTTACTGTAGCCCAGAACTCTGTGAGTAACAACTGTGTAAAGATATGTTCAAAATGATTATCTTCTGAATAATTGAACTGTACTGTTTTTTGAACTGCTACTGTTAACTGAATGAATGTATGTCCTATATTCTGAACTGTATTGTGGTATCCTTAGCAACTCATCTTTATCGATCGTTATCATAGAGATCTCTGTCGGTTCCCTCGTTGGAACCACTACTGTTTACTGATTGATGGCCATCATTTACTGTTCGGTCTTTTAGACCTACTGTTTACTATACTGTTACGCTAATGGATGTACCACATATGACTGTTTACTGTACTGAACAACTGATATACTGAATTAATGAATTGTTTTCATTACTGTAAGGACATTCATTCTAAACCCCGTTACGCATTATGTTATTCACTGGGCTTTAGCTCACAGCTCATATATATATATGTAGGTGTTCAAGCATCAGACCGGAGCTAGGAGCGTAGGGTAGACTTCCTTTTTTGTCAAGCCAATTACTGTGCCTCACTGCGAGGTTCCGAGCCTGCCAAGCTATGGCTTAGGGGTGTTTTTATTTCCCCTGTCTGTTTCTGTGTCTGCTTTGTATAACTATATAGACTATTACTGTACTGTTTAACATGGATTTGATCCCTGTTCTGAATGACTGTAAATATTGTGCATACTGTTCTGTACTGTGTATATATCTATGTATGTATGAAAAATCTTTTTGCATACAGACTGTCACAGCTCATTGGACATTGTTTATTTACTGTTTTGGCTTTCGCCATGCCCTCAGACTCTGCTTTTATCTGTCTTTATTGTTAAGGTGCCTTTAGTAATATCAAATTCCGCCTACTGATTACTAAACCCATAGGGGCGGGTTTGGGTCGTGACAATACTGCTTAGCCTAATTGAAACTATATTAATTGTCAGAGGAATTTTATACACTTGAGAAAAAAAGACAATGTTAAGGAGGACTGGTCATGACACTTATTTGGTACTTTTAACACCAATAAAACATACATCTAAATATGTTTAATTATGTTTAAAAAATTTCTAATCTCCATGTTTCAAATATTGAGCAACATGAATATATTTAGGGATGGCCACTTTCTCCCACCCCGCTCTATCCTCGCATAAATTTGAATAGAATAACTTGAAATCCAATAAATTTATACCAATTTTACTCCTTTAAACTTAAAAAATTATTGTTTTAAAATTAAATATTCATATATATGATAAATACAATTGTTTATCTTTATATATTACATATAAAAAACTTATAAAACTATATATTTTTCGTGTATCTATATCTATACTATATATTAAGCAAAAAAGAGTTTTTAACCTCAAGGCCTGTGGGAGTTTCAATATCACAATCTGACTTTTCTAAATTTTTTATTAAAAAAAAAAACTCAGCATTTATTGATTTGGTCAAAATCCCCTTATCAGCATTTATTAACTTTTTTCAATCTATATGTCTTTTCACATGCCTGCATTTATTGATTTGGTCAAAATTCCCTGATCAGTATTTAAAATCCCCTCATACAAATAAGTATAGATACAATCTGTGTATAGTTACTGCAGTACCCTTTTCAACTTCTCTCATACACCATGGTTAGTGATAAGATTGTTAAATTATTTTTATAAAAAATCTTAAAAAACATAATTTATATATTACAAAAAATCTAAAATAAATATAAATATCTATAATTATCCCGTGCATAGCACGGGTGATAGGCTAATATTATATAAGGAAAATGGGTTTCTAACCCACAACCACAAGTCTTGTGAGAGTTCCACTATCTCAATCTTAATTTTCTAATTTTTTGATTTAAAAAAAAAAACTGAGCATTTATTAACTTCTCTCAATCCACAAGCCTTTTTAACTTTTCTCATAATTACTGCAACATCCTTTTCAACTTTTTTTATACACTATGATTACTGATGGGATTGTTAAATTATTTTTATAAAAAATCTAAAAAAATAGTAATTAATCCATTTAAAAGGAAAGTTAATTAATCTATTTAAATATTTAATTAGCTTTTATGCCTTGATTTATATATTTCAAAAGGAAAGTTAATTAATTCATTTAAAAATTTAAAATTGAAAGGAAAGTTAATTAATCTATTTAAAAATTTAAATAGTTTCTAGGCCTTGATTTATACATTTTAAAAGGAAAGTTAATTAATTCATTTACAAATTTAAATTTAAAAAGTAAGTTAGTTAATCTATTTAAAATTTTAAATAACTTTTATGCCTTGATTTACACATTTCAAAAAGAAAGTTAATTAATTTATTTAAAAATTTAAATTGAGAAATTGAGAAGGAAAGTTAACTAAAATATAAATTTGAATTTGAATTTGAATTTTTATACTACTAAAATATAGGAATTAATTTACATCTTTCATAGATTTTTTTTTCCTTAATGTTTAATAATTTTATATGCATCGATATTCTAATCTATATATCTATATTATAGCAAACAGACATTCCATTAAAAAAAAAAAAATCATGAATCCTCCAAAGATTAGTGATATAGATAAAATCAAACAAAATGTGTAGGTCTTAGAGTTTTAAAGTAAAAAATTTATGTTAAAATTTGTTCAAATATAATTCTCTTAATATTTATAAATATTTTTTATTGATTGACAAAAAGCACCATAAACATTAAGATTAGTTTTTTTTTTTTTTTTTAGTATATTGAGTTATTAAAATAAGATGTATTATAGGCTTAAACCAAAATTGTTGGAAAAAAAAATCGACTCAAACTAAATTTTCTAGACTCATTTTTAATATTTAATCTAATATTAGAACCCTTAAACTAACTTATATCGATTACAAACAGATAAAGATAATTTTAAACAATCAAGACAATTTTTAATGACTAGGTAAATGTCACATTGGTATAAATATTCAATCAACTAGCTTTCAGGTCACTTCTAATATTTAGTCCAACACCACTAGTCAATTTTAATCAATTTTCACATAAGAGTTATAACAACAATTTTAAGTAAACAAATTTTTAGGTTTTACAAAATAAGAAAAAATTAGTATATTAAAAAATATAATTTATTACTATCATATGATAAATTAAAATTACAAAACTTATAAAATGAAATGTATTTATATTTTATTGTAAATAAAATTTTTGTAACTTATTATTTAAATTTTACCAATTAAATTATGACATGCATATTTTTATTAAGAACTTAGGAAATACAATTAATGACATTAGAATAAAAATCTTCTCTTAGTGTAACTCTAATAAAAATTAATAAAATTTAATTGATTATAAATCACTTTTACAACATATTTCAAATACATTTTATATTATTATTTTAATTTAAAAACTAATTTTTAATTATTTATTTATACTTATACATAGCACGAGTAATATGCTAGTATGAATATAGTTAGGGATGGCCACTTTCCCCCACCCCGCTCTATCCTTGCACAAATTTAAATAAAATAACTTGAAATCCAATAAATTTATACCAATTTTACTCCTTTAAACTTAAAAAAATTATTATTTTTAAATTAAATATTCATATATATATGATAAAGACAATTGTTTATCTTTATATATTACATATACTAAACTTATAAAATTATATATTTTTCGTATATCTCTATCATGTTTTACATATAAAAAATATTTTAATATCATCGTATTCGTATTATATCACATGTCTATATTTATATTCGTAAAATCTTATAGCATGTGATAGATATTTGTTCCTTAGTATGCATATATTTGAAATTTCTCATTAATTTATTCTATTAATGAACTATTTTTGGCAGCATCACATGGATTCGGCCAAAACTTTAAAGTTAGGCAAACCCAAGAAAGTCAATTTTGTTTCAAAGAGTTTGAGTGAATATAAATAAATAAAATAAATATAACAACTAATAACCACCCAAAATTGTGTGCACTTTTAGCATTTAAAAAATTACTTCAAACCCTTGATGGGAGAAACATCATCATCATAAGAATTTACATGTTAAGAGCCATGTGACAAATGAATGAAAGTTAACATCTTTAGTTTAGTGGTCCATAGCTCTTGACAAGAACACCCACTCTTCTCTTCTAACCCCCCATTGATAAAGACCAACACCATGGTAATGCACTTTTTAGAAAGTAGAATAAGATGTAATGTAACCACAATCACAATACTAGTCCCCTCTTCTTTTTTTTTTCTTTTTTTATGAAAATGTTCCTACTTTTAAATAGAACACGTCTTCTCTCCCATCCATATATGAAAACCCACATCGTGAGATTGAATTAATAATCTCACAAAATATATAATTCAATAGTTAACTAAAAAAATAAAAATTTGAATCAGTAATCTATTCAGATATGATATCTTTTATATAGAAGAATATTAAATCTCGAGATAGGAGTGGGGTATAAAAACGACGACTAATTACGCTCTGTTTGTTTAGGCAAAAAATATTTTTTACCAAATTTTTTTTCCAAAAAATGTTTTCTGAAAAAATATTTTTCTATGTTTGGCGGTGGCGGTGGCGGTCGTCAGTGGTGGAGCCAGGATTTGACTTAGGAGGGGCAACATTGAGTTAAGATCATAGTGATCTATCACAATGTAAATAATTCTGATTCTTTATTGAGGGTAAAACAACTAAAAATGAATATAGTTTTATATTTAAAATTTTAAAGTTATGCTCAAGTTGATTTTTTAGCTTTATGTTTTTGATTTTTGATTGTTTATTTATTATTAATATGACTTTCTATTTTAGTTTTGTGAACACGATGATGATTATAATTTAAAATGCAATCACATACTATTATTAAAAATGAAAATGACAAAATTACACCAAAATACACTCAAAGAAAAAAGAGAGAGGAAGAGAAAGAATAAGAGAAAAGAGAGAAATAATATAGAATTTAAAAGAAAATATTTTAGCAAAATTAAATATTTAGAGTGACAAATTACAAGAATTTTTATTTTATTTTTAATTAATGAATCATGTTATAATGAAACTAATGAATTATAATCATAATGAAAATCAATACACGATATAACTAATATAAATAAATATTTTCAAAAATAAGAGAGAAATTATAAATAAATAACATGGAAAATACAATCAATAATTAGATTAAGATATTTGAACCTCTAACCTCATAATGAAAATGCAAGAATTTTGATTAATAGATTAACCATGTTGGTTTTGCAAAGATTTTATCAAAAACAAAAAACAAAAAACAAAAAACAAAAAAACAAAAACAAAAACAAAAATAGACGATGAGATATAAAAAATTATGACATATTTTGAATTTAAAAAATTAATTATTTTTCAAATAGGGGTAAAAGTGAGATTTCCAAAAATTGAGGGGGAGCACATGACCCTCCTGGTCCCAACGTGCCTCCGCCCTGGTGGTAGTGGTGGGACAAAGGTAGAAGTGGGGGTGGTGGGATGGTTGCGACGGTGATGGTGACATGGCCATGTTGATAGTAGTGGAAGTGAAAGTAATGATGGTAGTGTTATATCAATTATCAAATGCATTAGTTTTTTTATATTTCTAAAAGGTTAGAAAGTGACTAAAAGAGTAATTGTCAAACTTTACCTTATAATTTTTTGTTTGTAAATAATTAATAAAAAATAATAAATAAATAAATTGATCTAATAATAGCAACCACATAATTTGATTATATTTACCTTTAGAAGACAAATATAATGAAACCATTGGCTATGATTATTGCGTTAATCAAATATTTTTTATATAAATAATCTATACACAATAATAAAATGAACAAATTGAAAAATTGAAATAGAATTCCTATCGATCCACATGCCCAAACTACACCATTCTATTCATATATTCCTTCCAATCCTCAATTGGACTAGAGGATCCGATTGAGAGGTCTCGGGATCACATTGGTAATTTAAATTATTCATCTTCTAGTGCCATAGACTAAATCATATATGGAAAAAAAATATGTTTGCTCAAACACTGATAGTCATATGATTGGATTACATTTGCTATTAAAAAAAATAGATTATGAGTATGATTTCGAGAGTGTACCATTTATTTTTTTAAAAGATAAATATAATTTAATTATGTGACTATCAATATACAATTAACTTGATAAACGATCTACTTAACAAACACTAAAAATGAGCAATTTAGGTTATCTTATCAACATAAATCCAAAGTGAACCAGAGTCCCTCATGTTTGTTAGAATGAATTGGATTAGATGGGATTAGCATGATTAGGATTGTTACTCCTAGAATTATTTATCCCTATTACACATATATCATGGTGAGCATGGTACTATACCATGTAAACCACCTAAGTCGTCTCTGTGGCGCACAACTCAAGCGGTTCCTTATCGCACACCACCTATGCTGCTCCCTAGCGCACAATCCAAACCGCTCCTTGTGGTGCACAACTCAAGTTGCCCTATGTGGCGCATCACCTAAGTCGTCCCTTGGAGTACCACCTAAGTCGCCTCCTTGGCACACTTACTCATAAGTCGCCCCTTGGCACACAATGTCGTTTGTTGCCATCACTGTTCAGCACAACGCCATAAGTTACATGTGTGCCATGTCTGCTAGTTCAACATCCATTACTTCCTTACAACAGTCCGACATGATAATATAATAAAATTATGTGATTACTATTATTAGATCAATTTATTTATTTATTATTTTTATTAATTATTTACAAATAAAAAATTATAAGTTAGAGTTTGGCAATTACTTTTTTAGTCACTTTTTAACTTTTTTAAAATCTAGAAAAATTGATGCGTTTGATAATTGCTAAAAAAGTTACATTTTTGGTTAATGAGAAAATTGCCATTTTTAACTCTATTTATTTATTCATTTTTACCTCAAGCAAAAAAAACTTTTACCTATTGACTTGTTTAGTCAAAATACAACTTTTTAATACATGTCAAACAAAACTTACTATGAATGACCCAAATCATTGAAGTAAAACTGATATTGAACCATAGTGGAGGCAACACAAGTTTACACTTTATATAAGTTGATGTACTTATCAACTTTAGCCCAACATCATTGCCACAAAAATTGGATGAGCCCTAGCACTCCAAACCACTACTCCACAAACAATGGCCAAAAACTCAGGAAAAAAAAAAAAAAAAAAAAATTCCTCAATCAAACTAAGCAAGTAAGCCTACCCCAAAAGGAGAGATTTTTAGATTCAATGTATGTGCTAATATTGGTTGGAGTGAGAATGTCATGAAACCATCATACACTTCCCAACTTTTTTACATGATAGATATCAGTGTAAAAACGTGGTCCTCCTTAGGGATGTTATCATCCTTTTGAAGTGTGTCATTGTAACCGACTAGTGATTATAATCATACACATGCCATGTTGTTGAGAACTCCTTATCCATGTTGTAAGATTTCTTTTAGCAAAGGTTGGGTGCTTTTAGATTGGCATATTTAAAAGTGTAATTTCTTTTTGAATCTTTTACAAGTTGATTTGGATTTACAGTTTGTTTAGGAATTTTTGAGAGAAAAGAAAAGAAGAGAAAAGATATTGTTCTCACTCATTTTTGTTTAATTAAACTGAAGAGAAAAAAGGAAAAGAAAAAATAGTGATTATTTGTCCATCTTATTTGGATACATCAAAGAAAATATAAAAAATTATTACGGGTTATATTACCAATACAACTATTATATATATATAAATATATTTTTTTTTTAGTACCTAGATGGACAATTTTAATATTATACAATGTTAGTGACATGGATAGGCCCACAAGGACCACAGCCCACCGTGAGTAAACCCAGGCCCACCATTTAGACCCCATTGCACAACCCGGTTAGTAAACCAAAGACACCGAGGCCAACCGAAAGCGGAGGTCAATGATGCTCTGACACGTGGCGGTGCATCAAAGCACGCCGCCAGACAAAGATCTGCAAAGTTATTGCCACAGCACATCACCATTAATGCAGCCCATCACAGCATTTATTGCGACAACATCTCTCAGCCGGAATGGCACCTCTTCACCCTGAACAAGGCAAATCACGGCACAAGCTTTCGGCGGGGAAGGTCAGAACGGCAGAGACAATGAAATGATTACCAAAGGACATAAGCGAAGTTGGAAGACAAGAAGAAGGTTAAGTTCTCTATCTCTTTCTCTCACTACGTTACCTACTACTTCTTCTAATTCACACACCGGAGGGTTCGCCGGGGGACTACCCCGTTCCCCGTTGAACTTGTTTGCAGGTAATTCAGCGGACCTAAGGAGCTTGGATCAGTCTAGCCCATTCACCAGGACGAACTGTATCCTCAGTTGGCGCCGTCTGTGGGAACTGGTTTGTCCGTGCACTAGTTGTGTTCATTGCCGCCAGAGACCCTGTTCCAGTAACCTTTTCACCTCATCCGTCAAGTGTATGGTCACGACTAGATCCATGGCTTCCCACCATAATGCTGCCGATCACCAAACCGATCCTCCCAATCTAAACAACCCACCGCAATACTTCATCGAACTTACTAACAGCATCAACCGCATGGCCGAGCAAAACCAGGCCCTGATAAACGCCCTGCTCCAGAGAAACCTCCCTATTCCTCCACCACCACCTCCAGATATCCTGCCCAACCCAGAACACACTCCCGGCCATACTGCCCCACTACCTAATCCACCCAACTTGGACGGCTTGCAACCTCCCCACCCACACATAAATCCGCCACCCCCACCCCCACGTCCATCAGTCGTGACACCAGCTCCCGAGGGAGAAGCCAGCAGCGTCCAACACCTGTCTCCCTCTGGTGGAGACAACATTCCCCTTTGGGATGCTGAACTCCGAGCCATGAAGCTCCAACTCCAAGGGGTTATGCAGAATATCCAACATAAGCCCTCCACCACGGCAAACTCCCCATTTGTCGCCTCCATCCGAGATAAACCCCTGCCCGCCAAATTCAAAATGCCCACCATTGACTCCTTCGATGGCACAACCAACCCGGTCGA
Source organism: Camellia lanceoleosa (assembly GCA_025200525.1). NCBI lineage: Eukaryota > Viridiplantae > Streptophyta > Magnoliopsida > Ericales > Theaceae > Camellia > Camellia lanceoleosa. Next base: position 107,743,761 of record CM045768.1, on the reverse strand, counting down.
CCATCTGGAGACCTACCGCACCCTCATGATCCTCCATGCCTTCCCTGACGAAATCATGTGCCGAGCCATTCTGTGATTAATCGAAGGGTCGGCTCGGTTGTGGTTTGGCGCTACCACGGACTTCGGTCTCCACTTTCCAAAGATCTCTGACTCTTTCTTGAGCCATTTTATCGTGCCAGCCAACGACGCCTACCACCCAAATACTCAACATCCGTCATCGAGGGGGAATCATTGCAACCGCCACTCGCTTCAACACCGAAGCCAGAAGTTGCCGAAAATGACGACAAGGTCATCCTCACAGCCTTCATGGCCGGTCTGCGGTCATCTGATTTCCTTTTCTCCCTTTCCAAGAACCCCCCAACCTCCATGGCAGTCCTACTCTTCAAAGCCCAAAAACACATGAATACCGAGGATTCACTCGCCGCTCGGCAAGATACAACAGCTAAAAACCCGACCCCCAGAGAAAAGAAAAAAGACCAAGAACCCAGCAACACCCAATATCGTAGCGGACACCCCTGTTGGCCGATCGACCGGTCGTCAAGACCAAGGAGACCGCCCGGTCGGTTCGAGCGATATACACCCCTCAACTCTCCCATGGAATATGTTCTTAACCAGATCCAACGGGACTACCCCCTCAAGTGGCCTTTCCCTCCACGGAACCCTTCCAATCGGAAAGACCAGTCCAAATATTGCCGTTTCCACCAGGACCATGGCCATAACACCAACGACTGCATCAGCCTCAAGGATCAAGTGGAGACCCTCATTCGCTAGGGGCGTCTAAGCCGATTCACAGACACCCGCCCTCAGTAGAGGCAAAGAACCGAGCCCCACAGAGACAATCGCAGGCACACCTCTCCACGGCGACCAGCTCAACCAGACCAGGGGCATGATCGACTCCCCCAACAACCTCGGCCTCAAGGTAATCCACCTCCACCAGTTGGTGAAATTAGAGTTATTTCAGGTGGTCTTGCTTGTGGGGGACCATCTCGCTCAGCTCAGAGGGCAGAACTTAGAAAAATACGACAGGGCTCAGACAAGGCAGTCGCCACAGTAGACCGACCCCCCAAACAACCCAAGCAGTGGACAGAGCCCATTACCTTCACGGACGCCGACTGTACAGGCATCCGTTATCCTCACGATGATCCTCTTGTCATCTCCACCGTCCTCTCCAATTATAAGGTCAGACGAGTTCTCATCGACAATGGCAGCTCTTCGGACATCATCTTCCTCAACTGCTTCCGGTAACTGAAGATCGGGAAAGAAAGTCTGTCCCCACTCCAAACCCCTCTGGTTGGTTTCACTGCCGACCGGGTGACCTCTATCGGCTCCATTGATCTCCCCATCACCATTGGGGAGTACCCACGGCAGACCACGAAGTTGCTTACTTTCCTTGTTGTCGACTGCCCCTCTGCTTACAACATCATCCTCGGCCGCACCGCCCTCAATGCCTTCCAAGCCATCACATCCACCTATCATCTTGCCCTCAAGTTCCCTACCGACCTCGGGGTCGGAACAGTCAGGGGAGAACAGACCGTGGCTAGGGAATGTTATGTGGCCTCACTTAAAGAAGTCAAACTGACGGAGGCGATGATCATTGAAGGACTTGACGTCCGGGATGAGGACGAGCTGATCAGAGGCGAACCTGTGGAAGAACTCGTTGAAGTCAACATCGATCCTACCAACCCTCTCAAAACTGCCAAAATCGGCAGTCAACTACCTCCCCAAGCCAAGGCCGACCTTACCGCTCCCCTGACTGAGCACAGAGACGTCTTTGCCTGGACTCATGCAGACATGCCAGGTATTGACCCCTTTTTCATAACTCACCGCCTCAGTATCGAACCTCATTTCCGACCTTACCGACAAAAGTAGCGTATTTTTCACCCAGAGCGTAACAATCTCATAGCTGCAGAGGTCGACAAACTCCTCGAGGCTCAATTTATTCGAAATGTGGATTATCCCAAGTGGCTGTCCAATGTGGTCTTAGTTCGCAAGAACAATGGCAAGTGGCGTCTCTGCGTCGACTACTCTGACCTGAACCGAGCTTGCCCCAAAGATAGCTATCCACTCCCCCGCATAGATCTGCTGGTCGACGCCACGGCCGGTCACCAAATGCTCAGCCTCATGGATGCTTTCTCAAGGTACAACCAAATCATGATGCACTCATCCGATCGGGAACATACATCCTTCATCACCGATCGAGGTATCTACCACTATTGTGTAATGCCATTCGGACTAAAGAATGCTGGGGCCACCTACCAACGGTTAGTCAATGCAGTCTTCCACCACCAGATCGGACGGAACATGGAAGTGTATGTGGATGACATGCTAGTCAAGAGCAAACTCTCCACTGACCACCTCACCGACCTACGAGAGACTTTTGCCACCCTTCGCAAATATCAGATGAAGCTCAACCCAGAGAAGTGTGCCTTTGGCGTAGGATCTGGAAAGTTCTTGGGTTTTATGGTCAGTCAGCGCGGCATCGAGGCCAACCCTGAGAAGATCAAGGCCTTGATTGAGATGCAGTCACCCAAAACTGTTAAAGAGGTTCAAAGACTCACTGGCAGGGTGGCAGCCCTCAACCGTTTCATCTCCCGCGCAACGGATAAGTGCCTACCATTTTTCAAAGTTCTTCAGCAGACCTTTGAACGGACGACTAAATCCGAAGAAGCCTTTCAACAGTTAAAGCAGTGCATGGCCAATCCTCCCATTCTCTCATAGGCAATCACGGGTGAGCCCCTCTTCCTCTACTTAGCAGTATCAAGCACCGCAATCAGTGCAACTCTCATCAGAGAGGACGACTCGGTCCAACGGTCGGTCTACTACATCAGTCGGGCTCTCAGGAGAGCGGAGCAGAACTACCCCCTATTAGAAAAGCTGTCCCTGGCCTTGGTCACCGCCTCCAGACGACTCCGCCCCTACTTCCAAGCCCATTCCATAGTGGTCTTCACCGACCAACCCCTAAGGAAGGTCATGCAGCAACCAGAGCTCTCAGGAAGACTAATGCAGTGGTCAGTAGAGCTGAGCCAGTTCGACATCTCCTATCGCCTGACAAAGAATCAAGGGCAAGTCAGAGTCGACTTCATCTTGAATTCACCAATCCAAATTTCAACCGCTAACCCTCCACCCCCACCAGCTCCACCAGAGCCTGAAGATCCTCATTCTTGGATACTCAATGTTGACGGCTCGTCTCGTAGGGAAGGAAGTGGGGCTGGCCTCATCCTCACCTCCCTTGAGGGGGGTTATTTCAAATGTGCTCTCCGCCTCTTGTTCGCCGCCAGCAACAATGAGGCCGAATATGAAGCATTGATAGCAGGGCTTCGTCTAGCCAAAGACATTGGCGTTAGCCACATCCGCGTGTTCAGTGACTCACAACTCATCGTCGGCCAGATCACGGGGGAATTCAATGCCAATGATAGCACAATACGGGCTTACAGGGACATGGCACTCCCCCTTGTTCGCCTCTTCAATACTTTCCAGATCAGACACATACCTCGGGCGGAAAACTCCAAAGCAGATGAGATGGCCCAGCTGGCCTCTGCCGACCATTCCGACCTTAGCCATGGAGTTTGCCTCGAATACCTATACCACCCGGCTATCTCGCCCGACCTACAAGAAATGCGTTTCCTCCAGACGGAACCCATCCCTTGGGCATCCGACATCTTCCCCTTCTTGACCACTGGAGAACTCCCAGATGACCAACAACAAGCTGCCAAGGTCAGAGCTAGGTCGGTTAACTACACCCTGGTCGACGGCGTCCTTTACAAACGCGGTTTTTCACGACCGTACTTGCGATGCCTCAGCCCCGCCCAAGCAACCTATGTAATGCAAGAGATCCATGAAGGAATCTGTGGCAATCATTCGGGTGGCAGGTCTCTCGCACACAAAGTACTACTGTCTGAGCCGACTCTTAACAAAGATGCCACTGATTTTGTGCTTAAATGCGACAAGTGTCGTAACCGTAACATCCCCCATGCTCCTCCCACTGAGCTGATCACCCTCTGCAGCCCCTACCCGTTCGCCAAATGGGGGATCGACTTGGTTGGTCCACTTCCCACTGGTCGAGGCCAGACCAAGTTCGCGATTGTTGCCATTGATTACTTTACCAAGTGGGTCGAGGCAGAACCCCTCGCCACAATCACCGAGCGGAACACCACCAAGTTTATCTGGCAATCGATTATCTGCCGATTTGGCATCCCTCAGGCCATCGTCTCCGACAACGGCAAACAGTTCGACAATGCTAAATACAAGAAATTTTGTGCAGATCTCCAAATTCAACCGTGCTTCTCTTTCCCCGGTCATCCCCAAGCAAATGGCCAAGTTGAGGTTACCAACTGTTCTCTCCTGAAGATCATCAAAACTAAGCTCGAAGCTGCTAAAGGCCTCTAGGCTGAGGAACTACCACATGTACTCTGGGCTTACCGAACCACTGCCCGGCCTCCTACTGGGGAAACCCCTTTTCGCTCAACATATGGCGCTGAGGCGGTCATTCCGGTAGAAGTCGGTCTGTCCACCCCCAGGGTCTTACATCCGGATCTCGCCTCAACCGAAGAACTCCGTCGAGCAAACCTGGACCTTATCGAAGAGCTCAGAGAGACTGCTGCTGTCAGATTGGCTTCGTACCAGCAAAAAATGAGAACACACTACAACCGCAGAGTCCGACCACGGGAGTTCTCTGTAGGGGACCTTGTCTTGAGAGAAGCAACTCTTGCCACCAAGAATCCGACCGAGGGCAAACTAGCAGCCAAATGGGAGGGACCTTACGTTGTGAAGGCCCGCCCACGGCCAGGCACTTACCGACTTCAAGACATGGATGGCCGAGACCTTCCCCATCCCTGGAATACTGAACATCTGAAGCGTTACTATTAGTGAATTCCTACTTTTGTATTATCAAATTTGTTGTATCTCCCTTTTCAGTATATAATACAAATTCCGACTGGAGTTCTAATCTTCTATAATTCAACTATCTGAATGTCGCTTCCATGCAACTTTCACTTGCAGCACTTTCAAAAGCCTCAGCCAGAACTGAGCACTTTCAAAAGCCTCGGCCAGACCGAGCACTTTCAAAAGCCTCGGCCAGACCGAGCACTTGCAAAAGCCCCGGCCAGACCGAGCACTTTCAAAAGCCTCGGCCAGACCGAGCACTTGCAAAAGCCTCGGCCAGAACTGAGCACTTTCAAAAGCCTCGGCCAGACCAAGCACTTTCAAAAGCCTCAGCCAGAACTGAGCACTTTCAAAAGCCACGCCCAGACCGAGCACTTTCAAAAGCCTCAGCCAGAACTGAGCACTTTCAAAAGTCTCAGCTAGACTGAGCCCTTTCTGTGATGTAGTGATCCTTTCTAAATTTTATCTGAGTTATCTTTTGGGCACTTTGAATGGAAAATGTTATGCCATTTGGTTTGGGAGAACATTTAGTCACAAGTTGAGGTCACACATTTTTACAACATCTCCACTTAGTCAAATTCCCACGATGCTCCCCAAGTTCTCCCCTACAGGTTTACCATTGACTCCTCACACATACTTATTCATGGATCATTTTCCACACTCATGTTTTACAACTTTGTACTCCAAATCTTTCAATTACTCACCCATTGAATTTTTCTGCAAGTCCCATTTTACTCAGCATTAAGGAGTTCTTTACCTTACTTTGCATCTCATTTTTATAGAAGTCCTACTTCAGCACCACCTTTAACTTCACTGAATTTTCACACCACACCAATCTGGCTCTGCAGTGAGTCTTTCAGTTTTATACAAGTTCAGTCCTACTATGCATCAGACAGTACTTGCAAGTTTTTAACTCTGTTCAATATTCAATTTTTACGCCATTCCCAAATTTCATTCACACTGACTCATACATACGTATACACATTCACATCATAGAACCTCAAAGGCAATTTCATTCATTCAAACATGTGTACATTGGTCTACTACGGTACTTACAAAAAAAAACAAACAACAAAAATATGTATACAAAAAAAAAAAAAAAAAAAAAAAATCTTCAGTACATGTCTTCAGTTCACTCTCCCTCTTCACTGGAGATCAGATCCTCTTCTTCCATACCTTCATCCAGAGGGGTCTGGGCCACATCATCTTCTCCAATTGTTACGCCACTGAAGTCAAGTTCTGGGAACAGCTCCTCAGCCCTCCTTTTGAACATTTTCCACCCTTGTCCCCAAGATTCGACATTTCATGCTTGTAGAAGTCCGACTGCTGGAAGCTTGCAATAACTTCAGATTCTATTCTCCTCGTGATCGGCTTTGATGGGCCACCTTCAAGATCCTCCTTGCTAAGGCTGCCACCGCAGATCCATCGCCATCGAACCTCTGGCGATCCCTTGAACTGTTCCACCGCTGCGATGCACAGATCAGGGTAGGCAGCCCTCTCTGGGGCCGCCGCCTCTCTCGCCAGCCTTCATCAAAGCCTCCTTGTCGATTCACGCCCTTCTCCTCTCGGCCTCCAACCCCTTCTCAAGGCCTCTCCTCAATCAACCTCCCCTCTCAAGGCCGAGCTGCTGCAGAGTCTCCCTCTCCACCGCCAGTCTACCTCGCTCTGCCTCTAACTCCTTGAGCAGGCTCTCCCTCTGCTCCGCCGCTCTGGCACGCTCGTCCTCCACCTCCTTTTACAGAGCCTCGGCCTTAGCATCTGCATTATCTCTCTGCCTGACGAGATCTTCATTATTGGTCATGGCCTCCTCATGCCGCCGATCATGATGGCACAGCCTTTGGGACTCCTCCAACTTTTTCGCTCACCACCAACTGAACTCGGCGACACAACCTCGCATGAGTGTCCACCAACTCCAACTTGACTGATGACACCAAGATAAGCGATCTTCCATTCAAGATCGTTCTTCTTCAACTTGGCCAACTCAGCCTTGGCCTCTTCAGCTTTTATTTTGGATGCCCCAGCTTTCCTCAGCAAGACCCCCGCCAGGGTAGTTACCTCAATTTGGGTGGAGCATAACCCCCTGAACAGGTCGGCCTCGTTGAATCCAGAAGCCGAGCGCAGACCCGCCTCCTCTACGATCTTCACTAGGCGGTTCGCCTCACTGGCCGGGCCTCTTCCCCCTCTAACCTCCCAGCCACAGCACGCACATGATAAATTGCTGCGCCTAGACGAACCCCTCCTTCCTGCAGTGCAAGTCCCCTTTGGGTCTGTTGTCCCACACTTGGCTCTGCAGCTGTTACCCCCACTCTCACTTGTGCTGCTGGGGCCTTCTCTACAGCTTCTGGCGCTGGACTCACTTCTATCACCGTTGGGGCATCTTTAGTAACAGACGCCCCCACCACCCCTGGGACGACCACTCTCTCTGAGCTCCTCTCCACCTCCCCACCCTCCATCTGCTTGGCCAGACTGGCCTCTCCTGCCCTCACCTCCCTCTTTTTCTTTTGGGCTGGCTCTCCCTCACCCCGTCTCAACCTCTTCTTTTTCTTCCCTACACCCAACTCCTCCATCTCCTTCACCGATCTCTCCTTTAGAGGGTCTTTTGGGAGCGGTCGTGACACAAACTCGCTCAAGTTCTTTTCTCCCAGGGGCTTGGGATGAGGTCGAATCCTCTCCTTCGCAAGTGGTTGAGGCGGTCGGTCGGCTTGTGCTTCTTTAAACTTCTGGGCCCTCACCCAGATGGCCTGATCCTCTGCCTCCTGTGCTCTTCTTCTGGCCTCCAACTCCGATCGGTCGAGGTCCGCCCCCGATCGGTTGCGGACCCAACCCTGCTTGAAACAGTGCGGACGGCTGAACAAGCTCGTCCCACTTGACTTTTTCCCTCTCCCTCCACTCCTTCACTTTCTTTACCCTCTTATCCGCCGCCGCACTCAACTTCAGCTCCATAGACCTGGTTGGCACCCTCCACATCGTACGCACTCCACCCCCTTCAGAACTGGAAACGTAGAACCACCTCGGCCTCCAACCTTTAATCGAAGTTGGCAAACCTGCCACTAAGCCCTTTCCCGCCGCGGCCTGTAGGGCAACCCATGTCTCATGCTGCCCTGAAGCTTTGTAGCAGCCAAAGAACTCATCCACGGTTATGGCACGCCCTTCGCGCTTTTTGGCCATGCGCTATGATGATAGCAAAATCTTCCATGCATTGGGCATCAGCTGCCCTGGTGCTACCTCCAAGCGGTTGAGCACATCCACCACGATCTGCGGCAGCGGCAATCTCAAACCACCCTTCGCCTCGTAGAGGAGAACTCCCGCCCGGCATCGACGACGGCCTTTACATTGATGTTGGCAGCGCCAACTCCACCTCCGCCGGAATCTGGTATCTCTCGCGAATAGCCTCCAACTCTACCGCAGTAATGATGGACTTGTCAGCCCTCAAATGCCAGTGATCCGGTTCCACCTGGCTGATTGGTTGTGGCGCAGCTAGCACGGTGAAACCAGGGGATCGCACCTCTGTTTCCTCCACCCTCCCTGACCTGTACTGCGCTGCTAGTTCCTCTGCGTCGTCATCCCCAAGCGGGTCCACTACGACAATCGCAGCCTCTTCCTGAGCCATGTTTATGGCGTATTTGCGTATTGCCTCTGATGCAGGTGCAAGAAAGTTACAAAAATGTTGCAAAGGGGTATTGCAGTCAACGAAGGAATTGATACTTCGAATGTTTTGGGTTTTTGTAAAGAAGTAGGTGAATCGTATGATACCAAAAGCCCACGGTTTGCATGTATTCCAAGGATCCAAATTAATTTGCGCCAGTTTGAAAACTTTTCAAATCATCCGCCAAAACTGCCTCCTCAATGTCCATAATAATACCCTGACGTTTCACTTCTGATCTAACGTTTGACCTTTCTCCTCCCTTGAAATTCTGCCACGTGTATGGCCTCGATGCACTGACTTCTGCCCTTACCTTGTCTTTTCCACTTCAAATCATCACGTGACGCGCCGCCTCTTGACACGCCGCCTCTTGAGCCCCGTGCCCTTCCGCTCGGCTGCCCACGCGGTCGGCCCACCTTGTGATCGGCCTCACGGTCGGCATCTCCTACTCGATCACCGTCACGGTCGACCTCGCCCGCACGTTCTGCTCCCTTCACATTCGTCCCCCGCTCGGCCGCCCGCTCGGTCGGCCCCACCCGCTCGGCCACCTTTACGATCGGTCTCCCCGCTCGGTCACCCTCACGCTCGGCCGCCCTCACGGTCGACCCCTCCCGCTCGGTCACCCTCACGGTCGGCATCTCCCACTCGACCACCCTCACGGTCGACCTCTCCCACTCGGCCGCCCTCACGGTCGACCTCTCTCGCTCGGCCGCCCTCACGATCGGTGTCTCCCGCTCGGCCGCCCTCACGGTCGGTCTCCCCCCACCGGGCGGACTCATCTTCCTTGTTATTATTCCCTTCGTTGGACTAAAGCTGCACTCGGGAATGGGGGACTACTGACATGGATAGGCCCACAAGGACCACAGCCCACCGTGAGTAAACCCAGGCCCACTATTTAGACCCCATTGCATAACCCGGTTAGTAAAACCAGCCACGGTGAGGCCAATGGCAGGAGGTCAATGATGCTTTCGGACACGTGGTAGGTGCGAGCGAGCCACGTCGTGAACAAAGATCTGCAAAGTTATTGCCACAGCACATCACCATTAATGCAGCCCATCACAGCATTTATTACGACAACACCTCTCAGCCGGAATGGCACCTCTTCACCCTGAACAAGGCAAATCACGGCACAAGCTTTCGGCGGGGAAGGTCAGAACGGCAGAGACAATGAAATAATTACCAAAGGATATAAGCGAAGTTGGAAGACAAGAAGAAGGTTAAGTTCTCTATCTCTCTCTCTCACTACGTTATCTACTACTTCTTCTAATTCACACACCGGAGGGTTCGCCGGGGGACTACCCCGTTCCCCGTTGAACTTGTTTGCAGGTAATCCAGCGGACCTGAGGAGCTTGGATCGGTCTAGCCCATTCACCAGGACGAATTGTATCCTCAGTTAGTAATCATTTATTACTTTTTTTTCTCCTAATCTCTTCACTTTTTGAGAGATTAAAAAAATGAACGATAAGAGAAATCAATTTCTTTCCAATTCCTCACATTTCTCTTATCTTTAGTAATCAAAATAGGTGATTAGGACCAAGAGAAAATATTATTTTTCATTTTCTTTCATTTACAAATCACCATCTCTCTCTCTCTCTCTCTCTCTCACACACACACACACACACATAACATTTAGGGTTCATAGTTGTTAGAAAGAGTGGTAGCCTAGGGTAAAGCTTTTGCAAGTGAGAGAAAGGGGGTAGTAGCTAGGGTTTTGTAGGTAATGAGATGGGTGGCAGGGTGGGGAGGGAAGCAGGTGAAGGTGTTAAATTATGGAAGAGATAGTGGTGAAAGGCATCGAGAAGAGGATGAAGGGACTAGGGTGATGTATAGGTAGGAATAAGGAGGTTGGGGTGGTGCACAAGTGGGAAATAGCAGAGGAAAAATGAGCATGTAGGGGGAAATGAGCTTCAGGTGTGAAGGTAATAGAAATGAGGACATTGCATGTGATGTGGTGGCCAGAGAATGGATACAGGGTTTGAAGTGGTAAAAAGATGTTGTTGGAAATTTCCTAAAACCTTGAAAACGTTATTTGTATTTATTTTTTTATTTTATTATTTGTATTTATTTATTTGTTTATTTCTTTTTCAAACAATCATATTTATTTATAAGAGATTATTTCATTTTTACTCTTATACTTTGTTACGATTTTCAATGACCCATTCAGACTACTCTTATTTTCAATCGTACCCCTATACTATTTAAATTACTATCAATTTTTCCCCTGCCATCAGATTTGAAATGAAAAAACACTACAACAAAAATATACTTTAGTGGCACTACACTAGTGGCATATTTTTAGAAAATGCCACAGAAAATAATATTTAGTGGTACGTTTTTGAAAAATGCCACAAAACGACAAACATAAAAGGCTCTAGTGACATTTCAATGAATAAGTGTCACAAAACTACAACAAAAACATACTTTAGTGGCACTACACTAGTGACATATTTTTAGAAAATGCCACAAAAATGATATTTAGTGGCACGTTTTTTTAAAATGCCACAAAACGACAAACATAAAAGGCTCTAGTGACATTTCAATGAATAAGTGTCACAAAACTATAACAAAAACACACTTTAGTGACACTATACTAGTGACATATTTTTAGAAAATGCCACAAAAATAACATTTGGTGACACATTTAGATAAATGCCACAAAGCCACAAACATATAAGGCTCTAGTGACATTTCAATAAAGAAATGTCACATCAATTTTATGGCATTTTATAAAATAATGACACAAAAAATTATGTTCGTGACATTTACCAACAGATACCACTAAACTTTAGTATCAATGGCATTTTTAAAAAAATGTCAGGACACTAGGTAGGTGCAAATTACTTTTTATGGCACTTAGGTGAAAAGTTTCATAAACAAATATTTTATAGCATTTTGAGAAATGTCACTAAGTCAAAAACTTTCCAAGCTTATAATGGCATTTTTTAAAAAACAAAAAATGTCAATATATTTTTAAAATTTTTACAATGTAGTAAATGATTAAAAATAAATAAATTAAACTCAATATACACTACAGGAAAAAGCATATTCGGCGACTAAATTTCCTGACCAAAAAAAATTTGGTTAACCAAAACAGCATTAGTAACCAAAAGTAAAACTTTTTGGCGACTAAACAATTTTAGAAGCTAAAAGTCTACAATTGGCGACCAAAACTAATTTGGTCGTTGATTATATGGGTTTTAGTGACAAAAAAAATTTTAGTAGCCTAAAGTAAAGCTTTTTGGTAACTAAAAAAATTTTAGTAACCAAAAGTCTATAATTGGCGACTAAAAAATAAGTTTAGTCGCCGAAAGTTGTTATTTTTAGCGCGGGAGAACTACAATCCTAAGGCGGGAATTAAATTTTTTGGCGACCAAAATTTTGGTAGCTGAAAGTGCATCTTCGGTGACCAAATCCGATTTTGGTCGGCAAAAGTTAAGTTTTTTAGCAACTAAAAAACAATTAGTAGCTAAAAGTATAGAATTGGTGACCAAAAAATATTTTTAGTCACCAAAAGTGGTCTTTTTTTATTTTACTAGTAAATAGTTTATTTTATATAAATTATGTTCAATAAAATAATTATGTTTATACATATAATTTTATATTAATATAGATGTATGTACTATATAAATAATATATATGTTGCATATATAATCATATGGTGCTATAGAGGTGTATAAGGTTTATGGTGCGGGAGGTTGGCGGTTCGAGTCTCTGCAAGAGCAGATCAAATTGTTCTACAACGAATTATCGTCATGAATGACACTTGATAGCGTCACGAATAGTGCTTACCATAACATTAAAGTGTCACTGAAGGTTTTAGTCTTGATGGTGTTATGACACTTATAAGTGCCACTAACTCTTTTTTAATGGCGTTTGATAGTGCTACAAATAATATCTACCATGACATTAAAATGTCATTGAAAGTTTTTAACCATGATGGTGTAGTGACACTTGCAAGTATCTATCGTGGCACTCGTATCTACCGTGGCACCGATAGAAGTGGCACTTGTTCAAAATGCCACAAGACCAAAAAATGTCATTAGAAGAATAGTTTTGTGACACTTTCAAATGTCACTAAACTAAGAAAATATTGTAGTGAAAGTTAAAAAAATTATATTTTGGCCCCAAATTTTAAAATAAAGATGCAAACCCAACATTTCCTACCAGAAAACCACCACCAGCAACCACCACTTTAAGCCCTTCTATCTCCTTCCTCATAACTCCGTTTCGCCTCATTTTTACGTCGTTGGATTCAACTCACGGTCTAGTTTTCGTATCACATCTCATACATCTCGTTCTTTCTTTTTTTTGCATGTTATCGAAGCTCTGAAAGTTGATAAAAAAAATAAGATTTTTCTTCTCATTTTCGACTTTTCTTCGAGCCATCTTTCGAACTTTATACTTTCTTGATTCTTGACGATTCTACTTCATTCTTCTGTTCTCTTCATCTCACTTCCTACTTCGCCCTACACTATCTCGTTTTCTCACTTCTTCATGTAATGGATGGTTTTGGTATGTCGAAAGTTATCCAAAAACTAATTTCGAAAATTTCAAAACATTCATCATTTGCTTTCTTCTCCATCTTCCTCATTCTTCTTCTTCGTCACTTATAACATGATGTGGAACATGGTTCTCGGTGGTAACGGAATTGGTGATGGTGATGGTGATGGTGATGGTGGTGGCGGCGGTAATATAGTTCGGTGGAGGTGAAGTTGGTGGTTTGGATAGTGATTGGTCATTACCCACACATCAACCCGGACTTGGTCATAGTTACAGAATATGTATAGACACCCATCCAACTCCCTTATACAAATATAAAAATCCTTATCAGAAAACTTCGAATGTGGTACTAATCGATACTCCTCATTAGTAAGATCAAATGCAGCCACCAAAATATTAACACTATCTAATTCATAGTTTCGACTCACAACCCAATGTAAAGCACCATCGACATACGCGCCATGCCAAAAACTATCCCTTAGATAATAAGGGAAATCTTGAATTTTTCGCCATGAATTCTACTTCAAACTGTAAACCCTAACTTCAGATTCAAAAAACTGTCCCAATTTTTACCATGAAACTGAGTAGTCCTCATAAGTTTATAATCGTCAATAACAAAATCATACCCAAATCAGTAAATTATGTTCCGATAACTAGTAAAAAAGAACAGTGAAGAAATCAAGACAAATGAAAATGGGTTTCAAAGTGATCAAGCAATCAACTTGTTTTCTGCTGTATTTGGAGATAGATTCTTGATAGGCATGTAAATAGAAAGATGATATGTATCTCTTCATCAATTTCATTACCTTCATCAACTTCACCAACATCACCACCCGAACCACCAACTTCACCGCCACCGAACTCCATTACCGCCACCATGATCATTACTATCACCACCAACTTACAACACCAAACCCACCTTTTTCATAACCAAGTTTCATTACTGCCACCATGAGCATTACCACCACCGCCACCTTACAACACCAAACCCACCGCCATCGCCGGACTGCCACCACCACCATTACCAATTCTATTACCATTTAGAACTATGTTCCACATAATGTTATAAGTGAACAAGAAGAAGAAGAATGAGGAAGTTGGAAAAGAAAACAAATGATGAATGTTTTGAAATTTTCAAAATTAATTTTCAAACAACTTTCGGCATACAAAAACCATTCCTTACATGAAGAAGTGAGAAAGCGAGGTGAAGAGAATAGCGAAAGAATGAAGTAGAACCATCAAGAATCGAGAAAAATATGAAGTCCGAAAGATGGCTCGAAAAAAATTTGAAAATGAAAAGAAAAACCTTATTTTTTTATTAACTTTTGGAGCTTCGATAGCATGCAAAAAGAGGAAGAACGAGATGTATGAGATGTGATACGAAAACTAGACCGTAAGTTGAATCCAACGATGTAAAAATGAGGCGAAACAGAGTTATGATAAAAGAGATAGAATGGCTTGAAGTGGTAGTTACTGGTGGTGGTAGGAAATGGTGGGTTTGCATCTTTATTTTGAAATTTGGGGCCAAAATGTATTTTTTTTAAAACTTTTTTCGTTTCAAATCTGACAGCAGGGGCAAAATTGATAGTAACTTAAATAGTATAGGGTTACGCATGAAAATAAGAGTAGTCTAGGGGGTCATTGAAAATTGTGACAAAGTATAGGGATAAAAATGAAATAATCTCTATTTATAATTCAAATAGTGTTTGAATTCAAAAGTAATGGGTGTGTTTGTTCCCTAACAGACATGAAAGAGTCTTTATATACAGGACTCTAACTCAGGCAAAAAATACACAAATATTTTGATTTGATTTCACTCTCTCCTCTCTTTATTGTATTTTCTATATTCTATATTTCTGGACAACCGATACAGACATGACAAATCCATTTGGTGCAACTGTGTATTGTGTCAGATCCTTGTAAATTTTTGAGTTGTATCTTGGAGTTGTTTGTGATCGCTAGAACTGGCACGAGAGGGAGCACATAACGACTTTAGGACAACATCCTTGACGTGCCTCTCACAATTACACATGTTATTTTATGAACCTCCTCTTTCTTCTTCTTCTTCAGTATTCTGTTATATATATATATATAATATAATTTTATCAAATTGTATCGTATCTATTTTCAGATTCTGTTTTATTTAATATCATTATTCTGCAAAATTAATTTAGAGAAATTATTGTTCAATTCCCGCAACAATCTAAAGTCATTGTTTCTATAAAATATTTAATCTTTTCATTATTTGTATTTTACAATTTAATTTGTTAGTCTTGAACAAAAATGTTAAAAAAATAATAATTTAAAAATTTATCTTCTCCGTCAATTCAGTAACATCGAATAGTAAATTTGTATTGCACAATTGTATATTGATTCTATTAGATAAGTTTTGAGAGGTAACACTTGTTTGTTCTGTGTACTTTTATTCTATATCAATTATTCTTAGGAAAATTGTAGAGTAAAATTCAAAATTTCACGCAATAAATATTATATTGTTTAAAAGTGTATAGTTATCTTATGTTTTCTTAAGTATAGAGCAATTCATACAATTTATGATATTTAACAAGCATTGTTCATGTAATAAATTATTTTGTTCAAATTTAATTTGTATCAAATACTTTCACATTTTACCAGCATATCTATACTTAAATTATTAGTAATTAAATTTACACTTATAATAATATTATTATTTGTTTAATTGTTATTTGTTGTAAATTAATATACTCTTCTTCTCTTTTGTTCTTTAAATATTTAAAATGGCTAATTTAGAAGAAGCTACTAGTGTGA
The DNA here is from genome assembly GCA_025200525.1 of Camellia lanceoleosa. Classification (NCBI taxonomy): domain Eukaryota; kingdom Viridiplantae; phylum Streptophyta; class Magnoliopsida; order Ericales; family Theaceae; genus Camellia; species Camellia lanceoleosa. The sequence continues at coordinate 107,727,950 of CM045768.1, read as the reverse complement.
AACCTGAGAAATTCAGTGACCTAAATTTTGAAAGATAGCAAAAACAAACAAAATATTAATTGACTGTATTGGGTCTTTTGGGTCTTGTGTCTGCCATAGAGTTTTAGTTGTGTCACCCGAACAAATTGAATTTCATTGCTATAACATGATACTTAGTGTTTTGTTTGACTATTTGTATGATATGTATCACTCAACCACCTGTAATGCTGACATTGTCTCCAATTTTAATAGATATAAAACGAAAGATAACAAATTTATAGGAGACCAAATACATGAGTATTAACAAGTTAAACTATGTCATGATTCCCAAATACATTTGTCATCCTCAATTCCCCCACACAAAGTACACATTTTCAGGAAAAAAGAATTAAATGCAACAAAGAAATTTAAGCGGCGAAATATAAAAGAAAACACAATCAAACCACTCCACTTCTCACTTTATAGCAAACCTTTCCTCAACCCTTGGTAACATGATAGCCAAACTAATGGATCAATAAGACCTTCCTCAACCACGAATTTAGATCAAATTTTTTTAAAAGATAATACTTTTTGATTTTGCAAATGAACATTTCCACGTGTCAGTCAATGTCCGCAGTCCTCACTCCCAATCCCCACACTTGACTTGTCAACCTTGCGTTGTACTGTTCGTATACTCTTGCCCGGTTCTCCGCCCACCATTGTTCCGCTTGTTTCTCACTAAACCGCCTCCGACTGCATCCAAACAGTTATAGGCCATGTTAAAATGAATATCTTATCAAACCTCTTTTACCAAAATATGGTACTATTTGGTATCATTGCTAGTTTTCTGTTTTTTTATTTCCAAAGCAAGGAATCGTGTTATTTATTTATTTTATTTTATATTTTTATAAAAATTTTATAAAAAAAAACATATTTGGTACACATTTCCAAAACAAAAACAAGAAAACATATTGTGTGAGTTGCAAGAGGGGGTTGAGGATGGAATGACCAGAGGGGAGTTGCCGGAGTAGGAATGGCCAAGGCTATTTTCATTAACAGTACTCAAAATTTTTGAAAACAAAACCAGAAAAACAGAAAAAAGAAACATTACCAAACTGGCCCCAAAATGAAGTCATCATTAACAACCAATAACTATGAGGTTTAACTTCCAATATGCTGTGCAACGAAGGAAAACAGTGTAACTTTATGCTATTCTTGTGGCCCTATCAACTCTTGAATATTGTCAGAATAAAAAAGAAGTGGCAAAATATGGTTGGTACACAAGAAACTTTTGTTGAACTCAAGAAAATTCAACTCCATAAATCACCATATCCATTTCAATGACTACGCCAATTGGTCTCCTAATAATTCAAGTCACATAATCAGTCCCTGGGTTAAATTAAATTTATATCATCACTAGTTTACCTCAATTCTAAATTTTTGCATAGAAAAATATCTGTGTAGCAGTTGCAAAAGATTCTAGTAGGTATTTCAAGCACAAGAAGCTAGGTTTGATTAAAATGATATTTGGAGAAGAATAGATACAGACATACCTGAACCGTACTCGCGTAAGATCTTTAACACCGCCAGGTAAGGAGGTACGCGTGATATAAACACCTGGCTTGTCTTGCACAACCCATTCATTGTCATTATGAGAATCACCTTCTTTAGTTCTGCCACCATTTCTGGTTGTTGTTTCTGACTGGCCTTGTCTGCTTTGGCCTGAACTGCGGTTACCAGCAGTAAGTGACTTGATCACTTCCTTTACGGCTTCCAACTCTACTTCTTGAAGTTGAGCTTTCAGGGTAAGATTTTCCACCTAAGGTAAAGATTGGTCAGACAACACAAAAGAACACTCCAACATTGTTTGAAACTGAGTAATAAATTATGGGAAAAGGAGACTCTTGTTTGTCTACAGACAAATCACATTTTCTATACATCAGAGAAAAGATGTGGACACCAATATCCTAACCGTTCCCATAATGTCAGTCATCCCAAGAAAAGAAAGGCATTTATAAAAAAAACTTTAGCTTCTATGGATTATTAGGCACCGCTCCTTCACCTTTTCCACATATTAGTACACCACTATTCCCATTGCTTCATCAAACTTCAAATTGAAAGAAACATTCCCAACGAATTACAGAAGCAGATGACTGTCAAGCAAGATAATACTAGTACCTGTTGTCTTAATCTAGTAACTTCTTGGCTAAGGCTATCATTTGTTCTCTTAGCATCATCCACAACAATTTTCGGAGAGGTAAGTCCACCAAGAGTAGGTGTTGGTGTCATGGAATGAGGTGGGCTCGATCGTCTTGATATTAGCGATGTTGCCCAAGCAACAATTCTGGACCCAAGTACAGAAGCTGAGAAAAACTTCTTGGACGAGCCAAACATTGGATTAAAAGATTTAGAGACGTTAAAATCCCCCCATTGTGAATGCCCATTTGGAATAGGTGACACACGACTACTGTTGAATTCTGGTTTCTTGTTTCTCTTGGAAGACCGACTTTCCACTCGCTTGAAGGACTCCATGGAGGAAAATCTAGCAAGCTGAGGACGAGATCTGGAAGATCAAGCACTGTAGAACTGCGATGATTACTGTACCACAACTTAACCAAGCACACAAAAACCATTATCAATTACAATGGTGCAAAAAACAAACAGATCCTGCATGGAGTAAAAGAACTCAAGGGTACCAAATTACGTTAGTTAGGGCAGAACGGTGGAAAAATAGGTATGCCATTGATTTCTCATGGATGCTGCAATAAGATGAGGATTATGTAAAACTTCGGCAATCTAACACTCTACTCAGCCCCACTGTAGACTTCGACATCAATGAATATTTACCATTCCTTCATAAGCTTTAAAGTGTAGACAGAGTAGTTATACAATGATATTGTCATCACAGCAAGAAACTTACAGTGCGCTGCCCTGAAATGATTTTAGACACGTGCCTTAGTTTGAGGTGTTTCTCCTCTTCCCCCGAGAACCATATTAGTACAGATTCATCCTGAAAGCAATAACACCACAGGTTCTAAATAATTTTAGCAGTGAAACTCTACTTTCAGTGAAATACAAATCAAGGAAGCTATTGTTTGACAATAACACAACTAATGGCAGGTGATTTGAGTATTAAAATAATTTGAAAATGAATATAAAATAAGCATATACATAAGACAATTATATATAGGAGGAAATATGTGTATCCTGTATTACATAAAGTCAAAATGAAAATAAAACAACACAATTCATCAAGCATTCGCATTCAATTTTCTGACAAGCCAGTTTGCTTCCAGCTTATAGTTTAGGGGGAGTGATTCAACAACCTATTTTGCAATTAGGCAAGGAAATAAGGTGTTAAATGGTGGGAGTGAAAGCACAAAAGGTTCACATGATTTGTGAGCATAAATATTATATTTGGCATGATAGAATGTGATTGCCAACCAGAGAAATGTGGTGTACAAAACAGCTACAGAAGGTAATTCACTACGGGGGTTAGAGTTATAACCACCAATCAACATGAAGATTTATTCCTACCCCAGAAACAATGAATAAGCAAAATTGCCAACATAAACCAGTTGAGTAGTTATAATTAACCTGCACAACAACCAATTAACATAAAAGCTACTGAATTTTAAACATATCACCATGTTTTTGTTTTTGCCTACATTTTGGGCGTGTTCATAAGCAAGATTTCAACCAAATAGTACTGTGCAAAAAAAAGCGTCTTAATATAAATTATCAAAAACAGAATAATTATAAGAAATGGTCCTCGGTTCCAGTCAACATTCAGATGTTAGCAAGATCACAAACATTTATGGGTATAATAGTTGCCATTGCTGATTAAGAAACAAGCTACTGAATTTTGGACAATAGTATCCTACATGCATTCACAGCAATACTCTGACCTTTTGAAAGGTAACTGACAAATAGTTGCATAAAGACATAACTAATCTTTAGGTCACTATAATAGGAGTATGGACATAAATAATGATATATCAACTACAGATTCTAGAACTTAAAAATAACATAATAATAAATTAAAAACTCCAGGTTATCATTACATGAAAAACAGGTAAAAAGAAATGCAAAAGCAGTAGCAGCAACATAAAATAATATACATTTAATAGTAGGATTGTTCTTGCTGCAGTTGATTGTGGTGGTGGTCAAATAAATGAACAGAAGTACGAAAGGCACATTGACATCTAGAAACATCAAACAAACTTACATTTGCCAGTCGGAAGGGACAAAACTTAGGCTTCCCCCTTCTTCCATACTTGAGCAAATATGCCCCTTTCTTGAGAGCAGTAATGGCCTGTTGTAAAGATCAGCCAGCACTTTTGCCGACAGAAAGACTAGCAATCTACGTTCAAGGTAAAGTCACAGTAATAGGTTAAAGACCAAAAAAGTAGCAAAAATTTTATTCAGATGATGGGGACAAATGTGTAGTTACAAAGACCGCAGATGTAGGAGGAACTTGAAGCTATATTGTATATCCAGTAAAATCTTCATGATTACTCATGCAGGTGATAGAGTAAATATCCATAGGATTTTAACATCAACCTTCGAGTAACATTATTCTATTGAGTTATGGTGCAATGCAGTAAGACCCCTCCTCAGGTCTCTAAGTGGTTCTTCATTCTTATCTTTCTTTTTGATGCATAAGGAACTAGCTGTAAACTTCTCGCAATAATAATAATAATACCAGTATTCTGGACAGTGATAATCTGAAAGTAAAAGATTAATACATGTCTTTTTTTTTCTTTTTCTTTTCTTGATGAACGGGTGTCCGGGCCAACTTACGCACACCTTGACCAATCCCGGGACTTATGCAAAGTGCCCCCTTCACGTGGATCAAGCAATCTTGGACAAAACCAACGGACGTGGCCCAAGGAGTTGATAGTACCTAGTGGGAGTTGAACCTGAGACCTGGAGAGAGTACACCTCCAAGCCCCAAGTTGCACCCACTAGGCCAATCCCTTGGGATTTACTAAGGTTTTAAAAAGCAGTTGCCACAATTATGTAACACCGTTATGTAACGGTTGTGGTGGTCACCGCCACCCGTTTCGGCCGCTATAGTGGTGTGACCAAGGCTTTAGAAGCGGCCGCAACTGTTACGTAACGCCGTTACGTAACTGTTTTGGTGGTTACCACCACCCGTTACGGCCGTTTTTGCAGTGTGACTGAGATTCACAGGTGTGTCGGCTGTAGCGGCTGCCGTAGCAATCGTAATGGTGCTGTAACAGTCGTAACGACTTGTTACGCACTGTTATATAACGGTTCCAAATTGTTTCTTTCGAAAAAACAGACAAAAAAAAGCTAAAAATGAGAGAAGAGGGATAGAGAGAAGAGGGAAGATAAAAAGAGAAAATGGAGGAGCAAGAGAGAGAGAGAGAGAAGAGGGAAGATGAACATGTTATTGATTTGTTGAAACTGTAAGACCTATGCTATTCAGTTGCTATCACTCAACCATTTTGTTTATGTGTGTCTACCTATATATTGTTTGATAATAATAATAATAATAATAATATGTGTGGTCATTATCTATTTAGCTTGGTTAAAATATGTATATATATATATTTAGGTTCTTATTTATTCTCTTATTTTTGTCATTATTTATCTTATATATAATAGTTAGTGATTGATTTTTTGTATAATATAAAGTCATTAATTATTAAAATAAAATGTAAAAAACTCAATTTATAGTGATTCAAAAATATGAAATATATTAGATCATACTTAAAAATTTACAAAAATTGATCAATATTTATTTTAAACCCAATAAATATGATCACGGGAAAAAAATATACGTATCGGTAAGTTTTTTTCAAATTGTGCGAAAAATAAAAAATTCAGATTCAGTTACCGCAATCAATTACGCTTATAGCCTTTACACCCGCAAGAATCAATCAGCGTCACCGATTTACGACCGCAACCGCTTTTCAGAACCTTGGGTGTGACAGAAATTCACACGTGTAATTGTTGTTTCGGTGTTATGTAACGGCTGTAGCGGTACCATAACAGCCGTAACAGTCCATTACACACTTTTACAATATTCTAAATAGCTTCATTTTCAAAAAAAAAAAAAACCAAAAGCTTACAAAAAAAAGAACAAATACTTAAGTAATTCAAGCCCAAACAAAGAATCTTATATGTATTTTTTTCTTTATATTTTATTTTTTAATTTTTATTTCATTACATTAACGTATAATATATATATATATATTTTTTTTCACACAATTTGAAAAAAACTTACCGATACCCATATATTGTTTTTCTTCATAATCACATTTATTAAGGTTTGAAATAGATTTTGATCAATTTTTGTTAGTTTTAAATATGATCCAATATATTTCATATTTTTAAATCACTATAAAAGGAGCTTTTTACATTTTATTTCAATAGTTAATTATTTTAAGAATAATTGATTTTAAATGTTCACAAATTATTTTTGGCCAATACCTAAACTAACTGAATAAAACATATTCACAATTATTAAATGAAATAATTATAAAAATAAAAATTAGGCCATAAACAAAAATTATTTTGAGGCATTTTTTTAGACCGCTTTATAGCTAACTAAATAAAATTATTTACAATTAAATATTAAATAAAATGATTATAAAAATAAAAATTGTGCCATTAACAAAAGTTATTTTTGAGCTACTAATTTTATTATTATTTTTTTGAAGACAGTTTTTAAGCAACACATTATAGTAACAAAATAAAAAAATATTTACAATTAAATATTAAATAAAATGATTATAAAAACAAATACAACTATTGTTTATATATTTTTTATTTTACATGCTCATGTAATGAAATAAAAATTAAAAAATAAATTATAAAGAAAAAAAATTATATAAGATAATTTATTTGGACGTGGATCACTTGAATATTTGTTTTTTTTTTTTTTTTTATATAAGTTTTTGTCTTTTTTTTTTTGAAAATGAATCTATTCAGAATATTGTAAAAATGTGTAACATACCGTTATGGCCATTACTTAACACCAAAACGGCCGTTACACATACGAATTTACATCACACCACTATAGCGGCTGTAACGGGTAGCAATAACCGCTACAACCGTTAGGTAACAGCATTACGTAACGGTTGTAACCGCTTTTTAAAACCTTCAGATTATATGCACAAGGGGACACAGATTCACTAGTAAAAACTTAGCCTATCAACCCCGAAGTTGTGGGTTTGAACTTAAGGGCCACCAGTTTGTGCAAATAATGCCAAAGATTAAGTCTATACTCAATCTCCCCCTCCTAGACCCTCATCCAATGGGGACTAAGCTGGACGAATTGTTTAAGATCATATGTGCCATTAAAGAAAATTAGAAACAGGTAGACGTTGAGAAGTAAAGTGCCTACTTACCCAAAAATAAAAATAAAAATAAAAATTGTATCCATTTCTGCTGCTAAAGCCTTTCCAAACAAGTTCTAACCAACCTAAATACTTCCCCTCCCTTTGGCCTTTAATTCTACACCAGAGCCCCCAAAATTAGCCACTGTTTTAAGAATTTTAGCACATTGTTTACAAAATCCAGCAAGCAGGAACTTTAAATCCTAGCAAGTTACAAGTCCTTTCAAATCCCCAAAACCTCAATCCTTGCTTCCACATTTTAGGATCATAACTTAGGAAGCCACCCAGACACCAACCACAAGCAGCCTTGGCTTAAGTTTCTTAAAGCTGTGCTGCACTACATCTTTTTTCGATTAGCAGGCACGAAAACTTGAGAATATCCTAGATATAACATATCTATAAACAGAACACACACTTTAGTTTTGAACATATATCTGAATGCTTCCAGAAAGATGTGTTCAACAAGATTGATAAAAGGCCTTTCTAGAACATATTAATTATTTTAGAAAAAGCATTAACAATATTATACACTTGGACCAATTTTGAAGTGAGAACAAAGAGGATAAATGATTTTGAATCCAATCCAAATGTTTGGATTAATGTACATAATTCATGTTCACTTGGATGAAATTTCGCATATTTAGAACTTAGAATAATAAAAATTTCATACTAATGAGTAGGGGTGCTCACGGGCCCGGACTATCTGCCAAAACCGACCCAACCTGACCCAATCCACTCGCTTTTAAACGGTTTAGACGGTATAGGCGGACAAAATTTTTCCAAATCCGTCTATGTTTGGACAGATGGCAGATGAAAGACTACCCGACCCAACCTGATTTGCCAACCCTCCTTCAGAAAATGATAGAAGACATTTTATTTAATAATAATATTAACTATTTATGAAATATGAAAGTTTGGCCTTTATTTAAATTATAAAAAATGAAGAATAAAAATTTTAGACTTAAACAAGGCCTAAAACAGTAAAAAATACTCTAAAATAGTTATTAAAAAAACATAAAATAGTAAAGTCCAAACCGCCAAATTGATCGGCATCCACCCACCAACCCACACGGCCTGCTCAATCCGCATTAACTAACTAAACGGATGGATGCGTATTAATTTTTTCCAATCCACCTAAGTTTGGACAGATGGTGGATGGAAGGCCACCTAATTCGCGAGAACCCCTACTAATGAGTGTTTGCACATTGCATAGATACATACATGCATGTAAATACCGTGGGTCCAAGTATGCTGTGATTATTCTTCTATGCATAAGTTCAGTTAAAACCTAGTCATTTTAGATGTTTTTGAGTCCACCTAGTTCAAGCTTTGTTCATATTCATATTAGTGAACATCTTAGAATAAAATTCCCAACGAAATCCAAGTGGTCTCCAGTTTGGGTTAGTAATAATAAAGACATAAATAAAGAAAAAGGTTACGATTTGTAGGTATTTGGTAGTGAGGTGGTCAATAGTGGACCTATAGGAAGATGGTGGGAACTTCAATGCCTAAGGATTGTCTGAGGCATAAGAGAAAACCAAGGCAGCCTTAGAGAGAGAAAGGGTGGCAATGAGAGACCTTTGTCACTGAAGCAGAAGATGATAGATTTGTCTGTTTCTCTATGTCCATGGATACTCTCTTATATAAGCTCCAAAACTGTTGGAAGCCAACTCACTTATGGCCAGGTGGTTAGCTCTCCTTGACTGACATAGCAAACATATTTGGCCTATGATTGCATCCACCCCATGATTCAGACCTCGAAGTTTGTATCATGAGAGCTAGAGAGTTTAGTATGACACTTCGGAGAGATCATGGCATGGAGTAGGTGGTAGATATGATATCTCTTTCGAGGTGTTAGGTCAACGTCCCTCTCTCTTTAAAATTGGTCAAGGAGGAGCTACTCAATGAGGCCTTAATTCTAACCTCCAATCCACAATCCTCCAAAAATCCTTAGTAGTGGATTCCTAGACCCTTCTCCCAGCTTATGATGTCTAATGAAGCCATTATAGTAGTAATAGTAACCCCAGGTAAGCAGGTAACTAGATAAGGGCAACAAGCACACCAAAGGCCACGCTATGCTGCTGCCACCGCCAAGTGGGAGTGACCGAGTAGAGGCACACCGATTGAGCAGTGCCCTTAATCACTCCTAGCATTAGCATACCCTATAAAAATGAGGTATGTAGGGCCATGGCCAAGAGAGGGCTTGTTTGGGCAAGCTAGGGATGTCAAGCCATGGCACTTATGACAGAGTCGTTGAGATTGGCTCAACTGAGTAGTATAGTGGGCTATGCCTCTAGCTCTAATACTTCATACGACATTGAGTGCGCTAGTGGACGGAGCAACCATACTTAGTGTCTATATGCCTCCACTTAGGATAAACATATGACCCCAACAAGTTCGCACAGGAACATCGTGGTGCCTCTTGAGGACTGATGCATGGAGATGATGATGTTGAGGCACGTGCCATCTATAGGACTGCCACGGCACAAGGTCAGTATAGATACCCACATAGTAAACCTTAAGTTACAAACATAAACTGATGGCTTTTTTGGCGAAAGTATAGTAATAAGAAAAAAGATCATATTGAAATTTTCAAATGGATATGAACATGACTTTTCTTTCCAACTTTTTGATCACATCAACTTTTGTTTTATATGTTTATTCTAAATTAGTATGTTGATGGTCAGGTTTATTGATATTTTAGTAATATCCTTAGAGCCAATTATCTATTTTTTGGTATAGGGTCATTGGTCTTCTTTGAGGCCAAATTATATTATTGGGTCTTTATGTGACCTTTAATAGGTTTTAAATAGTTTTAGTAGTCAAAATATCAAAGTTCTCTACTCTAAAGTCTCAACCCTGAGGTCAGAGAAGTGCAACTCCCAATAAGTACCTATATGAGCTTTCCACGTAATAAAGTTGACATTCAGTAAGTTTGAGACTGTGTTCATGGAACGAAGCTTAACCACTATAGGAGCTTAGCCTAAAACTCGAGGTGATCATTGGATCCTCCCCCTCCTTCCGTTACTTACTGTCAAAAGCCCTAGGACAGCACATTTGTTCATAAATGCCTAAACTATCAAGCCCTAATCCTTTTCTATACCTTCTAGCCTTTGGTTAAGGTCCAAACCGTAATAATTACTTGTCTCATAAATGTTTCTTTCTTACAAGTAAAGATTTATTAGAATAGGCATGACAAAGGGAGTGCCACCCATATTACTCATTTCATAAACTTTTAGTACTTCAATTTTCTTATCTTTTTTTAGTAAGTAAGAATTTATTGAGAAAACGCATCAAAAGGGGAAGCAACCAACGTAAATCAAACAAGACACTAAAACACATCCTCAAACAGAGGTCTAAAATCATACACACTCCAAACTTATAGTACTTTTGTTAGAAACCAGTGAAATTACTTTTTGAACCAAGCCAATTCCAACCCTTTTCTATCTTCTAATGCTAGCCTACAACCGTTCTTCTACCTTTTATTACACCAAAAAGCTTTCCATGACCCTAGGATACCATGATGAGCAACACCATTCTCACTTTCAAATGCTTTCCTACGTCACTATTTATGAACTAATATCCAACTATCCAACTTATATTTGTTCTTCTACGCATTATAGCTCTAGGGCACCAAAATGTTTTTCACAATTTATTTTATTGTATTTAATATAAAAAAAAAGAAAAAAGAAAAAATGAGAGAGAGTCAAGGGCACCACTGCAATTACCCTTTTTTCCTTCTCCTTCCATTCTTCTTTATGTTAACACTACCCCTTCTTTTCACTTTTTTCTTAGGTTCAACTTCTCTCAATTATCTCCTTATCTAGAAATTATATACCGGATGGTCTTATTTATCACCCCATTTTTTCACCCCTTTACTTCACCTCCTATGTGTATTCATGCAATAAATCTCATGTGTATATATGGGAACTTATCATGCCACATGAGAAGTTACATAGGAAGTGGAAAGTGTTGGTAAAATGTTTAGGTAATATATTGCTAAGTCACAAATTTTCCCAAAAGCCCAAGTTGTTAGGAGACAAGCTATCTAACACCCTCCCTCACATGCAATCCCATCTTGCATGTAGAGAGACAAACAGAGAACCAAACAGAATGAGAAGCAAACAAGAGGAAGAAAGCAACCCCATCTTGCATGTAGAGAGACAAACAGAGAACCAAACAGAATGAGAAGCAAACAAGAGGAAGAAAGCAAACGGGGATATAATAACAAATGTTGACAAGCAAACAACCAAAGAGAGGAAGAAAAAAAATGGGGATATAATAACAAATGTTGACGGAGAGACTTGAACCAAGACCTCTCTCAACAGGATCGGATACAATATTAAGCCATCAATTTTTCCAAAAGCCTAAGTAGTTAGAAAATGGGCCTAACAATGTATATAAAGTTATCTAACGAGCAACACTCTTTTATGAACTCGTTTTCCCCCAATGTTCTGGACCAAAGGTATTTCATCTTTTCCCTCACCCCAATATCTTACACCCTAATGGCATATGTGGTATAATTTTGTTTTCTTTGTTATTGTATTTCATTTTCATTTCCCATGTTTTTGGAAACAAAAGCAATGAAAAGTTCGAAACCACTCGTCATTTTCATATCATTTCTCACAAATTTGAAAATAGGCTAGCTTTATAAAATGATCATCAATTCACTTACAAACTTCACAAAAAAATCAAAATCACAAACATCAAATCGCAATTGTACACCGAAGATCGATTTAATCATCAAGATCTTCACTCCAAGCTTCAGAATTGCAATAATTGCAGAAAAACAAGTATAGTAAAGTATAGAACGCTTGACATACACTTGTCAAACTTCACAATCAGTCAGTGAAACAGTGTAGGTTTTTTGTACGGAGAAAAAGCGATCGAAGATGAGACGAAACCTTACTGATTTCGATTATTGAGGACTCACCGCAGCTCGATTTTGGAGCGAGAGAATCGGAGATGAGATCAGCGCAAAAGTGAATCAGAATCTATGAGAATGGTCGTTCTGGTAGTAATCAGTTGCAGAGGAGAGAGAAAGAGAGTTTTGTAGAGAGAGAAAGAGCACCAGGGGAGAAGAAGAAGAGAGAGAGAGAGAGAGAGAAACCTTTCGTTCTGTGCATTTTTTTAATAAATTTAAAATAATTGTATAATAAAAAATATATAATTATTTAAAAAAATTAAAAATAAAACATTCGTTAACAAAATTCATATTTTTTATAATTTTTTTTTTTCTTTCTTAACAGTTGACTAATTGCATTCCTGCATAACTTGTTCTAACAAGATATAGCATTTATAGTCCTCAAAAACAAAAATTAATTTACCCAAATGTTTAAGTGTCATTTGGTAATGTTGTTAGAAAACTTAATTTGTGTTTGTTTTTATTGAAAAACACATAATAAAAAAAGGAGATTTTTTTTAAGGTCCTTAATATTAAGATTTTATAACATAAATGACACTAAATATTTTCATAATATCTAAGGTCCCTCAATATTGATCCAGAGAAAATTCAATCTAGAGAATTTCTCTCTAGAGAAATTCTGGAAATTTCTTTGGACTTTGGAATTTCTTTCCAGAGAAATTCTGGATTATCTGTGTTTTAATCAAATTTTTCTGGACTTCGGAATTTCTCTGGATTTTCTGTCTGTGTTTTAACCAAATTTCTCTAGATTTCGGAATTTCTCTTCAGAGAAATTCTGCTCCAGAGAAATTCAGTGGGCACATCTTCCTGACAAACAACAGAGATCTGATCAATATTGGCATTCTCAGGCAACAAAAACTTCCTCATTAACTGCCTAACCCTCCGCCTGAACCTTGATGAAGGCAATGATGGAGACCAGGATCGCGAATTGTGGCTTGGACATAGTAGCCACGTTGAAGAAGACGCATAATGAGCCATGAACTGATGAAACCTGAAGCTCTGGTCACGTACATGGTGGTTCCACCACCACCACCATAACCATTCTTCACTTCTACTACTTCCATTACGAGAGAGAGAGAGAGAGAGAGAGAGAGGGAGAGAGAGAGAGAAGTTTAGGGGTATTCACTGGTCATCAGTTTGCTTTTATTCATGGTTGCAGAGCCACGAGGACAAGGCCTCCAGAAGCGTGGCTAGGAATCAAGATCCTCTTCCCTTGACTTCAGCCCAGGCATCTCGATGATGAACACATACGAGTTCGGGTACTCCTTTACGTCCGCATGTGTCGCTGCCATGGCCTTGGCGTCGCAGACGTGGTTGCGTGACGTTGCGTTCGTCATCATGTGTTGGAAAGTGTAGCCTCAAATCCATTTTTTGATGAATTGGTATTGGAATTAGAATTGGAATGAAGTGAAATTGTTTCGAATTTGGAGAGGGAGAAGTTTAGAGTGAGAGAGAGGAAAAAAAAAAGGTTTGATTCCAGAGTGTCAAATTTCTCTGTGATATATGGGTGTGAGAGTTGAGGGACCTTAGATATTATAAAATAAAATTGTGAATCTCTTTCACTACTAAATATAGGAGAGGGACCTTAGACTAATTTTTCCTAAAAAAAACACATTTAGTATATATGTATTTTTAAATAAATAAAAACAAAATGAGAGAATATTTTATGAATTGTAGGAACTAAGTTAGCCAGCTCAATTGACAACTTCTATACACTCTAATCAGAGAGCTCAAGTTGGCAAATGGTGCCTCACTAGTGAGAGGGAGTGGGCGGAGGTGTGAAGAGTGGCCAATATGATGGTTATTAGAGGATGAGAGATGAAAATAAAATTTTATTTTTAAAACAAATGGAAAACATTTTTGTATTTCCTTGTAACGTCCCAAAATAAATATGATAAACTCATCTCATTTGTAGAAATAGAAATGAAATAACATACTTTTATTCATTAGAGTTAATATACAAAAGGTAACACATGCGATTTACATTCATAAATATCCTATCCTAAATTTACAGCATGTGTCACTAGTAATCAAAAGATGAAAGTTGAATAGATATTTAAATGTCTTAATGATTTACATCTTTCCAAGTCATTCCTTAGATACAACAAAATGAGTCTAGCTCAATATAGTTAAAGCCCTTGGCTATACAAATTAAATACAATAAAAATGAGCCCTTGCTCCAAGTCTCTCCAAGCTACTGTCTTAGCAGAGGCATCTCACCAGCACCTGAAAATGGTTTCCCCAATAGGGTGAGTCAAAACCCAGTAAAAATAATCTAACACAATAGATGCATCTTAATAAAGGTATAAGCATAAAAGGCATGTCTAATGCCCATTATAGAATTGATCATATCTTACAATATCATAATATACTAAATTCTTTTATTCCAATCCGTCTTATCTCAATTCCATTCATGTCAATTCATTTCACCTCAATTTATGAGTCATGTTCATTATTATCTAGACAACCCAGCTGAGGCTACGACTCAGTAGTTCTCAAACACACATAATCAATACACAATACCTCAATTTGCCATTTTATAGAAATTTCGTTCGAGGGAATCAACACCCATGTATACGTGCAATTTTCGGGACTTACACATAGGACACACAGGCTAATGTAATTCAATAGAGTCCATCTCTTTTCTTCTCTCACATATGGAGTACATCCCCTTTCTCCTTCCAAATATCATGCATATACAATGTATTATAATACAGTCATATTCAATAATAACCAACAAGAGATTAGTTTCAATTCGCCTAATCCTCATGTAATTTTTACAACAATCATGACTATCCTCCACTGATAGCCCAAAATAGATATACAATCTCAAAGATAGATAAATTAGCCAAATTTCCATAGGTGAGAGATAATACATATCTAACTTCACCATTTATATAAACAACCTCCCAATTTCACACTTTCATTACCAATTCCATTATTTATACAAAATAATCATTTGAGTCATGTTAGGGCCAAGCTCTTAATTTTTTCCAAGTTCATCCCAAACACCAAAATTAGCTATTTTAACACAATACAAGTTCATATCCACTCCCATAACCATTTCCATTACATTCGTTTGAAAACCTCTTTCGAGATTTTAAATCAAGACCCTAGGTTTGTTTAAAAATCTCCAAATCCCAATCTCATCCATACAACATCAAATAACTAAGTTAAAAACCATATGAAAGTGTAGAAAATCCCTACCTCAAGCTTAGAAGACCAAAGGAAAAGATAGAGGAACTTCAAAGACACCGAAACCAAGCTTTAATTAGATCAAAAGAGAACTCTTGAGATGTACTACCTTTTTAACAAAAGCACATGGGTAGAGAACCCACTTGATCTAGGTGAATATATATATATATATATATAGAGTTTTAGAGAGAGGGGGAGTCGGTCTAGGGCTTGTGAGAGAAAAGATGTCAAAAAGTGATGTAAAAAGGTGTTTTTGCGAATTGATATATGCACAGCTCGCTCGAGCGCAAGAGTTGTCGCTCGAGCGTGCGCTCGAGCGAGCATACACAAATAAGTAACCTCGCTCAAGCGCAAGAAGCTTCGCTCGAGCGAAAATGTCAAAATCTAGGCAACAACAATTTGAACCAACTAGCAACTAACGTATTCCAAACATAACCAAGGCACTCCAATACTCAATTCCAAAGAGGAATAAGGGAAAAAGAGGCAAGAACAACACTACAAAATCACAAAACTTGAGCCCGGGATACAACAAGGGTCAAGTCAAAATCGGAATCGCTATGACCTCTCCCCTTAAAGAATTTCATCCCTGAAATTTTAAATCAAGTTTTACAGTTATGCTTAAACCAATTACAATGATGATCATCAATCAATTCCAATTCCGTGACTCATTCTCCAGTCATTTAATCCTATTAACATGATAAACGAATTCTCAATATTGGATACACAATTCATATTTCCAAAACATGTACAATGTTTATAATAAACTTGTATTTCCAAAACATAAACACATATACAATGTTTCCATATTTCCAAAACATATACAATGTTTTCGCATTTCATTAACATAACAAAATTTCATTACATGCTCAAACAATTAACAAATAGGTCCGGATATTTCTCACGGACTTCCAACTCACGTTCCCAAGTTGCTTCCTCAACCCTGTGATGTTTCCATAATACCTTCCAAGAGAATTGTCTTGCTTCGCAAGACTTGGTTCTAGATATCCAAGACTCATCGGTTTCTCCTCATACGAGGTATCCTTATCTACCTCTAAGTCAGTCCAATCCAATAAGCGAATTGGATCCGGGTTATATTTCCGAAGCATGCTAATATAAAACACATCATGAACCTTGGAAAGCTGTGGCGGCAAGGCCAAACGATAAGCTCTCTCCAATCCGCTCAAGGATCTCAAAGGGTCCAATGAATCGAGGGGACAACTTCCCACTCTTTCCGAACCCCATCAAACCTCTCCTGGGCTATATCTTCAAGGAGATATGATCTCCCACCTCAAAAGACAATGGTCTCCTCTTACGGTCAGCATAACTTTCTTGGTGACTCTGGGCTATAGCCAACCTCTTACAGATAAGTGCAACTTTCTCTATCGTTTCTCGGACTAACACTGGGCCCAACATTGGTGCATCACCCACCTCGGCCCAACACACATGAGATTTACACGGTTGGCCATACAAGGCCTCAAACGGTGCCATACTAATACTCGACTGGAAACTATTGTTATAGGCAAACTCCACTAAGGGAAAGTGCCTCTCCCACGAATCCTTAAAGTCAAGGACACAACCTCGCAGCATATCCTCTAAAATTTGAATGGTACGCTCTGACTGCCTGTCAGTTTGAGGATGATACGCTGTGCTAAAAGTCAGTCTAGTGCCCAAGGTATTCTATAAACTCTGCCACAACCAGGCCGTGAAACGTGGATCTCTATCCGAAACAATCGTCACTGGGACCCCGTGCAACCTCACTATGTCCCTAATATAAAGGTTGGCAAGATAATCTACCGAGTCACTTACGCACATAGTATAAAATGCATCGACTTAGTCAACCGGTCAACTACCACCCAAATGGCATTATTACCCCAGTTGAGTCCTCGGAAGGCCCACAACAAAATTCATCGTGACATGCTCCAACTTCCATTCGACTATAGGCAAGGGTTGCATCAAACCCGCTGGCCTTTGATGATTGACATTCACTTGTTGACAAGTAAGGCATTTTGACACAAACACAGCCACATCCTTCTTCATTCCCCTCTACCAAAACTGGCGGCTAAGGTCGTGATACATCTTTGTGCCTCCCGGATGCGCCACAAGAGGTGAATGGTGAAACTCTCGGAGTACTTCCTCTCGGCAAGACTTTGACACAAAGAGACGATCATGGTATCTAATACTTGCATCGAGATACACATTTAAGCCTTTCTCCACCTTCCCATTGGAGATCTTCTCCTGGAGGAATTCTACCTCAAGGTCACCCTTCTGTGCTTTTATCACTCGGGTCACAAGTGTAGTTTGTGCAACTACTGAAAACAAGGCTGCAAACTCAACGGACTTACCAAGATGCAAGTCAAACTCCCCAATAACCCATCATCTCCCATTCCTGGATGGCAACACCAGCTACACTACCAATGGATTTCCTACTCAAGGCATCGGCCACCACATTGGCCTTTCTCGGATGATAATGTTGCTCGAAATCATAATCCTCTATAAACTCCATCCACCTATTTTGCCTCAAATTCAAGTCTTTCTGTGTAAACAGATATTTTAGACTCTTATGATTAGAAAACATCTTAAACTTCTCACCATACATATAATGTCTCCAAATCCTTAGGGCAAAGATCACCGCCGCTAACTCTAGGTCATGAGTAGGGTAGTTCCTCTCATGTGTTTTCAACTGCCGCGAGCCATAGGCTATTACCTTTCCCTCTTGCATTAATACGCAACCCAAACCTTCCTGTGATGTATCACAATATACCGAATAGCCCAAACTCCTCTTCGAAATAATCAACACTGGAGCAGTGGTAAGTCTAACCTTAAGCTCTTGAAATGACTTCTCACAAGTCTTACTCCATACAAACTTGATCCATTTCCTCGTCAATCTAGTCAATTGTAAGGCTAGCTTATAAAAATCCTTCACAAATCTAGGATAGTACTCAGCCAACCCTAAGAAACTACTTATCTCGAAAGCATTCTTAGGTGGTTCCCAATCTTGCATTGCCTCTATTTTGGATGAATCTACAGTCACCCCTTCCCCGAATACCACATGGCCTAGGAACTTAACCTCTTTCAGCCAAAATTTACACTTCCTAAACTTAGCATACAATTTATGGGCTCTAAGAAATTCAAGCACTACTCGCAAGTATTCTTCGTGCTCCTCCTCAGAGGGTGAGTAAATTAAGATGTCATTTACAAAAATGACCACAAAACGATCTAGAAATTCACTGAAGTCCATAAACACAGCTGGTGCATTAGTGAGCCCAAAGGGCATCACTAGAAACTCATAATGGCTATATCGCGTACGGAATGCCGTCTTCGGGATGTCCTCCTCCCTTACTCTCAACTGGTGATAATCCGATCTTAGGTCTATCTTAGAGAAGCAACAAGACCCCCTCAATTGATCAAACAAATCATCTATACGGGACATTTGGTATTTGTTCTTGACAGTTATTCGATTCAATTTCTGGTAATCTATACAAAATCGCAAAGCACTATCTTTCTTCTTAGCAAAAAGAGCCAGTGCTCTCCACGGCGAAGTACTAGGGCGGATGAAATCCTTATCTAACAATTTCTAAAGTTGAATGTTCAACTCACTCAACTTGGTAGGTGCAAATCTATATGGTGCCATAGAAATCAGTGCCATGCTAGGCACTAGATCAATAGAGAACTCGATCTCTCCGTGAGGTGGTAAACTAGTAAGGTCCTCAGAAAAAACATCTGGATATTTACTAACTACCCTTGGCAACTCAAGTCGGACTTCATCACACTCAGTGCTCAAGAAGTTAGCAAGAAGGCAACTAAGCTCACTCTGCCCACGCGGATCATACATCGGTGATAAGACTCTATCAACTCTGTCCCCCAAGAAATGAAAGTAATCATCGCTCAAGGTACATACAGTAACCCTCTGACAGTAATAATCTATGACAGCCCGATAGGATGACAACCAGTTTATACCCAATATAACGTTAAAGCTAGACATATTAATCAATACGAATGCAAATGGAAGTTGGCGACCGGCGATCGGCAACCTCTATGTCACAACCCCGACACCTCTATTTCAAAATAACCTCACCACCAATAGGTGACTCTACACAGACAGGGGATGCTAACTAAGCCAACTCTAACCCTAAAACTGATGTGCAAATGAGATAAATGAATGTGATGCACCCGTATCAATCAACACATTAGCAACTAAATTGCAAAACAAGAAGGTACCTCTCACTCCCGAAGGCAATGATACTAGATCCGGCGCGGTAATAGCATACACACGCCCTGTAGGCCTCTGCTCAACCTGCTCATCCCTCGGAGCATAAGCCTAATGCACTGATTGAGCCGAAGAGGCTCCCTAATTGGGCCTCGAAGCCTGTGCTGACTATGCCAGCTGGTGGCTCTATGTCTGCCTTGAACCAGACGCACTAGGTGTGCCATCCAACTAAGGGCAAAATCTCTTTATGTGCCCTACCTGCCCATGCTGATAACAAGTGAGCGACTGCCCTCTCTTCTAGCTCTAGCTTTGAGAACGAGCCGAAGACGATGCAGATCGTTGTCCTTCTCCTCTCTATAGGCAAGTTGGAGACTTATGGCCCAACTAGCCACACTTGTAACAAGTGAAATCTCCCTAACCACATCTCCTAGAACTTGAATTCGGCACTGGAAAAGTGGATCTCAACTGAGCTCCCTAGAACTGCTGTGGGTTAGAACCCCTCTACCTCTTACTGTCCCCTTACATCTT
Source organism: Camellia lanceoleosa (assembly GCA_025200525.1). NCBI lineage: Eukaryota > Viridiplantae > Streptophyta > Magnoliopsida > Ericales > Theaceae > Camellia > Camellia lanceoleosa. The sequence goes on along the minus strand of CM045768.1, from coordinate 107,707,768 downwards.
TTGACTCCTCTTGAAGCCCCTCATCCTCTCTTTCTCCGCTTGCGTTACAGTCTCTAAGTGAGCCACTGCCTCCACAAGGCGTTCGTAGTCTCTAATCATCGACCTGGCCACCTTAAACATAAGCCCAGTCCTCAATCTCTTCTCGAACTCCAAGCAACGACGTTCCTCAATCGTCACGCGTTCCGGTACAAACCTCGACAAACTAGTGAATACGGCCTCAACTCGGCTACTAGTGTACTTAACTGCTTAAGTTGAGAAAACTGATCCCTCAACTTCTTCTTAATAGTGAGAGGCAAAAACTTGTCTTGGAAGGCGTCAACGAAAGCCTCCCAAGTCACCCCAATGCGTCCTCGCGCATACTTCCACCATTGACCTGCATTTTCCTTTAGTTGGAAGGATGCCAAGGTCACCCTCAAGTCCCCATCTTCGATGCCGAGCATCTCAAATGTCTTCACCATCTACTCTAGCTACTTATCCGCTTTCAGTGGCTCCTTGGGATCACCCAAAAACTTATCTAAATTCGACCAGAAGAACTCTCGCTTTAAAAAGGATGGCCTTGCCTTAGCTATTTGGGTTTGGACTTGATTCTCAGCCCTGAGAATGTCCATGGATTCCCTCAATGCTCTGGCCATTTCGTGGGCTAAGGCCCCCATGGCCTATTGACCAATTGGTTCGGCCACATTGGCCTGACCAACACCCTTCTCCTGTACCGGAATATCATCCGATATCGACATTTCTTGCCATCTAGGCCTACCACGCCTACCACTACGTCCACGTCCTGACATCCTAATGAGGGTAACAAAAGAGATTAGCACATTTACAAATATGCCGAAACTAATTCACTCACGTTCTAATGCGGTGGACAACGGTAATTCACTCCCTATAAGCACGTAGTCATATAAACATATACGGATTTCGTTCTCGGATAATGACCGTCCCGCGGCGTTGCCAAAGTTCTAATTAGAAACAGCAGTGATCAAGTGCTCTTCTAATAGGACTTCTAGAAACCCGTAGACTCAATCAACATCCTAGAAATTAAATTTCATACCTATATAATCACATAAGCATGTTATCATATAAACACACATCCTTCATACTAAAGTCTCTAGCAAATGGGACAAATCCAATGTGGTTCTAACCACTTCCCATGTACCCAAAGTATTCAAACCCGGTATGCTTTGATATCAAGTTGTAACACCCCAAAATAAATATGACAAACTCACCTCATTTGCGAAAATAGAAGTGAAACAACATACTTTCATTCATCAAAGTTAATATACAAAAGGTAACACATGCGATATACATTTATAAATGTCATGTTCTGAATTTACAGCATGTGTCACTAGTAATTAAAAGATGAAAGTTGAATAGATATTTAAATGCCCTAATCACTTACATCTTTCCAAGTCATTCCTTGGTTACAACAAAATGAGTCTAGCTCAATACAGTTAAAGCCCTTGGCTATATAAATTAAATACAATAAAAATGAGCCCTTGCTTCAAGTCTTTCTAAGCTACTATCTTGGCGAAGGCATGTCACCAGTACCTGAAAATGGTTTTTTCTAATAAGGTGAGCCAAAGCCCAGTAAAAACAATCTAATATAATACATGCATCTTAACAAAGGTATAAGCATGAAAGGCATGTCTAATGCCCATTATAGAATTGACCATATCTTACAAGATCATAATATGCCAAATTCTTTTATTCCAATCCGTCTTATCTCAATTCCATTCATGTCAATTCATTTCACCTTAATTCATGAGTCATGTTCATTATTACCTAGACAACCCAGCTGAGACTACGACTCAACGGTTCTCAAACACACATAATCAATACACAACACTTTAATTTTCCATTTTACAGAAATTTCGTCTGCGGGAATCAGCACCCATGTATATGCACAGTTTTCGAGACTTACACCCAGGACACACAGGCCAACTTAATTCAATAGCATCCATCCCCTTTCTCCTCCCACATATGGAGTACATCACCTTTCTCCTCCCAAATATCATACATATACAATGTATTATAGCACAGTCATATTCAACGACAACTAATAAGAGATTAGTTTTAATTTGCCTAATTCTTATGCAATTTGTACAACAATCATGGCTATCTCCACCGATAGCCCAAAACAGATATTTCTAAACAGATATACAATATCAAAGATAGATAAAATAGCCAAATTTCCATAGGTGAGAGATAATACATATCGAACTCTACCATTTATATAAACAACCTCCCAATTTCACACTTTTATTACCAATTCCATTATTTATACAAAATAATCATTTGAGTCATGTTGGGGCCAAGCTCCTCATTTTTTCCAAGTTCATCCCAAACACCAAAATCAACTATTTTAACATAATATAAGTTCATATCTACTCCCATAACCATAACTATTTCCATTACATTCATTCGAAAACCCCTCTTGAGATTTTAAATCAAAACCATGGGTTTGTCTAAAAACCTCGAAGTCCCAATCTTATCCATACAACATCAAATAACTTAGTTAAAAATCATATGAAAGTGTAGAAAATCCCTACCTCAAGCTTAAAAGACCAAAGGAAAAGATGAAGGAACTTCAAAGACACTGAAACCAAGCTTTAATCGGATCAAAAGAGAACTCTTGAGTACTACCTTTTTAACAAAGGCACACAGGTAGAGAACACACTAGATCTAGGTGAATATATATATATAGAGAGAGTTTTAGAGAGAGGGAGAGTCGGTCTAGGGCTTGTGAAAGAAAAGATGTCAAAAAGTGATGTAAAAAGGTGTTTTTGCGAACTGATATACACGTAGCTCGCTCGAGCACAAGAGTTGTCACTTGAGCGACTAGACACAAATAAGTAACCTTGCTTGAGTGCAAGAAGCTTCGCTCGAGCGTAGAATACACACTTCCAGAAGTTTTACAAACAGAAGACTGTTGCTCGAGTGCAAGAGCCGTCGCTCGAGCGCAAGAGTTATCGCTTGAACCAAGAACACTACCCTCCCAGTATCTTTGCAGTCCTGCAAAAGTACTGGGAGCTCACAAAGCTCGCTCAAGCAAAGAGGCCAAAATCTGGGCAACAATAATTTGAACCAACTAGCAACCAACCTATTCCAAACATAACCAAGGCACTCCAATACTCAATTCCAATGAAGAATAAGGAAAAAAGAGACAAGAACAACAATACAGAATCACGAAACTCGAGCCTGGGACACAACAAGGGTCAGGTCAAAACCAGAATCGTTATGTTCCTCAAATTATGAAAAATTTGAAAACCAATTACCATCTTGTGAAACAAAAGTTATTTACCATTGTTTCCAATTTCTTAATTGTTTGAAAAAATAAAAAATAAAAAGAAAGTTACTGATTGCTAAGAAGTACGAACACTTCTAAGAAGGTGATGTATCTGTGTCATGTTCGTGTTAGACACCAACACTCTTTGGACATTTTCTTGACACATGTCTGACACTTTTCAAAACATGTCTTATTTTTTTAATTTTTTTAAAGACCCTAACACGTTTAGATACTTGGAGGACACACGTGTCTATCACTTAAACATATATGTCTATCCATTAGACATATATGAAATTAATTATAAATTTGAACAAAATAATTTAAGATACAATAATAAAATAAAAATTATATAAATTTATATAAAGACCCTAACACGTTTAGATACTTGGAGGACACACGTGTCTATCACTTAAACATATATGTCTATCCATTAGACATATATGAAATTAATTATAAATTTGAACAAAATAATTTAAGATACAATAATAAAATAAAAATTATATAAATTTATAGAAATTAGTGTCATATTACATTTTTCATTATCTTTGAATGATATATTCAACTATATCACATATAATAAATATATAAAGTTATATATTTTATGCGTGTCCTCCACGTGTCGTATCTTATATTTTTTGAAAATTAACATGTCAACGTGTCCATATTGTATCTGTATCGTAACGTGTATCTGTGTCCATACTTCTTAACCTAATTGAAGCTATATTAATTGTCAACGGAATTTTATACGCTAAGAAAAACAAACAATTTTAAGGAGGACTTGTCATGACACATATTTGACACTTTTAACACCAATAAAACATACATCTAAATATGTTTAATTATGTTTAAAAAATTTCCAATCTCCATGTTTCAAATATTGAGGAATGTGTATATATTGAGAAATGGCCACTTTCCCGTCCTGCTCTATCCTCGCATAAATTTGAACAGAATAACTTGAAATCCAATAAATTTATACCAATTTTACTCCTTTAAACTTTAAAAAAAATATTATTTTTAAATTAAATATTCATATATATATATGATAAATACAATTGTTTATCTTTGTAGATTACTGTTGCCTTTTTGGCTTTCGAAGGTTAATATTATAATTTTAAGCGTGCCAGCAAGGATCAATCAGTCCTTACAGAAGATTAATTGCCAACTAATTATCAGACGATTGTAGTTTAGTTCTTTCAGCCTCAATGAAGAGGACTTTTACTGGTGGCTTGTTTAGGAGAATTTAGTAAATAACAACTAAGTGAAGAATAATTTCAGAATTTCATTAAGTAAAATGAAATACTTACAATGATCTGACCTAACCTCATAGAAGTTTACAGTAACAATTTATTTGAAACTACTCCTATAAATGAAGTGCAGTACAAGAATTTGAAGTACAGAAATCTAAAGAACTATAAAAACTAGAAGAAAACAAAAAGTAAATAAAACTGGTTTTTTGATCTGAGTTTGGATCTCTCTTTTTGGGGCCTTATTTGCTATTTATACTTCTCAATGATAACCGTCGAAGTGGGCTTCTAACCGTTGAAATGTCCCTCTATGATTGCTGAACATACTTTCTCACAGTCAGTCCCACTACGCCACATTTGCAGTTAGGCTTCCCTCCTGATTTTAAATTTGAACCTTGTGAGTAACCGTTAGGCCACATCACCTTATATCCCTCGATCATTGCAGTGCTACGCAGACCCATTATTACCAATATGGGCTGACACGTGTCTGACTATGGTTGGCAACTTGTATTAACTCCCTAAATTGCCCTTTTCATGCCACGTGTTGAATTGTGATTGGCTTATACAAATTATACAGCCAACGTTACCCCCCGTACTAATATACCTAATATTTGGTAATATTAGTGGATCAAGGCACTTTACTCTCGTCCTAGGATGTGCATGGGCTTTGCATCTTCTTGGAACTGTAACCGACGTTCATCATTACAATGTTTGTACTGCATTAAATTCTTTTCTACACCTTGAACATTTGCCACTATTTGAGCATTCAAAAAGACTGATACAATTCGCATGGCCAAACAAACCTTCTCTGACATAGATCAAGCATATGAAGAGTTGTTAGATAATGATGTTTGTCCTCGAAAGAACTTTCATGTATTTATTAGCCAGACCTATCCATCTCCATTTATTCAAGTCATGGAAGCTTTTGCAAATCATCAACCTTTGGATAAAAAACCTATTGTTCACAATTCTTTAGTCCAAGATTTTGCAAAGATGGACATTGGAAGCTCTTCTTCTGCCACAAGACCTTCTGCGTGGGACGAGGTTGTTGCTTCCTCTTCTTCTTCTAAAGCTTCTAGCTGGGGAAGCTGGTCAGAACTTGATGAATCCAAGCTAAGAGAGCAAATTAACCATTAATTCGTCGAATTTGCTGATCCTCTGTCTTTCCCTCTTTTTGCTCGGAGCTCGGTGGTCTACCCCTACGTACTTATCGATCGCTGACGTAGTTTAAAAGACAACTTACTTATAGTGTAGTACACATCTTCCATGCCTACGAAGATAGTGTGAGCAACTCCTTGTCCACAGGAAACACAAGGATACAACCCGTCATTCTTAGCCCAGAAGGCAAAACTTTTGCTCTTCTGACTAGCTTAAATGTGTGAATAACCCTCAATTCCCTTCTTCCTTTGGGATGGATCCTCCTGCACCTCATCTTCCTCAAAACCCTCACTGGATGGAAGAACTGAGACTTACTCTATTTGAGAATCAGTTTCTTCCTTCCTATCAACCTCCGGCTCTTTCCACTATATTTGAACGATATCAAGCTCAACTTCTGCTTGCAGCATTTTCTCATTTGCCCTTCAATGTTCTTGGAGGTGATATTCCTCTTAAGAACTTTCGATGGGCATGTGACATTATGACTCGGGGTCATGTCCTCAACCCCATTGCTCAAGCAGAACTTCAGATGTTTTTGGATCAACTCCCACTGCTTCTCCATTGGTACCAAGCTTCTTCGGCTACCCTCAATCTTTGGACAAAATCTCAGCCCAACGAATTCACACCCAGTATGAAGCAGAGAACCTTATTGATGAATATAATGACTTTAAGAATAAAGACTCTGCATACTGGAATGATCTAGATATGGATGAGATGGAACAAGGATTGAAGGAAACAGAGTTCGAAATGAAAGCTGAACAACTTTTTCATCAAATAAGAACATATCAGCTACAGCAACCTAGCTTGGAGAGGATAGAGGACAGAATAAAAAAGGAACATAAATTCATTGACCACTATTGGAACAAATTCCATGACCTTGTTATTCTTTCTATTTCTTATTTTTAAGAAACTGAATTTGTAGCCAAGAAGGCTTTCTAATGTAATTACTTTCATATTAATAAAGTTAGGTTTTCCCTTCTTTATTTGGCATGGTCTGACTTTGTATTCTAATTGCATACTTGTAACCATTCTATTCGCCCAAATCCAACAAAATCATAGCTTCGAATTTATCAATTTTGTCCTTCGAAACCTAATTTGAACATTTCTAATGGAATACTGGAAACCTAATTTGACCATCTCCAACATATGGAGTATGATTGACAATCTTTGCCTTAGGTCTTCTCAATTCTAATCATATGGTTAACACAATCAACAGTTTCGAATTAACTATTCTTGCTTTGAAAAAACAGTCTACGTTTTTCAAAATATGGAAACTTTCCTTAGGGATTGCATTGTTTTATTCTTAAAGAGTGAGTCCCTTTGGGCTTTTCACTGCTTAACCAAATATTGGCTTTTTACAACTTCGAAGTTTAAAATCAAACAAATTCTAGCTGCAGAGTATTTCAAAGTTTACTTCGAAGGACTTTATTTTCAACAAGAAACCCAAAAGCAAATCCTTAATCCCCTTGAAACAAACAATCACCTGAGCATTCTCGTACTCTTAGGTACGAAACGTGCTTCGAAGTCAACTTTATGCTTTCGAAGCCCTAGTTAGATGTTTGTCATTTGGCTTTGGAGCCAAAGCTTGGCCTTGAAGCCAAATATTTGATTTCGAAGCCAATATGAGTGTTTGAGATATGTTTCCCTCCCAAATGATCACTCTTGAGAGAAACTTTTCATATTCGTACCTTTGGTACTTCTTTATGAATTCTACTCATTTAAACCGGTTGGGCATTTTTCGGATAGAAAGGTTTAAAAACCCTTTCCTTTCGTGCTTTTAATTTACTTGCTCGCCCAACACACAAATCCTTCATTTCTATTGATCTCTCATCTTCTTTACTCTTTGTCCTCTGAAAACTTCTATTAATGACTTCTTCCTTCTTGAAGGTACCAGTCGTGGAACGTGTGAGTCCATCCGTAGCCTTGAAAATGATCATTGCTAAAGAGTGTAAGAAATACAAAGCCAGCAAGAAAAATGCTATTGATGGGCATATTTTCATTCGCTGTCAGCATGAGCAACATGAATATGTGCTTGGGCCTATTTTTAAAGAGGTCCCTACTCAGCTTCCAACTCTGTACCCGCGTTTGGAGGACCATTGTCTCCTTTATGAAGGCGGTCTTGATTGAGGAAGCTGGAGAGTGAACCGATCCCATCGCTGCTGGCCTACAGCAAGACCAGAATGGGAGAAATGGTATGATCGGGTCATTCCTGCTAGAACACTAGATCTCTAGGAACTTTGCCTCTTCGACGCCCTTTACCTGTCCAGGTTCACTATTTCGGAGGACCCATTTTTAATACCTGTTGTTCTTTGTTTTTGGAATTCTGCTTTCAATTTCTTCCAATTTAGATGTGGTATGATGGCCCCTACTATCCTTGACATCTGCCATCTGTTAAGGTTATCCCCTATTGGTACTCCCTTTGGTCCAAACTATCTTGACCTCAGTATCCCTTTTTCTCTTCCCTCTCTGAACTCATCTTATAGTGACTTTGTCAAGGATGAAAACAAAAGGGAAGGCCCTGTGACTGATAGGGAATTCTTTTCCTTTTTATTGTATTGGCTTTGCAAATTCATCTTCTATACTTTTTCTCAGAGGATTATACCTGAGTTTGTCCCTCTTGCCAAAGCCTTTGTTTTGCATAAACAGGTGGCCTTAGCTCCTTATGTTTTGGGCCATGTCTGCAGAGCTTGTTCCTTCTTTTGTGAAAAACCCATGGATGCCAATCAAGGAGGCCCATTTTGGATACTCCAACTCTGGCTTTTTGCGTACTTCACTAAGTTGTGCTCTAAATGTCTAAAGTTTTTAATGCCAAACCCTACCACTTATGGCCTGAAGTTAGCCAATGTCTCTCTTTATCCTTCCAACTTTGCCTTCTATTTTTCTTTTTTTCACCAACTCCCAGCTTCCCATTCTTCTCCCACTTTCTGCTATCCCTTCGAAGCCAATATTGGCCTAGCCTGGCTAAGGACCTTTCTAAGCGATAGGTCCTGCTCTAGGCCTCATCACAAAAATATGTGGGCTTCTATTTTGATTCCAAGGGAGCTATTCATTGGCATTGTGAACCCTAGAGCTTATAAGTGCATCTTTGAGCCCTATTGCCCTGCCCAATTTGCTAGGCAATGTGGAGTCTCTCAGGGCATCCCTATCCCTCTCTGCAGTCAGTCTAACTCAAACCTTGCAAGCAGAGAACTAAAGACTCCAAGATCCAGATTAGAAGAGGCAACCTCCAAGTTTATCCAAGACTTAATCGATTTTGAATACCTACCTTTCACTCCCCAAAGCAATGCACTGAAAAGATACCAGAATTGGTGGATGACTAATATGGAAGTGCACTTGGCCATTGCTTCTCAAGATCTATTAGTGGTACTAGATGTGCCTCAAACCAAGTCCAAGGGATTGGAGTTATTACCTCCTCCACTGCTCATGCTACCCTAGCTTTTACTCTGCTACCACAAAGTTTGCTCCTGTTGCCTCACCTCTTTCTAGAGTCACTAGAGTTGCTTCGAAGAAAGGTACGCACTACTGCTTTTTTTCTTTTCTCTTCCTTCATGATGCTTTTGCCTCTTACTTATAGTTCCTTCTTTGGTGTAGGTGGTGTAGGTGCCTCACAGGGAGACTCTCCTCAAAGAGTTCAAGCTTTAAATCTCCTCAAGAGCAAGCAGCAACAACAAAGGAAAAGAAAACTCTTGCTTGATCCTGAAAAGGAGGTACTTGAGGCTCATGTGGAAAAAGAGGAAGCAGAGAAAGAGCAGGAGACACCATTAAAAAGAAAGAGGAAAATGACGGTCTCTCCCTCTGATTTCACTGGGGATTCCATTCATGAAGCATCTGCTAAAGCAGTGGAAGTAGAACACTCCAAAGAGATCATTGTATTCTAGAGGGCTGAGAAGAGGAGACAACAACAAATACTTAGGGATGAAGTTGCTGCTACTGATGCTCTCCAAAGAGAAACTGCAAGGAGGCAACAAACTGCTGAACATTATACCTTTCGCAGTTCTCCAACCATTGCTACCACTTCTGAAACTAGTAATTTCTTTTTGTGTCTCTAGTTTCCTTTCTTTAGTTTTCAATACTGAAACTTAACATTGCTTCGTATTTCTTCTTTTGCAGCAATAACTACTCTACCTTCTCCTTCAATAAGGACTTCTTTAGTTTCATCTGAAGTTGAAAGACTATTAGAAGCACCCTAAAAAAAGAAAAAGAAGATTGACACAAAACTGCCTCTAAGTGTGGAGCCCATTCAGGCAATACTTTCACTTACTGGTTCTACACTTTTCACACATTTTTTTGAGGCAAAGCATTCATATATCTTTATCCTTTGGCTTAACTCCATATCTTCCTCTTCTAAACTTTAACTCAGCCCAATTTATTCTCCCTACAATCCTTGCTGCTCCTTTTCCTCCTGAGGAGATCCTAGTTATTATTTCATCTCCAGTGATAGCTGATTCGCTCAGAGAAGAGACTGGTAGCTCACCAATTCTTTGTCCACCATCACTATCCATCTCCAGCCCTTCTTCTCTTGACCTACTGGTGGCCAGGACTATGGAAACTGTTAGGGACATTTCATCCTCATCTCCTATCCCTATGCAACCATCTCTTCCTTCCATTAGAGTCCTTTCTGCACCACCAATGTCAATGGAAGAGATGGACATTTTCGAAGCTAGACTGGCCAGCCCTTTTGACATGCCTTCTACCATTCTAACAATTAGTAATGAAACTGAGCCATTGGTTCTGGTCGATTCTCTCTTGGAAATTTTTGAGAGCTCTTCAACTATCAGTAGGGCTTCTTTATCTTCACTGAACTTGGGCATCTGTTTGGAGTTGCTGACATTATTCTTGAGGATCCTATTCGAAGCCTTGCAAAGACCTATTATCAAGAATGGTTTTCTCTAGTGTTGCAAGGTCATTGAGCAATCCAATATGACTAATTCAAGTCACTTGTCTCAGGCAGCAACTACCATTGACTTTTATGTCAACATCTGCCATGTTGCCAAAGCTACAGAGGAGGAATTGTTGAGAGACCAGGAATTTGTTTCCCATATACATGTTGAGGTGTTTGAATTAAAAGAACAACATTCCTCTGTCTCCCAATTTCGAACCCAACTTTTGGAGAAGAAAGCTCAACTAGAGGAAGAGTTATCAGCAGTTAACCTGGCTTTGGATCGAATTGCCACAAAGCTGCAAATCACCAACCAAGGATTGGCTGATCAAAGGCAGGAGATGACTATAGCCATTCAGTTGTTCCCATCCCTTAAGAGTAGAGAATAAATTATAAGGGAACAACTGAAACATTGTACTGACTTTTGGGCCAATCTATGGCTGCATGTACTTAATTCCTTATGAAATGAATTTTTTATTTATTATTTGAGTGTTTTCATGTTTCTCTTGTTTAGCATTTACTATACTCCTTGTGTTTCCCATACAGTTGGATAATAAGGCTTCAAGTACCTGCGATTAATTTTCTTAGGATGTACATACCCATTCAAATTTCTCAAATGGTATACTCCCTAAGGCAAGACTCTATGAACTTGATATGGTCCTTCCCAATTAGGTGACCATTTGCCAAACTTATGGCTTTTAATTCCTATTGGGAGTATTATCTTCCAAATCGCTTTCATCAAAGCTAATGTGCTTGACTTTCTTATTATAGTTTTTGGCTACTTTATTCTTTTGGAAAAGAATGCTATTTAATGCCAAAATTCTAGCTTCATCCACATTTTCTAATTCCATGAACATGCTCTGATGGTACTGCTTAGGAACTAATTGATCCTGACATCTCACCCTCAAGGATTTAATGTTAATTTCTACAGGTAACACTGCACCATGCCCATTTACTAAGGCATAAGGAGTAACTCCTGTACTTGATCGTGGAGAAGTCCTATAAGCCCACAATACATTCAATAGTCCCTGCAGGTCGGGTATGAGAACGATTGTCTTCCACAACTCTCTGTATTCCTTTTTTCAAAGACTTATTGGATAATTCTGCCTGACCATTTGCTTGTGCATAATAAGGGGTAGAATTAACAAGGCTAATTCCAAACTCTGCCGCGAAAGACTTTACCTTCTTTCCATCAAATACAGTCCCATTATCCACAATTATGGTTTGTAGGATGCCAAACCTGTGAGTCAGATCTTTAATAAATCCAATAACTTTAGTTTGGGCTACAACCTTATATGGTTTAGTTTCGACCCACTTAGTGAAGTAGTTTGTGGCCACTAAGATGAAACAATGGTGTATTGAAGAGGGTGGATGTATTTTCCCTATCATATCCATAGCCCATCTTCTAAATGGCCAAGGCTTCACAACTGTATGTAAATCAGTTATTGGTACATGTCTTATCATGCCATGCTTTTGGCATGCTTGGCAATCTCTAGCATACTCTATACAATCTTTAAGCATGGTTGGCCGATAGTAGGAATGTCTTCGAAGCAGCCATCTCATCTTCACACCAGGCTAATGAGCACCACAGATGCCTTCATGAACTTCAGTCATGGCTATCAATGTTTCCTTTGGCCCTAGACATTCCAATAACAACCTATCTGCTCCCTTTTTATAAAGAGCATTACCATACACTATGTATTGCATAGATTGTAATTTGATCTTTCTGCTGGCTTTCGAAGATGGGCCAGTTAGGTACTGTATCATTGGATGCCTCTAATCTTGATCTTGTAAGTTATTATGATTGACTTCTAACACCACATTCCTTTTAGTTAAGGGTGGTATTAATTTTTGATATGTTGCTTGACTTATGTTCATTTGAGTGTCATCTCTTCTCTTAAAATTCAAAGCTTTCTGAGCTACATCATTGGCTTTGTTATTCATGAATCTAGGGATATAAATTATATTTGCTAGCTGAAACTGAGAAAGCAAATGTAATGCAACAACATAGTATGGCAACATGCTTGCACTTTGACATTTGAAAATTCCTTTCACTTGGTTGACCACTAATTGAGAATCGCCAAATATATCAACTGCATGAGCTTGTAATCCCATTATTAAAGCTTTATACTCAGTTTGGTTATTGGAACAAGTAATTTCATCAACTCTGAAACCATGTGTGGTTTCTACCCCTTGTGGTGACTTAATCACTACACCAATTCCAGTTAGACCATTGGCTTTTGATCCATCAAACCACATTTGCCATGGCTCAATATTAACCATACCAAGATCCATTATCTCTTGGCTTTCTGTCTGAGATAAATGATCCACTAAGAAATTAGCTAAAACTTATCCTTTTACTGTTTTTTGGGGGACATATTCTAGATGAAATTCTGATAAGGCTAATATCCATTTGCCAATTTTTCCTCTCAACATAGGTCTAGATAACATATACTTAACCAAATCTGTGGTTGCAATTACCAAGACAATTGTAGGCAAAAGATAGTATCTTAATTTCATTGCAGCAAAATACAATGCAAGGCATAGCTTTTCTACAACTGAATATTTACATTCACAAGAATTTAAAAACCTACTAAGGTAATAAACTGCTTGCTTTTTGCCTTCTTCATTGTCTTGGACTAAGAAAACTCCCAATGAATATTCTGCTGCAGCAATGTACAACTTCAAGAGCTTATCACTCTTTGGTGGCATCAGTACTGGAGGCTTGACCAAGTAGGCTTTAATTCCTTCGAAAGCAGTTTGATGCTCTATTGTCCACACAAACTCTTCTTTATCTTTCAACCTTAATAAGGAAGAAAATACTTTAGTTTTCCTTGTAGTGTTAGAAATAAATCTTCGAAGAAAATTAACCTGTCCAAGGAATTTTGTACTTCTTTCTTACTTGATGGAGGCTTGGCTTCAATGATGGCTTTGGCTTTATTCTAATCAATCTGTATTCCCTTCTTGTGTACTACATAGCCTAAGAAGTTTCCAACTGATACACTAAAAGCACATTTGAGAGGATTAAGCTTCAACTTGAACTTTCTCATTCTTTTGAAAGCTACTTCCAAGTGAACCAAATGTTCCTCCATGGATTGAGATTTTACTACAATGTCATCAATGTAACACTCTAAATACCCTCCAATGAGATCATGAAAGATAGTGTTCATTTCCCTTTGATATGTAGCCCCAACATTCTTTAGGCTAAATGGCATTTTAACCCATTCAAAGGTGCTAATATTCCTAGGATATCTGAATACTGTCTTATGGACATCCTCCTCCACAATGCAGATTTGGTTGGATCCAGAATGCCCATCCATCATAGATAAAATCTTGTGCCCTGCTGAACTATCCACCAATAAGTCTACTAAGTGCATGGGGTACTCATCTTTTGGAGTTGCTAAATTCAGGTTTCTAAAATTGATGCATACCCTAATTTTACTATTCTTCTTAACCATAGGCACAATATTGGATAGCCATTCAACATATCTAGTTGTTCTAATAAAGCCTGCCTTAAGGAGCCTAAGAATTTCCTCCTTGACCTTCTAAATCACTTTAGGACTCATCCTTCTTGGCTTCTGCTTGTATGGCTTGAAATTAGGCTTCATAGGGAGCCTATGTTCCACTAATGACCTATCCAATCCAAGCAGTTCATTATAAGACCATGCAAAATAATCTTTATATCTCTTTAAGACCATCAATAACTAGTCCCTATCAAAAGCACTTAACCAAGCACTGATGTAAGTGGGTTGCTTTGCAGAACCTTCTTCTAAATTAACTTCTTCCAAGGGGTCTTGTATTTGTGAACTCACTAATGCTTCTCTTTTGATTTTTTCTGTCCTCAAAGCAATTTCTTTGCTCTGTTCTGTTCCCACTTTCTCTAATTCAACATCTTTGTCTTCTTCCTCATAGACAAAGTCTGTCCATAAGGCTTCTTCTTCCTGTATTTCCTGGACTTTTGTTTCAATGTCTAATGCACAGTATTTATCAAAGGTCAAAGGTCTGACCTGTTGTTGTTTCTGTTTACAGCCAACTACCATGGCTTCATTCTCTTGTTCCTGAACTTTTTGGACTATTGCTCTTAAGTCCAATGCTGAAAACTTGACTAAAGCCAAGGGTCTGGCTTCTTGGGTTTCATCTTCTTGCCTATAACCAGGCATTATTATCATCTTTGATGACAAATTCTTCATCAGCACTTTCCTGTACCAAATGCTTCAGGTATGTTACTTCCTTATCAGCCGTCACTTAGGCTGAACCATCAGGTTTTCTCAATATACTGAGTGGTGTCACTCTTTCAGTATACAACTTGGCCTTTGCAAAGTTAGTACAAGCGATAAAGCGTTAAGGGTCTGCATTGATCTCCTTTGTCTCTTCATTGCACAAGGCCATCATTATCTTCTGATGTAGAGAGGAAGGCACACATTTGTTAGTGTGAATCCAATCCCTGCCAAGTAAAGCATTATACTTAGCATTACTATCAATAACAAAGAACGCTGTCATGCAATCTCTAGTTTCCACACTCAGGTTGATGGGCAAAATACCCTGAGCCATCTGCTTATCCCCAACAAAACTAGCAATGGTTGTGCTGGTTGGGATTAATCTGGGATTTCTTTTCCCTAGTTTCTTCAAAGAGGATTTGAAGGTGTTCATCGCTCCATCATCCAAAAAACCCTATTTATCTCAGATCCCATCGAAAAAAGCCTTGACATACAAGGGCTTGATATCAGTGTCATAGATGTTAAAGGATACTCAAAGGATATGAGAGATTAATACTCACTTCTTCTCACTCTCCCTCAATTTCCATCGGTGGCCACTTTAAATTCATCTTGAACCATACTAACCTATGAATCTTCACTAGAGACTAGAATAGGGTCAATCTCCGACCTTCTTAGTTTCTATCTTCACCGAACTCTGTGGTAGTATATGCACCATATTCATCGACATCGGAGGAAATGAGCCAACCGAATCGCCGGTCGTGCACTTGCTTCTTTTCGAGCTAACTTGTTCGCTTATTTCGTACATCTTCCATGTTTGTATTTTGGCACTTCAAGATTAGTGACTTCCTTCAATGGTCTCTGTTCACGGTTTTTGACCAAAAATGTTTGTTCAGCCATTAAAGCTTCAAACATCTCCTTCTCAACCATTTCGTTCCTTTGGCCTAGGTTAATTTCTCCTTCTGTCTCACTGTCGCTTTCCATTAAGGCCTTTTCAAGTCCTGCTAAGCTGGATCTTTCCTTAGCTTTCAGTTCAGAGTGAACTTTAGCCAACTGCTCTTTGCTGAAACTTTTTATGTTCTGAGGAGTCGATTTTGGACTATGGTCCAATTTTAGACTTTCTATTTCATCTGTCTGGCCTTTTGGTTGGGCCAATGAAGAACTCTCCCCACTTTCCTTCAGATCCTTTTGGTACTGAGTGTACCTTCGCTGGATCTTCCTCCTTTGGGACCTAGAAATTACTGGAACCATATCTGGTTCCTTTGTTTTTGGGTGCTTCAGTAATACCCAATTATTTTGAGCCACCAAGGGAGGTTTAATCATTCTACCCTGGTCTCTAACAACACTTCTTTGGGTAGGCATTTCCTTAGGCTTGTTCTACATGACAAACCAATTTGGAACCCCAGGTACCCATGAACTCACTAGCTCAGTTGTTGAACTAGCTCTTTCTGCCTTTGAAGGCAGCTTTGAAGCTGCTTGTAGAGGCCACTGCTTGGCCCTGATCCCCTGTCTTGAGCCTAATTCAGGCCTTCCATCAGGGTGGCTACCTTCCATCCTGTTTGAGGCTGATCTAGGAGACTAATCTCTAGTTCTGATTCCATAACTTGTGCCCATTTTAGGCCTCCCCTCAGGATGATTGCCCTCCATCCTGTAGTAGTTGGGTAGTCTAAACTAATGTAGAGGTCTCTTGCCTTTGGAATGCACTATAGTAGCTGTTGGTCCAGCCAAAAATGGTTGCTGTCTGGGACTAGTTGGGTATGGCCTTTTGTTGTAGGTACTGGTTGGGTTAGGACATCTCTGCACATCCTTGTAATACTGTCTCCCTTCAATTGGGAGCCCTTTTAACTATTTGTAACTTAACCTGCATCTAAGACACATCTTTGGCATGACAGCTGCCTCTAAAGAGTCATCATCCAGTGCCTCCTCACTAGAGTCTTCCCTTTGGTTTGCAAAGCCCTGCCCATTCACTGGTGAACTTCTGGTATCTTTCTTGACAGTAGTCTGGCTGGCAACATGTATCTGCACATTAACCTCTTCCAATTCCTTCAAGGATAAGTTCTGGAAGTTTGACACAACAACATTGGCTGTAACTTCTCCAATCTCTGGGAATGGATTAGTGTCAATTCCTATAGCTTTCTTTACTTTAGTTGGTAATTTTAAACCCTTCTTTCGAATATGTTCTTGGATCCTATCCCGAAAAACAATACAGTTTTTAGTTGAGTGAGACCAAGAATTGTGCCATTTACAATACATTTTCCCTTTAAGTTCTTCTGGAGAAGGAATTTTAACCCCTTTTGGTAACTTTAGGAAATTCGCTGCAAGCAAATGATCAAAAATGTCATCTACCTTCGTTAAATCGAAAGAGTATTTCTTATGAAGGTCTTTCTTTTTAAACTGCTGGTCTATTGTAGTGTCTTTATGAATTAATGCCTCACAGATCACAGGCTCTTTCCTTGTGATTTCTGCTACATCAATCTCATAATTAGGATCTTTATAATAAGTCTTGTATGATGCATTACTTCGATCTTGTTCTTCCTCAAGTAATGATTCATATCTAGATACCTTATAGGTTAATTCCACTAAGTCTCGAAACTCAGTTGAGTCAAACTTCTTTCGAAGCCTAAACTCTAAACCATTTTGAGCCAATCTCACAAATTCAGGCTCTGGTAGGATGACCCTACACTTATTTCGTGCTCTTTTGAATCTGGCAATAAATTGAACAGCCTTCTCATCAGGCCTTTGGCTCAACCTTGCAAAGTCTGCCATGAAAACTTTTGGCTCCGTTTAGAAGAATTCGGCATGAAATGCCTCATCCATTTGTTGCCAAGTTTGGATAGTGCCAGGTGTAAGGTTAATATACCATACAAAAGTTGCCCTAGTTAGAGAATTTGGAAAAAGTCTTAACTTCATGTAATCATTATTGGTAAATTCACCACATTGGGCAACGAATCTAGCAATGTGTTCTACTGTTGACTGGTTCCCATTCCCATAAAAAAGAGCAAAGACTAGTATTCTAAACCCCCTTGGGTATTCATACACCCTATCCACCCATTCTGGGTATGGCTTCCTATACATAGGAGTTTGAACGCCCCGAGCCATAGGTCCACACATTTCTCTGACAATATCAACAATTTGGTTCATAGGAACCATATTTTGTGCTTGTTGGACTACCACTGGAGGAACAAACACAGGATTTGGTAGAAAACCTTGTGCCTGAGGTCCTCTTGGTCCATAGGGAGGTATATTTGGGACTGGTTGTCCCTGTGGTATTGGCTGCTGTTGAGGGTGTGGTTGACCTCTCTGAGTCTGTCCTGCGAAAGGACTTGCGAAAGATGTTGTAATAGGAGGAATAGGTGTTGTTTCCCTTCCAGCCGCAGGAAACCCTTCAATTCCCCGAGTGCGAATTCGAACAAGGAATTAGTGAACCCCCTTGTGCCAGGTATGACTTCGAACATGGGATTTGGAAACATTCTCATGCCATTTTCTTGTGTTGGCCCAAATCCACCAATTTGTATGGCTTCGCTGTTAGGTAATGAGGCATTTTGATTTATCATAGGCCTTGAAAGAGGCTCATACCATGACTGAGGTATATGTGATGGTCTTTCATAATTTTGATTACTAGTCTGACCATTAGTATGCCCATTACTTTGCATAGGTTATTTATCTCTAGCCAATCTTTGCTGAGGAAGATTTGAATTTTCCTCCATATGCCTTGTGTTAGTTGGTTGATGGGCATTCATCCGATCCATAAAGGATATTGCCCATCTTTCCATTGTGTTCATTAACTGCTGTCCCATGACATCTACTAGGCCTCCCTATGGATTCATTGGCTGAGCAGATGAAATAGTGGATGGTCCAATTCCATGGCCTCGTCCAATATTTGGAACACGTGGTGCATGTTCTGAATTACTGGTATGTTCGACCATAGGTTTTGATGAGATATGTGCTTCCATAAGATGTGTTATTACATTATCCTCTAGATCAAGTACCTCTACCTCTCCTTCCACACCTTCTTCCAGGCATTCATTTTCTCCTTGTCTCCTACGTCTAGTCATTTCAATTAGTCCCACTGGGCGTGCCAAAAATATATGTTGGGTTTTTGACTTTCGAAGGTTAGTATTGTAATTTTAAGTGTGCCAGTAAAGATCAATCAGTTCTTACAGAAGATTAATTGCCAACCAATTATCAGATGATTGTGTTTTAGTTTTTTCAGCTTCAATGAAGAGGACTTTTACTGGTGGCTTGTTTAGGAGAATTTAGTAAATAACAACTAAGTGAAGAATAATTTCAAAATTTCATTAAGTAAAATGAAAAACTTATAATGATCTGACCTAGTCTCGTAGAGGTTTACAGTAACAAGTTATTTGAAACTACTGTTATGAATGAAGTGCAGTACGGGAATTTGAAGTACAGAAATGTAAAGAACTGTAAAAACTGAAAGGGAAAATAAAGTAAATAAAACTGGTTTTTTAATTTGAGTTTGGATCCCTTTTTCTCGGACCTTCACTGCTATTTATACTTCTCAATGATAACTGTCGAAATGTCCCTCCATGATTGCTGAATATGCTTTCTCACAGTTAGTCCCACTACGCCACATTTGCAGTTAGGCTTCCTTCCTGATTTTGAATTTGAACTTTGTGAGTAACCATTAGGTCACATCACCTTATATCCCTCAATCATTCTAGTACTACGCAAATTCATTATTACCAATATAGGCTGACACGTGTCTGACTATGGTTGGCAATTTATATTAATTCCTCAAATTGTCCTTTTCATGCCATGTGTTGAATTGTGATTGATTTATACAAATTATACAACCAATAATTAAAAATAATAAACTTATAAAATTTATATATTTTTCATGTATCATTGTCATGCTTTACATATAAAAAAGTTTGAATACCAACGTATTCATATTATATCACATGTTTATATCGTATTTGTAAAGTCTTATGGCATGTAACAGATATTTATTCCTTTTTGGGTGAATCATATTTATTCCTTAGTATGCATATGTTTGGGATTTCTCATTAATTTATTCTACTAATGAACTCTTTTTGGCAGCATCACATGGATTCGGCTAAAACTTCAGAGTTTGGCAAACCCAAGAAAGTCAATTTTGTTTCAAAGAGTTTGAGTGAATATAAATAAATAAAATAAATATAGTAACTAATAACCACCGAAAATTATGTGCACTTTTAGCATTTAAAAAATTACTTCAAACCCTTGATGGGAGAAACATCATCATCATAAGAATTTAATTTATTGAAACATCACCACCGAAAGTTGACATTGATAAGAACACCCACTCTTCTTTTCCTACCCCGCATTGATAAAGACCAACACCATGGTAACATGTAATGTAACCACCATCACAATACTAGTCCCTTTTTTTTTTCCCATCAAAATGTTCCTACTTTTAAATAGAACACGTCTTCTCTCCCATCCACATATGAAACCCATACCGTGAGACTGAATTAATAATCTAATAAAATATATAATTTAATATTTAACTAAAAAAATAAAAATTTAGATCAGTAATCTATTCATATATAGTATCTCTTATATAGGAGAATATTAAATCCCAGATGGGAGTGGAATATAAAAACGAGAACTAATTATGCTTTGTTTGTTTAGGCGAAAAATATCTTTTTACGATTTTTTGTTCTAAAATTTTTTTTTTTTGAGAAAAATATTTTTTTATGTTTAGCGGGGGCAGCGGTGGTGGTGGGACAATTGTGGAGGTGGAAATAATGTCATAGTGGTGGGATGGTTGTGCTGGTGATGGTGGCAATGGCCATGTTGATAGTGGTGGAAGTGAGAGTAACAGTGGTAGTGTTAGATCAATTTAGATCAATTATCAAACGCATTAGTTTTTTTAAATTTTAAAAAAGTTAAAAAAATGACTAAAAGAGTAATTGCCAAACTATACCTTATAATTGTTTTGTTTGTAAATAATTAATAAAAAATAATAAATAAATAAATTAATCTAATAATGGTAACCACATAATTTTATTATATTTACCTTTAGAAGACAAATATAATGAAAGCATTGGCTACGATTATTGCATTAATCAAATTTTTTTTATATAAATATTCTATACACAATACTAAAATGAACAAATTGAGTAATTGAAATAGAATTCGTGATAGATCCACATACCCAAACTACACCATTCTATTCATATATTCCTTCCAAACCATTAATTGGACCAGAGGATCCGATTGAGAGGTGGTGGGCCTACCTCAGGATGGTAATTTAAATTATTCATCTTCTAGTGCCATAGAGTAAATCATATGTGGAAAAAAATTAGGTTTGCTCAAACACTGATATCCATATGATTGGATTACATTTGCTATTAAAAAAAAAGTAGATTATGAGTATAATTTTGAGAGTGTACCATCTATTTTTTTAAAAGACAAAAATAATTTAATTATGTGATTATCAATATATAATTAATTTGATAAATGATCTAGGTAACAAACACTAAAAATGATTTGCTTAACAAATGATGTACTTAACAAACACGAAAAATGAGCAATTCAGGTTATCAACATAAATCCAAAGTGAACCAGAGTCCCTCATGTTTGTTAGAATGAATTGGATTAGATGGGATTAGCATGGTTAGGATTGTTAGTCTTAGAATTATTCATCCCTATTATACATATATCATGGTGAGTATGGTAATATACCATGTGAACCACCTAAGTTGTCCCTGTGGCACACAACTCAAGCAGTCCCTTGTGGCACACCACCAAAACTGCTCCTTGGTAAACAATCCAAGCCGCCCCCTATGGCACAGGCGCATTACCTAAGATGCCCCTTGGCGCACCACCTAAGTCGCCTCCTTGGCGCACTTTCTCATAAGTCGCCCCCTAGCACACGATGTCGTCTATTGCCATCACCGTTCAACATCATGTCATAAGTTACGTGTGTGCCATGTCTGCTAGTTCAACATCCATTGCTTACTTACAACGGTCCGACATGATAATATAATAAACTCACTACAAGAAAATACATTTTTGGCGACTAAAAAAAATTTAGTCGCTAAAAGTTACGGAATTGGCTACCAAAAATAATATTAGTCGGCAAAAGTCAAATATTTAGCTATTAATTTTTTTTAGTCGGGGAATATTGATTATTGGCAACAAAAAAATTTAGTAGCTAAAAATATTACAATTGGCGACTAAAAAAAATTTTAGTAGCTAAAAATATCACAATTGGCGACTAAAAGAAATTTTAGTAGCCGTAGAGTTAGTTTTAGCTACTAAAATCGTTTAGTAGCCGAATGAAAAGAAAAAATTATTTTTTATCTTTGGCGACCAAACAGTTTGGTCGCCAAAAATATATTTTTAGCGACAAAAGAATGTTTTTGTCACCGTATAGTTAGTTTTAGCTACTAAAATTGTTTATTAGCCGAATGAAAAGAAAAAAAAATAGTTTTTATCCTTGGCGACCAAAATTTATAGCGACAAAATAATATTTTAGTCGCTAAAAAAATAAAATATTTGGAGGGAGATTTCAAATTTCAGACGGATTAAAAAAATAATTAGCGACTAAAATATTTAGTTCGCGAATTATTATTAATTATATATGTATTTTGTTTTCAACCCAAACCGTGGGTAAATCAATTGGCCCATCTCCTCTCTCTCTAGCAAGAAGAGAGACCTACTGTCTTCTCACTTCTCCCATTGATCTCCAATTCCACCCACCAATGGTGCGGCCGCGGCCACAAGTCGTCACCACCACTGTCGTCTTGATCCCATTTCTCGTGACTGAGGTCGTTTCCTCTGGCGAAGCAACCACCATCATCTTCCAACCACCCCACGGTGGCAGCAATTGCCACACCATGTTCCTTCCCCCCATTCTCTCTCCTCCTCCTAGTAGCTCTTCCAGCAACTCCTCTTCCTCCATTCGCTGCCAGATTTAGGGATCCGACCATCTCTACCCTAACGCTCGCATGCTTCTCTATGACGATCTTCTTCTCAACAGGTAATAAATCTTCACATCTTCTTCGATCTCTTTCATGTGTAATTCAATGGAATTAAAAATTGGTATTGTTGCAATTCCCTGCTCTACATATGAACAGTGTACTTCTCCGATCTTTTTGATTTATGCTCACCAAGTGTATGTAAAAATGTCATAGAGAGGTTTTGAGGACTGGTTTGTTGGTTCAGTAATTAAGTTGACTGCATGCTTTATTGTTGGTTGTAGAATGATTTTTTTGTTTTTTGTTTTTGCTAGGATTGTTCTCTTCACATAGATAATTTGTTTATTTATTTTGGAAGGTTTGCATAACTATGATAAATATGTTTATCCTTAAGAAGACAACATATTTTTTTAGTTTTAATTTTCTCTTTCTCTGATCCATAGCATAGACGCACATGCATAACATACTGTTTGGGGTTTTAGTTATAAATTTTCTAGGTAATACCCCTAGATTAATTGTTATGATGGTTGTTTTAATCATGTATGGTCCAATCATCAGGTTGAATGACCAGCATGTGAGCTACTGTCTGAACCTCGATGACCACCATATGCTCTTCACTGTGTAAAAAGACAGAAAGATATCACTACTGAAACTAAGTTATGGAAATGCTTTCAAGTGATATGCAGTTTCCTCTAGTTAACTCTGTTAAAAGCCTTACTTGAGGTGATGCTAAGATGCTTCACTTATTTGTTATGAGATTTATTGACTTATATTGTTTGAACAGATAGGTTAGAATGAAAATTAAACCTGTATGATTCGCTAATTTTAACAAGTTAAAATTAAATAATTGGATAGGAATTAGAGCCTAATTCACATTAGTATAATTTAATATAGTGTAATTGAGATTATGAGATGATGAGATATAATTTAATTAGAAATAATTGTATGTAAATTAATTTAGGAAATAATATAAAAAGAAAATAAAAAATTAATTATAATTAAGTAATGTATGAGTTCTACTCATCAACTAAGTGAATAAAAAAATAAAAAAGAGGTTAGTGGTCTTCTTCATCCCTTGAAACACACACACACACACACACACACACACACACACACACTCAGTAAATTGGGTACTGAGTGCTTTTTATAAATGGAAAACAATAGTAGCATATGTATGGTGCATTCATGTGATCTTGGTTAGTATTTGGACTTAATTAATGCTTTTTATATATGGAAAACTGATTAGTATTTGTACTGAGTGCTTTTCTGTATGTACTTAATTAATGCTTCCTGTTTTTTATATATGGAAAACTTTCACTTTTAGTTAAAAATAACTTATAATCATTTTATCTTTATTTTATAAATTTATATCTAAATGTCCTGTGAGCATTCTAATTAAAAGTTAATTAATGAAGCCTGGCTATTCAAGTGAGCTTACTGGTGTTGAAACAACTGAAGCCCAACTTATTCAGATCAAGGTATGTGAATTACTTGTTAATATAACTTTAGCTTTATTATTGCTTTATTATAACTTTAGCTTTATTATTACTTGTTAATGTAACTTTAGCTTTATTACTAGCTGTTCAAATGTTGATTCTTTATAGTTGTTGAACAACTTCAGTGTTGGCTTCTCATTATATTTGATTTAGTTGTTGAGAAAGGGATAATTTGTAGGAAGTACTTGTGAAATAGCCCTCATTCACCAACAGTAAAAGATGTAATTATTAAATAAAAAACAGAGGCTAATATGTAATTAGGCAAATTGTAAGGAGATATTGTTAATTTACCCTTAAATTTATTTATTGAAATATGAGCAAATTAATCAGGAGCACTAGAAAATGCTTACAAATATTAAGCATACTTTAGAATACATTTGAGAGCCCATTCAAGATAATTAGCACGGTTACAAGCCACAACCAAAACTGGAGCTTAATAATTCAAAAAAGAGGGATGCATATGTGATGACTTTTAAACAGAAAAATAAATAAATAAAATAGAAGAATTAAAATGATAACATGATAACATTATAACTATTAAATTACAAACAAAAAAGCACAAGCACACACATCAGTTAAATGAAAAATGTGCAGGGGAATAATGTAACAGCCTAAGAATTTGAGCCAAGTTTTTCAAATGTGTTGAACAACTAATCTTTGAGCCAAGTTAGTGTTACTTGTATAAACAGCTCTTTCTGTGTAGATTAACCCTTTCTCTAATCTTTGCTCTCCTTTTCTTTGTGATAAGATTTAGATGTGAAATGAATTAAATGAATGGTTACTCATTGTTTGATTTCACATCAATGGTATTTGTAGTGAAGCCTGCCTCACATAGTCATATGGTTGCTTGCACATTGAAGAAGAGGAGAATAGAGGTACAAGATGAACAAAGATGATGTGGTATTATTGAATCACATTATAGAAAATTATGCCTAGGTAACTGTTATGACCCGAACTCGCCCCTATGGGTTAAGGACATAACCGGCCAGTAATCAAGAGATTACCTACGACCTCAAACCATATAAGACATAACTCATCAGAGTAAATGGGCCAAACGGAAGCAAATTTAAAACTTTGTCCATAGAGTTGTGCTTATATGCACATCATAACATTTCACATAAGTATTCGTTAATAACTCACATCAAAGGGAAGTTAACATATAAACTGTACATATAGGATCATTCAAGTCTAAGTCAGTCAAACCCAAAGTTTATATACAAAAGTAATCCAATGTTTTCGCCAACATAACAAAACTATAACAAAAGAACAAAAGAGGCGAAGACAAGTCTCGTGCATGAGACGTTGGGCTGACTCTTCAAAACCTTGACTGTTTCTCACATATTTCACCGAGGTTGGGTTTGGACATCCCTTGGCTCACCTACATACACATGAATGAGTGTGAGCGAAAGCCTAGTGAATAATATCAAATAAAGAAAGTATGTGAATGAGATTCACATATATCAAACGGCCTGGGGCCCATTTAGTATTCTACTTCATGTATTATTCAGTACATTAGGCGATTCAAGCCCGAACATATCAAACTGCCTCTGGCCCACTTTGTTCTTAAACGAACGGCCTCGAGCCTAATTCATTCATGTATATCAAATGGCCTTTGGCCCAATCATTCATGTCCAACGGCCTCCGGCCCACTCATTGGCCCATTCATTCATATCCAACGGCCTCTATCCCATTTATTGGCCCATTCATTCATATCCAACAGCCTCTGGCCTATTCATTGGCCCATTCATTCATATCCAATGGCCTCTGGCCCATTTATTGGCCCATTCATTCATATCTAACGGCCTTTGGCCCAACCATACAGCATAACAAACATTTGTCCATAATTTAAATTAACAAAATTATAAGACTTATAATAAGCAATTGGACAATTAACATACTTCAAAATATCTTTACTAAGATATTACTCATAGTGTTCTGCCGGCAGATTTTCCCTGGAGCTCGACCTTACACATTTCATGAATACAATGGGTCACAAGCAATTCAATCCGTTCTTAATTCATACAGCCCTCTTAGGCTTCTTTCTTATCCTTTTAACTCATTATGATGCTCAATGCATGTCTAAGAGTGCTTAGAAATGAAAGAGAACAGAAAACGAAACACAGAACACTTTTACAAAATTTCTGAAACAGGGGTCCTCGCTCGAGCGTGGGTTCCGCCGCTCGAGCGGACCCTCATGGTCTGCAAAAGTACTGGTTACCTTATTTTTACGCTCGAGCGTGAATTCGGACGCTTGTGCGGAAGGTCACACTACATGGCTCCCTGCTTGAGCAGACATCCATGTCTACAAAAAGTTCTAGGAGCTCGCATTTCACGCTCGAGTAGCGTTTTCCCTGCTCGAGCAGACATGTCGAATTCTGGGTTTTCCAACAACCATGTTGAGCTTCAAACAAGTATTCAAATCAACATATCTTGCATTTTATGACTCATAGTTCTCATATACATCTACTAAAATGATGCCAACACCAATTCACCACATCATGAAGCTCAAATCACATGAATTAATTACATGCATGCTCCAAATTACACCAAACTCATTTCCAACATAACAAATTCATTCATTCAAAACTCATACTTTTATGAATTGTACATGCATGTGAGATATAGCTCTCATTCTCAATTTAAATGATGAAGAGATGATCAAAAGCATGAACTTCAATCAAAGATTCAACATGGATCATGTATTTCATGCTCAAACATACAAATTCATGGCAATTCCTTTCATGCATGAATTCTTTGACTTCAAATTCATCAATTACAACTCAATTCTTGTTCTTGGTCACATAATTACTTGAATTTTCATGATCACAAACTCAAATTCATGAATCAAGGGTTGATCACTCACCTAGGGGCTTCAATTCTTCCAATTATAGCTAAATCTTGAGCTAATCCCCCTTAGTTCTTGAATCCTCTTGCAATTCTTCAATGTTGGCCCCTCCATCTCTCACTAAATTCGGCCCTCTCTCTCTCTAGAGAGCTAATCTCAGCCAAATGAGTGAAATGAACTCAAAAGCAAATGAATGTGAGTGTAATGCCCCATTTTTATAGTCTCCCACTTAATCAAATTGACTAAGGTTAATAATAGTGCTTAATTAATCGTTCTGAATCTAATTATTTTGATCCGAATAAATTTTCAATTAAATTTCATCGTAGGCTCTAAAAATTATGCCAATCACAATAGCGTAGACAATTTCGGTTTCTGTGGTCGATAAGGCCTTCAATTTAAATTCTAAAGTAGATAATCAAACAGATTTTCCTACGGTGAACAGATAGAAATTCAAAACCACATATATTTATATAAATGGCACTCAAAATCATATCAAATGCATAATCACATTCGTAATTAAGATTAATTAGCATAATATGGAGCAGGGTTATCACAGTCTTCCTCCCTTTAAGAAGTTTGGTTCTCCAAACTTATTTTACCTTCGTCGGGAAACAAATGTGGATAGCGTAGTCACATTACATCATTTTTTTCCCATGTGGCATCCACCCCATAGTGTTCTTTCCATTCCACTTTCACCATTGGGATGGACTTGCTTCTCAATTGTTTCACTTGTCGGTCAATGATTCGTTCCAGCCATTCGGCATATTCCATATTTTCATCAAGAGCTATCCAGTGATAATAAATCACATGAAACGGATCTCGAAGATAACCCCTCAACATTGATACATGAACACATTATGGATTTGTTTGAATCTTGGTGGCAAAGCGACTCGATAAGCAACTAGACCAAGCCTTTCCAGAATTTGAAACAACCTAATGTAACGGGGCGACAACTTACTATTTTTTCCAAATCTGACTTGGCCTTTCATCAGAGTCACACGGATAAACACATGGTCACCAACCTCATACTCGAGGGGTCTTCTCTGAACATCTGCATAATTCTTTTGTTGGTCCTGAGCTGTTTTGAGCCTTTGCTAAATGGTTTTGATCTTCTCAAAAGTGTCTTGCACAATTTCAAGCCCAAGAAGAGCCCTATCTCCAACTTTTGTCCAATAAATCGGTGATCTATACCTTGTACCATACAAAGCCTCGTATGGTGCCATACCGATGCTGGAATGGAAGCTGTTATTGTATGCAAACTCTGCGAGTGGCAAATAATCTTCCCAACTCACTTGAAAATCCAAGGCACACATCCTTAGCATATCTTCCAAAGTCTGTATTGTCCATTCTGATTGTCCGTTTGTATGTGGGTAGAATGCAGTACTAAACCTCAATTCTGTTCCCATAGCTTTTTGCAAACTTTTCCACAATGTAGACACAAATTTCAGATCTCTATCCGAGACAATGGATACCGGGACTCCGTATAAACGAACAATCTCATCAATATATATAGTAGCCAATCTATAAGCATCAAATGTAGTCCTAACAGGTAGAAAATGTGCAGATTTAGTCAGTCTATCAACTACAACCCAAATAGAATCTATACCTCGAGAAGTCCGAGGTAGACCAACAACAAAATCCATAGTCACATGCTCCCACTTCCATTCAGGAATAGGGAGAGGTTGAAGGAGACCGCCCGGTTTCTGATGTTTAGCTTTTACTTGCTGACATTGAAGGCATTTGGACACATACTTTGCAATTTCTTTCTTCATTTTAGGCCACCAATAGCTTTGTTTCAAATCCCGATACATTTTGTTATTGCCCAGATGCATAGCAAATACTGACTTGTGAGCTTCATCCAGAACTCTTTTCTTTAGCTCCGGAATATCTGGAATAAACATTCGGTTTCGAAATCTCAACACTTCGCCTTCAATGCTAAAACTCTGCTTTCGGACTTGTCTCAAATTCATCAATCACTTTCTTGAGGAATTCATCCTCTTTTTGTTTCTGTTTAATCTCATCAATGATTGCCGGTTCGGCTGAAATAGCGGCTATTAATTCGCCCTGTTCACACAATACCACTTCAATTTTAGACTTCTCAAAATCTTGTAAGATCTCTTTCCGTCCAGTAAGCAAACAAGCCATACTCCCCATCGACTTTCTGCTTAGGGCATCAGCAACTGTATTAGCTTTCCCGGGGTGATATTAGATTTCAAGATCATAATCCTTTATCAATTCAAGCCATTTCCTTTGCCGTATATTTAGCTCTTTCTGTGTAAAGAAGTACTTCAGACTTTTGTAATCTGTGTAGACTTTGCATTTTGCTCCATACAAATAGTGTCGCCAGATTTTCAAAGCAAACACAACTGCGGCCAATTCTAAATCATGTGTTGGGTAGTTCTTCTCATGTGGCATTAACTGCCGAGAGGCGTAGGCAATTACCTTTCCGTTCTGCATTAATACACAACCCAAACCTTTATAAGATGCATCACTAAAAATTATAAAGTTTTCCGTACCTGTGGGCAATATCAATACTGGTGTAGTGGTCAGTTTCGTTTTCAGTTCATGAAAGGCAGATTCTCTTTCGTCATTCCATTCAAATGGTTGCCCTTTGCGTGTCAGTTGGGTAAGAAGTATAGCTATCCTTGAAAAGTCTTTCACAAACCTCCTGTAATACCTGGCTAAGCCCATGAAACTGCGGACCTCTGTTACATTTGTCGGTGTAGGCCAATTCATAATTGCCTCTATTTTCTGTGGGTCCACTGAAATTCCTTCCTTGTTGATCACATGCCCTAAAAAGATTACTTCATCCAACCAGAATTCACATTTCTTTAGTTTAGCAAATAACTTCTTTTCTCTAAGTATCTGTAACACAGTTCTCAGATGTTGTTCATGTTCAAGTCTATTCTTAGAGTATATCAAAATGTTATCAATAAAAACCACAACAAATTCATCAAGGTAGGTTTTAAAAATTTGGTTCATTAAGTCCATAAACGCTGCCGGAGCAATAGTTACCCCAAATGGCATAACAAGAAATTCATAATGGCCATACCTTGTTCAAAACACGGTTTTCTAAACATCTTCTGCTTTCAGTTTTAACTGATGATACCCAGATCTCAAATCAATTTTGGAAAACACTTGTGATCCCTGCAACTGGTCAAACAGGTCATCAATACGGGGTAGGAGGTATTTATTCTTTATTGTTATCTTGTTCAATTCTCGATAGTCGATGCACAAATGCAAGGTTCCATCTTTCTTTTTCACAAACAACACTGGTGTACCCCATGGTGAAGTGCTAGGCCGGATAAACCCTTTGTCAAGCAGGTCTTGCAACTGTTCTTTCAGTTCTTTCATTTTAGTAGTAGCCATTCTATAGGGAGTTTTAGAAATAGGCTGGGTGCCTGGCATAACCTCAATCGTAAACTCTATCTCCCTGTCCACTAATTCCCCTGGTAATTCATTTGGAAACACATCTGGAAATTCTCTAACAATAGGGATACTGTTCAATTCAACATTCATAGATTGTTCAGACAACACATAACACAAATAACCCTAGCATCCTTTCCTGATCAGTTTACATGCCTTTATTGCAGATATTAAATAAGGTGGAGGTACTACCCCGTTACCCACAAACACAATTTCTTCCTGTTCTGGTGGTCTAAACACAACTCGTTTTATCACACAATCAATGGTGGCACAATATTTAGTTAACCAATCCATGCCCAGAATTATATCAAAGTGCCTAAAGTTCAAGGGCAACAAATCCACATACAGAATAGCATTCCCAATTTGCATGTCACAAAAATGATATCTAGATTCGCACAATATAGATTCCCCGGATGGAGCAGATACACATACCAGATATGACAATAATTCTAGAGGTCTACTCAGTCTAGATGCAAATGCACATGTTACGAAAGAGTGTGTTGATCCGAAGTCAATTAACACAAAAGCATCCTGATTACATATAGAAATAGTACCTGAGACAACTGCGTTAGCATTTAGTGTATCACCCGGAATAGGTGCAAAAACTCTCCCTTGCCTCATGGTATCTCCAGTGGTAGTAGATTTCACAGTATTTCCTGGTTTTGGAATTGCTGCCATTGAGCTAGCAGCTCATTTTCCACTGTTCTGATTACAATCTCTGGCCATATGTCCTTATTTACCACATTTAAAACAAGCTCTTGACACACGGTAACAAACCCCACCTGCCTTTTGCTACAAATATCACACATTGGGGATGTATCTCGGGAAGAATTAGAAGTATTCGAGGAGCCCATATTCTGCTTCTTCAAAAATTTCTTCTTCGAAAAGAAGCCTTGTCTCTTACTACCCTTCCAGTCTGTCGTTGGTTTGGTCTGTCTAGCTATGTTAGCCTCTGATATTATGGCCTGGTCTAGCACTCCAATATAGGTTTCCAGCTTCAGGACATTTACCCTTTCTAAAATATCACTTCGAAGCCCACTTTCAAAATGCCTTGCTTTCTTGTAGTCGGTATCGATCACATGTGGTGCAAACCTGGCCAACTCAGTGAATTTGGCCCCATACTCAACCACTGTCATGCTGTCTTGTTTAAGTTCCATGAACTCTGATACGTTCCTGTCACGGACACATTGAGGGAAGTACTTATCATAGAAAACTTCCATGAATTTCGCCCAGTCAATGTCTTTATGATCCTCACGCATTAACATCCACCATCTTTTTGCTTCGTCTTCTAGCGTAAAGGTGGCCAGAAGTACTTTCTGTGTCTCTGAACAAGGAAACACCTCAAACAGCTTTTTAATGCCTAGAACCCACACCTCGGCTCTTAATGGATCTAATCCCCCATGAAACTGTGGTGGTTTCATTTTCTGAAACTCTTTGGTGAGAGCTATTATCCGGTCATCATCTTGTAAGTCTGGTACATGAGGTGCCGAAGGTGGAGGTGGAGGTGGAGGTGGAGGATACAGTTGTTGCCATTGTTGATGTTGCCTCAATGTTTCTGCCATTTCCTGAAGCAATCTTTTCATTCTATCCATTCTGGCAGTAAAACACTCCTCTATCTCATCACCTCTTGTTCTTACCATCTGATTAGATTTGCATTGTACTTTATACAAAAGATTCACAGGTATGCATATACTAAAGAGCATACATATTCAAATAATTTGCAATATAAGCAAATCACAAACTTATAACGCATAATCATTCACATTAAAACATTTAAGCGTATTCTCAATGCTTTCAGATTCATACTTATCACATGAATGCATCCTAGATCTTTTCAAGACGCTTATTGCTCATTTGGACAAGTGTGTGAGTTATTAAGTCGTGCTCTGATACCACTCTATCATGACCCAAACCCGCCCCTATGGATTAAGGACATAACCGGCCAGTAATCAAGAGATTACCTACGGCCTCAAACCATATAAGACATAACTCATTAGAGTAAAAGGGGCCAAATGGAAGCAAATTTAAAACTTTGTCCATAGAGCTGTGCTTATATGCACATCATAACATTTCACATAAGTATTCGGTAATAACTCACATCAAAGGGAAGTTAACATATAAACTGTACATACAGGATCATTCAAGTCTAAGTCAGTCAAACCCAAAGTTTATATACAAAAGTAATCCAATGTTTTCGCCAACATAACAAAACTATAACAAAAGAACAAAAGAGGCAAAGACAAGTCTCGTGCGTGAGACGTTGGGTTGACTCTTCAAAACCTTGATTGTTTCTTACATATTTCACTGAGGCTGGGTTTGGACATCCC
The DNA here is from genome assembly GCA_025200525.1 of Camellia lanceoleosa. NCBI lineage: Eukaryota > Viridiplantae > Streptophyta > Magnoliopsida > Ericales > Theaceae > Camellia > Camellia lanceoleosa. Next base: position 107,674,968 of record CM045768.1, on the reverse strand, counting down.
TTGGCTCACCTACATACACATGAATGAGCGTGAGCGAAAGCCTCGTGAATAATATCAAATAAAGAAAGTACGCGAATGAGATTCACATATATCAAACAGCCTTGGGCCCATTTAGTATTCTACTTCGTGTATTATTCAGTACATTAGGCGATTCAAGCCCGAACATATCAAACGGCCTCTGGCCCACTTTGTTCTTAAACAAACGGCCTCGAGCCCAATTTATTCATGTATATCAAACGGCCTTTGGCCCAATCATTCATGTCCAACGGCCTCCGGCCCACTCATTGGCCCATTCATTGGCCCATTCATTCATATCCAACGGCCTTTGGCCCAACCATATGGCATGACAAATATTTGTCCACAATTCAAATTAACAAACTTATAAGACTTATAATAAGCAATTGGACAATTAACATACTTTAAAATATCTTTACTAAGATATTACTCATAGTGTTCTGCCGACGGATTTGCCTTGGAGCTCGACCCTACACATTTTATGAACACAATGGGTCACAAACAATTCAATTCATTCTTAATTCATATATCCCTCTTAGGCTTCTTTCTTATCCTTTTAACTCATTTATGATGCTTAATGCATGCCTAAGAGTGCTTAGAAATGAAAGAGAACAGAAAACGAAACATAGAACATCTTTACAAAATTTCTAAAACAGGGGTCCCCGCTCGAGCGTGGGTTCCGCCGCTCGAGCGGACCCTCATGGTCTGCAAAAGTACTGGTTACCTCATTTTTATGCTTGAGCGTGAATTCGGACGCTCGAGCGGAAGCTTACACTACATGGCTCCCCGCCCGAACGTGAATATCCCCGCTCGAGCGTGGAGCTTTTGGACTGGTTTGGACCTAAGGAAGCTACTGGTCTTCCATTTTTGAAGGAGGTCTTCAAGGATAACAATCTTACCTCTTTTCCCCCATTTTTGCATAGCTTTTTAACCTATCTTGCAACTATTTTTAGACTTTGTATATAACTAATAAAAGTCTTTTTTTTTTCATTGCTTTAAATAGTTGTTTAAGGGTGTTTTGAGCTTTGAGGTTGTTTACCCCCTCTTAAGCCTTGTTTGGCCTTTTTTTGTGCTATTTTGGTGAGCTCCGAGACCACTTTGTTTTGGGCCTCCTCACCACTAAAATCTTGAGGGATTTCAGTGGTGAGGATGGTGGTTTAAGGTCCCAAGAAGGAGAGGGCCATCCCCTTTCCTTGTTGTCTTTAAACTTGCTATTTTAAGCCTCATGTGTGAGCACCTTCTTTGAGACCATATTGGCCATGTTTTAGTAGGTATTTGGTAGTATTTTGCCATGTTCAACCTCTATTTTTACTTGGTTTAGACACACCATGCTTGCTTTGCATACATGTCTTGTAATGCCATGAATTGCCTTAACATGCCTTGTGCTTTGAGCCTTGTTTCTAGCATGTTTTTGGCTTAGCTTTGTGAAGCTTATATGCATGTTTTGATGTGCTTGAGGTCCGTTTTGGGTCATTTGGGTCGTCCATGATTTGCTTTGTATAGCTACCATGTAATCCCCCTTTTGAGCCTTGAGTGTTGACCCTTCTAGCATGCTTTACTTGCACTATTTCAATGGTTTGGAACCACTTGTCATGTTATTTTAGTCGTCATGGTATGCTTGTATGCTTGCATTTGATGTCCCTTTAATGCTTTATAAGGTTGTCATCTTATGCTCTATGTTTGTGCCTTCATGCATGCCATCATGTTTAGGCCTCTAGGATGCCATGTCATTGTGTTTTTTTAGCTTTGTTTTAACATGCTAAAACTCTGATTTTGGTTGTTCAATTCATGCCATGTTTGGTTTTGTTAAAGGTAGTTCAATACCTTCTTGGTGAGCCTAAGTCCTTGGGCTTGGTTGCATGTCTTGCTTGCATTGATAGGTTGATTTGGCATCATCCCTCATGTGTATTTCAGAGCTTAATATGCATGCCATATGTCCATGTTCGCGTCCTCTTAAGTGTGCTTGAGAGTTGTCTCTTTATGCTTAAATGTTGGTCCAGTTGCATGCATGTTTGTATGTATAATTGTCCTTCATTTCCATTGCAATGGCCACTATTTTGGACTTGGTTGAGAGTTGTCCCCTTCGGTTTAAGACCATTCTAGCATATGGTTGCATGCTCGCCTTGTGTGTTGTTACATATTTGGCCTTGTTCCATGTTCGTCACATTGCATATTTGCATGCTTAGGTTGTAATGCATTTGGCATGCATTATACTTAGCATGTTGTCCATGTTGCATCTTGCATGTTTGCATGGTTAAGATTACACTTTGCATGTTTGCTAGCTTGCACACTTGCTCTCATGCCTATGTTGCATGTTAGCTCACATGCCTAGATTGCATTGCATTAGCATGTATTGCCTTGCCTCTTGAATTGAGTATGATAGAGGTTGGGTTTTATTTGTTTGTTTGATGTGCATTTCATTTGAAATCAAAATGCATAACTTGGTTTCTTGGGTGATCACGCATTGAAATGCATAATTGGTGGTCCGAGAATCAAAGACCATACCCCTTTGAGCCACAAACATGATAAGGGATGTGTTGGTGCACACATTTGCTTGAAATGCATTGCCATGCCTTGTTTTGCCCTCTACTGCTGTCAAAACAGGATTCTGCAGGAAGCTTTGGCCGGCCGGCCATCTTTAGTGCCGATCGACCAACAATTGGTGGCCAAGAGCACAACCAGTGGTCGATGACCACTCCCTCATGGCCGATGACCATTTCTCTTAGCCAGTGGCATCCCACAGGGTTCATAGAGTGCACCTTGGGATTTATGCAATGATTAGAGGAGCATAGCAGGGAAAACAGAGGCAACTTGTGCATGGCAGTGGACTTCCGAGCGGAGTCGAGCACACATTGCATTAGGACCTCTTCCCCGAGGTTGTTTACTGCTTTCTTAACTTAGTTAATTTTCTTAACTAGTTAATTGTTTGTAATATTTAATTAGCTTGTAAGTTAGTTAAATGGTATTATTCTTTGGTCCCTCCGAGTGAGGGCAAATTTGTAATAAGTGTGGGTGCATGTGTGCATGTCTTCCAACCCCCATTTCTTTCTCCCTTTTACTTACCTACTTTGATGGTTAGTATTAGGACATATTTAAATTAGCATACCTTATGCTATGCATGTGTGCATCATTCATCAGTATTGCATGCACCGGGCTCGGCGCATCATGCTAACTGCATAGTATTTCAAATCTAACTTGAATACGTGCTACTTGTTGCATTCCACATGCCGTCCTAGGATTAGACGAGCCTGTTCTAGTGACATTCTGTATGCGTTGCATTAGCCACTTAACTTGAACTAGGATCATGCATGATTACTAACTAGTTCACTGTTTTGGCATGGAGTACAATGTAAGTATTTATGCTTTAGCATCTCACATGAGTGTGAATGTTAACATGACAACATACTTACCATGTGGCTATATACTTAATTGATAAAATGCCTGAATGCCTGTGGATGAAGGTTGGATTGTTTGAATTGGAATAATTCATCGAAATCCGTATTTTAGCCTACTTGCGAGTAGCAAATTTCAAACCATTTTCCAAACAAACAGAAATGCGATGCTTTGTTCCAACTTAGGCAATTTAGTCTATACTTGTTTTGTTGTGCGCATCACATAGTAATTCTAGGCTAATAACCGGTTTAAGGGCACATAAAGTTTTCAAAACTAGATATCATGGTTAGTAGAGGCCGATCTTCGGATCGGGCGAGAGGGGGTGCCCAAAGCTGACCTTCCCTAATCGTACCCAAGTTCCCGAGTCGAGGCAACTTTGGTGATGACGGACACGTGGCCTTAGGCAAACGAGTCAGGGTTTCCTAAATTCCCCCATAAAAAATATGTAGGTGGCGACTTTGTATCTGGCAAAGCAATCCATTTTTGACACTTTTTTTCTAAAAATCTATTTTTCTCAAAATGATTTGCCGAATTTGGACTCTTTGGTTCAGATTAAGAACCGTGACAATTCGAGTCCGAACTGTGGCGTGAGGCCCCCACACGGGTGCGTCTACAGGATGCATTTGAGGAACTTAGAAGGCTTTTGTCAACGCCTTCTAGGATAAGTTTTTACCTCCAATAGTTAGAGAGAAGTTGAGGGAGCAGTTCTTGAAGCTCAAACAATTGAACACACCGGTAGCCGAGTTTGAGACTACTTTCACTAGTTTGTCGAGGTTTGCACCGGAGCTTGTGGCGACGAAGGAGTGTTGTTAATTAGAGTTTGAGAAGAGATTGAGGACTGGACTTCTTTTCAAGGTGGTCACATCCATGATTAGGGATTACAGCCACCTTGTGGAGGTTGAAGCTTACTTAGAGACTATAATTTAGCGGAAGAGGGGCTCCAGGTAGAGGAGTCAAGAGGTTTAGGAAGAGACTTAGGACAGTAAGAGGTAGAGGGTTTCCACCCCACAGCAGTCCCATGCAGCATAGTCTAGATCTACCTTTCCTATACCGAGTTCGGGTTTAGGGAGAGGTAGTCAGGGAGGTTTCACTTGTTTCAAGTGTGACCAGTTGGGTCACAAGTCTCTAACTTGTCCGAAGAAAGGAGGAGGGCAACAGTCTGTCGTTCTTAAAGCCAGAGTCAGGGAAAAGGGCAGCCGCCTACCTGTTATCAGTGTGGGAAATCGGGGCATGTAAAGAGGTTTTGCCCTCAATTTGGTAGCACACCTGGTGCATCGATTTTAAGGCAGACACAGAGCTATCAGCCTACCCAGTCAGTACAGGCCTCAAGGGCCAATTTGGGAGCCTCTTCGGCTTAATCTGTGTATCAAACTTATGCTTCAAGGGGTGATCAGGTAAAACAAAGACCTACAAGGTGTGTGTATGCTGTTACCATGCCAGATTTAGTGCCAGTACCTTCGGTAGTGAGAGGTAACTTCTTGTTATATAATTCTATTGCGAATGTGTTGGTTGATACAGGTGCATCCCATTCTTTTATCTCGTTTGCATTTGCATCAGCATTGGGTTTAGAAGTGGCTCGGTTAGCATCTCCACTCAGGATAGAGTCACCAGTCGGTGGTGCGGTTGTGTTGGACCAAGGGTGTCGAGGTTGCGAAATAGAGGTTGCTGGTCGACGACTTCCTTTTGCATTTGTGTTGGTTAATATGTTGAGCTTTGATGTTATATTGGGTATAGATTGGTTGTCATCTTATCGGGCTATTATAGACTGTTACCGTCAAAGGGTTACTGTATATACCTCGAGTGGTGATTGTTTCTATTTCTTGGAGGACAAAGTTGATAGAGCCTTGCTGCCAGTATGTGATCCGTGTGGTCAGGGCGAGCATAGTCTCGTACTTGTTACATTCTTGAGTGTTGAGAGTGATACGGTTCTAGTTGAATTGTCGATGGTAGTTTATAAATACCCAGACATCTTTCCTGACGATCTCACTAGTTTACCACTTCACCATGAGATTGAGTTCTCTATTGACTTAGTGCCTGGCATGGCACCGTATAGATTTGCACCAGCCGAGTTGAGTAAGTTAAAGATTCAATTCCAGGAATTGTTAGATAAGGGCTTTATCTGCCCTAGTACATCGCCTAGGGAAACACCAGTTCTATTTGCCAACAAGAAGGATGACACATTGCGACTTTGTATTGACTATCAAAAATTAAACTGGGTAACTGTTAAGAACAAATACCCAATGCTTCATATAGATGGCTTGTTTGATCAGTTAAAGGTGTCTTGTTGCTTTTCTAAAATAGATTTAAGATCAGATTATCCTCATTTGAGAGTGAAGGAAGAGGATATCCAGAAAATGGCATTCCATATCCGGTATGGCCATTACGAATTCCTAGTGATGCCTTTTGGGTTAACCAACACACATGCTATGTTCATGGATTTAATGAACCAGATCTTTTTTGAATTCCTATACTATTTTGTGGTCATCTTTGTTAATGACATTTTGATTTACTCACCCTTTGAAGAAGAACACTTGCGAGTTGTGCTTGAGTTGCTTAGAGCCCACAAATTGTATGCTAAGTTCGGGAACTGTGAAATTTGGTTGAAAGAAATCAAGTTCTTAGGCCATGGTGTCCGAGAAATAGGTGACTATAGATTCCTCCAAGATTGAAGCAGTGCAAGATTGAGAATACCTTAAGAATGCCTTTGAGATTTGTAGTTTCTTGGGGTTGGCCGGGTATTTTCGTCGGTTTGTGAAGGATTTCTCTAAATTAGCCTCATCATTGACTAGGCTAATGACAAAGGGAATCAAATTTGTGTATAATGAGACTTGTAAGAAGTCGTTCCAAAAGCTTAAGGTTAGACTCACCACTGCTCCAATGTTGATCATCTTAGAGAGGGGTTTGGGTTATTCAGTATATTGTGATGCATCTCAGGAAGGTTTGGGTTGTGTCTTCATACAAGTAGGGAAGGTAGTAGTCTATGGCTCACGTCAGTTGAAAACCTACTCATGACCTAGAGTTAGCAATTGTAATCTTTGCCCTTGAAAATTTGAAGACATTACTTGTATGGTAAGAGATTTGAGTTATTTTCTGATCATAAGAGTTTGAAGTATTTGTTTTCACAAAAAAATTTGAATTTGAGGCAAAGGAGGTGGATAGAGTTTATAGAAGATTATGATTTTGAGTTGCACTATCACCTGGGAAAAGCCAATGTAGTGGCTGATGCCTTGAGAAAGAAAGACCATTAGCAGTGTAGGGAGTATTTCCATTCGAGAATAGGAGATGTTGGGTGCCATTGGTGAATTTGACTTGCATTTGGGCGAGTCCGTCGAGTCGGCTGCTTTGTTTATGGTGGTTGCACAACCTACACTTATGAGAGAAGTTATAGAAGCACAATGGGGTGACCTTGAGGTAGAAACCCTTCGGGAGAAGATATCTAGCAGGAAGTTAGAGAAAGGCTTGAACGTGTATTCTGACTCGAGTGTTAGATACCTTGACCGTCTTTTTGTGCCGAAGTTTTGTCGAGAGAAAGTACTCCAAGAGTTTCACCATTCACGTCTTATGATACATTTGGGAGGCACATAGATGTGTCATGACGTTAGTCGCCAATTTTGGTAGAAGGAGATAAAAAAAGATGTAGCCTTGTTCGTATCGAGGTGTCTTACTTGTCAACAAATGAAGGCCGAGCATTAGAGGCCAGCGGATTTATTGCAACCCTTGCCTATAGCCGAGTGGAAGTGGGAGCATGTTACAGTGGATTTTGTTATGGGTCTTCCGAGGACTCAACGGGATAATGATGCTATTTGGGTGATAGTCAATCAGTTGACCAAGTCAGCGCACTTTGTACCTATGCGCACAAGTGACTCGGTAGATTATCTTGTCGACCTTTATATTAAGAACATTGTTCGACTTCATGGGGTCCCTGTGACTATTGTTTCAAATAGAGATCCACATTTCACAGCTCGGTTGTGGCAGAGTCTACAGAATGCCTTGGGCACTAAGTTGACCTTTAGCAGTGCTTATCATTTTCAGACTAACAAGCAGTCAGAGCGTACCATCCAAAATTTTGAGGATATACTTCGGGGTTGTGTTCTTGACTTTAAGAGGTCGTGAGAAAGGCACTTACCTTTAGTGGAGTTTGCCTGCAATAATAGTTTCCAATCAAGTATTAGTATGGCACCGTTTGAGGTCTTGTACGGTCGACCGTGTAGATCTTCTGTGTGTTGGGCTAAGGTGGGTGATGCACCTATGTTAGGTCTTGAGTTAGACCGGGAAATAACGAAGAAGGCTGCGCTCATTCACAAGATGTTGGTCGTGACTTAGAGTCGTCAGAAGAGCTATGCCGACCATAGGAGGAGACTGTTATCCTTTGAGGTAAAAGATCACGTCTTCTTAAAGATATCACCTAGATGAGGTTTAATGAGGTTTGGGAAGAGTTGAAAGTTGTCTCCTAGGTTTATTGGGCCTTTTGAGATACTAAAACGGATTGGGGAGGTAGCTTACCGTTTGGCCTTCCCGCTACAGCTTTCCAGGGTTCACGACATGTTTCATATTTGTATGCTCCGGAAGTATGAGATCCATCACACATGTTAGACTGGACCGAGCTAGAGGTAGATAAGGATGCCTCGTATGAGGAGAGACCAGTTAGGGTTTTAGACACTCGAGACCAAGTCTTGCATGGAAAGATAATTTCTTTGGTAAAGGTGTTGTGGAAACATCACGGGATTGAAGATGCAACTTGGGAAAGTGAGGTAAAAGTCCGTGAAAAGTATCCGGACCTATTTGTAGATGTTTGAACTTGTATTGAAAATCTTGTCATGTTAATGTAATATAAACATTGTGCATGTTTTGGAAATGAGAATTGTATATTCCGTAATGAGAACGTGTTTATCACGGTGATGAGAATGAATGACCAGTGGATGGGTCATGTTGACAAAATTGAATTGCTATCATTGTTGTAATTGGTTTAAATATGATTTTGTTGTTAATTTAAAATTTCGAGGACGAAATTCCTTAAGGGAGGAGGTTATAGCAATCCAGGCTTAGACCCGACCCATTTGTTGCCTTTGAATTCAGGAACCATATTCGTAGCGGTTGTCCTTCTCTTTTCTTTTGTCGGATTTTGGCTTGAGGGTCGACACCATCCTTAGTGGTGTTGACACTGTCTTCTTTCTTGTGTTTTGTTTGGCTCTTGGGGTCGACACCACCTTGTTGTTCTGCCCTTAGGGTGGCTACTGAAATTTGGGCTTAGAGGTGTCAACACTTATCCTATTATTGGCCTCTGGGGCCGACACCAGTCCTGGTAGGGTTAACCCTCCCATTGCTGCTTTTATCCTAGGTTACATATTGAAATATAGGGTCGACACCTTGAGTTCTTAGGGTCGACCCTCCCCCTGCTGTTTTGTTTTGGGTTGTATTCTGAAAAATATGGTCGACATCACTCTCTCTTAGGATCAACCCTCATCTTCTACAAAACATTAGTGTCTCAGCTTTTCTTCTTAAGGGTCAACACCACTGTCGTGACGGTCGACCCCTGTGAGTTAATTCCAGATTTTTGGTTCGGTTTTGGGCCTTACTTTTTGGGGATTTGACTTATTCTTTCTGTTGACTTTAGGGCTATTATTCTACCACTATAAATGGACCGCAAACACAATTTTCGCACTCACTTTTCCTTTTTTCTTCTCTCTTTTCTCTCTTTAATCCATGGCTTCTCTCTTTTCTCTCAAAACTCAACTTTTCTCACCTAGATCTTCAGATCTACTCACTTAGAGGTACCTTCTCATCTTGGTCCTTCAAAATAGATTGTAGATCGTCTCAAGGGCTTCCTTTGATCCGAGTGGCTCGTGGTTTCATTTATGTTGAGTTTTTCCAAGTCCTTCTCTTCCATCTTCTAAACTTGAGATAGGGATTCTCCGCACTTTCTTATGAGTTTTAACTTAGTTATTTGTTTTTATAAAAACCACTTGTGAAAGAAATGGATTTTTCAACAATTCGGGTTTTGGTTCAAAAACAAAATAGAGGTTTTCAAATGGTTTATAGGAGATGATTGTGGATAGATGTTTATGGTTGAGGCATGAAATGAAGGGTATTACCTTTGGAAATGGTTTTATAAAGGAAAGAGGGTTTTTGCCCTAGAAATCTCAAATATTAATTTTGTATTGATAAATGGAATTGATATTGAAATGGTGACATCGAGTTGTTATGGATGAGGATAGTGGAGTTGGATATGTATTAGCACTCACATCTTGAAATTTGAAAGTTTATTTTTATTGAAATTACCTATTTGTTTAGAGATACATGTTTTAGACTATTGGTGGAGGATAACTAAGACTGTCATAGAAATTGCATAAGAATTAGGAGAATTAAAAACTAATTTTTCATCCATTTGCATAGAACACTGTTGCATATTTATTTCATTGGAAATGTATCTTGTATTGAGAAAAGAGGTGAATCTGGGAAGGAGTTGTTGTTACATCAAATAAGTTGGCCTATGTGTCTAGAGTGAAAGTCCCAAAAATCGCGCGTATACATGAGAGCCGATCTTGCGGACAAAATATTTATAAAATGGCAATAATAGTGCTTATATAGCCTACGTTTACATGGGTGCCAGTTTACGATTTCCCGCGGACGAAATTTTCATGAAATGTGATTGTAGACTACCCGAACTACGCTCCGCGCGCGAGGGCGCGAATTGTAGGTCTAGCTACTACAGTTCGGATTCCTGTCACGGTTCTAAATCTAATCTCACAAAGTGCAATGTAAGACTAATAAATCACCAAAGAGTCCAAATCCGGCAAATCGTTTTGGAAAATCGATTTTAATCAAAAAGCGCCAAACATGGATTGCTTCGCCAGATTTCAAAGTCGCCACCTAAATATTTTGTTTTGAAAAATTTAGGAAACCCTGACTTGTGCCTAAGGCCACGTGTCCGTCATCACCAAAGTTGCCTCAGCTCGGGAACTTGGGTACGAGAGGGGAAGGTCCTGAAATAAACACCCCCGCTCGCCCGATCAAGGGATCGGCCTCTACTAACATGATATGTTGTTTTTGAAAACACATATGTTCTTATTCCAATTTATTAGCTAGCTTACTATGTAATGCGCACAGCATACAAGTATAGACTCAATCACGCGGTTTGAAACAAAACAATTCATGTTTGTTTTTGAAAGTGGTTTGAAAGTGCTACTCGCAAGTAGGCTAAAGCGCGGATTTGCCACCCTCAAGTGGGCTTTAGAAAAACATGATTTTGCCACTTCAAGTGGGCTTAAAACTCACAATCATCGAGTTATTCCAATTCAGGCAATCAAACCTTCATCCACAGGCATTCATGCATTTAAACACATAAGCACATAGCCTCATGGCAGCATGCTATCATGGTAGTCACTTACATACATGCAAGGATGCTAAAGCGTAAACACTCACAGTGTACTCCAAGCCAAAACAAAAGCTAGTTAGAAATCATGTATGATCCTAGCTATGTTAAGATGTCTAATGCAATACATGCAAAAATGCAACTAAAATAGGCCCAGCTATCTGGAATGGCATATGAATGCAACACTTGATAACATGCTTTGAAACACGTATTCAAGAAAGTGTATTGAAATACAATGCAATTTGTACGATACGCCAAGCCCGGTGCATGCAAGACGAATGAATAATGCACGCATGCAAAGCATAAGTATTCTAACTGAAACATGCCCTAAACTAACCATCGAAAGCTGATAAGTAAAAGGGAGAAAGAAATGGGATTGGAAGACATGCATCACACACACGCACACTTATTACAACATTTGCCCTCTCGACAAAGGGTCCGAATGAATAAGCTAAGCTATTCTAGACTAAACTGAGCTAACTAATCTAATTAAACTAATTAGACTAATTATTACAAACCGAAACCAATTAGCTATTCTAGTTAACTAACTAGTTATTACAACACAAATCGATTAGTTAAGCACGTTAACTAATTAAGTACAAAACCGACGAACTAGCTAACTAAGTAAAGCAGCTAAGTAAAGCAGTTAAAAGAGGTCCTCGGGGCGAGGGGTGCATGCATGCTCGATCGCCTCGCTCGAAAATCCATTACTATGCCCAGAATTGCCTCTATTTGCATTTGATTTGATCTCAGAACACTACACAAACTTCCAGATTGCTTCTACTCCAACATGGGGACCTCCTGGTGGGCTGCCAACCAGAAAAAGGGGGCTGTGACCACCTGTAGGCTAGAAAAACTGGTTGTAGACCAGAAAAACTAGTTGGTCGACCACCTTTACTGGTCTACCGACTAGAAAATCTGCCAAACTCCAGTTTTGCTGCAACAGAGAACAAGAAGGAGCATAGCAGTGTCTTTGCAAGATACGTGTGCACAACCACCTTCCCTATCATTTCTCAAGCTCAAAGGAGTGCGGTACTCGACTCTCGGGCCACCAACTGAGCATCACAATGCACGATGGCTGAGAAGCCGAGTTTGCACAAGTCAATGTCAATTAATGCACAAATAACACATAAGGGCCTCCACCTCTATCATGCATGATCAAGAGGATCGGCGACCAAGAAACGCAACACGTTTCATCACTTTGAGTATGAAACATGCCACATTCCTTGTGTTTGGATTAACGTTCGATCCAAACACAATGCAACACAAACAAGATGATCAACCTATCAATGTTAATGTGGTATGCACAAGGTTCTATCATGTTAACAATGCATGCAAGACATGTTTAAAAGCTAAGGAAAACAAAGCTAATGAAACATACTACATATGAGGCATACACTATCAATCTCAAATGGTCAAACCAATTATGGACAGACCTAAGACATCTCAAAACGGTGGCAAAAACACATTAAGACTTAGGCACAAAAGGGAAAGATGTGCATGCTCATTCATTCATTCGCTCGCAAGCAAAGCAAAAGATTTAACTTTCAAACACATTGAAAGAGTGACAAAGGTGAGAGTGTAGCTACACTATATGCACTGAAATCATGTGTGAAATGATGTCAAATCATCCAAACAACACAAGCATAGCATCCTAAGGACCTTGAATCATTAGGCTAGTCAAAGCTATTGCACTACAACCATGCATAACAAATGCCATATGACCTAAACTACTCAAAACAGAGTTGAGGCATGCTAAATCAAGGCCAAAAACAAGCTAAAACATAGGCTCAAAAGGCAAGCAAAATGTACTCATTCATTGGCCCACAAACAAGGCATAATGCATAATCCTCAAGGGCAATGAAAGAGTGATAAACATGGGGGTATAGCAAAGACATAAGCTCTGAAATTACATTCCAAATGATGCCATATCATGCACATATCACAAATGAAGCATGCTAGGAGGCTCAAAGCTTAAGGCTAGCAAAGGCACTTGCACCATAGCCATATCAAGCAACCCCCAAAGGGCTAAGATGATTCAAAACAGTCTTAAAACATGCCAAAACAAGGCCAAAAACATGCTTGAACATAGCCAACATATACTAGAACGGGAGGCATAAAGCATGACGCATGCAAGGCCGATAAGCATGATTACACTACAAGTGTAAGAAGCACATGAGAGATGCTCTAACCAACCAAAAACAGAGTTGTATCATGGCAAAATAAGACCAAAAACACACTGAGATGGTAGCCCAAAAAGCTTAGGCAAGCATTCATGCCAATTGGCTCATGATTGAGACATAAAGCATAACTCTCCAAAAGCATTGAAAGAGTGAAGCATGGGAGAGTATGACCACACTTCATGCACTAAAATCATGTGAGAAAAGAGGCCAAAGCATGCAAACAACTCAAGTAAGCCATGCTAGAGACTATGAAACTCAAAGCTAGTAAGCAAGATTGCACTATGGCTATACAAAGCAAGGCATGCATGACCAAAATCACTTAAAATAGAGCTTAAGCATGGCAAAACATGAGTAAAATCTTGTAGGAGTGGAGCCAAAAACATGCTAAAATACTGGTCCAAAGCATGATGCATGTTAAGGCTATAGGGAGGATTGACTACAAGGGTATGAAGCATGCAAGAGGCAATCAAACTAACCTAAAAAAGAGCTAAGGCATGCTAAAATAACACCAAAAATATGCTGAGATAGAACCAAAATAGGCTAGCATGATGGATCAAAGCACTGAATACATAAGGCTAAATGGCAAGATTACACTACAAGTGTAAAAAGCATGCATGAGGTGACTTAACCAAGTCAAAACAGAGTTATGCCCTACTAAAATAATGCCAAAAACAAGCTAAGAACAAGCCAACACATGCTAGAAAAACATGCTCAAACATGAGGCCATCAACACAAGCAACCAAGACACTAGGAGAGGGGATGACCCCCTTCTATTTTGGACCTCAAAACACACTTTCTACCACTGAAAATTCACTAGATTTCAGTGGCTAAAAAGCCAAACAAAGATGACCTCAAAGGCCTAGCACAAATCAAAGCTAAACAAGCCATCAAAAGGGGTAGACCACCCCTAACTCAAACAAAGCCTCAAACAACCATTTTAAGCATTTTAAAATAGAACTTTTTACAGTTGAAAGCTAAGCCAAAAGAAGCATGCAAAGATGGCTAGGTAAGCAACTAAAACAAAGCTTTAAAGAGGATAAAGACTCACCCTTGAAGAACCACAGCAAAACAGCAACTTCTAAGGCAAAAACCAAGCTTTTGAGCTCCAAACAAACCTCCAAGAATCTCAGCTCAAGAGTGAAGGTGTTTCACTAGGTGTTTAGTGCAAAAGTGTGAACAAAACTCACTTTAAGGCACAAAATGGAACAAATATAGAGAGAGAGGGAGAAATCAAGATAGAGATATATATGTTTAGCCCTAAGCAAATTTCTGAACCTCTAGAAAGGGAGAGGGACCTTCCCTCTTTTAGAATTCCAAGCCTTAAGCTTGTTGAACAAGCTAGAAACTTGGTGCAATCCCTCCATACATGTGTATGGAGGATGCCTTTGTGCCCAACAGCTGGCACAACTGGCAAGGAAAATATCCACATAAAATGCAAGAAGGCCGCCGACCAGTTAAAGTGGTCGACCGACCACTCCCCCTAGTCGACCAACTACAAAAAGTGGTATACAAGGAATAAAACTGGTCGGCAAGGGAGGAAGAGGGTCTACAGAGAGAGTAGAAGGTGGTGGCAAGCTGTCGACCACCTTAGGTGATCCACAGACCACCCACCCTAGCTGGCTGACCACCAAAAGTGGTCTACAGGGGAGGAAAAGTGGTCTACAAGGGAAAAAACTAGTCTACACCCCTGTTCCACCCTCCAGGCAAAGGGTAACAAGGTTTGGTTCAAAAACAAACCAAAAAGGAAGCAAGACAAGAGTCTGCAAGGCAAGGCACTCAGCCGGAAGCCCCGAAAACTAGTCTACGGGTACAAAAAGTGGCCTACGAGAGGAAAAGATAGTCTACGACTACAAAAAGTGGCATGCAGGCCTCTGTCTCCCTCTAGGCAAAGGCAGCAAGGCATGGTTCAAAAACCAGGCCAAGAGGAGAAAGTTAAAAGGTCTCGAGACAAGGTGCTCAGTCGAAGGCTCCAGAAACTCAAAACGAGCACAAACATGCAGAGTCATCGAGTGCTCAATCGATGACGTCTGAGTCTTAAGGTCAGTCAAAAATTGGGTGTATACAGTGATACTTGTTCTGGAGATTCCCAGAGATATGATTCACTACCTAGTTTTCTATTGGAAAAAAAATGTTTTATGAACTATGATATAAACATGTCATTGCTAGGTTTGAAAGAGATATAAATGTTTTGTCACTAGCATTGCATGTGCATCTCACCCTTATATATTTCTTAAGATTCATATGCTGTGTTAGATTATTTCTATTGGCTTTGGCTCGCCCTATTTGGGAAAACCATTTTCAGGTGTTAACGATATGCCTCCACCAAGGCAATCGCTTGGGAAGACTTGGAAGCAAGGGTTTCATTTTGTTTATTTTGTTGTATTTAATTGTACTAGCCTAAGGCTTTAACTTTATCAAAATTTAAATCCATTTTGTTGTAACCAAGCACTGTCTTGGAAAATTGTAAGCCCTTAGGCATTTCTTATTTGTTTGATGTTTATTTTATTATGTAACATATGCTATATATTCAAGGATAGACTAATGAATGTATATTTGCATATGTTACTCTTTAGCAAACTTAATCGGAAACTAAAAGAAGATAATTACTTTATCATTATTAATATTTATCAATGTTGTGGATGAGTTATTGTATTTATTTCGGGGAGTTACAGTGAGGATGGCTTTACAGAAGAGTGTTGTGTCATGAACCAAAGTAAAATTTTACTACTGGAAGAATAGAGCATCATGAGAAGAAGAAAAAGAGATAAAGATGCAGAATTTGAAAAAACAGGATCAAGAGAGGAAAAAAGAAGAAAAGAGAGAGATAGAGTGAGAGAGCATAAATGGTGAGTCACACACACACACACACACACACACACATACACACACACATACATAGAGAAAAAGAGAGCACGAACCATTAGAACCAAAGAGAGAGAGAGTGTGTATGAAGGAACTAAAATTTGAGATTTGCGAACTGCTGCAAATTGTCATTTTTTGGCGACAACGACTATGAATGATCTCAGATCTGAAGTTGTGGATGCGATAAGTGACGGTGACGATGAAGACAGTAGAGAAAGAGTTCCATAGTGAATGGCGGTGGCGCCGATGGAGAGCGGCATTGGCTCGGATGAAGATCAACGGTGATAAAAATAAGACAGAGAAAAAAGAGATTGAGATGAGAGAGAGTGATTGTAATCTGATAGACATATATATATATATATATATATATGAGGGCATTATAGTAAAATAAATAAGTTTTAAAATACCAGGAAGTTTTGAAAGAATCTATTTAACTCTTGTCCTTTTAAAGGACAAGTTAGACATTGAAGAGTTTATCACTAAATCCCCTTTTTATTTATTTATTTGTATGTTTTGCATACAGTGAAAAAGAAGTCATAGTTGTAGATTAATTGGTATGAAAGTTCTAAGTACATATTTACCTTTAGAAATACACCAACTATTATTTACACCGATAGAATGGATGATAATTTTAAAATAGATTTTTTTAATGACTCCAATCCAAATAACTTTCAAAATGGTCCTAAATTCATGTGATAGTCCTCCAAAAAAAAAAATCAAATAGTTTATATAAATAGGATTAATTAAGTGAATTTGGAATTTAAAAGTTAATTTTAGCCTAAGCTTGGTATAGTAAAATTCGACCCTATGTCAAATCGGGCCAGACTTAATGTAACACCCCGAAATAATTACAATAAGATCAACCCACGACAGATATTTAATAATAACAGATGTTTGAATATAATGTTCTCTCATTCATAAGGTTTCATCTCTTTACAAAAGTGTAACACATGCAGTAATACATTCAAAAGTCCTAACTCTGAATCTATAGCATGTGTTATAACAAAAGATATGAAATAAAAGTTAAACAGATATCATAATGCCCTATTAGCTACAACTTTCCAAGACGATGCTTAGATAACAAAAGTGAGTTTAAACTCATTACAAATAAAGCCCTAGGCATGTACAAAATAATTACAACAATAACAAAATAGAATCTTTTAACTCTAAGTCTTCCCAAGCTATTGCCTTAGCGAAGGCATATCATCAGCACCTGAAAATGGTTTTCTACATAGGGTGAGCCAAAACCCAGTAAAGATACTCTAACACAGTGTATAAATCTTAGCAAAGTTATAAGATGAATGCAAATGCAATGCTCGTGTCAAAACATTTTATATCTCTTTCCAAAACTCCACCGATACCTCAAAACAGATATCTCTAAACAGATAACTAATTTCCAACAAATATATACTTTCCAACATTTCGAGATAGGAGTAATAATTCATATCCAACTCCACTACCATCATCATCATCGTTCTAACTCCATATAACCAACACCAATTCCATTTTCCCTTTACAAAATCAAATATTTACAATTTAGGACAAAACCCCATTTTCTTTATAAACCAATTCCAAGGATCAAAATATATCATTTTACCACCACTCAACAACATTTGCAATTCAACCATTTTCAAAAATCTATTTGAAAACTCCTCTTTTGATTTTAACACAAAAATCTTAGGTTTTTATCAAAAATTCTCAAATCACAATATCTTTTTTAAAAGACAAATAACTAAGTTAAAAATCATAAAAAGAGTCCAAGTAATCTCTACCTCAAAGAAGAAGACTCAAAAAAGAGATGGGTAGAACCCAATGGAGCCGAAAACATGAACTTCTCTGATTCGAACGAAACCCTCGACGTGCTCTATCTTTTTATCAAAGGGATTAGGGTGTAGAAATTGGTGGATCAAGGTGTATTTGGGTCAAATGTTCAAGAACTAGAGAGTGTGTGTGTAGATCCAAAGTTTTGAAATGTTTGGAGAGAGAAAGATATGAAAAGACCGCTCGAGCGCAAAAAAGACCGCTCCAACGAAGAATGCCATACTCCCAGTAATTTTGTAGACCTAAAAAAATACTAGAAATTCTCAAAGTTTGCTCGAGCGAACAAGCAAAAATCTGGGCAACATAGTTTTGAAAAGACTAACTCCCAACATGTTTCAAATACAGCCAAGACACTCTCATAAACAAACTTAACAAGGAATAAGATGGAAGAAAACATGAACAACCATCAATATAAGAAATCCCGAATCTAAGACAATAATGAGTTAGATTTAAATCATAGTCGCTATATTTAAAATATATATATATATATATATATTCTTTTATATATGCAAACTTGACCCAAAATCCGGCCCAACCAATCAAAGCCACCCCACTTTTAACCAACCTAAAATTTGACAAGCATGTAGGGACCAAGATGACTATATAATTTGATTGTGAGATTTGTAAAAAAACAAAATCTACAATTAGTTATTACGGAGTTATAATTAACTAATTTTGAATATCCAAAATAATAAGTAATAAAATTATTGATTTTGTTGTGTTATATTTTATAAAGTCTATAATTCTTGAAATCGAACCAATGGGGCCTCTTTGCCTAGAGCCCAAACTAGCTGTAAGGGCAAAATGCTAGCTACCTTTAATTTTAAACCTTCTAAATTTTTTGGTAAATGCATTTCTAAAGAACGTGGGGACATCAACCATTGGAAAAATATATATATATATATAAAGAAAAATAATACTTTTTAAAGAGAATATTTTTTTAGTATTTTTTGAAATAATTAATAATTTATTTTATCTATATTTGTTGATTGAGTGGTCAAATGGTCGTGAAGGACCTAAAACTTGAAGTTGAATTTATTATTATTAGAAAAATACATGAGTCACCTAATTTATTATTTTTAAAAATATTCTTAATAATATATTTGATAAGTGTCAAATTTAAATTGATCAAACATTTCATTATGTGAAATCTACTCTCAATATCACATTATTAGAAAGTCATTTAAAGGTAATAAATTAGGTAGATATTGTTGTTATTATTATGGAAAAAGATTGAGGCCTCGAATTTGAGGTCTCGAATGTGACTCGAATTGTTTTTTTTGTTCTTTTTTCTTTTTTGTTAAACTGTGTTGGTTTGGTTATTTTTATTATTATTTTTTATTTATTTGTTGGATTGTGTTAGTTTGCTAGTTTTTATTTATTTATTTATTTGTTGGGCTGTTGTAAATTTTTTTTTTTTTTTTTTTTTTTTTTTTCAAGGATGGTTATGTGTAGGGGTGGGTTTAGAGTTTAGGATTTAAGGTTTAGGTTTTTATTTCTTCCGAGTCTTTCTGATTTGAAATAAAAATACAGTAAAGACTCGTACAAAATTATATGGAATTAACAAATTTTAACCAGCAGTCTAACTGATCAATCAATTTTATCATCCAATCAGTCAAACCCAACTCACTCATCTTATCAATCCACATAGGCTAAATTGTTTTTTTTTTTTTTTCCCTATTTGTTGGGCTATGTTGGTTTTTTTTTTTTTTTTTTTTTTATTTGTTGGGTTATGTTGGTTTGATTTTTTTTTATTATTAGGATTTAGGTTTTAGGGTACACATAAAAATCCTTCCAAAAAAAAATCAAAAAAAAAAAAAAAAAAAAAACCAAAACCAAACCAACATAGCAAAAAAAACAAAAAACAACAACAACAACAACAACTTTTCGAGGTAAATTCGTGCCTCTCCTTTCAAGGCCTTTAGCACGGTTGTATTATATATATGTATTTGGGTTTTAAGATATATTTATATATAGTGGACTTCTTTTGGGTCAGATATTTTTATGGGTTAGGTTTCTCTCATATTTATATCTCAATATGAGAGAACTTGAAGGAGTTATGGAGCCCACTACAGGTGTTGTTTTGATGATTCGAACAATTTACTTTTTAAGACTCGTTGACTAGAATATTTATGCAAAAAATTACAATGATCAGATATTAATAGTTATATGTTTGAATCAAATTTATATTTTAAAAAATGGATGGTTATTCTTGAAATTATATTTGTCGTTTATTTTTTTAAAACAAATATGATTCAGACATATAGTCGATGTTCAATCATCTTAATTTTTTACGTGAATATTCTACTCAACGAGTTAAAAAAAGTAACCAATTCGGATCACCAAAATCGATTTTAAAATAGACCTATTAAACCCAAATGCTTTCTCAAGTTAAGATGATAATTTAAAAGAAGGCAAATCATTTTTTTATACTAGACTCTTCATATTGGACTTTGAGGACCAAGGGCAACTCTAATTACTTATATTGGGCTTGGTTTAAATTGCAAACAAAAGTACTAAAAAGTTCCAAAAAATATGATATGGGAGTGATATTTTACAAATTATAAATTATTTTAATGGGTCTTTGCTTTAAAATGAATGGACATAAATATTTTATATCATTTTTTTATATTTTTTTTTGGTATAAATTTTTTATTTGTATATTATTATTTTTTACAAATTAAGTTTAAAAATAAAAATAAAAACTAGTTTGTTTATTTTTGGTTTAAAATGTTAACAACAGAAAAAAATAAATAAAAAATAAAAATAAAAATAAAAAATTTACAGTAAACTTTTTTTACTAACAAATAATCAATTTTTTTTATATTGTTTTTTTTTTGGCATTGACCAGATACACTAACATTTTAGCAAACAACTTTATCCTTAAAATAAATAAAAAAATAACCCTCCTAAAAATTTCATTGCCAAACTAGGCTTAAGTTGAGGTCACACTCACACATTAAAAAAAAAAAAAAAAAACACAAGGTTCGTATTCAGCAACTAGCTCTGTAAAAAAAAATAAAAATAAAAAAGTGCATTGTAATTTAATTTTGATAATTATTTAAAATGCAAATATAAAATTGATCAGGTTAGTTCTGGTTCGTTTGGGAAGTGGCTCATTGGGCTTTTTTGGCTCAATGAGCCACAAAAGACAAAATAGCAATTTTAAGCCACAAAAGACAAAAAATCACATCCAACCCATAATCATTACACTCTTCTTTCACAAAAAAAGTCAAAAAAGCCAAAAAACCAAAAAGTCCTTCCCAAACCAAGCTTTTGAGCCCAGACTCATATAGCCAAAAGAACCAAAAAGTCAAAGAGCCAACCCACTTCCCAAACGGAGGCTTCGTTGGTTAAAACTTTTTTACACATGAATTAGGAGATTAGGAGCTAGAGTCTCCATTATTATTACAATCATTGACTTTCATTGTACAAATATGATACATTAATAATAATAATAATAAATTTATTTGCACGCTTTCAATACTCTTAATACTCATCATTATTTACATTTTTTTAACTATAATTTTGTTCCACAATCAAATTACATTTTGTGACAACCCCATCATGTATTATATTTATATCTGACTCAATTTTGAGTGTGATTTATGTGTTTAATGTGTATTTGAATGCCTATCTGTTTATTATAAGAATATGTGTTATGATTTTTTTTTAAAATCTGAAATTGAAAGCCTTATCGATTTTAGAAACCGAAATTGATTAGTTTAATAAGAATGACATAATTTTTAGAGCCTATTAGGAGGTTTGATTTAAAATTAATTTTGTTCAGAAAAATTAAGTTTTTATTAATTAATTTAAGTTTCACTTAATTAATCTAATCCTTGATTAAGGCCCCAAGCTAATCAAACATATATATATATATATATATATCTATGAAGAAAAATGTTGATTTAGCTCATCATATATACAAAAATCTACTGAGATTAATCTAGAGAGAGGGAGCTCAATTTTAGAGAGAAAAGAACTAGACTTGGAGAATTTTTGCTTGAGAATTGGATAATTGAGGAAGACAACTCAAGTTCTTGCTAGAATTAGTGTTATTGAAGACTTTAGGTATGTGATTACTCCTTAATTTATGAATCAAAGTCATCAAATATGTGAATTCAAGAAGATTATGTGATTAAATTTAAGAATTGAGCTAGAATTGTAGGAATGGAAGCTAATTCATATATGCATGCATGATTTTGAAGAATTCTACTAATTTTGAGCATGATTATGTTGTTTAAGCTTGAATGGGAAGTTGCATTATACATGCATCCATGATTTATAGAGCTTTGAAGTTTAATTTCATGGTTTGAGAGTCGTGGAAGAAGAATTTGAAAATGAAGTCAACATGCATGAAGATTTAAGTTTCATTTTGAATAATTTTTGAAGTTTTGAGCCAAGAGTTTGAAATTGAGTACATGGTTATGTTTTTGAAAGAGTTTCTAAGTGTTTGTAAGGTTGAGAACAAGCCATGCAAGCTTATGATTTGAAAATACATGTTTTGAAGCTCAAACTTTGTTCTGAAAATTCCAAATTCGACCTCACCACATGAGCGAACAAGTTGTAGCTCGAGCGCATATTTCATGCATCCAGCATTTTTGCAGAGACATTGTATAATGGCTCGAGCGACCAAGTGTCTGCTTGAGCGATCTTAGTACATTTACATATTAGCTCAAGCAACCATCGAACCTAGATTTTGAGCATCCAGAAGTTTTACAGACCGCTCGAGCGATCAAGTGTTCGCTCGAGCGACCTCAGTGTATTTGCATGTTGGCTCGAGCGACCGTCGAGCCTAGATTCGGACTATCCAGTACTTTTGCAGACCATGTGGTCTACTTGAGCGACCAATGTTGCACTCGAGCGAAGTGTATTGTTTCAGCATATTTGGAAAAGTTATATTATGTCCACATTTGCATTCTTACTTCTTTCTAACCATTCTTAGGCATGAATTGAGCCTTCCAAATGAATTAATGAGTGAGAACCTGGTATAAGAGAATTGGAGTAAGTTACGAATGATTTGAATAAACAATGAACCTCAAAGTGTGTGTATGTTTATGAATTGTGTAGGTTCATCCATGAGGCCATATCAACAACCGAATCACTGTGAGTAATATCTTAGTAAATATATTTTCACAAATATTATTTTCTAAGTGTTATTAATGTGGTAAGCCTTTTCAAATCTATGATTTTGTGCGATGAATGAGACTTTTATCTGTTTGATTCTTAAAAGATCTATAAGTATGATTGACAAGAATAAAAGCATATGATGGACCTAAGGTCATTTTATATTATTGAAATAGACCTAAGATCATTCTTTATATTAGATAAGGTGGACTCAAGGTCATTCCAAATATCTGATAAGTCTAAATATCTGTTATGAATTGACCAATGGTCATTATACAGCTGTAAATGATTGGACCCGAGGTCGTTCTGTTAAGTTATAATCAGTTATGTTCTGTACATCTATTATATATTGGACCTGACGTAGTTCCGCTATCTATTGGACCCTAGGTCATTCCATTATGAATCGTATATGATATGGAAAGGTTTATATTTATATAATATAACTCATTTATATAACCTCTTTACTCTGATATTATTCACTGGGCGTTAGCTCACTCTATTATATATATGTATGTAGGTGAGCAACGGGATGTCCAGCCCTAATGAACCAGTCAAGTCTACCTAATCTTTGTAAAGTCTATGAAGAAGCGCCTCACGAGTGAGGCTTTTTTTTTCTTTGAACTTTTGTTTTCTTTTGTTGGTCATGTTTGACCAAGGTTGTACAGAAGCTTTTGGATCTGTATGATGATGACTTGTGAATGATCTTGGACATGTATTATCTATTTGTATATGTATGGATGTGAGTTATTAACATGTAAGGTACTTTTCTTTGCGCCATATATACAAGGCTCATTGGACAAAAATTTTATTCAGTTTCCGCTTCTAGCCCCATATAACTAAATATGTTTTGGAATTTTGTTTGAGGTCGTAGGTAATCCCATGATTACTGGCCAGTTATGATCCAAACCTCTAGGGGCAAGTTTAGGTCGTGACACCTTTTTGGAGAAATTTCTAAACCTTAATTTCTCTATACATACCACCATTACCACCAGCTTCTACCATCTCTGGATGTCGTCCCTCTTTTCTACCATTGCAGTCTGATCTCTACTGCTGGTGATTGATAGCAGTCCCCATTGTTATTACTAGCAGAAAGAGATCTGAAAAACCCAGATCTAGGGTTGGAAAAAGAAAAGGAAAAAAAAATAAAAAAAGAGAGAGGTTGGCTATGGCAGTCAGTGGCTATGGTGGTTGAGATAGGATTCAAAAGATGAGGCAAATGTGCTAGAGTATAAGGGAGCAACGCGATCGCGATCGCAACGTGGGGCTGCAGAATCATAATTGCAATCAAGATCGTCGTGATCCCAACAATGATGAGTAGCAAGAGTGGTGGAAGAAGCCTAGAGAAGGTCGTTGGAATGGGAGGAAGGTTATGGACGAGAAGTGGCGGTTGATGGCAGTGGCGGCACTAGTGGTGTGTGGTGATGTTGGAGTTAGGGTGACAGCATCTAGGAAGCTACTAGCGTTGGACACTGTGATTGATGGGGTTGGCAAGAGGGGAAAGAGGTTGTAAAGGGACAACAATCGAAGGTGAGAGGTTAGGGAAAGGGCTACAGCGGCCGATGATGGTAGTGATTAGGGTTTGGGTTTGTTGAAAAAGGGTAATTTGGTATTATTTAAAAAATAGGAGTTTGTAGTGAGATAAAATCAGAGTTTTCAATTTAGGTATGATGTGAATTGAGTAAATAGGGAGAAGATTGTATGAACTGAGAGATTTAGTGGTATGCAAATAGAATTTTCCAAAATAAAAACATAAAGTTTTCTTATTCTCTTTTTAATTAATAGGTGGGAGATTATTTTTAAAAAGGGTACTTTACAAATACACCTCTAAGATTTACTTAAAATATGAATTGTCCTCTATAATTCTGAAAATTACATTTTGTACATTGACATTTCGAATATCATTACAATTGGTCCCTTCTATTAATAAACCATCAACTTAATTAACAGTTTTTAATAGGGTAAATTACACTTACACCCCTTGAGGTTTGGTTTAATACATATCATCCCCTGACGTTTGGGAAATTGCACTGACCCCTTTGTTATTATAATTATTTAGACGGACTTAACTTTGGTATCAAAAAGGCATTAAATTCATACATTCTCTTTTCTTGCTTTACTTTACTCTCTTTTTTTTTTTCCCCCCTTCCTTTCCTTTGATTTACTTTTTTTATTATTATTATTTACTTTTTTTTAAATGTAATTTCTTCTATTTTTCTACAGGAGTTGTTGTCTTTTATAAGCAGGGGGTTTGTGAAATGAGACTATTAACCACAGGGATGGAAATGTGATTTCTAAACCTTAGGGGTGTTAGTGTAATTTACCCTTTTTATAATATCAAAATTTTATTTCAATTAATAATTCATGTAATTTTATTATTGTACATAAAAGAAGTTAGAAATTTCATTTTTTCAATTAATTCTATTAAATAAAATTTTTTGACAAAGGGATATTTATAATTTTTCAAACTACAGGGGCAATCAGTATTTTAAGCTAATTTCAACAGGTGTATTTGTAATTTACCCTTATAAATAAGAGAAGAAATCATAATCTAACAATATATATTTAGAAAGGGAAAGGATTGTCTCTAGTTGGAATACTCCACTAGATGGTCTATTTGGACTCATTTTGGATTCATCTCAATGATTCAAACCATTCAATATGTAGGCTCGTCAAGTACTTCATCCATATAAAAAATCCCATTGTCACGCCTTGGATTTACAAAGTCCGGCCTACGTGAAAAAACCTAAAACCAATAAGTAAAAGACAACAAATCAAATAGAAACAAATAATATCTCTCATACAAATGGGTACAATAGTGTCACACAATATATGTGTTATTCTGATTTCATACACCCTACATTCACATCTATGTGGAATAGATGTTCTTTGACTAAACATACAATAGGTGATATATATATATATATATATCAAATTGAAATACCCAAAGGCTTACATTACTTACAAAGGATGTAACCCTTAAAAAAATGGCACACGACCAAATAAACAAAACAAATGACCCAAGGCCTACAACTCATGGAACCCCCTACTCGGCTTCAAACACAACTCCAGCAGTTGACATCCACATCTATATCCACATATGACACCAAACACTTGAAAAACATTTTCAACCACGTAGGGTGAGCATAAGCCCAATCGAGAATATTTTAAAAACTGAATATACTCTACCAGCGTAAATAATCATGATGCAGTACATATATACAATATATCCAAATGCACTTTCAAACCCATTTGGTTTCTTAACAAAACAAAACATTTCTTTCCAAATACCAAAACCTTTTGTCTACTCAAAATGTTTTCCGCAATCACAACACATGTTTGATAAAAGTCCATTTCCAAAACAAATTCAAGTATCTCCATACCAACCAGCAAACATATTGCTAAATCAAATGCGAATACATCATTAAATAATAGCAAATACATTGCTAAAACAGTTTTCAAAACATCATTTTTCAAACCAAAATCTTCAGGGCTAGTGTTCATTACGATAACTATACAAGTCACTATGCCATTTTTTCAAGATTATCCAGATGGAATCGACACCTACCGCGCGGGTTTTAGATCTTTCACCATGGACACACAGGCCAACTTAGTTCTGCTCTAACACCCTCTTATAGCTTTACCGCTTTATTCACCATTTTATTAACACAATACATGTCGCGTCCCAAAATTTGAACAATTAAATATTAAATTAGGATTAAATCTCAATTCCATCATCCAAATCCTAAAGGTGAAACAAAATCTAAATGTTTTCGTCTCAATCTAGTTTAAATGAATTTCAATTCTCAAAAAAAAATTACAAGGGATAAAAAAAATTATTAAAACACCAACTAAACCATCCATCATAAATTCATAACTATTCAATACCTCCAACATTAAAGTAGCAACAAATAGTTAAAACAACTTAAATAATGTAAAATTAGAAAATAACTCACAATGCCAAATTATCAAAATACTAAGGTCATAAAAAATAAATAAACTAATACCAACCCTAAACTCAAGAAAACAAAAGAAGTCCGAGAGACATGTCCTACAACCATAGTTATTTCTCGTCACCACCGTAGTCCCAACTAATCCTGCAAAGGAAGCTTAACTACATTCAAACAGAATACACCCAAGATGCCAAGAGACAAAACGGGTTAGTATACAAGAATATTGATATGAGTACAAGATTTGATACCCATGTGTCCACCAAACATAAACAAAAGTACATTTGATTCTTATTATGGGACAAGAAAAGTAGTTTCACTTGCATCGAGACGAAGGGGTAGTTTCCCGAGATACGGTGGCATTTAGTTTCTTGCCCGTACATTACTAAATATAAATTGACTATAAAAAATAAAAAAATTGTGGTTCAGCCTTGCATAAAAAGTTAGTAAGACCCACCATTTTGCAAAAATAAAATTAGTATAATTAAAGTAAATTACTGAAGAAGTATATAAATGCACCGCTTCATACCTAAATCATTCGAAAATTGAACAGATTGAGAGAAAAACTTGATAGAAGAACGTAGACGGAAATTGACTGAAAAACCTGAAGCTGAAAACGAAAAGAAACTGCCCTAATATGATTTTTTTAGAAAAGTTCAAAACACGAAAAGTGTCCAGAATAAAGTTTTACTTCAGTTTATGCAAAATCAATGAAAATGAAATTGTTTCGTGAGTTAAAACAACATCTAAAATCTGCATTGCTAAAATGAATAAAAACTATTATAACCAAGATTATCTAATTACTAATCGATTTATTTAGTAGAAAGTTAAAATACAAAAATTGTTTAGAATTACGTATACATGTCTATGCCCAAATTTTGTAATTTATTGAGGTCATTTCTTATTTTTTGAGATATACAAATCAATACAATTCAAACTATACAAATAAGTTCATATTTAATTCTTTGTACCTTAACTCTACCACTTTGGCCCTTTACTTCTGGCCTACACATACATCCTATGTACCTTCTATATACCTAACACCGCTCCAAAACCAAATTGACACGAGGATATTGTCCCAAGTTTGACCCACACTCCCCAGACGGTTGGCATATACGTACACGCGTAAATCAAAGTACTCGTCTACTCCTGAGAACAAGGTAACAACATATATATACACAACCCCTTATCTACTCATGAGGACAAACATAACAATGTTAAGCATAAGGCATTCAAATAAATCTCATAATCCACATCTCTTCGTTTTTTTTTTTTTCTTTTTTTCTTTTTTAACACTATTTCTCGCCAACACTCAAATAAAACAACAATTCACAGAGTCATGGCAGAGTATACAGAATTTATCTATGGATTCTTCGTTTATTTTAATTTCATATATCTATGAGTGTGATTCTATCCATAAAATAAATATATATAAAAACCCTAAACCTTACATACATAACAAACCAAAATAATTGAAATCAAACCATCATCTATATGCAAGTACAATACCCAACCAACATCAAATAAATAAATAAAACAAAAAAGCAAACATAAATAATGAAAAGTGGGTATTGCACTCATAATTATTTTTTCTCTCTTTTCCTAGTTAAAGAAATAGTTGCAGAATTAATGAAATTACCAAAATAAAACACTAACCTTTTTATTTTTCTCTCTTCCTCTTCTCTTTCTTCCTCGTCTCTCTTTTCTCTCGGCCGCACACATAGTGCACTCTCTGTTTTTGTTTTGTTTATTTATTTTTCTTCTTTTCCTAGTTACAACACTATTATAACCTAATTTACTATTATATTATATTTTATTATATAAATACAACATATATAAATATGCTATATAAGATCAATAAATATAACACCTTTTATATATATAAATGTAAATGTACATAAATATTCGGATTAATTATATATAAATAAATATCACATTAAATTAATTAAATAACACATTAAATTCTTATGTACCCGCGCAATTAATAAAGCAATAAAAAAAATAAAGTAATAATAATAATAATAATAAATAATGACTTAAGAAAAATTAAGGTCGCTACAACATACACACCTCAAAAGAATCTCGTCCCGAGATTCGATAGGAGAGAATACTAAGCAAAAAGCTCTGGATGCATATGCTGAACTTTCTCTTCTAATTTCCAAGTGATATCGTTCTTATCCTCGCTTCATTGCACTTTCACCAACTTCACTTTCTTGCACCGCAACTGCTTTACATCCCGGTCTAGAATAGTAACCGGTCGCACCATATACGTTAGATCGTCACTAATTTCTAACACTTCTAGTGATACTACTTGGGAAGGCTCTTGCACACACTTTTGCAATAAAGATACATGGAACACGTTGTAAATAATAGCTAAAGCAGGTGGTAGGGCTAATTTGTAAGTCACATTACCAATCCTCTCAGTGATCTCGTATGATCCCTCAAATCTAAGTGCCAACTTTCCTTTCTATCCGAACCGCATGATACCCTTCATCGGTGAGACCTTCAAAAACACAAAATCTCCAACATTCAACTCAACTCCGTTATGTTTTCTATTAGTGTAACTCTTTAGACGACTCTATGCAATCTTAATACGTTCCCGAATAATGTTCACCTTCTTTGTGATCTCTTTTTTCAACTCTGACCCTAACTACGATGCATCTCCTATCTCTATCCAACAAGCAGATGATCGATATGGCCGCCCAAAATAAATACAACAAACCCTTCTCATAAACGGAAGTATAATTGAAACAACACGCTTTCATTAATCAGAGTTTAATATACAAAAGTGACAGATACAATAAGGAATAAAAGCTACATAGATATTCATATATGCCTTATTGGCTTACATCTTTCCAAGTCATTGCTTGGGTATAACAAAAATGAGTCCAGATCAACACAATTAAAGCCCTAGGCTTGTACATTATCAAAACAAAAGAACAAAAAAGTGAGTCTTCAGCTTCAAAGGGTGAGCCAAAGCCTAGTAGAAAAATCTAGCACAATATATGAATCTTAACACAAATACAATTATGATATGCATATATAATACCCATGATAAATTCATCCATAACCCCTTTTAAAAAACCATATTGTGCCAAGCTTTATATCTGCATCGATTTATTCTCAATTCATAAGTCATTTACGTTTCATTCAGGCAACCAAACTGAGGATATAACTCAGTGGGTCTTTAACCAATACAGCCATCATACAAACACTTCTATTTGCCATTTTACAGATATTTCATCCGCGAGAATCGGCACCCATGTATACGCACAGTTCTTAGGACTTTCACCCTAGACACACAGGCCAACTTAATTCAATGGAGTAGAACCTATTTCTTCTCCCAAACCTAGAGTACATCCTATTTCTTCTCCGAAATGTCATATATTTACAATGTATTAAAGACATAGTCATGTTCAATGCTAACGGATGAAAGATTAATTTCAATTCACCTAGTCCTCATGTAATTTCTACAACAATCATAGCTATCCTCCATCGATAGCCCAACACAGATATTTTTAAATAGATATACAATTTTCAAGATAGATAAACTATCCAAATTTTCATAGGTGAGAGATAATACTTATCCAACTCCACCATTTATATAAACACCCATCCAATTTCACATTCCCAATACCAATTCCATTTATTTATACAAAATAACTATTTGAGACATTTTAGGGCAACACTCTAATTTCTTTCAAAAATTCATCCCAAGTATCAAAATCAACAAATTTATCACAACACAATCTCTTATCTACTCCCATAACCATTTTTAATACATACATTTAAAAACCCCTCTTTTGATTTTAAACCAAAACCCTAGGTTTGTTCAAGATCCTCCCAAATTCCAATTTTGCTTATACATCAATAACTAGCTAAGTTAAAACCTATAGAAGAGTGTAGACAGTCCTTACCCCAAGCTTAGAAAGCCAGGGAAGCAATAGAGGAGTTTCAAAGACGCCAAAACCAAGCTTTGTTCGGACCAAAATGGAGCTCTAGGAGAGTTCTATCTTTTTCTCAAAGACACTAAAGTAGAGAAACCAACGGATCTAGGTGTTTTAGAAGAGAGAATGTGAGTTTTAGAAAGAAAAACTCTAGATCTAGGGTTTTTGAAATGTTTAGTGAGAGAGAGATATGAAAAAGTGATGTAAAATGACCTTTTTATGAACTGATATACGCACAGTCCGCTTGAGCGCAAGAAGTGACGCTCGAGCGCCCAGACACAATAAGTTGTTCCGCTTGAGAGCAAGAAGTCTCACTCGAGCACAAAATACATACTCTCAGTAGTTTTGCAAGCAGTAGACCAACGCTCAAACGCAAGAAAGGCTGCTCGAACTAAGACTGCTTGAGTGTAGGAAACACCGCTCGAGTGTAGAATACACTCTCCTAGTAATTTTTAGGCCTGCAAAAGTACTGAGAGTTCACAAAGCCAGCTCAAGTGCAGGAAGTGATGCTCGAGCGGAGGAGCAAAATTCTAGGCAACAAAAGTTTGAAAACCAAGCTACCAACCTATTTCAAACGCAACCAATACAATCTAATAGCCAAAATCAAGGAGGGAGAAAAGGAACAAGACAAAGCCAACAATACAGAACGATGAAACTTGAGTCCAAAATACAAAATGGGTTGGGTCTAAACCAAAATCACTATAATCTCCCCCCTTAAGGAATTTCGTTCGCGAAATTATAAATCAAAGTTTAAAACCGTGTTTAAACCAATTATAACAATGATAATTAATTGATTCCATCACCGTGACCTATTCTCCAGTCATTCATTCTTATCAATTCGATACATAAGTTCCAACATTGAAAGTACAATTCACATTTTTCAAAATATATACAATGTTTATATTAAACCCGTGTTTTCAAAATATATACAACATATACAATGTTTCCATATTGTCAAAACATATACAATGTTTTCATATTTCATTAACATAACAAAATTTCAATACATGCTCAAACATTAACAAATAAGTCCGGATACTTCTCATGGACTTCCAACTCACGCTCCTAAGTGGCTTCCTCAACTTCATGATGTCTTTATAATATTTTAACTAAGGGAATTGTTTTGTCTCACAAGACTTGGTCTCGAGTGTCCAAGACTTTCATCGGTCTGTCCTCATATGAGGCATCCTCATCCACCTCTAAGGCGGTCCAATCCAACACGTACGATGGATCCGGCTCATACTTCTGAAGCATGTAAATATGAAACACATCATGAACCTCGAAAAGCTGTGGCGATAAGACCAAGCGATAAACTACTTTTCCAATCCGCTCAAGAATCTCAAAAGGTCTGATAAATCTAGGGGACAACTTCCCACTCTTCCCAAATCTCATCTAGGTGATATCTTCAAGAAGACGTGATCACCCACCTCAAAAGACAAAGGTCTTATCCTACGGTCGGCATAATTTTCCTGGCAACTCTGGGCCATAACCAACCTCTTACCGATAAATGCAACTTTTTTTGTTGTTTCTTGGACTAACTCTGGGCCCAATATTTGTGCATCACCCACCTTAGCCCAACACACAAGGGATCTATACGGTCGGCCATACAAGGCCTCAAATGGTGCCATGCCAATACTCGATTGGAAGCTATTATTATAAGCAAACTCCACTTAGGGCAAGTGCCTCTCCTACGACCCCTTAAAGTCAATGACACAACCCCGAAGCACATCCTCCAAAATATGAATAGTATGCTTGGATTTCCCGTCAGTCTAAGGATGATATACAGTGCTAAAAGTCAATCCCGTGCCTAAGGCACCTGTAGGCTCTACCACAACTGAACAGTAAAATACAGATCTCTATCCGATACAATCATCACAGGGACTCCATGCAACCTCACTATGTCCCTAATATAAAGGTTAGCAAGATAATATACTGAGTGACTCACGCGTATAGGTATAAAGTGTGCAGACTTGGTCAACCGGTCAACTACCACCAAAATCGCATCACTACCCCATTGCGTCCTAGGAAGGCCCACAATAAAATCTATCATGACATGCTCTCATTTCCACTCGGCTATAGGCAAGGGTTGTAACAAACTAGCTGGCCTCTGATTTTCAGCCTTCACTTGTTGACAATTAAGGCACCTCAATACAAACACAGCCACATCCTTCTTCATTTCCCTCTATCAAAACCAGCGACTAAGGTCATGATATATCTTTGTGCCTCTCAGATGCACCGCAAGGCGTGAATGGTGAAACTCTCGAAGCACTTCCTCTCGACAAGACTCCGACACAAAAAGAAGGTCACGATATCTAACTCTCGAATCGAGACACACATTTAAGCCCTTCTTTACCTTTCCACTTAAAACCTTTTTCTAGAGGGTTTCTACCTCAATATCACCCTTTTGCGCTTCTTTCATTTGATTCACAAGTGTTGGTTGTGTAACTACCGAAAACAAGGTTATAGACTCAACGAACTCGCCAAGATGCAAGTCAAACTTACTAATAGCACCCAACATCTCCCATTCCCGGATGGCAACACTAGCTACTCTATCAATAGATTTCCTACTCAAAGCATCGGCCACAACATTGGTCTTTCCCAGGTGATAATGTAATTCAAAATCATAATCTTCTATAAATTCTATCCACATCATCTACCTCATATTTAAATCCTTCTGTGTAAACAGATACTTCAGACTCTTGTAATGAAAAAATACCTCAAACTTCTCACTATACAAATAGTGCCTCCAAATCTTTAATACAAAGATTACTGCCACTAATTCTAGGTCATAAGTAGGGTAGTTCCTCTCATGTGTTTTCAACTACTGCGAGCCATAAGCTACTATCTGCCCCTCTTACATCAATACACAACCCAAACCTTCCCGAAAGGCATCACAATACACCGAATAGCCTAAACCTCTCTCCAGAATAATCAATACTGGAGCAGTGGTAAGTCTAACCTTAAGCTCTTGAAAAGACTTCTCACAAGTCTCATTCTACACAAACTTAACTCCCTTCCTCGTCAATCTAATTTAACGGTGAAGCTAATCTAGAGAAATCTTTCACGAACTGACAGTAATACCAAGCCAACCCCAAGAAACTACAGTTCTCAAAAGCATTCTTAGGTTGTTCCCAATCTTGCACTGCATTTATCTTTGATGAATCTACAGTCACCCCTTCCCCGGATACAACATGGCCTAAGAACTTTACTTCTCTCAACTAGAATTCGCATTTCCCAAACTTCGCATAAAGTTTGTGGGCTCTAAGTAACTCAAATATTACCCGCAAGTGTTTTTCGTGTTCCTCTTCAGAGGGTGAGTAAATCAAGATGTCGTCCACAAAGACAACCACAAAATGGTCTAGGAACTCACGGAAGATTCGGTTCATCAAATCCATAAATGAAGTTGGGGCATTAGTCAACCCAAACGGCATCACTAAGAACTCATAATGGCCATATTGCGTATAGAATGCCATTTTTTGGATATCCTCCTCTCTAACCCTCAACTAATGATAACTCGATCTCAGGTCTATCTTAGAAAAGCAATAAGACCCCTTCAACTGATCAAATAAATCATCTATACAAGATAGTGGGTACTTATTCTTAATAGTTACCCAGTTCAACATCCGGTAATCTATACAAAGTCACAACAAACCATCTTTCTTTTTAGCAAAGAGAGTCGGTGCTCCACAACGTGAAGTAATAAGGTGGATAAAACCCTTATCTAATAGTTCTTGGAGTTGAATCTTCAACTCACTCAAATCAGTAGCCTATACGGTGCCATAGAAATCGGTGCCAAGCTAGGCACTAAGTCAATACAGAACTTAGTCTCACGGTGAGGTAGTAAACTAATGAGATCCTCAGGAAACATGTTTGGGTATTCATAAACTACCCTTGGCAACTCAACTCGGACTTCATCACACTCATTATTCAAGAAATTTGCAAGAAGGCTTACTCCCCCCACGTAGATCATACACTAGGGATAAAGGTCTATCAGTTTTGTCTCCCATAAAATAAAAACAATTACCGCTTAAGGTACATACAGTAACCCTTTGACAGTAACAATTTATAACAGCCTGATACGAAGACAAATAGTCCATACCCAATATAGCATCAAAACTTGACATGTCAATCAATACAAAAGCAAAAGAAAGTCGGCGACTGGCAACCTCTATATCACAACCCTGACACCCCTGCTCCAAAACAATCTCTCCACCAAGAAGTGACTCTATATTGAGAGGAGATGCTAACTAAGCCAACTCTAACCCCAAGGTCGATGCAAATACAGACGAGATAAATGAATAGGATGCACCCGTATCAATCAACACATTAGTAATGGAATTACATAATAAGAAAGTACCTCTCACTACTGAAGGCGCTAGTACTAGGTCTGGCACGGTAATAGCATACACACGCCCTATAGGTCTTTGCTCAACCTGCTCACCCCTTAGAGCATAAGCCTGATGTAATGACTGAACCGAAGCAGCTCCCTGATTGGCCCTCGAGGGCTATATTGACTGTGCAAGTTGGTGGCTTTATGTTTGCCTCGAACCAGATGCACTGGGTGTGCCACCCAACTATGGGCAAAACCTCTTCATGTGCCCCACCTATCTACACTGATAACAAGCAAGCGGCTGCCCTCTCTGGCTCTGAGAACGAGTCGAAGACGATGCAGACCGATGCCCTCCTCCCCTCTGTGGGCAAACTGGAGACTTGTGGCCCAACTGGCCACACTTGAAACAAGTAAAATCTCCCTGACCACTTCTCCCCGAACCCGAGCTCAGTACCGAAAAAGAGGACCTCGACTGAACTCCCTGGGACTGCTGTGGGTTAGAACCCCTATGTCTCTTGCTATCCCCCTAAACATCCTAACTCCTACTGGAGCCCCTCATCCGTTCCTCCTCCATCTGCATCACGGTCTAAAGATGAGTCGTCGCCTCCACGAGCCGTCCATAATCCCTAATCATTGACCCCAACCACTTTGAACATAAGCCCGGTCCTCAACCTCCTTTCGAACTCTAAACAACAGCACTCCTCAGTCGCCATGAGTTCTAGTGCAAACCTCGACAAGCTAGTAAATGTGGCCTCAAACTCGGCCATCGAGGTGTTCAACTGCACAAGCTTGGAGAATTGATCTCTCAACTTCTCCCTGATTGTGGAAGGCAAGTACTTGTCCTGGAAGGCATCAACAAAAACCTCCCAAAGTTACACCAATGCGCCCTCACACATACTTACACCATTGACCCGCGTCTCCCTTCAGCTGGAAGGATACCAAGGTCACTCTCAATCTACCATTTTTTATGCCAAGCATCTCAAACATTTTTACCATTTGCTCCAACCACTCATCCGCTTTCAGTGGCTCCTTAGGATCACCCATAAACTTGTCTGAATTAGATCGAAAGAACTCTCGCTTCAAGAATGACGGCCCTGCCTCAACTACTTGGGCCTGAACTTGATTCTCAGCCTTGAGAATGTCCATAGACCCCCGCAATGCTCCTGTCATTTCGCGGGCTAAG
The DNA here is from genome assembly GCA_025200525.1 of Camellia lanceoleosa. NCBI lineage: Eukaryota > Viridiplantae > Streptophyta > Magnoliopsida > Ericales > Theaceae > Camellia > Camellia lanceoleosa. The sequence goes on along the minus strand of CM045768.1, from coordinate 107,638,785 downwards.
GTGCCCATGGCCTGCTGACCAACTAGTTCAGCCACATTAGCCTGACTAACCCCTTCTTCCTACACCGGAATCTCATTCGATAAAGGCACTTTATGCTTTCTAGGCCTACCACGCCTACCACCACCATGTCCACGTCCTAATATCCTAATGAAGATAACAAAAGAGATTAGCACATTTACAAATGTGCAGAAACTAACTCACTCGCTTCCTAATGCAATGGACAACAATAATTCACTCCATATAAGTACGTAGTCACATAAACACATACGAATTTCATTCATGGATAATGACCGTCCCGCGGTGTTGCTAGAGTTCTAATTAGAAATAGCAGTGATCAAGTACTTTTCTAATAGGACTTCTAGAAACCCGTAGACTCAATCAACATCCTAGAAATTAAATCTCATATGTATATAATCACATACACATGTTATCACATAACATTACAAACATACAAATATCTCTGTCAAGCAAGATAAACCCATTATGGTAAGATCTACTCCCCACGTACCCAAAGTATTTAAACTCAGTACGCTCTGATACCAAGTTGTAACGCCTCAAAATAAATATAACAAAGCTTTCTCATAAACGAAAGTATAATTAAAACAACACGCTTTCATTAATTAGAGTTTACTATACAAAAGTGACAAATACAATAAGGAATGAAAGCCACACAAACATTCATATGCCTTATTGGCTTACATCTTTCCAAGTTGTTGCTTGGGTACAACAAAAATGAGTCAAGTTCAACACAATTAAAGCCCTAGGCTTGTACATTATCAAAACAAAAGAACAAAAAGGTGAGCCTTCAGCTCCACAATCCTCACAAGCTAAGCCTCTAGCAAAGGCATATCACTAACACCTGAAAAAGGTTTTTCCCATATAGGGTGAGCTAAAGCCCAAAAGAAAAATCTAGCAAAATATATGAATCTTAACAAAGATACAAGTATGATACGCATATACAATGCCCGTGATAAAATCATCCATAACCCCTTTTACAAAACCATATGGTGCCAAGCTTTATATCTCCATCCATTTTATCTCAATTCATGAGTCATTTACGTTTCATTCAGGCAACCAAACTGAGGATATAACTCAGTGGGTCTTTAACCAACACAGCCATTATACAAACACTTCTATTTTCCATTTTACGGATATCTCGTCTGCGGGAATCAGCACGCATATATACACACAGTTTTTGAGATTTTCACCTTGGACACACAGGCTAACTTAATTCAATAGAGTACATCTCCTTTCTTCTCCCAAACCTGGAGTACATCTCCTTTCTTCTCCCAAACATCATACATTTACAATGTATTAAAGACATAGTCATATTCAATGCTAACGAATGAGAGATTAATTTCAATTCACCAAGTCCTCATGCAATTTCTAAAACAATTATAGCTATTTTCCATCGATAGCCTAAAATAGATATTTCTAAACATATCTACAATCTTTAATACAGATAAACTATCCAAATTTTCATAGGTGAGAGATAATACATATCCAACTCCACCATTTATATGAACACAAATCCAATTTCACATTCCCAATACCAATTCCATTTATTTATAAAAAATAACTATTTGAGACATTTTAAGGCAACACGCCAATTTCTTCCAAAAATCCACCACATGTATCAAAATCAACAAATTTATCACAACACAATCTCTTATCTACTCCTATAACCATTTTTAATACATACATTTGAAAACCCCTCTTTTGATTTTAAACCAAAACCCTACGTTTGTTCAAAATCCTCCCAAATTCCAATTTTGCTTATACATCAATAACTAGCTAAGTTAAAACCTATAGAAGAGTGTAGACAGTCCATAACCCAAGCTTAGAAGACCAAGGAAGCAATGGAGGAATTTCAAAGACGCCGAAACCAAGCTTTATTTGGACCAAAATGAAGCTCTAGGAGAGTTCTATCTTTTTCTCAATGACACTAAGGTAGAGAAACCAATGGATCTAGGTGTTTTAGAAGAGAGAATGTGAGTTTTAGAGAGAGAAACTCTAGATCTAGGGTTTTTGAAATGTTTAGTGAGATAGAGATATGAAAAAGTGATGTAAAATGAGTTTTTTATGAACCGATATATGCACAGTCCGCTCGAGCACAAGAAATAACGCTCAAGCGACCAGACACAATAAGTTGTTCTGCTCGAGAGCAAGAAGTCTCACTCAAGCGCAGAATACATACTCTCAGTAGTTTTGCAGGTAGCAGACCAACGCTCGAGCGCAAGAAAGGCCATTCGAGCTGAGACCGCTTGAGCGTAGGAAACACCGCTCGAGCGTAGAATACACTCTCCCAGTAATTTTGTAAGCCTGCAAAAGTACTGAGAGTTCACAAAACCTGCTCAAGCACAGGAAGTGACGCTCGAGCACAGGAGCAAAATTCTAGACAACAAAAGTTTGAAAACCAAGCTACCAACCTATTTCAAACACAACCAATACAACCTAATAGCCAAAATCAAAAAGGGAGAAGGGAAAAAAAACAAGAACAACAATACAGAACCATAAAACCCGAGTCTAAAATACAAAATAGGTTAGGTCTAAACCAGAATCGCTATAGGTGTCATCCTAATACTTGAGTGATAGCTATTATTATAAGCAAACTCCACTAATGGCAAGTGTTCTTCCCAACTACCACCAAGATCGAGGACACAAGCTCTCAACATATTCTTTAAGATTTGATTTACCCGCACAGTTTGCCCATCCGTCTACGGATGATAAGCCGTGCTTAGGTCTAACCTAGCACCCGAAGCATGCTGAAACCTCTCCCAAAACTCTGTCACAAACAACGGATCACGATCTAAAACTATAGAAACTAGCGTGCCATGAAGTCGCACCACTTCCCGAATATATAGCCTAACCAGTTTATCCGTAGTTCAGTGAACACTGATAGGAATAAAATGAGCAAACTTAGTGAGTCGATCCACTATCACCCAAATAGATTCATTGCCTTGTTTGGACCATGGAATCTATCCACGAAGTCCATAAAGATGTACTCCCATTTCGAAGTAAGGATATCGAGAGACTGCAAAAGTCCAAATGGTCTTTGGTGTTCCGTCTTAACCTGTTGACATACATAGCATCGAGAAACATACTCTCACATGTCCTTCTTCATACCTTCCCACCAAAATGTCTTCCTCAGATCATGATACATCTTAGTCTCACCAGGGTGAATGGTGTATCGGGACCTATGGGCATTATCCTCAATCTCTTTTCTCAATTCAACAATGTTAGGTACACACAACATACCTTGGGCATCATCCTCAATCTCTTTTCTCAATTCAACAATGTTAGGTACACACAACATGCCCTAGAATTGCAATCCCCTTTTTGAGTCCATAGACCAATCAGTAGGACAACCATCGATCAAATCCACTACAAGGTCATCGAGCTTGCTGGCGAGGAACCTATCTAAATATTGTATCTGACAAACTTTACCTAGTGCATCGGTTGCATGGTCAAACTACCAATGTATGCCCTCTCGATACTCTTTATTAGTTGAAAATCATGCATCAAAACTAACTCTAAGGACTTCCATTCCTGAATCATCAAAGAAGCTATAATCCCATGTTGTCGACTAAGTGCATCTACGACTACATTTCTTTTTCCCGAGTGGTAAAGAATCTCGAAATTATAACTGCTGATGAATTCAACCCACATCTGTTGCCTCATGTTCAACTCTTTTTGAGCAAAAAGATATTTGAGGCTCTTATGATTTGTGTATAACTCAAAGCGCTCCCCAAACAAGTAGTGTCACCACACTTTCAACTCAAAAACAACTGTTGCCAACTCTAAGTCATGAGTAGAGTATCATCTCTCATGAGGTTTTAACTGTCATGAGGCATAAGATACAACTTTTTGATGCTACATCAACACACATCCCAAACCACTTCCACTCATATCAGGACAGTACTAACTTTTCCCCTTGTATTGGTATAGTTAACACCGGAGCTGTAGTCAAACGCTGCTTTAACTCCTGGAAAGCTCTCTCACAATCATCTATCCATAAGAAATTCATATTCTTGCAGATCAACTTGGTCATAGGTGATGCAATTGTGGAAAACTTCTCTATAAATCTCCTGTAATAACATGCTAGTCTTAAAAAACTCATTACCTCTAAAGGGTTTGTGGGTTGCATCCATTCTCTGACCGCAATAACTTTCTCAGGATCTATTGATATTTCCTAAATGGACACAATATATCCCTAAAATTGAATTTCTTTCTCCCAAAAGTGACACTTACTGAACTTAGCGTATAACTGCTGCTCCCTCAAAGTCTGCAACACGACTTTCAAGTGTTCTCTATACTCTTCCTCATTCTTAGAATACACTAGGATATCATCTATGAAGATAACCACAAACTTATCTAGATACAGTTGAAAAATTTTGTTCATCAAGTCCATAAAATAGACAGAAGCATTTGTCAAACCAAAAGGCATTATAGGAAATTCGTACAACCCATACCGAGTCTGACAAGCAGTAAGCGATATACTTTCCTCTGACACACCCATCTGATGGTAACCTGTTTTGAGATGAAACTGAGAAAACACAGCTGCCCCCTTCAACTAATCAAACAAGTCAACAATTCTAGGTAGCGGATACTTATTCTTGATAGTCACATTGTTTAGCTCTCTGCAACCTATGTACATACGGAGAGTGCCATCTTTCTTGGAGACAAAGATTGCGGGTGCTCTCTAAGGGGAGTTACTTAGATGTATGAACCCTTTCTGAAGCATCTCTTCTAGCTACTTCTTCATCTCCACAAGTTCTTTAGGCGTCATTCTATATGCTGCCTTAGAAATCGATGCAGTTCTCGGCACTAAGTCAGTGCAAAATTCTACTACCCGTCGAGGTGGAAGTCCAGGTATCTCCTAAAATACATCCTCAAACTCATGTACCACATCTACCTCACTAATATCCTACTTAGGAATTTCTACTAAGCACAAAAAACTTGTCATCACCGACTCTCCTCCATTGCTATAAGTTTGGGTAAGTCATAATATACCGGGAATATCTATATTCACAGTCCTTCCAGCATAATCTAGAGTCTCAAAACGTTTTCGCAACCAATCCATACCCAAAATAATTACAAACCCTTCAAACCCTTACACAATTAGGTCAGTATACAAGACTTTGCCTGCAAAGTCAATTTCAAAATCTTTACATATCTCATAAAGAGTAACTGTCCCTCCCAAAGGGGTCTCAACACGAATAGGTCTAGACAAAGAAGTAGTTACAAGGTGTTTTCTTTCTACAAACTGTCTAGATATAAAAGAATGAGAGGCACCAATATCAAAAAGTACTCTAATAGGTTCCTGAAAAAGATTAAAGGTACCTTGCACTTTGTCATTTCCTGGCATCATTGCAAATGCCCTAGCTGGAGCTGCTTGACCTTGTCGCGCCTGCTGTTTCTGAGGTCAATACTTGATTACATGTCCCAACTGCTAACACCCAAAACACTTTCTATTGATCGGTTAAGGTATTACTGCTCTAATAGGTAGGGGTCCCTTCAACTAAGGTACGAGAGAACAATAACCCATCTATGGCACCTATTGTAGCTGTTCCTGATAACCCTGTGGGTGTAGACCGCCCTGTCTACGGTAATAGTGCCCCTAGGGCTAAAAATTGCCTTGAGACCTAAAATTACCCTAAGATATGAAATTTCCCTAACTATCGTAGGGTCGGTATCTGTTTTATCACGCTGTTGGAAATGACTCCCTCTGAAAGTCTCCAATATTGGTCTTCTTCTCCTTAAACTGTTTCTCATTTTCCTCATACTTTAGTGCCAAGTCAAGAACTTTGTCAAACGATTTAACATCAAAGGGAATAAGGGACTTAGACAGGTAATGATTTAATCCTTTAATAAGCTTCTCATTCTTCTTTTCTTGCGTGTCAACCAAGTGAGGAGAGACAACTCATTAAACTTGGTGACATACTCGATTACTATTCTACCCTCTTAAGTCAGCTTAAAAAATGCATCACTCAATTGAGACCGAATAGTAGTAGGAACAAACTTTCGATCAAAATGGGTCTTGAAACTTGCCTAAATTAAAGTCGTCAAATCTAGACTTTCCTTACATGAGTTCCACCAAAATAGGGTTGCCCCCTCAAGCTAATGTGTAGCCAAATCCTATTTTGGACCTCGGTGAGCTGCATACGACCAAACACCATCTCATATTTCTAGACATAGGTGCCAGCTGCAGTGGGTCCTCTATCTCCAAAGAATTTCTGACCTCCTAAAGAACCAAAGTCTTTGTTTCTGTTTGCAAAGGGATCTCCTTGTTGGCCTTGATTATTGTTCTGCAAAAACAAAAGTAACTGAGCCATCATCTCCCTCACATTAACCTGCACAATATTGGTTGCCTCGGTAGCAGCTATCGTTGCCACCGTCGCGTTAGCAGTTGTTTCTTTCCCTGTGCCACTAGGCTCAGCATTTCTCAAATTATACCTTTCAGCCATCATCTTGAAGTACCACCAAACTAAACCAGCCAACCCATATTTTTACAATCTGAGGATCACCTAAACTCTCACAAGTCTAGGATAACCAAGAGCTTTGATACCAAATTGTCACGCCTCAAAATTTAGACAATTAAATATTAAATTAGGACTAAATCCCAATCAATATTCCATCATTCAAATCCTAAGAGTGAAACAAAATCTAAATGTTTTCATCTCAATCTGGTTTGAGTAAATTTCAATTCTCAAAAACAAATTACAAGGGATAAAAAAAAAAATATTAAAACGCCAACCAAACCATCCATCAGAAATTCATAACTATCTAATACCTCCAACATTAAAGTAGCAACAAACAGTTAAAACAACTTAAATAATGTAAAGTTAGAAAATAACCCATAATGCCAAATTATCAAAATACTAAGGTCATAAAAAATAAATAAATAAATAAACTAATGTCAACCCTAAACTCAAGAAAACAAAAGAAGTTCGAGAGACATGTCCTACAACCATAGTTATTTCTCGTCACCATTGTAATCTCAACTAATCCTACAAAAGAAGCTCGGCTATACTCAAATAGAATACACCCGAAATGCCAAGAGACAAAACGGGTTAATATACAAGTATACTTGTATGAGTACAAGATTTAACACACACGTGTCCACCAGAAACAAACAAAAGTACATTTAATTCTTGTTACAAGACAAAACAAGTAGTTTCACCCGCACCGAGACGAAGGGATAGTTTCCCGAGATACGGTAGCATTTAGTTTCTTGCCTGTACGCTACTAAATATAAATTAAGTATAAAATAAAAAATAAAAATCTGGTAGGTCAGCCCTGCAAAAAAAGTTAGTAAGACCCACCATTCTGCAAAAATAAAGTTAGTATAATTTAATCATAAGTAAATTACTGAAGGAGTATAAAAATGCACCGCTTCATACCTAAATCATTCGAATTGGTCAAAACTCAAAGAACAAACATTGTACATAATCAAATTTCCTAAAAGGAAATGCAAAAGAATTTAATAGAAATTAAACAGGTTGAGAGAAAAACTTGATAGAAGAACGTAGACGGAAATTGACCAAAAAACCTAAAGCTCAAAACGAAAAGAAACTGCCTTAAGATGATTTTTTTCGAAAAAGTTCAAAACATAAAACGTGTTCAAAATAAAGTTTTACTTCAGTTTAGATGACATCAATGAAAATGAGCTTGTTTCGTGGTTTAAAGCAGTATCTAAAATCTGCATTGCTAAAATGAATAAAAACTATTGTAACCAAGATTATCCAATTACAAGTTCTAATCAATCTTTTTAATAAAAAGTTAAAAAACAAAAGTTGTCTAGAATTTCATATGCATGTCTCTGTCCAAATTTCGTAATTTATCGAGATCGTTTACTATTTTCGAGATATACAAATTAATACAATTCAAACTATACCAATAAGTTCATATTTAACTATTTGTACCTTAACCCCACCACTTTGGCCTTTCACTTCCAACCTATACATATATCCCATGTGCCTCCCGTATACTTAACACCGCTCCGAAGCCAAACTTGCACGAGGATATCGTCCCGAGTTTGACCCACATTCTCCAGACGATTAACATATACGTATGCGCGTAAATCAAATCACTCATCTACTCCTAAAAACGAGGTAACAATATATATATACACTATCCCTCATCTACTCACGAGAATAAAAATAACAATGCCGAACCTGAGGCATTCAAATAAATCTCATAATTCTCACCCTTTTTTTTTTTTACACTATTTCTCACTAGTACTCAAATAAAACAACAATTCACGAAGTTATGGTGGATTATACGGAATTTATCTATGAGTTCATAGTTTATTTTAATTTCATATATCCATGACTGTGATTACATCTATAAAATAAATATATATAAAAATCCTAAATTTTGCATATACAACTAATCAAAATAATTGAAATCAAACCATCATCTACATGCAAGTACAATACCCAACCAACATCAAATAAATAAAAATAAATAAATAAAAACAAAAAAATAAATATAAATCAAGGAAAGTGAGTTTTGCACTCACAATTATTTTTTCAAAGATCAAAGAAATAACTTGGAGAATTAATAAAACCACCAAAATAAAATCCTAATCCTTTTATTTCTCTCTACCTCTCTTCTCTCTTCTCCGTCTCTCTTTTCTCTCTTGACCCACACACAAAGCGCACTCTCTATTTTTTTTTTCTTCTCTCTCTTGTCTTCCTAGTGACAGCACTATTATAACCTAATTTACTTATTATATTATATTATATAAATACAACATATATAAATATGCTATATAAGATCAATATATATAACACCTTATATATATATATATATATTCAAATTAATTATAAATAATTAAATATCACACTAAATTCTCATGTATCCGCGCAATTAATAAAGCAATAAAAAAATAAAGTAATAATAATAATAAATAATGACTTAAGAAATATTAAGGTCGCTACAATACATGTGATCTAAAATATTGTTTTCAAAATGACACAAATGTTCTCAAAACATAATATGAGCATTTCAAAACCCATGACATGCTTCATGATATGAATGATTTCAGTTTGCCTAATCCACATACAATTTTCAACACACGGGAATATTATCCTCCATCGGTAGCCAAAACAGTTATCTATAATGTAATAATTGAAAGATAACTATACAAATATATAATCCAACAATTCCAAAACCCACATATATACTCAACACCCAAGATCTCCCAAAAGAGTAATAATACTTGTTATTTCCAAAATCCCGCAACTATTTTCTTTCCAACCAAACCATTTACCAAAATCAACCCTAACTCCCCAAATCAATATTTGTTAGGTTTTTTTTTCACAAATTAGGACTTTTTCATTTTTAGATGCAATTTCGTATATCAAAAATAATTGTAGTAGCAAAACTATAGCCCAATAACCCCCAATTTAACAAAACCCTTAAGCCCAAAACATAATTTCAAAGTCAACCAAATGACCACAAGATCTATATAGCAAAATACGCCACATGTCGGAAAAATTGCCGCCAACAAAAAGACGATCCGCTCATATTAAATGGAAACCCTCGCCGAGTTCTACATTTTGATATATGGAACTAGGGGTAGAAATTGGGTAAAAATATATGAAACCCAAGCTCGAAGAGCTTAAAGGGTCGGAAATGGAGAAAATGAGAGTGAGAGAGAGAGAGAGAGAGAAGATAAAACCAAGAAAAATAGATATTTTCAGCTTTAGGAGACTTTTATAGACAAACAGGTTGCAGGCACGAAGGCCACATCGCGGCCACGACAGTAACGACAAGCTTGGTCGCAGGTGCAACTAGGGACACCGCGGCCGCAAACCAGTAGGGACACAGGTCACGGGAGCGAGCAAGCCATTCACGGCTTGCACCACGACCCCCATCACAGGCAACGCACTCTCCCCTAGCCAAAGGACCTGAGAGCCACTTTTGGTTGCGGCTTGGTCACGGCCCTTAGCGGGCGCGACTCCCCCAACACAACCCATCGCGGGCCTGACCTAGCTAGTCGTAGGTGCGACCAGCCCAACACAAAAGACCTGGGCTGCTGCCCAACAGCCAGCCCGACACACGGCAAAGGTCCCAACCACCCAGAAAGGTCCAAGCCACTTGAGACAACTCCGTGTCCCAACCAAACAGAAAATGGATCGAGATTAAACTAACTCCGACCACTACACACATTGATCGGATATCAATAGTCACTTGATCATATCACATTTGTGTCAATAATTTATTTTTAAAATCATACTTACTATTGACACAAATTTTATCTAATTAAGTGGCTATTATAATTTGATAAACATGATTTTTTATATGGATGGAATACTCGACGAATCCCATGCATTGAATGATTTAGACTATCAATACGGGCTCCATAATGGATTTACGAAAACCCAACAACACTCTCCCGTTTAATTTTGAACTAAAGAGAAGTCGCTGCCAAATAAATCCAACAACTAACGTACAAAAAAAGTTACAAAAAATAAATTAAAAAAAAAATCTTGAGAAAATAATCAATTTTTCCCATTAGATTATTAATCCTGAGAGGTCAATTGAACTAGCCGATTGGTTAGGAGATTTTAGGTTAAAATAATCCAAAAACTATCGAAAAAAAGTTTAAAAAAAAAAAAAAAATCAACTCCATAATAAAAGGACACATCATACACATTAATAATTTTTTTTCCTCATAATTATATATTCAATTAAAAAATTATACCAAGCGCATCAACTTTTTTGAAGTCATACAAAAATTAAAAATACAAAAAGTCAACAAAATAGTCAAATTGCGAAACAGGTACTCAAATTCTACTCAGTTTGATGATTGAGCAATGATTCATCCCCTTTTTCCTTCCATCCCCTTTGACTCTCTCTCTCTCATTGGTTACCTTTTCTTTTTCTTTTTCTTTTTTTTCCTGCTCCTCCAATCACCACCCGCCACGTGACAAAGGGAGGTGAGGGGGTGACCCCCAAAAGGAGGTCTCAAGCATTATTCTTGATGATTACACGTATTTTAAAATAATTCATTTAAAAATTTGAAACTTGAATTAACTAATTTAAAATGGAATAATTCAATTCTCTTACCCAAACGGTCCTAAACCATAAAACGCATCTCAACAATCCCAAAATGGCTTTATTAGTTAGGTTGAATATTGAGGTTATGCAGGGAAACGGAAGAAGAAAAAAATGGAATGAAAGAAGTAAAAAAATTTAAAGTTAGATTAGGAAAATTGTAAAAACAAAAAATAAATAATATTGATTAGTCATAGAAAAGGGATAAATTACAAATACACTCCTAATATTGTTTAAAACACAAATCAAAATATTTTATGTGATTTTAAAAATTACATCTTGTCTTTTCAAATTTTTAATCGCATAACAAATGATCTATGTTATTGATAAATCATTAAGAAAATTAACAAATTTTAATAATATTAGAAATATATTTCATTTAACAATTTCAGTAATTTTATTATCGTATAGAAGATTAGTTAGGAATAACTTGACAGTTACGGTCATTACATTTGCGCAACACAATTTGTTTAAAATCTCATATGTTATTATTATATTGATTTAAAGTGTCTCATTACGTATATTTATTTTTAATACAATTATGGTACGAAATGATAAATAAATTGTAATACAAAAATTTGTTTTTCATAACATTGTTAAATCTTAAATATTTGGATTGTGAAATCGTGGATGATTTCTTTCCACCCCCCCCCCCCCCCCAAAAAAAAGAAAAAAAAAAAACCAATGCTGGTTTTTCCCAAAAAACCAATTCTAGTTTTCGGGGGTAAATTATATTTGTAGTCCCTTTAATTTGTCCCTTATATTGATTTGATCTCATAGTTTTATTTATATCAATTTTGACCTTAAGTTTTTCATATTACATCAATTTACTGGATAATGCTCCTTAAGAAATTAGATTAAAATGGTTCGTTCACTGTTTCTAAACTGATTGAGAGGTTAATTAGTGTCCAATTATTCCCTTTTGAACTGACCATTTTATCCTTGATTTTTGTCAAAATTCTTAACAAATGTTATTAATTGAATTAAATTGAGACACATGAAAATTTGGAAGGCAAAATTGATACAATTAGAACTATAAAGACCGAATTGACATAAGAAACAAATTATAAAGACTGTTGATATGATTTGTTTATCTTTCAATTATCTTATAACAAGTATTGATACAAAAACAAATATATATATATATATAATGTAATTGAGCTAAAACCTATAATTAGGTTTCGTTTGTCAATTATACATTTTAATCAAAAAGTCAAAAGTTCTTGGAAAATGGCTTTGAAAAATCTTTATTTTTTTTGTTAACAATGAGTATTAATTAAGGTAGGACCCAAGCGTTATTTTTAACATTTTTCATTGGGTTCATGTTTAATGCCGCTTAGTGAATAACATCATGCATTTGGTTGCTCAAAACTATTTTCGCATAAATGAGAATTCAATGCGCGTTTTCGGGTTCGTATAAATGGCTTTAGGTGAGTTTCCTACACATTTGTGAAATGTGCTTGTCCCACATTGGAAAGACTTAAGATTTTGAATGAGCTTATATACTCTAGCTTGTGGTACTTGAGATGGACCCCAAGGAGTATCTAAGTTTGTAGAAGGGTGAGGTTATGGGTAAAATGGGTTAGACCCATTGGATCTAAAACAATAACCACACGCGCACTACCACTGTCCGTCCGATCGGGCTAGGCTTGGGCGCAGGTTTGTTGTGTTGTGAGGTTGGGCTTATTTAGCCCTATACTTATCTTTTTGAACCAAAAATATTTGTAATTTATTTATTTATTTATTTTTATTTTTGGTTTCAAAATTCCAGATTTTTTTTCCTTCACCCAAACAGATCCCGAACATGTTCATACCTATTAGATTCCACCTGAATAGAAACCTGTTGAAATTCAAACCAAACTTGTTGAATCTGTCCGAATAGGTTTCTATCTGTTTGGTACTCGTTCGGAAAAGTCACTTAGTTTCCTATAAATAGCCTGCTTTTCAACAATTCTTTCCATCCAATTTTCTGAGAGCATTTCTTTCTTTCTCCTTCAAGTCGTCCTCTTGTCTTTTGCGTCTGTCCATCATTTAATTTTAGAAAGAAAAAGAGAGTCACAACGGAGTTTGGTTCGCCAAACTTGATTTTGTAGTTCTGCAAATTTAAGTGTTAGTCGTTGTATCTTGGAAAGTAGACGCCGGTAAATCTCAAAAGAGCGAGGTCAAAATCTATTTTAAGAAGACTGTGTCCAATACAAGTCTCGACTTATAATTTTTGTAAGCTTTAATTTAGAATTTAATGTATAAAATTATTTTCTGGATTATTTATTTTTATTTTATTGTTTATTTTATTTATACATTTAATTTACACATATACACTGCTGGAAATAACAAAAGTCACTATAAATTATCACATCACTTTCTCTATTTTTCTACACATCTTTTCATAAAAAGTTACTAAAAAGTTTGTTCTCAAACGAAGCCTTGTAGAATAGATAAACATTTAGCTAAAGTCAAAAAGTTAGTATAACTTATCACATCACTCTCTCTATTTTTTTACATATCTTTTGTAAAAAGTTAAAAAAATTACTAAAATAACATATTCTCAAATGAGGCTAGAGTATCATTATAAATATTATTTAGTACAACATCAGTAGATTTTTGTAAAAGGATTTGGACTGTCTATCATGGGAATGGGGGGCAAAAATCAACAAATCAATAAAAAAAAAATTGAGAAAATTATAAAAGAATCTCAGAATTTGAGCCTTCTAATAAAATAAATTTTTAATTTTGTCAATTTAAACCATTTTCTTTTGATTTGTTTTCAATATAAACAATCCACGCATTCCTGTTAAGTAAAACTGACAAAAAAATATTTTTTAATCATTAAATTCAATAAAAAAAATGATATTTTAGATATTTTCCGTACATTTATTGAGTTTAATGACTAAAATATTATTTTTTTATCAATTTTACTTAATGAAAATAGACAGATTGTTTACATTGAAAACAAATCAAAACATTAAAGTGTAAATCGAAAAAATTTAAACTTTAATATAAAACTGAAATCTTAAGAATTTTTTTATAATTTCCCCTAACTTTTTTAAAAGTACAATTGAAATAGGAAAAACAAAACTAATTAAAAACGAGTGACAATATGTAACGGACACTTTTTGAAATTAATTAAATAAAAGAGAAAACATTGATCGCTAATTTTGAAATAATATAAGAGAAAAAGTGAAAAAGAAATTAAAAAAAACCAATTCAACCACTAACTAAATTCTAGTAACTAATTAAATAAATATATAATATTTATTGATAAAATTTTGGATGTAAGATGATCACATTCAATTTGTCAAAACACTATCATTTTCTTCGTCTTGCCCCTCTTTTGTATGTTTGAGCACTAATTCTAGCCATTGCCACCACTCTCAGTCCATCCCTCACCTTCATCCACCACTCCAATTCCCTCCTCCTACCTTCATTGCCCTCATTTGACGCTCCAAACCTCTCATCTACTCACCCCCACCCCTCCCCCGTTCCCTTCCTACCCCATTCAACAGCCAAATCAATCAAAACATAGTCACGGGAAACCCATAAAAACATTTTTAACCCTTCTCTCTCACGATCTCTCACCCCTTTTTTAATATGGCAAAAAACTTTTTTTCAAGTGCAATAATAACATTTAAGACTACAAATGATTCCGAATTGTTTATCAACAAGTTCGACTCGACTTATTTAATAAATGAGTGAAATTCGAGCTCGAATATTAGGCTCGTTTAATTAATGAGCCGAACTCGAGCTCAAATAAAGTTAGCTCATTTATCTCTATTTAAATTATATAATAAATATATTATTTATATATTAAATAATATTAATAATATTTTTATTTGAATAATTTTATTTAAAATAATATATATATATATATAATATTTAAAAAAATCTTATCGAGCCGAGCCGAGCCGAGTTGAACCAAGTTCGAGTTTCATTAATATTTAGAAGCTGAGCCGAACTTGAGTTCAGTTAATCGAGTTCGAGCTCGATAAGCAAACGAGCTAAATTCGAGTTCAGCAAAACTTAACTCGACCCAACTTGGCTCATTTGTAACTCTAATAACGCTAATACTGAATGCAAATATGCAATATATGTACGATACAAGCAAGGGCAGAGGGAGCTTGTGTGAAGCCCCCAAAATACGTATTCACTTTAAAGACCCTAATATTTGAATTATTTTCTTAAAGCTCCTCGGTTATTTGAATTAATTCGAATCTTGTCGGCTAGCATTACTATTTTTATTTTTTCAAATCAGGAATTTTCCTAACCGGATTAGGATCCCTAACCTAATTTAATTCTACATAAATTACATGTATTTAACTCCAAACCCTCACCCTTTAATTAAACGGTCATGCTACGTAGCTCGAATGCCCCGAATGTCGTTTTTGTTTTGTTTTTTTTTTTTCAGACGCAGAAATCAGGAGGAAGGAGGGGAGGAGGGAGGAGGGGACTGGAGGGGGCCTAAAAAATAGAGGGGGAGGGGAAGGGAGGAGGATGAGGAGGAGGAGGAGGGGGCGGAGGCGACGCGATCGGGGCAGAGCTACGAGTCAGAACGTGGAGTCAAGTGAGGCTGGTCATGACCTCCTCTTCCTCTTCCCTCTCTTCTCTTTCTCTCCCTCTCCCTCTTCTCCCTCTTCCTTTGCAACGAAAATGGTAGAAAAAGAAGAAAAAAAAAAATCAAAACCCAAAACGACGTCATTTTGGGTTTTGAGCCACATTCGAGCCTCTAGTTTCAAGCACTGAAACATTTTCCTTAATTAAATTCAAAACTTGCCGCAAAAACTAGTATATGTACCCTAATATTATTAGTACCATCAATCTTGTAATATATATATATACATATATACACCTTGTAGAGTGTGCCCTAGGACTAAAATTAATAAAAAAAAATATAGCCCCTTCTAGGAGAAAGTGAGGAAACCATTTTTCAAAACACATCATCATGACATTCTAGAAAAAAATACAACCTAGTGACTTACCTAGGATGCAAAATCCAAAAATTAGTTTTATTACAATTAGATGTGGCCTAAACCAATGGAACACACCTCCTAAGTCCCTTCCATTCCTTTAGAATTCAAGCAAAATCCTAACTTTCCATCCAATTCCAACTAAAGGGCTTTTATGTCTTTTTACCCCAAATTGCCTATATATACCACACCCTCCCTAGCTTGCAAACATACACACAACACACTCACTCACACACACATTTTGGTTAGAGAGAGGGAGGAGAGCAAGGAAGAGAAGTCTAGAGGAGGAGAGGGAAGAAGAAGAGAGTTTCTTGTGCAAAGCTAGAAGGTAAGCCACCAACACAACCTTCTCTTCATTCTCTTTTCTAATGCATGTTCTTTTTAAAGATTTTAAGTGATGTTTCAGATCTGTTATTAACATGTTCTTATGTTAAAAATATCAAGATTTGAGTATTGTTTCCATCTCTCTTGTATTTTACCCATTTTGGCACAAAACCATCTTCTTTTGTACACATCTCTCAACTTTTCAAGGGTACTCTTTCAAACAAATTTTCTGAGTTAAACATGTGATAGTTAGCATATTTTCTTCACAAAAGAAATGAAACTTTCCCATGGTGGAACCCCTTTTTTATAAATTTTCTTGTTTTGGGCATTCTACCTTAAAACTTGTTTTTTTTCAGTCAACTTTCAAAATTTTCAAAAAAATATACAAAAATATTCTGAACCTCTATTTTATGTCAAAACCTTCCTTAAGGAGGTAGCTTTCAACTAAAATTGGTTTCATCGAAAAACATTGAGTGGTTTGCAAGAAAATCAAGTTTTCGTAACAGTCGACAGATCTGAGCAGATTCTGGATAGATTCTGGAACAGTGCTGGACTATTTTCTAAGTAACTTAAAATTAGGAAAAGCAATCCCATTTTTGAAAAATGTTCAAGAAACTAGATCAAATTCTCTACGAACCATAGGAAAACCGAGTCCGGTGGATGAACCTAAGTAGTCCTTCCATATTAACCTTCATGTGATGTTAAATCTGGAAATTTGTTATGTTTGGATGTTTTATGCTCTTGTATTCATGACAATGTTTAATGGCTTATTATCATATCTTGGCATGACGTTGTATGGGTATGTTATATTATTTATCTTCTTATCTTGAGGAGGCATGCTTATGTAGATTTTATTTTATCGTTTAGTTGGACTAACATTGACTTAAAACACTTAATTCAATGGGAAATCTAATTGGGTGGGTATTGGGTTTTCGAACACTTGAGTAATGAAAAGATGAGAAAATGTGAGACATGGTTTGTTGGGATGTGTTCCCTATTCGAGGTTAAATCTTGCGCAAGTGGTTTTCGAGACCCTTGAACGGAGCGGTTGTATTCGGACCCTAGGTGGTTTGGTGTAAGGAGGGATTCGGGCAAGGCCCTATTTTTACCGTCTCTTTTGAGGCCCTGTGGTTGGCGCTACGCGGTATATAACCGTTGGTAGGCATCCGAGGTTAGTTCTGCAACAAAGCAGCAAAAGAAGGGACATACCGAATAATTCGCGTCCGATTCTTGTGGTCTGGAGGACGGAATCTCTTTGGGGGATTTCTAGTTACTAACATCTGACTCAACTCTTGATGTATTTATTTGTTTATTGGAGAATCATGCTTTACTACTTGGTGCTATAAATGTGATTGTGTATTGGACTGGAAAAAAAGGGTGGGCTGTGTGTGTGTTTACTGTGCATTCAAAGCTCACGGCGTATCATGCCAGGTGACGAAGCGGAACTCGTAGCGGAAGACAACGAGCCGAAAACCTTTGAAGACTTTTGGCTATCTTAGGAATACTAGAAGTTTCTTTTTGGACATTTTTGTAAGACTCATATGAAGTTTAAAACTTTCTTTTTGGGATGTAATGTAACAGAACAATCTTTTTAATCAAGTATAATTGTGGTTGTTATGTACCTATATCCTATGTATGAACCTTATCATTGCTTATGAGACCTTGTGTCAATACCTGGTAAGATCTGTCAAAAAGGTAGTGCGCTGCCTAAGAAAGCCGGACTTAAAAGGGAGGCTAATCTGACTCCTCCGGCGATCTGGGATCTTACTTGGTTATTAACTATAGGACTCATTAATGACGTTTCCTACTCTTGGAACCTTAGATAAACCCTATATTTATTGGTTAATATATTATTTGATGTTCCCGATTTTTGGGGCGTCACAGCTTGGGCTCAGGGGGGTCACATGCCCCCCCCCCCGACTTTTGCAATTTTTATTTATTTTTTTTAAAGTCTGGTTTGCTTTTACTTTCACACACACATTTAAACCCACTGACCACTCACACACACACACCACACACTAGACGCCCACGTTTGTATTTTTATTTATTTTTATTTTATTTTATTTTTATTTTTTTTTAGGAATCCCAATCTCAATCAAATATTGATACACAACTTTTTTTTTAGGTGAGTACACACAACTCCAATTACGATAAGGTTAAAACTCTAAAACCCTATAAGTGTATGAAATTCTTTATTTTTTTATTTATTCACAGTACTTGTGAAGTATCTTCATATTTTCTTTGTCTTCTTTGTCTCCTTTTGTTGTTTTGCAATTTACCGACTTGCGATTCACCAAATTAGGATCACAAAACACAGATTTGGGACCACACTACAACCTTGCTATCTTCTCTTCATTGTTTACAAGTAACTTTATTATTATTTTTTTAACTTTTAAATAAAAATTATGAGTATTAATTTATAATTATTTGTTAAGTTTTGATTTGTAATTTTTTTTTATTTGTTATTATTTATGTTAAAATAAGAGATTTTGATATGCTAAAATTATGAATATTAATTGGTGGTGATTTATATTAAAATTAGGGATTTTGGTTTGTTGTTGTTTGTGCTAAAATTAGGGATTTGATTTGTGCTAAAATTAAAAATATTAATTTGCAGTGATTAAGGCCTCGTTTGGGAACAGGCTAATTTAGTAACTTTTTGGCTATTTGGCTAAAAAAGTAGGTAAAAAAAATTTGTATGTTTGGGATGACTTTTTGGCTAATTACGAAAAGATGTACAAAAAGTAGATAGAAAAGAGAATCTTTGACTTTTTGGTATGAGTGGTTGGCTTTTTGGCTAACTTAGTAACTTTTTGGCTAATTGGCTAATTTAGTCAGTCCCCAAACAGGGCCTAATATTTAAATTAGAGATTTTGATTTGTTATAATTTGTGCTACAATTAAAAATTTTGATTTGTTGTGATTTGTGCTAATTTAAATTTTTTGATTTGTATTAAAATTGAAGATTTTGATTTGTGGAGGGTTTGAGATTTTGATTATGAATTTTTATTTTGATTTTTAGTTTTTTCAAACAGTCATGGAGAAATATTTCAAAAGAAAATTAAAGTAAAAATCATCTCTTTCTCAAGAAAAAGATAAAAATTATTCTTCTGCAAAACAAAGTCGCATAGAAATCAACTTAGTAGACCTTCCTGCAAATCCAGGACTACGGCCTCGGATTATGGACTATAATGCTAATGATCGAGACCGAATTCGTAGGACATATCTACAAAAAGATCCTTGTCAACCTCGTGATCATAATTTTCCACAAAAATCATTTGGACAAAAAACTTCGACGATTTAATTAGGCTTGATTTAGTGAATTTCCTAATTGGTTGGAGTATAGTGTAGCAAAAGATGCAGCATTTTGTTTAGGTTGTTATCTTCAGTGGAGCTCATGGTATATTGAGTTGGATATGCAAATTCTACACTGTTTTGGATATGCAAATTCAAGAACTAAATGCCCGTTTCACTGAGTCGAACACTGAGTTGTTACTTTGTGTGGCATGTTTGAATCCATCTAACTATTTCTCTAGTTTTGACAGGAAAAAGTTAATTCATCTTGCTGAATTTTATCCCAAACAATTTTCTTCAGTGAAACTCATGGTGCTTAATGATCAACTTGATACATATATTATTGACATGCTATCCAGTAATGAGTTCTCAATGTTGAATGGAATTGTCGATCTTGCTAAGAAAATAGTAGAGACTGGAAGAGACAAAGTATATCTATTGGTGTATTTACTCTTGACTTTAGCATTAATCTTACCTGTTGCAACTGCTACTGTTGAAAGGGTATTTTCAGTTATGAATATTGTGAAGAATCGGTTGCGGAACCGAATAGATGATGAATGGATGAATGATAGCTTGATTGTCTACATTGAGAGAGATATTTTTGATGGCATTAACAATGATATACTATTATGAAAAGATTTCAAAAGATAAAAATTCGTCGGGATCAATTGTAAAAGTTTAAAATTTAAAACTTTTTATAATGGATATTAATTTTTAATGTTTAACATTAGTTTAAAAAATTATTATTATGTTATTGTTATTGATTGGGGAAGAAAAAATTTAAGATTATAATTAATGGATACCCCTATATTAAATTCTTGATTCTGTCACTGAATACAAGTGACAAATAAACACAATTTTATAAGTGTGATTAGCACAAGCTTATTTTCCTTAGATTTTTCATGTAAGAGCTAGATGACAAAAATAATTCCATCATAAGTCACTGGAAAAAAAAAAAAAGGTTGGGAGCTTTCACTGGACTTTCCTTTTACAGTAATAGCATATTTAAATCAATTAAGATAAAGATGAGATGACCCCCAAATCAAACACGTTTCAACGCGGATTCGCGTTTCCAAATCCTAGTACTAGTACTTCTATTCTAGCAGTAGTAGTGCCCAAACCAAACCCAATTGAATACAGGTGTTTCTTTTTGACCACTCTTCCCCCACACACTTTCTAATACTCTCTTTACCAATTACAAAATTTTAATTATTACCTTTTAACTTAACTAAACTACACATACAAAGTACCCTCCTAATAAAAACAAAACAACATTATTCAATTACACCACCGCCTCTTCTAAAAATATATATATATCAACCCACAGCCCCAATATCTTCTATATCATTCCAGTCCAACACAAAACCCTCTCTCTCTCTCTCTCTCTCTCTAATGGCTGAGTTTCAAATAGCCAAATCAATGGCAGAGGTTCTCTACAAACTACAACATTCCTCCAACTATGATCATGATGATGATGAATGTGATTACGATCAATATAGAAGAAGAAGAAGGGTCTCAACAAAACTGAGCAGTGAAGAACTAGACTTGGCAAGGCTAACCGGGATGACAGCGGAGTTAGCTATGTTGAGGGCTAGAGAGGCAAACCGGGACTTCAAGACGGTGATGGCAGAGACGGAGTTCAGGGTTTCGATTGAATTGGCGAGGATTTTAGCGTCGACGATTGATCCGGTGCTTCAAGGGTTGAGGAAGGTGAAGGTGGAGGAAGAAGGAGAAGTTTGTGGAGTGTGTCAAGATGATATGGAAGTGGGTGATGATGAGGCTAGAGCAATGGGTTGTATGCATAAGTTTCATGGTCATTGTATTTTCAAGTGGCTTAAGCACAAGAATGTTTGTCCTCTGTGTAGACATCCTAATATGTGAAGAAGAGGGCATGCACCAACAAAGTTGAGAGGATTTCAAGAATTGAGAGTGAGTTCATAGAGACATAGAATACTAGTGTTTCTAGTTTTGTCAAAGATACTAGACTTGTTTTACTTCATATCATTCTTTAGAGATTTGTTTTGTATATCATTCTAATTCTTCTTCTTCTTCTTTTTTCTTCATGTAATTAAAGAAGTATTAATAGATATTCATTTATTTATTCATTGTTTTCCCCTGATTTTGATGTGCTTGTTCAAAAAACTTACTGTCATTTTGGATTGGTGTATAAATAATCTACCAAAAATTTTTTTTTTATTTGTTTTTTTTTTTTTTATGGCTGTTGAAAAATAAAAATAAAAATAACCCAGCTTTGTTAGATAATTTAAAAGAATAATGGATATGCTACAATTTTTTAATTGTGGAAAACACATTACTTCAAAATTATCTAATAATTTTCTTCAAATATTTCTTTAAGTAATGGGTTTGGGCAAAGGTTTATATAAGGAAGGTTGTATAACATAGCAGGGTTACATAATATTGAATATATATATATATATAATAATAAATAAAAAATAAAAAAAGTTAGTTATTATAAGCCTACTTTTATTGACTTGGTTCTATGGATATTGAATGAGCATGTGGGTGCCAATCAGGTGTGCCCATCTTATGACAACAGAGAGAGGCCCATTGTAACCATGTTCATTACAATTCACAGGATACACATGATACATGCATACGAATCCACAGACTACTCAGCCGCCATTTTTTGACCTCAAAGATCACCGGTTTTTTGTTTTTTTATTTATTTTTATTTATATTTTTATGGCAAGCATTAGTAATCATTGTTGTATTTTATGGCAAGGGGAAGCTCTATTTTGGATTAGTTTTTCTGAACAAAAGTAGCAGAGCAACCATACCACCACAGGGACTAGTTTGTCATTTTACAATATGACAATCCTACCAGTTTCAAGGGTTTCTATTTGCGCACCTCATATTCTCTTCCTTCATATCATTATTCAATTCGCAAACATAAATTGTTTTTTCACCCCTCAATTCACGCTACTAAGGGTGGACGGGGGTTAACATAGATTGGTTTGATTCGGTTTTGAAGTAAATAAAAATCAAATCAATATCTACCGTTTCATAAAATTTGAAACTAAATCGAAATATGAAAATCTTAGAACTAAATCAAACTGAACTAGAAAAACACGGTTTGATTCGATATGAAATTACAATTTTCATCAATTTTGTCATTATTCACAATATAATCACAACTTGCTCAAAGATTAATATATATCATCATCATTTTACAAATAAAATTATTTAAATAATTGTTTAGAACTAGTTATATGATTATACAAGAACACATTCATAAGCAAATGGTTAATAACTTATGAATATATATAAAATAATTGAGTGTCTACCACAAATAACAAATTATATATACATATAAATTAAACGGTCTAGTCCAGATTTAAACCGAAACTATAACCATAAAATCACGGATTAAACCATGAAATACGATTCACCTATTTCACAAATCAGGATTGAACCATGCACTGAGAAAATCAAACTAAACAGTGTAGTTTAGTTTGGATCAGATCGATTTGCAATATTTTCACTCAGCACTGGGTGGGGGAAGGTGGTATAAGAGTATGGGTCACAGTGGTGGGGGTTTGGTGGGAGGTGGTGGCGGCACTAGCGGCAACTAGCAAAAGCTAGGTTTTGGAGCAAGGGGTGTGCATATGTCCTACATTGCAATTTGTTTGAGGAGAGAAAATCATAATTTTAAATAACAAAAAAATCAGAAAAACGGCTTGGAGCGAAAAAAAGTGAAGTCTGCAAATAGAAGCTCCAATAAGTTCCCTCTGTTTTGCCGTTTTCTTGCAAGACAAACAGCTCACATGAAGAAGAAATGCACATGTCAATTTATGTCTAACAATCACATGCAGCACATGCAGTTGAGATTTTAAAACCAAACTTCAAAAACATTATCAATTCATTTTTCTTTTATCATCCTCGGCAAGATTCAAAAAAATAAAAATAAAAACAGCTATGTACAAAATTGATACAGGTAAGCACTGAAGAGGGCAAACAAACTGGTTGCAAACAATTAACTGAAGCATCTATGCTGCCACTTAAAATCTTCCTAACAGTGCTTCCTGCTTCTGGAATGTAAAGCATATTGTTTTGAACTGTACAACCGAAGAACATGACATGTTTCAGGATCTTCACTCTCTCTGTCATAGATGATCTTCTGAAACCTGTTTCAACTTTTCCCCATCTGCTGCTGATTCTCAATCCACAGAAGAACCAGTTTCTGCAGTTTCATCCTCACTGAAACTAGATGGGATCTCCACTGCAGATCTAAAGAATGTACCATACAGTGTCGGCAAGTAGTTATGTATAGTCAGTTTATATATATATATATATAATACAAAGAGAAAAACAAAACCACAAAAATGATCATAGAAAAACTCAGCATTCTTGCACCACATGGAAACTGATATTGTGTTCATACTAAAAAACCTGTTAGTATAAATGGTCTGCCAAAAGTTCTAAAAAAAATGGGCTTAGTTTTGTGAAAGTCACGAGAGAACAAATAGTCACATAAGCAGCAAAAAGATCAAGAGAAAAGAGAATTTCCATGAAAAGTCCAAAGCAGCATTTAAATTCGGGATATATATAAACTAACCTTTTCATCTGATTTGTCCACAGTGGTGTCTCTGCCATTGAAGCTTTCCTTGCAGACTGTTGCTGTGGAAACTCATTCCGGTCCCTCTTGGCAACCTTCAAATATTAATGGTCCAAAATCAAACACTCTTAATAAGTTAAAAACAGTATCATTTCATATTTTGGATGAATGACTCTTGCTGAATTGCAATACTCAGTTATCACTCTCCTTAGTTACAAACTATGAAGCACATACGCCTCTCTGGAGGTCACGTACCGGTGTCTGACATGCTGGAAAGAGTTGGACACGCTGCGGACATGTTGGGACACATTGTGGACATGCAGTTTCCCATTTTTTTAATTTATTATTTTTTTAAAACCAAAATAGCATGCCCAAAGTTAATGAATTTGATGAGAATAAATATATAACATTAAAAATATGATATATAATAAATATATAAAATTATTATACGTTTTGCACCTGTCCTGCATTTTTTTGAAAAATATGAGTGTCCGTGTATCCATGTCATGCAATCTGTCTGTGTCTGTGCTTCTTAGGTTACAAAAGAGAGAATTTTGCAATTGGAACTTCAAGATCATAAAACAGATTATCAGAAAAACAAAATAGTTTAGATTAGACCTTGGTCATCCTTCTCGAAAGCCCCCTATCCTCCATATCAAGAGATTCGCTGTGCTTGAGTGTTACATTTGAATATTTAGATTCCAAGTGTTCTCTCTGGGAATCCTCAAGGTTGACATCATCAGAGTTGTACAACCAAGGCTCCGTTTGTCCACCAGTAACTTTTCGGCCATAGGGATGCCCATGATGGCTAGAACCAGAATCGATTCTCCTCCCTTCAACATCATACTTGGCCCTCATCTTACAAAGCTTGTTACTATCATAAACTGGCATTCCACCAGCAGAACCTTCATCC
Organism: Camellia lanceoleosa; assembly: GCA_025200525.1. Lineage (NCBI taxonomy): Eukaryota > Viridiplantae > Streptophyta > Magnoliopsida > Ericales > Theaceae > Camellia > Camellia lanceoleosa. The sequence goes on along the minus strand of CM045768.1, from coordinate 107,613,651 downwards.
ATTTCTATTGATTTCCGGCCGGGAAAAAGATTACTGTGATTGGGTAAAAGAGGCTGCTTTAGTTTGGATTGGTGGCCAAAACAATTTTCACGATGATCTGAGCCACCCATCATTTTGAAGCTAGTCCCATCCAAATCTGAGTCATGTGAGCTCATCTTGGAATTGTATGCTTCATGCCTCTGCTTAGGCTTAAAAAGGAACAAGAATATATAACTAATCAAATTTAGATTGGAAGCAAACAAAAAAGGGAGATAGATAAAACGACAATACGAGCGTCAGAACAAAGGTAAATTTGAAAGTGATTGACAACTAATAGAAAATTCAACAAGAAATTGAATTTGCATCGTATCCATAATTTCACTTCAAATTAAGCAAAATGTCAATCTAAAGAAAATTTATTTTCAATTCATGTCAAAAAATTTGAAGTTCAAAATTGTAGCAATCTTGCAAAACCACATGTTCCGTAAATGCAAAAAATATCTAATATATTCTTCCAAAGTTTCCATCTGTTTCACCATGTCAGAATTAAGCCCAAGCATGGTGTCATTTTTCTCTACCTTCATTTATTTAATGATATAGAAAATCCAATGCAACACGACATGTGATGTCAAGCATCAAAAGAGTATGCCGTTTCATTTTGAGAATATGTGGCTACTATCTGAGGGTTTTAAAGAATGGGTGAAGGGCTGGTGAGATAGTTATACTGTCTCAGGCTTGCCGAGTTGTCGTCTAGCGCAGAAACTAAAACTTCTCAAGGCCAATTTGAAGTGGTGGAATAGGGAAGTGTTTGGGCACCTGGAGGTCCAGAAGGCCAATGTGCTAGCTATGTTGCAAGAGTTGGATTAGATGGAGACTACGGGGGGCTTGTCTGCAGCAGATTTGGGTCGTCGAGATGGGGTTCGAAAGGAGTTTGGCCAGGTTGCCCATATGGAGGAAATCAGCTTTCGGCAAAAATCCAAATGCTTGTGGCTGAAGGATGGGGATAGCAATACAAAGTTCTTCCATCGTATGGCAAATGCCCATCGAACGGTGAATCAAATAGGTAGAAGCGAGTGGTGTGGAGCTGTCATCTCCTGAGGAGATTAAGGCAGGAATTGTGGGCTTCTAGGAGCATTTATTTCAGGATGAGGGGGAGGTGTGGAGACCAGGCCCGAATGGAGTTGTGTTTGATGTTATTTCAGAGGCGGACAGTTGCCTGCTGGAACGGTCTTTTGTAGAAGACGAGGTGCTTTTAAGGCTTTGAGGAGTATGCCTGCTGATAAGGTGCCGCGACCAAACGACTTCTCAATAGACTTTTTCCAGCAGTGCTGGGGGGTGGTGAAGGCAGATGTGATGGCTTTGTTTGAGCAGTTTCATCAGACAGGGGAGTTTGAGCGGAGCCTCAATGCCACGTTTATTGTTTTGATCCCAAAGAAGGGTGGGGCAAAGGATATTCGGGATTTTCGACCTATCATTCTTTTAGGTAGTGTGTATAAGCTATTGGCAAAAGAATTAGGAAATTGGTTATGGGATGTGTTGTAAGGGGTGGTTTCCGAATCTCAGAATACTTTTGTAGGTGGGTGACAAATCCTGGATGCGGTCCTAGTGGCGAATGAATGTGTGGATTCCAGAATCTAGTAGGAGAAAGAGAGGCTCATTTACAAACTTGATATAGAGAAGGCATATGATAATGTCAGTTGGAGGTTTTTATTGTATATGTTGAACAGATTAGGTTTTGGGGATAAATGGAGGAGGTGGATTCAATTTTGTATATCTGCGGTGCAGATGTCGGTCCTTGTTAATGGGTCTCCAGCGGGATTCTTTCTTACTTATAGAGGGTTACGGCAAGGTGATCCTTCGTCTCCTTTGTTGTTCATTCTGGTGATAGAGGGTTTGGGGCGTTTGTAGGGCTGGGCACAGAACCCACCCACCCGCACAAACCGCCCGACCCTACCCTACCCGCAGCCTTTTGGGCGGTTTCGATATAGGTAGGTGGGCGGGTGCGGGTCAAGATTTCTGCCCAAAATCGGGTTCGGGTCGGGTTGCGGTTCTGACCCTACCCGAACCGCGACCCGCGACCCGCGTATAATTATAATTTTTTTTTTTTTTTTATATTTTTATATATATATGTTACAAAATAAACCTTTATTAATATAAGTTATAACCCTAGAAACCCAACCCCACCCACCCAGCAGCCCGTCTTTCATTTCTCTCCTCTCTCCCCCTTTTGTATTTTCCCTTCAGCAGCGGGCTAACCCTAGCAATGAAGACAGCGTCAGCGAGCAAAGCTGTCAGCGGCGTGAGGCAAGACGCCGGCGATCGGCAACAGAGTGCAGTTCTCTCTCTCTCTCTCTCTCTCTCTCTCTCTTTCATTCGATTTTTGTTATTTTTCCTTTGTTCATTCCTTTGTTCATTCCTTTGTAGTTTATTTTTCCTTTGTTCATTCCTTTGTACAAAATAAACCTTTATTTTATTTTTCCTTTGTTCATATAATTTTTCCATTCCTTTGATGTGGATCTGCAGAAATTAGATGTGGATCTGCAGATTTTGTTAGATGTGGATCTCTTTTCCATTCCTTTGTAGTTCATATAATTTTTTTCTTTACTTTATTCCTTTGTAGTTCACTTTAGATGTGGATCTGCAGAATTTTTATGAACTCTTTATTTTTGCACATCAACATAAAAATTAAAATATCATTGGCGAGGCAGATTTATAAGAAAAAATAGCCAAAAATAAATCTTAACTTAAATCTGCAGATTTATATCAACTATAAGAAAAAATAATAAAATAACTCTTTAGTAAACTTAAGAAAAAATAAAATAACTCCATGTGGATCTGCAGATTTATATCAACTATAAGAAAAAATAACTCTAGTAACAATTAAATCTTAAAAATCTTAACTTAAGAAAAATAAATATCAACTATAAGAAAAATAACTCCAATAATCTTAACTTAAATCTTAAAAATAACTTTATATCAACTTAAATCTTAACTTAAATCTTAAAAATTAAAAATGGAGTCAATTTAAATCTTAACCCCAACTCTAGTAAATCTTAACTTAAATCTTAAAAATTAAATTGATAATAGCCAAAAATGAGAATTGGTTATTTTTTCTTTACACTTTAGTAAACTTATTTTTACATTTACCATTGGAATTATTCTAAATCATTTTTATAAATAGGAGAAAGAACCATAATGATGATTAATCCATGAAAGTAGGAAAGTAGGTTTATAAGACTCAAGTTTATAAGACTGTATTTATTTTATTTTCATGTTGAAAATAGTTAATGCTTTTGCTAGAATTGTTATGGTTTAGATTCAATTATTATACCATCCATGACTTAATTGTTATCTCATACTTTTTTAATTTCTTATTACCAGTTTGAATGGATAAAGATAACAATGCTAGTTTTGAATCTACCGGAAGCCCTATTGTTCCACCAGAATCATCTAGATCTAATTCTCAAACTAATGTTTCCCCATCTGTGTCTAAGCCTCCTAAACCCCCGAACAAAAGAAAGAGTGAGAGTAGTGGTGGGAGAGCACCATCCTCGGTTTGGGATCATTTTGATAAGGTTATGGGAGAAGATGGGAAACGTAAAGCAGTGTGTAAGTATTGTTTTAAAGAGTATATGGCCGATTCTAGGACTCATGGGACTAGTAATTTGAGAAGTCATACCCCTAATTGCAAACAATTTCCAAACAATGATAAAGATGGGCAACAAACATTGAGTTTTAAATCAAAACAAAATGCCGAAGAGGTGTTGAGGTTGTGGCAACAAGTTTTAGTTTTGAGGCTTGTAAAAGGGCTCTTGCCGAGATGGTGATTATTGATGAGTTACCTTTTCGATTTGTGGAAGGAGTTGGGTTTAAAAGATTTTGTAATGTTGCCGTTCCTAAATTCACACCAATCCCATCTCGTCATACCATAGCAAGAGAGGTGACAAACATATTCAACAACGAGAGGGATAAATTGAGGAGGTTAATGAAGGGTCGTAGAATTTGTTTCACTACGGACACTTGGACTTCTATTCAAAATTTGTGTTACATGTGTCTAACGGCTCATTTCATTGATGATAATTGGAAACTACAAAAAAGAATCATAAACTTCCAACAAGTTGAAGATCACAAGGGGGAAACTTTGGGTAGAAAAATTGAGTTGTGCTTGCTTGAGTGGAACATCGATAGTATCTTCACTGTAACTGTTGATAATGCTAGTTCCAACAATCTTACCATTCAATACTTGAGAAGGAATACCAAAGATTGGAAGGGGACCATTTTGGAGCATGAGTTTTTGCATATGCGGTGTTGTGCACATATTCTAAACCTTGTTGTGAGTGATGGATTAAAGGAAATGGATGATTCTATTGCAAATATTAGACTTGCGGTTAGGTATGTAAGGTCTTCTCCTAATCGGCAAGATGCTTTTAAGAAGTGTGCGGCCTATCTAAAACTTGTGACTACTCTTGTATGCTTAGATGTACCAACAAGGTGGAATTCCACATATTTAATGTTGGAGGTCATTTGAAAAGTTTGAAAAGGCTTTTAACCGTTTGAAGTATGAAGACCCATATTTTGAAACTTACTCCAAGGATGTTGATGGTGGGATTAGGAGGATTCCAAATGAGGAGGATTGGAAAAAATGTAGGTTGTTTGTGAGATTTTTGAAACTATTCTACCTTGCAACAAAGAAATTTTCGGGTCCTTTTTGTTACTTCCAATGCATTTTATAAAGAGATGTTTAAAATTGAAAGCACAATTAATCAATTAATTTTGGACAATGATGATGTTTTGTGCACAATGGCTATGAGTATGAAGCAAAAGTTCAACAAATATTGGGGATGGAAATAAGATTAATTTGTTGTTGTATGTTCTTTGTTGTTCTTGATCCTACAAAAAGATAGCATACTTGGAGTTTTGTTTTACAAATATATTTCATGGAGAAAAGAGGAAGGTGGATGAGATGGTGAACAAAATTGTTGCTTGTTTGACTCGTTTGTACAACCATTATGCCACAATTTATTCATCAAATGAGAGTGTCTCGAGGGTGGTGAAGTGGAGACAATGGTGATTGATGAGGATGATTTGGATTCTCAAATGGAGTCCCAATTTAATTCATATTTGGAAGGCGCTTCACTAGTGGAAGTAAGTCGGAATTAGACAAGTACTTGGCGAGGTTGAACATTTTGCAAAAAATCAGACATTTGAGATATTGGAATATTGGAAGAATAATGCAACCAAGTATAGAGTGTTATCTCAAATAGCAAAGGATGTGTTGGCCATGCCCATTTCTACCGTTGCTTGAATTTTCAAGATCTTAGGGGCGTATCCTTGATCCATTTCGTAGTTCACTTGCCTCTTCCATGGTTGAAGCTCTTGTATGCACACAAAATTGACTTAAAAGCAACCTTTCAATTTCTCTTCGAAAAGCAATGGATGATGTGGAGGAATTTGAGCAATACGACTCAGGTAATATGTGAATATCTCTTCATTTTAATTCTATTATTATTTTTACTATGCAAGTTTATTTATCTTCTCTAATCTCTTGTTGACTTATGCTTTTAGGTACTTTGGAGCCATGTTCCTCTTCAACCCCAAAGTCTAATGTAGATGCTATAATTGAACTTTAATGTTCATTTAGCTCATGTGTGAGATTTTTCTAATTAGTTGAGATCATTAATGTTTATTTATTTATATCTATTTATTTATATTTATTAATTTGGCTCATTGGAATTTTTTTAAGGATTGTTGGATGAGATTGGACATTGGGCATTGGACGTAAAGAGTTTAGTGAAGCCTTGGAATTTGGATGGATACCACCTTTTGAAATTATTTTGGATGAAGTTTGTGGACAATGTTATTTTAGTTTGTTACTAATGTTTATTATTATTATTTTTATTTTGGATGAATGTAAAATTAATTGGAGTACTAAATTTTAGGTAAGCTTGCTTTAGATTTTGGATGGATGGATGGATGATTGATTTTATTATTTTTGGTAAGCTTGTTTTTATTTTGGATGAATGTAAAATTAATTGGAGTACTAAATTTTAGGTAAGCTTGTTTATTATTATTTTTGCATTTTAGATGAATGTAAAATTTAGGTAAGCTTTGGATTATGGATGGATGGAGATTGATTTTAGTGTGAATTTTAATATTTTAGTTTGTAATTAGTTTTATCAATTATTTTTGTATTTTGGAAGAATGTAAAATTTATTATATCATTATATGGGCATTTATGTTATCATAATATCATCGCATGAAATTTAATTTATAACTTTTTCATAAATAATAAAAAAATGCTTAAAAAGTGGCCCAACAACATGTCAAATTTAAGCCCAATTTAAAAAAAGTCCAAACCGCAAACCGAACCGCACCCCGCCAAGACAACCGGTGACCCACCGCACAAACCGCGAACCGCATCGCGGGCGGGTGCGGGTCTGTTTTCTTCAACCCGCATGTGTGCGGGTCGGGTCGGTTTTGACCCGCACCCGGCCAAAACCGACCCGCGATCAGCCCTAGGCGTTTGTTATCTAGAGCGGTGCAAGGAGGCTTGTTGCAAGGTTTCGAGGTGGAGGTGGATAGGCATAATGGTTTCCCATTTGTTTTATACGGATGATGCGCTTATTTTTTGTGATGCGGATGTTGATCAAATTGGGCACTTGAGATGCATATTGTTGTGTTTTGAGGCAGTTTCTGGCCTTCGGGTGAACCTAACAAAGTCGAAACTGATCCCAATGGGTTAATTGGAGAGGACTCCAGTGTTGGCTGCTTTTTGGGGATGTAAGGTGGCATCTCTGCTAGTTTCATATTTGGGTTTACCTCTAGGGGCATCTTTCAAGGCGAAGGGTTTATGGGCTGGGGTAGTGAACATGTGCAGCAGTAGTTGGCTGAATGGAAGCGGCAACATTTATCAAAAGGGGACAGAATCACGTTGATTAAGATTGTCTTATCTAGCATTCCGACTTACTTTATGTCCACTCATGTGATCTCGGTGTCAGTGGCAAAGCGGATTGAGAAGTTGCAAAGGGATTTCCTGTGGGGTAATGAGGGGGTAGGTTCTTATCATTTGGTGGCTTGGGATCAAATTTGTAGTCCCAAGGTCAATGGGGGTTTGGGGGTTTGGGGATTTGGAGGTTAGTCTTGTTTAATGTGGCTTTGTTGGGGAAGTGGTTGTGGCATTTTGTAGAGGAGGGGGATAGTCTTTGGAGGAGGGTGGTGGTTGCGAAGTTTGGGTAAGGGATGAGAGGGTGGTGTTCAAATCGGGTAGGGCAGTTGCATGGCCATGGTCTTTGGAAGGGGATTTGGTTGGGTTGGAAGGAGTTTTGGAGGAGGGTTAAGCTGAAGGTAGGAGTGGGGGATAGAGTTAGGATTTGACGGGATAGGTGGTGTGGTGACCTTCCTTTAGAAGTGCGGTTCCCTTTAATTTTTGGTATTGCCGTTGATAGTGAGGTGTTGGTGAGTGCTGTGAGGACTGTGCATGGGGACTCGACTGTTTGAAATGTGTGTTTACACCACGATGTACAAAATTAGGAACAAGATCAGTTGATGGAGCTATTGGGCTTTTTATATGAGTTGCAAGTTAAGGAGGTTGGGCAGGATTCTTTGGTGTGGGATTGTCCTGCGATTGACAGAAAATTTTATGTATCTTTGTATTATGGTGTGCTTGTTTATGAGCAGGCTGTTGTTTTCCCTTGGAAATGTGTTTAGGTGTCGGGTACACCATCCAATGTGGCTTTTTTTGTGTGGAAGGCCACGTTGGGACGTATCTTGACTTTGGATAATTTAATTCGTCGTGGCCACATATTGGTCAATTGGTGTTGCTTGTGTTGTGGAGATGCGGAGTCGGTGGATCATTTGCTGGTTCATTGTCCAGTTACTTCTCGACTTTGGATACTTCTTGTTGCAACTTTTGGCTTGGCTTGGCTTGGGTACAGCCAAATTCAGTTAAGGCAGCTTTGCAAAGTTAGGTTGGGGGTCGAGTCGGGAGGAGGTGTCGGAAAGCGTGGATGCTTGCTTCTCATTGTCTTGTATGGTTGATTTGGTTGGAGCGTAATAGCCATGTTTTCCAGGGAGTGTCTCATTCGGTTCTTTGGTTAGAACGACGGCTGCTGATAGTTTTGTATAGTTGGGTTTCAAGTTTGGTTGATCCTGATATTTTGGCTTTTATAAATTTTGTAGAGGATTTGATTTGTTAATACGTTAAGCCTTTGTGGCTTCTATTTTTGTATTCTTTGCATCATCTTGATGCTTTTTCTGTTTATTTATCAACAAAAAAAAAAGAGTATTGAACAACCCAACTACTCAAGTCTAAATTTTTGTAATCTTGGAGAAGAGAAATAAATGGACAAGCAATCTCTGTTTTTACAACCTCATTGATAACATAAGATGTGTAGTAAACATGTTTTAGGACAATCATATCACTATATTAGCCCAAAACAGAAGAAGACACTATTACAATCTTCACTTACCATGCCAGAATTAGGTTGGTTGCAGATTCTGGGAACATCCGGTGAGTGGCGCAGATCAGGATCACCGACGTAGTAAGGTTCTGCCAAGGAGTTCACAAGGAACAGGTAAGACTCAACACAACTATCTGAATCCTAAAAACCATCAAACTTTTACGATTAGAATGAGGACATATGTATATTCAGAGAAGGTTACATCATGGTCAAGAAAAGAAGGAAACAATTTTCCGCAATTCAACCAAAGGAAGTGTGGCCTCATACAAAATTGTGGTAATTAGTAAGCTCATAACAAATTGAAAACCAGAATAGATGCCAAACAATGGTTCACCAATAAGAATGGACAGAAGGAAATCAAACATATAGAATAGTTTGTAAAATCAAATACAATAGTTCATCCTAACTAAAAAACAAGAACCCATAATTCTGTGAGGAGTTCAATGGAATTGACACACATTTTAGTTTAAGAAATCAAATCACAACTCATCAATCTCCCAGAATCAGATAAACTACATGGAAAGTTAACAAAATTGAATGAAGACTGGAACGTGTTTTTTCGTGAACTGGTCATCATAAAAATAAGAAGTATTGATTCCAGATTTTAAATGTCATTGATGTTTCAGTGCTCAAGCAGGAACCAATACATCCACACAAAAGTTGTACCTAAAAATAAGATTGGATAATTACAAGTACATCTGTGTTCAAGCAGGTACCTTACATCCACATGAAAGTTGTTGTAGCTATAAACAGAAATGGGTCACTACAAGAAGAGATAATCAAAGAAAACAACTAATTCACCATGATTTCATAGCAGGCAGTTCATTTCTATGTTCTCCTGCTCCATAAACTCCCTCCAATATTTCTTACACTAAAAAATTCCCATTAGCCTGTCAAACCATTAAACATCACCTATATTATCATTATTTCCTCACTTGCCCCCAATAATTCCAAAGGAATTGAGTTTGCGGGATACCATTTTAAAACATTAAACATGATGACATATAATTGGAGGAATCATTAACAAATCCAGGTGAAACTTCATAATCATAAGAGATCACTCTTTACTTTTTACAGAAAAAAATATCTATAATTGTTGTAGTAGACCTGAATAATTATTCCATTGTCTTCAACCAATAGTCAAATCACAACAAAAAATTATTTTTTTTTCCCCTTGGTTTTGCACACAACTGCACCTAATCAAACCCTACAATAACTACATCACAAAATACAAACACTACCATTCTCTACAAAATAGTGGGGAAACAAAATAAAAAAAATAAAGGCTCAAACAGAGATTTTCAGGAACCACTCACAGTTCATATTCCCAATGGCAAACCCACCATCTGACACATTTTATTCAGTCTGGCTTGTTTACTACGCATATCCACTTTATGTGGCAAACCAAGCAATGTAAAGAGTATGTAAATCTAAAAGCCATCTCCTAGAATTGGGTGTAGCTAGCAGACCAAACAACAAGATTTACCAGAAAAAATTGCAAGGAAAAAAAAAAAAAAACCTCACAAAAACTACATGGAAGCAACAGATAAACTGGTGCACGATTCAAAATTGTAATTAAGCACTGTAACTCATTACTGAAAGGGTCTGGGGTATGAAACTGCCTATAACTGTTGTCATAATTCACTAAAAGATATATTTTTAATATAAGGAGAGACAGAATACCGACTTACCATCAACTGGATCCCTAATTGAAGACTCAAATGCACCAGGGGGAAGCAAGTCAAATTCAACACCAAGCAGTGGGCCATCCTCCCGATAATGCATCCCCAGTTGCCTCTTAACAGCAGTAATCGCAGTGTTTTCAACCGGACCCTTCACTTTCAAATATCCGGATGGCCCAGTTCTGGTTCTTATGCCCATTGAATTTATTGGTGTAATGTTTTCATTCTGTGATAGGTATCTGGAAGTTGCCCTATCAAAAGGATCCACATTTTGAGGATGAATCATATGCTGTAAAGGCAAGCTACTTTCTGAAGATGTATCATCCATTTCACTTGAATTTTCATTAGGATGACGTCCGTGCTCATATGCAAGGTCAGCAGCTGAGAAATCTTGACCGCTTAACCTTCTACTTTCTACCTCCTTAGGATCAAAATGTCTGTTATTCCCCGGTTTTGTGCTGCCACATGAATCCTGCCTATGTCCACTACCACGGTCCTGTACAATACCACTTGAACGATCTTGTCTTCCATTTACAGCCGCTTCACCATACCATGATTTCTTGTCCTTTAACCTTCTGTGGCAAAACCACCCAGAAACTTGCTTTTCTGTCAATCCTATTGATCCAGCGATATCTGCTTTCATTTCCTCAGAGGGATATTTGTGTTCTGGGAAAAAGTAAGAATTGTTTCTATAGTCATTTCTGGTAAGAACACAAGTAATTAGCCTGTATAATGCAAGATGAGATATGACAAGAAAAGCCTCCATACCATTATAAAACTTCTCTAAAGCCTCAACCTGGGATGGTGTCTTGAACCTTCTTTTCTTGCTTTTGTCTGGAAGAGCTTTGTCATCTTCAGAATGCATGTCACATGACTCTAAAATATTAAGAACATATGTAGTAGTTAGTATTAAAAAAAATGCCACTGGCTGCCATAAATATAAATCTATTGAGAAATGTTTCTAATCTCAGTAGCTTCAAAGTTAACTAATTGAAGCTGTATTATATTACAAATAAATATAAATATATTCAAGACATCATTTATTGTTTTTCATGGGAAGAGCTTTATTGTCTTCAGGATTTACAATGTACTTCACATGACTCAAAACTTTAATAAAAGGATATATATATGTAACAGTTACTTCCAGAAACAGCAGCTATGGTAGTACAACTAGAAATATTTCTAATTCCATCAGCCACAGGCTTGACGAACTAGGTGTCCACATTAAGTGTGGGTGTGTGTTGAGGTACTGAATTCATCTCTAGTATACAACCTTGCACTCAATTGAAACTAAGGAATTATAAATATGTGAAGTGAAAAAGCTTTGAAAAATTAAATTCAAAGACGTGCGAAAAAATCAGAATTAGAAGATTTAATCTATCGCATGCTGGAACCTCGTTAGTTTTAATTTTATTCTCAGTTGCACCCAATTCCCATCCTATGTTTATTTTCAGGTTAGCCCTGCTGGTTTGTTATATATATGTTCTTAAAAATTTTAGGAATAATACCAGTGTGTTCAAGAAAGAAAAACAGTGGAAATTAACAGGGATATACAACCAAAAAAGGTCACCTCATTTCTATATATTCCACAATCTCCCACCTATTTTGCACTGTCATGGTTGCGACAAAACAAGACACAACATGGTAAATTCCTAACTAGGACATGGGCATGCCATGCATATGTATGTATGTATGTATGTGTGAATATATACATAAAATGTGACAAGAATTATAAAATAAAAAATCCATGGATATATACATTTATAGACGTAAGGATGCTGGTTGTTCTTCTCCTACAACTCAAGTCTGATAAAACTTTCATGTATCTTATCTTTGCTAGACAGGTCTAAATTCTTAACAAATTCCATATAATTTATAAACCTTTAATTTGATTATTTTATATTCATTTAAATAAATAAATCCAATGCATATTCAAGGTCTACACATATTTAGGTAGAATCAACAAGATTGTCTTCCAAGGTGTGCCGGTGCTTAGATATATGTCCGAAATGGAAGCAGCTCTTGAATCAAAAAAAAAAAAAGAAATGGAAGTAGCTCATTCTTCAAGATGTCCATGCTTCTTACTCTCCTATCTACATTCCCTACACCAATCTCATTCCTCATGAAGATTAACAACAATCGACAAAAACTTGGACTCCCTCATCCCTCAACTACATATTCTCTGCAGACACACTTCATGGTTTTAGAAGAAAATGCACCGGAACCAGCTTGATGCACCAAACTGGGGGGGGGGGGGGGGAATTAGGAATTTCAGATCCTTTGTCTAATGTATGTAAACCAGTAATTCTCTACGAGGGAGCACAGACACCTCTCCCAAACCAACGTATCAGTGCTGGGCACGTTCTGGACAAGTGAAAAGTTGCCCAAAATTATTTTTGAATTACGGACATGTTGGGGCATGCTGAGACACTAGGGGACACGCTCTGGATATGATGAGGGACACTTTAAGGACACACTGAAAACTTTCAGAACACTATGGAGAAAAAAATTGAAGAAAACTAAATAAACACTTAAAAAGAAAAGAATATAAGAAGAATAAACTAAAGAAGATACCACCTAACAACCATTATTATTATATCCAAAAAAGTAAAATATTGAGAACTAGGAAGGCGAAAGAGAGGAAACTAGAAATGTTATCTCGCTTGTCCATAACATTTTGTGTAATTGTTGACTAATTTTAAGACAGACAATCTTTCTTTTGATTAAATACGTAAAAATGATGGAATTATGAAATATGCCGATTAACAAATATGGAATTTTGAATGATGATTAAATTTAAATGAATAATGTCACGAATGCTTAGTTCTTGAATTTTATTTAGTTATTTTGTTGTTTTGATATCTTGATAATATTATTGTTATTTGTTTGCCTTTTATCCCTATTTGAATTAAATAATCTGGTTTTTATATGGATTTATAATATATATTTACAAAAAATTATTTCAATGTATCCCCTACATGTGCGTCCCCTAAGGAAGCTTAAAGTAACTAAGCCTCATACTTTGTTCTCGGAAAGGAACTTCTGCATGAGTCTTAGATAAATCCATTATATGTAAAATAAAAAACAGCTTGATGACTTTGTCGAACTGACTTGGCAATATATATATATATAGGGAGAGAGAGAGAGAGAGAGAAACAACTGACTCAAATAGCAAAAAACACACATATAGTACATGGGATTCCCCTAAATACCTATAAATGATCAAAGAAAAAGTGAAATATTTGATAGGGTCCTGTTGCAGAATGTGGAAAGCAAGAAAAATTCAAACTTTACGACTCCAGAACATCAACAACACGGTGTCATTTACAACCGAGGAATTGACTAAATATGCCAATGATGTCAAATGCATCATGTGAATTTTGAGAAAGAGAACATAGGGATTGTTGTCATTAATGGTGCTACCACTATTAAAGACGGAAATCTTGTCAAGCGCACATGAGCTATTGTGGAGCTTGTTGATCCAAACCTACTTTTGACGAAAAACAACTCACACACAATCTCTTTCCAAATAAGATCAATACAGCAAGTACTGCACTCATATTTATTGGATTTGTAGCTAAAATATTGGTAATAAAACCAAAACTACTAGTAAAACTCGTTAATTGATAACTTTTAGGTCATTAATAAAGCAGTGTAATAGAGCATCAATGCTGATATGTCCATAATTAGATAAATTTGTACGTAGAATGTTCTCAAATGTCATCAATTGAAAGAATGTTGACCAATTATTACCAAATGTAAATGTAAATGTAAATGTAAGTGTAAGAGACAACAGATGCCCTCTACTTCTCTGAAAAATCACCATCAACAGATAATACATAGAAGGTCAACTATGGGCTTTACTCAAATACGTTGGAATAATTCAGCAGTTAACTGTAACTGTAACCATATAAAAGTAGTTCCAAGAAGAAACTAAATTGCCACAAATAATAATTTTGGGCCCAAAATCATATAAAAAACTTCTAGAGGGAGAGAACCCACTGATACTCTTTCATTTTAAACTTTTCCTAAAATAAATTGAAAGCACAACTTGTACCGATTGTTTGACACCCATGACTTCTAGCTCTTTTATCCACATGAGAGATAAACCAACCTTGAATCCTTACTTTTTAAGCATTGTCTCCTTCACGTTTGAGTTAGAAATGGGCTAATCCAAGAAATTTGTAGAAATATAGTTACATATGTAACTGCAATTTAAAACCAAGCCTCAAAAGAAGTAAAGCTCCTTCTTCCCTTTCAATAACTCGAGAAATCACGGGAACAACAAAATTATCAAAATTTTAATGGTAAGGATACCAAAAGAAAGGAAAGAATACGATCAACGATTTTCAACATTAATGTTATAAAAACCAAATCATGTCCATTAATATATAAACATCTTTGAAGGATAACAAATAATGTAACAGTTTCTGCAATAAAGAAGGTTTTGTGAGGGAAATCCAGTTCGATGGAGAAAAATTAACTAATTTACCAATGCAACTCATCATCCAACCCATCTCCTTGAAGTCCCTTCTGTTCCATCCACTTGTTTAGTAATAAAAATCTCATGAACAAGAAGATAAATAGCACTTTTGTTTGCACACACTTGCACAGAATAATGATATGGGAGACACATCCTCCCGGGCCAAACTATTGAAATCTAATCCAACAAAGTACCCCTTCACTAATATAGGAAAATACTAGATGGTATCCTCATGATAGAACACTTGAAGATTAGAGGAAGATCACAAGTAGTAAACGGGAAGACTTGTTGAAAAATTAATTACCTCTTAGTTCACAATTGAATACCTAGTCATAGACACTATCAGGTTCATTCCATTATTTCACATTTTAGTTAACCAAAAAAAAACCTTCCCTATTCCCATAATATATCTATCAGATTACGTGGTTCAAAAGTAATGTCCACATACTCAACCACCATCTCATACTCATAAGCCCGGGAATAGGCTATCTTCCATATATGTATTTAAGGTATACATGGGAATAGGCTTTCCATTTATTTTTATTTTTTTTTCGTTTAGTTAACCATGTTAACTACTTCTGTTTAGAGCATTTAACTCCTTTAAGGTTAGGTTTTGCCTCTTTCAAACCAATCATATCATACCGTAATAATCCAATTTTTAGAATTTCGACAGCGACACAAACAAGGTAACATTCTCACAACTTCACATTCAATAGAATCTATTCCTTCATTTAATGAAATATAAATTAACAAACCCTACAAAAATCATAAAGTTCATTTAAGCATTGTGCTTAACCATATAGAGGGTAACTCAACTCTGCGAGAAAATCAAAAAAAAAAAATCATAAAAACAATCTTATCACACATCAATCATGCATCATCAGCAACATGCATCATCAGCAACAAATATATATATATATATATATATTTTAGATTAACATTTCAGTATTAAAAAACACAGATGTAATAAATTGAAGGCTAAATAAAATGGGATTAGAAAACAGATCGGTTAATTCCATCCAACATAGACATCGTAATTGGTAACAATTGACAAATGCATCATCAACCCGTGAAAATTATAAGCAAATAACAAATAATAATAAAAAAAAACCCAAATTCAAAGGCAACCATCCAAAGGATTTGCGTTTACAAGAGGGAAAACGTCAACAATACCTTCCATAATAATTCAAAGATTTCTAGGGTTTTTCCCTTTCTTTTTAATTATGGGTTTTCTCAATTGACTCAACAAGCCAACCCCAATAGGCGGAGAATGCAAGAATGGCCACGCCTGTTAAGAGGAAGGAAAGAGAAGAGTTTGGTCTGTAGATGCATGAGTTTTGTGTTCATGTAAATCTCTGAATTGGCTTACCATCATCAACAGGAGAGAAAAAGAGAGAGAGAGAGTCTTGGGGTGAAGGTAGAGAATAGGAAGGGTAGATAAATTTTGGGTTTAGTTTGTCTCAAAATGAGATCAAGACTGGAGCAGTTCAGTTCGGTTTATGGGACTTATTTTTTGGATTTTTTTTGATAATTTAAATTGTTTAATTTGTAGAATTTGTTGAGTATTATATATTTGTAAAAAATCACGTTGATCGGATATCAATAGCTATGTGATCAAATTAGTTTTGTATAAAAAAAATAAACGGTGAAAAAATTAACGGTTGATAAAAAACTATTTTGTTCACATAGGTATCAATATCCGATCAACGTGAATTTTTACAGGCATATAGTACTCGACGATTTCTACACATTGAATTATTCGGATTATCAAAACGGAACCCGTGGTGGACCCCCACGAGCCCAACAGCACGGTCCAGTCCGATCTTGGACTGGACTAAAGCTACTGCCATAAATCTTCTCTTTTTTTTTTGGGAGGGCGGGGGGTTGGTTTGTGAAATTACACTGACACTCTTGGAATTAATCCAATTATATTTTGAATAAAGCTTGGTAGCTCGAATTTGGCCCCCCTAATCCCATAATGTCCAAAATGACGTCGTTTTGGGCATTAGGCTTTTTTTTTTTTTTTTTCTGCCATTTTCATCGACCTGTGCAGGGGAAGGGGAGGAGAGGAAGAGAGGGGGCCTCCGCCTCCGTCGCCGATCGCCATGCCTCGCTGCCGTCGCCATCGCCGATCGCTGCGCCGCCTCCGCCTCCCATTTTAGGCCCTCCTCCACTCCCTCCCTTTCCTTCCTCCTCCGTCTTCTTCTTCCTTCTGCTTAAAAAAAAAAAAAAAAATTAGAGGATTCGGGGGAGCTCGTTTTCGAGCTCCCTAGCACGGTCCTTATATTTTACCTGATGTTTTTGAAATTACATTTCTATTTTTGTTGTTAATAGTCTTATTTCATAAACTCCTATTTATAGAAAAATAGATAAGATTACATTGAAAAATAAATAAAACAAAGTAAAGAGAAAAAAAAAATAAAGGAAATAAAGTAAAGTATGAAAAGAGAGTGTGTATGAATTTAATATTTTCATTCCATCTAAAAAATTATAATGACAAGAGGGTTAATATAATTTTTCAAACATCAATGAATGATATGTTAATTTAAAACTCAGGGGGTGTAAGTGTAATTTATCTTCTTTTTTTTTTTTTTTTTTTTTTTGTAAGGCAAATTGTTTTCGACAAATTATATTTCCACACATCGCATTGTCTCTGTGCACATCATTTCTTACTCCATTCACTTAGTAATTTGATTCTTAGACATTTATCTTAGCCTATACACCCCACATTTCAAATATACTCATTTAATAAAAAAATGTGTGCACACTCTCATATTAACCCATACAAATATTCATGGTCGTCGTGCTGCAGGACCTACCATGATTGATGACCCTGTACCTGATTTGTTGTAAATTGACTAGTGTAGTCCAATACACAATCAGATTGAACCTCACTTGCTTAAGTGGATACTTTCTGCAACAAAACAAAAAAAAAAAAAAAAAAAAAAAAGCTCAAAACTTCAAAACCAAATATTTTAACATATTTCGGAAGTTAGAATTCGAATGATTTAATATATTTCGAAAGTTAAATTCCGAATGGTTTAATATATTTCAGGAGTTGAGTTCCAAATTATATTTCGGAAGTTGAGTTCCAAAGAAATTAATTTTGTTCGATTGTTGTTTTTCGTATATTGTCTATGTATTTGGCTCTAGTTTGCTGAATGATGATTGCGAATAGAAATTACGTAAAACAATTTCTTAGTAAAAAAAGTTACATTTACGTCACTACATTAGTTGTTTTACATATCCTCTTGATTTTCTGAATTGTTTGGCAAATCTTCCATTAGTTTTGTTTGGCAAATAATGGTAACCTAATGAGTGAACAATGGAAAAATATTAGCAATAGAGTCTAATGCGTGATAAATAATAAAGGAAGAAGGTAGGCAATGAAGTATGTAAGAAAGAATAAATGAAGAAGGTAGAAAATAAAATGTGAAAAGAGTGGAGGAAGAAGGTAGCAATGGAGAGTGTGAAAAAGATTGAAGTGAAGTGTTATCTGAATTATTAATGGAGAGTGTGAAAAAGAGTTTGAAAAAGAGTGAAAAATAGTGAAGTGGAAAATTATAAATACCTCCATATCAAAAAAATTTATTTAACAGAATTAATTGAAAAAGTAAAATTTCTAACTATTACAATAATAAAATTATATGAATTATTAATTGAAATAAAATTTTAACATTATTAAAAACTGTTAATTAACTTGATGATTTATTAATAAAATGACATATTTGTTATGAAATTAAAAACCTGAGGGGATATAATGTAATTTCTAGAACTACAGGGGTAATTTCTAGAACACAACCCCTGGAAGCCTAACGTCAAAAGCCCATTTAATTAATGTTTCACTACTACGAAAAATATAAAAATAATAAGTACATTTATATGTCAAATTATTAATAAAACTCAATACAAATTAAAAATAAGAAAAAATCGTATTCATAAAAAAAAAAAAACTTAACAAACTTCGTCTGTAATATATTCATTACTAGAGTCCACTAATATTGCAGTAGTTACGTTATTGCAATGAGTATAAGTATAATCCTTCCGGGCAAAAAAATAAAAAATATATAAAAAAATAAAACTGAAAATACATGATAATGAGAAGCTGAACAAATTTAAAAAATTCAGTTTGTGGTTACCGAAAATGTATCTTTTATTCAGTAGTTAGTTACCAGACTTATATTTTTTGTTTGGTAATGTAATGCTAAACTATGTTATTTTGTTCGATTTCAAACCACCGAATGAAAGTCGAACACTAGTTCAGAAAGAACAAAACAAAAACTTACCAAATAAAATTAAAAAAAAAAACTCACCATTTTACTTTTTTAATGGTTCTTTACCACCGTTTCTTCATCCATTGCTTTCTTTAATGATCAAAATATTATGATTCTCACTTTTTGAAAAGAGATGTGCAAGAGAAAAGAAAATTTAAGAAAGGAAAAAAAAGAGTAGGGATTGAAGACCAAGGGGTATAAGGAGATAACAAAATATATTTAATTTTAGTGTTTTGTCCTTAAAGGTAATTTTGCACATGGATAAAATTGGAGGGAAAAAAAAACTTATATGGAAGGTGTAAAAAGATAAAGTAGTGATGTAAGAATCACCCATTATATAATAGAGACCTCTATGGTACACGTAATCATACTATAGGAAAAGTTATTAGATTTTGTATTGATAATTATCAACTATATTAGAGCACCTATAATGGTATTTTTAAAAGAGATTTGCTGTTTTATATTTTTCAATAGGTTTGTTACTAAATTAGTTTTTTAACAAAAAATTTCAAAATTAGTTATATTTGGAGAGCTTGGAGAGGCCCTTTAAATAATTTGTATAAATAAATAGGCCAAAGAAAGAGTAACAATGAAGGACATAAAAAAAATATAAAATAAATAAAAGTCAAGTAAAATAAAACGCATTCAAAAGATAGATAAAACTAATAAAAACATAAATTAGCTTGGGAGTTTCTATTAAAAGTATAGTTAAGAAAACATATTGGATTTAGTGATTTTATTATAAATATTGTGATTTTTTTTGTTAGAAACGTTTTTTTGAATAAAATTATGATATTTTGTGGTGTTTATTGTTATGATTTTTATAGTGTTAATTACTAATTGTTATAGTTTAATTACATATATATATATGCAACTTTTTAAAGGTGTGTGTTAGTAATTTTTTCCTCAGAAATAATCTTTGTCATGAATTTAAGGTTTTACCAATGGATTAATTGATAATAAGTCCAGAGGGATATGACATTTAATTCAATGATTAATCTCTTATAGAGATAATGATATGATTAATGAAATTACTTGGTTAAAAAGGTAAACTATTGTTTTGAAGGAATTTTCTGTTTCATTTTAATTTGTCACTGCCAACGCTAGAAAAGTTGTTGAAAAAATAGTTGGCAAAGTTTTCAACGGTAGCCAATAGTCATGACTAGTAGTATTATATGGATAGATAAACAAATTAGGTAGACATATAGGTGATGCATAGACAAATAGAAAATGACACATAAACGGATAGATGATGCTTAGACAAATAGATACATGGACTAATAAGTAAATAGTGGATAAATAGACGGATAAATGAATGTAATATATCCTTTTGCCCCAAAAGAATATATCTTGGGTTATTTACTCCAAAATTTTTGAAATTGAACTTAGAGAGTATTTAGATCATATATTAGGTAGAAATTTGGAAATGAAAATGAAAAATAAAGAATACGTGAAATATAATTATATTTTATTTAGATTTTATTAACTTCTGATTTATGGCAAACTGAATCATCAATTGTGGGTTTGTGGCTTCACCCTTATCCTTTGTTTCTGTTTTTTAAATTGTGGGCTTGATTTGAAGCTATTCGATGGGCGTCCCAAATGGGTGGATTCAAATTGCAACGTACTATTTAGGGATGAGCAAGTAATTCGTGAAATTTGTAATTCGATTCAGTTCAGTCTAATATGATAGGTTTGGATTGATTTTTTAAATCCGTGGTTCGATTCCGGATTGAAGAATTAAAAATTCGTAGTCCACGGATTGATTTCGAATTGAACCCCACAGTTCCGAATTGGAACCGATCTGGACCGTATGTAAATAGTCTATATTTTTATTATACATCCTCCCTCATAGTATCTTCTCTTATTCTATATAAAACCTAAACTCAAACATAAACCCGTATAATATCTTCTTTTATTACTTTTGTTCGTTAGTTTTTAGTTTTAATTTATAATGGTCTAAATTTTTATAATGAAACCAATTTTCGTTGGTTGTTTAAATTTCAGAACAGTATGTTGTTATTATAGAAAAACATGTTGCTATTGTGGAACTAATATAGCATTATATTTATGTTTTTATGAAATTAAAATGTTATATATGTATACTATTTTGTTATTTAATTATGTGAATCCGTGGTCCTAAACCGATCTAATCCGTGTTTAAATGGATTAGTTCGGATTGGTTCCATGATTTAAACGGATTGGATTGGTTCCAATTTTTCAAGAACTGTAAATAATGAATTGATCCTAATTTTATCCCAATCCAATCCAATCCGGACCATGCTCACTGCTAGGACTATTTGGCCCTGGTGCAAGCTTGCTTTGTTTTGTGCTGTTAAAGGAGTACTTGGTGGGTGGCGAGGGATTTCTTATGTAAATGATATAATGGCTTTGTTTGATAGAGCTGTGGGAAAGTGCTTATAGTTTATACCTAAACAGCTTATAACTTATAACTATGAACATAAACTGATTTCTGACTTATAAATTAAACATCTCCTGCCCCACTCAAAGAATAAGCTGATTTCTGACTTCCAAAAAGCTATAAGTTATAAGTTATAAGCTAAACCAAACATATCAAAATAGTTTAAATTAAGCTAAAAATTAAAATAAGCAGCTTTTAACCTGCACCAAACAGGCACAATATAATGTTGCTTTATAGCATGTCAGAGTTTTTTGATTTTTTTGATTATTTTAATAATAAAAAGATAAAATAATTTTTTTAACTCAATAAAACAAAATATCACATTTAAATCATAATTATTTTATTTTTTTTCTTACAAAAATAAAAAAAGTCAAAAAAATCTATCCCAAACGAAAGTTTTTAACTCCAACTTAAAATAATCAAAAAATCAACTCACATCCCAAACGAACCCTAAACAATTTGAAACCGTCAAGGTTGATAAGGTTCCTCGTCAGGTTGTTCATTCAGCTCATACTTTTGCTACAAGAGTATTAGATGGCTGAACCTTTTGTTGTCTTTTGTTGGTTTGGTTGTTTGTTGGGTCTGTTTATTTCTTTTTTTCTCTGTGATATATCCTTTTGTAATGCTACTGTTGTTTGTCCTTGAAATATATATATATACACGCAGTGGCGGAGCCAGGAATTTAATATAGGGGGGCACCTATTAATTACAATCTCAAATTTTTTCTTCTCAAATCAATAACAATAACATAATAATAATTTTTCGAACTAATGTTAAATATTAAAAATTAATATCCATTACAAAAAGTTTTAAATTTTAAACTTTTACAATTGACCCCGACGAGTTTTCATCTTTTGAAATCTTTCCATAATAGTATCATTGTCAATGCCATCAAAAATATCTCTCTCGATGTAGACAATCAAGCTATCATTCATCCATTCATCACCTATTCGGTTCCGCAACCGATTCTTCACAATATTCATAGCTGAAAATACCCTCTCAACAGTAGCAGTCGCAACAGGTAAGATTAATGCTAAAGTCAAGAGCAAATACACCAATGGATATACTTTGTCTCTTCCAGTCTCTACCATTTTCTTAGCAAGATCGGCAATTCTATTCAACATTGAGAACTCACTACTAGATAGCATGTCGATAATATATGTATCAAGTTGATCATTAAGTACCATGAGCTCCACTGAAGAAAATTCTTTGGGATAAAATTCAGCAAGATGAATTAACTTTTTCCTGTCAAAACTAGAAAGAGCTAGATGGTTTCAAACATGCCACACAAAGTAACAACTCAGTGTTCGATTCAGTGAAACGAGCATTTAGTTCTTGAATTTGCATATCTAAAACAGTGTAGAATAACTCAGCGCGATAGTAATGTAAGTTTGTAATTTCTTGAGCATTGCGCCTTTTTCTCCCTCGAGCTACAAACATATCTTCCATTTTGGGAACATCAATTTCATGCTTTTCACAAAAAGATAAAATATCATCAAGTAAAGATGTTCACCTACTCTCCCTCATCTTTTGGAGTCGTACTTTAGAAATTTGAACTAAATTCATAGCATTAACATTATCTTGATCTTTCCTTTGTAGTGCTTGCGATAACTCACTTGTAATAGCCAATATCGTTTTCATCAAATGAAGGTTGAATACAAACTCAAACAATTGAATTGAGTCCAACAATATATTTGCTTCTGCTCGTTGTTCTGAATTTGAACCATCCTCCGAAATCATTTCAAGCACATCAATCACTGTTGAAAACATACTAGCCAAGCTGACTAAAGTACCATAGTGTGAACCCCAACGTGTATCACCAGCACGTTTAAGATTAGTTTCTTGATTTAAGCCTTGCCCACTAGATAGCTCTCCAGTATTAAGTGCCTCAGCAACTTTTGCAGCTTGCTTCTCCCTAACAATATCTCGGCGTTTACATGATGCTCCAATAACATTCACCACATTAGAAACCAAAGTGAAAAGTAAAGCAATTTGATTATGATTCTTTGCCACGGCTACAAGTGCCAATTTCAATTAATGAGCAAAACAATGAACATAATATGCACAAGGATTCTCTTTCAGTATAAATGTTTTAAGACCATTGAACTCACCTTACATATTACTAGCCCCATCATATCCTTGACCTCGCAATCTGAAAATACTCAATCCAAGTTTGGAGAATAAATTTTCCATAGCTTGTTTAAGTGAGAGAGCATTTGTATTAGCAACATGCTCAATACCCAAAAAGCACTCAATCACTTGGCCTTTTTTGTCAACGTATCGTATTACAACTGCCATTTGCTCCTTACTTGATATGTCACGGGCTTCATCAATCAAAATAGAAAAAAGTGCATCATCAAGATCTCTAATAATCACATTGATAGTTTCAAATGCGGCCACATTTACAATGTCTTTTTGAATATCAGGAGATGTCAACTTCATATTTTGTGGAGCATTGCTTAATGTGACCATTTTGACATCTTCATTATGATCAGCAAGAAACTTGAGAAGTTCAAGAAAATTTCCTTGGTTACTTGAATTTGCAGATTCATCATGCCCACGAAACGCAAGTTCTTATCTTAAAAGAAATTTAACGCAATCAACCGATGAATTCAAACGGGTTCGATACTCAATTCGAGCTTGATCAGATTGTTTGAAAAAAATCGTTTCAATATGTTGGTTTTGGTTTAACAAGTCTTGACAGTTACTCCAAGCTTGATTATGAGCACTATTGAGACCTCCAACATGAGTCTGAATTTTTTCTTTTTTCTTCCAATTTGAGAAACCCTCACCAACAAAAGAATCACCACCAGCTTGATCTCCAATATCGGGTTTGAAAAGATAACAACATAAACAAAATATTGCATCGTTTGCTACACTATACTCCAACCAATTAAGAAATTCACTAAACCAAGCCTGATTAAATCGCCGAAGTTTTTGTCCAAATGATTTTTGTGGAAAATTATGATCACGAGGTTAACAAAGACCTTTTTGTAGATATGCCCTACGAATTCGGTCTCGATCATTAGCATTATAGTCCATAATCCGAGGCCGTAGTCTTGGATCTGCAAGAAGGTCTACTAAGTTGATTTCTATGCGACTTTATTTTGCGGAAGAATAATTTTCATATTTTTCTTGAGAAAGAGACGATTTCCACTTTGATTTTCTTTTGAAATATTTCTCCATGACTGTTTGAAAAAACTAAAAATCAAAATAAAAATTCATAATCAAAATCTCAAACCCCCCACAAATCAAAATCTTCAATTTTAATACAAATCAAAAAAATTAAATTAGCACAAATAACAACAAATCAAAATTTTAAATTTTAGCACAAATTATAACAAATCAAAATCCCTAATTTAAATATTAATCACTGCAAATTAATATTTTTAATTTTAGCACAAATCAAATTCCTAATTTTAGCACAAACAACAACAAATCAAAATTCCTAATTTTAATATAAATTACCACCAATTAAGATTCATAATTTTAGCATATCAAAATCTCTTATTTTAACATAAATAATAACAAATCATAAAAAATTTATAAATCAAAACTTAACAAATAATTATAAATTAATACTCATAATTTTTATTTAAAAGTTAAAAAAATAATAATAAAGTCACCTGTAAACAATGAAGAGAAGATACCAAGATTGTAGTATGGTCCCAAATCTGTGTTTTGTGATCTTAATTTGGTGAATCGCGAGTCGGTAAATTGCAAAACAACAAAGGGAAACAAAGAAGACAGAAAATATGAAGATACTTCACAAGTACTGTGAATAAATAAAAAAATAAAGAATTTCATACACTTATAAGGTTTTAGAGTTTTAACCTTATTATAATTGGAGTTGTGTGTATTCACCTCAAAAAAGTTATATATCAATATTTGATTGGGATTGAAATTCCTAAAAAATAAAAAAATAAAAATAAAAATAAATAAAAACACAAACTTGGGCGTGCGTGGTGTGTGTATGTGAGAGTGGTCAGTGGGTGTATGAAAGCAAAGGAGGCCACACTTAAAAAAAAAAAAATTGCCAAAGTCAGGGGGCACGTGACCCCCCTAGGCCCGAGCTGCCTCCGCCCCTGTATACACGTATGGTTTTATGTTCTCAAAAAATAATGGGGCTCTAGCATTTTTTATTTTTTTTATCAGGAAAGAAAATGTATTGATGTAATTAAAAAAAGTTAGGAAAATTTTTCCTAAAAAAATAAAAATAAATAAACTCTAGGATTTGATTTTTGTAACAAAATAAAACTTGAATTTTAATTTTATCAATTTAAACACTAATCTTTTAATTTATTTTTTTATCCTAAACTATTTGCTTATTTTTGTTATAAGTAAATCAACAAAAAAAATGTATTTTAATTATTAAATTAAATGAAAATTGATATTTAAATATTTTATGAACACTTACATTGAATTTAATGGCTAAAATACTCTTTTTTATCGATTTTACTTGACGAAAATAAACGAATTATTTAAATTGAAAACAAATTAAAAAATTATGATTGAAATTGACAAAATAAAAATTTAGAATTTATTTTATTTGATGAGTAAGATCCTGAGATTTATTTTGTAATTTTTCAAAAAGAAAGGTACAAGAATTCTAATGCAATCCAAATGCAAATCAAGTTGAGTGAGAGAACACAAATGTCACAATTAGCCTATTTATAGACTATAACTAATAGACTAAATATACTTAATCCATTTAATCTACTATATCAAATTCTGAAGGTATAAGAGGTGTTCACACCATAATATGGTGGATTATGTCACACCGAATCATAACCCAATTGGTGATAATATAAAACCTTCCCGCAAGAAAAAAAACAATCTAGGAATTAGTTTGGTTTGAATTTAAAATGCAAAGACACAATACTTTGAAGTATTGTGACTCTTTGATAAGGAATGGTTGTAACCATTGCTTAAGAGACACCATGTAAACACTATAAATACATGGCCATCACAATGGTTTAGCCATCTAAAATATTTCTCCTTTTATTCTAGTTTCCGGATTGTATTTTCTTGTGTGATAAATACTCTCACGGGATCACCGATCACTTGGCCATTGTTAGTTAATCTTTCAATGGTATCAATGCCAGGTTACACATTATCGCAGATGTCGAAATATAGTCCGGAAGAACGAAAATTTTCCGAACTCTTGTTACCAAAAATTCAAAGTGTTATTGATCAACAAGCTTCGGCATTAGTAAACTCCGTTTGCTTATTTAATCATTATCAACAAGTTGTATTCCCTGAGAAGTATCCAAAGAAAATAATCGTTGGTGGTGATATTGTACCGAACATCGTTGAAAGTGTGGCCGAATTGTACTAGTGGAAGAAATTTTATAAAATAATTTTCAGTTCTATTGGTGTCACCACTTTAGCACCATCTTGTTGGTCTCAAATTTTGATCATAATGGTGAAATTCATTGTGAAAAACGGCAAAAGGTTGATCTACAAAGTTTGAATTTCAGTGTTTGGTTGCCGACTCCCGTCATCGGAAAAGATAACCTATGCAAAAATATCGTTGCAATCTCTGTTTTGAATAATCCATCCATTGGGCCAAATTCAAAAATAAAGAGAAAAGGCCCAAAAATTAGAGTTACAACCAGAAAGTCTATTCCTTTGGGCTTAAAAATTAAAAAGAAATTTTTTGGGCCAACCCAGCAGTCGGCCCAAGTCAACTAGGCGTAGCCTAGTAGCTCTACGCCGCAGGCGAAGCCCAGTAGCCCAAAGCCACAAGGACAGCCCAGCCTAGCGACACAGCCAAGCAACCCAAAGCTGCGGCCCATCTCCCCGCGCCCAGACCCGTGCTTCAACCCAACGCCTAGTGCTCCGCGCCCGGATCAGTGCCAAGACTCGCGTCCTTCTGCTCCGCATTTTGACCTATGTTCTGACCCGCGTGTTGACCCACAGCCTGCTGCCTCTAAGCCGGGTTCAGCAAGCCCTTCAACTTGGTTCAAGGGGTTTTTTAGCCTCGTTCTCGCTCATTTCAAAGCCATTTTCAATAATTCAAAAGCCAAAATCTCCACAATTCTTCTAAGAATTTTTTCATGGATCTTTGTACTAAATTTCCGAAAGAAATAATTAGAGAATGAGGCTATCCAAGGGAAATATCCAAAGAAATTTTTTTTAATAAGCACCGTTGTGTTCCTTGGGCTCGTAATTATTTTCATAAGACCCATAAGCAAACTATTGGGTTTAATTGACCATTGGGTTTTCATCATTCTTCTTACCCAAGGCAAGAAGACCATTCGACTCCTCCACATCGATATTTTGTTTATCACAAGGGCTGACTCAACAACTACAAGTCTTATCCTTATTAAGACTTGTTGTTGTATTTAATTTGCTTATTTGTTTTGTAATATCCACATTTGAATTTTTATTATAACACAATTGTTTTCAGTATGGCTATTAAAAGTGCTATTGATCCTTCAAGAATTGAGATGCTTAATGGAAATAATTTCTGAGCATGGAAACGCCACATTTCTTATCTTCTTACACATGAAAAAACATTACACACTTTATTTACTTACAAACCAGATGATGATTCTAATTGGTTTCAAAACAAATGGATAGAAGATGATGCAATGGCAAAGGCAACAATGTTACATAACATGAAAGACAATATTATTCCGTTATTCGAAGAACATGAAACTGCTAAACAATTAATGGAAGTAGTAGAAAGTAAATATGGAGTTCGATCGGACACTCAAATTCAATTGCTCTTGGATAAATATAATAACACTCGTATAAGTGATAATGATAGTGTTGGTGATCATGTTAATCAAATGGAATTAATTGCTAAAGAATTATCCAACGCTGATTATCCTTTGTTGGGCAAGATGCAAGTAACTACCATACTTAATAGTCTTCCCTTGTCTTGGGATCATGTTATCACATCTTTAACTCATAGTGGAAGAAAGATTTCAATGGTAACATTATCTGTACTCTTGGTTTTGGAAAAAGAAATAATGAAACGAAAACGTAAAGAAGTTTTATCTTCTAACTTGTTGATGGCACAATCGTCGCCACAACCACAGAATAATTCCCACACACTATTCAACAAGAGAAAGACTACTTCTTTCAAGAAAAAAATAGAATAAGGGTTCTAGAAAGGATGGAAAAAGCAGCAACATCACAAGAATCAAGCTGGCCCATGTTACAATTGTTGGAACAATCTTTTGTGTACAATAAATAAATTGAAACCAAATCAAACAAATAAAATATATAACTTACAAGATTTATTTTACCGAACCAAATAAAAAATTTAAAAGATCAAGTCGTGTGTGTGACACTCTATCCTTAAGACAGATTCGCCCCGCTTCGGTATTTACGGACTTATGACGTCTATCTCCTAAGATACAATGATCTTTACAAATTGTTGTAGCACTCCAAACAATTTGTTCGGCGAACTAGTACCTATATTCTATACTCTCTTTAATTTTCCTAAAAAAACTAATATGAAGAATATATGCAACAGAGTAAAAAATTGGATAGCAAAAAAGTAATTTTCAGACTGTTTTTTTTTTGGATTAGAATGACTGCTGGAAATGCTGTATTTATAGACAAACCAAGGCTGTCCGAACAAGTGCTATTTTTTAATTCACAAATGCAAAATTAAACTGAACAGATACAACATTGTTTCAAACAGATAATTGCTGGTAACTGCTGCAGCTACATATCTGTTCAGAAACTGCCCAGCAACCGAATCTGTTTTGGTCTTTTTGAACCTGCTGGACTTGGACCGAAGGAGGAAGGAAATTAGGACAGAAATTAAATTAAAATTTGAATTAAATTAAATTTTTCTGCAAGTATTTTGAAAAAATTCAAATGAATTTTATCCAAAAAATTAATATAAGAACCGACCCGACCCACAACCCACACCCGCGCCAGGCACGACACGGCTCGGCTCTGCCGGTCGGTCGGTCGGATGGACGATGGTAGCAACGGTGCGCGCGCGCATATGTGTGGCGGTTTGAGCCAAGATTCCATTTGTCTATAACTCCTCCGTTCTACAAACTTGGGGTGCCCCTTGTGGCCCAACCCAAGTTAGTACACCAAGAGCTTATATACTTACAAAAGCTCTCTTAAAGTTTAAATGTGGGACAATCCATTTCAAGGAAACCCACATTTAATTCTTTAAATGTCCATTCCACGAACCCGAAAACGACGTCAACTTCCCATTCACTCATAAATGGTTTTGACGAACTGTTTTCACCGTATGACTTGCCATGCGGCAAGGAACATGTCAACTCTTTGGACCCACCCCAAAAGACGTTTGGGACCCACTCAATTTTGGGCTCAAAGTTGGCCCAAAATAAGCCTATAAAAACCAATTTTCCAACAATCCCCCACATGAATGGAATTTGACAGAAAGAAAATGCAACAACATAATCTAATTACAAAGAGTATGGAAATTAGAAATATTCTGCAAAGGATAGGTAACTTTTGGCTTTGAACCTTTCCTTGTAAGACACTATCGGATTTACTAGCTAACCAGTGAACATGATGTCTTGAACTGTTCAACCGTTTGTGTAAACCAAGACAATAGAACTCACATAGTATATCCCCAAACATAGTTTAGTTCTCACTATTGTGTTCATTTTGGCCCTGAACAACCTGGTCTTTCATGAGTGCTCTAGAGAATTGTAGCCTTTCACAAATCTCATAGAACCGGCCCAATTCACACGCATATAGGTGATTCTTATAAAGAGTATCCTGCCATACTCCATTAGGCTTACCTAGATATAAGAATCATTAAAATTTTACTTAACATAAAGCACTGCAATCATCACTATTTCATCATAAAAATGGGTAGGAGTTTGACTCCCCAGTGATCCTTCTGAGTCACACACAACTCGGTTGTTCCTTTGAACCTAGATCTTGGGATCTCCAGTCAACTAGGTTGGGTTGCCGTTGTGATAACTCTTATTTTATAGGCTTAAGTCCCATTTCCCTCGATGAATTCTCAACTAGCTCTCTTGCTAACTCTTTGGTTAGTGGATCCGCTATGTTGTCTTTAGACTTCACATATTCAATAGAAATAATTCCATTAGAGAGTAGTTGTCTCACGGTATTATGTCAACGACGAATGTGTCGTGACTTACCGTTATACATATGACTATGTACTCTACATATTGCTGATTGACTATTGCAATGTATGCATATAGCAGGCACCGATTTTGGCCACATTGGAATATCTTCGAGGAAGTGGCGAAGCCATTCTGCTTCTTCCCCAACTTTATCTAAAGCTATGAATTCTGATACCATAGTAGACCTAGCAATCCAAGTCTGTTTGGAAGATTTCCAAGATACAGCCGCACCACAAAAAATAAAGACATACCCACTGGTGGACTTTGAGTCTCTAGTATCCGATATCCAATTTGCATCACAGTATCCTTCAAGTATTGCTGGATATCTAGTATAATTAAGCCCAATGTTACGAATAAATTTGAGGTATCTTAGAACTTTTATAATTGCTTTCCAGTGTTCTACTCCTGGATTACTCATATATCTACTTAATTTACTTACTGCATAAGCTATATTCGGGCAAGTGCAGTTCATCAAGTACCTCAAGCTTTTAATAATTTGAGCATACTCTAATTGAGAAATACTTTCCTGTACATTCTTAGAAAGAAACAAATTAACATCTACAGGTGTTCTAGCAAGATGATCATCATCTTTGCTAAATTTGTCAAGTATTTTCTCAATGTAATGAGATTGTGACAAAGCATACCCTCTGATGTTTTGGTAATTTTCATACTAAGAATTACATCAGCAATGTCCATGTCCTTCTGTAAACAGACCCGCAGGGGGACCTCGCTACAGCTCGGACTCGATTTTTGTTACGGTTCTTAATCTTGAACCAAAGAGTCCAAATCCGGCAAATCGTTTTGAGCAAATAGATTTTTAGAAAAGAAGTGCCAAACATGGACTGCTTTGCCAGATACAGAGTCGCCACCTAAATATTTTATTTTTGGGAAATTTAGGAAACCCTGACTCGTTTGCCTAAGGCCACGTGTCCGTCATCACCAAAGTTGCCTCGGCTCGGGAACTTGGGTACGATTGAGAAGGTCACCGTGAGAGCAACCTTTCGCCCGATCAAAGATCGGCCTCTACTAACCATGATATCTAGTTTTGAAAACATTGTGTGTTCTTATTCCGGTTATTAGCCTAGGTTACTATGTGATGCGCCCAGCATACAAGTATAGACCGGGTCGCCTGAATTGGAACAAAACATTTCATGTTTGTTTTTGAAAGATGGTTTGCTACCCACAGGTAGGCTTAAAATGCAGATTTTGCCACCCTCGGGTGGGCTTAGAAAACATGATTTTGCCACTATCTAGTGGGCTTAAAACAAACATTTGATGAATTGTTCCAATCCAAATAACCCAACCTCCACCCACAGGCATCCAAGCAGGTATATCACATAAGCAGTTAGCCTCATGGTAAGCATGCTATTCATGGCAACACTCACACGCATGCAAGGATGCTAAAGCATAAAACTTACCGAGTACTCCAAGCCAAAAAAAAAGCTAATTAGAAATCCATGCATGATCCTAAGTATACAGAAATGCCTAATGCAACACATGCAAAAATGCAACTATAGCAAGCTCGGCTATTCTAAACATGGCATATGGAATGCTACAACTAACATGTATTCAACTTGGAATTGAAATACGAATGCAATTTGTATGATGCGCCGAGCCCGGTGCATGCAAGACAGATGAATGAATGCAAACATGCTATCATACTGTATGCTAATTGAAACATGCCCTAATCTAACCATCATAAGCTGGTAAATAAAAGGGAAGAAAGACGTGGGGTTGGAAGACATACATCACACTTACGCACACTTACTACAATTATGCCCTCGCGCATAGGGTCTGAATAAATATACAGTCCCAAATGAATAAATAATACAGTCCAAATAATACAAATTCCTAATTAATTTACAAATTAACTAAGAAAATAATAAACTGGCATGCAAGCCAGGGACTGCCTTGATTCTGATGAATGATGTATGTTTAGGCTGCCTTGCGCGGAAATCTACTGGGATGCCCCAATTAGCCTCTGTTTTTCAATTGTTCTTGGAAAACGCGCCAAGCCTCGGAAGACTGCTGATTCTTGATTTTGCTGCAATAGAGAGCAAGAAAGGGGCATAGCAATGTATTTTCACAACTGTATGCATGCCTCGATCTTCGTGTCACCGATCACGCATCTCTATGCATGATGGCCGAGGGAGTCAAATTGCACAACTCAATATGAAATGAATGCACAGGAAAACACAACAAAACCTAACTCCATCATGGATGATCCGGAGTGTCGGCGACTGGGGAATTGAGACACGTTAAGTCACTGAGTCTGGGCGTACCTCGTTTCCGTGCAAGACTAACTCCTATCCCGAACACAATGCAATATGCATGACATGCATGAAATGCAACTAAGATACAACCTAACATGCAACATGCTATGAAATGGCATACATAATGCACGAGATAACATGACATATACAATGCACTAACATACAACCTAGCATACACAATGCTATGGAATGGAATGACATACACAATACAATATGGACTTACACTAACATGAGTGGACCTCAGCCACACTCACATAAGAAGCCATCAGATGAAAATAAGACACTTGAAATGCGTGCACGCGTGCACGCAAACCGAGGACCGAACCTACGGCACAGAATGCCACTCTAACAAGGCATGGAAAAACATGAAAAATGGCATAGTAGCATGCAAATTTCAAAGGAAAAATGAGATGCAAAACAGCCCCGAAACATGGTGAAATGGTACCCAATGCATGGAACGAGTCCCGAAACATGAAATTTGGCGCATGAAATGGCCTATAGCTATGCAATGCATGCATAATTTGAATATAAAGTGTAAGTACAGAAGCAAGGCAGCCCCAAAAAAATCATGTTTACAGTTTAAATCAAGGCCAAATAGTGAGCACAAATGGGGCTAAGCTAGCATGCAAGGATGGCCCTAAAAGCAAGATAATGAAGCAAGTGCAAGCTGTTGTCCCTAAAAAGAGAAGGGGCCTTCTACAATATTGAAGAAGGGCCAAAAATATGATGTTTTACAGTTTACAACAAACCCCAAAAACAGATACAAGTATGCTCAAAATGCTATGCAAAATAAGGGCCAAAATGGGGATAAAGAAGCAACTGATGTATGCTAGTCCTAAACAGGTAAGGGCCCTTCAAAAATGTTTAAGAGGGGCCCAAAACATGACTTTTTACAGTTAATGGCCGAGCCCAAAACAGTGTACAACTGTGCCCAAAATGCAATGCAAGATATGGCCTAAAAGAGAGGCTACAACACAAAGTATACAAATGATACTCCAAACAGTAATAGATCCTTAATGAAACATGGAGATGGGGTCAAAAAAAGGCCATTTTCAGTTCAGACCATGGTCCAAAAACAGAAGCTCAGAGGGCTAATGAATCATGCAAAAATGGGGCCAAAAGATGGATACAATGGCAAGTGATATATGGAGGCCCCAAACAATGATGAGCCCTTCAAAAATGTTGAATAAGGGCTCAAAATAAGCTACTTCACAGTTTATAACATGCCTCAAAACAGCTTACATATAGGCCAAAAACAACATGCAAGGAAATGGCATATAAGAGGGATAATGAAGTAAGTACCAAACGGGGGCCTCAAACAGTGAGAGGCCCTTAATAAAAGATGAAATAGAGCTCAAAAAAATGCAACTTTCAGTTATTGGTGGAGCTCAAAAGTATAAGCAAGAAGGGCTAAGAAATAATGCAAAAAATGAGCTAAAAAGAGGGAAATGGTAACTCACCCTTGTAGACCAATCTTTAGCAACTTCTTGGACCAAGTTTTCTGCCTCCTAAGCTCTGAGAAGACCTTCCTAGCTGCTGGAATGGAGTGGTGGTGTGATGCTAGGTGATGGTGTAGAAATGAAGTAGGACTTAGGAGGTTTGGAGGGTTGAAATGAGAGAGATAGGGGAGGGGTGTAATGCAAGCTTGAAGCCAATTTTTCCAACCCTTTGCAAAGGGCTGGAGCTACTGTATATGTAGGCAAAAAAGGGGAGAAAGAGGGGGAAAAAAAGGGAGGGAAACCACTCCAAGTTTCCCTCCAAAAATTGCCCCCCCAGATACAGAATCTGGAGAGAAAAAAAGTACATTTCTGTGATGTGCCAGGTGTAAGGAAGCTGGTCGGCTGGTTATTGGACTTGGAGGTGGCCGGCCGGCCCTCCCCATGGCTGGCCGGCCAAGGGTCAAAAGGGCCAATGAATATTAGTGGCCGGCCATGCCATATTAGTGGCCTCCCATGTGTCCTCAACACAACCCTGTGGTTGAAAATTGGCAACTGTGAACTAGGAGAGAGAACAACCCACTTTTCAAAGGGGTTCAAAAGGGTCAACTGGAATTACTGGCCGGCCAGATGTGTACATCACAAATATGGTGGCCTCCCAGATGTGTACATCACAAATATGGGGGTTAGGGTTGAGGACAGTAGCCCTAGGGTGGTCAACATTGGCTTTGAAGTGAGAAAAACGGGCGTCAGAGGGCGATGATGGAATATAACTGGTTGCTGGAATAATTACTGGCCTCCCGCCCTTCTACGACCTTCCTGGTGATGAAACAGAGGTCCCTGCCAAAAATGAACGAAAACCGATGCGAAATGAAGGTTCAGGGGCTGAAACGCGTAGTCTGAGGCACCAAAAACCGACTGTTAGGCATCGGGAGTGGTGTTCGACCACGAAGTTGGTCTCTTGGACCTCAGTGTCCCTCAAAAGGGAGTAAATAAAATATATGCCAAAAACCGGAGCAAACGGAGGTGGTTAGGCGGTCCCGAACCGAGGCACTCGACGGCGCTCAAACCGGGAGCAAGACTCGAAATGGGCAAAATGGCCTATGGCCACGAAATGTAGCCTATGGCCACTGAGAGATGGTCTACGAGACCTCTCCATCCCTTTGGAAAAAGAAACAGAAGAAAATCGAAGTCCGTTCAAAATCTGAGAAAGAGTTCGGAAGTCCGGAGGCAAGGCTCACGGCCGAGACTCTGAGACTTCTGAATGAGCACAATATGCAACATCACCGAGCGCTCAATCGGTGACGTCTGAGTTTTAAGGTCGGTCAAAAATGGGATGTCTACACCTTCATGTCAAAATGTTTATTCAATATTTTATTGGTAGTTTTAATCATATCATTATTACTACCTATGATGAGCATATCATCCACATAAAGACATACTATAACATAACATTTGTCTATGTTTTTAATATAAACACATTTGTCATACTCATTAATTTTAAATCCATTTGACATCATTGCCTTGTCAAATTTCTCATGCCATTGCTTTGGTGCTTGTTTTAAACCATATAATGATTTAACCAATTTACACATTTTCTTTTCTTTTCCTGGAATAGAAAAACCTTCTGATTGTTCCATGTAAATTTCTTCATCTAACTCGCCATTTAAGAAAACAGTTTTCACATCCATTTGATGAATTTCTAGATTGTACAATGATACAATAGCAATTAGCATTCTAATGGATGTTATTCTAGTAACCGGTGAGTATGTGTCAAAATAATCAAGACCTTCTTTTTGTCTAAAACCTTTGACCGTAAGTCTTGCCTTGTATTTGTCAATTGATCCATCCGCTTTTATTTTTCTTTTAAAAATCCACTTGTACCCAAGAGGTTTATAATCTGGTGGTAAGTCCATTAATTCCCAAGTGTGATTTTGCAAGATGGATTCAACTTCATTATTGACAACTTTTTTCCATAAAGGAGTTTCAGGACTGAAGATAGCCTCTTTAAAAATTAAAGGCTCATTTTTTAACAAATATGTTAGAAAATCTAGACTAAAAGATTTTGAGGTTCTAGCACATTTGCTACGCCTAAGTTCCTCTTCCTCATTTTGATCTATCTCTTACTCTTGTTCTTGATCATGTTCTTGATCTTGACTAGTAATAGCATCATGAGATCTTTTGTTAGTACTAGTCTCTTGTCCAGTCTTGTTTGGAAACACTTATTCAAAGAAAGACATATTCCGAGATTTAATAATAGTATTTACATGCATTTCGGAATATTCTGACTTATGAATCATAAATCGATATGCACTACTATTCATGGCATAACCAATAAAAATGCAATCAACGGTTTTAGGACTTGTCTCAGTCTTTTTAGGACTAGGAATAGCCACTTTAGCCAAACACCCCCACACTTTTAAGTATTTGTAAGATGGTACTCTCCCATGTCACAATTCATAAGGTGTTTGATTCACTTTCTTTCGGGGTACTTTATTAAGTATAGTATTGCTTCCCTCCACAAGTTTTGAGGTAATCTAGAACTTATTAACATGGCATTCATCATTTCTTTTAAAGTCTTATTTTTCCTTTCAACAATTCCATTTTGCTGAGGTAAGTAAGAAGCAGTGGTTTGATGAATTATTCCATGTTCTTAAAAAACTCACCAAAAGGTAATTCATATTCACCACCCCTATCACTTCTAAGTTTCTTAATTTTCTTACCAAGTTAATTTTTAACTTCATTCTTGTATTGAATGAAAGTTTCCAAAACTTTATCCTTGGTTCGAATTAAATAAATATAACTATATCTAGTATAGTCATATATGAAAGTGATAAAATATTTTTTTCCACCTCTAGTTTGAATTGATTTAAAATCACAAATGTCACTATGAATTAATTCAAGTGATTCCGTACTTCTTTCAATTGAATGAAAAGGAGTTTTGGATAATTTTGCCTCAACACAAATTTCACACTTATGATTTAAATCAATGTCAAATTTAAGTAAACATTCCATATTAATTAATCTACACAAAGATCCATAATTAATATGTCCAAGTCTACCATGCCATAAATTTGAAGACTCAAACAAGTAAGAAGAAGATGTATTTTTATTAATAATAGAGAGTACAACAGTCATTACATTCATTTTGAAAAGGCTATCAGACATGTAACCTTTTTCTACATACATTCCATTTTTGGTAAGTACAAACTTATCACTTTCAAAAACTAGCCTAAACCCATTTTTACTCAACAAAGATCCGGAAACAAGATTCTTGCGAATGTCCGGTACATGTAGTACATTGTTGAGAGTGAGTTCCTTTCCAGATGTCATCTTCAAAATAATCTTTCATTGTCTTTCAACTTTAGAAGTCGAAGAGTTGCCCATAAAAAGTTGTTCACCATTGTCCACCACTGAATAAGTTGTGAACATCTTTTTGTTGGAACAGATGTGACGAGTAGCACCAGTGTCCACCCACCATTCTTTAGGATTTCCAACAAGGTTTGCCTCGGAAACAACTGTAGAAAGATTTATGACATCCACACCATTAAAAATATTGTCCACTTCGGTCATATAGGCTTGAGAAGGCTTCTTGCTTGTTCTTTTTTTGCTTTTGCCTTTGCTACAGTAATCTTTGGCCCGATGTCCCTATTTGTCACAAATGTAACACTTTCTATTAAACTTGTACTTTTTAGTTTCCTTCTCTTTAGAGTCTTGTGATGAACTTTCTCTAGAAAACTTCTGTTTCTTCGCTTTTGGAGCATGTTCCACCACATTTGCCTTTGACTCCTGCTTCTCTGAATTGCGGTTGTCTTCCTCAATCCTCAAACGTACAATCAATTCTTCTAAAGATATTTCTTTGCGCTTGTGTTTGAGGTAGTTCTTGAATTTCTTCCAACTTTGTGGTAATTTCTCAATTAAGGCTGCAACTTGGAAGGATTTACTGAGAGACTTGCCTTCTGCGTGAATGTCATACATAATGAGTTGGAGATCTTGAACTTGGTTGATCATATTCTTAGACTCAACCATCACAAAGTCCAGGAATTTTCCAAACCACAAATTTCTTTGAGCCTGTATCTTCTGTTTTGTACTTTTTCTCCAAAGACTCCCAAAGTTCCTTTGCTATTTTGATAGGACTGTAGACGTTGTATAATGTGTTGTCAAGTCTATTCAAAATGTAGTTCCGGCAAAGGATATCAGCATACTTCCAGGCATCGACCACAGCAATCACTTACCGGTCAATTTCATCCTTATTTAGAGTAGGAGCATTCTCATGGAGAAAACGAGCCAGGTTTAGAGTTGTAAAATAGAACAACATTTTCTGTTGCCATCTTTTAAAATCAGTTCCTGAGAACTTCTTTGGCTTCTCATCATGATTGGCTGGCACAGTCACAACAAGAGGGGTTGGAGCAATTGCAGCCACCACACTAGTACTTGTTTGAGCATTAATTTGACCAATTTCAGTAGCCATGAATTCTAAATTATAAAATACAATTATAATTATAATTTTATACTACATAGAAAATTTAAACCAAAACCACAGAATTTTAAATTCTATAAAATAAAAGAAACAAGAATTGTAACTTTTATTTCCAATTAATTTGAAAATAAAATAAAATTTTATTTAACCAAATTAATTCCACACAGAAAATTAAATTTCTGTAATCACTTTAATAATCAAAATACTGAACCAGAATTTTAGTTAACGAACACTCAGAAATAATTCTGAAAATCAAAATTAATTTCTGACAAAATTTCACAAATAAATATTTTGAATTGTCAATGACACCAATATATTACTACTAGTTGTCAAAGAAAATAAACAGTATATTACTAATATCTATCAAACAATATATTACTACTATTTGTTTCCCAACCAGAATATTATTTTGTAAAATCACAGAAAATAATTTCTGTAAGAAGAAGAAAGAAGAAAGGAAATAAACAAAAAATTCTGTAAACAGAATAATTTGAGTCTGTCTTAAGATTGTTGAAACAATCTTCTGTGTACAATAAATAAATTGAAACCAAATCAAACAAATAAAATATATAACTTACAGGATTTATTTTACCGAACCAAATGAAAAATTTAAAAGATCAAGTCGAGTGTGTGACACTATGTCCTTAAGACAGATTCGCCCCGCTTCGGTGCTTATAGACTTATGGCGTCTATCTCCTAGGATACAATGATCTTCACAAATTGTTATAGCACTCCAAACAATTTGTTCGGCGAACTAAAACCTGTATTCTATACTCTCTTTAATTTTCCTAAAAAAACTAATATGAAGAATATATGCAACAGAGTAAAAAAATTGGATAGTAAAAAAGTAATTTTCAAGTTTTTTTTTCCAGATCAGAATGATTGCTGGAAATGCTGTATTTATAAACAAACCAAGGCTATCCGAACAGGTGTTGTTTTTGAATGAACAGATGCAAAATTAAGCTAAACAGATACAACATTGTTTCAAATAGATAACTGTTGGTAACTGTTGCAGTTACATATCTGTTCAGAAACTGCCCAGCAACCGAATCTGTTTTAGTCTTTTTGAACCTACTGGACTTGGACCAAAGGGGGAAAGAAATTAGGATAGAAATTAAATTCAAATTTGAATTAAATTAAATTTTCCCGCAAGTGTTTTGAAAAAATTCAAATGAATTTTGTCTAAAAAATTAATATAAGAACCGACCCGACCCACAACTCGCGCCCGGCACGGCTCGGCCGGCCGGATGGCGACGGTGCGCGTGCGCATGTGTGTGGTGGTTTAAGCCATGGTTTCATTTATCCATAACTCCTCCCTTTTACAAATTTGGGGTGCCCCTTAGGCCCCAACCCAAGTTAATACACCAAGAGCTTATATACTCAAAAAAACTCTCTTAAAGTTTCAATGTGGAACAACCCATTTCAAGGAAACCCACATTTAATTCTTTAAATGTCCATTCCACGAATTTGAAAACGTCGTCAACTTCTTATTCACTCATAAATAGTTTTGACGAACCGTCTTCACCGTGTGACTTGCCATGCAGCAAGGAACATGTCACCTTTTCGAACCCACCACAAAAGACATTTAGGACCCACTCAATTTTAGTCTCAAAGTTGGCCCAAAATAAGCCAATAAAAACCAATTTTTCAACAACAACTGCGGTCAAAAATGTCATATCAAAGCCACTTGTCCTCAGAACAAGTAAAAAAAGAATCATAATCCCATTGCGATGACCGTTTCTGAAGCAATGGTGCTTGAACCTTTATCCAATTCATAGTGGATCGATTCTGTTGCAACTAGGCATATTGTGCAAAATAAAGACATGTTCGTGGAGTTTACTGAAAAGAAGATTGGTGACCACAGAATCTACATGGGCAATTACTCCTATAGTGATGTTTTGGGCATTGGCAACTTTCAATTCTCTATTAATGGAACTTCCATTGTATTTCATGATGTGCTTTATGTACCCAACATTTGCCGAAATTTAATTTCGGTTCCCGTATTAACCTAAAAGGGTTTTGAGATCAATTTTAGGTTTAACATGGTATTGATTAAGAAAGGAAATGTATTAGTGAAAGGTGTAAGAGTGAATAACATGTACTCTCTTCCCATTGATAATAATAAAGTATGTAGTTCTGATTATTCGTCTATTTCTACTAATAATAGTTCTTATTTATGACATCTAAGATTAGGTCACATTAATAAAATTAAAACGTCTTGGATGTTTAAAAGTGGCCTATTGCCTAAAGTGTGTTCTGATGATTTTGATATATGTGAACCATGTATCAAAGAAAAAATGACTAGCAAGCCATTTTTCAAACATTGGAAATCATCGGAATTACTTAAAGTAATTCATTCAGACATTTGTGGCCCTTTAAGAACTAAAACTCATCGAGGCATGGAATACTTTATTACTTTCATTGACGATTATTTAAGAAATTGATATATCTACCTTCTTAAACACAAATCAGAGACAATTTAAAAGCTAAAGGAATATAAATTAAAGGTAGAAAAACAACTTGGTAGGTCCATTAAAAACTTGAATAATGATAGAGGTGGTGAATATGAAGCTATGGATTCTTTCTGCAAAGATAATGGCATAAAACATTTGTTTACAATATCATACACACCACAACAAAATAGGATTACAGAAAGACAAAATCGTACTCTAATGGAAATGACAAGGTCTATGATGGCTCATACTGACTTCCTATTCATTTTTGGGGAAAAGCTTTGTCTACCATTGCGTACATATTAAATAGAGTCGAAACAAAAGCCAAACCTCTAACTTCTTACAAATGCTGGCATGGAACTAAACCTAATGTTCAAAATCTCAAAGTTTGGGGATGTAAAGCATATGTACTTATTTCCAAACCTTTAAAGGATAAATTGGGACGTAAAACTTGGGAATACAAGTTTATTGGCTACGCTAAAAATGGGAGTGGTTATCGTTTTTACCATCCAGAACGTGGATTAATAGAAATTAGAGATGTTATTTTTCTTGAATCTATTGATCTTGTTACTCTTCTTGAACAAATTGAATTGCTCTCTAAAATATCTCCAGATTCTTCTCTTCTTTCTTTGTCGCATGATCTAAAAATTCTCCCAGAACTACCTAATAGTGGGAGGAAATGAAAGCTACATGACATTTTACTTGCTTCGAATCTTGAGATAAGTGGAAGTGAGAGAGCAAGACGTCCATCTACGTTTTTGAAAGATCATTATATTTTTCAAGTTGAAGAACTTAATAACTTAGTAGATGATCCTACTAGTTATAATGAAGCAATAAATAGTAGTGATGCTACACAATGGCTTGAGGCAATGAATGAAGAACTTGACTCGATCAAGAAAAATGATGTTTGGGAATTAACCAATCTCCTGAATGAAAGAAAAGCCATTGGTTGCAAGTGGGTTCTTAGAAAGAAAATCAAAGTAGATGGAAGTTTGGAGAAATACAAAGCCAGGTTAGTAGACAAGGGATTCACTTAACAACCTGGAATAGACTTCGTAGATACATATTCTCCTGTTGCAAAATTTGCCTCAATAAAGATTCTAATGGCGGTAGTAGCCAAGATGGATTTGGAATTGCATCAATTAGATGTTAAGACAGTTTTTCTCAATAGAGAATTAAAAGAGGAAATTTATATGATGCAACCTGATGGTTTCCAAAGCCGAGGCAACGAGGATAAAGTCTATAAGTTGAAGAAATCTCTGTATGGACTCAAACAATCTTCAAGACAATGGTACTTGAAATTCCACCAAACCATTTTAGAAATGGGCTATGTTGTGAGTCCATTAGATCATTGTGTTTATATATGGAAAAATGATGACAAGTTAGCAATATTATCTTTATATGTGGATGACATATTGTTAGTAGGGAATTGTCCAAATATGATTATAAAAACCAAAACTTTCTTGGCATCTAGATTGAAATGAAAGACATGGGTTTTGCAACCTATGTTCTAGGAATTAGAATTTCAAGATATAGAAATTCAAAATTATTATATCTAGATCAAGAGAAATATCTAGACAAGGTGCTCAAAAGATTTAATATGGATAACTGTAATTCTTTAAGCACACCTGTTTGCAAGGGACAAAGTCTTAGTAAAAGTATGAGTCCTCAAACTAAGTCTAACATTGAGGAAATGAGAGATGTCCCATATGCTCAAGCAATAGGCAGCTTAATGTATGCTATGACGAGCACAAGACTTGACATCTGTCATACAGTTGGATTGGTAAGTAGGTTTCAATCCAATCCAGGTAAGGAACATTGGCAAGTAGTCAAAAGAATATTCAGATATTTAAAAGACACTAAGAATTTAAAATTATGTTTTGGTTTGTGTGATCTAGACATAAAAGGATACACTAACGCAGATTTTGCAGAAAATGTAGATAATAGAAAATCTACTAGTGGTCATGTGTTCTTATTTGGTGGAACAACAGTTTCTTAGTTAAGTACGAAACAGAGTTGTGTTGCAAAGTATACTATGGAAGCTGAATACATAGCTTGTAGCACAGCTATGAGTAATGCGGTTTGGATAAAATGTTTTGTTAACAGTTTATAATTAGATATTACTGCCAGACCGATCAATATGTTTTGTGACAATCAATTCGCCATTTCATTAATCAAAAGTGGAGCAAATAGCTCTAAAGGAAAACATATTCATGTAAGTTATTACTATATTCAGGACATAGTGGAGAGAGGTGAAATTAAAATCGACTATATTCTTTCAGAAGAGATGGTGGTCGACCCTATGACCAAAGGGCTATTTCTAGAAAAATTCAGAGTACTATGAGATTGAAAAATGCCTAGCTAGGTGGTTTAGCTACTTATATAAAAGCATGGTCAGATGACTCTGGGGATACCTAGATAATCGATTTTTTGCGACTCTATCTTGCATATAAAACATGTGTTTGGTCAGGTAATAAGATAGAGGAATTGACAAGGTACGGACATCATAGTTAGCATGAGATGTAAAATCCATGATATGCAACATGTTGACTAGATGATGTTTCCTGCTTGATCAGCAAAAAGTCATTGATGAGATATGTTAAGGAAAGCTTTCAAGAATGGGCCTCAGAGAAAGTACTTAACAATAATTTTGGCGCAAGTTGACAC
Source organism: Camellia lanceoleosa (assembly GCA_025200525.1). Taxonomy (NCBI): domain Eukaryota; kingdom Viridiplantae; phylum Streptophyta; class Magnoliopsida; order Ericales; family Theaceae; genus Camellia; species Camellia lanceoleosa. Next base: position 107,569,942 of record CM045768.1, on the reverse strand, counting down.
ATAAGGAATGTGTGCGGCTGAAGTCCTCAATGGTAATTGGGTATGTACTATGAACTCAGCACTGAAAATTGATGCCGTTTATTTGAGATATAGTGAATTGAAGTCATCTGGAGTGTATTGTCAGTGGGAGAACACATTCGTATGGATGCGGTCAGATTGGTAGCAAAAACGTGCACACGTATGGCCAAGTCACAATTAGACGTCGATCTATGAGATAAATTCATAGATGAAAGTTAGCATGAGGCAAAATGTTGATACCAATGTAAACATGCCCAACTCCGGTTTTATCATCAATATTATAGTGTGATCAAGTGGGAGATGAAGGTATAAAAGGTGTTCACACCATAATATGACCTAATTTGTGGTAATATAAAACCTTCCTGCAGGATGAAACAACCTGGGAATTAGTTTGGTTTGAATTTGAAATGCAAAGACACAATGCTTTGAAGCATTGTGACTCTTGGATAAGGAATGGTTGTAACCATTGCTTAAGAGACACCATGTAAACACTATAAATACATGGCCATCACAACGGTTTAGCCATCTGAAATATTTCTCCTTTTATTCTAGTTTTTGGATTGTATTTTTTTGTGTGATAAATACCCTCACGAGATCACCAATCACTTGGCCATTGTTAGTTAATCTTTCAAATTCAACTTTCAATTAGGGTAAAACAAGAATCATAACTAAATCTCCACATTCCACTATCTCAGCAACTAAAGCAAGTAAATCATATGTTAACACCTAATCAAACAGAAAGAAAGAAAAAGGTTGTAAGAAACTAATCAAAGAGAAGAAAACAAATACATCACAAAGCAACATCATCTCATTTTCAAAACGGGTGCTGTTAAATGTCTCTATCATATTTTTTAGGATCCCTTACTATTTCAAACTCTTTACCTATCAAAATTGATTCTTACTTTTTATTCTTTGAACACCAACCATAATCCCAATCATACCCCTCTTTGTTGGACACTTCCCTACCTCTAGCAGGTCTTTTCTCCCCATCAACCCCATCTCCAGCAAGCCTTTTTCCTACCATCCACACATCTGGTCACATCCTTAGCCACCATCTTCTAACTATTACCCTAGCTCCCAAGCCCTTTCCCATCCATTCTCAGTCATTTACATCCCTTCTCAACACCTCGATTGTTGTCCCCATCTCTCCTCCTCTTTCTTCATCTATGTTTTAAGGGCTAAGGTTTCAAAGATTGCCATGGATAGCATTTCGAAGATCACTATGGCTAAGGTTTCAAAGATTTCCATGTCTAGGGCTTCTATGGAATACCAAACCTTTTGAATCAGTTTGGTGCTCCATACATAACCAAACTAGTAACATTTGTTCGGCCCTGATTCGTTATGTCCAAAGAGATTCCATTTGTTCAGTTATTTACCACTGCAGACTAGTGTTTTGTTCGGAGCTAGTTATTTGAACAAAGGCAATGGTGGTCATGAAGGCAAAACAAGAGGTTAGGGTGCTCTTGCTTATCATCTGTGTGTGTGTGCGCGCGCGCAGTGCAGTGAAGAAGGTTGTAAGTATGATTGTTGACAATGAAGGATAGTGAGAGTGAAGAAGTGTAACTACATTGAGAAAAGACTGAGGGAGGTTTAGAGAAGAACTAGGGTGGCGAGTCTGGGTTGGGCTGCGGAGGATGAGCCATTGCTAGCGACAAAGGTACTGGTTAGAGGTACGTTACCAGCTGGAGTGTGGGTGGGATAAGATTAGGGTTAGGGTTATGAGGATTGGGATAGGGACAAAATTAGAAATTAATGTTAAAGAAAATTTGTAATAAAACAAATATAAAATAAGTAGGGGTCTAAAAAAAAGTAGAGGTATTTAGTGGCACTCCTTCAAAAATTCTACGACTCATTGAACCTCAAAGCTATTAAAAACCACCAAATCCACATGCACCACACACATTGACCTGATGCCATTAGAAAGTTACAAAACACAAAAACAAAGACTGCATGCAATACAACAATTGGTTTACATAGACAATAGTGTGACTAGAAAATTTCTGTAGTGAGGTCATTTATTCAGAAATCGCAATTGCCATAATGAACAAAAAAAGATCTGAATGAACAAGTTTCTACAACTAGAATGGAACATTGGAAAGAAAAAGAACAAATGAGGAAACAACATAAGAGATAACAAATGCAAAGTTGTCGATGTCGGGGATTGAGAGACCAAGAGAGAATAAACAAACATTGGGTTTGTTTCTAGAATACAAAATTGCTAAGAGTGGGTTTATCAAGGCCCAGTGGGTTCGATTTGTAAAGTTTGAGAACTATTTTTTTTAAGGCCTACTAGATTTAATATGTAAATACTCATAAATTTTAGATCAAAACTGCATATATTCTTAAAAAAAATTGAAGTTTAATGGTGTCAACTAACACCACTAACATCAACATAGCTCTGCCCTTGTACATAAACACTCTTCAAGTTTGTAATCATTTTTGTCCAAAACACAATTCTACTATAACTAGGTCAATCAGTTTTTTTCCAAATCTAGCTATAAGTATAGTTGCAAACAAGTCGAATTGATTCGAGTTTTACTATGTTGGAGTTCGGCTGGACCAATTATCCATTTGTTCAAACCCATAACAAGCATGGGACAACCCAACTATTTAATAACTTCAGACCACTTGAAATCTTAAAATATAATAGTAACACATGATTAGTTGCGCAGAGAACCAATTTTTTTTAAATATAATTTTTATAATAATTAATTATTTCTTATTGCTCAAAATGAATCAGAACTTGAGATGAAAATTGTTTAAGGTAAACTAATAACTTGACTGTGGGGTTCACAAGGTTGCAAGACTGGAAAATATTTGAACTTTGTTTAATTATATTTAGGGCCTTAATTACTTGTTTAATCACATTATTCCGTTGGTTATTTAATCAATACAAGCAAATTACTTTTCATTTTTGACTTGAGATTAAAGAGATAGACTCTTCGGACTTGGTATTTCATTTTTATGTATTAATATTACTAAATTTTAATATTTTATTATTAATGAGGATTAAAATTGGTGAATTGTAGTTAAGGGCTCAAAAAGTTACATAATTGCACAAAAGGGATTACAATATTATAGAGATTTGAATTTGGGCAAAAGTTTACAAAATAAAAAATAAAAAGTTCACCTACCCCATATAATGTAAAGATTCAACACTCTTACACTCTCCTCTCATGTCTTGCTTTCCTAATTTGTGGAACCTTACATTTTCTAATCTTTGTAAATTTAATTACTAAAGGGGTAAAGTTTGCACTAATGGTTGTGCTAAGCACAATTATACATATATGAGAGGGTAATTTCTACTAGCTTGTTGGGCCGGTCAAAGCTCATTATGGTCTATTCCATTGACCAAGCAAAATCAGCCCACCTCACATGCCATACAAGTTTTGGGCTGAGCAAAGTATAGCTCCTGGCATGAAGCGCTATTGTTTGGGCCGAGCTAGGCTTGGTGCCTGACCGTGGTGCTAGGTGAGTGGACCGGTCATCGATAGAAGGTGAGGCGCTAAATCTTAGTTTATTGCTCGGTTACCTTTGGGCTAAAATGGTAGCTAACTAGAGAACAATTGAGCGAATGGTTTGATCGGCTTGATTGTCGGCTCATAAGTGGATAAGCTTACTAGAGACCTATAAAGTTAAGGTGTTTGAGAATGGACGTTATCCTTGAGAGATAGACTCCTAGCGTGAAGCGGTAAAAAGGAATTATAATCACGCTAGGACTCTACTATGCCAAAGTAGATATAAGCCTTAGAGTAAACCTATGAGAGGTAATGCAATTCTAAACATTGGACTATTCTCTGAGCTTTCCCTAAGATTTGATCCCTAATTAAAACTTAGGCATCATAAGGGGTTTTCTAGCACACATCTGCCGATAAGTTCACTATGTTTGTGTTTTCAGGACAAGTGATACCACTTGCAGAGGTTTTTTCTTGATCACAAGGTAATAATGTGAGGGATAAATTCTGTATCTGCACAATATATAAGCTTGATTATATGCAGATAGAAATATTCGAATGACTTTGATGAGATTGTCTTGTTGATTGTGAGCCAATGAAATAATCAAATTTCATCAAATTTTGACCTAATTTTTCCAAACTTTGTTAAAGGCATTTTGTCATCAAAAACTCATTTCTCCTTCCTCCAAAGAGCCCAAAACCGTTCTCTTTTTCAAGTTTCTTGTGTTTTCGGTTCAAAAACTCAATTGTTGGAGCTTAAAAGGTGAGTTAGGCCACTCCCATTGGCCTAGGGCATTCCTTGAGTGAGTAGAAACCGTAGAAAGTGTGCTAGAGAGTGTTCTTGACTAATCTTTGGAAACCATTGTTGGAGCTTGATGCTTGCTTGAACCTTTCTCTCCATTGTTTCTCTATTTCCAAGCTCTAAGAACTTTAATGTGGGGATTTCTTTTACTATGTGTATATAGGATTATGTTAGGGTTTAATTTATTACATAATCCATGTTTAAGCTTGTAATTGATTTTATGCTTATCTCCATGATTTTCCATCTTGTTCCTATCTTTTTTCATGATTTGTAGCTCTCTTGAATATTTGGCTTGAAATTCCTAGAAATAGCATATTAAGGCTTATTTTCTCAAAATATGATTTCATATTATAAATGGATGTTTGTGTTACCTTAAAGTGTGCTCTAGGAAGCTCGATAATTGTTTTGATATACCTGTACTTTTGGGCTAATTTTGATAAAAAGGAAAAAAGATCAAAGAAAGTCTAGATAAAAATAAAAATAAAAATAAAAAAATGTGATTTTTTGACAGATGGCAATTGTTTATAGTAGAGATAGCATGATTTGGATGTGTATTGAAATTTTTATGAATTCTCGAACGTATATTTGCTTATTAGTTTTGCTAGTTAGAGGTATTATGATGATGCTTCATACCCTACATGCTTATAAGCATGTTTAGTATATTAAAATATGATTTTTGCTGGGATTAAATGGTCCTTTTGACACATAAAGTTAATATGGCAATTTGAAAGGATGGATAAATTGGTAATTTGATCCATAGGGGTAAGGGTAATTCATAATTCTATTTACACAACAAAAAATTCTCTTTACACTCAATTTCTCATTACACAACATACAAAAATTCAATTCTCTCTTTATAATCCCCATAATACCCATCATAGCCTTCATTCTTTCAATTCGAACCTAACAAACCCTAACTTTATCCCACCCCCTAAACATCACCTTCGGCAACCACAATTACCATCTTCAACTCCAACATCTAGACCCAAACCACTAGCGACCTCCCTCATTCGCCATCTTCGATCATCCTTCCCAACTCCCTAGATCTGACTCCTTCCACTTCCTCCATCTTCTGCTTTTTCTCTCTCCCTCTGTTGCTCCATCGCCACGACCATTACCATTGTTGCAACCACCCCCTCCTATAACACTTTCATAACTACATTCCCACCACCACTATCCACCGCCATCGTGACCTCCCCATCCACTATGAGAGAGAGAGAGAGAGAGAGAGATGAAAACCTAGGGTTTTCAAATCTAGAAGAAAAGGGAGAATGGAGAAAAGGCAGTGACGAGAGATGTGGGCAATGAAAAAGGGTTAGGGATGACAAGGTGAGGAGAAGAGAGGCTTTGTGGTAGAGAATGGAGGGGATAGAGAAGGGTTCGGGGTGGCAGAGTGGGATGGAGATAGCGATGATTGGTGGTGAGACGTTGGGTGGCTATAACTGTTGAAGTGAAGGACTGGGTGGCTGCGGCTAGTAGTAAAGGGCTGGTCGGTGGCAAAAGGGCGATGGCAATGGTGAGGCGGTGGCAATAGTGAGTTGGTAGAGGTGGTGGTGATGGTGTAATGTGTAATGAAAAATTAGGGTTTTCAAATTTTAAGGTGGAAGAATATTTTAGTAATTTTATATAAGGATTGAAATGTAATTAAAAAAATTAAAATTGAAGGCTGTAATGAGTTTAAAAAGTAGTGTAAGTAAAATTACCCTAAAAATAGTAAACTTGTCACCAAAGAGTACTTTGGTAAAATTAGCTTGGAAGGCATATTGATAATTTTGACACTAAGAGTATTTTGATAATTTAGCCATAAGGAAAAATCAGTAATTTAGAGTGCTACTATTAGCACCCCATCAATTATTTTGGATCTCTTATTTTTTATCTTTTTTTTATTACAATAATAACCTTATGTGAAATTACTAAAAGAGACATCAATAATTTTGGGATACCGCATCTCACAATTAAGCTCACATACATACTGCATATGAGTTAGGATTTTTAAGAGCACCCAAGTCCATCACCACCTATCCATCTTCTCCAAATCCCACTTTCAAAACTTACCGACCCTCAAAACCTTAAAAATCCTTTGGCAGTAACATTCCGACAACAATGGTAGCAATTATTTGATTACATACACTTCTCCGATAATGACAATGAGTGAAAGTTTCTCCGGCAACCACAACTCCATAAGACGAGAGAAGTATAACAATAAAAACTTATAAGAGGTTCATAACTTTAATGATGTTCTTAGTTCAGAGGATATTAGCCTTATAAGAGTAAATTTCTTGAAAAAAAATAGCAAAAATAATAAAAATTGTTCGTTATTTTTTCAGGGACTGAACTCCTAAACATATGACCGAAATTCTGAAACACTGGCCTAAACATTGTTTATTTGTTCAGGAAAAAGTAACCAAACATGTCTTATTTGTTTGGGAACAGATAACCGAAACAATAGTAGAAGTAGGCAAACAAAAGAGGCTAGACCACCCTTGGGTGGTCGATCGAGGGATAAAATCCTGCCTAGTTTTGCTTACACAAAGAGCATACAAGTAGAGTGAGGTTATGGATGAATGACAAAAAACCAAATAAAGAAGAATGAAAGTGGTGTTGTGTTAGTGTGAAAATAGGTGATAGAAAGAAAAAAAAAAAAAAAATCAAACAGATTGACAAACCTCGTAATGAAGTAGAAAAAAAACTTCTTAATCACACAAATTTTTTTCACTCGTTTTGGAAGGTTTCACTGTCGTGGGTTTTGTTAGGGTTTTGGAATAGAAGCTTTTTGGGGTATGAGGGTGTGCATTTGAATGGGTAAAATGTTTTTACAAGGATAATTTTTGTATTATTTGGGGGAAGAAAACAAATTTTAAGGGTTTTACAATCTATAAGTGGGGGTCTAAAGAAGTGGGAGATCCAAAATAATTGATGGGGTGTTAATAATAACATTCGTAATTTAACTTTTATAAGGGCATTTTGGTAAATTTGACGAAATATGAAAAATTGAAATAAATAAAAATAAATAAATTGAGTATTAGCCCAATGATTTTGAAAATTACGTCTTACCTCATGAAAGTTAATGTCATATTACAATTTTCCCCCTCCCTTAGTCAATCATTATGTCAACTAACATAATTGGAAGATGTCAACAAGTTTGGTTACATTTGATAGAGTTTTCCAAATATGATTTGAGAATAAAGTTATATTTTGAGTTTGTGAGTTTTGGAATTATGATTTGAGTGTGGAAAATTTGTTTGGTTATGAGTTGTGAATTGAGTTTTGAGTTAAGTGTTGAGTTGAGTTTTTAATGTTTGATGTGACATGTGAAATAAGAAAATTTGTTTGGTTATGAGTTTTGGAAAGAATTTTCAAAACTTAATTCAAATTGTTATAACTCATAACCAAACACACTACTCAAAACTCTATTAAAAAATCTGATCAACACTCATAAGCAAACTCTTTTTAAAATTCAATTAAAAAAATTAATTAAAATAACATTAATCAATTTTTTAATTGAAAATATTACAAAGGAAATAATTTTTTTTAAATAAATATTCAATTACTGATTTAAAATAACTTTTGATTGTATATTTGATTTGAATTATTTTTTTTAATATTTTTTAGTTAAAAATATTTTTATATTTTTATTGATTACTGTCACAAATTATTTGCTATTTATTGTATTGTTATTTTTAAATAAATGGCCAAAAAAATTATCAGGTATTATCTATGTGGGAGTCAAAAAAAAAAAAAAAGAATATTATTTTGTTAGCATCTATGCAATTTACCACACACAATTCAATTTTATTCGAATTTTTTTATTTGATGATTTTCATCAATTCCGTGAGAAATGCATCCTTCATGTACTTCATCATTTATATCATCTGTTTAGCCACCAACTTTTATATCAGAGGCTGAACAACCAACAACTTCACCATCTTCATAATTAATTTCATAATTTACAAATTCACTCTATATATTAGCAGATGATATCGGTATAAAACAAGAAGACCAAATAGAGCTGTTTTGGCAATTGCCACCAAAAGATTAAAAAAAAAAAAAATCACTGTAGTAGTCAATTGGCTGGACATCCGGGAGGATGTCCGGGGGACGATCGGGTAGACTAAAAAATTCAAAAATTGTATGCAAAGGTGAGAGCTTTGGCTTGGAAGTTTGTTTTGAAAGGAGTTTTGTCAAACGTAAAATAGAAATGTTTTTTGAAATGTGTGGTGGAATTAATTTTTGAAAACTCCATCCAAACGCTTTGTTCACATGAATGGATAGAATTGTGATTGGAAAGTTTTACCAAACACACCCATTCTATCCATAACCTTGTCTCTTCCTCTTTTTCTCTCTTTACAATTATCTCTTCCATTAAATCTCACACACGGTATTGAACCCCATCAAAGATTGAGGTCTCGAAACAATGATGATTAAGTGGCGGTCTTGTTGGCTCCTTCAATGAACATGTCAAACTTGTTGACTAGGCAAGAGGTCTTTATTGTAGAGTTCGGGGTGGTGGGATTTGGATTTTTGGTGATGGAGGAGGTGGTTGTGGAGTGTGTTGGAGGATTATCTAAATGCTCCAAGGTCATGATTCAATAACCTTACTGACGGAGGATTTGAAAGTAGAGAGGATTTGAAGACTGTTATGTAGGGAGAGAAGATTTCAAAAAAAAAATTATTATTTTATTATTATACATATAAGAGTCAAGGGCATTTTTGTCATTTTATACTAAAAATTAAAAAATCTATATTTGTTAGATGTTTTTAATTTACCCGCACACACATATATATATATATATATAATTGTAATTTACCCACACATATATATAATATAATATAAAAAACAAAAAATCAATTTTCGAAAATAACAGAGTTTTAAATAGCTCAATTTAAAAAACTATAAAAGCAAATTAAGAGACTTTTTAATTGTCTGGGATCACAAATTACCATTTTGGAGGCACAAATTACATCCAAACATTTTCAGGAAAATAATTTCACTATCAAGATAAACTTTGAAAGTCCTAAATACTTTTAGGACAAAGGAAAGGAGAGAAAAAAATGAAAAATAGCAAGTTGAAAATTGGATGAGGCTGTCAATACCAGAAAGAGACATACAAATCTGAACTGGTCATCTATTTTTTATTAAACTCTTAATTCAAAACTCTGTTACAACCTCGTTAGTGCAGTCGCACAAGTTAGAAAATGAATGAGCTTTTTAAGGCTTTTTCGGTTCCTGACTGAAATAACTGTATTTCTTAACCATGTAGCAATGGTTTTCTTTTGTAAGAGCACTTCACCTCACTCACTCCACTTTCTTGCTCAATTTATCAACACCATCTTCGGATGCAGTCTTGGACTCATCAAATTCCAACAACTACAAATGATAACAGAGTTGTAAGTAAAGAATTCAACCAAGTATCAAGCACACAAAACATCTCAAAACTTGTCCAACAGCTACAAGTTTGCTGGCAGCGGTTGGAAATACATCAATTCAAATTAAGTAAACTTTCAGCAATTATGTTTATCATATTTCTTCAATACATTTGCCTTTATTTTTTTCTTTTTTTTTTTTTTGATAAATATATTATTTCTTCTTTTTTTCTTTTGATCAACAACAATAAAAAATCATAAGATGGGTAATACAGACAAACCTGTTTGACATCACCATTCCATATGCAATGAGCTGCCAAAAACCCAATAACAGCTGGTACTATATATAGTAGTGCAGGCTGAAAGTGAAATGAAAGAATATACATCATAGAAGAAGAGTTAAAGATGGATAAAGAAATGAGCACACTAAAAAATAGAAAAAAATTAAACCTTCCCTGGCTAGGGTAATTGCCGGGTATATGTATCAAAAACAATTTATCCACCGAATTTGAGTTTGCCCGAATCGCCCAAATTTGTGCATGTCAATTAACCCACCCGGACGACCGGTGCAACCCTTGTCAAGCGCAGCTATCACCCTTGTTGCCGAACGACCGGCATGCACAAATTCAGGCGATTCAGGCAAGCCAAAATTTGGTGGATGTAGCATTGCTCAATAAATTTATTCTTTTGTTTATTTACATGCATACATGTATGTATATATGTATCATTACAGCAAAAAGAAAAGAGTGATACACACCTGTGCAGCTTGAAACCAATTCATGACAATAATAGTAAGGACCAAACCAGCAGTATATCCCAGAAAAGCACTCTTGAAATACTGACTCTCTTTCCCCCTAGACACATCGAAACGCAATGCCAATGCTACAAAAATGCCTGAAGGAGAAAAAGGGGTGTGAGAATATACAACACCCAGTGCGTAAGTTTCAGAGATTAGGACACATAATGCATATGATTATATAATAGAACCATTAGCAAGTAAGAGTATGCACCAAGAAATCAAAAACAGGAAAGCCCCAAATAAAAAATTATCATCAGTAATATATATAATTTTCATGATTCAGGAGAAAGTTTTTTCCCCTATGTTACAGGATGGAGGGGATTTTCCGTGGTTTCTCTCGTACAGTGAAAATCATGCCAGCCACTTGGTGATTTTTACTTGCATTGATTGCTACCGCCAAGTCATAGTCAAAAGAGAAATAATTCTAATGATATGCACATATTACATAATCAGCGCCTAACGTCAACAATCAGAATCGGGGAACCTGAAGCCCCGACTTTCTTCTCGCATATAAGTCAATGAAATGGCAGTCCATGTTCTATACCTAATCTCCTTGTAAACTACATAGTAAGATTCTATCAAAGAATGCCACAGCACAAGGGGATGCTGATAAAAATTCCATAACAAAATCAGAACAAACAATGGTACAAGTGCTCATAATCCAAATCATAATTGCATGCAGTAGAAATGCCTAAAAATAGTGTGCGCCTCAAGCAGTGAAGCTAAAGAAATGTGACATGAAAAAGGCATGAATTCCAAGCATATCATGCACAGCATTGGAAAACAATGATCTAACTACATTTAATGATTAAGGCACATATGCTTTAAAATTTATATATAAACAAATCCAGATGACAGGGTTACTCCAATTTGTTGAAAAGAATGTGAGATTAACTAAATTTACAACAACAAATGCCCTGTAAATTCACACAGCCTGACAACAAACTCTTAAAATTTATCAGGTAGCAGAAACAGAACTAATCATGGCCAACATTCAGGGAAATAGATTTTTTTTTTTAATTCAACTTGAACATCACACCTGGAATTACTATGTCTCCAAGTCCAAGCATCGAAAATGGACGTGCAGAATCTCCTGTTGGGAATAAAAGCTGCAGAGAATTAAAAATCACAATCAGAACAATACAGCACAACAAACTTGGGGATCCAAATAGGAATTTAAAATATATATATATACATTTCAATTATCCTGACATACTGACCTTTATAGGAGCATCGAAAGATTTTGCAACACTAACCATCACTGGGGTAAAGAAAACCCAGAAAATATCATAGACAAAAAGTCCAGCCTGCAGTTTTTATAGCAGAAAAGAATCAGACAAAACATGAATCCACTGAGTGCATAAACTAGCATTGAGAGAGAGAGCCAAATTAGCACTGAACACCCTACAAAATCTAAATATTACATGCAACCAGTCTTTTTAGTAAGTCATCTTCTGAAGAGGTTTTGTGTTAGTCTTTCTGCAAAAATACCCTATATCACCTCAACACCTCTAGCTGAGACCAAAAGGGAGGGGGAGGGGAGGGAGCAAATGAAACCAAAAAAAAAAAAAAAAGAAATGAAAAAGGAATAAAAATTAAAGAAAAGCAGACAACAATGGTAAAGACTAGACAGGGTTGAATGCACATGTTATGTATAATGTACTCTGATATGGACAATCCACAGTCCACAAACCGGTGCAGCAAACTGAAAGGAAACACAACAGTAGTAATGCCAACATGACAAAAGTTGGAAAGGTGTCAAGATACTCTATTTCTTTTGCAACGGTCTCAATATTTTGGCAACAATTACTTCCGGAAATTGAATACTAAGAAGGCAACATATGGTTAAAGCATGTAAAATTTATTAATCAAAAGCAAAGGGGAAAAAAAGCAACAAAAGTGGGAAAACCCACGTTACTGGTCAAAATCATGTCTGATTCATGTAAACACTCAAGGAACAAATCATTGACTCCAATTTAGACAGAGAAAACACCCAAGAATCAAACAAAAATTAGAAATTAATGTTCAGCTTTTCAGAAGAAAGCCAGTTCCCTCATTTCAAGAGAAAGCCATATGGTTTGTTTTCATTTTTTTTCTCTCACAATGAATTGGTTAGAAGTAAAAGATAATTCACATATCTTTAAATTTAAAAAGGGTACTTCCAGAAAAACAAAGAGGAGAAGAACAAAAATTCCTTCCTTTCACATATTTGAATTTTATTCTTCTAAAACATTTTTTTTTTAAAATGAGAATGAAATGCAATAAAAAGATGTGTCAAAAGCAATAGATTTGTCACATCACAAGGTTGTGTTTGTCACAATAAGATTTTAACATTCCGTTTCTTCTTTTTTAGTTTTCAAAAATAACAGAAGTCGGAATGGCTTGATATGAATCTGCGATTAAAAAAAAAACAAGAGAGAACAAAGAAAAAAGCACAAGTTTGGGAGCAAAGACTACATTTGGGCTTATGTTTTCCCCAATTGAGCACTCACAAACCTTTTCCTTACTGTTTTAACCTGCCAAATCCAGATATTCACTTTCAACCTCCAACACCCATGTTCAGTAGCAAGAACAATATCACATTACAGCATGAAAGAACATATTGATAAGAGTGACAAGCACGTGCAAACAGAGAGAACATCATGCTTCTTGCTTTACATAGAAGAGAATATTTAAGGTCAAGATGAGTGAGGGAGGATGAGCGACAATGATATGCCAGGGAAACACTGGTGATGATGAATGAATAGTCTCTCAACTTTTGAGAATATATGCATTCTTTGATCAAAAAGTAGTAATAAGATGGTGAATCCCTAAAAAGTTCTCATGACTACCTGAAAAAATGAAGTAATCTTTTCTTCTCTCAAAAAAAAAAAAAAAAATTGAAATGAAAATTAGGCATAATGAAGCCGATAACCCAACCCTGACCAAATGCATTGTGTATTTCTCTTGCTCTTCCCCCAACTTCAAGAAAGGTGTATTGAGGGGTGTCCTTATAAAGGCATAACTCTTAGAAAGTTGTCAGAATGAACTCATAAGGCCAGAATAGTAGAGTAATTGTAGGACTGAGTTAACTAGTTTAGTTTGTCTTGGGTTGCGGTGCATTCAGTTCACCAAGTAATGGATGGTTAGAATTGCAAATATTGAGATGTAAAGAACTGCATTTTGTGGAGGCTATCACTTCATATGAACTCTATGGAAAGGGGGCAAAATATTATTCTAAGGATCAAAGCAGACCCAAGTTCATGTGAAACCCAAGTTTATAACTTGGAGGCTATCTTGTCATCATGTATACCTACCTCAGTTCAGGGAACAAAAATGTAAACATACTGATGTAGAGCTAAAACCATCAATTTTTTATCGGCAACATAAAGAAATTTATTGAAAAAAGGGAGAAGAAATAGAGCTAAAAGCATTATGACCTAGCAAGAACACATAAGTACGTCCTAAAGGAAAGAAGGAAATAAAGGAAAAGAAAAAACAAAAACAAACTAAAAAAGGCAAACAAGAAGGTACAACATATTTTGTCGTAATTTGGTGTAGTTATATTGTGAACATCTTCAGCAAAGTGTTTGAAGCTTAGTTGGCTTCTTCACTTATAGGTTTTTCATAAAACCACACTCTTTTAATGCTGTCATATGAAAGTTCAAAGAAAGGGTAACAAGATTATATTACAGTTTTTAGGTTGCTGGTTGTCAAGTTCCAGAGATACATATAAAGACTAAGATGTCTCTGGTTATCCTATTAGGAAAATAAGATTAATAAATAAATCCATAGATTCTATTTCTTACCAGAAGGATGGCACCAGTCTTAAATGATCCAAGCGACAGCATTTCAATTCCCTACAAATTTGAGAAGTAAAAGATGAAGCCAACCCATTCAAAGTTCTCAATATATTATTATGTCAGACAAACATATATATAGAGAGAGAGAAGTTTGCCAAATACAAAGGCTTTTGCCTACTTGAAAAATAAAGAAAATACACCATGCCTGCACATAAATCTATATGAGATTAAATAACTTCTGAATCCAAGGAGGAAAAAAAAAAGAAGCCATAGTAAAAATCCATATGGTAGCAACGCTACTAGCATTCCAAGATAATTTAATCCCAATAGATCCTCAATGAAATAGCATCAACAAAATTTCAGATTAGAAAGGAGAAGATAATAAAAAAAGATTTAAAAATCTGAACAAGATATCACAGAAAATGAAAATGATGAGAAATGAAATCCATATTAAAATTATATGCATAATCAGCAGATATAATTAAAATCCAACATTACACATACGGGATTAATAAATAAGAAAATAATCTGCACAAGCATATAAAGTTCAATTTGCGAAGAGCACACATAAATCAGAGAGCCTATCTGTTTCAACTTTCAAAAAGAATTACCTAGAATGTGTATAATGAAAATTTTGAAAACCAAAAACTACAGTCATTCAGTATTTTTTACTAGAAATCCAAAACCCAGCAGTGCAAATCTCATTATAATTGGGAATAGGAATCAAAACAATGTTCTCCATAACCCTCTATTCAGAGGGGTTTGGAACAATTTAAGCAATTTAGTGGCTTGTTCAGGAAGAAAAACTAATATGACACCCTAGTTCAGCAGCCAGGTGAGATAGACATGCTTCAACCCTCCCCCAGTAAGTTAACTTACTATAAAACCCCTATTGTATAGTTTCCTTAAGTACTCTGATATACAAAAGACATTAACAGCTTCCTACAATCAAATTCAGACCTCTCTCTTGTTCATGACAAGCTCCATCCATCTCTAGCACTAAGTATTTATTGAAAGTATTCCTAGCCCCAAGTAGCTCCACAATAGGATTAAGTGGAAGTGTATAGCAATCCAGCGGAAACAGCTAATCACAATCTTGGCTAGAAAGCTCAGACATCATGAAAGGCACTTGGATTGAAAACAACAGCCAAGGAACTGAACTTCATGATGGAGGAGATTGAAAATGACTGCATAGTTCACATCTACAATTTTGATGGTGATTTCTGTTTCTTTTAGTTTATATCTTGTCTGAAAGGACAAAAAGGAGAGGCATTAAAAAAAATATATTATATTGCATTCATCTGACAATGGGTATGGATCCATGCAACGGAAGCCAAATATTGGTATTAAGACTTGTTAAGTTGAGTTGGGATGAGTTGTTAAGCCAAAACGAAATTTTATTGAAAAAAGAAAAAAAGAGGTACAAGGGAGGGCAAGGAGTCCTCAAAACAGAAAACAAGAAAAGAAAATCTGATCATCTAAGAGTCACACACAAACTTCCAATCTCTAGAAATCAAGAAAAGCGAAGTCTCTTTGAACAGGGGAGCCGCTAAAGCCCAAAACGATGCCAAAACATGAACTTTGTCCCACAAAGAATTCAAATCCGCAAACTTGGCATTTGAAGATCCTTGTGTTTCTTTCCAACCAAATGACCTAGAAAATCGCAAACACTGCACAAAGTCACAACACCTTAGCCTTTTTCTAGACACCAAAAGCTTGGAAGTCAATTAAGAGCACTAGCATACTTGCTTCAAGAGACACCTACGCAAAATCACCCAAAAAGAAGAATCACTGCCATAGACTCAAAGCCACTAAATGATTCAAAGACTCCCCATCGCCCTTACATGCACCATTAAGGACAGAGAGCAATTAGGCCTCCTCTTTTGAAAAACATCATTGGTCAAAATGCTTCCCTAAACCAAAGACCACATAAAGAACTTCACTTATTGGCTGTCCAACGATAGGTTACTTTGTTGATTTCATTGTTAGGCTAGATCTAGTCCGACCAAGCTGTGATAGGATGTCAGTGAGATTCAGGTTAGGACACTTTCAATCAGGGTTAGAAGCTTAACTTTAAAAAGAACTTAAATTTATAAAAAATAAACTCTCAATTTCCAAGAATAATAAATGAAAAAAATTTCAACTATGATTTTTATTCCGTATAGTTCTCTATATTTTGAAAGTTAGGAAATAGAAAATGTTTCTAAAAAACTTTGCCAAATATGTCCAAGATTTAAATAAAATAAAATAAAATAAAAGTAAAACATGAGAGAAGCCACACAAACAAATATTCTCAAGATAATACGTACCTCAATCTCCTTCAAAGTTCAAATCCTTCTCCACCAACCACTATCTCAAACCTCAAATAAACCACAACCCCAAGAAACTTCGATGCATATGATGATGCAGCCCACCTAATGTGTGACACTTGAAATAATTCATCTATATGTTGAATTTCACTATTCTCTTTGAACTTTTTTCTTTTTCTTTTTAGTGATAAATAAGTCGATTATTGGTGTCCACGTCTTCCAATACCAACTTCACGATTTGCTCAGACTTCCTCTCACACTTAGAAACCTCAAATCCAAATAGCCATAAAAAACCAACAAATACTTCTTTACTCAGAACAAAAGAGGAAGTCACAGATATTACTTCAACTGACTACGAACCTAATTGAGACCAATTAAACGTGCTTGTAGGTATAAGCTTGTTATACAGTATCAAAATATAGAGACAGCTTCTCTTTGAGTGAGATAGCTTCTCTTTGAGTGAGATCACCAAGATTAAAATGGATCACTAATATGAGGTAGAACGCAATGTTATATGACTAAAAAGTAATAACTAGAAAAAAGCCACGCACTAATTGTAAAGAGCAAATAATTGCGGATATATACAAAGTTGACTCGACAAAACTTTTAACAAACACAGAGCATGATATCATCAAGTTAAGAAGTAAAGCATTACAACGCATGATTGAGGTGGAGTTTAGTAAAGCTTCCAGAAAGTTCAATAAAGGAATCCTCGAGCAATTGAAAAGTCAAATGAGGTCACAGTCACAGAATGTCAGCAATTGAGATGCTACAAATGATGCATTATTTCAAGAATGATTCTATCGAACCTGAACGCAAAATGCGAGGCCCAATATATTGTTAGCCAGCCAATGCTTCTGTGAAGCATACCACGCACAGAAAAAGGTTCCAGGGATAGCTGCAACAATCTGAGACCTTGTGAACTCAACCTCCAAAGCTGCGGAAGAAATATGTAAAGAAAAACATCATTCTGCATATTACAAGCAAGATACTGTCAACTGCATCATATGAAAACCAAGAAAAGCAGGAAACAAAGAGATTGCATTCATTCAAAGGTTGACACACATATTTTACCAGAAGAAAAATGCTAACCTGAGTCAACCCAGACTTAGTTGTTAAAACCATGCAATAAAGATAAACCAAAAACCAAAGTAGAGAACCACACCAATTGGATAAAAGCATGAGGCAGACTACCACCAAGCTTTCCTGGAAAATATCTACAAGTGTATATTACATCTTAGAAAAATAGAAGCACGTATAGCTTGAGAACATAGTTATCAAAATCGCAATCCAGATCATAGGATCTTACGATTCCATGATTTTAGTTGTGCCAAATGATCCGGATCACACTAGGATCTTAAATTTAGTAGGATCTTAAAGTTACTACGATCCTATTCATAAAATCGTGTAGAATCACATACGATCCCGATTCTACTATGATCCCAATCCTAACAATTTTTTTTGTTATTATTTATTTCTTGTATATATGTGTGTGTATGTGTTTATCTATATAAATTTTTTGACTATAAACACTTTTTTCAAATGTCTCTTCTAATTAATGTTAACATAAAAGATGTATTAAATCAAATTCATCATTTTTCTTTAATCTTTTTAAAATTACGTAACATATATTATCATTATCGATAATTTTTCATCTTATTTTACATTGAAACTAGAATCTTACGATTCTCGATCCGATTTTATGATCCGATCCACGAGTCCCTTCCAACGATCCCACGTGGGATCTTGATTCTATGATCCGAAAAAAGAGTGTTTGTACAAGTTGATGAAGGACATTGAAGAAATCATTGTTATTTATAAATTAAAAAAAATTAAAAAAAGAAAAAGAAAAAGAAAAAAAAGTAACCCCCATTGCTAATTCAATTTCACTAGATCAGTAGCAACCAATGTGAAGTAGGATTGTAGGAATCAACAAGCAATTACGCATACAGAAGTGAGCCACCTTTCATAAAACCTCACCAAAAATCATCATGCAGTGATAATATTATGTAAGGATGTCATCATAACCAGTATGCTAACTGTGACGGACATAGTTGTCAAATTGAGAATCACATCATTAATTGAATTGTGGATTGTGAATCAAATCAAATCGACAATCGTTTGGATTCAAGACCAACAAACTATAAAAAATTATTTTTTAAATTATGTTTAACTGTTATATATATATATGAAAAAAAAATGAAATAAATTGATTTTGGCACATTTATAAATAGTGTTTATTTAAGAAAATGATTACATAGTCTAGTTGGAAAAGGATTTCCGTTATAATAAGAGATGTACCATTGGATCTTACTTTATTTCACTAAAACAGCAATACATAATTCATAAGTACAATCTTTAAACATCCTTGGAAACTGTGTTATGAAACGGTTAAATAACAACAAATCATGCATAAGTTTTTGGTTATTTTTATACTAAACACTATTAGAAATTGTATTATGTCATTTTCTTTATTCAAAGATGTAAAAGAGGGTCAAATCTGTCAAACACGATAGTTTCAAAAATTGTATGAATCATAAAAATTGAATCGATTCATGAATCAATTGTGAATCATATGATTCACTATAAATTCTATCCCAAAATAAATTCACCCATAGATTCGTATCAATTTACACATGAATCACAAATGAAATCATGAATAGAATCACAAATCATAAGATTTTCATAACATAGGTGACAGGTAATATTGACCTTCATTCAAATCTCACCCTCTTAGTCCTTCCACTCCGAGCCCAAGTCAGCCATTAATGAAATGGCAATCTTTTCATAATCAAGTAGAAATGGTTTGTCAAGCAACCACTTTTCCCTTTAAAACTATAGCTCACTCTATTCCATTTTTTGTATCTTAGCTAACCATGCAATAGTTTTAGAAAAACACTTTTGAATAATAAATTAACAAAAATATCCTTTTTTTTATTTAAATGATTTTTTAGGGAATTAGGATGCTATTTAAACCCATAAATTTAGAGAAGGATAATATGGAAAGTGATGATTCATATTTTTAACTTTTTAAACGACGACACCTAAATTGAGACTTTAAAAAAATGGAACGTAAGACGCATAAAATTCAACAGAGTATTGAGCTAAATAGGAACAAAAATTTATGGCATATCCAAGGAAAAAATTGCCATTTTTTCCCATCAAAACGTTTCCATTTCCTAGGAGACTAAAAGGAAACACTAGTAAAATAATGAAATTCTAGTGTTCCCATCAAAACAAATTAGAACATAATGAAACACACCAAAACACAACACAACATATCAAAGAAATAAGTTATATCAACAGAAATTTAGAATTTTAATAAAGGATTTCAAAAAATTTAAAGGTTGTATTTTTTACTATATTAATAAAAACTAGTATTAGTAATATAACAAAAATTTTGTTAATGAGTGACCTAAGAGCACTTGTTAACAAGCTTACAATGGATGTGCTTTCTTTATGAAAGTGTGTCATAAAGAATGTACAACTATTTTAAGTTTTGTTAACCAACGCCCAAGAGCCATATAATAATATTATTATTACTATCGTTTAAGTAAACTTTTAGCCTTATTTTGTTAGTAACTTGCACACTTTTAGAATCATTTGCACTTCTGTTAATGAAATTGAATTGAGTTTATATTTAATAAGTTTTGGTTAATATCAATTTTGATATTTTGATTTTACGTTCTTTAATGCAAACATATATGACTATCGATATGTTTAATTAATCAATTGTAATATTTTTATATGTTTTAATAGACTTCAATTTATGTTTCCTTACATTTCTATACATTTTCAAATTCTTTTTGTTATTTCTAAAACATTTCTGAAACAATTCCAAATCATTTCCAAAACGTTTATATTTCCATGCTTAATTGAAACAAGGGCTAGTTACACAAAGACCCCCTAAACTATTGAGAAGTATCAATTTGACCCCCTAAACTTTAAAAGAATTCAAATGGACCCCCTAACTATTGAGAAGTATCACTTTGCCTCCTAAACTATAAAAACGTACGAATAGACCCCCTAAACTATTGGCGTTTTTCACTTTGACCCCTACCATTAACGGTCAAATTTGTACGTTTTTATAATTTAAAGACATTTGTACTCTTTTATAATTTAGATGGCAAAGTGATACTTCTCAATAGTTTAAGAAGTCCATTTGTATGCTTTTATAGTTTAGGGGATCAAAGTGATATTTTTCAATAGTTTAGGGGGTCTTAAGTGTAAATAACCCTTGAAACAACAGACTGAAATGAAATTTTGACTCCATGGCATATCAATTGCAAATTCAGAACCCAATTTGATGCATGTCCATGTCAATGCAGGCTTAGAACATAGTCCAGCCAGGAACAAGACTTATCAATTCCGAGATGGGACAGCTACTACTACACACTAACTCATTGCAGCATATCACTGTTGAATGACACATCAATAAGGAGGAGAAAAAAAAAATCTTAATTGGAAAGTTTAAAGTTGACTGTGCTACAGAAGAGAAAACAGCATTGCACATAAAGGAACACAACATTGTCTCAAAAAAGAAAAAAACTAGAAAGAAAGAGCATTCTAAAATAAACATTGAAAAAGGAAAGGAAAATGAGGGTGCCACATACAACAGAAATATGGGAAACGCCAGATTATTAGGTCCTCATTCCAATGCTTAGGCAAAAAACGACTGATTGCAGGTAACAGTGTCGCCCTGCAAAAGGTGAAATTTAAAAATAATAATAAAATGTCAGTTAATGATGCAGACAAATCACCTTAAAGCAACAACTTGCAACAGATATTAAGCATTGTAGAATGGCCCATACGGAAAGAACATACGAAAGAGCGACGATCCCAAGTACAAAGAAGTAGCACGTCAGAACAGCATTAACCAAGTCTTTTGACAAAAACTTAAAAAGCAAGAACAGCGATAACAGCATTGCACTCCCAACCAAAGGGAAGCGCATAGCATGTTCATTAGACATTGTCTCCTGCAGATTAAAGATGTCAGAATTGAGCAAAATTAATCTAGATTGAAAGGAAGAAAAATGTACGACTTAAGACATGGTGCAAAATGGACTGTATGCTGTACTTACTGAAGGTGGAGTTGGCTTGACTGAGCGGTAGCAACCCACATATACTGTGAGGCAAGCAGTCAAGATGACATTTAAATTTGGATTTACCTTTACAACCAATGGTGCCAAACTTAAACCTGCAGCCATATATAATACATATAAATAACAAAGCTCACTGCTCAGAAATGTGAGACAACAAAGGCACTACCTCATAACGAATGAAATATAATGAGTTATTCGTAAAGAATATATTTATTGCACACTCCCTAAAAGTGTAGTCTTTGACTAGTAACTTTGCATTGAACATCAATGGTGGAATTGGGAACTAAAGAATTTTACATCTATTAGTTGCACTCGACTCAGATAGAATCAGAAGTGTTACTGTGCCACCAGGTGGCATATCTCTTGCAAGAAAGATGACAACTAGTCCAGCTGCTCAGGGAACAGAAACAATTTAGGATCATGTTAGTGCACTACTGGTTTTGGGGGAATCACTCTTAACGCAAGCACACGAGAGAGAGAGAGAGAGAGAGAGAGAGAGAGAATCTTTACACAATAGCCAATTGACACCTCAGCGAAGACTAATATCATCCCCAACATTAATACAGCAGGAATGGCATGTATACCCACAAATTCTACAGAAAAAGATATCTACAGGAAGGGGTTCATTCACCTACCTGATACAACAGAACATCTCAAGGAACACCTTTTTGTGTTCCAAAAATTAATTCTTACCCACATGACCAGTCACCTCAAACAAATGTGATTTTTCAGAAACAGTTCACTTCAAACCTATAAAAAACAACAGCTCCACCATTTCAACAGTCATTTGGGGACATCATGGTAACTCAGGTCCTATTTTGTGCAAAATTGATCGAGTGAAAAAAATAAAGGCCTCATTTGGTTTGTGTTTTTGAGATATTATTTCAAAAATAATTTTTTGGAAAGAGTATAGAAAATTTGAAAATTTGTTTGGTTGTATATTTTGAAAATAATTTTGGAGTTTTGGAGCTTGGGATGATTTTATATTTTTTTTGTAGTTGAATAGGGGTGTGAGAGAAAAAATGACTGAGCGATGAGAGAAAAAAAGTAATTGATTGATGCTGTAAGACAGAAAAAAAAGTGATTTTGGAATTTTATTTTATTTTTTTTTAAATTTCAACCAAACATGTTTTTGGAATTTTTTCTCCAAAAAAATGTTGAGAGACAAACCAAACATGCCCAAAGAGTTACTCTAAGCAGGAAACAGAACTTGGAAGGCACTCTCTTTACTGAAATGGTAAGAGTGAATCCTGATGACCAATATATTAAGAATTAAGAGACAACCAACAAAAAGCAGCGCACTCCATTTAAACATGAAGTTAAAGGAACGCAAAAATTAAACTTTTTCAAATGTCAAACACAAACATGCGTCAAACACACTAGAAGAAGTGTCCATTTTTCAATCAAACACACTAGGGACATGCAGTGCCTTTTTTTAATTTAAAAATAAATAAATAAATAAAAAATCATCAGAGCCAAAGTGGATGAATTTGACAAGAATAAATGTGACAAAGAATAAATATATACTATTCAAATATACATATAATAAATATATTAATTTTATATTTTTCATGTGTCCCCACATGCCATGTCTTGTATTTTTTTTTTTTTTAAATTTGTGTTTGCATGTGCTGTGTCCATGCCCACATTTCTTAGGTTCTAGCTAATCGAGTTGAACTAGCTACCTCATCAAGTCAACATTGAGTCATCAATTTCCCTCGTGAGCAGAGCCTTGATCAAAAAAATTGTTCAACGCAATATTGCTCACACGCTATCCCAAACATCAAAGATTCACTCACAAAACAGTCCTCTATTAAATGTGGACAATTAAAGAGTAAGCTCAGTTTTCTTCATTGAACTAGTCAAGAAGTTGAGCAGGTCTCTCATCTTGCTCATCACAACCACCGCATTGGTATCATCAAACAATTGTAGCACTTCACTTTATAGAATATCAATGGCAAGCCACCGCAAGAGAAAAGCTCGGCCGAACAGGAAAACTCGTGAAAGTTTTCACCACCATGAAAGAGGAACCCACTAACAAGATCACTTGACATGGATGTCATGCATCAACCTAGTATTCGTTGTGTTCCACTCATACCTAACATCTTTGGTTGACTCACAAAGAGCTAGATTAGCCCACAAGTTATAAAGGGTTTGATGTAGGGGTGTTCACATGTTGGATCGGATCGGGTTGAAAAATGAACTACCCAATTTCGACCCACTGCATGTTTGAAACCAAACAAACCGGGTTCAAAAGTTTTTGGTCAGTAGACAAAACCAACCACTCATCGTCATTCCTAACCCTTTCAGTATCTTTCGGTAGAAAAAAAAAAAAAATCCCAACATTTTTGAAGAACAAAAAATTGCAAGAATTAAAAAAAAAAAAAAAAATTGAAACCCATTCATGAATCAAATTAAAAATAATTTTACAGTGGGACTTTCAGAGGAAAGTGGTGAGAGAAAGAGGAGGTTCGATGTTGGCCATCTATGAAGCACGGATACTTCAAATAGGGTGACAAGACCGTATCGGATATCGATACTCCTTGGATACTCACGGATACATATCAGATACTTGTTAAAACTATCGGATATTCCTTGATTAATTTTTATTAGTTTTAGAGTATCGGATACTTAATTTTGAAATATTGGATATTCCAAGTCATGTATTATTTGTTTTACGAAATTAGAATTGTAGCATTTCTTACATAGTATTATAATATAATATAATTGCAAGGATAAATATAAGAATATGTTTCTAATAGTTTATTTAGTTCCTTGATATGAAGAATATAGTGAGTTAAATAATAGAATTTGTTAAATTGATGTATCCTAATTGTTTCATGCATGTCCACCATAAATACATAGAAAGTAAGGATTAACAAGAGAATATAACAATATTAAATAAATAAGATAGTAAACTTGAATATAACATTTTTTTTTTTTTTGGATAAATTTTGAATACGACTTTTTTTACAAGTGCCAAATGGAAAAGTACAGGGATAAGTTATGACTTGTTCTATTATTGGATTTGATATTGAAATGAAATATTTGCAAGACCTATTGAAAATTTAAAAGGTAAACAAGCTACGAGCTTAAATTAATAACTAATTCTTAAATATTAGTATTTTCCAACAATTCTTCAACTTATGTGTAACTCGCTACTAATAATTTTAAAAAATATATTTTTCAAAAACGTATCATAGTCGTACCCGTATCCTATTTTTTTAGATTTTGTCGTATCGCCATATCTATATCGTATCCATATCCATGCTTCCAAGTTGGCCATGGTAGCGAAGCAAAGCAAGGCGATTGGCAAAGTAGAGAGCCGAAGGGGCTAGGGTTTCTCTTTGCAAGGGCTTCCGCAAAGCTGCGGCAGCCAAAAAGGAGAATACAGTTGCAGCAGAGGAGAAGGTGAAGGCAACAGCGGAGATGGCGAAGCCAAGATAGAGGGGCAGCAGCGATGTTGATCATCCTTGTGTCTTTTGCAAACTAAGAGAGAGAGAGAGAGAGAGAGAGATGGGGAAGGGAAGAGGGAGACAGATGACTTTGGGGATAATAAGAAGAGAGAAAGAAAGAGAAAAGACGGATGAAGGGTCTACAGACTGTTGAGTTTTCTTTTTTTCGATTATACAGACTCTTGAGTTGTAGGACTCTTGAGCTGTAGGTTGAATTGTAGATCTTTAGGTTATCATTGTAAGTAATAGATCTCTAAATTATAATTGTAGATCTCTAGGTTATAGATTTCTAGGTCATTATTACGTGAGATAAGAAAGAGTTCAAGATTAAATCTAATCTCTTTCTCATTGGAGCAAGACACGTAGACATAAAAAAAAAATTATCTTTGTACTATGGTCGGGTCAAGTGGAACAATTTTTTGAATCACTTACTCAACATCCAACCACCAAACCAAGAAAATGCAGAATTTTAATCCACCACAGACATAAACTGTTATCAAAACCGTCCGTTATGCGTCGGTCACATTGGGCAAGTCAGGCGGAGTTTTTAACAACCCTAGTTCGATGGAACCAAGTAGGCTGGATTGGCCAAATTGTTAAGAGTTGGATGAACTCAAGTTTAGATTGGCCCACAAACTGTAAAGGGTTGGATGGACCCAAGTAGGGTTGGATAAAGGGCAGATGGACCCAAGCAGCGCTGGATTGACCTACAAGTTGTAAAGGATTGGATGGACCCAAGCGCTGCTATATTTAGGGATGTAAGAAAAATCGAAAAAACTAACCAAACTGATTGAATCCAACCGAATCAGTTATATTTGGTACGGTTTTTAACAAGAATCAGTCTATATTGTTTTCTAATTTGATTTTTTTTTTATTTTCGGTTCAGTATCTGTTCAAGCACTTTGTAAACCGAACTAAATCGAACCACTTCAACATATATTGTATTTATAATATATATAATCTAATAATATAATAATATTAATAAGTACAATAAATTATTAACCTTATCATCTCTATAACCTAAGTTTGTAAACTCTTATTATATATAATCTTAACTCTTAACTCATTATTCTTGAAGCCTTAGTATTTTTTAATTTTTTTTTTTGTTTGTATTTTTGTTAATCTAAAAATTGAAAAGTATTTATTAAACAGATGGATTGAATATGTTTGAAGTGGTGGACAAATAACTAATTCAATGTTTTTATATAGATTAGTAACTATACTAAAAAGTGGCTCAAGTTTAAAAGGTCCTAAACCGATTAAACCGCACTAAACCAAACCATTTCAATCGGTACGATACGGTGCGGTTTGATGGGAGAAGTAGTTTGTATCGGTACTCAAAATAATAAAACCGACATTATCAATTCCGTGAAAAATTTTACCAAAATACCGACCGTACCGAACTGATTACATCCCTAGCTATTAGCCAATACAAGTCAATTGCTTGTCAAGCCTTGCTCAACTAAGCATTCTAGGAGTAAGACCTAGCTAGGCTAGACATTATTTATCAACTAGGCACTCTTTATGAAACCTAACTTGGCTAGGCATTTTGTATCAAAGATCTAGTACTCACTATGCATGATGTATGAAAAACCTAGCTCGATTAGACATTCCATACCAAAGATCTAGCATAGTTGGACATTATTTTTCTAAGATCTAGCTCAGCTAAGCATTCTCTTAGTTCATTTCTTCATCATCAAGCAAGTTCGATTTTTCCCTCAACAACAAGAAATTTATTATTGTTCCATAAAAAAGAAAGCGACATGCACATTACATATTTGGGCAAATTACAATAAACCCCTTAACTATGACCCATTTTTAAGTTGCCCCCTACTCTTCAAAACTCAACACTCAGCCCTTTCAAGTATATAAAATACAAATGCTATTAACACTATTAACAGAAAACATGAACTTACCTTTTTACCCCTACTTCCCCATTGTCTTCCTCATCCCACCTAGTTTCTCTCTCTCAATAAAAAAATAAATGAAAAATAAAAAAACAAAAACCCACCATATGCCTTCTTTCCCCACCCACCACCCATTACCTCTAAATCCCCTTTCCCCTCACCTGCCAACAAACACCACCTCCTCTTCCCCATTTTTCACATCTTGTACCAACCCATACCCATCACCATCAATTCCACACCCATATTTTTTCTTCCCCAATTATCAACTGCCACAGATCAATTAATCTTTTTATGTTCATCTCTAAGGTTCCAATGAACAATACACAAGCATCATCACACTTTTCCAATCCATCTTTATATTCACACGTGCACACATTTTTATGGACATATATAGATACCACACAATGAAGGACCCACCAAAAAATCATCTTCAACTACAATAGATCTATCACAATTTAGATTTGTTCCTCCATATACGCCACCGAAATTGTCAATTGAATGAGATATTGGATTATACTATGGTGGTGAATGTGATGAAGGGGGCTGTGGGCTGTGAGGTCGTAGGCCAGTTATGGTGGTGGAAGGCAATGGGTTGCATGTGGTTGGCAGCGGTGGCTTGCGGTTTGCGGTGGCCACATTGGTGAGAGTTGTGAGGAAAGTCTTATATATATATATATATATTTCTCACCAGGATGAATTTCATGAAAAAATTCATAACAGAGTTTGTGCATTTTGTGAGTTTTCACTACAAGTTGAATCAATTTCACAAAAATGCTCTTGGAGATTGATGGATACATACATAACATACATTTATATATATACATAACATACATGAGGTCATGTTTTCGGTGTCAAGTTTAAGAACAAAAAAATGAAGGGTATTTTTTTCAAAAAACATCAATTACCATGTCATGTGTTGCTCATGTAACATTTTCCATCCAAAACCCTAACGGTTTGTCAGCGGAAGGGGTTTAGTGTAGTTAGATGTGTACTTGAAAGGGGTTGAGTGTCGAGTTTTAAACATTAAGGGGTTAACTCAAAAGCGGATCGTAGCTAAGGGGGGTTTACTGTAATTTACCCTATATATTTTAGTCCAAAGGAATTTACCTTTCTCAATCCCAAAACAAAAGCAAAAATAACGAAAAAGTAATTTGAATATGCAAATAATAAAACAAGACCAAGTAGAGAGCGCACAAGCTCCGTAGAAAGAGCAGAACACGGCAGCTTGATCACTGGAATATCAGCAAGGATAAATACAGAGATATGTGTGTATGTATACATATTTGAAAAGGCAATCTTCAACATGTAGGGATAAGGGAACATTGTTACTCCATAGAATGTCGGTGATAGGTAGAAATCATATCTCTAGAACTCTCCCATCAAGTAGTTATTATAGAAATGTTCCCCAACATGAAATTTCACCCCGAAACTTGCAAACGCAAGAACAATTGCCGTATAAAATCAATGCAAAATAAACAGAAACAAAGCATCACAAAGGGCAACATAGTGTACAAGGCTCCCACGAAAGCAGGATCCGGGGACAGCAAGGCCTTACTCCCATTTCTGGACCCTAAAGCCACCATTTCACATCTAAAATTTTAGCAATTATCATCAAAATGGGATGAAGTAACAAACCTGCTAGAGCAATATTAGCAACACGCTCACTTTTCTTCATAGTAAAATCCACCAAACAAAAAACCCCGTTGCTTCTGCTGCAGAATTTCAACTGCTCAGTGCAGAACTATAGTCTGAAAAGACGATCCAAGTATGAGATCAAAATGGGTTCAGTGCAAAGTTAAATCTTTCACAGGATTTTGAGAATCTGATTGCAATAAATAAGAAACATATCATGTTCAGTGACCAATTGTAATCTTCACAAGATTTCCAGAATTCTGATTAGAATTAATACAGAAACTATATTTATATCATTCTGCTGAATCATGATCAAAATCGACTAAAGAACCCTAAATTGCAAAGCACTTCGCATTGAAATGGGTCTCCGTTAAACAACAATGATATCAAAGATCGAATTTAGAGAGAGAGAGAGAGAGAGAGAGAGAAATGGCGTGCCTGAGAAGAAACGAGAAAGAGATTTGACTCTTTTTCTCTGTCGCAGGACATACAGATCAGAGACGGTACAGAGATAGTAGGTTCAGTTTCGCCAAAAGAGAGAAGAGAAGGTCCCTATAATATAACAACTTTGATTGGTAGCTCCAATTCCCCTCCCCGAATCCCCTAATTTCCATTTTAAATAAGTTGTTTTTTTTTTTTTTTTTTTTTTTTTAACTTGCCTTGTATTTTTTTTTTTGGTGCCAAAAATGGCA
Organism: Camellia lanceoleosa; assembly: GCA_025200525.1. Lineage (NCBI taxonomy): Eukaryota > Viridiplantae > Streptophyta > Magnoliopsida > Ericales > Theaceae > Camellia > Camellia lanceoleosa. Next base: position 107,540,625 of record CM045768.1, on the reverse strand, counting down.
ATTTCGGGGCTTTCGGGGGAAGCCCCCTCGAGCTCCCACGCTTTTCCCATAATATAATTGGGCTGTGATTCATCCCCCGAATTCATAGCTCCCGAATCCCCACAATTGCCTTTTCAAGTAAAAAAAAAAAAAAAAAAACAGAAAAAAAAAAAAAAACAGTTTGTCAAAAATAAAAATTAGCAGGATTAGGAGGAGTTTTTTTAGAAAAATTTTTCATTTTCCAATATAATTTTAGGGTCCGGCTGGTTTGAGATCCAGACTGGATCGGACTCTCTTTAATAACTCGAGTTATTTGATATATAGAACCCATGGAGGATTATATATTCGTAAAAAATTATGTTAATAGAATATTAATAATTATTTAATCGGATTAGATTTGTATAAAAAAATAGATAGTAAAAAAATAAATGGTTGATAGAAATTTGATCTGATCAAATAGTTATTGATATCTGATTAATGTAATATTTTACAAAAATATATTAATTATTAATTTCTACACATTAAATAGTTCAGATTATTGAAACAGTGCCTAAAAATGAACCCATGAACTTGACTAAACGATCCAATTTTGATCTCAAACATTAGACAAGTTTGACCCTTTTAATAAATCGTTTGATCTTGATTTGGCATAGCTCAATATAAGTCATAATTAAAAAATAAATTGAATTATAATTTTTAAGGCTTGATTTGGCACTTAAAAAAAATACAAAAAGTCAAAAAATTACTAAAAAAATTAAAAAATTATCATCATTCACTAAAAAAATTATTTTTCCACAAAAAAAGTACAACATGAGTTTCTTTACCTGAGAACAAATTACACAGGTGGAGGCAAGCTTAAGGATGGTGTTGTTCGGCCCGTGGGGGCCTATCAAGGGTCCCGTTTGATAATCTGAACCGTTAAATGTGTAGAATTCGTCGAGTACTATATATTTATAAAAAATCACATTGATTGGATATCGCTAACTACATGATCAAAATAGTTTTGTAAAAAAAATGGATGGTATTATAGTTAACGGTTGACAAAAAAACTAATCCGATCAGATAGCTATCGATATCCGATCAACATTATTTTTTAGAAGCATATAGTACTCGACGAGTTCTATACATTGAACGATTCCGATTACCAAAACGAGCCCCGTGGTGTGCCCCACAGGCCGAACATTACCGTCCAATTCAATGATCGAAAAGGAGGCAAGCATATCCCATATGCTAGTCTGCCCACTGCTCTGCCAGCGCACTGCCTATTCTTCTCTACCTTCTCCTATACACCAAATTATACAATTTTTTTAATACACATTTTTTCGTAAAAGGTCAAAAATTTATCCTAAACAATCATATTTTTTTCTCAACTTTTTAGTCTAAAAAGTTAAAAAGTGCACTTATTTAGGACATCCCAAACAACTCCTAAATCATAACTAAAATAATGTCATAATCAACATTACAATATGAGATAATTAATAACATGTCATAACTGGAGAGATAAATATTATAACTAAAAATGAATATGGTACATAATTTTTGAGATGTGTACCATATAATTTTTCCAGTTTATCACATCATAAAGGTGGTTGAAAAGTTGTGTATTTGTTTGGTTTGATTTTTTTAAAAATTATTTTTAGATGAGTTTTTATTTAATTTTAATGAATTTTTTATATCTTAATCCATTTTTTTTTTTTTAAGTTTTAGATGCATCTAATTAAGATACATTTAAAGAGTAAAATAAATTGGTTAAAATATTTTAAAAAATCACTAAAAATAAATGAAAATTCAAATAAAACTATGTACATTTTAATATCATTAAGGTGCAATGAGACACCTTCATGTAGGTTTGTTTTGACACCATTGAGAAGGTCAGAAGAGTGGCTTATCACCTTGTCCTATCACCACCTTGTCTTATCACCGCGGTTGTCTGAGATCCACAATGTGCGTCATTTCTTTATGTTAAGGGAGTGTAGACCAGACTATTCATACAAGTTAGATCGGTCCAACATAGAAATCTATGATAATATGTTGTACGATGAGAGACCAATTCAAACCTTAGAACCTTAGGAAGCGAGCGTTGAAAGGAAGAGCTACTCCGTTAACTAAGGTGTTTTGGAAATACCACGACAGTAGAAGAGGTAACGTGAGAACAAGAGGCGAAAGTCTATTCCAAATACCCAGACTTATCTGAAGGTAGTTAATTTTAATTCGAGTACTCAATGTTATTAGGTTGTTATTGCTTTCATTATCTCTCTCTTCTATTGCATTATTTCAATTTTGGGGATGAAATTTCTTAAGGTGGGGAGGTTGTGATGTCTCGGATCGTTGACCTGATTTGAATGTGACTTTTCGGATTTATTGTTTTGTTTTTAGAACCTTGTGCTATGTAATGTTGTAATGATTGCGAATCAAACTATGTCTAACCTTTCTTAGTGGTTTACAAATTGGAAATTTTCAAGTTTCGAGCATAAGGACAAAAAACAAAGATGTAGAATCACCTCGGGAATAATTGTGATTGAGTAGGTACTATCACATGTGCAGCATTTAGGCCCACACGTGTAGATTGGTACAGGCAACTTGAAGTTTATGGGATGGAGACTCTGCACGTGAGGTAGGATGGGCCCACACGTGAGGCAAAAATGGGGCAATGGTGATGTTTGTTACTGCAATAAACCACATGTGTGACCGAGGGATACTGCACTTGTAGAGAGGGCCACTGTACATGCGGGAAAAGGCTCCACATGTGCAGCCTAGCACATTTCTACCTCAAATTTCATGCCCTCTCTCACAAAATCTGATTATCTCTTCCTTTTCTCTCAGCCCTCTTTCTTTTTCTTAACTCTTTTCTCTCATTTTTCTCTAAAAATAACCATTAACTCTTGCAAATCTCTCAATCCAGGCAAATCAAAGAAGATTTTGACATTAGTTCTTTGAACTAAAGTGTCAAGCATGTCGAGGGCATCGTTTTGACTAGAGCAATAGAAATTTTGGCAAGTCTAAATTTTGGGATTTTCCTTCATTTTCTCTTCTTTTCTCCAAGAGGTATGAATTTCTCTAATTTCTTTTAATATTACAACGGTTCTGGTTTAAACCTGACCCATTTCTTGCTTTTGAATCCGAGAATTCATGTCCTTAATTGTTGTTCATCTCATTTTCATCTTATTACCAGTTGAGTTTGGTTGTTTGGGAGTTGTGATTGCGTTTGAAACAAGCTTTAAAGTTGGTTTTTCAAAGAGTTGTTGCCAAATTTTTGCATGTTCGCTCGAGCAGTCTTTCTTACGCTCAAGCGGTCTTTTACAGTCTGCAAAACTATTGGAAGTATGGTATCTTCACTCAAGCGGTCTTTATTGCGCTCAAGCGATCTTTTGCAGGTCTGAACTTTTAGGAGGGAGTCATTGGAAGCTCGAGCGATGATTTTGGTTGCTTGAGCAGTGTTTTAGTCGCTCAAGCGGTTTGTGCGTATATCAGTCTGAGAGAAGGGCATTTTGAGTCACTTTTTCACTTCTTTCTCTCTCTCTAAAAACCCTAAATCTTCACACACACTCACTCTCTCTCTTTGGTTCTTACATTCTAGCTCTAAATACTTTCAATCATTTGATTTCTTCACCCTAGCCTTTTTAAGAAAATGGTAGAACACGTCGAGGGTTTCGTTTTAATCGAAGAAGTTGTTGTTTTCTACTGTGCCAAGTTTTCGCCTTTGCTCTCTCTTGTCTTCTATTTTGAGGTAAGGATTTTTTCAACATTTAATATAGTTCTTAGCTTAGTTATTTGCTCCTTGAAAAGAGTTAGTGATTTGGAGGGTTTTTTATTTATTTATTAAACCTAGGTTTTGATTTCAAAAAATAAAAGAGGGGTTTTTCAAATAAATACTTAAGAAAGGTTGTGGGAGTGTATATATTGTTGGGTTGTGTTGGAATTTTGGAAACTTACTCCTTAAATGAGATTTTAAAAAGCAAAGGAGATTTTGTTTGAGAATCATTGTTATTTGGTTTATAGGAGTAAAGGAAAAGATGTTGGGTTTTGTAAGATTGGAAGAGTGTTATGTTGATGATGGTGGTGGACTAGAATATGTAATATTACTCCCATTTTAAAACGATAGAATTATATCTTTTGATTGGAAATTATCTATCAAGTAGAAATATCTGTATGGGCTATCGGTGGATGATAGTTTTGATTGTTGTAGAAATTGCATGAGAATTAGGTTAAATTAAAACTAATTTCTCATACATCTTGCATCGTTTCATATTCAACATTGAAAATATATTGATTTTGAGAAAAATTGATGAATATCTTGGTGAATCGAGTTAAGGGGTGTGGTTGTGGTTATTATGTTGGCCTGTATGTCCTTGGTGAAAGTTCAGAAACCTGCACAGTCAGGTGCCGATCCTTCCAGTTAGTACTGGTAAAATAGTTTTGGTAGTATTTGTATAGCTTATTAGCAGATACGTACTTAGAGATTCTCAATATTTTGTATCCATTGCCCTGTGTAAGGATGTAATTGGTTCGGTACAATCGGTATTTAAGTAAAAAAATTTACCAAATCGATAATATTAGTTTTATTATTTTGAATACTGATACAGACCGTTTTTCTGATCAAACTGCACTAAATTGAACCAATTGAAATGGTTCGGTTCGATGCGTTTTATCGGTTTAGGACATTTCAAACATAAGCCACTTTTAAATATAATTACTAATTATATATATATATATATAAATATTAAATTAGTTATTTGTCCACCATTTCAAACATATCCAATCCATCCATTTAATAAATATTTTTCAATTCCTAGATTAACAAAAATAAACACACAAAAAAAAAAGTTAAAAAATACTAAGATTTCAAGAATAATAAGTTAGGATTAAGATTATATATAAGAAGAGTTTACAAATTTAGGTTATAAAGATGATAAGGTTAAGTAATCAAGGTTAATAATTTATTATACTTATTAATATCATTATATTATCAAATTATATATATTATAAATACAATATATGTTGAAGCGGTCGATTTCAGTTTAGTTCCATGCACAAGGTGCTTGAACTGATGCCAAACCAAAAATCGAAAAGAAAAATAAATTTTAAAACTGCACAGACTGATTCTTGTTAAAAAACAAACCAAATATTGCGGTTTGGTCCGGTTCAATTGATTTGATTGTTTTTTTTTTAGTTTTTCTTACATCCCTAGCGTTGTTTTCTATTATAAAAGAATTATTTTCATGAATTGATTTATAATCTGGCATTGCATAGTTTTAAGATGGAAAACGTAAAATGTTTGACAAATAGCATATATGTGCATTCACTTATGACTTCCTTAAGATTCATATATTGTGTTAAAGTATTTCTACTGGATTTTGGCTCACCTTATGTGGAAAATAATTTTCAGGTGCTGATGACATACCTTCACCAGGGACATAGCTTAGGAGGACTTTGAGCCAAAGGTTTCATTTTGTTATTAGATGTAATTATTTTTGTATAAGCCTTGGGCTTTAGTTGTGTTGAGTTGAACTCATTTTGTTGTACCCAAGTATCGACTTGGAAAGATGTAGCCATTAGGGCATATAATTACTTGACTTTATTATTATTTTTAACTTCATGTATCCATGTCATATACTATAAATTCAGAATCTAGGATTTATAAATATATATCGCATATGTCATCTTTTGTATTGATCAAAGTTATAAATGAAATAGAAGATATGATGTTATTGATCATTTGTAAAGAATAAAATAAAATGGATTATGGTTATATTTTCAGGGCGTTACAAATATGGTTCTCATAAATGGTTATGTGATATTTTTATTACATAAATTTTAGAAATTATGTAAACATTTCAAAACAATGCATGATGAGGACTTAGGGTTTAGTTTGTGCTGTGTATTTCTTAAATTATTTTCTATTAAATGTGAGTTTTAGAAGTATTGGAATATGTGAACACTTTAAATTAGGAAAGTCGCTATTTTTCAAAAAAAAAAAAAAAAACCTAGGTAGTGTTTGGTAGGGTTTTAGAATTATAATTTGAGAATAGAATTGTATTTTGAGTTTTTGAGTTTTGGAATTATGATTTGAAAAGAGAAAATTTATTTGGTTATGAGTTTTGAAAAGAGTTTGAATTTTTGATGTGACATATGAAATGAGAAAATTTGTTTGGTTATTAGTTTTGAAAATAGTTTTCAAACTTATAACACATAACTCAAAACTCTATTAAAATTCTATTCAAAACTCATAACCAAACTCTTTTTAATTTTTTTTTTCCAAATAACAGGTGGCGATTTGCAATTGCAAAAAAAAAAAAAAAAAAAAGAAGAAGTACTGTTTTGGTCAACCTGCTGGACGTCTGGGAGGATGACGGGGTATACTCAAATTAGAATTGAATGATATTAATTGAAAGAATGATGAGAATATAGATCATATGTTTGTACAATTGTTGAGATTGATAATAAATTGAGAAATGCTCCTCTTTACACATTTATTAAATTTGTTAATAAATTGAGAATGATCGTCGATGAGTTAGGGTTGATTTCATATTTTTGAATTGAGGGAGAAAAACAAATCACACAATTGTTTGTTATGCCTGTTCTTTTTTCTAATTCTTGTATTTTTTTGTTGGGATTCAACATCCTCTAGAATCTTTCACATAAATTTAGAAGACTTCAGAAAGTTGTAGAGAAATTCGGAAGATTATAGAACATCCTAGAAGAATCCAAAATATTAGAGAAACTTGGAGAATTCAAGACAAATCTAAAAGGTTTTGAAAGATTCTAGAGTATTCTAGAAAGTATAAAAAAAACCTTCCCTATGTACTAGAATAATTTAGAGAATTCTAGAATATAGTTGAAGAGTAAAAGTATCCTAGAATATTTTAGAAGGTTAACGATGGCCCTTAGATCAAGTTGATGTTAGCTATCCATTAAGAGCATTCCTAGCAGTCTCCCTAAACCCACCCCTTACCTATTTTAAGGGATTGAAATCCCAAAATACACCTCCATCAACTTCCCAAAACAACCTCCCAAATATAAGTGTTTTTATAATTATTACAAATTTCTTTGGACTTTTCTGTTGTTCTTTTTAAGTATTTTTATATTGAACAAGTTATTTTTTGTGTTTTTTTTCTTTTAGTTTAGATGGACAGTGCAGTGTTGTTGCTGTGCAAATATGGGAATGATACTATTGTTATTAATGTTTTATGCGAATTGAATTTTGAGGAATTGGTTGGCATTTTGTGTAAAATATGAGAGAATTTGAAATCTGAGACGATGTGTATTTCATATTCTATTGTGGGCCATCCGAATTGTATGATTCGAAATAATGTTGATTTTTTGAATATATTGAGGGTTGTTTGTGCACGTGGTATTGATATAGTTGATGTTTCAGTTATTAGGTGTAGTACTTCTGATCAAAAGGATAAAGTGAGGTCTAATTGGTAGATGGTGTGCATGGTGAATATGATAGGCTCATGGATATTGAAAAGAATTCACTCTCTAAGTTTTGTTCTCACTAAGAAAAGGTATTATTGTCAACTGGTTGGTGAAGTAATATTAGAAGTGTTGGATAAAAGTTTGAGGGTGGTGTGGTTGAGTTCTGTATTGTTTTGTGCAAGTATGCTATTGAGGTTAGTTTTCAGTTTACATATGTTAAAAATGAGAAGTTGAGGGTTATGACAGAATGTGTATATAAGGAATCAAGAGGATGTATGTGGCGTGTACATGCTTCATTTAAAAAAACAAAGGGGTTCTTTTACATAAAAACTTTGAACAATAAACATACGTGTGGTGTATGAATGGCAACAGGTCAGGACGGGGTCGAGGATCACACTCCTCGTTCCTGATCCCTGAAGCTACAAAATTCTCCATCCCCGCCCTCGATTCCCAGCGGGGAACCCATCACCCTCCGCCCCTTCCCCTAATAGGGATTGGGTTTTCCTGACCCCGACAAAATCCCCGTAGCTTTATTTGTGTGTGTGTGTGTTTAGCTTTCTCTCTCAATAATAAATCATCAGCAACAACATCATTTTCATCAATAACAACATCATCAACGACAATATCATTAACAAAAAAAGAAAAAGAAAGAAATTGAGACAGATAGACACACACACACACACACATATGTATACATACACACATACATGAGATCTAAGGGGCGGGATCTTTTCAGATATGAGATGTAAGATGTGAGAAAATAGGAATCGACGGTGGCGGGATCTGTTCATATCTGCTATGGCGGAGGGAACCAACGTCGGAGTATGAAGGTTCGGTAGTGGCGCGGAGGAGGCGACGGAGAAGGAGGAGGCGAGAGGCGACGGTGACCGTACTGCTGCAGAGGAGGAGATGAAGCCGTTCCCGACTCCGAAGAGAAGATAGAGAGTGAGAAAGAGTAGAGGGAAGAGAGAGAGAGAGAGAGAGAAATCAAGGGCTATCATAGAGGGGGTGTTATATATATGAATGGATAGAGGGGTATTATAGTAATTTTATTCCGGGAAGAGACGGGGTTGTGTATGGGCTAGGTCCGGGCCTATGAAAGCTATCCCCGTCCTCGGCCTGAAACTGATCGGGGATTCAATTTCAAATGCCATCCCCGGCCCATCAGGGTATTTTTTGGAAAAAAACCGCTCTTATTGGGAACAGGGAGTCGGGTCTTCATCGGGCTGGGTTTAAATTTCCATCCCTAGTGTGGTGTGGCAATTCGTACTAGTAAATATAGTAGGATGACTTCCAGTTTAGTTTTTGGGCAGATACTTGAAAAGGTAAGTGCAAAACCTTTAACTTGTCCAGTGAATGTTGTCAAAGAAATGAAAGACAAGTATGGGGTCTCAATTAGTTATAACTGTGGTTGGTTGAAGGTTGAAAAAACAAAAGGTAGTACATATGGGATTCTTGTTTGTCATTTGATTAATTACGGTGGTATTTTGATGAGGTATGGAAGAACAATCCAGGTAGCCATTTTGAGTTAAATTTTGAAGATAAAAAGCATTTTAAAAGAGTGTTTATGGCTTTTCATACATGCATTGCTGGTTTCAAATATTGTCGGTCATTGTTGTTTCTTGATGGAACATTTTTGAAAAGACGATACAAAGGAGTTATGCTTGCTACGATGGGAAAAGATGGAAAAGAAGGTAATTGTAAATATATATAATTTTCTCTAAGTATGTGAATTTTCTATACATGTGGGAATTGAGTGAATTTTCTATTTTTGTGGTTATGTTTTGTGAATTTTCTCTGACACTTTGAATTTTCTCTGGAGTTAGCCATTGTGTGAATTTTCTCTATAGGTGGCCACTGTGTGAATTTTCTCTGGATGTGCCACTGTGTAAATTTTCTCTGGATTTGGTCACTGTGTGAATTTTTTTTGGATGTTGGCACTATGTGAATTTTCTCTGGATTTGGTCACTAAGTGAATTTTCTCTAGATGTTGCCATTGAGTAAATTTTCTCTAAATTTAGCCACTGTGTAAAGTTTCTTTGGATTTTGGCAGTGTGAAATTTCTCTGGTTGTTTATTGTTCTAATTTTCTCTGCATGTGTATATATAATATGATTGTTCCTATTTGTTTTGTAGGGTTTTTTTCCTATAGCTTTTGTCATTGTCGATGTTGAGAATAAAGACAATTGGTTTTGGTTCCTTGAACATTTATGTGAATTATTGGGATCAGAGAGGGTGATAAGTTTCATATCAGATTGACATTGTGGTATTGTGGAAGGAATTGCTAGGTTTTTTCCTAATTGCTATCATGGATTTTGTCTTGAACATCTAAAGAGAAATTTGAGGGATAGGTTATCATATGGAAACACAAATTTGGTTAAGGAGACAATTATGTCCAAGTTTTCAGAATGTGCATATGTGCCAAGAAAGACATCATTCCATTTCAAGTTAAGTGAATTAAAAAGTGAGGGAGGAGACATTGTGAGTGTTTTCTTGAGAAGTTTACCATACGAAAATTGGAGTGATACGTATTTTGAGGGGAAACGTTATGGTGAAATGCATTCAAATGTTGCTGAGTCATTTAATTCATGGATAAGAGAAGCTTGGCACTTGCTAATAACAAATTTGGTGGACATGATATGGTTGCAAATCATGAATATGAGGTTTGATAGGAGGCAGCTTTCTAGTACATGGAATAAAGTTCTCTGTCCTTGTATAGATAATGTGTTGGAAAAGGCCTTCATAGATGGGAAGATGTGGAATGTGAGTTTATCATTTGATAATATGTTTGGAGTGCATTGTTTTCCTTCGGTTATGATTGATCTTGGGTTGAGAACTTGTTCATGTCGAAAATAGAAAATAAATGGGTATCCATGTCAACATGCTGTTGCTGGAATTTTTAGGAGTGGAAAGAATTTCAATTCATTTGTTGAACCATTTTTTCATTATGATATGTATCGTCAAGCATACTCGTTTTCGATTGGTCCAATTCCAATTGTTGAAAAACCTGTGTGTAGCATTGAAGATGCTATAATTTTACCTCCATTGAATAAAAGACCAACTAGGAGGCCAAAGAAAGAATAGAATTTCTTTTACTGGAGAGTTTAAAATGGTGATGAAGTGTAGTCGATGTGAGAGTATTGGTCACCATAATAAGAAGACATACAAGGAACTTATGTTAAATAGTTGAGGATAATACCTTTTATTGATTGAATAATACATTTGAGGATGTTAGAGGAATTTATGTTGTATTTTTCAATGTTGGTTAATAGAGAGAAATTTGTATGGGTATGGATCTTATTACAAAAATAATGTGTCTGTTGTGCGTAGTGTTTAGTATTTTCTCTGAAATTTTTTCTATAATTTCTAGATTAATGCACTTGTGTTTTTGAAACATACTTTGGGCAGTGTGTTTATAATACTAGTCAAATTAATCCAAAGAAATTTGCTAGTAATAGAGAAAATTACTTTGTGTATGTTGTTTTTTGAAATGTACTTTTGGATAGTGTGTAATACCAATCAAATTCATCCAGAGAAATTTTCAATAGCAGAGAAAATTACTTTGTGTATTGTATTTTTTGAAATATACTTTGGGAGTGTCTTTATAATACCAGTCAAATTCATCCAGAGAAATTTGCCAATAGCAGAGAAAATTACTATGTGCGTTGTGTTTGTTGAAACATACTTTAAGCAGTGTGTTTATAATACCAGTCAAATTCATCTAGAGAAATTTGCCACTAACAGAGAAAATTACTATGTGCATTGTGTTTTGTGAAGTCAAATTCATCCAGAGAAATTTGCCAATGGTAGAAAAAATTACTATATGCATTGTGTTTTTTGAAAATAATAATGGTGAATTACTTTGTGCATTGTTTTGTACCAACATAGTGCATTACAAATTAAATGATCATATAGGCACCCTCTTTGCATGATACGAGATAAATTTCTCTGTGAAATTCTGGTAACTTTAAACTAGATAAATTTCTTTAGACATAATTTTCTCTTTGTGGATTGTGTTGACAATCACCATTTAGCATGCATTATAAAAATATATATATTTGACCATTGATAGCTATGAAATTTTGAAGTTTATATTAGTCAAAAAAAAGATATATACATATATGTCAAACATCATCATTCCCTCAATGTATAAAAAAAATATTGAAGGGTTATTCCTAATTACATTGTGTGCATTGTCTTCCTTTCACTAGTGTTGCTTTCACTATTATATTTTTGGTACTTCTTCTGGTGGTATTTGAATTGGTTTTGTCTATGACCGGCCAACTTCGGTCGCAAATCTCTCTATGATTTCTGCCCTTATCAACCTTACGTCTTGTGTTGACAATGTCAAGCTGATAGGTTCATGGTTGATACATTGTCTCATTATGTAGCATACAAAGAGGCCACAATCCACACTGCATACGAATTATAGGTATAGTTAGTTTTGAGAAATATTCAAATTAAATTATCTTATTATAGATGTTGTATGAAACTTACAAATCACTGGCTTGTTGTGGAGCATTGTCGACATATTGAAAGTCATAATTTGTGTTTTGTGAGTCTATCAATTTGAAAGAAGGTTATGATTGTGTCTCTCTTTCAAGGCAAGCTTTAAAAAAATTCTCCACATAATCTTGCTGAAAAAAAAATAAATAAATTAAGTAATAGAGAAACTTACACACAAGGACACAAGGACACAAATTAATGGGAGTCTATAAAAACTATCATTACATAAATATTATCATGGATCAGAGAAATTTGCACTCGTTACCAATTGTTTTGCATCTTTGAGATATTTTTCGTGTGCATCATCCCTCATTGTCCTTAGCGAGTTGTAGAACCTTCATAAATTGTCTTTTTTGTCCAAGACAAGCAAGGTCCAATGATTTCCATCAGTTGACTTCTCATTACCACCACTATTTATTGGGAAATGGAGGAACTTAGTTCCTCTATGCGGTTTCAAGATGCTTGTCAAACAATGAGATTTAGAAAGTTTGATTTTCTGTCATCTTGATGAAATTCTACAGTCAAAGAAAATCAAACAATGGTCAAAGAAAGTTGAAATGATGGGAATTTCAGAAATATACACAGAGAAATTTGAAATGCACATAACTAGCCAGAGAAAATTAGACAAGTCACACAATTGGCATCAAGAAGTATCTTAACAAGAGAAAGTAGTAAGTAAATTCTAGAGAAAATGAAATAAAAGAGTAGTAACATACCAATCTCATACATGTAAAAAAAATGAAGTTGCTTGTTGTCCTTTTCTCCTTTGGTCAGCAAATAGTATCTCTTCATAGCTATCAATGACTTGAAAATATCATTTATAATTGTAACATTGGTTTATAAAGGCTTATGGAATATTGCAGAAATTTTTGATGAAAGACTTACATTGCTAGCAATTTCTTTTTCCTTTATTTGGTTTTCGATATTTTCAAAAGTAATGAGATTAAAATTTTTTCACAAAAATTATACTTTTGAAGTGTATTTATGTTAGGTGTGTTTAAAAATTTTAAAAAATTTCTTAAAAGATGAAAGCCCCACAAGATGATAAAGAAGGGATTTAATAGTTGTTAATGCAATATAAGTTAGTAAATTGTTGTTTGTTATCTTTTATTTTATTTGTTGTACTTACTCTAGTCTAGACACATTTGATATGTGCTACAAGATATCTTTGACATGTTCTTTTACCAGTTTTGCAACCAGTAGACTTTGTTGAAAAATCCAAGATTTTCTAACGCTTGTTGGTTGAGGCAAGACATAGTTATCGACATCAAATACTTCTTTGTCTTTGGTGGTTTGGTCTATTGGCTTTGCAGCTTGCTTCGAACCTCTTGTGATCTTCACAACTTTGGGATATTGAAAGTTTGTATCTTGTTTTTCTTTTCTTTCTTTTGCCTTTAAATTCTTTATCATTGATGTAAGATCTTTTTTTACTGTAGACAGTGAAAATATCAATAAAAGTTACATTTATCTGAAGTAATAGATCATATTTCAATATGTAAATTTATTTGATTCAATATTTTCCAGTTACCATAGATTTTTATCTTTTGTTTTAGTTGTTGTTTGTGTGCCACTTTTTCTTATTGGGTTATTGGTTGTTGTTCCACTTCCATTCCAACTATACATAGTGAAAATCAAACAAGCCCCAAAAATCAACATAACTAGAGAAGTTACAAAATCTAGAGAAAGTTACACACATTTGGAAGCAAATAGACAGAGAAAATCAAATAAGCAACAGAAATCAAACTGGCCAAACTAATGTGGTCAGAGAAATTTAAATTCTAGAGAAAATTACCATTGACAGAGAAAATTTTAGTAAATAGAAATTTCTCTGAGTTATGTTGACTGAAGAACTTAAGTTTTTGTGGTTTTAGATTTTCACTGACCTTGGGGTTGAACTTGTGTTGGTGTTTGGTAAGGTTGTGTTGCCAGTTGGACAGATAGTTCTTGTTCATGCAATCTAACATTTTAGTTTCAAGCTCTGAAATTGAATGCCTCAACTGTTGAATTATTATTTTTTTTATCATTATCTTTTTGAACCTTTATCATCCTTAGTTTCAGTTGGTTTGTGCTGTCTCTTTCTTGAAGTTTTGAATTATTTAATGTCAAGGTTCTTATTGCAATGTCATTTTTTTTGAGTAATTGATTTCAATTTTTCTCTTCTTCTATTTTGGATTTAGAAAGTGCCTTTAGTCTTTTATGCAGATTAGCAATTTGAGCATCCTTTGATTCCTTAGATTCTTGAGGCTGTTGCATTGTTGAGCCACAAATGCTATCATGATGTTGGTTTACTTGCTCATTATTTTCTTCTTCATCTATTTTCTCATTATTTTCTTCTTCCTCTTTAGATTCAATACCTTCATCTTCTTCTTCATTGTCTTCTTCTTCTTTCCCTTCATATTCTTCTTTGTCTTCTAGTTCTTCATTTTCTTCTATAGCTTCCTTTTCTGCATTGCTTGCTTGATCTTTTTTCTCCATTGCTTGTTTCTTATTCTTCTTTGTTGCCTTCTCCTTCTTTATTCCCTCATTCTTTTTCAAATGAGTCTTCTAATGTCTCTTTGAATTTGGCCAATGCCTTTTTTGCTTCTTTCTTCTTCTTTTTACTAAGACAAAACTCATCTGATGGTTTTTAACTAGCTCCTTGTTATCTATTTGTAAAAGGAGGGTCTTTTATTAGAAAAATATTAAAATTTCACTGAGAGAAAAATTCAAACAAGATCAACCAAATGCCAGATAAAATTCATCTAAATCATACTAATGGGAAACAAATTTCAAAGAAAATTTTATGGGCCAAAGAAAATTACACACAATAAGACATAATTTTATAGTTCAAAGAAAATTGTGAAACAAGCAACATAATTTAGATATCAGAGAAAATCAATCAGGGCATATAAGTTAATGTTACTATAATTGTGGTCAGAGAAATTTAGATTCCAGAGAAATTCATTACAAGGGCAGAAATAAACCAGTGTTAATCAAACAGCCAACATAAATTGAAATCTTAGAGAAAATTGATCTCAATCAGTCAAGGCACACAAATTATTCCATATAAGTTATTGCATTGCAAAGAAAATTGCAGATAAATTTTGATTAACATTAGTTTATAAATTTTGATGACAAGGAGGGAAACAAACCAGTGGTCAGAGAAATTTTGAAATTTTTCTAAGACTTGAGTGGCGATAGAAATCTAACCTGTCGAGGTGCAAGAGATTTGATTGATGTCTTCTACAACTGTTTGGCCAAGCTTTGCATGTTCTATTTGGCATATCTGGGGAATTCTATTATGTTACTGTCTTCCGAGTCAATGATAGTTGCATGTTTGCATGGCCAATATTGTGATGGAAATTGAAGTATTTAAATTTTACTAAACACACAAATTTGTAAGTATCATAACTGCAAATGGAAATGGAAATTCTACTTACCAGCAATGTAATGACACACCCCCCCGTAACTTTCTCTGGAATTTTGTGCAATGCTGTTATGAAATCGATCAATGTTGTTGTTATTGCTTCTGGCCAGTTATACTTCTTTATTGACTTAAGCAGTGCCATGTACTTGATAAAAACCCACCCTATTGAATTCCTACTTGTTGCAAAAAATAAGGTGAGCTATAAGTACAAGGTAACAATGATCGCTACATCTTTGAAGTCATGTGGTTGCTTTCCTTTCATTGCTTTGACCAATGCCTTCTTTAGAACAAGACCAGTGAGCCTTGTTTCCTTTGGGAGCATTTGCTTTAGGAATGGCGTGTTTGACTTCTTTGTGTATCTTAATGACATGGTGCCTAGTTCACCTTCCAAACCAGAAATCAAGGTCATGTCATTGGTTGTAAAAGTCAAGTTCTTCTTACCAATTATGAATGCTTTTGTTTTTTCATTGTATCTTTGGATGATTGCAACTACATCATCATCTGATTTCCTACACTTCCTTGGATCTATCGTTTCCATTGTTAGATCTTAGATCAAATACCAAAATGGGGTCTTTCGAAGCTCTACAACTTGGTTTGAATTGAGTTTAATTGTTTGAAAAAAGGAGACAACAGATGACAGGTTTGATTGGTATTGAATGCTATAATTAGATCTCTTCCTCTGGAGTTTAACAGTTTTTCCCCTTTGAGCTTGAGTCTTTTGAAGTTGGCGCATATATCTTCATGCTTGTTGCTTCTTCGACTTGGACTTCTGTTTTTTGGCAAGGAGTTTTTGGTGTTTTGCTACCTTTTGATCTAAGATCATAACTGCCAGACTCAGAGAGTTTCTATTTCTTCCTTGCACTACTAGAAATATAACTTTTTGCGTATATTTTTTTGTGATTGATTATTTGGCCGTCACAAAAAATCACTTTTTACATTAAAAAAAATACTTAACCTAATCGTGTTCTTAACTAAAAAAAAAGAAAAAGAAAAAACCCCAAATCAGGTAAAACTTGACCTATCTCCCCTTTCACTCTTATTTCCCAAATCTGTCTCCAACGGGCGGAGTATGAACTCTCTCTCTCTCTCAAAATCTCTCTCTCGTTCAACTTTCTCTTTTAACTCTCCACTCTCTACTCTCTCTGACTCGAATCTTATTATCCACTTTACACTTTCTCGCTTGACTCTCATGTGATGAAGATTTGAAGATTTTGATTGATGGTTGATGAAGATTTAAAGATTTCAATCTGCTGTTGATGAAGATTTCGATCAATTCATAATTGAGATCCATAATCGGTAAGCCTACTTTCTATGTATGAATCCAACTCTCTGTCTCTCTCTGTAATCTAGCGTGTTTGTTTCATGCCTAATTGCTGAATTTCTGTGTTGATTTATTCTGAATTTCTGTATTGATTTCAATTGTTCTTTAATCTATATTGTTGATTTATTAGGCAGAATACCTCACTGCTGTAGACATCCCATTTTTGATCGACTTTAAGACTCAGACGTCATCGATTGAGCGCTCGATGATGGTACATGTTGTGCTTGTTTAGAGGTTTCGGAGTTTTGGTTGAGAGCCTTGCCTCCGGGCCTCTAAACTCTTTGTGCTTCGGCTTGGTTTGTGGACTGAACTTTGTTTCTCTGCCCCAAGGAAGGAAGAGGTCTTGTAGACCATCTCTTTGTGGTCGTAGACCACTTTTTCCGCTTGGAGACTAGTTTTCGATTTTTGGAGCCTTTGGCCGCGCGCCTTGTATCGGGACCGCTTAACGTTCTCCGTTTGGCGTGTTTTTTTGAACCACACCTTGTTACCTTTTCCTAGAGGGACATTGTGGTCCGGGAGACTACTTTTGTGGTTGCATACCACTTTTGGTGCTCGTCAGCTAGTTTTCGGGACTTTTGGCCGCGTGCTTTGCCTCCCGATCTCTCGTCTTGCATCCGTTTTGGTTTGTTTTTGGTACAAACCTTGTTTTCCTTGTTTGGAGGGTGGTACAAGGGTGGGAGACCACTTTTCCTTGTGCCAGCTAGTTTTCTGGTCGGATAACTGGCTTGCTTGGTCTTTGGGCCACATTTACTAGTCGGCTACCACACCATTAGTTTTCTTTCATGCTCTAGACCTCTCTCACCTATGGCCGACCAGTTGTTTCTCTGAGAGACCACTTAAAGTGGTCGGCCGACCACTTTAAGTAGCAGGCTGACCACTTCAAGTGGTCGGCTGCTTTTTGACACCTTTTTGGAGATATTTTTAGCCAGCTGGCATAGCTGGAGGGCACCAGAGCTATCCTCCATACATGTGTATGGAGGGATTGCCTTGACCCTTAGCTTTTCCAAGAAGCTTTGGCTTTTGTTCTCTATAAGAGGGAGGCTCCTCCTCCCTCCTCTAGGTTCAGAAAAATCACCTTTGAGTGATACATATTATCTTGTATCTATCTTGCCTTGTTTCTTCATTTTTGTGTTTCAAAAGTGTAGATTTGTCTTAGTTTAACACACAAACACACACTCAAACACCATCCTTTTGTTACTAAGGTGCTTAGGAGCTGGTTTTGGTGTTCTTGGATTGCTTTGAGCTTGAAAAAGTTGCTGGAGTTGTAGTTTTAAAGAAGGTCTTCAAGGGTGAGTCTTTGACCTTTAAAACCCCCATTTTTGCTTAAGCTTTTGGACCCTTTTGCATGCTGTTTTGAGCTTAACTTCTTACTGAAAAAAGTTCTGTATTTAAGTGCTTAAAATAGTTGTTTAAGGTCTCTTTTTCGTTTGGGGTGATTTACTCTCTCTTAGGCCTTGTTAGGCCTTGTTTTGAGCCATCCCTTTAGGCTCTTGTTGAAGCCTTTGCATGACCTTTCTACCACTGAAATCCAGAGGATTTTCAGTAGTGGAAAGGTGGTTTTGGTGTCCTAAATAGGAGAGGGTCCCCTCTCCTTGTATTGTGTTTACTAGCTTTATATGCCTCATGTTTGAGCACCTTTGATAAGCTTGTGTTAGCTTGTTCTTAGCCTGTATTTGTGTTTGTTTTGCTGTGGCATAACATTGTTTTTGCTTGCTTTGGTCACTCCATGCATGGTTAATACACTTGTAGTGTAAATCACACAAACTAGCTTTATGTGCTTCATGAAATAGCATGTCATTCTAGCTTGTTTTCTTTCCATTTCAGCATGTTTTTGGTGATGTTTTACCATGTCATGACTCTTTTTTGGGTGGGTTTGTTGGCCTCTTGCATGCTCCATACACTTGTAGTGTAATTCCATGAAATAGCCTAACATGCATCATGTTGTAACATGTCATTTTAGCATGCTTTTGGCTTAACTTCATGAAGCTTGTGTTCATGTTTTAACATGCTTTAGCTCTGATTTTGGTTGTTTTGGTCATGCATGACGTGCTTTGTATAGCCTTGGTTCAATTTAGCTTGTTAGCCTTATGTATGGAGTCCACTAGCATGCATTGCTTGGCCTATTTTAGTGGTTTGGCATCACTTGTTATGTGATTTCAGTCCATGTTTCATGCCATACATTCACATTTGTCACATATTCAATGCGTTGGAGGGTTTGCCCCTTTATGTCTTAACATGAACCATTGTGCATGCCTTTATGCCATAGCTTGCGAGCCATCATTTCAGTGCTTATTTGGGGTTATTATGCCATGATATAACTCTGATTTTTATTGGTTAAGTCATCCCATGCTTGGTCTTAATAGGTGTAGTGTAATCCACCTTATTTGCCTTGCATTCACCATACTTCATGCCCTTCATGCTAGCATATTTTGGCTTCCTTCCATACATGTTTTAGACTCATTTTAACATGTACTAGGACTGTTTTGGGTTGCCTTGGTCACATGCTTCATGTTTTGTATACTTGTGGTATAAATGCTCTTGCTTGCCTCAAGCTTTGAGCACCATTGCATGCTTCATTTGTGTTGTGTACACGATTTGGCATCGCTTAACTTGATATTTCAGAGCATTTAGCATTGCCATGTTCCTACCTTAATCATGCTTTAAGTGCCTTCGAGTGTTATTGTAATAACCCCGATCCACAATTAGCCACTAATCGGTAATTAAGGATGTTAATGAGAGGATTAGAATAAATTATGTGTTTATTTTGCACTTTGCATGATTTTGGCTTTCTATCTGTTAGTTATAGAAATATCTGTTTGGATTTTCACTTTAATATGTAAATCGAAAGCCTTATCGGCACCCGAAACCAAAATTGACTACACCGATGTGTTATTTAGAATTTTTAGAACCATATGGCAAATTTTATTAAAAAGTGATTTAGTCCAATTCGTTAAGTTGCGTTTGGCAAGCCTTATGTTCTAATAAATGTATTTTAGTACCATAGCTATATATGTAACCTTTAAGCTCATTTTTGAGCTCAATTCTTTTACCTCTTAGTGCCAAAATCTGAGAATTCATTTGAGAGAGAGAGAGAGTGCAATTCTAGAGAGAGATAAGAAGAGATTAAAGAGAAATTGAAGGCTATAGCTTGAATTGATCAAAGATTATGCAAGTACCTATCTAATTGAAAACTCTAGGTAAGGATTTAATACTTAATTATGACTTTTAACCATCAAGTAGATCATTTCAAGAAGAATTTGTGATTATGTACAAGAGTTGAACCAAAGATGATGAACTTAGAGTTAATTCATACATGCATGCTTAGTTTAGTTTAATTTCATCATTTTGAACATGATTCATATCATCCATGTTTGAATTATCATGTTTTGAACCTTGAATTCATACTTTGAAAAGGGATTTCTTACATACATGGAGCTTATGAGCTCAATTTACAAGTTTCATGCGTTTTGGAGCAAAGAGATTGAAAAGTTTTGCATGCATGTACATTTTTTTACAAATTGAGCATGATTTCCATGAATCCTCTCTTGCATGTTTGAAATTCATCTTCATTTGGGGAAATCATCAAGTTTCAAGTTGTTTTGTGGTGTTTAATCATGTTTTGGGAAGCTCAAGACCAAGAAAACCCATACATGTTGTGTTCATGAACATTCATCATGTTTTAAGTTGAAATTGTGAGTTTTTAACAAACTCTTGGGCCATGATTTTATAATATGATCCTAAATTCTTTATGTTTTACAAGTTTACTATGTTATCTCCAGTTTTGGGGCCCAAGAGATGTATTTTGGATGGTTGAATTCGAGTTTTGAGCTTGGGAGGTCAATCTGGATTTTCCAGAAATTTGACCTACGCTCGAGCGGGGACTTTCACGCTCGAGTGTGAACCCTGAATTCATGCACCACGCTCGAGCGTGGGTCGAGCGCCCGTCAAGCGTGAAAATCTTGCATCCAGTACTTTTTAGAGTTCTGATTCGCTCGGCGGGAAAGGCGCAAGCGGAGCTTCATGTCTGCATGTCGCTCGGCGGAAACCCACTTCGGCGTAGACCTTATTTTCAGAAAATTTGACTAAGTGTTCCAATTCATGTTTTGGCATCCTCATTGCATCTTAGGCATTCCTAAGACCTAATTAAGCTTTGATAATGAGGTTATGGATTAGAAACACACTAAGGAATGATTGCACTAAGTCAAGGGATTGCAAGTGAGTGTGTGTTTCAGCATTGTGATAAGAAAGAACAAGAACCAGCGTAATGAAAGCTAAGTCGTGTTGGCCACATGAATGTGTAATGATAAGACGTGCTTGTGTTATGTATTTTGTGATTGTAGGTCAAGACTCGAGGATTGATTGACCGCTTACTGGAACCACTGTAAGTAACATTATCGTAAAGATACATTTATATGAATTATGTTCCAAATGAAATGTGATAAGCTATGTTTTCTTAAATGATATCTATTTTTGTAAACGAATATTCCGTATTTGAAATCTATTATGGCATCCATAGATAGTCCCAAGTCATGGGGGACGACATGAAAATGCGGGTCCATGACATTCATGTGTTTACGAGATCTCGTTAGCAACTTCATTGTGGTGATATGTGTTTAATCGATATCCGGAACCGATTACTCTAGTCGGAAGACGTTCTGTGGTGTGTTCTATGAGATGTACCATTATTATGTTTTGATATGGGGATGATTATGCTATGATCTGTTTTTAATTATGATATGTTCGAATTTCGTTTACTAACCCCTTTACCTTAATGTTATTCACTGGGCTTTAGCTCACTATTTGTATATATATGTATATAGGTGAGCATTCTGGAGTTCCAGCCCGAAAGCTTTCGTCTAGAATTGTGTTTTTGTTGTCAGCCAACCATTGTGCCTCACGTAGAGGTTCCTGAAGTGTCCTGTGTTCAGTCCTTTTGGTTCTGTATATGTATGAGACTGGATGTGATTAAGTTGGCTGTACTTAAGATACTGTAATGTGTGTGGGTATAATGTATGGTTGACTATCGGATATGTATATAAACTTCTAAATATTCTGTTTCATATAAGTCAGCACAACTTATTGGACAATTATATTTATGTGTTTGCTTCCGCTAGCCCCTTTATTTTTGTTAATCTGTTCAGAGGGCTTCGGTAATTCAAGGATTACTGGACGGTTACGATGCTAAACCTATAGGGGCGGGTTTGGGTCGTGACAGTTATGCTTTGTTGCCTAGTTTATGCCTTAGCTCGTATGCTTGCATGCCTAGGTATTTGAGCCCTTGTCTCAGCATGTTTAGGTCCTTATTTTGACCTACTTGAGCTCTGTCCATGCTTAGTTCATACGTATTTGCCATGTATTGCATGCCTCATGTGTAGTCCTCTTTGCTTGTCTTAAGCTTTAAGGACCATTGCATGCTTTGCTTGTGTTGATTGAACAATTTGGCATCATTTCTTATCTCATTTCAGTGTACTTAGTGTCGCTACACTCCCATGCTTTTTACTCTTTTAGTGCTCTTGAGAGTTGCACGTTAGTGCCTTAAATGGTGAGCCAATTGGCATGCATGCTTGTATGTGTTTTCGGTGCCTTCATTTTAGCATTATGGCCACTGATTTGGGCATGACTGAGGTCTATCCCTTTTGGTTTAAGTCCATTTGGCATGTTCACTTGCATGTTGCTTGTATGCTTATCTTGTTTTGCATTGAGTATGCATGTCCATAGCATTGATAAGTTGCCCTTGTGTCATTACATTGTGCATGCATGCATTACATTGTATTTAGAATCTTAAGCTGCTTTGCATTGAATATGCATGCCATTGAGCATTAAGTATGCTTATATTACATCGCATTGTGCATGCCATGTTCATCGCATTATGTATGCCTTATACTTTGCATTGTGTATGCTTAGGTAACACCGCATTGTGCATGCCATGTAGTTCATAGCATTGAGTATGCCATGTAGTTCTTTGCATTGTGTATGCTTAGGTTATATCATTGGATTGTGCATGCTATGTTGTCCATTTGTATTGTGTATGCTAGTTGTTCTTAGCATTATGCATTGTGCATTGTGCATGCCATTAGCCTTGTTAGGTTGTTCATATTGCATTGCATGTTTGCATGCTTAAGTCATATTGCATATTTGCATGCTTGTGTTGCATTGCATTTTTGCATGCTCCTATGTTGCATTGCATTGAGTATGCCATGTTATGTATTGCATTGTTGGTTGGAATAGGTGTTAGTCCAAACATGAGAAATGAGGGACGTTTCATATTTCAAGTGATGAAACGTGCCTCAATTCTCGGTCGCTAATGCTCTTGATCATACATGATAGAGTTTTAGGCTTTATGTGTTTACTTGTGCATTTATTTCCATATTCAATTGTGCAACTTTGCCTCTCGGCCATCATGTATTGAAATGCGCGATTGGTGGCCCGAGGGTCGAGAACCACACCCCTTTGAGTTTATGACATGATAGGGAGGGTGGTTGTGCACACATATCTTGCAAATACATTGCCATGCCCTTTCTTGCTCTCTGTTGCAGCAAATTGCAGTTCAGCAGCAACAACTGGTCGGCCAGCTAGAAAAAGTAGTTGGCCGACCACTTTTTCTGGTTTTTAACAACCAAAAGTGGTCGGCAGGTGTTTCTAGAGACCAAAAGTGGTCGGCCACCCTCCCACAGGATTCCCAAGGTGGAGTTTCAACTTTCTGGAGCTTGGTGCAGAGTTCTGAGGATAGATGAAAACAGAGGCAAATCGAGGCATCGCATTGGATTTCCGAACAAGGCGACCGGGCTTACATGCATTCCTCTCCCTCTGAGGCTCCTGTTTTATTGCTTTCCTTAGCTGCCATGCTTAGATAGCTAGCTTATACTTTGATTTGTACCTTAATAGTTAATGCGTTAGCTATTCAATTCGTTTTGTAATAATTAGTTAACTAGGATTAGTTAATTAATTTGTTGTGTAATAATTAGTTTAATTAGCTTAGATTAGCTGGTTAGCTTCTTATTCGGTCCCCCCTTCAAGAGGGCGTATTGTTATAATAAGCGTGCGTGTGTGTGATGCATGTCTTCCAACCTCCATTTCTTTCTCCCCTTTACTTAACCGCTTATGATAGTTAGTTTTAGGGCATATTTCATTTAGCATACCTTATGCTTGCATGTATGCATCCATTTATCTGTATTGCATGTATTGGGCTTGGCGCATCATACTAACTGCATTGTACTTTCAATACATTACTTGAATACATGTTTAACAACATGTTATCAAGTTGCATTTCACATGACATCTTAGGATAGCCGAGCCTATCTTAGTTGCATATTTGCATGTGTTGCATTAGACATCTTAATATGAACTAGGATCATGCATGATTTCTAACTAGTTCTTTGTTTTGGCTCAGAGTACACTGTAAGTATTTACGCTTTAGCATACTGTATGTGTGTTAATGTTGCCATCAAAGCATGCTTACCATGAGGCTAACTGCTTAGTTGATTAACTGCCTGAATGCCCGTGGGTGAAGGTTGGATTACTTGAATTTGAACAATTCATTGAAATCCGCATTTTAGACTACTTGCGAGTAGCAAACTTCAAATCGTTTTTCAAATGAATATGCAATGTTTTGTTCCAAATTAGGCGATCTAGTCTATACTTGTTTGCTGTGCGTATCACATAGTAAGATTAGCTAATTAACCGGAATAAGAGCACATGTGTTTTTAAAAACAAAATATCATGTTTAGTAGAGGCCGATCTTTGATCGGGCGAGCAGGGGTGCTCATTAAATGACCTTCCCCAATCGTAATTAAGTTCCTGAGCCGAGGCAACTTTGGTAATGACGGACACGGGGCCTTAGGCACGAGTTAGGGTTTCCTAAATCTCCCAAAATAAATATTTAGGTGGCGACTCTGTATCTGGCAAAACAGTCCATGTTTGGCACTTCTTTCTTAAAAATCAGTTTTCCAAAACGATTTGCTAGATTTGGACTCTTTGGTGATTTATTGGTCTCACATCGCACATTGTGAGATTAGATTTAGAACCGTGACATTTGAGTCCGAACTTGTAGTAGCTAGAGAACAAAACGGATTCCGCGCCTTTGCAGTGCGGAGCCCGATGAGTCCTCGGGCGTGTCTACAGTTTCTGGCGACTCTGCTAGGGAGTTAGAGAACTTGACTCAAACTCATGATATCTTGTTTTGATTACACTTATGTGTTTCTTTGCATTGCATTTGCATTGGTGCGCCTAGAACACCGTGTTTGCCATATGCTATTCCTGAACGGTTTGCCTGAGGCTCGCTTTGAGAAGCGTGCCATAAGGCTGACCGGTTGCGGGCTCTGCCACGATGGGAACACAAACCTCAGTTTTTACTGAGGCACCCTTTTGACCATTCGACCTAGTGCATATTCGGAATCCATAGTGACCATTCCAAACTAGGACATGTTGCTTACCTGATTTTAGGTTGTTTGGAACCGCTGTGTGCGTAGTGAAACTCTAGCTCCTAACAAAATAGGATAGGGAAACCCTATCCCAGCATAGGGATGTTTTGGCTCTCACTTGCTTGCTATGTGCTTTTAGAGTGTGCCTCTACAGGAATGCACGTATCAGTTTGCAAGTCTGGGTATCAGGCCTGAGGGAATTAGTATTTGAGAATCAATTTTACCTGAGGGTATCAGATTCAATTTTGGGGCAGCAATTTGGGGCACAGTGATCAGAGTTAAAGACAATGTGTTCAGCTTACAAATACCGACTGTGTGTTGTTATGCCGACTGTGTGTTGTCAGGCCAACTGTGTGTTGTCTTTAATTTATTCAGCTCATAACATAGCACACTGCGCGTTTTAGTTGTTTATTTCCTTATTATGCTTTATTTATCTTTTTGCAAGGTAGTTTAGCACAATTGCATCCGACCAGGCAGATATTTCCCGAGCACTCTAGGTTAGAGGTCGAAGACTCAATCGATCCAGGGATCTGATAAACGGACAAGCAGTGTTTCTTTTTTTACCCCCGGTTGCTAGGCGGAGGTCAAAAAGGTGCAGTGTATCAGTACAGAGGTCGTTAGATCAGTGGTCCTTGAATAGTCAGGCTGAGGTCTCAGTTTCTACTGCAGAGGCAGATATACCGGTTATTCAGTTAGACCAGCACAATATGGCAGGCTTGGAAGAGATGATGTGTCAGCTCAGGAAAGTAAGAAAACCATGCAGCAGGATGCCGCTCGTCAAACAAAATTTGCTACACGCTAGGCCGAGGTTATGGCCCATGAAGAGGTAAATACCGAGCTCTGACGGGCAGACCGGAGCGTCTGCTTCACACACACCTCCTCCTCCACCAAGAGTTCCAATACTTGGGGAGACGCCTAACGTCCAGGAAAATATGGACGTTCCAACAGAGCCAGCTCTGCCCCCAATCCTACCTCAGCTATCCAAAGCGCCCACCAATCTAGTTGATTCGCCGTTTGAGTTTGAGGTGGATCCAACAGTGCTAAAAGTGAGCAAGCTTGAAAAGCTTTTCAAAAAGTCTCAAGGCGTGAAATCCATTCCGGATATTGAGGATGAATACACCAACTCGGCTGTGACGCTGCCGGACCGGTTTAAGATGCCACATATTGACCGCTTTGATGGTTCTGGGGATCCTATGGTACACTTGCGGCTGTTTTCAGACATCTTAGGGCCGATGGGCCTTTCTAGATTACAGAAGCTTTCTCTGTTTGGCCGGACCCTGTCGAGTGTAGCGGCTATTTGGTATGCAAAATTGGAGGACTCCGTTAAGAGGAATTGAGAGGAGATGGCTGAGGCCTTCATAGCTTAATACTCTTATAACACGC
This sequence comes from Camellia lanceoleosa, assembly GCA_025200525.1. NCBI lineage: Eukaryota > Viridiplantae > Streptophyta > Magnoliopsida > Ericales > Theaceae > Camellia > Camellia lanceoleosa. Next base: position 107,514,192 of record CM045768.1, on the reverse strand, counting down.
AGATCGAGGTCACAACTCATGATCTCGAGACAACCAGGCAAGAACCAAAGGAGAGCTTCTCTAACTTCGTAACCCGTTGGAGGGCCAAAGCCTTGATGATGACCATTAGGCCTGTGGACAAAGACCAGATACGGATGGTTGTGTGCAACCTCCAGCCCAAGCTCATGCAGAAGATGATCGTCCTCTCCCTACCAACCTTTGTAAATCTACATGAGATTGGAGTGCAAATAGAGGACACCATGAAACAAAGCCTTATTGATAATGAGAGAGAGCAGCCCAAGAGGGCATTCAACCGTGGTATGAATGCAGGCATAAGCAATGCTGCAGCTGGCAGAACTTCAGATATCGGAATGTTCACCACCACCACTCCAAAAACCCTCACAGCTACCCCATTCACTGGTGCGTTCGGTAGTAGCTCACAACCAGCTAGATATGCGCCCAGAGGCCAAAGAACCTTCATCCCACTATACATGCCCCTATCTAAAGCTTTGGGGGTTTTGATCAAGAAAGGGCACTTGAAGCCCCTAGAGCCGCGGCCCTTAGCAGAAAAACTTCCTCCTTCACATAACTCGCGAAGTACTACGCCTATCACTAACAACATGGTCATGACACCGACCAGTGTTTTCGATTGCGTCATGAGATCCAAGATCTCGTTGACAATAAGGTGTTGACAATAAGGTAATCATGCCTCCGGAAAAACCAAACGTCACAACCAACCCACTCCCACCACATAACCAAGCTCTACCTCCCAAACGCATTAACCTAGTCCAAATTGGGGTTGTGTCATACGACCCCAGCATATATATCACCCATTTTCACCTACCTAAGCCAGAGGTGTTCATTCCAGAAAGCACAGATTTGTGCATGCTAAACATCTCCCAAACCGAACCTGAGCCGGTGGTGGTGACTATCGAAGATAGGACTGGGATGATTGCGGGAACAGATGGAAATGATTATTCAAGGCTTGAGGGGTCTGCGAGATATGTGTACGACCCGAGCGGTTATATTACACCAACAGGCCAACCTAAGCCAAGGGTGGAATTCCTAGTAAGGACAGAGATCAGTGTCGTACAGAAGGATGGACTTAATCAAGGGCTAGATAACCTGGCAGAACTAGAGAAGGACATTGCAAATTTGCAATTCTTTGAAGAACGGGATACAAGGGATGTGATTGTCAACTGGTTTGATTTAGATGGGTTAGCAGAAGCTACCGGCTGGCTCAGTGACGAGCCGGATGCTATTGAACAACTTTAGCCAGACCAGGGGCAATCAGGGGTTGGAATATCATCAACAGTGGCCGAAATGGCCGGAGATTAGAATGAACCACCGGAGAGCACCGGTGTTAAGAATTTTACTCGAGGATCGAGCGGTTTGAGTCTGAGAGGATCTTTGAAAAGATTTTCTTAAAGCAGTTTGAGCAAGAGAAGATCAAAGATCTGGAGAAGGCTAGAAAGGCCAAAGCCGTTGAGGGGACGGAATGTGCTGTGCGTGCGGTAGTAGTCGTAACAGAACCAAATAGTTGCTTATCGATGGCCGACAGATGTGGTGGGAGGATGACGACCTATGTCTTGCCCACACAAACAAGGATTGGGGGAATAACCGACCGAATGATACCTGGTATATTGGAGAGGTCGACCACATGACTAGAAGTGGGCGGTATTTCAAGCCCCCACACCTAGATCAACTAGAGGCGTCTGGAAAGGACAAGAAAGCGGAAAGGCAGAAGGAGAAACTACTCGAAGAAGAGGCTGTGTTGAAACAGCTTAAGAAGATACAAGCAGACATCTCCATCTGGGGACTGCTTATAGCTTCAAGGGTACACAGATAAGCTGTCCTTTCTGCAATGGACAGGGCTAAACTTTCGATCGATACCACGCCCGAGCAGCTAGTAGGATTGGTCTTTCAGGGAGGAGCTTCCCCGACGTTGACCTTCACTGACAAGAAGTTGCCGCCTGAGGGCGTGAACCATAACAAACCACTCTAAATCGCTGTGGAGTGTAAAGACAAGTGGGTACTAGTAGTTCTTGTCGATACAGGATCCGCCATCAATGTATGTCCGTCAAGGACGACATATGTAATCGGGTTGAAGCCCGTGGACTTTGTACCTACTGCCCAGGTAATTCGGGCATATGACAATACTAGCAGAGAAGTGATGAGGACTGTGCAAATTCAGACTAAGGTCGGTCCAGGACAACATGATATTGACTTTCATGTCTTGGATGTTCCCGCGACCTTCAATCTACTCCTAGGGCAGCCGTGGTTGCACTAGGTAAAGGCAGTCTCTTCCACCCTCCACTAGATGTTGAAGTACCCTCATGGCAAGGAGGTGGTGTAGACATCCCCGAACGTCCTGGGAGGGAATCCCATTTTGTTCATTGGGGCTCACTACAGTTCGGACTCAAATGTCACGGTTCTGAATCTAATCCCGCAGAGTGCAATGCGAGACTGATAAATCATCAAAGAGTCCAAATCTGGCAAATCGTTTTGAAAAACAGATTTTAGAAAGAAGTGCCAAACATGAACTGCTTTGCCAGATACAGAGTCGCCACCTAAATATTTTATTTTGGGGGAATTTAGGAAACCCTGACTCGTGCCTAAGGCCACGTGTCCGTCATCACCAAAGTTGCCTCGGCTTGGGAACTTGGGTACAATTAGGGAAGGTCACTTCGTGAGCACCCCCACTTGCCCGATCAAAGATCGGTCTCTACTAACCATGATATCGAGTTTTGAAAACATTATGTGCTCTTATCCCGGTTATTAGCCTAGAATTACTATGTGATGCGTGCAGCATACAAATATAGACTGGATCGTCTGAGTTGGAACGAAACATTTCAAGTTTGTTTATTTGAAAGATGGTTTGATAGTGCTACTCGCAAGTAGGCTAAGACATGGATTTGCCACCCTCAGGTGGGCTTAAGAAAACATGATTTTGCCACTCTCAAGTGGGCTTAAAACTCTCAATCGGTGAATTGTTCCAATTCAAATAACCCAACTTTCACCCACAGGCATTTAGGCAGTTATATCACATAAGCAAATAGCTTCATGGTAAGCATGCTATCATAGCAGTCACTCACACGCATGCAAGGATGCTAAAACATAAATACTTACCGAGTACTCCAAGCCAAAGAAAGAAGCTAATTAGAAATCATGCATGAATCCTAACTATGCTGGAATGCCTAATGTAACACATGCAAAAATGCAACTAAGATAGGCTCGGCTATTCTAAAATGGCATGTGAAATGCAACAACTGATACACGTATTCAACTCGGAATTGAAATACAATGCAGTTAGTATGATGCGCCGAGCCCAGTGCATGCAAGACAGATGAATGGATGCAAACATGCGAGCATAAGTATGCTAATTGAAACGTGCCCTAAAACCAACCATCATAAGCTGGTAAATAAAAGGGAGAAAGACGTAGGGTTGGAAGACCTACATCACACACACGCACACTTATTACAAAGTTGTGCCCTCTCTCGGAGGGTCTGAATAAATAATACAGATCGAATAAATAATTAACCACTCTAGCTAATTAAATATTACAAAACCCTAATTAATTAACAAATTGACTAAGAAACGAAATAAACTAGTATGCAGATCTATGGACCGCCTCAGCTCTATTCTGAATGATGAAAGATGCATGCATGCTCGAGTCGTCTTGTCGGGAAATTCCTCACGATGCCCCGATTTGCCTCTGTTTGCAATTGATCTCGGAATATCATACAAAGCTCTAGAAGGCTGCTGGTTTCTGGTTTGCTGCAACAGAGAGCAAGAAAGGTGCATGGCAAAGAATTTTCAACACATGTGCGCACGACCACTCTCCCTGTCATTACATAAGCTCTAGGGGGTGTAGACTTCGATCCTCGTGCCACCAATCACGTATCTCGATGCATGATGGCTGAGGAGTCGAATTGCACGACTCAATGTGGAATGAATGTATATGAAAACGCAACAAGGCCTAAACTCCATCATGGGTAATCCGGAGTGTCGGCAATCGAGAATCGAGGCACGTTTCGTCACTTTGAGTACGAAACGTCTCTCGTTCCTCATGTTTGGACTAACCCTACTCCAAACATAATGCAACAAGGTAGCATACACAATGCGACTATCATGCAAAATGCAATGCAACCTAATCATGCTGGCATGCGACGGATGATATGCAAACATGCAACTAGCATACACAATGCTATGAACTAAGGATGACATACTCAATGCATACGAACCACATGGCATACACAATGCACATACGAAGACTATCATGCACAGATGAAGACTATCAATGAGATGATCAAGGCATACACAATGCAATGGCCAAATATGCAACAACATGAACTAAATGGAATACACAATGCAAGATGGACTTAAACCAATGTGAGCGGACCTTAGCCACACTCAAATCAGTGGCCATATGATGAAAATGCGACAACCAAAATACATGCAAACATGCACGAATGCAAAGGACCGATCTTAAGGCACAATATGCAACTCTAACAAAGCATGGCAAATGATGAAATATGGCATAGAATGGCACATGATCCAGCTCTGAAATGGCATAAAAGATTGTCTCGAAACATGCAAACACTTCACACGATGCATGCTAGATGGCTCGAATACCGAAACTAGTGAAGTGCGTTACACTAGAGGTACACAAAGCAATGCACAAATGGAAAAACCAACCCCAAAAAGACCCTAGGCAAGTCCAAGATAGTGGGAAATTGGTCTAAAATGATGGCTCAGAATGCATTCAAATGAAGCCCATGCAATGGTTGGTAAATGAGGCATACAAGCCCGTCTCTCTAATGCACTTAAAGAGTGGAAATCATGGGAATATGGCATGCATATAAGCTCTGAGATATGATGTGCAATGGCCCCAAAACATGAAAACACCTCAGTATATGCATGCGATGGACCTCAAAACTCAAAGTTACGCATGGATATTGAACTACAGGCATGCAAAACAAGCATCATTCGACCATGAAACCCAAAAATAGAGCTAAGACAGTCCAAAACATGCATGAAATTAGTTTAAGGCAAGGCCAAAATATGCTAGGAAAGGCGGCCAAAACATCATACAAAACAAGCTAGTGAACCATGACTTACACTACAACTATATGATGCATGTGAAGGACTACCAAACCAGCCAAAACCAGAAACATGGAATGACAAAATATGACCAAAAAACCACTGGAACTTAGTCAACACATGCTAGAATGAGGTGCTCCTTTGAAAGGCTATGCAAGGGGTTGTTGTACACATGCAAGATATACATCAAAAATGGCAAAACCACCTTTGGAAAAAGGTTATGAGGGCCCTAAAACTCATCAAAAAGGGCCTGAAAGGGGGCTAGGAAGCATGCAAGTGAAGGCTCCTTTGAAAAGCCATGAAGAGGGTTACTCTACACATGAAAGATGGACACTTAACATGGAAAAAACAACTCTAGATAGAGGTCATGAAGGTCATAAAACTCACAAATAATAGCCTGAAACATGGCTTGAAAACATGCAAATAGGGGCTCCTTTGTTAGGCCAAATATGCTAGAAAATGAGACAAGGGGTGAGAGGGCCACCCCTCTCTGATTTTGGTGCTCAAAAACATATAATAACCACTGAAAATATGTTGGATTTCAGTGGTCAAAAGGGCCAACAAAGCTCAACACAAAAGCCCTAATGCATGGCTCAAAACAAAGGGAAATGAAGCATGCAAGGGGATAGATGACCCTCAACAGAAAAATGGTCTTAAACAAACATGTTAAGAAGCTCAAAATAATACTTTTTTAAGTTTATGACAAAGCCCAAATATGCTTGCAAATATGGCTAAAAGATGAAGCAAAACAATGCTAAGAAAAGGGAAAGAGAGTGTTACCCTTGTAGCCAAAGGGACCAGCAGCTTCTGGACCAAAATAGCACACCTTCAACCTCTAAAAACCAGCTCCAAGGTGCTTAGGTTGATGTTGGAGGTGTTAGGCTAAGAGGTGATATGCAATGGTGCAAGAACAAAGGGCTTTATAACACCTAATAGAGAGATATATGGAGAGGTGTATATATAAGCCTTAAACAATTTCTGAACCTTTGCAAAGGAAGGAGAGGCCTTCCTTTATAGAGCCAAGGGTCCAAAGCTTCTCCTAGAAGCTTAGAACCAAGAGTGAAGAGCCAAGGGAGAGGATGCAGCTTGTGCTTCCCAGCTGGCACAGCTGGAAAGCATTCAGGGAGACAAAAAAGGTGGGAGCTGGTCGACCAGGTCAAAAGGTCCAATGTGGTCGGCCATCTCCTATGATGAAGCCCCAGAAGTTAGCTTTCCAATGGCACCAGCCTTACATTAAAATTCCAACTGTGCAAAAAGTTATGCTTGTTTTGGTGAAGCCGCACAGATTCGGTCCAATCGGATTGATGCCCTACTTCAACTAACTATATCTCCCCCGTCTAGACTTGGCTTTAGGAGATTCTTGAGTGCAAAATGAAGCCCCAGAAGTAAGATTTCCAATGGTGGTGGCCTCATAGCTGAAATCCAAGTATGCAAATGAATAGGCTTGATTCAACGAGGACTGCTCGTCCCTCTCTTAGCGATTCATGTCCACTTTTCCCCCAACTGGGTTTCTTCCCTCTTCTCTTCTTTTCTTCAACTCCAAACCCCTAAACAAGGTGTTTTGAAAGATTTTTCAGAGATTTCATCTCTCTTTCGTTCATTTCCACTTTGCCCTTGCTCGGTTTATCGAAAAGCGCGACATTTAACAAAATGTGAGCCTCGAGACATTATAGGAACTTTATTTTCAAAACATTTTGAAAGAGAGGGTTTCAAGTCTAAAATCTTTTGATCAAGATTGTTTTGGTCCAAAAGGGGTATGAAGTTGAGATTTGACTCTCTCCTTGCTGAAGAAACTGAACCTTTGCCCTGCACACCTTCATCACCGAGTAAATCATCAGTAGCGCCCAAGTCTTAAGGTCGGTCAAAAATAGGGTGTCTACAGGTGGCTATAGTTTTTGGGAATTCTTCAATCCATCCGCTGCTAGAGGTTTCTACGCCAGTGTTGGAAATCGAGCACGATACAGAGGATGTGTTCCTATCAGGATTTACCTTAGCCAAGGCTCAGGTTGTACAGAGTATCTTAGCTGTTGATAAGGGGCTCTATGTCAGTGCACAATCAGTGTACCTAATGAACAAACTCCAGCACATCCCCGGGATGGGATTAGGGAAAAGTGGCCGAAAAGGCGTTGCAGCATCGACTGAAGTGCCGCATAACCCACATACCTTTGGTTTAGGTTACCTACCAACCAAGGAGGACTGGGTGAGGAAAGGCAAAGAAATGGCCGGAAGGGCCAGGGCTAAGCAGACGGGGAAGCATTTTGAGTTGATGCACCGACCTATTGAAGGTACCCTGAACGGACGCTTTGTCCGGGAGGGGGAGGACTGCCCGTTCTGCGGCTTCCCAGAGCCATGGTTCAATGCAGAGAGGAGACGCTTGCTGGGGTTCGAGATCTTCTTTGACTTGCAATTGTCTGAGGATGATGTTGCCGAGGAGCAAACAGACCCGATAGCTAAGGCTAAGCAGTACAAAAAGGAGGTTTCCGAGGGCGCAGAGATTGAAATAGGGGTAGCACTGGCTTGTCTACTTTCAGATCCTCTGATCGTGCATGAGTGCTTGGGGGATGACCTCTCAGTGTCCATGATTGGGAATGAAATGGCTGCAAACCCACCTTTAAACATTTTGGATTCATCCATCGCACCCTCCCTCGTCTGGCAATATGAGGAAGGCTTCTTATTGAGCAGCACTAGGTCAGGTAGTGAGCCAGAATCTGATTCCACTGAGTCTTGTGAGTCGGAATCAGGTTCCAGCTCGTTTGAGTCTGAGTCCAGTATTCCTAGGAGTGATAACCCAGATGCCACAGTCCTGTCCAGGTCGTCTTTTTCTTTTTCCTTTGAGTTTGCTGTAACAGAGGAACCAGGCGACTTGGAAGTATTTAATGAGAATTGTGCGGCTATGGCCTTCGATTACTTTTCTGTGCCCTTAATTTATTGCATAAATCAGGATTTTCAAAATTTTTGATGAAAACGACGAGGAAGAAATTTCTCCGGTTTTGCAATATTTGCTTGATCAAGAGCATGAGAGGTTTGTTAAACCCTTGGTTGATGAAATCACCCAAATTAATGTTGGTACTGAAAAGGACCCGTGGCTGGTCCAGATCGGGTCCACGTTATCTTTGGAGGAGCGCGAATGCTTAGTCGTTTTATTAAAAGATTTCAAAGATGTTTTCGCATGGTCCTACGAAGATATACCTGGAATCAATCCTGAGATTGTATAGCACCGGATCTCTCTTGACCCAGAGGCCCGACCTGTCAAGCAGAAGCTTAGAAGAATTCGCCCAGACTGGGCTATCAAGATCAAAGAAGAGGTCACCAAGCAAATTGACGCAGGGTTCCTGCTGGTATCCGAATACCCAACTTGGTTGGCCAATATTGTTCCAGTGCCGAAGAAAGATGGCAGAATTCGGGTATGTGTGGATTTCAGGGATTTGAACAAAGCTAGTTCGAAGGACGACTTTCCTCTGCCGCATATCGATGAGTTAGTGGGTTTTACTGCTGGGCATGCGTTGCTCTCGTTCATGGATGGGTTTTCAGGCTATAATCAAATATTGATGGCACCCGAAGATTGGGAGAAGACTACTTTTACCACCCTGTGGGGAACCTATTGTTATAAGGTGATGCCGTTTGGGCTGAAGAATGCTAGAGCTACGTATCAACGGGCTGTGACCACAATATTGCATGATATGATCCACAAGGAGGTTGAGGTGTACATGGATGACATGATTGTCAAGTCCAAAGAAAGAGAGGGCCACTACACCGCCTTGCAAAAATTCTTTCAACGGATTAAAGAGTATAGGCTGCGGTTAAATCCTCAAAAGTGTACATTCGGTGTCACAGTAGGAAAAATGCCGAGGTTCTTGATCACACAGAGAGGTATCGAGGTTGATCCTTCCAAAATCAAGGCCATCTTAGAAATACCACCACCAAGGACTGAAAAAGAGGTGCGAGGCTTTCTGGGTAAAGTGCAATTCATAAGACGGTTTATTGCTAAATTAACCTTGACTTGTGAACCACTCTTTGGTCTCCTGAAAAAAGGAAAGAAATTCTAATGGGACGGCCGATGCCAAGCTATTTTTGAACAGATCAAATAATATTTCCAGAACCCACCTGTGTTGTCACCGCCTGAGCTGAGGAAATCGTTGATTCTATACCTTTCAGTGACTGAAACTACAATGGGCTGTATGCTCGCGCAAGAGTCTGAGGACAAAGTGGAGAGGGCTATCTACTATCTGAGCAAGAAAATGCTGGATTACGAGACCCGCTACACTCCGTTGGAGAAGGCTTGTTTGGCCTTGGTATGAGCTACCAGGAAACTGCAACACTACCTGTTAGCTCACTCTGTAATTCTAGTTTCGAGATTAGATCCCATCAAATATCTCTTTGAGAAATCGGCACTTACGGGTAGGCTAGTCTGTTGGCTGCTTCTGCTTTCCGAATTCGATCTGAAGTATGTGACGCGCAGGCCAGTAAAAGAGAGAGCGGTAGCGGAGTTCCTAGTCGATCACCCAATTGAAGGGGATGAAGCAGTTGAGTACCTATTCCCAGATGAGGCCATTCTGCATATCGAAGATGAAACTTGGACGATGTACTTTGACGGAGCGTCAAACCAATACGGGTATGGGATAGGTGTGTTGCTGATAGCACCCGACAATTCCCGTATACCTTTAGCATTCAAACTCCGGTTCAAAGTCTCGAACAACGAAGCAGAGTATGAGGCATGTATTGCCGGTTTAGAAGCCGTCCTAGAACTAGGGGCAAAATGGTTGGATGTCATCGGGGACTCGAACCTTGTTGTATCTCAAGCTAAAGGAGATTGGAAAGTCAAAGAAGAAAAGATGAGAATTTACCACCAGACCTTGGACTTGCTGATTCCTCGGTTTGAGAAGCTGAATTTTGCTCATCTGTTAAGAGAGAATAACAGGTTCACAGATTCACTAGCAACTCTATCTTCTATGATAGACATCCCTTTTGGAGTCCGGATGCGTTCGATCATCATTGACCAGAAATTTGTGCCGGCCTACGAATTGATTGCTGTGATGGATGAGGTTTAAGATGAGAACCCCTGGTATTACGATGTTTGGACCTTCTTGGAAAGAGAGATGTATCCACCAGGGATAAATGCCAAAGATAAGAGGGCAATTCGAAGAATGGCTGCTCGTTTCATCATCTGCGGGGGTAAACTGTACAAGAGAGGTCATCTCGGGATGCATAAGCTGTGTGTTGATGCCGAAGAATCGAAGCGCCTGATGGAGGCTATCCATGGAGGAGAGTGCGGAGCGCACATGAACGGGGTAATGCTAGCCCGAAAGATCCTTAGACAGGGTTACTACTGGTCTACCATGGAGGAGGATTGTATTGGCTTTATCCGGCGATGCCACAAATGTCAGATCCATACCAACCGCATGAACATTCCGCTGTCAAAGCTGTACAACATGACTTCTCCATGGCCGTTTTCAGTCTGGGGGATTGATGTGATTGGAGCTGTCACTCCGAAGGGGTCCAATGGGCATGAGTACATTTTGGTAGCGATAGACTACTTCACGAAGTGGGTTGAGGCCCAATCTTATGCGGTGTTGAAGGCTTTGCATGTCGCTAAGTTCATCAGGAACAACATCATTTGTCACTACGGGGTCTCGAATGAGATCATTTCAGATAATGGTTACCACTTCAAGAAGGAAGTGATCTACTTGTTGGACAAGTATAACATGGCTTTTCACAAGTCATCTCCATATTGGCCGCAAACCAATGGAGCAGTTGAGGCCGCCAACAAGAACATCAAGTACATTCTGCAGAAGATAGTGGAAACCTATCGGGACTGGCCAGATAAGTTGCCATTTGCTTTGTGGGGCTACCGGACTTCAATTTGAACTTCTACTAGGGCAACTCTGTATTCCTTGGTCTATGAGATGGAGGCTATTTTGCCTATTGAAGTCGAGGTTCCGTCATTACGGTGTGCACGAGTGTCGAATGGCAGATTGGCGTGAGCAGGTTTGAAGAACTCATGCTGTTTGACGAGAGGAGGCTGAAAACACTGTACCATGTTCAGGGTTATCAACAAAGAATTGCCAGGGCTTTCAACAAAAAGGTTAAGTCCAGGAATTTGAAGGAAGGGGATTTAGTGCTCAAAGACAACCGAGCTCCCATTCACGACCCTAGGGGTAAGTTCAGACCCAATTGGACTGGTCCTTACATCATCAAGTCGATCTGGTCGGGCGGAGCTATCGTTCTAATGGACTTAGATGGCCTAGAGTTCTCCCAACTGATCAATATGGACAAGCTGAAGAAATATTATCCCTGAGAGGCTCGCTAGGCTGAAAACCCGAAAGGACGACCTAGGCAAAAGTTAGAGCATAAAAAATTTGAAATTATAAAAATTGAGCTCGCAAGGTTGAAAACCTGTAAAGGGCGGCCTTGGCAAAGGTTAGAGCGCAAAAAGAGAGTGTTAATACACGAGTGAACCCGAGCCAAACTACGTAAGGCTTGATTCCCATCTTTGGGATACGTAGGCAATTTCATTCTGAAGTCCAGCCATAAACACTTCCCCGATCAACTTTGTCCATGTGATCATGTTTGGTCATCTTTGTCTATTCTGAGTTCAAGAGCTCGGTTGTGATCTCCAGAGCAATGCTATTCAGACTAGGGGTAACTTTCCAGTTGCTGGAATCCAGGGTTGTGCATCTTAGTGACAAATCTCAGGCGTGTCCAGTTTTGATCCATATCGAAAATAGTTTTGAAAAGTTTTAATAAAAGTTGATTTTGTTCAAATTAATCTTTTTACAACTTAGACTATTTTTGGACCAAACGAGAAATTTTCAGTACCCACAACCTTCAATTTCATTGATTTCAACACAGAGTTCTCCTACTCTTGAATACAAATTGAAGTTTCTTTTTATTACATTGATAAAGAAAACTTGAAAGTACTGATAAAGCAATAAATTCGGGGCATGGATGAGTCAGGTTTTCCTGCGCCCCCTCACAGAGTTGGTCGAAGCCTTTGATGCTAAAGTAGGCCCAATCTGTGCCTCCTCAAAAAGCCAAGCTATACACTCATCACAGAGAGTACAACTGAAAGTGGGAGCGGAGGCTATAAGCTCTCTAGTCCTTCATGCCATGGCATACCGAGCCAGCTGCGTGCCTCGGACCGGAAATGCAACAGGGTACTCTATCCCTTCTACTGGGCAAGTCTGATCATGTCCGAACTGATGCCGGAACCAGAAAGGAAAATAGAACACACAGTGTGTCATGCCAATCAACTGAATCCCTGGCTAGCGAGTCATACTGTAGCTCATTGCCGGCAGATTGAGCCAAGGACAACGCCAAGCAATGCGGTCTGCGGATAAACTGCGCATCCAGTTGCACCACCATCCTTCGTTAGGGGCATCGACTAAATGTCGTCGGAAGAAATAGCTGCGAGCTGAGTATACGGGGCAGGAGTCCACAATTTTCAATTTGTCCATCAACCATATTTGGGGAGGGATTAAAAATGAGAGATTAAAGAATAGAGAGGTGTACGTTGAGAGAAAAACTGAGAAAAGGGTTTTGAGAGAAAAACCGAGCCTGAGGGCCGAGTGATGTGAGAAATATGTGTGAGATGGGGTGGGAAACATTACCTGCAATAGTAATGGACTCCCCGTCAAGCTAGCCGTCTCTCGGCAATGAAAAGCGTCCAAGCCTATCAATGTCTCAGCTAATGTCATGGCGATGCAGTTCTTGCCCTCTCTTAAGCCTTGGGCGACTTCAATCAAACGAGTGCTAAACCCACCAGAGCCTGGGGCAAGCAAGAAATGAGACAACATGCACAAGCAAAGTGCATGTCGCCGATAACCCTGCCAGTCATGATCGCCGTGGTCATCGGCATCAGAAAAACGACGAATCAAGCTGGGGATATCCAGCACTTCATCGCGAATCAATGACCGAGCGTCATGCAAAGTGAGCCCACACATCCATCCTAAGGCTTGGACGTGGCCGAAGCGGGATTGTGGCAAAATCTCTTCCTCGCGATCGGACTCCATCAGAACTTGGAAGTCTTTGAAAGTAGGACACACCTTGTCTGCTAAAGCTAAAGATGTGTGTTACTAGGTTCCAAAACCTTGCCGTGGCATGAAGAAACGGAAAACGCAGTGGGGTACGGCTTAACGTGAATAGTGCATTTATGCCAAAGTCCTAGAAATTCACCTTTTCCGAGCCATCCAAGGAAGCAATCTAATTTGTAAAATTTTGGATGAGAAACGCCTCCATTTTGGTGCAAAACTGAGTTGGAATGAGGGAACCACAAAGCTGGAACCTTTATAAAGGATAAGACACTGTTTGGAGGACAAGTGTCAGAAAACTAGAGATTCCTAGGTTAAGTGGTCGGCCGACCACTTTTTCTGGTTGGCCAGCTACTTTTTTGGGCTGCAGACAGAAAAACTGGTTGGCAGGTTCCTATGGTGGTCGGCCATGAGCATGAAAGTGGTTTACACCTATTTTTTGCCTCTAGGAGTGAGTCTCTAACTTCCCCGTGTGAGGGGAGTGCTGAAGGTTCGAGTTTACCTCTGTTTCGGATGCAGTCCGTCGCTTTGTTTATCGAGTTGTTGCTCATTTGTTTATCGAGTTGTTAATTCATTTAACGATTTGCTTTTGAGCTGGGTTGTTTAGTTTGTCGTGTCGCTTCACTACCTGACTTGGCAATACATGTTGTTCTATTTTCATTCAAATTTCATTATTGTGCAAAATGGTGCGATACGATGCTTAGAATACAAATACAACACTTTTTGAACGAAAAGCCGTTTTCATTCCATCATGTTTCCTTTTTTTACAACATTTTACAAAAAGGTACAAGTTTTGAAAAAAAAATAAAATTGCCTAAGCTGTACAATGTGCTACAACTATATGTAAAAAGAAAAATAAAGTAGGAACATCTGCATCAGTGCCATCAAGCTCATGACCGAGAGGCCCTCTTCACTCTCTTCGGCTAAGTAGCCTCCGCGCCATCGGCACCGGTACCATCGTCTGAATCGGAGTCACCACCCTCAGAATCCTCCTCAGTGTCGCCTCTGTCTTTCGAACCAGAACCTGAGTCATCGTCCCTACCTGCAGATGTCTCAGACTGAGGATGTGCTGACTCCTCCTCCTTGCTAGACTCCTCGTCATCCTGACTGACAGGTGCCCTGCGTCCCCCTTGGCCGTGTGCTGAGACTCCTCTCCTAGCTGCTCGAGAAGGCCTGGATAGCCCAGTCCGCAGAGGCGGGACCTGAAAAGGATAGTTTGAATGCATCAGCCAGTATGTATATCAGATGCAGATGCAAGAATTACATAGAGTGGGTGTATGCAGATATAGTGTGTGAATGCGATGTGTCAGATGTGCTCTACACATGTAATGAATCAATACAGTGAAATGTTCAGTTTCCATATGTCATTAGAAGTATGATAAATGTGAGGAAATTGAAAAGTACCTGAACGCCGGAGGCACAAAGCATCCTCTCCCTCCGTAGAACCATGCCCTCAAGTGAAGCCACCACTCTAAGTAATCCCTCAGTATACTCCCTGGGAGGCTGCACACACAAGTTCAAGTCGTTAGTGAATGAATGAATGTCTAAATATTTGAGCGATAAATGAAAAACTGTAAAACATATCGGTGGTGAGTTCGGGTCACTGACGTATCGATGGTCAAGCTTCGGAGGCTCCAGTGGAATCGGGTAAGAAGTCCCATATTGCCAACCCGTTAGCTCAGTCAGAAGGTCTGGCCATCCAACATACTGGCAAGTTAAGGGCATCCATCCGGTCCCGCTCCTCGATGAGCCTGCCCTACTGGTCGAAGGCATGTCAGCAGCTCTCCTCCTGGGGATACGAACACTTGACAGTGGAGGCATTAGGTACGTATGGCGATATGTCACATAATCCCCCTCCTCCAGGAAAAGGACTGCATCAATACCCAGCATGAGGTCCTTTGTCTTTTGGGGCATAAGATCTCTTGCGGACCGCATTTTTAGTGGAGGCAATGAGGGAACATCCTGATCGGAGTTGCCCATCATCTGGCGCATGAAGCGCTCTCCGAGGAACCAGGCTCGGCCGACCGGTGCCTTAAGCAGAACCCTATATCGTGAAGTGCCCCATGCCCCAGCGAACAGAAATCAAGGATTCCCTGGCATGGCTATCCAAGGCTGCCAGTTCACCTGTGGGTAGCAAGGGCATAAATTGATTAGATGTCATAAATATGCAAGATAAATCAAAGCTGAAAGCATGAAGAACTGAGAGTTCTGGATTACCTCCGTCGCCCGTACAGTATCGAAGAACTACCGGAGAGAGGGCAAAGTCTCCCGGGGCTTGGGCCGACACCGACCTTCAAATCTGCACGAGTAAGAGATCTCAAGGGGTGCCTCGACCTCTAGCTCAGGGGCCAGCGTCGGGAAGTACGCATAAACCCACAGCTGTGAAAGACAAGACAACGACTGTCAGAATACAAAATACTGTGTGTAGTGTACAATATACAGAATGCATAGCAAATACAGAATGCTGAGTGCAGAATGCTGTGTGCAGTGTATAATATACAGAATGTATAGCAAATACAGAATGCTGAGTGCAGAATACTTTGTGCAGTGTACAATATACAGAATGTATAGCAAATACAGAATGTTGAGTGTAGAATGCTGAGTGCAGTGTACAATATACAGAATATATAGCAAATGCAAAATACTGAGTGCAGAATACTGAGTGTAGAATGCTGTGTGTAGTGTACAATATACAGAAAATACAGGAAATGCAGAATGCTGAGTGCAGAATGTAGAATACAGAATGTGATGTGTGCAGTGTGCAGTGTACAGATAATGAAAAGCAGAACTGTAAATCAAGAGGGCAGAATGTACCTCCCAGGCTCGCCAGTAGCCTCTAACTATGGTCCCCCGTTCACGGGAGGTCGTGTCATGTAGCAGTAAAGGGTAGCGAGGGCAGGGCCACCCCAATCAAAGAGCCGGACCCGTGATAGGTCCACCAGAGCACTAAGCAGATAAAACCCAACTGTGTTCCCCCTGTCGGAGAACAGTGTGGTCTCGAGGAGGAACATAAAAAATCCCTAGGCGTACTGTTGTACGGTCTCAATGGTCTAGGGCAAAGTCCCCATGTACTGCTCAGAGAACCAGGTGTACCTGACCTTGCTTGATGATCTGTTGATCGGCGGATGGGCTCCGAGCAAATAAATCCAAGCAGCCTCTCACTTGGCCATATCTGTGTTGTATGGGATCGGCTGGCCTCCCACTTCAAGGCCTGTCAGTATGGAGAAGTCATATGGGGTCAT
Organism: Camellia lanceoleosa; assembly: GCA_025200525.1. Taxonomy (NCBI): domain Eukaryota; kingdom Viridiplantae; phylum Streptophyta; class Magnoliopsida; order Ericales; family Theaceae; genus Camellia; species Camellia lanceoleosa. The sequence goes on along the minus strand of CM045768.1, from coordinate 107,497,840 downwards.
CGTCATGTCCCCGGTGGCTGAGAAATGGAAGGAGTTGGTAGTGTCCCACCATCTCTCCACAAGTGCGCCCAGGAGGGTCCTACTCGCTGGATGACGTGACAATCCTGCACAGAATAGGCCAAACCCCGCCTCGTCCACTATATGTCGGACAGTGTCTGGGAGCTCCATGTACCACTCTCTCGCGAGGATGGACCCATAACCCCATGTGAAATGGGAAGATACCTGCATTCAGAATCAACAGTCGTATTCAGTTTCAGAATGAAATATATGAGCTGCGTGTTCAAAGTAAAATGTATGAGCTGCGTGTTCAAAATGAAAAGTGTACTGCGTTATGGACTGTGTGTTCAGATTGAGCAGTGTGTTATAAAAAACGAATACCGTGTTATGGACTGTGTGTTTAGATTGAACGGTGTGCTATGTTATGAAAAAGTGTACTGCATTATGGACTGTGTGTTCAGATTGAGCAGTGTGCTATAAAAACTGAATACTGTGTTATGGACTGCGTGTTTAGATTGAGCGGTGTGCTATGTCATGAAAAAATGTACTGCGTTATGGACTGTGTGTTCAGATTGAGCAATGTGCTATAAAAAACGAATACCGTGTTATGGACTGCGTGTTCAAATTGAGTAGTGTGCTATGTTATGAAAAAGTGTACTGTGTTATGGACTGTGTGTTCAGATTGAGCAGTGTGCTATAAAATACATCGCGTTATGGACTGTGTGTTCAGATTGAGCGGTGTGCTATGTCAATAAAAAGTGTATTGTGTTATGGACTGCGTGTTCAGATTGAGCAGTGTGCTATAAAGTGTATCGTGTTATGAACTGCGTGTTCAGATTGAGCGGTGTGCTGAGTCAACTAAACAAATGTTGTGTTATGAACTGCGTGTTCAAATTGAGCAGTGTTATGAGCTGTGTGCCAACAAAACCAAACGCTGTGTTATGAACTGCGTGTTCAGATTGAGCAGTATTATGAGCTGTGTGCTAACTAAACAAAATGCTGTGTTATGAACTGTGTGTTCAGATTGAGTAGTGTTATGAGCCGTGTGCCAACAAAATCAAATGCTGTGTTATGAACTGCGTGTTCAGATTGAGCAGTGTTATGAGCCGTGTGCCAACAAAACTGAATACTATGTTATGAACTACGTGTTCAGATTGAGCAGTGTTATGAGCTGTGTACTAACAAAATCAAATGCTGTGTTATGAACTGCGCGTTCAGATTGAGTAGTGTTATGAGCTGTGTGCTAACAAAATCAAATGCTGTGTTATGAACTACGTGTTCAGATTGAGTAGTGTTATGAGCTGTGTGCCAACTAACAAAATCAAATGCTGTGTCATGAACTGCGTGTTCAGATTGAGTAGTGTTATAAGCTGTGTGCCAACAAAATCAAATGCTTTGTTATGAACTGCGTGTTCAGATTGAGTAGTGTTATGAGCTGTGTGCCAACTAACAAAATCAAATGCTGTGTTATGAACTACGTGTTCAGATTGAGTAGTGTTATGAGCAGTGTGCCAACAAAACCAAATGCTGTGTTATGAACTGCATGTTCAGATTGAGCAGTATTATGAGTTGTATGTTGAGCCAACTAAACAAAATGCTGCGTTATGAACTGCGTGTTCAGATTGAGCAGTGTTATGAGCTGTGTGCCAACTAAACCGAATGCTGTGTTATGAACTGCATGTTCAGATTGAGCAGTGTTATGTGCTGTGTGCCCAAATGTGCTGTGTGCCCAAATGAGCTGTGTGCCGAACTAGCGGAGTGTTGTGTATGTCAATATGTTCAAAACGATCAAATATGATACATAGCGAAAACACGGAATGTGTAGGAAATGCAAAAGTGAAGTACGTACCTCATGCGTATGATGAGATAGATGGGACTCTGGCTCTCATAGCAACAGGTTTGCAGGTGCTCGTCGCGCGAAGTCTGTGAAGTGGTAAAAGGTGCTAGGAGGAAGGATGTGCGCTTGCGGGTCATACTCCTCTGGGATGAACGGCCGTATCCTCGGAGGCAACGGTATGATGTCGGGCTCGTCCTTTGCATATGGAGGACCTCCGCCATACAGTATATCATCAGCCATCTGAAGAAATCTACAAAAGATGCAGAAACGAGCGAAATGAGCCAAAATTGCAAAAAGTCAACAAAAGTCAACTCTCGGGAAGAGAAAAAGTCAACAAAAGTCAACGCCCGAGAAAAGGTGCTAAACTTTGAGACGAACATACCTCAAGTGGTGAAAATGGAGAAAGAAGCTTCGAAAACAGATTCTAATTGGTTCAAAATGAAGAGAATCGAAAGTTTTCGCGAAACAACTTCGCGTGGGGCGTTGGAAAATGCGTATAAAGTGCAAATCTGAGAGAGAAAAGGGTCTAGGAGCAAAGGAGAATGTATTTTGGCCTTAGAGGTGTGATACAAACTGATTTGGAGTTGTGTACTTAAAGAACCGAAGCTAAAAGACCAAACTGCCCCGAAATTTTGTAAATTGGTCGGCCAGCTAGTTTTTCTGGTCGGCCGACCACTTTGATGGGCAACAACTGGTCGGCCATTGATATAACTGGTCGGCCACCCTCCTGGATGATCCTTAGTGCTCCATTGGTCTCCCTATGCATTTTGGTGATGATTGGAGTCCTCGGCCCTCGGGAAAGTACGAGAAAAGTACACTTTTCGGCTCAAGAATGTCCCTGCGGGAACTTCAATTCAAGTCTTCGATGCATAGCTCATCGTTACTTGTCAAGAGCAAGGTGTATCCTTTTTTTTAAGTACATGTGACCCCTTTGAGAGGTAAATCGGAGGTTACGGTTGAATTACTCTCTTTAAGGCTTGTACTTATTTTTTTCATTCAAACGTGCTATTTCGTCACACTTTCTTATCCTGCATTGTTATGCCCACCACTTGCTGCATTGTTATGCACGTTACTAGGCGCTTTATAACGCGCACTTTTGTTGAATTGCTATACATTTCGCTTGCGTTGTCCGGTATTTTACCTGCATTGTTATGCTTGTTTTATCCGCATTGTTATGTGTCACACTTAGGTTGCATTGTCATGCATCCCTTCCGCATTGTTATGCATCATACTTAGGTTGCATTGTCATGTATCCCTTCCGCATTGTTATGCGTCACACTTAGGTTGCATTGTCATGCACCCCTTTTCGCATCGTTATGCGTCACACTTAGGTTGCATAGTTATGCATCCCTTTCGTATTGTTATGTGTCACACTTAGGTTGCATTGTCATTGCGTTGTTACGCACTTTTCACTTGCATTGCTATGCATGTTTCTAATGATATTGTACCTGTTGAGTTTCTTTCTTTTGCAGGCACGATATTGTATGTACGGTTCATTTGAAGCTGGCGTGACCAGACGAACTAGACGGTATTGTATTTTCTCCGTGTGAGACGTAGTGAGAATTGTATAATTCTCTTACATCCTTTCTGCATGTAATGTATTTTGGTTCGTTTTCGCTTGCTTAAACTGTTGTATTTATTGTGCATATTTGCTTCGTTACAGCTTTCTTTGCATGATCATAAGTTATGTTCGGTATTGTGCATGTCATTTGCATCTTGTCCCAGCCTGCGGGCACATCTCTTTATTATCTTGCATGTTTGTCTAAGTCTTCGGCCTTGTCAAAAATGGGTCGTCTCTGGGCTTTGACATTCACTCCCGTCACTTGTGACTTTCGAGTTCTGTCAAAGAGGGGCAACTGTAGACACCCTATTTTTGACTGACCTTAAGACTCAGACATCATTGATTGAGCGCTCGGTGATGGTGCATGTTGTGCTCGTTTAGAGGTTTCGGAGTTTTGGCTGAGAGCCTTGCCTTCGAGCCTCTAAACTCTTTATGCTTCAGCTCGGTTTGTGGACCGAACTTTGTTTCTCTTCCCTGAGGGAGGGAGAGGTCTTGTAGACCATCTCTTTGTGGTCGTAGACCACTTTTTCCTCTTGGAGACTAGTTTCTGGTTTTTGAAGCCTTTAGCCATGCGTGTTGTCTCGGGACCGCTTAACGTTCTCCGTTTGGCGTGTTTTTTTGAACCACACCTTGTTGCCTCTGCCTAGAGGGACACTGTGGTCCGGGAGACCACTTTTGGGGTTGCATACCACTTTTGGTGCTCGTCAGCTAGTTTTCGGGGCTTTCGGCCCCGTGCTTTGCCTCCCGATCTCTCGTCTTGCATCCGTTTTGGTTTGTTTTGGGTACAAACCTTGTTTTCCTTTTTTGGAGGGTGGTACAAGGTTGGGAGACCACTTTTTCTCATTGGAGACCACTTTTCCTTCTGCTAGTCAGTTTTTTGGTCGGATAACTGGCTTGCTTGGTCTTTGGGCCACATTTACTGGTCGGCCACCATACCACTGGTTTTCTTTCATGCTCTAGACCTCTCCCACCTATGGCCGACCAATTGTTTCTCTGAGAGACCACTTAAAGTGGTCGGCCGACCACTTTAAGAAGCAGGCTGACCACTTCAAGTGGTCTGCAACTTTTTGATACCATTTTGAAGATATTTTTGGCTAGCTGGCACAGCACGTGTATGGAGGGATTGCCTTGGCCCTTAGCTTCTCCAAGAAGCTTTGGCTTTTTCTCTTTATAAGAAGGAGGCTCCTCCTCCCTCCTTTAGGTTCAGAAAAATCACCTTTGAGTGATACATATTATCTTGTATCTATCTTGCCTTGTTTCTTCATTTTTGTGCTTCAAAAGTGTAGATTTGTCTTAGTTTAACACACAAACACACTCAAACACCATCCTTTTGCTACTGGGGTGCTTAGGAGCTGGTTTTGGTGTTCTTGGATTGCTTTGAGCTTGAAAAAGTTGCTGGAGTTGCAGCTTTAAAGAAGGTATTCAAGGGTGAGTCTTTGACCTTTAAAACCCCCATTTTTGCTTAAGCTTTTGGACCCTTTTGCATGTTGTTTTGAGCTTAACTTTTTACTAAAAAAAGTTCTGTATTTAAGTGCTTAAAATAGTTGTTCAAGGTCTCTTTTTCGTTTGGGGTGATTTACTCCCTCTTAGGCCTTGTTAGGCCTTGTTTTGAGCCATCCCTTTAGGCTCTTGTTAAAGCCTTTGGATGACCTTTCTACCACTGAAATCCAGAGAATTTTCAATGGTGGACAGGTGGATTTGGTGTCCTAAATAGGAGAAGGTCATCCCCTCTCCTGGTATTGTGTTTACTAGCTTTATATGCCTCATGTTTGAGCACCTTTGATAAGCTTGTGTTAGCTTGTTCTTAGCATGTATTTGTGTTTGTTTTGCTGAGGCATAACACTGTTTTTGCTTGCTTTGGTCACTCCATGCATGGTTAATACACTTGTAGTGTAAATCACACAAACTAGCTTTATGTGCTTCATGAAATAGCATGTCATTCTAGCTTGTTTTCTTTCCATTTCAGCATGTTTTTGGTGATTTTTTACCATGTCATGACTCTGTTTTGGGTGGGTTTGTTGGCCCCTTGCATGCTCCATACACTTGTAGTGTAATTCCATGAAATAGCCTAACATGCATCATGTTGTAACATGTCATTTTAGCATGCTTTTGGCTTAACTTCATGAAGCTTGTGTTCATGTTTTAACATGCTTTAGCTTTGATTTTGGTTGTTTTGGTCATGCATGACTTGCTTTGTATAGCCTTGGTTCAATCTAGCTTGTTAGCCTTATGTATTGAGTCCACTAGCATGCATTGCTTGGCCTATTTTAGTGGTTTGGCATCACTTGTTATGTGATTTCAGTCCATGTTTCATGGCCGTACATTCACATTTGTCACATATTCAATGCGTTGGAGGGTTTGCCCCTTTATGTCTTAACATGAACCATTGTGTATGCCTTCATGCCATAGCTTGCGAGCCATCATTTTAGTGCTTATTTGGGGTTATTATGCCATGATATAACTTTGATTTATATTGGTTAAGTCATCCCATGCTTGGTCTTAATAGGTGTAGTGTAATCTACCTTATTTGCCTTACATTCACCATGCTTCATGCCCTTCATGCTAGCATATTTTGGCTTCCTTCCATGCATGTTTTAGACTCATTTTAACATGTACTAGGACTATTTTGGGTTGCCTTGGTCACATACTTCATGTTTTGTATACTTGGGGTATAAATGCTCTTGCTTGCCTCAAGCTTTGAGCACCATTGCATGCTTCATTTGTGTTGTGTACACGATTTGGCATCGCTTAACATGACATTTCAGAGCATTTAGCATTGCCATGTTCCTACCTCAATCATGCTTTAAGTGCCTTTGAGTGTTATGCATTGTTGCCTAGTTTATGCCTTATTTTGACCTACTTGAGCTCTATCCATGCTTAGTTCATGCGTATTTGCCATGTATTGCATGCCTTATGTGTAGTCCTCTTTGCTTGTCTTAAGCTTTAAGGACCATTGCATGCTTTGCTTGTGTTGATTGAACAATTTGGCATCATTTCTTATCTCATTTCAATGTACTTAGTGTCACTACACTCCCATGCTTTTTACTCTTTTAGTGCTCTTGAGAGTTGCACCTTAGTGCCTTAAATGGTGAGCCAATTGGCATGCATGCTTGTATGTGTTTTCGGTGCCTTCATTTTAGCATTATGGCCACTGATTTGGGCATGACTGAGGTCTATCCCTTTTGGTTTAAGTCCATTTGGCATGTTCACTTGCATGTTGCTTGTATGTTTATCTTGTTTTGCATTGAGTATGCATGTCCATAGCATTGATAAGTTGCCCTTGTTTCATTGCATTGTGCATGCATGCATTACATTGTATTTAGAATCTTAAGCTGCTTTGCATTGAATATGCATGCCATTGAGCATTGAGTATGCTTATATTACATCTCATTATGTTTGCCTTATACTTTGCATTGTGTGTGCTTAGGTAACACCGCATTGTGCATGCCATGTAGTTCATAGCATTGAGTATGCCATGTAGTTCTTTGTATTATGTATGCTTAGGTTACATCATTGCATTGTATATGCTATGTTGTCCATTTGCATTGTGTATGCTAGTTGTTCTTAGCATTGTATATTGTGCATGCCATTAGCCTTGTTAGGTTGTTCATATTGCATTGCATGTTTGCATGCTTAAGTCATATTGCATATTTGCATGCTTGTGTTACATTGCATTTTTGCATGCCCCTATGTTGCATTACATTGGGTATGCCATGTTATGTGTTGCATCGTTGTTTGGAATAGGTGTTAGTCCTAACACGAGAAACGAGGGACGTTTCATATTTCAAGTGATGAAACGTGCCTCAATTCTCGGTCGCCGACGCTCTTGATCATACATGATAGAGTTTTAGGCTTTATGTGTTTACTTGTGCATTCATTTCCATATTGAATTGTGCAACTTCGCCTCTCGGCCATCATGTATTGAAATGCACGATTGGTGGCCCGAGGGTCGAGAACCACACCACCTTGAGTTCGTGACATGATAGGGAGGGTGGTTGTGCACACATATCTTGCAAATACATTGTCATGCCCTTTCTTGCTCTCTGTTGCAGCAAATTGCAGTTCAGCAGCAACAACTGGTCGGCCGGCTAGAAAAAGTAGCTGGCTGACCACTTTTTCTGGTTTTCAACAACCAAAAGTGGTCGGCAGGTGTTTCTAGAGACCAAAAGTGGTCGGCCACCCTCCCACAGGATTCCTAAGGTGGAGTTTCAACTTTCTGGAGCTTGGTGCAGAGTTCTGAGGATAGATGAAAATAGAGGCAAATCGGGGCATCGCATTGGATTTCTGAACGAGACGACCGGGCTTGCATGCATTCCTCTCCCTCTGAGGCTCCTGTTTTATTGCTTTCCTTAGCTGCCATGCTTAGATAGCTAGCTTATGCTTTGGTTTGTACCTGAATAGTTAATGCATTAGCTATTCAATTTGTTTTGTAATAATTAGTTAACTAGGATTAGTTAATTAATTTATTGTGTAATAATTAGTTTAATTAGCTTAGATTAGCTGGTTAGTTTCTTATTCGATCGCTCCTTCGAGAGGGCGTATTGTTATAATAAGCGTGCGTGTGTGTGATGCATGTCTTCCAACCTCCATTTCTTTCTCCCTTTTACTTAACTGCTTATGATGGTTGGTTAGTTTTAGGGCATATTTCATTTAGCATATCTTATGTTTGCATGTGTGCATCCATTCATCTGTATTGCATGCACCGGGCTCGGCGCATCATACTAATTGCATTGTACTTTCAATACATTACTTGAATACATGTTTAACAACATGTTATCAAGTTGCATCTCACATGACATCTTAGGATGGCCGAGCCTATCTTAGTTGCATATTTGCATGTGTTGCATTAGACATCTTAACATGAACTAGGATCATGCATGATTTCTAACTAGTTCTTTGTTTTGGCTCGGAGTACACTGTAAGTGTTTACGCTTTAGTATACTGCATGTGTGTTAATGTTGCCATGAAAGCATGCTTACCATGAGGCTAACTACTTAGTTGATTAACTACCTGAATGCTTGTGGGTGAAGGTTGGATTACTTGAATTGGAACAATTGATTGAAATTCGCATTTTAGCCTATTTGCGAGTAGCAAATTTCAAACCGTTTTTCAAATGAATATGCAATGTTTTGTTCCAAATTAGGCAATCTAGTCTATACTTGTTTACTGTGCGCATCACATAGTAAGATTAGCTAATTAACCGGAATAAGAGCATATGTGTTTTCCAAAACAAAATATCATGTTTAGTATAGGTCGATCTTTGATTGGGCGAGTGGGGGTGCTCATTAAATGACCTTCCCCAATCGTACCCAAGTTCCCGAGCCGAGGCAACTTTGGTGATGACGGACACATGGCCTTAGGCATGAGTCAGGATTTCCTAAATTCTCCAAAAATAAATATTTAGGTGGCGACTTTGTATTTGGCAAAGCAGTCCATGTTTGGCACTTCTTTCTTAAAAATCAGTTTTCCAAAACGATTTGCCGGATTTGGATTCTTTGGTGATTTATCAGTCTCACATCGCACATTGTGAGATTAGATTCAGAACCGTGACATTTGAGTCCGAACTTGTAGTAGCTAGAGAACAAAATGGATTCCGCGCCTTCGCAGCGCGGAGCCCGATGTGTCCTCGGGCGCATCTACAACTGCCTACCCCTCTATCTCTCTCTCTTTGTAATCTAGTGTGTTTGTCTTTAATTGTAATATGTGTTGTCTCTCTATCCACTTTCCTCTCTGCTCTTCGATACTCTCTCTCTATATATGTATATATCCATGTAATGTATAACAATATGTACACATACATTCATTAAATTTGATGTACTCTGATGTATTTATGAATTTAGTCAACCTGATGGGCTGTTCCATAAGTAATTGGATCTTGTAAGCCAAATCCAACTAGTAAAAACTTCTATTGTGCTTGTACTTTATATTTTCGGCCTTTTTTTTTTAAAACCATATTCGATGATGCAGAGATATGAAGATATGGATGTTTTGTGATTAAAATAGTGCACTATAATTTCCATGACCTTTTCAGCTGGCAAAGAGCATAATGGGTGAGGAAAACTTGGCTCATTCATATGAATTAGATGGTTCTGAAGCTTTGGGTTCATATTTAAGGATTCAACCTTGCTCTGATAGTGCTCCAGAACTTTCAGGATGTTCAATTCAATGTTATTGTTCGGTAGTTGAATGTGGCAAAAAGGATCTTATTTCAGGTATGTATGCAAAAGGTGATTGCACTTTCTTGTCACCATATTGTGGAAAGCACTTAATTATACTAGATGGATCTATTTTGTTCTATCAACTTAACTAATCTTTTGGAGAATGTTGTACACAGTGTACTTGCCTCCCTTAGATGAAGAGAGAGAACCATCGAATTTAGGTTATAAGTACTTGTGCTTCTTTCGCATAAAAATTAACATATGTTTTGCTTCATTAGTCTTACTTATTTATCTGTATAGTAATGGTGAAGATTTTATTGTGAATTTTTTTGAACTACTTGATAATATTTTTGCAAATTGGAGCAGTGCTTGACCATATTTAGATTTACATATATAAAGCTTGCTTCATCACTTTTTGACTTTAAGTTCTGATGTTATTGACATTGTGTCTGCATTTTACTCAAATTATTGTAGGTTTCTAATGACTTCTTTAGCTTCTTGACAGACCTTTTAATTAAGCCATTCGCACATGGCAACAGATCCATTATTTTGAAAACTGGAGCAGTTCATAATTTGTTGATAATTTGAACACACCAATGTAGGAATTTCTTGAAGCTTAATATATTCTTAAGTGGTATTAGTCATTTTCTTAGATGAGTTTCTATTATGCTTCTAAATTTAGTGTTTATTTTTGTTCTATTTGTATTGTCTTAATTGCATATTTTGATTGTTGGGTTCAACTCTGTCCATCTGAGTAGAAGCAGTTTGTTTTTGTTGTGATGTGATGTAATTCTTCATATTAATAATGTTGCAGGGCTCATGGAACTACTTTTGGGATTGTACACTCCATTGATATTCATCCATCAAGAAAACACACTTGTATTGTAAGATGCTACTTTTTCATTCTTCATTTCTCTCATAAAAATATGTAGAGTTGATGTACTAAGCTTAACTCATTGGCATAATATAGTGTCCATCAAGTAAGAATTAAAAACATTAGAAAGTAAATGTTGATGCATTAGGACGGTGTAGACACCCCATTTTTGACCGCCTTCACGACTTGCACGTCATAACTTGCACACCCAATGATGAGTGTATATGCTTGTCAAGTGCTCGAAGTCCTCAGCGGAATGCCACAGCTTCAAGCCTTTCAAACCCTACACACCTTTTGCCTTGTTTTGGACTACAACTATAGATTTTCAAGCTTGCAACGTCTTGCGGCCTACAGGCCACAGCTTTTGGCTGCCGGCTACCATTAATGGCCTGTTGGCCATAAGTGTGTTTTGCTGATATTTTTTGCCAGTTGTGCCAGCTGTTGGCACAGATGCATGCACTTTCTTACATGTGTATGTATTGATATTTCTGAGGGAGTGTGATGGTTTTCTATATATAGAGGACCTCCCCTCTTGCTTTTAAGGTTAGAAAATTTTGGAGCAAATTATTTTCTCTCTCTTTACAATTCTCTTTCTCTCTTGTAAATTTCTTGACCTTTTGCCTATACACTCTAAACCAAACCTTACCATCTTGGAGTTGAGGTACTTTTGAGCCTTCTTTGAGCTCTTGAGGGTGTTGAATTGTTTGCTTGGAAGTGTTCTCCTCTTCAAGAGGTATAAGGCTTGATTTGTTTCCTTATTTTGTTTGCTATTTTTCTACTATTTTTCCTACTATTTTTGGGCTATTTAAGCTCTATAATTTTGGGCTGAAACTTGTGGTTTAAGGCCATAAAGGGTGGAGGGCTGGTTCACCTCTCTTTCCATCTTGCTTCTCTAGCCTTTACCTCCATGTTTCCCATCTTTACACTATCTTTTTTTTTTTGGAGCTTTTAAACACTGATTTTCAGAGTTATTTCAGTGGCTAAAATGGTGTTTTGAAATCCAAAATTAGAGGGGTTAGCCTCCATTCCTTGTGTCTTGCTTACTAGCTTAGCATGCTCTATGTTTTAACTTATTGTTCTAGCTATTTTTGTCTTAATTTTAGCATGTTTTAGGACTTATTTAGCACTGTTTTAAGACTCTTTTTAGTTGTTCATTGCATTTGAGCCTTGTATTGCATGCTTGTAGTGTAATTATCCTCATAGGTTTGGTGGTCTAGGCCTTAGCCACCATCCTATTTGAGGTAATGGCATTTATTTATGGCTTTTCGTACTTGTGATTACCTTTAATCACCTCTGCAACCTCCCTCATTTCTTGGTTTTTTCTTTGCTTTGAAAGCTAGTTCAAACTAGTTACTTGTTTAAAATATGAGATTGAGGTCTTGTGCTTAATGGTTTAATCCCTTTGGGGGTTCATTACCAATGGCATGACACTTCTCTCATGCCTAAAACAACTCTTGATTTGATGCTTCCTTCCAATAGAGGACTTAAAGCTCACATTTGGACTTAATTTACTAAGGAATGGTTGGTAATTAAAATGTAGTAATAAAATGAGGGCTAAAAAGTGATGCAAGATAATAACTTAGTTGGGGTCAATCAGACGTAATTGAACCCTTGAGTCTTGAATCGTTTCATACTTGCTAGTAATGTAAACGGTTCAAGAGTCATTGTCAACCACTTCCCCTTATCAATCCATGATAGGAAGGAGATTTGAGAGTCTTTATTTGTTACATTTATTGAACTTGCACACTTTGGTTCATTGGCCATCATACAATAAAATTGCATCAATTGATGGTTTGTGAATCAAGTTTACTACTCCTTTGAGCTATTTGATGATAAAAAGGGATAAGTTGTGCAAATAACCCTTGAGAATTCCTTGTGCTTCCTCTGTTTGTTCTTTGTTGCAGCAGGAAAAACCAACCATCAGTGGCTGGCAGGCCACCATTTGGGGACAGCAGGCCATTACTTCTAGCCTGCCAGTTACATTTGCAAATTCCAGTAGTAGCTTTTTGAAATGAAACAGAGTTGTTTTTGAGGAGGAAAAACAGTGCAAGTGTTCTACTATGCAATAGGGGCTTCCTGGCAGCAGAACATTGACTTTTTCGGGTGGAAATCCGCGTGCATGCATGAGCACTCCTTACTTGCCGGGGCTGTTTAGTTTAATTACTTAGTTTAGATATTTCTTGTAATTAGTTAGTTGTAGTTAGTTAATTTTGTAAAGTGTTGTAAATAATTAGTTAGTTAGACTAGTTATTTAATTTTGTCTTGTAAGAATTAGTTAGCTAGAATAGTTAATTAATTTGTTGTAATAATTAGTTAAGTAGCTTAGTTAATTTATTCATCTGGGTTTGTAATAGTTAGCTAATTTATTCATCTGGGTTTGTAATAGTTAGTTAATTTGTAGTAATTAGCTTAGTTAGCTTAGCTATTCGGACTCTTCTGTGTGAGGGGGCAAATGTTATAATAATGTGTATGTCTTCTAACCCCATGTCTTTCTCCATTTTATTTAATTGCTTATGTTGATTAGTTTAGGGCATCATGTTTTGTTTACCATTACTCATGCTTGCATCCATTGTCTTGTATGCATCGAGGCTTGGCGCATCATTCTAACTTGCATTGTTATTTCTTACACTTCGTTGAAAACATGCTTAGACTGCATGCTATCAAATTGATTCATATGCCATATTAGTAGCCGAGCCTAGTAATTGCATATCGCATGTGTTGCATTAGTCATGTTGCACTAGTTAGAGCATACATTTTTTCTAACTCTTTTTTTTTGGCTTGCCTTGGAGTACTAGATGAGCTCTTTTGTGCTTTAGCATATTGTATGAATGTGATTGTTGCCATGTTAAGCATGCTTGCCATGAGGCTAATTGCTTAATTGATGAACTGTTTGAATTCCTGTGGATGAAGGCTAGTTGCTTGAATTGGAATAATTTGAGTAATGTTTATATGCGATTATTTTTTCAAGTGGTACATATTCGAAATAATTTTGCAAACGAACATGAGCCAAATATTCCAATTATTGCAAATTAGTCTATACTTATGTGTGTGCACATCACATAGTAATGCTAGCCTAATAAATCGGATCAAGCGCATATAATGTAGATAAGATTCATATCATGATTAGTAGAGGCCGATCTTTGATCGGGTGAGCGAGGGTGCCCAATTCATGACCTTCCCTTGTCGTACCTAAGTTCTCGAGCCGAGACAATCTTGGTGATGACGAACACATGGCCTTTGGCACAAGTCATGGGTTTCCTAAATTTCTCAAAAAAAAGTGGCGACTCTATATTTGGCAAAGCAGTCCATTTTTCAAAATTGATTTTTCAAAAGATTTGCCAGATTTGGACTCTTTGTGTTTATCTATTTCACACTGCACTTGTGGAATCAGATTCAGAATTGCGAGAGTCTAATACTGTAGGGCTTATTCGTCCTCCGAAAAGAGGCATGAAAAGTCGAGCTATAGTTTCTGGTGACTATACTGGGAAGATTAGAGAACTTGACTTGAACTTCATGATATAAAATGTTATCAGAACTTATATGTTTCTTTGTATTGCATTTGCATTGGTGCACTTAAGTCACTGTGTTTGCCATCTGCTATTTCTGGACGATTTGCCGGAGGCTTGCCCAAAAACTTGCCAAAAGGTTGACCGGTCGTAGGCTTTGCCATGATGGGAACACAACCCTTGGATCTGGACTACCGCTGTACCGTTTGATCCTCCTTTCACTTCTCGATGTTAGGTGTGAGAGGTATATTAGGTAGTCTTGCTAAGGTATCCTTTTGACTATTTGGCCTGGTTGCATATCGAAAAGCCATAGAGAATGTTCTAAACTAGGACATTATGCTCACCCAAAATGTAGGATTGTGTGAAAACTGCTTTGTTTGAATAGTGAACCCTAGTTCCTGACAAAACTAGGATAGGGTAACCTTACCCTCACATAGGGGTGTTTTGGCTCTTACTTAACTAGTATGTGCTTTATAGTAAAACTATACAAAAATGTGCATAGCAAGTTTGGTATCTATTTTGGGGGTGGAATTCAGTGTCGAGTACAGTCCTACAGCTTTGGTCATGTCTGTGTTGATAACATCATTAGCTGAGGTGTTGTGCGGTTTCTGATTACTGCTTTCTTTTTGCTTTATTTCTTTTTGCTAGGTAGTTTACCACCATAGCTTCAGAAAGTTTGAATATCCCCCAAGTACTCTAGACCCGAATCAGAAGGCTTTGTAAAGCCGGGGATCTTGTTCAAGGACAACCCGTGTTTGCTTCACTCCTACCGGTTACAAAACGGAGGAGAGTCAGGCAGAGTTCACTGGTCCAGTTTTTACAGCAGTCACCCCTCAATTCACTTATATCCAGTTAGGTTTAGGGACAGTCTTCTACTTCTAGTCTAGCACGAGATCACTCGCCTGTTCCGATGACACAGTATCCCCCAGTCAGTATGGAGGAATTGATACATCATCTATAGCAAATAGTTGAAACCCTACAGCAATATGCTGCTCGTCAAGCCGAGGTCACGGCTCATCAGGCCGAGGTATTAAATAGGCTACAACAACAGCAACCACAGTTGGTAGCGGCCTTTGCGTCCCATGCACCTCCCACGAGTATCCCAACACTTGGAACCACTGCTCATACTGTCAATGTCCAAGAGAATCAAGGCAATTTAGTAGAGCCGATCCCAGCACAAGCCTCCAAAGCACCTGTGTATCAAACTGAAGCTCCGTTTGAGTTTGAAGTTGACCTAACTGTACTCAAGGTCAATAAACTGGAGAAGCTCTTCAAGAGAGCAAAAGGTGTTAACTCCATCCCGGACATAGAGGATAGGTATACCAATTCTGCAGCAACATTGCCAGATCGGTTCAAAATGCTGCACATCGATCGATTCGATAGCTGTAGAGATCCAATGGTTCACCTTAAGCTATTTTCGGACATCTTGCGGCTGATGGGCCTGACTAGACTACAAAAGCTGTCTCTCTTTGGCCGGACCATGTCGGGTATAGCGGTCATATGGTATGCAAAGTTGAAAGATTCTGTCAAGCAGAATTAAGAGGAGATGGCCGAGGCCTTCATCACACAATATTCGTATAATACACAAATCGAGGTCACAACTCGTGATCTCGAGGCAACACACCAAGAGCCGAAGGAGGGCTTCTCGGAATTTGTGACGAGATAGAGAGCTAAGGCCTCGATGATGACCATAAGGCCTTCTGAGAAGGATTAGATCAGGATGGTTGTCTGGAATCTACACGACAAACTATTTCAAAAGATGATCATCTTACCTGTGTTCACATTTACAGAACTCCATGAGATGGGGGTGCAAATCGAAGACACCATGAAACAGGGGTTGATTACAGATGAGAATGAGCCAGGGCCGTTTGTACGCAGTTCCAATGCTACTGGGGTTAGCACAGCTGCGAGGCCATCAGATGTAAGCGTTGTCACCACAACCAAGATTGCCGACCCCTTTGCCAACACGAGCTCACAAACACCCTCCAATCCTAACCGATCCTAAAGGACCTTTAGTCTACTGTACATGACCCTGTCTCAAGCCATGAAGGTGTTAGTCAACAAAGGGTACCTTAAACTAGTAGAACCTTGCCCATTGCCTGATCTCCTTCCACCCAAACACAACCCTGCAAAATACTATGCATTTCACCAACAACATGGTCATGATACCAACTAGTGCTTTCAATTGCATCATGAGATTCAGGATCTCATTGACAACAAGGTGATCGCTCCACCTCAAAAACCCAATGTGACCACAAATCCGCTCCCAGCCCATAATCAAGAACCCTTGCCTCGAAATCTCAGCTTGATCTATACACTGGCCACCCCTTATAACCCCAACATATATATTACCCCTCCCACCTACCAAAACCGACGTTGTTCATTCCAGAAGGTGCAGATCTGTGCATGATGGAAACATCCGATCCCCAACCCAAGCCTGTGGTGATGCTTACAATGGAAGGGAAGTCTACTTTGGAGGAAGGTACTAGTCCTTTGCTGGAGTGTTTTGAGGACTTAACTGATGGGATGTATGACACGAGTTGCTACATTGTGCCGATTGGTCAAATCAAGCCTGAATTGGCATTTCCAGCCTTGGTAGATATCAATGTGGTTAGAGAAGATGGCCCAAGTCAGGGATTGGATGATCTAGCAGAACTCAAGGAGGATTTGGACAACCTGCAATTCTTTGACGAGCAGGATCAGGGGGATGTGCAGATTGGCTGGTTTGACTTGAACGAATCAACTGACAACTTGTGGACTCAGTTTTTTCCACGCCCTGCCTTTCAAAAAGGGTTTGAAAAGAAGGCCTCACAGTTCGGATTCCCGCGGTTCTAAATTTAGTCTCACAAGTGCAATGTGAAATTAATAATCACCAAAGAGTCCAAATCCGACAGACCATTTTGGAAAATCGATTTTAAATCAAATAATGTCAAAATTGGACTGCTTTGCTAGATACAGAGTCGCTACCTAAATATTTTATTTTTGGGGAAATTTAGAAAACCCTGACTCGTACCAAAGGCTACGTATCTGTCATCACCAAAGTTGTCTCGGTTTGGGAACTTTGGTATGAGAGGGGAAGGTCATGAAATGAGTACCTCCGCTCACCCGATCAAAGATCGGCCTCTACTAATCATGATATTTTTTTTTATAAACATTATGTGTTCTTATTCCGGTTATTAATCTAACCTTACTATGTGATGCACACGAGCAAGTATAGACTAGTCACAAGACTTGGAACAATTCAACTCATGTTTATTTGTGAAAATGGTTTGAATTTGCCACCCTCAAGTGGGCTTAAAGATGCGGATTTGCCACCAAATATAGTGGGCTTAAAACATGATTTTGCCACAACGATGTGGGCTTAAAACACGCATTCGTTGAATCGTTCCAATTCAAACAACAAGCCTTTATCCACAGGCATTCATGCAGTTTATCAAGTAAGCATATAGCCTCATGGCAAGCATGCGACACATGGCAAAATGGCAATTACACTCGTGCAAGTATGCTAAAGCATAAAAACTTACCGAGTACTCCGAGCTAAAACAAAAACTAGTTAGAAAGATGCATGATCCTAACTATACAAGATGCCTAATGCAACGCATGCAATATACAATTAATAGGCTCGGCTACTAATATGATATATGGATCAATTTGATAACATGCGATTAAACATGTATTCAAAGAAGATATTGAAATTGTGATGCAGTTTGAATGATGCGCCGAGCCTCGGTGTATGCAAGACAAATGAATGGATGCAAACATGCGATCATAAGGTATGCTAATTGAAAATGCCCCTAATCTAACCATCGAAAACATTTAAATAAAAGGGAGAAAGACGTGGGGTTGGAAGACATGAACACACACACACACACACACACACACACACACACTTATTACAATATTGTGCCCTCGTGAAGGAGGGTCCGAATGAAGCTAATCTAAGCTAAGCTAACTAAACTAATTAGACTAATTATTACAAATCAATCGAATAACTAGCAAACTAATTACTAATTATTACAACACTTTAATCAACTAGTAAACTAATTAATTAAAACAAATACACACTAACTAATCATGCAAAGTATCAAACTATGCTACTACTGCTCTGCTTCAGGAAGTGGAAGATGCATACGCTCAGTTTTAGCCCTAGAAAGTCCTCTGTTTTGCTCCCAGGAGGCTCTGTTTGCAGGGTTGAGCATATTCTAGAAACTTTCTGCTTCAACTTACCAAATCTTTGCTGAGGATCACACCAGTGGCTTGCCAGCCATAGGAGGTTGCTGCCGGCCCCCTGCCGGCCAAAAGGATGCCTTGCTGGCCATGGATGAAGCACTGCTGGCCACTGATGCTCTGAGTTACCATACTGCAATAGAGTACAAACTGAGCAAAATGAAGGTTTTTCCAGGGGTTTGTTTGTACTGTACCCCTCCTTATCATCTCAAAACCTCAAAGGAGTGGCACATTTGGATCCAAAACCACAAATCAAGTAATTTCATTGCATGATGGCCAAAGATCCAAGTTGTACAATTTCAATAAATGCACAAATATAATTCAAAGGACCACCACCCTATCATGCATGGTCAAGGGCAATGGAAACCAAGGAAATGGCACATTTCATCACTATTGAGTATGAAATGTCCCATTTGCCTTGTGTTCAAACTAATGTCCAGTTTGAACACATGCAATGCAACACAAAAGATGTTTATCTTGCCTCTTTTACTTGTTCATTTTATTTACTCATTTTACATTACCAATTCATCATTTAATTGATTAAGTCCAAAAGTGAGTGTCCTCTAATGGAAAGATGGCTTAAACCACAAGATGCTTTGGGCATGAAAGAGGTATTACATTGTTGGTAATGAACCCCCTAAGGGATTAAACCATTAGGTGCAACACCTCAATTTCATACTTAGGCAAACAAGTGGTTTAAGATCACTTTCAAAGCAAACAAAAGAGTAAAGAATGAAGGGAGGTTGCAGAGGTTAAAATGCTGAAATGGAGTGCAAAACAACACTAAAACATGCTTTCAACTCAAAACAATGATGATCAAAGCTTCAAAACACTAAGTTAGTGAAGGAAATTGCACCACAACCATACAAAACAAAGCCCAAATGACCCAAGAAGCTCAAAAAAGAGCTAAAGCAGGTCAAAAAAGAGGCCAAAACATGTTGGACTTAAGCTAAATTAAGCTAGAAAAACATGCTAACATATGAAGCTAACTAGGCATGAAAGCTAGACACAAGGAGGGGAGGCTAACCCCTTCAATTTTGGACTTCAAAACATGTTTTCTACCACTAAAAATACTCTAAAATTCAATGGTTAAAAGGCCAAAAAAAGTTAATTTAAAAGCCTTGAAAGATGGCACAAAAGCTTAACAAGCAAAGAAACAAAAAGGTGAACCACCCCTAACTCAAAATAAGCCTCAAACCATCATTTTTAAACCATAGAAGACAAAGTTTTTGGAGTTCAAAACCAACTCAAAAATAGTATGTAAAGATGGCAAAACAAGTATTTCAATCAAGCTTAAAAATACAAGTGTTTTACCTCTTGAAGACAAGATGCAATTTAGAGCAACAAAACAAGCTAAATCAAGCCAACGTCCTCTTCTAGAGCTCAAAGAGGGCCTCAAGTAACCTCAACTCAATGGTGGTCAAGTTTGATCAAGGATTGATGCGCAAAAGTGTAGAGAAACTAGGCTTTAAGATACCAAAGTGTAAGAGAGAGATAGAGAATTCTAGAGAGAGAGATTTTTGTCATCAAATTTTTCTAACCCCCCCACACGCAAGAGAGGGGTCATATATATAGAAGATGCAAATTCCTTTCACAAAGATCCAGCCACACATGTGTTAGAAGATGCATGAACCTGTGCATATAGCTGGCACAAAATATCACAAAATATCTATTGGAAACACTGATGGCTGGCAAACACATCAATGGCTGGCAGGCCAAAAGCCATGGTCGATAGCCTTCAAAGATGGCCGGCAGGCCATCAACAACCTCATGCTGAAAAGACCTAAGCATGGTCCAAAGATGAAGCAAAAAGGTTGCAGGGTTTGGAAAACTCAAACCAGTGGCGTTCTGCCGCGGACTTCGAGTGTTCGGTGAGCAATCAGACTCGCCATCAGATGTACCTACAAGAACATCCAAGTCTTAAAGGGTCGTAAAAAATGGGGTGTCTACACAACTCTGGATGGCTGGGTGATGAGCCCTATAAGGAGGAAGGAACTGAAATGTAACCGGAGGGAAATGAAGTAGGGAATGCTATAATGGTCGGAAGGGCCAATGAGAAGGGAAAACTGCTGGAGAGCGCTGACATGGAAAATCTAGCTTAGGAATTGGGCACTGTGAGCACTGCAGACACGGAACAGGAAGCTGCACTGAAACAGTTTGAACGAGAGAGGGTTGAAGACAACCAGGAATCAGTAATGGCCCAACACCTTGTGGGGATACCTGTGATGTGAAGGTAATACAAATGGAGCTAGACAATTGTTTGTCGACAGCTTAACGTATATGGTAGGACGATGACGATTTGCATCTGGCCCACACTGACGAAGACTAGGGCCAGATGCAGAAGTGGTCGATATTTTAAGCTACTACACCTAGATCAAGCTAAGGCGTTTGGAAAAGATAGAGAGGTCGAGAAACAAAAAGAGAAACAACTAGAAGAAGAGACAGTGTTGAAATAGCTTAAGAAAATCCAAGTTGACGTCTCTATCTGGGGTATCCTCATGGCCTCCTGGGTGCACCGACAGGCGGTATTGTTGGCAATAGACAAGGCTAAATTGTCCATTGACACTACCGTCGAAAGGCTCAGCTCATAACAAACCCTTGTACATATCTGTGGAGTGCAGGAAGAAATGGCTACTGGTGGTGTTGATAGATACCTGTTTGGCCATCAATGTCTATCCTTGTCGCACTACTTATGCAATTGGCCTCAAACCAGTGGACTTTGTTCCCACAACCCAAGTAATTCGGGCATATGATAACATGAGCAGAGAGGTCATGGGCACGGTGTAAATCAAAGTCCAGGTGGGCCCAACTGAGCAAGATATCGAGTTCCATGTCCTGGATGTGTCGGCTACCTTCAATTTACTGTTAGAGAGGCCCTTGTTGCATCATGTGAAAGCCATCTCTTCCACTCTCCACCAAATGTTGAAGTACCCTCATGGGGAGAGGAGTGGTGATTGTTTTTGGGAATTCATCTATCCATCTACCACCAGAGGTAACTACACCAGTGCTGGAGATCACTCAAGGTAAGGAGGATATATTCCTCTCAGGGTTCACTCTGGCTGAAGCCCGGGTAGTACAGACCATTCTGGCTGTAGACGATGGTATGTACGTTAGCGCCCAGTCTATCTATTTCATGAACAAACTACAGCATGTTCCAGGAATGGGACTCGGAAGAAGTGGCCGGAAAGGCTTGGCAGTACTGATAGATGTGCCACACAACCCACATGCCTTTGGACTGGGCTTTGTGCCCACCAAAGCGAAATAGATCAGGAAGAGAGAAGAGATGAAAGCTAGAGCCAAGGCTAAACAAGCCGGGAAGCACTATGATCTCATCCACAGGCCAATCCGAGGAACACTGAATGGCCACTTTGTTCGGGAGGGAGAAGATTTCCCTTTTTATGGTTTTTCCCAGCCTTAGGTGAATTCCATGAAGTAGCGTGTCCCCGGGTTCGAAATCTTTTTTAACTTGCAGCTGCAGGATAGTGATAATGAGGAAAAGGCTGAACCAAGCATCGAAGCTAAGCAGAGCATTGAAAGTGACTCAGATGGCAGTAAACTTGGAGTAGGGGCAACACTGGCTAGTCTCCTGACAGATCCTGCGGCTGACCTAGAGAACTTGGGAGATAACCTTGCCATCTCCACAATCGGGGAAGAACCGGGTGTGAACCCAACTAGCGGTATTTTGGATGGAGGAAGGCTATCTGTCTAGTTCTAAATTAGGCGATGAGCTAGAATCTGATTCCACTAAGTTTGTGGAGTCGGAATCAGGTTCAAGTTCTTTTGAGTCTGTGTCTGGTATTTCTAGGGGTGGTAACCCGTATACCAAAGTTCTGTCTAGGTCTTCATTCAGCTTTTCTTTTGAGTTTGTAACCAAAGATCTGGGCCCTTTTGAATGAGAACTCTGCGAATTCTATGTATTCTCTATGTCGTTGGTTTATTGTATTGACCAAGATTTTTAGAATTTTAGTGAAAACGAAATGGAAGGAATTCCTCTGGTTTTGAAAAGCTTGATTAATCTAGAGGAGGAGAGGTTTGCTAAACCCTATGCTGATGAAATCATTGCCATTAATGTGGGTACTGAGAAGGATCGGCGTTTGGTCTAGATTGGATCCACGTTGTCTTCGAAGGAGTGCGAGTGCTTAGTCGCTTTGTTAAAAGATTTCAAAGATGTTTCCATATGGTCCTACGAAGACATGCTTGGAATCGATCTTGAGATTGTATAGCATCGGATCCCTCTTGACCCTGAGGCCCGACCGATCAAGCAGAAGTTGCGTAGAATTTGTCCGGATTAGGCGCTGAAAATCAAGGAAGAGGTCACCAAGCAGATCGAGGCAGGTTTCTTGTTAGTATTTGAGTATCCGACTTGGTTGGCCAACATCGTCCTAGTGCCAAAGAAGGATGGTAGAATTCGGGTGTGTGTAGACTTTCGGGACTTGAATAGAGCTAGTCTGAAGGATGACTTTCTTCTACCGCACATTGATGAGTTAATGGACTTCACTACGGGCCATGCATTGCTATCCTTTATGGATGGGTTTTCTGGGTACAACCAGATTTTGATGGTGCCCGAGGACAGAGAGAAGGCCGCATTCACTACGCTGTGGGGTACCTACTATCACCGGGTTATGCCGTTTGGTCTGAAAAATGCTGGAGCTACTTATCAGAGGGTTGCGACCACCATTTTGCAAGACATGATCCACAAAGAGGTCGAGGTGTATATGGACGACATGATTTTCAAGTCCAAAGAAAGAGAGGGCCACTACATCGCCTTGAAGAAATTCTTTCAACGGATCAAGGAATATAGATTGAGGTTAAACTCACAGAAATGCACCTTCGACGTAACGGCAGGGAAAATGCTAGACTTTTTGATCACACAGAGGGCCATTAAAGTAAATCCTTCCAAAATCAAGGCCATCCTAGAAATTCCACCACCGAGGATTGAAAAGGAGGTGCGAGGCTTTTTGGGTAAAGTGCAATTCATAAGACGGTTTATTTCCAAATTAACCTTGACTTGTGAACCATTATTTGGTCTTTTGAAGAAAGGGAAGAAATTTTGATAGGATGATTGCTGTCAGTTTGCCTTCGAGCAAGTTAAGTAGTACCTCCAGAACCCGCCTGTGTTGTTGCCACTGGAGCCAAGGAAGCCTTTGGTTCTGTACTTGTCAATAACAGACACGACCATGGGATGCATGCTCACTCAGGAATCTGAAGATAGGATAGAGAAAGCCATCTACTACTTGAGCAAGAAAATGCTGGATTATGAGACCCGTTATACTCCGTTGGAGAAAGCTTGCCTAGCCTTGGTATGGGCTACCAGGAAGTTGAGCACTACTTGTTAGCTCACTTTGTAATCCTGGTTTCAAGATTAGACCCCATCAAATATCTCTTTGAGAAACCAGCGCTTACGGATAGGCTAGCCCGTTGGTTGCTTCTTCTCTCTAAATTTGATCTCAAATATGTCACCTGCAAGTCGGTCAAGGAAAAAGATGTAGCGAAGTTTCTGGCAGATCACCCGGTAGAAGGAGATGAAGTAGTGGAATACTTGTCCCTAGATGAAGCCATTCTGCAAGTTGAGGAGGAAACTTGGACGATGTACTTTGACGGAGCATCTAATCAATACGGTTATGGGATAGGTGTGTTGCTGATAGCACCAGACGACTCCCATATACCTTTAGCCTTTAAACTCCAATTCAAGGTATCCAATAACGAAGTAGAATATGAAGCGTGTATTGCTGGTTTAGAAGCCGCCCTAGAACTAGGGGCAATAAGATTGGATGTTATCGGGGACTCGAACTTTGTTGTTTCTCAAGCGAATGGAGATTGGAAAGTCAAAGAAGAAAAGATGAAGGTTTACCATCAGACCCTGGATGTTCTGATTCCTAG
Organism: Camellia lanceoleosa; assembly: GCA_025200525.1. Classification (NCBI taxonomy): domain Eukaryota; kingdom Viridiplantae; phylum Streptophyta; class Magnoliopsida; order Ericales; family Theaceae; genus Camellia; species Camellia lanceoleosa. The sequence continues at coordinate 107,473,800 of CM045768.1, read as the reverse complement.
GTTTGAAAAGCTGACTTTCTCGCATCTACTAAGAGAGAATAACAGGTTCGCTGATGCTTTAGCAACTCTATCTTCTATAGTAGGCATCCCACTTGGAGTTCAGATACGTGAAATTATCATTGAGTAGAAATACACGCCAACTTACGAAACTATTGTTGAGATAAATGAAGTGCAAGACAAAAACCCCTAGTACTATGATATTTGGAACTTCTTGGAAAAGGAGATTTATCCACTAGGGGCAAATGCTAAGGACAAACGGGGAATATGGCGAATAGCCATCCAATTTATCATCTGCGGAGGTAAACTATATAAGAAAAGTCATCTAGGAATGAATAAGTTGTGTGTGGAAGAAGAGGAATTGAAGTTCCTTATGGAGGCTATCCACGGCGGGGAATGCGGGGTGCATATGAACAGTGTGATGCTAGCTCAGAAGATTTTCAGGCAAGATTACTATTGGTCTACCATGGAGGAGGATTGTATTGGTTTTGTTTGACGATGCCACAAATGCCAAATTCATGCCAATCGCATGAATATTCTGCCGTCAAAATTGTACAACATGACTTTGCCATGGCCTTTCTTAGTCTGGGGAATCGACGTTATCGGTGCAGTCACGTCAAAAGGGTCGAATGGGCATGAATATATCTTGGTGGTGATTGATTATTTTACAAAGTGGGTGGAAGCTTAGTCCTATGTAGTGTTGAAGGCGTCGTATGTGGCTGAGTTCATCAGAAACAATATCATTTGCCGGTACGGAGTCCCAAACGAGATCATATCAGATAATGGCTCCCACTTCAAGAAAGAGGTGATAGACTTGTTGGAGAAATACAATGTGGCTTTTCATAAGTCATCTATATACAGGCCACAAACCAATGGAGTTGTTGGAGCCGCCACTAAGAATATCAAGAACATCTTACAGAAGATGATTGAGACCTACAAAGATTGGCTAGATAAATTGCCATTCGCATTCTGGGGCTACAGAACTTCGATCCGGACATCTACAGGGGTAACCCCTTATTCTCTTGTTTACGAAATGGAAATCATTTTGCCAATTGAAATTGAAGTCCCGTCGCTATAAGTTATGGTTGAGTGTCAAATAACGGAGACAGATTGGTAATAGAGCAGATTTGAGGAGTTAATGCTGTTTGATGAGAGAAGGCTAAAGGCATTGTATCATATTCAGGGCTACCAGCGCAGAATTGCCAGGGCTTTTAACAAGAAAGTTAAGTCCCGGAATCTCAAAGAAGGGAACATGATACTGAAAGACAACCGAGCTTCCATCCATGACCCTAGGGGCAAGTTCAGGCCGAATTGGATTGGTCCTTACATCATCAAAGCTATCTAGTCGGTGGAGCGGTTATTCTTATGGACTTAGATAGCCTGGAATTTTCACAACCGATCAACATGGACAAGTTAAAGAAATATTATCCTTGAGAGGCTCGCTAGGCCGAAAACCCAAAAGGGTGACCTAGGCAAAAGTTAGAGAATGAAAAATTAGAAATAAAGAAAAACTGAGCTCACAAGATTGAAAACCCTAAGGGGCGACTTTGGCAAAAGTTAGAGTGTAAAATGAGAGTGTTAATACTCGAGTGAACTTGAACCGAAATACGTAAAGCCTGATTCCCATCTTTGGGATACGTAGGCAACTTCATCTTGAAGTTTGGCCGTAATCACTCCCAACTCAACTATCCTATCCATGTGTTTGATCAAGTCATCTTTGTCTGTTCTTTATCTGAGAGTTCGGTTGTGATCTTTGTTCTGGGAAGAAGAGTTGGTTACAATGCAGAGCAATGTATTCAATCAGGGGTAGTTATGATCTTTGGATTCGGGGTTATACATCTTGAGGATTGATGCTGTGTGTGTCAAGTGATGATCACTTTCAAAAATGATTTTGGAAAGTTTTAATAAAAGTTGATTTTGTTCAAAATTTTACCTTTTACAACGTAGACCATTTTTGGACCAAAAGGAATATTTTTAATGCTCACAACTTTAATTCCATTGATTTCAACATAAAGTTCTACAACTCTCTGATATAAATCAAAGTTGCTTTTATATCATAAAACTTGAAAAGAAAGGTCAAATCAATAAACTAGGGGCATAAGTGAGTCAGGTGCTCCTGCGTCCTCTACTCATGTTTGCGGAAGCTTTTGAAGCCAAAGTGGGCCCGACTTGTGTCTCATTCTCAAGCCAAGCCAAGCATTAGCTAGAAAGGGCATAACTAAAACTAGGGGCAGGGGCCAGAAACTCTCTCGTCCTCCAAGCAGTGAGGTACCTAGCCAAGTGTGAGGCACGAATTAGGAATGAAGTTGGGTATTCTAACCCCTCCTCTAGGTAGGTTTGATCATGCCCGAATTGGCGTTTGAATTGGAAAGAGAAATAGAACATGCAGTGCGTAAGGCCAATCAACTGTATGCCAGGCTGCTGAGCCATGCTATAACTCATCTCAGTCAAATTAAGTCAAGGGAAACACCAAGCTATGTCTATTGCAGACCTGTTGTACATCCAGTTGCACCACCATCCCTCGTTGGGAAAATCCACTAGCCGGTGGCGGAAGCAATAAGCTCGAGCTGAATACTCAGGGCAAGAGTCCACTACCTTTAACTTATCCATAAGCTATACTTGGGAAGGGAAGAAAAATAAGAGAGATTAAAGAATAGAGAGCTGTATGTTGAGAGAAAAGTAAGAAATGGGCTTTGAGAGAAAAATAGAGCATGAGTGCCGAATGATGTAAGAAACACATATGAGAAAGGGTGGAAAACAATACCTGAAGAAGTAGTGGACTCCTAGTGAATTTGGTAGTCTCTCGCCGATGAAAAGCATCTAAGCCCATCAGGGTCTCGGCCAGTGCCAAACCAATGCAACTCTTACATTCTTTTAGACCTTGGGCCACTTCAATCAACCAAATGCTGGATCCGTCGAAACTAGGGGCAAAAAGTAAATGTGCAAGCATGCATAAACAGAGGGCATGCTGTCGAAAACCTCACCAGAGAAGGTCACCTTTGTCACTGATGTCGGAAAATCGATGAATCAAGCTGGGTATATCTAGCTCTCCGTTGTGGGCTAAAGATCGAGCCTCGTGCAAAGTGAGCCCACACATCCGTTCCAAAGCTTGGGCGTGGCCAAAATGAAGCTGAGGCATGATTCCTTCATCGCGCTAGGTTTCTATCAATGCCCGAACTTCTTCAAGAGTCGGGCACATTTCTTGTGTTCCAAAGCGATATACATGCGTAATTGGGTCCCTGCATCGGCCGCGGCATGGAGGAACAGAAAGCAAAGCGGAGTGTGGCTCAACCGAAAAAGTACATTTATGCTGAAACCTCAGAAATTTACCTTTTCCGTGCTGTCTAAAGTAGTTATCCAATCCGTGAGCGTTTCGGTAAGGAATATCTCTATTTGTGGAAGAAATAGCAGTTGAAATAAGGTTCTGGAGAAGAAATCATAAAGGAGAACCTTTTTTAGAAGATAAGGCTGTGAGTGGAAGCCAGCTGTCAACAATCTAAAGGTTCCTCACACTTGTGGCTAGCAGGCCACCTCCTCTGGCCGACAACTTCCCTTTGTGGCCGGCAGCTCTCCTTTCTGGCTTGCAGCCCACCTATGTACTGGGCAGTGTTGGCAGCATGTGTTTTGTCTCAATCTTTGTGTTTTGAGGTCTTGTTTTGAGTCTTTTGGTTTTAGCAAGTGTTTATATTTGTATTTGAGTTGTTTTTGTTTTGTTTATTAAGTTGTATTTTGTATTTTGGTTGTTGGTCGGCTCATTACCCGATTAAGAACATTGTTTCAATCAAGCGCTCTCTTGGCAAATTCAATTCCATGTCCATTTCATGCAAATATGGTGCTCATGGTGCAAAAAATAACAACACTTTTCATAGAAACTGCGAGGTTTTATTCTGATCATGGTTTTTACAAAATAGGAGTACAAGTTTCAAAAACAAAAAATAAAGCCTATTTGAAGCTGTACATGTGCTAATGTTACCAAACAAAAAGAAACAAAGCAAAAAGTACAAAAAAAAATTGGCGCCAGTCGCTTCAGGCTCGAGAGGCCCTCTTCGTCCTCTTCCTCGGAGGGGACTCGGGGGCACCGTCTTCATCAGCACCACTATCAGAATCAGACTCTGAACTAGAACTGGTATCATATTTGCTCCTTACCTCAGAGCCCATCTCAGCGTCATCTTGCTCTCAGACCCTGAGCTAGCATCATCATCTCTACTCTCCAATGACTCAGAATGTCGACTCACTGCCTCCTTGGAGTCACTAGTCTTAGCATCATCATTGCTCAAAATGGGCTCTGAGGGACAGCTTTGGCCTCGGATGCCTCTAACCCTGCCTCGACTGCGGCATACATCTCAGCCATGTGTTGGGTCCAGCCTCTCTCTCTTCCCTGCTGTTAGAGTAGGTACTACCGGTGCTGGTGTTGTTGCCGCTGCTGGTGTCCTTGGCACGGATGGAATCTGAAAAAAAATAGTTGTCAACATATCAACTACAGTGTGTGTATCAGTTACAGGCAGAGTATACAGAATAAGTGTCATGTAGAAATCAGATATAGTATGAGTACAGTGTGCCGATACAGTGTATCGGTGTAGTTTGGGAAAGACTACAATTGAAATATCGATGTATCAGTGGAAATATGATAGCGCGATGCACGACATAATGAAATACATGCTGAATTGAAGGAAATTACCTGGATACTGTGGAGACCAAGCAGTATCTCCCTCCTTTGCACCATGCCCATCGGAAAAGTGACCAGCTCGATGAGGCTCTTTGTATACTCGATAGGTGCCTACTGTACACGTCCCCGAACGTCCTGGGAAAATCCCGTTTTGTTCATTGGGCTTACTACAGTTCGGACTCAATGTCATGATTCTTAATCTGATCTCGCAAAGTGCAATACGAGATTGATAAATCACAAAAGAGTCCAAATCTGACAAATCTTTTTGAAAACTGATTTTTTAGAAAGAATTGCCAAACATGGACTGCTTTACTAGATACAGAGTCGCCACCTAAATATTTTATTATGGGAGAATTTAGGAAACCCTAACTCGTGCCTAAGGCCACGTGTTCGTCATCACCAAAGTTGCCTCGGCTCGGGAACTTGGGGTACGATTGGGGAAGGTCATGCAATGAGCACCCCCCTTCGCCCGATCAAAGATCGGCCACTACTAAACATGATATCGAGTTTTTGAAAACACATGCATTCTTATTCCGGTTTATTAGCCTAGGATTATTATGTGATGCACACAACATACAAGTATAGACTAGATCGCCTGAGTTGGAACAAAACATTTCATGTTTGTTTATTTGAAAATGGTTTGATGATGCTACTCGCAAGTAGGCTAAGACGTGGATTTGTCACTCTCAGGTGGGCTTAGAAAACATGGTGATTTGCCACTCTCAAGTGGGCTTAAAACTCGCAATTAATATATTGTTCCAATTCAAGTAATCCAACCTTCACCCACAGGCATTCAGGCAGGTATATCACATAAGCACATAGCCTCATGGTAAGCATGCTATCATGGTAGTCACTCACACGTATGCAAGGATGCTAAAGCATAAACACTTATCGAGTACTCCGAGCCAAAGAAAGAAGCTAATTAGAAATCATGCATGAATCCTAACTGTGCTAAGAATGCCTAATGCAACACATGCAAAAATGCAACTACAATAGGCTCGGCTATTCTAAGATGGCATATGAGATGCAACAATCGATACATGTATTCAACTTGGAATTGAAATACAATGCAGTTAGTATGATGCGCCGAGCCCGATGCATGCAATACAGATGAATGAATGCAAACATGCGAACATATAGATGCTAATTGAAACATGCCCTAAAACTAACCATCATAAGCTAGTAAATAAAAGGGAGAAAGACGTAGGGTTGGAAGACATGCATCACACATACGCACACTTATTACAAAGTTCGCCCTCTCGTGGAGGGTCCGAATAAATAATATAGACCGAATAATTAATCAACTACCCTGGCTAATTAAATATTACAAAGCCCTTAATTAATTAACAAATTAATTACAAAATCTAAGTATGAAATTAAAGAGGCCGCCGCAGCTCCGCCTCGAAATGATTGGATGATGCATGCTCAATTTGCCTCGCTCGGAAATCCGTTGCGATGCCAACTGTTGCCTCTGTTTGCACTATTTCATGCCCCTGAAAGCTGCGCAAGTCCCAAGGCTGCTTTTGAACCACTCCCTGAGCACTGTGGGAGGTCACCGGCCAGGAGCTAGGACTACCGGCCATAAAAGGATGGTCATCGACCAAAGATGGGGCCATCGGCTGGATACTGGTAGTCGGCCGGCATTGAAAGTGGCCAACCGGCCATTTCTTCCTACAGAACACTGGTTTTCCTGCAACAGAGGACAGACAGTGCATGGCATGGAATTTACAAGCCAAATGTATGCATGACCACCCTCCGTATCATGCTATGAACTCAAGAGAGTATGGCTCTCGACCCTTGGGCCACTAATCACACATCTCGATGCATGATGGCCGAGGAACCTATTTGCATAACTTAATATAGAATGAATGTACATATGAACACATAAATGCCTAAACTCCATCATGTGTCATCAAGAGTGTCGGCGACCGGGAATCGAGGCGCGTTTCGTCACTTTGAGTACAAAACGTCCCTCATTTCCCGTGTTTGGACTAACTCCTATTCCAAACACAATGCAACAAACAATGCATGGTATGAATGTTACTCCAGCATGCAACCTAAATGCAATGCGACTAAATGATGCAAACATGCAAAGGATGACATGCAAGGGTGCGACTAGTATACGTAATGCTATGAACTAAGAATGGTATACACAATGCACATATGAAGACTATCAATGAGACGATCAAGGCATACACAATGCAATGGTCAATCATGCAACAACATGGACTATATGGCATATACAATGCAAGATGGACTTAAACTAAAATGAATGGGCCTCAGCCACACTCAAATCAGTGGCCAATCATGATGAAAATGAGGCAACAACACACGCACAAACATGCAAGGTGCAATGGCTCCGAGTCTAGGGCACAAAGCACAACTCTACAAGAGCATTGGAAGGATGAAATATGGCATACAATAGCACAAGTTCCAGCTCTGAAATGGCATACAAGATGGTTCCGAATCATGCAAACAACTCACACAATGCATGTTGGATGACTCAAATACCGAAACTAGTGAAACACATTACACTAGAGGTATGCAAAGCAATGCACAAATGACCAAACTAGCCCCAAAAAGTCCCTATGCAGGCCCAAAATAGTGGCAAAATGAACTAAGATGATGTCTTGAAGTGCGCAAAAATGAAGCTCATGCAATGGCTCATAAATGGGGCATACAAGCACAACTCTCAAATGCGCTTAAAGAGTGATAAACATGGGAAGATGACTAATGAATAAGCTTTGAAATATCATACACAATGATATTAAAACATGCAAACACCTCCATATAAGCATGCAATAGGCTTCAAAACTCAAAACTAGGCATGGCTATTACACTACAAGCATACATGGCAAGCATCATTTGACCATGGGACCTCAAAATAGAGATAAGGCAGCCCAAATCATAAATAAAATCAGTTTAGAACATAGCCAAAATATGCTAGAGTCAAGGGCCAAGACAACATGTAATGTAAGTTAGTGAGCATGGTTTACACTACAAGTATGTAAAGCATTCAAGAGGCCACTAAACTAGAAAAAGACAGAGGCATGACATGCTAAATAATGCCCAAAAACCCACTAAAAAGTGATCAACACATGCAAGAACGACATGCTCCTTTGATAAGCTATGAATAGGATTATTCTACACATGCAAGAGGCACACCCAAGATGACAAAACCAACTCTGGATAGAGCCTAGGCAGGCCCTAAAAGTCACCAAAAAGGGCCTGAAACAAGGCTTGGAGGTGTGAAAATATAGGCTCCTTGAAAGGCCAAATATGCTAGTAAACAAGACAACAAGAGAGAGGGTCACCCCTCTCTGATTTTGGCCCTCAAAACCACATTCTCACCACTGAAAATCCACTAGATTTCGGTGGTAGGAAGGCCAAGAAAAGACTAGCTCGAAGGCCTTATGGCATGGCACAAAACAAAGCCAAAACAAGCATGCAAGAGGGTAGATGACCCTCAACAACAAAATGGTCTTAAACAAACATGAAAGGGACCTTAAAAAAAGACTTTTTTCAGTTGACAACAAAGCTTAAATATGTATGCAAATGAGGCTACGAGAAGGATCAAAATAATGCTAAAAAGAGGGAAAAGGGGTTACCCTTGTAGCTCAGCAAAACTAGCAGCTTCTCCAGCCCAAAACTAACTCTTCAACCTCTGAAAATACCCTCCAAGGACCTTAGATGAATGGTGGAGGTGTGTGGCTATGAGGTGTGGTGTAATTGGCCAAGAACAAGACCCTTTTTGAACCCAAAATATAGAGATATAAAGAGAGATATATCTTGGAGCCTTAGACAATTTTTTCGAACCTCTCTAAAGGAGAGGGAGACCCTCTCTTATAGAAAAGAAGAGGGTTTAAGCTTCTTGGAGAAGCTAGAGCAAAGGTTCAAGCTTCTTGGAGAAGCTAAAGCAAAGGTTCAAGCTTCCTCAAGAAGCTAAAACAAAGGTTCAAGCTTCCCCAAGAAGCTAAAGCAAAGGTTGAAGAGGTTCAAGCTTCCTCAAGAAGTTAAAGCAAAGGTTCAAACTTCCTCAAGAAGCTAAAATAAGGGTTCAAAAGGTTCAAGCTTTCTCAAGAAGCTAAAACAAAGGTTCAAAAGGTTCAAACTTCCTCAAGAAGCTAAAATAAGGGTTCAAAAGGTTCAAGCTTCCACAAGAAGCTAAAACAAGGGTGCAAATCCTCTATATACGTGTATGGAGGGCAGGGTCCGTGCTTACCAGCTGGCACAGCTAGTATGCATAATGCCTGAAAAAGGCAAAGGAAAGGTCTCAGCCAGAAAAGTGGCCGATTGACCCAAACAATGGTCAGCTGACCAAAAACATTGCCGACCGGCCAACACCTTTGGCCGGTAGCAAGAAAACAGGGCCGGTGGCCTCAAGCCATGGCCAGTGAGGTGTAGGGATGGCCAACAAGCCATTCCCTACCCTTAGAAGCAAAAATACAAGTGTTTGGTCCACAACCAAGCAAAAAACAAACAAGTCAAGAGGTCTTGAGGCAAGGCGTGCAACCGAGACCCCCGAGAACTCAAAACGAACACAAACATGGATAATCATCGAGTGTTTAAACGATGACGTCTAAGTCTTGAGGACGGTCAAAAATGGGGTGTCTACACCTGCAAGTGCATTTGGATGATCAATGTTTGGAATAAACATATCTGAAATGGAAATATGGGGTGCAAATTGTAAAGTGTGGTCCATACCTAAGACGTGCCTCGAACTCTGACATACTCGTGCCCTGCCTCTGTCGGCTTGATTGGAATCTGGTAAGCAGTCCAGTCGGCTGCTAACATGTGAGCTCAGTGGGAAGCTCTGGCCAATGGATAGTCTGCCCAACGGGGAGAGCCCCTTTAGTATGGGCCCTGTAGACTCGACTTTTTCACACCCCCTTTCGGAGAGCTCGAATTGGTCCTACAGTTCGAACTCCTGTCACAATTCTAAATCTAATCTCACAAAGTGCAATGTGAGATTGATAAACACCAAAGAGTCCAATCCAGGAAATCATTTTGGAAAATCTATTTTCAATCAAATAATGCCAAAACTAGACTACTTTGCTAAATTACAGAGTTGCCACATAAATAATTTTTTTTTTTTTGTGGAAAATTTAGGAAATCCTGACTTGTGCCAAAGGCCACGTGTCCGTCATCACCAAAGTTGCCTCAGCTTGGGAACTTGGGTATGAGAGGGGAAGGTCTTGAAATAAGCACCCTCGCTCGCCTGATCAAAAGATCGGCCTCTACTAAGCATGATATGTTGTTTTATAAACCTCGTGTGTTCTTATCCGGTTATTAGCTAACTTTACTATGTGACGCACACAAGCAAGTATTGACTAAGTCACAAGACTTGGAACAAATCAACTCATGTTTGCTTTCGAAAATGGTTTGAAATTGCCACCCTCAAGTGGGCTTAGAAATACGAATTTGCCACTTCAAGTGGGCTTAAAACATGATTTGCCATTTCGCAAAGTGGGGTTAAAACTCTCATTCGTTGAATTGTTCCAATTTAAACAACAAAGCCTTCATCTACAGGCATTCATGCAGTTAATCATTTAAGCACATAGCCTCATGGCAAGCATGCGAGACATGGTATCACTCACACTCATGCAAGTATGCTAAAGCGTAAAAGCTTACTGAGTACTCTGTGCCAAAACAAAAGCTAGTTAGAAACAATGCATGATCCTAACTATGTTAAATATCTAATGCAACACATGCAGTTAAATAGGCTTAGCTACCTAATCATGGTATTTGCAACACTTTGATAACATGCTTTGAAACACGTATTCAAATAAGTATTGAAATACAATGCAGTTTGAATGATACGCCGAGCCTCGGTGCATGCAAGACAAATGAATGATGCAAACATGCAAGCATAATGTATGCTAATTGAAACATGATCCCTAATCTAACCATTAAAAGCGGGTAAATAAAAAGGAGAAAGACATGGGATTGGAAGACATGCACACATGTACGCACACTTATTACAACATTACGCCCTCGCGAAGGAGGGTCCGAATAAATAAGCTAAGCTAAACTAATTATTACAAACCAACTAATTAACTATTCTAGCTAATTAATTATTACAACACAATTAAATAACTAGCTATGCTAAGCTAATTAAAATATTACAAAATGAATTGAATAACTAGCTATGTTAAGCTAATTAAAGCAATTTAAATAAAGCGAGTAAACGGCCTCGAAGGCGAGGGAGACATGCATGCTCGGTTGGCTTCCTCTCGAAAATCCATCGCCTTGCCATTGGTTGCCTCTATTTGCACTCGCTATGATCTCTGAACATTGTACCAACTCCTAGAATGCCTTTGCTCTAAGACAAGAACACATTTGCACAAGAATTGACTAGTGGCCGGTCGGCCACAAAAAGTGGCTGTCGGCCACCTTAACTAGCCAGTCAGCTACTTCAAGTGGCCGATTGGCCACCCATTTTTCCAGACTTTTGTTTTTTCTTTGAAGCACAACACTAAACAGCTACAATTTTGAGCTAAAACCAGCCTTAAGAGCTCAAACTAAGCCTCAAAGAACCTCAGCTCTAAGATGAAGATGTTTGGTCAAGGGTCTTAGTGCAAAAGTGTAGAGAATTCTCATTTTCAAGCACAAAATAGGGAGAGAGAGAGAATTCTAGAGAGAGAGAGAGAGAGGAAATTTGCTCACCAAATTATCTAACCTCTCAAATGGGGGAGAGACCCCTCATTATATAGAAATCCAAGCCAAAGGCTTGCATTCATTCCTCCATACACGTGCATAGAAATGGCATTTAGTGATCAATAGCTAGCACAACTGGCTTAGAAAATATCTAAAAAAGGAGAAAAATGGCCGTTGGCCACTTTAGGTGGCCGTCTGGCCACCTCACCTAGCCGACCGACCACATCAAGTGGCCGACAACGGAAAAAAGTGGCCGACAAGGCCCTCTCCTCCTCTAGGCAAGAGGCACCAAGGTTTGGTCCAAAAACAAGCACAAAACAAAAAGGGTTTAGAGGCTCAAAGACAAGGCATTCCGCCGAGAACTTCGGGCACTCAAAACGAGCACTAACAAGCATAATCATTGAGTGCACAAACGATGACGTCCAAGTCTTGAGGTCAGTCAAAAATGGGGTGTCTACAGTTGCCCCTCTTTGACAGAACTCAGAAGTCATGAAATAACGGGAGTGAATGTCAAAGCCCAGAGACGACCCATTTTTGACAAGGCCGAAGACTCAGACAAACAAGTAGACAAAACAAAGAACGATTGCGCCCGTATGCTGCCTACGTATCCCTTGCAACGAATCAAACCAGTGTAGTTCTGGGGTAAGATGGAAATGATATGCACGATACAGAACATAACTTATGATCATGCAATGAGGGTTGTAATGAAACATCTAGATGCAAATGTTGTGCAAAGAAATGCTACAGCAAACTCATACATAAGCAAGTTGACATGAACTAAACCACATTTCATGCAGAAAGGATGTAAGAAAATTATGCAAGCTTAACTGCGCCTCATGCAGGAAAGGTAAAAAACCACAACCGTCGGGCGCACCCGAGGCGGCAAACAAGATCCCAACCCGTGGCTTACGCGAGGAGAAAAGTGGTGATAACAAGTGAAACACATCCAACCATAATGCAATCAAAGCAAAAAGCGGTATAAGCATTGGAATCCATCCAGATGCATTCAACCAAAGCGTCCTAACGTGTCACGCGCGAGAGGGAAAAAAGAGCAGTGCAAACATCGAAGGGTGGTATAAACATCGGGCACATGACCCAATGTTTCTAACCAAAGCAAGGTATAAGCGTCGGAACTCGTTCCAAACGCTTTTAACCAAAAGAAGTGGTATAAACATCGGAGCACATTCCAATGTTTCTAACCAAAGCGAGGTATAAACATCGGGCATGCATCTCGATGTTTCTAACCAAAAGGCGGTATAAGCGTTGGAAAACGTTCCAAACGCTTCTAACTGAAGGGGTGGTATAAACATCGGACACACATCCCAATGTTTCTAACCAAAGCAAGGTATAAGCGTCGGAACTCGTTCCAAATGCTTCTAACCAAAAGAAGTGGTATAAACATCGGAGCACGTTCCAATGTTTCTAACCAAAGCAAGGTATAAGCGTCGGAACTCGTTCCAAACGCTTTTAACCAAAAGAAGTGGTATAAACATCGGAGCACGTTCCAATGTTTCTAACCAAAGCAAGGTATAAGCGTCGGAACTCGTTCCAAACGCTTCTAACCAAAAGAAGTGGTATAAACATCGGAGCACGTTCTAATGTTTCTAACCAAAGCGAGGTGTTCAAAAGGACAGGAATGATCTTACTTGGAGTTCCTTTGAATGAACTGTAAATACAATATCGTCTGGTTGCACCAGCTTTGAATGAACCGTACATACAATATCGTTTGGTTACACCAGCTTTGAATGAACCGTACATACAATATCGTGCCTGCACAATAAAGAAACTTTGACAAGTACAATACAATAAGAATGCATGTTCTATGCGAGACGAATAACCATGACACAATGTTTAAAGGGGCATGCTTCATGCACATCATGCAAGGAACAAAATAGAAGCATATTCTATGCAACGAGAAATGGAGCATGTTCTATGTAACACCAAATGCATGTTCAATGCAATAGGTACAGACATTTTCTATGCTAATGTAAGGGCATGCACAATGCAATATAACGTGACATGCATATTCTATGCAAACATGAGAACATGTGTAATGCAATGCAATGCACTGTACACATTCTATGCACTAATAATAGCAATGCATATTCAATGCAACATCAATAGCATGTTCGATGCAAAGCACTAAATAAAGAAATGCACGTCTTAACAAGACTGATTCAGCTGCAACCTTCGATTTACCTCTCAGAGGAATTACAAAAGGATACACCTTGTTCATGCCAGCAGACGATGAGTCGTGTGTCGAAGACACGAGTTGAAACTTCTGCAAAGACACTTTAAGTTGAAAAGTGAACCTTTTTTGCACTTTCTCGAGAGACAAGGACACAAAACAGCATAAAAACACACAGGGAGAACATTGGACACCTGCCGGCCACCTTGAAGCCATGTCGGCCACTTGTCATTGTTGTCGGCCACCGAAGTGGCCAGTCGGCCAGTTATGATAATTCTGGGCTATTTCGGTCTTTTTGCATGGAGATCTTTAAAAACACATTCCCAAATCTCATTTCTTTACACCTATAGTGCTGAAATTGTCTCTTCCTCATCCCTAGACACTTTTTCCTCTTAGATCCGTGCTTTACACGTGTTTTCCAACGCCCCTCGCGAAATTGATTTGCTAAAACCTTTCGATTTCCTCCATTTTGAACCGATCAAAATTTGTTTTCGGAGTTTTTTTCTCCATTTTCACCACTTGAGGTTTGTTTCTCTTAAGTTTGTCTTGAGTTTGATGCATTTTCCCGGGCTTTGACTTTTTCTCCCATTTTCTCTCTCAAAGAGTTGACTTTTGGCACTTTTTGTCTATTTTGCTCATTTTTGCCTACTTTCTCACATTCTTTCCAAATGGCAGACGACATTCCACATGACAGGGGTTCTTCGGGAATGGAGGGAGAGCTTGAGTACATATTGTTGCCGCCTAGAGTACGACCTTTTGATCCGAAGAGGTATCGCCTCGAGGTGTATGCATTACCACCCAGTACAGTCTGTCACTTCAACGGGTTTGCACGATGCGCGCCAGCAGATCTCCTGCTACGAGAGCTAGAGTCTCATCTGTCCCACGGTGCCTCCGAGGTACGTACTGCATTCTTACATTTTCTGCGATGTACTTTATATTTTTCTTGCATAGCTCGCACTTTTGCACTGTATTTCATCTGCTCATTCTGAACACACTCACACACTGTATTTCTTCTGCTCATTTTGAACACATTCACACACTGTATTTCTGCTCATTCTGAACACAGGTAGATTCCTGTTTTACCCGCGGATATGGGTTCACCGCAGCAAGGGAGTGGTATATGGACCTCATCGACGGTATCTGGCGGTTCATCGACGAGGCAGGGTTGGGTTTGTTCTGTATGGGACTATTGCACGTCATGGCGAGCAGGACTCTTTTAGGTGCACTGATAGGGAAATTGTGGAATACCACTAACTCTTTCCATTTCCCTACCACCGGGGATATGACAATGACCCCATATGATTTCGCCATGTTGACGGGCCTTGAGGTGGAAGGCCGGCCGATCCCATATGATTTTGTGGAGAAGTGGTTTGGAAATACTCTTTTGATCCTGGGAAGCGCTCGAAATGTGCTGATAGTCACTTGAAAAGGAATAAACACTCCGGTCGGGGGTGCTGGAATTAGCACTTCGACGGACAAGTCAGTCTCTACACTCAAGAATGCTTGTATTCTAAGTTAAGCACAATAATTCTCACTTGCCTTTCTTAGTCTGTTGTTCCTCTATTTATACTCGTTTCCTGGGCCTCGTGGCCAGGCCCACTTGTCACTCATTATCCTCTTATTTACTTAGCTCCATAGTTCAGTATCTATTTGGCCTATCTATTATATTCGGCATCCTTATCGTGCAAGGTAGAGCAGTGTAATATCTGTCTTCTAGAGTACGCTTCTGATTATTCCAATTATCCAGCTTCCACAGATTTCAATATGGGTGAGTGGGAGGCCGCTTGGACCTATTTTCTAGGAGCACACTCGCTTATCTTCCAATCAGGGATGGTCCGATACACCTGGTTCGCGGACCACTACAGAGGGACACACCCAACGACTGTAGAGGGACTGAGCAGTATGCCTAAGGTTTCCTGATGTTCTTTTTCGGTACTACCTTGTTTGTTGACAGGGCGAACACAGTCGAGCTATATCTTTTGAGCGCCTTAGTGGACCTATCTCAGGTTCAACACTATGATTGGGGCGGCGCCGGCCTCGCTACCCAATACTGCTACATGAGCTCGACCTCCAGCGGGAGCGGGAACAGAGTTGGCAGCTATTGGAGAGTCTGAGAGGTATGCTTTACTTTTTTGCTTTACATTTTCTGCCATGCTTTCTGCTTTGCACTTTTTGTACACTGCACACACAAAGTCTAATATTTGCTCTGCACTTGTACTTTCTATACATTGTACTACACATTTGCTTTCTGCATTTTCTGAACATTGCACACATACTTTGCTTCCGCATTATCTGTGTTTATCTGTATTCTCACTATCACCCTCTTGTTTTTCACAGCTATGGGTATACGCCTATTTTCCGACGCTTGCTCCAGAGCTGGAGGTTGAGACACCTTTTGAGGTACCATACTCGCATCAATACGACAGTCAGTGCCAGCCGAGGACCTAGGAGACCCTCTTATACCTTCACCAGTATTTCGATACAGTGAGGATGGCAGAGGTAACTCAAAACTCACAGTTCTTTCTACTTTCAGCATCAATTCATTTTACATATCTAATGGCAACTCATCAATCTATGCACTTGCTGTCTGCAGGTCACATGGCAGCCCTGGGCGATGATGCCAGAGGGTGCCAGATTTCAATTCGCCGGAGCTTGGGGTGCTTCCCGGTATCAGCTCCTACTTGAGGGGCCTGGTTTCTTGGCAAGGGCTTCATGCACCAGACACTGGGTCTACCGTTACAGTCAGTTTCCTTACCACCTCCGTGTAGACTGCCCGAACTCTCTTCGCGCCCCCCCTTTCGGAGAGGGTGCGAATTAGGTTCTAGCTACTACAGTTCGGACTCCTGTCACGGTTCTGAATCTAATCTCACAAAGTGCAATGTAAGACTGATAAATCACCAAAGAGTCCAAATCCGGTAATTGGTTTTGAAAAATCAATTTTGAATCAAAAGCGCCAAACATGGACTGCTTTTCCAGATTTTAGAGTCGCCACCTAAATATTTTATTTTGGGAAATTTAGGAAACCCTGACTCGTGCCTAAGGCCACGTGTCCGTCATCACCAAAGTTGTCTCGGCTCGAGAACTTGGGTAGCAGAAGGGAAGGTCCTGAAATGAGCACCTCCGCTCGCCCGATCAAAGGATCGGCCTCTACTAAATATGATATGTTATTTTGAAAACACATGTGTTCTTATTTCGGTTTATTAGCTAACCTTACTACGTGATGCGCACAACATACAAGTATAGACTCAATCACTCGATTTGGAACAAAACATCTCATGTTCGTTTTTCGAAAATGGTTTGGAAGTGTTACTCGCAAGTAGGCTAAAACGCAGATTTGTCACCCTCAAGTGGGCTTAAAACAACATGATTTGCCACTTTGCAAATTGGGCTTAAAACTCATATTCGATGAATTATTCCAATTCAAGCTATAAAGCCTTCACCCACAGGCATTCATGCAGTTAATCACTTAAGCAAATAGCCTTATGTCAAGCATGCTATCATGGCAACACTCACACCCATGCAAGTATGCTAAAGCGTAAACACTTACAGTGTACTCCGAGCCAAAAAAGAAGTTAGTTAGAAATCATGCACGATCTTAACTATACAAGATGCCTAATGCAACGGATGCAAAATGCAACTAAAATAGGCTCGGCTAACTAAGATGGCATGAATGTAACACTTGATACAAGTATTCAAATAAGTATTGAAATATGATGCAGTTTGAATAATGCGCCAAGCCTGGTGCATGTAATACAAATGAATGATGCAAACATGCAAGCATAAGGTATGCTAATCAAAACGTGCCCTAATCTAACCACTGAAAGCGGATAAATAAAAGGGAGAAAGACGTGGGGTTGGAAGACATGCACACACACACACACCCTTATTACAACATTGTGCCCTCTCAACAGAGGGTCCGAATAAATAGCTAAGCTAACCTAAGCTAAGCTAATTATTACAAGTCAACTAATTAACTAACTCTAGCTAATTAATTACAACAAACCAAATTGAATAACTAGCTAATACTAAGCTAATTAAAATATTACAACACTTGAATTAATTAGTTACACAAACTAAATTAAAATGATGAAATGGCCTCATGGGCGAGGGAGAGATGCATGCTCGGTTCGTTTATGCTCAAAAATGCACTGCCTTGCCATGAGTTGCCTCTGTTTGCACTCGCAATGATCTCAAAACATCTTACACACTTCCAGGTTGTATTTGCCCCAAAATAGGAAGATTTTGGACAATTTTGCTACAGGTGGCCGGCCGGCCACTTCGACTAGTCGGTAGGCTACCTCAACTGGCCGGCCGGCCAGTGCAAGTGGTCGGTCGGCTAGTGTAAGTGGCCGGCCGGCCACCCCTCCTTCTAGAATTCCAGTTTTGCGGCAACAGAGAACAACAAAGGCACAACAATGCATTTGCAAGGAAATGTGTGTGCAACTACTCATCATTTCTCAAGCTCAAAGGAGCGTAGTACTCGGCTCTCAAGCCACCAATCACGCATCTCAATGCATGATGGCCAAAGAGCCAAGCTTGCACAATGTTGGTGAATGCACAAACAAGACTTGAAGAGCTTCCACCCTATCATGCATGATCAAGGATGTCAGCGACCGAGAAACATAACACGTTTCATCACTATGAGTATAAAATGTGCCACATTTCTTGTGTTTGGATTAACGTCCGATCCAAACGCAATGCAATGCAAATAACATGCTTATCTTTCAATGCTAAAGCGGCATGCACAAGACTCAATCATGTAAGCAATGCATGCAAGACATGTTAAGGGACTAAAATGATGAAACTAGTGAAGGACACAACACTAGAGACATGCAATACAATGCTCCATGGACCAAACCAGCCCTAAACAGACCTCATGCATGCCAAAACAATGGCCAAAATGCTCTAAAATGATAGCATGAAAGGCAAGAAAATGATGTTCATGCATTGGCTCACCAACAAGGCATGAGACACGACTCTTAAACACAATTAAAGGGTACTATGCATGAGAGTATGACAAGGTTATATGCTCTAAAATTATATGTTAAATGATGCCATATCATACAAACGTCACAAATAAGGCAAGCTAGAGGGCCTAGAGCACAAGGCTAGTAAAGAGCACTACACAAGAAGCATGTAATACATAGCCTAAACAACCAAACCAGCTCTGGATAGAGCTCAATCATGCCAAAACAAAGGTTAAAACATGCTGAAAAGGGAGCCCAAAAGCTTAGACAAGCATGCATACGTATTGGCTCATAAACAAGGCATAACACACAACCCTCAAAAGCTATGAAGAAGTGAAGTATATGAGAGTGTGACTATACTATATGCACTGAAATTATATGCTAAATGGTGCTATACCATGCAAACATCACATCCATAACATATTAAAGGCCTCAAAACTCAAAGCTAGTCAAGGCCCTTTACACTACAACCATACAAGGCAAGCCTCAAAGGGCCAAGACCACTCAAAAAAGAGTTAGAGCATGGCAAAACATGAGTAAGAACATGCTGAGACAGAGCTAAAGCATGCTAGAACAATGGACTAACTCATGAAGCATACTATGCTAACAAGCAAGATTGCACTAGAGGTATAAGATGTGAGCAACCAATGATCAAACAAGCCAAAAATAGAGTTATGGTAGGTCTAAAAAGTCACAAAAATATGATTGAACAAAGCCACAAAGAAGTAGAAACACATGCTCATTTGGTGGGCCATCAACACAAGCGAGCAAGACAAGAGGAGAGGGGATCACCCCTTACTATTTGGGACTTCAAAACTACCTTTCCACCACTGAAATTCCTCTAGAATTTAGTGGTTAAAGGGCCAAAATGAGGTGGTTCCAAAAGCTTTAAAGGATGGCCCAAAAGCTTAGCAAATAAGGCATACAAGCGGGTGAAACACCCCAAACTCCCACAGAGCCTCAAACAACCATTTTTAACACTCAAAAATAGAGTTTTTTTTGCAGTTGACAACTAGGCCAAAATAAGCATGCAAACGGTGGCCTAAACTAGTACAAAAACAAGCCTAAAAGGGGTATATGCTTACCCTTGAAGAACTACAGCAAGACAACAACTTCTCTGAGCTAAAACCAGCTTTTTGAGTCCAAACAAGACCCTCAAGTGCCTTAGCAACAAGGTTGTGGTGTCTGACTAGGTGTTGTAGTGCAAATATATGAATAAAAACACATTCTTAAGGCTCAAAATAGCACAATATAGAGAGAGAGTAAGAATTCTAGAGAGAGAGGGAGATTTTTAGCTCTAAAAAATCTGAACCTCTAACAAGGGGGAGAGACCTCCCCTTATATAAGCAAAGCAAGAAGAAGCTTGTTTCCATTCCCTCCATAGATGAGTGGAGAAAAATTGCCTGCCGGCTAGTTAAGGTGGCTGGCCGGCCACCTTCCCTAGTCGGCCGACCACTCAAAGTGGCCTACAAGGGAGAAAAGTGGCCGGTAGCCCTTCCCCTCCCTCAGGCAAGAGGCAACAAGGTTTGGCCCAAAAACCAAGGCCAAAACACAAAGTGTTAAGAGGCTCAAAGACAAGGCACTCGGCCGAGAACTTTGAGCGCTCGAAAAAAGCACAAATATGCGCAATCATCGCATGCACAAACGATGACGTCTAAGTTTTAAGGTCGGTCAAAAATGGGGTGTCTACACTCCGCCTTCCATGCGAGCCACAGAGAGTCTCTCCCCTCAGGAGATCACTGACTTCATACGGGGTGGAGATGCAGACCTCTTCATTGGGGAGGGGGACTATACGACTTATCTCCAGACGTACCTTATGCCTCCGTTAATAGGTGTTTGTGCTCACATGGGGAGGGTAGCTGATATCCCTTCGTTAAGTAGGGCCTGAGCAGCAGATGCCCCTTCGACGAGCAGGACCCGGGCACCGAGAGGCGGGGCAAGAGGGATGCCCCTTGTTAGGCAGAGTTTTGGATGGCCAGACCTTCTGACCGAGCTGACGGGTTGGCAGTATTCTGGAGAGCCTTATCAGATCTCGATTGAGCCTCCGTTGCCTGGTCACAGATATGTCAAGACACTCGATTCACCACTGGTATGCACTACAACTTTCATTTATTGCTCAGATACTTAGACATTCATTCATTCACTGATCATTTCAACTTGTATTTGTAGCCCTCTATTGGATACGTCGAGGGATAACTCGAGGTGTTGGCCTCATTCGAGGGTATGATCTTGAGGAGAGAGATGATGCTTAGCTCCCACGACATTCAGGTAATTTTTTAGCTTTCTTGCATTTGAGTTATCATATTTCTGCTGATATACTGAAACTGACATGTCAACTGAACATTTTCCCACACTGCAGTGATACACTGTATGTATAGATCACATTTGACACATTGCATTCACATACTGTCTCTGACTTCTGCATGTACTCACCCTGCACACCATACTTGCATCTGATACTCATACTATGGCTGATATATTCAAACTACTTTTTCAGGTCACACCTCTATAAATAGGACCATTAGAGCCTTCTCCAGCAGCAGAGAGAGAGAGAGATTTCGGCACGCGGCCGAGGGAGATGTCGGGAGCCTATCATGCGCGATGACGATGACGAGACCAGTGAGGACGAGGAGCCAGCGAGTCCCCAGTTAGAGTCATCTAAGAGTGGAGCGGACGGCATCGGCTCGGGTTTTGAGGGTGGTGATGATGCTAAGGAGGGGTCCGAGGATGGGAGTGGAGGCAACTCTGGTTAGGCTTCGGCTCAGATTCAGATAGTGGCGCCGATGGCGATAGCTTCAAGTCCATGCCCAGGAAGAGGACGAAGAGGGCCTCTCAATCCTGAGATGGGTGGCACTGATTTAGAGGCTTTTTGCTTTGTTTCTCTTTTTAGTAGTAGTGTTAGCACATTGTATAGCCTTAGGCAGCTTTGTTTTCTTTAAAAACTTGTACTCTTTGTAAAAAGAAACCATGATTGGAATGAAAACTACTTTTTTGATGAAAACGTGCTGCATTTCATATTCTGAGCATCACATTGCACCATTTTACACAAAAACGGGATTTGATGGAAATTGAATATTGTACATTTTCTTGACAATTGCTTAGTCAGATAATGAACCGACCAAGACATAACAAACAGAGTAAAACAACTCAAAGAACAACTAGTGCAACAACTCGATAAACAAAACAACAACTCGATAAACAAAACAAATACAACTCGATAAGCACATTGCAACAATTCGGTAAACAAATTGAAACCAACTTGAGAGCGACTCAACAAAACTAGTAAAACAAAATAGCAGAATGCATCCAGAGTAGAACAAAACACAGGTTTTCAGCATTCTCAACACATAAGAAGACCAAAGGCATTTTGCAGGAGACAAACAATGGTTGTCGGCCACTTAGTAGTGATTGTTGTCCACAAAAGTGGCCGGTCGGCTACCTTAACTGGCTGGTCAGCCAGTGATGCAGGAAATCTCCAGATTGCTGCCACCTGTCTTTCACTCAGTGCCTTATCTTCTACAAAAGTTGGGACTTCATAGTTTCTTTATTCCAGCTCTGTTTTTTCCTCAAACGGAGCCATTCTTCACCGAAAAACTCTCTGATTAGATCGCAAATTTAGATGGCTCGGAAAAGCTGAATTTCTAGGGTTTCGGGATAAATGCACTATTCCCACTGAGTTGTACTCCGTTGTGTTTTCCATTCTTCACGCTGCGACTAGATGTTGGAACCTGGTTACGCATGTTTTTAGCTTTGGGGGACAAGAGATATGTCCCACAATTGAATCCAAGCTTTGATGGAATTCCGGCGTGATGAGGAGATCTTGCCCTGAGTCTTGTTTTGGCCACATCCAAGCTGTAGGACAGATGTGTATGCTCACTTTACACGATGCTCGAATCTTTGGTTCGCAACAGAGAACTTGACATTCCCAATCTCATTCACCAATTTTTTGATTCCGGCAACCGTGGCGATCGTCTTTGGTAAAGTTTTCGGCAGCATGCTCTTTGCTTGTGTATGTTGGCTCATTTTCTTCTTGCCTCTGGCTTCAGAGGGTCTAGCGTTCGCTTGATCGAAGTTGCCCAAGGCTTAAAAGAGGGCAAGAGCTGCATTGGCTTGGCACTGGCCGAGACTTTAATGGGTTTGGATGCTTTCCATTGCCGGGAGACAACCAAGTTCGTAGGAAGTCCACTACTCTTACAGGTAAGGTTTCCCACCCTTCTCACATGTGTTTCTCACATCACTCGGCCCTCAGGCTCTGTTTTTCTCTTAAAACCCTTTTCTCATTTTTCTCTCCATGTACACCTCTCTATTCTTTAATCTCTCTTATTTTTCATCCCTTCCCAGATATGGCTCATGGATAGGTTGAAGGTAGTGGATGCTTGCCTTGCATATTCAGCACGTGGCCATTTCTTCTGTCAATGGCTAGTCGATTTCCCAAACGAGAGGAGGTGGTGGTGCCACTGGATGTGCAACAGGTCCGCTGTTGATATTATTTGGCGTTGCCCCTGGTTTGACTTGCCTGAGATGAGCTACAGCATGTCCCGGCAGCCTGGCATTCAGTTGATTGGCTTGACATACTGTGTTTTTTATTTTCCCTTTCGGTTCAGGCGTTAGTTCGGACACGACCAGACTTACCCGGAAGAGGGGGTAGAGTAGCCACATTCATTTCCGATCTGAGGCTCACAGCCAGCTCGGTATTCCACCGCATGGAGGACAAGAGAACTTCTGTCCCCTGCTCCCAATTTCAGTTGCGCCCTTTCTGGCGAATGCATAGCTTGGCTTGAAGATGAGGCATAAACTGGACCTACTTTAGCGTCTAAAGCTTCCACAAGCTCTGGGAGGGAAAGCAGGAACATCTGACTCAACTATGCCCCATGTATATTGCTTTAATCTATACTTTCAAGTTTTCCTTTTGAACGTAATAAAAAGCAACTTCGATTTGTATCACGAGTTAGAGAACTCTGTATTGAAATCAATGAAATTGGAGGTTGTGGGTACTAAAAATTTCCCTTTTGGTCCAAAAATGATCTAAGTTGTAAAAAGATTAATTTGAACAAAATCAACTTTTATTAAAACGTTTCAAAACCATTTTCGATAAGGATCACAACTGGACACACCCGAAATGTATCCTTGAGATGTACAACCCCGAACCCAATAACTGGAAAGTTGCCCTTGTCTGAATAGCACTGCATTGCACTGGAGATCACAACTGAACTCTTGGACGCAGAAAAGACAAAGATGACCAGAACAATCTCATGGACAAAGCTGATTTGGAAGTGTTTATGGCTGGACTTCAGAATAAAGTTGCCTACGTATCCCGAAGATGGGAATCAATCCTTTCGTAGTTCAGTTCAGATTCACTCGGGTATTAACACTCTCATTTTGTGCTCTAACTTTTGCCAAGGCCACCCTTTCTGGGTTTTCAACCTTGTGAGCTCAGTTTTTCTTTTTTCTTTTTTTAATTTTTTGTGCTCTAACTTTTGCCTAGGTTGCCCTTTCGGGTTTTTGGCCTGGTGAGCCACTCAAGGGTAGTATTTCTTTAACTTGTCCATGTTGATTGGTTGGGAGAATTTGAGGCCATCTAAATCCATAAGAATGACAGCTCCACCTGACCAAATAGATTTGATGATGCAAGGGCCAGTCCAATTGGGTTTAAACTTGCCCCTAGGGTCATGGATGGGAGCTCGGTTGTTTTTGAGCACCAAATCCTCTTCTTTTAGATTCCTGGACTTAACTTTCTTATTGAAAGCCTTGGCAATTTTGCGTTGATAACCTTGGACATGGTACATGCTTTCAGTCTCCTCTCGTCGAACAACATTAGTTCCTCGAACCTGCTTTGCTGCCAATCCACTTTTTCTATCTGGCACTCAGCTATAACCCTCAGTGACGGAACCTCAACTTCGATTGGCAGAACAGCTTCTATCCCATAAACTAGAGAATACGGAGTTGCCTCAGTAGAAGTTCGAATTGATGTCCTGTAGCCCCAGAGAGCAAATGGAAGCTTATCTGGCCAGTCTCTATAGGTTTCCACCATCTTTTGTAGAATGTGCTTGATGTTCTTATTGGCGGCCTCAACAGCTCTGTTGGTTTGTGGCCGATATATAGATGACTTGTGAAAAGCCACGTTATATTTCTCTAACAAGTTGACCACTTCATTCTTAAAGTGGGAATCATTGTCCAAAATGATCTTATTCGGGACCCCATAACGACAGATGATATTATTCCTGATGAACTTGGCTACATGCGACGCTTTCAGCACTGCGTAGGATTGGGCCTCGACCCACTTTGTAAAATAGTCTCTCGCCACCAGGATGTACTCATGTCCGTTTGACCCCTTTCGAGTAACGGCCACGGTGAAGTCATGTTGTATAGCTTTGACGGCGGGATATTCATGCAATTTGCATGGATCAGACATTTGTGGCATCGCCGAACAAAACCAATACAATCCTCCTCCATGGTTGACCAGTAGTAACCCTGCCTGAGAATCTTTCGAGCTAGCATCACTCTACTCATATGCGCTTCGCACTCTTCTTCGTGGATGGCCTCCATTAGGCGCTTTGACTCTTCTTCATCAACACACAACTTGTGCATTCCCAGATGGCCTCGTTTGTACAATTTACCCCCGCAGATGATAAACTGAGCAGCCATTCGTCGTATTGCCCTTTTATCTTTGGCATTTGCCCCTAGTAAATAAGCCTCTATTTTCTAGGAAGTTCCAGATGTCATGATACCAGGGGTTCTGATCTTGTACTTCATCTATCATGGCAATCAACTCGTAGGCCGGCACATACCTCTGTTCAATAATGATCGGACGCATCCAGACTCCCAAAGGGATGTTTATCATGGAAGATAGAGTTGATAAAGCATCTGTGAACCTGTTGCTCTCTCTTAACAGATGCGTGAAGGTTAGCTTCTCAAACCTAGAAATCAGAACGTCCAGGGTTTGGTGATCGATTTTGATCCTTTCTTCTTTAACCATCCAGTCTCCTTTCACTTGAAACACAACCAGGTTCGAGTCCCTAATGACGTCCAACCATTTTGCCCCTAGTTCTAGGGTGGCTTCTAAGCCAGCAATACATGCCTTGTATTCTGCTTCATTGTTTGATACTTTGAACCGAAGTTTGAAAGTTAAAGGTATGTGGGAATTGTCAGGCGCTATCAGCAACACCTCTATTCCATACCCATATTGATTAGATGCTCTGTCAAAGTACATAGTCCAAATCCTTTTTTCAACTTGTAGAATGGCCTCATTTGGGAACAGATACTCTACTGCTTCGTTTCCCTCCACTGGGTGATCAGCTAGGAACTCCGCTACCGCTACCGCTATCCCCTTCACAGACTTGCGAGCCATATATTTCAAAATTCGAAGAGAAGAAGCAACCAACGGGCTAGCCTACCCATAAGTGTTGGTTTCTCAAAGAGATATTTAATGGGATCCAATCTCGAAACCAGAATTATGGAGGGAGCTAACAGGTAGTGCCTCAACTTCCTAGTAGCCCATACCAAGACTAAACAAGCCTTCTCTAGCGGAGTGTAACGGGTCTCATATTCCAGCATCTTCTTACTCAGGTAATAGATGGCCTTCTCCACTCTATCCTCAGATTCCTGTGCAAGCATGCAGCCTATAGTTGTGTCGGTTACTGATAGATACAAAATCAACAGCTTCCCCAGCTCTGGCAGTGACAACACGGGTGGGTTCTGTAGATATTGCTTAATCTGCTCGAAAGCAACTTGGCATCGGTCATCCCATCGGAATTTCTTTCCTTTCTTCAGGAGACCAAATAGTGGTTCACAAGTCAGGGTTAATTTTGCAATAAACCATCTTATGAATTGCACTTTACCCAGAAAGCCGCGCACCTCCTTTTCAGTCCTTGGGGGTGGCATTTCTAGTATGGCCTTGATTTTGAAAGGATCGACCTCAATGCCCCTTTGTGTAATCAAGAACCCCAGCATTTTCCCTGTTGTGACACCAAAAGTTCATTTCTGAGGATTCAGTCACAACTGATATTCTCTGATTCGTTGGAAAAATTTCTTCAAGGCGGTGTAGTGGCCCTCTCTTTTCTTAGACTTGACAATCATGTCATCCACATACACCTTCACTTCTTTGTGGATCATATCATGCAAGATAGTAGTTGCAGCCCATTGATAAGTAGCCCCAGCATTCTTCAAACTGAACGGTATCACCCTACAACAGTAGGTTTCCCACGGCATGGTGAAGGCAGTCTTCTCCTTATCCTTGGGTGCAATCAAAATCTGGTTGTACCCGAAAAACCCATCCATAAAGGAGAGCAACGCATGGCCTGCGGTGAAGTCCACCAATTCGTCGATGTGCGGTAGAGAAAAGTCGTCCTTCGAACTAGCTTTGTTCAGATCTTTGAAATCCACACACACCCGAATTCTTCCATCTTTCTTTGGCACCAGAACTATGTTGGCCAACCAAGAAGGATACTCAGATACTAGCAAGAACCCTGCATCTATCTACTTGGTGACCTCTTTCTTGATTTTTAGAGCCCAATCCGGACGTATTATCCGAAGCTTCTTCTTGACGGGTCAGGCCTCAGGGTCAAGAGGGATCCGGTGCTGTACAATCTCAGGATAAATTCCAGGCATGTCTTCGTAGGACTACGCAAAAACATCTTTGAAATCTTTTAATAAAGTGACTAAGCACTCGCGTTCCTCCGAAGACAACGTGGATCCGATCTGGACCAGACGTGGATACTTCTCAGTACCAACATTAATTGAAGTGATTTCATCAACCAAAGGTTTTACAAACCTCTATTCCTCTGGATTAATCAAATGTTTTAAAACCGGAGAAATTTCTTCCTCGACATTTTTATCAAAGTTTTGAAAGTTCTGATTAATGTAGTAAACAAGTGGCACAGAAAAATACTCAGAAACAACAGTGGTAGCATTCTCATTCACAATTTCCAATTCGTCCAATTCCTCAATTACAACCGACTCAAAAGAAAAGGAAAAAGATGACCCAGACAAAACAACGGTATCCGGGTTATGAACCCCAAGAATACCAGACTCTGACTCAGAAGAACTAGAATCTGATTCCGACTCCATAGACTCTGTGGAATCAGATTCCAGTTCACTACTTGATTCAGAACTGCTGGACAAAAAGCCCTCCTCGAACTACCAAACGAGAGAGAGTGCAATAGATGCATCCAGAATGTCGGAAGAAGGGTCCACAGCTATTTGATCCCTAATCATGGAAACTGAGAAGTTATCCCTCAAGCTCTCTGGTGTGATCTGAGGATCTGAGAGAAGACAAGCTAGCGCTGCTCCAATCTCGAGTTCTGTGCCATCGGACTCATCCTCTATACATTGTTTAGCCACAGCTGGTAGGTCAGTCTGCTTTTCTGCAACTTCATCCCCTTGTAACTGTAGGTCGAAAAAGATCTCAAAGCCGGGCAAAACGCCACTTCTTAGAATTTAGCCATGGCTTAGGAAAGCCACAAAATGGAAAATCTTCCCCCTCTCGGACAAAGCGACTGTTCAGGGTTCCTTGAATAGATCTATGGACAAGCTCGTAGGGCCTCCTACTTTGCTTAGCCTTGGCCCTTCCTGCCATTTCCTTTCCCTTCCTTACCCAATCCTCTTTTGTAGGCGTGTAACCTAGACCAAAGGTATAAGGGTTGTGTGGTACTTCAGCCAACGCAGTGACGCCCTTCCAGCCATTCCTTCCTAATTCCATTCCGGGTACATGTTACAGCTTATTTATAAGGTAGACGGATTGCGCACTGACATATAGTCCCTTATCAACAGCCAGAATATCTTGCACTACCCGGGCCTCGGCCAAGGTGAACCCAGACAAAAAGACATCCTCCTCGCCGTGTACAATTTCCAAAACTAGTGTAGTAACCTCCGGCGGCGGATGTATGGAAGGGTTCCCAAAAACAATAGCTACCCCCTTCCCATGGGGGTACTTCAACATTTGATGCAGAGTGGAATAGATAGCTCTTACTTGGTGCAACCACGTCCATCTAAGGAGTAAATTAAAGGTGGCCAGGACATCTAAGACATGGAAATCAATGTCCTGTTGCGCCGGACCAACCTGGGTTCTAATCCGAACTATCCCCATCACTTTCCGACTTGTATTGTCATAAGCCCGAATCACCTAGGCCTTGGTGCGAAGTTTGTGGGTTTTAAACCAATAGTATAGGCTGTGCGCGACGGACACACATTAATTGCAGACCCGGTATCAATCAAGACAACTAGTATCCACTTCTCTTTACACTCCATAGAGATGTATAATGGCTTATTGTGTTTAGAGCCCTCAGGCGGCAATTCTTTATTTGTAAATGTCAAGGTCGGTGAGGCGCCTCCCAGGAACACCAGTCCCACTAACTGCTCGGGAGTTGTGTCAATAGAGAGCTTAGCCTTATACATTGCTGATAGGACGGCTTGTCTATGCACCCGTGAAGCCATAAGTAATCCCCAAATAGAGATGTCTGCTTGAATCTTTTTCAACTGCTTCAGTACAGCTTCCTCTTCTAGCAGTTTATCTTTCTGTTTCTCAACTTCCTTATCTTTTTCTGAATCTTTTGGTTGGTCTAGGTGTGGGGCCTTAAAGTACTGCCTACTCCGAGTCAAGTGATCAACTTCCTTGGCATACCGTGTATCATTTGGTAGATTCTATCCCCAATCCTCATCTGTGTGGGCGAGATGCAAATCGTCATCTTCCCATCACATTTCTTTGGCAACCAACAAACATACATCCGGTTCTGCTGTAATCATTCATGTGTTCACAACACAATCAGTCCTCGGGGGCCTTTGGCTTTCTAGCCTTCTGATCAGTCTCAGTTCTTTTCTGTTCGAACTGCTTTAGTGCGGCCTCCTATTCTGTATCAGCTATACACAAGCTACCCAATTCTTAAGCAAAATTCTTAGTACCGGTGCTCTCCGGCAACTTCCCCTTGTTGTCCACCGTTCCGGCCACTGCAGACGTTCCTGTTTCCAACTGTCCTTGCTTCGGTTGAGACCCCTCATCAATATCCAGCTCATCACTAAGCCACGCTGTATTATTCATTGATCCGTTCATATCAAACCAGCCGATTTGTACATTTCCCAGATCCTATTCATCAAAGAACTGCAGGTTACTGATGTCCTCCTCAAGCACATCTAAGTCATCCAGTCCCCAGCTTGGCTCGTCCTCTTGGACTACATTAGCCTCCATCCCCATCGGCAATTCCACCCTCAGTCTAGCCTTGCTAATTGGCACAATGTAACAGCAAGGGTTGTACTCTTCTTCAATTAAGCTCACGGAGCCCTCAGGCATACCTTCTTCTACCATAGCCACCACCACGGGTTCGGGTTGGGATATGGGCGTGCTCATCATGCACAAGTCTGTGCTTTCTGGGATGAACAGCGCCGACTTAGGCAGGTGGGAGGGAGTAATGTATATGCTGGGATCGTATGGGATGGCCATTGTTTGGATAAGGTTTACTTGCCTGGGTGGAAGAGGGGGTTGGTTATGTGGTGGGAGAGGATTTGTAGTGATGTTAGGCTTCTCAAGAGGTGCTATCACTTTGTTGTCAATGAGATCCTGAGTCTCATGACGGAGTCTAAAGCATAGGTCGGTGTCATGACCATGTTGCTGGTGGAAGGCGCAATACTTGGCCGGGTTGTGTGTAGGAGAGAGGCGATTAGGCAACAGGCGTGGCTCTAGGGGCTTCAGATGCCCTTTTCTGATTAGGACCCCCTAGGCTTTGGATAGAGACATGTAGAGTGGGGTGAAAACCCTCTAGCCTTGGGGTGGGTACTTTGCAGGTTGTGGGGTGGTTCCGGATGCACCGGTAAAAGGGGTGGCTGTTTTCGGTGTGGTGGTGACCATACCAACATCAAAGGTCCTCGCAGCTGCGTTGCTACTCGTAGCCACATTTGAACTGCGTGTCAAAGCCCTCTTAGGTTGCTCTTTCTCCTGGTTGATCAGACCTTGTTTCATCGCATCCTCTATCTGTACCCCTATCTCATAAAGGTCAGCAAATGTAGAGAGGGTAAGACAATCATCTTCTACAGCAGCTTTGGTTGCAGATTACGAATGACCATTCTTATCTGGTCCTTCTCAGCTGGCCTGGTGGTAATCATGGAGGTCTTGGCCCTCCACCGAGTGACGAAATCAGAGAAACCCTCATTCGGCTCTTGTTGAGTAGCCTCGAGATCACGAGTTGTGACCTCGATTTGAGTGTTATAGGAATATTGGGTGATAAAGGCCTCAGCCATCTCTTCCCAGCTCATTTTCACAAAATCCTCCAGTTTAGCATACCAGATAGCCGCATAATACAGGTGGTCCGCCAAAGAGGGATAGCTTCTGCAATCTAGTCAGGCCCATCGGCCGTAGAATATCTGAAAATAGCCTCAAGTGGACCATGGGATCACCTGAACCATTGAAGCGGTCTATGTGTGGCATTTTAAATCTATTCGGCAATGTCACCACCGAATCTGTATAGCCGTCCTCTATATCTGGGATCGAGTTGACACCTTGAGCTCGTTTGAAAAACTTCTCAAGCTTGCTGACTTTCAGAGCAGTAGGGTAGACCTCGAACTCAAAGGGGGTCTCCGTTGGGTAGGCCGGTGCTTTGGAAGTCTGGGGTGGAATCGGATCCACTAGAATGTCCGCATTTTCCTGGACATTGGCTGTAAGAGTAGGAGCTCTGGGTACTGGAATATCTACAGGAGGTGGATGAGATGCAGAAGCTGTTGCCTGCTGCAGTTGTTCTTGCTGTTGCTGTTGAAGCCTAGCAATGAGTTCAGCCTGCTGGGCTGCAACCTCTGTTTGGCGAGCGGTAACTTCCATTTGGTGAGCAGGGTCCCGCTACATGGCCCCGATGGTCTATTGAATTTGGCACATCATATCCTTCATACTGTCTACGGGGTGCTGATCTGTCAGAACTGGTGTATACTCTCTTTCTGAGGTGGAAGCAGAAAATTGGGCTCGACTGCACACAGGTGAAATAGATAGTGACCACTGAATTGGCGACTGCTGAACTGGTGATCTATGCCTGACTGTCCTCTGTCTCGTAACCGGGGGTAACAAAGCAAACATTGGTTGTCCTCCAATAAGATCCTCAGATCGATAAATCCTTCTGACTCTGGTCCAGAGTGCTCGGGGGGAAATTGCCTCGTCAGAAGCAATTGTGAAATACTACCTTGCAAAAAAAGAAAATAAAGCAAAAAAGGAAATAACAATCAGCAAACATACAGCACCTCGGCTTAGACAAGGACAACACACAGTTGAAATCATAAGCTGGACAATCTGTACTCAAACACTGATTTCTTTCCCAAAATTTCTACCTCAAAATTGATACCCTCAAACTGAGAACTGATACATGCATTCCGGTAGAGTCACACTCTAAAAGCACATATTAAGCAAGTGAGAGCCAAAACACCCCTATGGTGCGGTAGGGTTGCCCTGTCCTAATTTCGTCAGGAACTAGGGGTTTGCTACACAAGCAAGTGGTTTCAAACAAACCTACATTCAGGTAAGCAACTTGTCCTAGTTTGGAACAGTTGCTAAGGCTTCCGATATGCAACTAGGTCAATTGGTCAAAAAAGGGTGCCTCAGAAAGACCACCTAATATACCTCTCGCTCCTAACACCGAGAAGTGAAAGGAGGATCAAACGGTATGGCGGTAGTCTAGATCCAAGATTTGTGTTCCCATCGTGGCAGAGCTCGTAACGGGTGAGCCTTATGGCACGCTTTTCCAAGCAAGCCTCCAACAAACTGCTCAGGAATAGCAAATGGCAAACACTGTGACTTAAGAGCACCAATGCAAATGCAATGCAAAGAAACACATAAATGTAGATAAAACAACATATCATGAGTTCAAGTCAAGTTCTCTAAATCCCCAGCAGAGTTGCCAGAAACTGTAGACTTGACTTTTTCGCACCCCCTTTCGGAGAGCTCGAATTGGTCCTACAGTTTGGACTCCTATCACGATTCTGAATCTAATATCACAAAGTGCAATATGAGATTGATAAACACCAAAGAGTCTAATCCAACAGATCATGTTGGAAAATTGATTTTGAATCAAATAATGCCAAAATTGGACTACATTGCTAGATTACAGAGTCGCCGCCTAAATATTTTATTTTTAGGAAATTTAGGAAACCCTGACTCGTGCCAAAGGCCATGTGTTCATCATCACGAAAGTTGCCTTACCTCGAGAACTTGGGTACGAGAGGGGAAGGTTCTGAAATAAGCACCCCAGCTCACCCGATCAAAAGATTGGCTTCTACTAAGCATGATATGTTGTTTTATAAACCTTGTGTGTTCTTATCCGGTTATTAGCTAACTTTACTATGTGATGCACACAAGCAAGTATAGACTAAGTCGCAAGACTTGGAACAAATCAACTCATGTTTGCTTTCGAAAATGGTTTGAAATTGCCACCCTCAAGTGGGCTTAAAACATGATTTGCCACTTTGCAAAGTGGGGTTAAAACTCTCATTCGTTGAATTATTCCAATTCAAACAACAAAGCCTTCATCCACAGGCATTCATGCAGTTAATCATTTAAGCACATGGCCTCATGGCAAGCATGTGAAACATGGCATCACTCACACTTATACAAGTATGCTAAATTGTAAAAGCTTACTGAGTACTCCAAGCCAAAACAAAAGCTAGTTAGAAACAATGCATGATCCTAACTATGTTAAATGTCTAATGCAACACATGCAAAAACGCAATTAAATAGGCTCAGCTACCTAATCATGGTATGTGCAACACTTTGATAATATGCTTTAAAACACGTATTCAAATAAGTATTGAAATACAATGCAATTTGAATGATGCGCTGAGCCTCGGTGCATGCAAGACAAATGAATGATGCAAACATGCAAGCATAATGTATGCTAATTGAAACATGATCCCTAATCTAACCATAAAAAACTGGTAAACAAAAAGGAGAAAAACGTGGGGTTGGAAGACATACACAAACACACGCACACTTATTACAACATTGCACCCTCACGGAGGAGGGTCCGAATAAATAAGCTAAGCTACACTAAGCTAAGCTGATTATTACAAACCAACTAATTAACTATTCTAGCTAATTAATTATTACAACACAATTGAATAACTAGCTATGTTAAGCTAATTAAAATATTACAAAACGAATTGAATAACTAGCTATGCTAAGCTAATTAAAACAATTTAAATAAAGCGAGAAAACGGCCTCGAAGGCGAGGGAGACATGCATGATCGGTTGGCTTCCTCCCGAAAATCAATCGCCTTGACATCGGTTGCTTTGTTTGCACTCGCTATGATTTATGAACATTGTACCAACTTCCAGAATACCTCTGCTCTAACACAGGAACACATTTGCACAAGAATTGACTGGTGGCCGGTCGGCCACAAAAAGTGGCTGTCGGCCACCTTAACTGGCCGGTCGACCACCCCTTTTTCCAGACTTCTGTTTTTGCTTTGAAGCACAGCACTAAACAGCCACAATTCTAAGCTAAAACCAGCCTTAAGAGCTCAAACTAAGCCTCAAAGAACCTTAGCTCCAAGATGAAGATGTTTGGTCAAGGGTCTTAGTGCAAAAGTGTAGAGAATTCTCACTTTCAAGCACAAAATAGGGAGAGAGAGAGAGAGAGAGAGAGAGAATTCTAGAGAGAGGGGGAGGAAATTTGCTCACAAAATTATCTAACCTCTCAAATGGGGGAGAGACCCCCCGTTATATAGAAATCCAAGCTAAAGGCTTGCATTTATCCCTCCATACACGTGTATAGAAATAGCATTCAGTGATCAATAGCTGGCACAACTGGCTTAGAAAATATCTAAAAAAGAAGAAAAATGGTCGTTGGCCACCTTACCTAGCCAATCGATTACATCAAGCGACCGACAAGGGGGAAAAGTGGCTGACAAGGCCCTCTCTCCCTCCAAGCAAGAGGCACCAAGGTTTGGTCCAAAAACAAGCACAAAACAAAAAGGGTTTAGAGGCTCAAAGACAAGGCGTTCCGCCGAGAACTTCGGGCACTCAAAATGAGCACAAACAAGCGCAATCATTGAATGCACAAACGATGACATCTAAGTCTTGAGGTCAGTCAAAAATGGGGTGTCTACAAGCCCTGGTCGCCCGAGTCGCCTCATTCGCCATAGGAGCTCCGGCTCCCTTGCCTATGTAAACGCCCATCAGAGGAGGCATAAAGTGAGTCTGAATGAATGTCATGTAGTCACCATCTCCTCTAAAGAAGTCAGCGTCTAGGCCTACTATGAACTGTATGATCGCATCAACTGGTAGACTATTCGCTGCCCTCATAGACGCTGGGGGTGGCATCGTAACGACTGGATCAAAAAAGCCCCCAGTCTGGCGTACGAATCGCTTGCTCAGAAACCAAGCCAAGAAACGAGATGTGCTCTAAGCTCCCATATACTGGTCTCTTACCCCGGCCGATATCGTCGCCCAGGGCTACCATGTGATCTGTAAATAGAGAATGTACATATTGTTAGTTGTCGTCAGTTGCCAAAGTATGAATCAGAGCAGTATTAACGGAAAAATGACTGTGAGTTTTGAGTTGCCTTATCAACAACCACTGTATCGAAGTAACGGAGGAAGAAGGCGTGATAGTTCGGAACAGAAAAGGCTGAAGCCAGTCTCGTCAACAATATCGCGAACCCCGACAAGAAGCTCATCATACCAATCCCTCGCCATCGTCGCTCTGTACCCCCGGTAAGCACGGGAGTCTCCCTGTGGTGGAGAAAAGGAGAATCAGATGAAAGATAGTAATAAAAGAGTATTTAGATAAAGGGTAGTGTAAGAAATACAGTTAAGGGAAAGGCAAGAATGCATGAAAATAGAGTTCATACCTCAGTAGCGTTGGAAGAAAGATGGGAGTCCGGCTTCCTTAGTAGAAGGTCCTTTAACATGCCACGAGCAAAGTCACTAAAACACTTGATGCCTCTAGATGGTAGTATATGCGTGTGAGGATGGTACGTCATCGGATCAAAGGGGTGCACCCTTAGTGGTAATGGCTCTGGCTCGAGCTCTGGGGAAAACTTTGACTCAAGATCAGCCTCAATATCCTCTACCGCCTCGTCGGCCTCGGCAACTGCTGGCTCATCTACCTCGGCTATAGGTGGAAACACAGGTGGAACCTCGGGAGGAGCTCCGTTGTGGGGCATATCATTCGCCATCTGGAAAATGGGTGAAAAGTAGGTGAAAAATGAAGAAAAATGGAGAAAAGAGGGAAAACTTGGAAAAGTCAACCCTAGGAGAGACAAAATAGGAGAAAAAGTCAAAACTCGAGAAAGTTCATGAAACCCGAGAGAAACTCGAGGTGAACAAGCCTAAAGTGGTGAAAATGTAGAAAAAGCGACGAAATCAAAATTTGATCGGTTCAAAGTGTAGAGAATCAAGAGGGTTTTACGAAAAAAGTTTGTGTGGAGCATTGAAAAATGCGTGTAAAGTGCAAATCTAGATAGAAGATACACCTAGAGAGAAAGGGAGAGGAATTTCAGAGGTTTGGGTGTGTGGAAATGAAGTATGGGGTTGTCTACTTAAAGACCCATGCGTGAAAAAACCATACTGCCTTGAAACTGTCACGAGTGGCTAGCAAGCCACATTTGTGGACAACAAGCTTAGACAGTAGCCGGCAGGTGGCCGGTGGTCCTCACTTCTGTCCTGATGCTGTTTTATGCTTTTGTTTCCAGAGAAAAGTTTGGGAGGTTCACTGTTGGATCCATATTGATTCTAAGGGATCTCGAAACTGTGTTTCGGCATGCAAACGTTCTCCACTTGCCAATGTGAACGAGGTGTATCCTTTTTGAGCATGTTGCAATGCCTCCGAGAGGTAAATCGGAGGTTGTCACCGAATATCGTTTTATTCGTTTTGTCAAATTACGTCTTTGTTCTTTTTCATTGCATAGAATGTGCATTTGACATATACGTATGTTGCATGCGTGTCATGCATCATTTATGATTCGTGCATAGAACATGCTGTCAATTTTGCATAGAATATGCTCTTGTTTCATGCATAGAATATGTTTTTGTTTCTTGCATAGAACATGCCTTCAATTAACATCATACGTCGGTTGTCTATCTTGTATGGAATATGCATTGTCACTATATTGACCTGTTCACTTTGTGCATCTATCGCACTTGTTCACTTCGTGCATCTATTACATACATTCATTCCTCTTCGCATCTTTTGTCTTGTATCTCTGGACGCGTGAAGCGCGGCCTTATGCAGGTTTTATCTCGGGACGCGTAAAACGCGAGCCTAAGCAATTTCTCTTGTATCTCAGGACGCGTGAAGCGCGACCCTGGACAGGTTTTATCTCGGGATGCGTGAAACGTGAGCCTGAGCAATTTCTCTTGTATCTCAGGATGCATGAAGCGTGGACTGGATGGGTTTTATCTCGGGATGTGTGAAACGCGAGCCTGAGAGATTTCTCTTGTATTTCACAACGTGTGAAGCGCGACCCTGGATATGTTTTATCTCGAGACGCGTGAAGCGTGACCCCAAGCGGTTTTTCTTCTATCTCAGGACGTTTTGCTTTTATCTCAGGATGCGTAAAATAAGACCTTAAGCGGTTTTCATCTCGGGACACGTGAAACGCGACCCTGAGCGATTTTCGTTTCTCAGTTTCTCAGGACGCGTGAAACGCGATCCTGATTGGTGTTTTCTTTCCTCGTCTGGTGTTTTGGCATGGTCAGAGTGTGTTTTATATCTTTTTGTATGGAACCTATGTTGGTTTTAAGCTTGAAGTTATTCATTCATGTGTCGTTATCTTGTTATTGCTTATTGCATTATCTTGCATGATCATGAGTTTTCAAAATAGCCGGTTGCGCGAAGCGTGTGAGTCCAGCTTTCAAAGTTTTCTTTGTGCATATCATTTGCATCTTGCCCCAGAACTACGCTAGTTTGATTCCTTGCAAAGGGATATGTAGGTAGCTTGCGAGTGCAACCATTTATTTTGTTTAGATTGTTTGTCCAAGTCTTATGGCCTTGTCAAAATGGGTCGTCTTCGGGCTTTGATATTCACTCACGTCATTTCATGACTCCGAGTTTTGGAGGGGCAACTCTAGACACCCCATTTTTGACCGCCCTCACGACTTGGACGTCACCACTTGCATACCTAATGATGAGTTTATATGCTTGTCAAGTGCTTGAAGTCCTCAGCGAAATGCCACAGCTTCGCGCCTTTCAAGCCCTACACACCTCTTGTCTTGTTTTGGACCACAATCATAGATTTTCAAGCTTGCAACCTCTTGTGGCCTGCCGGCGACAAGTGTGTTTTGCAGATATTTTTCTGCCAACTGTGCCAGTTGTTGGCACAGATGCATACACCTTCTTACATGTGTATGTATTGATATTTCTAAGGGAGTGTAAAGGTTTTCTATATATAGAGGACCCCCCCTTCTTGTTTTCAAGGTTAGAAAATTTTGGAGCAAATTATTTTCTCTCTCTTTTGTGTAAATTTCTTGACCTTTTGCCTATACACTCTAAACGAAACCTTACCATCTTGGAGCTGAGGTACTTTTGAGCCTTCTTTGAGCTCTTGAGGGTGTTGAATTGTTGCTTGGAAGTGTTCTCATCTTCAAGAGGCATAAGGCTTGATTTATTTCTTTGTTTTGTTTGCAAATTTTCTACTATTTTTCATATTATTTTTGGTCTGTTTAAGCTCTGTAATTTTAGGCTGAAACTTGTGGTTTAAGGCCTTAACGGGTGGAGGGGTGGTTCACCTCTCTTTCCATCTTGTTTCTCTAGCCTTTACCCTTATGTTTCCCACCTTTACACTATCTTTTTTTTTTGAGCTTTTAAACACTGATTTTTAGATTTGTTTTAGTGGCTAAAATGTTGTTTTGAAGTCCAAAATTGAAGGGGTTAGCCTCCCCTTCTTGTGTCTTGCACTAGCCGAGCATGCTCTATGTTTTAGCTTATTGTTCTAGCTATTTTTGTCTTAATTCCAGCATGTTTTAGGACTTATTTAGCATAATTTTAGAACTATTTTTAGTTGTTCATTGCATTTGATCCTTGTATTACATGCTTGTAGTGTAATTGCCCTCATAGGTTTGGTAGTCTAGGCCTTAGCCACCATTCTATTTGACTTGATAGCATTTATTTATGGCCTTTCATACTTATGATCACCTTTAATCACTTCTACAGCCTCCCTCCTTTCTTGGCTTTTGCTTTGCTTTGCTTTGAAAGTTGGTTCAAACTAGTTGCTTGTTTAAAGCATGAGATTGAGGTCTTGTGCTTAATGGTTGAATCCCTTTGGGGATTCATTACCAACGGCATGACACTTCTCTCATGCCTAAAATAACTCTTGGTTTGATGTTTTTTTTCCATTAGAGGACTTAAAGCTCACTTTTGGACTGAATTTACTAAAGAATGGTTGGTAATTAAAATGGAGTAATAAAATGGGGACTAAAAAGTGATGCAAGATAATAACTTGGTTGGGTTCAATCGGACGTTAATTGAACCTTTGAGTCTTGAATTGTTTCATCCTTGCTAGTGATGTAAACGGTTCAAGAGTCGTTGTCAACACTTCCCTTGATCAATCCATGATAGGGAGGAGGTGTGACAGTCTTTATTTGTTGCATTTATTAAACTTGCACACTTTGGTTTATAGGCCATCATGCAATGAAATTGCATCGATTGATGGTTTGTGAATCAAGTTTACTACTCATTTGAGCTGAGCTGTTTGATGATAAGGAGGGGTAAGTTGTGCAAACAACTCTTGAGAATACCCTGTGCTTGCTCTATTTGTTCTCTGTTGCAGCAGGAAGAACTGACCATCGATGGTGGCGAATACCATTTGGGATGGCAGCCATCACTTCTAACTCACGCCACATTTGCAAAATCCAGTAGTAGCTTTTTGAAATGAAACAGAGTTATTTTTTAGGAGGAAAAATAGTGCAAGTGTTCTACTGTGCAACAGGGGCTTCCTAGCAGCAGAACAGTGATTTTTTCGGGTGAAAATCTGCGCGCATGCATGAGCACTCCTCGCTTCCCGGGGCTGTTTAGTCTAATTACTTAGTTTAGATATTTGTTGTAATTAGTTAGTTGCAGTTAGTTAATTTTGTAAAGTATTGTAAATAATTAGTTAGCTAGACCAGTTATTTAATTTGGTTTTATAATAATTAGTAAGTTATAATAGTTAATTAATTTGTTGTAATAATTAGTTAAGTAGCTTAGCTAATTTATTCATTTGGGTTTGTAATAGTTAGTTAATTCATAGTAATTAGCTTAGTTAGCTTAGCTATTCAGACTGCGTGAGGGCACAAATGTTGTAATAATGTGTATGTCTTCTAACCCCACGTTTTTCTCCCTTTTATTTAACTGCTTATGTTGATTGGTTTAGGGCATCATGTTTTGTTTACCATTACTCATGCTTGCATCCATTGTCTTGTATACATCGAGGCTCGGCGCATCATTCTAACTTGCATTGTTATTACTTACACTTCGTTGAAAACGTGCTTAGACTGCATGCTATCAAATTGATTAATATGCCATATTAGTAGCCGAGCCTAGTAATTGCATATCGCATGTGTTGCATTAGTCATGTTGCACTAGTTAGAGGATACATTTTTTCTAACTCTTTTCTTTTGGCTTGCCTTGGAGTACTAGGTGAGCTTTTTTGTGCTTTAGCATATTGCATGAATATGATTGTTGCCATGTTAAACATGCTTGCCATGAGGCTAATTGCTTAATTGATAAATTGTTTGAATGCTTGTGGATGAAGGCTAGTTGCTTGAATTGGAATAATTTGAGTAATGTTTATATGCGATCATTTTTTCAAGTGGTACATATTCGAAACAATTTTGCAAATGAACATGAGCCAAATGTTCCAATTCTTGCAAATTAGTCTATACTTGTGTGTATGTGTGTGCATTACACAGTAATGCTAGCCTAATAAATCGGAACAAGAGCATATAATGTAGATAAGATTCATATCATGATTAGTAGAGGCCGATCTTTGATCAGCTGAGCGGGGGTGCTCAATTCAT
Source organism: Camellia lanceoleosa (assembly GCA_025200525.1). NCBI lineage: Eukaryota > Viridiplantae > Streptophyta > Magnoliopsida > Ericales > Theaceae > Camellia > Camellia lanceoleosa. Next base: position 107,433,367 of record CM045768.1, on the reverse strand, counting down.
GACCTTCTCCTGTCGTACCTAAGCTCCTGAGCCAAGATAATCTTGGTGATAAGCGTGGCCTTTGGCACGAGTCATGGGTTTCCTAAATTCCCCCAAAAAATATTTAGGTGGTGACTCTATATCTGGCAAAGCAGTCCATTTTTGGCAATTTGATTCAAAATTGATTTTCCAAAAGATTTGTCGGATTTGGACTCTTTGGTATTTATCTATTTCACATTGCACTTGTGGAACCCGATTTAGAACCGCGGGAGTCCGATACTGTAGGGCTTATTCGTCTTCCGAAAGGAGGCACAAAAAGTCGAGCTACTGACGGGTATACAAACTATTGGGTTTCGTTTTAGCTATCCTCATTGTTTTCCCTCTCTCTCTCTCTCTCTCTCCCTTCACCTAATATATATATATATATTATTTTTTTAGGGGGGAGAGGGGGGCAAAATTACACTTTATTTGGAATATCCACCGGCTAATAATCTTTATGCTTTGTCTGTAGTTTTCTTTGTTGCTAAAAGGTTCAGTAATGACTTGGTGAAGATAATAAAGATGATGATTTGGAATATAAACTAAAGCCTACTGTTGTTTGTGTTAAAAATAGCTCTTATCAAAATATATCATATTGTGGTTTTATATGGGGTTTGGGCAGCTATATAATTATATGGTTTATTTGATTGCCACACTATAACGAAGTTTGCTGTTGTACTGCTGCTGCAGATGCATGCTGATATTTTGTCCTTGAGTCAATTGAGTAGTTTTTGTTTTTTAGATAACTAGGATCTCTAATTGTCTATTGATTAAGTAGCCAAGATAGCTCTAGTTGTGTTTAGTTGCTGGTTGATGTTCATCTCGATGGTCATTGAGATTTATGTATTGGCGCAAATACTACCAACTCTGATTGAAATTGTTTCTATGGCATATATTTCTATTTCCAGGGGTTTAGAATGATTCGCTTTCTTAAGCTTAGCTTGTCAAAGCATTTGAATTTTGATTTCTCAACTATTGCTTCTTTTCTTTTTTTTTTTTTTCTTTTTTCCCTTTTAATATTAAATAGACCAGACAAGAATGATACTTATGAACATTCATTTAAGATGATGCCTCCAAGGAGAACCCCTATTTTACTATTAAAAAAAAAAATCATTTAAGATGGCTATTTTTGTAAGCATCTAAACAAAATCATTCTACATGAATTTTATGCAAGTTGAATATTTTGACTGATCATGATAATATATTGGTTTGCATGCTTAAATTTTGACTGATCATGATAATAGCTTAAACACATTTATATGTGTGCTTTCTTTGTGTGTGTCGTTCTCTGAATTTGGATTTATTATCATGGTATGTAGGTTAGCTCATCGATTATCCAGGAAGTGTAAGATCTCTGTTGTATACTTGTCTAACTTGAAGAGAGCCCTTGATACAGCAGAGGCAATAGCAAGTAGCTGTGGCGATTTGGAGGTATGAATATGGAACAACATTGAAAATGTGGCACTCCTTACTAGTTAAAATTAGAAAGACAAGAGTAAGTTATCAGTTATGTATGGCTTAATTTAATGCATTTATTTTTTTAATTTTCTAACCAATCATTTGTTTTGGCAATATGTAGAGTTTTGCTAAACTAGATTTATAATGTGGAATCAACTGGAAGGGGTAAAAGAAATATTTGACTTATATTGGTAGCACCTGGGAATTGATAATGAAACCCAAAATGGCTATCACATGCATCATGATGATACATCTATGAAGATCTGTGGAATGTAGAAGAGGCAAATCAACATCATTGATTGATTAAATCCCACCATCTTATGCATTCACTGTAGTACTTTGTGTAAAACTTGAACGTGATTAGGTGTGATTAGGTTTGACAATTTCTGTTAGGGGTTAAATGTGTCTTGCAGTCTATGGTCATGTTGTTTACATCTCACGGTTACATGTTTGGATAACTTGGATTTCTGTTGTTTGATTTCTTTTTAGAGACTTTGGTCCTGAAGAGTTTTTAAGGAAATTCACATGAATTTGTTAGGTGCTTTGAAATAATTTGAAAGGTTGAAGCACATCATTAAGGGGTTGAAGTGTCTATTGTTAGATTATTATTATTATTTTTTATTTTTTATTTTTTCTTCCTTCTTGCCATTTGATTTCTCAACAATCAAATGTAGTTATCTTGAGTGGTTAGCTAGGTAGGTGAAAATCTAAATATGGTCTCTTCTTCTTCTTTTCTTTTTTCTTCCTTTTTTGACATGTTATCATCCTTGATGATTGATATCTGTGTTGTTCACTTGTTTGTAGTGAGATACATGAAAGAAAAAAAAAAAGAAACTCTAATTGACTGGAAATTTAATCATGAGTTGCTAAATTAATTTATCCACTTATTATGAAGTTTAAAGCTTTATATGATGGTGCTTAATAAGACTACAATTAGTGATTTTACACTAGTACTTTCTTGCTCCAAATGACAGATTTGTTTACTGTGAACTAAATCAGAAATGTTTGAGTGGTTTAGTAATTAAATTAATTATCTTTCCTATTTGCAGGTTGTTTTGCTACAAGCGTTACATGTAATGATATACAATAATTAGAAATGGAAAAGATTCCAGAAACAAAGGCGCTTTTTGGGAAGTTGTATGTTATGGGTCAAGTAGCGACTACGAGCACTACTTCTATTGGAGAAGTTATGGCTTTACTAGCATTCTTTCTGGATTGTGTTTTGGTCATAAAATAACTTTTCCTGATTTTTAGTTATAATAACTTTCACATATGGCTCCAATTTTGAGACTTAAATGCAATGCCTGATTAAACTATAATGCTATATTGTCTAAATTCTTGTCATTGCTATTCCTAGAGTGCTTAATGTTACATTTTTTTTTTTTTTGCAACGGTAACAAGATGGTCGAGAAAAAACATGTTAGCATTTTTCTTTGTTTTTTGCGACGGCAAAATAGCAGTCACCATAAGTAGTTTAGACGATCAGTTACAAATAATTTGCAACCATTTGCTGTCGCAAAAAGTATTTGCCACCCCCATATTCGCGACCCCTATTTGTCGTCACATGGGCCGTAGCAAAAGGTCTTTTGCGACAGTATTTTTATTATTTGCGACGACTTGTAACAGTCACAAAAACTAAATTTTTTAGTAGTGTTGGTGTTTCTGGTGTTTTGCTGCTTTTGTGTTTTGCTATTTCTAGAAAATGAAAACATAAAGATGTGAACATTAAATCCTAGAGAAAATTAAACATACTAGAGAAAACTAAGGTGGCTAGAGAAAATTAGACACAGAAAATTAGATGTCAGAGAAAATAAACATAGCAACATAAATATGCCAGAGAAATTTTCAATAATTGCTAAAATTACATATAGAAGTAAAATATAGCTAGAGAAAATTAAAAAAAGAAACATAAATCTAGTAAGCCACAGAAAATTAAAATGCTACAGAAAATTACACATGCCAGAGAAAATTAAACATGGCAAGCTAGAGAAAATTTCCATTCCACAATTAGTAAGAAAAAATAAACAAAGCAACATAAACATGCCATAAAAAATTACACAACATAGAAATTTGGAGGAAACCAAGAATTGAACAAAATAAACATAACAGAGAAGGGAAGGTCGATTCTGAAAATCGATTTTGAATCAAAAACGCCAAAAATGGATTGCTTTGCTAGATATAGAGTCACCACCTAAATATTTTTTGGAAAAATTTAGGAAACCCATGATTCGTACCAAAGGCCACGTGTCCGTCATCACAAAGATTGTCTCGACTCGGGAACTTAGGTATGAGAAGGCAAGGCCATGAATTGAGTACCCCCGCTCGCCCAATCAAAGATCGGCCTCTACTAATCATGATATGAATCTTATCTACATTATATGCTCTTGTTCCGATTATTAGACTAACATTACTATGTGATGCACACACAAGTACAGACTAATTTGCAAAAATTGAAACACTTTGATTTCATGTTTGTTTATGAAAAGAGTTTGTGAATATGTACCACTTGAAAAGTGATCGCATATGAACATTACTCAAATTATTCCAATTCAAGCAACTAGCCTTCATCCATAGACATTCAAGAAGTTTATCACATATGCAATTAGCCTCATGAAAGTATGCTTTGACATAGTACACAAACATACAATGCAATATACTAAAGCGAGTAAAAAACTCACCTAGTACTCCAAGCTAAAAAAGGTGATAAAGTTAGAAAGATACATGATATTAACTAGGCAATATGACTAATGCAACATATGTGATATGCAAGGCTCGGCTACTAATAAGGCATATGAAGCAATTTGATAGCATGTGGTCTAAGCACGTATTCAAAGAAGTATTTAAACAAACAATGCGAGTTAGAATGATGGGCCGAGCCTCGGTGCATGCAATACAAGTGGATGCAAACATGAAGTATGCTAAACATAACATGATGCCCTAAACTAACTATCATAAGCTAGTAAATAAAGGGAGAAAGACGTGGGGTTAGAAGACGAGCACATTATTACAACATTACGCCCTCACATTGGAGGGTCCTAATAAACTAACTAGCTAACTAATCAAAGCTAAACTAATTAACTAGCTATTACAAAACAAATTAACTAACTAATCTAGCTAATTAAAATAATTACAACACAAGACAAATTAACTATTCTAACTAATTAATTACAAAGCCACTACTTCAAGCACAACACTAATATATTTACAACATGGATCCCGAGGATCGATGGAAGGCTCATGCATGAATGCGGTTTCCACCCGAAAAAGCCACTATTTCTGCTGCTGAATGCCTTTGTTGCATAGTAGAACACTTGCATTGATTTCCACCTCCAGACCAACTCTGTTCTGCTGTGGAAGCACACTGCTGCATTATGCATTGGTGGCCGGTAGAGGGCCTGCCGTCCACTCATGATGGCCCGCTGGCCACAGAAGGTGGCCTACCGGCCACTGCTGACTGGGTTATCTTGCTACAACAGAGAGCAAATAGAACAAAGATAGGGTATTCTTCAAGGGTTTGTTTGCACAATTTACCCCTCCTTATCATGAACAGTTCAAAGGAGTAGTGAGCTTGGTTCATAAACCATCAATGGAAGCAATTTCATTGCATGATGGCCTATGAAACAAAGGGTGCAAGTTCAATAAATGTAATAAAACAAGACTATCAAAACCACCTCCCTATCATAAAAGATCAAGGGAAGTAGTTGACAATGAATCTTGAACTGTTTTCATCACTAATGAGTATGAAACGACTCAAGACTCAATGGTTCAATTAACGTCCAATTGAACCCAAACCAAGTTACTATCTTGCATCTTTTTTTAGCCTCAGTTTTATTACTTCATTTTAGATTACCATTCATTGTTTATTGAATTGAGTCCAAAGGTGCATTTAAGTCCTCTAATCGAAAGATGGCTCAAACCAAGAGTTGTTTTGGGCATGAAAGAAACATTATACTGTTGGTAATGAACCCCCAAAGGGATTAAACCATTAAGTATGACATCTCAATCTCATGCTTAAACAAACAAGTAGTTTGAAACCACTTTCAAAAAAAAAAAAAAAAAAAAACCAAGAAAGGAGGGAGGTTGCAGAGGTGATTAAGAGTGATCACAAATATGGAAAGCCATAAATAAATACTATCAACTCAAATAAGATGGTGTCTAAGGCCTAAAACACTAAGCTCATGAGGACAATTACACTACAAGCATGCAAAACAAAGCTCAAATGCAACAAATACTCAAAAACAGTCCTAAATAAGTCCTAAAGCATGCTGGAATTAAGACAAAAATAGCTAGAATAATAAGCTAAAACATGGATCATGCTAGGCTAGTAAGCAAGACAAAAGGAGGGGAGGCTAACCCCTCCAATTTTGGACTTCAAACCATGATTTTAGCCACTACAATAACTCTAAAAATCAGTGTTTAAAAGCTCAAAAAAAGATAGTGCAAAGGTGGGAAACACAAGGGTAAAGGCCTTGAGAGCAAGGTGTAAAGAAGGGTGAACCACCCCTCAACCTTTATTGGCCTTAAAACCCAAGTTTCAGCCCCAAAATATAGAGTTTTTACAGCCCAAAAACAGTTGGAAAATAGTAGGAAAAAGAGTAAATACAACAAGTAAAGAGGCAAAGCTTTATACCTCTTGAAGAGGAGATCACTTTCAAGCAATAAAACAAGGAAAACACACCCTCAAGAGCTCAAACAAGGCTCAAAGATACCTTAGCTCAAAGATGGAGGTTAGGTTAAGAGTGTATAGGCAAAGGTGAAGAGTGTATAGGCAAAGGTTGAGAAATTTGCAAGAGAGAGAGAATTGTAGAGAGAGACGAAAAATTTGCTCCAAAATTTTTCTAACCCCATGGTAAGAGGGGAGGTCCTCTCTATATAAAGAAACATGAACCTCCCTAAAAAACATCCAGCTATACACGTGGGTGCAGATATAAGCATCTATGCAAATAGCTGGTACAACTATCACAAAATATCTGCAAAACACATTGGTGGCCGGCAAGCCACTAATGGTGGCCGGCAAGCTACATCAGTGGCCGGTAGCCAGAAGCAATGGCCGACAGCCCATTTCAGTGGCCAGTAGGCCACCAGAGGTTGCAGGCTTGAAAACCCAAGGTTTTACTCCAAAAACAAGGCAACAAGGGTGTAGGATTTGAAAGGCTCAAAGCTATGGCATTTCGCTGAGGACTTCGAGCATTTGACAAGCATATACACTCATCATTGGGTGTGCAAGCGATGACGTCCAAGTCGTAGGGGCTGTAAAAAATAAGGTGTCTACAGTTGCCCTCTTTGACAGAACTCGAAGTCACGAAATGACGTGAGTCAATGTCAAAGCTCGAAGATGACCCATTTTGACAAGGCTGTAAGATTTGGACAATCAATCAAGACAGAAATAAATGGTTGCGCCAGCAGGATATCTATGTATCCCTTTGCAAGGAATCAAACCAGCATCGTTCTGGGGCAAGTTGCAAATGATATGCACAAAAAACTTTGAAAGCTGGACTCATACGCTTCGCAAAGCCGGCTATTTTGAAAACTCATGATCATGCAAGATGATGTAATAATCAATAATGCAATAAGCAAGTTAACGAGATAATAACATACGAATGACCAGCTTCAAGCTTAAAACCAACACAAGTTCCATACAAAAGGATTTGAAACACACTCGAACCACGCCAAAACATGAGATGAGGAAAGAAGACACAACTCAGGGTTACACCTTGCATGTCCTGAGAAACTGAGAAACAAAAACTGCTTAGGGTCGTGTTTCACACGCTGCGAGATAAAAACCACTCAAGGTCACACTTCACGCATCTTGAGGTAAAAGCAAAACCATCCAGGGCCGCACGTCACACGCCCTGAGATACAAGAAAACTGCTCGGGGTCATGTTTCACGCGTCCCAAGATAAAACCCACTCAAGGCCGTACTTCACGCGTTCTGAGATAAAAGAGAAACTGCTTGGGCTCGTGCTTCATGTGTCCTAAGATACAAGACGCCCAAGGCTGTGGTTCACACACCCCAAGATAAAAGAGGAACCACTTGGGCACGCACTTCATCCATCCCAAGATAAAACACGCCCAGGGCCGCGCTTCATGTGTCCTGAGATAAAAGAGAAACCGCCTGGGCTTGCGCTTCACTCGTCCAGAGATAAAACACGCACAGGGCTGCGCTTCATGCATCCTGAGATAAAAGAGAAACCGCTCGAGCTCGCGCTTCATGCTTCCCGAGATAAAACACGCCCAGGGCCTCGCTTCACGCATCCTGAGATACAAGAGAAACTGCTCGGGCTCGCACTTCACGCGTCCCAAGATAAAATAGAGAGGTGTGTAATAGATGCATGAAATGAATAAATGCGATAGATGCACAAAATTAACGTGTGCGATAGATGCACAACGCATATTCCATGCTAGATGGTCAACTGACGTATGATATTAATTGAAGGTATGTTCTATGCAAGAAACAAAACCATATTCTATGCATGAAATAAGAACATATTCTATGTATAATTGACAACGTGTTCTATGCACAAATCATAAATGATGTAAAACACGCATGCAATATATATACAGGAAATGCACATTCTATGTAATGAAAGGGAACAACTTTGTAACATGCTCAAAAGGATACACCTTGTTCATAGTAGCAAGTGGGACACGTTCACACACCGGAATGCAGTTGCAAGCTTCCAAAATAGAACCTTCCATACATTACTAAGGAAGCAAAAGCACAGAACAACATCAAGGCCTACCTAGCCACCGACCACTCGTTGGCCACCAGGAGAAGCTGCCGGCCACCAATGTGGCCTGCCGACCACCGATGGCAGATTCAGGGCAAAACTGACTTTTTGCCTCGGGTCTTTAAGTATACCATCTCAAACTTCATTTCCTCACTTCTCCAAGGTCGAAAACCTTACCCCTCTCTCTCTAGATACTTTCTCTCTCTAGATCTATGCTTTATACGCATTTTCCAACACCGTATACATATTTTTTTTCGTAAAACCCTCTTAGTTCTCTACATTTTGAACTGATTAGATTTTAATTTCATAATTTTTTCTTTGACTTTCACAACTTTAGGCTTGTTCCCCTCGAGTTTCTCTCAAGTTTTGTGAACTTTCTCGGACTTTGACTTTTTCTCCAATTTTCTCTCTCCTAGGGTTGACTTTTTCCAAGTTTACTCTATTTTCTCCATTTTTCAGATGGCGGATGAGATTCCTCATGACGGAGCTCCTCCAGAGGTTCCACATGCATTTTTACCCGTTGTCAAGGTAGAGGAGCCGGTAATTACTAAGGCTGGCGAGGCAGCTCAGGGCATTGAGGCAGACCTTGAGGTGGAGTTTGCGCTTAAGTTTGAGCCAGAGCCATTACCATTGAGGGTGCAGCCATTCGATCCGGCGGTATATCATCCCCGCACGCACATATTACTGCCTAGCGGCATTAGGTGTTTCAGCGACTTTGTTCGCGGTATACCAGAGGACCTTCTGCTAAGGGAGCCAACCTCCCACCTTTCATCCAGCGCTACTAAGGTATGAACTCTATTTTTATGCATTCCTACCTTTCTTTTAACTGTATTTCTTGCACTGCCTTTTATCTGACTGTACTTTCATCATTGCTTTTCATTTGATTTATCTGTTCTTTGCCACAAGGAGAGTTACATGCCTACAGAGGGTACGGAGTAACGACGGCAAGGGATTGGTATGACGAGCTCCCTGCTGGGGGTCGTGACATCGTCGATGAGATTGGCTTCGGCCTTTTCTACTTTGGCCTGACACGCATCATTGTGAGCTGTCCTTTTTTAGGAGTGCTAGTGGAGAGGTAGTGGGACACCATTAACTCCTTCCACTTCTCTACTGCCGGGGAGATGACGATGACTCCCTACGACTTTGCCATGATCACAGGCTTAGAAGTATGGGGTAATCCGATTCCTTTTGACACAGACATGGGGGAAGTGAGAGGTTGCTTGGATCGATCTGTTAGGAGTGCACCCACCTTTGTACCAGCCAGCCATGGTGAGATATAGTTGGTTTGCCAAGCAGTTTCGAGGGAGCGAGCCCGAGCTGCTGGAGGAGATGGTGCCATATGCTTGGGGCTTCCTGATGTTTGTCCTCGGTACCACCTTATTTTCGAACAGGTGGAACACCATGGGCTTATTTCTGTTGAGCGCCTTGGTGACCCTTCTCCGGGTACACTTCTACGACTGGGGCGGAGCTGGCCTCGCCTCCCTATACGGCTATATGAGTTCTACCTCCTACAAGAGGGGAGCGCGGATTGGAGGCTACTGGCGAGCCTAGGAGGTATGCATTTTGGTTTCCCCTTTGCACTTTACACTTTCTACTTCACATTTTTTGCTTTATATCTATTCAACACCTGTGCTTTCTGCTTTGCACTTTCTATATCTGTTCATGCTCTATGTTTTCTACTTTGCACTTCCTGCATCTATTTATGCCCTGTGTTCATATCACTGCACTTTCCTTGCAGCTATGGGTTTATGCATATTTTCCAGCCCTCGCCCTAAAGCCTATGGAGGAGCACCCCCTGGTGGTTCCCTACTTGAGATGATATGATGGTTGGAGTTAGTACCGGAGTTGCGAGTCCTTTGCCTTTTTTCGCTATTATTTTGATGTTGTGGCTGCCCACTAGGTAACCCGAAACACAGTCATTTTTGCTTTACAACTATTCTGATTCACATTTTAGCAACTGATGGCAACTAACAATCTGTATATCCCCTGCTTGCAGATCACGTGGCAGCCCTGGGCTATGATGCCGGCTAGGGTGCGGAACCAGTATGCTAGAGCCTAGAGCCCATCGCGCTTCTGGATTCTGTTGGAGGGCCCAGTCTGCCGGGCTTGGTTCTTGATCGAGAGATTTGTTTACCAAATCGTGGGCTTGCTTGATTCGGTCGTTCCGATGCCACCCCCAGAGTCTGTGAGGATAGCGGATAACCTATTTGTTGATGCAGTCATTCAGTTCATGGTAGGCTTGGACGTTGATTTCTTTAGAGGAAAGGGCGATTACACGACCTTTATTCAGACCAACCTTATGCCTTCTCTGACGGGGGCTCATGCAGACAAGGAAGCAAGGGCTTTTGTGGCAGGCGAGGCGACTCGAGCGACTAGGGCCCATGCTAGAGGGGTTCTTCCGGTTGAGCAAGTTATCTGTTGGCCAGAGCTTTCCACTGGGCTCACATGTTGGAGGCCGACTAGGACTGCTTATTAGATTCTAATTGAGTCGGCAGAGGCTGGATATGTGCTTGTTGCAGTTCGAGGCTTGACCCAGGTATGGACCACACTTTACCATTTGCACCCTACGTTTCCATTTCAGATATGTTTATTGCAGACATTAATCATCCAAATGCATTTGCAGGCATCTATAGAGTATACATGGAGCCTTCTCGAGCTGGTGGCTTCCTTGATGGGCATGGTGCAGAGGAAGGATACGCTATTTGGTCTCCACGGTATCTAGGTAATTTCCTTTAGTTTGTGCTTCATGCTATCATATTTCCACTAATACACTGGCATTTCAACTGTAATCTTTCCCAAACTACACTAATACACTGCATTGGTACACTGTACTCATATACTGTACTTATACTGTACCACTTATTCTGCATACTTGCCTGCATCTGATACACACACTGTAGCTGATATGTTGACAATTGTTTTATTAAGATTCCATCTATACCAATGGCACCAGCGGCGACAGCCGCACCATCATCGACGGCACCTTCTCTAGCAGTAGGGAGGAGAGAGAGAGAGAGACAGGCCCCTGCTCGTGGCCGAGATGTGAGTCGCGATCGAGGCAGAGATACGAGCACCTGAGGCCATAGCAGTCCTTCAGAGCCCATTTTGAGTTATGACGATGTTGAGACTAGTGACTCCGAGGAGGTATCGAGTCGGCATTCTAAGTCATCTGAGAGTGGAGACGATGATACTAGCTCGGGATCCGAGAGCGGAGGTGTTGCCGAGGCGGGCTCTGAGGCAGAGAGCGGAGATGATACCAGCTCGGGTTTTGGTTCAGAGACTGATTTGGACAACTGTGCCAATGGAGATAGTCGAGTCCTCCCCTCCGAGGAAGAGGATGAAGAGGGCCTTTCAAGCCTGAGGTAACTGGCGCTGATTTTTTGTACTTTTTGCTTAGTTTCTTTTTGTTTGGTAGCATTAGCACATGTATAGCTTCAGATAGGTTTATTTGCTTTGAAACTTGTACTCCTCTTTTGTAAAAAGAAAACATGATCAGAATAAAATTCACAGTTTTTATGAAAAGTGTTGTCATTTTTGCATCATGAGCACCATATTTGCATTGAAATGGACATGGAATTGAATTGGCCAATAGAGCGCTTGATTAAAGCAATGTTCTTAATCGGGTAATGAGCCAACCAACAATCGAAATATAAAATACAAAATACAACTCGATAAACAAAGCAAAAATAACTCAAATTCAAATAAACAAACTTACTAAAACCAAAAGGACTCAAAACAAGACCTTAAAACACTCAAAGATTAAAACGAAACACACGCTTCCAGTACTGCCTAGCACACAGGTGGACGGCAGGCCAGGAAAGAGGACTACCGACCACAAAGAGAAGTTGTTAGCTAGAGGGGGTGGCCCATTGTAGACACCCCATTTTTGACCGCCCTTAAGAATTGGGTGCTACTGATGGCTTATTTAGTGATGCAGGCTATGCTATGCAAGGGTTCGATATTTCTTTGGCAAGGAAAGCGTCAAATCCAAACCTCACACCCCATTTTTTGGACCAAAAAATATTTTAGACCTTAAAACCCTCTCTTTCAAAATATTTTTGAAAATGATTCTACGATGTTCCGAGGCTCGCATTTCGTTAAATGTTGCGCTTTTCGGTAAACCGAGCAGAGACAAAGTGGAATGAATGAAAGAGAAATGAAATCTTTGAAAAATATTTCAAAACATTTTGTTTAGGGGTTTGGAGTTGAAGAAAAAAAGAGGAGAGGGAAGAAACCTAGTTGGGGAAGAAGTTGGGCATGAATTGTTAAGAGAGAGTCAAGCGGCCCTTGCTAAATCAGGCCTATCCGTTTGCACACTTGGATTTCAGCTATGAGGCCACCACCGTTGGAAAGAAGACTTCCGGGGCTTCCTTTTTCACTCAAGAATCTCCTAAAGCCGAGTCCGGATGAGGGAGATATGGTTGGTTGAAGTTGGACATCAATCCGATTGAGCTGAAACTGAGTAGTCTTCACTAAAAGAGGAATATCTCTTAGTACATTTGGAATTTTGATGTGAGGCTGCACCATTGGAAAGAAGACTTTTGGGACTTCAGTTTAGGCTCAAGAATGACCTGAAAAGGCATCCAGATGAAGGAGTTATGCTTGCTTCAAGTCAGGGACCATGATTGATTTTTGCTGCCGACCACTAAGGGAGTGTGCCGACCACAAATGGAGCATGCCGACCTTATGTCGACCAGAAATGATCCTTGTCGACCAGAAAAAGTGGCTAGTTGGCCAGTTGAGGTGGTCAGTCGACCACTTGTGCCTAGAAAGTCTAGAATTTTGCAGATATTTTGCTCCAGCTGTTCCAGACTGTCACAGATATTTCCAATTCAGATATTTTTGACCCAAAGCTTTTGAATTGCTATATATGGAAGATATATCTCATATATTGCAAGGGTTAGAAAATTTGGGAGCTTCTCACACTAAAAGTCCTCTCTCTCTAGAAATTTTAGAGTTGAAAACTCTCTCTCTCTAGAATTCTCTCATTCTCCTCTTGTTTTTGAGCCTAAAGCTTAGAATTCTCTACACTTTTGCAAACAAACCCTTAACCAAAGTTGATCACCATTGGGCTGAGGTCCCTTGGAACCTATTTTTGGGCTGTTAGAAGGTTGTTTGGCTCAGAAAAGAGGTTGATTTGCTGCTGTGCTTCAAAGGTAACCCCTTATCCCTTTTAAGCTCTTTATGCACTATTGTTTTGCCATAGTTTTCAACTACTTTGGGGTTGTTTTTGGGGTGGTGTTGAACTACAAAAATCTCTATTTTTCCTCTGTTTTTCAGTCCTAAAAGTGTTGGTTTGTGCCTTGTTTGGCTACGGGGTTGTTCTTCATTTTTGTTCCTTGGCTTGTGAGGCCTTTTGTGCAACTTCTCACCACCTTCAAATCCAAATTTTTGGGCCTTTTTACCACTAAAACTCAAAGGTTTTTCAGTGACAAAAACCATGTTTTGAGGTCCCAAATAGGTGGGGGTGGTCCCCCCTCCTCTTCTCTTGTTTTCATGTGTTGATGGCCAACCAAATGAGTATGTATTTTTACTTCTTTGTGGCTTTTTTAGGCTCATTTTGTGACTTTTAAGACCTTCCATAACTCTTTTTTTGGATGTCTTGGTCACCTCTTGCATGCTTATTGCACTTGTAGTGTAATCCTACTTGTGCCCTTGCAAAGTAGCATGCCTTTGTGCCTTGAATTTGCTTAGTTCAAGAATGTTTTTAGCCATTATTTACCATGCTTTAACTCTGATTTTAGTTGGTGGGGTCACCTCTTGCTTGGTTTTTGTACTTGCAGTGCAATCTCCCTTTGTAGGCTTAACGTGCATCATGTTTTATGCCTCTAATTCTAGCTTGCTTTAGCTCTTTTTCAGTATGCTTTTGGCCTTGATTTAGCATGCTTAAACTCTGTTCCAAGTGGTCTTGGTCATGTATGGCTTGCCTTGTAGGGGCATAGTGTAATTGGCTTTGCTAGCCTTGTGTTTGGAGACCCCTAGCATGCCTTATTGGTGATGTGTGTGTGATATGGCATCATTTAATATATGATTTCAGAGCATGTTTCACTGTCATACTCTCATATAAATCACTCTTTCAATGCCTTTGAGAAGTTGAGCATTATGCCTTGTGTGTGAGCCAATACATGAGTTTATTTTTCTTTTCATCTATGCTACAAGTCTAGCATGTTTTTGCCACTATTTTAACTTGCCTTAGGACTGTTTTCGATGGTTAGGGTCATTTGAGCATTGCTTAGTATGGTTGTAGTGTAAAGGGCCTTAACTAGCTTTGAGTTGTGGGGCCTTTAACATGTTGTGCATGTGATGTTTGCATGTTTTGGCATCATTTGGCATGTTATTTCAGGGCATATATATCTACCACACTTCCATATTTTTCACTCTTTAAGTGCTCTTGAGAGTTAAGCTTTATGCCTTGCTTGCGAGCCATCATTTGCGCATATGTTTTCTTGCTTTTCATGCTATCATTTCAGTCCATTTTAGCCACTGTTTTGGCATGCATGAGGTCTGTTTGGGGTTGGTTTAGCCCTTTGTGCATTGTATTGCATACCTCTAGTGTTGTGTCCTTCACTAGCGTCGGTATTCTTGGCTTCTAGCATGCATTGCATGAGTCGTTAGCATGTTTTAGCATCATTTAGCATGTCATTTCAATGCTGAAATTATGCCATTACACTCCATTGTTTACTCCTTCATTTGTTTTGAAAGAGGTCTTGAGCCCCTTGTTGGCTTGAGCATGGAATTGAGGCTCTCATGCCTAATGGTTTTAGCCTTCTCTTGAGGGCTTCTACTAACCAAAAGCATGAGGCTTCTTTCATGCTTAAGGTACTTGTGGTTTAGACCATCTTTTCCATTAGAGGACAATCACATTTGGACAAATCAATTAAAGGATTAATTGGTAAGCTTAAAATGTGTAAACAAAATGAGACCAAGTAAAACATGTCAAGATAACATGTTTGTGATGCATTGCATATGTTTGGATCGGACGTTAATCCAAACACGAGAAATGTGGGACGTTTCATACTTGAAGTGATGAAACGTGTCACATTTCTCAGTCGCCGACGCCCTTGATTGTGCATGATAGGGTGGAGGCCTTTCGAGTCTTATGTGTGCATTCATTGAGTTTTGTACAAGCTTGATCCTTTGGCCACCATGCATTGAAAATGCTTGGTTGTTGGCCTAAGAGTCAAGTGCCATACTCCTTTGAGCTTGAGATATGATAAGGAGTGTCGAAGTGCATACATTTCCTTGCAAATACACTGTCTTGCCTTTGTCTGTGCTCTGTTATAGAAACATGAGGAATTTCAGCCCTCAAGGTGTTCTTGAGATCAGAAAGAAGCAATATGGAAATTGATGTACTTTTCAAAGGTTCAAAAGAGTGCAAACAGAGGCGTCTCGAGGCAAGGCGGTGGATTTCTGGGGAGACACAACCGAGAGGCCATTTATCGCTTTTGTTTGCTAGTTGTAGTTAATTACCTGTGTTGTAATTAATTTAGCTTAGTGCTTTGTAATATTCTAATTAGCTTAGATTAGCTAGTTATTCAATTTGGTTTGTAATAATTAATTAGCTAGAATAGTTAGTTAATTAGTTGGTTTGTAATAGTTAGCTTAATTAGCGTAGCTAGTTAGCTTTCATTTTATTCGGACCCTTCGTCAAGAGGGAAAATGTTGTAATAAGGGTGCGTATGTGTGTGAATGTCTTCCAACCCCACGTCTTTCTCTCTTTTATTTACCAACTTTTGATGGTTAGTTTCAGGGCATGTTTCAATTAGCATACTTATGTTTGCATGCGTGCATCATTCATTTTGTCTTGCATGCACCGGGCTCGGCGCATCATTCAAACTGCATTGTATTTCAATACACTTACTTGAATACGTGTTTCAAAGCATGTTATCAATTGTTGCAGTCATTTGCCATTCTAGATAGCCGAGCCTATTTTAGTTGCATTTTTGCATGTGTTGCATTAGGCATCTTAACATAGCTAGGATCATGCAAGATTTCTAACTAGCTTCTGTTTTGGCTTGGAGTACACTGTGAGTGTTTACGCTTTAGCATCCTTGCATGTGTGTAAGTGACTGCCATGATAGCATACTTGCCATGAGGCTATTTGCTTAAATGATTAACTACATGAACGCCTATAGATGAAGGCTTTATTGCTTGAATTGGAACAATTCATCAAAATGTGAGTTTTAAGCGCACTTGAGAGTGGCAAAGTCATGTTTTTCTAAGCCCACTTGAAAGTGGCAAATCCGCGTTTTAGCCTACTTGCGAGTAGCACTTCCAAACCAATTTGAGTGATTTAGTCTATACTTGTATGATGTGCACATCACATAGTAATTCTAGATTAATAACCGGAATAAGAACACATGTGTTTATAAAAACAATATATCATGTTAGTAGAGGCTGATCTTTGATCAGGCGAGCGGGGGTGCTCATTTCGGGACCTTCCCCTCTCTTACCCAAGTTCCTGAGCCGAGGCAACTTTGGTGATGACGGACACGTGGCCCTAGGCATGAGTTAGGGTTTCCTCAATTTCCCAAAACAAAATATTTAGGTGGCGACTCTAAAATCTGGCAAAGTAATCCATGTTTGGCGCTTATTTATTTATTTATTAAAATCAGTTTTCCAAAACGATTTGCCAGATTTGGACTCTTTGGTGATTTATCAGTCTTACATTGCACTTTGTGAGATTATATTCAGAACCGTGACAGGAGTCCGAACTGTAGTAGCTAGAACCCAATTCGTGCCCTCGCGCGCGGAGCGTAGTTCGGTCGGTCTACACCCGTCGGCCACTAGTGTGAGCAACCTCGAGATTGTTGACAGTTGGCTTCCACTCACAGCCTTATTTTCTACAAAAGGTTTAGCTTCGTGATTTCTTCTCCAGAACCTCATTTCAGTTGCAATTTCTTCCACAAATGGAGCCATTTTTTTGCCAAAAGGCTCTCTGATTGGATAGCTGCTTTAGACGGCACCAAAAAGGTAAATTTCTAGGGTTTTGGCATAAATGCACTTTTTTCATTGGGCCATACTCCACTTTGTTTTCCGTTCCTCCATACTGCAGCCCGGTGCTGGGACCTAATTACACACTTCTTTCGCTTTGAGGGACAAGAAATATGCCTGATAATTAAAGAATTTCAGGCACTAATGGAATCTTGGCGTGATAAGGAAATCATCCCTCAGCCCTGTTTTGGCCACACCCAAGCTTTGGGATGGATGTGTGGGCCTACTTTACACGAGACTCAATCTTTGGCCCACAACGGAGAGCTGGACATGCCCAGCCTGATTCATTGATTTTCCGATATCGGTGATAGAGGCGACCTTCTTTGGCGAGGTTTTTTGCAACATGCCCTCTGCTTATGTATGCTTGCTTATTTCCTTCTTGCCTTTAGCTTCGGTGGATCCAGCATTCGGTTAATTGAAGTAGCCTAAGGTTTGAAAGAAGGTAAGAATTGCATTGGTTTGGCATTGGCCGAGACCTTGATGGGCTTAGACGCCTTTCATCAGTGAGAGACTACCCAGATTCACGGGGAGTCCACTACTTCTTCGGGTATTGTTTCCCACCCTTTCTCATGTGTGTTTCTCACATCACTCAGCATTCATGCTCTATTTTTCTCTCAAAGCCCTTTTCTCACTTTTCTCCTAACATACATCTCTCTATTCTTTAATCTCTCTTTTCTTTCATCCCTTCCCAGATGTGGCTTATGGATAAGCTGAAGCTAGTGGACTCTTGCCCTGAGTACTCAGCTCGAGGTTATTTCTTCCTCCATCGACTAATGGATTTCTCGAATGAGAGATGGTGGTGCAACTGGATGTGCAATAGGTCTGCTGCTGACATAGCTTGGCATTGTCCCTAGCTTAATCTGACCGAGATGAGTTACAACATGGCTCGGCAACCTGGCATACAATTGATCGACCTTACGCACTGCGTGTTCTATTTTCGTTTCAGCCAGATGTCGATTCGCATGATCAGACTTGCCCAGAGGAAGGGGTAGAATACCCGGTTTCATTCCCCATTTGTACCTCACTGCTTGGAGGACGAGAGAGCTTCTAGCCCCTGTCCCTAGTTTCAGTTTTGCCCTTTCAGGCAAATGCTTGGCTTGGCTCAAGGATGAGGCACAAACCAGGCCCACTTTGCCGTCAGAAGCTTCCATAAGCACGAGCAGAGGACGCAGGAGCACCTGACTTACCTATGCCCCTAGTTTATTGCTTTGACCTTTCCTTTCAAGTTTTTTCAATGTAATAAAAGCAACTTTGATTTATATCAGAGAGTTGGAGAAATTTATGTTGAAATCAATGAAATTAAAGTTGTGAGCAACTAAAAATTTTCTTTTAGTTCAAAAATGGTCTAAGTTGTAAAAGGTAAAATTTGAACAAAATCAACTTTTATTAAAACTTTTCAAAACCATTTTCGAAAATGATCACCACCTGACATGCACAGAATCAATCCTCAAGATGTACAACCCCGAATCAAAAGATCATAAATGCTTCTTGATTGAACACCACTGCTCTGCATTGTAACCAGCTCTTCTTCCCAAAATGAAGATCACAACCAAACTCTTAGGTAAAGAACATACAAAGATGACCTAGTCAGACACATGGATAGGACAGTTAAGTTAGAGGTGATTACGGTCGAACTTTAGGATGAAGTTGCCCACGTATCCCAAAGATGGGAATCCGGCCTTACGTAGTTCGGTTTAGGTTCACTCGAGTATTAACTCTTTCCTTTTGCGCTCTAACTTTTGCCAAAGTCGCCCTTTAGGGTTTTCAACCTTACGAGCTCAGTTTTTGTTTATTTCTAATTTTCCATGCTCTAACTTTTGCCTGGGTCACCCTTCTGGGTTTTCAGTCTAGCGAGCCTCTTAGGGATAGTATTTCTTCAACTTGTCCATGTTGATCAGTTGTGAAAATTTCAGACCATCTAAGTCCATGAGAATAATGGCTCCACCCGACTAGATAGTTTTGATGATGTAAGGACCAATCTAATTGGGTCTAAACTTGCCCCTAGGGTCATAAATGGGAGCTCAGTTGTCTTTCAACACCATATCCCCCTCTTTGAGATTCCGGGACTTAACTTTCTTGTTAAAAGCCTTAGCAATTCTGCGTTGATAGCCCGGAACATGATACAATGCTTTCAGCCTTCTTTCATCAAACAACATCAACTACCTCAAATCTGCTCTGTTATCAATCTGCCTCTGCTATCTGACACTCAGTCATAACTCGCAGTGACGGGACTTCTATTTTAATTGGCAAAACAGCCTCCATCCCGTAGACAAGAGAATAAGGAGTTGCCCCTGTTGATGTTCGAATTGAGGTTCTATAGCCCCAGAGTGTGAATGGCAATTTATCTGGGCAATCCTTATAGGTCTCAACCATCGTCTGCAAGGTATTCTTGATGTTCTTGTTGGTGGCTTTAATAGCTCCATTGGTTTGCAACCTGTATGTAGATGACTTATGGAAAGCCACATTGTATTTCTCCAACAAGTCTATCACCTTTTTATTGAAGTGGGAGCCATTATCTGATATGATCTTGTTTGGGACTCCGTATCAGCAAATGATATTATTTTTGATGAACTTGGCCACATGTGATGCTTTCAATACTACATAGGACTGAGCTTCCACCTACTTTGTAAAGTAATCAATTGCCACCAAGATATATTTATGCATATTCAACCATTTTGGTGTGACTGCATCGATAACGTCGATCTCCCAGATCAAGAAAGGCCATGGCGAAGTCATGTGGTACAATTTTGACGGTGGGATATTCATGCGATTGGCATGAATTAATACAATCTTTCTCCATGGTGGACCAGTAGTAACCTTGCTTGAGAATCTTCCGGGGTAGCATCACTCTATTTATATGCGCTCTGTACTCTTCTCAATGGATGGCCTCCATCAAGCACTTTGATTCCTCTTCTTCGACACACAACTTGTGCATTCCCAGATGACCCCTTTTATACAATTTGCCTCTGCAGATGATAAATTGAACGGCTATTCGTGGTATTCCCCTTTTGTCCTTGGCATTTGCCCCTGGTGGATAAATCTCATTTTCCAAGAAGTTCCAAATATCATAGTACCAAGGGTTTTTGTCTTGCGCTTCATCTATTGCGGCAATAGCTTCATAGGCCGATGTGTATTTTTGCTCAATGATAATCAGACGCATCAGGACTCCAAGTGGGATGTCTACTATAGAAGATAGAGTTAGTAAAACATCAGCAAACCTGTTGTTTTCTCTCAGTAGATGCGTGAAAGTCAGCTTTTCAAACCTAGGAATCAGAACATCTAGGGTCTGGTGATAAATCTTCATCTTTTCTTCTTTGACTTTCTAGTCTCTATTTGCTTGAGAAACAACTAAGTTCAAGTCCCCGATAACATCCAACCTTTTTGCCCCTAGTTCTAGGGCGACTTCTAAACCAGCGATACACGTTTCATATTCTGCTTTATTATTGGACACCTTAAACCAAAGTTTGAAGGCTAAAGGTATATAGGAGTTGTCGGGTACTATCAGCAACACACCTATCCCATAACCGTACTGATTGGACGCTTCGTCAAAGTACATCATCCAAGTCTCCTTCTCAACTTGCAGAATGGCTTCATCTGGGAACATGTATTCCATGGCCACATCCTTTTCTACCGGGTGATCTACCAGGAACTTTGCTACAGCTCTTCCCTTGACCGACTTGCGGGTGACATATTTGAGATCAAATTCAGAGAGAAGAAGCAACCAACGGGCTAGCCTACTTGTAAGCGTTGGTTTATCAAAAAGATAGATGATGGGATCTAATCTCGAAACTAGGATTACAGAGTGAGCTAATAAGTAGTGCCTCAACTTCTTGGAAGCCCATACCAAGGCTAGGCAAGCTTTCTCCAACGGAGTATAGCGGGTCTTATAATCCAGCCTTTTCTTGCTCAAGTAGTAGATGGCTTTCTCCACCCTATCTTCAGATTTATGAGCAAGCATGCATTCCATGGTCGTGTCTGTCACTGACAGGTACAGAATCAAAGGCTTCATCGGCTTTGGCGACGATAACAAAGGTAGATTCTGGAGGTATAGCTTAGCCTGCTCAAAGGCGAATTAACATTGATCATCCCATTGGAATTTCTTTCCATTCGTCCAGAGACCAAAAAGTGGTTCACAAGTCAAGGTTAATTTGGAAATAAATTGTCTTATGAATTGCACTTTACCCAGAAAGCCTTGCACCTTCTTTTCAGCCCTTGGTGGTGGCATTTCTAGGATGGCCTTGATTTTGGAAGGATCTACTTCGATGCCCCTCTGTGTGATAAAAAAGCCCAGCATTTTCCCTGTTGTTATGCCAAAGGTGCATTTCTACAGGTTTTACCTCAACCTGTATTCTCTGATCCGTTGAAAGAATTTCTTCAAGGCGAAATAGTGGCCCTCTCTTTCTTTGGACTTGACAATCATGTTGTCCACATACATCTTGACCTCTTTGTGGATCATGTCATGCAAAATAGTGGTCGCGGCCCTCTGATAGGTAGCCTAGGCATTCTTCAGCCCAAACGGCGTAACCCAGTAGTAGTAGGTACCCCATAGCGTAGTGAATGCGGTTTTCTCTCTGTCCTTGGGCACCATCAGAATCTGGTTGTACTCGAAAAACCCGTCCATAAAGGATAGCAATGCATGGTCCGCAGTGAAATCCACTAACTCATCAATATGTGGTAGAGGAAAGTCATCCATCAGATTGGCTCTATTC
Organism: Camellia lanceoleosa; assembly: GCA_025200525.1. Taxonomy (NCBI): domain Eukaryota; kingdom Viridiplantae; phylum Streptophyta; class Magnoliopsida; order Ericales; family Theaceae; genus Camellia; species Camellia lanceoleosa. Next base: position 107,411,457 of record CM045768.1, on the reverse strand, counting down.
AGGTCCCGAAAGTCCACACACACCCGGATTCTACTAACCTTTTTTAGCACTGGGACAATATTGGCCAACCAAGTTGGATATTCAAATACTAACAAGAAACCTGCTTTAATCTGCTTGGTGACCTCCTCCTTGATTTTTAACGCCTAATCCGTATGGATTCTAGGCAGCTTCTGCTTGATGGGTCGGGCCTCGAGGTCAAAAGGGATCTGATGCTATACAATCTCAGGACTGATTCTAGGCATATCTTCGTAGGATCATGCAGAAACATCTTTGAAATCTTTTAATAAAGTGACTAAGCGCTCGCACTTCTCCGAAGACAACGTGGACCCGATCTGGACCAGACACAGATCTTTCTCAGTATCCACATTAATAGCAATGATTTCATCAGCACAGGGTTTTGCAAACCTCTCCTCCTCTCGATTAATCAAGTTTTTCAAAACCAGAGGAATTCTTTCCTCTTCATTTTCATTAAAATTCTAAAAATCTTGGTCAATACAATAAATAAGCGGCACAAAGAAATACTCAGAATCGGCAACATTCTCATTTATAAGTTCCAGATCTTCGGTTACAACTGACTCAAAAGCAAAAGAAAAAGAGGACCTGGACAAGACCTTCGCATCCGGGTTATCACCCCCAGGAATACCAGACTCAGACTCAGAAAAATTGAAATATGATTCCAACTCCATAGACTCAGTGGAATCAGATTTTAGCTCATCACCTGACTCAGAACTAGACATATAGCTCTTCTCCAACTGCCAGATAAAAGATGGTGCTTCTGATTCATCCAAAATGCTATTGGATAGGTTCACACCCGGTTCTTTCCCGATCATGAAGATGGTAAGATTATCTCCCAAGTTCTCTAAGTCAGCCGCAGGATCTGTAAGGAGACATGCCAGTGCTACCCCTACTCCAAGTTCACTGTTGTCTGAGTCACTTTCCATGCTTTGTTCAGCTTTAGTACTTGGTTCAGCCTTTTCTTTAGTATCACTATCTTGCAATTGCAGGTCAAAGAAGATTTCAAACCCGGGGACACGCTGTTTCATGGAATTCATCCAGGGCTCGAGAAAGCCATACAAGGGGAAATCTTCTCCCTCCCGAACAAAGTGGCAATTCAGCATTCCCTGGATCGGCCTATGGATGAGCTCATAGTGTTTCACGGCTTGTTTGGCCCTGGCTCTACCTCTGATTTCTTCTCCTCTCCTAATCTAGTCCTTTTTAGTGGGTACATAGCCCAGACCAAAGGCATGTGAATTGTGTGGCACGTCTGTCAATGCTGCGACGTCTTTTCGACCACTTCTTCCAAGTCCCATTCCTAGCAAATGCTGCAATTTGTTCATGAAATAGATAGATTGGGTGCTGACATACATGCCCTCATCTGTGACCAAAATGGTCTGCACTACTCGGGCCTCAGCTAGAGTAAACCCTGAGAGAAATACATCCTCCTCTCCATGAGTGATCTCTAACACTAGTGCAGTTACCTCTGGCGAGGGATGGATAGATGAATTCCCGAAAAAAATCGCCAGTCCTTTCTCGTGAGGGTACTTCAACATTTGGTGGAGGGTGGAGGAGACAGCTTTCACATGATGCAACAAGGGCCACCCTAGCAGTAAGTTGAAGGTAGCCGGCACATCAAGGACATGGAACTTGACATCCTACTGAGCTGGGCCTACCTGGACTCTAATTTTCACCGTGCCCATAACCTCCTTACTTGTATTATCATATGCCCGAATTACTTGGGCTGTGAGTACAAAGTCTGCTTGTCGAAGGCCGATTGCATAAGTTGTGTGGGAAGGACAGACAATGATAGCTGAACCGATATCTATCAACACCACCGGTACCCATTTTTCCTTGCACTCAACAGATATGTACAAGGGTATGTTGTGAGCTAAGCCTTCCAGCTGCAGTTCTTTGTTAGAAAAGGTTAGGGTTGGCTTGACGCCACTTGGGAAAACCAATCCCACAAGCTATTCAGGGATAGTGTTAATGGACAATTTAGTTTTGTCCATTGCTGACAGTACTGCCTGTCGATGTACCCGGGAGGCCATGAGAAGACCTCAAATTAAGATGTTAGCTTGGATTTTCTTAACCTGCTTTAACACTACCTCTTCTTCCAACTACTTCTTTTTCTGTTTCTTAACCTCTCTGTCTTTCCCAGATGCCTTAACTTGATCTAAGTTTGGTGGCTTAAAATACCGCCCATTTCTTGTCATGTGATCTATCTCTTCTCCGTACCATGCGTTGTCTGGAAGGCACTCACCCCAATCTTCGTCGGTGTGAGCCAGATGTAGATCATCATCATCCCACCATACACCTTCGGTAGCCGACAAATAGTTGTCCGGTTCCATTCGGATCACTTTCACATCACAGGGATCCCCCGCGGGGTGTTGGGTCATTACGGCTTTCTGGTTGTCTTCAACCCTTTCTCGTGCAAATCACTTCAACGTAACTTCCTGCTCAGGTCCACAAGGCTCATGACCCCAGCCTCGAGATGAATTTTCCACGCCAGTGTTCTCCAATAGTTTTTCCTTTTCATTGGCCATTTTGGCCACTATAGTAATTTCTGCTCCCTCTACCTTCGGTTTCATTCCAGTTCCTTCCTCCCTATCCGGTTCATCACTCAGCCACCCAGAGTTGTCCGTCGATCCATTCAAGTCGAACTAGCCAATCTGCATGTCCCCTTGATCCTGTTTGTCAAAGATCTGTAGGTTGTCTAAATCCTCCTTGAGTTCTGCCAAATCATTCAGCCCCTGGCTCGGGCCATCTTTCCTAACCACATTAACCTCTACTAGAGTTGGCAATACCAATTCTGGATTGACTTGATGAATCAGCACAATGTAGCATCTTGGATCATACACCCCCTTAAGAAAGTCCTCAGAGCTTTCCGACAATGGACTCATACTTTCCTCTAAGGCCAGCCTCCCTCCTACTGCGACTGTTACCACCACAGGCTTAGGTTGAAGTGTAGATGTGTCCATTATGCGCAAATTTGTGCTTTCAAGAATGAACACTGTCGGTCTTGGTAGGTGGGAAGGGGTAATATTTACGCTGGGGTCGTAGGGGATGGCCAGTGTATGGATTAGGTTTAGATTTTGAGGTGGGAGAACTTGATTGTGGATAGGGAGAGTGTTGGTAGTTACATTTGGTTTCTGGGGGCGGTGCGATCACCTTGTTGTCAATGAGGTCTTGAATCTTATGACGCAGTCGGAAACATTGGTTGGTATCATGACCATGCTGCTGGTGAAACACAGTACTTTGCTGGGTTGTGTTTGGATGGAAGAGGATCAGGCAATGGACGAAGCTCTAAAGGTTTGAGATGCCCTTTTTTGATCAGCACCTTTATGGCTTGAGATAGGGTCATGCAGAGTTGGGTAAAAGTCCTCTGGGATTGGGCAGAGTTGGCTGAAGTTTGTGGAGCTGTATTAGCAAAGGGATTGGATGTCTTGGTTGTAGTGGTGACAACGCTCACATCCAACAGCCGCGCAGCTGTGCTACTACTGGTGATAGCATTGGAACTGCTCACGAAAGGCCTTTTTGCCTGCTCTTTCTCATCAATAATCAGCCCTTGTTTCATGGCGTCTTCAATTTGAACCCCTATCTCATAGAGTGCTCGGTGAATGTGAACAGAGGTAGGACGATCATTTTCTGCAATAACTTCCCATGCAGATTGTGGACTACCATCCTTATCTGATCTTTCTCGGAAGGCCTTGTAGTCATCATTGAAGATTTAGCCCTCCACCTCGTCACAAATTCTGAAAAGCCTTCATTCGGCTCTTGTCGCGTTGCCTCAAGATCACGAGTTATGACCTCGATTTGTGTGTTATACAAATACTGAGCAATAAAGGCCTCGGCCATTTCCTCCCAATTCTGCTTAACAGAATCCTCTAACTTTGCATACGATATAGCTGCTATTCCTGACATGGTACGACCAAAGAGAGAGAGTTTCTCCAATCTAGTTAGGCCCATCGCCACAAAATGTCTGAAAACAACCGTAGATGAACCATGGGATCTCCGGAGCCATCGAATCGATCAATGTGTGGCATTTTGAACCAATTTGGTAATGTCACTATAGAGTTGGTATACCCGTCTTCTATGTCGGAGATGGAGTTAACACCTTGTGCTCTCTTGAATAGCTTCTCCAACTTGTTGACCTTAAGCATAGTTGGGTCAACCTCAAACTCAAATGGAGCCTTGGTTTGATACACTAGTGTTTTAGAGGCTTATACTGGGATCGACTCTGCCGGATTACCCTGATTTTCTTGGACATTAGCGGTATGGGCAATGGCTCCGAGTGCTGAGATACCTGTAAGAGGTGCATGAGATGCAAAAGCCGCTGCCAATTGTGGTTGTTATATTTGCAGCTTGTTTTTTACCTCAACCTGACAGGCTGTGACCTCAACCTGTTGGGAAGTATCTTGCTGTAGGGTTTCAACTGTTTGTTGAAGATGATGTATTAATTCCTCCATGCTGACTGGGGGATACTGTGTCATCGAAATAGGTGAATGATCTCGTACTAGACCAGAAGTAGAAGACTGTCCCTGAGCCTGATTGGATGTAGATGAATTAAGGGGTGACTGTTGTAGAAATTAGACCGGTGAACTTTGCGTGACTCTCCTTCGTCTTGTAACCGGTGGGAGTGAAGTAAACACGGGCTATCTCCTAACAAAATCTCCGGCTTTGCAAAGCCTTTTGACTCGGGTCCAAAGCACTTGGGGGATATCCGAACTTTCCGAAGATATGGTGTTAAACTACCTAGCAAAAAGAAATAAAGCAAAAAAAAAAAAAAAAAGCAGTAATCAAAAACCGCACAGCACCTCAGCTAATGATGTTACTAACATAGATGTAATCAAAGCTGGACTGCACTCAATACTGAATTCTCCCCCCAAAATGGATACCAAACTTACAACTGATATGCACATTCCTGTATAGCTTCACCGTAAAGCACATACCAGTTAAGTGAGAACCAAAACACCCCTATGAGGGGGTAAGGTTACACTGTCCTAGTTTTGTCAAGAACTAGGGTTTACTATTCAAACAAAGAGGTTTCACAACATCATGTATTCGGGTGAGCATCCTATCCTAGTTTGGAATAGTCTCTATAGTGTTTCGATATGTAACTAGGCCAAATGGTCAGAAGGGTACCTCAGCAAGACTATCTAGTATACCTCTCATACCTAACATCGAGAAGTGAAAGAATGATCAAACAGTACAACGATAGTCTAGATCCAAGGGTTGTGTTCCCATTATGGTAGAGCCCATGACTGGTCAGGTTTTTGGCAAGCTTTTGGGCAAGCCTCCGGCAAACCGTCCAGGAATAGCAGATGTCAAACACAGTGACTTAAGCACATCAATGCAAATGCAATGCAAAGAACATATAAGTGTAGATAAAATTTCACAACATGAAGTTCAAGTCAAGTTCTTTGTCTTTCCCTAGCAGAGTCGCCAAAAACTGTGGCTTGACTTTTTCGTGCCCCTTTTGGAAGACGAATAAGCCGTACAGTATCGGACTTCCGCGGTTCTGAATCTGATCTCACAAGTGCAATATGAAATAGATAATCACCAAAGAGTCCCAATCCGACAAATCTTTTTGGAAAATCGATTTTGAATCAAAACTGCCAAAAATGTATTGCTTTGCTAGATACGGAGTCACCACCTAAATATTTTTGGGGAAAATTTAGGAAACCCATGACTTGTGCCAAAGGCCACGTGTCCATTATCACCAAGATTGTCTCGGCTCGAGAACTTAGGTACTAGAGGGGAAGGTCATGAATTGAGCACCCCTGCTCGCCCGATCAAAGATCGCCCTCTACTAATCATGATATGAATCTTATCTACATTATATGCTCTTGTTCTGATTATTAGGCTAACATTATTATGTGATGCACACACAAGTATAGACTAATTTGCAAAAATTGGAACACCTTGATTTCATGTTTGTTTCTGAAAAGAGTTTGTGAATATGTACCACTTGAAAAGCGATCGGATATGAACATTACTCAAATTATTCCAATTCAAGTAACTAGCCTTCATCCACAGGCATTCAAGCAGTTTATCATATATGCAATTAGCCTCATGAAAGTACGCTTTGATATACTACACAAACATACAATGCAATATACTAAAGCCAATAAATAACTCACCTAGTACTCCAAACTGAAAAAGATGATAAAGTTAGAAAGATACATGATCCTAACTAGGCAATATGACAAATGCCATACATGCGATATGCAATTCCTCGGCTCGGCTACTAATACAGCATATGAAGCAATTTGATAGCATGCGGTCTAAGCACATATTCAAAGAAGTATTTAAACTAACAATGCGAGTTAGAATGATGCACCGAGCCTTGGTGTATGCAATACAAGTGGATGCAAACATGAAGTATGCTAAACAAAACATGATGCCCTAAACTAACCATCATAAGCTAGTAACTAAAAGAGAGAAACACATGGGGTTGGAATACATGTACATTATTACAACATTACGCTCTCACACAATAGGGTCTGAATAAACTAACCAGCTAAATAATCAAAGCTAAACTAATTAACTAGCTATTACAAAACGAATTAGCTAACTAATATAGCTAATTAAAATAATTACAACATGAGATGAATTAGCTATTCTAACTAATTAATTACAAAGCCACTATTTCAAGCACAACACTAATATATTTGAAACACGGATCCCGAGGATCGATGGAAGGCTCATGCATGAATACGGTTTCCACCCAAAAAAACCACTATTTCTGCTGCTGAATGCCTTTGTTGCATAGTAGAACACTTGCATTAATTTCCATCTCCAGACCAACTCTGTTCTGCTGGGGAAGTACACTGCTGGACTTTGCCCTAGTAGCCAACAGAGGGCCTGCCGTCCACTGATGATGGCCTGCCGGCCACTGCTGACTGGGTTATCCTGCTATAACAAAGAGCAAATAGAGCAACGACAGGGTATTCTTCAAGGGTTTGTTTGCACAATTTACCCCTCCTTATCATGGACACCTCAAAGAAGTAGTAAGCTTGGTTCACAAATCAGTAATTGAAGCAATTTCATTGCATGATGGCCTATAAACCAAAGGGTGCAAGTTTAATGAATGCAATAAAACAAGACTCTCAAAACCACCTCCCTATCATGAAAGATCAAGGGAAGTAGTTGACAATGAATCTTGAACCGTTTTCATCACTAATGAGTATGAAACGACTCAAGACTCAAGGGTTCAATTAATATCCGATTGAACCCAAACCAAGTTATCATCTTGCATCTTTTTTTGGCCCCAATTTTATTACTTCATTTTAGATTACCATCCATTGTTTAGTGAATTGAGTCCAAAGGTGAATTTAGATTCTCTAATGGAAAGAGGGCTCAAACCAAGAGTTGCTTTGGGCATGAAAGAGACATCATTCTGTTGGTAATGAACCCCCAACGGGATTAAACCATTAAGCAAGACATCTAAATCTCATGCTTAAACAAACAAGTAGTTTGAAACCACTTTCAAAACAAAGCAAAAAAAACCAAAAGAGGGAGGTTGCAGAAGTGATTAAGAGTGATCACAAGTATGGAAAGCCATAAATAAACACTATCAACTCAAATAAGATGGTGTCTAAGGCCTAAAACACCAAGCTCATGAGGACAATTACACTACAAGCATGCAAAACAAAGCTCAAATGCAACAAATACTCAAAAATAGTCCTAAAACAGTCCTAAAACATGCTGGAATTAAGACAAAAATAGCTAGAATAATAAGCTAAAACATGGATCATGCTAGGCTAGTAAGCAAGACACAAGGAGGGAGGCTAACCCCTCCAATTTTGGACTTCAAACCATGATTTTAGCCACTAAAATAACTCTAAAAATCAGTGTTTAAAAGCTCAAAAAAAGATAGTGCAAAGGCGGGAAACACAAGGGTAAAGGCCTTGAGAGCAAGGTGTAAAGAAGGGCGAACCACCCCTCAACCTTTATTGGCCTTAAAACCCAAGTTTCAGCCCCAAAATACAAAGTTTTTATAGCCCAAAAACAGTTATAAAATAGTAGGAAAAAGAGTAAATATAACAAGTAAAAAGGCAAAACTTTATACCTCTTGAAGAGGATATCACTTTCAAGCAATAAAACAAGGAAAACACACCCTCAAGAGGTCAAACAAGGCTCACAGATACCTTAGCTCAAAGATAGAGTGGTTTGGTTAAGAGTGTATAGGCAAAGGTTGACAAATTTGCAAGAGAGAGAATTGTAGAGAGGGAGAAAAAATTTTACTTGAAAATTTTTCTAACCCCATGGCAAGAGGGGAGGTCCTCTATATATAGAGAAACATGAACCTCACCATACATGTGGGAGCAGATGCAAGCATCTGTGCAAACAGCTGGCACCGTTATCACAAAATATCTGCAAAACACATTAGTGGCCGGCAGCCAAGAGCAAAGGTCGACAGCCTATATCAGTGGCCGATAGGCCACCAAAGGTTGCAGGCTTGAAAACCCAAGGTTTTGGTCCAAAAATAAGGCAACAGGGGTGTATGATTTGAAAGGCTCAAAGCTGTGGCATTCCGTTGAGAACTTCGAGCATTTGACAAGCATATACACTTATCATTGGGTGTACAAGCGATGACGTCCAAGTCGCAAGGGCCATCAAAAATGGGGTTTCTACAAGTGCCCCGATGATACAAGTATGAGGAGTGCCACATAATTCAGTGGCGACCTGGTCAAAATCCGCAATGTTGCGGGTAGCAAGAAACGAGGTAGTGGCAATTTTAGACTTCTAGAAGATTAAGAAACCTCCAAATGACCTCACCATCAATGACCAAGGCTTTATTGCGAACCCAAGCGTGAAAAGACGAGGCTATCTCCTTGCTAAGGGGGTGCATATTGCTGTAGAACTCCCAGACCCAATTGAGATTTTGTGGACCGGAGAAAAGGAGAACCTAGTCACCCCCCAAAGCATCAAACAAGGAATGGATAGGGATGGACTCAAAAGTGCTAGAGTGGACATTCCGTTCTAAATGAACGGTCTGAGATACATAAAACTCATGATACAGGTTGGACTTCTCTCGGGATTGAAATTTGGCTATATTGAATGAAAGAGGGGACACGGTGGTTTTGCGGTGTTTGGAAGACTCAGCCATGACTGACAAGACTAACAGACACAAAGAAAAGAGCACTATAGATAAAACCCCAAACCCAACCCAAGACATCCCAACAAGTAAAAAACCAAGAACCAAGTGCAATCCCCAAAAAGCAAATTAACAACACAAATATCATTAGTACCAAAGAATCAAAAACAAATATAGCAGGAGAATAATAGTATGGAGAAAAATGGAAATCCAAAATCAGAAATTCAGTAAATGAGAGCAATACAACACCCAAAAAGCAAAAGGCAGCAGTGTAAGAAATGTAAAACTAAGCAAAACCTATACGGGACCAACATGGAAACAGCAGACAATCTGAAGCAAAAACAGACAAGAACCCTAAAAGACAGAAAATAATGATGCACAAACCCTAGAAATGATGCACAAAAGGCTCAGAAAATTAAATTTAAAAAAAAAAAAACCTAAAGGTCACAACCAAACCCAAAATAACATATAAATTAAGAGAGAGTGAACAAGGAAAATGAAATCGACAAGAAAAGAGAGAACATCTTACTAGCTAATCAGGGAAGGAGAGGATGGATGGAGGAAAGGAACTCCCAAATCCAAGGATGGCCAAAGGACGAGCAGCAAAGGTGATGAAATCGCCTTAGGAGAGAGAAACCAATCGAGAAAAATGGAAAAAAATGAGACTGAAGTGACGGAGGGCACTATTTAAACCAAAACGGGTTGCTCGAGCTAAGATACTTATGAGCAAGAGGTCGCTCGAGCCAAAACACTGTCGCTTGAGCCAAAAATGCACGCACTCAAAATCTTGAACCATCTACAAAAGTACTGGATTGAGGAAAAGTTCACTCGAGTGCAAACTCTCTCGCTCGAGCGAAGTAGAAAAACCAAAACACCCTTAGACCACCCTTCTGAGCAGAATAAAAACACTCACACTGTCAAGTGAGACTTGTAACAGAAAAGAGGTGAGCACAATAGTAAAAATGTGATACTGAGATGAGAGAATCCATAAACCATGAAACCCACAAACTTGCAATTTTGACAATATGAAGCACAGTGTCATGAGCCAATTAGGTAAACATCGATCAGTGAGCATAAACTACATAGGAATACACAATTCAAAGACAAACATGAGAGCTCACATAATGAATGTGTGTGTGTGCAATCCTTGAAAGGCCACGTAGCTAGAGTTAATCATCGTAATGATCGGATGGTTGGACCTCCGACAAGAGTAACTAAACATCACTGAGAAAAGTCAAACCACTAGAAATCAATGGGTATTTGTTGAGTAAATACAGAGGCTCCCCCTTAATCAATGAGCCCCCCCTCTCCCCTTTTTATTTTATTTTAAGTTTTGACTTTTCTTTCTTGTGGGCACTAACTGGTGGCATGCACACTCAAGAGTATAGAAACAAAACCACAAAAGTATGAAAACAATAAGGATGGACCAGTTGGTGCCTTTGAGGTAGCCTTTTCCTAATGCCCGAACATCCAAAGAATTAAGGGAGGAACCATGAAAGTGAAAAAAAATGGTAGATGGTTAAGAGACTCAATATCACCCATGATATGCCAATATAGGTCAATCCCTCTAAAAATAAATAAGAGACACTATTAGAGGTCCATAGAGAACTTTGATCACTTGTGCGGAAACCCCTACAATAGTTTATCTCAAGGATGAGAGGTGTTCATTCAGTCTAAGTGCAAAAGATGACAAGAATCAATGGCAGTGAGATTATAACATCCAAGCACACAAACAGCCATACAGTAACACCCACTCATGCAACAGGACACACTTTAGTTACTAAGCACTACACCCAAGGTCTTTCTAAGGACCTCAAACCTAAAAAGATCAAGGGGTTTTGTAAAATTATTAGCCTTTCGATGCTCAGTGCGTACATGTTTAAGAACAACAAGGCCCTCTTCTACTAACTCTCGAATGAAATGATGACAAATATCAATGTGTTTAGTGCGAGAGTGTTGGATAGGATTTTTTGAAATGTTAATTGCACTTGTAATATCATAGAAAAAGGTGAGAGTGTTCTGGTATATACCATAATCATGAAGCATTTGCGTTATCCACAACATTTGTACAAAACAACTCCCTGCTGCAATGTACTCAGCCTCAGTGATCGAAAGGGAGATGTCATTTTGCTTTTTGCTATGCCAGGCAACTAGATTATTCCCAAGGTAAAAACACCCTCCAAATGTGCTCTTACGATCATCAGCACACCCTGCCCAATCAGCATCAGAAAAACCAATGATTTTAGTGGTAGTGTCGGTCGTGAACTAAATCCCATATCCTAATGTCCCATTAACATACTTAATCATGCATTTGACTACAAGCAGATGAGACTGTTTAGGATAGGCTTGGTAACGGGCACAAACACTTATACTAAATGCAATGTCAGGTCGACTGGCTGTGAGGTACAAGAGACTCCCTATCATACTCCTATAAAGGATAAGATCAACATCAATGCCAGAGGAATCTTTGGAAAGGTGAAGACTGGTGCTCATGGGAGTACATACATGTTTGGCCAACTCTAGACCAAACTTAAATACAAGATTTTTGGCATACTTGGTTTGAGAGACAAACATACCCGATGGAGACTATTTAATTTGAAGACCCAAGAAGTAAGACAACTCCCCCATCATGCTCATTTCAAACTCATGTGTCATATAATCCGAGAAATATTTCACAAGAAAATCAGCAGTGGAACCAAACACAATATGATCAACATAAATTTGAGCAACAAGTATATGAGACTTAGTATGTTTCACAAATAGGGTGTTGTCCACACTACCCCTTTGAAAATCATTATCAAGAAGAAATGTAGTAAGTCTATCATACCACACTCGAGAGGCTTGTTTCAACCCATACAACGCCTTGTCTGGTGTGGACATTTTGGGTCCTCAAACCCTTTAGGTTGCTCAACATAAGCCTCTTATTTCAAGTACTCATTCAGGAAGGCACCTTTCACATCCATTTGAAACAATTTGAACCCTAGAAAGCATGCAACACCAAGTAAAATCCGAATAGATTCAAGATGTGCAACAAGGGCAAACATCTCATCATAGTCAACAACCTCTACTTATGTATAGCCTTGAGCAACCAAATTTAGCTTTATTTCGAACCACAATACCATTCTCATCAGATTTATTTTTAAATATCCACTTGGTACCTATCACATTCATGTCTCTAGGTCTGGGAACAAGAGTGCAAACTTTGTTACGTTCAAATTGACCTAACTCTTTATGCATATCATTGACCCAACTATCATTTAGTAAGGCCTCTTTTATATTCTTAGGTCTAATTAATGAAACATAGTACATATGAGATACCTCATCCCGAATTTGTTTTTGGGTTTTCATTCAGTCTGAGACACTTTCAATCACCTGTTGAGCTAGATGATTCAGTTTTACCCTTGCTAATGGTTTGAACTCTGGACTGGTAGTGACAGGAGCATCAGAGATGGTGTCTCTTTGTGCACTCTTTGGACTCGGACTTACCATTGAAGTTGGTGCGAGCTCACCTTTTTGAGCTTGGCCCTCTATTTCTTCTTGACTTTGTGGTTCAGTATCCAAGATTGGAGACTCACCATTTTCTTTCTCATGTATCGCTAGAGTGGGAGAACCTGTGTCATTTATAACCACATTGATCAATTCCATTAAAGATAAAGTACGCAAGTTATACACACGAAAAGCTCTACTAGTGGTTGAATACCCTAGAAAAATACCTTCATCACTTCAGGAGTCAAATTTGCCCAAGGCTCTCTATCTTTGAAAATATAGCATTTACTCCTAAAAGTTTTGAAGTATTTAACATTAGGTTTTAACCCTTTCCAGAATTCATATAGAGTTTGTAAAGTGTCGGGCCTTAAATACGCACGATTTATAACATAAACAGCGGTATTCAAAGCTTCAGCCCATAACTTTTGAGGAACTTTCTTGCTAAGGAGCATGACCCTAGCCATCTCTTGAACAACCCTATTTTTCCTTTCAACAACTCCATTTTAGTGTGGAGTAATAGGTGTAGAAAACTCATGCTTGATTCCATGCATATCACAAAAATCTGAAAACAAACTATTTTCAAATCCACGACCATTATCAATTTGGATTATTATGATATGCCCAATAGAAACACCCTGTTCATTTTGGATTTTAAGGACTAAGGACTAGAAAGCATCAAACGTATCAAATTTTTCTCTTAAAAAATTAACCCACGAAAAACGAGTGTAATCATCAATAGTTAGAAAAATATATCTTTTACCTCCAATGCTTTTAGTGTGAATGGGTCGTATAAGATCCATATGAACCAGTTCAAGAGGATGTTTGGTTGTGGAGCTGTTCACCTTTTTATGAGGGGCACGAGTTTTTTTCCCAAGTTGACATGGCCCACACACATGGTTTACATTTTTACCCATTTTGGGCATTCCTCTCACTAGCTCTTTGTTGGCAATCTTAGTTAGGTCTTTGAAATTCATATGACCTAATCTTTGATGCCACAGGTCAAGATTACTTATGATGGCTGAATGGAAAATGAGATCATTTGTGGTAACAATCCCATAGTAATCATCGACATGCGAACCCCATGCATGACAATATTTCTCTTCTTATCCAAAATTTCACATTATTTTTTGAAAATAATACTTCATGGTAAGAATCACACATTTGATAGATGCTTAAAAGATTTGCTTTAAGGCCATCAACAAGTAAGGCATTTTCGAGCTGGGAAGACCGGCCACACTTATAGAGCCCTTACCAATGACTCTAGAAGTGACACCATCTCCAAAAGTAACAATTCTTCCTTCATATTTTTCAAGAGATGTGAAGTATGATTTGTCACCAAACATGTGATGAGAGCACCCACTATCTAGATACCACATGTGTGAGTCACGTGCTTTCAGTGCAGTGTGAACAACAAAACAAGTTAAGTTACTCTTTCTTACCCATATCTTTTTAGTCTTAACAGAAGCAGGACTGGCAGTCTTGGTAAATGTAGAGTTATGAGCACCATCATGAGTCTTGATGTTCCGCCTAAACATGTAAGGTTGTCTTCTAACCCATGAAGTATTAGAATTTGTAATTTTTTGAGACACCTTACCAAGCAACTCATAACAATAAGGACGAATGTGGCCATACCTACCACAATGATGACAAACAAAAATAGATTTTACCTCATTTTTGTTGATCTTACCCCCGTTTAGTTGATGAAGAGAGGGATCACCCTGTTGAACCTTCAGCTTTCCCTGTGCTTGAGTCTTTAGGTCATGTGATGTAGAGGCATGTCCCTTTTGAAATGTTATATCACCATAGCCTATCCCACTTTTGTCATAACTCATCTGTTGAGACCCAATGATGTCTTTAAGTTTCTTTGACCCTTTGTTCCACATATCAATCGTGGCTCTAGCGGCGTTGAGTTCTTTCTCTTTTTGATTGACCTTTTCTTCCAATGCAGCTTGTAACATCTCAAGGATTTCAATCTTCTCTTCATATGTGTCATAGATTCTCAGAAGTTCATTCATTTTGATCTCACAAGATAGAAGTTTTCCACAGAGGTCTTGCCTATCATTGGAGATCTTGATGACATCATTTTTTGTTGTTGTAATCTCTCCCTTTAGCTTGACATTCTCCCTTTTACATGCTTTGAGCTTAAGAGTGAGTTTGTCATTGATCTTGGATAAATTCAGAGATTCATCGTAAACCTTTTCATAAGCTTGTTGTAGGTCATCATCATTAATCTCATCATTGTCTTCCGAGGTTTCACTATCTTCTTTTTGCTTGTCTTTTTCCTCGATCTCATCTAGTTGAGCAACTAAGGCATGAAAGTTGATGGATGGTTGTGAAGATGACTCTCATCTTTCATGGACTAGGCTAAGAAGGTCCCATGCATCTTTGGCCTTTGTGTAGTGAGCAATCCGTTGTTGTTCTTCTTCAGAAATTGCTTCCTGGTTTGTATTCAAAACTCTTTGATTGCTCGGAATGTTAGCACTATCAATATCCTCTTCAATTATTTGCCATCCTTCAAGGTCACGAGCTCTGAGAAACATCCTTATTCGGATCTTCTAGAATAGGTAATTACTCCTATCAAAGGTAGGAGCACGATGCAAATTCTGACCACGACCAAACTCAACTGGCTTTGGAGGAGGTTGAGTGATAATAGACTAGAATGCCATATAGGAACTATCTCTGTCTTCACAGGATTCAGTTTCTTCAGGTTTTTGCTCTGACCCGCTTTCATCATCCTAAGTTATGGTATAGACTTTCTTTCAGTTCTTTTTCGATGGACATTCAAGAGCAATATGACCAAACCTTTGACATTGTAACACTTGACACCTTGCCCTTTCACAGTCTTCTTTTTAGTTTTTGAAGCAACTTTTGGTGAAAATTTTTTGGGTTTTTCATTACCCTTATCTTTTGAACTAGGGTCCCCGAAATTAGGCTTCTTTTTCTTTAATTTTTTTTTTTTTTTGAATTGTTTGGTAAACATAGCCGTCATTTTGGACTCTAGATCAAACTCAATCTTAGGGGTCTTAGTAGTCTGATGAGCACTATTAAAAGCCACACTATCTTTTTGTTTTTTCTTATAACCGTGGGCTTCATAAATCTGCAAGTTTCCAACCAACTGATCAAGCTTGAGGGTATCAACATCCTGAGCCTCCTCAATAGCTGTAACTTTTGATTGGAACCTCTCATGTAAAGACCTCAAAATTTTTCTAACAACCTTAGCTTCGGGGATTTTTTCACCGAGTGTGAAACAGGAATTCACGATGTCACTAAGTTTAGCATAAAAATCATCAAACGTCTCATCGTCATGTATAAAAAGAGTTTCAAAAGAGAAGGTGAGACGTTGAAGTTTTAACCTTTTAACAAAAGTAGTACCCTCGTGAATAGTTTCAAGAATGTCCCAAGCCTCTTTTGCTATCTCACACATGCAAATACGACGAAACTCTTCAAGTGTGACAGAGCAAAAGAGAGAATTGAGAGCCTTACTGTTCCAACTCGAGTTTTGATAGTCGAATGTGTCCCATTTATCAAGAGGTTTGGGGATATCAACACTATCAATGGTGACTATAGGTTCACTCCATCCATAGATCACACGGTATCAAACTTTCTCATCGATAGATTTTAAAAGCGCTCTCATACGAGTTTTCCAATAAGAATAGTTTGTACCATCAAATAACGGAGGTCTATGAGTCGAGTTACCTTCGTGGATTGAATTCATATCACCAATCAAACAAAATTACACTCCTATAGTTTTAATAAAAACAACGAGTGACCTGCTTTGATACCAATTAAAAAACCTAAGTGATTCGTGATTAGATCAAGATTAATTGCAACAATCCCCAAACAATTAAACCTAACAATCTAAATCATCTAGCACATACGAAAGTGATTTAAATTGTTGCTTCAAAATCAATAAATCAACACAAACGATTTTTACATGGGAAAAAACACAATTGGAGCACCTCCAATTATGATTAAAAAACCACGAGCGCAACACCACTAATCAATCCACTATGAAAGAAAGAATACAAATATACCAAGCTAATTACCTAAACTCTATAAATTTGTATTCAACAATCTGTATTTCTTTCACCTCAACCTTCGTTTAATTGATCAGATTGATACTGAATCCACAACATCCATGCCAAATCAATGACTGCGCACAACTTCGAACTCCTTCGAATACTCTACGCTTGAATCTCCGGATTCCACTAAAAAAGAACACGCTTGAAGTAGAACACTCAAACAACTCTTTGATGTAAGCTTGTCAAACCATGTGAGTTTAATACTCAATCAAACATCAAAGAAAACTAACAAAATTGCTCTAGAATAAAGCCCTAGAACCCTCAAAGAAGATCTGGAAGCATTAAACCTAGAAATAGACTGAAACATATATTTTCAGAAAACAGGGCTGCGAAGGTCGCTTGAGCGTAGCATCTCTCACTTGAGTGACAACACTGATACGCGTGTTTTCCAAAAGTTTCTTCGCTCGAGCCAAGCTTCCTTCGCTTGAGCGCATAATAAGCCTTCCTAGTATTTTTGCAGACAATGAAACTTTTGGGAGCAACTCTTCTTCGCTCAAGTGAGCAACACAAAACACCAGGAACAATTACAACTCGCCAAGTTATGTTTGTTCACAGAATTGACAAGACTAAGGAATCTAACAATTTTATTCATCTCTCTCTCTTTCTCTCGCTCATTCGATATATAATTATTCAGTGTTGTAATAATTCCCGCCCTGCTTCTCTCTATCCCATTCTTTTACTTGCTTTCCTTGTTTGTAAATATGTATCATATTTTGCTTTTTATCATATCATGCTTTGCATCCATGTTTCATGCATCTTGATTTGGTTAAATTTGCATTTATGGATTTAATCAATTCATATGTGATTATGTACACTACTTCATATTCTTGAGATGATTCACATATCACATATTAGAAGCCGAATCTTTAGTTGCATTTCATTAGTGAATTGCATTAGGATTTTGCATCTAGGATCATGCATATTTTATGACTTTATTTTGTTGCTGTTTGCGGGATGTTAGTAAATATGTAAGTTTTTATACTTTAGCATCCCGCTTGTGTGTATTTTTCTTACTATGTTTAATCATCATATCATGTGGCTACTTGCTTTCTTGATATAACTGCATGAATGCTAGTAGATGGAGGTTGTGTTGCTCAATTTGGAATGATGTTGATTTCATATTAGTAAACTCAATTTTTTTGGGGTTGTACATCTTCAAAACTCTTTCAAAATACATGAAATCAAGTTGCTCAAAAATGAATGGCATAGTCTATACTTGTTTGCTTCATATAGTAAATTTTAGGATTTATTAAATAATCGGAATGTGAACTTGTAAAGGAAATAAAACTCATATCATGGTTTGGTAGAGACTGATCTTTTGATTGGGTGAGCAGGGGTGCTCAATTAATGACTTTTCCCTCTCATACCTAAGGTTCTAAGCCAAGCATCCTTAGTTATGACAAACAGTGGCCTTGGCACAAGTCACGGGTTTCCTAATTTTTCCAAAATGTTAGGTAGCAACTCTGAGATTTGATGACATAGTCCATTTCTGGAAAATGTTTTTGTAATAAAATGGATTTTCTATAAAATTGTCAAATTTGAACTCTCATCTAAGTTTCACATTGCATTCGTGAGACTAGATCAAAGAAATCGAGGGTCCGAACTATTTAACGCGCACGAGCACGCCCCAAGTGATGTTACACAAACGCAAGCTTAGCGTTATGTATTAATGTCTATTTGTGTGTTTCTTATCTATTTATTTGAGTATGAGCTTGTTAGTAATATAATGTTAATATAATGTCAATTTTCTTGGTGTATGTTTTGAACTCTTGTTGCTCCGTTGCGTCATATACTCAACATTTCTTGCATGTTCATTATTTTTCTTTTGATATTCACTCATTTCAAAATAAGAAATCAGGAAATCAACCATAATGTAAAATCAAGAATTAGAAACAAAATAAACCTTATTTTGAAAAGCACAAATTTTGAAATGTACAAATCAAAAAATCAACTATTAGGTGAATTTGAGAACATGGAGAGAGAGAGAGAGAGAGAGTCAACCTATTTCCTCCTTCGACAAAGATGTCTCGCCATCTGCCATTAAAGAAAATCATACAATTCAAAAACATGAATCAATTAGAAGGTGAATTTCAGAACAGGGAAAGAAAGAGAGAGAATCAACCTACTTTTGACGAGGATTCCTCGTCGTCTAAGCAAAAAGTGAGGAGGAAGAGACTGAGAGCGATAGCGACAAAGTTAACATTGTGTAAAACTCATTAAAGTTATGTTTTGAAATTTGTTGTTTGGGTTGTGAGTAGTTAAGCCCTATATTTAGGGGTTTCCTTAAAATCTCTCAACTTCTTTTTTTATTTTTTATTTTTAAATTCATTTCAAATTTTAAATTTTGAATTCAATCATATAGTTTACAATCTTACATTTCTAAAACAAAATAATCACATGCGCATGCATTGTGTGTGTCGTCACTTCTAATGTGTGTATATATATTGTTGTTAGTTATGATCTAATGTTATCTAATTAGAATATTTTGATAGAGATATTTATTATGGGCAATTGGTAATGCTATGTTCGGTTGGGGGATTTGGGGAGGGATTTGGAAAAAGAAAAGAAAAATGTATATAAAACTAGGTGAAATATAAGTTTTTTTTTTTTTCACATTTCACCTAACTTTTTTCTTTTCCTTTCCTAATCCCTTCCCAAATCCCCCAACCAAACACAGGTTAAAGGATTGCATTATTGTAGAAATATTTTCAACATAGAGTGAATTGAAATCCAATTGCAATTGA
The DNA here is from genome assembly GCA_025200525.1 of Camellia lanceoleosa. Classification (NCBI taxonomy): domain Eukaryota; kingdom Viridiplantae; phylum Streptophyta; class Magnoliopsida; order Ericales; family Theaceae; genus Camellia; species Camellia lanceoleosa. Next base: position 107,392,048 of record CM045768.1, on the reverse strand, counting down.
CTAATGAGATGGTGATTAATGTGGTAATAGAAATGTTTGGATTTTATCAATTATACATTTGAGTAATTTGAATGGGAATAAATGAAAGTAAATTGAGTTATATTCATAATGAATTATGTATTTTCCTATATAAAGGCACTGAGTTCCTTCTGATTAGAATTTGGTAAAGTAGGGTGTGCTATAATGAGAAACGTCATTCATTTCGGCTAGCAACCGGTAAAGTGGGGGTGTGCTACAATGAGGTACTACATTCATTCCGGCTAACAACCGGTAAAGTGGGGACCGTGTCTCTTTTGGCTAGCAACCGATAAAGTGGAGTTGTTATGTGGGCGTAGACACCCCATTTTGATCACCTTTAAGACTTGAGTGCTTCATTTCAAAACACTTGATGATGAAATGTTATGCTGTGCAATCTTTTGAATCTTTAGCAAAAGAATTCGGTTTTGAGCTTCAAACCCAAACCCTGCACTCCATTTGGACCAAAACCTTCTAGCCTGACCACTCAAAGAGTAGCAAGACCAAAAGTTGAATGGCAAGCCACTTTCTTGGGTCGGCCGTACAATTGATTGGCCGTCCGACCATGTTTAGCGAAGTAGATATTTCTACAGTAGCAAGCTACTCCTATGCATGAGCTTTGGCCAGCTATTCTCTTTTGAAGATATTTCCTACATGAGATGCCAAAATTCTATAAATAGAGCACCTCCCCTTAGAGTTTAGGGTTAGAAAAAAATTCCTAAAGGCTTAGAAGCTTGTCCAACACACTTCTCTACCCTCTTGAATATAGATACACTATAGATACACCATTGAAGTTCAAACTTGAAGCTTTTTGTTGAAGTTTCAAACTATTTTTTAGAAACTTGAGGGTGTTTGGAATTAAGTTTGTTAACTAAGAAAATCTTCCTCTCTTCAAGAGGTGAACTTTGAACCTTTTCTTTATCTTTTCTCTTACTCTTTTCCTCTCTTTTTCTTGTCTTTACATACTGTTTTTCAGAATATTTTCGGGGCTGAAATATGTGATTTAAGGTCATAAAAAGTGGAGGGTTAGCCGTCCTTCCTTAGGCTTTCTTGCTAGATGTAACCTCTTGATTCTCTTCCATTTTTGCTCATATTTTCCACCTCTTAAACCTGATTTTTAGCATCATTTTATGTTGTTTGTAGGTTGTTTAATATGTTAATTTATGATTTGAATACTACAGTTGTATTGTTGTAAGTCCTCACAAATTTGGTGCGTTTAGGATATACCAACCAATTTGTTTTAGTTGATTGTTTTAGTTTGGTTTTTATAGCTTTTCATAGTATATTTGGACCCTTATGATTATGGGGAGGGTTTAAAGCTAAGCCACCCCAACACAAGTTTGATTAACTAGTTCTCAATCTTGCTTTCATACTATTATTATGTGTTTAAGGCTTTGATTTCCTTTTTTATCTTCTTCAAAGTTGTTGTAAGCTCTCTTCTATTTCCATCTTTGAAGCATGGAAAGGGATGTTTCATCCTGATTCCATGAGTAGAAAGGTGAGCCTAAACAACTTTTCATAGCTTTCACTTACTTAGTCTTATTTTGATTTTGCTTCGAAGCCATATAAGAGCTCTTGCATCGGAGGTATTAGAAACTCTCTTCTACTTCCTTTTAAAGCATGGAAATGGATTTTAATCCATGTTCCATGAGTAGGAAGAAGAGTCTCTATTTGTTTTCCTCAATGATATAATCTTTTGTTAATAAGCTTCTCTTTCAAACATGGCTAACCAAAAGAATTGATCTGCTCTTTTGTTAATAATCTTTTGTTACAGTTGCCAGCCGACCATTCTTTTATATGGTCGACCATCTAATCAGGTCGGCCAACCAATTCTTTTGTACGGAAAAGGTGGTTTTTCAGTAACACAAAGCAGATCTTGAGGCCAAAAAAAAAAAAATTTTCTGATTGCGAACAGGGCAACTTCTGGCAGCAAGTAGAGAGGTTTTCGGAGGTTGTTCTTGCTTGTGCGCATGAGATTCCTTGCCTCTCATTCAATTCCTTTCGATTAGTATTTGTAATAATTAGTTAATTAGTTAATTCATTGGTGTTTGTTTGGTGTTTGTAATAATTAGTTAATTAGGACATTCAGACCCTCTTGTAAAAGGGCAAATTTGTAACCCTTGATGTATGCCTTCCAATCTCCATTTCTTTCTCCCTTTTATTTAAATGCTTACCATAGTTGTATAGCATCATATTTTCTTTTATCACTACCATGATTTGTATCCATTTTTGCATGAATTAAGGTCTGGCTTATCATACTTGATATCATTAATTATTTCTTACTTGAATATGTGCAGTACTGCATGCTTTGAGTGGATTAATATGACATGTTCATGGCCGAATCAAGTAGTTGCATTGTGCATGTGGTGCATTAATCATGTGCATTTATTTAGGATCATGCATTTTCCTAACTATCTTCATTTCTTTGGCTTGCCCCGGACGAGTTTTGGGTAAGCATTTTTGCTTTAGCATACTGCATGTGTGTCTTTGTTACCATGTCGAGCATACTACCATGAGGCTACTTGCTTACTTGAAATATCTCTATGAATGCCTGTGGATGGAGGGTATTTTGCTTAGATTGGAATGGCTTTGATTATTGTACATATGAGCTCGCTTTTTCTTTGAGTTGCACATATTCGAAAACTCTTTTCAAGAAAGCATAAAATCAAAGCATTTCAAAGTAAGTGACGTGGTCTACACTTGTTTGTTTTACATAGTAATGTTAGTATATTAAATAATCAGAACATGAGCATATAATGCCTATAAAATTCACATCATGATTTAGTAGAGGCCGATCTTTGATTGGGTGAGTGGAGTGCTTAATTCATGACCTTTCCCTCTCATACCTAAGTTCCTAAACTGAGACACTTTGGTTATGACAGACAAGTGGCCTTCGACACGAGTCACGAGTTTCCTAAATTTTTTAAAAATATTTAGGGGTGCGACTCTGAAATCTAGTAATGGAGTCCATTTTTGGCATCATTTTCTAAGATTTTTCAGATTTTGAACTCTCATTCGTTTTTATGTTTTACATTGCACTTATGAAACCAGATTCAGAACCACAAGAGTCCGAACAATAGGGAATCGCATCCGAGGAGACTAAACCCCTCCAAGGAGCGTGAAAAAGCAGCTACAGTGGGACTTAGCGAGACCACGAAGACATGTATGTAATTGAAATTTATCATTAGTATATGTATGTGCATAGAGATCTCTGTTGAGAAATGCCTGCACTGAGAATTATTTTGAGTCATTGTAGCTTGCTTTTCATGCCCCTTTCAGATACAATTAGCCCTACAGTTCGGACTCCCATGATTTTGAATCTGATTTCACAAGTGCAACGTGAAATAGATAAACATAAATGAATTCAAATCCAGCAAATCTTTTGAAAAAATTATTTTGAATCAAAATGCCAAAAATGGACTGCTTTGCCAGATTATAGAGACGCCACCTAAATATTTTTTGAGAAATTTAGGAATCCCGTGACTCGTGCCAAAGGCCACGTGTTCATCATCACCAAGATTGTCTTGGCTCGGGAACTTAGGTATAAGAGAGGAAGGTCATGAACTGAACACCCCACTCGTCTGATCAAAAGATCGGCCTCTACTAATCATGATGTGAGTCTTATTTACATTATATTCTCTTGTTCCGATTTATTAGCTATTTTTACTATGTGACGCACACAAGTATAGACTAATTTGCAAGAATTGGAACTCTTTGATTTCATGTTTATTTAAAAATTGCTTTGAATACTCGTCACTTAAAAAAAAAAAAAAAAGTGAGTTTGTATGTGTATTAATCAATTTATTCCAATTCAAGCAATTAGCCTTCATCCACGGGCATTCAAACAGATATATCACTTATGCAGTTAGCCTCATGGAATTTATGTTTTGATGACATGGCAACAATCACACGCATGCATTATGCTAAAGCAATCAAACGCTCACCTAGTACTCCGAGCCGAAACAAAGCAAAATAATTAGAAAACATGCATGTCTCTAACTAATGCAACACATACAAGATGCAATTAATGGGCTCGGCTACTGACATGGTATTTGAATCAATTTGATAGCATGCAGTCTAAGCACGAATTCAAAGAATTTAAGAAATAACAATGCTTTGTTAGAATGATAAACCAAGCTTTGATGCGTGCAAGACAAATGGATGCAAATTATGGAAAATGCTAAGAAAACATGATACTCTATACTATCATCATAAACGGAGAAATAAAAAGGAGAAAGAAATGGGGTTAGAAGACATACACACTTATTATATTGTTTTCCCTTGTAGAAGAGGGTCTGAATGAGTGCCTGAATGTCCGCATTAAACTAACTAATACAAAACCAAGTGAAAGAATAAATAACCAACTAGCTAAGCTAATGAACTAACTAGCTAAATTGTTATAACAAAGGCTAATAAGGAGTGACAACTAATGAACCATTACTACAACAGCACTAATTACAATAATTAATTACAACAAGGATAATTTATAACAACAATGCTTACAATAATGAATTAAAGCAATGCATGCACATCAAAGAAGACAAGTTTCAGAAGCCACTCTATCTGCCTCCTTGGGAAGATGCCCTGTTTCACCTTCAGCCACTCCCCCCTGTTTCTACAAAAACACATTGCTTGGTCCGTAATGATGCCTCACCGAGTCGAAAGACCACCAACCGTGCCCTAATTTCATGCGAAACCTTGTTTTTGTGCTCTGAAGTGAAAACAATGCAGACAGAATGTTTCTGAGCTCTGTTTGTCCCTTTTACTCTTCTCTGAAATGGGGAGGTTCAAGAGAAGAATGAAGTTGGTTCCAAAACCATCAACAAGCAACTTGATTGCTTGATGATTTCGAAGACAATCAAACAAAAATTGATTAATGCTATGACCAACCACTTTTCCCTCCTATCATGAAGTAAGCTCAAAGAGGGGGTATAGATACTTCCAAATTCATCAAAATATCATGAATTGATGTATGACGATTCTTGACACAATTGATTCAGCATAACGTCCAGCCAAACCCAAACAATCTAACTCATTCTCTTTATGTCGGTTTTATTGATTTTAAACCCATTTTATTCATCCTTTCCATTCTTTAATCAATTTGTCCGAGGTGATGGTTAAGTCCACTAAACAATAAGGAACATCAAACGAGAAGCGCTTCTAGGCATGAAAGAGAGCCTATGCCTTGACGATGAATTTCTGTAAAGATTAAGCCATTGAGTATAGGTCTTTTTCCCATGCCTTGAACGACCTTCAATCTTTTGAAATAACTCTCAAACAAAAGAAAAGAAGAAAAGAAGTGATTACGTGAAATTGATTATTAGAATGGGACTCTTAAGACGAAAAACTAAACAAAGAAAAGCTATCAAAGCATGGGTAACACAACACAACAAGCCATATGTTCAAAGTACACACTAATGAAGTAAATTAGGACAGCCCTAAAACAGCCTCTACTATGTGAAAAATAGTGACCAAAACTTATGTTAAAGAGCACAAAAAGGTAGATAACAACAAAAAGATACAAAATTAGTAAACTAGAACAAAGAGGGGTGGCTAAACCCCTCCCCCCCCCCCCCCCCACTTTTGGGACTTCAAACCACGTTTTAACCCTTTTTCAAACTTTGAAAATCAGTTTAAAAGTCAAAAGAAAAGAAGTAAAAACAAAAGGTTGAGCTATAAAAGTAGGTACAAGTAAGGTTGTTAATCCTCACCATCTTTGGTAGCTTATTCAAATCCAAGTTTCAACACTTGACAAGGATTCAAAACAACTCAAGAACACAAGAAATAACTAAAAATGAAGTGAAATGAGAGCAAGAAACCAAAGTTACAAGCTTATACCTCTTAAATGGAGTAAGCTTTGATTGTTGGGCAAACTTAATCCTAACACACTCTCAAGGTTGAATTATGATTCTCAAGACTCAACCGAGGCCCCAAGGTTAATATTTAAGGATGTTTATGGAGTATAACTAGGACTCAAAGATAGCAAGCTTGCTCAAAGATGGCTTGCACAAGAAGAAGGAGCTCTCAAATGAATGTATAGGCTCTTTGGAAATTGTTCAACCTTCAAAACAGAGATATAACCTCACATTTATAGAATTTGAGCAAAATAGATAAAAAATATCTTCAAAAACAGACAGTTTGCAGGCTTCCACTTAGAACAGTGTTTATCGCTACCAAGGCACGACCAGCCCCAAATGGCCACAGTCGGCTCCCATTGAGGCACGACTAGGCCTTAATGCACTCCACTGCTTCTTTGCTTCAAGCTCAGCGTAAGGTGGCCCAATGGTCCAAAATGGGGTCTATAAAGGATGAACAAGGTAAATAGGAAGGTGTTAGGACTATTTCAAAGCCAGACCTTGGAGTCCTTCGTTGATCATTCAAATCACACACAATATAACTTTCATCATCAAGGGCACAAGAGAAAGTGCCCAAGTCTTACGAACGGTCAAAAATGGGATGTCTACAGTTGCCCCTTTTTGACAGAGCTTAAAGTCATAATATGACGTGAGTGAATGTCAAAATCCAAAGACGACCTATTTGATAAGGCCGTAAGACTTCAACAAACAAACAAAATGTAGATACAGTTGGTTGAACTCGAAGATTGCCTACGTATCCTTTTGTAAGGAATCAAACCTGCGTAGTTCAGGGGCATAAAACACAATGATATGCAGAACATAACTTATGATCATGCAATGAAACAATGCAGTGAAACATTTGAATACAAAGAACAAACATTAAAATAATGCCACAAGCAAAACAAGAACATGACGTAAATGAAAGCGTAAATCAAAGCATAACAAATCCAACCGTGTCTCACACGAAAAGAAGTGAGTAACAAAAATGTCTCACGTGAATGGGACAAAGAAACATGTAGAAAGGATGTGAGAAAATACAGGCCTAACTACGTCTCACGGAAGAAGGGTAAAAAAGCTCCACGAGTGGTGTGAACACCAGGCGCACTCGATATTTTTAATCGAGGCAAAGACAACCTAATATGTCTCACGCAAAAGAAGGAAAGGTGATGTGAACAACAGGAATACCCGCTGTCTTTAACTGAGAAAACAACAACCTAACGTGTCTCACACGAAATGAGGAAAGGTGGTGTGAACAACAGGAATACCCGTTGTTTTAACCAAAAAAACAACAACCTAATGTGCCTTACATGAAAGGAGGAGAGGTAGTGTGAACAATAGGAATACCAATTGTTTTTAACTGAGAAAACAACAATCTAACGTGTCTCACACGAAAGGAGGAAAGGTGGTGTCAACAATAGGAATACTCGTTGTTTTTAACCGAAAAAACAACAACCTTACGTGTCTTACACGAAATGAGGAAGGGTGGTGTGAACAACAGGAATACCTATTCTTTTTAATCGAGAAAACAACAACCTAACGTGTCTTGCATGAAAAGAGGAAAGATGGTGTGGATAATAGGAATACCTGTTGTTTTTAACCGAGAAAACAATGACCTAACGTGTCTCACACGAAAGAAGGAAAGGTGGTGTGAACAACAGGAATACTCGTTGTTTTTAACAGATAAAACAACAACCTAACGTGTCTCACATGAAAGGAGGAAAGGTGGTGTGAACAACAAGAATACTCGCTATTTTTAACGAAGAAAACAACAACCTAACGTGTTTCACATGAAAGGAGGAAAGGTGGTCCACGAAAGGGAAACCAACACTCAGAACTCGCCACAGCGAGATTGGAAGACCTCATAAACTGAAGCTCGCACCAAGATAACCCAAAGCAAGGTAAGAATGCAAATGTGAATCTTGACAAAAATACGAATGAATTTTAACAAATTAAACAAATGTACAAAAAACCAATTTAATCGAAACGAAATAAAATCAAAAACCAAATTCTTTTTTTTTTTTTTGAACATAGAACTTATTTGAATAAACTAGCATAATTACAAAACAAGAACCCCAAAAGAAACCCCTTTTTCTTTTTTTTCTCTACTTTCTGTTTCTTTTTCTGTCTCCTCTATCCATTCTTATCCTTCACTTTTCTTTCCTCTCTTAGCAAGGTTGCTCAAAGACCGAAATAATCAAAATAAAGGAATCAGAAATGTCGGCAAATCAGAGTCACGGCCCAAATGAAGCACGGCCAAGCTTCGATAGAGTCGGCTGGGTCGTGACAGCGACAACGACAACGGGGTAGATCGGTAAATACACGAACCACCATTGTTTAAAACAAAACCTAGCCCTCATTTGACACATACCCACCTCTAAAATCGCTCCCTCTCTCTCTCTCTAAACCTACTCTCTCTCTAGATTTTCCCTATTTTTCACAAAACCCACAAACCCTCGCTAATTTTTTCATAAAACTCATTTCCTTCTCTATATTTTGAACTGAACAAAACTTGATTTGGTTGAGTTTTGGGATTTTTTTTTTCCCTTAGGTTTCCACACATCTATCCACATTTGTCCCTCTCCTCCTTTGAGTTTTCACTCTTGCTTTGTTTTCTCTCTCCTAGGGTTTAAACCTTTGTTGTTTTTTTTTTCCACTCAAACTCACTCGCTCGCTCACTTTTTCTTCATTTCCCACTTTCCCACTTTCTCTCTATGGCTAGTGATGGGGTTCCCATTCCTAACCCAGCTATGGGTATTGGTCTTTATCTTAGGTCCGTATATTGAATCTGAGGACGTTCTTGAGTTGCCTTCCTTTGCTAACAGAGCATTTGATGCGGCCACCTACCAGCCCCACACTCATGCTCTAATCCCTGGTGGCATCTTGAGATTCGAAGGTATTATCCCCAGGCTTGATGAGGACATTCTGCTGCGAGAGCCCGTGGAGCACGTGTCCGCTGATGCCTCTATGGTACATAATATTTCCCTTTGCTTGTTGCTTTTTATGCACAATTCCTTTAATCCAAGACACATATTGATAACATGCCCAACCGGAGGTGATAGCCAAGAGGATTGGCGGCTATGGATCTATATTCGGCCCACAACATTGGTATGAGAGACTTTCGATGGAGGTCCATGCACTAGTCGATGCTGCTGACTTCGGGCCTTTTTGTTTAGGGCTCATACAGATGAGCACCAAGCTGCTGCTCTACGGGGCCCTAGTAGAGAGATGGTAGGACACCACAGACTCGTTCTACTTCTCATTGATCGGGGAGTTAACTCTGACCCCGTACGATTTCTTGATGTTTACTGGCTTGCGGGTAGGGGTCAGTGGCCCAATCCCTTTCGATCCTAATATGACACAGTGAAGGGATGTACAGCAGTAGTTTCTCGGGACGATCCCAGACACGACCAGCCATGGGATGGTGCGATATAGTTGGCTCCTGGATCACTTCACCAACATTTAGCCAGTCACCGCAAAGGAGGCTGCTCAGTATGCCAGTGGTTTCCTCATATATCTCCTTGGTACTACCCTGTTTGTGAACAGGGAAAATACCATGGGGCTATATCTCTTGGGAGCGCTGGTGCACCTACCACAGGTGGCAGAGTATGACTGGGGTGGCGTCGGCCTGGCTACCCTATACTGCTACATGAGCTCCGTATCCTGCCGCAAGGTAGATTCACTTGGCGACTACTGGAGGGCTTGGGAGGTATACCTCACACTTACTTTCTATTCAGCTTTGCATTCTGTTCAACTTTGCATTTGCATTTTCTGCTCATTATTGATTTGCATTTCTGTTTATCTCTACTCAGTTACCTCATTTATCTTTCTTTGCTTGCAGCTATGGGTTTACACGTATTTCACCTCTCTGGCTCCAGTCCCAATGAGGTCGTTTGAGTTGTTAGTACCCCGCGCTCGGTATTACAACTCATGATTCGAGCGGCATCGCCGCGTAGATCGATATTTCCCCTACTTTCGTCGCTTTTTTAACACTATCACTGTAGATCAGGTAACAAAATACTAGCCTTTACATTTCACTGCTTTCACTATTTCCCCACTGCTCTTTCCATACTACTCAACCCCTGTTATTTGACACTTTGCTTTACACAATCCGTTCACAGGTTGACTAGCACCCCTGGGCGGTCATCCCTCAGGCAGTGAGAATGACCTACGTTGCTACATGGCACGTCTCTACCATGCGGATTTTGTTTGAAGGCCCCTACGGTATGGCATATTACTTGGGAGAGAGGTTCATCCGTCAGACATGAGGCGTAGCTAATCCCGACATCCCACATCCTCCTCCTCCAAGCATGAGGGTAGTTGACAACCTCTACGACGGACCCTAGATCGATTTCTTGATGTTGGGGGAGGACAATGATCGGTACCATGAGCCCGGTGACTTCACTACTTTCTTTTAGGCTCGGGTAATGGCGCCTCTTACCCAGGCGTGGCTCGTGCCATTCCGAAGGTTGCTGCTGCCACTACTAAAGGCGTTCCTACCGCCACTCCCACTCTTGGGCTTCCTGCGATTTCGACTAAGGTTATATACATGCAACCAGATAGGGTGATTGAGTAGATCCCCCTTGAGCATATTGAAGAGAGGGATCACAGATTGGTAATGGCCCCCAGTGTTGAGCATGTACACATCTCTACATGTTTGCCCACTGTACTTTCTGTTGTGCTTCATCATTTTCTGCCTATTATTTCATTATATTCTACCCATTATGCTTCATTACTTGTCGTCCACTGTGCTTACTTTCTACGCACTGTATACCATTACCTTGTTTTCTCAACTCTTTTGGAGGTACGCACGGGATATGTGGATGACCTCTTCCAGACAGTTGACAGACTGCTCCTGATTGTGTGGAGGACGTAGATTGCTCTAGCTACCCATGGGATTGAGGTATACGTTGCCCTTCGTTTACTGTCACTACAATCTTGCCCAATCCTGTTGGTCTCTTCTTATATACTCTTTTTCATCTTGAGCCAATACCAGCTGCACCAACGAGACCTCCTCCAGCCAGGAGACAGAGGCGGGGCCTAGTAAGAGGCAAAGAAGGGGTTGACCGAGGGAGAGACCGAGTGAGGCAGTGCTCACCCTTCGATGAGTCCTTTGATGAGTACACAACCCCTGAGGATGAGGGTAAGAAGGTTGATGTGCAGTCCAGTAGCCCCAGTGATGCACCCCCTCCACAGCTGAGGAGGAAGAGAGCAAGGATGGGTTGCTGATTTTCTTTGCTTTTCTTTTACATTGTAGTTTAGCTTCATATAAGCTTATATATTTTATTTTCTGGAACACTTTTCTTTTTATTTTGGTCTATGTAAAAACAATGATCGGGGTTGGACCCACTAATGTATGAAAAGAAGAGTTTTGGATGATTCCCTTTTGTAATAAAATGTGATGGATGACTAGTCGTTGCATAACAATTTTATACAAGATTTTTTAAAACTGCGGATGCTTGTTCTTGAATTCATTCTTGAATCGGGTAATAACCCATAACTGGACAAAATGTAAAATACAACTCAATTATAGGAAAATGAAATGAAAACAACTCAAAAACACTTGGTACAAAAAACAAAACTCAAAATACAAATGCATAAATAATCGAGACAAAAGCTAGTCCTTTCGCAATTGTTCATCCGGGCCATCATTTAGACTCGGCCGTCCAAATAGACATAGTCGCTTCAATGAGGCACCGCCAGCCCAAAAATGAGGTTGGTCAATGCTATCCAACTGTCGTGCACTGGTTCTTCTCAAACTCTACAAATGGTGCTCCCATGCTGTTTTTCTAGCAGAATAGCAAGTCTTCGGCATTTTGCTCTCAAGATGGAGATGTTGCTCAATAATAGGCTCCGAGACTGGATAGCCACTTTGGACAGCTCGAAAAAGGTGAACTTTTGCGATTTTGGCCTAAACGCTTTTTTTCCTTTAAGTTGTACTTCACTTTGCTTTCTATTTCTCCATGCCGCTATTCGATGTTGGAACCTAGTCACACATGTATTTCACTTCGGATCACAAGAGATGTGTCCAACACTTGAAGAGTTTCAAGCTTTGATGGAATCCCGACGCGACGAAGACATCATGTCGCAACCCTATTTTGGCCATGCCCAGGCTTTGGGACGAATGTGTGGGCTTCCTTTGCGTGAGGCTCAATCCTTGGCTCGCAATGGGGAATTGGACATCCCCGGTTTGATACATCAGTTTTATACCACCAAAGACAGAGGTGACCTCCTTTGGAGGGGTCATCGGCAACATACCCTTTGTTTATGCTTACTCGCACACTTCCTTTCTGCCCCTAGTTAAGGCGTGAGCCAAAGATTAGGTTGATTGAGGTGCCTAATGCCCTAAAACAGTAAGAGCCGATTAGTTTAGCCTTGGCCAAAACTTTGATGGGTCTAGATGCTTTTCATCGACGAGAAACTACCCGATTTGCAGGGAGTTCACTGCTTCTTCAAGTATTGTTTCCCACCCTTTTGTATCTCTGATTCCTCATATCACTCGGCACTCACTCTCTATTTTTCATCTCAAAACCCTTTTCTTACTTTTTTCTCTCAACAAGACATCTCTTTATTCTTTAATCTCTTTATTTTTCATCATTTCGTGTGTGGCTACGGATGTGAAAGTAGTGGATCCTTGTCCCGAGTATTCACTCGAGCTTACTTTTTAATGACTAGTGAATTTTCCTAATGACGGATGTTGATGCAACTCGATGTGCAACAGATGGCAATTTAACATAGCTTGGCGTTGGTTTTGGCTTAATTTGCTTGAGATGAGCTACAACATGTCTCATCAGTCGGGGATATAGTTGCTTGCCTCACACATTGCATTTTTTATTTTCCCTTTCGGTTCAGACGCTAGTTTGGGCATGATTAGACATGTCTAGGATGGGGTAGAATACCTAGCTTCATTTCCCATTCGTGGTTCATACTTGACTTGGTACCTCGTTGCTTGGAGGATAAGAGAGCTTCTAACCCCTGCCCCTAGCTTCAGTTATACCCTTTCTGGTGAGTGCTTGGCTTGGCTTGAAGACGAGGCATAGGTTGGGCCAACTTTGGCTGCAGAGACTTCCACGAGTACGAGCATAGAACGCAACACCACCAGACTTATTTATGCCCCTAGTTTATTGCTTTGGCCTTCATTTTCAAGTTTTATGATGTAAAAGCAAATTTGACTTATATTAGAGAGCTGTAGAATGTACTTGTGTTGAAATCAATGGAATTAAAGTTATGAAAGCACTAAAATTTTTTCCTTTTGGTCTCAAATGGTCCAAGTTGTAACAAGGTAAAATTTTTAACACAATCAACTTTATTAAAACTTTTCAAACAATTTTCAAAATGGTTACTACTTGACATACGTGAATCAACCTCAAGATGTACAACCCCTAATCAATAGATCACGATCGCCTATAACTACATCTCGCCATGTCGGCCTTTCTACCAGTATAAAGATCATAATCGAGCTAATCGATAATGAAGTGAAGATGGCCCGCCATATATGAAACTAATAGGACAATTGAGTTGGAGATAGTTACTACCGAACTTCGTGATGAAGGTTTGACGATCCTAAAGATGGGAATCGGCCGTATGTAGTTCGGGTTCAGTTCACTTGAGTATTAACTCTCTCCTTTTGCACTCTAACTTTTGCCAAAGTCGCCTTTAGGGTTTTCAACCCTATGAGCTCAGCTTTTTCTTTTATTTCTAATTTTTCATGCTCTACTTTTTGCTCAGGGTCACCCTTCCGGTTTTTGGCCTAACGAGACTCAAGGACAAGATTTTTTCAACTTGTCCATATTGATCGCTTGTAAAAACTCTAGGCCATCTAGGTCCATAAGAATAATCGCCTCCCCGACCAAATTGACTTGATGATGGGGGCCACCCAATTAGGTCTCGAATCTTGTCCCTAGGGTCATGGATGGGAGCTTGATTGTCTTTCAAGAGCATGTCTCCTCCTTTAGATTCTGGACTTAACTTTCTTGTTAAAAGTCGCAATTCGCATTGATACTCGACATGATATAATGCTCCTCACCTTCTCTCATCAAAAACATTAATTCCTTAAATCTACTATGTTGCCAATACGCCTCACTATCGATACTCGGTCATTACTTGCAACGCATTTACACCTTAATTTCAATCGTAACAACCTCTATCCCATAGACGAGAATAGGGGTTGCCCCTGATGTTCTGATTGAGATTCAGAGTCCCAGAGTGCAAATTGCCAAATTTTTATTTGGCTAGTCTTTGTATGTTTCACCATCTTTCAAAAAATGTTCTTAATATTCTTATTCACGGCATTAATAACTCCATTAGTCTCCGCCGTTTTATGTTGATGACTTATGAAAAGTCACATTGTATTTCTGCCAAATCCACCACCTCTTTCTTGAAGTACGAGTCGTTATCGGAGATGATTTCGTTCGACACCCTATACCGACAGATGATAATGTTCTTGATGAACTTAGCCACATGCGACGCTTTCAATACCGTATAGGACTGAGCTTCCACCCACTTTGTGAAGTAATCAATCACCACCAGGATGAACTCATGTCCATTTGACCCCTACAGAGAGACCGCACTAATAACGTCGATTTCTTAAACTGAGAAAGGCCATGGTGAAGTCATATTGTAAAGCTTAAATGGTGGTATGTTTATCCGACAGTATGAATTTGACATTTGTGGCATCGCTG